>OX276432.1:5022500-10022500 GCA_946251915.1 Abrostola triplasia | reverse complement strand
ATCACGGTACTATATAAGATGGTACCATTGCTTTACGTTGGCAGAGGCAGTCTTTTAGTACTGCTACTAAATATTACACTACTCAAATTCTGGTATTTCAGAAATCAATCGCGCCTTCATTGGTAAATGAACTTGTCAAAATTTGAGACTCAAACGGAGAAGCTAGACCGAAAAAGTTTACCATGCCTTTTTGGACATGGATGGACTTCTTCGGAATTTTGGAAGGATACAAGTAAAACCAGGAGTAACAACAAGTGTATATTATATATATCTATAAACGTTTTTGTACTAATCGTATGTATAGTACTTTCGTGTATAATTGTTGTCTGTCTAATTGCTGAAGCCTTGAAATAGTAATAATATTATAATAGCCCCTTTTTTACTCCATACACAGCAATTACCGCGTATTATATAACTATTAATATGTAAAACACTATTACGTGTTATTTCATTATCTTTCCGTGTGTGTGTATTATTTATTCACGGTAATAACTATTGAAGTCCTTTGTTTGATGGCAACACATGCAGTGTCGTAACCAACCTTTTTAATATTGGTACTGGCAGCACCGATACTAACGTACGTTTGAACGTTCGTTCTTTTAATGAACTTTTACTAGCGCACAACTACCCTACCCATCATAATGGGTCTTGTCTAGATGCAGCCAGAGCGAGTTTCCTTAACAGCGCCCTTTTTTATTGTCTCTGGTCCTGGTCTGGTCTACTCAGCGACCCTCTAGGGTTTGCGGCCTGTGCCTGAACACCGCTGACACCTTTACTAACTAGCTGACATATTTACGGCACTGTTTACATGCCGTCTTCCTAAACTTGCTTTAAGTCGACATCAGGAACTACGGTGAATTGTTTAAAAACGATTTTTACGTGGTAACTGAGTGATACCCACAGTTTTTTTGTTGTATTTTTTAACCCCGACTGGCACACCACTAAATGGCCTATACGGTTACATCCAGCAATGGATGAAGTTGAGCTGTGGCTGATGATGAGGCTTATAAATGATATTAAAAAAAAAACAATCTCAAAGGCTTTCTACGACAAGCGACTGCCAAGTGCTATGGGGTAATATTGCTAAGTCGGACAAAGCGAGCACGTTTTTCCGTCTGTATGTATGAACGTTTGGTCATCAGTAACTTCCCTAATCAGCTATTTCCTAATAAGTACATTCAAACGCCTAGATGACAGCCGCGAGAACTGATATCGTATCATTTCCTGTTGCTCATGCATTTCTAATGAATGCATATATCATAACTATACGTCAGTGGTGGCCCAGTGCTTAACATACCGGATTTGTATGCACAAGGTTGCAGGTTCAAACCCGGGCAAGTAACAATGTGACTTTTTCAATGTTATAAATACTTTCTTGGTTATTCTAAGACACTACTGAATAACGGTGACGGAAAACATCGTGAGGAAACCTGGATTTAATTATCTGAAATTGCCAACCCGCAGTGAGCTAGCACGGTGATTAATGCTCAATCCTTCTCTATACGAGAAGACGCCTTTGCCCTGCAGTGGGACAGTTATAGGCTGTTATTATTATTATAATCATAACTATAATAATACGAGGCTATGACTGTTCCACCAAATACAGGACTACACACTAACGGCATTAGGTTGTGATATTATATTTATGTTTTAATCCAAATAGCCAGTATACTAATCCAATCTTAATAAACCGTGGTTAATAAATCCAACACGCATTAAAATTACCTTATAATTGATCGCGTAAAGTAGGTACTCCTACCTACTTAACGTGATCAATTATAATGTAGTACTCAAGACATGTTCACGGAAAACAAAAACATAATCACGCGGGCGTACCCACGCGGCGCGGTAGGTGTTGATCGTGACAATAACCCACCACGACATAACGATAACCCATTTGTTCTACAGACAAAGCCACACGACTCGTGTCAGTAGAAGATCAAAGACTAAGCACGACACCATACAGAAGGGAGCATGCATCCGTCCGAGAGATGGGTAACACAATAACAAGTGCGCTATCTCAGTAACTCACTGAGTTACTCTCTGCACCAGCTCAGTGACTACCTCAATATTGCGATGCGCAGCAAAATGTAACTGCATCTGCCAATAATTGCTGTTTATTAAATATTGAAATTCATATTAAATCAGACGACGACTCGAGGCTTCCCTATAATAATAATAAGAGAACGAATTTTTTCAAATTAGATTATAATATGATGTGTAAGCACTTAGATGACATTGATTGGAACTATTTGTTCGACGGAATTCAAGATGTAAATGAAATGGTTAGTATTTTTTATAATAAAGTTAATAGTTTAATACTGAAGAATGCCCCCACGTCGTCACATAAACGTAAAAAATATCCTCCTTGGTTCAGTAAAAAACTAATAAGAGCCCTGAGAGACAAAGAAAAGTTACGTATTCGTTATAAGTCATATGGGAACCCTATGGATGAGCTCGAACTTAAGTTGTTGAGTAAACGGTGCTCAGCTATAGCTACTTCCTGTTACAATACATATTTAAGTAACCTAGAATCTGATATCACCAATAATCCCAACAGGTTTTGGACCTATATAAAAGAGAAGCGCGGAGGCACTAGTTCCTATCCTCTTACTATGAACGACTGCGTGACATCTTCTTCTAATGGAACTAATATTTCCGAAATGTTTGCTACACATTTTTCCGCTATGTATTGTAGCCCAAAGAATACGAACGAACCTCTCTCTACAGATTATTTAAAAACTATGGCAGCCTACAGCCTGCCTTTGTCAGCCCCAATAATCGAGCATGACAGTTTGCTTAATAAGCTGAAGTCTCTTGACCGTCGAAAAGGTGCTGGCCCGGACGGTATTCCTCCTATTTTCATCTCCATGTGCGCCTCTTCCCTGACAGCCCCTCTGTTGCTTATATACAACCGATCTCTTGCGTTAGGAAGTTTCCCTAACGTTTGGAAAGAAGCTAAGGTTGTACCAGTATATAAATCCGGCGATAGCACTTATGTAAGTAACTATAGACCAATTTGTATCTTGTCTACCTTTGCCAAGGTTTTCGAGTCTATGATTTGCCCGTGTATACAGTCACACTTGAGACTTTACCTTAGCAGCTCCCAGCACGGCTTTGTAAGTTCTAGGTCTACTTGTACTAATCTAGTAGCGTTTACTGAGACTTTAATGGCTGCCGTTGATAATGCTAAACAAGTGGATGTGATATATACCGATTTCAGTAGAGCATTTGATAGTGTCCCCCATAACAAACTCATGCAAAAGTTATCTGCATATGGTATCACCGGCAGTCTTCGTGACTGGTTGAGGTCGTACCTTGAAAATCGCACCTTTTATATCGCCGTTAATGGCTACAAGTCAAGCTTTTACGGGATTACATCCGGTGTTCCCCAGGGATCCCATATTGGTCCTGTATTATTTAACTTCTATGTTAACGATATCCCTCATATGTTAAAATTCTCGGAATGTTATATGTATGCTGACGACCTAAAATTTTGCAGAGTAATTGAATCGGACGCTGACGTTGAGTTGCTCCAATGTGACATTGACGCTCTAGCTGAGTGGTGTAAGGACAATGACATGAGTTTAAATGTAAAAAAATGCTACCATGCAAAATTTTCTAGAAAAAGTAAATTAATGCTATCCAACTACCACATATCTCAAAGTTCAATCCAGGAAGTTGAGAATATTAGGGACCTAGGAGTTTTATTCGATAGGCAGTTGACATTCATACCCCACATAGAAAATGTTATAAAAAAAGCCTCTAGAATGCTGGGATTTGTACTAAGGAATGTCACTTGTTTTCGTCGGTGCAAGACTAAGATCATACTTTACAATTGTCTTGTCCGCAGTGTGCTGGAATATTGTAGTACGGTATGGAGACCACATTATGCAACACATACATTGAGGCTAGAGAGGATACAAAAACGGTTCCTGTGGCATTTAGCATATTCGTCCGGTCTGGTTAAAAAAATACGATCGTATAATGACAGGCTTTCCCATTTTAAGATGGTTTCTTTACAAAAAAGAAGGGATATACTCGATTCTGTTTTCCTATTTAAAATCCTACGATACAAAATTGATTGTCCACAGTTGCTGAGTCGGGTAAAACTCCGAGTCCCCGCTAGGATGCCACGGGCTCCAATAACTCCTTTATATCCTCCACTTCGTAGAACCGTACTTGGTGCCAACTCACCTATCCCTCGCTTGTGTAAATTACTAAATAGTTGCAGTGATCTGGTTGACCTATACGCTGACTCACTTAACAAACTCAAAAGAATTCGTTTTTAAAAAAAAAATATTGGTCTACTTTGTTATCTGGTTTAGTCTATAGCTTTTAATTCATTCGTAAATTTAATTTCATTCAGTTTTCACATTCATGTTTGTATGTATCATTATTTTCAATTTTGTCATAATCTTAACTTTAACTATGTAGTTTAATGCATGCTGTGCTTACCTATAAGAGATTGTTACACGAGTATTGTATTATGATAAATGTATTTAATATTTTTATTGTGTAAACAATTGTTGGTGAGCCAAATAAATAAAATAAAAAATAAAAAAAAATAAATAAAATTAATTATTATTATTGTTAGCATGAAATGTCCTACTGCTGGGCAAAGGCCTCTTCACTCTCTTTCTTTCTCTTTATTAATATGTAAGACAAAAAGACTCAGGGTTCGGCATTTGAATCTTCAGGTTTAATTGCGCTGTGCGTAAGTACCTATGTTATAAACTTCGAAAGTGTAAGGGTCAACAGAGTCTAAGTGATCTGTTAGCGCAATAGCAAGGCGTAGCGCAGTGTACACCTACATACATCTCTAGTTCAGCCGACCGCGTGTTTCTTACCTACTCCTATTGTTTCTCGAGAATGTTTTGTCTTCACACGTACCTAGTATATGAGTGGAAATATTTTGACAGCGCTAAATATACTAGGACACAGTACACAGGACAGTATCATAGGGTTAGATTTAAAGATAATTGTCGTGTTTAGTAAACTGTTGACAGATCAACGCAGTAAAACGTACAACACTGAATACTGTCCACAGATATTAAAAGGAATAATGGCTAAATGAAAGAAAAATGTTATTATATTATATAACATGTTATTATACTTAATACACGACCATCACGAATTGTTTTAGGACCTTTTGTATATAATAAAACAATATAAAGATGTACTGCAACAACGGCAAGTGAGAAGTACCCTCAACTGTGCGTGTATGAGCAATGTGATGCGTGTGAATGAAGCGAAAGAAGTATGCCAGGATCGTAGCAAATGGAAATCCGTGGTCCCTGCCTACCCCTCAGGGAAACAGGCGTGACTTTATGTATGTACATATGTAATAAAACAATAATGTCATATGCATTAACACCTTGGCTCTGAAACATCATTTAAATCGTTTAGTATCATATTAATTCATAAACTGTTCGTAATATAGCACTACTTTCCCAATAATAAGTTAACATTTTAGCTATTTTACAACTATTTACAACTTAAATCTAATACAGAATAAAAACAATATATACAAAAATAAAAAGTTAAAAAGCATCAAAAAATTCATCCCCATCGATGTCAACCGGTAACGTGCCCAAAAGACTGGCAGCATTGCCACGTTGAATGGCAATGCTAATTCTTTGGCCAAAAAGTGAACCAGCCCTTTGGTCACGTGTGGAGTCGACTAAGCGCTTTGCTAACTATTATAAAGCGCGAGCGCTCGGACCCCAAATGTTTCAACCCCAAACGGCTCAAAAATACATTCTAACTTGAATAGCAAAACACATTGAAATCGGTACCTATACCAATTCCATATCATTTTGGCCGGAATTATGTCCGAAGCATCCATTGTAACCAACATCTGTCCAATGTTCATATTGACTGCCTAATCATGTTACTTGAATGGCGACCGAGAACGGTTTCATTTGGCTTTTGAAAACGACCAAATGGAACCGTATCCAATTATAAATGAATAAATGGAACGTTGCATGTTTGATTCAAGTACAATTCGTAGTGTTTGTTGTTGGCGCCAATATTTGTGCAAACATTTGCTGTAATTTTATGTTCTAACTTATTAGTTTACGTGGACTGTGTAGATAATGGCGAACGTTGATGAAAGAGCTGGTAAACTTAATCATGGCATAAGAATGATGGCTTATAGAAGAATGAAATGAATGAAAATTAGGCATAGACATAAGTTAGTAATTATTACATAACTTTTGAAAAAAAATATTAAATGATTATTTTTGCAAATAGGTTTGCACGTAGTGTAGGACGTCCTCCAACTAGGTGGGGCGACGATATACGCAAAATGGCTGGCAGTGGTTGGAGGCGGAGGGCCGAAGATCGAGCTCGGTGGCCTGCCATGGGAGAGGCCTATGTCTAGCAGTGGACTGAGATACGTTGATGATGAAATAGGTTTCAAAAAAACACTTTTACACGTCATTTTTTTTAACTAGATGGCATCGGCATTTCCTAACTGACAACCTCTGAGAAGAAATACCGAAACAAACTCAGGGGTCAAGGTCTCTTTTAAAGTCCAGGTAAACAATAGTAATTTGCTAAAAGGTACTATTTAGTACTAATATTGGTGTTTTTTATTCATCTATTTACTATACTACTGGAATATTACACAGATCTTACATCAAGTTTCATAATTATACAAAGTAAATAGATATTATCTATTTATGATCGTAACGAAATATTTGTTATAATAAAAACTGGACACAAAAGTAACGAACTCAACATTCTGAAAATGCAATATATGTATAGTACAAAAACACTATCACAGTTTTCAACTCTCCAGTTTCCAACACAGACTAAATATTTTCCCGAAAAATGCCATACAAAGGCGTCTACACACTAGAGCCGGCGTTATCGGCGTAAAGCCCGCTACACACGCACGATTAAACTCCGCAACGGTAGTCTGCACTGTATATTCTAATGCAAATTTAAACCAACACGAAAAACAGGAATTTTCGGTTATTTGTTACAAAAATTCTGATATTTTCACTCGTGTGAAATCATTGTATTGTTTTGTGCGCTGAAAGCTTTTTCCGGGTCTTATTTGAATAACATTTTTTTACGTACGTCACACGAGTCTTCTCTATACGAGATGAGGCCTTTGCCCTGCAGTGGGACAGTTATAGGCTGTTATTATAATTATTATAATATTACGTACGTCACACGAGTCTTCTCTATACGAGAAGAGGCCTTTGCCCTGCAGTAAGATAGTTGCAGTCTGTTATTATATTATTACGTACGTCACACTGTTTCTTCTACTACATTTATCCTAAACAAAATAATGCTGTTAAAAAATTAAATCAACGTTTTTTCTTTTTCTTTTTGACTTCAACTGAGGGATACAACAACGCAGGACGTATTATAGTGTAGTATGTGCAAATACTCTAAATTTCCTCACTCATCTTAAATTTCGACTGCCTCGTTGGTCTAGTGATTGCTAAGCGCCACTGCTGAGCACGAGGTCCTGGGTTCGTATCCCGGGTCGGGCAAAATGTTACTGGGGTTTTCCATTAGATAATTCTTAGTAGCAGCACGGAGTCTGGATATATGCCCGGATGATGGCAATAGGCTCGCCCCCTATTACATTGGGACCGAAGAACATAACTGGCGAAATGTGGGTGTACTATACGTGCACCTCTGCCTACTCCTTCGGGGGATACAGACGTGATGTTCCAACCTTCCAAATAAAATGATCTACACAGTAACAATATACATTTATCTTAGAGGTGTAGTGTGCCAAACGTAAATTGCCTAAGTGCTCTCCAAGGTACCGAAGACCACTTTTTGAGTATAAAACGGCCACCCTTCATACCGAAAACAAACTCTATTTACCTTCCAGGCTGACTGTTCTACTGTATCTACCATTACATCGTAAGTCTACCTATCTATAATCTCACTACCAAGGTGGAAGCCTCTAAACCCTCGCCTCGGTAACTGGCTTTGAAGGATTATCTCTCTAAAGTTTGCTAGCAGGCCGCTGCAAGATAATGCACCCAAGACGCCCGCGGAATAAATTACCGTGTTGCAGGACTCGTGTTGTTTATGTATTCATGTAGGAGATACGAGACTTGAGCTTTGAGTGATTTAAGAATTATCTAAGTTATTTAGACTGACTTGGAAGCTTGCTACCTGAAATAGACATTTCCTTTATGCTAACGTTGAGAATAGGTTGAATCGGTTACAGTTCTAGCGAATATAAAACATAACATAACAACAGGCTTGTATTCCCCGAAGGGGTAGGCAGAGGTATATAATTTTTTTTTTTTTTAAAAAACGTCGCCCCACACTAGGAATTTCTCCTGTATCGTAGGTGCGTTTCACAAACATGAAATATTCACATACACTAACACCCAGACTCGGGACAAATATCTGTGGTTCGCACAAAGTTTTGCCCCGTTTTGCGGGAATCGAACCCGCAACCCTAAAAACCCGCAACCCTGTAAATCTACATGCATACTTCCATACTAATATTATAAATGTAAAAGTAACTCTGTCTGTCTGTTACGCCTTCACGACGAAACCGCTGGACGGATTTTGATGGAATTTGTTATGTATAAAGTTTAAGACCCGAGAAAGGATATGGGCTACTTAAAGCGGGCGAAGTCGCGGGCTATAGCTAGTATATTAATAAATTGTACTATAAATCTGTCCCCACACGTGTAGGTAGGTATCTATACCATAAATGACGATGCTAATACACGGATATATGGCGATTCTAATTATATAAACAAACCGAAACAAGACTTAATAGCGATAGAAATATCCGACATTGAACTGTTTGTTTCTGTAGCAACAGAGCCAACAACATTCACGCCACCACTAACTAACCTTTGATTTAATCATTAAACGTAATTGTGAAGTCATTACATTAATTTCTTTACGAGACGTCGATCTACCTTTAAGTAAATAAAGAGACACGTAAAACATAAAGAAGGGAACTATATACGTTTCAATTACGAACCTATTTTGTGAATTAGTGTATTTGTTGTTGAAGCTGTAAATGACTAAAGAATAGGTGGCCACATCCTTGTTCACAAAACTGGAATTAATTATAAAACACTATTCAATGTATGCTGTCGTTTGCCTAGTGGTTAACATACTGGATTTGTATGCACAAAGTTGCAGGTTCAAACCCGGGCAAGTATCAATGTGACTTTTTCAATGTTATAAATACTTTCTTTTTTACTCTAAGACGCCACTGACTAACGGTGACGGAAAACATCGTGAGGAAACCTGGATTTAATTATCTGAAATCGCCAAAGCGCAGTGAGCTAGCGTGGTGATCAATGCTCAGTCCTTCTATACGAGAAGAGGCCTTTGCCCTACAGTGGGACAGTTATAGGCTGTTCTCTTATAGGAAAGAGGCCTTTGCCTTGAAGTGAGACAGTTATAGGCTGTTATTAACTTGATTTACGTAAGTAATTATCACTTTGACTGGAAAAAGTTTAGATAGAAATAAAAAGCGATACACGAAGTCAAGTGGATACCAATAATGAAGAAAATGAATTTTGCTTACCAAAAAAAACCATACCGAGTCTGCAAATAAAGTGATATAACATACAGGTGTTGGTACAGAAACGTTACTCACCTAGTTGAGAACAAATTGTGGGAATTTTAACATTCTCACCATGTACCGATACTTTTAAATATACGTTGGTTTTTAATTACAACTTATGTAGTATTATTTGTATAAAGCCGTAGGTACAGTCGACCAAGAAATCGATCTACTAGTTTTGACAAGTTTCTGTGAGGTCTAATTGTCACTCAGGTTGACTTTACTGATGGAGCATTAAAGATGCACAAAATGACGTTTTATCCGAGATATCTGACATATGAACATAACATCACGCCTGTATTCCCCGATGGGGTAGGCAGAGGTGCACATATAGTACACCCACATTTCGCCAGTTATGTTTTAGGTCCCAATGTAATAGGGGGCGAGCCTATTACTATCAACCGGGCACAAATCCTGACTCCGTACTGCTACTGAGAACTACTATATCTATACTCACCTCAAATTAAATGAAATTAAACTGTTATATATCTTAATTAACATAATTATATTATTAGAAACAATGTTAAACGTGTGCTTAATGTATTTAATGACTCTTTGTGCAAGTCACCTTTAATTTGATTTATATTTTTCGTCTCAAATGTATTTAGATTTCAAAACAAAGGTAAGAATAATTAAGCAGCCTTTTGCGGCTCCAAATTGCGTGGGTAGCAGAGACGTAAAATTCCAGATAATTGACTATCTTTATAGCCAGTTTGTGTTTTTATTATGTTTCCCTCTCTATCAAGTATAGATACTATAAAGCATACATAAGATATAAGTTTATTTTTTTTAGTATTGTCTGTTACGCCTCACGACTAAACCGCTGGACGGATTTTAGTGAAATTTGGCTTGTAGAAAGTTTAAGTCTCGAGGAAGGACATAGGCTACTTAACGCGGGTAAAGCCGCGGGCAAAAGCTAGTAGTTTACAATTAAACAAAATATATATTATTGGTTAAGGATTTCCGAAACCTAATGTTGTTCTATCGACTATATGCACAAGTTCACAGCGATTGACTTTCCCCTATCGCTGCATCTCTGTTCTCTGCATAGTGACGCCGCGCCCTACATAGCGGGTCAAATGAGTTGCAACTTGCAACCTCGTATTTGGGTTACGTAAGGCCGAAGTATCCGTAACGATGACACTTCAGAACTTTCGGAGCATTTTTGGTTTTGTTTTCCGCCGAAGTAAACTTCTATTCAAGATTCGTGCGGTAACTGACGCTTTTTCTATTTTTAGAGTCAACATTTTAGCTTAATTTGTGGATAGTATGTTTTTAACTTTTTAGATTTCCGCGGTTTGTATACATCCATAATTTATAGGTATTTATACCGTTATTTACGTACGGGGTTATGATCCGTTAACTCTTATTATATGACTTAGTATGTTTGTGTTTTTCTATTTCCAAAATTGAATTTGAAGTTGAATTAAGTAAAACTTTTTTTGTGTTTAGAAATGATAAAGGTTTTGGTACCGAAGAACTACTTCTTCTTCGTTATTTATATGAACTAGGTTTCGTTTTATTTAAAACTGTATTGGTACCAGTCAATGTCAAATTATTTAATTTCTCGTTTACTTTGAGTCCTCATTTTAATATCTCCGAATCTTCTTTTTATACTGTTTATTTTTATTCACAGATATTTAGGACCGTCTCCATTAAACATACAACCTGTTGAGCGATTTATAGTGCGAGGAGTCCGACCCAATTCTCCGATATCAGAAGTTTTTTTTTACCTCATCACATTCCACATCTGTCAGACTGTACGTAGTTACTTTTTAAAATGCGAACTTCATGATTACGTTTGAATTTTTATATTTAGAATTTGGTATTGCAACTTATTTAAATCAATGCAGAGGCCATGCAGTTTCTATGCAGTTTATTCTTTTAGATATCTAATTTAATTGAACTTTGGAGAAGTTGGTGGGTCTGGAGAGCGGGACGGGCGCGGCACAGCCAGCGTAACCGATGGGGCGCGTTTGCCGTGGTGGTGAACGTCACACCAGTTATCCATGTACATAATTATTATATTGCTAGTTGACATACCTACCTAAACATAACATCAGGATAGTTCGTGGAGTTCTTTAACACTTTCTTATTCCAGCAGATGTTGTAGATCACATTTAAAGTATTATGTAGGGGGCGAGCGGTAATCTTTTTAAATTGTTAAATGGTATAAAATATTATTGCTTTTTTATTATTCGCGTAGGTAGTGCTGAAATAATGCTTTTTATACTCTTAAATAATGTTCTTTTACCAACAATTCATACATTTTCCATACGCAAATATTTCAAAACCAAAAAAAATATGGTTTATTAGCCATAAAAACGTGCTAAAATGAGTTATAAATCGTAATAATACAGAGTTATTGATAAAATAAAGGGTTATTATGATTCGAGTGGTTTATGTATGTACCGATACAAATAAAACCGCGAAATATGAATGTTTTTAAAGCACGAAGTTTATGACACAACATTTTATACGCATTATTTTATCGTAAATTTTGAGATTCTCTACGTCCAATGTTACGGTGAATCTTCATGATGTTTACGATCCAATTGTAACCACATATTTCACGAATACAGGAAATTCCGAAATAAATTCGATTTTTCTAAACAATATTTATTATTATCTATATTTATTATCAGTTGCTAAAACTGCTGAAGCGCAACTGCTGAGCACGAGGTCCTGGGTTCGAATCCCGGGTCGGGCAAAGTGTTACTGGGTTTTTCCATTAGGTAATTCTCAGTAACAGCACGGAGTCTGGATCTGTGCCCGGTTGATGGCAATAGGCTCGCCCCCTATTACATTGGGACCTAAAACATAATTGGCGAAATGTGGGTGTACTATATGTGCCTACCCCTTCGGGGAATACAGGCGTGATGTTATGTATGTTTTTTATGTAGTTGCTAAAAACGGATAAGAACATCGTGAAGAAACCGGCACAGGAGGTTTTCTAACGGTGTGTAAAGCTATGTCAGACCGCCGCTGAAACCGCCTGTAGACCTACAGGCTGTTTAAACTCTGACACCAGGTTGTTCATCAACTATACAATAAGAAAAAGTAGAATGTACTTTACGAAACCATACTCATATAAATATATGACAACGAAAGAAAGCTTGGTGCTTTCGCAAACTTTTTAACAAGCAAAACGATAACACTTTTCTCTACAACGATTTTATTTCACCTCGCCATACCTCACTTCAAGGTCTGATATCACGAGACAAGTTCAACGACCCGTGCTTAAACGTATACTTACATATTGTATTTTGATGGGCGAGGGCCATAAAGATCTTTATCATAAGCACTACGACTGAGCTTGTAACTAAATACGTTTTGGATCTGACATCCAAATATGACTGCCTCGTTGGTCTAGTGGTCGCTAAGCGCGACTGCTGAGCACGAGGTCCTGGATTCGAATCCCGGGTCGGGCAAAGTGTTATTAGGTTTTTCCATTCGGTAATTCTCAGTAGCAGCACGGAGTCTGGATTTGTGCCCGGTTGATGGCAATAGGCTCGCCCCCTATTATATTGGGAACTCAAAACATAACTGGCGTAATGTGGGTGTATTAAATGTGCACCTCTGCCTACCCCTTCGGGGAATACAGGCGTGATGTTATGTTATGTGTTACATATTGTATTCTGATGGGCGAGTGCTATAAAGATTTATATCATAATCACTACGACTGAGCTTGTAACTATACTCCATTTAAAGTAGGATTAGAAAAACCAACAAATCTATTTTCAGTTTATTCAAGCGAATTTGACTTCTATTCTGGACGCATAAGGATGGTATTAGAAGCAAAAACTTATTCCCAATGCCAACTGCTTACTGCAGCTGTCATATGTCTTGACACTAATGAAATAGAATTCAAAATCATTTGAATGGATTGCATATAAAGGTTGTCTTGTCGTCTAATGTTATTTGAAGTGGAGTATAAATATATTTTGGATCTGACATCCAAAACTAGTTGTCCTTTTATATGGTTTAACAGGTCGTAAGGTCTACTTATGCGGTACATCTAAGACACGGCTCAGCAATAAAAACGTAACTTGTAAGGTAATGTTCGCAATAATATTCCAAACAGGACACTCATGGGAAAAAAAATCTCTACATTTTCAAGCTCTGCTGTAGAGCCTGATGAAAATGGAAGAGCTATTTCCAAAGCTAACGTCTCGAATAGCCTTGATACCTCAAGCTAAAGTTTGAAATTAAATGTAAAGTATTCAAATTTCTTTTCGACGACCTGATTAGCGCAGTGGCTAAGCGATTGGACTACTGCGCTAAGGGTTGCGGTTTCGATTCCCGCACGGGGCAAAACTTTGTGCGAACCACAGATGTTTGTCCCGAGTCTGAGTGTTTGTGTATGTGAATATTTCATGTTTGTGAAACGCACCTACGATACAGGAGAAATTCCTAGTGGAGCGACGTTTTTTAAAAAAAAAAAATCAATGGGTCTGGCGTTTACGTTCAGTCTAGGAATGACAGTGTCTATAATTGACCAATTCTTGGAATGCACAACTCTATTGACGACTGATTCTATAAATGAACAATTCTAAAATTGACTGCTACTATTAATTAGCGATTGACAAGCAAATTGTCGCTCATTGTGGCGTTCTAAGGGGGAGGCCTTCAACAGTGGACGTCTACCGGCTGATGACGATGATGATTAATTATCTATTCTACAATTAAATGATTCTACAAATGTCAGATTGTGTAAATAACGAACAGTAGTACTTTGATTGGTTTGGTTAATGGTATAAAGCTTATATAGTTAGAATCGTAGAGTTATATTGTTGACTGGTAGAGAATGCCTTAGGTATTAAGTCCGCCGATGCTGTTACATGAAGTTTTTAATAAATCATAACAATAGTTAATGTTTGTTACATACGGTCAAGCTAGTACGATACTCGAGCTGTTCATAGCACTCACATCGTAAACCGTTCACAATATTTCCTCATTGAACGCTCAACTACATCGCATCCGAGCAGAGTTTTCAAATTGCAGCATTTACGAACTTTTCACAACTTTGTGCTCCTTTAAATTCCGGGAACACTCCACTCGTATGGAAACTTGGGCGCGATTCTGGCACCTACTAAACTTAGTATACGACGAAGAAAATAACTGTTCTACAAGTCCAATTTGAGGGTTATGATGAAAACTTTTCGACCTAATTAAGGCTCGTCAATAATGTTATTGCGGAAACAGAAAGCACTTTGTTGAGACAATATCTAAAGTTCTCTTAACACATAACATTTCCTTTAAGATTCACTCAGAGAGATTTCGTGGGTCTTTAAGATAGACCTCTTATATTCCAAGACATTTTCACTGCTACAGCTAAACAATCATGAATATTAAACTTCTACCCTTATTCATAAAAAAATGATAATTAATACCATGGACCAAATTATACTCATCGTTGTCGTTTGCATGTCAAAGAATAGAGATGTCAATAGACTTAATACTGGGTTTAGTTAATACCGGTATGATCCTCGTTTGTAAATAAGAGGGCTAGTCCTTATTAAACAGTCAAATCGCTTATTGGTAATTGAAGCGCCCTTTACACTTTTTGCTAGAGCTATATTTGAAGATAAATCCCAAAATATAGGGACAGAGCATATTGCCGCCCATAGGGCACAATTTCACATATTTTGCCATTATGTTTAAAAAAACCCACATTACTTTACACACCAAGTTACAATATCCATGCAACGACATCCAATACGAAGCAGCAGAGCGGAGCCCACACAATACCTACTCCCAACTTAATAGTTCTATAGAGAAAGGTTTGTTGCTCTCTCTGCCGTCGGTGCTCGGTACGTACGCAACAAAAGTGTTTAATGCCGGTAATCTGAGATGTGCGTGCTTTCAAACGTTAAGTAACTGAGGTTACCGTTGAACACAAACCGCAGTTCAACCATTGAAGATGCAATCCATATGAGGTGCATTTAATTCGTGGTAAAGATTTAGTTTCTCTGGCCGAAAATCGGTTGGAGATGTACAAAATGTATGTAGAGACGTTCAAATTTAAGGTTTGTTAGAATCTCGTTTTCACACGATCGATTGAGGTTTTATAAACGAAGAAGCCGCGTGATATTCGGCTTAGAATTGACCAACCCCTTTCCTCCTGTGGGTGTCGTTAGGGGCGACTAAGGGAAAATCCAGATAATAGGCAGCAGCGTCTTCACCACCAATACTGCGAACCCCAAGCCACTTGCCAAGCGTGGGATTATGTTTAAAAAGAAACCAGATTCGTCCGATTATGACGTCATGAATACTACCCGCAAGAAATATAGAAGAGACATTTCATAACATCTTGTGTTCATTATGCCCTGAGGCTTCGATGGTCCCTCTCGTGCCAAGTAAAATTGTTGGAAGTTTACCAAGATGTACCAAACTGTATTGTCTTAGTTACGATTTTCACTACCTTTGTCCTTTTTACTTTATTAGCAGTAAACATGAGTCTGTTTCCTTATGTACCAACATGACAAGAACAATTAAATCGCGCCAGTGTCTCTCGTACGACTAAGTGTGTCGTTCTTGTTACATTAGTGAAGCAAAAGCCTGCATTACATAATCATAACCAGACCAAAATATGTCATCAGCGAGAAGACGTCCACTGTTGAACAAAGGCCTTCCCGTAGGATACAATCATTCCCACGCTTGGCAAGCGACTCTGGATCGTATTATTGGTGGTTAAGTTATAGAAGACGCTGCTGCCCATCTTCTGGATTTTCCCTTAGTCACCTCTTATGACGCCCATGGGAGGAAAGCGGGTGGTCAATTCTAGGCCGGATACCACACGGTCAAAAGACGTCGCTTATGTGAAATATTGTAAAACTGAAAACGAAATACTGTACGGATCCAAACTCAGAAAAGGCTGGTATAATAATAATGATGTATTTTAATTGTGAGTAGATAAATAATATTAAAAACCCGCGATAAAAAACAGGCAAATTCAAGGGTAGCTAACAAATAATATATCGTTATTTACCCGCCAAAGCTACCTAATTACAATTTACCTCGCTCATAAATTATTCAAATTACAGAAGTCTGGCCTATTGTCTAAACAATTGGAACACAATGCTTCTATAAAGCATATTTACATGAATATAACAAACACTGATTCAAGGTTAATTTATACACAATGTTATTACTTAATTATATGCCACCTTGGAAGGGCAGGATTTTAATTAAAAATTCAAAGTGAACTTATGGAAATATTTTTGAGGATACGATGAAAGGTATATTTGGTCAAAGTATTGCAGACCTGATGGCCCAACCTCTAAAAGCAGAATGACACAATAAGAAGAAAAAAAAATAACTTCATAACGGGGCAATTACACTAAAACGGAGTAATTGCCTAATGAAAATTCGTTTACAAAGATCGCGCGCATTGTTGAAAACTTTTACACGCTGCGCATTTAATTCAATCACGCCGTCCTATGTAATGCCGATGTCCAAAACTGCAGTCGGAATTATATAGAAACATGTCCATGTGAACAAACGAATTGTACTCCACATTTCGTTTGTTCACATGGACACAGTGCACGGAAAGGAAAAATGGCTAAACGTGGGGCCTATGACCTACTTATATAACCTAGAAGAATATGGATGATTACCAAGACTAATAGAACTCCACTCTCTTGCCTAATGGCATTAAGTCCGCCTTTGTACAAATGTGCATCAAGTATAAATAAATAAACTCTTAAGCCCCTTCTTTCGTTAACAACAAAAATAATTAATGCAGCTATACAATTTTTCTTCATAGATGTCCACTGTAATAAGGAAAAATAGTGCTAGTTACAGCTCTATCGGGTAATTAGCAAACATTGTAACCATGTGCTATTGCTACCTATCACAGTTATGCTAAACGTCGCTCGTTTACGGAACAATTGGTATAATTGTCTGATTGTTCGCCATTTTTTCTGCCGGTCTCATCGTCTTTATTGCTATGCATCCTACAGATAAATTAAGAAACTGTGTAGTGAATAATATATTTTGAGAATCTGATGTGGTTCTAGTTACTAAAAATACTAATGTAAAACCTACTGTAACTTATTAAGTGATAATCTATTATGTCACTAAAACGGTGAAGAAACCGGCACACCTGTGAGATTTTTCAGCGGCGTATAAAGCTTTTCAGAGGCCTACAGGCGGTTTAAACTCTGACATCAGGTTGTTCATCAACCATACAGTAAGAAGATTTAGATCCTGGATCTCTTTTCTCTATAGATAAACTTTTAGCTAGTTTAATTGGAAGCACAAAAACCAGCTATTCTCAACAATTATTATGACCCACTCCACAGCTGAAAGATTACCCAAAGGTACAAGAAATGGCAAACGTCAAAACTCGAACAAAACAAGAGAACATCAACAAATATTAATGTGCGGTCTGTGAGGTGCATTGCTTCAGAACTAGGTTACCTTAGCGAACACTAATCACATATAACCAGTTACTAGTGACAAGGAAGTGCGCTGACATAATAGATTTACCTACATAGTGACGTCACTGGTCGTGTATCTCATTACTGGACGTTATGGAAGCCGGACTAATGCATAGT
The DNA here is from genome assembly GCA_946251915.1 of Abrostola triplasia. NCBI lineage: Eukaryota > Metazoa > Arthropoda > Insecta > Lepidoptera > Noctuidae > Abrostola > Abrostola triplasia. The sequence continues at coordinate 10,004,362 of OX276432.1, read as the reverse complement.
TATTATGAGCCGGCTTCTGTAATATGCATTTGTTGTTATCTTGTTCCTATGCTGATATCAGTGATATTGTTAATTAATTTCCTTCACGAGTGGCGATGTTTAAGTAGGTACTTCCTGCACACCCTGGACAGTAACCTCGCTACCATCATTGTTGACCAATCTCTACACCACGGCATGCCCTATTCCATGTGGCTATTGACTCGTGCCGATACAATAAAGAAGATCGTACCATCAGCTTTTGCAGTTCCATCGCGCTGAACAGCCAGTGAGGCAAAATCCACGCTACCCCGCACACAGACTCTTACATTACTCATCTAATAACATGGTTCATTAACTACGCCTTTAATCCACGAGGGGGTAAACCGATAAACTCTCTGATATCAAGAGTCGATCACGAATACTTAGATGTAAAAATAAGCAAATGAAGTAAAATTTATAGGTAGAATGTGTATGTTTCCCTCATTATGTATTTTATTACCGGTGGATGCAATTGGCAAGTTGTTGTTCATTGTGGCGTTTTATGGGGGAGGCCTTTGTTTAACAGTGGACGTCTTCCGACTGATGATGATGATGTAGTTTAATTAGCTTTATCAGTCACATAGTTATGAGTTCGGCCATCTTAATAAAATATTTTCTTCTTTCGTCCAAATCGAAATCAAAATATATTCCACCATCGTTCAAATAAACTCTTAGTCCACCAATACGATTATATTCCATAAACGATGACAGTCCAAGAAACTTAGTGACAGCAATAGAAATGTAATAAAGACAAACTTTGAAAGTCATATCATTTCCACTTTAGACCACAGCGAACAAAGGGTCTAACTTTATCAATGCATACTGAAGGCTGGGCCCGTAAAGTTGGCTCCTGTAGTTTAAATGGAGGATAATAATATGTTACTAGTTGTTAGAACTACATTATCTCCAGTTGGTTGGCTTTGATGTTCATATTCAGTTAAGGACCGCTGTAAAATGTATATTCTACTAATAACAAAATTATATTATTTTTGCTTTACAGTGCGAAATGGATCAAAGACTGGAATCGAAGGTTAATAAAATACATTGTCTTCCAGTGGCAATGTGTCCAGTGTCCATTCATATAACACGATTCCTTCAGTTTCTTCTTCGACTCCTAGTATTGTTAAAGCATCCATATGGCTTATGAATTTTCATAACGGTTTTCTGTATTTTAAAATTTACTTCTCGCCACTATTACTATGCCACGGCTATAATCATTACTAAGGTGCAAAAGATGGCTAGCATTCTTCAGTGACAAAGCCGTCGTATCAGAGATCACTCTGCACATAAAGAGTCGGATAGGCAACAGGACAGTAGCCTAGTTAGCAATCTATATTAGCCTGGTTTGGAGACAGCAAGACGTACTGAGATCGTCATTCGACGAGGATTTTTCTACGTAAGCTCTGTGACCACGACTCGCGAGTTGAGAGACATACATTAAGTCACGCCTGTTTCGCTGAGGGGTAGGCAGAGACCACGGATAGGTAGTTGAAAATTATTTAAATGTATGCAACGTTAGTTTGGTCATTAGGAAAAAAGGCGGCGATAAATAGAAGGAAAACAGTAAGCAGGCAGGATCGTAGCAAATGGAAATCCGTGGTCTCTGCCTACCCCTCAGGGAAACAGGCGTGACTTTATGTATGTATGTAGTAAGCAGGCGAGATGCAGTAGAGCTTTTAATACACTTTGTGTTATTTATAGAAAGACTTACATTGTCTTTCGATACTTGAAACGTCGTTCAGAAAGGTCAGAGGGAAGCTGCAGCATCGCAGATCTGATGCAATAATGTGCACAATGCAGAGAAAGTAAGTATCTATGTATTGTTAGCGGTGTTATGGTGTTTAGGACACAATTTTGACACATAGATTGTGCTGTTGTGTAGTATGTTGCGCCGTTGCTTCTACCCAGGTATTGCACTAGGAAAAGGTGAGGGACGGGCGTTTTTGGGGGGCTGTCTGAATGTAATTTAACGTTCAAAAAGTACTTAAGTCTTTTTTATTACGTATAGATATACCTAATGTACATTCGCATCTCGAATTCTCGATAGAGAAGACTATAATACACAGTCTATAATCGCATCATTTGCTCAAGTTAGTTCGACGATTGACATAAAATACCCATCTCAAGTGTCGCTTTCATAAAGTGATAAAAGATATGCTGCTGCCGGCTAGTAAAATGATAATCGTTACCACAAAACGACGTGTTTACATTTGAATGTAATTCAAATGAAACCGCCTGTGTAAGGTTACATTTCAATACCTACCTACTTATCTAAAGCGCTTTAACAAATATTCATGCTTTTTGCGCGCATTTAGTGTTGCTGGCACGCAGCCAACGTTTCCTAAACGTAGGTACTACAAGTACAAATGCGATCTACCTACACTGCAAGCTGGAAGGTTATCACATAATTCGCTTACCGGTTTTTTATCAACGCTACACTTTATAGGTAGCGCGACAAAAAATCTGACACGTGCTCAGCCTTTGAAACGCAATAATGTATTTATTAGATTAATTAAAGGGGTCCTTTTGAAAAGAAAGCGCGAGTTGCAAACAGAGGGTCAGGCTAGACGATATAATGCAATGCTAGGCGCGCGCGCGACCAGTCCGACCAGTTGCTCGCCCCGCCCCGCACGCCCCGCGCCCCGCGAGCCGAACAGCTGACAGCTCCGACAACAAAGAACATCAACCCAGCCCACACAAACATAACACGCTACGTACAATCACGAAACAATATTATTATTTTCAACCGTACACACGCGAGTGTACTAATTGAATTGTAACATCTATATAACGTTAAATAATATACCTAAGTACCTGACTGATCTACGAATTATGTTTAAAAAACCTAAATTAGTTTCCAAGAGCTTATTTTATATATACCATCTTTTTTACGCTATTTTAACCAGGCTACACGCCGCAGACTCGCAGTTAGTATTCTATTTCTAAAGCTACATGACAACGGGCTCAAGTATTGAGTAAACAGTGTTGACCATGAATATCGAGGCATCCTACGTGAAAGGTGAATACATACGAACTAACAAAGAGCAAGCTAAATACTTGCCTTTCTGATCATCCAATACACGAAGGCCCTCGAGTTGTGGCACTGCCGTGAACAAGAGTCTTTAACAAAACAATATAGTCTATTTATTATGATGTTTTATCACGGTATCATTGTGCTAAACGCGACGATCACTTATGTCGTAGCTTTTCACTGTTCGGTTGCTATGGTGCTGTGAATTATCACGACACTTGTCTCTCGACTTCTTTTTCATCTGAATTTGTCGTCGTAAGTACTTTACGTGGTCAATGTTTACGATATATTACGTTTCAAGTGTTATTTACATCACTATTTTGTGGCCTGCGAACGTGATAATCGTTGCATTGCCTGCGCACTTTATTTGCTGCGCTTCTGCGTCAACAAAACAGTCTCTCGGTATTCGATGTCGGGCAAATTCGCCGCCTTCGTCGGATAGGTTTGCCCTCTCAGTCGCTAGCCTAGAGAACCACGCAGTTTTGTCCTACTCTTACATTTGACGTTTTACCTGTTGGGTTGCATCACTCAAATTATATGAAACAATAGTATTTCTGAGTGAATAAATTGTTAAACAATTACTATTTTGTATGAAATGTTTTTGTTTGTTATATTACCTACTCTGTTATAAAACTACTAAAGCATACCTCATGTAAGAAAACGATTAATATTCATACGCCTGACATTATGTTCTTAGCAAAGTTGTGGTTAAGTTCATGTTGCAAAAATATTACAGGCACCGAAAGGATGGATAAACCAATGCGTTGTTTTGATTTATTCAATAGATAGGGTTTTTCACCCCAAAAATACCATTATGTTCAGACTTCAGAGCTTTTATGTGATGGTATTTCAAAATTATGTATTTTTAGTAGCTATGGTTCCAACTAGTTTCTTATTGGACTATCTCGTCAGTCCAGCTTACTATGTATCAAAAATAAGGTATAGGTACTGTCACCGTAAAATAAGCCCGGTCTAGTAGTAGAAAAAGAATTTTCAGGGCAACACATATTTGTTACGTCATAGCTCAAATATGTAAATAATAATACCTACTTTCTTAGTTTACTAATAAACTATCTATGGTACGGGGTGGAACAGAATACCGTCTGAAAACAAATTATTATTTTTCCTGAAGTATTGATATCGGCAACTCACAGGAATGCTAATAATTTTTAAATTAATATTTATCGTAATTAGACGATCTTGACTACTACAGCTCACAACCGAGTGGAAAGAGAGGCCTTTATCTTACAGTAGGTCGATCACCCAATAACAATCGTCATTCATCATCCAGTGGTAGAACTATATATTATTATTATAATGTACGACGAAACACTATAATTACGTACAGATTATGCTAGACTACTCCATGTTTATAAAATGCATATGAAAGCAAAATAGGTATATTTTAAATAACTAACTAAATGAATAGAAATAAAAACAATTCGTAGGAGAGCATACTAAAGCCTACATTAATAAACCACTCTACATTGCTTCTGAGAATATTAAGAGCCATTATCAATCACAAATGATGACAAATTCATATCAAATCTAGGTGGGGAAACAGTCAATCGAATTACCTCACTCAACCAAGTGAGTTTGAAATTGTAAGTGGTTTATTAATACTGGCTTATAAAGTTTATTAACACTATCACAAATTACAATATTCGTTTAATATCTATGATTTCATTGAGAGATCAGTTATGTGTTTTTTTGCCAGAACTTGGCTGCGTTGCGCGGAGTCTTGCCTTTGCCTGAGTTCTTCTTTGGGGCCGAATGGGTCTCGCTCCCGCCTCCAGTAGCAGACTCGTCGTTTTCTGCTTGCGATTTAAGAGTTTTCTTTATGTACAGGATCTGAAAATGTATTTCAGTTTTATTGAAGGAATAAAAACTATTATTATTATGAGAAGGTAAAGATCTTGTTGCTTTTGAAGGCAAAGAAGAACAAGCCTTACACAATTAAAAAACAACCTGGTAAGAAGGAAACATTTGTTGATTATTGTGTGCATGTGTTATAAAAATATGAAAGCTGTAGTAGTGGATTATTAAATTGTAGTCATATAAGACATGTTTACAATATTTCAATTACATATATTTAGTTTCTATATTTTATGATAGAGGCTAGCAATAATCTACTACTAGCATCATTCAGTTGTAAGTTCTATAGATGTTATACTTAATCTTCAGCAATCTCCTTAAGTAACATGTCTTCTGATGAATAAATATGTATTCCAACAAACCTCCTGCTCAATGGCCTGGTGGTGTCTAATAGCCCTCTGTTTGTGGTGGTTGGCCCGCTGTATGTGGCGGTCCACAGAGTTGAGCACTGCTTCACAGGCATTGCACCAGTCGGCAAGCACGTCGGCGATAGACGCCGCGTCCTCAAGGCGCGCATCGCGGCCCAAGGCGACGTCAACTTCCACCCGCTTGCATTCCTGATCCAGTTTACCGTGGATTATGTCTGGAATATACAAGAAAGGTGTAAGAATTAAGTGTATACCAGAAAACTGATGTTAAAAATCATACATGGATTTTGTTGATGTATTAGCTATTTTATTGTTATCTAATGATGAAAAATAAATCTAAATTGCTAAATAAATGGGAATATCACATCACACTAATATTATAAAGGCGAAAGTTTGTGAGTGTGTTTGTATGTTTGTTACCTCTTCACGCTCAAACGGCTAGACGGATTTTGATGAAACTTCATATGAAGGTAGCTAGCACCCTAGATTGACACATAGGTAACTTTTTATCCCAAAAAATTTTTGTGGGTAACACCGCGGCACAGCTAGCTATGTATGTATAAATATAAAAAATGTGGTTTACGCTTTGAAGAAGGCAGGTGTGACAATTCCCTTAAACCATTACAAAATGTTGATACAATAATAGAAGTAAGCCTACCTGCGTAAATGGCTTCTATGATGAGATCTTCTAAGTCCCTCACATTTTTGATATCTAGTTCTTTCAGCAGCACACTGTAGGGAATGCACTTCTCCTGCGTAGCAAGTGATGCTATTGTCAGGTGCTGCAGTTTCTTGCATTGAGCTGGTGTCAGTTCTAGGAAGTCAGACTTGTTCTCAAGGTACTCCTTATACGTGCCATACGCAAACAGATTTAGAGTCTTAAGGTGAGTGGCGTAGGGCCCGGATTCCAACTGAAATGTATAATATTGTTTATTAGAACATGTAAATCAATAATGTACTAAGATGGCACAACTTTTTTAAGTGTCAGAGGATGTAACCAAACTGCCCGTTTCTAAATGCTTTTTAATTTATTAATTCTGTAATGAAAAATTTCAGAGCTGCATACAGTTACTCTTTTTACATACGTAACTGTAGCTTCAATGATATAGATATATTAACTAAGAAACGTTCATTTTCAATCAAAAATAATTCATATTTAGAAGAATAACGCAGTAATCTATTGTCTTGTTAATAAAAACAAAAAATATTATAACCTCTTTTATATTTGGCATTTCAAGTAATTCCCCAAACACATGAACACCTGGTGCTTCTAAAACCTGTTTGATAAGCTCTGCGCATGCTGATCCTTTAGCTCCTTTTGCCAACAACACAAATTGTTCCAGAGGGTGGTTTGTTGAAAATGATAACAATGATGATGGTTCATCTCTGTCCATCGACATCGGATTCATGGCAAATGTTTCAAAATTAACTAGTTATGTTTAAAATAAATAGTTTCTATAACCACTATGTGGTTAAATCACAAACTTTTAAACTATATTCCTTCTTAAATTTTACGATGAGAGTAAATTTACAACAGACAAACTAATGCGATTGTCAATTTGTCACAAATTCAATATCTCTCAATTTGACTTTGACACATGTATATTTACGAATCATGCTGTGACATATTTTCTGATTTTTCATTTTCCAGATAATAAATCTCCAATAATACTAAAATCATTATCTTAATTTCATATTCTTAGATGTCGAAGTAAATTAAAAATGTAGAGTAACAAACTTTTAATTTATTCGTATCAATTGTTTTTTCCATAATTCGTGTTTTCTATGCAATTTTTTTGTTACTTGGGGATTTATATACTAATTTTACATTTATAAATATCGTTTTCCTGTCAGGAATGGTATTGAAATATCGCTTAAAATAAATTTAAATTATTTTTAACAGAATACCTTTAAAAAATAATTAAATGTACTTTTTAAACAAGTCATATTTTTTACTGATTATTATCATTGCTACGTGAATGAGTTCAGTTTAAAACCCTTAATTGACCATAAACAATAAAATGGCGTCCGGTTTTTTGTGTGTGCGATAAAATTATTGTTTTCATCAAATCGTAAGATATAACTTAGTTAAAGCTATAAATTAATATTTATTAGTTTTAAAATACAATTATGCATCGTTATTATGTGTCTAATGAACTGAATCACGTATTATTGGTTAAAAATAATGTGCGTGTCAATCTTGCTCGTAGCGTCGTTGTCCTATGCCGCCTTTTATATTGAGTTGATTAGACTAATTTACGAAGATTTCTTCGTGTAGATTGGTCTTCGTCAGTCAATAATAGTGCCGTCTACTATGAATTTACATAGATAGTACGTTTTTGTCGGCATTGTGATCGATGAGTGCGTTGTGCGTTTGTAGTTGTGAAAGCGTACATACATGTTCGCAATGATAAAACTGTCATGAGGACTCTTGTTTACTATCAAATAGTGAATTTGTGTTAGTGGATTTATTTTTTCTATGTGATAAATTATATTTGTTGTTAAAAATGTGTATGCCAACGCCTAATAATGTATCGGGTTTCGGTTACTCGTGGGGTTTCACGAGTTCGGCAGACCTTACGAAAGGTGAAGTGGAAACTCCAAGTAGTTTGAGCTATACTTTGGGGAATACGGTATGTATACAATGACAATTAATTGCGATAACTCTGAATCAGCACTTAGTAGCTTTATATTTACATACTAATTAACTTTCATGATTAAATAGAAATCCTTAGTTTTTAAATGCCATTAGATCTCTCTGTAACAAAGTTATCTATCAAGGAATTTGTTTCCAATTAGATGGAGAAATTGAATTCCATTTGCAACACAATTAAATTCATTGTTTTGCCTTATTTTAGATAAACACTTCTTATATTTGCTGTAATTCATTATTATAGACTTATATTCTTTACTTAGTTTAAAAAAAAAACAATGTTATGTTACTATTGATGTCTATGTTTACTACTATGTTTGTTATATTATATATAATTCACCAATATGGTATGAATATGTAGATATTATGATTTTGAAATAAACAAATCCATATATTTTGACTAATATGTAACTCAGCTGGTATGTTACAAATCAAAATTTTTAATATTTAATATTAGTAGGCAATTATTATGTCATAGATAAATTTGTTCTTTAACCTTTTTTCTTAAGGCCATAAATAACCAATTCTCAATATACTTGCAGGTCTCCCCAGAAACAACACTAACGGTCATGTCCCATAAGACACCGCAAGTGCAAGAAAAAGTTGGTGCTGTCACAGTAGCAGTGTCCAACTCAGGTGCACAACTGACCAGAGTGGTGACCACTGGGACTCCTATCACAGGTAGAAGAGCTATGTTTGTGGTGAATGATGCTCAAGCACATACATTGAACAGAGTGACGCAGCAAAACCAGACCGCTACCATACACAGTGAGTTAACCTAATTTTATGAATACTTTTTCTCTATCTCATACCTCTTCTCTTACTTTCTCATTATGTAACCTTATGATAATTCAAACAGTTAAAATTTTATAAGATATTGTATTGTTTCTTTTATTACTACTTAATATTACATAGGTATTCATCCTCATATTGGTTTCATTGCTGGGCTTTCCCTTATATTATAGACTTCCCCTTTCTTCTTCAAACCACTCAATCCTTTGCATTTTCTAGCCATAGATCCCACATATAATACTACCTTCACATGGTACTACTATTTATTGCTTTATCAATGAATAAACAGTAGAGTTGTTATTCACTGTTTTGACTTCATAAAAGTAGAAGAAATTAGTATTTAACTAATACCTGGTATGTATAATGTACTGATGCTCCTGCTATAAAATATGAGTAAGGCTATGGAACTTTTATACTTCTTCAAATTTCATCTATATGAAGCTTTCTTATGTTGGAGCGTTTTACTCTAACTTAGGACATAATATCATGTTTAAAAAAAATCCTTTTAACAAAATAATCTATATATTCTCTTGTTAAGTACACTCAAGAGAGTTCTTAAACTTAACATCAAGCCTGCTTTCCTTGCCAGATGTATATACATCTATGTCTCATATGGTTTTCATACGCATATCATAAATGGCGCGGCTGATGTCATGGTACAGTCCAAAAAACAACCCCTAAGTAAGAATAACATAACCAATATGTGTCATTTGCAGCGAATTTAGCAGCTAAGCCGTTTATGACACCGATAGGTCCCATCCAGTTAACTGCTGAAGAATGCAACGAGATTCTGATGAAGCGGGCGCTCCAAGCTCAAGGCATCGCGACCCCCGTGATAGACGCGTCGCAACTGAACCATACGTTGTTGAACGGGGGTCTGAAGAGCCTGGCGGAAGCGACGTCACAGCAGACGCAGGCGGATACCATACAGACGACCACAGTACACCAACATCATTTGTTGCATACGAAGCAGGAGCCTGGAACAGCTAATAATTCGCCAAAAGTAAGTTTTGACTTTAATCAGCAATGTGTTCTATCTGTATACCAGAAATAAGTGTACTATGTAATAATCACTGGAGAATATTATGCTATATGTTTTCGCGATGTGTGCACCTGTATAGCCCTGCACCCATATTCTGTCTAGTAAGCTAGCAAGCCAGATAGTCCACTGGTTGAATAGAAGACTCCACCTTTCAGCAGATATAGAAAACCTTAACCTGCCTCTGCACTATCCAAAGGCTAATGACTGGTAGAAAATGCCTTAGGCATTGAGTCCGCCTTGTACACTCTTGTATGAAGAATACTAACTGACAGCCTTTGCTCTGATACAAGGCTCTTAAGGCTTTTTTTACCCTATATCATGTAGCCAGAGTAATATACCATTTACTATCAAGTACCTTCTATATCCACAACTTCAGACTTAAATAACGTATTGTTAGGCGGTGTATTCTCAGACGGAGCTCATGAACACCAACTCGGTGATGACGACAGCGGCCCCGGCCACGGTGAAGGAGCGACCCTACGGGTGCGAAGAGTGCGGCAAGTCCTTCCTGCTCAAACACCACCTGACGACACACGCGAGAGTACATACTGGTATGTATTGTCTTTTGTTTGTATGTTATGACTTTCCGAAGATATACGGAATTACCCGAAGTGCTGATACGAACCTGTCGCGAAGTTCGGGAATGTCGGGAGTCGTTAATGTCAGGGCACTTTACGAGTACGCGTTTTGAATAAACATTTCTCTAAATAACACTTCTCTATAGTAAGGCGCCATGAAAAAGAAATTTTACTCATTTGGTTTGATTGTGAATCATAATAATATTAACGTTTAATAACGTGAACATAAAACATACATATGTCGAATGCTATCACAAACAGCGATCACTTCATTTGCATACAGGAAAATATTCAGATAAACATTTCTAGATAGATTAATAGTGCATAATCTTGGTTGGCTAACTTGGAAATCGGGAAATGTGACTAGGTTAGGTCATAAACTGTAAAAAAAGATTAACAAAAAATGTAGGTACTTATGTGGATCACGAAATTTGTAATATACATAGCACTATTCAGTCAACAGTCACTTGAAGCATATGCAACGCTTAACTATCCACAGTTTATCAGAAATATCCTGATTAATAAGCGTAAGGACTTATCAGAACTACTAACGATGTTTTACAATAACTGAATGTTTAGAATGCAAATACATCAAACTATGCCATATAGAAAGGGCAGGTTGAAAAAAAAAATAAAACAAGGTTGATCTTAGTACGCTACCCGCGAAAACAGCTGAAATGAGGTTGAAATTTGGCGCGTAATAGAGCAAAAGATGGCCGAAATAATCGCATTAATAATTAACATGCGGGCTGAAACTTACAGCACTAATTAACCGGTGTCATAAGTAAAAATAAACTTAAGTTTACACTGTTCTACGCGACATACTGTGTCTTTACATTTCGATACTTTACGTAGGGACCATCGATTTGTTTAGCGTAATTAACAACATATCATCTTTTATACTTGCTACTGACAAAATATTTCCTTATAACAGACGGTGTTAATTAAAACAAAGTTCAAGGCTATATACATAGTATTATTGTTGTGCCTGATAAATCGCTGTATGTTATATGATGTTGTGCTTTATGATCTGGCGAACTGTGTTAGTGCAATAGCTTAACCACTGCCTACCACTTCTGTCTAAACATTATTATCATGTTACCTACAAACGATTTATGCAGTGTCTGTAAGGTACCTACTATTTTGGTAACTTAATGACCCAGTTTTCGAGTCGTAAGATTGATGTGTGTGGTGACAGATAGGTTAAGGGATGTAGGCTTGATGTGATTTGATGTAGTGATGACGTATGGCTCCGAGACGTAGTCGCTAACAGTTGGCCTTTTGGAGAGACTCAGAGTCGCTCAACGAGCTGTGCTCGGAGTTTCTTTGCGCGACAGCATCCGGAATATGGAAATTCGCCAAAGAACTAGTCACCGACATAGCTAAAAGAATATGCAAGTCGAGATGGCAATGGGCAGGCCATATCGCTCGAAGAACCGATCACCGCTGCGGAAGAAAGGTTCTCGGGTGGCGACCACAAACAGGAAGACGCAGCGTAGGCAGGCCTCATCCCACCAGACGATATCGTCAAAGTTGCAGGCAACTGTGGACACAAATGGCAAGTTGTTCATTGTGTCGTTATATGGGGCAGGCCTCTGTTCAAGAGTGGACATCTTCCGGCTGATGTCGATGGCGATCCATAATACATCTTATAGTAAGCAGTTAGTTTTGCGTCTAATACGTGCGTAATATAAATATAGAAACATTTCGGGTGCATGTTTATAGCTGCATTAAATTCCACACACACTGACTAACATGTCTATTTTTGTTGGACATGTAACAAATACTCGTATTTATACCACCGACGGACACTGAGCGATGACCCAATTATTTTTACGAGTTGATTATTATTTATTAGTGATGTTCTGTTAACCGGTCATACTTTAATTGACGTCTAAACCTGCATGCGTCCTGACCGTTTACTGTTACTATACTTGAATTTAAAAAATACTAACTCAACTTGAAATTAGAATTTAAGTTTAGTATAAATAAACAATATACTCATCTTTACGTGTACCACTTGTGAATTCATTTAATTGTAATTATCTTGTAGAGTCGGATATAATGGATATTAATTGACAGCAGTATCTTAAATGAGAATAATAGATGGTGAACGCGCTGTATCCTACCAACATGAACGATTATACAAACATGAAAATTAAATATTAACTGGAATATATCAATAACCTATTACATTAATTAATTGATAAGATTATAAGATAAGGGAATTCATTCATCGACATCCAACCAAACGTATAGGTACCAAAATATAACTAGTATAACGTGGTCCTTCGTAGAACTAAGAATCTAAATTAGATACACATTCATTAAGCTTTAGTAGAAACGCGTGCGCTACTTTAGAGCATGAATGGTTTCTGTGAACCAGAATTTCCTCAGTTGTACATTAATCATAAATCATTGTTAGTCATAGCAACACTGTCGCTTGTAATTATAATAGGTAATAACGCAACAATGTCACTAACGAGCTCTGTGCTATATTAAGACGAATTGTTAGTTACAAAACTGGCCACGTGTAGAAATCTATAAAGTATACAACGTTCTTACAGATAAAAAGAAAAAGCATTTATTTTAAACATTCAAAATAATGGTACTTTTTGGACATCAAATTACATCAAGACAGTCAACAAAATGTCCGCCTGTCATCGCTTCCTAGTGCTATATCTGGGTAGAAGAAACGGCGCAATAGAAGAAACGGCGCACTTATCAACAGCACAATCTGTCTGTCAAAATTGGGATTACAAATTATATTAATCCACATACTCGTCATTCTTTTAGTGAGAGTGATATAGCCACTCAGTGTATATTTAGGGCCACCATAACTATTTACGAAGCCGCTTTAGTAGAAACTTGAATTACATATTACAGTTTAAAGTAAAATCGTATCAGTACGTATAGTAGTTTATCAATCACGGATCTAGAAATGACTAGTATACAATTTTTGCCAGCGCTCTTTGTCGACAAGTTGTTCCTCTTACGGCGTATTATATAAATCGTTTACTTGTAATTTCAAATTATAAAGAATACATAATATTCGCTCTCGATGTACAGTAGTAGTAGTCGCCCAGTGCTCGTACCGATGCGGTTCGCTCTGTTTCAGGTGAGCGCCCGCACGCGTGCGTTCACTGCGCGAAGACATTCGCGCACAAGCATTGCCTCAACACACACCTATTACTGCACAGTTCTAACCGCCCGTACCGCTGCCCCGAATGCAAGAAATCCTTCACGCTCAAACACCACCTACTCACACACTCGCGGGTAAACAGTTTGTTATGCTAACGTTACGTCCGTAGGTGAGCGGCCGCACGTCTGCGCGCACTGCGGCAAGGCGTTCGCGAGGAAGCACTGTCTCAACACGCACTTGTTGCTGCACTCCGCGGAACGCCCCTACAGGTGTCACGAGTGTAAGATGGCGTTCACCCTGAAACATCACCTTGTTACGCATTCGAGGGTGAGTACTGTAGATTTTTCTACTTACAACGGTCATCATTTTGACTCCCCTTGTATATCAAAATTAAATCGTGTTAAAAGTTTTTGGTAAAATATAGGTATTGTACAAGTTGAAGTTGAATATGGTTAATTTGGAAAGATTAAAAAAATATTTTTTCTTACAACACCACAATTCTCCACTCTGCGTTGAGTATCCAAATAACTTCGTATCATATACTATTATTTATATATCCATCATTAAATTATTTCAGGTGCACAGTCGTGAGCGACCGTTCGTCTGCAACGAATGCGGTCGCGGCTTCCCCTTGAAGCGCCACCTGGTGACGCACAGCAAGTACCACGCGGGCGAGCGGCCCTACGTTTGCAGCGACTGTGGAGAGAGCTTCGCGCAGAAGGTGAATATGTTTACGGCTATGATCCTACTAGGTTTCCCATCCAGGTTGATGTAATAGTACAATAGAACGCCGAAAAGCCCAGAGCTATTACTAGAATCAAGTTTGAGAAAAAAATCTTCTTTAAAGCTACCTTTTCTTTTTTTTAAAACTGTGCGTTGCCTTCCCAGGACCACTTGGTGATGCACAGCCGGTTCCACGGCTCCCTGTCCCCGTACGTGTGTCCGGACTGCGGCCTGACGTTCGCGCGCAAGTTCCAGCTCGTCAACCACGGCCGGGCGCACGGCCGCGTGCCGCACGCCTGCCCCGTGTGCGGGAAGGAGTTCCTGCAGAAGAGGACGCTCATCGCACATATGAAGTTAGTACTGTTGTGTTACATGACCCAGCTCGTCAGCTGTGGTCGGGGGTGGTACTAGTTGGCCAGGAACGCCCTTAGCAGGCTGTTAGTTAGACCCGGACGTTATTAGAAGTGACCAAAATTGGATAAGCAGTAATAATAATTGTAAAAAATCTTAATATTTGGCTTGTATTTTAAATATTCTTCTGTGTGATATCTTTCAAGCTACAATTGCATACAGATGTAATATATAATACTTTACATTTCCAATACATTATCATTTCAGAATGCACACAGGAGAAGGTGCAGTAGCGTGCTTAGAATGTGGCGAAGCCTTCAAGTGCAAAACGGAGTTACAGCAACATTGTAAAATGACGCGGCACTGTCTCAGCTCATCTCAAACGCAGCAGCAACAACAACAGCAACAGCAGCAGCAACAACAACAGCAGCAGCAGCAGCAACAACAAGCGCAGCAACAGGCCCAGCAACAAGCTCAACAACAAGCGCAGCAACAGGCGCAACAGCAACAACAGCAGCAACAACAACAACAGGCGACTGTGATAAAACAAGACGAATTTAAACCGCAAATTGTACAAGTAAGTCCTTTGTCCTTTAAGCTTCTGATTAATGCAAGATCTGTGCAAAAGTTACATACACGTTGTTATTAATTAAGTTTTCCATATAAGGTATAATTTATAAGAACTACGTGCCCAAATATGAAAATAATTTTCGTAATATTGATTTATTTTGATATTGTTGACAGGTTATAGGCGCAGATGGTCAAATAGTAACGGAAAAGACGACGCCAGGATACGCGTGTCCTGAATGTGGGTCATGTTTCAATACAAAGGTGAGCTATACAGGTTAAAAATACTTGATTTGCTTTTCGGATTCTTATATGTGCAATTATATCACACCGGTCTAAAGTTAGGTTCAGGCAGTGTCCTGTTTAATAACACTGATAATTAAAAAATAAAACTACGATATCACTCCCAATTAATGTTAAATAACTTTGATCCGGCTTAGTGCCTTCCTTGTACAATTTGAGATAAATATATACCACCCACTGCTGGTAGCTGTGTAAGATTTCCATGAACATGTGAGAATAACATTCACGAGGGCCAAGCCACTACAAATCTCACAGTGGCATCCCCACTGTAAGATTTGTAGTGGCTGGCAGTAGTGTAGAGCTAACCGTCCCGTCCCCCCCCGCAGGAGGCGCTGTCGCTGCACGTGCGGCTGCACGCGGGCGACCGCACGTGCGTCACGGACCTGTGCGCGCTCACGGCCGCGCTGCAGCCCGGGCTCGTCGCCGCCGCGCAGCAGGCGCAGCACAGTCAGTATACATGCACTGCACTTACTACACATTTCAAGCCAGTTATGCCGGATATAACCCGGAATTGGACCCAGAACCTGACGCCCAGCCGTCACATATTCCAATAATCCTGAAAATTTATAAAGCCGAATCCTAATCTTCTCTTTAAACTTTTGTTACAGTCTAACAGCTATTTACTTCTATCTTATTAGTCTTATTATATTCATTATTAGTCCCTGAATTGTTGGATTGTTCAGCCCTCACAGTATAATATATCCCTGTTTACAAATAATATGGATCAATAGATAAACACAATACATAATTTACAGGTTTCATTGTTCCAGATCAACCGATACAGCTCATTTCGTCGAACCCCAACAATGTTGTACACACGCAAGTTATAGCTACGGTGAGTTTATTTATCTTTGTTACGACTATTTATGTCTTTAACTAGGTTTCCAGGGGTCTTCTACCCCTATTTTTGATAGAATTAGACCTTAAATTATTTATCCAAAAAGCATGGGGGCGTGGTCTAACGCCTAATTTGACACCACAAAGTTTTATAAAGAACTTTTTATTTTATAATGATTTTGTTTGGATCCTAAACAAGTATTTCTTCTTTATTGACAAATGTAGAGCTTTATCTTTACATCAATACTTTTAAGTGATGGTTAAAAAACTTTATTTGTATTAATTTCAGAATCACCACGTGACGCCTCCTCGGCCGAAAATTCACTTTTGTGGAGACTGCGGGAAAGGGTTCGCGGCTAAACACGGGCTGTTGGCACATCAAAGGAGGTACGTAACCCTTGTAGAATAACGTTTAAAAAGCTTTACATTTACTCAGGCAGTCACACAGGAGAGATTTATGCTGCACCTCACACTCAAAACAAAATTGTTTGTACACAGCTCTATTATGAATAATTCCAGTCACTCCTAATCATGCGCTCACTCACTTCCAATAAGATCATGTGAAATTTAGATAAGAACACAATTTTAAGTTAAAAAGAACTTAGAATTTGACAATTAACCTTAATGCAAAAAATAAATCCTATATTAGAACTCATCTCTGTATACGATTTTTTTTCTTTAACACCTTTTTTGTAGATAGACCTAACAGTTCTAACGTGTTTGTTAACAGGCATCCTGACGGCAGCTGTACGTTGCGGACGCACGTGTGCGACCAGTGCGGCAAGGCTTTCTTCCAGAAGAACCACCTCATGCTGCACCAGCGGCAACACATGGACCTTCCGCCCAGAAATGTAAGTATACAACTACTAGATAGATACTTTGAGGCGTATAACAGTTATAATACGGGTTTATAAGGCTTATGTTCCGCTTTGGCCCGAGGCAGAAATGTGTTGTATCACAGACAGCTTGTATTAAATAATTTCAGTTGCATATTATATTATGCACTGCTAGCAAATTTCAGTATAAAATATCTTTTATTTCACCAGGATATTTGGAGACGTTTTCATATCCTTAAATATCGTTTATACTGTGTATTGTTTAAGATTACTTTATTATTTGTCTTTTACTTAATTTGTTTTCCCGCGTGGTGATTGCAGACTCAACCAGTAACGCAACAAGCACAGCAACAGGCAGCGCAACAAGCCGCACAACAAGCCGCGCAACAAGCGCAGCAGGTGCAACAGCAAGTGCTACAACAACAGCAACAACAGCAGCAGCAGCAACAACAACAACAGCAGAACCAGCAACAAGTGCAACATCAAAATAGCTTAGAGTTGGATCAGCAGGATCATCAGGCCACGCATATTCAAGTAGTAAGTGAAAAATTCCAATTAATTACTGAATAGACTTGAATGAGAATAATTAAGTTATACAATGATTAGTTATTGCCGAAACCATTTTGTAGCTTTTTTGCCACAGGTTTAAAGTAGTGTCTTATTTGGTATTGTAGTACAAACGAAAATATTATGTTACCATCTATATTACACTAATATTTTAAAGGCGGAAGTTAGTGAGTGTGTCTGTTACTCCTTCACGCTCAAAGGAGTGGACCAATTTTAGTAAAATTTGGTATGGGGACTGACATCCTGGAATAACACATCATAGGCTGCCTACAAGGGCGCGGCTAGTCTGTTTATAGAATCATATGAGTTCTTTCAACCGGATTTAGGATATCGAATCAATGATTTTGTTATAAAATCAATCTGTGTGTTAATTACAATAATGAGTATTTCTGTTTTGCAGGTAACGAACAGATCGGGGCAGGTGATAGGCAACCAGATAGTGGTGGGCGCGGTGGGTGTGGGCGCGGCGCGGCGGCTGGTGGCGCCGCAGCTGCACATCGTGGGCCGGGACATCAAGCCCACCATCGCTCACCTCACGCACAAGCACCACGCCAGGCAGCACACCACCAGGTACACCTGACTACCTTAAATATAAGAAATCATTTACTTCAAAATGGTACTTTTTTAACATAAACAACAGCTCCCTAAACGCTCATAATTTCAATTAATAATGATAGCACTGTATGTATGACTGGATGGCGAAAAAAGCGTTAGTATGGCCATCATAAACTGATACCTTTTTTTAAATAGAGACTGACGCCTGTGCTGGAAGCGAGAGATCGCCGACTTCCAAATCGAGGATTTGCTATAGACATCAACTCAGGCTCACTTGAGGTGTCGTCTGGTTGGAAAGCCGTAGCATTTCGTTATTATCTCTATACTTACATGATTCTATTGCCAATACTTAAAATAGGTCCTACATCTTAAATATTTAAGTATTGAACGTAATACTTTAGTAGTATGTATATATCAGTACATAAAACATTAATATGTTTGTTTCCAGCGGTGACGCAAAGGAGGTCGGAGGTTTAGTCCTATCGGCGGGCCGCACAGGGCTCATAAAATACGAGATCTCCCTCCCCCCTCCGACGTCAGTGGTCCAGGTGCAACAGTTGGACTGAGTAAAGCGCGAACCAGACGAGCCTATGGTCGTCTGGCTCAAGAAGTGATGTGTGAAACTCTAGTGATGAGCGTTGGGTATGCTTGTAGGTATAGTGTTGTGGTCATGTGTAGTCCGTGGTCTATAGGTTGGATGTTGTTATGTCAAATTGTGATATTTTGCTCTATGAGTTAACTTAGATATTCTTATGTCTACGAGTAGGGGTCCACAATTATATGCATGTAGAGTTATTTGAGAGACACTTGTGGGACTTACTATACAGAACACGTCAATTTACTGTTGTATTATGTGTTTAGTATAAATCTTCAGAGAATCATCCTAACCGTGTGAATTGAATGAAACATTTATGAAATACATGCATATAATTGTGCTACCCTAGTTCCCAAGGCTGTGGCTACATTATTAAAGCATCAATGATGAGTCGCTATTCCCTTAATAATGTAGCTTCTGCAGAAAAGTTAGAAAAAATCACTGCCATGAATTTGTGATACAGGAATTGTAATATAAAATATTGTATATAGTTCATGTTGCCTTCAGATTACATATTATACTAGTCTTAACTTTGGTGTTGTCGTTGGTAATTATATGATTGGCTTGTATTAAGTACAATTTTATTATACCGAACTTTATTAATTTCGACATAAATTTTAATAACATTAACCTGAAAATTTAAATACTTTGTTTATATACAGTCAGCTTTATACAATATACTATTATCCATTTTAGAAGACACTGTGAATAATTGATTTATCATTAGGTAACCATACCATAATAATCAATGAATAAATTTAACATGGATTCCTACAAGCATACTCAATACACAAAAAAACCATAGGTACATATTAATAAACTAAAAACAGTGCGACTGACCGCGAGTGTACAGTGTACAGTTCTGAACAGTGAAGTGTTGGGTAAATTGATCATTTGTTTGCGGACCTTGGTGCAGGCTGGAGTGGTGTTGGTACGTGTGAATATTATGTTTAACACCTACACACTTATTGTAGGATATCCTTATTTTCACAGCTGTTGGTAACTCTGCCTATTTAAGTACAAGTTTGGTTAGTGTTGGTGGCGGAGTTCATTTTATTTGCCAAAGCTAACGGTGTATATTTTCAGGTGAGATCTAGAATATTCTAATGCTTGCCTTGAATGTAACATAAACCACAGTTAAAGTTACAATTGATGTATTTTACGTGTGGTTTATCATCAAACACGTAATATTCACAAGTAATCAACGACATTCGTTAACATACTAAACTAAAATGTAAGCCTAAATTATAAAAATATAATGCCAATAGATTGGAAAGCTTTATTTAACGTTTAGACGTCTGCCTTACAATAGAGCCTTAATTTATCGTTCTATATTCTGTAGGTATAGAAAACTCGAGAACTACTTAATTTCGATGGCAATAATTACGAAAAAATACTGATCGACTCATTTGTATAATACTTAGTGAATGTTCTAAAATTTAGGACATTGTTGATTGTAAAAAGACAGGTTAGCGACCATGTTTTTGTGTAAATTAGTCTAGTTGTAAGGGCAACTTAGTATATTTAGTAATCTCCTGTACATATCAATACGTTTTTACGGCACTGAGCGGTGGATTTTGTAATAAAATGTACAATCTCTATGTAGGTTTCAGCATTTAAGTTTGGTTAAGGTTGGCTTGTATTTATCAATTATGTTACTTGTCTTGGCTATAATCGAAGTGTTTTATAGACTAATGAGACTTTATTATTAAAAGTAGTGGTAAATAGCACAATAGATTGCTATGTTAAACCTGCCCCTTTTCTATGAACTCTTAAAGCAGGACAGTTTATGTTGTTAAAGATATGCCGCATTATACTGCACGTAGGTGCGTCTCGCTTCCACATGTAAACTGTCCTGCTTTCAGTTCATGGTATGGTGCTGTTGTGCCATTTATCATACTTGAAACAACGCACATTTACTTAAGGTTTATGAAAATAATTGGTTATGGTTATATTGTTATTTGTAAATTTCCCATTAGTTATTTATCGCAAATTTTACAAAACACCCGTCCGCTTCGTTGAGACGGAATCAATGACATGTGATATTATTGATACATATATTTCGACCGCTATTTTATTTTAGGTGTCATGTCCAATAAGCTTTTTTTAAGTACATATAAATAATCAGTTTATTTTCCTTTTTTAACCGTACCTAATGGCAGTATGGGAGGTGTGTAATGTGCAATCAAAATTCAAGATTAGAAGATTTATAGATCTGAGTTTATATTTATACAAATATATCAAGCGGCTGAAAGCACTGGGTTCAACCCCAGAGGTATTGTTTCGGGCTTCAAATACATTATTTATTATATCAATTGGACTCTTGATGTGGCTTGGATGAATAATTGTTGAACAAGTTTAAATTACAAAAGTGTTAAATTTAAAAAATAATTATTTAAATTTATAACTGGAACTCATTCTGTTCTTCAAGTTGCATTTTTGATGTTCAAGCAAAAGTGAACTGTTTGCAGTGCTGTTTAAGGTTTTAATTTAACTGTACATGTTACAGAAGTTTATTGAGGAATCAAAGTGTAGATTCTACTGAATGTTCATGGAATATATGAAGGTTTTCATTGTTAAAAGTCATTTACTCTGGTCATAAACAACATCAGTACTTAAGTCATAGTTATATGTTCCTTATTTACTTCATTATGCATAACTAGAGGACTATACTCACTCTCGACCAATATCTAAATACTCTAATCATAATACTGCTAAAATAAACTATGAATTTATAAAAATGTTAATTTTAAACCGAGTATTAAATTATACCTGTCACTGTCGTTTGACACGCAAAGGACACTGACAGGTATGTCGATAAACTTAATACGTGTTTAAGTTAATGCAGGTATTATCCTCGTTTATGATAGAGGTTAAGAGATAAGTTGATATTATTTATTCAACCAAACTCAATTATTCCTTCATCAAGACGCCTGTTAAAGGCGTGTGGCCATTGTTTTACTATTGTGTCTGCAAACGTGAGGCGAAAGGCTACTACAAAAAAAAGTGTAATTATCTTGCAATCAATGATTTCGCAAATTAACAGTATTTAATCAATACACTAGTCTTTAATTTATATTTTAGCTCAATTCTTATCTTTGCTAGACCGCAGTTCATAAACATCCAATATCATAATTTCGGTTGTCGGTTATTGTGGGGATATGTCTTCCAATGATTGAAACATTAAACGGTACTGCAATTCTTGGTATGTCTTCCGTAGTTTATACAAAACTTTTACTGAATCTTACAATTACTGTCCATTATTATTAACTACCATTTAACCATACCTCTGACTACCCAAGATTCAGTTGTAGTGTTGAAATTATGAATTATTGTCGAAAACGATATTAAAAATTAATTGTGTATTTTTTTTTGTATTAGCAGTGACGGAATCATTGTGCTTTACAGAAAATTAAAAAGTCAATGTCTAATATTTTTGGTGTCTAAATTGAGTATCTAGTCTGTGATAGGTATATTGTCTATGTCTGTCCGTAAAATGTTTTGTTAAACTAATAACAGTCGTTTTATTATATAAATTTATTTATGATGTAGAAATTTTATGTGACATGCAAACTTTTTTTACCCGCAATTTATATCACTAATCTTCCATTATAAGACTTATTATTATTACATCTAATAATTTGGGAATTATTTATGCTGAAATGTAATTAAGATAACAGTTTTACAGAGGAGGTTCGCTATATCTGCTTCAAAAACAAAATTAGTTTTTTTTGTACAATAATTATGAAAAAATAATTCACAGCATAGTACGGACAGAATGATGAAGTAGAGGTTTGTGTACAGTATTATTGTATAGAGATGAATACTTACATGGATGCCCGCCTGGGAGCAACAGTGAATATAAACACTTCCACGTTATATGTACGTTTCTTTTTTGTTATTATTATTATAAATCTTGACAAGTTGTTTGCCATTAACTTACATGTAAATATTATAGTGGATATCTATAATTTTTATATTAAATGATAATATACATACCGTAATCATGATTTTGTATTATTTTTGCGACGGTAATATCCTAAAAACTTTTTTATTACAATGCATTGGAATTTAATTCCACACTATTATCATAAAACAGATAATTGCATACCTACGTACACCAAAAGTAAATACACGGACTAAAGTACAAAAAGCACACCTACTTTAAAATGCCACGTCTTGACTGTTAAACTTTACTATTACAATTGTTAGTGGTCGTCGATTCCCTAAAATACGCAAAGAAAATGGCTGTTTTAATACCAAGATTGTTTCAAGGTTTTACAAGCGGAAAAAGAAATGGGTGCTAACGCTTACAAACTTACCTTTACGCCATTAGGCCGAGGGTTCAACGTTTCAAACATCCCCCAAGTCCCAAGGGGCTCTTAAAAGAGATCTTTTTACACGAAATAACTTTCTCAAGTGTCCCACATTGTAGCAAGCCTGTACATTTTTCAAAAGTTTCTGTCGTACCCACTCGGGTGCTATAAACACGGAGTGTATTCAGTTGTCCAAATTGTTTCGTCCCTTTAGTATATTTCGTGAGATTGCCAGCGCTTTTATGAAGGATGGTAAATTGGTGCGGAGTGAATGGACTAGAGCTGCGAGTCCCTTGCACATCGTCTGGGTGTATTGGCGGAATTGATTTGATTGTTTGACACGATTGAACGGCGTTGTAACTTGTAACAATCTAGAATAACGTCGCGCCTGTTTCTCGGAGGGGTTGGAATTTGGAAACATGACTTGGTGTTGAGAAACACAAAAAAAACATACATAAACATAACATCACGCCTGTATTCCCCGAAGGGGTAGGCAGAGGTGCACATATTATAGTACACCCACATTTCGCCAGTTATGTTTTAGGTCCCAATGTAATAGGGGGCGAGCCTATTGCCATCAACCGGGCACAAATCCAGACTCCGTGCTGCCACTGAGAATTACCTAATGGAAAAACCCAGTAACACTTTGCCCGACCCGGGATTCGAACCCAGGACCTCGTGCTCAGCAGTCGCGCTTAGCGACCACTAGACCAGCGAGGCAATGTTGAGAAAGACTTCTATAAAATTAATTAAAGAACATATTTTTATAGATCTTTACACGGTTACACCGCAATAGTGTATAGGAGGGTACCTTTAACTGTATAGGTACTACCTACACATTGTGTCATAAACTTTCTTCATCAGCGGAAATGTTAAAAGCGAAGATTAATGACGATGATTTTTAAAAAACTTCATATAAAAATATTATATTATGAACTAGCTGCGCCCCGCGGTGTTACCCGCGACATTTTTTCGGGATAAAAAGTAGCCTATAATTATGTTAATCCAGGGTATAACCTATCTACATACCAAATTTTAACCAAATCGGTCCAGCCGTTTATGCGTGAAAGAGTAACAAACATCCACACATCCATACTCACAAACTTTCACATTTATAATATTAGTAGGATAGTAGGATTTCTTTTATACCTAAAGTGATATAGCTAAGGCACCTTAAAGTAAGTATAATGTTCTTCTGGCGGAATTGCGGTCACGGCGGCCTATCTCGTCTGACTAGCCAACTACGCAGGAGATCATATACTTAGTGCACAATATATGTATTGGTGCACTCCCTTACCTTTATAGTCCAATTGGAAGGAAGACCGACATGACAGGAGACAGACCAACGCAGCCGCGCAGGACCAAAGGCTTAACTTGCTATCGAACCGCGAAGCCTGGGAAGCACGGAAGGGTCTCGACTGAATACAGTCACCCATCACAAGACTGACGGCTTAACCTCACAAATCGCTACGTAGCTTCGAGCCTTAAAGTACCTAGTATTGGTAAATCAGTCGCGTTCGCTAATACACATTGTAACAGATTAAGCTATCTTAAATGAAACAAGCAAAAATTAATTTAGCAGTCCAGCCAGCCGAACTTTACCGACTCGTAAATTAATCAACATAAAAGTTTGTAACTCAAGTCAAAGGGCCGCTCAAAAAAGCAAGCGCCTGATAGACGATTTACAAGAGGGATGCGTCGTAAGGGTAATAGTAAAGGGACCTTGTTTATGAGGAGATAGATAGGTACTGCTGTGTGACGTTTTATGAGGAACCTCATACATATTATATAGGATCGGTTCTCATCGAAACTTTATAGCCAGGTCAATCGTGATCGAAATGTTTAAAGTTATAAGCATACGCCTACTGCTGTAATGGTAATGGAATTCTCGGAGGAGATATTCTACGTACACAGGACTATAGGTACAAACCTATGATCTAGCGACATGTCAACATGAATAATTAAAAAGCCTCTAAACTTGTAGGTATTTGTAATTCGTCTTACATACTATCTTTAATCAAACACTCAGATGTTCTGACGATGGGAAAGCCATCAGATTACCCATCCTTTTATTTGCAGACTGCTTCTTCTTGTTCTTACTTCGACGACATTTTGACGAGGCTTTTATCTACCTCATATCTCTAACTTCCTACCATTAATTGACCTGATTGGCGCAGTGGCTAAGCGATTGGACTGCTGCGCTAAGGGTTGCGGTTTCGATTCCCGCACAGGACAAACATTTGTGTGAACCGCAGATGTTTGTCCTGAGTCTGAGTGTTTGTGTATGTAATATTTTATATTTGTGTAACGCATCCACGACACAGGAGAAATTCCTAGTGAGACGTGACGAAAAAAACATGTTAGCTAAAACACAGAATATAAAAGAGTAGGTACGTAGGGTAGGTACCTGTTAAAGTAAGCAATGCAGACCATTTTCAAAAAATAATTATACTTCATTTAAATGTCACTTAAGGATTATCCACTTAAAGAACCTAAGAACCCTTTTAAATTCAGCATCAACTTGAAAAAAGTGATTTATTCTTGTGACATTATCTGGACCAGTTGTGCTCGCAAAGTATTAGTCTACTTATTTTTAATTTACTGCGTATAATTGAGATGAAACAAAGAGAGATGAAAGACAAAAAGTCGTGAATGTTGGTGAAATAAGGACAAAGGGAAAAGGGTTGGTGCTGCCTTGTGGGGAACGCAATCGTAATTAATATTTAGCGAGCGAAACCAAAAGGCATATCATTATGTGCTATAGAGCTACATGGAAATATGAAGAGTTGAACTAAGTAGGTAAAATACCTATTTACCAGAAAGTAGCAAGATACGCATTAACAATCTAATCGACCTTTTTTACATATTTAGGTATTAGGTACAAGACTATCTTTATAATACCTATAAGACTGCCTCGTTGGTCTAGTGGTCGCTTAGCGCGACTGCTGAGCACGAGGTCCTGGGTTCGAATCCCGGGTCGGGCAAAGTGTTATTGGGTTTTTCTATTAGGTAATTCTCAGTAGCAGCACGGAGTCTGGATTTGATCCCGGTTGATGGCAATAGGCTCGCCCCCTATTACATTGGGACCTAAAAAAGAAACATAACTGGCGAAATGTGGGTGTACTATATGAGCACCTCTGCCTACCCCTTCGGGGAATACAGGCGTGATGTTATGTTATGTTGGTTTTTTTGAACTAAGTAGGTATAATACCTATTTACCAGAAAGTAGCAAGGTACGCATTAAGAATCTAATCGACCTTTTTTAAATATTTAGGTATTACCTAGGTAAAGTTACCAGATTATCTTTATAATACCTATAGGTACATACTGGATTGTTGAGGTATTAAGCCTACTCTCTGAAGCGGTAGAAAATTAGACTTAGATACCTATAGGTACTTAAATCTGCTATTGACTATAGGTATTTTGTACCCACATTTTATCAGATGGTACCTATTCCATATGCAATAGAGAGCAAGCCTCTAATCCTTTCAATCAGTTGTCGCTTTATTGGTGCTATCAATGGCATAAGGGCTTTCGCTAATGGGCCACTAACGACCACTACTAGTGGCCAGCGACATCCACTTTTCATACATTTTGGAGAGGCACGTCAGACGCGGTAGCAGCCATAGTAGCGTGTCGCGTGATCACTGACCACTGCCCAGCGTGTAATAGCGACTCGGTAGATACTACCTACGTATTATTCTTAGTTTCGCTATGTATAAACCGCGTCTAGATTCTAGTAGTCGGTCAACGCCCGGTAGCTATTACAAGTAGCCTTTTACACTGGCCCTACAGTTCATTTTCAATAAATTGATATCCTAATTATTGCATAAGGTAAGCACAAAGTAAACAGACAATTTGAATATTCAAAATACGAAAGGATAAAATATGACACTGCACTTCCACTCGGCACCTGAATGTACATCGTAATTCAATCTACCGCACGACATCGCGACTCAGCCTCGTCCAATTTACTTCGCGTCTCTCCCAGATGGTATAAAAACCCGCTCGTCATCCATTAAAGCGCAGTTTTTGTGATTAATGACGTCACGGACTACGTTCGGCTGTAGCTAGAGATTTCTGATGCTCCCTTACCCATCTTTTGTCACGTGATCCTTTTACTCGCGCTGAAAGGACACATTAGGGGCTAACTGAATGCGTTTGTTATATGTGACCGTTTTGGGCCTTCTGGAGGCTTGAATGGCAGACGCTTATGTAGCGTAGTTTTTAGGGTCCATTCATCATAGAGAAGGGAGAACTCGAATAGAAGGCTTTTCTATTGATGGGTAGGTCTATCTTCTTACACTGTTATTAAATTTATAAAGCTGAGAAAATGGAACATATACATATGTATATAAATCCACACAGGTTCAGTCAGCATCAAAAGCAGCTGAACATATATTTTTTTAACATACCATTAACATTAACTAGAGCATAACTTTTTATACATATAGTAAAAAATCTTAAATATTCCTAGATATTTTTTTGTATGTTTCTTTGATTTAAAACAATGGGCCATATTAAAAAAAGAAAGGATATTCTTATACTTGCAAAATATAAAGTGGACTCTGCCTACCCCTCTGGGCAACAGGCGTGACTTTATGTATATGTATGAAGTAAATCCTTCTTCTTGTATTCATAGAAATTTACAAGGGCCAATATTGCTTCGACGGCCAATCTTGCTGCGATGGCCACTATTACTACGACGGCCAACTTTGTTACAGAGGCCAATCTTGCGCGATGACCAACTTCGCTTCGACGGCCAACATTGCTACGAGGGGCAATATTGCTACGACGGCCAATATTGCTACACAGCCAACATTACAAAAACGTGTTAAAAATAGGAAACCTCTCATAATTTATACAGTGACATGACATGACAACATACAAGACGCCTCTACGTATTAATGTCGCCACTAATTTAGCTAAGCGCCACGCGTGGGTCAGATAGGAGGCAACTCGTTAATGATGTATGTACATATATCACCTTTACACCGTGAGGAGCTAACTTAGGATTCTATTTTCGGTTTTGTGGTCCGTATGACTGTAATTTAAGTTGAGTAAAATGTAATATAATAATAATAATCTTTATTGTACATAACATCACGCCTGTATTCTCCGAAGGGATAGGCAGAGGTGCACATATAGTATAGCTACATTTCGCTAGTTATGTTTTAAGTCCCAATGTAAAAGGAGGCGAGCCTATTGCCATCAACCGGGCACAAATCCAGACTCCGTGCTGCTACTGAGAATTACCTAATGGAAAAAACCCAATAACACTTTGCCCGACCTGGGATTCGAACTCAGGAACTCGTGCTCAGCAGTCGCGCTTAGCGACCACTAGACCAACGAAGCAGTCTATCTTTATTGTTCGCCATTGATTAAACCAACTAAATAATAATTGTTAAATAATAGTTGTTCGATGGTCGGGGGCATACTCGACCCCGTACAGGTTGGAGTGCGGCGTGAGGCAAGGGGGATTGACTTCACCGAAGCTCTTCAATCTGTACGTCAATGCGCTGGTGGAGAGGCTCAGCAGCACACATGTCGGCTGACATATTGGAGGTGTGTGCCTAAACAATATTAGTTACGCTGATGACATGGTGCTGATGAGCGCCTCCGTCTGTGGATTGTCGAAGCTGATTGGCATTTGTGAAAAGTATGCGGCAGAACATGGCTTGTTGTATAACGCGAACAAGAGCGAGTGCATGGTCTTTCGGGCCAAGAGGAAATGTCCAGATTACTTCCCGGCAGTTACGCTTAACGGATGCCCACTTAACAAAGTTGATACGTTTAAATATCTTGGACATTTATTAACCTCTGACCTGAAAGACGATGCAGACATTGAAAGGGAGCGTAGGGCGCTGTCTGTTCGTGCGAATATGATAGCCCGCAGATTTGCTCGGTGTTCGAGGGGCGTCAAAATAGCCTTATTCAGGGCTTTTTGTACGTCCTTCTACGCTGGGAGTCTGTGGATGGACTACACGCAGAAACAGTACAGCGCTCTACGTGTCCAATACAACAACGCGTTTAGGGTGCTGTTGGGGCTGCCTCGCTTCTGTAGCGCATCAGGGATGTTTGCTGAGGCGCGTGTGGATTGTTTCCACACAATCATGCGCAAGCGGTGCACATCCTTGGTGCGTGGGGTGCGGGCCAGCCGTAACAGTATCCTGAACGCTTTTGCCGAACGGTTCGACTGTCACTACGTGAACCACTGTTGCATGGTTCACGTACTGAATAATGTTAAGATTTTGTTTTGATTATTTAATTTTGATATTCTGATAATTCTAATAATAATTTATTTACTAACAATAATTATAAGGAATTTTACTAACACAGTGGATCTTATGTGGTCTGAAATAAAGAAGTTTATTATTTTTATTTAATAATAACAGCCTATAACTGTCCCACTGCAGGGCAAAGGCCTCTTCTCGTATAGAGAAGGATTGAACACTGATCACTACGCTAGCTCACTGCAGGTTTTTTATCCCGTGCGGGAATCGCACCCGCAACCCTTACCGCAGCGGTCCAGTCTCTTAGCCACACTGCCAATTAGGTCGTGAAATATTTCTTTTGATTAATATGTACACGTCGTGGTGGCCTAGTGGTTAACATACCGGATTTGTATACACAAGGTTGCAGGTTCAAACCCGGGCAAGTATCAATGTGGCTTTTTCAATGTTATAAATACTTTCTTAGTTATTCTAAGACACTACTGAATAACGGTGACGGAAAACATCGTGAGGAAACCTGGATTTAATTATTTGAAATCGCCAACCCGCAGTGAGCTAGCGTGGTGATCAATGCTCAATCCTTCTCTACAAGAGAAGAGGCCTTTGCCCTGCTGTGGGACAGTTATAGGGTGTTATTATTATATTATTAATATACATATATAGGCGTGTACTAGTTAGGAAGGTAAGAAGTAAAATAAGCACACTCGTATTCAATTTGGTATTTATTCATATTCTAGTATTAAATTATAGTAACACTTAGATGACAGATATTATAATATAAATAAATCCAACCTTTCTTAGTTATGAAGGCACAACGGATGACGGAAAATATATTTTATAAACACCATTATTTTATCTGTTTATGCTACTACAAGCACTTTTCGAGACGGAAGTCTAATACATACTGTTAAAATGGTTTTCGAGTGGCGACCACGAACCGGAAGACGCAGCGTTGGCAGGCCTCCCACCAGGTTGACCGTATATATCGTTAGAGTTGCGGACAACCGGTGGATGCAAATGGCAAGCTGTCGTTCATCGTGGCGTTCTAAGGGGGAGGCCTTTGTTCAACAGTGGACGTCTTCCGGCTGATTAGGATTGTTAAAATTACGTTCAATACCTAGCTACCTATAATCATTTCCTTAAGAAAAACTAAATAATAACAAACTTATCGTATACCTAAAGGTTACAAATATGCTAACATACATTAATAATAAGGAACTTTAATAAATCCATTATAAAAATACTCTTAACTTTAAGCTTTATACGTTTCACAGCTAGCTCAAAAGACATTGAATTAAGAATCACTTAAATCTTAAAGAACGTAACATAACATTACGCCTGTATTCCCCGAAGGGGTAGGCAGAGGTGCACATACAGTACACTGTTTATAGGTCCCAAAGTAATAGGGTGCGAGCCTATTGCCATCAACCGGGCACAAATCCAGACTCCGTGCTGCTACTAAGAATTACCTAATCGAAAAACCTAGTAACACTTTGCCTGACTCGGGATTCGAACCCAGGACCTCGTTCTCAGCAGTCGCACTTAGCAACCACTAGACCAACGAGGCAGTTAAATCTTAAAGAAATATTAAATAAAAACTAAAGATTTAGTTACTTCATAGGTATTTTGTTTCTTGTTTCAAATGTCTTAATCACGATGCTTCAACACTGATTGGGGTTGTCCATTGAAGGTTATGATTGATGGACTCCTAACTTTTAAATTATCGCTCTTTAAGAAAATGTAAAATTGATTATTCATTCATTAACAAGCAAAACCACGGCTGATTAGTCTGTTCAGTTAAAATGAGAGTGTATCTACGTAGTTATCAAAATATTAAAATGAAAGTTTAATTATAAAGGTTTCTTCTTCTGTATGTATATTAGTAGAAATAATTCAAAGAGACTAGATAATGTATTCACTCAAATTGTTGGAAATAGTCAAACATTGATAGATTTTCGTAAAAAAGAAAACGTTTATTATGGAATGTGATGCGAGTGAATCAGGCGGAAGTATCTATGCCAGCATCGAAGCAATTAATGGAAATCCGTGGTCTCTGCCTCTGGGAAACTGATAACTTTTTGAGTATGAATTTAAGAGAAAAATCCCAACTAATGATTGTATAAAAAGTGAGAAGTTTCTATCCATTTGCACTTACCCTATCACAACAATCCCCCAATTTACCCCAAAGGGTAAGTAAGGTAGCATCTATCATAAACCTCAATGGACTTACAACTTACATAACAATATAATTAAATATCACATTCACGCAGCATTCTGCAGTACAAAGTAATAAGGCGGGTGCAACCTATTCACCCCAACGGTTGCCACGCTGGGGGTCGGTCCGTGCCACTCCAGGCGGTACTTGCCTAGCACCCTTGTCGTCAGAGCTGATAACATGTGGCCCACTACGCCAGCTCCCGGGCAAGCCTCTCCAAAGGGCAGGGAGGCCAGAGGATGGGCCCGCGAGGCCTTGAGAGGCTCCCAGCCTTCACTGCACCATCTCTCTGGAACGAAGGCGTCCGCCCTACCCCACTGCTTCTCAGACTTGCTTGTGACGCCGTGAGCTAGAACTATGTCCACCTGTAAGAGAATAGGGAGGTCAATTATATCTATACTTGATATTGTATAGCTGATGAGTTTGTTTGGTTGAACGCCTTAATCTCAGGAACTACTAGTCCGAATTGAAAAAATCTTTTTGTATTGGCTACTTTATTTATCAACGATGAAGGAAGAATATCAACTTACGGATCATACAAGAGCATCTGAAAGGGAACGTCGTATTTAAAAATAATAGAGTTTCATAATAAATATACCTACTTAATTAATATGTAGTACCTATTACGATATTAATTTAGTTGTAAGTATAACTAGTACGTAGGTACACACAGCTGATATAATAGCTATTACAAGTTTAAATATTATCCACAGTTTAACTAGTAAAAACATGAGCGTACCTCATAGCGTACAAATAAAACAAAACATTATCCGTAGGTACGAACTCTATTAACTTGCACAAGATAAAGAAAACATGCGGAGAGATTTAATTTAAACGAAGATTGTTTGAATGGTCGCTTCGTTCTTGTTCTTATTACAAAGTTGGATTGCATCGTTATGCATGGAAGTAGAATATACAAAGGTTATTTCAATGATGCTTTTGTTTTATTATGAGATATTTAATAGTCTGTCTTCATTTTGATCACAAATATAATTCATACATTCTATTTTTGGGAAATTCCCTGCTACGTAGTAAAAACAAGGGAAAAAACAGAAGGGACTAAAAGTATTAACTTAGCGTGATAAAATAATTCATAAAAAATATCTAAATTAAATTAAAATTGGATGAGAATCTACAATA
Organism: Abrostola triplasia; assembly: GCA_946251915.1. Classification (NCBI taxonomy): domain Eukaryota; kingdom Metazoa; phylum Arthropoda; class Insecta; order Lepidoptera; family Noctuidae; genus Abrostola; species Abrostola triplasia. The sequence goes on along the minus strand of OX276432.1, from coordinate 9,971,625 downwards.
AAATACAAAATGTCGACTTAGGTTGAAATCCCAGTACAAGTAAATTTGCTAGGGTTCTAGATTAATTATTTTATGATAGCCATTTAAGGACAATAGGTTCACCTTCTATTAGGTATTAAAGATATCAATCTTAGAACAAAATACCTAAGGCGACACTTACCCCAGCAGGCACCTCGTACCCCCCAACAGTGATAGCTTCTCGGTTCCGCCTCACGACTCCCCCGGTCGCAGGGTGAAGACGCAACGCCTCCCTCGCACAGGCAGCCACGTACGGTAGGTCGGGGGAGTGCGCCCCCTCGGCTCCTGCCTCGCGGGAGGCAGCCGACCACAGCACCTCATCGTGCGCGCGCTGCTGTCGGGCAGCGTGTAAGGACAGCTGGTAGAACATGTGTACGGCTGTTTGGGCGAGCTGGAAAAGAGTGTTGTTTTATAAAATTGGTCCAGCTGTTTGAGGATGAAGAAGTAACCAGCAATCCAGAAGATGGCTGCTGCTCATCTTCTGGATTACTGCGTATTCTGTAACTTCACTACCAATACTGGGATCCCCAAGCCACCTGCCATGCGTCGGGACTATGTCCCCTCCCCCCTTTTTAAGGGGGAGGCCTTTGTCCAACAGTGGACGTCTTTCGGCTGATAATGATAAAGCTAGGTAAACTTAATTCACTTTTAACGTTTAAGAAATCAAATATTGTAGATCCTAATCCGCACGATCCATCTAATTTATTTATCTCCAAATCCCCAAGTAATAAGGTCCTAATAAGGTTTACTTTATCCAGCTTCAATAAAACCTAGCCCTAAGTCAATATTTAAGTTGGAGCAGTATATTATAAATTACATTATAACCGATATTTATTTGATAACCTGAGGTTTACAAATTAGGTTTGATTTTATTTTAGATAAATGTTATTACTGCTTTAGATACCTATGTGGTTTAAATTAAAAAAAATACAGCAATTAAAGTAATCCTATATCCATACTAATATGAAATATGAAAGTAACTCTGTCTGTCTGTTATGCCTTCACGACTAAACCGCTGTACGGATTTTGATGAAATTTGGCATGTAGAAAGTTTAAGACCCGATAAAGAATATAGGCTACTTAACACGGGCGAAAGCTAGTAAATAATAAAGTTACGAGAATATTACGTACCTAACTGATACATTCCTAGAATCATATAATTTTTAAACATATAAACCATCGTGATCAATTGTAAGATCGTGATTAATTCCTTATCAGTATTGCGATCACATTTTTTCCATCGATTGCTTCTCTTGATATTTTCCTTACAATAATACTTACATAATATTCAACAATAGGAAAACCCAGGCTTAGGGGAATCCCAAAGACAGACGGAGGAGGATCCATTCCTTGACAACCTCGTCATCCAATCCCCATGTTTGGCAAGCGGCTTAGGATCGCGGTGTTGGTGGTAAAGTTACAGACGACGCTGCATTATCCAAACCATTGAAAGATGTCAACACAAGCTCACATATTTGTACAGAACGATCGATTGACAAACAAAAATCGATATTAACTATACAGATAACTCACAGGGTCAACTCCAGCCAGTAGTATATCAGCAGCGAGAGGCAAGATCCGCCTTTGGAGTGGCCTCAACTTGTCCAGTAGAACTTGTTCGGGCCTCAACTCTCCCGAGCTGAGGGAGTGCAGCGCTTGGATCAGGAAATGTTCCGTAAGACTGCAAAAAACAAAGAAGGTTGGTTTATTTGTTTTTTTGAAGCTTTTAGCTTTACTTATACTTCATCACTAAAATATCTTCCAGCAGTTTCATAGTATCAACTTCTTTTAGTTCAGCTTGGACTCGGGACTGAAATTTGTTTAGAGACGGTGAATAAGCACAGTAGTCGTTTCACAAAAACAAATTGTTGTATTAGTATTGAGCTCTCATAACTTTTTGCTACCAGTTTTTAGGGTTCCGTACTCAATGGTACACCCACAAAAAGCCAGAGACAAGCGCCTTTGATGGTGGGGAGGTTTGCCTCTTACCATGAAATTTTAAAACGGGACGTCTGTCACCAGGCTGTATCGATGAACCGTGATAGTTAGACAGTTTATTTTAATTTTTACAGATGTATTTCTGTTGCCACTATAACAAATACTAAGAACAGAATGAAATAAATATTTAAGGGAGCTCCCATACAACAAACGTGATTATTCGCCGTTTTTATAATGGTACGGAACCCTTCGTGCTCGAGTCCGACTAGCACTTGACCGGTTTTTTAAAACTATAATATTATGATGATGAATTCTGTTACGACAACATGCTGTTTATAAGTGACGGACATCATGATATATCTATATTACTTATTATCATACTATACGTGCTAACTGATGTTGATTCCTGGTATTAAGTTTGTGATCAATACTTAAAATTAAACATAACGACCTGATTAGCGCAGTGGCTAAGCGATTGGACTGCTGTGCTAAGGGTTGCGGGTTCGATTCCCGCACGGGGCAAAACTTTGTGCGAACCACAGATGTTTGTCCCGAGTCTGGGTGTTTGTGTATGTGAATATTTCATGTTTGTGAAACGCACCTACGATACAGGAGAAATTCCTAGTGTGGGGCGACGTTTTTTTTTTAAACTAAAAAAAAAAAAAAATAACATAACATCACGCCTGTATTCCCCGAAGGGGTAGGCAGAGGTTCACATATAGTACACCCAGATTTCGCCAGTTATGTTTTTAGGTCCCAATGTAATAGGGGGCGAGCCTTTTGCCATCAACCGGACACAAATCCAGACTCCGTGCTGCCACTGAGAATTACCTAATGGAAAAGCCCAGTAGCACTTTGCCCGACCCGGGATTCAAATCCAGGACCTCGTGCTCAGCAGTCGCGCTTAGCGACCACTAGACCAACGAGGCTGTACTTAAAATTGTTTCTTATAAACACGTGTCCTTGAATAATCTTTAATATTGCAGCGTGTATTTTTATAGCCCAAGTAACCTATAATATTTCCAGATGCATCGGCGTCGAAGGTAATAGTTGTTTATATAAATGCCTGGGACAACACTTTATTTAGGCACCATTATTATTTGAGTTGGTTACAGTTTGAAGGTTATCCTTTATCTTTAATTTATTTTCTTTTATTATACTAAACATTCTGTATTAATTAAATATCAGCCTGGATGTACGTGTTTGTTTCTAAATTATCATAATGAATTAGGATGCTTTTCAAATTATATTTGTTTATATTGTTTTTGATTTTGACGGTCTGTTTGGCGGAATGGCTCAGCGCTTAGACTGCTGCGCTAAGGGTCGCGGTTTCGATACCCGCTCGAAGCAAAAATTTGTGCGATCCGCCGATTTTTATCCCGAGTCTGGGTGTTTGTGTATGTGATATTTCACGAAACAGGAGAGAAGCATAGTATGGGGCGACGTATAAAAAATATTGCGTTAGATTTAAGTTGTAATTGTAAAATATGTCAAGTAGGATTTTCTTTTTCATCACAACTGTGTCCATTTGAATACTATCGAGTCCTTACACTAAATGCCAATACATGTCACCTTTTAAGCCCAAAAGACGGCAGAAATACTCTAGAATTTACGTCCAAAAATCTCCAAGCCTAACGATCTTAAATTAAGTACTGTTATAAAAAAGTTACAAGATACCTTGTCCACCTTTGTTTAACGATCTCATTTATGTTACGGTTGAGCCTAATTTCCAGCCAAAGTCCTCGGTAGGTACTTAAGTTAAAATACGGTAAGTACAAATGCTAATGCCGTTACCCACCAGCTTTTAACATCTGGTTTTTGTTCACCGGATGATAACGGCGTATTTTAGTTGCATTATTAATTATTTACCTTAATTAGCTGTCTGCTGTGTTTTGTGTAACAGTGCAGTTAATTAGTGGGATGTTGAGCCGGTATTTTGTTCTGCAAGGCTTTTTACGTGGATTTTTTCCGGTATTTTTAAACACAAAGTACTAAAGTCAGCACAAATGAAGATAAGTGTTATATTATGCTTTAGTTTTTTTTTATGGGAGCACGCAGTAATGTAGAAGACAGAACTTTTAGTTGCTGCATCAATTGCAACGTCTCTACAGTATTTTGATACTTCTCTCAACATCTACGCAGCGCTGAGTAACTATTTCATTGAAATAAATTACCGACTTAAGATATGTAGATCAGGTCAACGAACAGTGAACTCATCAGCAAATTCTTAATCGACCAAATTGATTCATAGTTCAATGTAATGTAACTGTTACAATATACGATTCAAATATATAAATATATATTTCACGTGTACATACTACGGATGTATGATCACGAACCAAACGAGTGATGGAGAAACAATGGATGCGGATACATAATTCAATCATATTAATTAGCCAATTATAAAACATGCTGAAGTCTAGCCATACTTTATAGTCAATTAAGCTTTGTATTCAGTCAGTTCTTTTTAAATTGCTATAATAGCTTTCGTGAGTGTTATCCATATCATCTACTATATATACCGGTTGTATTCACATCGATATTCGGGAATGCCGACCCCGTCGCGTCACCTGCTCATGAATAAGGGCTCCGTTAGAGTCCGAAACTATTCGGGCTTCCAACATGTGTTTATACACCGTTGAAAAATCCTCAGATGTGCCGGTTTTCTAACGATGTTTTCCTTTACTGTTTTTAGCAACTGATGACTAATTTATAATAGGCGCGGCACGCACCAATGTGACCAAGGCATTGGTGCGTGCCAGGGTTTGAACTTGCGACTTTCGACGTGGCGGTCCAACGGTCATGCCACTCGGCTACCACTGCTAACTGCGTAACATACTCTATTGCTGTGTACATCGATTTCAGAGCAGAATATGCCAACAAATCGTTATGGACCCTAAAAAGAATAGTACGATTCTTTTAAACCAACTCACCTAAAATGTCTGTCAAAGGCCTTCAAAGCGCTGTTGAAGGTGGGGTTCTCAGGGTTCAAGGTGGCCTCACTGCGCACCTGGAAGCTTCCATCCGCGATCTCCCGGCTGCTGCGGACCAGGCACTCGGCGGGAGTCAGCTCCTCAAGGGACCGCTTCGATAGGGAGCAGAGATCGTGGATCTCATCGTCGAGGGAGGTCTTTTCTGGTTTTCTAGAGAAGAGAAAACATGTTTGCTATGTGTTAAGAGATACTTAAGCAATCAAAGGAAAGGATTTGAATCGATTAAAGTTAGTCACAGTTAGTTCTAAACAAGGATTATAGTCATAAATAGATCTACCAGTAGCTCCTTTGAATAAGTTCCTTAGTATTCAAAAGAACTTAAGGGTATTTCTTTATTCGGGAAACAGTGGTGTTAAAGGAGGAGGCTGCCCAGCCGTTACATAAAAGCTGATGATGATGATGATAGCTAATACTCAAAAAACTCATCAACAATTCCAAGAGTTGAAATAAGAAATATCAATAAGAAAATACATATTAAGCAATCAAGAATATGCAAGTTGAAGTGGCAATGGACAGGCCATATCGCTCGAAGAATCGATAACCGCTGGGGACGAAAGGTTCTCGATTGGCGACCACGAACCGGAAGACGCAGTGTGGGCAGGCCTCCCACCAGGTGGACCAACCGGTAGATGTAAATGGCAAGCTGTCGTTCATTGTGGCGTTCTAAGGGGGAGGCCTTTGTCCAACAGTAGACGTATTCCGGCTGATGATGATGATGGATCAAGAAGTTATACGGACACTCACTGGTTATCAGCTGTAGGTATGTGCACAGCACCGTCCAAGCATCCTAGCCTGATGCCAAAGATCATCACGCCGATCGTCTCGATGGCCCAACGGTAGATTTCTGTCTCAAACTCATCGTTCAGAGCGTTCTCCGCGTGACGTAGGTCCCCCAATCTTTGGAGATAAAACAATATATATATATATATATTTATATTTCTTTTTTTAAAACGTTGTCCTACTTTAGCAGTATCGTGGGTGAGTTACAGTAGTATTTCGAGTGTTCTAGTACACCTGACTTTGTTTTATATATGTATATATCACGAGGGCCATATATTGTGTATTCAGTTTTATATGATTCAAAGTTATTTTATACCACGTTTTTAAGGACCTACTTAGAAATTGTTTTTTGTAGATGATGATAGATGTTTATTATAATGTTAAGTGTCAACTTCTTTGTCGCATTAGGTCGAAGACCTGTAAAGTGTGAGTGAAATAAAAAAATGATTTAAAGATTTAGCTTTCCTTGCATAGCTATGGCCATAATAGGCTTATAAGAAAATATGGTGCCTTGAATTACCTTCGAGTAGCATCCGCGGCAATATCGTCGAATACTTTTTCGTAACTACGCAGAAGATTGCCATCTTGCAGGAGAGCGCGGATAGCAGCCCATATCGCTTTAGTTTCATCGCTGTGAACAATCAAACATGTTTTTGCATTCTTGGGGCAATTAGACCTAGGCGAACATACCTAGACCAAATCGGAGATTTTCTGCAAAAAGGGCAAGTGAGGAGTACCCTCAACCGAAGAGCGTGTATGAGGAATATAAGACGTGTGAATGAAGCAACAGAAGTATGCCAGGATCGTAGCTAATGGAAAACCGTGGGCTCTGCCTACCCCTCAGGGAAACAGGCGTGACTTTATGTATGTATGTAGAGCCTGCGCGAGTGATGATACTGATCATACGGCGCACCTTGAGCAGTCAGTCATGACGTAGGTATGTTCCCCGAAGGTGTAGGCTGTGGTGTGGTAGGTAAGGTGTGAAAGTGGGCGAGTCTATTGTCATTAACACAAACTCCGTGCAACTAAGAATTACTTAATAGAAAAACCCAGTAACACTGCTCGACCCTGGTGTCGAACTCAAGACCTCACGCTCGGCAGTCGTGCTTTGCGACATTTACACCAGCAAGGCAGTCATATAAGTGTATAGTTCAAAATAGGTGCGGATGTGACGTAAAAACAGACAATGGACAATACTAATGTAAATCCTACTCATTGTTCGCATTCACATATTTTTAAATATTCATGTAACGGTTTGGAAATATAGTAGGGTACTGATTTTCTATCACTTACGTGAATATTAGACATTGAAATAAAACTAGGTTTACGGATTATCATAGAATCTATTAAAGTTAATTCTAAGCGTAAAACTGCAAGACCGAATGACACAGTGAGCTCATTTTGCGTAAATCGGATTGTTAATAATAATTCAAATGTAAGGTAGTTGATAGTAATTGTTCAAATTAGACGCTAGTTTGAAGTGGAACTGGGCTGGCCACATCTGCCGCATGCCAGACGATATGTGGGCAAAAACCACTACGGAGTGGATGCCACACAACATCAAAAGGCGTCGCGGTAGGCCCAGAAGGAGATGGCGGGACGAGCTGGACTCCTTTAAAGTAAATTGGTCTATTGCAGCTCACAACCGAGAGGAATGGAGGAAGGAAAGGGAGGCCTTTGCCCTGCAGTGGGACGATCATGGCTGAAAATAAAAAAAATAAAATAAAAAAAGACGTTTAACACCTCAGTCTGCCCGTGACGATGAATGCTGTAAAGGATTCGAAACGTCGGGACCAAAAATCAATTAAAAAACCGCGATAAAATCCGTAAACCTAGTTTTATTTCAGTAGGGTTTATACAACTTAGTTTAGCCTAATTGTCCGTTATTAATTGCTCAACACCTTTTGTTATGCATTAGCGATATTATTGTCTTGTTATGTCAGGAAAAACAATATTTTTGACACGCCACTTTGTTAGGGTCACGAAGGAATGTTCGTTGAAATGTTGCAATGGGGACAGACCTTTCAATGTAGATGATATAACACCTATTATTTACTATATATTCCGGTAATACTCAAGTGTGTATTCGGGGATGATCGACTAGTTTCGAACTCGAACGGAGCCTTTCCGAACGTGGCAGAATCGCGAGCTAAAAGTTCGGCTCGCGACTCTGCCGCGTAACCAGCTCATGAATAAGGGCCCCGTTCGAGTTCGAAACTAGTCAGGCATTGCCTAATACACACGTGATCCAGGGTGTTAGCTACCTCCATATGAAATTTTATCAAAATCGTTCTAGCCGTTTGAGTGCGAAGAGGTAACAAACATACAAACACACTCACAAACTTTCGCCTTTATAATATTAGTGTCATAGTGTGATTATAATATGGAAAACACTAACGAAAGTTACTATAGTAAAAAAATATAACTCCTGCCTTCGAAAACTAAGGCGGTTTTCCCTCACGGCGGTGTAAGTTAAGATAGTGGATAACGGAGGTAGGTAAGTCAGTGAACATACCCGTGAACAGGGCAATGGCCCACGCCCTTCCTGTGTTGACACAGCGGGGACTTCTCAAAGCGCGGTGGCTCCGTCGCATAGCTTTCGTATACCTGAGAAAATAAAAGGAAATGATGAAAACTATGGTTAACTAACCGCGGTGTTTCCCGCTACATTTTTGGGATAAAAAGTAGTATGTGTTAATCCAAGGTATCAGTTACTTCTATACCAAATTTTATCAAAATTGGTTCAGCCGTTTAAGCGTGAAGAAGTAACAAACATAGTCACAAACGCTTTATAATACGCCTTTATAATATTAATGGGACAGATTCGGCCCGCGGCTTTGACTGTGTGGAAAATGTTGTCGTGTTTCTTCTGAGATTAAAGAAGCCGATCCGACCTGAAAGTCCATTCTAATATAGGTGAAAGAATTTTGGAATTTAGACTGATAGTTTTGATGACCACCCTTATTCCTGACCAGCCTACATACGAGTACTAACTCCTTATTGTCTTTAAAAAATAAAACTATCACCCCACACAAGGTCTTTCTCCTGTATCGTGGGTGCGTTTCACAAACATGAAATATCACATACACAAACACTCAGACTCGGGACAAATATTCCCGTGCGGTAATCGAACTCGTTGTGAGTTCCTTAGCGCAGCAGTGGAATCGCTTAGCCACTGCGCCAATCAGGTCGTCATCGTATTATACAGATATGGCAATAAAATCCATTATATTGTCTGTGACTAACCATCGATTGATTTGTTGTTTAATTTAAAAGCTATTGTTGTAGCTTTATTATGATTATATATTATAATACACACCGGACATTAATCATAATTGATTAGTCTTTTAAAATCCCCTTGTTCGAAGCGATTTGATTAAAGATTAAATCGATAGTTTGTCATGATTTATAGACAAAATAAAACAGCAAAACAGTTTAATTTATGTATATCTAGCGAAGAGCGTGTATGAGGAATGTGATGCGTGTGAATGAAGCAAAAGAAGTATGCCAGGATCGTAGCAAATGGAAATCCGTGGTCTCTGCCTACCCCACAGGGAAACAGGCGTGACTTTATGTATGTATGTGTGTATCTAGCGGACGATTTTTTCGACATTTAATAGTTATTCCAATAGAATCCAACAAATAAAGTTCTTTAGTTACAAATGGTGTAACAAATCCGACTTTGTTTATAAATATAGAAGACGAAGAAGTCTTCGATCAAATTAACAATACCTTATACCCAGATAAACATTACTAACTAGATTAGGGTACATCGAAAAGTCCTAATTCAGATAGGAGTGTACAACGACACCTGACTATCGCACTGTACGAACGTTCCTACTTCCCGACCATAACATAACATCACGCCTGTATTCCCCGAAGGCGTAGGCAGAGGTGCACATATAGTACACCCACATTTCGCCAGTTATGTTTTAGGTCCCAATGTAATAGGGGGCGAGCCTATTGCCATCAACCGGGCACAAATCCAGACTCCGTGCTGCCACTGAGAATTACCTAATGGAAAAACCCAGTAACACTTTTGCCCGACCTGGGATTCGAACCCAGGACCTCGTGCTCAGCAGTCGCGCTTAGCGACCACTAGACCAACGAGGCAGTCAACTTCCCGATCGTATAAAGTATACAGGCGATGCCGGCTCATACTAGTATACGATACGATACAGTAAACAAACATTGCTTGCGGAACAATGACACATAAATTGAGATAAGTCAACACTCTCCAGCACGTGGCTGGAACGTGGTATGGCCGCCTATCACACCGTTACGTAACAATGTTGTTTTTGTAAAACATGACAAATAATATAAAATGCAGATTGTGTTTTTTTACAGGTTTACAAATTGCAATGCTTGAGATTCTTATTGTTGATTTTCTGGCCTTTATAAATGGTCAGTTTTGTTTTTTGTTTCAAGTATTTGTTGTTTTAGCAAATTATACGTCACTTTTTCACGAGTTTACTATTTTTACTAGATTATTATAGTGAAATAGTTAGGTCTGTTTTTTATTAATTTAATTACTATTATTATGTTTGTGGTGTAGCCTATTGCCATTAATCGCACCGCCGCCGCCGTCTTCCTGTGCGGCGGTAGAGGGTTAAATTCTTTATCCTATCTACGAGCAATTTTACATATATTATGAATATCATAAATAGTAATTAAACGAATATTGAATTATCGACATCATTCACTATTTGCAAGTCAATTTATGTTAAATTGTCACACTCATATTAATCAATGACCTGCACGCGCACAAACATGATAAAGTCATAAATTGTATTTGTAAATACAACACGGTGTGAGAGGGTGATGTGACAGACATCAACAAACCGGTTGTGTGCTTTACTTTATTTGAATGGTTGTTTGGCAAAATATGTCATTACTTATATAAGATGTTGCATAATCGAACAGTTATTGAGATAACTGTTCTTAATAATAAATCAATATAATAATATCGAGTTAAATAGTTTCTAAAACGAATAATGGACTAGGACTTTATAAGAAAATATTACAATTACATTCGAAATCGATTTTTTTTGATGATCACGATTTTGAAGGAGCCCTGCCTGCTTAGCCGGACCATGATCTATTTCTTTGTCTTCTAATCTAAGCCTTAAAGCACTTGTCTAATTACAGCTTCTAGCTTCCATGACACAGCCCTCTACTTTTTATAGGATTTCTCTCCAACAACCCCCTTACCATGAACTTTTAGAGAAGGACATTTGTCGACGTGAAAGCGATACTCCGCTACGTGTAAAGAGTTGGCTTGCACAACGTCAACTGTCCTGCTTTAAGAGTTCATGGTGAGAGTACTGGTCATGCTCAGCATACGTGCAAGACTCTCTTACCGGTATGTATCTACGAGCAAGGCTACACATTTCTGCGCACATGTCATGTCAATCCAAGCTAAGACTGTTGTAAAATAATTCAAGGATTCACGATTATACGATAAGGCCCACTCATCCGATATGGCCGTGTCAGTTCACGAGGGCAAGGGCTGATGACTGCATATCAGATGCAATTGTTGTTGATTTTAATTCTTCATGTTTTGATTCTATTTATAGTATTATCGTTTCCAGTCCTCCTATCAAAAACTCGTAAAGCTGAACTGTTTAAGATGTGGAAGCGGGACGCCACTACGTGCAGTGGAGTGCAGCTTCTCGCTTTCACAACATAAATTGTCCTGCTTTAAGAATTTATGGTAAGGGGGCTGTGCTTAAGAAGTTAAGAGATTAACTCGCTGCCTCATGCTTTACATACGGTCAATTTACTATCATTGATCATGCTAATAATATTATGTGTACAATAATTATTTTATCATTTTTATTTTGCGGTCAACTTGCGGAGCTCTTATGCCTTGTCCAAGGTTTTTAGTTAGGCTATCATATAGTCTGAAGGCTATATTACATCAAAATATTGACTAGTTGCTAAAGTGTAAAAAAAAGAATTGCGTATAATAAATGACAAGTGTGAACAGCGAAAACTGTGCGAGATGTTACACAAACAAGTTGGGAATTTTAAATTGATACTCTAATGTTGCGTAGATAATAATCACATAAACAAATACTTACTCTGTACCATGGCTGTTAAGATTGATTAATACATGACAACCATAAATTCTGATTACTATACTGACAGTATTGAGAAAGGTCCCAACATTAAAAAAATATATAATGAAAATGTACTAAAAGAGCTTTCCCGGTATCGTCGCAAACGGGAATCTGTCTCTGCCTACCCCTATATAAGCTACATGCATGATCTTATGAACCAAATGAAACACATTCATGGGTCGTGTTGAACTCATTTTTATAGATAACACGATATATTTTCACCATTTATTTGATATTTTTGACGATGTTTTAAATTATTAACACTTTTATAATATTCATCACGATCTTTATCTACCTATATACGTGATCGCTAGTTTAGACACATTAATGACCATTTCCGCAGGGAGTGAAGGAGTATATAAGCTGATATTTGCAAGTAGATACCGGTGGTAGCTGACTTCAAGAGACGGACAGACTGTATTTTACGCCAAAAAATCCTCGTTGACCTAGTGGTCGCTGAACGGGACTGATGAGCGTGAGTTCGAATCCTGGGTCGAGCAAAGTGTTATTGGGGTTTTCCATTATACAATTCTATATAGCAGCGGTTGATGGCAATAGGCTCACACCATATTGGGGCAACATAACTGGTGAAATGGGGGTGTAGATTACACCTCTGCCTACACTTTCGGGGAAGACAGGCGTATGTGATGTTATGTTTAAAAAATTGGCTTTAGCGTCAATTGGGGATTATGCTGTCCAGAAAAATATAGATTTGCAACTGTATTCAGAACGTTGGGGATTATAGGCGTGATGATATTTGTAGTATACCTACACAAACAATAAATGTACATAATTTTAAGTCTGCGTTCTTTTACTCCTTGTAAATTGGTGTACAATAAAGTATATATAAATAAATAAATAAAATGCCACACGTGAACGGCAGATGAAGAAATAGATATACTGGAATTACCATTCATAAACATTATTGCCGCGGATTTCAATACTTCTTATCTGTAAACATAATCCTGTTTTATTAGGTAGCACGCTCATAAACAATGTAATCTGCCGATAAAGAATTTGTTCTTAAAACATCGCATATCCGATGATCTCTTAAGTATTTTATATAGCAGTAGCAGACAGCTCTTATATTGGCTGCAAACTGATTATCTTAAACCTTTGATTCCAATAAGACGTTTTGGATTGTTGGTATTTATCGATTATGTTACGTTGTGACGTAGGGCAATCGGGGAAATGGGATCTTTGTAAAAAAGCTAGGACGTTTGTCTTTTCCATTTGTTATATCTAACTAGCTGCGCCCCGCGGTGTCACCCGCTACATTTTTTAAAAAGTAGCCTATGTTTTAATCCAGGGTGTTAGCTACCTCCATATGAAATCTCATCAAAATCCATTCAGTAGTTTTTACGTGAAAAAGTAACAAACATTCATCCATACTTAACGCGTAACCTCATGCATAAGCTCATGAATAAGGGCTCCGTTCGAGTTCGAAACTAGTCGGGCATTCCCGAATACACCCGTGAGTATAACCGGAATATACAGTAAATAATATGGATAACACTCACGAAAGTTATTATATACAAATCATTATCGAAAATAGTCGTGTATATAAGTGAAGTGTTTTTAATAATAAGCAATAATACAGTGTAGGTGATGTGATGACGTCCTTATCACTTATTTTCACGTTAAAAACACATGGACCGGTGTTTACAGCATTATTATAGTTGTATTTTAGTAAACGATCATTCGGTTGGCTTCCCAAACATTATTTCTGACCGATAACTGTACGGCAGAGTATAATTGTCCTGACCTTTGCGTGCGTCACAAATTGATATTATACGTTGTTTTGATTATAGAAAACGAATTTAATATCACTCTTAGATGTCACCTATATTAAGATTGTACGATAATGCTAGCTATTTTTGTTATCTGTCGCGTTGTAGTATTTATAGAAATGTCATATGAGAATACATAAACAAATAATAATTACGATTTTAACTATTTAACCGACTACAAAAAAAGGAGGAGGTTCTCAATTCGATTGTATTTTTTTTTTATGGTTGTTACCTCATAACTTTCGCTTGGGTGAACCGATTTTGATGATTTTTTATTTATTTGAAAGCTGGTGCCTCCCGTTTGGTCCCATTGCAATTTGATTTAGATCCGATCAGTACTTTTTCAGTAATTCTTAATAATGCTCTTTTTTTCACGTTCTCTACTACATTTTTCTATGATTGTTCTCCGATTTCTGCGGTTTTTTTACTTTTTAGTGCTTTTTAATTTGTTGTGAAATAATTTTGTTTTGAAGTCGGTTTTTTTTTGTTAAAATTTTTTAGGTAGACTATTAGAGGTAGTATGTATATCACAAATCCACATTTTGCCAAGACCCTTACTATGTACTTATAAAGCAGGACATTTTCTAATGAGGAAGCGAGACACCGCAATACACAGCACGTAGCGGCATCTCGCTTTCACAACGGTACATATCCTGCTTTAAAAGTTCATACATAACATAACATAACATCACGCCTGTATTCCCCGAAGGGGTAGGCAGAGGTGCACATATAGTACACCCACATTTCGCCAGTTATGTTTTAGGTCCCAATGTAATAGGGGGCGAGCCTATTGCCATCAACCGGGCACAAATCCAGACTCCGTGCTGCTACTGAGAATTACCTAATGGAAAAACTCAATAACACTTTGCCCGACCCGGGATTCGAACCCAGGACCTCGTGTTCAGCAGTCGCACTTAGCGACCACTAGACCAACGAGGCAGTCGATTAAAAGTTCATGGTAAGGGGCATTTTATTACTCAGTAATTGAGCTGTAGATATCATCTATGCGCATTACATAAATACTGATATGTATAGGGTGATATATATACGTGCTATAGGGTTGACAAGCAGGCGAGTATAGGCAAGGCCCATAATGATTACATCTAGGTACGTAACCTTTCCGCTTCATAGTCAGTATAAGCATTTATAGCTAATCAATCTAAACGAAATATCTGGTTTCGATTTGGTTGTGACCAGTTTTAGTGTTAGCAATTTATTAACATCATTTCAGAAGGTCGTTCATAAAATATAATGAACGCGGAACTATCGAACGATACCGCTTTGTCTGATATATCCCTTTATAAATTGCTTTGGCAAGGAATCGTGAGATACGTGAATTTCGAATGAAAAAATTTAAAATAATTTTTCATTTCGGACCAGTAGTTCCTGAGATTAGCGCGTTCAAGCAAACAAACAAACTCTTTAGCTTTATAATATTAGTATGGATAGTATGGATGTTAAGCCCGATTGTCCTAGAGGGACTGATAAAAGAACAATTTTCTGTGGCCTCGATGAATGGCAATACTCCGTGTTGACATAAGCTAAATGTCACACAGACACAGGCCATACCATACCATAGAGTAGGTTGATCAGTCAATAAGGACGTTGGTGGGGAACAAAATGAAAAACAATATAGAAAATGTGGTTAAATGTGGATGTTTTGTATAGCATCTTGCTCCCGTACTATGAACTCTTAAAGCAGGACATTTCCCGTTGTGGAAGCAAGACGCTGCTAGGTGCAGTGTAGTGCGGTCTCTCTCTCGCATAGTAAGTCACGTGATAGGGGATTCCTTTACTTAACCCTTCGTGGTATGGATAATGTGAATGTCCATAGAAATTTTACGTTTTCATTGGCGCATTGGCTAAGCGATTGGACTGCTGCGCTAAGTGTTGTGGGTACGATTCTCGCACGGGACAACAATTATGTTATCCGTAGGTGTTTCTCTCGATTCTGGGTTCTTATGTATGTGTAATTTTATGTCTGTGAAACGCACCCAAGTTACAGGAGAAAGTCCTAGTGTAACAGACGTTTTTTGTAAATAAAAAATCTAATCCATGTGACGTATGCGTCTGATATGAAAGTAAGTAACTACCGTTAGGCAAATGACCTCGAATTGTGCTAAAATTTGCGCTACTGTTCACACTAAGCTCTCCGTCTATTTGCTTGTCACTTGGGTATCGTAGAAAGTGAATACTGGCTGCAATAGAGAGCACGGATCACGGCAAGTTTTTTATATGTGATTTGTAGCCGTCTAATTAAATTCACGTCTCGTTAAAAATGGAAAGTTATTTAGTGTTTTGTTTTGAGACGCGGGGATTAATGTCCATTGTATTCATGCTGTATTGAAGTTACCACAGTTCTGCTAGAGCTAGACTATTTTTTTTCTTTGCGTTATGGCGATTGAGTCGCTTTCGTCGACTATTCTGCCAGTGTCAAGTGTTATATTGCCCCAGTGGTACTCTATCTTGTTATACTTGTGTTAGTAGCTGTAAAGACAGAGCTAGACTATTATTAGGGTTTTAAATGTTCAATTTATTCTGGTTTTTAGTACCTGTTTGTAGTTATAGCGGCAACAGACATACATGATCGGGAGTCTTAGTAATAGGGTCCCGGTTTACCCCTTGGGTACGGAACCTTAGAGAAGAAGGGTATTTTTATGTTTAAAGGTTACAGAGATACTTGGTAACCCATTTATCTTTTACGATCCTCAAGATATAACGATAACCTGTCCAAAATCAGATGGTTAACACCACTGTAATGAACCAGTCTTCCTAAACAAGATCATATATTTTATTATTTTAACTTCAAAGCAATTTTCGCTTCAAATGTTTACATAACATTACAATTACAGCGACAAATGTTGATAAAAATAGCTCGACTCAATTGAAAACATCGAAACGAGAAATGCGCAGTTTGCGGCGTCGTAGGTACAGTCAGCATAATAAATAGCTTAACCTGTTAAGAAACCCGTTGTCATATAATTGGAAGAAACAGACATCAATACAAGTTATTCCATCCCTATACCCAATCTACAAACATCAAGCCAAGATATCTTCTTATTCTTGAATTATGTTATTGGTGTACACCGTTTAATTAAAGTAAATATAATAATATGATTATTTATTTATGATTTAAAGTAAATAAATAAATATCCCATCCCATTTTGGAAATGGGCGCTAACAGTTGCGACACAGTTTTGCACACGAATGTAGCTGTTAACGCACAATTAATATTATTAACCTTAGAATGTTCCAATAAATAATTAAATTTATTGTTTCAAATTATCTGATCAGAGAATATTTAAGACTTACTACAAACGACTACTAAATAACAAGGTGTCCTTTACTTCATGGTTTGTTAAAAAAATATTCAGCTACTTATGGCGCAGACTGTACGCGTTTAGTGACTCAAAACTCATACATATTAAAAGACTCATAAATAATGTGATATATTATGTAACGCTGCAGGATGCATGAAGTGGTCCCGTGGACAACTGCGTCGTAGACAGATTATGTCATGTCGGTACCTACATGTTGTTTGTTTACTTGCACAGTCCTTGGGTCCTGGGCCGGATTGCTCCGGTCGCCCCAACGGACTATTTGTCCCTACTAGTATTATAAACCGCGAAAGTTTGTATGGATGGATGTTTGTTACTCTTTCACGTAAAAACTACTCAATGGATTTTGATGAAATTTCATATGGAGGTTGCTGACACCCTGGATTAACACATAGGCTAACGTTTAAAAGATTGATGTAACACTTTAGAAAAATACTAAGTTTAAGCATAATGGATTACACCCTAGACAAGAGGCAACACAAGTGACGAATAGAATGAGAAACGTTTTAATTACACTATGTTTCGACTATGTAGCAGTAACAGATCAAAGTGTATTAACTCCGTCAATGTAACTTTTGGGATAAAGGCATAATCCATAATACTTTAAAGAGAGCACACAAACAAACAACGGATTTAATATGGTTTGCAACGATGTGCACTTTTGTTATTTTTTTATAATAAAAAAGTAATACAGTTTGGTGCGACATAATTTGACATTAGTAACAAGGTTTGAAATAGATAATAAATCCGTTTGTATTATTCTTTATACTAAGATAAACAGTCCTATCTTTGCAGGCTCTAAAAGGTTTGTATCAGTGTTACCTCTCTCATCATTTCAGGATCAAACACGTACAGCACCGGCCGTGTCCTGGATGCCTTCGCCAGTCGCACCAGGTCACCATACTTGTCGCGTAGGCCTTCTAGCAGGCCGAGGCCTACTGTGTGGTGGTAGCTTCCTGGAGAAAAAAAATATGGTAGGTTAAGAAGATAGGTAAAGATCCAGCAAGCTTAGAAGAAGGTAGAATTTTCCTTTTTTGGTGGAAAATATCCTTTGGTGTGTGATGCGTTTATTTTGATGCTGAGTTTGAGTAGCAAACGTTTTTATACTTATAGGACTTCACAAAAATAACCTTTTTAACGTTTAAAAGTAGATATGTCTTAAGGGTATTATTGCAAATGAGAATATCGTTATATTTATTACCGGACTACGGCAAAAAAGCCGAAGTAGGGTTATGTGTTTAACAGTCTATGTATATGGGTAAGTTCATCTGTTCCCTCGTAACTCCAAAACCATTTATATTACGCTTACTACTAAGGACTACAATTTTATAAGTGATAGACGAAACCCCTTTGTGGGATATGGATAGGAAGACATATGAGGAGCAATAGGTCAGAATCTCACCCATGTCACAGACGGCAACTATACCAATGTACAGTAAAATGTATTAAGTGGCGTAAACGATATAAACCGGAATGAAAGTAGGTCCCAGTCTATATTAGGACTTAGTGAAAGTGAGTCTGGGCCTGGCTTTTAGATTTATGGCTATTTAGGCTTTGTCGACCTTTGTGTATAGAGCTTAGGAGTCGTTTAGGTACCTAGTCTTTTCTACAGCTCTTTGACTAGCGCTTATCGAATTCTGAGCTGGAGTTAAGTATGCCTTCGAAGCGCGTTCAGATGATGACTATAGATAATTCCAATCAGCTACTATCCTAATTTATAAAGATTTTTTTTCTTAGGTTGCGTAGTGATTATCACACAATAAACTTATAAATTAAAATGGTGAATAGGCTTTTATTATTATATTATCGATGATGTATGATTGTGATAGTTTATTAGCCAGAAAGTGTACTTTAGAAATTGCGCGTTTTCCGCAGCCAAACTTGGTACAGCTATAGAACTATAATTCCCCAGAAAAATACTAGTAGGTACTTTAACATGAGTGGGAGATGGTTCTCAGATTAAAAACTAAAGATATATTTTTATCATTCTATTGCCGTTGCTCAAGTCCATAATTTTTCCAGTATTCTTTATTTGAATTCTATTTAAGCTATTTAGGAGTCAGTAAACACATATATACAGTATCTTTTTTGTTGCAGACTTCGTACAAATCCCCCTACTTTTATGAAGCTACTAAAACTTTCAGAGTATTCGCTAGTCAGGCAATACATTCAAGCGCATCCGAGTGTCTGAGTGCTTTATTTGCAGACATTAGTTGTGGTTTAACTCGTTAATGAAATTTAATGCGTCTCATTTACACTAGAGAAGCGACAGACGATGAAGCGTGTCGAGACTTATTGGAGTCGTTTAGTACTCTGTCTAGCGTTTATTGGGACTGATTGCTTATCCTAACCAAATCTTAAGAATAGGTAGTATATGTTTTGAAATAAAACTAGGTTTACGGATTTTATTGGAGTTATTTAATTGATTTTTGGTCCCGACGTCCCTAGCTTTATTTCAATGTGTAATATTCACGTAAGTTATAGAAATCATTTAGTATAATTAGGTATGGTTTTTTTTAATAAACGAAACCCCACACTAGGAATTTCTTTTGTGTCGTGGATGCGTTTCGCAAACATAAAATATCACATATACAAACACCCAGACTTGGGACAAACATCTGTGGATCGCACAATTTTTTGTTCCGTGCGGCAATGCCAGCCAGCAACCCCTAGCGCAGCAGACCTTGAAACTTAATAAAAAAAAATAGTATTCCTTTTTGAATTTGAATGTAAACTTTAATGGGAATCTGGTTTTTTGAATATCAAAATTAAATGGGAGACGTTTGTAAATTTAGATACGTAGGAGTGAATTATAGAAGAAAGTCAAGTTATTGCCATGAGATGCGAGTGCCACGGGCAGCAACTAGACAATGATATAAGAAGCCTTGACAGTCCGCTACGAAATTGCAGTGTCATTCAACTTCATCGTCACCGATGCAATTTAGCGTTTACTGCGATTTCTATTATTGCAACAGACAAAATTTACTTCTTCATTTTACAGCATTTGCAAGATAGATACAAAAATTAAAATTATTATTGAATAAAATGAAAGGTGATCAATGGGGTAAATTAATAAGCAGTTTTTTGTAACTGTTTTTTTCACGCTGGGTAAAGTTATACGCTTGGTTATCGCCATTCCTGGCTGTCTTTGCCAACCTTTGTGAATCGACAAAGGTTTATAGACATTTCTTTTTAGGCATACAATAAATTATAACAGACACACGATACAGGAGAAATTACTAAGCGCGGAACGATAAACAAAAAATAAAATATTAAGATTTAAATTGAAAGTAGTCATCTTAAATTGCAATTACAACGGAAGTCTGGCGCGACGCGATGCGCGACGGCGGCGGCGCGGCGGGTGCGGCTTGCGGCGCATGCGCAGCTCGCCGTATATGGACGCAAATACGCAGGCGGGCTCACATAAAACGGGTATTGGGATTGTGTTTTATTTTTAGACATAAAGTAGCTTCGGGACGTTAATTCTGAGTTCATTAAGTGTTCGGGACGTTGGTTAGACCAGAATGGTTGGCGCAGTCTGCCGTGAGAAGGAAGCTTGATCCGAAACTATGCGAAGGATTATGATTGGTTTTACAAAGCAATTCGGACTTTTATATCCTTCCTTAAAGCTCCCATATCTAACAGATAACTCCAAAAAAAATACAGGAGCCAGGTACCTACTCCTTATTTACAAATTTTTCTTGACATGCTCTTCCAAAATTAAGTGAATTCTTTAATAAAATAAAAACTGAAACACCCTTCAGTCTTTGTCCTTTAAAGTAATATTGATACTCTCTACCAAAATTACGTGGGTCCTTCAGATACAACCTAAAACACCCATACACAAAGAAGTAAAACCCCTAATTGTCTATTTATGTCGCTAATTTGATTGGGGGGCGGGGCTTAACCGCTAACAGCTCCTAAACAATATAGTTAAAGCCTAATTAGGTATGTACAGTGCACATGTATGTCATACGTCAATTATAGCAGCGGCGATGTTATTATTGTACATATAATCACTTACAAGAATGCTGACCGCATATTAATTATGTTATAACCACATTACTGAGGTTTGTTGACTTCAAACGAGTAATTTGATGCGATTAGGTAAGGCTAAGAAGGGACATGTTTCAGCTATATGTGAAATGATTATGGGTATTGTAGGTGTGATTGGTTTTTGGTGAAAAAATTACAAGATAAGCTGTTAGCATGTTTTTTTTTACTTTTGCTCCGAAAACTCAAAATTTCTCCGGTTTCGTGGGAGCGGTTGTCAATCATAAAATGTTAAACAAACCTGAATTCGAATAGATTTCTGTTAATTGCCCAAAAAATCCCCTTGAACCCGAAGCCCATCGAATAGCAGTGTAAGGACCTTATTTTTTTTGAAGATCCTCATTGTGCCATCAGATATTGTACTTTGTCGAACTCTGAACTCTAATTCAAAATACCCGCAAATAAAATTACAGGGAAAACGAATTAAGTAATATTAATATAAACAATTAACACTATAAACAATGGTTTTTGTTTCCTCCTAATGAGGGAGATATAGGTCACTATGGTGTCGCAGGCGAAGAGTTATCAGGCCATACTAGTTCGCACTTGTTTACATAGTTGACCTTTGATCATAATGTTGCTATTGCACATATTTTAGCGATAAGAGTTCTGCTTAGCATTTGTGTTTGTTGCGAGGACGCCAAAAATAAACGTTTTGTAATATCAGGAGAACCGTATATATTATCACGTTTTAATTATAATGCTTTACATACACTTTTGGATTATTTAAAAGATGTTAATTTTAAAATATTTCTGGTCATTGCAAATTAGTCCTGTTTGCGACAATTTTTATACTAGAACTAATATTATAAAGAAGATTATGAAGAGTTTGTTGGTTTGAACGCGCTTATGTCAGGAACTACTCCGTTTCTAATAATAAAGTATTTTTGTTTTTGGATAGTCCGTTTTTGTCGAGGAAGGCTATAAAACATTCAGAAACTAAGTAGTATTAAAATATACTATGTCTAGGATCACAATATATTACCTATTGCATGTTCAAAGGTGGTTACAATCCCAACTAAACTTCCATGACCCGTTGGCACTTATTTCTCTGATACAAAGTTTTGAATCTAGATATTTCATCTCCTCAAATTTATCATTCCAGGCTATTCACATGTGAAAGCCATGGGAAAAGAATGCCGAGAATCTGCAGCATGTGGGGTAATTACACCATTTCAGTAATTACAGCAACATATCAATGTTTCGACAGAAATGCTCAACATTTTAGGGCGAATTCTAATATCTATCTGCACGCACTGGGAAAATGTTGAGCACGTACGACGTACGGACTATGTGGAATTGCAGAATTGGAATTAGGTACAGTTGATAGCAGAAATTGCAAACAAATATTTATGCTGTATCTAGACACGCGGCAGTATGTTCGCCAAGTTTGCGAAGCAGAACGGCACACTAGTACTGGGTTAGATTAGGTTATAATTTATTTTTTCATTCTTTTGCCCAGACACTTGAAACATAAATCAGAGGGAGTATAAACCATTTCCCAATTATCATAAAAAATGTCTATCCATGAAAATTATAACCTGCTTTGTTTGTATTTCAAAACATAGAGATGTAGACATGCGAAGGGTTTATGTTAAGAGATGTATATCATTCATTTATCGTTAATAAGAGAGTGTGTTAATTGTGGATTTGTGCCCGGTTGACGGCAAAGGATCTTTTAGGAACGAAATAGTACTGCAAAACTAATCGTCTAACTTCAAGACCGCCAACATACGTCGGCTATATTGTACTGAAATGTTGACTCACCAATCCTGGGCAGCACATGGGCTGAATGTCTTAGCATTGGCAGGGCTATAGGACCCGGGATCTCGTTGAAGGGCCTGGCTGACGTCACCAGTTTGGGAGCAGCCACATTGCTGCGCTGCGGTGATGTCGACGTCTGCTGCGAGGAAGAACCGGTGATGTGCCGGCGTTGGCGGTGGAACCTGGAGAAGAATATCTTTAGTAAAGAGTATTTAGTAGTAAGTATGGTTCAAAAATGTTGGTCATAGATCAATATTTTCAATCGTCTCTTTTAAGCATCATTTCGTGTTCTATCATAATTATACCAAACTCAATCAGTGTATTTTATGCCAGTATTTGTTATTAGAAAATAAAAAGCGATCGTGTCAGTCAAAGACAATTATAGATTTAATTATATCGACCTCATTAGTGTTGTGGTGAAGTGAGGATGAATATTAATTTTGCTCCAGTTTACTTAATTATTGATAAAGTTTTGTACGTTTGTTTTCTAATTATGGTTCGTTGTTATTTTAATACTGGATTTATTTCTTGAAAATATTTTTAATGAATTTGATTGGATATTTATTTTAAGAATCCTATAGTATAGGACTATGCTTAGTCTTCTTATCGTATGGTTTATGAACAAGCTACTGTCGGAGTTTTAACCACATGTAGGCCTTTGACATGGCTTCGCACACAGTTGAAAAAATTCTCAGGTGTGCAGGCTTCCTTACAATGTTTTCTGTTACCGTTTTTGGCAACTGATAACCAATTCATAATACGCATATAAATTCGAAAAGACATTGGTGGGTGCCGCAGTTTTAACTTGCGACCTTTGACTGGCAGCCCAACGGTCATACCACTCGGCTATCAGTGCTATATAAGCTTAGTTAAAGGAACCTTTTGTACAGCCACACTCAGAGACATTAATGATTGCTTATACTGATACTAAGTAAAGATTCCACGAAGAAAACCTTTACTTAGTGTGTCATTAAATGTCTCTGAGTGTGGCAGTTGAATTCGATAAAATAATTATTTTTTCTTTTATGTCGTGCAATCACACTTCACACTAATATTATAATGGCGAAAGTTTGTGAGTAGAGCATATATAGGTAGCTGACATCCTGGATTAACACTAGACCACTTTCTATTTTGAAAAAAATGCAGCGGGTAACACCGCGGGGCGCAGCTAGTGTAGAATAAAACAGCCAGTCCCGATAAACTAGTTCGAAATAATTGTTTCTTCAAAAAAGGAATTACGTTCGCGCTCTCTGTCTAAAATTGTAAATCCAATATATTCATCTCTGTCTTAGTAAAACAGTTTACTTTTTTGCTGCCAGCACTATAAATATTTATAACAGAACATTCATTCAAACCTCATTTTTTATTAAGTCGGTTTCATTTACGACGCATGTCTGTGTTTTGTTTTACTTAAAGTGGGATTTCTTTTATCAAACTAGTTTTAAATTTAACCGTATAGCTTTTGTTTTAAAGTTGTTTTTTGTTAATGTCAAAAGATGGGACGTAAGCTCTTTTGTTCACGAACAAGAATTTGCCAAGCAAGAATGCGCCGGGATATTAACTGCGAACTTGATACTGCACTACGTACGAAGTTCAAGGGCAATACAATAAATTGCCATCATAAAAAATTGTTCGAATCAATTAACGCCTCAGTTGGCCTCGGTTCCCCTTATATTGCATAAAACATAACATAACATCACGCCTTATTAATTATTCTCCGAAGGCACCAATGTCGTCAAAGTTATAGGTCCTAATGTTATAGAGCTTATTGCTATTAACAGGGCACAAATTCAGACTCCGTGCTGCTACTGAGAATTACCTAATGAAAAAACGAAAAAACCCAACAGTGCCCAACCCGGGAATCGAACACAACACCAGCTCAGCAGTCGCGCTGTACCACTATACCAATAAGGTTGCATTGCATAAAGCATAACTTAGGTTCGTAGCCATCGATGTAAGTTGATAATCGACTTCAAAAAGGATGAGGTTTTATGGTCAGCTGATGTTTTTTTTTACTAGGAAGTATTGCGATTTGACGTAAGATTAGCTCAGCCTGTCTTTGTTGTCTCTGTTTTTTAAATAAGGAAACATTCTGAAGATCAATAAATAAACGCGTTTTATTACTGTGTCATAATACGTACTCGAATGCTATTTAAAATTTTGCATTGCTAATCGACCGTCCTTTGTTTTGATAATTTATTCGCGTGCCAGCTGTTTGATTGACCGATTGTACGTAAATTTAGTAGCTAAATGTTTGCAAATGAACGGCTTTGAAACATTATTTCGTAGAAATAGAAAGTTAATGTTATGATTGTACAGATATTACTCTTTGACTGCCTTGTTGGTTGCTAAGCGCGACTGCTAAGCACGAGGTCCTGGGTTCAAATCCCGGGTTGGCCAAAGTGTTTCTAGGTTTTTCCATTAGGTTATTCCCAGTAGCAGCACGGAGTCTGGATTTGTGCCCGGTTGATGGCAATAGGCTTGCCCCCTATTACGTTGAGAGTTTGAGACTTTAAAAAAAGATAACTGGCGAAATGTGGGTTTACTGTATATTATGTGCACCTCTGCCTACCCCTGCGGGAAATACAGGCGTGATGTTATTTTAGAAGTAACTACACTCAGTACAAAAAAATAACAACTATGACTGACCCAATTTTTTTGCGTATAATTCGAATTTATAATGTACCTACTTACCTAACGACAATAAATTCTTTCTTCATTTTAAACATCTTTGAACTTACACCTCTGAAGTCTATTGACATCTCTATTCTTTGACCATCAATCAAAGATTAACCCTTTCACTGTCTCATATACCACATAGTTATGGTATACTGCAATTGTTTAACTTTTGTTTCTACTTAGCGGACAGTCAACGTGTTAAGAATTGTCAATTGTTATGAGTAAGAACAAGAATAACATTCCATATTTAAATAAGAATATCTCTGTTTTCATAAATATTATTCTTCATATTAAGTATAAAACTTATATTCTAAGTTTGAAATGCATGTATTTTTAACAATAGAATATTAATTTTTAGCCAGTGTGCCAAGGTTCTGACTTTGTGTACACGATTGTCTAAGTTCTTAAGCAAGGAGGCTCTCATACAAACCTCTAAGATGCACAGTGCATATATGGGAGATCTTAGAATACATACAAAACTTTTTGTCGTGATCATAGGTATCTTTGAAGAACGAATTATTATTAGAAGAAAGAATAAATTAATAAAAACAACTATATTTTTACATACATTAGATACCTGTTTTTATATTGTATAGTTTTATTTTTAGATGTGTGGTGCATATACATTTCAGGCAATACTATTTTATATTATACTAGCTGCGCCCTGTGGTGTTACCCGCTACATTTTTTCGGGATAAAAAGTAGCCTATATAGTAATCCAGGGTGTCAGCTACCTCCATATAAAATTTCATTAAAATCCATTCAGTAGATTTTACGTGAAAGAGTAACAAACATCCATCCATACTTACAAACTTTCTCGTTCATAATATTAGTAGGGATTCAATACTGGCTAATTACTATCCTACTGCTTGAGCCAAATACAGACTGTCCATACAGATAAGAAGAGTAATTCATCACTATTATTCAAGCCTCTAAACTCCAACTCTACGATATTTTTCATAGAGTTGCAGACTTCAAATCATAGGACAATAGTCGCTCGTCTGCATAGAACGATGCGTTATATATAAAGCTGTTCCGTACGTATGTTAGTGTCAGAAACAACTGCGTCTGTACCTTCATCCTAATAAGTTCCAGCTTGGTTTTAATTAAATTTTAGTGAAACTTCCTCCTCAGTTTAGTTTCAGTTATACCATAAAGTTGCAAGAGAGATTTAATCATATTAAGTAGATACTTCTTAAGGTATATCAGATTTTGAACGCATCTGTAAGCGCTGTAGTCGGTGATAGTAGAATGGGGGAATACTTAGCCGAAAACCGAAATTCGTTTAATCTAAACTGAGACTAGCCCATTAGTGGGATAGACAAATCAGGCGCAGGAGCGCCAGCATCTTAACTTGCTCTCTAAGGCAGAATGGAGTCTTGCTTTATAAATAACGGTCACCCATCCAATGATAGACCGCAATGGGTGTTGCTTAACTTCGTAGATTGGTCGAACCCTTAAAACGTTTTTTTTAATACATCACCCCATACTACAAATTTCTCCTGTATTGTAGGTGCGTTTCACAAACATGAAACATCACATACAAACACCCAGACTCGGGACAAAAATCTGCGGATCACACAAAAAAAATGTTTGTCCTGTGAACCCGGAACCCCTAGCGTAGCAGTCTTAGTTTGGCTTAGTCAATACGCCAATCAGGTCGTTTAAATTATTTCTAGACTACAAACAGTAGGCAGCTATTACGTATAAAGCAGTATGCACCCAAAGCGTAGGACGTAATATATTACCTACCTACGTATGGACTTTAGTCAGACATGTTGACTTCCAATTTAAAACAAGTGAAGCCGGGCGGAAACTTCTAGTTAGATGCGAGTGACGAATCAATCAACCTTACAGCCGTATCACACGAATTGACTACGATGATATCGTTTAGACATAGAAAGGAGAATTAGGAAGAGAACTCTTTGTTGAAACTAGCTGTATATTGATTTAAATGGGATACTTGGGGGAAGAAAGGTTCTCGAGTGGCGACTACGAACTGGAAGACGCAGTTGGTAGGCCTTCCACCAGGTGGACCGACGATATCGGGCAACCGGTGGATGTAAATGATAAATGATTTTATTTCTGCAAATAGGTTTCAAAAAAACACTTTTACACGTCATTTTTTTTTAAAGTAGATGGCATCGGCGTTTCCTAACTGACTACCTCTGAGAAGAAATACCGAAACAAACTCAGGGGTCGAGGTCTCTTTAATAAGGTAAGGTAAATGGCAAGTTGCCGTCTATTGTGGCGTTCTACGGGGGAGGCTTTTGTTAGACGTTGGTAGAAGTACCCATTGCGTCGTTGGTTTGGTTGTCGCAAAGCGCGACTGCTGAGCATAAGGTCCACGGAGGAGGAAGGAGGTTATTTGGATAGATAATTCTCAGTAGCAGCACGAAGAAGTGTACAGGCGTAGTGTATAGGCGAGATATTATGTATGTAATGACAATATACTTGCCTTCTATTATATTGGTGTTATTATGTTAATGAGATACCTTAATTAATCATTATTCTTATCTATTAATAAACTTTCTGTAAATAAGTAAATCTTAAAATAGCTTTACCGTTCTCTTCAAACAACAGAATTGTAATAATTACATTAATTATTGTTAAATGTCCCTAATAAGTTATTAATTATACTGGCTTGTTACTCCTGTCCTGTCAATATTTGTAAGACTTCTTAATGAGGTCCTAGACAATTTCATAACATCATCTGTATCACGCTTGTATTCCCCGAAGGGGTAGGCAGATGTGCACATATAGTACACCCACATTTCGCCGGTAATGTTTTAGGTCCCTATGTAATAGGGGGCGACCCTATTGCCATCAACCGGGCACAAATCCAGACTCCGTGCTGCTACTAAGAATTACCTAATGAAAAAACCCAATAACACTTTGCCCGACCCGGGATTCAAATCCAGGACCTCGTGCTCAGCGGTCGCGCTTAGCGACCACTAGACCAACGAGGCAGCCTAGACAATTGATTTTCTAAAAATAGTTACATAATACTTCCTTACAGGAAGCGACTTCCTAAGTACGCAGTCGCGAAGTAATACATCTACTTTGGGTAGGCGTAATTAGCCAATTAAAAGGGGTATCGGTGCAACAAGTTAAAAAAATCAGTAAACTATTTAATGACTATTAAGTTTTTCAAAGAATTAGTACATTCGAGAAGGAATCCAAGGCGACACTTGGCAGTGTTGACTGTTACTTCAAGATCTATATGGTAGCTTTTATTCTCTTTTCGACGTCCCTTTTAGCGCAGTGGCTAAGCAATCGTGGCTAAGGATTCGATTCCCGCACGAGATAAAAAATTCTGCGATCCGCAAATGTTTGTCCCGAGTCTGGGTGTTTGTGTATGTGATATTTCATGTTTGTGGAACGCACCCGAGATGCAGGAGAAATTCCTAGGGTGGAGCGACCTTCTAAAAAAAAATATTAAAAGTAACGAACTAATTACCTATATTTTGATAAACTATGGACAATAATTTTCATAGGGTTCTTTATAATATTATTCAAATT
Source organism: Abrostola triplasia (assembly GCA_946251915.1). Lineage (NCBI taxonomy): Eukaryota > Metazoa > Arthropoda > Insecta > Lepidoptera > Noctuidae > Abrostola > Abrostola triplasia. Next base: position 9,942,628 of record OX276432.1, on the reverse strand, counting down.
AAAGGTATTGCAAGGTTGCAGGCTTGCAGGTTTAAATCCAGACAATAATTATTGAGTAGTGTATACCTAGGTCTAGCAAAATATGATTTAGATATAGTACATTTCTGCTTATTACTTCAGGAAATAGACAATATACAATAATATTGTTTAAAAAATTAAATCCACCTACATTGTAATAAGTGAAAAAAACTCGTATCATATTACATTAAAAAAAATTAGGAACTCATAAAAGATGAGACATAGATTACTTATACAGGTGGCAGACAAGTCAAACGTATTAAAATAACATCTTAAGATTCCTAGAAACTCGATCCGTTGTAACTTGACTTCATCCCGCAATAAAAATGAGATGAACAGTGCATAATACCTATAATAATGCAACACTAGCTCGTTATTTAGATGAATATCTTGTTTCTAATTAACTTCTCTTCATAGCTTTGTTAAGAAAATTGTAAAGTCAGTTTATGAAAGACGTTAATGCACGTAGTTATGTTTTATTTAATAAAAATATGAGTTAGCTACTCGCATAGTAAAATGCTTAACTTTTTAACAGTCAATCGCGAAAAAGCAATAGACAAAAAATAATAAAAAAATTAACACTGTAAGAAGAGGCCTTTGCTCATGGGACACTTAAAGCTAATTAATGTAAATAATAAAAAATAAAAACTTACAGTGATTGACGAATCAAGAAAGTAGATTTAGACATTGTCTTATTTATCAAACACTATTACACAAAAAAAAACAAAATAAAATCAATTTATAAGTCACTTCACACTTTCGCGAACATTGTTTACGATAAATGAATTATTTCAAAGTTATATTGACAAAGAGCAGTGTTGTCGAGCGCCCGAGCTAGTCGATAATGCATTCAGAGATCGTACACCGGCGTCTATACGATACTGGTTTGCGTAGTGATGTGCCGCTATGTCGATAAACTGTATTTTTTATTTACGACACACAATTATTACGTATGGTACGATGATATTCCTTTTTGACGTGTTGTTGCATTATTTATAACTCATTGTATGCATGATTCCTGAAAAAAACATTAATATCAGTGCTTTGTATTTCAATTCTATTTGTATTTCTTAGAATATGCGTGCTAAACTTGTAAATTAGAAATTTGTTGTCGTTTTTTATATGAGTCATTTGGATTTTATGTATCATACGAATTAAGTGATAATGTAAAGAGTTGAAACTGCGATGTAATTAATGGAATATGTACATGAATCAGCAAAATAAGCAATATTTATTTCTAAAATGAAATGTGAATTGAGACAGTCAATATACGATTTCTTATCACTATTGTTATGGACATAAATAACTTGTATGACAGATTTATGATATTAACTCAAAGGTTATTTTCATAATAGAGGCTAAAAATAACTATCGTAGTTTCTTATTGTCATTCAATCTACTCTCATAGCACAACGTCACGCCTGCATTTCCCGAAGGGGTAGGCAGAGGTGAATAGAATCAACCCACATTTCGCTAGTTTTGTAATAGGTCCAAATGTATTGTGTAGAGGGCGTGACTATTGACATTAATTAGCCACTAATTCATGTCTATTCACTATGCCATGTTTTTATGAACTTCTAATATAGGTAAGTGTTTTAAAAATATTATCGATAAAAAATCGTGGCGAATTTTTTCTTCACTACGGCACTAGATCTGCGGGTCAACTTTGTTTACTTTTGACTCAGCTTCTAAGGCTGCCGTTTGGCTGAGTGTGAGTATGTTTTGATGTCGTATCATAAGGTGTTATTGTTGTGCACGAGTTTTATCGTTTGTTAAAATAGTCTTCGTTTCTTATTGTTTTAACTAATTTGTTATATTTTATAAGGTAAGACAACGTATCAAAATAGTTATGTTAGCGCTTTAAAGTTGTAAATCGTAACGTTACGATTACGATAGTAATTTTGTAAGGGTGTGTTCTTATTTCGCAATAAATATAATTGGATATGATTGAATTAGATTTATTATATTTTTAAGGCCATAACGACATAATCTTACGCTGTTTATAGAAAACACAGCTAGTATATTTTAGTAGGTGTAGTGATATTTTTGATCGGTGTGCCGACTTGCTAAAATTATTAAGTAAAAAAGGTACTAAAAGATAACATATCTTCAAGGAAATTTACAAAAGACATAACCTTATGAAACCTTCAATTTATTTCAACCATGAGTCAGGTAATATGTCAATAATATTATTTATTTACAGAACAGGGTAGTTAGACTCTTCGATATTACAATGTGGCCTTTACGTTACATTTTGTTTACAATTCACTAGAATGAAAACAATACGTGATAAATCACCTTTATGTGTGTGACGTCATTGTAATTATGAAATGGAAAATACTTCACAATAAATAATTGCGTTAGATGCTTCAATAGGTTGCATGTATTAAAAACATGTTACTGGTAGGCGCAAAAATTCACGTACTAAACAAAATTATTAAGATAATATCTATTATAAATATACATAACATAGTATAATTAATAATGTATCCAGTCAGCAGAGAGGTCAGTAGCAAGACTGACAGGTCAGTGTCTATACTCTAATACTATTACAGCTCTTTTAACGATCCTCAATGATTAAAATAATTATAATTAACCACCAATAAAAGTGTAGAATAATCAATAAAAATCTCATTTTTTTGTTAAAAATTTTTTAAACAAAAAAGCACGTGTGTAAAAATATCGATATGTAAACAAAACGAGCAACGAACGCCCATCACTAGTGTGCGAACTCTGCACCTTTTTGCTTGCGTCTGACTTGGTCATTGATTGAACAATTGGATCCAAGGATGTAATCAATTGGTAAATTGTACACACTCTGTATCATAGGCATTGTTGATTGTTGTCCTTTTTACACGCTTTATATTAGCTTCACTTGTATGTATGTATGTTTGTTTGTATGTTTGTAACCGACTTCTTTGGGCGCGATTTTGACCCACTTTAAACGGCTAGATTTCGTTCAAACTTTGTAGATTTATCGAGGACCGATGACAATACACTAATTTGATAAAATTATTTAATAATATAATTAATAAAAAGTATTAATTAATAAAAATAGCATAATTACAGCCCGCAACACAAACGCCCTCTGCTAAGCCGCTAGTCGCTACGGTAAAGTTCCGTGGTAGCTAAGCGTCGCGCGCGTGTCCCGACTCCAACGCCCTCTGCTAAGCCGCTAGTCGCTACGGTAAAGTTCCGTGGTAGCTAAGCGTCGCGCGCGTGTCCCGACTCCAACGCCCTCTGCTAAGCCGCTAGTCGCTACGGTAAAGTTCCGTGGTAGCTAAGCGTCGCGCGCGTGTCCCGACTCCAACGCCCTCTGCTAAGCCGCTAGTCGCTACGGTAAAGTTCCGTGGTAGCTAACCGTCGCGGGCGCCGAGACCGGCTCGCGTTAAGGTAAAGCTTCGTGGTAGCTAACCATCTTAATAAAAAATAGAAAATAAATAATAGTTTAAAAAAACTAAAAAACACGCTTTTTATCGAAAACCGAACTAAAAAATAGAAAATAAGTTTTAATCAATTTAAATTAAGAATAGTGTTAAAAATTTCAATAAATATAAATTAATAATAGTGTGAATAAAAACAAAAAATATTTTATTTAAAAAAAGCGTGGGGTGCTTTTTAAGATATTATCAAAGTGATAATCACTCTACTCGTATCTGTCAATAAAATATTTATAACTATTGACACCATGCACCCCACGCTTTTTTAAATAAAATATTTTTTGTTTTTATTCACACTATTATTAATTTATATTTATTGAAATTTTTAACACTATTCTTAATTTAAATTGATTAAAACTTATTTTCTATTTTTTAGTTCGGTTTTCGATAAAAAGCGTGTTTTTTAGTTTTTTTAAATTATTAACACATATTACGTGTGTGTAGTTTAGGCTTCGGTTACGATATTGTTTCATTTGTGATCGACTATCGATAAGATTCACTGAACTTAAAACAGTGGCGAAGTGTGAGAATATAAGTCAATAATTTTAACATAATACCTCTACACTTATAAGCACTTAGTACCAACTGTAATTACGGATTCTAATTTCGGAAAACAAACTCATTAATAACATAACATAACATCACGCCTGTATTCCCCGAAGGGGGGTAGGCAGAGGTGCACATATAGTACACCCACATTTCGCCAGTGTTGTTTTTAGGTCCCAATGTAATAGGGGGCGAGCCTATTGCCATCAACCGGGCTCAAATCCAGACTCCGTGCTGCCACTGAGAATTACCTAATGGAAAAACCCAGTCACACTTTACCCGACCCGGGATTCGAACCCAGGACCTCGTGCTCAGCAGTCGCGCTTAGCGACCACTAGACCAACGAGGCAGTCCAGAGCCAGTCAGGGAGCAGAGCTCTTTGATACATTCAATTAATTCCTAAAAATAGACGATTTTTGACTCAATAAATGCCGCGATGAACTTTTTGGTTAATCTAAGTACCTAATTAATTGTTATTTCTAACCCTTACGCGAAATGCATAGCAAAGAAACTATATTTAACTATACTTTTAGGGATTTTACCGGCTAAACACGTTGGACCGTTTTCTAAGAACATTAATCTGCGTATGTGAGTGAAGTCGCGTTCGCCTGTAAAAGAATTTGGGTGCGTTCGTGTCTACGTGAGATGACCAACGTGTGCACAGACATGTGTTAAGAAAGTAACGGCCTATATTGATTAACTTTTGATTATTAAATAAATAATGTTATAACTGTTGTGCGTGTGAATATGTTGAAATAATGATCTTGTTTTTGGACTGCAAAGCAAGAGGTCTTGGGTACGATCCCTATGCCGCGCAAATTGATATTTTCGTGTGGGTCGCGTCCAGGCGGCGGTACCCAGTGGGCCTGGAAGCAGAAATAACCCAGTAATTACACCTGTTGGTATGCAATATGCATGCCACTTATTTTCACACAGTTAAATACTTATTATTTAAATAAAATAATATGTAAATGGTTTATTGACATAACCAAGTCTGGTTCACACAAAAGAATTTATTGATATTTAATTCATTGATGTGCTCAGCGCAGTATATTGTAAACTTTATTGTAATACAACTTTATTGTTTAAATAAAATAAATAATAATTATTGTTCAGCACTGAATAATAATAATTATTAATTACGCATTCTGTTCTGAAATTATAAAAAAAGCAGATATTTAAAGTCTCATATTATAAAACAAAATTAAATTCAGTAAAAAAAGTTCTTTATATAATTATATATCAACCATATTTGATTATTTGAATTAGGAATCACTACAAAAGAATACCATTAAAATTCTAAAAAAAAAAATATCGATATCAAAACTTGAATTTAGAACTCTTAATTCGCGCTAACGTGCCAGACTTTCTTCAATCAAACTAATCGATGTGTCATCGTTTTTGTGTCGTCATGTTGTGATGATAGTTGAATGGATGCAACGGTACGCATGCGTACGTGCGGTATCACCACGTAAACAGTTGTGCAGTAACCTCGATCTTGTTGTCTGCTTGTATGACTCATTGACCTTAAGTATAGAACTGTGCGGTATTTATTTTGACGTGTTTGAATCTATTTTTGTAACATTTTTTGTTTGTGTTTCTTTTGTTTATTTATCTGTGTAAGTAGGTATTTAGTAGACAGACAGTTGAGGGACTCGTAGCTACATGGTTACCGCGGAGATTAGTCGATCAGCGAGGTTAAGCCGTGCTCGTCGCGGTCAGTCTTGTGATGGGTGACCGTTTTCACATATCGAGGTCCTGAGCTTGATCTTTCTCTGGTGTTGGGCTCTGTCTACTGGAACGTCTGGGCCATTTCAGGACACGACCGAAAAATGGACAAAAGAAAGTGAGGCCTTTGCCCTGCTGTGGGACAACAATAGTTCATTTTGTGAAAAGCGATCACGATACAGGGGAAATTCCTGGTGTTCGCCGACTTTTTTTTTTTTTAAAGACGATGAAAAATAATGTAGGACAACACAGGCCGATTCAATATAAATGTTTATACACAACACTTATTCAGGTAATGTTACTCATATTGCATATTTTTATAACCCACTGTATATATACTATTAGGTAGTTTCCTTATTTTGTAAATCTGAGCAGTTTTCTGTACACAGGCATTATCACAGCCAACTTTATTCTTTGTTTTATTCAAAACGTCCGAAAACATCTCGCGGGACGAGGCCTACATACCCAGGCATTTTGATAAAAGAACTTAGTGCGACGATATCCAGAACAGGCGGCTGGAGGATCCCTAGTGAGGTGGGCACTTAGAGTATGAATAAAACACAACAACAACATAACATCACGCTTGTATACCCCGAAAAGGTAGCCAGAGGTGCACATAGTACACCCATATTTCGCCAGTTATGTTTTTAGGTCACAATGTAATAGGGGCGAGCCTATTGCCATCAACCGGGCACAAATCCAGACACCGTGCTGCTCCTTAGAATTATCTCATGGAAAATCCAGTAACACTTTGATTGACCCAGGATTCGAACCCAGGACCTCGTGCTTAGCAGTCGCCCTTAGCAACCATAAAATATAGCACGTAACACTGCAGGGCGCAGCTATTTGGTTATAAGTCTGCTAGAGTTACGAAAGAAATAGTCTACAAACCAAACAGTAATGGGCTCTATAGCTCTTCATACTCAAAGATTTGAATTTATTTAGGCGGTGCGAACAAACGCTATTGTCCTGTGATAGAGGCTGTAAGAGACTGTTATCATCCCTGAGCAAACGGTTCACGAAATTCAAGACGAAATTGTTATTTTGTTTTGAAGACTTATGCGTTTATAGTTAGTGTTTGTTATTCGTTTACTTATCGATCATTATTCTCAAAACAAAAAAAAAACATCACGCCTTATTCCCCGAAGGGGTAGGCAGAGGTGCACATACAGTACACCCACATTTCGCCAGCTATGTTTTTAGGTCCTAATGGAATAGGGGGCGAGCCTATTGCCATCAACCGGGCACAAATCCAGACTCCGTGCTGCTACTAAGAATTACATAATGGAAAAACCCAGTGACACTGCCCGACCCAGGATTCGAACCCAGGACCTCGTGCTCGGCAGTCGCGCTTAGCAACCACTAGACCAACGAGGCAGTACATTATTCTCAGTGCGGTATTAAAGCCTTTACTTAACACTCGGTCCCTCTACGAACCTACTGACTGTCTGACTTTATATTATGACAGCGATTCTGCCTCTTAACCATGAACTCCCAATGTAATAGGCGAGCTGCCATCAACCGGGCACAAATCCTGACTTTGTGCTGCTACTGAGAATCACCTAACGGAAAAACCTAGTAACACTTTGACTGACCCTGGATTTGAACCTTGGAACTCATGCCCAGCAGTCGTGCTTAGCGACTACTAGACCAACAAGGCAGTGCTGACTATAATTAATTCATATAGACTATAGAGTTACCGACATAGTTGGGGGTTTATATTTTTGGTTGGGGTCAATTGTTTCCGCCATCCCTTGTACCTTACGCCTTCCAGTTCATCTTCTTATATACCTAGAAGCTAAATAAGTAACGAATCTCAAGGGCAACGTGTTGACGACTTATCGTGCTCCTACCGAGGCGGTTACCCTTTGTATAGAGAAACAATTTCGAGAAAACACGCATGCAATGTTAAAGAAGGACTGATTGAAATGTTTCGAATTTCCCTCACATTTCGGTCCTAGTAAGTCAGAAACAACTATAATTCAGGAGGTTGTTTTACGAACCCACCTCTCTAAGACCTTTCCGTACCATGAAAAACTTTACATTAGAATTTTCACACATTTATTTATTTATTTTTCTTGATTTACAATATTTATAAATTACATTTTTAAATATATATTATTAGGTACAAGCAATATAAAAACAATAAAATATATTTAAAAATATAAAAAAATTGTCGCCAACCGGCATCAGGAACAGGGTCCTAGCTGCCGGTGGTTAGGTTTCCAAAGAGATTATTTTATTTATTTATTAAAACTTATATACTAAAACATTGTGGCTTTCTAAGGGTCGATGGGCCTTTGTTCAACAGTGGATGTCTTCCGACTGATGATGACTAAAACATTGCCCCACAAAACCACATCTCGAACTCGGTGTCGTTAAGTCCACTCCAACATAGCGGTCGACTATTATACTCATAATTATAAATTGGCTATTTACTGCCTCATTGACCCAGTGGTCGCTAAACGCGACTGTTGAGCACGAGGTCCTGAGATCGAATCCCGGGTCGGGCAAAGTGTGATTGAGGTTTTCTATTTGGTAATTCTCAGTAGCAGCAGGTGTTTGGATTTGAGCCTCATTGATGGCAATAGGCTCGCCTTTTCTTACATGCGACCTTAAACAAAAACTGGTGAAAAGTGGGTGTACATGTAATATAGATACACCTCAGCCTACCCCTTCGGGGAATACAGGCGTGGTGTTATGTCACAGTAATATTATAAAGGCGAAAGTTAGTGTGTATGAATGTTTATTACCTCTTCACGCTCAAACGGCTAGACCGACTTTGATGAAATTCCATATAGCGGTAGCTGACACCCCGGATTAACACACAGGCAAATTTTTATCCTGAGAAAAGGTAGCGGGTAAATAGCACCGCAGGGTGCAGCTAGTTATGTTATAAAGTACTAGTACTAGACGTATTCTTAGTCTTCTTCAACTTAATTGAATATCTAACAGAAAAAGTATTATAATGAAAGTCGATCTTGCGGCTTCTTACTGTGGCTCGAGATGAATTCATCGCTACACGACAAAGCTTTCATGATTGCGTTCAGTTCAGCTTATAATAAACTGAAGGCAATCTCTTAAACCCGACTTCGAGTGAATCCACTCGATTCTTATCCCATTCGATTAGTCTTACTCGGATTTTTACTCGAAACGTGACGGCTTTAATCGTATTTATATGAATGTATTTATTGCTGAATCTTCATTTAAAATATGTCTTAAAAATATGCCTATATACTTTTTTTCTGTATGATAAGATTTTTTTTGTCATCATTATAATTATATTTTATCTAGAAAGAGTAGAATCATAATGTACCTATACAACAGTAATTGTATACTTTTATATAGGACTTATTCTGACTAAAATGAATATTCAAGAATTCATTTTTTATGTTATTTCATGGCTATACGAGAAAAAGCCTTTGCCCTGCAGTGGGGCTGTAATATGTTGTTACTAGCTGCGCCCCGCGGTGTAACCCACTACATTTTTTCGGGTTAAAAGTAGCATATATGTTAATCCAGGGTGTCATATGGAGGTCATCCGCGGCTACCGCACGGTATCCGGCGAAGCAGCGTGCCTGCTAGCCGGATCCCTGCCGTGGGACCTGGAAGCCAGAGCTTTAGCGGACGCCTACTACTGGCGTAAAGGGCTGGCGAGTCGCGGCGATGGGCCCCCGCCCAGAGCCGTTGAACGGCACCTTAAGGAGCTCCGTAGAGCCCTCGTCCTGGAGTGGGCGGTCAGGTTGTCCCACCCGACAGCGGGACACCGGACGATACAGGCCGTCCACCCCCAAATGCTGAGGTGGTTGAGCAGACGTCACGGAACACTCACGTTTCGGCTGACACAGGTACTGTCGGGGCATGGTTGCTTCGGCAGATACCTGTGTCGAGTGGCTGGCAGGGAGGAGTCCACTTCCTGCCACCACTGCGATGACAACGAGGACACGGCGCAGCACACGCTCGAGCATTGTCCTGCTTGGGCTGTGCAGCGCCGGACTCTCGTTGCACAAGTGGGGTCGGACCTTTCGCTCCCAGCTATCATCGAAGAGATGGTAGGGAGTGAAGGGTCCTGGAGCGCCATCGCAGACTTCTGCGAAGAAGTGATGGCGCTCAAAGAGGCCGCGGAAAGAGAGCGGGAGCTCCATTCCGCTCTTCCGATCCGCGCCCGAAGACCCCGGCGGCGGAGGAGGGCCGACAACGCCCTCTACCAGCCACCATAAGACCCGGACTCAGGGCGGCTGACAAGGGCTGAATTGCCGCCCGCCTAACAGAGGCCCGGGTCGAGTGTGCGCATAGTGCGCACACTGAAGAGATGCAGGGGACACCCATAGTCCCCTGCCATAGGAGGCCTGCGGAGCTTGGGTTGGGAGACCCATCTCCGCACTCAAAAGGGCCTCCGCTGAAGTCCTGCAGCCCCCTCCTATACAAGGGGGCACCAAGGAGTGTCCGCCCCTCTTTACAGGGTGGACAGCGCTGGTGGGGTTGGCGGTAGAATGCTGCAGCGATCCCGCCTCCCCGCCATCTAAAGCGCAGAGCAGGCAGGTGAGGTTTTTAGTGGGTAGGCCCCCGGATCTTATTGGGTTCAGGGGAGAGTCCCACATACCCCCGTCGTCTCCCAACGGCGGGGAATGCGTAACGCATTTCCCTCACGGTAAAAAAAAAAAAAAAAAAAAAAAAAGGGTGTCATATGGAGGTACCATATGAAATTTCATTAAAATCCATTAAGTAGTTTTTACGTGAAACACAAACATCCATTCATACTCACAAACTTTCGCGTTTATAATATTAGTAGGGATTATGGCTTGTAACGATATTGTCTATGATATAAGCTTCCAAATTCAAATATTCAATTAACACTCTTTATTAAGTTGCTTGTTACGACAGCCTTTGTAGCCTAAACAAAACTGAAATTCAATATTTTTTTACATTTTCACGTTCGCAGACAAAACACGTTTTATTTTGTTTTCACGAACCAATCAACACGACAAACAGAGCGACCAGAACAAATATTTTTATTCATGTAGCCAGCGGCCTGGGCCTTTGGGAAGGGGCAGCTTTACAGGCTGTTATTTTAAAAGCCCCCAAATAACGTGAAATAAACACAGGCACGGTTTATTTTCTGAGAAACTTAGATGTAGTGTCCACGACACAGGAGAAATTCCTAGTGTGGGGCGACGCGGACGTTTTAAAAAAAAAATAACTATTAGTAAGCATAGGTACTTTCTTGCAGCCAAGACGCATACAATATAAAAATGAATAAATATTTTATATTGTCGTGTTGTGGATTCTTGTATCTGCAATTAAAATCCTTAATGATAATACTCTAAGAAGCATAAACAAGTCCTATAAAATGGTGTTTTGCCTCACACTAAGAATTTCTTCTGTATCGTGGGTGCGTTTCGCAAACTTGATATCACATTCACAAACACACAGACTCGGGACAAACAACTGCGGAGTACACAATTTTTTGTCCCGTGCGAGAACGGTCTCGCCGCCCTTAGCAAAGCAGTCCAATCGCTTAGCCACTGCGTCTAACAGGTCGTCCAAGTATTTGTATTTTTCATGGAAAATATTAATTCAAATCAAATACGTTTATTTCATTGGCCATACCGTTTTACAACACTGGCCTGCATTGGAAGTGTCAGCTGTATTTTGAAAAGCGTAAAAGTCATGAATCAATAATGATAGTAGCCCATAAAAGTCCCACTTCAGCGCAAAAGCCACTCTTATATTGAAAAGGAATACCACGTGATCATACCGCAATTTTAGTTTAACGTGTTGGCGATAAAAGCTTGAAAAGTATCTATAAAAATTTAATAAAAGTTTGTAATTATATAATGCATACTCATAATATAAAAATGTGAAAGTAACTCTGTCTGCCTGTTACGCCTTCACGACTAAACTACTGGACGGATTTTGATGAAATTTGGCATGTAAAAAGTTTAGGACCCGAGAAAGGACATAGGCTATTTAATGCGAGCGAAGCTGCGGGTAAAAGTTAGTTTATTATGTGTTTGTCTAGAGAAAAATAAAAGTTTTCCCAACTATAGGTTATCAGACCTTTAAATACGCTGTTAATATAATATATCTCATACGTCACCAGTCTACAATCCAGTATTGAAACCTCATTTCTATTTCCTCGGTCTCTGGGAGGAAGTTGGCGGTTTCCTCAGCGCTGTCTCGACCTTTAAGGCTTTATTCCTAGTTCTATTGAAGCTTATCGACTGTTAGTACTGAGCATTTGTATATTAATACTTGAAGAAAAAACTTATGAGTATGAAATTTGGCACAGTTAATGTTTATAATTAGAGAAGGAATACAGACAGTTGAAATTTGTGGACAAGTCGTCAAATTTTGCCATAGTTTTAGGACAAAGTAGGTATAGGACTTTTTTTAAACCCCCCCACATTTTGAACTTCTCATGTATCATAGGTGCGTGTCATAAACATGCGAAACCACATACACTAACACCATGATTCGGGACAAACATTTGCGAATCACACATTTTTTGTCCCGAACGCGGCGTGCATTGAATGATGGATCGTTCATAGTTTTAATCATTTTATTGAGAGAGGAGCTATATTTCGCCGATATATACCAAAACTACCTCGTAAAATAGGAAGTATTCTAACTATCTACGTCATTCGGATAAGCAAAGAAACCGTCTCGAAGCTTCAAGGAACGTGTGAAGATATACCTATAAAAGATAAACCTGGAACCTTAATATCCGAGGAAATAACTACGCAGAATGAGACATTTTTATACCTAGACGTACCGCTTACATATTTTTATTCATGTTACATCCTTTTAGTGATACAAGCCTCGGTTCTCACATACATCATGGCGAATTTAAAATATTCCTACATGCCTGCGAAATAACAAAGCGTTGAATGTTGGAATAATTTATTCCAATCTTGTATTTTCCTTTTTTCGCGTCCTCACGGTTCTCTACATTATTCCGGGAATGACGTGCGTCGTGAGATATTCGGGTTTTCATACGTTTGAGATGTGTTTGAAGAGCTTTGTAAAGATTTAAATGTTTATTATACGTTTTTGTTTAATGAAAAGCATCGATATTAGGATTTATTTCAAGCCACGCTTGTTTTCCGGAGGCGTGGGTTGAGTCCATGGATTTCCATTTGCTTGGGTTCTAGTTAGTTGATTTGTATCACATTCATTCTTTGCCGTGGAGTGCCGGGCCAAAACAGCACCTCCTTTCGTTGGAGCTCGCTCCTGGTGTTGTAAGAGGCTATTAAAGGAAAATTCAGAAGATGGGCAGCAGCGTATCAAACTCACCACCAATACTGAGATCCCCAAGCCACTTACTAAGAATGGCGATTATAGCAAGCCCCCCGTATAAAGAGGGAGGTATTTGCTCAACAGTGGGCCGTTGACTTGTCTTACGGCTGATGATGATAACATCCTTCATACATATACTTCATCAGTTTTGGGTACTCTTTAGCCAAGAAATTCTCCTTCTAGATTTTTCATCACCACTGACTTAAATTGGTCAATCAGTTTTTAATCAAACGAGACGACTTAACTTTTAATAAGTGTTATACTGAATTATATTACAAATTCAGATCAATTAATGTAATTACAGTAAGATAACGTCGATAGGATTGATGTAATGGATGTCCGCCAGAGTGCGTGACTAATGTGTCAGCAAGCGATCTGATAGCCAGCTGATCGTGGATCCGATAGCTCACCTGAATGATGGATTTGAATCGATATGCACTGTACATTTATACAATAATATAATATGTATATTTTTATTTAATAACAACTAACTAATTATACCCAATTAGGCAGAAACCTGTGTCTTGTTATAAATCATCACCCATATGTAGCTAGATTTGTTATCAATTATCAAGCAGCAATAGGTTCGCTAATATTAATCATAAATCTTGAATGCATGCTGCAAATAAAACGTAGGAATTTTTCAGAGACTGCTGAATGTGTCTAGCAGACCAACGAGGCAGTTTGCATTAAAAAATATATATAAGTTGTTATAGCGATGTAGTCTATAGCCTGTTTGACACAAAAAACGGCCAGATTCCAGACCAAGTAAAAATAACAAGATTAAAAGATCATCCTAAGAAGGCCATTAACAGCACAAATAAACCTTAAAATTGCTTTCTAAACATTAAAATATAAGGAGAAACGTCAGTACTTTTACAGTATTATTACGACTGGCCATAAACCGGGTAGGCAGTAACACAGTAAGACATGGCGTTATGCTCGTAAAGAGAAGTAAAATGGCGTCCGCAATCGGCCGCACTTGCAGATGCCCTCAGTTTTTATCGTCAGCTTTTATTTGTTTGTAACTTGGACTATGTAGTTTGTGGATAAGAATGGCCAGTTAAAATTGTTTGACCTCAAGTATTCGGCCCATACGCTGTATTTTGTTTGTGAAATTTGGTCACCAATTCTAAATATTGCCATCAGCAGGTTTTGTATTTAAACATCTTGTCAAGATTTTTTTTTATTTTTTTATTTATTTATCACATGTTTCTTTGCCATTACAGAATCTTATAACTCTAATGCGACAAAGTAATTTAAAAATATACTTAACTAATTATATCTTACATGCTACAAAGTATGTAGCCCTTGTAAACTCACTCATTGTACAGTTAAATATGTCTATGACATCCGCCACCGTGTTGAGAGTGCGCAGCGCACGAGTCAGCGGTGCGCGCCCCAGCAGGTTAGTGCGCGCCCTCGGAACCACCATTTGGATAAATGTATTCCCAAATCTCAAGCTCCTCCGTGCGCGCAATATGCTTTAAAGGACCCCCTTTCAAGTATTCCACTTTACTTATTAATACACATTGAATTTATATAGATTACCAGAGGACTTACATATCCACTAAGTAACAATCTAGAATTTACAGTGAAGATATGAAAACCTCCGAGTTTTGAGGGACAAGGATGTTAATTGGGAATTACCAGGGTTCCGGGCCTGATGGGGCCGTAGGGGACGTAGGGGCTTGTCGTGACCCCGGGCGGGAGGGACCCTTGTCTGGGTGGATCTGTCGCCTAGTTAAAGCTGGGCCTTCTTTGTTTTTGTACGCAAAACTTTCGTGTGTATGCTTTTAGTTTAATTTTCGTAGGTATACATTTAAGTAGATATATTAAAAAATGCAGTGTTAATACCTACTTGCCAAGTATCCAGAATTTGATAGAATTGATCACCCCCTTTCCTCTCGTGGGTGTCGTAAGAGGCGACTAAGGGAAAATCCAGAAGACGGGCAGCAGCGTCTCCTGTAACTTCACGACATACACAAACACCCAGACTCAGAACAAGCTTCTCTGGTTTGCACAAATTTTTGTCCCGTGCGGGAATCGAAACCGCAACCCTTAGCGCAGCAGTCCAATCGCTTAGCCACTGCGCCAATCAGGTCGTCATTCATAGGCAATAGCTAGATCTTTATTGTACACTAATTCTTAATTTCGTTTGGACGGTATGACTATGGCAACGCGAAAGTTTGTAAGTATGGATGGATGTTTGTTACTCTTTCACGTAAAAACTACTAAATGGATTTTAATGAAATTTCATACGGAGGTAGCTGACACCTGGATTAACACATAGGCTACTTTTTATCCCGAAAAAATGTTGCGGGTAACACCGCGGGGCGCAGCTAGTAAGACATAATCTGTACGAAAGTTTATTATTTCTGTAACTTGTAACTGATACATGTCTGTAATAAATACGTAGACAGTGATAGTGCGAAACCATGTACAGCCAACACATTAGAACTTGTGCAAACAAAAATACACTTTGAAGCCAAACGGTTGGAATTAGGTTGTGACGCCATATTGGTTTAGACCAGGGGTCGGCAACCTGCGGGTCTTTGGATCTGAAGCTGCGGCTCTCTTGTTCCATAGGTACGCAAATATTATTTATTTTATAAACACTATATATGTATATAAATAGGTTAGGTTTTTTTAACTTGTTTTATGCTAGTAGGTACTATTTATTGTTGTCAAGAATAAGTTATTATTAAAAATATATTTTTGACAAGCTTTTAAATAAAAAGTATAAGTTCATTTCAATCGTATGTCAAATAGTGGTTATAATTTAGATTGCAAGATTTGACCTAAACAAACTCACATACATACATACATCCATACATACAAACATTGCAAGTTAAATAAAAGTTTGTAAAAAAATAATGTGGCTCTTAACATTTTGTAAATTGAAATTTTGACTGTTCCGAATCAAAAGGTTGCCGACCCCTGGTTTAGACGCCTTATTTGAGACTGATACCCTAAATACATTTACTGTATTGATACTCAAAGTACATAAGTGAGTAATGGTTATTGTTATATCTTTCAATTTAATGCTACTATATAGACTCAATATTATATTTTAGAAGATGGCAGCTTGCAAAGCATTTGTCAAAACATGCGTGTGTAAGAATAAGTTAAGTCTATTGCTTGAAATAATGGTGTTTACAAATATAGTTTTTTTTCTCACTAGAACTATGTGAATATCTTTATCAACTTATACTTTTAGAAGTACTCAAAATAACTCTTTCTAGCTTTGATATAGTTGAGTAAAACACAACCATTCATGGTAAATCTCATGGAAATCTCTCAGCTCATTTTCTTGATGACTAAAGAGGACAAGATAAGGAATGGGTGACTAAAATGACCCATATTATATACAGTCCCTTTCAAAGAGAGCTATCCTTTACATTCTATTAGCTCTTATGTATACGTAATTAGTAAGTCCAGTAGGCGTTGATACATCAGTGATTCCGCCCATATTAATTACAGCTAGAGCCCAAGATAAGTGGCAAAACGCAAAACAAATAGGAGTCGAATGGAGTGAAAAATGTGTGAGGCTGACATAATATTACGACGAACGAATAAGTAGGTTCTGACATTTATTTAGAAATCTATGCAATAGATATATCAATCCCATATACATAACATCACGTCTGTATTCCCTAAATGGGTAAGCATGTATACCATTTCGCGAATCATGTTGTAAGTCTCAATGTAATAGAAGGTGACGCCGCCTATTGCCATTAATCGGGCACAAACCCAGACTCTGTGATGCTACTGCTAAGAATTAGTTAGTGGGAAAATCCAGTAATGGGTACTTTGTTCGACCCGAGATCTGAACCCAAGACCTCATACTCAGCAGTGGCGCTTAGTGACCACTAGACAAAATTGAGGCAGCCATTTTTCATTCTAAACCATTGCTCTACCAAAACTGCTTCTTTTGTATTTTTTAATATTTTATTTTGCCCTTACTAACATTACAAGATTAACAAAGCGCTCCCTATTTATCTACTAATAAAATGGATGTTAGATTGTTTGTTCAAAGCTGTCTGTTCAGTGCCGTCAGCTGTCATTGGAACCCGCAGTAATTACGCGCCCGACGAATTAATTATCACAGTTCACTTAAAAGATAAATTGTCTTTTCTGGTGGTCAGGCTTCTTCTGATTTTTCTTTTGTTTGTGGATTCAAAAGATTAGGGTTAATAATGTGAACAAATAATTGTGATAGTAGTAATTCTTTTAATTCTTCTGTATCTTATCGTATGGTTGATGTACAACCAGTAGTAGACCGGGCTTTGTGGCGTACATTCGGAGAGGCCTATGTCCAGCAGTAGACTTCAACGGGCTGTTGACGATGTTGAACAATCTGGTGTCAGGGTTTAAACCGCCTGTTGGAGGCCTCTAACATGGCTTTACACACCGTTGAAAAATCTCTCAGGTGTGCCGGTTTCCTCACGATGTCTTCCTTCACCGATTTAGCAACTACATTCATACATACATACATAACATCACGCCTGTATTCCCCGAAGGGGTAGGCAGAGGTGCACGTATAGTACACCCACATTTCGCCAGTTATGTTTTAGGTCCCAATGTAATAGGGGGCGAGCCTATTGCCATCAACCGGGCACAAATCCAGACTCCGTGCTGCTACTGAGAATTACCTAATGGAAAAACCCAGTAACACTTTGCCCGACCCGGGATTCGAACCCAGGACCTCGTGCTCAGCAGTCGCGTTTAGCAACCACTAGACCAACGAGGCAGTCGTTGCATTTAGCAACTGATAACTAAATTATATTACGCACATAAATTTAAAAAGACATTGGTGCGTGTCGGGATTTGAACTTTCGATCTTGGACTTGTCTGTCCAACCACTCGGCTATAAATGCTCTTGCGACTGCTTTTAATTAAATATAATTAATTGTTTTGGTATTCCCAAATACTTTCTTAAGATTTTTTTTTGTTTTGCTAAACTGTTTAGAAAAAAATACATTCCAAAGAATACATACATACAAGTCACGCCTGTTTCCCTGAGGGGTAGGCAAAGACCACGGATTATTCCAAAGAATAAAAGTATTTATTTGCTTATCTTGGATAAAGGAAAAAGAAACCTATTTCTCTAATACGTTCTTTGTTTTTATCTAAGTCAGAAATCCTAACGTAAACGACAATTTTCTGGACACAATTTTCATTATTTTGGGTCTATCAACAAACTAAGCATATTCTGTAGTAAGAAATTGGATGCCCCTTTAAGGTCTCAGCTGATAGCACATAGAGGGCTTCAAAAAATGAAACAAACTTAATTATATTGTCATTGTATGCAGGTCTTCGATGTTTTCGCCGTAGAGGCAGGAGCGAATGAGGAGTAGAATAAAAAAGGTAAAATTAGCTTATTAAATGACAATATGTATGGAGAGCCAAAATACGTATTCTTGCCGGCATGATTTTTGGCAAAATAGGGTTTGGGAGCCGGCGTAACATCATCTAAAATTTGACGAAAATTGGTATTTTAATGCAAATTCTTTTGAAAAGCAAATTTTTAATCTATTTAACTTCTAAATGCTCTAATAAAAAATTGGCAGGTTTCAGAGACATAAAGGTACATTTATTACCAAAAATGAAAGCGCTGACATCTGTATTTATTAAGAATAATAAAATTATAACGACCGTTTTAAAAAAGGAATGAGTATTAAAAAACATTGAGTCAGACAGCTTAACTGCATTCTAAATTCAAAATGTTATGATGAGTTTTATTAGATGACAAATTGAGTTTTCAAATCTTACAAATGGCTGTTTTGTTCGTGAGTATATTTCATTCAGATTTTTTGGAGAAAGTTGGTAACACTCGTTTTTCATATTAAGAATCTGACTACACGGTTGATGTATTTATATTTTACTGCCTCGATGGTCTAGTGTTCGTTTAGCACTACTGTTGACCATAAGGGTTCGATTTCGTTACCGTTAGGTAATTCTCAGTATGCATTTGTGCCGGATTGATGGCAATAAGACCTATTACATTCGGACCTATAGGTAACAAGTGGTAAACTGTGGCTGTTCCTATGAAATGTCTACCCCTTTAGAGATTACAGACGTGTTATTATGTATGTTTGTTATAAAAAGTAACTAAATTATTAAGCACCTTAACATCAAACATAAATCGCTAATACTAAAGGCCAGCCCCCTGACCAAGAACTCTTAAAGCAGGACTTTTTCATTCGTGGAAGCGAGAGGCCGTACACTGTACGTAGCGGTGTCTCGCTCGTAAGGGGCAGGTGTCTTGGATTTTCGGTGACACATTGCACAACAAGCAAGGCTGACAAACTATATCCATTAGATAAACTGCTGAATTATTCTTGGGATTCCGTCGGTTTTTTGTAAGTCCGGCTTGAGATTGGGCGATTTTTTCGGCTTGAACGTAAACCTTTTTGGTGCAATCTGTTTGGGAGAGTACAATACAGTCGCAAGAAAATTTATGTGCTTAGTGATATTTCAAAGTATTGTTTGATCGTTGATATTTAAAAAAAAGATTATTTTGAATTGAGAACCTCCTCTTTTTTTGAAGTCGGTTTAAAATATAATAGCAGCCCGCGGTTCAGATGTGATATTCACTTTATGTATTTCCCAGAAAAGGCTATTGTTGTGACATACACTGGCTGGTGATAACATCACGCCTGTATTCCCCGAAGCAATGCCAGAGATGTATAGTACACCCAAATTTCGCCTGTTATGTATAGCGGGTTAATTATTAAAAAAACATCGCCCCAAAATAAGAATTTCGCCTGTACTGTGGCTGCGTTACACAAACATGAAATACCACATACACAAACACCCACACTCGGCATAAAAACTGCGGATCAATGTTTCTACATCCTGCGGACCACAAAACCCGCAACCCCTAGCGCAGCAGTCAAATAGCTAAGCCACTGCGCCAATCAGGACAGAAGACAATACAGCCTTTCTAGAACTTGTAGTTGGGCTCAAACTGGCCTATAAAGTATTTCTAGTGTTCTCAGAAACTGTATCGATCATTGATAGTATAATATACCGGTTATTTATCCCACGTGACATGGGAATGTCAACTGAAGGGCGAAGTTATTGAGGTAGTCGGCGGGCTATTTATAAAGCGATTCTTTTTAGTCCAATAAAATATTCAATGGTGCCTTTCTGAATGTTGGTCACGTAGTTATACTATTGATAACTGTTACATTATATATCTTAAATATTTATACGGTTGACAGAAGAATTTACTTATATTTTTATTGTTGGAAAATCGTTGTATAGCTCTTGCGTTTTTCAACTAAATGTAGAAATCGCCAACCCACAGTGAGCTAGCGTGGTGATCAATGCTCAATCCCTATCTATACGAGAAGAGGCTTTTGCTCTGCAGTTGGACAGTTTTAGGATGTTATTATTATTACTTAGTTGGATATACTTAAATTAAAAATTACAAAAAAAAACTAGCAACCTGAAAAGGCTGCTCGCTATCTGGGATGATCTGGGATGGTTGGAATAGAAGGAAGAAACTTTTTGTCACGCACAATGGCCCACTAAAGTGGCTAAGTGCGGAAAATGCCCAGCTAAACCAAACCAAACCTAAAAGAAGGCAAACTTTTATGAAGATAACAGAGAAGAGGAGTTAAACAATATTATTTTATAGGACACAAAATGGCGGCTCGTTGTTACAACACATGACAGGAACTTCGTCCAAAGTTCTGAATTGAGTTTAAAGGCGCTTCCTTCATATGATACGTTATAAGTATGTTCTTACCTACTTCTTTCCATTGACATCGTCAAAGTTTGAAATTAAATTACAAGTTATCTGTTGGGCTTGAAGGAAGGTAAATATAGTCAATATATAAGGCTTTAATATTGATCTTTTCAGCTTCTTCGTATTCGTCGATATCCATCCGAACATTGGAAAGAACATCCCATTTTAACCATGTTCATCCAAGTTCCGGATTTTGCCTATTTCGATGTCCTGGGACCTTCCTTTTTCGTGCAGATGGTGACTACTGGGGTGGTTTTAGTGAGGTAGAAATCCCACACTCCCTTAATGGTTTTTTAACCCTTAGGCCTGGTTGCCTTTTGATGGCATCCATCCGAAAAAAGGCACGATCCTTCAATTATAATTATCTGATGTAATAAAGAAGTAAACTAGCTTTCATAGCTTCAAAATTTGCATGCCTGTTTGGCGAAATGTAGGACTTATTTAAACATGTAACATCTATGTAACACATTTCATGCAAATAAATATTCTTATTCTTATTATTCGCTGCAACTTCGTCTTTCGCGAAGACGCCTCGTCAATGTTATTTTTGTACTTGATGAGATAACAAATAGCCAGCGATACAAATCCGCCCACAATTTGCTGATTCCTTGTATTATAGTTAGTTAGTGCTATGATAAGAAGAAATCCTCAAGCTACCGTCTGTTGAAATGAATAATACTCATTTGGTAAGCGCAATATAAGTACCGCCTGACACTGTTTTAAGTTGTTGTAACCTAAAAGTGTATTCTGACACCCTTGATCCAAAGAATAATGTAATTAAAAAATTTAAAACCAGTGTTCAATATTTCCAAAGCGTAAATATCAGCTTTAAATTATCAGGTTTCAACAAAATAGTTTTTAGTTTAAGTTTAAAGTCAATTAGAATTTTGTTTATTTAATTTGCCTTTGTGTGTCAAAATCACTTTTAATGAAAATTGAGGCAAGAGTCGGCTAGACTACTCCAAATTGACACCTTCATTATCGAGTGTTAAATATTGTATTTTATACATCAACTTCTGAATTCGCAGAGCTATTAAAACGTAGCATTTTTTGAACCTAAATAAACTAATTTTGGTGAATACACGATAAATTGTCAACACCTGCAACCGGCGATATATTTTGCGGTTTGCGGTATCTACCACAATATTATTTACGTGGACCGCAAATATTTTGCTGTTGTTAATAGGACCCCTAAATATAGAATGTGGACCCACATAAGTATCTAGTACCTATATTTGTTTATCCAATTTTAATTAACAGAGTTAATATCTTAGACCCCACAATAGAATTCCCTGTGTCGTGGGATCTTGTCTCTTTTTCAGTCCACCACATCACACTTCACACTAATATTATAAAGGTGAAAGTTTATGAGTGTGTTTGTATGCTTGTTACCACTTAAACGGCTAGACCGATTTTGGTAAAATTTTATATGGAGATAGCTGACACCCTGGACACATAGGATACCTACTTTTAATCCCAAAAAAATGTAGAGTGTAACAACCCGCTACATTTTTTATTAGACAATTAAAAAAAGACAGCTAGTAGACAATAAGTCCAATACTAAGATAGTGATAACATAAAAGGGGTTTTATAAAGTTTTAAAGGTAAGTTATAATAGTAAGTTATAGGTTACAATAAATTATAAATAGATAAAATAAATGGATAGTAGTTTGATGGATTGCTATGGAGATATCCTGAACATTGAGTTACGTTTCGGCAATAATCGCCTAAACTGTTTCAGCCAACGTACATCACTACACTGCCTCTTTAGGGAATCCAAGCGATCATACATCATAGCCGATAGTTAGCCACTTTATATAAGGATAAGAAACAATGCCTTCGGCGTCCTTATCTTCAAGTACGTCCCAGTTTTGTTCAGACCTCTGCTTACTCCCTTGGGATCCCTCACGTTGTGCTTCTTAATATTCACGCTTGTTATCCCAAGGGGGTCTTACTGACTCCGTGGTAAACACATCTTCTCTTTTTAGGGACTTATGTATATATAATAAATAATAATAATAATAAAATATTTATTTCTCCAAAAAACAGTACAATAATTTAGTTACAAAAAACTTACA
The DNA here is from genome assembly GCA_946251915.1 of Abrostola triplasia. Taxonomy (NCBI): domain Eukaryota; kingdom Metazoa; phylum Arthropoda; class Insecta; order Lepidoptera; family Noctuidae; genus Abrostola; species Abrostola triplasia. The sequence goes on along the minus strand of OX276432.1, from coordinate 9,919,760 downwards.
GGCTAATATAGCATGGAACATAACATGGAAACATCTGTAGCCGAACTAGAAAATATCCTGTATCTCGGCATACAGCGCTAATCCCTTAAATTAAAATGAACAAAACTGAATAGCCACAACGGAAAAGTACAATTGTTTTTCATATTTGTTAAAAAGATAATAAAATTGGGTCACTAAAAGATAATAAAATTTTAAGAAAAGTGTAGTGTATTTTAATGGTAAAATTGTGTGTGGTGTGTGTTGAGTGTAGTGTTGTTAAATGTGTGTTTGTATGTGTATAAATGTAATATGTGTAAAATTTATGTGTGTGTTACTACAAAAAATATTTCAAAAAGAGAATAACTGTCAATAGAGATAAATCTATTTAGAATAAGTACAACTGTATTAAATAAATTATTGTTATTTAAGACTGAATGTCTAATAAACTCTCCGTTTCACTATATGAAAGATTAAGGAGATAACTATGTAGCCTTTTTTACACAGGTTTTTATTTAGTGGGTATATATTAAGGTCTTTGTTTATCCTGTTATATAAATATGGTGCAATGAATGAGAAAAATTTTCTGATAAATGAGGTTTTGGGTTTAAATGAGCGGATACATACTTCGTGTCTTCTGCGTCTGTTTGTTATGTTGGGGTCATAGTAGAGTAGAGTGTGTTGTTTTAAGATAATTTTTTCAATAAATAATTGTCGTACGGTAGCGACTTGACAAAGTTGATAAAGCTGAACAGTGGGAAATAAAATAGGTTTAAAGGTGCAAACTTTCAAAATGGCTCGTTGTGCAATTTCTGCTCTCTTCAATGTTGTTTTAGAGGCCCCTCCCCATGATGTAATACAATACGTGATAATGGACTGACACAAGGCTAGATAAATTTGTTTAAGGAGTGAAGAATCCGTAATATGTCGTAAATTTTTAAAAACGTAAATTAATTTTCGAACCCTACTGGACAATAATTTGATGTGCTCTTTACTACTATTATAACAAAGTATCTTTTTAGTGGACAGATTGAGTAAGTCCCTTTCGACAGGTATAGCGAATTGTGGCAGGGTAAACTTGGTGTAAACGGGATGGATTGGAAAAATCTCTCCATCACCTGCGGCTTTTAAAATTAATATTTTAAAAAAGGTGAAAGTTTGTGAGTGTGTTTGTATGTTTGCTATTTCTTCACGCTCAAACGGCTAGACCAATTTCGATAAAATTTAGTGTGGAGGTAGTTGACTTCCTGGGTTTACACATAGGCAAAATGTAGGTAACATCGCGGGTCGCAGCTAATCACACTAATATTATAAAGGCGAAAGTTTGTGAGTGTGTTTGTATGTTTGTTACCTCTTCGCGCTCGACGAAATTTAATATGAAGATAGATGACACCCTGGATTTTATCCCGAAAAAAGTTTGCGGGTAACACCGCAGGACGCAGCTAGTGATATCTAAATGTCCAAATCTAGGATAGTAACCATTTATATTCAAGACATTCCCTTTTTGCATTTCATTTAAAGGACATATGAAATTAAATAATACCTTTTAATTTCCTTTACCCGATTGAATCGGGCAATAAACTTCGGTGACAGTTAACCCTTACTTCGCTACCGAAGAACCGAAATAGCGTAATCCTTAACCCACAGTAACGGATTAAGCCACTTCGGAAGGGACATGATAAAGTTACTTTATTTATCTTTGTCTCGACACAGGTGGAGCTGAAGTCAATCCACTTTCCTGATCAGTAAGGGGTTTTATGTGCTCGTGAGAATAGCTCGTGTAGGCGTAAAACAGTTTTTTGTTTCTACACCAATAATTGTTTATAGTAGAAAATATATGTGACACCGACTTCAACTTTGCTTATATAAAGTGAAGTGAATAAAACATGTATTATTTTTCACTTTTGAGTTCGTGTTTTTGAAGGCGGTTGTTATTTCTTTTATATTTTTTTTTATTGAACATGGCAGATATTTAAATACACAACGCTTGTACTGTAAGCTAATACTATATTCTTAATATATTAAGTCTAATATAAGGTCCCATAGGACGGCTGGCCTATTGTGTTTATTTGCCAGACGGAAACAGGGTTTGTCGCCCCTTCGGCTTCGCTTTCCCGACGGAAGGCGCAAGACAAATATTTGCGGGTCACACAAATAGTAATATTAGTCACATGTTTCTCCTGAATGGGGATCGAAATGGCCTTTAAAGGCTAGAGCAGACGAGAATGGGATGGTAAAGGTTTTTTTAATCAATTGAATTTGATTCTTATCTAGTCGAATTAAGGTCTGTATTTTAATGCTTGCAGCGCAGATTCGGCGGATGAAGTTAGTCACTGCACCCATAGCAGAAAGCCTAATACAATTTGAGACATCTATTTTTACTCACAGCTCCGTTATCACACTAATATTCAAAAGGCAAAAGTTTGTGAGTGTGCGTGTTTGTATGTTTGTTTCTTCTTCGTGCTCAAACGGCTGGACCAATTTTGATAAAATTTAGTCTACACCAAATTTTATCAAAATTGCTCCAGCCGTTGAAATATGTTACCTCCATAGCTGACACCCTGGGTTAACACAGGCTACCTTTTAACTTGAAAATGTAGGGGGTAGCACCACGTGGCGCAGCTAGTGGATCATATTACCGGTAACTGACAACTATAGTCTTGACCTAATGGTCATGATAAGGAGGAAATGTCCTTCACTTTCATTGTCACAGCCATGTTTCATTGATGATTAGTTGTTTATAATTCAAACACGTACAAGTAGGATATAGGGCTAATAGAACTGTCCGTTCTTAGACTGACTTGAAAAATGGAAGTTGTTATGACCCGTGTCAAAAACTTCTTTACATATTCTTTATAACAAAAATAATATAATAATCATTTGTATATATTTATTTTTTAACGTGTGTAAATAAGCTTAAGCTTATACTTAAGTATATTGTAAAATATTAAATAATGATCGTATTAAACAAAATTAATAATAATAATTTATTGTGCCAAATAATTGGTTTACAAAGACTCGTGTTCGGAATCTTCTTTTAGACAAACAATGCCTGTAGTAGAAGATTCCGCTTCTCCCCATTTGGCATAGCGTGATAATTTATTAGCAAACATTAAACTTAAAATTAAGCAGCGAATAATGCTTTAGAAGCGTATGTGTGTGTGCGTGTTTAAGACAATATGTATGTGGATGTTGTGTGTGTATGTGAGGGTGTGTGATGTTGTGTGAATGTAATGTTATGCTTTATTATACTAGCTGCGCTAGCTGCGTCACCCGCTACAAATCCCTATGTTATTGCCGTAAGAAGCAAAAACCCTGTCCCATATCATATCTAAAACAAAAGACAACTAGTAAGGGTTGCCTCGTCCCATATTGTACCGTTATAACCCTAAAACAAGGGACAACCCTTACTCGTACAACGAGAAAATATATCTTAAGAGTCGGCTAATTAAGAAGAATCCTGTCATAATGGTTCTTAGAAGGCCATTCATTAGAAGTCATAATTAGTCCTAATTGGTAGCTCTTAATCATTAACAGACAGCTACGTGAGCACGTATTTCTCGTTAACGTTTACAACTCCATGCTCCGTTAAGATAATAATTATATTATATATATTATAATAATTATATTATTTTATACTTGTTGTACCAGAAAATGCAAGTAGAATTGTATTATTGTGATTTTTAATTTAACATGTGCACATGTTATTCATAACATATAAATATATAACATCACACTATATTCCCCTAAAGGGTAGGCAGAGGTGCGCAAATAGTACACCCACATTTCGCCAGTTATGATTTTAGGTTCCAATGTTATAGGGGGCGAGGCTATTGCCATCAGCCGGGCACAGATCCAGACTCCGTGCTGCTACTGAGAATTACGTCATGGAAAAACCAAGTAACACTTTGCCCGACCCGGGATTTGAACCCAGGACCTCGTGGTCATCAGTCGCACTTAGCAACCACTAGACCAACGAGGCAGTCATGTTATTCAATAATTTTTAATTACAATAGAGTTGTCAGGCGCAGTGTTTTAAGATTTCCAAGACTTAAACAACTCCAACTTTTTGGCTTCAAAGTGTTACCATTAGACTATAAATCCATTAGTAAGACTATTTTAAATCTCACCAATATTATAAAGGAGAAAGTTCGTGAGTGTGTTCTTATGTTTGTTACCTCTACACGCTCAACCGGCTGGACACTATGGATTAAGACAAAAGGCTACTTTTTATCCCGTATAATGTAGCAGGTAACGCCGCGGAGCGAAGCTAGTTAGCTTAAAAATCACACTGCAAATTAGCAATAAATCTCTAGGCTTAATAAAACCAAACAACACTCTTCAGTGCAGATAATCACACTTTGATCAGTTTACTAGTTCTACAACTTCGCAGAAACTTTTTCTTTGCTGCAAAAGATTTATGGTAATTCCAAAAGTTTTTGAGAATAATGAACTAAATATTTAGTTGAATCGTTTCTAAATGAATTTATTTGATTAAGTATTTCTTTTATAAAAATGATTTTAAATCTATAGGTAGATAGGATGACGAAGACGGGCAGCAGCGTCTTCTGTAACTTCACTACCAATACTGCGATCTGCAAGCCACTTGCTACGCCTAGAAATTCTGGCACCCCCTTTAGGGGGGAGGGCTTTATTCAGCTATGGACGTCTTCCGGCTGATGATGAAATTGATGAAGGGGGTTTCTTGGTATCTACTATCTAACATGGTACATAATTATCATAATCTACGATGATATTTTTAAGAATGATTTGTAATAGAGTTTTCAAAGTCTTCTTGGTTAATGGAATACCTGGTGTCAGAATTTAAACCGCCTAGGGCCTCTAACATGGCTTTACACGTTGAAAAATCTCTCAGGTATGCTGGATTTCTCACAATGTTTCTTTTCACTGTTTTTAGCAAATGATAACTAATTTATAGTGCGCACGTGAATTCGAAAAGACATTAGTGCGTACCAGGGTTTGAACTTGCGGCATGTGACATGGCAGTCCAACGATCATACCACCGGCTACCACTCAGTTTTGAAAGTACATAAAAGCCAAGGAATTATAAAACGTTCTGCGAAAGAAAAAAGAGAAAACTAAAAATCCCTTAAAGGAAAGCGAAATGCACGGGATTTAGTGGATTAGGGCGGTAATGACAGAGATGTGGTGGATATCAAATGCAGGCTATTAATCAAGCGCAAGGGGCGTGAAAGTGGAAGGCCACGGGCCCTTAAATACGAGGTTTTTGTTTTACTGTTCAGTGAATACATCTACGTTATTATTATAAAGAGGTCAAATACCTCTTTGCTTGTATGTAATGGGATTTAGAAACTATCCATATTGTTTCCAAAGTCCTTATGATTTAAAATGGGTGAAAAGACACGATTCGAAATTTCAAGCACGTCCCTCTGCGCGATTGCTCAGCATGAGGTCCTGGATTTCTATGCTTGGTCGGGCAAAGAGAAAATGGGTTCTTCCATTAGGCGATTCTTACAAGCAGCATGGAGTCTGGACTTGTGTCCGGTTGATGGCAATAGGCGCGCACCCTACCACATAATTGGCGAATTTTTCATCATGCGAACAATCAATTTAAAAAAAATCTTATTTAATAAAAAGCTTAGAAATTAAAATTACATTAAATCATTTTCGGTCGACCCAGTTCCTAATTCTACGACATCCATAATATTAATATATGGCCGAGCATAACTTTTTAAACTCACCTCATACATTAAACTTTTCCGAATAAAAAACGTAATAAGTAATTCTCCTGGCCCCAAAGTAAGGCGGCAAATAAATTGCCCACGCTGCATCTGACGCCAACGAAAAAAATCCTTGAAAGCACTTCTCTGCGTAAAAATGATTTATTACTTACATCGGTATTATTGCAGTTTAATCGTTCGGAATATATTTATATTTCATGTTATTTATACTGACACGGGCAATGAAAGAGAGAACCATCTAAGTGTTAAAAGAAATATTAAGCTTGGAAACATTTTCTAGCAGTCATGATGCTTCTAGCTTCAAGAGTATTTAGCGTTCTTATGAGTTTCGTTTATTAAAAACTTGTCGATTTAATTCAATTTAATTTAATTAGTTTTTAGTTAATATAATTAGATTTTTCTTCGTACTTATGTGATTTGTTTAGTTTAATAAGTCTTAAATGTATGGAGTTCTGTAGTCTTGTCTTAGGTGACTTCGCAACATTACAAAAGAAGTAATAATACGTTTAATTTTCTGCAGTTTTGTATTTACATCCATAACATCACGCCTGTACTGCCCGAAGGGGTAGGCAGAGGTATATAACTGTTTAGTGTTATAGTTTTGGATTTCTCATACAAGTTTTGTGAAAAATTATACTATAATGAAACAAATGCTTTTGTAAGTACAATAAAGTATATTCTATCTGTTTAAGTATACCTAATCCATACGAAAAAGTGTAGTTTTAAATGTGACATCCTATCATACAGTTCAGCCTCACAAAATCGAAAAACAAAATCATAACGGGATGGAACGGCGAAAATTGGACGATATTTTTTGGAAACAACCCGCATGCCTATATCTGTAGGAATCGCAATATGTTGAAGTTGGAATACAAATTGGGTGTAGTTTTGTAAACTAGGCCCGTACTATACTAGCTCTCATGCAGGACGTTTTCCGTTGAGGAAGCGAGAGGAGTGCAGGGTATGAGTAAAGCGCCTCCACGAGTAACGATACCTTTCTTTTTTTGTTTTCGGGGGGAATCTTCTAAAAGCACTCGATCCCCGTGGGTAGGGACTGGGAATTGTGGGATTTCCACCTCACTAAAACCATCCCAGTGGTCACCATCGGCACTAACAAAGGAAGTCCCGGGATCTCTAAAAAGACCTGCTCTGGAACCTCCTCATGCAACGCGTATGTGGCACATCTCTGGGGAAACTGTAAATGGACGGGAGACCCTTAGCATCGCTGTACATGGTGGCACGTTACCACCGTGCCACTGTCTTTTTTGGAGTGGCTATGTAGGCTGAAGTGCGATACCTAAGTTCGCAAGGCGCACCCTGGACGGTCGTCCTCGCTACCATCCTAGTTGACCGACCAATCTTTACACCACGGATTACATGTTCCCAGGTGGCATTTGGCTCATGCCAATATGTAGAAGAAGCGAGTAATGCGGCTTCTCGCTTCTACAAAGGAAACATATAGGTTTAAGATCTCATAGTAAGGGCTCCAGTCGAAACAGTTGGGACCCGACCCACAGGTCAAACACCGCGGTCCGATATTGTGAATAGAATGTTGTATTTTGAAAGTTCGGAGATTTGATTACGTTTGGAAAATAGGCGGCGACAATGTTTACAAAAATTGTGGTAATTTTTTATACCGGTATTGTTTATTCCGTTGTGTGTACAAAAAGGTATATGAAATCATACGGTTAGGTGGCAATGGTAGCTGTTTCAAAACGCTTTTTTGTCTTTTATGTACTTTCATTTATCAATAGTTGTGCGTATTCGATTCTCTATCAATTGAAGTCTTTACGTTGCTGATTAAGAATGGACTTCATTATATTCTGCACAATGCCAGTTTCTTTAATTGTTTACACTTTAACTTTTCCATTTTCTTTCTGGAACTAAGAACTTCTCCAAATATTCTTCTAAGTCTCCTTTAAATTTCTAAACTCTTTATATAATCGTCAGAATTAAGTCTCAATGTACTAGTTTAAGTGTTACACAGATTAGTTCTGCATTAACTTGGGTTTATCGTTCGCTAAGCACAATTGGTTCGCGGGGACCAGTATAGTTAGGGTTTTATGCTTATCCTCACCACTAATGCGATAGTTTTGGACGCTATTATATCCATTGCGTATTTAACCAAGTCTTGGATAATGCTTTGCTTTAATAAGCAGTCATGTAACGATGTTTGTTGATGTTTTGTTTAGTTGTGGACCTTATCATTTTGATAGTTTTTGTGTTTAGTTTTTTATAGATTTACATTATAATACGAGGGTCAAACTGAAAGTTCTTAGAAAATCAAAAACTGATTACATTAGCCAGTTATTAGTTTTATTATATCTTTTCAAAATATTGTCCATTCACGTCAATACACCGCTGCATGCGATGGAACCACTGGGAAAAGCACTTTGCCCACTCGTCTTTAGGGTTCTCTTCAATGGCATCGTGATACGCAGCCACCGCTTCTTCAGCATTCATAAACCGCTTTCCTTTAAATTTTTCTTTAATTTTTGGAAATAAATAAAAATCACAAGGGGCGAGGTCGGGGCTATACGGCGGGTGACCCAGTAATTCAACGTTTGATGTCGCCAAATAGTCGATCGTTCGCTTAGCGGTGTGCGACGAGGCGTTGTCGTGGTGAAGGAGGATCCTACTGCGAGGTCGTTTCTCTCGAACTTTTTCCAAGACAAGTGGCAAACAATTGGTAGTGTACCATTCTGCAGAAACTGTTTTTTGATCCTCTAACACAATTGTTGCGAAATGACCTATCCTTCCAAAGAACGAGGCCACCATTTTTTTTCCCGCACTTCGATCTCTCTTCACTTTAGTTGGCAACCTCTCGAAAGGAAACACCCACTGAGCAGATTGTCTTTTGGTTTCAGGATCATAACAGTAAATCCAGCTTTCGTCACCTGTTAGTATGTCGAACACAGCATTTGAGTCACCTCCGTTAAATCTTTCAATCATTTTACGGCACCAATCCACACGATGGAGTTTTTGAGCCTCAGTCAAATTATGAGGTATCCACCGGGCGCAAAGCTTCCTGACTGCTAAATGTTCGTGGAGGATTTTGTGCACTTGACTCATACCGATGCCTAAGCTTGTCCGAATCTGCTGATAGGTCACTCTTTTGTCAGTCTCTATCATACGCCGCACAACACAGATGTTATCTTCAGTCGTCGCCGTAGAAGGCCGTCCCTCACTTAAATCATCAGTGAGATTAGTGCGACCACGTTTAAACTCATTAAACCAGTTGTAAACTGTCGCACGAGATGGGGCTTCATCGTGAAAGGCCAATCGTAGTCTATCATAACTTTCTTGTTGACTTAAATGACATCGAAAGTCATAAAAAATCATTGCACGAAAATTTTCTCGTGTTAAATTCATGTTGACGTGACACAGACAATTTTCAATTTGCCGCCAAATCGTAAAACAAATGACAAATTAATGAAATATATACTCAGTAATATTGGCAAAGAGTTCTATTTTCAAATTTTAGAATTATTTTTTTATTATATTGTTTATAAGTGGCCAGTTCTAAGAACTTTCAGTTTGACCCTCGTAATATTCAGTTTTTACTATGTAGATCTAGTATTTCATATTATATGTATCTAGGAGAACTTTAACGTGTAAAGTCACCATGAATGAAGATCTATCTTAACAGCGTAAAAGGCCTCCTTGGACAGTCACAAGTATAACACAAAACCAAGTGCGGTAATCAGATTACACTATTAAAAAAAAACACATTACCGTTCTTCGTCGTGCAGTAGAATGGTTACTACATACTATTACATTCACAACACTATAATATCTAGGTAGCTCGCTATAGATAATCGCATTCGCAGCCTCAAAACCAATTAGGATGCCACCAAAACCGATTTAATCAAATACATTATTACAATATTATACAATTTCCATTCAAGTCGATAGGGGCTTAGAATCAGAACGTAAGCGCATAGAATTGTGATTGTACCCTTGTCATGAGCATCTCTATCGGGGCCCGATCTAGCACGCATTGTTAGCTGAATTCAAAAGCAATTTAGTTTTGCTCTGCAAATGTTTGGCGTTTCTTGAAAGGTTTTTTGGATTCGACAAATGAATCCGGCAAATAAAGATATTAGCAACCACTGCAGATTTCTTTTTAACCTTTTTATTCTACGTGGGCTTGAACTAGGTGACCTTTTAGTAAAAGGTCATCTTCATTAATATCAATCCAGAGACTAGCAATTCTGGGTTCTTTTTGGAGGGCTGCAAGATTTGCCTCACGCATTAAAAACGATGGTGTGTCTCGATTGAAAACTATGATAAGCTACCGGGAATCAACAAAAATATAGGTCATGCCAGTAGCCAGTATTAACAGTGTTGTAAATTTTCGAGCCGATAGAAAATAGTGTCATGCTTGTCAAAATATAGGATAGGAAAGTAAGATCGCTAATGCGATAAATAAGAAACTTTCTAGAAATATACATTCCCGAGAAGTGAGTACCGAAATATCTACTGTAAATTACCATAGTATACGACTATAATGTTGATTATTTTCGCGCAGTTTCTCGTAGGTCTTATTGGCCTCCCTTTTAGCTATGTCGCATATAAACAAAAAAACAAGTCCTTGCACCAAATTGCTGTAATATATCAAGCGACCCTTTCAAGACTGATACGCAGACGACGTCATTCATCCTCAATTCCTCACATTTCCGCGAACCACATGTAATTACCGTCCCTTTCAACCCTCGCGTGAGACAACCCACTCCTCAGAGTTCCTCTAAGGTCCTCCAATCTCCCGTTTCCTCTGGGGATCACGTGTCCATACACCATATTCAGTGGAAGTGCCTACCCGGGCTTTGACCTATGAATAGTGTGCATGCAAGATTTTAACGGGACTAGTATTACACCGTACTGTAATTTTGATGGATAATTAAAAACGTATGAATGTTAGAAGAAACAAAAAAACTAAGTAAAACATCTGGTAACAAAAATAATTGGAAACAAACTGGTATCATATAGGATTCAATAAATGGTAACAGTCTTGCTCAAAATTAACAAACTTAGACCAAGTATGGTTCTGAAATACTTGTAGAGAATACAAAAGAACTAATTAACCTAACCAGAAATCCTAATGAAGGCCCATTCTCGACTGACTAGGATTACAATATTACGCTTAAACTAGAAAAAAAAACGAAAGAGAAATAAGACATACCTAGTTACTTTTTACGACACAAGTGTAGTAAAATTAATAGGCAGAAAACCTCACCCTTACTCTTTGAACTCGTTCGGTGTAAACGAGGTCTGCCTAGTGAATGGAGACCTATAGTATGTAGTCGGTTGGCGGAACTAATGTGCTCAGTTTGCTTGAGTGAAAGACTGTTGTTTGAGGGTCCAATATTATAATGTTAGAGGTCTCTGTTTGCTAGTGCTGTGGTATTCGTCACTAAACTGTTGTGTTTGCTTTGAATGGTAATTTGTGGTGCTGTAACTTGGTGTTTCTAAATGAAATAGTCGCTGAGTAACTGACTGAAATTTTTCAAAAAGTGCTTACACTGCCTATATAACACTGCTTGAGTCTATAATATATATTTTTTAGCAAAACGTCGCCCCACATTAGGAATTTCTCCTGTATCGTGAGTGCGTTACACAAACATGAAATATCATCACCCAGACCCGGAACAAACATCTGTGGATCTCACAAATTTGGAATCGAACCCGCAACCCTCAGCGCAGCAGTCCAATCGCTTAGCCACTACACCAATCAGGTCATCAAATAGACGGTAAAGAGGTACTTTGACAATTTAATCTGTATATGTAAAATCTAGGTAAACATGCTTAAACGTTTTTTTTATTTTAATTTAACAAGTTGAAATGTATCAGACTATACGCGGAACTTCAAAACTCGGAAGCCTACTGCAAAGGCTGTGTCATCGACATTGCTAGCGTGCAATTTATCGTGTATTGTAATAATCAAAACATAAACACACACATTAAGTTAATGTGTTCTGTGAAAGTAATGAAACATTGATTGTGTGACGATACCGAGTGTTTATAATGATATAGGTTTAGTCTTAAGACTTGGTAAAAAGGGGGGTTCGGACAATGATTGTGTAGCTTTAAAGGTAGACGCGCTGTTATGTATATAACACTTCACACTAATATTATAAAGGCGAAAGTTTGTGAGTGTGTTTGTATGTTTGTTACTTCACGCTCAAACGGCTTGACCGATTTTGATGAAATTTCATATGGAGGTTGCTGACACCCTGGATTAATAAATAGGCTACTTTCTATCCTGCAAAAATGCAGCGGGTAACACCGGGGGGCGCAGCTAGTTAATAATAATTATACTTTTTTGACGTCCTTCTCATCTCTATTTTGTATGTGTCTGTGAAATGCACCCGTGTTTGAGTCATAATTGGTGTTAGCTTATTCTTAAATCTTTATTAAATTTCAAAATTAATGTAGGACCTAAAAAAAAACACAACTAGCGAAATGTGGGTGTACTAATGTGCACCTCTGCCTACACCTTCGGGGAATACAGGCGTGATGTTATGTTTATGAAAATAAATGTGTCAGATATTTTAGCATATAGTAAATTCGTGTTCTTTGTTAACTCTTTTGATAAACTTGCGTGTCTCTTCGTGTATTGAAAAAGACGAATTATCCGAAATTACTTGTTGTTTTGTATCTTAGACATAAAAATCCTAATTATTATGCAAACCGCTATCAGATAGTACCAAAACAAAGTCGTTAGATTGCTTTCTCTAACCGACCCCGCCTGACAATATACTCGCAGCCAACATTCAAGAGGGCAAATGGTTCATGATTAAAATATGATTATTGATTCCTTTAAGACTACTTCATACTTGTTTAAATGTTGATTTAATTCTGATTTGTTTTAAGCACTACTATAATAATAATTAAGTGGCGACTGTTTAGGGGGCCCATCTAGTGTGTGGCGAGTCACCGTCTGCTAATATACTGCTTATTTTATGGTAAAAGGCAGACGCCGTTTTTATTCAGTATAAAGTATAAACTAAAAATAACCATTACACGAAACATCCCAACACAATAGACCAAATCATTTTAGTATCCATCTTTCTCAATAGTCCCGCACCTTCTGGGGACTTTTCATGGCTGTTCTTTTATAGAGCAATTGTGTGGTGTCCCTAGCTGGTGTCCAATTCCCTTTCAGATTAAAGTTCTCAACGGGCTTCTGCGTGTTGGACCTGTGTCCCCACGTAAGCCTTTTAAAAGTCCGGGTATCTACCGCATAGTTGATAGCCCGAGTATAGAAAAAGAGATACAAATAATAATAATAATAGTTTATTTCAAACAACTATGCTACTCATCTCTCTGTAGTCGTTGAACTGTGGAATAGTTATCTGCGCTCTGTTCATTTGTTTTTTGTGTGTCAATAAGCTTTACTATTTTTACCCACAACGCGACGGAGGTGTATGCGTTTATGGTGAGGTTGTTTGTATGTGAGCACAAATGATAGTTGCCAATTTTCTCAAAAACGGGTAGACCGATTTTCATGCGGTTTTCTGTAACGGGTGTAATCATTAGAGAAGTCACATTTTTTAACTAAAACGTTTATCGTCGTGGGTTCTTTAAAAAAAAAATTAGCTCTTTTTGTAGTAAATAGTTTATGAGCTTCTTCCTCATATCGTATGGTATGATACTTAAAATGTTTAGTTCCTAAATAAACCGAATACTTCTAAATTAGTTGACTCGTGTAAACAGGTCTTAAAAGACGTTGCGGGCCGAATCGCTATTTACGTCGGTTCCACGAACCGGTACGGACTCGAACCTTGTACTCAGTGTTTGTAGCCAGTAATTTGGCTAACATCGCTACTTGAATAAAAATGAACGTTAAATATGTACATTGTACAAACCTACTTAATTTCTAATATCAGGCTTTGATTTTCATTTAATGGTATTTAAGGAAAATAAATTAGTTTCCCTAAATAAGTAGGTAATATTTTTTGGATTTTAGACACGTGTATTAGGTGTATAATAAGGTATAGTATGCGGCACGTGTCGGAATTCCCGACAATCCCTACTAATGTATGATGTTTGTTACTCTTTCACGTAAAAACTGAAAAAGTGGATCTAATTTAGATTGCAAGATTTGTCCTAAACAAACTCACATACATACATATAAACATTAAATTTTTATTGCAAGTGATATTTGGAAAGAGAGTGGGGAGGCCTTTGCCCAGCAGTGGGACATTCCAGGCTAATAAAAAAAAAGTTAAATAAAAGCTTGTAAAAATAGAACGAACAAATCTGATATAGTACCGACCTACAGTACTTATACTATAAATGTGGTGTCGTTTGAACGTCTAGACGCGACGCGTGGTCACAGTGCCACTTACAGCTAACTACACAAGTTACTCCTCACAAATGCTAATCGTAGTAAGTTTGTGGTTGATAGTAATCATTATTATGGCTGTCGGGTTACCGTCTACCGTTACCAGACGACATGAGACCAGACTGGAATATGTAGGTATTTTTACACGCCTGTGTTCTCTGAAAGGGTTGCAGAGGATTTCTTAAAAAAAAAACGTCGCTCCACACTAGGAATTTCTCTTGTGTCGTGTGCGTATCACAGATATAAAATATCACATACACAAACACCCAGACACACAAACACACACACACGCACACACACAACACAACACACATACAACTAAAATTTTCTTTGAATAGATATTTTCTTAAAAAAGTTTGCCAAGATGTCTCATAATTTATTTATTTTCTAAAGTAACTAAAATCTAGTAAAATATCTATGAACTTCACATCTAAATTCAACAGCCTAAAAGTTTTTAACAACATTAAAGTAACACAAAATGAATAAATGATACACAAAGTGTGCGCCAAATACTATCTCCCATAAAAATATTGCGTCATAACTTATACTCAAGTTCTATACAACCAATTATACGAAAATTTGCATTAATGTACAGGGTGTAGCGTAAATTCTGGTCCACACTGAGTATTCGACGTATCAGATAATTAACTATAACACACTACTATTTTATTTCAACTTAACCCAAAGGTTTCAGAAAAAAATCATTTTTATTTTCTGAAAAATTTAAAAACGGATTTTTGTAAAATTGTTTTTTCCTTTTGTAAATATGGCTGTACTTTTCGCAAAAATCTTTTCTTTTATTCTGTTTATGGTTGCTGAATACTTACCTGCTATCTATAACTAAAAAAAATTTTTTTTTTCTTGTAAATTTGAAGTTTTTATCGCAAATATCGTTTCTGCACTATTTGGATTCCTAATTATTAACATATCATGGATAAATATGATTTCATAAAAAAAACATCATATAAACATAGTAGTGTGTTACAGTCAATTATCTAGTACGTCGAATCTTTAGCTATAGATCACTATTTACGCCACAACCTGTATATAAGAAAGGCCTCTCCAGCCTCCGCATTGAGAATCGATGTTCCTTCATTTTTTCTCATAACATTTCTTATTACGTACCAGTAAATTGTTCACGCATTTTGTTTTCTTTATTGTTTGGGCTCTGCGTATACAGCTACATATTTATGTTTATTTTTCTTTATACTAATGGTATTTTTGTAGGTTATAATCATGATTGTAATCTCTGAAGGGGTAGGTAGAAGCAGGGTTGAACATACACACATTTTGATCAAGTCATGTTTTGTCTCATTTCCCGACTACTATGCCTACTGTAATGATAACCCCTGCCGGTTCTTCTTTTTATATGGTTGCTGAAGAATCTGGTATCAGAGTTTAAACCGCCTGTAGGCCTCTAACATGTCTTTACACACCGTTGAAAAATCTCTCAGGCGTGCCGGTTTTCTTACAATGTTTTCCTCCACCGTTTTTAGCAATTGATAACTAATTAAATAATACGCACATGAATTCGAAAAGATATTGGTGCGTTTTGGAATTTGAATTTGCGGTCTTTAACTTGGCAGTCCAACGGTCATACCACTCGGCTATCGGTGCCACCCCTGCCGGTGTGTCGATTTCTTGCTTCGCGAACTTGCAATTGGCAAGCTGTCGTCATTGTGGCGTTCTAAGGGGGAAGCCTTTGTTCAACAGTGGACGTCTTCCGGCTGATGATAATGATGATGATGAACTTGGCGGGTACACTGCCGTATCTAGATTATGTCAGCTTATAATCATCATCATCATCATTAGCCGGAAGACGTCCACTGTTGAACAAAGGCTTCCCCCTTAGAACACCACAATAAACGACAGCTTGCCAATTGCATCCACCGGTTGCCCGCAATTCTGACGATATCATCGTTCAGCTTATGCTATATTTTTATTATGTTCTAAGGTTTTAAAAGCTTCTAATTTTATCTGTATTATTAGATATCATCATCGTCATCTTAGAATACAAAAAAATATAAAAGAGAAAAAGGCACATTGGTGGGACCCCTACCTGTATTTAAACTTGCTGCCTTATCTATAATTGGTTTTGTTTGTATCTCACATTCAATGCATCTGCTTTAGGTAAAGAGACACTACTATAAATCTTAATTCACTCAAATAACCTCACTTGACAAGAAAATCTTAAATAAGTACGACTCTGCGACTCAATTTAAAGGAAAAATCATGACGGACTAGACACTCCATTTCGTTTCGCTGTCAGATTTGTAAAAACAATTTATTATTTTGAAACCATTTTGAGATTCTTCGGTTTTAGCCGTCTAGACTAAGTCAACAGTGGATAGAAAGATCCTTAGCTTTGTATTGCTGGTATTATAATATGTAGTACGCCTAAATGTAAATTTACTGTCTTATGCGCTGTTTACTGACGTTATTGCTAGACGAATGTTTGGTCTGAGATATACTTACGGAGGAATATATAAGGTATGTAATATTAGATGAGTTTTACTAATATAGGTATAAATATCACCCCCATCTGCAGTTTATAAGTACTATAAAAGGCATTCTCTGTAAACACTGTGTCCCAAGATTCAGTAGAACTAATGTCATTAACACCGGCCCTCCCAATGAATTAATATTGGAGTCGTAATATTCTCTACAATACAAACATGTGTGGTAACGTAATAACTTATTGCTTAGTACGTGATGTGTAAAGGTAGGCTTAATTGTGTTTGGTTAGATCATGTTTAATATGCAAAGCGTCTGAATAACAATGTTTATTATATTATATTATTTAGGTATACATTTTCATGTTTTATTGTAATTGTAATCAAAGTTTGACTGCCTCGTTGGTCTAGTGGTCGCTAAGCGCAACTGCTGAGCACGAGGTCCTGGGTTCGAATCCCGGGTCGGGCAAAGTGTTATTGAGTTTTTCCATTAGGTAATTCTCAATAGCAGCACGGAGTCTGGATTGTGCCCGGTTGATGGCAATAGGCTCGCCCCCTATTACATTGGGACCTAAAACATAACTGGCGAAATGTGGGTGTACTATATGTGCACCTCTGCCTACCCCTTCGGGGAATACAGGCGTGATGTTATGTTATGTTTTGTAATCAAAGTAAAATTCGTAAAGGCGAAAATATTGTAATAATCTACAGCATACATAATTTTATCATCGTAATTTGGTCAAAATTTTACCCTGCATGCTGACGATTTTCTATTCTATTTATATTCTATTTCAGCCATGATTGTCCCACTGCAGGGCAAAGGCCTCCCTTTCCTTCCTCCATTCCTCTCGGTTGTGAGCTGCATTAGACCAATTTACTTTAAAGGAGTCCAGCTCGTCCCGCCATCTTCTTCTGGGCCTACCGCGACGCCTTTTGATGTTGTGTGGCATCCACTCGATTTTCTATTTTTTTTAAACGTTCGCCCCACCCTAGTATTTTCTCCTGTATTGTGGGTGCGTTTCACAAACATAAAATATCACAAGCACTCTGACTCGAGACAAACATCTGCGGACCACACAAATTTTTGAAATGTCAAGATTGTAGCATAAACCTCCGTGGTTCTTGCCGAAGTCACGTCACTACGTCAAGATAAATATTGGTTCCGTACGAAGATCGAATTCGCCATATCGCATTGACGGCCCTAATAAACTTAGCAGTGAGTAAATAAAGTAAATGTTCAGCCAACTTGCGAATCTGCTCCAAGACCGTATGTATTATTCAAAAGATTTCCTTTTGCCAAAATCTTATATTTTTGAGCCAAAAATCAAGAATGAATGTCCTACAATTGTACTAGAATTTTCCATAGATATCTACTAGACAGATAGATATCTACTTAAGTTCATTATGGCGTTCTACGGGGGACGTCTTACGGCTGATGATGATGATGACGGCTTGTAAATAATACTATCATATTATTTCTTTGTTTTGTATAAAATTGTGTTCGCCTAGAGTTATTGTTAAAAAAATATGTAAATTATATAGGTACATGGATATTTTTTTTATGGAACGTCAATCCTTCATTAGTACATAGATATCAAAATTACCCACAGGGTGTAACGTGTGTAAAGGCATTGTGCAACAAAACTCCCAAAACAATTAAGGTTAAAATAAAAGCCCTTTTGGGTGAGGTTGAAAGAAAGGTTTTAACTAAAAATTAAACCCTAGCCTCACATTCTAAAAAACATAACATCACGCTTGTAATTCCCGAAGGGGTATGCAGAGGTGTAGTAAACGTAAATAGTAAACCCACATTTCGCCAGTTATATTTTTTAGGTCCCAATGTAATAGTCCCATTCTAAAGCTGAAAAGTAAACCCCAAATTTTGGAAGAGGTTGAAAGAACGGTTTTACCTGTAAATTAAACCTTAACCCTACAGTCGGCAGTCTCGTTCGCGTCAAGTTATTTACAGTTAGACGCCCTCACCCAGACATAAAGTTCGCGTTTGGTTAGCGACCATAAAGCTTGGTAGCTACCGACAAAACCACGAATTACGTCAGTAAGGAGGCCAATACTGACTCCATTGGCGCTTTAGCTCAGTAATTGGACTGTCGTGTTATATATGGGTTGTGTGGAAGTTTGATGCTTGGACAGGTAATTAATTTGATCTTATTTAACCTTGTCTTGAAGAAACGCCTTGATTGGTCTAGTGGTCGCTATATGCGACTGCTGACCATGAGGTCCTGGGTCCGAACCGCGGGTCGAGCAACGTGATTCGGTAATTCTCAGTAGCAGGACCGACAGTTTTGTGCCCGGTTGATGCAGTAGTCGCGCCCCCTATTAAATTAGGATCTAAAACATACAGGGCGAAATGTGGTCGTACGTATTACTATAATGTGCACCTCTGCCTAACCCTTCGGGGAAAACAGGCGTGATGTGCATGTCTTATAGTTAGCGCATCGCTTAGCTCACAGTAGCACTGTACTTTACTCCAACAGAGTCGAGTCTCACAGACTACACAATAAGGCAAGTTCGTTCTCAAACAAGTTTTTAATGAGACCACTTTTCCACAGACTATAAAAATTACTAAGTTATTCAGCTTGACATAGCAAGAATGTACTTTACTTCTACTGTAGTTGTAACAACCTTTGTGTTCAGTTATTACTTGAATCTTTTATGGAATTTACGAGCAAAAGTTTTCTATTAATGAAAAAGAAACCTGAAGTTATTATTAAATAACAGAAATGACTCGTCTTGCTCGTTAAGGACTTCAATTGAAAAAATATTGTTTTAAAAATGATTTTGATAAATGTTTTAAATTGTACGCAACTGGTGCGCATGCATATAATTTTTTTAAACGTGCAAAGTATAATTTTCATAAGGAAATTTTCAATAGCAGTCTCAGCACAGATCAGTCAATCTGTGGGGTTAAGCTGTGCTCGCCGCGGTCAGTATTGTGATGAGTGACCGTTTTCACAAATCGAGACCCCTCTATGCAGAAGGCACGTTAAGCTGTTGGTTCTACGCCTAATTTCTCTCCGGGCGTATCGGTCTGCCGTCCTTTCAGACTATGAGAGTGAGGGAATAGGGAGTGCACCTGTGTTTGCGCGCATACTAGTACACTATAAGATCTCCAGCATAGCTGGCTAGTCTCAGATGAGATAGGCCGCCGTGACCGAAATTCGAGCAGGAGAACATTATTATTCATACATTCATAAAATCCATACAAAACCAAGAAACGGTCGAATATTTTATAGAGAACTATAATATGTATTTGAATTATAAGCACCCCAAATGCTGAATCTCACGTGAATGGGATTTACGAGCGAATCTCATCACTTCCTACATTCCAAGTGCTTTTACGAGGCTCGAATGGACTCGTAAACATTATAGTTCGGATCCCAATGGCTAATAGTCTTCGGAGTGGATTACTATCTATTCCCAACGGAATTATAAAAATATTTTATAACTTTTTGTTATTATGTCCATTGTTATGCAGTTCGATGACCCATGAACTGATATTGAGAATTTAGTGGTGGAATTTTTCCTATCGTCCACTGTCCATTGCGTATTGGATGATCAATAATATAGTCACTCGTGTAGATCCTTATAATTGGCAAGGCAACGCTACGTATGTCCCGCTACGAATGACCCGCTACGAATGGCCCAATACGAAAGGCCCGCTACGAATGTCTCGCTACGAAGGACCCGCTACGTATGTGCCGCTACGAAATGCCCTCTACGAATGACCCGCTACGAATGTCCCACTATGAATATCTCGCTACGAATGTCCCGCTACGTATGTCCCGCTACGAATGGCCTGAACAAATTGTCATGAATAATAACTAAGATCTATCTCAAATGAACCATATACCAGTTACCGAAAACCGCGTTATATCGGTAAAGCAGTTTCGGTGAAAATTGGCAACAATTATTTGTGAACACACACAAACAATCAGACAACCCTAAACGCATAAACCTTTTCCAGTCCGTCGTGGATAAAAACATCGTGAGGAAACTGGTAAACCTGAGAGATTTTTCAACGGTGTGTAAAGCCATGTCAGGGGTCTACAGGCGGTTTAAACTCTGACACCTGGTTGTTCATCAACCATACGATATAAAGAAGAATGAATTGGTATGTTAAAACAGTTATCACAATTCAAAATCATTCACTTCAATCTACTCCGACAGATAAAATAACGTAATTCACTTGAACCCAATAAGGCATCGGCCACACTATTTTAAAATATTAAATCTTACGAGCGGACCCGGCAGACGTCGTCCTGACTGAATTTTTTTGATAATAAAAATTATGTCGTCGATATGGTAACGATCTGATTGGCACAGTGGCTAAGCGATTGAAGCGCTTTGCTTAAGGGTCACGGGTCCGATTCCCGCACGGGACAAACATTTGTGTGATCCGCAGATGTTTGTCTGGAGTCTGGGTGTTCTTGTATGTGATATTACACGTTTGTAAAACGCACCCACGATACGAAAGAAATTACTAGTGTTTATTGACGTTTTGAAAATAAATATTCTGCTATTCTTTACTATATATTCCGGTTAAACTCACGGGTGTATTCGGGAATGCCCGACAGTTCGGCTCGCGACTCTGCCGCGTAACCAGCTCCTGAATAAGGGCTCCGGTCGAGTCCGAAACTAGTCGGGCATTCCCGAATACACCCGTGAGTATAACCGGAATATATAGTAAATAATATGGATAACACTCACGAAAGTTATTATATTCTGCTATTCGGCGTGGAGAATCCAACAAATCAGACATATTTAAAATCGGCTCAGCCGTTCTTGAGTTAAATGGTGTAACTAACCCGACTTTGATTTATATTCATAAAGATTTGAAGCTTTATGTAAAGTAATTTAACATCGTAAACTGAGGGTGCAAAAATGAAAATATATTTGGTGATGTTGATACTGGTGTGATCCACTCCCAAAAGTCTTTATAGTATAATAATCATTGAATTAGCAAAATTGTAATTAACTTTAGTTTTATTTATTTCTCGATGCCATTGCACGCTTGCAAAGAAATAAGACTTGACCTAATAAAGACCTAAAAACAGTGTGAACACCTCCTATTCACGTCAGATAAAACGTTAGATATAAAATTGAAAAAGTTTTAATTGTTTCCATGATTGCCGATGTGCGCCCCTGGTTCAATACTCACTCCTCCACTGATAGCCACTCTATTTTATTGAATAAGTAGAGAATGTGCAAATAAAAACGATCTAAAACAACTTGAGTTAAAACTTCTTTTGATTAAATAAACCTGCGATAATAATATGGAGTTTTTAACGAACGCTTTCTTCGTGATCTCTGGGCAAGCTAACATGTGTAAAGGTGACTAGAAAAATAAAGTTCTCCTGACCAAATTTTGATCATGGCGGCCTGTCTCAGCTGAGACTAGCCAACCACGCAGGAGATATTATAGTGCACAAGTATGCGCGCAAACACGGGTGCACTCCATATTCCCTCACTTCCATAGTCCAATGAGACGGTAGACCGACACGACCGGAGAGATATCGGGCGAAGGATCAACGGCTTAACGTGCCTTCCAAAGCACGGATCACGGGTGACTAGTGAAGGGTATTTAAAGTAACTATTACTAGATTTAGTTTTCAACTAGCTGGCAAAGATTGGGTTTTTTTTTACAATATTTATTGTCCAGTCTGACCAGCTCCAGGGCGAGTTTTGGCTGCATATTGGTGTATCAACCAATATAAGCTTTCACTCAGTCCCAAGTCCTCGAAGGAAAACATGGTTATGGTACTCTCGTTGAAAGTCGTGATGCAAATTCCAAGTCATTGCATGACTTAATTCTAGGATTTACTTTTCTACTCGAAGCCTCAACTAAGTTGCACCAATTGTAGCATCAAGGAAAATCTCTTAAGTGCAGTCTGCCACTATCAATTTGAACTTAATGCGAAGGATCTACGCCTTAACTACATGGGCACTTAAAAAGGTCTCCTATTGTCTTCTGAACTAAGTTTAAAATTCAATAGTAGAAACATAAAAAAGATTTATTAATAAAAATGCTATACGCCAAGTTCTTTAAAAATTGCATGCATTTTCTTACGTTTTAACAAATGTTGGCGCTGTTTCAATATCCATTGCTTTATTTGTTACGGACGTCCGTCGCAGTGGTACACGCTAATGTAGTTTAAAATATGTATCCTTTGTTATAAAAGAAAAAGAAAATATTTAGGCGTGTTTGTTACCCAATCTTGCCAATACAATGGAGACATTGAATTTGAGATTAAAGTTCTAAATCTGAATTTGCAAAAATGATTTTCTTTTTTCATTTCTCTTTTGTTTCCATCAGTGTTCAACTTTATAATATAGGCCTCTGTCATCGCAGACACGCTTCCATACTAATATTATAAATGTGAAAGTATGTCTGTATGTTTGTCTGTCTGTCTTTTACGCTTTCACGT
The DNA here is from genome assembly GCA_946251915.1 of Abrostola triplasia. Lineage (NCBI taxonomy): Eukaryota > Metazoa > Arthropoda > Insecta > Lepidoptera > Noctuidae > Abrostola > Abrostola triplasia. The sequence goes on along the minus strand of OX276432.1, from coordinate 9,896,815 downwards.
CTAAACCGCTGGAGGGATTTTGATGTAATTTGGCATTTAGAAAGTTTAAGATCCGAGGAAGAACATAGGCTCCTTTTTTAGATTCATCCCTCTAAGGGGTTTAAACAGGGGTTGAAAGTTTGTATGAACTTTCGCCAGTTATTAACCCGTTTACTTAACTATACTAACTAAATTACCGTGGGTGAAGCCGCGGGCTAAAGCTAGTAAATTATAATCTTTCTTGTAATGCCCGATAGTGCGTGCAGATGATGAGTTTTCCTTTATCAGGCCAAAACAACCACAATGCTCCGTTCATTAAAAGTCACTAGGTGACGAATGTGGTGATCCAATTCTCATTTATTGGACCCATACTGAGGTCGTCAAGTCTTAAGAGCCGCTATGGAAACGAATTACATTCTTAATCCTTTACCTTCCAGACAAGAACTACGAACAAAAGAATTTCTGGCTCTTCCTCCAGACAAGAATTTTGTGGCAACTAAATTCAACTACACATTTACCGTAAACACATTCTACGTACAAGGAGAATAGCTCTTAATTAAAGACAAAGAGCTCATCCACGTTGTTCTAATTGGGTAGCAACTAGTTACCGCTAACTACTTTGTATCAGCTAGAACAAGGTACTTTACACACACTGAAATGCTAAAATTTATGGAAAAAAATGGCAATGCCGTTTTACAAACATATGATTTATTAAATAATGTGATTCTCCTTAAAGTAGCCATAATAGTCGGTCGCTGGCTCGTTGGTCTAGGGGTCGAACTTATATCCTGGATTCCCGAGTCTTGCAAAAAGGTAATTCTCAGCAGCAGTACAGAGCTGAATTTGGGCTCAGTTAACGGCAATACGCCCACACCTCAATAACGTGATTTTCGAAGCACACATGGGAAAACGGTCACCCATCACAAGACTGACCGCAGTGAGCACTGAGACTTAACCTCGCATCGACTGATCTGCGTGGTAGCCATGTAGCTACTAGCCCCCTATAACTCTTCGGAAATTAAAGGTGTAATGTAATACTATAGATAACATAACATCACGCCTGTATTCCCCGAAGGAGTAGGCAGAAGTGCACACATCAACCGGGCACAAATCCAGACTCCGTGCTGCTACTGAGAATAACCTAATGGAAAAACCCAATAACACTCTCATACTATAGATGTAGGTTAGAAACTTAAAATTACTAAACCATTATAGTTGTTTAAGGCATTGTACACCACATTATATATAATCGTACCTTAGGAAGATACATAATCTAAGCAGACAAGTTAGAATCCTCCTCGTAAAGTTTTAGTAAATACTATAATTATCTTCGGATTAAGACAGGCCTCTTATAATGACTTACACGTCACAATGGGTCTTTAAGATCGCAGACTTAAGCTTTCAAAGGTTTAGTGGTATTATAAGTGTTATTTATAAAGCCGGGTTACTTTCAAAGCCGTCTTAGCTGGGTTTTCAACTAGGTCTTTTAGAAACTACGTTATACGTATAGCCATGGGCGCCGCCAGGATTTCTTTCAAGGGGGTGCAAATGCACCTTCGCATTAGTAACTACATACATACTGCTACACAACTAATGCAAAATGTTGATAAAATTTACTAGACGCATAGGCTTCGCCAAACACATTTGAAAAGATGATGGATAGAAGGGGACTAAAGGTGCATTTCAAACAAAATTAATAAAGAATAAAAAAATCTATGTATTTTCCTGCATGCCAGAGGGGTGCAAGTGTACCTCCTTGCACCCCTGCCGGCGCCCATGTGTATAGTTATGTATTTAGCATAAGGTTATAAAGTGTGAGGGCGATAAATCACTTGGGGTCCTGGACAAGTGGCAAATCGCTCGACGACTAGAAATTGAATTGAATAAAGAGATTATAGCATTAAGATATCATAGATTACAGAACACTACACTCGGAATCCCCTGTATAAACACATACATAAACACCCAGTGTCGGGATAAACATTTGTGGATCGCAAAAATTATTGTTCCGTGCGGAAATCGAATACGCTACCCTCAGTGCTGTAGTCCAATCGCGTCGCCACTGCGCCAACCAGGTGGTCATATTACACCTATAAATTTATCATTGTATTCAACTTCTTGTCGTTAATCGACAAGCACTTTTGCACTTATCTAGGGGTGCTGTTGCTAAAAGTACAATAATTAATTATCGAAAATACAACCATGTATTAGTAACGCAAGATATTTACACCTACAATAGTCGCACTACTTTATTTAGTATAAAAATACCTTACTTCAACTCCAGTTGATACCTTCCAAAACTATTCAAGAAAGCTTTTATTATACCGAAGATTCTGGAAGCCTTTTCTTGAGTTAGGCTATCGTAAACCCGTTTGGGGAATATGGTCTCAGCCCACGATTTTACGGCGTGTTAGCGAATCGAGCGATACTATAATTTTTATGTGCGGCGCCTTCCTCAAACGACGCCCGTTTATAAAATATTCAGAGGTCGGTCTTACGGTAGATTAGCTGCAAGCCTAACGGTTATGAGGGCAACGATAGTAAGTATAGGATAAAGATTTTGGGTATTTTTGGCGTAAAGGATAAGACGCCTCTTGAAGGACTAAACTATTGTAGTCTAAAATACTGCCTAAGTGCCTACCTATATCTTTTAAGGACGAATCTAGGGTGATTTCTGCTTATTGCAATAAACGGTCTTTTTCAGAATAACTCTGAGAGTTTACTAAGTAGGTAATGAGTAGGGAAACTCTTACATGATTTTACCAAGTATAACAGTTTTAATGTTCTTTGAAACTGCATGCATCTTCAAAATGTATAACGAGGTCGCCTATGAATCATCGAGATTTGGTTGTAAAAGAATCTTATTGACATAATATATCACTCAAAAGACTTTCAGTGCAAATATCAGTACAACAAATATTATGCCAGTAGAACCCCAAATATTAGCGCAGGAGGCCAAACAAAGCTACCCCAAGCAGTTCATCAATACGCAAATCAATCACGTCACCCAAATTCATAAAATAAACAAATATGGAACACAATACAAGAAATCCGTTTGCGAATTGTAAGATTCCAAAAGCCAATAAGAAACCTTCATTTCTTTGTAAGATACGTACATATCTCACAATACATAAAACGACGCGAGATGATTGAAAAGTTTGGGACGTCCGACTTAAATGGGAAACTTTGACTCGATGTGATGGAGCGATAATCCTCGATGACAATGTTTGTGTTTATTATTTTTGAAGACAGATTGCTTCTCGTCTATAATTAGCCGGCTATTTTGCTGTAGAGACATTAAGCTAGGTTTACTGTTAATTTAGTGGGATTCTGAATTGAAGTCTTCAGTTAAGATTTTGCGGGAAAGAAAGATTTAGTTAGGCTGCTGTCCCACTGGCGATTTGTGAGTGAGTTTGAAGCGAGGCGAGTGCACAGCGAGGGCGCGGTTTCTTTCGAGATACCGCAGCGGACGTGCAGTAGCCCTGGCTTGAATAGCGCGCGAAAATCGTTAGTGTGATAAACTTATGACACTGATGATTTGCAGCGCACTCGCCTCGCTTTGAACTCGCTATATAAATATTAAGTTACTATCAACCTGGTCAAATAACCAGGGTGATAGTAACCTTATTGCGACTTTCTGCTTCTTAATATTTATATAAGGTAAGTTGGTTCTCTATGGATAGAACTTTTGCTAAAGGCAAGGAATGAGTCTCAAAAATCGTTACAATTAAAAATAACAAAAAAGTGAATTTCTTCTGTATCGTGGATGCGTTTCTCAAAAACGAAATATCACATATAAAAACAACCAGATTCCTGACAAACATCTGCGGATCGCACAATTGTTTGTCCAGTGCGGGAATAAAATCTATTAGCAGTGGAATCGCTTAGCCACTGCACCAATCAGGTAGTCAATTGTTTTTGTTTTGACTAAAGCACAAACGAGACATATATGTAGTGACTTCCTTTATTTTAAATATACTATGTATTATCATATTTGTTTCCAGACATTTAATATTCGAGTCTGAATGAACAGAACTAGACAATATAACAGTTTAATATTATGTTACAGAGTTTGGTACAACTTGAATCAGAGTACAAATAGAGACAGGTGTTCTAGACAGGTCTTAATATTCAATCTAGACAAAATATATTGGCTATATCCAATTCAGATGTAACTCATTTTGGTTCGAATTGAATAGAGGTTGAATATGAAATAATCGTGTTCGGAATTTGAATAAATTAGGTTTAACATAGGTAGGTCAAAATATCGTTACATGATGTCTCTTAAGGGGTAGGCAGAGGCGTATTGGTTGTAGGTACACATTAAAAAAATATTTCTATTAAACTCCGTAAATACGCTGATGATATGCGACAAAAGTTTTCATCTACAAATCAGACTAATATCCGACTGTTTTTCTGACTTGTGCGCTGAAGTTTTAAACTTTTCATAGTAGTAGGATGGCACTAACCTGTATACAGAGAACCTACTTTATTATTTCAGAAAACTTCAGACAAAAACGCAGGTGGCGCCACAGGCACCGCTGGTATTAGGTTTACATAATGGTGGTTTCTCACGGCGCTCTAATGGCGGCGAGTAGCGACACGGTAGCTTATTTAACAAGAGCAAAGAGAGGCGAAGTACGTGGATTTGAATCCCGTTCGTGTCAATTATTTTTCAATTTTCCTATATCAATTAAAACTCAAGTTTGGCATTTACAACATACTTAAATGATGTTTTATTCTGTATGTGTTTAGTATGCAATAAAGTATAAAATACATGTCAGCTGCTTCGCGCAAATACTGGTGCAATCCCTATTCTCTCACTCTCATAGTCCTATAGAACGGTAGACTGATATGACCGGAGAGTGATCAGGTGTAGGACCAACGGCTAACGTGCCTTCTGGAGCTTGGACTAAAGTATATTCTGTCTAACTATTTATCTACGAGACATCAAGAGGTAAAAGCGAGTCCTAGCCACCCCTTCTGACGGCGCGTTGCTCGGCGCGGCGCCGGCGCGACTCGTGGTACACGCACCGTGAGAAGCCGTCATTAGCTTTATGTAACACGCACGGACCACTTCTTGAAGAAACTTTGGGAAGTTGTAAATCATGTACAGTTTTAATGTGTTGAATACGGGTGGTTTATCGTGCTGGTCGCGGTGTTATCATTCAATTTCTTTTGTGGTAAAACCTTGAAGAATTAACAGCACAGATATTATATTATACTTTAGAGGTATAGAGGTAGACAAGTATTTGTGGATCGTATACTTGTTTGTCCCGTGTAGTGGTCGAACGCGTAATACACAGCATAACAGTACATTAAATAGCCTTTGCGCTAATGTGGCCGCCATGTTCTTTTAGCAAAAGCACTGATAGTCGATTAGTATGACCGTTGGACTGCCGAGTTTAAAAACCGGCACGCACCGATGTATTTTCGAATTATAAATTAGTTCATCATCATCATCATCATCAGCCGGAAGACGTCCACTGCTGAACAAAGGCCTCCCCCTTAGAACGCCATAAAGAACGACAGCTTGCCAATTCCATCCACCGGTTGCCCGCAATTCTGACGATATCGTCGGTCCATCTGGTGGGAGGCCTGCCAACGCTGCGTCTTCCGGTTCGTGGTCGCCACTCGAGAACCTTTCTTCCCCAGCGGTTATCGGTTCTTCGAGCGATATGGCTGCCCATTGCCACTTCAACTTGCATATTCTTCGAGCTATGTCGGTAACTCTAGTTCTTTGGCGAATTTCCGTATTCCGGATCCTGTCGCGCAAAGAAACCCCGAGCATAGCTCTCTCCATAGCTCGTTGAGTGACTCTGAGCCTCTCCAAAAGGCCAACCGTTAGCGACCACGTCTCTGAGCCATACGTAATCACTGGCAACACACACTGGTCATAGACCTGCGTCTTCAGACACTGCGGAATTTTGGACGAGAAGATGTCGCGTAGTTTCCCGAACGCTGCCCATCCGAGTTGGATTCTTCGGGCGACCTCTTTGTCGAAGTTGGACCGGCCTAACTGAACAATTTGTCCTAAGTAGACGTAGTGGTCGACAACTTCGAGGGTATCGTTCCCAACGACAACCGGTACAGGTGCGACATGGACATTGGACATGATCTTTGTCTTGTCCATGTTCATTTTAAGACCCACCTGTTGGGAGACGATACTGAGGTCACTGAGAATAGTATTGAGCTCCTCCAGCGACTCCGCCATGATAACCATATCATCGGCAAAACGAAGGTGAGTGATGTATTCGCCATTGATGTTGATGCCGAACTCGTTCCAGTCCAAGAGCTTGAAAACGTCCTCCAACGCATTTGTGAACAGTTTCGGAGAGATAACGTCTCCCTGTCTCACACCACGCTGCAGTTGGATTGGTTTCGTACTCTCGTCCTGTAGCCGAATTGACATGGTGGCGTTACTATACAAACACTTCAACACCTCGATATACCTATAGTCGATATGACATCGCTGGAGGGACTGCAATACAGCCCAGGTTTCGATAGAATCGAAGGCTTTTTCATAGTCCACAAACGCTAGACACAGTGGCCGATTATACTCCTCGGTCTTCTGTATAATCTGGCGGAGCGTATGGATGTGGTCTATGGTGCTAAAGCCTTTTCGGAAGCCGGCTTGTTCGGGAGGCTGGAAGTCATCAAGCCTGCGTTCGAGACGGTTCGTAATGACTCTCGAAAACAGCTTATACACATGGCTCAGGAGCGAGATGGGTCTATAATTCTTCAATAAGGTGTTGTCACCTTTTTTGAAGAAGAGCACCACCACACTCCTGTGCCATGCTTCTGGCGTATTACCCTCGAGTATGACGGAATTGAATAGCTTCTGGAGGACTAAAAGTACCGGTTTTCCACCCGCTCTCAGAAGCTCTGTTGTAATTCCGTCATCACCCGGCGCCTTGTTGTTTTTAAGCTGTTTCAGAGCCACTCTAATCTCGTACAGGCTGATGTCTGGGATGTCCTCGGTGTAGTGTCGGGTCAGTTTAGCCCTAGAGTCCTGAGCCAAACCGACAACGGGTTTCCGTGTCGAAGTGTACAACTGTCCGTAAAACCTCTCCAGCTCTCTCAATATCTCCGGTTTTGATGAGATGATACTGCCATCGTTGATCTTCAGCTTCGTCATTTGGCTTTTCCCAATAGAGGAATTCCTCGCGAACACTTTGGAGCCTTGGTTCCGCTCTATTGCGTCCTTTATACGGTTAGTATTAAAGGAGCGCAGATCGTGTCGCGTGGAGTTTGAAATCCGCCTATTGAGATGGCCGTATTCCGACATATCAGCTGAAGATTGCAATCTCATCTCATTCCGGGCTTCCATTAGTCTAATGGTTTTATTGGAGAGCTTTTGAGGTTTTCTTCGGCGTGGGGTCTTAAAGAACTGGGACCCCACTGCTTGGACAGCTTCCACAAACCCGTTGTTTATCTCGTCCGCTGTTTCGCATTCGGCTAGGCACTGGAAACGATTACGCAGTTCGAGTTGAAAGGTTTCGGGGTTCTGGATTTGGGCAGGAGCAGGACGGAGCGTGGACTTCATCAGACGAGACCGTTCTAGCTTAACATTGATATTCAGTGTGCCTCTGACAATGCGATGATCGCTACCGGTTTTGACCTTCCCGATCACAGAGACATCACTGAATATACGCTTCTTGGTTGTCATGATGAAGTCGATCTCATTTTTGGTTGAACCATCGGGGCTTATCCACGTCCACTTCCTGGATGGTCGCTTCTGGAAGAAGGAGTTCATCAAATAGAGTTCCTCCTTCTCCATAAAGTCGACCAGCCGCTGGCCCCTCTGGTTCCGCTGCCCATATCCGAACGACCCTACTCTCAACTCATCGCCATTCTTAGTGCCCACCTTAGCGTTGAAGTCTCCCATAACAACGGTGAAGTAGGATTCGGAGGTATGTATGGCTTCAGAGATCTCCTCATACATAGCCTCTACTTCATCGTCAGGGTGTGTCGAGGTCGGCGCATATACCTGGATGACCTTCAACGAATACCGGTCGGTAATTCTGAGTATCAGGTATGCTACTCTGCTTGACACACTATCGACTTTTACCACGTTGTTAATGAGAGACTTACGGACGAGAAACCCAACACCACCCTGGGACTTTCGGTCTCCTTCCCGGAAGAAGAGCATGTTGCCGGAATCAAGGATTATCGTATCCTGCCCCTCTCGTCGGATTTCAGATAATCCTATGATGTCCCAACGTAACCTGCTCAATTCTTCCTCCAGCTCGACAATCTTCTCGTCAGTCCGGAGCGTGCGGACGTTGTGTGTTGCCAGGGCCAAGGTCCGGTGGGGGTGGTAGCGAGAAATCCACCGGGGATTCTTAGCACCCCCTGCTCCTCCGTTACCTGGCCCGCTACCATAGCCAGGGATAGAGGAGCTGCCGGGTACTGGGGGCCGTCGCGCCGTTCTGTCTGTCATTTGGGGGGGGGGGGTTGCCATAATCCCCACGCTTGGCGAGCGGCTTGGGGATCGCAGTATTGGTGGTTAAGTTACAGAAGACGCTGCTGCCCATCTACTGGATTTTTTCCCTTAGTCGCCTCTTACGACACCCACGGGAGGAGAGGGGGTGGTCAATTCTAGGCCGGATACCACACGGCACATAGTTATTAGTTGCTAAAAACTCCTAGCCTATTCTCGGTAAATTAGTTATTAGTTGCTAAAAACGGTGAATGAAAATATCGTGAGGTAACCGGGTGATTTTTCAACGGTGTGTAAAGCCATGTTAGAGGCCTACAAGCGGTTAAAACTCTGATACTACACGATAAGAAGAATATTTGATACAAAAAGGTACTAAAACACAATAAAATATGTTCGTTTGAAGGATTAAAGTTCAAAAAGATAAAACTACAAACAGTTCTCAACTCTTTCTTCATTTTAATTTTGAAAAGCGTCTAAATACTTTACAGTTTAACACAAGACGAAATTAATTAAAGTTTGGTAGCCAGTGGCACCATAAAAAAATTACGGTTTATGTTTGAAGTTTTATAGTTACTTTTATTAATCTGGGTTTACCGAGATGACATTTTCTGTTTTAACGTTCGTTAAAAATTGCTCCCTACTGAGTAAGAAAAAGTTTTATTTAGTAATGCTACAAGATTAGCACTGGGATGGGTTCCTAAGACGGTAATACTGTATATGAAGATTACACGACCTTGTTTATAGGTTTTTCCCCCACTGAGAATGACTCCGTAACTTAATTTAGTTTTTCATTAATATGTTGAGATGGTAATTGTATATTACTACGCAAAACGAAATTCGAAGTGTTAAATAAAACCGATTTAATTTTTTTGTTTGTTTGTTTTTTTATAGGACCCAGTAGAAAGTGACTACGGAGTTTCTTGCTGGTTCTTTTCTATAAAAACAACATTTTTATACGTGATTTGAAACAACCTGATTTGACATTTTGTGAGTGCCCTTTTGTACCCCATATAATATAAAAACACACTATAACTATGACGCTTAACCCAGTTTGAAATCTACGGATTTAAAACATATAAAAATGAACCTAAACCCTTGGTCACAAAGCCAGACATTTAACCAATCAGCAATATACAAGTTACTTAAAATCATTATTGATTTTATTAACACTTGACTGATACAAAACAAAAACAATATCCACATATGAAACCCTATTCCACCGCCTAATAAAATACAACCTTTATGAAATTTTAACGAAGTAATTAATCCTCGTTACTAGTGTGGTGCAACCGGCCGTTAACCGTGCATCATTTATGTGGACAGCCCAAGGAAAATATAACGACCTATACATTGATGGGTATTGATCTGTTATACATTTTCTGACACTGGCAATTACTTTTTATAAAAGTAGTGGCAGGAAATAAGATTGATGTGCTTTTTACGTATTATATTTTAAAAAAAAATTCTCTCTCTCCTCCACTCCACTTTGGGAATCGCTGAAGTACCATATAATATGTAAAAAAACAAAAATTTTATTTTTTTTATTCAAACTCCTGGCAATTAAAATTGAAACACAATATGATACTGTTAGTTAGGGCCCTGTAATATTTCCCCGAAGGCTTACAACCGGCTTCATCTACAACGGTATCCGGCTTTCAATTCTAATATCCACCCTCCTATCCCTTGAACCCGCAATTTAATTTAAAGCCTAGATCAAGGATAAGGTCCCTGATAAAGGTTATTTCTTAAGTAATATTTATAATTTTATATAACATGAATAGTTATATATTTATTTAATAACATAAAAAGTAAACATAAATATAGTATAATGAAATAGTACCTATGTACTTCTTGCACCAAACAAAAAAACGAGAACTTTCGAGGCTCGAGGCAAGACAGTAAAATGACAGCTGCGGTACCTATTCTAAAGTTTAAAATTAAAATAAACCCTCGTTGGTGCCATCCGACAAATCGCGTGATCTACTGTCTCTACGCCAGTGCTACGTCGTAGGCCGGCGGAGCCACACGCTGCGCTCCGTAGCCGAGTGCTACGATATTTGATACGAAAAATTCTTTGGTGTTACCGCTAACAAAAATAGTATTGTTCTAAAAAATATGGTTTCTCTTTTAAAGTAGCAGCAAAGTGAAGTTCTGTTTTTTAAATATAATTAAAAACTTTTTAGTTAATGTTAACTTAAATGGTTTAATTAAAATGAGTGTAGAATTATTGAACCTACTTAAGTATGAGGCGAAGATTGAATCTGACAGTAAATGTAAGTAGGATTTTTTAAATATTTTATAACTGCTTAATAATTTTTTCATGCCTAAAGACAAGTGTTTATAAGTCGTTATTATATAAAATAAATTTTATTTCCAAGTACAATTAACCAACAATTACTATCATTGCTATATATTTTTTATAGGTAACAACTAATATAGAAAAAATGTACGTATTCAAATTATTTTAACGCTACAAAGGAGATTCACACCAAATTAAAAACAGTTTTCACTTCGGCTAAATTAAATCACACCGAACAGTTAAAAGCAAGCTCATCTTTAATTCCCCTAATTTTTTTTTTGTATCGACATGTGCTAACCGTCTCACGTGGAAGCAGGCTGCCATGTTGTAGAGATTGGTCAGTCAATAAGGATGTTAGCGAGGTTGACCGTCCAGGGTGCGCCGGACCTACTTAAGTATCGTCACTCGGGGAGGCTCTCTACTTGTTCTCTACATAAAAACCAATTATTTTAATTTTCTCCTTTATTACTTATGACATAACTTCTTCATATATACTTATGGCACTAAAAATGGCAATATGCGACTTATAAAAACTTCCAGTATAGGGATATGACTGCCTATATCCCTAGCGAAATTTGAGGGTTATTAAATTTAAAATAATAACAGCCTATATTTTTTCCACGGCATGGCAAAGGCCTCTCGTAAAGAGTAGGATTGAGCATTGATCACCACGCTCGCTCACAGCGGGTTGGCGACTTCAGATAATTAAATCCAGGTTTCCTCACGATGTTTTCCGTCACCGTTAGTCGGTAGCGTCTTAGAATAACTATGAAAGTATTTATGGCATTGAAAAAGTCACATTGAGACTTGCCTGTATTTAAACATGCAACTTTGTGCAAATAAATTCGGGAACAGCTAGGCCACCACGTCTAAATTCATAATATACCTACATATTTGTCAATTACATTGGGACCTAAAACATAACTGGCGAAATGTGGGTGTACTATATGTGCAGCTCTGCCTACCCCTTTGGGGAATAGAGGCGTGATGTTATATTTTTTTATATTTGTCAATTACCTCACCCTTTTCGTTAACAATCTCCGCTATTATAGTTTAAGATCCTTGTCTAACTCACAATGTAACCCGACACGAAGTACATAGTTGAAGGCTCACACGCAATGTTTACATTAATTCCTTTTCATTCGACCAGATAATATCCTTCATAGTTAATGTATTGTTTATATATCGTCTACATGACATTACATGTGTATTACATGGTGACACATGTCTGTATAATAATAAAAGTAGAGATCACCATGCGGCTGAATATTTCCGTAATTATGGTAAAAATTGTAGCTTACTGCACTTCTCCATATAAACTAACTGTGCCAAATTCCTTAGTCCTCCGTTCGCGATTTTTTACAAAAATAGAATCCAAAGTTTTTCTTCACATAATAATATCATCATCATCATCAGCCGGAAGACGTCCACTGTTGTACAAAGGCCTCCCCCTTAGAACGCCACAATTAACGACAGCTTGCCTATAGCATCTACTGGTTGCATAATATATAGATGTAGTATACTTAGTCTTTTACTTATTATCCGCATAGCACTGTAAGAAAAAAAAGAATTCGAAGAAACATTATCAGAATTTAAATGTTTTCTAATTAAAAGTATGCCTATCAGTCTCCCAATAGGTGGCGAGACTAGTGCCATTCATTGGGTCCACGTTAGCAAATGACATCTAAAAATCACGATTGAAGAGTTTTCAATATGTTTCCATACGTCTGAAGCCAACAAGTAGACCTACATTTAATTTACAGTTAACCAAAGATTAAGTACGTACTATAATTTATATGTTACTCATTTGAATTTATCTAATAGGAATGTTCGATTATTTTCTACCGTCAGCAGTTAGCCCAAGTGAATACGGCTCGCGACACCGCCGCGTCACCTGCTCATGAATAGTGGCTCCGTTTGAGTCCAAAACTCGGGCATTTCTGAATATTCACGCGAGTAATGCGGCGTATATAGTAGATAACATAATTATATATACAGGTAGTAAAATTTTGACGATCTGATTAGTGCATTGGCTAAGCAATTTGACATTTTGTGTGATCCGCAGATGTTTGTCCCGGGTCTGGGTGTTTGCGTACGTGATATTTCATGATTGTGAAAGGTACCCGTGACGTACAGGAGATATTCCCAGGGTGGCGTGAGGTTTTCTTAAAAGCTAAAAAAAAAAGTTAACACACACGAAAATTATTATAGTAAAGTAGTGAAGCTATTATGTTATAAAATGCAAGGCAACAATTGTAACTTAAGCTCAACTTATGTTGAGTAGCAACTTGATTAGTGTCAAGTGTAGGTACGTAGGTACTACTTAAACGCTAATCAAGTATCTACTCAACTGGAGTTGAGCCTATTCAACTTAAGTGTTTAAATCCGATTGAACACAAACGTTTAAATCAATCCGAATGATATCTGACGATCCACCTACCTACTCTATCTCCTCCTAGACAAGTGGAAAACTCTCGACATCGAAATCGAATAGAATATTAACTAAATGTATAGAAATTAGATAATGGTTCGATTATATAATTTAATAGCCTTCCTGGCAGAAGACGCCTGGTAAAGCAGCCCCTACCGGCTCCAATTGCGTTTTCAAACAGTCTAGGAACTCATTAAAAAATACACACAAAATTTCATGCAAATCGGTCCAGCCGTTTAGGATGCGTTAAGTGAAACAAACACATGTACAGAAGAATTATATTGAGATATTTAGTCAATACCATAAATTCATTCTATTCGACTTCTATTCGCCATTGGTTTGCCGCTAGTCTAGGGGCCCAACTAAAAAACCATTTCTAATGTAATACAAACAATAACATACCAAGAAATTGACGTCAGCTGTCTCAACAGAAGCTTAAAATATCGAGTAGCCACAATAACCTTACACTGATATGTTTTATTCAACACAAATCGATACTATAACCCACAACCAATTGACAAGCTGAACCGCAATGGTTACCATTGAAATGTCTATAATCTGTCACAGCTATTACATGTGTAGAATTGGTAATTGAAAGCTTTTGTTTTATATAAGCTTTGATTTATATTCAGTGTACAAACAATAACAGTATTAGCGTTATAAATTAAGAAACTTAATGTTAAAGTCTAAAGTTTTGCCAGTCATTTTATAGGTCTCAATGTAATAGGGGGCTAGCTTATTGCCATCATCATCAGCCGGAAGACGTCCACTGTTGAACAAAGGCTCCTGGGAGGCCTTAGAATGCCACAGCAAGGCACAAATTCTAACTCCGTGCTGCTACTAGACCTCGTGTTCTGCAGTCGCACTTAGCCACCACTAGACCAACGAGATAGCTCTGATTTATATTCAGTTTACAATAACATTAGTATTTTAACGAGTTAAGAAACTCAATGCCAAACGAATTACAAGAAATAAATACAAAAGTTATAGTTCCAGATTATTTAAATATAATTATATTCGACGACCTGATTAGCGTAGTGGCTAAGCGATTGGACTGTTGCGCTAAGGGTTGCGGGTTCGATTCCCGCACGGGGCAAAACTTTGTGCGAACCACAGATGTTTGTCCCGAGTCTGGGTGTTTGTGTTTGTGATATTTCATGTTTGTGAAACGCACCCACGATACAGGAGAAATTCCTAGTGTGGGGCCACGTTTTTTTTAAAGAAAAAAAAGAAAAATATTAAAGATAATTCTTCGAAAAGGTGGACAAAGGTGCCACCATATCTTGCTAGCCATGTTATAGGTCCTAATATAATAGGGGGCGAACCTATTGCCATCAACAAGGCACAAATTTAAACTCCGTGCTGCTACTGAAAATGACTTAAGGGAAAAATCCAGTAACATTGTACTAGCCCAATAATAGACCTCATGCTCAGTAATCGCGTTTAGCGACAACTAGACCAATGAGGCAGTTCTAGGACATAACCTATTTTTAATGTACAAATCTTGGAACTGAAGAGTTAGCAACTTATCGACAATAATTGTAATGATAGCCTGTATTTGTACACTGCAGGGCAAAGGCCTCTTTCCACCTAGAAGAAGGACAGTCAGAACTGGGCTTTTAAGCTGCATAATATATTGGAGATTTAAGAGGATTGGGTACTGCATTTTTTACATAACACAGTTTTTTTTGTAATCGGAAGAAAGACGCAATTTGTTTTAACTCCGTTTCTCAGAAAAAATCTGATAACAAAAGAGAGAGAGATTAGAAATTATTTCGTTGTCTAAGCAACGGCTATGCCATTAAGATTTTTATAAATAGGGCAAATGCAATACTTATTTAAATAGTGACAGTTTTGTATGTTAAATATAATTACAATAATTTAACAAACAATGTAACCTACTTCTAATTATAACTATTTTACAACTTAATTCTAATACAAAATAAAAACAATAAAAATAAAAAGTTAAAAGCATCAAAGAATTCATCCCCATCGATGTCAACCGGTAACGTGCCCAAAAGACTGGCAGCATTGCCACGTTGAATGGCAATGTTGATTCTTTGGCCAAAAAGTGAACCAGCCCTATGGTCACGTGTGGAGTCGACTAAGCGCTTTGCTAAATCGTTAAAAAAAGAATACAATACTTGATTTGCATGACTTCAAATTACAAAAGCATTTAAAGTATTTCTTTAGCCCATGGTATTCTCATATCATTATGTCATATGGAAGGCATCCATAGACAAATATTCTCCATAAACCACATAGAATGTAGGCCACGGTCGCATCCGATCATCTCACGACCCTTATAAATTGTGGCGGTTATAGAGATATACGTCGTAACTTGTGTGTTTGTTTGTGGCTTTGTTTTTAAACCTGTCACATCGCTATGATTTTTATCTGTGTAATTAATTTATTTTTTTGAAATGCTACCACCAACTATCGTAATAGTCAAAATATTTTGGAATTACACTAAGATTTGTGTCTACATTCAAATGCGTGACCTTTTGCAAAGAAGGCTTATGTTTTTATTGAAATTGCAACCTTTATCTTGGCATACCTCTGACCGTCATACCACTCGGCAAGAAGTTAGAATTATATTCAGTAGTTGTGCTTATCACGAAATTGGCAAACACGACAAATAATGCACTCAAAACTCTCTTAAAAAATTGAGCTCTCAGCTTTGTTTGTTATACGAAGGAAGTTTACCCCGCATATTTATGGATCTTCATCTCCCACATCATTACATCATACGGAAGGCATGCGCAGATTCCTATGAACCGCAGTAAATAGGCCAGGGTCGCCCATCCACCATCCCTCACCACCTTCAAACACCCTGATAATATCCCTTCAGCTGTTATTTGACGTAATGATGTTTACACTGCTATGAGTTCTACAAAAAGATGAAGATGCAAATTAAGTCTGGTTTTGTGCATGTTTTGTAGGATTTGCGTGAATACTTATCCCTACTAATATTACAAACGCGAAAGTTTGTAAATATGGATTGATGTTTGTTAATCTTTTACGTAAAAACGACTTAATGGATTTTAATGAAATTTCATATGGAGGTAGCTGACACCTTGGATTTAAACTAGGCTATTTTTATCCCGAAAAAACGTAGCGGGTTACCCCGCGGGGCGCAGCTAGTACAGAATGAAGGGGCCCAAGACAAACAGCAACATGATACTCGAATTGAAATCTAATTCAATGAAAAATATGGGACTAGCTGTTCCCGCGGTTTCACCCGCGTTACATTATACCTAGTTATTTTTTTTCGTGACATCGTCCTGCCTTTTTTCCGTGAATTAATTCTACATTTGGATGGCTATTATATTACTTATAATATGCCACTAGCCTTTGCCTGCAGTTTCACCCGCTTTAAGTAGCCTATGTCGTTTCTCGGGTCTTAAACTTTCTACATGCCAAATTTCGTCAAAATCCGTCCTGCGGTTTAGTTGTAAGGGGTAACAGACAGACAGAGTTACTCTCACATTTATAATATTGTTTTAGATTACTATACGCTATTCAGGGCGGAGACGAATCCAACAAATGAGAGATCAATAAAATTGGTTTAGCTCCAGCCGTTCTTGAGTTATAAATAGTGTAACTGACCCGACTTTGTTTTGTTTCTATGTATAGATAGATAGACTTCTCTTTATTGTACACCATTTATTTCTTTACAGAAATAAATGTATTTATTGACCAACGAATACATTTTAACAAAAACGTACCCATATTATATTTCATTAAATAAAATACTATTTTACTATATAGATCAATTAATAACGTATATTATCTCATAAATTATATAGTCGTAACATTATGTTTTCATTCATTTATCATTCTATTCGCTTTATTTGTCAAGCGTTTTTCTACTTGCCTCATATCCAAGGAAAACCCTGGAAGAACTAGTGAAGGGAAACAAGAATCTAAAAGAAAAAAAAACCCGTACCATTATCTCCATCGTACCCTCTTCATAGTTTTAAGTGCTGACCGTAAAAATAAATAGATATAAGTGAGTGACTTGACTGCCTCGTTGGTCTAGTGGTTGCTAAGCGCGACTGCTGAGCACGAGGTCCTGGGTTCGAATCCCGGGTCGGGCAAAGTGTTACTGGGTTTTTCCATTAGGTAATTCTCAGTAGCAGCACGGAGTCTGGATTCGTGCCGGGTTGATGGCAATAAGCTCGCCCCTATTACATTGGGACTTAAAACATAACTGGCGAAATGTGGGTGTACTAATTGTGCACCTCTGTCTTCCCCTTCGGGGATGACAGGCGTGATCTTATGATAAGTGAGAAATAGTGTTAAGTTTCCCCAAATAGAAGTGTCGTAAAGTTATTAAGGTAATTGTAAAACTTATAATAACTTACTTCCCGAAATAGAAATACTTTTGAAGACTTTTCTGACCAAATTGTTGTCTGGAACTTTGCCAACAACTATTTACTTATGCTAACTCAAGTTGCTCAATGATATTCTTGGTCTAATATACCTTTTTTTAACATGATTAAGTTAGGAATTTAGTTGAAATGTCGCAATTAGTCGAATAAAAATTATAGATAGATTTTGATAATAGTCTTGGCGCGGTTAAGAATAATGGAACTTTGTAAACTTACCAATGTGTATCATATTTTTTTTTATAATGAGTAACCTCTGGAGTTTTTTGCCGGTTCTTCTCCATTGGTATGACATTTTGGAACCGTGCAACTAGCATCCTAACGTTTCATAAGCGCCTGTAATAGGTTTACGTGAAATTAAAACATTTTGAATTTTGAAAAAAGTCCAACCTGCTGGCTTGTTAGGCATAAATGGAACAAATGCTAGATGCTAGATTATCCTAAATGGGGTTGACATAGTATTACGTCTAATTGACCAAACTATTTTACGAAATACATGTGAACCCTTTACAAGTGTACAATACACATTCACCATTATATTCTCCTAGCTTTTGCCTGCAGTTTCGCCCGCGTTAAGTAGCCTATGTCCTTTATCGGGTTTAAACTTTCTACATGCCATATTTCATCATAATCTACCAGCGGTTTAATCGTGACGGTGAACAAACAGACAGATTTACTTTCCAGGCCTAAACTGTTTAGTTTATTTAGACAAGACAATTGATCAATAGCCCTTTTATCTCCAAAAAGTATTTTATTTCTTCGTAAATATTAGAGTAGGCCGACATTTAAACAATGTTATTTCATTGAAATATTATACAATTGTTTACTCTCTTATTCGGGGCGCGCCCAACATTTTGGTGGGTATTTTTTATAAGAGTTTAAGCCTCTTTATACTATCTCACTAGAATTTCTTTATAGAAATAAATGTATTTATTTACCAACGAATAGCTTTTAACAAAAACTTACCCATATTATATTTCATTGAATAAAATACTATTTTACTATAATGGACAGCTCAAATTGTCTCACTAGGGAGCACTACACAGAACACTCTATTTCACTCCTCATTTGTTAGTATATTATGAAATACGATTGACATTCATTATAAAGAAAATTTTCCTAATTGCTAACTAATACATAGCAACAAAACCATATAATACAATGCATTATTTTCTATACTTTATATACCTCAGTGGTCACTATTCAACTTCTTCCTTATTCCCAAAACTTTCCCGAATTTGTAGCTCTCTTTCTAGATCTAAAAGTACGTGACCAGACTATCGTAACCAATTCTTATACGCGAATACTCAACAAAGTTAAATAGAAAACCCCAAGAACTGCTTACTGAAGTATAATAGAGCTATCACCCTTTTTGCCCACTAAAGCATAGTGGCGACAAACATGGACCACGCCCATCTTGATCACACTTTTTGTTATACCAAAGTTTGTTCGTCGTATGTTTCGGACTTCATTTGAGTTTTATTCGGATCCTTTTTTGTACTCTGTTTTCCACATACTCATAGTAGCTACATTGAAGTTGTAATTATGAATATTGGAAGTAAAGTTTTTCTGTGTGTTATTATTATTACCGTATGGTTGATGATCAACCTGGTGTCAGAGTTTAAACAGCCTGTAGGTCTCTGACACAGCGTAGAAAAATCTCTCAGGTGTGCCGGTTTTCTTACGATATTTTCCTACACAGTTTTTAGCAACTGTTAACTAATTTATAGTACGGACATGAATTAGAAACAAAAACACACATTTTAGCATCGTTTATAAGAAACAGAGCTTATGTTCCAACGTTGTCAAGTACATAGTAACGTATTTTATGTAAGTAAAGGAAAGGGATGTAGTCAATCTAAAAAGGGAAATTCGTTGTTTGTACTCCAAGATTACTTCTTACAAGATTCGAATGATATTTAATGTTTATTTATGTCATTGACTCGTCCTTTCTCTTTCATACGGACCCCATTTGTTACGGTTCAGTGGTCATTAAAACTGACAAAAGATGTAAGGAAAAACTTTGATGTTTGCCGGCCTTGTAAATCCTTCGAATATTAGTGATTTTGTGAGTTCGAATGTTTGTTTAATCACGCCTCAACGGATGAACGGATTTCAATTATATTTGGCTCACAGGTAGATTCAAGATCTGGTTCTTAATTTAAAAATGTATTATAAAAGCTCTTTTTTTTCGTCTAAGACTTAGGTTTTTAAACTGTTTTATTTGATACCTTTCTCTTCGATTTCTATCTGACATGAATTAGCCACTTGTCTGGGAGGGGGACAGGGTAAGGAGTAAAGAAGGTTTTACTCATCAACTAGCAAACGTCATTCAGGAAACTGACCGGCGAAATGGCCAGTCTTCCACGTGGCGTTAATGTAGATATTTACTTATGAAAACAAAAACAATACTATTAGTTAGTTCAAGGTGAGCTACGCAAACATGCCGAATAATTGTCAAGTCAAACCCAAGGGAACTTCAATTGTGGATTCAATTAACTAAATACTTATTTAGCTAATTGAATATTTAAACAATGAATTTGGCGTAGCTAAGTGGATTGTTCGGGCGAGGTGACGATAGGTGAACTAAGTTGTAGGTAGCCAAAAATAGGTGAGAGAATCGTGAGTTATCTGGAGGCGAGTTGGGTCAAGGATATCCATACTTCCATACTAATATTATAAATGTGAAACTCTGTCTGTTACGTCTTTACGACTAAACTGGTAAATTTTGGTGAAATTTGGCATGTAGAAAGTTTAAGACACGAGAAAGGATCCATAGGCTACTTAACGCGGGCGAAGCTGCGGGCAAAAACTAGCAACAAATAAATGTGAAATTTGTATCTTTGTATGTCCTATAGGGGATAATCTTGGAAACTATCCATCTAATTTGTGTGATCCGCAGATGTTATCCTCGAGTTCGTGTGTTTGTGTATGTGACATTTCATGTTTGTGAAACGCACCCACGACACAGGAGTAATTCCTAGAGTAGGGCGACGTTTGGTCAAAATATAAATAAATGTTTAGCCACTTTTGTTCCTTGTATATATCGGCGCGACCAACTAGAACAATTAAGTTTAATCATTTGATTGTCCTTAAATTAGTTTATAAACCATCAGTTGATTACTTTGAGTTTATTACGATGTAAAATTAATGTTATCATTGTAATTTCAATACTTAACCTAAAAACTTGTAAACACGCGCACGTGTGCCGAGCCCTATAAATACGGCCGCACGGTAGGCGATCGAGTCAGTCGCACTCGAACCGCCGTACAGTACGGACCTCTGGGACGTCGTTACGCTGCCCATTGAATAAACGAAGTTTATAAAGTGTGAGTAGTTTTCTTTGAAAATGAGTGGTCATCAAGAAGACAACAATTGTGACGTCAGCATTGCTGACGTCACACTTTTTAAAAACAATAAGGAGGTTCCTTCTCCGTCATATACTTTAAGAATTAAAATAATACAAATGGTTCTTAGCGAAGAAATAAATGATAGAAAAAATGTGTAGGTAAGGTACCTAGATATATTATTATGATTGTCAATGGTTCTGTTATGACAGGTGGAAATAGTTAAAATACTCCCAGGCTTTATACAGATCTAATATAACATAATTATGTAGCCTTTATAGAGTTTATTGAGGGAAAGTTTGTTGACGTCATGATCGGTGGCCGTGGTAGAAAAAGTGAAGGTATTTGCCCTTATCATGTCCTAAAACTAATTCAATGGTAATACGTTTATCCTAAATAATTTATTATTTGATTGCTCTAAAAATATATTTTTTTGTCTTTCTTAAACACCATTACGCACCTGAACACTCCCATAATTTTTGCTTGCCGTTGTTAGCTGTATAATGATGTGACGTATGTATGTCGGGTTTCAAAAGGCTGTATGTCGCTAACAACATACTTGCCTTATACTTGAATATTATTATTTGACGTGTCACGTGACGGGCTTAAAAGGCTGTATGTAAAAAGTGACTGCCAATGGATAATTTATAAGATAATTTGACGACCTGGCGCAGTGGCCGAGCGATTGGATTGCTGCGCTAAAGGATGCGAGTTCAATTCAGGGCAAAAATTAGTGCGAACCGCGGATGTTTGTCCAGAGTCTGGGTGTTTGTGTATGTGATATTTCATGTTTGTGAAACGCACCCACGACACAGGAGAAATTCCTAGTATGGGGCGATGTTAAATAAAAAATACATACCCAGTTAGGGAACTTTATCAATAAGTACCGGAATTTGTCCACAGCTTTGTTTCACAGGCAACAAAATCCTTCCCCCTACTTCAAGTTACTGTTTAGAGGTCTGAGCGAGCGTAATATGAAACGAACCTCCATTTAAAAGTTTGTTAGTAGAAAAAGTATAACTTTCTCGGCCGTTTCTAGTTTGAGGTCAACAAGCGTTACGGCTTCAAGAGGGTAGGTCCCCAATGGGCTGTTACAGACATACTTGGATGGTCCCCACTGATTATAGAAGTAATAGAATGGAGCACGTAGGCTATTCGTAGATTCATTACATTGTAGCAATTGAAACTAGAATGGAACAACTGGGGCCCTAGACATGTGGCAAAAGGCTAGATACATAGGAATCGACTACAATGAAATGAGTTCATGTAAAAAAAAATACAAACTTTTAAATCTGCTAGGCTTAAAGTACCTGTAAAGACAAATTAAACAAGCCCAAACACGATGGGGTTGCATCATTTCGTTACAGTGTTCCTATGACCACCTACGACTCCATCATCAGACCAGCTCAAAAGTACTATACCTAATATTGTATTGTCACCGAACCTGTGTATACAAAATTTCATTTTAATAGACAGGAGGCAGCCAAGCTTTTTCTCCTACTTAAGTACTTACAAAGTCTATTAGAAACTGTCGTACTCTGTGTCATATCGAATTCTTGCATCTTTGGCCGATTTAGTGAAAGTCATTTAGTGAGTGAACTGTTACATAACGATTGGTCTCCTTCTGTCATTAGTCATTTGGCATGAAAAAGAAGAAGATGGTTATTTTCATTTATTGGGTACCTACTTGATAAGGCGTATACTTTTAGCATTATTATCTAACCTAGAAACTTAACCTTGCTTCCTTTACCGGTTTCACTAAGTATTTTTAAGTACAACAATATATATTTATACAAATGCAGGAAAAATGCTAACCAAGCGATCATCCGGCGAAACCACGGACAAAATCCGGTTACAAAATAAAGGGAAATGCAAGAAGCCGCGTATATTTAATCTGTTTAGCTTAGCCTTGAAAACGCCATAAATTTTACACGAAGCCTTGAATTGCGTCATCCATAATTTGAAGACAACCGCCAAAATAAGCACAAGAGATTTACTTCTTCAAGGCGAGAGATGAATGTACTCAGTTTTCTGGCCATCTTTGTACACAAATAGCACGAACGCTAGAATGGAATAGAATGATGAAAGTTTGTTCAATTCGTCTAGTAACAAATAGCGTTCGT
Source organism: Abrostola triplasia (assembly GCA_946251915.1). Classification (NCBI taxonomy): domain Eukaryota; kingdom Metazoa; phylum Arthropoda; class Insecta; order Lepidoptera; family Noctuidae; genus Abrostola; species Abrostola triplasia. Next base: position 9,873,802 of record OX276432.1, on the reverse strand, counting down.
GTCACATGTCGACATTTAATTTACAATTATACATACATAAAGTCACACCTGTTTCCCTGAAGGGTAGGCAGAGACCACGGATTTCCTTTTGCTATAATTCTGGCATACCTACTTCTTTTATTTTTTTCATTCACAATTATGTAGGTACTTATTGCTTTTTGAATTAAGTAACGTTGTCCCACGTTAGGCATGGTTGCACTTTTACTATCTGACGGGGTTTGGCGGCTATTGCGATCCCGCCTTCCTGTAATCAGAAGCACAGTGCAGGCATCGCGAGGTTTTTAGTGGTAGGTACGTCTCTGTGATTTTATTAGGTTCATCGGGGAGAGTCCTGCACATCCTAGGCGTCTCCCAGTGGCGAAGGATGCGCAATGCATTTTTCAAACATTCCAGATTTAGATCGAATAAAGGGTGTTTTCTATAAGGTTTTATCGGTCAACACATTTTTTTTCAAATTCAGACCAAGAATGCTTGTTCTCAAGATAGTAGGATTATTTATAGAAAACATTTGGATAATCGTATATAGTAGAATCATTGTTATTTCAGTATTCAGACACTTTCTATATAGACAGCGTGTTACGTCACTAACCTGTCAGACACTGACGCGATGACGGTTATTAACCCTTGGCATGTTATTGGGTACTTTGTTTTTTTTTAATGTTGTAAGGCTTGAATGCTATGCTATGTCAGCTTTAGAATTAGTTTTCTAATCAATATTACATCTAGTGTCCTAGTTTTAGGTAAAGGTGTAGCGACATTTACACTTCGAAGGACGCATGACGTTGCCAATCCTGCATCGCGCTAGCGAAGTAATCGCATTCGCTAACAATATACACAGCCGCCCCCAATTAAGAAGTGGGGGGGGCGCCGCGGCACACCAGGCATTGCACTGCCTGGCCAGAAAATCTTCCCTCTTCGTTGGAGGAACTTCAAATCCCTTCCTCCACAAAGGCAATAATGAGTTAATGAGTCTTTTAATATCGTGTTTTTTTAAACCCACTACCGTTAAAAGGTAGCTCATTAATAGTCTATTTTCTAATGTTTGGCAGACAAACTGACCTTTATTTTCTTTCAAGCTAGATTGAAATCTGCATCCCTTTCCACTATGTCCAAATACTATACACCCAAGACCTTAAATTCTGCATAAACTGGCGACCAATAGAAAAATAATTTGCCCTCGTATCTCCGAATTTATAGACCTCACATTCAAGAATCACAGCTAGCTATAGTCCTGGCACGTTCTCACACGTGAGCTAAAATGAAGTGTTGTATTTTCACCTAAAATACCGCATTGAATTTTTGAACGGCTTTGAACATCGCCGGTTTCTTTGGCCGCATGGCAGTTGACAGCTGAGCTTGCAGTGTTCTGTTTATTTTCAGACTGTCTCGATCAAACTATTCTTACTACACACATCAACACCGTCTAGGGATATTTTGTATAAAGTTCTTAAACTCAAAAAATACTTGCCACTTTTAAATTCTTTTGAAGAAAGTTTATTTTGTAAGCCTTTTTGAACGATTCTAAATTTGAATTTGAAAAAATACATTAAAAACAAAAGATTTACGCGGCATAATGGTAACGAAGTCCGAAAGTTTAATTTACCTACAGTAGTTTGTGGCAATTTTTTTGTGTCCAATTTAAGTTTTATAACAAGTTATCGGTTAATTCCGAATTAATGTTATTGTGTGCATCATGCAGCGGCGCCATTTAACTAGAGAAGAAATGTTAAGGGCAGTAGGCATGCTCCAAGCTGGGGCTACTCAAGGGAGTATTGCTGAGGAGTTTGGAACAAGACAAAACATGATATCAAGGTTATGGTCACGTTATAGTGCTACTTGTGAAGTGGCTGAAAGACACCCAGGCGGGAAGCGCATAACCACTCAACGACAAGACCGATTTTTGCAAGTTGCCGCGAGAAGTCGGGCCATGCAGTTGGTTCAGAGGCTCCAGTCAGAGCACCAGTTGGTTGTGAGTGACCAAACTATGAGGAGAAGGCTGCATGAAGCTAACCTTCATGCTCGCACACCGCTTCGTACTCCAGCACTATGCCGAGGAAATCGTGGACAACGAATAGAGTGGGCTCGTGAACATTTGCTCTGGGAAGAAAACCAGTGGTCTGTAGTGCTGTTTACCGATGAGTCCCGGTTCGGTTTCCATCCCGATACACATAGGGTGCGTGATTGGCGAGTTCCTGTCGTGAGAGCCGTCTGCAATGTCTTCAGGAAGTCCATTCATACCACGGCGGAACAATTATGGTTTGGGCGGGAATTCGTGTCGGTGGAAGAACAGACCTCGTTTGGATCAGACACACCATGAAGGCTGAAAAATACCGTAACGAGGTGCTGGTACCAATAATCTACCCCCATCGACTACAAATAGGCCAAGAATTCACGCTCATGCACGATAACGCCCGTCCGCACACAGCGAAAGTGGTGACAAGCTGGTTGCAGGAGCACGACGTATCGGTCTTACGCTGGCCCGCTCAATCGCCTGACCTAAACCCCATAGAACACGCGTGGGACATGCTCCAAAGAAGGGCTTTGAGGAATTTCCCTGCAAACGTTGCGACGGAAGAGCAACTTTTTTTGCATCTTAGCCGGACCTAGGACAATATACCGCAGCAAGACTTGGATAACTTAATCCAAAGTATGAAAAACCGTTGCAGAACCGTTATTAATGTCATGGGTGGTTTTACTGACTACTGATTTTTCACAGAACTGTTAAAAACTATTTATTTTTCCTTATTTGTAATTTTTTCTTAAGAAACACATTCGTTGTTAGTTTTACCATTATTTCATGTTTTTTCTTTATTTGAATAAAAATTTGTTACGCAAAAAAACATTATTTTCTTTTATTCTGGAGTGTAGTCTGATAAATGGGCTTTACAAAAATATATACATGTTGTATGCTATTTTTAATACATTTTGAGTAAATTGAGTAAATCCAAAATATCCCTAGACAGTGTTGATGTGTGTACTTGTGTATTAGGTTGTTTAGGCAAAGCGTCTGAGTACAACGATTTGTCTCACAACTTTGCTTTTAGAATGATCAGCGTAAAACAAGATATTGAATTAAACATAACATCACGCTTGTATTCCCCGAAGGGGTAGGCAGAGGTGCACATATAGTACAGCTACATTTCGCCAGTTATGTTTTTAGGTTATATATAGAATTCTTGTTCTTTTTAAATTTTAACAGCGCTAGCTCTAGTATTTAAAAGCATATCATTATGTCTATTACGTCACAATGATTCCCTTCACCGTAACCTATTGGTATCATAAAATAATAGAAAATAACAACACGGGAATTTACGCGAAAAAAACTTTATTATTTTTGTAAAAAAAAATGTTATTTTAGATTATAATCATGCAACGCGATAATCTAAAAGTTAGTATCATAAAATAACTTCAAAAGTGAGTATCATATTGAATCACAGGTCTTAAACACCATCTTGACGTCATAAGAGCTGCCAAAGAGCATAAACATTATATGAGTCGATCGAACACTTCAAATCGTAAAATGGACGTAGTTTGGTCCACATAATAAATGGTTCGCGACCTATGAATAAGTCAAAGTTCATCTAATACTGAGATGTTTGTTTTACGGCACTATTTATAGGCTAGTTATTGATGGTTCATAAAATACAGGGTGTTAATAACTGCTTTCTGGACAGTATTTAATAGCAGGACTGTTTTATAAAACGGTTGAAGGTTTGTTTTTAGAAATGTATAATTAAATTATGAGGAACCTCCTTCTTAAAATATAAATAAAACTGGAGTATTTATACTCATGCTTTATTAGGTCGACCAAAGACATTTAAACATTTGATTTCGCTTACTGTTACTGCCTCCTTACCATAAACTTAAAGCAGGAACGAAGTAAGAGCAAGACTCCGCTACGTTCAGTGTAGAACGGCATCTCGCTTCCACAACAGAAAACGTCCTGCATTAAACGTTCATAGTAAGGATAAACCCACATTTGATTATACCACGTTTTTTTTATAATATTCTGATACCTAAATGACATTTTGTATCCATGTTAAAATACTAATTTACTGCCTGTCTGACAAAGCTAGAACCCGCATTTACAACATTAAACTTTCCTAAGCCATATCTGACGTATAATCCCTTTTCGATATACAAAAGTATCCCAACAAACACATGTCAGACTCGGTCACAAGGGATGTGGATTTAGGGCTGCTACACATTAAGGTAGAAGCGGCAAGTCGAGTTGGACAAAAGAAAGAAGTGTTATGCTTATTGTTTATCACTTACCGCGGTTATAAGTGTTGTAATAATATGTATTGTTCTCCATTTCTTTATACCTTTATCTTGTCAGAATCGAAAATAGATAGGTAAAAAATATTTTTTGGGTTTTTAATAGGTTCTAGCTTAACATTTTTCAAAACTGACTAGCCTGACAACAAACTAGATTACATTATTATGGACTTCTTATTGAAAGCACCAATAATACGCTTAAGTATAAAACACGAATGCAGAAAACGCCCTCTTATTTATCTTGTTAACGACGTGACAACGTAACTGTACCAAACGCCAAAAAAGTACAAAAACCGCGCCTTTTTGCCGCGCCGCGGCCTGTGTGCTTAATTCCTAAAGCTTACACGCCTGACTGTGGTCGCGCGGCCGCGAGTCGCTAGTTCAACCGTGAAGAAACGGATAGTTGAATAGGTGTGAATGCTTTAAATGTATCGCTTTCATTTATTTCAATTTGAACGCGAATTATATTAGAATTGTTTAACGTTATAAACTTAATTATAAACGATGCTAACATAAATAGATTCAGTATTGTTTTGTTAATGTGTTATGGCTGAAAATTAATAATACAAAGCACCTTCACAATATTTTATTCACATAACAATATTATTATTTTCGTTACTAGATTTATCATATGGCAAGCTGTCGTTCATTGTGGCGTTCTAAGGGGGAGGCCTTTGTTTAACAGTGGATGTCTTCCGGCTGATGATGATGATGAATGCTGCCAGCCTTTTGGGTACCCTGCCAGTCGACAGCGATGAGGAAAAATACAATTTTTATTTTTAACTTAATTTATAATACACACATCAACACCGTCTAGGGATATTTTGTATAAAGTTCTTAAGCTCAAAAAATACTGGCCACTTTTAAATTCTTTTGAAGAAAGTTTATTTTGTAAGCCTTTTTGAACGATTCTAAATTTGAATTTGAAAAAATACATTAAAAACAAAAGATTTACGCGGCATAATGGTAGCGAAGTCCGAAGGTATCATTTACCTACAGTAGTTTGTGGCTATTTTTTTGTGTCCAATTTAGGTTTTATAACAAGTTATCGGTTAATTCCGAATTAATGTTATTGTGTGCATCATGCAGCGGCGCCATTAAACTAGAGAAGAAATGTTAAGGGCAGTAGGCATGCTTCAAGCTGGGGCTACTCAACGTAGTATTGCTGAGGAGTTTGGAACAAGACAAAACGTGATATCAAGGTTATGGTCACGTTATCGTGCTACTGGTGAAGTGGTTGAAAGACACCCAGGCGGGAAGCGCATAACCACTCAACGACAAGACCGATTTTTGCAAGTTGCCGCGAGAAGACAACCAAATGTTACGGCCATGCAGTTGGTTCAGAGGCTCCAGTCAGAGCACCAGTTGCTTGTGAGTGACCAAACTGTGAGGAGAAGGTTGCATGAAGCTAACCTTCATGCTCGCAGACCGCTTTGTACTCCAGCACTACGCCGAGGAAATCGTGGACGACGACTAGAGAGGGCTCGTGAACATTTGCTCTGGGAAGAAAACCAGTGGTCTGTAGTGCTGTTTACCGATGAGTCCCGGTTCGGTTTCCATCCCGATACACGTAGAGTGCGTGTTTGGCGAGGTCCTGGTCGTGAGAGCCGTCTTCAACATCCTCAGGAAGTCCATTCATACCACGGCGGGACAATTATGGTTTGGGCGGGAATTCGTGTTGGTGGAAGAACAGACCTCGTTTGGATCAGAAACACCATGATGGCTGAAAAATACCGTAACGAGGTGCTAATACCAATAATCTACCCCCATCGACTACAAATGGGCCAAGAATTCACGCTCATGCACGATAACGCCCGTCCGCACACAGCGAGAGTGGTGACGACCTGGTTGCAGGAGCACGACGTATCGGTCTTAGGCTGGCCCGCTCAATCGCCTGACCTAAACCCCATAGAACACGCGTGGGACATGCCCCAAAAAAGGGCTTTGAGGAATTTCCCTGCAAACGTTGCGACGGAAGAGCAACTTTTTTTGCATCTTAGCCGGACCTGGGACAATATACCGCAGCAAGACTTGGATAACTTAATCCACAGTATAAAAAACCGTTGCAGGACCGTTATTAACGTCATGGGTGGTTTTACTGACTACTGATTTTTCACAGAACTGTTAAAAACAAATGATTTTTTCCTTATTTGTAAATTTTTCTTGAGAAACACATTCGTAGTCAGTTTAACCATTATTTCATATTTTTTCGTTATTTGAATAAAAATTTGTTTACGCATAAAAACATTGTTTTCTTTTATTCTGGAGTGTAGTCTGATAAATGGGCTTTATAAAAATATATACATGTTTTATGCTATTTTTAATACATTTTGAGTAAATTGAGTAAATCCAAAATATCCCTAGACAGTGTTGATGTGTGTATAATTACTTTTAATGTATTACATTTTCAATCCGTATTTAAAAGTTCTCAAGACCTTCATACCATGGCTACGTGACACACAAACCGACTAAAGGATTGCCAAGAGAACTGATAGAAGAATCTCCGCGAGCGTTAATAACATCGTATTGCGATTATCGCCCGCCCGCCAATTGTGGTTATGGCACTATTTCCTCTGAACAGATGTAATTAGAACTGAAATGTCTATAGTTCTATCAACTGTAATAATGGAAGGCATTATTGTGCTTGAGAACTTGAACTCATAACATCACGCCTGTATTCCCCGAAGGGGTAGGCAGAGGTGCACATTTAGTACACCCACATTCCGCCAGTTATGTTTTAGGTCCCAATGTTATAGGGGGCGAGCCTATTGCCATCAACCGGGCACAAATCCAGACTCCGTGCTGCTACTAAGAATTACCTAATGGAAAAACCCAGTAACACTTTGCCCGACCCGGGATTTGAACCCAGGACCTCGTGCTCAGCAGTCGCGCTTAGCAAACATTAGCCCAACGAGGCAGTCAAACTGACTGAGAACTTGAACTCTTTTTTTACACGCTTTATTTTAAAGGCGTACTTATGCAATGAACCTAATTTTTGAACCAGTTTGGTCATTCTCCTTTTTGCCCCGTGCGAGAATCAAGCCCGCTACCCTTAGCGCAGCAGTCTAATTACTTAGCTACCATTCCAATCACGTCGTCATTATATAAGTATTTCCTTCAATTATTTGACATAAGGTTTCTCAACATGTAAAGCTACTTAAGATGTTGATGTATGTAACATAAAATAAGATAACCATTAGAAAATCAATCATGTGCATTAACTAACTTCAATCTATCTTTCTATTTGGCTATAACAAATCTTTTAAGATGTCGAGTTTATCAAATTACTCGTCAAAACTTTTTATTTAGTTCTGAAAAACTTCGAACTTCTGCAAAGGTTAATTAGGATGCATAATGAATCCACCCATGTGCTTTAATTAAGTCTAATTAGAACTAATCTTAATCTCAGAAAGTTTAGATTCTCACTGATTGATCGATGCGATTGGAATTAATTTTTTTATAGCTTTACTAGCTTACGCCCGCGACTGTGTCCGCGTGGATTTCAATTGTTTTATAGTTTATAGCCTTCCCCGAATAGCCTATTCAACACAAAAATATTTTATCAATTCGAATCAGTAAGTTCTTGAGATTAGTGCGTTAAGCCGACCAACAAAAATACTCTTCAGCTTTATAATAATATTAATAAATATATAAGTACTAGCTGCGCCCCGCGGTGTTACCCGCTACATTTTTTCGGGATAAAAAGCAGCCTTTGTGTTAAACCCTGGATTGACACATAGGCTACTTTTGATCCTGAAAAAATGTCAGTCATCCATATGAAATTTCATTAAAATCTATTCAGTAGTTTTTACGTGAAAGATAACAAACATCTATCCATACTTACAAACTTTCGCGTTTATAATATTAGTAGAGATAGATTTAGATATAGAACCTATCCAGGAATAACTGTAGGAAACTATCATTCTATAAAACGATATCAGAAAAGCCTTAACTATTTTAACAGTTGCAAAGATCGTCCATTATCATCATCAGCCTATCTGTGTCCAATGCTACACAAAAACCTCTCCTATGGATCGCCACTAAAATCTTTAATACAAACCAAGAGCTACAATACAATAAATTCCATATAAAATACGTTTAAGTTTCGTATCAAGATAGCCAGAGGTATCCCAACTTAATTAATACTTCGCTCCAAGAGGCTAGTACGAGAGCCTGCCAACTGTCTTTATTAGTATCTAAGAGTCGTATCTCCCCGACTTTAGTCTGAATACGCTACAGGTTTATAGGCCAAGTTTTTAGTCTTTATTCGATTGCGGGCAATGCCGCTGTTAGAGGTAATTTATTGATTAGTAAGGGCTTTTTTCGGATAGGCAATTTTACAAATAACTATTTCCAATGTGAGTTTTGTATGTGACTAAAAAGAAATTTATTAATCCTGACTGACCTTCAAAAATCTACCTTCTCACAACGCAATACGTTTCTATTTATAACTTTCTATACAATATTAAAACTGTTTTTAGTTTTTAAAATCCATATATAAAATTTGAGTAACTCTGTCTGCCTGTTACGACTTCGCGACTAACCGCTAGACAGATTTTAATGCCATTTGGCATATAGAAAGTTAAAGACCCGAGAAAGTACTTAACGCGGGCGAAGTCGCGGGCAAAAGCAAGTACTTACAAAATATTTTTGATGGCAAAAATCTATACTGTACAATGTACATACTATTAAATATGTAAACATACACAAACATAGCTTATACGGATAAAGTTACCTTAGAATATCGATCATCGTATAACAATTTCATCCAAATATTGATGAATTCCAGCTACTCGTACATCGGTGCTTGCCCACAAGCATCCCGCTTAATGGCTGCGAGATTTCCTAAATGGATCCTGCACACTGGCCGCTAATTCTAACTTCAAAGTGCCAAATTAGCTTCGATTTCGAATCGAATTGAATCATTCATAATGTCGGGATCCGATTTGACGATACCCGGATAACGGAGCGACGTCCCAAACTCTGATGCATCGTTACACATTAATCTAATTCAAATCCAAATCATTGGATCTGATTAATGCGTTATTTAATGATGTAGGTTTCTATGGGGATTGGGTTTGGTGTATTTATTCTGCTATTGTGGAGAGAAGAGGTATTTTATATATAAAGATTTTAGAATCTTTGGGACTTAGGTCGCTGCGTCTTCAAACGGATTATGGAGACACGTCAGGCGCAAGCTAATCATAAGCTTTTTGATACATATTTTTAAGTGCGATTGTGGCCAGTTGGACCTTGAACAGTAGTATTTTCACATGTGTGCTTCTGCAGATAATCTGTCAAGATGCAAACTTTTTGCAGTTGCAGATTATTAATTTGCTAGCTGCGCCCCGCGGTGTTACCCGCTACATTTTTTCGCGATAAAAAGTAGCCTTTGTGTTAATCCAGGGAGTTAGCTACGTTCTTATGAAATATAACTAAAATCCATTCAGTAGTTTTAACGTGAAAGAGTCACAAACATCCATCCATACTTACAAACTTTCGCGTTTATAATATTAGTAGGGATATATATACTATAATCATCTCGAGAATGCTGTGCATAATAAAGTGTAAAATCAAGTATATTTTCATTATTTCCATATTATCGAAAATTCATGGAATGCACTGGATCGGATAACTAATGCATATCGCTGGTCCCAAATTAATCTGGACCAGGATTAGAACGGCTTCTAGTATCGGTTGGTTGATTGATATGAGCAAATTCCATTTAGCTGGAACGCCGTATTTTCATTGGTTCATAGGATTTGCGGTAGGCGCTCTTCTATCGGCGAAAACGGGGAAATTTGGGTGTTGGAGTTGTTATTCTTCATTACGCTTTATTGGTGTGAACTGTTCGGAGCATGAGGGGTTAATTGAGGAAGTATAACGTTACTTATGTTACCTACGTTCTGGTCTCAAGTTACTATACTCCCTAAGAGCGGTATTAGTTCTCTTTCCTGATAGAACATCTCTTAGAATCGTCTGGAACAGGAACTTTTATTTACTGTGATTCTATTATAAAAGTATTTGAATCATATGCTCTCATTTATTTTTAAACCAAGTAAGTAAGTTGTTGACTGCCTCGTTGGTCTAGTGGTAGCTAAGCGCGACTGCTGAGCACGAGGTCCTGGGTTCGAATCCCGGGTCGGGCAAAGAGTTACTGGGTTTTTCCATTAGGTAATTCTCAGTAGCAGCACGGAGTCTGGATTTGTGCCCGGTTGATGGCAATAGGCTCGCCCCCTATTACATTGGGACCTAAAACATAACTGGCGAAATGTGGGTGTACTAAATGTGCACCTCTGCCTACCCCTTCGGGGAATACAGGCGTGATGTTATGTATGTTATGTAAGTAAGTTGTCCGATTAATCAACCAGTTACCGATATCGTCCCAAACCGAAGTTTACTATCTATCCAACATCTAATCCCTTAAATGATACGAAAAATAATGATTACGATCATTTGCTTCGACAGTTCGACATGAGGCATCGTTCTGGGTCCCTTAAAACAACTAAAAGCGTGGTGAATATCGCTGAACACCAGCCAGCAATGCAAATGCATTTAATGCCCCATTTGTTCTCGTTCTCTAATTACGTCGGTAGGCGCACGTATGTATCGTAGCCAATTATCTGCTTTTAGAATTCAAATTGTACTAATTGGACGTGTGAAGACAAATCTCAGCCTTGTATGTAGATTTTACATGAAACTCTGCTGGGAATTTTGGGTAATTTAAGTGGATATCATGCCAAGGGGAATTTTTAATTTACATTAGCGTTTACACTTTACGTACTAAGTATTCCTTTTTCGTGTTTTGGTCTTTTTGGAGCAGTCAGTTGGGACTTAATTTATGATTTATATAAAGTGGTTACAGATTTTTTTAGGAGCCCATAATGTCCCACTGCAGGGCAAAGGCCTCCCTACTCTCTTTCCATTCGTCCCTGGAGTCCAGTTAATCTAGCCATCTCCGTTTGGGTCTGCCTCGCTGACGTTTACCTTGTTGAGGGGATTATTTCATAAAAAATATTTGGTCTGTGTGGCCCTTGTCAATGGATGTAGGCAGTGAATGATTGGTGTATAACTTTTTGATAATCGAGATCAATTACCTACACTTGCAAATATCAAAGAGATTATTGCATTTGGTTTTGTAACATTGCCCATTTTCCTCAAAGTTCCCGACAAAGAAGGGGCCATCGCGTTCCCGAGGGTGCCGTAAAACGTGTATGAGGTAATCTGAAACGGTTACGGTGAGTGGCTATTTCTGGTGCAATAATATTTAGGATATGGGGAGATGATTAAGCCAATGTCGGTTAAAACTATATAGGAATAATAAAATTGATGTGGAGAATCGGGACTACTGTACTAAGGTTCTCGAGTGGTGACCCAGAAAGTAAGACGCAGTTTTGGCAGGCCTCCCACCAGGTGGACCGACGATATCATCAGAATTGCGGACAACCCGCCTTATAGCTGATGATGGACTGCGAGAAAAAGAGTAAATTAGTATAATATAAGATTCGGGATCCTTTCTCTTTTTTTTAAATTTACGGGAATAGAAGTGACTGAGTGGGATCGACCATTTATTGCTATCATAAGACAACAACCTCGTGCTAATACAGAGAAAAATAGTCTATTTGAAACATTTCAACGTCATGTTCCAAACAGTTAAAATATTATGTATTCTTATTACAGAAATGTACCACATTCTTACAAAAAATTCCAGTCATTGGTCTACCAACTTTCATTAAGGCATACCACACGCAATTTCTGAGGTACTTAATGGAAATATATGTTGGTATCTAGCTAATAAACGGCGGAGCACTTAGAAGAATGTATGACCGTTATTATAGGGTCTGTGGTCCTTTTCTGTGTGAAAGAATGCGCCCTCTAAATGTAGTTTAACTTTATTATGTCTGTGTTTTATTTTGCTGTATTTTTGGGTTTGTATGGTAAATGTGTGCGTAAATTGTAGAGGTAATGGATGGTTTTGTATTTATTCTTTTATTTTTACTTTAAATCACATCTGCAATTCCAGATGATGTTGGAAGAGGTTTTTTTTATTTATTATAAGTTTGTGCTCCTATATTTTGCTGTAAACCATAAGTCCGATGTGACAATTTAGGTGGCTGCAGGAGTGTTTTGCTTATTTAGATCGATACACAGTTTGAATGTTAAGCGAAATAGTAACAAAACTAAAGAGTCAAGAATTTCAAATCTTATGTCTTAAGATTACTACCGGACATATTAAATGGAATTCATAGGCGAGTTCAATAAAAAGACTTCATGCTCTTTTGATTGAAATCGTCTTCTTGGCAATCTATTATATTTCTTCTTTTGCAAAAAACTTGATACATAATTAGCTATATTCACATTTAAACTAGAAAAATATAAACATTCTACTCAACGAAGTCCGCGGACTCGCCTCATAATAATTATGTACTTTAAGTTATGTTAAACATTGCAAAACAACAAACAATCACGACTTTTGTTGACTCAGTTTTGTTTGTAATTTTGTGAACGTTGTTTGTTTTAGTAGATTATGTTGGAATGTTGTACTCCATTTGTTATTAAATAGCTTGTTTACTTTTTCCTGTATTATATTTACACGTGTATTTGTTTGTGATATTCGTAGCGGCGAGATAGTAACTTCAGTTGTCTACGAGGGTCAAACTGAAAGTTCTTAGAACTGGCCACTTATAAACAATATAATAAAAAAATAACTCTAAAATTTGAAAATAGAACTCTTTGCCAATATTACTGAGTATATATTTCATTAATTTGTCATTTGTTTTACGATTTGGCGGCAAATTGAAAATTGTCTGTGTCACGTCAACATGAATTTAACACGAGAAAATTTTCGTGCAATGATTTTTTATGACTTTCGATGTCATTTAAGTCAACAAGAAAGTTATGATAGACTACGATTGGCCTTTCACGATGAAGCCCCATCTCGTGCGACAGTTTACAACTGGTTTAATGAGTTTAAACGTGGTCGCACTAATCTCACTGATGATTTACGTGAGGGACGGCCTTCTACGGCGACGACTGAAGATAACATCTGTGTTGTGCGGCGTATGATAGAGACTGACAAAAGAGTGACCTATCAGCAGATTCGGACAAGCTTAGGCATCGGTATGAGTCAAGTGCACAAAATCCTCCACGAACATTTAGCAGTCAGGAAGCTTTGCGCCCGGTGGATACCTCATAATTTGACTGAGGCTCAAAAACTCCATCGTGTGGATTGGTGCCGTAAAATGATTGAAAGATTTAACGGAGGTGACTCAAATGCTGTGTTCGACATACTAACAGGTGACGAAAGCTGGATTTACTGTTATGATCCTGAAACCAAAAGACAATATGCTCAGTTGGTGTTTCCTTTCGAGAGGTTGCCAACTAAAGTGAAGAGAGATCGAAGTGCGGGAAAAAAAATGGTGGCCTCGTTCTTTGGAAGGATAGGTCATTTCGCAACAATTGTATTAGAGGATCAAAAAACAGTTTCTGCAGAATGGTACACTACCAATTGTTTGCCACTTGTCTTGGAAAAAGTTCGAGAGAAACGACCTCGCAGTAGGATCCTCCTTCACCACGACAACGCCTCGTCGCACACCGCTAAGCGAACGATCGACTATTTGGCGACATCAAACGTTGAATTACTGGGTCACCCGCCGTATAGCCCCGACCTCGCCCCTTGTGATTTTTATTTATTTCCAAAAATTAAAGAAAAACTTAAAGGAAAGCGGTTTATGAATGCTGAAGAAGCGGTGGCTGCGTATCGCGATGCCATTGAAGAGAACCCTAAAGACGAGTGGGCAAAGTGCTTTTCCCAGTGGTTCCATCGCATGCAGCGGTGTATTGACGTGAATGGACAATATTTTGAAAAGATATAATAAAACTAATAACTGGCTAATGTAATCAGTTTTTGATTTTCTAAGAACTTTCAGTTTGACCCTCGTATATGCCAGTGTCTTTGGTATCTAGTCCTGTATTTATTTATTAATCTAGATAAATATTTTGAGAGTCATCGATTTTCTGCAGGGGATGTATTAAAAACATTATTCCATTACGTCGCAATGAAAATGTACCGTGTGAGGCGACAAATATAGTGTCGACAGGGGTCGATGAAAGTAATAGGCTCGTCACGAATTTCTAGCTAGGATCATCAGTCTGCTGGCTGGAGGCTCAAGCAGTCTTGCCTCTGTCCGGTAATGCCCAATAATACCCTCGCGGTCGTCGGCATAAACCATACTGAAAAAAAAACTAACATTCCTCACCTGACAGCTCACTAACCGTTGCTTTTTTACGTGAGTAAAATGCGTTTCGCATTCCCCGGCTCTGGGAGACGTCGGGGGTATATCGAACCCCATAAACCCAATAAGTTCCACGGGGCCTACCCACAATATACCTCACAATGCCTGCTCTGCGCTTTTGATGGCGTGGAGCCGGGATTAGAATAGTATTCTACCACCAACTGTCTAACCTTTTTTTTGTTTAACTTGTAGAAAATGCTTTACACATAACCTAACCTAACCTAACCCAATAAATAAGGCACGTCAACGTGTGTCTATAAAGTTCCCCCGTCTATAGATTTCTCTCAATTCCTCTGAACTTAAAACTCTACTTGTTAACCTCATTATCACGACACCGATCCTTTTACTTTACAAAGACGCTTGAATGTTATCAATCTTTAGACCCATTACGCCCTATTTGTAACATGACAAGACGTCTCGGGTTACAGACTTAGTTCACTAATTAAAGTAGCTCCAATATCAAGCTTGAGTTTACCAATAATGTAGGTTCGATATAGACGACATTACCTTGCACACTCGTGTAGCTAAAAGAACGTGTTTTTTTTTTATTATTGGGGAGTTGGTTTAAGACTTTTAACGCCATACGCCTCATATTTAGCCTTAAAACAATAAAAAATTATGCATGACAGTCAAAGTCTTAAGAAAAAAATATTGACTTTGAGCCGGTTTTTCAATCGTCAGGGAAATGTAGTACAATTTCATTTCGCCAGTTATGTTATAGGTCCCAATGTAGTAGCAAGAGTATTAAACTACTCATAATACATACATACATAAAGTCACGCCTGTTTCCCTAAGGGGTAGGCAGAGACCACGGATTTCCATTTGCTATGATCCTGGCATACTTCTTTTGCTTCATTCATACACATTACATTGCTCGTCGGTGATCTTTTTTCAGTTCGATTCCTACAAAAAACAGTAACGTTTTGCAACGAAAAGAGGTTGTTCATTTGTTAGATGAACAATATTCCAAGTTAATGAAATAACACTAACTAAATATACAGTTTTCATGCCAGTATCGCTACCGTATCACATAACTACCGTATTTGCAACTCAATGAGACGAGTGCACCGTACATATTGAGTGGAGCGTCCATTATCTGGATGAGATCATAACGACGTAGTTCGAACCCACTTTCATTTGTTTGATACCCTCTTATTAGCTTCGCCGATTGTAGTGACATCTGTGATCGTAATTGAGAACTATACACGGTGTACTGAATGTTGATCGATTAGGCAGTCAATTGTTCTTTTATTTTAGTTTGTAACCGACATAAAAAAGGAGGGGGTTCTCAATAGAACCCCCTCCTTATATCATTACATGGAAACACGTGTGACGACATTTACACGTGTAAAATAAACATGACATTCATGTTGTCCTACAGAGTAAACACCAGGAAAAGGGATCGATATATCTACGATTAGAATTCACAGAATGATACAAAGGTAGAATCGGTAAAATTAGTGGGGACAAGTAGACATAGCTTAAGTACCAGGTAAAAATTCTGTGTGAAGGCAGTCCGTAATCAATATTCTATCACACTAATATTATAAAGGCGAAAGTTTGTGAGTGTGTTTGTTACCTCTTCACGCTCAAACGGCTAGACCGATTTTGATGAAATTTTATATGGAGGTAGCTGACACCCTGGATTAACACATAGGGTATTTTTATCCCATTACATTAGAATTATTCAATTTATCCTACTAATATCCTACTTCCTACTAATATTATATCCTACTATCCTATCCTACTATCCTACTAATCCTACTAATATTATCCTACTATAATATTATATCCTACTATATCCTACTATATAATATTATAAATGTGAAAGTTTGTGAGTATGGATGTGTGGATGTTTGTTACTCTTTCACGCATAAACGGCTGGACCGATTTGGTTGAAATTTGGTATGTAGATAGGTTATACCCTGGATTAACATATAGGCTACTTTTTATCCCGAAAAAATGTCGCGGGTAACACCGCGGGGCGCAGCTAGTATATATATATATATAATATATATATATTATATATATATATATATATATAAAAGTTTATATATATATATATATTATATATAATATGAATATATATATAATATGAAAGTTTGTGAGTATGGATGTGTGGATGTTTGTTACTCTTTCACGCATAAACGGCTGGACCGATTTGGTTGAAATTTGGTATGTAGATAAGTTATTCCCTGGATTAACATATAGGCTATTTTTTATCCCGAAAAAATGCAGCGGCTAACACCGCGGGTTGCAGCTAGTCTTATATAATACTATCGAATATTGAGAAGAAAACTGTTTTAAATAGGCTCTTTTGAAAAATATGGCAAAATTATATGCCATTTATTTAAAATTAGTTAATGCATATTTGCAAATTTACATAAATAGTTAATAGACTATTGAAATTTAGATATTTTCAGTACCAAAAAATTTATGAAAAGATTACTTACTAGAAACCTTTTTGGATATTAATCAAGAAACAGAATTAATACCTTGAACAACTTTGACAAACATCTGTGAATCGCATACATTTTTGCCCCGTGCGGGAATCAAACCCGAAACCCTTAGCGCAAGAATCCAATCGCTTAGTTACTGCGCCAATACGATCGTCTCTCTCTTTTGACTGCTTAATTAAATATGATTAGTAACGGGTACTGAGAACCCTATTTCTTTTATTATACTTATTAAAGAATAACCGTGTATTCCTATAAAAATAAAAAAACATCTTTTATACCCGGCCTACGATACAGTGTGATCAAAGCGCTTTTGCAGTCTTTGTTTTGTATCCAGTGGCGTATTGAAGGCTCGTGTGTAAGCCAGCAGAAAAACGCAAGCTTATTTTAATATTAAAATAGTTTTAGAAGCATATTTTTTTACTTTTAATGTGGAAGTAATGTTTTTTATTTTAAAAATCTGGGTGTTCTGTTAATTTTATGGGCTGTGGCTGTCAAAGGCGGCCTTCCAGGGACGACAAAAAGTGTGATTGAATTTCACTGGTTGTACCTTCTTACTTAGTAGCTTTCTGCACTGATAGCCAAGTGGTATGACCGTTGGACTGCCAACTCAAAGGTCGCAATCTCAAACCCCGGCACGCACCAATGTCTTTTCGAATTCATGTGCGTATAAATTAGTTATCAGTTGATAAAAACGGTGAAGGAAAATATCGTAAGGAAACCGGCTGAGAGACAACGGTGTGTAAAGCCATTTCAAAGGCCTAAGCTCTGACACCAGGTCAACCATGCGATAAGAAGAAGACATACATTAACATAACATCACGCCTGTATTCCTCGAAGGAGTAGGCAGAGATGCACATATAGTACACCCTCATTTCGCCAGTTTTATTATGGGTCCCAATGTAATAGGGGGCGAGCCTACTGCCATCAACCAGGCACAAATCCAGTCTCCGTGCTGCTACTTATAATTACATAATGGAAAAACCCAGAACACAACCCGACCCAATATTCGAACCCAGGACCTTGCTCAGCAGTCGCGCTTAGCGACCAACGAGGCAGTCAATAAGAAGAAGCATGTCAAATAAACTTTTTTCAGGAGTATGGATTATTAAAACGCGTGTTAACTAATATCTTTTGTTTCCGACGTCTACGAGTTTACTTCTAGCATTTGATGACCTCAACTTACTGATTAACCTTTAAACTATTTTCGTAACATTTTCATACGTTGAGTATATTTTATGTACCTATAAACGTTATTACCAAACCGGCATTCAAATTCAGCCAGCCAATCTTATTGTACTTTCAACTTTATTAAGATGAAAATAGAATGCAAAATTGAACAAGCATCGACAAACAGTATTAATTCGATGGGCGACTGTCATTACTTAGATGATACCAGGTTCGATTCCAATAATGTTTGGTAGATTAGTGGTCTTTGTCGATTATCTATGTGTATTGTCACCAGGAATTCTACGATAGTAGGACTTGTGCTTTTAGAATTGGTTGGTTTTAAAAAATTGTTTAAACCCAAGCCGCTTGCTAAGCTTGGGGATTATGGCAAACCCTCTCTTTACCTAAGGGGGAGGCCTTTGTTCAACAGTTTACGTCTTTCAGCTGATTCTATGATGATGAAGCTGAGCAAAAATTAAAACCATTTCTTTTCGTCGGCTACCAGCTAACCACAAAACGACTGGGACACAACACAAGGAGACACAGGCATAATATTCACATAAGTCCTGAAATTAGTAGCGAATATGTAGTCACGCTCGCGATGTCCAGTCGTGGCGTGACTATAGTACATGATGGCTTGTATGAGGCCGCACTAATGATCATTGGAGACGACTTACCGTTCAATTGCGCAGTTTATTGCTAAAGAACGAATGAACGATATCTATAGACGAAGTATATGGCTCTTTAGACCATGTTTAGCTGTATTCCATCTACATACATCGTATGAAGTAGACGTTTTTCATATACAAATTTAATTTTAAACCAAGGATTAAATTACCTGTCACTGTCGTTTGCGTGTCAAAGAACAGTTATGTCAATAGCCTTAATACGGGGTTTAGTTAATGCCGGGATGATCCTCGTTTATAAATAAGAGGTTATAACTATAACTGCAGTATGTACAGGATGATGTTATGTTGTATGTTCTTCATTGAATTGACTGCCTCGTTGGTCTAGTGGTTGCTAAGCGTGACTGCCGAGCACGAGGTCTTGGGTTCGAATCCCGGGTCAGGCAAAGTGTTACTGTGTTTTTCCATTAAGTAATTCTTAGTAGCAGCACGGAGTCTGGATTTGTGCCCGGTTGATAGCAATAGGCTCGCCCCCTATTACATTGGGACCTAAAACATAACTGGCGAAATGTGGGTGTACTATATGTGCACCTCTGCCTACCCCTTCAGGGAATACGAGGGTCAAACTGAAAGTTCTTAGAAAATCAAAAACTGATTACATTAGCCAGTTATTAGTTTTATTATATCTTTTCAAAATATTGTCCATTCACGTCAATACACCGCTGCATGCGATAGAACCACTGGGAAAAGCACTTTGCCCACTCGTCTTTAGGGTTCTCTTCAATGGCATCGCGATACGCAGCCACCGCTTCTTCAGCATTCATAAACCGCTTTCCTTTAAGTTTTTCTTTAATTTTTGGAAATAAATAAAAATCACAAGGGGCGAGGTCGGGGCTATACGGCGGGTGACCCAGTAATTCAACGTTTGATGTCGCCAAATAGTCGATCGTTCGCTTAGCGGTGTGCGACGAGGCGTTGTCGTGGTGAAGGAGGATCCTACTGCGAGGTCGTTTCTCTCGAACTTTTTCCAAGACAAGTGGCAAACAATTGGTAGTGTACCATTCTGCAGAAACTGTTTTTTGATCCTCTAACACAATTGTTGCGAAATGACCTATCCTTCCAAAGAACGAGGCCACCATTTTTTTTCCCGCACTTCGATCTCTCTTCACTTTAGTTGGCAACCTCTCGAAAGGAAACACCCACTGAGCAGATTGTCTTTTGGTTTCAGGATCATAACAGTAAATCCAGCTTTCGTCACCTGTTAGTATGTCGAACACAGCATTTGAGTCACCTCCGTTAAATCTTTCAATCATTTTACGGCACCAATCCACACGATGGAGTTTTTGAGCCTCAGTCAAATTATGAGGTATCCACCGGGCGCAAAGCTTCCTGACTGCTAAATGTTCGTGGAGGATTTTGTGCACTTGACTCATACCGATGCCTAAGCTTGTCCGAATCTGCTGATAGGTCACTCTTTTGTCAGTCTCTATCATACGCCGCACAACACAGATGTTATCTTCAGTCGTCGCCGTTGAAGGCCGTCCTTCACGTAAATCATCAGTGAGATTAGTGCGACCACGTTTAAACTCATTAAACCAGTTGTAAACTGTCGCACGAGATGGGGCTTCATCGTGAAAGGCCAATCGTAGTCTATCATAACTTTCTTGTTGACTTAAATGACATCGAAAGTCATAAAAAATCATTGCACGAAAATTTTCTCGTGTTAAATTCATGTTGACGTGACACAGACAATTTTCAATTTGCCGCCAAATCGTAAAACAAATGACAAATTAATGAAATATATACTCAGTAATATTGGCAAAGAGTTCTATTTTCAAATTTTAGAATTATTTTTTTATTATATTGTTTATAAGTGGCCAGTTCTAAGAACTTTCAGTTTGACCCTCGTACAGGCGTGATGTCATGTTCTTCATTGAATACAGATTTAATTATCCAAACTTTCGTTGTTAAACACAAAAGCGAACTAATCAATAACAGTTTGACCGAATGTATTGAAAGCGGTCCGGGATATTGCCATTGTTTTGCTGCACGTCCGTAATATCTGTATTTCATATCTAGATTTCATTGTTACTGGACTTTTTACTGTGTGCACTGACGAATTTCATGCAGCTTGAAATGGAAACCTATAAACTACGTTAGTTACAGTTTTACTGAAAAGAGAGGTAGAAATCGCACCCCCAGAACCACAAAGGCGTAAGTACAGATACGTCAATTTTTTTTTATTTCATATTTGAATAGTACAAGTAAAAATACATATGGTAAATTTTTTCCGTGAATTTTTGACGTAAAATTAGGATTTTATTACAAAAAATAGTTTTTTTGACGTTCTAAAATAAAATTATTTTATAAATTAAAGAAGTCGATAAACCAGCATACGCACGTAAAATTATAAGAAAATAGACCTAATCGTGCTTAAGCTGTTGTTTCATTTGATAATATAAATATTTAATAAATGTATTCCCTATTATGCTATTTCATGCTTAATAAAAAAAGTAATTTCCTAAAATAATACTGATTACATCCTATCACGCTTAGAAATAGTTAAACAAAAAATGCCGTATTTCTTGTTGAGTAATACATCCGTATTACAGTTTCGAAATAATCATGCTTACGCCTTTTTTCCGTTCATCAGATTATTTAGTTCGCAAACGTAATCACGAACTCGTCTCATAAACAAGTCGAAACTTGCAAATACTCATCCTTACAGCGCATGTGCGCGTGCCGATTGTTTATTTACCTTTCATAACTCACGCGCCGCTCGGTGTATTAACGAAGTGTTTACAAAGAAGCCTTAATTAAATACATATTATAATACAATCGTAACGAAGTCAAAACTGTACATTGAAGATATTTGAAAAAAAATAAGTGCAATGGGATGTCCGAACAATTCTGAAGCCAACAACCTCAACTCAAATTACCCTTGCTTAAAAGAAGGTTGATACACTAAAAGATTCCCGAAACAATTCGCCACTGAAACTATGACGGATGAAGATGGATATCCAGCATACCGGCGCCGATCTCCTTCAGAGGGTGGGTGCTCTGTTGAATTGAACGTGCGCGGGCAGTCGCTTCACGTTGACAACAGATAGGTTGATCCATACTCACCTGTGATTTCTAGGACGTTTCAAACACACATCAATGTTGAATCGTGTTCCAGCGTCGAGTCAATTAAATACATTTACAAATACGTAAATAGGGGAAGTGAGCAGGCAACGTTCGCTTTACAAAGCACTGATCGGGATAAAGTGACCAAGTACCAGTATGGTCGCTACATTAGTACTTCAGAAGCAGTTATTCAAATCAAATCATATTATATTCGCAAAACTGCTTCTCTGCTGGCGTTCTCTATACATGATCGGTATCCAACGGTCATGCATTTGGACGTCCAGTTAGAGAATGTATTAGAGCGATTGGAAAATCCCCGCCAAACAACACTCTTGGCATTTTTACGTCTCTGTGAAGAAGATCTTTTTGCAAAGTCACTTATGTATGATGAGGTGCCGTCGTACTATACATACGACAAGCAAAGAGGTGTATTTAATCGGCGTCAACGTGGTCGTATTGTCGAAGGGTTTCCGGGAATCTTTATGGACACTGCATTGGGAATGGTTTACACTCTGCATCCAAATAATGCCGAGTGCTATTATTTGCGGCTATTGCTTCACATCGTACAGGGGCCAACGGCATTTGCAGTTTTAAGGACAGTTGATCGCATGGAGTATCCGACATTTCGTGCAGCCTGCGTAGCACGAAATCTTCTTGACGGAGACCAACACTGGGACAACACTCTCCTGGAGGCTAGCGTTAGTGATAGCCCAAGTCGCCTACGACATTTGTTTGCCGTCATGTTGGTATTCTGCGGTATTGCAAACCCGGTTTTGTTGCGGGAAATATTGGCGTCATCTCTCTGAGGATATTTCATGGGCTTTAAGGCATACTATTGAAGGAGACATCGGAGAAACTGATGAACGCATTTTGAACCACTGTCTCAGTTCTCTTCAAGACGTAGTCATTGCCATCGGCAGCAATCCACTGTTGGAATATGATTTACCGGCTCCGCAGCCATTGAATAATCAAGAACGTGGAAACAGTGAGTATGTCGCCGAAACAAATTATGACCAAGGCGCAATGACCACCATCGTGAATGACTACGTCAATAAATTTATCTCAGAGCAAGCGCAGATTTACAATATTGTCCTTGAAAGCGTTGGGCTCGGCCAGGGTAAAATGTTTTTCTTGGATGCTCCTGGTGGAACAGGGAAAACATTTATTACCACTGGCATTCTTGCAGAGGTTTGAAGGCAAGGCAAAATTGCTATCGCTGTCTTCCGGAATCGCTGCTACACTGCTTCCTGGTGGCAAAACAGCGCATGCCATGTTTAAAATACCCATCGATTTGGAGAGCAACGAAACGCCTGTTTGTGGAGTGTCACGCAACAGCGACAAGGTACACGTGCTCAAAGATTGTGCTCTGATCGTATGGAATGAGTGTACGATGGCGAACAGGAAAGCAGTGGAGACTGTAGACAGAACTCTGCAGGATATCCATCACGTCATGGGTGGCGTAACGGTTTTGTTCAGCGGCAATTTCCGGCAAACACTGCCTGTGGTCACTCAAATTTTGACTCTCCCCTTCACGATTGGTCCCGCTCACCACGTACGGCCTACGTGCCTTACGTCCCTTTTTAAAAGGCGCACGTGAAATGCCAGCCCATACCGCCTTTTCTGTTTGGGCAACGAACTGCCCAAGTAAGTCGCCCACAGGTCCAACCTGTGGGTAACGGACATAAGCAGTTCGTTTAAATGTCTGCTACAATCAATTCCAATAAAGCAATATAACCGTTTGGCGCATTTTGACATACAAATTATCACCATTAGCTCACGCCGGGGTAGACTTAATTAAGGAATAGAGCTGATTTTTACTCGGATAACTGTATGACTGTCGTGGTGTTAAGTGGTTAACCAAGTGGTTAACATACCGGATTTGTATGCGCAAGGTTGCAGGTTCAAACCCGGGCAAGTATCAATGCGACTTTTTCAATGTTATAAATACTTTCTTAGATATTCTAAGACACCACTGACTAACGGTGACGGAAAAAATCGTGAGGAAACCTGGATATAATAAACTAAAATCGCCAACCCGCAGTTAGCTAACGTGGTGATCAATGCTCAATCCTTCTCTACGAGAAGAGGTCTTACTGCCCTGCAGTGGGACAGTTATAGTCTGCTATTATTATTTAACTGTATGATGCTCGCTTCAGAATTACCAGTCCACACTCTCTTTGAATGTTGTTTGCTGAGGACAAAACTACGAACCTAGTTTAGAGAAAGGCATGCCGTCAATGTGGTACATAGATATAGTAAAACAAAGGTGCAATCAAAATTGTATGTGTACTTATAAGCAAACCAATCATGTCAATAACTTTCCTGTTAGTCATTCATTATTCACCGATCATACCCACGAAATCGATATAGAAAGTAAACTAGCCCTATCTTAATTAGAAAAATATCTTTATCATTAAAATACTATGTATATTCCTTTCGATAAGTAATTTATAGTGTTTTCCACTTACTTACAAAATCTGATTATAGTCTACTGTTGTTTTTATCAGAAATTTATGCGGACGAAGTCGCGGGTAACAGATAGTTGTTTTATAATGATAAAATAATTATTTTTAAAATATTTGATTTGTTTATTTACTAAGTAAACATTAAAATGATGAATAAAATAGATGTTTTATTGAGTTTACTTGCCTGGCTTATTTTACTTAGTGTAACGGTTTAACTGACTTTTGGTTCTATTTTTTCGAGTTTTCCGGTCGATTTAAAAGAGTGGCCTGTGCCAGCTCTTTTCAAGGCCCAATCTTATTAGTGAACTGGCCTTAGTAAAATTTGCTAATACCTTTTTACTTTCTATGACGTTCATTTATGTTAATAAAAGTTTTTAATACTTTAGTTCCTATAACAAGTAAATGTATACGTATAATTATGATTAATATAAATGAGAATCCATGTTTTTGTTTCAGTACAATATTATTAATTACTGTTTTAAGTGTTTAGTAATTGAAATTATAAATAATTTAAGGATTTTTGTTAATGCCATGTTTGTGTAGCTTTTTCGAGGATTTTAAGAAGTTACCATTTTTATGTTACATTTATTAGAATGATTATGATTCAATGTTATTAGTTTTATAATTATAACAGGGTCTGTTATGTGTAAACTTATAATAAAGTGCAATTTTCTAATTATCTGTTTTATTACACCACTGAAATGTATTTTACCTAGGGGGCTTTACATGGTAACAGTTATGATTTAACTGAAAATACTATTTAAAAAGTCAACATTCAGACTTAGCATTACGTTTCATTTTTATTTTTTAACAAACAATGCTGTAAACACGTCGTACACTTTGATGCTGTAAAACATAATTAAGCAAAAAAGGCCGTAAGTAGTGCTTATCCTCAGTATTTTAACATAGTATAGAACTTCATAAAAGACGTAACCATGAATACTTAAAGTATATTCATTATTTAGAAAAGGATAATTGGAATAAATATCTTTACATTTGAGGATTAGTCGTAAATAAATAAGGAAAACGTCTGTAAAACTTTAATTATAAATTTATTAATCACTGAGATAATTTGAGATATTTCTAATGTAATAAACAAAAAGCTTGAATTTTTTACTTTTTTTTGGCATATAACAAAATATCATAGCATCAAAAATATAATAGATATACCTGGTTAAACAGTTTTTTTACTCTCCTGTAAAGTTGGTGTTTTCGTCTTACGCCTTTATTTCCCTGAGTGTGCGAAATGTGGATTAAAACAATCATATTTTGATCGTAGAGTTTTTCAAAGATTTTTTTTCATTTGCTGAATAATGTATCTTCGTTTCACATAACATAACATCACGCCTGTATTCCCCGAAGGGCTAGGCAGAGGTGCACATATAGTACACCCACATTTCGCCAGTTATGTTTTTTTCCAACGAGGCAGTCAATATCTTCATTTATAATAATTTTATGGAGTTTATGACTTTTAGTTAGTATTAATAGTATCTTGTATGTCTATTGACATTTTTTATTTATTTATGATTAGGTGTATCAGCTGTCAGAGTTGCGGGCAACCGGTGGATGCAATTGGCAAGTTGTTTATTGTGGCGTTCTAGGGGGGAGGCTTTTGTTCCAACAGTGGACGTTTTCCGGCTGATGATGATATCAACTGTCTACCCAAAATTTTATTTACTTTTCAAGTTCAAAAACTTGTTCAAATAATAATAATTTTATCCACGGCTTTACTATATTATACCTTTAGATACTACGTTTTATTGTCAGATAAGCTTTGACAAAGGCACCGAAACTACAAGTATTTATTTAATATCCATCATTAATACCTAATATAATCTCTATGTACCTATACATACGTACTACTATCTATGTAGGTACTGTAAACATAGACTAATAAATAAACCAAAATCATATAAACGAATTATTTACACTACAATAGTTTGACCCGCAATACAGCGTTAATTTAGACCATAACCATAACATCACGCCTGTATTCCCCGAAGGGGTAGGCAGAGGTGCGCATATAGTACACCCACATTTCGCCAGTTATGTTTTTAGGTCCCAATGTAATAGGGGGCGAGCCTATTGCCATCCAACTGGGCACAAATCCAGACTCCGTGCTGCCACTGAGAATTACCTAATCGAAAAACCCAGTAACACTTTGCTCGACCCGGGATTCGAACCCAGGACCTCGTGCTCAGCAGTCGCGCTTAGCAACCACTGGACTAACGAGGCAGTCGTTAATTTAGATTTTAAATATAAACACGGACGGCTGTCAGCCAAATAATTCGTGTATTACCCGGACATTGTTGGAAATTATCCGGGTATTGTGGCATTGTTTTAGTGTACGCTTGGGACTTCCGTTGTGGGTGTAAATAGCGGCGACACGGTTATATGCGCTCATTAAATATTTGATTTCGTATAGTTATGATGGAGATATTAAAGATATTTGTATTAAAATTATGGTAGTTTATTACTTTATGTTTCGTTTTATAGTAATATTGCAGACGCTAGACAAAAGGTACAAATTGACAATATACACAACATAAAAAACAATAATTATAATTCAAAAAGTAACTAATCAAGAATAAGACCACGATGGAAAGACATATCACCTCTGAGCATATCACAGCACCAGAGTCCTATCTGTCAAAACAAAAAACAAGCAGAGTCCTGTCAAAAATATCTGTCAAAAAAAGACATCATCAAATCTGTCAAAAAGTAAGAAGGTTTTATGCAGTAGTATTGGCTGATTCTTTCCAAATCGGAATTAGTTTAAAAATAATAATAATAAATTTCTTTATTTTCT
Organism: Abrostola triplasia; assembly: GCA_946251915.1. Classification (NCBI taxonomy): domain Eukaryota; kingdom Metazoa; phylum Arthropoda; class Insecta; order Lepidoptera; family Noctuidae; genus Abrostola; species Abrostola triplasia. The sequence goes on along the minus strand of OX276432.1, from coordinate 9,846,577 downwards.
CATCACAATGAATAGGTAGCCTCTGTAAGCCTATATTTTTTTCCGTTCGGGTTTTGAATTTTATCTAATAAATAGGAAAAAGTCTTTGTCTTTGGTTGAATGGAGATGTACCACATTGTAGGTACTATACATGCCGTTTACCTAAATTGCCGACGCTGGGCAAAAACTTCTCATCAAAAGACTGACCGCGACAAGCACGGCTTAACCTTGCAGATGGACTGATCTGCTTGGAGCCACGTGGCTACGGACTCTCGCTACATTATACATCAGTTGTGTGAACATAGTGTGTGGTTTTATAATCCGCAGCTTAGGTTTGTCAAAGTGATCCGCGGGTACTGTCTAGTTGACTGCAGGCCTCGTGACATTCGTGTAACTTTGAGATACTTAGCTTTTTGTTTTAACATAGTTGTTTCATGCACAAAGGCAAAGTTTTGGTATTGTTAAGCTGAAATACAATTTTAGAAGCCTCTAATCTGGCTCTAAAATTTCATCATTATCATCTTCATCAGCCGGAAAACGTCCACAGTTGAACAAAGGCCTCCCCCTTAAAGAGGGGTGTATTGCCATAATCCCCACGCTTGGCAGGTCGCTTGGGGATCGCAGTATTGGTGGTAAAGTTACAGAAGACGCTGCTGCCCATCTTCTAGATTTTCCCTTAGTCGCCTCTTACGACACCCATGCATGCTGTTTAGCATGTTAGGAAACTTAATATCATATAATTGAAAAAAAAGAATCACTGCCTCATTGGTCTAGTGGTTGCTAAGCGCGACTTGCGGATTTGTGCCCGGTTGATGGCAATAGACTCGCCCCCTATTACATTGGGACCTAAAAACATAACTGGCGAAATATATATACATATGTGCACCTCTGCCTACCCCTTCGGGGAATACAGGCGTGATGTTGTGTTTTAAAAAAAAGAATATACATCAATTCTGATTATAGTTTCAAATTATAAAACAGCCTAATGACGATCTGAGACAAATCAAGACTTTGTATTATGTAACAATTTTTTACTTTTATCTTCTTCGTCTTATCGTATGGTTGATGAACAACCTGGTGTCAGAGTTTAAACCGCCTGTAAGCCTCTGAGATGGCTTTACACTCCGTTGAAATGTCTCAGGTGCGCCGGTTCCCTCACGCTGTTTTCCTTCAACGATTTCTTTATTAAGGTATAATTTAAATGTTCTGCTATTTTCATTGTAGACTGTTCTACGTAGATACTTTTAGCACGCCCTTAACCTTATTCTTAACTTATATAATATTTATCTTCCATTGTTTCTCGCCTCTATTATCACGCCTAGAGGTTATTGCCCCTACTTAAGAATGAACAAAAACAATTGGTAGGATACCTAAGCCTTCAACCGACACAAGTTGGAACAAGACAAAAACCGCAAGATTGAACTAGCCCCCTTACCATCTCTTAAAGCAGGATAGATTACGTTGTGGAAGCGAGACGCTATGTGTAGTGTAATGCGGTGTCTCGCTTCTACAACGTAAACTGTTTTTTTAAGGGGTTCGCAGTAAGGGGTTGTTCATTGTTCAAAGTAGGGATTAAATTAGTGATTCAGCGTATTCGCGGTAACTCCTAACTTTACAGTTTAAAGCAGAGCGTGTAAACTGCACGTTTGTCGGTTAACCTAGGAATAACTAACCGTGTTGGTTTAATTCTTATCGTAGATTTACGGTTATAATGAAAACACAGATAACATAGAATGTTGGTTCCCGCGTTAATTGTTTATGCCTGAAGTAGGCAAAGGAAAGTTTATGATGCCTAAGGCTAGTTGTTTTAATTAATTCGAGGTATAGTTTGAAGCATAATTTAAAAAGTTCTTTTTAATTTTACGTCGAGATTGTGCTTCAATTAATTTAAATAACAATTATAAGTAACTGTTTGCTTTTTTTTGTGTTACCTTGTTCCTAATATTTTTGTCTTCTTCTATTATGAACAGGAAATAACGAGCTATACAACAATTAAACTTAAGCTGCAACAATCTCTTCGTAGAGTCATTGAATCTGATAAAAACAACAGGCTTTTTTTTGCTCGCCTAAAATTGAGCACCCCCTTCCCTCCCCTGGGTGTCATAAGAGGTGACTAAGGGAAAATCCAGAAGATGAGCAACGCATTCTGTAACTTCACCACCAATACTGCGATCCTCAAGCCGCTTGCCAAGCGTAGGGATTATGGCATACCCCCCACTCCAAAGAGGAGGCCTTTGTTCAACAGTTGACTTGTTCTGGCTGATGATGATTTCATTGCGGCTTTCCTATAACGTATATTATATCGTTAGTTTAGTCAACGTTGTTACTATGTATTGTTGTTTAAAACTGTACCTATTTTTTACAGCGGCCGGGGGCCATTGGCTGAGGAGGAAAGAGGCGCTCCGTGCGAAGAGGGGTCGACATGCTCCACACAAAATTAGGGCCCGAAGACAAATTGGTAAGACGTTATTGGTGCTGTTGTTAGACGTTTCAAACTTCTAAGCGTTACCATTTCTAGAGTAAGATGATGCGGTTTATATAGGATGTTTGTTATAGAAATAAAAATAAAATTACCTTAAAGAATTATTGTTGAATGCTTAATTTTATTTTCCTACGCCTTATTTATATTTTCGACTGCTGAGCACGAGGTCCTGGGTTCGAACACCAGATCGGGCAAAGGGTTACTGGGTTTTTCCATTAGGTAATTCTCACTAACAGCACGTAGTCTGGATCTGTGGCCGGTTGATGGCAATAGGCTCGCCCCCTATTACATTGGGACCTAAAACATAACTGACGAAATGAGGGTGTACTATATTATGTACACCTCTGCCTATATATATATAGGAATACAGGCGTGATGTTATGTTTTTTACGTTGTTTTTTTCTTGAAAAGGTACAAGGTAAACTTATGAATTAAAACAGTGTCTCACAAAACAGTACATACTGTTTGACTGTGACTTCAGTATTATGACAAATTAAACATATTTTAATATTATAACATAGTGCTTTTCATTAAACTAGTAATTATGGTTTAAGTGTTTTTTATGTTTATATTAAAATTTATGTTTAGTATTGTCAATTTCAAACTCTATTTCGCACTTATTAAACAATTGTAGGTTGCTTGTTTGTTTTTATTTTGTGATAGTTGTTTTAAGATAAGTTACTAAGAAACTGTATCGTAAAATATACCTAAACTGTATTATTACTAAGTACAGTTTACGTTGCTGGATATTATAGTTATATCTTAAATATATGCAATGAAATGATACCAACAAAATAAAATAAACTACATTTCGTAAGATGGATGCATCGTTTCGGATGAACGACTCGATATGCATTGAAGCGAAATACTCGTTTGAAACATGAAAAGGAATTCTATTTAACGTGTATACGGTATATGTATATTAGGTATACAAGCAGTATATTGAAACTCAAGAAATATTGCACAGAGCTATTTTGTACTTAGAGCATGTGTGTTTTACATTGGAACCTATAACATAACTGGCGAAATGTGGGTGTACTACACCTCTGCCTATCCCTTCGGGGAACAGGCATGATGTTAATTATATTGCAACAAAATTTCCAGGGGTGCTGCGACTTGAGTTAAGCTTACTTCATTTTTATTTTTTTGCTGACAAAAAGCATTTTTTTTGTGTTGGCACATAGGTGCGTTGCACAGACTTGGAATATACTTTTATAACATACGCTATGCCGATACTAATTACGCATAGTAGGAATTTATATAAAAATAATAGGTACTTAATATCATAAGGATGATATTTAAAATCCTGGCTATATATTTTACTAGCTGCGCCCCGCGGTGTTATCCTCTACATTTTTTCGAGATAAAAAGTAGCCTGTCTGTTAATCCAGGGTGTCAGCTACCTCAATACGAAATTTTATCGAAATCGGTCAAGCCGTTTGAGCGTGAAGAGGTAACAAACATACAAACTTTCGCCTTTATAATATTAGTGTGATTGTTTACTAATTGGATTAAGTGATTTCTTAGCTTCTCAGTGGGATACGAAAGGCTAATAAAAATATAAAAAGCTTGTAAATTTACATACAAATCATATTTATAAGACTATTCCCTTAATAGATCAGGATTTAAAGTATACTAGGTATATTCCACCATCGTGGAAATGCCATCTCGCATATTCATCAGTGCAAGACATATTGAACAGCTTATGCAGATTTCTAAGTTTATGCACTGAGTTTATAGCAGGCTTTAACGGAGGGGTTCTATAGCAGCCAGCTATTACTACGTCATAAATATTAAACTGTTATTCATGGGGACAGGTATATGTATATATAAACTAAAGATATACCTAGGTACCCTGGTACGGCTAGCAATAAAAGCAGCTAGACAGATTAAGAAACTTAATGTCAAATAATTGATTTTACTATAATAACTTTCGTGAGTGTTATTCATATTATTTACTGCATATTCCGGTTATACTCACGAGTGTATTCGGGAATGCCCGGCTAGTTTCGAACTCGAACGGAGCCCTTATTCATAAGCTGGTTACGTGGCACGTGTTGCATACCCGTGAGTATAACCGATTCCGGTTATACTCACGGGTATACAGTAAATAATACAAATAATGGATGTAATAAGTATATATTAAAAGTATATTTTGAAATACAAGCTTTTAAATCAGCTAGGCTCAAAGTACTTGTAAAGTCAAATTAAACAAGCCCAAACACGATGGGGTTGCGTCATTTCGTTAGTGTTCCTATGACCACTTTCGTCTCTATCATCAGACTAGCTCAAAAGTACCATAATATTGTATTGTCACCGAACCTACACATGTATGCAAAATTTCATTTCAATACGATGTCAGGAAGTGGTTCTAATTTTGATTGCAAGATTTGACCTAAACAAACTCACATACAAACATTGCAAGTTAAATAAAAGCTTGTAAATATAAAAATTATATGAGAGATATTTAAGAGTTTGTAATATACATTTAACAATTTTAAATTTCTTATCTTGAGCTACTATTGTTGTTGACTGTACAACAATGAAAAAATATTTTAACATAACAAATCGTAAGTCTATTGACATCCATATTCTTTGACATGCAAACGATAGTGATTTTTTTTCACATGCATAAACCCCCAGACTCGGGACATACATCTGAGGACACACACACTTAGTTACAATCCTCTATAAGTACTTATATTGATTTGTAGAGCATCTAAAACTGAAATAATTATTCGTTTTTCTAATCGGATCAAAAGCGCACACAAATCTTTAAAATTAAACGATTGCATGTTAAAAATCAGTCTAAAAGAACGTCTGTCTCGCTACAACAACGTGGCATAACGATAAAAAATAGATACGGCATCTACAGCCGTTGAAAATTCGTCTACAGAGTTTGATGTAAACTCCCGTCATTCAGTTCGAAACAATGATCAATCACGTCCAATTGATCTTGGATCCATGTTCGAGGCCCCGTTATGAATACTTGGTACTGACGTCTGACGTAACGATTAATGGGTCACGTGATCACGTCGGGTCAATAGATGGTGTCATGGCTTACACGGAAGTTATGGGACGAGTGATTATGTCGTAACTTTATTTAATGTAGGTACATATTTTAGAAGGGATTAATCTTTTGAAAAATGATGGACACGAGTGGGGTTGGAACCTGCGACCTTCGGCGATCCATGGCGCAGCTCTTCCAACTGAGCTACCGTGTTACAGCCATCAAATTTCAAGTTCCCTGGTTCGATTGAAAGGCTGCGCCACGGAGCGCAGGTTGGCGCGAAGGTTGCGAGTTTGAATACTGCTCGTGTCCATATTTTTTCAAGCTTTTATTAATTTGACTCAAAGTCTATCATGAGCAACATGCTAAAAGTAAATAATATCAAAATCTTGGAATATCATAGTAAAATCGTACCACTTTTTTTTCCTATTATTATTAACTACAAGCATCTTTGGATTAATAATAAAATATAGGTTCCAATATCCTTTTTATTGTACTTTATACAGGCAAAAGTAATCATATACAGGCAAAAATATACAAATAATTTCAAACAAAAAAACATAAAGCTCACTTTTCAAAGGGTTACTAAATCCCGTTTGTATTGGTCCAATTATCTGTCTGGACCCTATAATGGACACGTGCTAACAAATTGGTTGGCAACTTTGTTTATTGGTAATTTTCGTCACCTCTGGTCTCTGGAGGCTACTGTGATGGAAATCTGGTAATAAGTAGGTTAATAACATATTGGACAAATTGCCCCAATGTAGTTGCAGGTATATCATATTTTTTGCATTCTTTGAAGGGTTAAGAAGTGTGTCAAAATCAAGAAATAGTCACTTTTCTCAGTATTTTATAGCGTTCATCCCTAGTCGAGCCTATTTGCGAGGTGTACCCAATTATTGACTCCAACTCGGCAGCATTCGATTTAAGTCGTTACCTCAGGACGAAGGCACGGCTCAAACCGCCCTAAACAACTTAAAGTTAATCGCTTCAACAAACGAATTGAGTTGAAATTGATTTATAATTCATTTACTAGGACTTAGTTATGTATGCGGCAACCCTGAATTACTAATAGTTAGTATTAGAAAACAAGTGGTTGTGTGTATAACTAGTATATTGTAGAGAAGGGTTTTCAATTTACTTGACTACTTGAGTGTAATTTATATTTACTAAAGTGGACTGAGGCTCATGTGTAACATTTTGTCTGAAACTGGATAGGTACGAATAGAAAATAAATGATATTGTAGACTAGCTGATTCAGCGAGCTTCGTACCGCCTTCTGACCGTTTAAACTTTCCCTGGATTTCGACGAATATTTCAAGACCAAAATTAGCCAAATCGATCCAGTCGTTCTCGAGTTTTAGCGAGACTAACGATCAGCAATTCTTTATTATGTATATAAAAGATAAGACATTACGCCTGGACTCTTCAATGCAGAAGGCAGTGGTGTTTATGTTGCAAGGGGGCGAGCCTATTGACATTAATAAAGCACAAATTAGAGACAGTGCTGCTACTCAAAATCATCTAAAGATACCCGATAAAATTTCGCTCAAGTAGGAAATTAACCTAGGGTCACTAGATTGCGCTTTGTGACCACTACTTTAACATAGCTGTATATTTATTAAATTTGGTATTTTTTTTTTTATTGCCTGTTTTGTTTCTCACTGCTGGGCTAAGGCCTCCTTTTTCTTCTTCCAAACCACTCCATCCTTTGCAATATCTGACCACGTGCGCCCCGCATATGTGACCAGATCACACCACCTTCGCCGTGGTCGACCCAAATACTGAAAAACAAAAAGAAATTTCATAAAATCGTCTAATATCCTATCTTTATTAAAGATCTCAACAGACAGATCCACGAAACATAAAAGGCTGTATATTTTTTCAACCCTACATTAACATAGAGATTAGTTTAGCTCATACATAATGTAATTCGTCTGGTGCGTGTAGCAAACAAAATTATTAATTATACACAGATTTTAATAAACTTTCGGGTCTTGTATTCGCTGGGTTAACCAAAGCTTACGTAAATAGAATTTTAATAAATTTACGTATAAATAGACTTATAACTATATAGGAAACCTTTTATATGCGAACCTAATTCTATTATACTAATTTTCATCTGGCATGAATAGGTCAAACTTGACTTTCTAGGTCTGTAATCATATCTTCTGGTAACTAGGACGCCCTAGTAAAAGCACTGATACCCGAGTGGTATGACCGTTGGACTGCCAAGTCAAATGTCAAACCCCGGCACGCACTGATGTATTTTCGAATTCATGTGCGTATTAAATTAGTTACCAGTTCCTAAAAACGGCGAAGGAAAACATCGTGAGGAAACCGGCACATCTAAGAGATATTTCAACGCTGTGTGAAGCCATGTCAGCGGCCTACAGGCGGTTTAAATTCTGACACCAGGTTGTTCATCAACCATACGATAGGTAAAAGAAGACTAGGACGCCATATATTGTATTATTATATATACATATTATCTAGGTATAATTATTTGGTACAAATGCACATAACCAAGCGAGCGATAAGCGATTAATGCCTGTTTCCTCTCTATATGACAAGAGGCCTGTACCTGCAACGGGTTATAGGCTGGTATTATTAATTTGTAGGCGCATAATGTGCTTGTTCATACATTTCAGCTCAGGGATATGTCCACTGTATAGTGACAGTACCAAATTAATTGATATCGGAGTCCCACGGGACGCGTGTCAGCCTTGGCCTTATTTGATCTGTGACCGTAGATATACGGATGAATATATTTTAATAGTGGGTTGCACAAATTCATCCGTGTTTTGCCTAAAATCGGTATGAAGCATACAGTGGCGGGGTAAGAGCTATATTTGAAGTGGAGAATATTTCGCGAGATCCTCTGGTGTATTTTAGTGGTTACAAATAAAAAAATATATAGTCGCAGATAAAGTTACGTAAAAATCACATGTTTTTCAGTGAATTCTACATTATTACTTTACGTAGCTTACCTAGAATAGGTACGTAGCAAAGCCCGCCAGTCTTCTCTACCTATCTTCAGTTAACAAGCATAAGCATTTGGAAACTCTTATTAGCTTACTACTACTACTGGGTGTAAAATATTCAGTACCTATTTCACAAAAAGGTATTGTTTAAGCCAGTTAAACTAGCCAAAAATAGTGACCCCATCTTCTTGATAAAAAGGTCTGATATCCAGAAGCAATGACAAAGCGCTTGAATCGCTGCGCTAAGGGTTCGGATACGATTCTCGCACGGGATGTTCGTGTATGTGATATTTCATGTTTGTGGAACGCACCCACAAAATTCCTTGTGCAGGACGTTTAAAAAAAAAGCTTTTAGCTAATAGCCAAAAAAAAGTCAGCCAAATATTAAAAGACATAGATTCATTTTTTCGCTGCAACATCATGGCGAAACCACTCTCAGCCACGCTCTTGTGCCCAATAAAACCTAAATGACATACGTTTCCCCACCATGTATCACCATGGATATAGCCATAACACACGCTTCTGTAATAAAATATGGTTTCCTATCGATCGTGACGTCTCCGCTAAAGCCTACTATTGATCTAGTAGGTACAGTCGACCAAGAGTCTACCAGTTTTGACGAGTTTCTGCGAAATCTAATTGACGCTAAGGTTGACTACTGACGGTATATAAAAGATGCACAAAATGACGTTTTATCCGATACATCTATCTGAGTCACGGTTTTATTGTTATTTTGAGGAAAATCGACTTTCTTGTTTAATGAAGCTTAAATAAACCTCAACCTTTGAGTGGTAGACCATTATAGTTTTGGTTGACTGTACTAACTGCCTTGTACTCTGCTGATATATGCTCTGTTTGTTTATCTATCTGTTGGAAAGACTAATCTACTTCTCATTGAATTAAGCATAGTGTATTTAATGCCATGTGGTGTCTGGTCTAGAACAGATTCCTATGCAGGTATCGTTTACCATACTGCGGTTGCTAACTTGCCTGTCCAGCATGATGACTATGGGCAAAACCATCCATGAAGAATTGTCAAAGAAAAAAGGCCTTAATTCCAGCCACTGGTAGTGACTAGGTATCAGCTTTCAATAAAAAAAAACCGCATCATAATCGGTCCATTCATTTAGGAGCTACGAAGCCACAGACAGTTACACAAACAGATACGTCAAATTGAATACCCCTCATTTGGCGTCGATGGTTAAAATGCATTTGTATTTTCTGTTTATGACTCAATTTTTATTATTTTCAACAGGATTCCGATTTAAGTGCACCACATTAATATTTAATTACCATACTAAAAGCTTTTAACTTTGTTTTATGCTAAAACTAATGCTTTTTATGTTACTGACATACAAATATCGTGCTGTTTTCCATACATTTTGAACTTGTAATTACCGACTGCCGTGTATCTCGAATATAGGTTACCAAGGTAATTTGGAAGCTTAGGCATTTGAGAAAGCAGTTAAAGGTAAAGATTATATATAATATTAGGTACTCATAACCTTTTTTTAATAAGTCGGAATGTCTGGGTGCTTGACAGTATCATTTCAATTTGAAGCCATTCTAGAAAAGTTTTGAGCAACGACCTAACATTAAAGCCAAACAGAAATATCTTATGGAATGAACCGTCTTTTATTTTCTATGATAACGTTTTAAGGGTATCAAGCACTTGGGAAGATTAGAGATTCTTGTTGAAAACTACTTCGGTTAATCTACGTAAGGATAGAGATAAAAGTATTACTAATAAAGTAAAAGTGCATTTGAAATGGAAAGCAATAAATGCCGCAACTGCTAAGGTTCAATAAATTTTGGCAAAGGTATCCAAAAAAATCAACCCAACGCGTTGATCACAACGCTAGCTCACTGCGGGTAGGTTCACAGTGAGTTAGGGTGGTGATCAATGCTTATTGGGATGCTATCATTATCATCATCATTATCAGGAAGTCGTCCACTGTTGAACAACACGGGAAGAAAGGGGGTGGTCAATTCTTGGCCGGATACCACGCGGCACGGCGGCGGTTGGGATACTAGCTCAGGTTTAATTACTTAAATGTTAGTGAGATTCTCAATCCTTCTCTATAAAAGAAGAAGCCTTTACTCTGCAGTGGGTCAGTTATTATATATAAAAATAAAAAATCCGAATAATGTTAATTCAAAGGTCAGTGAAGGTCTCTATTCTATAACGTGTCGTGAACTGTCATTGTGGGCCTTCATTCAGCCACATTAATTGCAAACATAATTATACCGATAAAAGTAAATAAAACGTCGGTTATACTTTATTAAATTAAAAGCCATGATGTTTGTTCGTGTGTTATATAGTTATCGATCTACCTAAAAACGTCACATGGCCTTCGGTCCGATTGATTAACAGGCATGGGCTTCAGACGTTAATGGTTTTACTCAATAGGTAGGTACTCTTGAAGTGATATGTTCTTTGACCACTTTAACTTGTTTTGTAAAGGAGGCGGTGGTCTAGTAGTGAATGAAAGCTTATTTTATTTAGATACCACCACCAAACTGATAGAAAAGGTATTTTAAAATTATCTGTTAATAGAGTTTTCTCAAATCACTTTGCTCTTAAATCTTTTTCTTAAATCTTAGGTATTTTTAAATTATTTGTGAAAAGATTTTTCTCAAACAATTTTGCTTTTAAATTTGATTAAAACGTCTTTAGTGGTCTTTTCAAGCTTTGCAACAATTGCCGAAGCCAACACGAGGTCGTGGTATATTTTTAAGAAAAGAAATCTGTTTTTTTTCTATAGATTATAAAATTTTTGCTGTTATGTCAACCATATTTTGGGTAAATATTTTAGGACCTCTTTCCTGAATAATGTCAATGAATAAACGTTAAAACCAAGACATAGGTCAAGGTCTGTATAAAGTCTAGACATTTCTCATGAAGAACATTACGTAGACGTTATCAAAGGTCGGTTTATTGACCTTTTGAGGAAAGACACAAGTGTTGATGTGTGCTGTCTTGACGGTGTCACTTATTGAGGAGCTTGACCAATTAGATCAGGGCCTCTTATAGCGCCTCGATCAGGAACATTGATTGCAGGATTACTTGCAGGTAGAGAGTAGGTTAGGCGCTCTGTAGGCGGTTAATCTGGCTACTATCCTTGTTGATTGCCTTATGTCTAGCCTACAGCATAACTTGTTTCCATATGACAATTAGTTCACGTTAATATGGGGAACCAACGGTTATCGGTGTGAATAAAGTGAAAATTACGCTCAAAATACATCCAAACTATAAGATGGAAGTTGCAGCATAAATATTTATTTATTTACTGCCTATAGGTATAGCGCTGCTGAGCACGAGGTCCTGGGTTCGAATCCCGGGTCGGGCAAAGTATTACTGGGTTTTTCCATTAGGTAATTCTCGGTGGCAGCACGGAGTCTGGATTTGTGGCCGGTTGATGGCAATAGGCTCGCCTCCTATTACATTGGGACCTAAAAACATGACTGGCGAAATGTGGGTGTACTATGTGCAGCTCTGCCTACCCCTGCGGGAAATACGGGCGTGATATTATGTTTATTTATTTTCAAAGAATATAAATCTTTTCGCAATCATTTCATCTAACAGGTTCCGTCAGAACCCTTGATATAAGAGTAAGTAGGTAACATTAAGAAAGTACAGAAAAGCAATTCCTCGTTTTCCCATTACCCAATAAATGCCTGCCTCATGAAATGTAATTAAAAATCAATAACAACTTAGTCACGCGTATTCAAGCGAACTTTTCATAAACAACATACATTTGAAAATGTACCTTAGTGACTTGTAAATAAAATTGGAAGTTCAGGTATCGAAATGTTTGAAAAATCTAAGGAGGCTAATAATTCTGGTATTTGGAAAGAAGTGCCTAAATAATGTTAGCGAGGGCTAATGATCTACGAACTAGAAAGCTGTTATCTAGGTTAATTTGTTTTAAATCAAAATGTCTGCCTCGTTGGTCTAGTGGTTGCTAAGCGCGACTGCTGAGTACGAGGTCCTGGGTTCAAATCCGGGGTCGGGCAGTGTTACTGGGTTTTTCCATTAGGTAATTCTCAGTGGCAGCACGGAGTCTGGATTGGTGCCCGGTTGATGGCAATAGGCTCGCTCCCTATTACATTGGGACCTAAAACATAACTGGCGAAATATGGGTGCACTAAATGTGCACCTCTGCCTACAACTTCGGGGAATACAGGCGTGATGTTATGTTATGTTGTTATGTGTAAATCAAAATGTTAGCACTTACTAGAGTTTCTTTGGACTAAATTACTTTACGCGGATGCCCGTTAATATTTTGTTCTTTCATCATAGAGGGTAGACCCTATGTATAGTGCAGATGACCCATGAATAACAAATGGCTTTCACCGTTTTAATGGCAAAATAATTATATTTTGTAAATAAATTGGGGCAACCCTTTGTTCAGCAGTGGACGTCTTCCAGTTGATGATGATAATGATTAAATTGCTTGAATTATAATAAAAAATACATTTATTTGGCACAGCACAAAAAAAAGATGAATACAAGGTTAGTGCTTTTGTTTTTCTCTTTCCGAACAAAAGCTTTTCTCCGCCAGTCAGATGCCACAACGTAATGGCTAAAGCTGGGAATTAACAATGGACAATATATGATACAATTAGTACAAGTTTAAGGCAATTGGCATGCTAACTGGCATTTGGCACTGCATGCACTAAACTGCACGCCAAGCTTGTGTCTAAGGTTGTTTTTATTGCCAGATATTTTGGCAAAACCGTTAACACAAATGTGCCAGCGCTGCTCTTTGGAATGGGTTTGATTGGTGACACTTCATTTGCCAAATTTCTGGCATATTTGTAGACCATTCATGCATTGTTTGCTTGTGACATTGGTGGAAACGCCAAGAGCTACAAACTTGTCTTTCTTTCGCGCTTTGGCAACATGGCAGCCTACTACTACTTCATAACTTAAACGATACAAAATAATATAGTAATATAAAGTAATTTGTATTAACAATAATGTCTTGCCTCCTTGGTCTAGTAGTCCCAAAGCGCGACTACTGCGTGTAAGGTACTGGTCTGAATCCCAAGTCGGGCAAAGTATTATTGGGTTGTGTATGAGTTTTTCCATTTGGTAATTCTTTATTACCAGTATAAAATCAGGATTGGTGTCCGGTTCACAGCCTCCTATACATTGGAATGTTTAACATAACTAGCGAAATGTGGGTGTACTATAGATACACCGCTGCCTATCCCTTTGCGGAATACAAAATACTTTAAACGTCACATCTAAGTGATTCAGCAGGACACCCACAAATTGTACATTACCAAAGGGAATTCGAAACGTACTCGCGTAATTAATTCGTTTTAATTTTGTACAATGAAAGTATTTTTTTACTTAAATTAATTCATTCCTTTCTGTTTGGGGAAATGAGTGGTAAAACCTCCATGCTATGCTTGCTTAATGAATAAATTACCATTAAACACACCAATTGAAAATACATATACATTCAAAAATTGCCCGAATGTTGTGTCACCTCCTCCTTTTTTCAAGTTGGTTAAACATCTTCATGCCTGTAATCCCCGCAGTGGTAAGTAGGAGTGTTTTTCTTTATTAGTAGTCTATGCACCTAAATTTTGATGCTGATGGTAAGCAAACTGCCTATGATCCAAAGCAGTGTCTTCCTCGTTCCTCCTCTCTTCTACTATATCTATGCTGTGCCCGACAGGGTCCATAATTGTGACTAATATATTTATTTCCCTACCAACTGTGTAAACATTATGGTACGCATTAAGAATTGAGAATTGATCCGGCTCTCGCCTAGTACAATGCCTCTTACAACGCTGTTCTAGCACAAAACGCATACCATTCTTAATCCACCCTCCCACGTATTAGGAAACAGTGTTATAATAAACATACCACCGTGTCTCAGATCACAGGCGTGTTTAGCATACCTAGTAAAGGGCGATGAGCCGTTCGGAATTCGGGTGATAACGACTATTATAAGTACAGGACAACCGCTCAACCGACGAGCGTGTATGAGGAATGTGATGCGTGTGAATAAAACAAAAGAAGTATGTCAGGATCGTAGCAAATGAAAATCCGTGGTCTCTGCCTACCCCTCAGGGAAACAGGCGTGACTTTATGTATGTATGTATTATTATGGTACTGACTACTGCTAAGCCAACCTTTCATGATCTTTCAGAAGGATAGTATCGATGCTATAATTAAAAGATTCAACCAAAACCGACCGATTTTCGCTCTTCCTGGCTCAGAGATACCGTCACGATCAATCAACGTCAAACGGGCCAGCTAAAATTGATTCTTTTGCATAGATTATTTAAAAGTAAAGCCCCATTATCGTTGATCGTTGTTCGGAGGTTAATGATTGATTTTAAGTAGATCAAGTAGAAGGTGAAATTATGTAAATTTTGTTTTTGGGTTCATCGCTACTTCGTCACTTCTCTGGCTAACACTAAAAGACAGCTATTTATGAAGACGGAACTTGATCGAATACTCTAAAATCGCAATGCATGGTAAAATTAATTAGAAGAAAAAAAAGGATTTATTTTTTTTACTTTGATGCATAATTTTTTTGTTTTAATTGTATAATTTTTTTAACGTGTGTAAATAACCTTGTAAATGAAAAATAAAAAGAACCTATTTATTGTGAAATAAAGATCGGTAGAGTGCCTAGTTAGAATACCATATTTTTCATCTCTGCCTGTGTTACAGTTTGTTGGCAGAAGTTACTTAAGAAGTCCTGCAGTATAACAGTCGAGCGCAATTTCCTATTCAAACTTTCATGCAGAAACCTAACTCATAATATGCTAACACAATACTTATAACTAACCATAATTTCAAATCGGAAACACGTCAAAACCCAGGTGATTACAGACATACAATTTTTTCTACGACTGTACAATATACATGCAAGACAGCGAATTATGCACAACATTTGAGCTCAAGGAGTACCTAACGTAATTAGCAAGGCTTGCATGCTTACCTGAGTTGGTACAGTCAACAACACAAGTAGCTGGCTTTGACAACCTGATTAGCGCAGTGGCTAAGCGATTGGACTGCTGCGCTGAGGGTTGCGGGTTCGATTCCCGCACGGGGCAAAACTTTGTGCGAACCACAGATGTTTGTTCCGAGTCTGGGTGTTTGTGTATGTGATATTTCATGTTTGTGTAACGCACCCACGACACAGGAGAAATTGATAGTGTGGGGCGACGTTTTTTTAAAAAAAAAAAAGCTAAACAGTAAAATATTCAAACATACCGTTTTAATAAAGAACAATTTGTTATAATAACTTTCGTGAGTGTGACCCATATTATCTACTACCGGTTATACTATGCTGCCCGCCGCGTCACCTGCTCATGAATAAGGGCTACGTTAGAGTCCGAAACTAGTCGGGCATACCGGTATATAGTAGATAGCAATTTGTTACATGGTAAAAAGTCTTAAATACTCTCAAATAATTATTTGAACTCTCTTATAATTTGAGACTTTTGATCGACTGTCTTGTATAAAATACCAGCATTTCCGTGCCCTTCCCGCCTTTCTTAACAGACAATATCAAATCGTGTAAAATGTGTTACTGAGTTTTTCCATTAGGTAATTCTTAGTAGCAGCACGGAGTCTGAAATTGTGCCTAGTTGATGGCAATAGGCTCGCCCCCTATTACATTGGGACTAAAAAAAAAATAACTGCCGAAATGTGGGTGTACTGTATGTGCACCTCTGCCTACCCCTTCGGGGAATACAGGCGTGATGTTATGTTATTCTTTGTTACTACATGACACAAATGTTACTATTTGTCTTGTTTTCTATACAAGACCGAGGCGGTCAAAGGGTTAAATAGATATTTGTTTTTACCAATTATTGTAATTTTTCAAAATCCGTTATGTTTCCTTTGTTGCTGTCCCTACAATATCGGTGTAATGTAGGCCAATTAGCGCGATATGCGGCTCTTGTGTAATAATTTGCGGCTAAAGTACTTAAACGCTAACAATTTTGACGAAGGTAAAAATAAGCGTGATTAGTGGGTTCCCTAGATTGCTATTAAAATTGAATGTCTAATTTTGTTTCTAAGGATTTTTTTCCAACCAGACTCGCGCTTTAGCGTAACTCACCGTCAAATGTAGTGAGTTTGATGCAATCTTGTCATAGATACCTAACCAGGCTGTTTGTGGGACAATAGCCATCATAGAGCCAGCGAGCTATCAATTTCCATTCAAATAACCATAAATAGTTAATTAACCATATATTCTATATTATATATATATATTTAATTTAATTGTTTTCAGCTATTTTTGTGTTCTTTAATTATGTTATTGGTGTACACCGTTTAATTAAAGTAAATAAATAAATTCTTTCTCTGCGCACATAGATTAAATGTAAAATATAAATAACTACATTTTTACATAGCTAAGTTGTAATAAAACCCCTCAGTTTTGACACTAAAGGGGTCATCCAAAAATATTATATTATAATTTCAATAGCTTATTTGTAACCAGCTCAGATGACCGACCATATTAAACGGGCGTAACGAAACCATAGCGCCATTCAGGAATACGAACAACGCCATCTATCGAAGATATGTGTAAACTTTGTACACTATATTTCATGTGACGTAGTATTTTAATTTGCTTTTTTACATTTATAAATATAGAGATTTATTATCAAAGATATATAAATTATAAAAGGGAATGAAATATAGGAGGAAGAACATTATTATTGAAAGATTCTGCGGTAGATAATGATTAGCGATCAGACTGCCTATTGTAGTAGGTATCTTCTCATAGTATTAATCATCTTTGTAGGATCATATCTATCAATCTAATATGTATTGTGTATGTAATTATTGGAACTTGTAACTTACGTATAATTTAGTCGTACATTAAAGAACACTATGGCTGAATAATCACGCGCTTAATTGTAATTCTGTCTAGCTTTTGATCACTTAGAGATATATAGTACCTACTGGGTAAGACACATTGAATAAATGTATAGACTTATCTATGAGTATATTACAGATTCGTGCTCTGTAACATAATAATTAATTTATTTAATACCATCTCTTGATAACAAGTTTAGTTCCATCTGATGATATAGGGCCTGCGTTTTCAGTAATTTTCTAACAGTACTCATTATTTAGATAAAGATAATAAAAATATCTTAATAAACTGGGAGGCCATTTATTTTACATAGACAGGTAAAATGTACTAGTAATGTTGCTATGTTAATTTGACTGATTAACTAGTAGCTATTTTAACTGATTGCCTCGCTGGTCTAGTGGTTGCTAAGCGCGACTGCTGAGCACGAGGTCCTGGGTTCGAATCCTGGGTCGGGCAAAGTATCACTGGGTTTTTTCATTAGGTAATTCTCAGTAGCACCACGGAGTCTGGATTTGTGCCCGGTTGATGACAATAGGCTCGCCCCCTATTACATTGGGACCTAAAACATAACTGGCGAATTGTGGGTGTATACAGGCGTGATGTTATGTTATTTTATGTTAATGGCAACTTTAAGATGTCTTTCTTAAATTTTGTATTTGTTAATTGTATTCGGGGGATTTGGAACCCCACAAAAGGCGCAGTAAAGACACGGTTAATTAAGACATTTTTGTACAGTAGATACATATTTACATTCCCCTCTTAAATTAAAATTTCCATACTGAACGCCATAAAAGAGTATTCAGAATAAGCTACTTAAGTATTCAAAAACACGAGGCCTTTGATACTCAAATTATTGCTAATTAAATAAAGTATTAGCTAAAAGAAAAGTAAAATGACTAAATAGGAAAATTCCTTTCGTAAAAAATCTGTATCAAAACTCGATGTAAAAGGAAGCCTTTAGTGGAAGGTTTTCTCGTTAAAAATGTTATAAAATATATTTATTATGTTGAGACACGCTTTGATAAATGTGACTGATAAAACCTAAAATAGGCGTTGTTGCTACCACGGCTACTGGAACTAGAACTAGCGTTGGTTATAAAGTTTTATTACAACTACAAAATAAGCACTTTACCTATGATTTGAAGCACTTTATTCTTTTTGCTAAAAGCAAAACGAAGTCAAGAAAAACTATCTTTATCAATCTTCAATTTGATCAGTTTAGAGAATGAAGATAAGGTAACAAATAGAAGGACTGAGTTTCTGTCTGATCCTTATGATTTTTACAATTCTATAAAACTTACTGTACAAACAAAGTTAGGTTCTTCTGCAAGAAATTATTTAGGGGCTTAATTGCGATCTTTAAGCCTAAAGTATAAATAACAACTTAGAGACCTAATTATATTATACAGAGGCCTACCAACTAATCCCTACTAATATTATAAACGCGAAAGTTTCAAGTATGGATGGATGTTTGTTACTCTTTCACGTAAAAACTACGGAATGGATTTTAATGAAATTTCATATGGAGGTAGCTGATACCCTGGATTAACACATAGAGTACTTTTTACTTTTTATCCCGGAAAAATTTAGCGCGTAACACCGCGGGGCGCAGCTAGTACGAGTATAATTATAAAATAACCTTGCACACTTTCCTGAAGAGATAGAAAAAGGCTGGCAATAAGGAGAGCCAACTTCACAAACCATCTGTTTACCGCTCTCGCCGAAGATACTGTCTTGTCTATAGAACACGTTTTATCTCGAGTAGGATCCTTCCTCGAACCGACCCCAACAGAGCCAAAACTTCGTAACATAAAGAACCGAAATTGATTCCCTTACAAAGAAACAAAAGAAGCGGCGATTAGATAACACAAAACCATTTTATCGAAGCGCAAGCAGATGTTTAATAACTTTTTGAAAATCAACCTTTCCTTGCGACCTACAATTTTTTGTTTTTATTTTTGTTTTAAAAAAACGTCGCCCCACACTAGGATTTTCTCCTGTGTCGTGGGTGCATTTCACAAACATGAAATATCACATACACCAACACCCAGACTCGGGACAAACATCTGTGGTTCGCACAAAGTTTTGCCCCGTGCGGGAATCGAACCCGTAACCCTTAGTGCAGCAGTCCAATCGCTTAGCCACTGCGCTAATCAGGTCGTCTACGCTTAACCATAGATTTTATATACCAAATAATTATGGTCTGAGTTTACCAACATTACCTAACCTTACAACTAACCTATGCGTCATAATATTGTTGCTAAGAATTTGAAACTCGATGGGTGCGAGCAGCGACACGATAGCTCAGTTTGCAGAGCTACACCGCGGTACTGCGAAGGCCGCGGGTTCAAGTCCCGCTCGCGTCCATCATTTTTTAAACCTTTATTATTTTAGATTGCTAATGTTAAAAGAAACTTGGTTGTCATGTAAATTAGAAAATTGTAGCTGCATCATCGAGGGTGTCACAAGCAGTTCTAAGATGGGTGACCGTTAACTGATCTATGAAGAAATGGAATGTGGACTGTTTGCGTACATTTCTCAGCAGAGGTTTATTATAAAAGCAATTATTATTAAGACTGCTTCTTAATACTTCAAACAATTAATCCGCATCATGATTACCAATAAAATTAAACATTAAGCCCTAAGATCAATTCAGTTTCTCACGAAGGAGCATCCTCACCAGCCGTCGGTACTTATATTTAATCCCTCGTCTCGCTATTTGTTCGGAGAAAAGGCTCCTTGTGTCTCAACAAGATCCAAGATAAAAAATTAAGCTCTTTGAAGCTTCCTAATATTTACGCAAAAAATATCTACTAAGTTATATGCTTGAAATTTTGAAGGAGATATTTCAGGGAAATGATTTTTGATAGCCTTGATTTTGATTTTATCAAGGTCGTAAGTAAATTCTTCGTAATTGACGCTGTTATAAGGCTTTTAGTATGTGTACATACATTATGTTTCGACCAATTTAACGTCCATTACACGTATTACATAATCTATGAATATAAGACTTTGGAAACCTTTTTAAGCATACAACGCTAACGAAGAAGTTTAATGTATGTCACAGCTAAACGTTTATATGGAGAAGGGTGTAAAAAACTACAAGTAATAAATTATTACGCTCAAATTTAGTCCACCAAGCTACTAATATAAACATAATTAATATTACAATAGTTATGGGTAACCAAGGTAGTTTCTATATAAAATATTGTTGCTTTCTTCGTTCAAAAACATATTTTTCATAGTGGTAGCGGATAATTACATGGTATATTTCTTACTAATTGTGAGATGGAAGGCCTTATCTATATTGTTATACCAGAGCAGCCCGCATCTTCGCAACTTTGACTTCAAATCTAAGCCTCTTGTTCCAATCTTATATACAAATGTTTTAGTCAATTAGTAAACGGATTCTACTATCCCATCTAATATCTACTTTTATAAGAAGCGAGTATCTTATTAGTATTAGCAATAATAAAAAATACCCGAGAGGTAAGGACATAATATAGTACCCTGAGGCATTCCATCTTAAATTTAATTGGTGCATCAAGAATATGATCAGAAGATTACGTCGAGCATTGGCTAAATTATATGCTTAACTGTTCTGAAACACGTAGCAGAAATAATCATTTGAATCTCAAAGGCATGACTCATGAACTTTGATATCTCGGTATCTACAATATTAATCGCTTGAGATGAACTTTTGAATTTAAAATTTATTTATGAATACCAATTTAATGTATTTGACCTAACCAATAACTTATTATATATTGTTATCTTAAATCGTATTATAATCAAACAAGTAAAATGATACCAACTTAGCTAAGGTACCGTTCACTAATTCAACAAGGAGAAACAAATGACTAATTCGTTATTCCCAGTTCGAATTTGATCAAAATAGAATTATAACAGACTAAGAGATTCATCCACACTAATATTATAAATGTCAGAGTAACTATGTCTGTCTGTTACGCCTTCACGACTAAACCGCTGGGGCGCTGGACAGATTTTCATGATATTTGGCATGTAGAAAGTTTAAGACCCGAGAAAGGACATGGGCTACTTATCGCGGGCGAAGCCGCGAACAAAAGCTAGTTATCAATAATACTTAGAATAACAATATCTACTTCGAGTCAAAGTTTATTTACAAACCAATCAAATTATTTGAATAAAACCTTTTCAAAGTCACCAACCATCATTTTCTAATGTACTGAAATCGTTTCAGTGTTTCGGTAAACCATTAACCGCCGAGTAACTTGCTTTAGTATGATTGTGTAAGGACGTCGACGCACTGGGTGGATTTGCTGCGCGGCTATTTTTCGACAAATATGCACTTAAAGACAAACTACAAACAGTAGGTTCTTCGACAAAACTATGCGAAACTTAGATAATGTAGCAGAGATCAGACAGCACCTAATTTGATAAATTATACTACGAACTTAAGCAAGGAATTGGATACAAAGAACCTTAAGAAGATCTTTTAAAAGAACCCATTGCCATTGCCGTATGTATGTATAATATATGTATATGTATGTTTGCAATAATAAAATGTGCATCACACAATTTGCCATCTTTCATTATAATTTTTTATTTTCTCTGTCTGCTGAAATAAACGCTGAGAAACGCGACGAAAATCCACCTAGTCAGTATTCGTCCAAGGCAATTCGATTCTGAGGGTGACCTAGGGTCAATCGATACACTGGCACAGCCCTAAACGACTATACCATTAAGTGGACATGGCAGGCTACATAATGCCTATATCATTACGTTCGAGTTCCTTGACCTTAGTCATTAGAAAGCAATGAGAAATTAAAATTACTCATATAACCGACTTTTATTAAATGAAGCATGACTCTGATTTGATCACTGTCTTAAGATTCTTATGTTCTAGAAATAGGCCTTTTGTCATCTAACACATTAAAATTTAATCAATAGAATTAAATAATAGTACATACATAACATCACGCCTGTATTCCCCGAATGGGTAAGCAGAGGTGAACATATAGTACACCCACATTTCGCCAGTTATATTTTTAGGTCCCAATGTAATAGGGGGCGAGCCTATTGCCATCAACCGGGCACAAATCTAGACTCCGTGCTGCCACTGAGAATTATCTAATGAAAAAAACCCAGGATTCGAACCCAGGACCTCGTGCTCAGCAGTCGCGTTTAGCAACCACTAGACCAACGAGGCAGTCAAAATAATAGTTTTGCAGTATAAGTACGAATAATTTCCATTCGAATTTACCATCCTCCGCTAAGCCATTAGGTCTCGATATCTCAGCACTTAGAATTATCGATTATAATAAATTGTTATTGCCATTTGGACGGAGATTGGACTTAGCTTCATTTATAACACAGACACCAATGATGAGCGCTAAAGCTCTGAAGCATTCATGTGAACTGACCCGAATAAAATAAAAAGCTAAAATAATAATGTCTCATAAATTGTTTATAGATAAATCAAGTAGTATCGGCGTTGAAGACGCCTTTTATCGACATGTTTTAGTTACCGATAAATTGTCGGCCTTGTCGAGGGTATCAACCCAAACTGAAAATATATAAAACTTGATAATATGGCAGTAGGCTGACCACCTGGATATCATCATATTGGACTTATGATGAGCGGCAAAATGTGAGTGTATACTTGTATAAATATCTGAGTTTCATAGCAGATCGTCTGGCAATGGGATGAGTCGACTACATTGCTAAGATTTCTGGACGAGATTGGCACAGGACTGTGACCTATACTATGAAGTATAATACAGTTTAGGAGGCCTATACCCTGTGGGTATTTAAGTCTGTGGGTGGGGCTTCAATGTTTGATTTTGGTGCTCAACAAACTATAACTTCATAATTATTTAAATCTAAGAATTGGCATTTCATCTGCGTATCATTGAAAGCAACTTCAACCTAACTGACCAGTATTCTGACTTTATCTCGATAGCGTTTCAATTCAATTAACCAGAGCATGTTACCTCGCCTAAATTGAATTGGAAACTGACAGTAAATCTAAGGTACTATAGGAGTATCTCCAAGAGTAGTCACGTGACTAAGAGCTTGCTATTACAGGCTGGACGATGCAAGAAGTCATATTTATGT
This sequence comes from Abrostola triplasia, assembly GCA_946251915.1. Taxonomy (NCBI): domain Eukaryota; kingdom Metazoa; phylum Arthropoda; class Insecta; order Lepidoptera; family Noctuidae; genus Abrostola; species Abrostola triplasia. Next base: position 9,823,159 of record OX276432.1, on the reverse strand, counting down.
AAGGATAAAACTGATAAACTATCGGAACTAATAACGTGTAAATTATACCTACCCCTAATATTTCCTGAAGGAATAGATAAAGGGCACATGGATGAAAAGAAAGAATATTTAAGAGGAAACATACGTGTACTACTTATAAACATGTGGTCTGCTACTGCGGCGAAAACTAATATATCCGCGAGAAAATCTCATGATGAAAATTCCGGCTTGTTAATGTGTTTTGTCTTGGAGGCATGACGTCAAACAAGAGAAGCCACGTATCTTAAAATACCTTTTAATAGCTCATTAAACGCAATAAAGAAAAATTAAAAGCCTTGAATAACTACTTACAATACGGATTCGATTTGGATGAGCATGTGATGATATGATGAATTCTTTAGTGTAAAATTTTGTAGGCAATAAGTAGATAGATCTTAGCTTTCTTCTATGAACCGACGGCCAATGACCATGTCTGAAGAATGTAATGAGATTTAATACATACATAAAGTCACGCCTGTTTCCCTGAGGGGTAGGCAGAGACCACGGATTTCCATTTACTAGAGATCGAATAAGGAGTAAGTAACATCCCAGTATCTGAGAAATGGATAAATATTGGGAGAGGCCTATGTCCAGCAGTGGACTACAGCAGGCTAATGATGTGGCAAATGGTAATCCCCGATTTCTGCCTACTGCTCTGGGAAATATGCGTGACTTTATGTATTAATGAACTTATAATAACAGCCTATAACTGTCCCAGTGCAGGGCAAGAGCTTCTTCTCGTATATCGAAGAATTGAGCATTGATCATCACGCTAGCGTACTGCGGGTTGGTATGAACTTAACCTTAACGTATCCTAATTCCTAAAAGGCCTTGACCTAGGAAACCTTTCTTACAGTATTTCCCTTTAGGAATAAAGTACGCGAACGTTTTTATCAGCCGTTAGTAATAATTTATTACCACAATTTTCTTGTAAATTAATGAATACGATAAGGCTTTAAATACATACGGCGCATAGTACCTATGTTGTACGTTGTATCCTTCGAAGTATGTAATACACACTGTGTATCCACAACGTATTCCATTTCCATCATAAAAACTTTAGTGAGACAGCCTAGTTGGTCACTAAGCGCAACTGCTGAGCCGGAGGGTCTAGAATCTAATCCCAGGTCAGGCAGTGTTTTTGGGTTTTCCCATTAGGTAATTCTCAGTAGCAGCACGGATTTTGGATTTGTGCCGGGTTGATGGCAATAGGCTCGCCCCCTTTTACATTGGGACGTATAACATAATTGGCGAAATACTGTTATGTATAATTTTCTTTTTACTTTTCAGTATACTGAAAAGTAAAAAGAAAATTAAGTAGATTATATAGATCAGATAGATTAGAAAATTATATAGATTCCATATATGGAATCTATATAATTTTGCTTTCTCTATTCGCATTTTTAGCACTGTTATATTCATTATTCACATTCACCAGACTTTCATTAAACTTTAAATCATAGTCATAGGATTATCTGTCGACTTACTTGGCTCTGGCCCAACTTGCAAACTAACTCATAGCACATCTACCAACATTTTGATATGTCTAATAAACATTAGTATCACTCAAAGCTGGTAGAAAACTCGACATTGAGTAAGCTCCCCTTTGGACATACAAGCATTTATTAAAAACTATAATATATGTAATTTATGTTAGAGTAGTAATCCCTTCTAATATTATAAATGCGAAAGTTTGTAAGTATGAATGGATGTTTGCAACTCTTTCACGTAAAAACTACTGAATGGATTTGAATGAAATTTCATAAGGATGTAGCTGATACCCTGGATTAACTACATAGGCTACTTTTTATCCCGAAAAAATATAGCGGGTAACACCGCGGGGCGCAGCTAGTAAGTCATAATATAGAATGTGCTCTATCATACAGAACACATAACATAATTATCATGGCTTATTATAAGTTGGAAACGTTAACTATAATCATGTTTGATAAAAGGCAACAGGCAACGGTTCATTCATTTTTTCAGTCAACCCATCACGCTATTTTTATGGGGAATACAGGCCTAATCGTCTTCCACAGATCTCTTTACCCATAACCGTAGCAATTTCGGCCCACATGCCCGTATCACCGAGGAACATTAGTGATACGAGGATGAGGATGCTACTGACAGCCCTAAAGAGAATCCTTTTATCGTGTGACTGACACCCCTGGGAAATATGCACCGCTTCGTGTTCACAGCCATAAAGATTTTATCGAAAATAAAACCGGCCACACTCTGTATAGACATTGATTGCTGTAACTTATTTATATGGAAAAGTGATTACTTAAAATGAAAAGATTGGGCGTTATTATGTCATTTGATATAGTGCGTGATAAATTATGTAGATTTATAAGTAGTTTGCCGAGTGGTATAAGGCCCAGAATTGACCATCCCCTTTCGTCCCACGTGTCTCGTAAGAGGCGACAAGGGAAAATCCTGAAAATGGGCAGCAGCGTCTTCTGTACTTCACCACCAATACTAGAGGAAGGCCTTTGTTCGACAGTGGACGTGTTCCGGCTGATGATGAGTAGTTTGCGGAAGTCACAGTTATAGTTATGTTGCGTTAATTCTCTAGCCCCGCGGTGTTACCCGCTTAATACTTTAAATAAAAAGTAGCCAATGTATTATCCAGGGTGTCAGCTTCCTCCATATGAAGTTAAGTTGTGTGTGTGGAGAAATAAGCCTTTTTAAAGATGGCTGTGGCACATCGCTTGAAGAATCTCGATGAAGTCAAGACAAGGTTGATAAATTATAAAATAAATGTATGGGGGTGACAAAATATTTCGATATGTCAAACCCATTTATTTTTTATTCTACTAGATTTCTTCTCGTCAAGCGGTGGGCGGAAGGTGGGCAGATCTCGGCAGCAGCTTCCTGATTAGTTGCAAGTTTAGTCTTTGATCAGCTCCGAAATCGGTGACATAAAACATAACATAACATCACGCCTGTATTCCCCAAAGGGGTAGGCACATTTCGCCAGTTATGTTTTTAGGTTCCAATGTAATAGGGGGCGAGCCTATTGCCATCAACCGGTCACAAATCCAGACTCCGTGCTGCCACTGACTTATTACCGAATGGAAAATCCCAGCAAGACTTTGCCCGACCCGGGACGAACCCAGGACCTCATGCTCAGCAGTCGCGCTTAGCGACCACTAGACCAACGAGGCAGTCATAGTTTAACAAACCTTGACTCTCAATTCTAGTTTACTGTAGTATTATTCTGCAATCGCTAGATCTTAACCTCAACTTGCCAAGTTTCGCGAACTTACAAATTATTAGCAAGTTCGAAACAATTTACGCGTTAACACCACTTAACTGCGACATAAATATAAGTAACAACTTATGTTACTTAAACTATACATACTAATATTATAAATTTGATAGTAACTCTGTCTGTTTGTTACGCCTTCACGACTAAACGGCTGGACGGATTTTGATGAAATTTGACATGTAGAAAGTTTAAATATTATAATAAAGATTCTTGCCTAATCTTTCCAATAAAATACCAGTTGAAAACATCGCCTGCTATTCGCAAGTACTTGTAAATGGTTGACACAAAAAATATCCCTTTTTTAGTTTTTTTTCCACCAGAGACATTTTTTGACACATTTTTTTTTGTTGCAGATACTATAACGTCTATTACCGAAGTGCCAGAGCTGCCAGAGAAGGCATCGACCAGAAGAAGTCCGCCACATTCCTCGCGCATCTCCGCCGGTGAGAGCGGTAAAGCTTCCACTAGTTGATGATAGATTAGATCACCTTCACCATCACATAATTAATCACTTGACATAATAATGATGAGTTTATATTTAAAAAAATAACACAAGCTAGACTCACTGTACTAGTGAAGAATTAAACAAGCCCAAACACAATGGGATTGAGTCACTTCCTTACAGAGCTCCTATGACCACCTCTTAGCTCCATGATCAGATCAGCACAAAAATAGGTACCATAATATTGTTTTGTCACGAAACCTATATATGCATGCGAAATTTCATTTCAATCGGATGTCAAAAAGTGGTTCCAATTTAAACAAACTAACATATGTACATACAAAAATTGCAAGTTATATAAAAGCTTGTTAAAAGATGAAGATATATTACCTAAGCAACATTTGAAGTCCTGAAAACGACCGAAATTATTATAATGTTCTACCTATTTTAAGTTAAATCATATCATGGACTTCAACCATAGTTTATTAGTTTTTACTTGACATATGTTACTGTCAGTGGGCGAGTAAACAAAAAATTATTTCCTACGCCTAACAAGCAAGCAACAGCCACGAGATTTGATAAGCAGCAAATCTCAAAATCTCCAATATTACAATTTCTTAAACGCACCCGCACAATCACGCACACACATTTTTTTCGTCGAGGAATCGATTCGAAAGAAACCTTCAACACACAAAGACAAAACAAAATTAATAATAATAATAATAATATTAGAGCCTCGACCAACATCTTCGGAGGCTCGCGTTAGGCGGCTGGGTTAAGGGCTTGATGCAAAGGGCGGTACTTCTTGACACGGCGCGTATAGTCAGGAGGTTCCTCTCTTTGGAGTCCTAACCACCGGCAGCTAGGACCTGTTCCCGATGCCGGTTGGCGACTATATTTTATATTTTTAAAAATTGTATTTTTTATATTATTTAAAAATATAAAATGTAAGGTAATATGAATGAATAAAGAGAATATAATAATATCATTTATTTTCAGGCTTCAATGGCCCATAGACTAATATTAACTAACACAATTTTTATAATGTCATCACAATTTTCCGGCCAATCACTACCGCAACTCACTTTTCTGGTGAAGATATCACACATTCTCACCTGCCCTACTTTATATTTGGAAATCGGCCAATACACTCAAATGGTGACAAATATCTGAATAAGCTTTCATTGTTTAGTTTCCCGAGGCATTCGCGGTCGTAAATAACTATAAATTTATAGCTACTGCAAGCTCTGTTTACGGCCGATGCATGCCATGTACATAGATCTTGGATTAGAGCGTGGTTGAAAACATGTCAGGAATGAATTGTTTTAAAAATAAATGTGCCGTGCATTAGACGGTTCCAAAATTTATTTGTGAGCCAGGTTTGAACTGCAAAGTTAGTTTTAGCTGTCACTATGTTTTCAGCAGATAACTCATAGCTTTCTATGTATGTAATACGTATATGTGTGTCTATGTAAGAGCAAGGGATTAGTAGAGATGTTGATGTCTGGATTTGTGTCAAGTTAGTGGCAAAAGGCTTGCCTCTAATTGGGACCTGTAACTCTGGATATGTGGGTGTACTACACACTCTGAATACAGACGTGATGTTATGTTTTTTTATGTATAAGTAATTGAACATAAAGTTAATACTTATTCATTTAAATCACAAGAACAAGTACTTCTGAAAGCCATTGTATTGATAGTAAATCTTGTTTAGAATGGAGTGGAGCGACAGGCGGGCCGCCGGCGGAAGTAGTGCTACGACTACACCCGCCCTCCTCTACGACTCGCGTCAATGCCTCACTAGCTGACATCGGTAAGTTCTTCTATTAAGTAGACCAAGCAAAAACTATTGATAAAGTGTCTTCGTTAAAGGAGGAATAGTAATAGGAGTCCTACTCGCTCTATAGACTGGCAAAAAGTACCGGCATTTGTTTATGTAGTAAAACAGGGCGGCAACTAAAGTAGAGGAATGGAGTTGAAAACTGGATTCTATAAAACTGGTTTCTGAATGGCTAATTAAAATATAAGTCTACTTACAGACCCAACAAGGTAGCAGCGATGCCATTAGGATACTAAAAGAACAATTCTAAAAAGATGATTGGAAGAAATTTCCAATTATTCAAAATAGTGTTTGACATACGATTTGAAAGTAAATAATAATTTACTAACGCACAAAAAAAAATATCAATATTTTTTTTTCTTGCTAACAGCAACAGAAGATTTTTCGTCGACCAGCCAAAAAAAAATCTTCGCTCACGTTCACAAAGTATCAAAGCCTATCCTCTGCCTACTAAAGTTGAACACAGCAACCCAAGCTAATAGTGTATTTCTAGGTTAACTGTGTAGACGTCGGCCTGTCAGTTTACGGGTCGTAGATATAAATCGAATCAATACCGGCTTGAGCTTACAAAGTTATCTATCCGAACCTTCTGCAGGAACACAGCGTTTGGTTACATGGAGGCAGTTCAGTTTTATCGAAAGCGTAGTATAAGTCGACATTGTAACTATAGAGCTGCCGCACAAATTGGCAGTCCTACAAGGTCCTACAAGCAGTACTCGTTGCGGTCAATACTTGGATGGGTGCCTTCACACATCGTGATCCCCCGTGCTTCGGAGATCACTCTAAGCCAATGGTCTTAACCCTGATCAGTTATTTAGCTGCGTAGTCGACTAATCCAAATAGCTTCATCAATAACGTAATGTAACAAAACATCCGGAGTTTGATTACCGTTTCGGATAGTTGATGAAGTCAGTATTGCAAACGGCTAATGGTTATTCCACCGCTCTGCAAACTCCATTGGGAATTACCTATACTCGTATAGCGGTACAGCTGTATAAAGGCTTAGTGGCTTGAACATACACGTTAAAAGCTCCATTCACTCTACACGCATCGTAGGTAGAAGTTGGTAGACATGTGTCAATATACATACATACATACATAAACATCACGCCTGTATTCCCCGAAGGGGTAGGCAGAGGTGTACATAATATAGTACACCCTCATTTCGCCAGTTATGTTTTAAGTCCCAATGTAATAGGGGGCGAGCCTATTGCCATCAACCGGGCACAAATCCAGACTCCGTGCTGTTACTGAGAATTACCTAATGGAAAAACCCAGTAACACTTTGCCCGACCCGGGATTCGAACCCAGGACCTCGTGCTCAGCAGTTGCGCTTAGCAGCCACTAGACCAACGAGGCAGTCAAATCTCTATAATATATATATATAACAATTTAATAATGTCTGATACGCAATGTGTCTGGAATTTAAAATGCCTGTAGCGGATTCACATCAACAACATCATTTGTTTAATTCATTTGCATTATTGACTTTTCATCCCAACTCATTTTATCACATAAATGAAAAGGGTGCAAGTGGAGAACCTGCACGAGTAACGGTACTTAAGTAGGTCCGGTGCACCCTCGCTACTACTGTTGACTGACCAATCTATACACTACGACATGACCTATTCCATGTGGCTATTGGCTCATGCCGATACGAAGAAGAATATGAGTAAATGAAAGATGACAAAATCATATTTAGAATATCGATACTCCGTGGCCCATCTCTAGCCACTGAATATTCCATACAATACAGAGTGATGGAATTGATTGGTACACAATGGCTGTCTGTGGTGCTTTGCATCAAGTCCCGAAGTTCCTTAGTCCTGTTGTTTGAAGATTGTTTACAATTCGAAAAGCGTGTTCAAGGTTGCGTTCCGTTTTAAGACTGGAATTGGATGCGTAAGTACGATTAATGGAAGCCTTGATTGCGCGACTGTTTTATTTATAAAAGATAAATAAGAGGAACTTTAAATAAGAGAATTGTTTTAGAACACATCGTGATGTGAATTAATTGATTATTTTTTCAAGATTAGGATTTATGAGTGAAAATCGGTTTGTAATAGACGATCTTCATCATCATCATCTGCAGCCCGATTTCCCCTGCTACTAAGTACAGGTTTTTTTGTCTCTTACTACTCACCACGCTTCTACTCCAGCTTAATCAACGTTCCTTTTCATATTAGTCCAGCCATAGAAGGGGCTATATTAGTTAAAGCATTAAAATTCATTACTAAACTAAAAATGTACATTATACTGGCCACATAGGAAAAATTGGCGTTTCAACATGAAGCATTTTCGTTACGTTAGTAACATGAAACCCAAAAGCAATTTTCTTTTATGCCCCATTAGTTGCGTCCAACATCGATGAGGTTGTAACTGTTCTTTAAATATTTAAGGATTTTATCAACCCTGGTTTTCTGTACCAGATTTTTAGAGTTTTTTTTATTATTTAAGCTGTAATTATAAATAATTTTACTACTAGTGTAGATTAGGGGCCTGAATATAATTCTATATCCGCTTTTGCTGAATAAGGACAAGTTCCAAGAACTAGGGATTTATTCTCCAGTTTATTTATTTATTGATACTTAATGCTCATTTACGTGCAAAGATTGGCTCAATGCCATTTAGTTGGTCTTAGAATCTACAATTTAAATTAGTTTATGTAGTTAGGTTGTGAAGATCCTGATAAGCGCCAAAATATAAAGGGCCGGTCATCCAAAACCTCAATCCGTTTTGGGGATCACGATGCCAGCTGTGACAACGATGCCAACAAGAATGGAACATTTTGTTAAATCCAGAAACTTCTAACGTAATATTATTTACTGTATATTCCGGTTATACTCACGGGTGTATTCGGGAATGCCCGACTAGTTTCAAACTCGACCGCTGGCCTTATTCATGAGCTGGTTACGCGGCAGAGTCGCGAGCCGAACTGCGTTCTAACGTAATAATATTTTGCCAACAGATGGCAGCGGCGTCGTGGTAAGAGCTGAAGAGGCCCTCATCGTCGCCTTCGTGCTGCTTTTATGGGTGGCAGCAATAGCACTGTTCTTCAATCGTTGGGGCAAGATCAGGTGCGTCTATAAACTGTACGTAGTATTATTTTGTTTTTATTTCAATGCACTTTAGGGATTAGACCATTGTTATAGAGTATTGTTAGGTGGAACGCGAATTAATTTTGGGATAATCGTGATCATAGATAGATTTATTTACTGTATATTAAGGTTATACTCACGGGTGTATTCGGGAATGCCCGACTAGTTTCGGACTGAATACACCCGTGATTATAACCGGAACCGGTAAATAATATGGATAACACTCACGAAAGTTAGTATAGTAAAATAAGGACGGAGAAAAAAAAAAAAAAAAAAATAGTAAAATAAGATAGATTTACTTATTTTAATTTCGGTATTTGGTTTTTCCTTGAAATAAGTTATTACGTCAAAATGAATTATAAGCGACAATGAAGTACCGAAGTATCAATTTAAAGACACTAATTTTAAAGATTTTAATAGTACGAGTATAATACTGCCCAGTCTGCCCGTGACCATGAATGCTGTAAAGGATTCGAAACGTCGGGACCAAAAAACAATTTAAAAAACGGCGATAAAATCCGTAAACCTAGTTTTATTTCAAGTATTAATACTAGTCAGGTTTGTTTCAATTAATATTAAAATTATAGTTTACATGATTGTATAGAAATCAGACCGATTCAAAAATCTTGAAGTCAATGTTCTTACCACTATGGCGTCAATTGAAGGAGGCATTGAAAGATTTAGAATAACCACATTTAACAACGCAATATTTGCCTATTATATTAGTTTCGAAAGAAACATTAATTAATAGACCCAGACTTGAAAGCTCTTGAGTTTTGTTTAACAATATTGTATGACTGTTAGTACAAGTAAACGCAATTCCCCAGAATGCTGGAGCCATATCAGCCCAAGTTCCAGCAGCAGCATCGACAGAGTTGTGCGTTAGCTGAGAACTCCGTGTCGGTCCCGCCTCACGTGAGTAACATTGATTCTCAACTGTTTACAAATCCATAAAATATTAATTTCGTACCAACCAATGCGATAGTACATAAAATATAATCCAAAAGCATTGATTGTAGAGTTATAGCAACAATAATATCCAAAAAAAAAATTGTAGAAGTCTTCGAAAAATGCATGCATCGAAAACCGTTCAGTGACGAGGTTTGTAGAACAGATAAAAATATTATCAAAAATGTATGTACATCCCAAGTGTTTTTTATTACAGCAAACTGCAGAAAGTGAATGCCTAAATTATAATGATATTGTAAGGTATTTCTTGCTCTTAATTAGTCAACACGCAATCGAAATCATTTAGTACTATCACTATTTCATAGTTGTCTGACAAAAGTCATGTTTTGATGAACTGAATTTTCTATTATATTGGCTTATACACGGAACTTTTAGCGGTGGTTATTGACAATATACATAATTGGTATATAAATGTAGGACTCTGCAACATTGCTAAACAAGACAATGATGCAAATTTTTATATAGCCACAAATAAATTATAAAGTTAAAATCGAATATAGTGCACTGGCCATCTTCTTCATTTAAATATTTCTTGATTTGCTCATCAATTTCTAAAAAAATTTCCAAAATTATTTGCACCACTGTATGCCTACGTTTTATGACCAATCGCTAAAACTTTATCTGCTAAAGTAAAAAATAAAAACAACGACAAACAAATTGATGAACATGATCCTACAGAAAATACAGTACATCAAACAAATAAAATACATATAACAATAGAAACAAAACACAATGTTATACCTGTTGTCACTAGCACCTCCCACCTTAGGACTTGGTAAGAATGTTCTAGTAATTGTAACACTGCTTTGTACAGCACCGAGCGTCATTGTCACGCGGCTGTGTGTCATACGACTGCGGGGCATCATTCCCATCTTATCAACCATGTGGGTACCTGTCCCATAGACCGCGGCAGGTAAGAACTATCAAAATTTCCGAAAACTCACTAACTTCTTTGGATTGAGAATAACTAACAAATTGTACTAAAATTCTGTTATCAATTCAGACATTATCAGTTTTGTATGTTTATCTCATAATTGTGTTTCAAACCAAAATGTGGAACTTAAATCAATAGTTTAACTGTTGCACTTCATCTTCATCTATCAAACGCTAATGCGATATTCGCACTTGCCACTTCTAGAACTCGGTCTTCGTAAGTAGCATGGGCATGGGTGGTATGGCGCTGATCCCTGAGAGTCCTCCTCGTCGCTCACGCTCAGCGGCCGACCTCCCAGCCCTCATCACACCATCAGATATCACACACACGACAGCCAGATCTTCAAGAGCAGCCAGTCTTCACAGCGCAGTGGATTTAAGAGTAGCTCCTTCTCCAAGGGCATCGAGAGCTGCAAGTCTACATTCAGCGGTGGATATGCCACCAGGATCAGTTCAGGTTCACGTCAGAGGCTCAGTGACAAATTTGAATAGACCGAGAAGTCCTAGGCGACTTACTATAACTAATGTGTAAAAGTGAAATACGATTTTGATGTCTTTGGTTTGAAGGACCAAAACTGTATTGTGTGAATCTTGGTCCATGTTTTAGTTTCGTCGTTAATTTATTGTTCTGTTGACTGAGTAAAAATATATGTAGTGGTATTTAATATCTTAATGAGATGGTACTTATTGATAAATTCAAGTTCCAATGTAACTTTAAAATGGCTCTCGTACTTTGTACGCAATGAAACGTAGCTTTAATGATCATTCAAAATTAGGAATAACTCGTTAGTCAAATTACCTTATGACTTTGAAATGCTTTCATTGAAATTCTGTGTGTGAGATTTGAAAGGTACCAATTAATTAATCTATTATAAGTATAGTTTTATGTATTATCTTTCTATATTTCCAGTAGACTAGTCCTCTCTTCTCTTCTCTCCATCATATCTATTGTACGTATACATACTAGTAGTCGTAATGGTGCGTTATGCACAAATCTTAGACGTGTGGTGCTATTATAAGTATCAAAATTATTACCTATCGGATTATAATTATTTATCGAAACTATATCTACGCATAAATGGTGAAACTGTAAATGTCTTTTAATTTCTTGATTTTATTTACCTATCATCATTTATTATTCTTCATATGACTAGTGATTCTACCTACAGTTAATTGTTCCTTACTGTTATAATGATTTATTAACGAACTACGAATAATTTGGCCCTGTCGAGTACGTCCTTCGAACCTACGCTATTGTCCTAAGCAAACATATTAATTTTAGATAAGATTGATATTAATAATTTCTGCTCAAATTATTATGTAATACTAGAGTTAGCTGCTATATTGATATTAGAATAAAAAAAGAAAATTGGTGTTTCATTATAGGAAGTAGTTCGATCGTGTCCATACAGCTTTTTTTCAACAAAAAAATTCATTGGAAAATTTTAAAGCTGAATTGGTATTTCTACTTTCTTAGCACAGTGGTTAAATAACTACTGTATCCTAAGTTGTGGGTTTAATACCCATACGATACAAATATTTATGTGATCAAAAGATTTTTGTCCCAAATTTTGCCGTTTCTCATAATTTGTACCTACATATTGTGATATTTTAAGGTCCGATTTTAAGATCCCAAAAACCGAGATTCTGACTGTCCATGAATTTTAGAATTGAAAATGAGTGACAAAAGATTCCTATGGTTACTGTTATTTAATGCGAAACAACATAAACGACATTCTCGGTAATAGATTAAGGTATGTTGTGTAGTAAATGAAAGCGTTCCAAGAAATTCCATTTTAGTAACAGTGCTTATTTGCAACATTATAATGACAAAGGTACCTTTAGAAATAAGTGAAATGCTATCAGATAGTAAATAGATTCAGCTTTATTAAAATGTCCTCTTTAGCGAGTTTCGGTCACAGCGGCCTATCTCATATGAGACTGGCCAATTATGCAGAAGATATTATAGTGCATAAGTATGCACGCAAAGACAGGTGCGATCCCTATTCCCTCACTCTCAAAGTCCCATGGGACGGCCGACAGGCACGACCGGAGAGAGATCAGGCGCAGGACCAACGGTTTAACTTGCCTTCCGAAGCACGGAATTTCAAATGAGCGTTATTACAAAATAATTATTCGGTGTTTATTAATATCAATCTTTCATTTATCAATATTAGAAACTCTCGAGTATTCTAAACTATGTAGAATTGTATATTGATGGCCAAATAATATTAATTCATGTAAATATTATGATAAAATGTAAATAACCTTAAGGCCTATTATTTCACTTTTGAGAGAAGATTTAAAACGATTAACTTAATTCTGAATATGAAAAAAAATAACATAACATAACATCACGCCTATATTCCCCGAAGGGGTAGGCAGAGGTGCACATATAGTACACCCACATTTCGCCAGTTATGTTTTTTTTAGGTCCCAATGTAATAGGGGGCGAGCCTATTGCCATCAACCGGGCACAAATCCAGACTCCGTGCTGCTATTGAGAATTACCTAATGGAAAAATTACTCAGTAACACTTTGCCCGACCCGGGATTCGAACCCAGGACCTCGTGCTCAGCAGTCGCGCTTAGCAACCACTAGACCAACGAGGCAGTCTAAAAAAAAAATCTAGAAAAAAAATAAACAAAAAAATAACGGCTGAAATACTCTTTGTTTTAATGAGGTAACTCGAAAGTGACGTAATAGACTGAATTTACGTAAGAGCTATTAAATTTAATAATGATACAATAGAAAGAACCTTCACAATAGCAAATAACCTTATTGTACACCAATTTGAATACAAAATGCCGCTTAATAGGGGTGCTACCATAAGTTCCTTTGGACTGTAAATGTTTTCCAAAAACTTGTTTAACTGGCGTCAATTATGTTAATTTAAATGACCCTATTGCTTATCAATCGATCGATCGATTCGTATTTTGAATCATTATCAAATGTAAGAAAAATAAACAAAAAATATATCATTCTCGATCTCAATTACACATTTCAAAATAAACTCGTGGTAGCAGCCAACAGAATCAATATTAACACAAGCTATCTTTAGATTATCGAAACACCATCGTTTGGTGACCCAAATATTCTATAAATTAACGTGTACATAGCTGATTAAGGTAAAAATATATTTTATGATACTATCTACCCCTTTAACGGCAAAATCAATTACGATGCTATGTAAATATAATGAGAAAAACTCACAAATCAATCGTGCCTACGACGTACGATGTAAAAGTGTCGTGCCATCGTCGGTCAGGCAAATAGATGTAAGTAAATTCTAAAGTTAGTGTATGCATCCATATTATCAAAATTGTATAAGATTTTCATATTCCGTCCGGGTTGTTTTGTTTTAGCTTCGTCATTTATTTTATCATCTTACTTGGCTGTTCATAAAAAGTATAAATATCTATATTTTATTTTCCTAAAATCGTTATCTTCTACCCCATCTTTACCACCTTATGCTTTATTTCATTTGAAGGATTCAAGACAGTCATAACATTTCTCTGGAGCACCATGAGTTGAATTGCCTTGTTGGTTCTTAATGGTGATCATTGTAGATCCTAGCGAACAAGGATTACAATGCCACACGAGTTAGCTTAGTCAGATAAAAAAATAATATCATGTTGATGACATTTTAATATCAACATGATATTACTCTAAACGTATCAATGCAAATAGTTTTAGTCCTTTAATGTCTATAACTCCTATATGAATACTAAGTTCGTTGTTTCTGATTTCATCTAATTTGAGTAATAGGTACTAAATATTTTAATGAACGGGTCCTTGGAATGATTGACGTTATTCTCCGAGGATTTCATTTAAAATGGCCTGAAGGTGAAATATTTCTAAAAAGCCGAAATATTCAAAGGATTTCCAATTTTGGATCTCAAATCACTCCAAATCAATTTCGAATTCCCTTTTGTACTTGACATTCAATAATAACTTATTAGTTTATTTATCTTATTTAATTTATGTAGGTATAACAATTTCGAGTCTTTGATATAAAAATGTTTACCGTCAAAAAACGGGAACTTATTTTATTATTTAGCTTTAACTAGCTGACCCGGGGTATGAAAAATAGATGTTGGCCGATTCTCAGACCTACTCAATACGCTCACAAAATTTCATGAGAATCGGTCTAGCCGTTTCGGAGGAGTATGGGAACGAAAACTGTGACACGAAAATTTTATATATAGATAAAGAATTGTCGTTTTCACCTTGTAAAATTTTATTTAATCCGTAAGAAAACATCAACTCTATAGCACCAGGTAATCCGCCAAAACTTTTTTAATCCACCTCTAAATTTAAGTCTCCAGTTAGTTTTGTCGTCGCCTGACCTAGTCTTCGTTCTAAATTGGGAGTCGAAATAGCAGCTCGAAATTAAGTCAACCTTTGTATTTTCTTAGCGTGGAATATAATACAATAATTGCAAACTACCTAAATTCTAAATATGATTTCTAGAAACTCAATAAAGTTTTGTTTGTATTTGTCATATTGTCTTAATCCTATTTTACCTAGTGAGATCCATTTCAATCGCTTGGCAGTTAATCCCAAATAACTCCTGTTATTTTTTATTTATTTATTCGCTGGTACTGGTTGTTCAGACATGTTGATTTAGGTCATAATTGTCACATTCGCACAATTGTCACTTTTACATAATATGTTGACTTTATCCTTTTTATCTTTCAAAATGTTTAGAGGATTTATATTTCTAACGTTTTTAAATTAGAATACTGGTCATTTGTTTGTTCAGCTTTCGTTTCATAATATATATATTGTTGTCGAAGATTATGTCGTTTATACAGTCGCATATTTGCTATAAAGTCCAAACATTCAACCGCTAAAATATTAAAAGCCTCCAGGGAATCTCACTCATTGTGACTTTCGTTCACCAGCAAAAAATACTGGTATTCCAAACGACATGGCTTTGTAAATTCAGTTGAAATAAAGCTTTCACGGTCAAATGAATGGCCGTTGGAAGAATTTAAGGTATTTTTATTTCTGAATCAGTTTGGGTTCTGGCTAATTGAGGTAATTTAGTAATTAAGACAAATTGATTCGTTGTTGTTTGTTGTTTGGTGGAGAATTGCTGGAAAATTAATTTTGTTAGATTCTAAAATACAGGCGGCATTTCCTAAAGCAATCTCTCGTGAATTGAGGTATTTTAATTTTTATCTAGATGTACTTTTCGTTATTCGAATAGATCAACACACGTAAAACCCGTTCTTGTATTTACGTAGGTTATAAATACCATTTGGATTTGCACGCTTCCATAAGTTCCCCAACTTATCAGCTGATCCTAAGCCCTGCCAGTTTGCTAACAAGCTAAATATTTTGCTCCAACATCGGAAGTCATACAAGAGAAGTCGTGAACTAGCCAAACTTGGTCCATGCATTGTTGAGTCGACTGTTAAGCTATTGGTACGTTCGGTAACTGCTCAATTTTGAGGAAACTGAATGCAAACAAACTCTAACGGGACATCAATTCTTTTATACGAGCCATTGAGCGCTCAACTTTTCGTCGATATTAAGGTCACTGCATTCGTTTTTCCTCCATTATGATCTTTGATTGATTCTGGAAAGTTCTGCGAATGAGACTCATTTGTATCAAAAGTTATGATTATTTTGACCATGACTTTAAGTCACTTAAGTGATAGTTGATTTCAGACATTGTAAAACTTGTCATTCTAAGTTTATTGTATATTTCAATTTGCGTCTTCATGTGTCTATGTTACTTTTGATTTATTGTTATCGATAATGGATAATGATGAACGAAGATGAATGGTCGTGCATTCAGATTTTTGGTGTATTTATTGGGGTGAATTTCTATCAATTTCTATTTGTGATAGCAGATTATTATTAATGATTAGAGTGCTAAAGTAACTTTATTTCGTGACATTATTGACGTGATCTTATTTAGTGAAAAGATTGATGGAAATGTTTACTTAAGAACATAACCAGCGTATTGCAAAGACTTGAACAAATCGCATCCGCCATTGCAACAGTTGCATCAAAAAGAACTTTAATGTTAATGATTGATATTTTTCACGTTTTAGGATAAGTTGCGACTTCTTCAATCCATCTATCATTAAATATATAAGTTCTACCTATTCTATTTAAGACTTGTACTAGAATTAATATAATGCAGACACGATATAAAAGGAATTTTATTAAAAACCTCTTCAAATGCAATCTCGTTTTATTTTTAACCCTTTTAGGTTTTGTTTTATTTGACCAAGAAAATGTTTATATTTACTTACTTAATTAAGGAGTGTTTTGCACAACCAAGATACATAAATAGACTTATTTTATACAAATTTCGAGGGTCCCTCAAACACGCAATGTTGTCCAATTTTGTCAACTTTTTTTGCCTTCAGAGCTTTCTAATCTGTCACCAAGGCAACAATAACTAAATCGTGCTTAATAAATAACAATAATATAACCGCTAATTTTATAAATACTGCCTTTGCTGAAATATTGGTAGGCTTCACTACACAATACCCGCTTGGACCTATAACTGGTGAAACGTGGGTGTACCATAATATAAATAATAAATAAAAAAAATTATCAGAAGCTTATCACAAGTTTTAACAGATAAATATATTTCTAAAAATAATAGAGGCTCAAGAAACGTGAACTCATGTCCACAATAACGTTTCTCGAACCTATATTATTTAAAGAAGACAAAGATGCACATGTGTTTCTGGCTCCTAAGACACAGATCTTAGGAATCAGAAACACGTGCGTCTTTATAGGGAATACAGACGTGATGTGGTTTTTATGCATCACAAGATTTCTATGTCATAGTACCTACTCACATACGAAAGACAATTCAATTTAAGAGACTTCTCCAACACATATCTAGTGAAGACAGCGCTCCATTTGACCTACTCCTATTGTCGTGACACGCTGCAACTGGCCACTGAGATGTCAAGGTCAAACACCACACATCTACTTGTCTCATACTCCATAGAGGCTTGAAGTATCCACGAGAAGTGTTTTAAAGTTATTCAATTGTATTAGATATCGGATATAAGTGTAACTTACAATGTTTAGTTTACCTACTTCTTCTTATCGTATGGTTGATGTACCTGGTGTAAGAGTTTAAACCGCCTGTAGGCCTCTGACATGGCTTAACACACCGTTGAAGTCTCTCAGGTGTGCCGGTTTCCTCACGATTTTTTCCATCACCATTCTTAGCAACTGATAATAAACATGAATTTGAAAAGTCATTGGTAAGTACCAGGATTTTATCATGCGACCTTTAAATTGGCAATCCAACGGTCACACCACATGGCTATCAGCTTTATATAACTTAAATGAAATTAATGTTTTGCAATCCAGATGAGTTTTTTTACGGCGCGGCTACGAAGTGTAGACTTAATTAAGTAATCTTAATTAATCGTAATGAAGTCTACACTAAGTATCCAATGAGACGTTAAGCCGACAAGATACATCACACTCAGAACCAACTAGCAAAGGCTTGCAAACCTCGCAGTATTTAAATAATGTCATATCGAATACTGGCAAACTATAATAGCACTGCTTTTTCGATTTATTTAACCTCGAGCCCATAAAACGTTCGTAAAACCTCCATACATCATTTCATAAAAAGTATACCTACATAACTCCATCTAATATAAATATTTGCACCACTCAATAAAAAGTTCGTGCAATCGTAAAATGCCACAAATTCAAGAAGGTTATTCCCAATAGGTTCCCAAGAAATGCGTGAAATGTTTCTATAAGTATGTTCCCAGAACCGAGGTCAGTATTATGATTTGTTTTCTCACCCAATCATATTTGGGGATTGATGTGTAATTTCCTTTATCGGGAGTATCATAAACTGTGTCTTAGAAATACATCCCCGAAAAATATTTATTACAAGAAATGAAATTGAAAGGAAAACGGATGAAGCTGTAATTCGTGGAGACTAGACTCCTAGCCAATACAATATACTCGTACGTATCATATGAACCGAAAAATTAACGTGACAATGCTGCCAGTCTTTGGGCACGTTGCATTTGACATAGATGGGGATGAAAATGATGCCTTTTAAAAGTTTTATTTGTGTATATTGTTTTTAATTTGTCTCAGAATTAAGTTCTTCTCGATAAAAAATAATTATAGTCGGCCCAGAAATTTGCTACGAGAATTGCATGGTCAGTAGCATTCATGAGGTCTTCCATTGGACAGGTGTAATTGACATTGTCTGTAAGGTGTTGCCACACTTACACAGGTCAGAATAATTTATGAATCCCAAACTGGATAAGTTTTCCTTGCCTACCTGGATCTAGAGTAAATTTAAGTTCGATATAATTGTAAAATATATTAAGAATAGTTATTATCATAAATATTGTATTCACGTAATTCCTACTATAGTCTGAGGTTATTATATAAAGAAAATATTACCCAAAAAAAATAGGTTCTAACTTTAGGTTTTATGTTCATCATGGTATTAAAGGTGTGATTTTGTTTTTAATACAATGCCATTTTACTTCCCCTTGATGTCTTGTCCCATAACAACCTTCACAGAAGGACAGTAATTGCCATCGTTTCATGGTGGTCATAACATGGGCCGTCACTCGTGTCCCATCCTACCATAAAATATAACATTTGCAAGGAATGTCACACCAATAAAACGTTTAATGTTTGTGTACTTGCTTTAGCGAAAAGGTCTTTGAAATTAATGTTTAGGTATAAGATATATTTTTACGCTTGCGTCCTCTGTAAAGATACTATCTGATGTACTAGCATTTCGTTTGTTACTGTAAAAATAACTCACATTAATATTTCAGTGTCAATTACTAGGTAGCTTGTTAGTGATTATAGGCCAAGGAGTCTAGATGGTAATTTTCTTTAAAAACTTTGAAGTACCTAGTCTTTGAAACATTTGCCCCTACCTACCTACAGAAGTTTGGGAAAATTTGATACGGCAACTTCGGTGAACCCGAAAACTTTTACGCTTAAAAAACGAGGTTTTTCCCTATGGGTTTATAAAATTCAACAAACCCTAAACAAAAGGTAAAAGTTTATTTCAAACGACGAATTTATAACATTTCTTACTCTACTTACCAGTCATAATTCCATATGAAATAAGGACCCAAATCACTTCAAATATGTCATCGGGGCCTTAGGGCGAAGGTAGAACAAAGTGGCTCTATACAATCTCAATATGAGCGATTTAAATGATGAACGTGTCACATAATGTGCTATGGAACGCCTCTCTCGTGAAAATTGTCTCACATTTATTATATGGGCCGGTCTTTAATATTTAATGCACGTGAATAATATGGAGGACAGAGCTTTCTGCTTCAACTATTATGATTATCAATGGATTTTCTCATTCGCATTCAAACTCTGGAATTTATGACAGTTGATAGAGACATTCACACAAGTCACAAAACAGTAACAATTTCGCTATTTTTTTAAATTCGAATAAATAATAGTATACTTGACTATAAAGTATTTTATTTATTGTTCTAATATTTATGGAGTTCTATAATAAAGATAATGATGAAGCCATAGCATTTGAAATAGAAAATTTACGGACTGTTTGCAGTCATAATGTACGCAACGACTTGGAAAAATAGTAGCTGAATCAGACCCATAAAGCTTCGGAGTAAAGTAATAGGAGCCTTTTAAATCATTATCTAGAATTTTAACCAAAAGGCTGAACAGCCATAAATCCACCTTCATGTAGCTTATAGACCTTATTTAGCTCTCTCGAGTTTTTCTTGACATCTGATGGGATATATGGATGCTGATGGGATGGAATAATGTAAATGCTGCACCCCTCTCGATCGATCAACACTATCTTCCGCTTTTCGACAACAATGGTGCCGTCAAAGATAACAAATCGACCTTTTCCCATTGAAAATTCGACTTTTATCAACTTATTATGGATAACTGGGGAGGATTAGGGATCCTAAATGTTTTCCTGGTGTTTTTTTTTTGTTTCTTTCAATGATATTTGAGACAAGAAACGAAATGAACTTTCACTTACATAGTGCGCAGAATGATGCCCAAAAACCCCAAAGAGGTACACAGGGGCGTAATCGATATAGATATAAAAATCGATATAGAATCGTAAGCCCAATAATGGCTTACGATAACACCCACGCACGCTTTCACCATCGTGTGGGTCCCACGTGGGTCACCTCTACTACAAATATTCTACAGAAAAATGCCTTCGACCCCCCCGAGACAGTCTTATTCAAAATCCTATTATTTTCTATATTTAGGCTTTCCCAGAATAACTTAGAAGGGAAGCCCTTATTGCCTGGATAAATAGCCAGAACTAAATTGCCTCTTGCCTCCAACGCTTCATATTTTCCAGGAAAATATATACAAGGAATTAATGCAGCCGGGGCCTATGAATAAGATAGCATCTACATTGTAGCTAAGGCCTTCACGGTGTTAGACGTTCCCTCAGCTTAAGGCCTGACGTCCATCGAAGGGATGGGAAAATATGTTTATTTATGAGCGTCTTTCTTTAATAGTTTTGTTGGGAATTTCTTATCCATGTAACCCCATCATGAAGAGATCTAATATAATTACAATGACACTTAAACTTAGGTAGCACAATTATTTTGACATTTTAGACAGCAAATAACGTCTTCGAATTAGTACACGTTTAGATTAAAGGTTGGCGCTACAGTTGCAGAAATATTCAGACCCAATTGTTTTTTTATTAAAAAAAACTGTATGGAAATGGAAACTGCAAACATATTTTTTTAGAAATTATTTTATTTGACAACTGAAAATCACTTAAACCTAAATTGATAGAGGAAACTTGAAAAATGATGGACACGAGCGGGACTCAACCGATTTAAAATTTTGATTTAAACTTAGCATGGGCAACATGCAAAATAACACAAAAAGTCATATCAAAAACACTTAATTGAATTACCTAGTGTAGTTTATACATAGTCAGTTGCAAACAGTTTCAAATAGTAACAATGTCCGTTAGTACCAACATCCTCTTCTCAAAAACCCTTTTGCCGTCAAAGCCAGTGAGCGCTGGGCTTAAAACGAAATCCTATTCGCGTCCGAGCTCAAGTAAATCGTTCACTAGGGTACCATAACTCGCCCGTCTCGATCGTAACCTTACTTTGTATATTTTCACTTCATATCGATATAAATAACTGCCTCGTTGGTCTAGTGGTTGTTAAGCGCGACTGCTGAGCATGAGGTCCTGGGTTCAAATCCCGGGAGGGGGCAAAGTGTTTATGGGTTTTTTCATTAGGTAATTCTCAGTAGCAGTGCGGAGTCTGGATTTGTGCCCGGTTGATGGCAATAGGCTCGCCCCCTATTACATTGGGACGTAAAAAACATAACTGGCGAAATGTGATGTGCACCTCTGCCTTCCCCTTCGGGGAATACAGGCGTGATGTTATGTTATGTTATATCGCTATAAATAGGCAAGGTTTATACGTTACGATGCCTCGTTTAAATAATGATATCGATATAATACTCGATTTCAACGCTAGAGGTTACTTTTGAATTATTCAGTAACACTCCAGGATATTATTTAACAAGTCAAAGCTTAAACATTTCACTTAATTTAGATTAATATAAGAGACGTAGAATGTTGACAATGTTTTATTGATTGAGGTAATATTATACGTTACATTTTCCTGTAGCGAATACATCATAGCATATACGGAAGATTAAATTAGAATTGTATTTTTTTTCTGTTTTTAAAAAAAGGCGCCCCACACTAGGAATTTCTCCTGTATCGTGGATGCGTCTCACAATCATGAAATATCATATACACTAACACCCAGACTCGGGACAATCATCTGTGGTTAGCACAAAGTTTTGCCCCGAACCCGCAACCCTTAGCGCAGCAGACCATCGCTTAGCCACTGCGCTAATTAGGTCTTTGGGTCGTAATTTCCCAAAAATCAATTGTATATTCTTTGTATAAACTAATAGGATTAGCTACTCTAGATTATATCTGGTTTAAAATACAATAATACAGGCTACCAGTTCTTACTATTCTGCAATAAGCTAAATCAAAAACCTCTCAGAGGCTTACACCAGAGCTAGTTTTATGCGGGCAAAGACCGCATTACAATATTTAAATAACATTTCGGTCTACACCCGAACTCCGCTGCAATGTTGAGATGAACCGCGTAATCCCCACACTGGCTACTCTACTCAAATTGTCTGTAACGTATATCGATATAAAACCGGAATTTATAGGGTCGTTCTTCAAAAGGAGAGACGTGTTCGATTCTATCGATATTATGTGTCGATATTATGATGCTGTAAACACAAGTTTTATCGATGCTCGTATGATGGCTTTTGTAACGTATAGTTGAGATCAAAAGTTAGTTTAGAGACCTATCAAAACGGTTTGTCGACTGATCACGTGACCAAAGTGCTGGCGTGCCATTACATTTCCATTCAACGTGCCAATTCTGCTGTCTTTTGGTCACCCTGCCAGTCGATGGCGAAGAGGACTTCGATGCTTAGATCAAAAGGAAATTAATCATAATTATTTTGAGTATCTAGGTACATACTTAAGTTAATACATAACATCATGCCTGTATTCCCCGAAGGGGTAGGCTGAGGTGCACATACAGTGCACCCACATTTCGCCAGTTATTTTTAATGAAATAGGAGGCGAGCATATTGCCATTAACCGGGCACAAATCCAGACTCCGTGCTGCTACTATGAATTACCTTATGGAAAATCCCAGTAACACTTTGCCCGACCCGGGACTCAAACCCAGTACCTCATGCTCAGCAGTCGCGCTTAGCAACCACTAGACCAAAGATGAGGTAAGTTAAATCTATTTAGCAAATATCGAGCAATCAGGCCTTAGTCTCTACTTACATTCACTTAGGTAGTTCTAAATTATTCTTTTGTTTTCATAGTAAACGTGCGTGCAAAATGAATAACAACATAGGTATTGAGCCTCTTCAGACAAAACATCGTAGGCACCAAATATGAAAATAATTTTTATAATCCAACATCCAGTTCAAGCGATTAAACACCTTATTTTAATATATTGAAGGTTAAAAAGGGGTTGACAACTGGAATATAATGCTAGGAATATTCTCATGTAGATACGTAATTAACAGTAATGTAGAACATTGCTTGTTACTTGTATAACGATAATGCAAACACTAATTAATGATATAGAAACTACATTAATTATTACTAATTAATTTGAATAACCAGATAGGTATTTCACTCAGACATTTTATTTCTTGTTGAACTGTTGCCATGACAACAAAAAAAAATCAGCTCCTAGTTCCGTATGTTGTTCTCTTTTTAAGTTTTTATCCAGTGACCCAAATGATAGAAGGTACAGACAAGGTAAGCACTCTTTTTAAATAAAGATAAAAATAATATAGATAAGTCACGTAAAGGTAAACTAATAAAACATCCACAATCGTAAATAAAAGAGCCTTTAACCTTAGAAATCAGAAGTTCACAACAAGCCATGTCCGCAACGTATCATAAAAACGGGAAAAGCGTTTAATCTGACGCCCTACCTCAGCATCCCCATAGTAATAAATAAAATTATCCCCAACATAGCGCGATAGAAATTAACGGGATCCCACAAAATCCCGGGTTCCGGGATTACGCAACACTGATAGCCATAGGGTTAGAGGGCACTGATAAAGTCGGTGGCTTTTTCTTTACAGCTTCTTTTGCGTGTTTAAATACTTGTTTTCTTTTTTATGCTACAAAATGTGTAATCGTGAATATTGTACTATTTTACTTTAGCTTTTTATCTTTTGTACAAAAATACATTAAAATACAAATAAATATAATTCTAATACAAAATAAAAACAATATGACGGAGAAGGAACCTCCTTATTGTTTTTAAAAAGTGTGACGTCAGCAATGCTGACGTCACAGTTGTTGTCTTCTTGATGACCACTCATTTTCAAAGAAAACTACTCACACTTTATAAACTTCGTTTATTCAATGGGCAGCGTAACGACATCCCAGAGGTCCGTACTGTACGGTGGTTCGAGTGCGACTGACTCGATCGCCTACCGTGCGGCCGTATTTATAGGGCTCGGCACACGTGCGCGTGTTTACAAGTTTTTAGGTTAAGTATTGAAATTACAATGATAACATTAATTTTACATCGTCATAAACTCAAAGTAATCAACTGATGGTTTATAAACTAATTTAAGGACAATCAAATGATTAAACTTAATTATTCTAGTTGGTCGCGCCGATACGGCCATACTGACAGGCGGTGCGCGCTCTGCACCAGCCTCGTTGCTTCTCGTAGATTGTAGACACTGAAGTTTCTCGGAGATTTTATTGAAGGGCTCTCGTAGAGTTCTCGGAGGATCTCGTAGACTTCTCGGAGGATCTCGTAGACTTCTCGGAGGATCTCGTAGACTTCTCGGAGGATCTCGTAGACTTCTCGGAGGATCTCGTAGACTTCTCGGAGGATCTCGTAGACTTCTCGGAGGATCTCGTAGACTTCTCGGGGGATCTCGTAGACTTCTCGGAGGATCTCGTAGACTTCTCGGAGGATCTCGTAGACTTCTCGGAGGATCTCGTAGACTTCTCGGAGGATCTCGTAGACTTCTCGGAGGTTCTCGTAGACTTCTCGGAGGTTCTCGTAGAGTTCTCGGAGGTTGACGTAGAGTTCTCGGAGGTTCACGTAGAGGTCTCGGAGGTTCTCGTAGAGGTCTCGGAGGTTCTCGTAGAGGTCTCGGAGGTTCTCGTAGAGGTCTCGGAGGTTCTCGTAGAGTTCTCGGAGGTTCTCGTAGAGTTCTCGGAGGTTCTCGTAGAGTTCTCGGAGGTTCTCGTAGAGTTCTCGGAGGTTCTCGAAGACTTTTATGATTCTCGAAGATTTTATAATTCTCGAAGACTCGTAGTGGAAGGTGTGATGCTGTGCTCTGGGCGGTCTTGTACGCCGTGGTACAAAGAGGCTCTAAGGAAAGTAGGGGAAGGTCGATGCTGTGCTATGCACAGGGGTTCTAAACGTATTTCAGGACGTCATCGGAGGTTCTCGTAGAGTTCTCGGAGGTTCTCGAAGACTTTTATGATTCTCGAAGATTTTATAATTCTCGAAGACTCGTAGTGGAAGGTGTGATGCTGTGCTCTGGGCGGTCTTGTACGCCGTGGTACACAGAGGCTCTAAGGAAAGTAGGGGAAGGTCGATGCTGTGCTATGCACAGGGGCTCTAAAATGGTTTTAGTCAGCTGGTTGATCTTCCTCGTTTTGATCTGTGCTTGTTGTTGACCTGGTTCAGCGCGTGATGTACTTGGTAAAGGTTCTCTGGCCATCTCAAATGGTGGAGATTGTTCAATTTCCGCCGATACGGTCACCGGATTGTCAGGTTGTGGTACGCGTTGAAAATGATGGATTTTGGCCTTATGTAGGTTGAAGCGTTGTCTGTCTTGTTCGCTTGAACGAATCATTTTCTGTTGGACTTCGAGAAAACGTCAATGGTGACTATGACGTACTGCTGATCATCTGGAGTGCCCAGCTTTCCTGTTATGTCCATGTGAATAACTTGGAAGGCAGCCGTCGGTTTTTGTATAGGGTGTAATTGGGCTTGAACGGCCCCGGATCTTCCTTTGGATGTTCGGCATATAACGCAGTTATCCACAAATCTTCGAACAGTAGAACTCATTTTGTTAAACCAATAAGTTTCTCTGATCTTCTGTAGAGTCTTTTCCCAGCCGGGGTGTTTCAGCGCGGTATGAAAAGAGTTTATAATGCTCCATTGAAACGACTTGGGGACGACCGTACTGAGTTGCTGACCGAAGACAGGATCATTGACGTTCTTCTTTAAGACATTGTCCTCCAAGACATAGTCTTCTACTGGGTTATTGTCACTGAGGCTGTCCATTATTGGTCGCAGTTCATCGTCCCGTCGCTGTTCAATTTTGAGCGAGTTCAAGTCTCTTGTCATAACATTAACTGCAAACTCAGCTGGGTTTCTACGAGCTTCTCGTACAGCGATGAATCCTTGGCAGGAGATCCTTTTTATGTTTTGACGCTTTTAACGCATTGCAGTCAGTTATCACGGTAAATTTTCGTCCATATAGATACTGGCAAAAGTGTTTTATAGCGCGTACCACTGCCAGTGTCTCCAACTCATAGGAGTGGTAGCAACTTTCAACCTCCGTGGTTATGGTGCGAACCTTCTCTCGTTCCACTGGGTTGAGGCGATATGGTCTTCTTTCCACGAATTTATCAGAGTTTTTCAATCTGATTTCTAGCTCGCCGGTGTTCACCCGAGTCTTAGGATATCCACGGATAAACAGGTGTTCGTATTTGTTCAGAAGTCGTCGTAGTTGCATAATTTCATCTTCATTGGTTAGGTCATAGTCGTAAGTTTGGTTAACGATAGTGCGGGGAATTGACCAATTCCTTTCAAATAGTTAACTACTGGTCTCCTTTGACCAGGTAAGGCTGTAGCAACCGATTCTCTGACGATTGAACACTCTGCCCCGCTGTCAAAGACGGCTTGCAAAGACCTTTCACCTATTTTGATGGTGATAGGAGCCAGCTTAGCGTTTGCTACGCAGTTAATGTTTGAAGTCAACGAAAGTTCGAGTTTGAAGCAAGTTTCGTAAGTGTGGCCTGGTCTCTTGCAATAGGTACAAGCAGTTGTTTCGTTTCGTTTTTTTGTTTGTAGTGTTTGCGGCTGTTGTTTTCGAATCCTTATTGCTAGCTTCAGGTTTAGACTCCGAAGGTTTGAATCTGCAGTCATTAGTGGAGTGGTTTGTCTTCTTACATATACGGCAGCTTGTTGTTGACGGCGTATTGTCCGAAAAACGTGAACGTTTGTTAAATGTTGTGGAACTGGAGCTTGGATGACTCCGCTTCTTCCGTATGGATGTTGCAATTGAGATGAGCTCAGGGACAGTGGTTGCCCTGGCATTCATCAGTTCGATACGCAAGCGCTCGTCATTTACGCATCCAATCACAGCTTCCACAGCGTGTTCGTCGCCCAGTTTGTCTTTGGTGACCCTTCGCCATAGGATCCAGGCACGTGATAAGAACTCAGCAATATCTTTAGTTGCGTCGTAAACATGTTCTCTAAACATGATGACGTCCCGGGAGTACCTATTTTCGGGTTCAAATGTGGTGATGAGATTTTTCCGCAACTTCTCCCACGTTGTAGTAGTCACCATCCAATCATCAGGCTGCAGACTTTCATGCGTACATCGAAATCATCAAGCTTGTACGCTTCAATCGCTTGATCTATATGCTGGCACCATTCTCGTACACCGATGTGAGTGTCCGGATCGAATGATGGTAAATAGACGTCCTTGATCCTTATTTTTGCTTCGGTAGGTGGAGCACATAAGCGCTCCGACATTTTCTGCATCGTCTCCATCATTTGCATCAGGAATTGTGGTGGTATCCCACCCAACTGCATTCCATGGTGACGATACACTTGTGGTCTTGATTGCAGTACGGCTTCCAATGGTGCAATGGTAACCAACACAGGTTCTTCCTGCTGGATGTTGGTTTGTTCTAATTGATCAGGTGGTAGAGCTGATGAGGAAGCGGGTTGGGTAAGAGCATCTTGCAATCTCACTTCTGATGACGGAGAAGGAACCTCCTTATTGTTTTTAAAAAGTGTGACGTCAGCAATGCTGACGTCACAGTTGTTGTCTTCTTGATGACCACTCATTTTCAAAGAAAACTACTCACACTTTATAAACTTCGTTTATTCAATGGGCAGCGTAACGACATCCCAGAGGTCCGTACTGTACGGTGGTTCGAGTGCGACTGACTCGATCGCCTACCGTGCGGCCGTATTTATAGGGCTCGGCACACGTGCGCGTGTTTACAAGTTTTTAGGTTAAGTATTGAAATTACAATGATAACATTAATTTTACATCGTCATAAACTCAAAGTAATCAACTGATGGTTTATAAACTAATTTAAGGACAATCAAATGATTAAACTTAATTATTCTAGTTGGTCGCGCCGATAAATATATACAAAAATAAAAAGTTAAAAAGCATCAAAGAATTCATCCCCATCGATGTCAACCGGTAACGTGCCCAAAAGACTGGCAGCATTGCCACGTTGAATGGCAATGCTAATTCTTTGGCCAAAAAATGAACCAGCCCTTTGGTCACGTGTGGAGTCGACTAGGCGCTTTGCTAACTCTTTAAACAAAGCACGAGCGCTCGGACCCCATGGCCCAAATGTTTCAACCCCAAAAAAATTTGCCAAAAAGCTTTGTAATTTATCTTAAATTCTATTTCAGATTACATATAAGCAGGACTGAATCTTGTAAATAATAAAGCAAGTACAAATTACTGGCTTAAATTCAAACAAAAAAATCATACTTAACTAATTTGAGCACAGAAATCTGTATATTCAACGTCTATTCGTTTCCTTCCAAGTCTAAAAAGTAAACAAAAGCCCACTTTCTATAAACACAAAACGCTTAAGAATAAAACTGAAACGCAATGGCCCTTATATAAAAAGGTAGGCCCTATCGGATGCAAGGGTTGGAGCAATCGCGACACATTGCTCTGCTACCCGGATTGGTTTTATTGGGCTGTTAACCCTTAAAGCACTGTGATTGGCTTCGTTTAGACGCCCTTAATAAAACGGGATTTTTTGCTATTTTCCCGCAACGCTCCCGGACTAATGAAAGCTTTTGAGGGTTAATTTCCAAATGCCGCGGGCCGGTTTGATTGAATGATGGACAATAATGGGAAACCAAAATTATGGTAACATTTTTTCTTTACGATTTTTTATAAATTTTATTGTTTTTTTGGACTGCCTCGTTGGTCTAATGGTTGCTAAGCGCAACCGCTGAGCAAGAGGTCCTGGGTTCAAATCCCGGGTCGGGCAAAGTGTTACTGGGTTTTTCGATAAGGTAATTCTCAGTAGCAGCACGGAGTCTGCATTTGTGCCCGGTTGATGGCAAAAGGCTCGCTCAATATTACATTGGGACCTAAAAACATAACTGGCGAAATGTGGGTGCACCTCTGTCTGCCGCTTCGAAGGATACAGGCGTGATATTATGTTATATGTTTTTTTTGGATTGCGTTTATTACAATGGAAGTTAATAGCCTCACGACTGGTACTACGCAGAAGTAAATTAATTATCTCATATAAGTAATGCTGGAAAGCAAGCCTATTTTGCCAAAATAATAAATAGGTCGTAAAGTAGAATGGATAATCAATAAAAGTTTTATTATTATCTCATATACAGAGAAGTAAAGATTAATCACAACGCTTGCTCAAAGTTTACTGCCGTTCGGGCTGTTAAATCCATTCTTTCTCACCTACTTATACTAAGGGCCTCATAGCTTCATACCTACACCGTACTTGTCAATTTGCGGTATAAGTGGCGCTTTTTACGGGCAATTCTTAGATGGGATACCGGTTCTCATATATGGAGAGTATACTCTGTGTTTACACTGACTTGTGTTATAAAATATCTCCTGAGTAGAGGGGCTAGTTCATTTGAAACTAGCTGCGCCCCGTGTTACCCGCTACACTTTCGGAATAAGAAGTAGCCTGTGTGTTAATCCAGGGTGTCAGCTACCTCCATACGAAATTTTATCAAATCGGTCTAGCCGTTTGAGCGTGAAGAGGTAACAAACATACAAACACACACAAACTTTCGCCTTTGTAGCATTGGTGTGATGATTATATATTAGATATATTAAAGTTTGTGAGTGTTTGTAGGTAGGTAACCTATATATAATGATTTTCTGACCAAATTTCAGTCACGGTGACCTATGTCATCTAACACTAGCCAATTACGCAGGAGATATTATACTGGGTAAGTACGTGCGCAAACACAGGTGCACTCCTTATTCCCTCACTCTCCTAGTCCGATGGGACGGTAGACTGACACGACCGGAGAGAGATCAGGCCCAGGACCAACAGCTGAACGTGCGTTTCGAAATACGGAACGGACTTCCGAAGCAGGAGGGTATGTACCATAATTATACAAGAGTTGTCTTCATCTATGTGTGCGTACACAATTCGAATGTCATCTACAAATGGGTAGCCTCACGAGAAGTGCCATAATTGCGGATGAATTTGGAACATGACATGTGTAGGTAAATAATCTGACAGGTCATTTAGCGACCCCTGTCATGTCGCATGACGTAACGCGGGTGCGTTGAGAGGCGAGCACATGAGACTGACACTCTATTAAGTGTCCCGTCGTATCTATGAGATATCACACCTGTTTTACCTAATGGCGTAAGCAGGCGTGCCGGAACTTTCGTCAAAGGTAAAACAAATACATACATAGAAGGAAAATTTCCTAAAGATGTAGTCAGTGATATCAACTTCATAATAATGATCGTGGCATTCAATATTATATATTTTTAGAAAGTCTAGGAGTTACTGCGTGTAATAAAAAATTCATTCACCAAAGGAAGAAAAACATCCTCATTGTAGGAAGATTTTCCAAAATGATAAGTAGAAACCACAGATTTCCAATTCATAATTATTATGATCCTGTCATCCATCATGTAATGGATATATTCAATGTCTGTGAAATAGAATTACCAATACGTTTGCTTGTACAATACAACATTATCTACTAATTTTAGACAACCCTTTTAAAAACAAGCTTCCAGCGTCTGATAATCTAATTCCTGAGTTTCGAGTTGAGCGGTATCTCAAACTCTGCGGGCCTAATGGACCGATGGACAACTGATTTGACCTTGTCCACACTTCAAAGGGAGTGTCACTTTGAATCATGACCTTAAAGAGAATAGGAGTCTCTGTCGGTACCGTCAGTATCATCAGTTGCTGATTTCATTTGCACGTTTCTATAATGCTAGTTGTAATTGTAGTTGCTGGTAATGACTGGATGGTGAAAATGGGAGACCGGGCCTTATCACCCGCTGCAGTCATCTGCTGGACATAGGACTCTCCCAGTGTACGCCACAAAAAAAAATAAAAATATTTTATTGTCGCATCTAGGCCCATAGGGTGTTAGTATTACATTCCTTAAAGACTACGTTAGCAACAACCAGGAACAGTAAAAAAAAAAAAAAAACAAAGCCCGGTCTGCCACTTTATGCACCCCGTCACCGCCGCATATGCGATAAATCTATAGTTATTTATATTTAAAAAAAACATCAAAAGGAATAAGTAATTGCTACAAATCAATGTTCAAAATATACCTACGAGTATGAGAAATCTCACAACAAAACCGCGGATAAAATTTCAAAGATACAGACGATAAATAATCTTATTTATGATTCTGAACATTAGATAGTAGATACCCTTGATGGGTTAGTTTGAAAAGGGTTATGATTTGATAACCGTAGTCTGTCTACTCAATATAAAAACAGATCTCTATACCGACCTCTATACAGTCTATTATATTTTATAAGGATACAATATATATAATTGACAAAGTATAAAATAATAATAATAATAACAGTCTTAAACTGTCCCAAAGGCCTCTTTGTATATCACAAATTATCGACCTGATGAATAGCAAAAGACTCGCTATAACTTTAAACTTGATGATAAGGAACCAAATGTTCTGCTTACCACTTCGGGGATCATCGCCATAATTATAAAATTATTTTATTTTATCCAATATTTTAAATTGATTAAGGAAATTTGAAAATGATGGACACGAGCGAAATTTGAATCCGCAACCTTCACCATACCGTGGCTCTGCTCTACTCACTGATACATCGAATTTCAAGTTCTCTTTTATCCAATATTGTAAATAGATATCTATAGATTTAACGCCTTACTAGCATCAATACACACAAATATATTTCTGAGGCATTTTTATTTAACACGTTACACAATAAATTCTACTTGATACCAATGATTTAAGGATACGTAATAAAGGTACTTTTTGCATACCAATGTTAGACGTAAGCCATTCGAACCACGTATTACAGCCGATTCGTGGCCGACTGAGATACGGCACTATAGGGACTTTCCAAACATATAATTCTTTGTAAAAGTTGTAAAAGAAAATGTTTTATACAATATAGTTTTAACTCATACTAAAAAAGTTAATATTAAAAAAATGTTTTTAACGCTAGCTTTAATAAAGTACCATAATAATATTGTCACCAAATCTATTTAAGTATGTAAAATTTCATTTGAATCGGATGTCAAAAAGTGGTTCGTTTACATTGCACGATTTGACCTAAACAAACTCACATACATACATACAAACATTCCAAGTTAAATAAAAGCTAACAATAATGTTCTCCTGACCGATTTTCGGTCATGGCGGCCTATCTCAGCTGCCACTAGGCAACTACGCAGATATTTTAGTGCACAAATATGCGCGCAAACACAGGTGCACTCAATTCCTGGCTGGAGGCCTTTTATTAGGTCTCGCCAAACGACCGGTTAAGCAGTAAGAGCTCCCTCAGAGCTAACTGCGAGAGACAAGTTCGAAGAAAAAAAAAAAAAAAAAAAAAAAGGTGCACTCACTATTCCCTCACTGATAGACCGATGGCACGATTGATGACGCGACCGGAGAGATTAAAAATTAAAATCTATTACAGGATTTTTTTTCTTTTTTTTTTTAAAAAACGTCGCCCCACACTAGGAATTTCTCCTGTATCGTAGGTGCGTTTCACAGACATGAAATATTCACATACACAAACACCCAGACTCGGGACAAATATCTGTGGTTCGCACAAAGTTTTGCCCCGTGCGGGAATCGAACCCGCAACCCTTGCGCAGCAGTCCAATCGCTTAGCCACTGCGCTAATCATGTCGTCAATTGATTGATGTCACAGAGAACACTATCACGTAGGTCCTACATTGTAGGTTCTAAAACTAGGACACTAACATTTTATAGAACCGCTTCTAGTAGAATCACGATTACCCGAACATTGTAGAGCACACTCAAGGGAAATGATTGTTTCTCCACCTTTACTACAAATATGCTTCACTTATCTTTATTTTAGAAAATTCAAGACACACGCGTACACGAGAGATTATCGTATTAGTAGTTTATACTTGCCAGCCAGTATAAAAGGCAAGAACTAAGTTCGAAAGCAATTGAAGTTGTAGTGCTATGAACTTATACTGGTGTCGACGCCACTAGTGTATATGTAATCACATTAAAAACTGTCACTTTGACATTTAAAATGGGTCCACCTCAGGCGTAGTGGCCCAAGCGCTTGGATTGCTGCGCTAACGGTTGCAGGATCGATTCCCGCACGGGACAAAAATTTGTGTGACCTGCAGATGTTTGTCTCGAGTATGGGCGTTTGTGTATGTGACATTTCATGTTTGTGAAACGCACCCACGATACAAGAGAAAATTCTAGTGCGGGGCGGCGATTTACTTTAAAAAAATTGTCTATTAAGCTTTAGTTCCAATTTTCGCCACAGGCACTAATGAGTTTGTCGCCTTTAAGGATGTATTAGACACAACATTTTTTTGTCATTTTTCCTGTAACTTCATGCGCAACCCAACACGGCACGAGCAGTGGGCCAGCGTATTTCAACGCCGAATAATAAGCTGTCGGCAAGATCGGTATTCTAACAGAAGATGACACAAAGCACTTTCAGAGATTTAAAGAAATTATAACGGATAGTAAAGACATATTAGCTAAACCTCTCCACCATATATTCAATGTTTGTTTAAACTTAGAGACATTTCCGACTCGTTGGAAAATAACACGAGTCATCCCCGTTCCGAAAGGTAATGCAAGTTCAGACGTGAGTGATTACAGACCGGTGGCAGTGCTGTCAACGCCGGCAAAAGGGTTCGAGTCGACGATTCAACGCGCTATGTACTTGCAGGTGAGAGCGCAGTTGTCGGACGCGCAGCACGGGTTCCGTGTGGCACGCAGTACTGCCACCAATCTGTTGAACTGTATGGCGATGGTGGTGCCGGTGGTAGACGCCGCAGGTCAGGTGGATGCTGCCTATTTTGATTACAAGAAAGCGTTTGACACTGTTGATAATGACGTGTTATTGTCTAAATTAGCTAGAGTAGGATGTACACCACAACTGTTATTCTTTTTTGTATCCTATATGAAAGACAGACAACAATATGTAGATTGGAAGGGCTCCGTGTCTGAACCATATTTTACCAGGTCCGGCGTAAATCAGGGTAGTAATCTTGGGCCACTTAAATTTATCCTGATGATAAATGATTTACCAGACGTAGTTAGGGATGCCACGTGCTTATTATTTGCAGACGACTTAAAATTACTGATGGAGGTTAAAAATATGTCAGATTGCGAACATCTTCAAGACGATATAGATAGGGTCGTCAAGTGGAGTAAAGACAATAAGTTAAGCTTTAATGTGACAAAGTGTTCTGTTATGAGTTTTACTCGCTCTCGTTCACCTATCTTGTACGAATATAAGATAGTTGATGAGTCAATACAGAGGGTAACACAGGTCAGGGATCTAGGTGTTAGTTTCACACCGGACTTATTGTTTCGTGAACATATTACGAAAATATGTAAAAGGGCGTTCAGGAATCTGGGCTTTGTGCTGAGGCAGACAAGGGGCTTCACTAATATCACCACGGTGAGAGTGCTATATGACGCGCTAGTCAGGAGCCATCTAGAACATAGTGCAGTCATATGGGCTCCTCATGAAGACAAATACAGGTCTATGTTAGAGAAGGTGCAAAATAAGTTTACCCGGTATTTGTACCTGAAGCTGTATGGAGTTTACCCTTTTTACCCTCTAATGTACCCCACACTCTTCGTATTGGGCATGGTGGGGTATAATAAATTACAAGTGCGGCGGGAGTTCGCGTTCGCTGCATATGTAATAAAACTGTTACGTGGTATGGAACACAATCCTGGTATACTCCGGCGACTAAGTTTGTGTGTGCCGGACCGGTATGTCTGGAAGAGGATCCGACCGCCATTGTTGTCTGTGCCTATTGCTAGGACGAATTTACTGGCCAAAACACCACTGACCTGCACGATACGGCTGATTAACTCAATAAACGAAAAAATTGACGTACTTACATGCCCTTTGAGTGAGCTCGCAAAAGTTTTGCTACATGGTTTATGCTACAAATATTAATTGTTATTGTTTTTATTTTAGGTGTTTATTTTTATTGATGTTAATTTTTATTATTATTATTTTTTTTTTTTGTTTTTTATGTAAATTCTCTATCGCATTGGGACATACCTGTAAGGATAGTGGATAAGGATGAATATAAATAAATAAATAAATATTGTAGACTAGGTTTTGCCCGCGGCTTCGCTCTCGTTAAGTAGCCTATGTCCTTTCTCGGGTCTTAAACTTTCTACATGCTAAATTTCATCAAAATCCGTCCAGCGGTTTAGTCGAAAAGGCGTAACAGACAAGTTACTTTCACATTTATAATATTAGTATGGAGTATGGATATAGATGCACATTAGATTAGATTAGTATTCGTCATCATGTTTCAATGGTTTAATCGTTGGTCTAGTGTCGCAGAGGGCGACTGCTGATCATGAAGTCCTAGGTCCAAATCCTAGGCCAGGTAAAGTGTCATTGGGTTTCTCCAGTAGATATTCTCAGTAGCACTGAGTCTGGATTTGTACCCGGTTGACGGCAATAAGCTCGCCCCCAATAACATTGGGACCTATAATGGGCGACCCAAGAAAACTATGCAACCGCTATACAATTATTGAAAAACAATTCACGTTTCAAAGTTGATTGATTACCTCCTTAATTACCGTTTCGCGTGAAAATGTGAAGTTATCGGTCTTTAAAGTATTTTATAATGTATTGTATAAGTCATTATTTTGTGTGGTAATACCATGGTATAGTACTGAAAACTCATATAGGGTTCAAACTTAGGTCAATGTGACACTTTTAAAGCCGTATGAACTCTCTTCACCTCTACATTAGTAGCAGAGGTATACATTATACACCTACATTTCGCTGTAGTCCCAATGTAATAGAGGGCGAGCCTATTGCTATCCACTGGGAAAATCCAGACTCCGAGGTGCTACTGAGAATTACCTTAAAAAAAAACTCAATAATACTTGACCCGAGAATCGAACCCAAGACCTCATGTTTAGCAGTCGCGCTTAGCAGCTACTAGACCAATGAAGCAGTCTCAGTGCTATAAATGTATTTTTTGCAAGCTTATTTGGTAGAATGTAGGTACTCTTGAATTAAAAGTTATTGCTCTCATATCTTTTAATCTTTTGACATCTTTTCTCCATCCTTAAAGGGGAATCCGTTACCACAAATAGAGCAATAGTTTGTCACATATTTTACTATCCAAGCTCTTAAAATACCAGTGATACTAACGTACAGATTTTACTTGGAGAAGGGTAACTAACAATATTTATGCTACTAAACTGTAAAGCCATTAGGTCTGCCTATGTCAACTGAGTGGCGTTCATAGCAGGAGGCTTATACTCGACAGTGGTTTACGTAAAAGCTAATGACAATGATGTAAACTGAGGGTATGAAGGTTATTTTTGTTGTCACCCCACACTAGGAATTTCTATGGTTGGTGCACAACCTGGAGTTTAAACCACCTTTAGGTCTCTAACAACTATTCCAACGGCTTTAAACACTGCGTTGCTAAGCTGGCCTGAGATCGGCCTTCTAGGACCTACTGTTTTTATATTTAAAGCATACTCCTATATAAATTCATCTATTATATATCTAAATGTAAAGTAATAATTAACGAAGCACTTTATAATTCTAAGTAAAATTATATTTAGAAGGTAAATTGTTATTTTAGCTGGCCACACTGAGACAGGCACAAAAAGGCTTTGAAATGGAAGCGGGGAAGTCTCTTTGAAGATTTAAGACCGTTTGAGAATCGTTGATATTTTCTTTTAAAAGCCATTTGGGCACATTCTGTTAGAGAAAAAGGTTCAAATGTAATTACACCCCCTTTGGGGTCTGTTTTCATTGTAATTAAGATCGTAAGTAGTCTTTATTTATCACCAGTTATTTTTTTAACATGAGCTTTGTTTTTATCGGGAATTAGTTGAGGGTAGGTATTGAAATTTTAGGTTTAGGTAATATTTACGGGTTTGACCTTTGAATGCAGGTTAGTTAGTACCAACTGACTAGACTATATGACTTCTTCATTATCATTTATTACGTTTTCCGTTATCCTAAGACACATTTAATTCATAAATATTCTATTAAGTATACCAAATTAAATATACCAGTAAGCAGTAATATTTTCGCCAAAAGGTATGTGGAAGTCTGCCCTAAAAATGGAATTAAAGGGACTTCTGGGAATACAAGTAATAATCATACGGCTATCACAACAATATACTTGAATATAATATACCAAAAGCTGCTCGTTTCCCCAAACCCTAGTTACCCTTATCATTTACAATACATTATATTTTAGATATACACACATTATAATAAATAAAAGCAATCTAAGGGTCATAGCACACATATTGAATCGGAAAGGGATCGTAAACGTATCGCCTTTCGCCTCGCCGTCGAACAGGCGTCAACCTTACGTAAGCTACGGTACGTAAGTACGTAACCAAGGCGGATCAGCTGCTCCGATACGTCGAATCGGCTACGGCTAGGCGACGCGACGCCGCGCTAACGGCTCGCCGGTCCCAAGGCGAGGCGATTACGTTACGAATCCGATTAGTGTGCTTTGAAGTAGGAAGTTTTATATAAAGAATACTGCAAGGCTTGAGTGACACGGTGACGATCCCTTTCCGATTTGATATGTGTGGTATGACCCTAACACACCCTCACACACCTACATCAAAATAAAAGCTTAAGCATCTTCTCCCGACAGCTAATTAAGCAATTATCTATTTTTCGCTTACTCAGCTATCTGTCAAGCGACACTGAATTTAAATACCGTAGCATAAAGTATAAAATTGGATAAGCAAAAACAAAACGTGTAACGTTTCCACTTAATTAAATTACGCGAACAACGTGTCTCTGTGAAAATCATATTTTCATTTGGACAGTTGTTTCTGCTGGTATCATTAATTAGGAAAGATAAAATCGTAGGAAAATGGATATTTCTGGACACATTCCAGAAATATCCATTTTCCTACCATTTTGCCCCGATTTTGTAAACCTACACCCATCAAAAATAATTTATTTTATATTTATACTCCATCTCACTTCATCCGCGACATCATCGACTTGGAAAATTGCAACGTAGCTTATGTCCTTTTTGAAGGCTCGATCTTACCCCGTACCAAATTTCATCGAAATCAGTTCAGTGGTTTAGACATAAAAGCGTAACAGTCAGAGTTACCGTGTTCCTAATATTAAGTAAGTATGGATACCCGTTCATTGTTATTCAAACGTTTGCTAACAAAAATCTCCCTACTGATATAAGCTTGCGTTGGTTTTCAAGTTTTTACTCTGAGACTTTGGATGTTACCAGGAGTAAAGAATAGTGAATTTTAAAACAGTATCACGCGTCAGTAGGTACTATAAGTATTGTAAGATCAAACTACAAAATGACGCTAGGAGAAAGGTAATTTGTGACCCATATTCGGTATACATGTAACGGTGATTGCCCATTGTACTTACTGAAAAAGAGTTGTTCGTAATGTAATTCCTTACTCAGAATAAAGACCAGAAATGCTCAAATAATATTGCGTTATATCACTAATTAAAACTAAACGAACCGAGATAAAACGTGCTGTAAAATACAAGGGCAATATAACTTTTACGAGTAATAATACTCACAACATGAGCAAAACTAGCCCAATTTTCTTTCTGGCGGTCCAATTTCTCCGTAATACCCCGAAATAGACGAAACAAAAGCCTAGTGATAAGTTTCTGCACTCTCCTATCTCTAAACATATCGGGAACTAACACAATTAGTGGGGAGCCATGACTTGTGTTCTTAAAAAGTTGTGAGAACATTCTGGAAGTTTCGATAACAGTTGAAGTAGAGGTAATTAGGTGATGTTGGCCTGTTGTCAGGCTGTTTTTAATGCTACAGTGGCTTCTGACTGTATAGATCCGAGATCAGGGTTAGCTAGATGTGTTTGACTGTCTTTATACTTTAAAGACAGTGAAACACATCTAGCTAAGCTGGCGACTTATATTCTTGCACAAGACAAATATTATGGTATCCGTGATATAGATTCTAGTATTACTATGCTATGGCCCAGGCATTCAACCCACATAGCTATTGCACGTAAGTAAAATAATATATTATAACATCACGCGGCACCCCTGTATTCCCCGTAGGAGTAGGCAGAGGTGCACTTATAGTTCATCCACATTTCGTAAGTTATGTTATTGGTTCCAATGTAATAGTGGGCTAGCCTATTGCCAACAACTGGACACAAATCCAGGCTCCGTGCTGCTACTGAGACATTACTCAACGGACAAACCCAGTAACATTTTTTCTGAGCCGGCATTCAAACCTTGAACCCCAGTCCTTACGCTCAGCAGTCGCGCATTGAGACCAGTAGACCAACGAGGCATAAACCAAGTAGCAATTAATTATTTTCTGTCAAAATGTTGGTGTAAAAGTCCGTAAAAATGCTGACATTCCAACCGAGATGATTTATGAACCCAATTTGGAACACCAAAATGTCTACCATGTGATTTACCGAAGTTTTTGATCGCATTACTATTACTTTTAGCTAATAAACTTTACCATACACTAAGATATCACCATGCCTGATTCAGTAGTGACTATCAGACTGCCTCGTTGGTCTAGTGGTTGCTAAGCGCGACTGCTGAGCACGAGGTCCTGGGTTCGAATCGCGGGTCAGGCAAAGTGTTACTAGATTTTCCATTAGGTTATTCTCATAGCACGGAGTCTGGATTTGTGCCCGGTTGGTGGCAATATGCTCGCTCCCTATTACATTGGGACCTAAAACATAACTGGCGAAATGTGGGTGTACTAAATGTGCACCTCCTGCCTGCCTCATCGGGGAATACAGGCGTGATGTTATGTTAAGAGTTTATTAATTAATTAATGAGGCACAACTATATAAACACAAACATATAAAATAACAATTTAGGTGTACTAAGAGCTGTTTAAGATGTGGATGCGTAACGCCGCATTACACTGTACGTAGCTGAGTCTCGCTTCCACAACGTAAACTATCCTGCTTTAAGAGTTCATGGTAAGAGGGTTGATAATGAAAAATGCACTGGAGAGATCACAGTGGAATCTTAATTAAAATAGGTTCACTAGAATACTACCCCATCCCACTCGAGAAGCTTTGTTCTTTCCTATTATTTTTTATCCTTGCTTAGAATTGCAATTGGTATGTTTAATTATTTTTCTGTTTATTTAAATTGTGTTGCTAGTGTTTTTATAATAAGTATACATGCTAGTTAACGTGATAGACACAACAGATAAGAAACAAACATCTGTGGATATGGAATCAGGTTGGCTAGTAAATATAATATAATTATATAATAATTTTCTTAATTTTACGTTCCCTGCTCTTGTAAGTTTTGATATTATTAAAAAAAACCGACTTCAAAACAAAACTATTTCACAACAAATTAAAAAGCACTAAAAAGTAAAAAAACCGCAGAAATCGGAGAGAAAATGTAGTAGAGAACGTGAAAAAAACAGCATTATTAAGAATTACTGAAAAAGTACTGATCGGATCTTAATCAAATTGCAATGGGACCAAACGGGAGGCACCAGCTTTCAAATAAATAAAAAATCATCAAAATCGGTTCACCCTAGCGAAAGTTATGAGGTAACAAACATAAAAAAAAAATACAGTCGAATTGAGAACCTCCTCCTTTTTTTGAAGTCGGTTAAAAATGAATCCGTTTCCCTTGGTCACGCAATAACTTGAGTACGGATGGACCGATTTGGCTAGTTATGGTTTTTGGAATATATGTCGTGGTCCAGAGGTTTAAATGGTGGTACGAAATTCTCAGGGTCAGCTAGTTATTAATATTATTATTCCTTCATCTGTCAGGACACCTGCTGACTGTGGCCATTGTCTTATTATTGTATCTGCAAAACATGACAAGCGAAACTCCCAAATTCCATGTGTACAGACGACTAAACCAAACTACTATCAATATTTTTCAACAAGGTACAACGTACTGCCAAAATGCTCAAGCCCCCTCATCTAACAAAACGAAATCTTCCAATATAGCTATAGGAAATACAAAGACATGAAACGGCTGGTGTCGTATTGCTCTATGGAAAAAATAAACTTGTCTCACACCATTACGGGGAAACACAATACATTGGAGTCCCTTTCAGAGGCATAAGAGAGATGTTTCGTATTGTATAGACGATAAACCGTAGCCTCTGATTATTTTTTTTGGGAAGAATGTTATATTTTTGATATTATGTCTCCGTGATGATTGGTGTTCGTGTTACCCTGTATATAGCAAAGAGAGTTGGGCAAAATACTACACAATTACTTACGTAAATATTTTAAATATCTTGCTATATAAACTT
The DNA here is from genome assembly GCA_946251915.1 of Abrostola triplasia. Lineage (NCBI taxonomy): Eukaryota > Metazoa > Arthropoda > Insecta > Lepidoptera > Noctuidae > Abrostola > Abrostola triplasia. The sequence continues at coordinate 9,781,258 of OX276432.1, read as the reverse complement.
ATCAGTTAGTGGCTAAGCGATTGGACTTGCTAAGGGTTGCGGGTTCGATTCTCGCGCAGGACAAGAAGACCGATCCGAAGATGTGTGAGTCTGGGTGTTTGTGTACCTATGTAAAATTTATTTCCCTCGATACAGGATAAAGTGGTAGGGTGGGGCGAAGTTAAGAAAAAGACTTTTAATACCGATATTTTACTTATTTACATACATATAAATTTTATTTTTATTTATTTTAATTTTGATTAATCTTTACTAATTTTAAGTTATTAATGTCAATTTTAATTATATTATAATTACTTATTTTTTTATTATTCCTATGTAAGTGTATGAAGCTAACTTAATTTTGTTATTTGTTATTTAATATCTGTTTTGTAGCATGTTTGTATGTAGTATACTGTAAATGGTGTGCAGACCTGTAAGTGACGTATTTACACTGTACATAAATTATGGAAATAATGTCACAAATCGTAATTGTAAATATGTCGTTGGTTTGCCTTATCAATAAATAAATAAAAAATAAATAAATAACAAAACATAGGTAGGAACCTATTTAAATACATTTTCTCTTTGATCGGATTATTGGTACGATTGTAGATATAATACGCCCATAAACAGACGTACTGGAGACCATCAAAGTTTATTCTCAGGATATCTTCTTTAAGCTCTCTTTGTGAAGTTGATCCGTCTTCAAAGATACAGAACGGCTTGAGGCTTCAGAAAGAAAACTCTTACATCGTTTTAAATGTCTGCAAGGCTCTGGTTGTATGCCGTCTCATTCAAAGCAATAATTCTCAGAAAGTTGTGGCTTTTACTGATGACTTTTGACTGCTTCGTTGGTCTAGTGGTTGCTAAGCGCCACTGCCGAGCACGAGGTCCTGGGTTCGAATCCCGGGTCGGGCAAAGTGTTACTGGGTTTTTCCATTCGATAATTCTCAGTAGCAGCAAGGAGTCTGGATTTGTGCCCGGTTGATGGCAATAGGCTCGCCCCCTATTACATTGGGACCTAAAAAACATAACTGGCGAAATGTGGGTGTACTATATGCACCTCTGCCTACCCCTTCGGGGAATGTGACGTTATGTTTTATGTTTAGTTGTTGCTTTTCATTTATACTGTACGGGAAGAGAAGTATTGCAGTAGTCGAATCGCTTAGCCACTGCGACAATCAGTTCGTCACGTTACATTATTTTATAATCATAATAACAGCATATAACTGTCCCAGTGTAGGGCAAAGGCCTTATCTCATATAGAGAAGGATTGAGCATTGATCAACACGCTATCTCACTGCGGGTTGGCAGAAAATAAATTATGAACCATAAAAATATTTATCCCATGTGGGGAATACCACCTCAGTACCAATCAGCAATTTAACCCACTACACAAAAGGTATGAACATCATTGCCAGAAATGCACCAATCGCTATCAAGTAATTGCTGAAAACGGTATATCTATCTCCCCATTACACCCAATAATGAAGAACCCATAAAAATACTGGTCCCAACCCTTGAAGTAATTGGAATATATTGGATCGTAGTTCACATCCCCATTGTTCGCGTCACGATAGAAAACCTTTTCTAAGATTTTTTATTTTATTTTTTCCGTCTGCCAGTTCCTAGTTGAAATCTTTTTGGGAACGGCAGCATTTCCGTGAGTTGTTGGTTATAAGACCCTAATAATTTTGGTACAACTGGCCGGTTTCTAGTTCATGGTTTTTTACTAGTTTCAAATTTCGAAGGCGGAGTTTTAATTTTGTTTTGGAAAGTCACAGAAAAAAAAATTGCGGGTAGAAGCTAATCCTGCTTTTGAGGTCATGGTTATTTACGTCATGTATTCTTGAACGTAACATAACATCACGCCTGTATTCGCCGAAGGGGTAGGCAGGTATGTATTCTTATAAATATAAGTATGTAACTATTTGCTGCTTATTCTGATTTTGTAACTCAGCTCTTTTGTCATTTATTAGGCTTTTACTGAAATCATCGGCACTTAAGATTCTACTGATCGGTTTCCATAAACCGTCCACTTACAGAAAACTTCACTCTACGATTATATATTTAGAAGCTAGTAGAAATAACTACTAGTACCCATCTATTGAAGTTAGCTCCTCACGGAGAACGAGGCATTTAGGCCGCATGCCAGGTATTGTCCATGTCCGTATCCTCGGCTTAGGGTGTAACAGCTAATAAATTTAGGTTAACACATGTGCTCACCCCAGCACAGATTATGACGTAATGGTTATGTATTGTGGCAATAATTATAATGTATATGTTAACCTGTCGTTTACATTCTCATAAACGACCTTTTATATCATAAATTTCTTTACGCTTTTGTTTAATTTTGGGCGTGAAACAGATCATATTTTATGGTGATTTAAGCCCCATAGTGCGAATGTCACCACCTTTTTTCTAGAAAGAGCAGAGGGCTGGACATTTTACGTCCAGTTTTCGCCACGCATAGCCTTAAGTTTTTAAGATAGACGAGTCTTATTGTCGTCTAGCGACGCATTTCGTAACTCTAAATTGAAAATTGATTCGAGCAGATCTTGATTTTAAATTCGGGTCTAAAAATATCGGTATTATTGGGACGGAAAATTGCGATTCTTTCCTCAAATCTTTAGTTTTAGTGATAGTTGATGGTATGGCACTTTCCTTGCTGCTTACATCAAACAAAGAATATTACGTCAAGCATGCATCCGTCGCCCCTCAAATGCACTTAGTGCTAGTAAATTATAAGCGGCTAAGTTCATGAAGGAGCGTTTAACATCAACGTCATAGAATAGTTGAAAACAAAACACCACCTAATTCCTTTAAGATATAATGAAATTCCGTAGGGTCTAGCATAACTCGGTCGCCTCCAGGCATCTTCGTCTTTTGTTATTTATGACGTGGAATGTTTGTCTTAGAAATACCGACAGATCTCTCGTAATACAAATACGTTTCTCTCAAGAGGCTTGGGTTTACGAAACTGTCCCTTGAGTTCACTTGTGATTGGCCAAACGCTGTGACGTAATCAAATCATGTTACTGTATTTATTGTTAGAATGAAATATGATCACACATCACACATACATAGTTTTTTTTTAAGAACACTGGATTTATTTGTCCAAAATGGCTAACCCGCAGTGAGCTAGCGGCAATCTCAATCCTTCTCTATAAAAGACGAGGCCTTTACCCTGCAGTGGGGTAGTTAGGTATATGTTGCAGTTGCTGTTAAAAAATATCACCCCACACTAGGAATTTCTCCTGTATCATGGGTGGTTTTACAAACATGAAATATCAAATACATACACCAGACCCAGACTAGGGACAAGTATCTACGGATCGCACAAAATTTCCCACAACCCTTAGCGCAGCAGTCCAATCGCTCAGCCACTGCGCCAATCAGGTCGTCGGATAAATAAATAATGTTCTTATGACCGAATTTCAGTCACGGCGGTTTATCTTATTTGAGACTAGCCAACTACGCAGGAGAGATGCACAAGTATAGTGCCCTTACTCGCAAACAGCTCCCCATCCCCCACACCCATAGTCCGATGGGACCCTGAACCAACACGACTGGAGAGAACAAGCGAAGAAGGCTTAACGTGCCTTCCGAAGCACGAGACTCTATTACTACACTCGCTAGAACATTTCCGAAAGCTAACTTCATTCCGGTCTATTGAAAATGCGAGTACTTGTAGCTACAGGCTTACCTTATAAACTCGCCAGCTTCAGTTCAACAGTAAAATCTTACGACTTTATTTACAAGCCGATGACATCGGTCACGCACAGGAAACAACATGGCCTCCCTTCCGGGTGAACTAGAGATTTATCATCACGCTACTATGAAAGAGAAGTGAGTAGTAAAACAGCTGTTTATATTAGTGAGGCCGTTAAACTGTGACGTAGCGATGAAAAATGGGAGCAACTCCTTAATATTTTTATTGTATGCTTCAAGGTAATGAAATACTGAACTGCCTATGAAGTAGGATTCGGATTATTTTTACGATTCTGTTACCTTGGAAATAATTTGAGGGTAATAAATTAAGTATGCTGAACTGGCTACCCTAGGTCTAGTTTTAGGCGATATAAATTATTTGCTTTAATATCTTTCTCATTGCACGACACCATAATTGTTATTCTGTCAAATTGGTAATACCACTCATGGACTCCACGAGACAGGCCTGACCTAGTGTGGAGTCCAGTAGCAAAATTTCTTTAAATTCTCTGTGTAACTAAATTTGTATAACCTAGCCTCATAAGTTTTAGAATTTAAGGAAATGTATTGGATATAACTACTGGTAAATAAACTTATTATTATTATATATTTCAATGCCTTTTCTATATAAAGATATCTATGTCATAAAGTGATTGAAATATCATGATGGAGTTGGACATTCGCTAAGAAGCGATGTGCACACCATGGCACCATCTTTCTTTCTAAAATGAGACAGATACACATAAAGGCCTAGCATATGACCATATCGTAGTAGTAATAGGTATAAATAAAAATGAATGTTTGTATGTTTGTCCTCTATGCGTTCCTCAAGCATAGTCATATTGTGATGAAACTTTGGTAGGATTATCTGAGGATGCCTGAGAAGCTTTTTGGCCCAAAAAATCGTGTACAATTGCAATCTATAATCACATAACACGCGGACGAAGTTATATATAAAACAGGATTCCGAAAATATTTCATCACCATACCTATTTATATTTGTGGTACCTTAGTGTGGTGGTAGTTTAATAGAAAAAAAACTAAAAGGACTATTCCTCGTACATATTAAAGCTTTATTTAATCCTCAATAGCACATGAATATTCTGAACCTCGTGACCATAGATCTAGTTCGTACTGGACTGACGAGTGCAGGCTTTTAATCCAATATTAAGGAAGAGCTTAGCTAAACGTCAGCCGAAGCTCATAGCTTAAACTGTTTATTGGCATGACTAGACACGACTGAACACGACTGGAAACAAAGATCAGAACACCTCTTTGACTCAAAGGTTTGCTGTAAGAGGACTCAATTTTGAGTTAAGCTCGCCTCTGTGCATCAAATTTCTTGCTATAGTTTATTGTGTGTTTTATTATTTTATGTGTACAATAAAGAATAAGATCAGAACATGAGAATAGGTAACTCTACATTATCTACTATATATACAGGTTATACTCACTTCGATATTCGGGAATGCCCGACTAGTTTCGGATTCTAACAGAGCCCTTATTCATGAGCAGGTGACGCGGCAGGGTCGCGAGCCGAAGATCGACGTGAGTATAACCGGTATATATAGTAGATAATATGGATAAAACTCACGAAAGTTATTTAAGTAAACTCTACATTGTTATAGTAATAGACCACGTGTTACGTAGGTACCTAGCTATTAAACCTATGAGTGGCTTGAAGGTTAAAGGAGCAGAGACCTGGAAACTCACCTGTATCTCATAGCTCGGAAAGACCCTAAATCGTTAGATTGCTATGCGAGTCACGACATTATCATCATCATCATGATGTCACCCACTGCTGGGTATAGGGCCTTTTCACTGCCATTCTTCTCTGCTTTTAGGGACGCGACGTTAACCAAAAAACATATTACATATTACTTTTGTGCCATTTTAGCATGTTGCCCATGCTAAGCCCGATCCCCCTCATCGAATCTAAATTCGATGGAGGCGAGCAGCAACACGATAGCTCAATTGGCAGACCTGCAACACTAATCACCAAAGGTCGCTGATTCCAGTCCCGCTCGTGTCCATCATTTTTCAAATTCCGCTTTTCAATTTATAAACAACCGCATATTTAATGTTTAATACTATCTACCTATATTAAAATAAAACTAGTATTAAATGCTATTTACTATATTTTATTAGTCACTGACGCGTGTTTCGATCCCTTTACACAGTCACATGGCAACCAATATTTGTTTACATGCAAATATTTATCCCGAGTCTGAGCATCTGCGCATGTAATATTTTATTCTCAAATCCACGCACGACACAAAAAATTGTAGTTTGAAAAAACATCTAGACGAAAACGTCATAAATATAATATGGTGGTTGATATACCTCTTATGAGTTGTATAATAAAATAAATGATAACAGCCTATACCTGTCCCACTGTAGGGCAAAGGCCTCTTCTCGTACAGAGAAGGATTGAGCATTGATCACCACGCTAGCTCACTGCGGGTAGGCGATTTCAGATAATTAAATCCAGGTTTCCTCACGATGTTTTCCGTCACCGTTAGTCAGTGGTGTCTTAGAATAACTAAAAACTATTTATAACATTGAAAAAGTCACATTGATACTTGCCCGGGTTTGAACCTGCAACCTTGTGCATACAAATCAGGTATGTTAACCACTAGGCCACCACGACAGTTGTATGTAATATATTTATTATATACCTAATGTAGATTAATTAAAATATACCACCAACAATCAAGGAAAGTATAATGATGTATCATTTTGAAATCGCTAATAGGTACCTACGCAATAAGCAACCCTTGTCCCCTCACAGAAGATCCATTCGCCCAGTAGACAATTACAGCTTGGTATTACAATATCCGAAGACACATATGTGGTGATAGCAAGAAACAATTCGAAACCGTTTAGTTTAACAGCTAAGACATATCAATAAAAAATAACGGGTAGCGCCGGCGATAACAGTAAAATGAATAATAAACAAGACTATTCAACGTTTATTGTTGAAAGCATGTTAATGCTATTATATAACAGTTTCCATTTATAAGTGAATAGTTGCGAGTTTCGACTTTCGAGAGATACTGGAATAGTTTACGACATTTGGAAAATATTTACAAGCCTGCATGTTTACGAGTGCGTGCCTGACTAGTGGCAGTAAGCTGGGCCCCAATTCCATGGGATCTATAAAGTAATTGGCGAAATGTTGATGTACAGTACATCCTCCAAAGGAATAAGAAGAAATGTATGTATTTATTTAAAAAAAACGTCGATCCATGCTACGAATGTTTCCTGTATTGTGGGTGCGTTTCACAAACATGAAATATCGCATATACAAACACCCCGACTCGGGACAAACGTCTGTGGTTCGCACAAATTAATGCCCCGCGCGGTAATCGAACCCCTTTGCGCAGCAGCCCAATTGCTTAGCCACTGCGCTTATCAGGTCGTCGAATCTAACTATCTACCTCCGTCCACCCCTTCGTGAATATATATGTATATTTTACGTTGGTGTTGTAAATATTTAACATCTGTCTCAGTCAAGGATTGTCCTCTTAAATAAGACAGCTGTAGAATTGCTTAGAACGTGGACATCTGGACATGAGTTTTAAATGTGTAGTGGCTAGTCCACGAAGAGGCTGAATCAAACTCCCCGGGGCTAAATGCACCACAGTGTTTCTTTATCTTATTGCAGTGTAAACCCTAGACTGCATTGCTGGATCGTGACTTACAGGTAAAATGAGAGGTCATTTAACCCTTAAGATACTGATACCTGGCAAGCCCATTCTTTAACCCCAAAGCTATCAAGTCAATTGAGACGTCATACCTATGCAAATTTACAGTAGCTGAAAATACTATGCTCAGCTCTATTTAGAATTTACTTAATATTAACTTAATATATTACTAGAAAATAAAAACTGACACCTGCGTCTTGTCTGTCTAGAAAATATTGGATGCGAGCTTTTTTTAAAAATAAATGTATTCTCAATTTAAAAACAGTTTCTAAAACGTTATTTTTTAAATTTCAATGTCAATCAACTATAGTCAGCGTCATAAGTAGATTAACATGTTAAGAAAACTAAAGTCAAATAATTGAAAGAAACAAACATTAATTCAAGTTATGGTTTCAAATTATAGAAGAGTCCAAATGATTATCTAAGAATATTTAAGACTTTTTTACTATTCATATAAGAAGTTGTTCTTTAATTATATTAAAAAATCCCGGGTCGAGCAAAGTGTTACTGAATTTTTCCATTAGGTAATTCTCAGTGGCAGCACGGAGTCTGGATTTGTGCCCGGTTGATGGCAATAGGCTCGCCCCCTATTACACTGGGACCTAAAAACATAACTGGTGGAATGTGGGAGAACTATATCTGCACCTCTGGCTATCCCTTCGGGGAATACAGGCGTGATGTATGTTAGTTTAAAAAAATATTAAAATATGTTCAGTTACTTAAGATGCTGAATATACCTATGGAATGAATGTCAAAGCAAAACGAAAATCTAACTTTATAAATAACAATAAATCATGGATACACTTCATGCAATATTTACCATGTAACTATTAGACATTATATTAGAAGTAAACAAAATATCTTAAAATAATCTTTTACCCTTGCAATGTTTAATTCATGACAAAAATACATACAATACGAATCTTGTTTGTGAGCTGTGACACCTACTCGTTACAAAACGTTCAACCAAAACTGGTAAAAATATTACCAAGAAAATAGGTCGGGACACGCATCATTTATAATCTGGACAGCTCAGTTCTGGGATAAGTGACGATGCAACGATTGATGGTTCGGACCAAATCGGACTGAGAGTGCCCCTCGATCATATCTGTCGCTCCCCCAAAGTAGAGGGGACGGGGTTAAGGTATCGTCCTAGTTGGATGATAGTGCGCGATATTTTGCAAAGCGATTTGAAGCTGCAAAGTGAGCACAATACAGTATTAACGATAAAAAAATAGATTTCGTAAAATAGTAAACTGCTGAATAAATTCAGATTTGGTAGGTAATCAAAATTTTGAGGAAATGCTACTTAAATGTGGTACACTAACTGTAAAGATTTTATTTATGTTCGCGTTCGGCGATGATATAGAATCATTTAAATCCTGAAGACCCTGAATTGAACAAACTACGATTCTGACATAATTATCACATGACTAATACACAAGGCTATATAATATACTTATCATACCTTGCAAATAGTAGGAATTGCAAGCTTTACAATAAAACCTTTTACACAATGATTTTCATCGCTCGTATATATCTTCGCGTCGCTTCTCCACCCAGGACATGAGGTAAATCGTCCACGTCATTTTGAAAAGTGATTTCGTTCGACACTTAACGAGGGACACATTTCTGTAAGTGAACACATTTCGGCAATCTTCAGCTTTTTACGGTTGATATATTTTTCCAAATCCGATTTACTTGCATTTTATTTATTTGTTTTTACGGTTTTTCTTTTATGTATTATACGTGTGTGTGTTAGAAATTGGTACATATTTATTTGTTGCCATATCTCTTCAGCTGAGAATTTTCGTCACGGCTTTCTCAACACCCTCTATCTGGTAGTGGGATTGTAAAGGTGAATCTATAGCATGAGGTATGATTGGATATCATACCTTGCAGGGTTTGATATCCAGGCCATTACGAAGTAAGTTTGTTTTTCTGATAAGGCGATATTACGCGATAGCTTAGAAGCCATAGAAGGTTTACCTATTATACTAAATATTTTAAGGTTACTTATTTACATATTTCTAGACTTTACCTGCAATTCGTAACACCATATTCTTCACAATTTAATAGATTCCCAAGCCCTTCTCAAATTGCTCTATAACTAACTTCATCCCTAGTAAACTAATTAGCCCCAGTATATGCGGGGCTAGGGGTAGAGATAAGGCTTGATACTAACAGTTAATTAACTCCCTAATTAATTCATTTACTTAGCTCCTGTTGAGACTAGGTTCACGTATAAAAGGTATTCTGGTCCTAACCGCGAATACCACCAAAGGACCAGTTTTTAAGGCTTTAGGTACAGAATTTTAAGTATAATAATTCGGGTGATAGGTAGGTACATAATTATATTTCTTGTAACAAGTAACAATTTTATTAAAGAGAAATTATTTGAATATCTCTTAAAAATTCATCCTCATCGTCATCAGCCGAAAGATGTCCACTGTTGAACAAAGGCCTCCCCCTAAGGTAATATGCCCACGCTAATAATATAATGGCAATAATACGAGTATCACCTGCAAAGTCTGGCCATCTTCTTAAGTGCTAAACGCAAAAACTACTGAAGAATTATGTTCACGAGAGAAGAGCTATATTTTAATTATGCAAGCTTCCGTCAATAAATTAGGTCCCCATATAAAATTAATGCCAATAATTTAATTACAATTCGTCCAAAAATACGCGGTGCGTAAAAAATGCGCGGCAACATTATTAAGCTTATTAGAATCTTTTAACGACAACTCAAGGTCTGTCATCAAGATGGTACAGAGACGTATTACAGACGAGCTGCGCCCCGCGGTGTTACCCGCTACTTTTATTCGGGATAAAAAGTAGCCTATATGTTAATCCAGGGTGTCAGTTACCTCCATATGAAATTTCACCAAAATCGGTCAAGCCGTTTGAGCGTAAAAGCGTAACAAACATCCATACATACAAACTTTCGCGTTTATACTCGTATTATTAGAAGGCTCAGCTTTTTTTATTCACAAATAGGTTCTTTCGTTATACGTATAAAATTTAGTTATATCAAATAACCCGTTCAGAACTGCTGTCAATGTACCTTTTCAATTAAGATATTATCTGAATATTGGCTTGTATAAACATAATTACTGGAACATATTGCGTTAGATTTGTGTGAGCATACAAACACGCGTGTGGAAGCGTGATGATAATCACATTGGCGGTCAGATAATTAATTATCAGGCATAGTCATAGACACGGCTGTAGGTACGTCTAATTAATTGAAAACAAAAGACTCATGCAGTCTTACAATCTCTGCTCTAAGAAATCTCCTATTATTTTGTCATTCAGATGTCTTCTTTATCTTATTGTATGGTTGATGAACAGCCTGGTGTCTCAGGTTAAACCGCCTGTAGGCTTTTGGCATGGCTTTATACATACACCGTTTCAAAATCTCAGGTACACCAAAGATTTTTCCTCGCGATATTTTCCTTCACATTTTTTTACAACTGATAACTAATGTATAGTACACACATGAATTTGAAAAGACATTGGTGCGTGCCGGGGTTTGTACTTACGACCTATGGCTTGGCACTCCAACGTTCATACCACTTGGATATTATTGCTAACATAGGTGTATGCCACTTATTACCCAAGGTAATATAATATTCCAATGTATACAAGAGTTAACAGTAACTGTTTGATTTGTAGCTGATATCCACTGGGAGTGTAATCACGTGCGTGGAGAGTGTACACTGAACTGTCAAACTCTAATATTTATGCACGTTCTGTGACGGAGTTAAATGCATGATGGCTGTGCTTTGAACATATCACAGGATAAGTTTACCAATATGGTACAAGGTATATATGTAAAATACTAGCTTTTGCCAGCGGTTTCGCCAGCATTTAGTAGCCTATGTCCTTTCTCGTCCTCAACATTTTACATGCCAAATTTCATCGAAATCCGTCCAGCGGTTTCCTCGTGAAAGCGTAACAGACAGACAGAGTTACTTTCACATTTATAATATTTGTATGGATTATAAAAGAGAACCAAGTCCGTACCTGCATCTATAAGAAAGTAAAGCTTTGTCATTCAACGTGACATAGAATGAGAGAACATTACTCGAAGCACTCAGATTATGACGCTGTCGGCCATATCATTTTGTTAAGGACCTTTTAGCGCATTAGGAGGCTCTTAAGGATTAGCGACACTAAGCGAGTGTCAATGGCTGCAGGAGAGGCCTCTTAGAGCCTAGGATAATAATTCACGTGCTGTACGAAAATTGAACTGTTGGTTAGCTGTTATTAACTCATAATGATACATGATTTATAGTTGATTTTGTCTTGCTCATAGGTTTTCGGTCCTAATTGAGAATTGGTTTAGTAGACTTTTTTTTTTTAGTAAAATGGCATTCAATAAGGTACATCAGACAGTGTATTAAAAATAGGTAATACCTTAATCTAGCCTACACCTTCTTAGTTAGGTAGAACGTGGAATTTAAGCATCACAGTGTAAATGGTAGGTGCGGGACGAATGGAGACGCTTGGTGAAGCGACCCACTGCTGAATAGGGACCACGACCGCAATACAAAGAAGTAGAAGTAGAATTATGACGTATCTATACTTTTTGGCATATCATTGGTTGAGGTCTTGTTTGTGAGGGGGAAAAAAACCTTTTATTATATTCTCGAATTTTGTTACCGACGTCACATAAACGTGAAAGGCAAGCTTGATCCACTCCGTCAATTGTTTCAATAACACTGTTATGTTCAGCGCAGATTTTCTTTACAACACTAGCAGTTAGTTACACCCACGCGTTTCATTATGGGCCCAACATCTGTAGGCCTGATTGTGCTTGGTTTGAACCTGCTATATTGTTCCCTTGGTTCCGTGTGGTTTGGGAATAAATTACCTTTGATATATGTATAGCGACTATACTCGTTTACCGTGGTTTCAGCATCGTATACGTAGAGACTACTTTAAGGTATGAGAACATTTTCGGCGTCCTAAATTCAATTCCAAATGGTGTCAAATTTCATAAGTCATAAAAAAATCCAAGTATCATACCTATACCTTCGTATATAATAATAATAACAGCCTATAACTGTCCCACTGTAGGGCCAAGGCCTCTTCTCGTATAGAGACAGATTGATCAATGATTATTGATTTTTTTCTTATATCAGACTAGTTGCACCCCGCGGTGTTACCCGCTACATATTTTTGGGATAAAAAGCAGCTTATGTGTTAAGCTAGGGTGTCACCTACCTCCATATAAAATTTCATCAAAATCGGTCCAGCCGTTTGAGCGTGAAGAGGTAACAAACATACAAACACACTCACAAACTTTCCCCTTTATAATAATAGTGTGAAGTGATGTTATGTGTTATATCACAGTTCACGGGCTTAACACATAGAAATGTATAATTTCCATATATTTTATTACTGTAAAAAGTACTGCCATAGTGTATTTGTTGGCCTCAGTTAGCTCAAATCTTTGTTGTCTAATGCTATATGACAAGACATTATCTTCACAATACTTGAGAGTTTTGAGATGTCAAGCTATTGTACTCGACATTTCGGTGGACCCTTGAAGGCTAATGAAGCGCTAAGAGATACTTATATTTGTAGATAATACTAAATGAATGGAGTAAGTGGATATTTCAATGCTAATATTCATTTACGATATACATTCTCTAGCATTTAAAGCAATATACATTTTATCTAACTATTTTGGGTAGGCAATAAGTTGGTTCTGAATTCTGTGAAAAATAATGAAAACAAAGGGATTTTTATGATGCTAAATATTATTAAATTGCATATAAATTAGAATTAACTTAAATAAAAAAAATTAATGCACAATTAGCAAACGAGACTGAACGCTTATTAATCTTTATTAGTGACCTCTAAAACAATTTTTTTTATTAAAATTACGGAGTTATAAAAAAAACACCCTTATAATTTTGCACATATTGTGTGTGTGTTTATAAAGATGAAATATCACATATACAAACGTAGACTCGGGACATATATATGCGCATCGCACAAATGTTTGACTCGTGTGGGAATCGTACCCGCAACCCCTAACGCAACAGTCCAAATACTTAGCCACTGCGCCAATCAGATCGTTGCACTTTTAATTATAATAACATCCTAAAAACCTCACAATAATTTAAAGAAATGAAACCTGTATCAGGAAACAAATTCGCTTTGTTCGAATCTCGCTCAAACCCTGCACTGTCCAGTGCCCACTTGATCACGATCCGCGTCTCGTGAGATCACGTGCGACTCTTAATTACTACCCACTTACAGTAACTTACTTATCTTTCGAGTTTCAAGGCAAAGGAACTTAGTTATGTAAAGATTTTCCGTGATTGGCTAGTTCAGCCCCCTTACCACGAACTGTTAAAGCTGGACTGTTTACGACGTGGAAGCGAGATACCATAACGTGCAGTGAAATGCAATGTCTCGCTTCTACAACGTAAACTGTCCAGCTTTAAGAATTCATGGTAAGAGGGCTGTAAGGAACTTTTTTGTCCTAACTAATTTGTTAATTTGGCAATTGTGATTAATAATTTGGTTAGCCGTTTCCTTTTTTGGGAGGGTCTTAGTCGTTCTGTGGGACGAATTTTAATATATTGTTGTACCTGAAAAAATCCTTTTGTATATTATCCTAACAGTTTTATATGCTAATTGTCTCTTGAGTGTCATAATGAGAGATAAAATGTGGGTGTATAAACTTTCCTCAAAAATAACAGGAATAAAAAAGGAATCACAGTTGTGATTGTAAGTATTATTTTTCTTCGTATGAGCCAATAACTACGGGTTATTCCCTGAGTATCCCGATCCCCGAGGCCCCCACATGGAATAGGTCATGTAGAAATAGGTATAGATTGGTCAGTCAATAAGGATGGTAGAAAGGTTGACTGTCCAGGGTGTGCCGAAGTATCGTCAGTCATGGAGGCTCTTTACTTCCACCATCGAGTGTAAACGAATGAAAGAATGAACAATTGTGAACAATATCTGTACATTAATGTTCTATCTCTCTCTGAAATGTAATTATTTTATTAAGCACACAAATAAATTTATCTTTGCTGAATGGCAATATTTGAGACAAAATCATGTCCATACTTTCTATTACGATATTGATTGTAATAAAACAGCGACTATCTTAATATTAGCTTGAGTATTTATTATTAAGTTAAGTATCATAGAGTAGGTACCTATTTCCAAGTAGCTAGTGAAATATAATATACAGAAACTATTTTCTGCTATTCGTTTTGAAAAAAAAGAACAATTTAATAAAATATAATTCAAAATGCAATTCACTTTGATACATAAACTACTGATATTGCTTTTCAAATAAAAGGGACACAGGACACACTAATTGTCATGTGAGAAACTAAATATTCAAGTTTTCTGTTTTATGATTAACTAACTTTTGCCCGCGGCTTCGCCCGCGTAGCTATAACATAAATGTCGAAATCTGGGTGTACTAGAGGTACACCTCTGCCTGCCCCTTCGGGCAATACAGGCGTGATGTTAGGTTTTTTTTCGTCCGAAGTGGCCTATGTCCTTTCTCGGGTCTTAAACTATCTACATGCCGAATTTCATCAAAATCCGTCCAGCGGTTTAGTCGTGAAGGCAACAAACATACAGAGTTACTTTCACATCTATAATATTGGTATGGATAAAATAATTTAATATTTTGCTCGCAATTCTCTGTACATGAACCAATAATGTTGATATTCTCGTCACCTGTTTCTTGACAAACGTTTAACAAACGTGAAATGGTATTTTTGTGAGACATCTGTTTTTGCAATAGTTTTGTCGTTTCTACAAATCATGTACAGCATATTGAATTTACGGAGAAAAAATACATTTTTAGGATCGCAGTAACAATCTAACATTTAATAAAAAATCCAAACCAAGCCTCCAAACTCCACACTAACATCCACTATATAATATATAAAATAGTTTACATAAATTAATAAAGAAGACAACATCGCCCACGCACACTAGTAATTTCTTCTGTATAGTAGGTGCGTTTCACAAACATGAAATATCACTTATACAAACACGCAGACTCAGGACAAAAATCTGCGGTTCGCACAATTTTTTGTCCCGAATCGCTTAGCCACTGGCCCACTACGCCAACCAGGTCGTCAACATCGATACGATCCAAAAGTCCCTAAGCACTACAAAGACTTTAACTATTAATAATTCGTACGTGCGAGCTAACCCTGTGAATCTGTTGTGGCCCGTCTAAATTTCGCCCGTACTCAAAGTGGCTCTTTGTTTGTGGAGTGTGCTTCGTCTGTCGTGTCGCCTGCCCCGGTCGACAAACAATGGGGTAATACGGACCAGGAGTTCAGCTAACGAGGTTTTAACTACGTACTTATACGGGACGTATTTAAGGGTTAATTGTTATTATATAGAGTGTGGAAATGTCGTGTGCACAATATTATTATGTATCCTCAATTTTAAAGAAGTTGTATTGCACTCCCATGTCGTCTAGCAGACGACGAGGCTTCTTCATTACCTATTTAGTATTAGCTGGTAACCAAAATATGTACCAAATTATATGTTTGAATGATTTTTAAATTAATAGAGTCTTGAATAAGTAGGTTGGAGAAGAATTAGAAGGTTATGCTTTCACCAAAGTTAAAATACAGTGGAAAAATATGTTTTTGTTACTTTGTAGATAGCCAATTTTAAAGCCAGTGTGTCACGATGTCCACAAGTACTTCAAGCGCACCTAACAAAGCTGCGTCAGCGAAAACTAAGAAGTGAATTCCGCTAATAAACGTGACGTCATATACGTCAGCATCTCACACGTCATTTGAAATGTTCGACCAAGACGTGAACTCTCGATATTGAACTTTGTGACATTGTGAAAAAGTTTCAAATGCTCTGAGACTTTTATTTACAAATATTATTTTCCAAGATGCACTAACTGTACTGTGAATTCGTTTTGTCTTCTTAGCAATGTGACGTAAAAGTGGGGGAAGGTTTGAGGGATGGACAGATTTGAAGATAAAATTATTACATAGAGCTTTCCAACACGAACAGAGAATTAGGCCAAAGAACAATATTTACGAGGAAAAGAAACAAGCAACGAAGGGCGGGGTTTTGATGTGTAAAGAACTATCACAAATCCAAAGACTAACCGCAGCGTAGAAGCGATGTTACCCCCAAACTCTATAATAATACACCTTTTTTTTTGTTTCCGAGTGGTAACCTTACGGGGCACCCGGACGCTGTGAGGAAGGGACCGGGGAGTGTGGGATTTCTACCTCACTAAAACCACCCCGGTGGTCACCCTATAATATGTTCAGCAGTGGACTAAGATAGGCTGATGATGATGATGATACCTACACGTAACAAAAATAGGTATTAACTCTACCTAGTGTGTTCTATATTCTACTCTTCTTTTTCTCATCTCAGACTCACTCTCTATTTCTATTCATATCAAAAACCTGAAACCAACAAGTCGGCAATATGAATTGTTTCAACGGGTCATTGCTATCGCCCTCCATTAGCAACTGAAGCCGAGTAAGCTCCCACTGATATTAACTTGTTTCCACCAAGTAAAACAAGGCAATTAAGTGCTTTAATCACTCCGGTCAATTAAACTAGTTAATAGAGCTATAAATATAGCATGTAACGGAGCGCTACGTTGTAAAACGCAGTTATTACGTTTAGTTACATTGTAACGTTGTGGGTCTTAGTTGTTGTGGAACGAACCTTCAACAATGGTTTGGTTACAATGAGAGGTTCTGTTGTGTCAAGCTTAGAACGGATTCCCGTTTTTGTTTGAAAATATTTTTAGTTTTCTTGTCATTATTTTTAGTAACTGCCTCTGACTGCTTCGTTGGTCTAGTGGTCGCTAAGCACGACTGCTGAGCATGAGGTCCGGGGTTCGAATCCCGGGTGTTTATATGTATGATATGGACCTGGAAATTCAGATATTAAGGCACATACATGGAATATCTGGGTAATGGGAAATAAAGAGGTTTATTACTAATATTATGAGTAGCTTGTCATTATTAATAATGCCCGGGCATTATGAATAACGGGACAAAAATGACCCAATTAATAATAATAATTAATAAGCCTATCGTTAACTTAGCGTTATTGCTTATTGTATGTTCTACATTACACATATTCTGTTAAAACATTAACGATTTTGGAATAGATTGTCGCAAGTCAGTTTTACATACATACATACAGAAAGTCACGCCTGTTTCCCTGAGGAGTAGGTAGAGACCACGGATTTCTATTAGCTACGATCCTGGCATACTTCTTTGGCTTTATTCACACGCATCACATTCCTCATACACGCTCTTCGGCTGAGGGTACTCCTCACTTGTCACAAGTTAGTTTCAGAAGTACCAAATAAGCTTAAATATTAACCCTCAAGTACCCATCCGTTATTCAGGCTTCCGTGTCATCGTGTCATGGGCAGAACATATTTTCGCCCATGACATGAAAACCTTTCTCATGTCACGAATGCTTATCTTGTACAAATAAACATACGATTGCCATGGCAACTAGATATTGATGTTACTGGCATACTGTGACTTGTTCTGACTGTTGACTGCAAAAAAAAATCGAATATCTAAAGTTGCAACTTTAGATATTCGATTTTTTTTTAAACCTAGCTGAATTTTATTCTAAGTTACTAAAGCGTCATTTTGCGAAAGAGATATTCTGCGAAAGAGACATTGTGAGAAAGCGGGAAAAAGGTTTTTTAGACATTAGACATTTTGCGAAAGGGACATTTTGCAACCAAGCATTTCAAGTAAGTTAACCAAGATTCTACTTATATACTGAAGTGTTGAACTTAAAATAAAATACATTCAAAAGTCATCAAAGAAGAATTTCAACAATTCAAAAACGTCAGAACTATATTCGAAGACACACGAAAAGACGCAATTGAGTTCCCTAACAGGACCCCTATCAAAAGCACTGCATACACACATAAAAACGGCAACTTCAAAATAAAATACTTTCTTCCATACGAATAAATGTGCTCTCATTAGCCAAAGATCCTAATTTTAGAAGGTCTTAAATAAACTTAACATCATCAGCCATTTCATAACCCTCCATGTTATCTAAAATATAATTAGGGGCCCCAAAATATTCAGTCTAAAATTACCAACGCAAAATTGCGTGTACCCTATAGATCGAAAGTCTAATGAGGTGAGACCCAGGTCGGTCTAATGAAGGGACTGGTCCCTTCCTAATCCCTAAGTGAAAAACTAACCTTCTAAACAAGCAACCACATTAAGGTGACCTTTGGCTAAGCTTTATTGCGTCGAATAAAGTAAGGTTGCTAATCGCTACCAGTGGCAAATCAGAGGCTTCTAAAGTACTTTCAAACTGGCTGGAATTTTTTCCAAACCTTTTTTGTTTGAAGAATTGTGCCTACCTTTTTATTTTATAAGTCTGTCTGTGTTTTTATTTCTTAATTTGATGAGTTTACTATTTTGTTGGTTAGTAAATCTGTAGGATCTACTGTGATTGTGTAAAAGACAGAATATGAGACATTGCATTTTTAGTACATTTTTTAAGATACAAGTCGCCCCACACTCGATCTTTCTCCTGTGTCGTGGGTGCGTTTCACAAACATGAAATATACCACACAAACACCCAGACTCAGAACAAACATCTGTGGATTGCACAAATGTTTGCCTATCTTTTCCCATTTGGTTCAATCGCTTAGCCACTGCGCCAATTCGGTCGTCAGACCGCAATGACCTATACTTACTCATATTGAATTTCCAGTTCTTGAGACCGTTTTAGGTTTAACAATACAGGCCATGGGAGATCTTTTTTTTTTTTTTTTTTTTTTTTAAAAAAAAAACGTCGCCCCACACTAGGAATTTCTCCTGTATCGTGGGTGCGTTCCACAAACATGAAATATCACATACACAAACACCCAGACTCGGGACAAACATCTGTGGTTCGCACAAAGTTTTGCCCCGTGCGGGAATCGAGCCCGCAACCCTTAGCGCGGCAGTCCAATCACTTAGCCACTGCGCTAATCAGGTCGTCAGTCTTTAATAATATAATTTAAGTAAATGCTGTTAAAGATGTTTGCTTTAACATTTCGCCTTGACAGAACACCTGAGCTAACATAGCCAGTACCTAGCTAAGTTATTATGGCTTAGTTTTACTTGTGTTTCAAATAGGTATGTTTGGTTGCTAGGCAACATTATTCTAAGCTTGCAAACTATGTTAAGATTTACGATAATTGCATTAGAAGCGTGCTTATTAGTTGGTTAGCAAATGTAGCGTATTTAATTTAAATAGCTTGGTTAGTGGTATAGTCGCTGGAATTAGGTGTATACATTTAGCGAATCAAAAGACGGTTACATAGAAACTACATATTTCAATTATTTAATCAGATTTTTTTTAAAAACGTCGCATCACACTAGTAATTTCTCCTAAATCGTGGATGAAATATAAAATGCACAAATTTTTATCTCGTGCAGGAAACGAACCAACAACCCTTAGCGCAGCAGTCCAATCTTTTAGCCACTGCGCCAATCAGGTCGTCAAATTATAAACGACCACTACGATGATGGTTTGTGTATAATCTAATTTTATTTATGCTACGGATACATAAGTGGTAATAGGCTGACCATCACATGTGGGAACCGTGACATTGGTAAAATGGGAGTATAGAATTCGATTTATACTCCCATTTTAAGTTCAGTAAGTGCTTTCATTCTTCGGAATAAAAAAATCTTATCAAAAGTAATGCCACCTTATGCATGCAATCACAGGTAAAACCAAGATATTTGTTTACATTTATTTATTTTACATATTTTAAAAGACTTTTTGCTATCTGATGCTCTTAAAAACCCCACCACAATACAAAAGAAATTCCTTATCTACAGCTTAAAACAACTAGTAACTTCTTTAAATGTACTCAAGCCTCCAGTAATTATGCAGAATAACGTAAACACTTCATTTACATACAAAAGGCTTATTCTCAAATACACTGAGCACTCCAGTTAATTAAACCGGTGTTGGTCCTGGCTCCGGTGTCACAGGCTGACGAGGACATACTCTGTCAGTAGTGTATTATTGGGGCTTCTGCATCACTCGCTTCGCTACGCTCGTCTCGCGATGCAGAGCGCCCCAATAATACACTACTATGCGATGTCATGAATGTCGTAAAAATGCAATTGACTTTTTGTTCTTTGCACCCATCGATACTACTTCTACTGTAGGTTTTGATAAATTTGCATTCATTACATTTTTCATGATCAGTCTGTATGCAGATCGTGTCAGTAATATTCATGTAGGCAGAAGTTAGCTCATTTTGGGAGTAACTGTTTCAGACATTTATTAATATAAACTTTACCCTTCACAGCGTTTAAATAAAAACATTGAGGAAAATGAATAGCATGTTGCATCCAAGGATCATCGTAAATCTCCCAATCTTCTATAATACCTCCACATGAGAAACAAGCTGCTTTATCATTTACACTATTTCCACAATAAAAAAATCCAGCGTCAGCCATTTCCATCACCAATCTTCTCGAATCAACCGTTGCCCAATAGTGATTGAATGAAAACTCCCGCATTTTATATGTGTTATACATATCATAGCGTGGATTGTATTTATTTTGAAACATGTTCTGTTTACTCACTTCCTAGTTCTTGCTGCAGATAATTATAAAAGCATAATGAGGTCGTATAGTTATCGCTAGCAACTTATAACGATTACTTTTAAGCGGGTTTTGGGGGGGGGGGGGGGGAGGGGATTAGGCAGATAATCTTAGAAAAAATTAAACAAGAAAAACTTATTTCAAAATTTTATTCTCGATACACCATTTCTTGAGACATATAACATTTTTAATAGCATATATTGAATCACGAAAAATACAACTGTACAAATCATGAGAATGTTCATATTTTTTGTACAAGCTTATTAAACTAGGACAACATTTATCTTCTAAATTACTTACATTATTATTATTCAAAATATTTTTTAACCATAACACTTTTTCTGATCCTTTGATGTAAACACATTTGTCTCTTAGAATATCTACAATCAAATCCTGATGATTTGAGTAAGGCACAAATCCTTCACTCCAGTGTATCTTTCTATTACGTTCAATCCAATTAACTTGTTGCCTTTCTTGTTTCGTCAAATCGTGATATGGAAATGGCGGCTTAATTAAAAACACTTGTAATTTATCACTACACAATAAAGCAATTTCTTTTAGCACAAATTCATTTGCTTCCGTTTTAAAGCCCTGAACGTCTACAATGGTATTCATGATAATCGACGTACTATATTGCTCAGAGGTTTGTATTCCACAAGTCGATCGTTTATAATCAAACAATACGCTGCAGTATTATCTGGTATTGGTGCTGAACATTCAATTTCTAACCGAACGTCTACTGGACCTGTTTTTAAACTATCGTTTTGCCTTGAACAATCTAAGATGAATAGGGGAGCCTTCTCTTTAAAGTCCTTTAGATTAAGCAGCGGTTCTGCTGGACAGTTGTAATAGGATTGATGAAATTTAGCATACATTTCATATAATATACTGAATTTGTTCTCAGAAAATTTTAAACTTAAAGGTTCATATGGATAATATTGTGAATTTAAGAAGAGGGTGACGTTTGTCACTTCACAATGATCAAATAGTGAACTGTCTTTTAGTTTATTGCTTTTTCTATTAGTTTGTAGGCAAAGAATTACATATCTAGGTTTTTCCAATTGTGATGCAGTTTTAACAGACCATGAGTGCTTTGTAGTTTTAGGTAGAAAAGGATATTCATACAAATCCCAATTTCTAAATGCTATTTGAATAGGCTTATCTTTTTCCAAATGTTTTAACAGAGTCAATCGTTCCCGATCTGAGACTTTTATGTGCGGTACCCTCCATTGTATTCTTTCTATTTCTATTTGGAAATGGGCAATGTCATCAGTAAGTATAACGCTATTTAAATTAGAGTTACTTCTATTCAATATAAGCTCATGTTTACAATTTATTATAATTTTATTATAATCCTCAGCAAATCCTAAAACTTTATTTAATGGTATTAAAGCACTAAAATGTCCATCACTTTTAAATCCAGTTAAATTCCAGCCCCATAGGGCAGCCACTTTATTTTCAGCTTCATTTAATGAAACGTACGATTTTATTGTCGAAGTTATTCCTGAGTTTTTTATGCGATCTATTTCAATACCGTTTATTTCGTACCTGATGTCTTGAAACAAGAACATAGCAGAGTTATTGCTAAACGAAAAAGGTTTTTCAAGCGGTTTTCCATCTTTTCCGAAGAGCTTTGCTCGACCTTCGATGTAAATTGAACTGGCTGATGGTAACACATATATGTCTTGCTGGTGGATGGGAATTCTGATTTCATCGCTTTCTCTAAAGCAGTTATTGTAGGGGTTGTATGAATGGACTTCATAACTTTCGATCGAAGTATCGAAGTGGGGCAAGTCATTAATCTTTAGTATATTCATACTTTAAAGCCTAGAGCTTTAAGAAAATCTAAATTTGTTTTAGTTAAATTCTTCACTTTTTTCTTGCGTCTGCGCACCTGTGTGGTTGTAGAAGAAATAAGGCGTTTTATTTTGATCGGAGGGTATATATTATATAATATCATTTTGTTTTTCTTAAGTGAAGACGCAGTTGGATATGTTCTATACGGTCAATGCAGTAACCAAACTGATCAACAACTTTAATAGATATAGATGAAATGATATTTTTGTTCACTGGAAAGTAAATAACGTTTGCAGGTGTTTCTATGTACTGATGGTCTGCAGCAGTATTAGATATAAATTCATGAATAATATGAGTTGGTAATCCGTTAGTGTAGGATCCGTATATTAAATCACACTCAATTCTAATTACAGGTGAAGTGTTATTATTATTATTAAAATGCCCTTTTGGTATTGAATTCAATAGTGAAAAGGAAAGGTTAAGCAAACCACACTCATATTTCCCAGATAAAGTCAGAGGAGGTTGAAAATATGATTCTAATTCTGATTTTTTACCAGAGATAGTCACTGTTATAGACATACTTGTATACTGATCACTTTTGGATAAATCTATTTATTTTATTCCCTGCTTACACCAAAACTTTCTTAAAAACTTTAAACAAAGATGGCCACAGTTAAAAGGATGATCACCTTGTAAATTATCATAATTATAGTGGACTTTTGAGCCTAAGTATTTTATAAATTCTTTTGGGGGCTTAAGGTTTCCGTAACTGTCAAAATATTCAATATAATAATTGTATTTTGCATAGGCTACCCAATGAGAACCTGGATTTTTAGAACTATCTAAATTAATAACTCCACATTCTTTTTTTAACGGACATTTAGGGAGCTCATCTCTCATAAAGACACCTCTAAAATATGGAATATCATTTCCATGTCTTAAAATATCAAGGTTAGTTAATGCTCGTTTGGGTAGCCGATATTCTAGTTTTTTTCTTTTGTTACAAAAATACCAAGTCCATTTTTATGTGGCTTAAGATGTAGTCCTTTTCCGATGCAAAGTGTCTCCATTTTTTCATTGTGTCTCTTCGATTCTTCATACAGCCTTTTGGCCATCTTAAATTCATTTATAGTTTTAGCAATACCAGCTGCGCCACCTGCTAAGGCACCGACGGCTGACAATCCCGCAAAAATAGGAATCAAAGGTAATACCCCACCAGTTTTTGGTATTGGAATTATCCGAGGAAGTTTAATAGATGAATCATCAGCTAATTCTCTGACAGCAGCCATAGCATATTCTATCGCCATTTTTTTGCATTTTGGTTTTAATTTTTTCATACGTTTTTTCACCACTGATATAACATTTTTTAATTTCTTTTTAAGTCCTTTTCCAGATGTAATTTTTCTTGAAGGCTTTTGACTCCGAGTTTTCATGCCAGCGCCGGTTTTAATTTTTGCTAACATAGCATTGCTTACTAGATGGGCGGCGATTTTTTCTCCTGCACTCGCATCAGGAGCAACTAATCGTTTTTTTGCCATTTTCATTAAAACTAAATCAGCGTTGTGTCGATCCGTTAAGTTTGACGACTTGTGATATGCAATGTCGTGTTTTTTACAATATTCGTCTAATTTATTTACACCTTTATCTCCGCGTGCAAGTCTCTTAATTAATTTTGTACCAGGGCCACAATAATTATATCCTGGCAAATGTAACTCAAATGGTAAATGATTTATAAGCCAATTAAGAAGACTACTCTCTCCAATACACATAATAAGACTGATCAATCAAGGATTAAACACTCAATAAATATATTATCATAAATTAATGAGCTTCACAAGCCTGTTGAGCTTATACATTCTTACAACACATTCGACTTATCAATCCAACTATTTTCAGCAGAAGACAGGCCTAGCCATTTTACTAAAACCCTATTCCCTTTCCTTTTAAGAACTTTCTCAACTAGATACACATTAGGATGTTTTGTTTTTTGAACTTCTTGTTCATAAAAGGCTCCTAAAATAGGCTGACCTCTGATCGTATCTTCAATTAAGTAAGTGATAGGAGTTGTATTCTGTTTGTTTCGAATTTTAAATATTTCTGTTGACCAGTTTGGAGTGTATCCTTTTTCAAATGTTCCTTTATACTTGCTGATGCGCACATAATCACCCACTTTAAGCTTGCTTTTCACGCTAACTTTTTTTACCAACCTTTCATATCTTTGTAATATACGTTTTTTATTTATGTTATCCACACTTGCTGGAATTTCACCAATTGTGCGATGGTAGGCATGATTGTATTTGTAAATAACACTACTGAGGGTCTTACTGAGCCAATTATAATTACCTTTCAGACTGAATTCTTTGTACAATTTAGATTTCAATGTTCTGATAAATCTCTCAACTATTGAAGCTTTTTTTGATGAAAATGTTGAATAATGATTAATATTATAAGACTTCATAAGATTTTGAAATTTATTATTATAAAATTCTGTTCCATTGTCAGTTTGTAAGTTCTTAGGAACACGCTGCTTATCCAGTAAAATCTTAAAAGTATTATATACCGCATCTTTGTTCTTACTTTTCAAAGGAAACGCCCAAGCGTATTTTGAAAATGTGTCAATAACGGCAAGAATAAACCTAAAGTTTTTATTTTCTTTAGAAATCGATTGCATGTCAATTAAGTCTGCCTGCCATAGGTCATCTATATCTTTCATAATAACATTTCTTCGGGGAAAGTTCACCCTTGCGCTTTTATGAATTTCATTTACCACATCGGTTTTGCTCATGTTTGGGAATTTCCTGTATCTTCTAAGTAACCAGATATCTCCATGTTCGAATGATTCTATGACACTGAATCAAAAGCTTATTATTATTAGTATTTATTCCTTAATTATGTCAGCTTCTTTTAATTCTTCAATAATTGATAAAATTTCATTTTCATGATTTGTGTTGCCAGCATCTCTTGATGCTACTAATAATTTTAATCTCTCAACCAATTCATTGGGATCGTCCCAATACACCAAGTCAGTGTTAGTTTTATATGTCTTAAGTTTTGGAATGCTACCTCCAAGTTTTATTTGACGTTTCTCGTTTGAATCCTTGGAGAATAAAGGTTTGATTATTTCGCGATATTTTATGCCTTTATCACCTCTTATTTGACCTTCAGGGTTGAAATCTCTTTTATGAGCATTTGTATGGTGTAAAATGTCCTTATAGACAAGTCTATCTTTGCTTGATATTAATTTTAAATCTGGTTTCCTTCGAAGTAAAAGTTCTTTGAGCCCTGCAGTTAAGTTGTAACTTTTGTCCCCGATTTTAATCAAATACATGATATCGTTATTCAAACTATCAATTTTAGAAAATGTTACTACTGAATTACCCATCATTAAAGTTTTATTATCGTTTCTTATTCCAAAAGGTATATTTAAGCTATCGTGTATATCATAAATATCATCACATTCTAATGAAATTTCTAAATCTTCTACTTTATTTTTAGGGAATTCCATAGAATCTGAATCAGCATCGTAAAATTTATCGCAGTTAGTAGGAGTGCTTATAAAATTCTTTTCCGCTTCGATTTTTTCAGAAATCGCACATGATATACTTTCATCATTTTTTGAATTAACAAGGGTCTTAAGTGGTTCCGTAACAGGTTTTAGCATTTTATCAAGTGATAAGTTCATTGTATGTTCCTGAGTTTTCATTTGTTTTATTTTATTTTTTATGGAGTCAACAGACTTCATTAATTCTATTTTAATATTTTTTTCCATCTTATTTAACCACAACTGTGTTTAACTAAGAGAGGAATAACACTAGCAATGTTTGAGTATAGATTTCATTTATATGCACATCTGCTTTTATTCAAATTTTAAAAAAATATCAAAATTCTGTCTGTACCTTCCATTATTTAATGATGAGTCTTTGTTAATAAGAAGAAAGTTATAAGGGTTGCTCCAAACAGTTTTACAAATGTCTTTGAACTGATTCCATGGTAGATCGGAGTTAACATGTTCTTCATAGATGTGCTTTAAGTTCACATCATCTTGTTTAAATATTATGAGAAAGTTAGCATTATCGCGTAACAACTGTTTCGGGATTTTTGAGTAGGTTTGAGATAAGTAAAAGCAATCAATTAGCTTATGTCTACCCATAGAGAAATAATTGCGAATGTTTATTTGATTTTCACAAGCAACATCATCGAAAATAAATACGGAATTGTTTAAAGCTTCACTCGGAGATATAACATCTTTATCTTCATTGAATTCATTGAATTTTATCTGAGGTACTCTCCTTATGACTTCTCGCAAAAAACGATATTTTGGCTGAAAACTAGTTTTTGAGTACAGGTAAAGATTTTTAAATTTAAGCCCATTTTCATGTAGAAGTAAACTAATCATTACATTTGTTTTACCACAGTTTGAGGGACCACATATTAAACTACGAATCGTATTAGGCAATAAAGTGCTATGTCTAATCTCTTGAGGAGACTCGCCAAGATTTATATTTTTAACGTTCAGTGATATGGGTTGTTTGATCAACTTCATCTTGTCAATTAATTTAATTATTATCTAACATAGACATAAATACTTTATTTTGAACTATCTTTAGACTTGTCACTACAGGAACGGTCTATTCTCGTCTTACAATATAGGCATGTAGTATAAATATGAGCTAGTATAGGTAATGACTTGTGTCATATTGCACATCAAATAATTTTGTATGTATTATGAAATAAGCGATCACTTCGCAGGTGTTCTTTGGTTAAGCAAGTCATTTTGTTTACAATTTTATATTTTCAAGGTAAGTGTTTTTTTTTTAATTATTTAATTAATTATAAACTAATAATAATAATAATGTTATGTATTTTTTTACAGAATTATGTCATACTCGCCATCTTACAGCCCCGTATTAGATATCGTCGACCCCCGAAAAATAGGGGTATGTAACTATTAAGATTATCTTAAATCAAACCTTATCCATAGTTTATGCTGTTTAATTATAATATTCTTGATATTCTTTCAGAATGCGATAGAAGACTCAGACCTCGTTACAAATCCTTTTTACTATGCTCAAGATAGGGACAGCTGGGAAAAGGAAGTAGCAGCCAAAGCACATGAGGAGAGTCGGCTGCAAAAAACAGAGGAACGAAGATTGAAGAAGAAAAAAAGTAAATCTTTTAAAAACTCATCTTTTATCATGCGTAAGGAGCAAGGGCGTATTCGTCACCTAATAAAAATTATGGTCTATGATTTCGATGATCGTAACATGGAAGAAATAGACACAGAAACTGATAATGCGAGTGTGAATGTGCAGTATATAGTGACAAGTGATTATGATGATATCATGGACAAAACTGATCATTTAGTTAGTAAAATAGTACAAAAGTTAAGCAAATCTAATGTGTAATGTTTTATTATTGTAAAAAGTTTCTTTAATTATTATTTGAATGTATTATTGTAAAAGGTAAATATATATTTAAATTTATAGTTTTCATGTTATATATGTATAATAAGGTAATATAAATAAATCAAACAACTGCTGTAAGATTACACAATTATTTATTTCACATATTAAATTTAAAAAAAACATATTTATTAGTAAACTACAAACAATTAACAATTAAAGTTAGGTATGTACTAAGTATTATTACAAGTTGCTCATATATGTATATGCAATAAATAATATAATATACGAAAAATCAATACTTTGTTTTCATTCAAAATATTGTTTTATAATGACCCCATGGGAAAGTTGCTATCTTATCATACATTATTTGTCGTTTATCATCGTTATTTGACAAAACTACTTTATTAATCTTCTGAGTAAAAATTCTATGACGTTTAGATCGAATGATACACATATTATCTCGAAGTATTTCATTTTCAAGTAAAACTTTTTTATATTTTTCTATATCCAATTTTTTAGTAACAGATTTTTTAACACCTTTAGCTTTCTTTATTGATGAAGATTTTGTATCTATACAGTATAACTTTGCCCCTAAACCTACGAATTCAGAAATTATTTCTCCACCCATTTCATCCTTAAAGTAGCCAGGTATCTTAGCATTAACTTTTAGCATGTTAAAAATATTATCATTTTCAAAATTACTAGTATCAAAATATTTTAAATTCACTTTCATATCTTTGTAAAAATCTTTTGTATGTATTAAATACAAAAGACTGTCTGTGTCTGTATAACAAAGTTTCGATTTATTTTCATTGTAAATTCTTTTCATTATTGAATAGTGAAATCTATATAAGTGACTTTTTGCAATTTCTAAAATACTAAAGCCGATGTAAATAGGCCGGTCCAATACTATTTTTGTTTGTTGCATCTGAATTGATACTAGAGATTCTGAAATGACTAAAATATTCTTGAAATTAGGAGCGCTAACGTATTTTTCGGCTCCATAAAACTTTTTAGTTCGATTAGAATTGTCTCTCCAAATATTCGCTAATTTAACATCAACTTGTTTTCTTTTATTCTCGATAGTTTTACCAAATATAGAATTATTCTGCTTCTTAAAAAAATCTTTTTCAAAATCAGATGTTGCGTTTTGCCTCAGTGTAGTATTTAAAGAAATATATGGTTCTAAGAAATTACTTTGTTGGTATGCTAGTATTCTATAAATTTTCAACAATTGCAAACCGTTCTTCAAGCATTCCTTCAAATGAATGTAATGGATAATATATCTATGTTTATCGAAAAGATTAGCAATAAGTTTAGGATTTCGGCTACCAAATGGTACAAATTTTTCAGGTGCAAATGGTAAATCGGAATGATTATCATGTAAGTAGTCAGGGTAATGAAGATCTACTTCTAATATAAATCCTATGTCAGAATCAGGCGTGTAGCTCATAACGTTAAAATTTAACATTTCGGTTTCAGAGAGAAATCTAAAGCCTCCTACAGGCAACTTTTGCATCATTGCATACCCATATAAATTTACACAATCAAGATAAATAAGAAAACTATCAGGTTCTTTACTATTATAGTCTGGAAGATATTTATTATTTGCCTTAGCATATCTGTGAGAACACTGAGCAAGTCCTCCTCTTATACCTTTCTCTATCATTTGATATATTTCTACGTCAGAGATTAGATCTAACTTGATCTTAGTAAACAATAACATAGCATCCCAACTTAGAGATGGCGATGAAACATAATAGCAAGGATCCAAACCATAATGACTTAAACTCATTTTTCTAAATTTTTCAAATACATCACAAAGAAGCAAAACATCACACTTGAGGTACAAATCTGTATATTCACCCAAACTTTTTATATCAAAAGTGTTCCAAACATTTAAAGCATGCTCATAGTCTTTATCAGATATAGATTCAGATGTGAGTTTGTTAAAGAATTTAAATGATTCTGGTAATTCAGTTTCATGATATCGTTCCCAAGAGTCTATGTAATCATAGCAGTATATTCCTTTTCTACGGGCAATATCAAATTTTTTTTTATCAGGAAAGGAAGACTTTAAATTTTTGAAATCTTCAGGGTTCATTGTCTCGACTAATTTATCCAAACTTGAGTTTAAAAAATTATAAGAGTCTATAAATTTTAATTGGACAAAATTTGCGGCATCGATTGGCATGAATTTTGTTAGTGAAATATATTTTTCTTTAGTTCTTGGTATAATATGGATTCGACCATTTATGTTTGACAGCTCATTTATAAATAAATGACAATCATAACCGGATAAGTTATGAAACACTATTGGTATAAAAATACATTTTTTTGCGCTTAAGTTACATATGTTATGGGCAGGTCCTCGGTATTTTCCAGTAAAGTGATCATGGTCCTTTACAATAATATCATTACATAAAAACTTATTTCTACAAATATGGCACTCAGTACTATTAATAAAACTTATTTCTTCTTCTTCAGTAAGTGGATACATAGCTTTATTATCTAATAAGAATTCATATAAACGTTTCACATCATTAGTCAAACATTTAATAAATTTTTTAGAACAGTCAGGTCCGCGATAACTTACATAATCGTTTAAATCAGGGTTTGCGTTACAACAAATAATGTAAGCAAAACACGTAGCCTCATGGACTTGTATATTTTCAACATGAGTAGATTTATTTTTATCAGAATATTCGCGCAATAGACTCTCAAAGTCTCCGTATATTACTATCGGAACAGTCTGAGTTCTTTCATAATTCAAAAAACGTATTTCACTACCCTCCTCAGGTAAAATAGTTTGTATGCCTGCACATTCATGGCTGTGCAATTTGTCTTGAGTATCAAAATAAATAAAACACTCATCACATAAATATATTTTAGTTTTATGTTTAGTCAATTGGCTGTGTACAAGTTTTTCAAAGCTTTTAATTAAACAGAAATGGGTCTTTTCATTTTTGGTAATGTAAAGCAGATTTACGTGGTATAAACGACGTACTGATGTTTTATACAAGGGGCCTGTAACTGTATCATTGTTATCTAAACCATAAATGTTAATACTGATATTAGGATTATTTAATTCAAACTGCTTAATATCATTAAAACTAGGAGGAAAACTCATGCCAGAAATATTTAATAAGTCAGAATAATGCGGATATGAATAAACTCTATTTGGATTGCTCTGAGTAGGAAACATATCAGCTACAACACACCAAAGAAAACAATGATGATCTTCATTTTTTATATTGAGACATGATTTTGTATTTATAATACGTTTAGGTAATGGTAAATAAGAGCCGGCTCGCAAAGGATTGTATTTTACAATATTAATTTCTAAATGGCTAATCGACTCAATTGTCCAGCCTGACTCGGATTGTTCAAATTCGAAACATTTACAAATAAGTTTATCGCAAAATGTTTTGTATATGGGTGAAATATTCGTATTTTGAAATATTATATTATATTTGGTGTTGAATGATTTTAAAGACTTCTCATAATTTTTGGGTAGTATATACCAAACAAATAGTTCAAAATTGACTTTTAACGATGTATGTTTTTTCAACATGTCTTTGATTAAGTAACAAACATTTTCTGAAATTTGCAATAAAAATAATTTAGGCGTAATATTATCTGTTCTAGGATTCACTCTATAACTGATTATTCTGTTTCGAAAAGCAGTTGCAATTATACTAACATTATCAAAATGTGTTTGTAATAAGCAATTCGATTTGTGCACATTTGTTTTTTTGTGGGCAGAATATTTCGGTACTGAAACATTACAGATTTTACAGAAAAACATGTTTTGATATTAACGATTAAAAATTAACTTTTATTTCGAGTTTCGAAGTTCCGAGTTTCGAAGTTTTGAATTTCAAAGTTTTGAGTTTCAAAGTTTATAATTTCGAGTTTCGGTGTTTTGAATTTCGAGTTTCGAAGTTTTGAATTTCGAGTTTCGAAGTTTTGAATTACGAGTTTCGAGTTTTTTAATTTCGAGTTTCGAGTTTTTGAATTTCGAGTTTCGGTGTTTAGAATTTCGAGTTTCGAAAGTTCTGGTAATAAGTAATTTTTAATATTTTACATACATATTTGAGCTTCCTGTAAAAAACACATTTTAGCGTTATGGAAATAAAAAAGAATATAATGTAAACAACAATGGATTAAAGATATAATATATGTTTTACCATTCTAAATATTGAAGGTTTCTAATAAGCGCGTACGGCGTGCGTAATTTCATAGGCATACCATAAATACATAATCGTATCCGAATAATATTATTTGCCTTCATCAAATAGTATTATGTGGAAACAATACAGGCTGTATGTTTTTAAATTCAGCTTTGGCTGAGGCAACTAGACCTCCAACAGCCTTCCATGTCGGTGAATCTGCATATACAGACGCCTTATAATTTAGGAGAGCTTGTTTCCACCGGTTGGTGCCTAACTTTTCCGCATCCTTACGGTTATAAACCCTCAGCTCGATGTAATAGTCACCATCCCGCGCCAAGTCTTGCTGGAAGGAGTTTCCTGATGCGGTTCTTCGGCTCAGAGACGACTTCAGTGCAGCGGGCCTTACCGGTTCAGGCTCTCCTTCATCATCCTGAAAACGATATTAAAAACAGCATTAGATTCTATATGAGATTCTAAGTTCAATACCCGAAGAAAATAAATTCTCCAAATTGTGAAGTATGTGGAACACTTGATGATGTCCAACACTTGTTAATGAATTGTAAAAAATACCAGAGTGAAATAAGAGCATTGATGTGTAAATACAATTTAAATGTTTACGATTGTCTAGGGAGAGTTTTTCAAAGCGTGCTTAACGCATGAAACAGAAATAGGACCACCTGATGACACTGTTTCCATTCTATACAAATTTGAAGCGAGTACGCGCGATCGAATCGGTAAAATAACTCGCTGTAGGCACTAAGATTGAAAGATAAATAAAAGTATTCACTTACTGAGGAATCGAACACACGGAAGCGCTTAAGATTTTTGCTTGTCTTCGGAATCTCCCTGTCGGAATCTGAATCGCTTCCTATTAAATGCTTCGTACGCTGAGTAGTTTTTTTTGATTTGGCGGGTCGCGACTTTGTTGCTGCTTTAGCCCTTTTACCTTTAGATGTAGAAGGCTCAGCCAACTCCACTTCCGAATCAAATGGGTTTGCAATTGACGACCTAAAATAAAATAACAAAAAGTTATAAGACAGCAATCGAGATTACAATCGTTAAACCACAGGTTTGCTACATAAATAAAATTAAACAGCAATATCCTATCGGTTAAGGCTTTAGACGGTCAACCGGGAGTCCAAATCCATCGTCTATTACCAGGATTAAAAAAATTTCATATTAATTACAATTAGAAATTTAACACAAAATTTGCACTGGATTACTCACAGAACCATTTAAGAAATAAAATTAACTAATAACATATTTTTAGATCCAGGAATCGAATCCCGAACATTACATTCGGCTGTTACACTTACGTCTACTAAACCATTGGGAGAAAATAAGTTAAATAAAGAAACTATAACGTGATACATACATACTTGTTAAGATGAAATCAGAAGATAAAATCTGGAACTTGTCACAATCACCAGCACTGACACCACAATAGTTATGCACAAATTAATGTATAATTAAAGAGCAAGAAAATTGAGAGCGTACCTATTTATACCACCCATTATTTAAGACAGCGGCTATATTAATTTTTGCTAGCATTAATATGTACTTCGTCAAATATTATCGTTGTAACTTATATTTAAAGTACTCTTTGAATAAGGCTTATTTTTGTTCCTTTTTTATTAGTCACTATGTCCGCTGCCTGGCTGATTGTACGATTATGGTATTGGCGACGCGATGGTGTCGATATCCGAGACGAAATTCTAAAAAGGAAGTTGCATGTACCTTGTCTGTGCTATGATGGGATCTATGAAGAGTGTCTCATTAAAATGGTAGTAAGCTATTTTGTATACACTATCCAAAATAACTTAAGCCTCATCATTATTTTTTATTTATTAAAAATTCTGTTTAATAACAATTTTCACATATTATGAAAAAAATCGCTCAGGAATATAACTAGCACCGTCCCCAAACATAAATATTGCATTTATATTAATAAATTGTAACATAAATATTATGTAGCTATGTACCCATTGAGATATTGATAATTGCAAACCACTACAAAAAAATATCGCATTTATATTTATCTATCTTTACATAAATAAGTAGGGACCATGTGCCCATTCAGATATATTTCGGCAAAAAATATTATATTAACACAATATTTGGGTGATTTCATACAACACGTACATTCATATAAATTGTGAGGAAAGTAGTCTAGTATTTTGTCTTATCCTTGACGACACGTTTGGCGCATTGGTTAAGAGATGTCACATCACAATGTAAATAGTAGATTTAATACACATCATATACGCCTACGTCAAGTGTCGCGGGTTCGATTCCCGCACGGAACAAATAAGTATTTGTTCCGGTCCGGATTTTTTTGTTTTGCGAATATATATTTTTTTAATTCTTTCGCATAAAATTAAAAATTAACAGGAAAAGTGAACAAGTAAACAGGAACTAGAATATGTATCAAGTATTATGCTATAGGTGCTTCAATGATAATCACAGATTGGAATAGGCAGTGAATTTTTTTTATAAAATAAAAATATGCATATGATTTCAGAAACACGATTGATTTTACACTAATGATTGAAAAAAAAAAAGAATAAAAAAATCGCGTAAATCAAATTTTTATGAAATCCATTACATTAATTGGTCGTTCGGGAATCGAACCTCAGAACCTTATGCTTGACAGGCGCAATTGCCATCAATAGACAAAAAAAAAATCTGAGTAGCATCTAAAGATGTATAATACTTTGACTTATTAATAAACAATAGTTCACTTTCAACAATGTAGATGCAATTTTGTTGTTAGAAAACATCTGCAATGATTAATCATCAAACATTTCAATCTGTGTTGCAAATAGCATCGTAACTAGTATTGGAGCGCTCTGTATCGTGACTCGATCGAAATTACGTCGTAGGAGTGTGTTATTGGGGCGCTCTGCATCGCGAGACGAGCGTAGCGAAGCGAGTGATGCAGAAGCCCCAATAATACACTACTTCTGTCGTTAGTTGTGTAGTTCGGTTGAGAAGTTAGGTATATGGAGCGCGTGGTTGGGTCTCGAGATTTGTTCTTTGACTGCCAGATTAAATTCGGCAGAAATAAGTGTTCTGATTATTGTTTTATCATTATTTTTCATGCATTAGCTTTCTTCAACAAAGAGAACAAAAATTTGTACGATCTAGAAATGTTTGTCCCGAGTCTGGGTGTGCGTGTAGGTATATGATATTTCATGTTTGTGAAACGCATCCACCATACAGGCGAAATTCCTAGGGAGGGGCGACGGTTAAGTTTTACTAATAATTAATTGGTTTAAACTTTATATTAGGTACATAGGAATGTGGCCTTACTCTCAGAGACATTGCTGCTAGTCAAACTTATGCTTTATTATACCCAAAGTATGTTGGTCAGTGTTATTAAAATCAAGTAAGCTTTTGGATCATACTCCTCGCAAAATTATTATACATATACTAGCGGACCCGGCAGACGTCGTCCTGCCCAGAAAAGCAGCGCCATCCACCAAGTCCAATGGTATTTTCAAACCATCCAGGTAGATTGAAACATACACACAAAATTTCATCCATCTCGGTTGAACCGTTTAGGAGGCGTTAGGTGACAAACATACCTACAGAAGATTTATATATAATCATATTAAGAAGATATAGATGATGTTTTGTGTCAGTAGTACATCATCCGGTTAAAACCGTACAAATTCAAATTCACCTATTGTTTGTCACAGGTGGTAGATAGACAGGAACATAGACAAGTGTGAAGAAGCGTCAATATAATTATCTCTTTCTACAGAGGAACTAGCAAACCAACCAGCCACACCATGCCAGGCAACCAGCTCATGCGGCAACGTTTGCAGTATATCTGTCCTGATTTATGTATGCGTAATGCGTACATTTTGGTTTGGCAGTGAAATATCGTTGTGTATTCAGTAGCTTAGTTTCGCAGCTGTAAAATATGATACAAAAGTTTATCGAATACCTACAAACAATGTTTATCCAGTGGCATTCAAGACGGTTAGCCAAGGGGGTTACTCCCTGAGTACCCCAATCCCCGAGTACCCCGTCCCGGAGAAACCCGATTTATTTATTCGTATTCGGGGTTCTCCGGGACGGGGTACTCGGGGATTGGGGTACTCAGGGACTAACCCAGCCAAGGTTGGGTGAGCCTAGCTGTCTACAATAATGTTGTCCAAGCCGATTTTTTTTCGGTCACGGCGACCTATCTCAGTCGACACTAGCTAATTACGTAGGAAATATTATAGTGCACAAGTATGCGCGCAAACAGCTGCACTCCCTATTCCCTCACTCTCGCAGTCCGATGATACGGTAGACTGACGCGACCGGAGAGAGATTAGGTGCAGGACCAATGCCTTGACGTGCCTTCCGAAGAACGTAGGGGGTCTCGATTTGTGAAAACGGTCACCCATCATAAGAATGAGCACGCCGAGGGCGCCTTAACCTCGCTGATCAACTGATCTGCGCGACCAGCTTAACTAAACTAAACTATCTAATGTTTTCGGAAATACATGCATACGTGGTCTATTTTTGTGTGTTTAGTGGTCTATTATTAAGAACTATACGTGTTTTTGGGCTAGGCACCTGCCAAGCTATATTTTCACCTTTAAAGGTAAAGATATCGATACATAAAATCACGTAACCCCCCATGCTTTATAAAATAAAACAAAAAACTTTACGTCCTTCGTAATAAAACATTATTTCGATAATTTAAACCTCGGACATACTTTATCTTAATAAACAATATTAAATTACTTGAACAAATACACGAAACACCCAAAGTTTTATGTTATATTACCAAAAGTTCTTTAATATCTTTACAATACTTGTTTCGCCGTTAAAATGTATTTCATTGGTGTTACCTTTGCTCAAGTCGCGACAAAGGATTCTCTGTTACAGGTAAGTGATTTAGTCTCAGCTCTTTTGAACTTTATACATAACATCACGCCTGTATTGCCCGAAGGGGTAGGCAGAGGTGCACATATAGTACACCCACACTTCGCCAGTTATGTTTTTACGTCCCAATGTAATAGGGGGCGAGCCTATTGCCATCAACCGGACACAAATCCAGACTCCGTGCTGCCACTGAGAACTTTAATGTGTTTAATTAAATACTTACCC
The DNA here is from genome assembly GCA_946251915.1 of Abrostola triplasia. Taxonomy (NCBI): domain Eukaryota; kingdom Metazoa; phylum Arthropoda; class Insecta; order Lepidoptera; family Noctuidae; genus Abrostola; species Abrostola triplasia. The sequence goes on along the minus strand of OX276432.1, from coordinate 9,743,729 downwards.
ATTACTTAAAAATAACAGACCATCACGCCTATATTCCCCAAAAGGGTCGGAAGAGGTGTATAATACACCCACATTTCGCCAGTGCCCAATTTTATGTTTTAGGTCCCAATGTTATAGGGGGCGAGCCTATTGCATTTTGGCACAAATCTAGACTCCGTGCTGCTACTAAGATCTACCTAATGGAAAACCCAGTAACACAGTCCCTTTCCCGGGATCCAAAGTTCATGCTGCACTAGACAAACGAGGCTGTTGTGTTTTATTAGATTATTAAAATAAAGCCTCTCGGCATTCCTCGTGTCAGTTGTTCGTTATTCGAGTTGACATTAACTGTTTGTCTCATCTAAGCAAGATCATCGCTCTAACAGTGTAGTAGCGAGGTTGACTGATGAACCCAGAGAGCAATAGACGTATTTGGCTGTCAGTTCAGGAATAAGTAATTAATCATTAACTTAAGAACGTATTCCACACTACCAGTTAAACTAACATGTATCTATAAAAAGAAATCATTTTCATATTTTCCAAAATTGAAATTTTCTTTCCATTGATTGCTGAATGATATTTATTTCATACCAGTGTTAAACATGAAGAGAATTAATTTGGTAGCTCGAAATACTCCTGCAAATTGCTTTCACATGAAAATAAAGTTTCATCACCTGTAATTCAAATATGAAAGAGTAATTCAGCAAACTAATTAATAAGTTTCAGAATGTGAATTTTCATATACAATTTACTGGAACCCATGTAAACAAATGCACGCAGTTTAACAAAAACAATTTCAAGCGTAAACAACCCGCATGAGCGAATCTCAAATTAATTACAAACACTTGGTACAAACTCTAATTTGTAACATTTTCAAAAAGTTTATCTACCAAAAAGCCCTGTACTTTGCCAAATTCATTGTTTCAAATAAAGCTCAGTACTCTTAGAAAGCGAAGCGTCGCGAACTAAATACTATACCTATTAATTAAGTGACTTAGACATAAAAAGTTCGATAAGCATCAAGGCACATACTCATGTTGAGTTTTTCACGCAGTAGATTGAGATTCAATTATTTGGTATTTACTATATATTCCGGTTATACTCACGGGTATATTCGGGAATGCCCGACTAGTAATAGACCAGCTCATGAATAAGGATCGACTCCGAAACTAGTCGGGCATTCCGGAATACACCCGTGAGTATAACCGGAATATATGTATAGTAAATAATATGGATAACACTCACGAAAGTTATTATTGTAAAACAATTATTTGTTGGTGCTGGTAAGCTACTGATTTTCCGTAGCTCCGATGTTTAATACAAAATATATATGAGTTTGGGCGCAACGTCATATGCCTAAGCGAATTATCCTTGCCAAGTATTGCGCAGTCAAATACAAACCAACAACAAGCTGGTTTCTGATATTTATTTGTAACTTGCAGCTGCTACTTACGTATGTTAGATCAATCTTATTTTTAAGAAAACTTTTTTATCGCTTTCGTCCAGCTGTGTGTGTCCAACAGTGCGCTTTTATTGGAACGCCCACTTAACTGTCTCATGAGCGAACACAGAAAGTTGAGCGTTTTAATTCGATGTAACGCTTTATAATGGCGTTGTACGGAACCACTCCAATTCGCTGTGTGAGTTTATTAAGTGCTTCAGGCAAAACTGAATTGCAGTCTAAATGTTGTGTACGTAGAATTATATATCTATACATGCAAATTGCAGTGCAATACTCAAACTTCGAGAACAATTATTCGGTTTTAGTAATATCATTTTAGATTGAAGATCTGTTTGTAGATGAAGTATCATCATGTTTATAACTCTTAGGAAAGGACTATGTCCAGCAGTTGACTAGGACAAATTAGGCAAAATTGGGGTTCCCAACTATGCTGGAGCTATTATAGTGCACAAGTATGCCCGAAAACACAGATACCCACCCTATACCCTTACTCTCATAGTCCTATGGTGTGACAGACCAGAAGACCAGAGAGAGATCAGGCACAGGATCATCAGCCTAAAGTACCTTCCGAGGCACGGAGTCGCCTTGCTTCACAAGGCTGACCGCGGCGAGCACAGCTTAACCTCGCAGACGTTCTGATCTGCGCGGCAGCTACGTAGCTCCCAGCCCAGCGTGATTGTATGTATTATGTAACCATTCCACATAACCCACCGTCTGCGACAAACTGCTCTCAGCCGTGGTACCATTTGTGCCAAAATGCACTTTGTTACATTCGACAACCCGACGTACCGATGCAGAAAATAGAAGTACTTTCACCAACAATTTGTGTGTCAAACTGCGGCGAATTGTGAGCGGTCACGCGATTTACTAACTTAGTGTTGAAAGTATTATGTTTTTCCGTCGTAAGATTAGCTTACCAGATTTCAGAAAGTCGAGCAATGAATTTTCGCAAAAAATGAAGTTTCAAAAAGTTTCTTATTTTAGTTTTTTTAACGTAGGTTATAGTGTTTATTATAAGTAGATTATAATTATAGTATTGTAATGGCAAGCTGTCGTTTATTGTAGCGTTCTAAGGGGGAGGCCTTTGTTCAACAGTGGACGTCTTCCGGCTGATGATGAATGTTAATTTGTGTGATAAGTTTCTAATTTGCCTGTTTCTGACTTATTGTTTAAGAACCTTTTACAAATTGGCAGTAAACAGTTATTAAGGTTACTTTAACTTAATAACTAACAATGCGTTATATGAAACAATTTTACTAACGAATGTTTTCACATTTATTGGAAACGGTACAGAGGAGCCAATTAATTAAATTTAAATATTTTAAATGGAGTCGTTTTACTAAAGTGTTTAATTGAATCTGTTTTAATGCAGTTCAATTTAATTGAATAGGATCGGCTGGGTACTTAACGTTTATGGTTTCAATAAAACGCACTTAATTGTAATACAAAAAGTACATAGAAATATAATATCTCGCCTGTATTCCCCGAAAGGGTAGGCTGAGGTGCACAATGCACATATAGTACACCCACATTTCGCTAGTTGTGGAATAGGGGGCGAGCCTATTGCCATCAACCGGGCACGAATCCAGACTCCGTGCTGCTACTAAAAACCCAGTAACACTTTGCCCGACCCGGGATTTGAACCCAGGACCTCGTGCTCAGCAGTCGCGCTTAGCAACCACTAGACCAACGAGGCAATGAAATAAAATTTTCATGTGTATAATTGTATATTTCAAAGGGCTCGTAGATGGTTTGAAAACACAATTGGACCCGGTAGGTGGCGTTGCTTTTATGGGGACCCGGGAGTCGTCGTCCTACGACGTCTCCCGGGTCCACTCATCATCATCATCCACAGCCTTCAGTACCCCACTGCTGGATATTAGCCTCCCTTAAACAATGCCATCCGCGCCGCGGTCTTGTCCACTAGTAAATGTAAATAGCTTTGTATTTACTGTCGCCATGGCAACAGTCATACGTATTTTTGCCCCAAATTAAATTACCATGGTTTAACTCCCACAGTTAACGGTTTACGTAAATTAGTTTATCCAGGGATTAGTTTGTAACAGATTAACAGCGGGAAAGGATTATTTGTTACAAATTGATGTTAATTTCCGGTTGTCCTTATGTTTAAGTAGTTAGGCGTAGTTTTTGGGGCGATTACGGACGTTAATTAAGGTTGTAACTTGATAGGATAATTGCTTTTTAAGTAGTTTGTCCTACAATCTGCATGAAAGTTAATATTAAAATTTGGGATATTTAGATGGATATAAGTTAACACACTTTATTTAATTATAGATTAACATACTATTTTACAAATATATACAACTTAATTCTAATACAAAATAAAAACAATATATACAAAAATAAAAAGTTAAAAAGCATCAAAGAATTCATCCCCATCGATGTCAACCGGTAACGTGCCCAAAAGACTGGCAGCATTGCCACGTTGAATGGCAATGCTAATTCTTTGGCCAAAAAATGAACCAGCCCTTTGGTCACGTGTGGAGTCGACTAGGCGCTTTGCTAACTCTTTAAACAAAGCACGAGCGCTCGGACCCCATGGCCCAAATGTTTCAACCCCAAACGGCTCAAAAATACAATTACCTATCAGGTTATTGTATTTCCGCCGTTTGAGGGTCTCCGCAGCAGCAGCAGCAGTGCCAGCGCAAATTGCCGAGCCAGAAACATGAGAAGGTGCAAGGGTATCGACGCACGTTGCGTCCCACACCAAAGGCCTTCCCAATTTCCAGGGTAACAACGACATACCATCTGGTCTCTTTCCATCGTCACGTACCAAGCCATTTGGTTCTAGTACGGCTGGTACGCCGGCGGTGACAAGAGCACGACGGATGATGTCATTTAAGTTAGCGTGTCTCGGTATGCGACCAGCACTCCTACTGCAGGATAGACCATGCCGTCCGAGGCTGTCGACTGCTTCACCACAGTGACATCGATGAGGTGCAACACTTGGAGCCCCTAAGCGTAAACTAGTAGCCACGCGGAATGTGTTGTCGTCCAACATTCCAATGTTGGGCGACGGAAGTGCCTGTAACCAAAGGCCCGACTCCCATTCGCCCACAGCCAGCAGACGAGCGCGCTCAGCAGTATTGATTGACGTATTAATCAATTCCTTCCGTATCAATCTGCAGAGCGGCTCGTCCCACTGCCTCTGGGAGAAAAGCTGGTTCGGGAGATCAGTATTTGGGCAAGCTATTTTCCAAGCTGTTACTGCCTCAGTCAAGCACGATACCTCAAAATCAACCAGACAAGAAGCTAGAATTCTTCTGGTTAATTTTTCGGTACTGTGGACTGAGGAGAGAAATGCCGGTAAACCTAAACTTGAAACTGTACGAACTCCTAAACCACCCAAACGGACTGGAAGCGTAGCTTGGGACCACGCTCGGTCGTCCAAGGACATGTTTAGAATCGACGTTAGAGTGGTCCGGATAATTTGATCAATTTTGTCCAAAAGATGGGTATGCTTCCACAATGCGGTTGATCGGAGATTGTAAGTAAATTTGGGTCCAAAACAGCAATATCGAATCAAAGTTATGGCCGAATGCATGGTAATTTTATAAAGTCTGTCCGAAATCATATTGAAATTTTGAATTTTTTCTTCTATAAATTCGGGGTAGGATTCTTCCAAAATAGGAGACCCTAGGAGACGTAGAGAACTTCTATTTATAATTTTAATATTGGGAGCTATTGCATTAAATTTTGTTAACGTGTCTTGTCTGTCGGTAGTGTCCGAGATAAAAATTTCACATTTTGAAAGATTAAGATCCAAACCAATAGAATTTAATTTGTCCTTTAGAAACTCTAGATCTTTTAAAACTGTCTCTACGTCACCTCCTAGAGTTCCATCATCCAGGTACCATACATTGAATTTTGAATTTAACTGTTTAATTATTGGATGAATAGCTAGGCTGAAAATAACTGGCCCAAGAGGATCCCCTTGTTGGCAGCCAACAGCAGATTCCAAGAGATTGTCTTTATAGACTAATTTTGATGGGTTTCTATAACATTGCCAAAGATAACTATAAATTTTAGGGATTTCATTTTTGACTTCTGCCAACAAGGAGTCCCTGTTAACAGAATTAAACGCATTTTTTATGTCGACCTTCACTACGACCTCACCTTTCCCACAATTTAAAAAAGTTGACAGGGAATGTACGGCAGCCTCACAACCCCCTCTTGAGCCAAAACCTAGCTGAAGGGGCTGAAATTTGTCCGAAAGGGTTTCGCCATAAAATTTGCAACAGATTTTGGCTGCCATACGTCTATAAGTGCTTCCTACGGCAATGGGACGAATACCACCGTCTTTTTTGCGTAGGGCACATAAGTTGGCCCCATACAAAATATCGACGATGGACTCATTCACATTGCCAGAAAGCATCAAATTTATCAGAGCTGTAAGCTCCTTCAAAAGTGTCTCACCAGCTTTACCGGCGCCTGGGCACGTCAAATCCTTAAGATGTTGAGGTGTCAGGCCGTCGAGTCCACCAGCTGAGCCACTTCGAAAGGAGCCTATGGCTGTGATAACTTGTTGAGCTGAAATTTGAAGGGAGTGTGAAACTAAATCAGGGGAGTCAGGAAAAGTAAGGTCATCCGCTGGAGCCGGATGTTTGCTCTCCAGAGCAGCCAAAGTCTCCGGTGAGCAAGGTGCCACCACATCACTGCTAAACAGTAATCTAGCGGCACCCCTAATATCACCTTCGCTTAGTTTAGACTCTACATATTGGTTTATATTTCTTGGTGGGAAATATTGGTGTGTCGGGGATTTCGGATCAAAAATAGACCTAGAAGTATTGCAATTATCTTTAATTTGGGCTGTTAATGTTTTTGTATTTGCCAAATTTTTTTGTACATGTAGAATCTTATAAGTGAAGGTAAGTAGTTGTTCCCAAGCACTTTGCGAGTTCTCCCGTGTGGCGAGGCGAATATACCTAGCTAAATGTTCAGCAACTGCTGGCCTGGCACCACGAGGCACTCGCTTCACAAGTGGGACGGAATTTTTTAATTTTGATAAAGTTTGCCAAAAAGGGTAGGTACATGTATCGGCCGAAGGGGAAGGAGTGTTAGTAGGGTTTAGACGTACATTTTGGGATTTGTGGACCTTCCCAATATGTATCGCTAAACCCCGCTTACCTTTGAAAATGCGTGCTTGAGGACAATGAGGACATCTCGACAATGTAACCAGCGGCAAGGAAGGTGGACTGGATATTTCCGCATCACTACTATTTACACTCATTGATTAATGCCATATTAAAAGCTAGAACTAACAAAATATAAATAAATATGTACAAAAACCAAATGTCAAAAAAAAATTGCTTTAAACGGATGACGGATGACAGGCGACGCGAAAGCCGATGGCGCAGCCTTCGTGGGCCCTGCCTTCAGCCAATCTGGAGCTAGCTCGCTGCGTTGCCTGGGTGATGCTTTCTGATCATCCAATACACGAAAGCCTTTGGGTTGTGGCACTGCCGTGAACAAGAGTCTTTAACAAAACAATAATTATAGTCTATTTATTATGATGTTTTATCACGGTATCATTGTGCTAAACGCGACGGTCACTTGTGTCGTAGTTTTTCACTGATCGGTTGCTATGGTGCTGTTTTTTTCTTAAAATAAAATAATATTCAATGCAAAAATGTCTTCTTCCCATTAGTGGAAAGCATTTTTTTTATTTGTATTTAGCATATCGACTCTATTTGTGTTTTTTAATCATTATTTGTATTTATTTTGTACTTGACGTTTTGACTTTTTTTTTCAAGTTTTATGTGACTTTGGAATATTAAATAAATGTTTAAAATATAAGGGTCCTAGATAAGTGATAAACCTGCGAGTTTCGGGAGGAGATTAATACCCTGCTGTGGGTCACAAAAAACACTGTTTTTGTATATGGTATGTGCACAGTTGACTGCACTGAAAAAAAGTTAACACAAAATCTAAAAATATAAACTTCTAACTCGTTAACTGACATCATAATTAACTTAAGTATCTCTTAATTAACCATAATTAAAGTTAAGTCTGTTATCCACACCGCCTTATTAAACTTTGAGATATAACTCAAACTTTGTTTCGGTATATTCGTTTACGTTATCTTTACACGTTTTGCTGTGGGGGGAGGCTATATGAAAATCAAGGGTAGAAGCTATTCAGTTTAATATTAATATGAATAATTAATATCACAGAATTAATTTTACACACAGTATAAAATGCTATATTATATTTTTTAAACACGCACAAAAATTTGCCGAGTGATCTCCGACCTACAATCGCCCACCCCCTTTCCTCCCGTGGGTGTCGTAAGAGGTGACTAAGGGAAAATCCAAAAGATGGGCAGCAGCGTCTTCTGTAACTTCACCACCAATACTGCGATCCCTAAGCCACTTGCCAAGCGTGGGGATTATGGCAGCCCCTCCCTTTACCTAAGGGAGAGGCCTTTGTTCAACAATGGACATCTTCCAACTGATGATGATGATGATAACAGAAAAAATAATTCTTTAGGGTCATAGAACATTTATCTAGTATGCATCTCGTAATGTTCTCCTGACCGAACTTTGGTGAGGGCGATCCGTCTTATCTGAGACTGTTTCACATCCCCCGGGCTTTCCAAGACGGCTAACTATTTTATATGTTACTAACTGCACCGTACGGATAAAAAACTAGCCTATGTGTTAATTTAGGGTGTCAGCTACCTCCATAAGAAATTTCATCAAAATCGGTCTAGTCGTTTAACTGTGAAGAGGTAACAAACATACAAACACATTCACAAACTTTTGCCTTTATAATATTATGATGCAGCTCTAAAATACTTCAGACTTTGCAAAAATCTTTCACACCGATTCATCCACACTGACTGACATGCCACAAATTTCTAAGCAATGATACAGTCACGTCCCCTATCTCCATGAACTTGCAAATGATTCTCAGATTAAGCTGAACTTTGACACTGCTGTACCCGAGATCTGAGAGCCACAAAGCTAATGATTCTAACAAACTGAAGACCCAACAATACCACAGTACAATACTAGCACAAAGTGAATGCATTGTTGTAGCTACGCGCTCTCAATTTATGGATATTGTTCTAACTGTCATTTGTAGTACGTCGCTGTGTTAGTTAGCTCCAAATGGCTCTTTGGTAGATGTTTATATACTCTTCTATCTCTTGATGTCCTGATTGGAGCCGTGGCTAAGCGATTGGACTGCTGCGCAAAGGGTTTCGGGTTCGATTGCCTCACGGGACAAATATTTGTGTGATCCGCAGATGTTTGTCCCAAGTCTGGGTGACGGGCATATGTCATTCATGTTTTTGAAACGCACTCATGATACAGGAGATATTTCTAGGGTGCCGTGATACCGAAACTGGAGGGATATTTGCAGATTGAAGGACACCAATTGCTCTACAATTATTACCTTAGTACCTGTCCAAAATTTTGCGTTTTCAAATAAGCCACAGTTGTCAGAAATAATTTAGCTTTAGACTACGTTTTACCAACTGATAAAATAACATAGCCTAACTTTAAAAGTAAGTAAACTTACTCGTAAAAAAACATAAGAATGTTTATTTAAGATTCCTAGCGAACTTAGTAAACAGAGCAATGCATTTTCTCGGACATTTTCTGCACCTCACTGTACAATGTACAGCGGTGAATTTTAAATATGCAAATGAAATGCACTACAGTGTATTCGGTTAAAAATTCTACCACTTCAAATGGAAAAGCTTTGTGTAGAAATGAAAATGCCACGTACAAAGGTTTGTTGGCATTTAGATGCCATCGTGTAATGGGTGTTGACAGTTGGTGCCTGATGAATAAGAAACTATATTAATGGTTAAATTGTTCTTAAATAGATAATTATAAAAATGAGTATGATGTTTTTTTGCACATGTAATTCTCATCGTATGGTTGATAAACATCCTGGTGTCAGAGTTTAAACCACCTATAGGCCCACATGGCTCTACAAACCGTTGAATAATATCTCAGGTGTGCCGCTTACCTCACGATAATAATATAATAAAAAAAAAAATAATAAACTATTTATTTCTCCAATTGACTGCCTCGTTGGTCTAGTGGTCGCTAAGTGCGACTGCTGAGCACGAGGTCCTGGGTTCGAATCCCGGGTCGGGCAAAGTGTTATTGGGTTTTTCCATTAGGTAATTCTCAGTAGCAGCACGGAGTCTGGATTTGTGCCCGGTTGATGGCAATAGGCTCGCCCCCTATTACATTGGGACCTAAAACATAACTGACGAAGTGTGGGTGTACTAATTGTGCACCTCTGCCTACCCCTTCGGGGAATACAGGCGTGATGTTATGTTTTGTTATGTTATTTCTCCGAAAAACAGTACAATAATTTAGTTACAAAAAACTTACAGGCTAATATATAATATAGCACGATGTTATCCTTTACATTTTTAGCAACTGATAACTGATTTATACGCACGTGAATTCGAAAAGATATTGGTGTGTGCCGGGGTTTGAATTTGCGACCTTGGACTTGGCAGTCTTGGTCATACCGCCCGGCTATCAGTGCTATTCTCTATGGAAACGATTTATTTAGAATACCATAGACTGGTAGAGCCTGTAGTCTTCATGAATGTGAAAGAATATTATCAAATGATAATCATCTTTCAGTTTTCATAATCTTCTTTAAGCACACATTCAAAAAGCTCCCGCTAATTTCACTACTTTATCTGACTGACCAATCGTTTTGGATCGCCAAATCTCAATTCCTTTTATGCAATTGGTGCAGTATTTAAGTAATTGGACTGTTACGCTACTGGCTGCAAGTTTGGGATCGGCTTAACAAATATTGGAGTTGTCCGGAGATGTTACTCAATCTGGGTGTTTGTGCAACATGTATTCGATCATTCCAAATGAATTGATTTAATTTTGGCCTTTTTTGTGCATATCTGCAATCAATCTTGAACTATACTACAATACTAACGGTACACCATCACAGGAAGCCGTAGTAGCTGTGTTCTGTGGCAGCAATTTACGTCTGCGCAGGGAGTGGCCGATTACATACTGGTTATATATAAAATCACGCCTGTATTCCCCGAAAGGGTAGGCAGAGGTGCACATATAGTACACCCACATTTCGCCAGTTATGTTTTAGGTGCCAATGTATAATGGGGCGAGCCTATTGCCATCATCCAGGCACAAATCCAGACTCCGTGCTGCTACTGAGAATTACCTAATGGAAAAACCCAGTAACACTTTGCCCGACCCGGGATTTGAACCCAAGACCTCGTGCTCAGCAGTCGCGCTTAGCAACCACTAGACCAACGAGGCAGTCTGGTTATATAGAAATCAAATATTTATTGGTAGCTTGTATCTAACACAAGACACAAAAGTGCCCACGTTTTCGCAGCGCCTAGGTGATTTTCCAGCCATGCTTTGTATTTCTTCCCTTTGTTAGTTTTAACTCCTACACGGTGCTTATGCTCAGAGGTTGGTGGTGAATTTTGGCATTTAAAGTAATTCACTTTACCGGAAAACTAAGAAAGAATACTCTAGAAACCTTGTAAAGGATTGCATTTCGACCACAAAGCATGAAAAGATCAGACAACATGGAAAAGGAAATAGAAGCCGAACCTTGGCGAGAGGCCAACGCGGAACATGAGCAAGCCAAGAGAAAATATATACATTTTAGTTTATTATTTTATAAAATAAGGCTTTTGGACACTGGGAAATGTTTCCATCTAAAATATGTGAACAAAAATAATGTAAGACATCAATTTGCAAAAAATGACTATTCTTCTACATTGTATATGGGCATGAGCTAAGTTATGTACTAATATCTGGATCCTTAGTTAAGAAACCAGTCCGTTATAATCATGAATCATTTATTCTGGATGAAACAATTAACATTATTAGTTTATTAGTCGGCAAAATCGCGGTGGAGCCCTGGGTGACCCAAACGCACAATTAAATATAGAAATGCAGTCACTACCCAAAGCTTGACCGCAACTAGTCCTGCTTAATCCCGTATATCGGCCGGTCTGCTGAAAAGATCTGGGCATTAAAATCTTAAACGTTATGAAATACGAACTGAAACATTCGACCGGTCGAAAAATTTGGGTCATATTTGTAATATCTACTATATATACCGTTACGTCGATATTAGGGAATGCCCGACTAGTTTCGGACTCTAACGGAGCCCTTATTCATGAGCAGGTGACGCGGCGGGGTCGCGAGCCGACCTGCCGAACATATTTGTATTCCCTTTTTTTCCTACGTCAGTACGAAAAGACATGAGTAATACTGATCCTCAAACTTATGGGAAACTTCGAAAGAGTTCGAGAAACTTCGGCAGACAGTGTGAAACCGACACCTGCATCATGACGTAATTTATTCAAGCGGAAATCTTTCCGACAAGTTTGTTCACCTTTTCAACCAATAGGGTGACTATAATTTTGTGTCTATTTAATACGAGAGAAATATACTTAATAACATAAAACTTATGTTTCGAGTTCGTTTTGATAACAATCTTAATTCCTTGGTTTTGGCAACTAGCAGCTGACAAGGATTACTTATGGCCTTATTATACATAAATACTCCCTATTACAAAAACAAGCCAAGAAATGTATAGCAATATATTTGTAACATAAATGTTAATACCTAACTGGAGCTAAAATCTAAATACAAACAAGAAACCAGTCAAGCGAACAATCGGTATACATCAGTACGCATTTACATCGTAATATTACATTTACCGACTACTCCGTATAGCTATATTAATCAGTCTCTGATGTGAATATTCCAATCCCATTGAGTTCCAAACGTCGATTGGCCTCATTTTAATTACTCCTTTATGTTACAACACTCCTTTACAGCCCTCAAAGACTCAATATAAGCCTATCTTGATAAAAAATCAAATTGTTTATTCAATAAGAAGTTTTCTATCAAAAGTTTTGAGACTCTAAAAAATGTTAGACCTTTCCAAAGTGTAAAAACCCACATTATTTTCTTTTTATTATTCTCTTTTTGAACTCAACTTTTTATTTTATTTGGCGCCGTATTTTAGGAAGTCTATTGTTATGTGGCCAATGTTATATTTTTTCTTTGCAAATTAAAAATTGTTATTGTGTTTCTATTTTTCCTGTTGCAATTCGGGTGTTCGTTTTAAGGGGGAGGCCTTTGTTCAAGAGTGGAGGTTCCGTAAGGTGATGATGATAAATACGGGTGTTTTACCTGTGACCAAATAGTTTAACGTTGAAGTTGTTACCAGTTTCACACTTTTTAATCCCTATAATAAAAAAAATAACATAACATAACATCACGCCTGTATTCCCCGAAGGGGTAGGCAGAGGTGCACGTATAGTACACCCACATGTCACCAGTTATGTTTTTAGGTCCTGGGTTCGAATCCCGGGTCGGGCAATGTGTTACTGAGTTTTTCCATTAGGTAATTCTCAGTAGCAGCACGGAGTCTGGATTTGTGCCCGGGTTGGTGGCAATAGGCTCGCCCCCTATTACATTGGGACCTAAAAACATAACTGGCGAAATGTGGTTGTACTAATAAAGAAAATATCGTAAATTAAGCCAGTTTTCCCCTGAAAGATTAATTTATCTTTATATAGCATTGAATCATCAGCTTGTCATCTTCTATCGGTAAGACCTAATGCTCGTTTTTAGTTGGTCTCAGAACCAATTTTCACAGTACAGGCGAATTTCATCAGCCTCTATCACTATACACCAAAATCTTTGTTCCTGCTACGCTTAGTCGAATGGGTAACCCTACCATTACTTAGGAGGAAAAATTGCTAAGTACGTCGTCAGCCAAAACCTTCGCTGCAAATCCCTTTGAGGCGCTGGATTTGTGGCGACAACTTGATCTATAAGTATTGGGGATCTAGTTCAGTGGTATGTATGATGGTTATTTGGAAATGGGAAGGCTAGGAGTATTCTAATTATGAGACCAACCAACGAGAGGTCTTGTGTACAAAATTTCATGTTTTATTTGTGCCTACCACGTGTCATAAATATTTATAGTCAGCTCTTGGACTAAAATAGGTTGTATAAGCATAAGAGATAGATAGAGCATAAGATTTTTATATTTTTGTATGTATGTTAGTCTGTAAGGTATATATAATATGGGCCTCTGTAAGCTTTGTTTAGCATTGTTTTATATTGCCTGAAATAAACGATTATTATTATTATTATAAGTATTAAGTAAGTATTATATATGGTACATAGTAAAATATATAGGTACTTAACTGAACTACAGAACAACGAAAATGAACGCAACAATCCGAAACACCGAACGGCTGCATTAACGTCAATTGTTTTAAACAGCGGGCTGGCTATATTGGGGGCGCTATTCATTCACTAACAATAGTCCCAGTTATATTCAACACACTATTGTATTATAGTAACTATAATTATATTATATACTTACTGAATTGAGGTTTGTACAGGCCTACAGGCGGTTTAAACAGTGACAACTAGTTCATAAGAAGAAGACCTAGTAGATTGACGAATATAAAATTACATCATTAATAGTACACACATTAATTTGAAAAGAAGTACGTACCGGGGTTTGAACTTGCCACCTTTGACTTGGCAGACCAACGGTCAAAACACTCGGCTATCTGCTGTTCATTCACTAGGTAAAACAGTTCTTCCTGTGGTAGCTTAAGATGGGAGACCGTTTGCCACACTGGGATCCCTCTGTGCCTCAGATAACGTGTTAACCCGTCTAGAGTCTACAGCCTGAGATCCTAAGTCTTCTTAAGCTTGAGTGTGAGGAATTAGATGGTGATCCTGTGTTTATGGCACAAAGTTGTGCTCTTGTGCACTCTTACCATCGGCTGCATCATAGTCTAGTCCCAAATTTAGTCAGAACTTTGCAAATTCGAATGTAACCTTCAGAGTCTCGTAATAAATGCTATTATGACGGATTGTGCCTCCATTGTAAATCTTATTTCGTTTTACATTGTAGGTGCCTACATAATATAGGGAAAGGGAAAAAGAATGTTCGCGTTTCTCGTTGAGCGAGTAAAAGCTTTGACGTGAGCTCCTTGATTATTTTAATGATCTTGCTCAATCTAATTTGTCCTTATTTACGTTCTTACTGAAACAAAGGAAGACGACTTGACGTGGAGAGTTGCGCACCAGTCTTTTACTTTGTTTGATTGGGGAATACTGTTTTTTGTACAGCCCCCGTACCATGATCTCTTAAGTTAAAACACGATCTTCCAGTTTACGATGTGGAAGCAAAAGCCTGCTGTAAAAGTTCATGGTAAGGGGGCTGTGCTGTAATATTCAGTGAGTGCCATGACTTCATCAATGTTATAGTCAATCAAAATGTTACAGTGAGCAATCACCAATGAGATCATAGTTTGGTTTTATAATTATAGTCAAAAAATGTTTGAGGTTAATATTTAGGTTGTGTAGTGATGTTGTCAAGTCAGCGCCGCCCAAGTGGCAAATAGAAATCGAATAAAATAAAAAATATATAGCTTTGACATATGTAATCGATAACATAGCTGAAACATTATATCATCCCCATACATTTATCATTCTATTCGATTTCAATTCATCAAGCGTCTTGTCAATTCAATAGATACCCGTCACCGATCACGGGGTAGCTATTACGTAAACTGCAATAACTCGTCTCCGTGTGGCACTAAAATACCAATACACTCAAAAACAAAAAGTACAAAATATGTGACACTTCTAATCCATACTAATATTATAAATGTGTAAGTAACTCTGTCTGTCTGTTGCGCCTTCACGACTAAACCGCTAGACGGATTTTGATGAAATTTGGCATGTAAAAAGTTTAAGACCCGAGAAAGGACGTAAGCTACTCAACGCGGGCGAAGCAGCGGGCAATAGCTAGATTTACTCGCTTGTTACAAATCTTACTAATCACTTTATTAGGGTGTACGTCTGTAGCGTGATTCATCTATATTTGTCGCTGTGATATTATGTCACTGTAATGGCTGTGTTCATTATGATTGATGGGTTTTCGTTCTAGAAATATAATACTGTATGTGCCGGTTTTACACGATTTCGGGAAGCGTTATGTAGTCGAAGTTTTTAGTGAACAAACTGGTTGTTAATGTGTGAGCCTCAGAATTGTATGTAATTTCTTTCTTATTGCTAAAAACTATGCTACTGCGCAAGGTATGCATGCTCAAGAGAGACGTTTTCATTATTATTATCAGACTAGCTTTGCCCTGTGGTTTTACACGCTACATTTTTTTGGGATAGCCTATGTGTTAATTCAGGGTGTCAGCTAAATCCATGACAAATTTCATCAAAATCGGTCTAGAGGTTTGAGCGTAAAGAGCTAACATACAAACACACTCACAAACTTTCGCCTTTAAAATATTGGTTTGACTCTGGACGTTTTTCAAACACTTTGTCTAACCCTTAATCGACTTATTTTAAAATATCTGTAATTGATAACTGGTATGTTGTCTACCAACACGATCAAAGACGGAAACAATTGAATAAAACCTTTGTGTGTTGTGTACGGATGTACGGGTTTGAGTCAACATCCGTGAAATGGAAGTTAAATCGTAACAAGCTAACGCGATGCGACGTCACTGAAAGATTGGCTGACTTAACTTGAACAAAGGGATATTATAGTATTCTTCAGTCTTGGTGCACATAGTACACGTACATTTTCTCCGTTATTGAGTAATTCTCATTGGAGATTTTCCTAATGGAAAAACCCAGAATCACTTTTGACGACCTGATTAGCGCAGTGAATAAGCGATTGGAATGCTACGCTAAGAATCGATTCCCGCACGGGACGAAGATTTGTGTGACCAGATGTTTGTCCCGAGTATGGGCGATTGTGTATGACATATTTCATGTTTGTGAAACGCACCCACGATACAGGAGAAATTTCTAGGGTAGGGCGACGTTTTAAAAAAAAATGCCCAACCTGGCATTCTTCCCGGATTCAATTAAACATGATAAAAAAGGTTTTATATTAATACATTCAAAGTAATTGGGTACCACAATCAAAAGCTAACTGATCTGGGTCTAAACTACAAATTTATTAAAATTAACCTTCATTATAATGTGTTATCGGACAATCCACAAACTAAAATATTGTGTTCGGCGCCGCACGTAGAATGTAGATGTTCGGGAGCGATAGCAGCCGGTATTCACATCGACAGCAGAGTGCGGGCTGTCCTACATAGTCTATATAGAGACGTGTAGCTTTGGTATTGGACGGTGTGATAGGTACAGAGCTTCTTCGAGAGAATGATTCCTAATACCTAAGTACGTATGTCCAGCGTACGTTGGTCCGTCAACCTCGCTACCATCCTTGCTGACAAGTCAATCTACTACTTCTATATATCTATCTATAGGTACATATATGTATGAAAATCAATCCCTGTTTCCCTTAGTCACGCGATAACTTGAGAACGGCTGGACGGATTTGGCTTTGGTTGTGAAATAAGTCCAGAGAATGTTTAAATGGTGAGAAGGTGGTACGAAGTTTGCAGGGTTAGCTAGTAAAATATATTGTTGAAATACAATGCACAATCTTGACACCACGGCTTTACCTGTGTCCATCTGTCCATGTTCACGTTCTAATTAGCGATGAAAACGCAAATAACGGTAAGCGATAACACATAATATAAGAATTAAAAAAAAAAGAATATTACAACTCATAGATTATAAAATACTAGCTGCACCCCGCGGTGTTACCTGCTGCATTTTTTCAGGATAAAAAGTAGCCTATGTGTTAATCCAGGGTGTCAGCTACCTCCATATGAATTTTATTAAAATCGTTCTAGCCGTTGGAGCGTTAAGAGGTAACAAACAAACACACTCACAAATCGCCTTTATAATATTAGTGTGACTACTACTACCTACTACCGTGACTTTGTCTTACTTATTAGATACTTTGCTGGTCACCGACAGCTGTTACTAAAGCTAAACGTTGTGATATGTTATGATAGTAAAATGAATATCATGTGAGGTGACCCATGTGATATGACCATCATTTTTCACGGCATAAACTTTATGAAGCGTGTATCCTTATCTCACACTCTTAAGCTTGAGCGAACAGAAATGCTTTAAATATACTACCGAGGAAAATGTACGAGTTTTTACAATATTATTTTATTTATTTGTTCTACATTTTTAAAAAGAAAAAAGAAAAGAAAACTATATACCGACTGTATTCTATACGGACCATCCACGGACCGACCGTGATAATTTAGCTTAACCTTGATCGATCGGCCAGTGCCCTGTTGAGCCTCTAGCCTTTTGTTTTTATCTTAGAGACATTACTTCCTATAATTGTTTTTTTTTTTATTATACGTCGCCCCACTCTAGGAATCTCTCCCGTATCGCAGGTGCGTTTCACAAACATGAACTATTCACATACACAAACACCCAGACTCGGGACAAACATCTGTAGTTCGCACAAAGTTTTGACCTGTGCGGGAATCGAACCCGCAACCCTTAGCGCAGCAGTCCAATCGCTTAGCCATTGCGCTAATCAGGTCGTCAGATTATAATATTATTTTATTTATTTGTTCTATATACCGACTGTATTCTATACGGACCATCCACGGACCGACCGTGATAATTTAGCTTAACCTTGATCGATCGGCCTGTGCCCTGTTGAGCCTCTAGCCTTTTGTTTTTATCTTAGAGACATTACTTCCTATAATTGTTTTTTTTTTTTATTATACGTCGCCCCACTCTAGGAATCTCTCCTGTATCGCAGGTGCGTTTCACAAACATGGAATATTCAGATACACTAACACCCAGACTCGGGACAAACATCTGTAGTTCGCACAAAGTTTTGCCCCGTGCGGGAATCGAACCCGCAACCCTTAGCGCAGCAGTCCAATCGCTTAGCCACTGCGCTAATCAGGTCGTCTTGTGTACCTACATATTAATATAGTCATGAAAAAGCACACCGCAAAACATAGTGAGGAAACCAGCACTTCTGAGAGATTTTTCCACAATGTGTTAAGCCATGTTAGAGGCCTACAGGTGGGGTTTAAACTCTGACACCAGGTTGTTCATCAACCATACGATAAAAAGAAATATACAGTCGTATTATAAAATCCAAATTTTGCTATGGATATCCTACAAACGTTTGAGATGTACCATACACAAGTAAATAGCTACGTACGTATTTACTTGCATGTCGGTCGGACGAGCGAGCTTTGACGATAAAATTGGTCAGTAAATTCTACCAATTTGCCAGCTTTTGGGAAAGCGTATCTCGTTTGGAAACTGCCGCCGCTATGGTAACCAATACCAGCCTATTTGGCTTTAGTTTGAGAGAACGAGTTTTGAAGATGCATCACTTTTTGTTTTAATAATAATATTCAAATTCATAGTGTAATAAAGGCGATCTGTAAGATCTTACAATTTTAATTAATCCAACGTATTGCGTTCATTGTGGCCTTTAAGGGGAGCTTTGATCAATAGAGGACGTCTTCTAGCTGATGATTATAATGATCCCGTTGGTAGGTAGATATTGACCTACGGTGGTCACGTGCCGCCGTGTACAGCGATGGTAAGAGAAGACCCCTTTACAGTCTCCCTAGGGATGTGCCACATAGGCGTTGCATGAGGAGGTTGCAGAGTTGGTCTTTTTAGAGATCCCGGGACTTCCCTTGTTCGTGCAAATGGTGACCACGGGGGCGGTTTTAGTGTGGGAAAAATTCCACACTCCTCAGTCCCTACCCCACAAGGGCCGGGTACCTTTTGAAGGTCTCTCCCCAAAAAGAAAAAAGAAGGTAGATATTGACCTGTTCGTTCGTTCGTGTGGAGATTATGAGCCTATGAAAAGCCTATGTCGTTTTACAGCTTCAATCACTTTTCCTATTTAGTATAAAATATCTCCAATATCCCGCCTTAAGGTTTAACTTTCTATATAAAATTTATCACGATCCGTTTGGTCTTTTAGTACACGGGAACAAGCAGACGCGCGGACTTACTTTTCTATTTCGTAATACACTTTTGTTCGCAAAAAATATATCACTATGTAACAGTACGATTGTTCAAAACCCCGAATAGAAATTAATTGCGCAATAACCAATAAATCTTGGTTTTGAACATAAATCTCTGTTCACGGTTCAATTAGCTGGCGTAGATTGGGAGAGTCCAAATCTCACTGACCAAAACGCAGTGTGAATTTACATTTCACCAGCATATATCTCAATGTAGCAATTCTTGCAAATATATTTCAAACGCCCCGTCATTTGGTATCTGTAAAATATTCGCTGGATTTAAGGTTTTGTAAACAGCGTGTTTTTTTAAGGACAGCGTAGATTTACAAAGTCAAATAATATACTGGAGTACCTACAAATGAAACGTTCATTGTATCTGTGTCTGTTTATTTGAGGACTCAATTTAAAATTATAATAAAGGCTATAATTCCTTTTTCCACACACTCGTTTGAATACTAACAGGTATATATGAGTTTTTGAGTCATTTTTGCATGATACCCATGCTAAGCTTAAATCTAAATTGATAAAGAACAGGTATATTAATTATACGAAGAGTCATTATAATTATGTGTTTAATCAACTTAGTCTTCCTATCGAGCCACTTTAAAAAAAACACGCTGTATAGTGTAAGGGTAGTCCATTAGCTCGTTCCAGAACTCGGTGCGGTAAATAAAAACATTGGATTGAATCGTAACCAGGATATGACGGAAAAGTCACGTATTTTTTTTCAAGTTAGTTGTAGCTCATTAAAATAAGTAAACACGAATATTTCGATAAGTAAGATTTAATTGAAGACTGCCTCGTTGGTCTAGTGGTTGCTAAGCGCGACTGCTGAGCACAAGGTCCTGAGTTCGAATCCCGGGTCGGGCAAAGTGTTACTGGGTTTTTCCATTAGGTAATTCTTAATAGCAGCACGGAGTCTGGATTTGCGCCCAGATGATGGCAATAGGCTCAATTGGGACCTAAAACATAACTGGCGAAATGTGGGTGTACTATATGTGCACCTCTGCCTACCCCTTCGGGGAATACAGGCGTGATGTTATGTTATGTGTAAGATTTAATTTAAAATTCTTTATAACAAACTAAAGTTAAATTCAGTTTAATTGTTCGTAGTTCTAAACATAACCCGTCTAAGATCTACCAACACACACATAATCTCGCTACTACTCATACATATGTCACTACGTACTATTTTAATTTACATATTTGTAATACCACCTATAATAGACCCAGAATACGGAACGAATATAATTAGTTACTATATATATAACATTAATTTAGACATGTTTGGCCCCGAGCCTACTGGTATAGAAACACGAGAATAAGGATGTTTGTAACTCCGTAATTTAATTGAAACTTTAGCTTAGGTCGGCAACCTTATGAGTCGGAAGAGTCAAAAATTACAAATTACAAAATTTCACAGTTTTAGAGTCAACATTGTTTTCTTGCCAACAATTAGTAGCACATAAATAAAGGTTCTGACGATATCATCAGCCGGTGGATGTAATTGGCAAGCTGACAATCATAGTGGCGTTCTAAGGGGGTGGCCTTGGTACAACAGTGGACGTCTTCCGGCTGATGATGATGAATAATTATCTACAGATGATTTTAGTTGCAGAACTATGCCGTGTTATATTTCTTTATGTTTGAATAATATTCACTGCGACCAGAATATATAGTAAATAACTTAGCATTTGTATAACATAAACATAACATCACGCCTGTATTCCCCGAAGGGGTAAGCAGAGGTGCACACCCACATTTCGCTAGTTATGTTTTAGGTTCCAATGTAATAGGGGGCGAGCCTATTGCCATAAACCGGGCACAAATACAAAAGACTCCGTGTTGCAACTGAGAATTACCTAATGGAAAAACCCAATAACACTGCCCGACCCGGGATTCGAACCCAGGACCTCGAGCTTTTGTAACTTATTAAAATATTAAACTTCTCCAGTGAACTTGTCAACGCGGGTAAAACCAGGCACAGCCATAGTATTTCCTTATTACCCTATCCGTAAAATACGACAATAAGATACCACTGTCCCATACCATTGTCCTCCATAATTAATGGTTCCCATGCGACGTTCCGAATACCAATTATAAATCTATCGATATCTTAATATCGTTAAAATTTTAGTATTCTCTGGTAGGCATCAATATTGGATATGTCGTTGTTGGAAATTAAATTAGGAATTCCATTATAATTTGTGTTACTGTATTTGTATTATGACGCATATGTCTTGATGAGGTAGAGACTCGCCGTTTTATAGGCGAATAGGGTAGGATAGGTAGTAGAAGTTGCGGTCTAAATACTTTTTAAAACGTACCTTCTTTTATATGAAGAAGAAGAAGAAGTTAAGGGGAGAGTTGCTTAAGAGAGCATAGGCAATGCATTCCATAATTTTTACCCTTTATAATGTGTATTTTTTATTTCTGTTTTGATTTTAGTTTTCTTTTTAATTTTATATAAAGTACTTAATTAGTTAGTAAGAAAAAGAAAAGAGCGCTTCTCGCCTTTAAACGAAATGTTAGGCGAGGATGTTTAAACATAAGAACAAATGTAATATTTAAAATTGTACTTTTTGCTAAATAAATAAAAAATAAATATTTCCAAGCCACGTATTCACTAGGCGACATTTCTCCCACGAGTCTATTGCTCGACACGAAGTTTATGTGTCTCGCGCGATGTCGCTCAACTTCGCTTGCGACATCAACGGGTCGCGGGACTTGTCGATGTACGACAACCGTGTCGCTCGACAGAAGCCCAACAAGCTTTAAATAGTAGGGACAGGAGTCACTTTATGCATTATACAAGTAGTACTGAACAATACTAACCTCCTTACCATACTACAACATAATATTCACCACTGGGCAGTGTAACCAAGTCAATGTATATCACGTGAATGTTGGGGGACTGCCTCGTTGATCTAGTGGTTGCTAAGCGCGACTGCTGAGCACGAAATCCTGGGTTTGAATCCCGGGTCGGGCAAGGTGTTACTGTGTTTTTCCAGAAGGTAATTTTCAGTGGGAGCACGGTGTCTGGATTTGTACCCGGTTGATGGCAATAGGATTGCCCCCTATTACATTGGGACCTAAAAACATAACTGGCGAAATGTGAGTGTACTATATGTGCACCTCTGCCTACCCCTTCGGGGAATACAGGCGTGATGTTATGTGTTGGGGGATATGCCTTCGCGACATGTCCCTAAAGAAAACGCGGCAGAAATACCTTGTCATTGTACACCCAATAATTTAAAACGCTTATTCATTTAAGTGGTTGGTCTACCCCTAAAAGTGTATAGGATTTAATGTAATAGTTATCATACTTTTATTTAACAGCCAGTCGCACGATGAATTCGTTGCAGAAATCTTCTAATATGTACTTTAAAACGACTTGCGTAATAAAACTCGAAGCTTCACCCTCACGACTCAAGCCACGGGATCAAGCTGGTCTAATAAAATCCCCGGTTTTTTGCTCCGACTAAATACAACGCTAGGAATTTCAATTTAGGACCAACCTTGGCATTTCAGGGTCTGGGCTTAGTGGCTGTGTGCTACGGCGTAGCATCTGCTACGTGACTGTGGCCGTAATTTGTCGTAGCATGTAAAACTGCGTAGGACTTGACATGCATATTTTTTGTCCACATAGTTCTTCAAAACTTAAGTAACTTCTTAGTTTTATTGGTTTTAATTCCTGTTTAAATTAAGGCTTAGGGTCCTGTATAATGGCGGGGCTTGATTCCCATAAATAGGGGCCATAATTGACTACATTTTGGCTACATGAGTCAGATAGTCACTTCAACTTATTGTTTCATTTTGAATACCCATACAATCTGTCTCATATACCTCTTCCTCCCATAACATCTCGCCTATATTCCCCGAATGGGTATACAGAGGTGTATCTCTTACTTTCTGCCAGCTATGTAAAAGGCCCCAATATAATAGCAGGCGAGCCTATTGCCATCAATCGATCTACCCCTAGAATACAAGTTTAATGCTATTTTATGTTAAAGCTACAATATTTGAAACAACAATAATAATAATGAAATTGAGCAAATAACAACGGATAATCACTTCTCTACAATGACCTAGACTAGGATGTTACAAGCTTTATGTTCGGTTTAGGAATCGAAACTGCGACCTTCAACCCAGAGTCTGAACACTTAACCTTGACTTGCTCCAATTGGCTCGTTGGTAGATCCATATCTTTTATTATGAAATTTTCTTTAAGTGTAATTTAAGCTTATCTTTATCTTTAAAGGTTGTTCACCTCACGAAATACGTTGCTGAATTTTTTTGTTTAGATAATTTTCTTGTTTCACATTAAATAGGCTTGTTAATATATATAATTATGTATTTTTTTAATTCAGGTAACAGACCCATAGCAAATATACATACACATATAAACATAATTATATATCTATATAATAAACTGATAAATACATAATTACTATTATACTAAAGTTATACACAATTGCCTCGTTGTTCTAGTGGTTGCTAAGCGCGACTGCTGAGCACGAGGTCCTGGGTTCGAATCCTGGGTCGGGCAAAGTGTTACTGGATTTTTCCATTAGGTAATTCTCAGTAACAGCACGGAGTCGGCTCGCCCCTATTACATGGGGACCTAAAACATAACTGGCGAAATGTGGGTGTACTATATGTGCGCCTCTGCCTACCCCTTCGGGGAATACAGGCGTGATGTTACGTTACGTTATACACGATTAACATTAATACTCCTTGTAGGTCCTAGATGTATGTAGGGATTATTATACAGTAAATTCTCGGCAAATTAAAGCACTTCAACATATTATTTGCTTACCCTATTATGAAGTACAGGCGTATCGTTAACAATAAATAACATTTTTTTTTTAAACGTCGCCCACACTAAGAATTTCACAAACACAAACGCAGACTCGGGACAGACATTTTTTATTGTTTAAATTTTGCTTATTAGATCTTATAGCTAGTTAAATATTTTAAAATGTAACAAAGTTAATATTTTAAATGAAGGTTAATAACATACTTACTCGATAGCCAATTATATTCCACTGCCATACATCACAATATCTATTAAAGTAACTACATAAACTGATCAATTCTCTGGAGTAACGTGTTTTATATCAAGTCCTGGCCCAGTCTGGCCCTCAATATTTTATTCAAAGCCCGCTACTTCATTAAGAACCCTTTGCCCACTTGGAAACCGTTCGGGTATCTTGAAACTTTAATGTTGTGCCTCCAAATACCTCAAAGGAGACGGTTAATTTATCTACTTATAACTTGGAATGACATCGTTGGAACAATTTGATGACGGCCCGTGTTGATATTGCTTTTGGGATAGTTTGTGATAAAATTCTTTGTCCTAGTTCCTTTATTCCACAAGGAGACTTGCTTCATTAATAAAGAACTGCGCTGATCAGCGCAGTGGCTAAGCGATTGGACAACTGCGCTCAGGGTGCGGGTTCGATTCCCGCACGGGGCAAAACTTTGTGCAAACCACAGATGTTTGTCCCGAGTCAAACATGAAATATCACATACACAGTGTTTGTGTATGTGATATTTCATGTTTGTGAAACGGACTCACGACACAGGAGAAATTACTAGTGAGGGGCGACGTTTTTTAAAAACAAAAGAAAATGTCCATAGCTTTCGACAGTCAAGCTTCTGTACTTAGCCCCTTATCATGATTTTCTAAAGCAGGACAGTTTACGATGTGAAAGCGAGATGCCGCTACGTGCAGTATAATGGGGCGTCTCGTTTCCACAACGTAAGCTGTCCTGCTTTGAGAGTTCATGGTTAAGGGCTGAGTACCTGTCTGTGTTCTTCTCTTCTTTCGGACCAACTTGGAACCCCGCAGAACCCCGAGTCATTTCTACATCTGAGTATAAATAAATATAACATTTTAAAATGTATGTTCGTACTTAGACTGTTGTTGGACGTAACATAAATCGGTATAAACTTCTCTACCATTAAAAGAAGCCAAAAAGAAACAGTATTTTAAAATACTGGGTCATCGCAATGCAGTATCACATTATTTTCTTTTAAAATAGTTCTAGATTACACGTAAATTGTACTATATTCTAAGAAATTAATTATTTCTTTCTTTAGAAATATTGTCAGAATTACAACGTTTTGGAGTTTCTAGAAGTAAAATGTAAGTAGCTTAATTAAAGTACTATTCTTCTTATTTAACAAAGTAAAAAGGTTTGCCCTTTTCTTCAAGCCAGTGTCAGTGCCTTTATACTGTTATAAATTTGAAAAAAGAATCCATAAACACCGAAAAAGTATGTAATACAAGTTGGAACCTGTTTTAAGCCAGGATTAAGTCGACTGAGGAAATAAGAATACCTCTCAAGAAAATGTGTTCAGACCAACATCGGTGAAATAAAAAAAATCATCCTATCTAAAACTTAAGCCATTTCATTTATCACAATTCCATTTATACGCCTCAAGCGTTCATTCCACTGTTTAAATTGTGTGAGACCTTTTCTTATTTTCGGGTTCCAAATTTGAATCTTTTTTTTTAGTTTTGACATTTGGCCTCTGGTTGGAATGATTAATTTGGAATTGTTACCGACATTGTTCAGGGTCTAGAAAAGTGGTTTGGTGTATAAAATCGAATAGAATGAAAAATAGGGTTGACACTTGCCATAGATTACATTGTCGAAAAATACATTCATCATGCTTTTCGATGTCTATTCGTCGAACATTTTGCCACTTGTCTAGAATGTGGACTGTATGAGGAAGTTTTTGTTAAGTCCTTTATTCGACCACTTACCCGTAGTCCTACCAGTGGTCCTACTGGTAATATCACTGGTATTTTTTTTGCGCGTGCCGGGCAAAAAACAGATTATATACTACTATACTGTCTGGTAGTAACCACGGGCAAAAATATGTAGTCTTTTATTCTGTAGTAACGATTCACCGGACAAGTAAACTGCACAATTTTAGGCACTGCGCCAATCAAATTTTATTATCACGGTGTAATATAAAAAATTAAAAATAAAAAAATAAAATATTTTTGTATTAAAACTTATGACCTTATGGCCCTTTAACACCGACTGTAGGCCCAACTCCACTAAAACTAACAATACCTTTAATCGTTAAAATAACTAACAAACCTTAACTTGTCAGCAATTATTTATAATGGCCGCAATTCCCACTTCAGTGTACAGAACAGGACACTCATTAAAATGTTTTTCGAATAAATTCCAGCTTTAACCGCCGGGCACGGGCATTTCACAGAACGACCCATTACGCGTATGGGCCATTTGCCGTAGCTGAACACTTTGCTTGAAAACTTTTACTTGTGTGTTTTTGTTGCAACAGTTGGTTTTAGTTTTTTTACTACTTATTTCTAAATTGCTTGCTATTTGAAGTTGAACTGAATTAAAAAGAAAAATATTTTTAGGTTTCACCGGTCATTTCGGACTAAATTATCAAAAGTTTTTTTTTTATAAAAATTCAATATGTCCAGTCGAACTTGTTGATTTTAGCAGTAATTATAGTAATAAACTAAGGGCACCCGGGATGGTCAATCATTACCATGTTTGACTAAACAAACTCTCCACCACGGCATTAATACCTATTCTATTTGGCTATTGGCTCATGCCGATATGAAGACGAAGAACACCTCTTTACAAGAATAACTGGTTTGTAAAAAAAAAATATGATAAAGGTTAATATAATTATAGACACGATACGGAATGGGTAGTATTCACCTGTAATGATAGTTTTAAGGTTTTGTTAAATAAAAAATAACGTTGATCAGTACAATAAAATTTATTCGGCCTGTTCAACCTTAGTTTTTAGGTACTAATATTACATCAGCATTAGTATGTAATTTGAACACAATCCCAGATGGAGGCCAGCTGAACAATTCGGTGATTTTAATCTACTTAATAAGATACTACAAACACAGCCTCCAAGTACTATAATATTAATTAAAACACTACAACATCCCGCCAGCAAGGAGTCTAAAACTTAAATCTAAAAAAACATCTGACATTCAAATGTCAGAATAATTAACAAGACACTAACGAAATTAAAACTACTTTCATCCATTCTAAATTCAAATTTTCTCTAAGCCAGACTGTCAAACGTCAACAATGTTTAGTCTATGATCTTTATACGTTATTTTTTAATGAGACAAGGCTCAGGAATTAACTTGTGCGTTCTGCGAAATTTATCTTTTACAGACATCCTAATTTGCGAACTGAATAATGTATGATCGTGAAGTATTTTAAGGCGTTCTATCAGGTACTAATTGTGTATGCATAGCAGGAGTTCCGAGCACCTATTACAGGAGCCGGGGAACCCGCCTGTGGTGTCTTATTTTCTTGTTGAAGTGACGGATCCTATTAGGTTTTATGACGTAAGTATTCTGCTTTATAGCATATAAATGTACAGGCTGGCTGAATTCTAATACGGGTGCTGAATATTAAATATTTGTGGGCGGTCAGTTTTAAAATGGAATGCAAGGAACATGTTCTTCTAGAATGTTTTGGAATTATCCCATCTTTTGAACGAATATCATTATTAAAATTATTACCAACATGATAATATTTTACAAAACAAAGTAGGTACAGAAAATGAGATCTCAAATGTAAAAGTATTTGCCGAACATAAAATACGCTTTTGAAACAAACTATTTTAAAACTAACCGTCATATTTAAAAGAAAATCGATTTATCATAATGTAAATACAAGATACTGGCAACCATGTCGAAGTTTCCTTTTCACAATATTATTGGGTCCAAAAATACCGTAAAAGCAAAAATAAGATTGGATAGCATGAACGTTGAACATGTTTGCTACCAAAATAATGTTGTATAGAAATTCTAAGGAATTCATATCTGTATTTTCTTGGATGAAATCCTCTTGTTTAGTTAAAACGGATAAAACTGGTATTGTAGCCTCAAGCCATCAGCTTCCTGCATCGCGCAAGCAGTATTCAAATTGGAACTGTCAAATAATATACGCAATGGATGGAATCGGGATACTAGACTGGACACATGGGATTCCTTTTTTATTCAACTCAAGTATAGCTTTTACATTAGGTCTGTCTTTCTAGAAATCACATTAATATTATAAAGGCGAATGTTTGTGTTTGTATGTTTGTAACCTCTTCACACTCAAACGGCTAGACCGATTTTGATGAAATTTTATATGGAGGTAGCTGACACCCTAGATTAACGGGCTAGGTAACTTTTATCCCGAAAAAATGTAGTGGATAATATATTTTTTCCGATATGGAATCATAAATTCATCTATCGTGTTTATATAACTGTATTTAATCACACTGTCCATATTGTATACATTCTAACTGTTTGAAAAGTCAAATACTGCATGCACGTTATTTCATTTTGATAAACGTTTTTGACTCGCAGATAACTTTTTATGCTCAAATAAACTTGAGCAGTCACTCTCGCAGATACCTACATAATATTCAGACGCTAGACCACAGCTACGCGTAACTATTAAATGTAGCCGTCTGAGCTTCATAATGCCGCGATATCCCACTATTTGTCAAAGGAAACAGTATCAAAACTGTTTGAACCGTTTTATGACATCTCTTGAACGCAAATGGGATTTTCGTGATACATGTTTCTTTTATTTATATCATTATAGTATTCAGTATTTCATAAAACATAACAACACGCCAGTTTTTCGCGAAGGGGTAGGTAGAAGTGCACGTATACTACACCCACATTCCGCCAGTTATGTTATAGGTCCCAATGTAATAAGGAGCGAGCATTGCCATCAACCGGGCACAAGTCCAGACCCAATGTTGCTACTGACAATTACCTAATGGAAAAACCTAATAACACTTTTTTTGACTGGAGTAGAACCCAGGACCTCATGCTCGGCATTCGCACTTATTGACCAATAAATCAACGACGCAGTCATATATTTATGTTATTATGTGGATAGATTAAAATGCAATTATTTTCGTGAAGCTGAAACACGTCGGAAAAGGCAACAAGCTTGCTATAGACTGAACGGAATCAGACACGCAGTATAGGTTCCATATTTTACAAAACACGCAAACTCTCTACCTAACGAAATGTATGATACTGTACAATGTACATGCTCAAATAGTGCATGTAAAATAAACATTACTTAATGTTGTAATACACCGAGCTCACTGGCCGGATTATGTCAAGTTAGATAAGTACCTACGAGTACATGCACCGGTGGTTTTTGACATGCTCTTACTTTAGACAATCATAGCTACATGAGTTTAATTCTAACTACAAAATGTTAGCTCTATTACATTCCTACTATGTTAAATGGGCTTGTAGCTACGTTAGCTGCCGCGCAGATCAGTCACTCTGCGTTAAGCCGTCCCACCGCGGTCAGTCTTGTGATGGGCGACCGTTTTCACATGTCGAGACCCCTCCATGCTTCAGAAGGGACGTTAAGGCGTTGATGCTGAGACAGACCAAACACACAGTCAAACTAAAACCCTCCTTTTTTGAAGTCGGTTAAGAATATAGATGAAGCGTCAAAGTTATCAGTATCAAAATTAAGTTACAAGGGTATCCGCTTAACAAAGTTAGTGTTGGTAAAGTTGTTACAAGTTTGGTACATAGAGAACAATGACCACAGTCTTAATGGACGACAATGTTAAACTAAGCCGAACTACCATCTATCAATGACAACACACTTTACAACAGAATTACCATATACCATGTGTCTACACTTAAGGACTGAAAACTTTTAGGGCCTAGCAGCTGAGAATAGTAAACTGAATCACATTAGACGACAAAAAACATTTGCTGCCAGCACGTAGTTCGCATAAAAACTTTGTCAATAAACTTTTTGTGGTGTAACTTTAAGCGCCAATTGTTTGCTTAATCTCCTGTCAATTTTGACACTTCATTTTGCGTTATATGTTAGTATAATTATATTATTAATATTATGGTCTGAGAGACCAAATCAAAAGGAAACTGGTTCAACCCGTCTCATGCTCAAAACTCAAAAGCCGAAAATGACTATTTGAAAGATTCATAGACGGCGATAAGAACTGGAATTATATCTTGATCTATGGTAGCTAGGAAAACACCCTGATGTTTTAGCCGGCAAGAGTCTATAATACGCCTCCGTCTGCCCAAGGACGGAGGACGTCCATAAGGACTTCCCAGTAAAAAAAATAGGTAGAAAGACAAGAAAAATGTAATATATTTTAATCTTGTTACAAGATTGATCCTTAGCTATGTAGTCTTTCTCAAAATTATCAATTGGTATTCTATTTTAACAAACCCCTTAAAAGGCCAGCAAATATTTTCACGCAGATATTGACTTGGAGCCAAGATGCGGCTAATAAAGTGCGGCACGCCAGGTGTACTTAACTGAGGGTGCACTTTTTCTAGTCACTAGTCAAGCACTTTTGTGCGACGTAAGTTATTGCAGTTCTGTTGGCCAGTTCAGATACGCCAGTGTTACAACCCTCGCCTTTTGTTTCACGAAATTTATTGGTTTTAAAACTGGTGTCGACAGTGAAAAATGTATGTGAGTGAGGGATAAAGATTAGTGTGCCTAGGAAATAGATTTCACACGGTTATGCTGCGAGCTTGTTCAGTTTTTTAGTTCATACGTATTTATAATCTTGAGTTATTAAAACAATTATTTTTCTAAACGTATGCTCATAGGCCTATTAAAAGCGTAAACAATTTGTGAACCTACTTTTAAAGCACACGCATTCTTTAACCAGTAAATCACAAATAAACAGTTCAAAAATATTTAATACATACATACATAAAGTCACGCCTGTTTCCCTGAGGGGTAGGCAGAGACCACGGACTTCCATTTGCTACGATCCTGGAATACTTCTTTCAAAAATATTTAATGTATTTATTTATACGGTTACCCAAGAAAATAAATATGTCTTTGTCAACGTGTTACTATCTCCGTTTCTTTATTGAAAAAGGTAAATTGATGCTACAGGCATGTGACAGATGGAGGGACATGATCAAGATCAAATTATTGTCCAAGAGTTTGACAAAATATGGAAATAGAAATACTTACCTATATGTATACATATTTATACATGTTTACTATTCTCTTTAAATCGAAAACTCCGACTAGTGCAATCTTGCGAAAAGCTGTAGAATCATTTGTCGAATTCAACACGTAGATATAATGATTGATTTAGTTGAAACCATAGTTTTAATATAAATATTGATTTAATTATACCTGTCAAAGTCATTTGCATATAGAGATATCGATAGACTCAAGCAGTATCTTAATTAAAAGATGTTTTGTATATTCTTCTTACGACTTGATAGAAAATAGTATTCCAATTGAACCATTAAGTAAAACTGCCACTTAAATCGCTGAGAATTTCGTGAATAAGGAAATATAAAGTTTAGAATTCCTACAGCTTGAAATCTCTGATAAAACTCCTAACACTGTTAATTAATTAAAGTTAATTGAACAAATTTAATTTTGGAATCCGCAAAGTGTCGTTACATGGACTTAGTAAGGAACTTAATGTTTACCAACAGCGAATGAGTTTGTATCAAAAATTCAAAGGCAAGAAAATGTAATCTTTATTGAATTTTCTGTAACTTTTCCTTATACAATATATAATAATAATAATAACAGCCTATAACTGTCCCACTGCAGGGCAAAGGCGTCTTCTCGTATAGAGAAGGATTAAGCATTGATCACCACGCTAGCTCACTGCGGGTTGGCGATTGATCCTCACGATGTTAACCACTAGGCCACCACGACATTTCCTTATATTTTTTATTTTGTTTTATTTATTTATTTGGCTCACCAACAATTGTTTACACAATAAAAATATTAAATACATTCATCATAATATATTTAATATTTTTATTGTGTAAACAATTGTTGGTGAGCAGAGTGAGCAGAGCAGTTATACAAACAGAATACAAATTATCAAGTTACTGGTAGATCATTCACAACACAATGAACAAGAAAAGTTACTTGTTCATCACTACTTATACGCTGACAACTTCTTTGGTATCGTTAAAACACTTGTGCAAATATCCTCAGTTCACACAAATACTCAATTTCAACCCTAAGAAAACTAAGTTATCTGCCACTGGGTATTATGTAGGTTAATAGGTCTAATCATCATTCATCATCAGCCAAAAGACGTCCTCTGTTGAACAAATCCTCCCCCTTAGGTAAGGGGCGGGTCCATAATCCCCACGCTTATCAAGCGGCTTGGGGATTACAGGATCGGTGGTGAGGTTATAGAAGACGCTGCTGCCCATCTTCTAGATTTTCCCTTCGCCTTTTACGACACCCACGGAAGAAAAGCGGGTGGTCAGTTCTAGACCAGATACCACTCGGCAATCTCGGCTAAAATCTATTAATAACTCAAAATTATTCCAAAAAGGCTGGTAAATTGAGCAGACTATTAACATTATAATACCTCTAATTGTGTCGTATAAAGTTTGCAAAACCGGCAATACCGAGATTGATAGGCACGCTGTGTCCCCAAACTACCCACAGCCCTACAATGCCGTCAACTCGTCCGTAACAAGTGAGCGCTGCTGTTGACGCGTCTATTACTGTACCACACCGAGAGCAGCACGCGTACTCCAGCGGTCAGTCACGTGGACGGGTCACGTGGCTTATTTTAAGGGCTACCTGTTCCGCCATGTTGGGAGGTTTAAGCGTTAAGTGGAGCGTGACGGGTTATTATTAGGTGTTGGCGTGGTATAGCTTAGTGATGGTGTCGGATATTGTACGCACCAATAAATACTAATTCAATCCTTCAAAATGTAGGTGACAATGGTAGGTAATCTCGCCCAATATTACATGGGTTGTGGCAAAGAATGGTTATTCATCACGACATCTCTACCTGTCCTATTGTCTACAAATTTTACATTGGCGAAGTGTGATTATACTGTAGACACCACTACTGGATATAATGTTACATGTATAATATGTACATTTGAATTGCATACCATTTATTTGGACCCTACTATTGTACTGTAAGTAGAGAGCCTCCACGAGTGACGATACTTAAATTAAATACGTCCGACGCACCCTTGGATGGTCAGCCTCGCTACCATCCTTGTTAACTGACCAATCTCTACACCACGGCCTAACCTACTCCTGTGGATATTGGCTCATGCTGACCCGAAGAAGAAAACCCTACTATGTAGATAAAAACTCTTTCTCAAGTAGAGAACAAATAAAAAACCACCCCCTACAACTCAAGAATATATTTTATTTTAATAACATAACATCACGCCTGTATTCCCCGAAGGGGTAGGCAGAGGTGCACATATAGTACACCCACATTTGGCCAGTTATGTTTTTTCGGTCCCAATGTAATAGGGGGCGAGCCTATTGTCATCATCCGGGCACAAATCCAGACTCCGTGCTGTTACTGAGAATTACCTAATGAAAAACCCCAGTAACACTTTGCCCGACCCGGAATTCGAACCTAGGGCCTCGTGCTCAGCAGTCGCGCTTAGCAACCACTAGACCAACGAGGCAGTCTATTTTAATGTAAGTAAATTTACTACGACAAGAAATATCCAGTTTATCGCATTTAAGCGACTCCGTGCTAAAACCTGACAACTTCCTACCTATTCCCACGACAGTACATTTGTCTCCGCGAAAATTTACAAGGAAACAAAAGAAAGAGTTGTGGTTTATGCCGCCGCTTGCAAATTTTATTGCCGATTCATGTAACTTTTATGGTAAAAGTTAATACTTATACTTTACTGATTTTTTTTGGGAATTAACATGATATTACGGTCACGCCATCGATGCCAGCAGGGTTAATAAAAGTCATAATCAATATTATACAGTAGGTTTTGTCTTAGATCAATCATCATCATCAGCCGGAAGACGAATAAAGGCCTCCTTCTTAAGTAAGGGGTGACCATAATCCCCACGCTTGGCAAGTGGCTTGGGGATCGCAGTATTGGTGGTGAAGTTACAGACGCCGTTGCCTATCTTCTGGATTTTCCCTTAGTCGCCTCTTACAACACCTACTACCTACGGGAGGAAAGAGGGTGTTCAATTCTAGGCCGGCAACCATTCGGCAGCTTAGATAAATATACTTACGAAGTATAGTAAAATTATTTATCGCGTTCGTGGATAGCTTGTTCACCGTTAAACTGTTTATTTAATGGTATTCATTTACTGTGAAATAGCTTCCAGCGAAACGATATCGCTACTGCATTCCTAGAATAGTTAGTAGGACCGTATGTCAATATTCTTTCCAAGGGTTCCAGCTACGTCTACAAATAAATTCGTAACCTAAACTTATTCTTGCGGTGTTTTACCGATCTTACAAAAATATATACAGAATTTCATTATTTTTATAAATAATAAGTTAGGATACTAAACTTATTGAAAGTATTTCATAGAATATTCTACGAAAAAGCTTAAACAGTTATTCAAAACTTTCTTACGGCGAAACTATCAAGGACCCGCATGTAACCTTAACATTTTATGTAAACATTCAAGGCTCAGATATTTGGCGCATTACATATTTTATGAATCAACCCTCCAAACGCTCCGGCAATTTTTGCTGAAAGATTAATCTTTGGAGTCGGTACCTTAATCCCTTAAACTTTAACAGAGGCCAAAGGACCAAGTTTACCTCCAGCTAATCAAGATATCCTTCGCCTGAATAATTACTCCCTGGATGGTGTGTTAATTTTCGTCAACCGTTTATTCACTCGTTAATCTGGACCTTAGGACCGAGACCTCAATATACGCCACTAATAAGTAAGCCGTGCTTCCCCAGGGACATAATGTGTTTGGGACGGGACGAACAAGATGGAGGTATCGGCTTAGATTAATCAAGTAGGACAGTGTTTGGGACATAACGATGGTCTTTTATGTGTCACGTAGGCCTTTAACCCTCCTTCCATAAAATCAAGAATATGTGCGCTCCAGATATCAGCAATAAAGGGACAAAAGCGTGAGGCAAAACAGTAACTTACTTAAAAATGTATGGTAAAAGTACCAAAAATTTCGACATCTGAGACACATCGAAAATGACGACATTAACTATGCCACAGCCACACTCTATGTGCACAACTATAAAGAATTTCGCGACTAGGTTTTTGAATAGCGGCCACGAACCGGCAGACGCAGCGTTAGCAGGCTTCCCACCAGGTGCACCGACGACATCGTCAGAATTGCGGGCAACCGGTAAAAAGCAAATGCAAAGTTGCCATTCATTGTAGTGTTAAAGGAGAGGCCTTTGTTAAACAATGGACGTCTTCCAGCTGATGATGAATACGGACTTTTACCAATTAATATAACTTGGATTTCACACATAATATTTGAAAACAACAAGAACAATGTCTCACACGTTATATAATTAGGCTTAAACCTGAAGCTTGTCTTAAAGAGCATAATAATGAACCGGGAAAATAAATCTTATAAGATTCCCTACATTACAAGTAAATTGTGTCACAGCTGTTCTTCACGGCAAATGTAATTTGAGAACTTAGGTAATTAGGTAACAAACAAGCTCCTCCCTCCTTCCTATGGCTCTCAAGGCTTATAACAAAGTTATAATACCTATGGATATCTTAATAATCATCGGAAGACAATTGTTTTTTATTCGTCACTTATTTTATGATTTTTACAAACGTAAAAATTGGATAAGCCAATGCCAAGTTGTGTTCGATACATATAACTGTTACCACACAACAAAGTTATTGTTCTTAATAAATGAGTAACCTCTGAAGTTTCTTGCCGGTTCTTCTCCATTGAAATGACATTTTGGAACCGTGCAACTAGCATCCTAGCGTTTCATAAGCGTCTGTAATAGGTTTACGTGAAATAAAAATATTTTAACTTTTGAATATTTGGATATAAAAACATAGATTAAACTACAAAACATAATGATCAAAACTTACTCATTTGCAATGATGATCTTCATTAACTTAATCTTAATAAACAGGGGAATTATTTTAAGACTTGTTCCTAAAAGTGGAAATTTAAAGCATGGCAAGAACTAATATAATTTGTATTTATGTTATATATTATAATGTATGTATTGTTTAATAATTATATTTATTTATATAATGTTAATAAAATAAAATGCGCTTATTATTAATACACTATTTACTTCGGCTTTGTTGTTGCACCTACCTTATAATCTCTGCACCACCCTAAGGTTGACTGGTAGAGAATGCCCCAGGCATTAAGTCCGCCTATGTATACTATTTTTGGTACATGAAGTTTAAATAAATAAATAAATAAAAAAAAACTAACGCTTGCATCGCTTGCAAAGTTCGTTAACCAATCAAAGTTCATATGTACAGAGAAAAAGTCAAGAACTCCGTCATCCGCCTTCAACGAACAAGGCAAGTTTCCCAGAATCTGCCTTATTACGAACTTAATACTGCTCAAGAATGCTTGTTATGCTTCGAGAATGCTTCAGAAGGTTCAGAATTCAGTACCATTTATGAACAATATATTTCAAGGGTCACGTGTATTTTTAGTGTATTGTGACCTCAAGAAACAAGATTGTAGTTATGTATATTTGATCTACAGAAGAGAATTGATATCACTCTGATGTACGAAAGAGGGAATTTATACGAAAATCTGTCTATCTTCGTCCATGCCTATCTTTATACCAAGGAAGATTTTTCTCACCGTTGTAGTTTACGGCCATAGTAATTTTAACTGAACAGACTAAAATTGCTGTCAGTTGTGGATAGAGCAACGTCTAAAAGTGTATTGAAGTCATCAGACAAGTCAACATTTTGCGACCTAATTGGCGCTGTAGGTAAGCGATTGGGTTGATGCGCTTGAGGTTCCAGGTTCGATTCCCGCACTGGGGCTAAAATTTATGTGTTTCTGTATGTGATATTTTGTGTTCGTAAAAATCAAGATACAGAAGAGAGTCCTAGTGTATGGCGACATTAAAATAAAGTCTATGCCATCAACAGCAAGACAATTGCATAGAATGAAATCCGTAAACTTCATTGGCCTTTGTACAAATTACATTTAAGACAACGTTGTTTGGAAGAAGTGCGGTATGCATGCCCACTGCGACCTCCACACTAATGCTCTAAGTAACTTTAAGATTGCACCAAAAGAGCTCTTGCGAAAAGCACCATTGTTCAAGATTCCACAACGAATTTAATTAAAGAAACATTTGAAGTACTCAGTATTCGATTTCCTTTGTTCTAACTATATGTAAATTAGTGCATCTGGTATCATCAGGCAGAGAATCTGCACTGAAAGAGGTACACCAATCAGTGGACTGCAAGCAAGCTTACAATGCAAAGTTAGGTGACCAAAGGCCCCCTTACCATGGACTCTCCTTAAAACAAAACATTTCACGATAGAAATAGTTTATTCGCATATCTTTACATTAGTTGGTCTTAGTATAAGTATATAGGTACATAGTTCACGTGTCCCGGCTATTGTAAAAGGCATGCAAATGTTGTCATACGAATACGACATTTGTTACTAAGTAACAATTACAATTAGTGTAGAATTAATTACATTATGTGTGGAATTAAGACGCTGTTACTTGCAGTGTATGCGGCATCTCGCTTCAACAACGTAAACTGTCCTGTTTTATGAGTTCATGGTAAGGGGGCTGAAATCTAAATTAGAACATTATTATTCCCTTTATTTATCTTCACATCTTATTTTTTACATTTTTAAATAATATATAAAAAACATACAAAATTTAAAAATATAAAATATAGGGCCCAACCAGCAGCGGGAACAAGGCCCAAGCTACCGGTGGCTAGGGCTCCAGAGAGAGGAACCTCCTCACAATGCGTGCCGTGTCAAGGAGTACTGCTTTCTGCATCAAGCCCTTGACCCAACCGCCTAACGTGAGCCTCTTTAGGTGTTGGTCGAGACTCTTAGCCATGAGGCCATTGGCCGAAACGACTATCGGTACAATGATTGCTGAGTTCACTTCCCACATGTCGACAACCTCGTGCGCCAAATCAAGATATTTAATTTGTTTATCTTTTTCAGCTTTCACGAGATTCTCGTCATGTGGAATTGTGATATCAACAATCACTGCACGGCGTTCTAATCGATCTATCACCACTATATCAGGCTTATTGGCAACAATAGTCCTGTCAGTGATGATAGATCGATCCCAGTACAATGTGATATGATCATTTTCAAGAACTGGGTCGGGGACATACCTGTAGTATGGTATCTCGGAATCCACAAGTTTGTATTTCAAAGCAAGTTG
The DNA here is from genome assembly GCA_946251915.1 of Abrostola triplasia. Lineage (NCBI taxonomy): Eukaryota > Metazoa > Arthropoda > Insecta > Lepidoptera > Noctuidae > Abrostola > Abrostola triplasia. The sequence continues at coordinate 9,705,147 of OX276432.1, read as the reverse complement.
CTGGTGGATAATCCTGGCCACTTGGTTATGTCTATGCAAGTATTCGCCGTTAGCAAGACTAGAACAACCAGAAATAATATGTCTCAAGGATTCACCCGGACGGTGACAAGCCCGACATATGTCAACCGTGCCATCCTTAATGATATATTTCCGATAATTATTCGTCATGATAACTTCGTCCATAATTGCACAAACAAACCCTTCGGTTTCTCCAAAGAGATCACCGAAGCGTAGCCAGGAGACGGACGATAGGAGGTCTACGTCGGGCCCATGAAGAGCCTTGTAGAACCGGCCGTGTAGCTCCTTGCTTTGCCATACATCCCTGCGGTCGTTAACACTCAATACCACAGGTTTGCACCAGTTCTCTTTAGCCAAGGAGAGCGGAGTGAGTCCTTTATCCACTACAACTACCTCTCGGTGCATTCCCACGTCAGCATGCAGAAAATATTCTCTGAGGCTACACACCTCACGATTATGAAGAGTCTTGGCGTTTAAAAAACCACGACCACCACATTTTCGTGGGATGTATAGCCTCATTACCGACGAACGTGGGTGATGCATCCGATTTGCAGTTAGCAGCGTACGGACTCTCCTATCCACGGCATCCAATTCGGTCTGAGTCCACTTAAGTATGCCAAAGGAGTACATCAAGGTTGGCATGACCCAACCGTTAAAGGCACGAACCTTGTTGCCACCTGACAAAACACTTTTCAGTACTTTATTCAGGCGGCCAAAGAAACGTTCCTTCAATGATTGTTTCATGTCAACCACGTTGATGCCTAACGCCTCTGACATTCCCAAGTATTTGTAGGTTTCCGTTGCGGAGAGTGACCTAAGGTTTATAGAATCCGAGAGTTGAATTCCCTGGGATTCCATAATCCCTCCACGTTTTACATGCATGACTGCACATTTGTCCACACCGAATTCCATCCTGATAGAGTTACTAAAAGTTTCCGTAATCTTTAGTAACTTTATCAGTTGGACTTTGCTGGGGGCAAAAAATTTAAGGTCATCCATGTAAAGCAGGTGGGATATTACCTGACTCCTTCTCCGCAACGAATAGCCTAGCCCTGAATTCTCAATTAAAGTACTAAGAGGATTCAAGGCCAAACAGAACCACAAAGGGCTCAGACTATCGCCTTGGAATATTCCCCGCTCAATCCTGATCGGTTCACCGTCCTGTTGGATATTTCGACATCCTGGATAGTGAAGAACCGTCCTCCACTGCCTCATACATGACAATAAGAAAGTGCGTAGAGTTGCATCTATTTTGTACAACTCCAGCACTCTCATGAGCCATGTGTGAGGCACCGAGTCGTAGGCCTTCTTATAATCTATCCAACATGTCGATAGATCCTTTTTTGAACGACGTACCTGTTGGCAAATGGTCATATCTATGAGGAGTAGCTCCTTTGTACCACGGGACCCGTTCTTACATCCATTTTGAGAAGCAGACATAATAATGTTACCATCAATATGTTTTGTGATCTTTGTCCTCAAAATGGATGTAAGGAGTTTATAGATGGTGGGTAAACATGTAATTGGTCTAAAATTTCTTGGATCCGTGGTACTACCTGTTTTGTGGAGCAGGTGGGTAGATCCTGTCGTTAAGAACTGCGGTAGCGATCCTGCTTCTAGGGCTGATTGGAATTGAGACGCCAAGCAACCATGCGAACTACGCAGCCATTTAATCCAAAAGTTGTGCAGTCCGTCAGGTCCTGGTGATTTCCAATTTGACATTGGACGGACTGCACAGGCCACATCCTGGGGGCTTATTGTGATTGCCCCCATTTCAGGTATGGATTCACATGACTGCTCGACGTCAAGCATCCAATCACCTTCAGTGTGGTTGACGGGCACCGACCAGATGCTGCGCCAAAAGGCATTGGTAGCGTCATCATCGGGTAGGAGCCCATCATTCACATCTTGAGCTGATCGCTCCCAGTTCCTGTATACCCACCTTTGATCCTGATTGAAGATACGATTCTGGGTGAACCTATCCACCCGGCGCTTATACCTACGTATACGATTTGCCCATGCATAAACTTGTTGTTTGTAAAAGTCGATGCGCTCTGAGACACGAGCTGCATACTCACGGGGATTAATATCAATCCCCGCAAATGCTCGCTTCACAAAGCGCATCACTCTTGGTCTTTTATTTCCATGTCTAAAGGCCGACAGTTTGCCTATAAGTGCTCTGGCCTCCGCAATACGACATTATTATTATTATTATTATTATTTTTTAATGTCGCCCCACACTAGGAATTTCCCCTGTGTCGTGGGTGCGTTTTACAAACATGAAATATCACATACACAAACATCCAGACTCGGAACAAACATCTGTGGTTCGCACAAAGTTTTGCCCCGTGTGGGAATCGAACCCACAACCCTTAGCGCAGCAGTCCAATCGCTTAGCCACTGCGCTAATCAGGTCGTCAGTATTATTATTTAGCCTTAAACATCTTACTATAATACGAACATAATAAAGAAGCAACATTTTAATAACAAACTTGTCTCCGAATGACCGATCGAATTGTTTTCCAATCAACACCGCGGAACGGTCATCCGTCACTAGCAATCGACGTTCAACTCGATTCAGCCTTTATTTGTGTTTATGTTCGTACTTCGTTGTAATTATCACAGTGCCAATAAATCGATGCCAATTTATAGTGTCCCCATTTTATCAGAGCTCTCGAATATTCTTTGTAGGTAAATGATGAATGATGTTTAATTGTTCACTCGTGCACACTTTTCAGAACGTGTTCAGTTTATATTGATAAAAAGAAACATAACATTACCGCCTTTTTCCCCGAAGGGATAAGCAAAGGTGTACCTATAGAACACCCACCTTTCGCCATTTATATTTAGGTCCCAATGTAGGGGAGCGAGCCTATTGCCATTAACCGCCACAAAGCCAGACGCCGTACTACTACTGAGGATTACCTAACATAAAAACTCAATAACACATTACACGACCTCGAATTCGAACCCAGGACCTCGTTCAGCAGGCGTGCTGAGCAACCACTAGATCAACGATTCAGTCAAATATTACTGTTTTATGCCTAACAAAATAGACTTTAAAACCTAACTTTGAACAAGCCTGAAATAAAAAGTAGTGTCCAAAGTTAGAGTTTACATTTTCAAATATTCGTTTATGTAACATTTTAACTTTAATATTCCTACGATGGTTTTTCTTCAACGAATTTAATCTACAGTACCCAGTAACAAAAATACCCAGTCTGTAGGCTTGTAGCAAGTCTATTTCGAGTCCGGTTTTCGGGTCGATAGTGGACGTATTCTCTTACAGTCTAAAGATTTAAATGGAGGTTGGGCTCTGATTTCTATAATAGGAAGAGGAACTGTGAATTTAAAACGAATTGGACACGTTATTGTTTTTCGGTGGTAATGTAACAGGGGACGAGCCTTTTGCCATCATATTAATTTAATATAGCATAAAAAATCATGTTACTTAGTGAAGTATTCAGTATCGTTATTATCGCAGAGTCAAAACCAACCGCGCTTTAATTGCCTATCAACAGCATTACTCAGTGCAGTTAAATAAACATACCTAATTATGTGATATGTATTAATACTTTTACAATATAATATCGGTTAAGTATTTACCTTAAAAAGAAAACAACAAAGCATATCGTACTTTTATGAAAATTAAAAACCTTGACAGTGCGCTGCTGATCATGAGGTCCTGGGTTCCCAGGTCGGGCAAATTGTTACTGGGTTTTCCAATAGGTAGTTCTCAGTAACAGCACGGGGCCTGAATTTGTGCCCAGTTGACGGGAATAGGCTTGCCCCCTATTACATTGGGACCCATAACATTACTGGCGAAATGTGGGTTTACTATACACCTCTGCCTACCCCTTCGGGGAATACAGGCGTGATGGTATGATATGTTGAAAACCTTCCCAGTTCCCATATTAAATCACATAAGCGTCGAGAGCGAGCTAGAGACTACTTAACACTATTGTTTACACATCCTACTTAATATACACATGCGCAGTGTGGACACACCTCTCGACGATACACAATATAATGAACACTTTATCATGCAACTCATTAATTTTATTAATGCCATATCCATAATAATAATGTGCCAATCGTAAAAGGGAAGAGTTTGGTTTTGAACGATTTTTTTTATTGACTGTTATGTCAAGGGAGAGGCCTTTGGTCAACAGTGGATATGTTCCGGCTGCATGATGATGATAGCTACGTTCTATGGATTTTGATTTTATATCATACTGGCCAGTATGACAAAATAAAAAATTAAATTTAGACAGTGTAGTAGGCAAGTATCTACAAACAACGAGGTTGCCCTTAAAACTTATAAAGACAAGGAAAAATATAATTTAAATCGCATTAAGTCTAGTGGTAAGCTTGAATGACAAAAGTTATTAGCGTTTCCACTTTCCCTGCGGGGTTAATTAAAAAGAAAAAATACTGTAAGGCCCGTTTAAAATAAGAAAGAATTTTCATAAACAAGTCCTGTGAAAGTACTGGCTTGAATAAATAAGGTCAGTGTTGAACTTTATGGTTGGGAGTTTACGTAATATCTGTTTTTGTATATGAGTTAGACTTTCAACGATAAATTGGCGCAGTGGCTAAGCGATTAGACTGCTGCGCTGTAGGTTTCGGGTTCGATTTCCGCACGGAACAAGAAATTTTGTGATCCGCAGATGTTTGTCCCGCGTCTGGGTGTTTGTGTATGTGATATTTATTTTCTTGTTTGTTAATCGCTCCCACAAACCAGGAGAAGTACCTAGTGCAGGGCGACGGCGAAAAAGAACTATGTACCTACACATTTCGGAACACACACCCAATGGTCAACCTATTGCCCATTTTGGTCAACCTAATGCTCAAATATTAGCGAGTGGTATCTTAGAATATGTACTAGAATATTCGTTAGGGCATGTAGGTCCTATTGAAATTCGAACTGTTTTTTCTGCGGTGTCCCTGCTACCAAGGCTTAAAACTTTGAACCTGTAAACTATGTACTATGCATATGAATCCACTCTGTTCCCACATAAAAGTAAAAAAAATATATTTTTAACAATTTTGTTTCATTATAAATATTTAGGTCAAAAACATGCAACACTAATTACAAACACGTACCGTAAGTGGCCAGTAACCATAGACATCATATTTCTGAAAAAAGAACAACCATCAATGGAAATGCATAGCAAAGCTGGCAACTATCCAAATCGTGACTTTTTGTGTACAAGCATTTGTTTACGCAACAGTACCAACAAGGAAATGCTCCCTCGTAATTGTTACTACTGTTGTGATTGGAGTAAGATAGGGTGAACTAAGTAGGTCGGCAAAAACAAATGTAATACAGGCAAATGCAAAATTAAAATTACGCAAAATGATAAGTGACTATTGTATAGTATGGTCTTTATTTAAACATTTATATGTATCATTGTTACATACAAATACCCTACAAAACCGTTTAAACGGTTTGACTGTAGGAACTAAAGTCACCGACTGTGGCCGACTGTATCAGTAATCAGTACCGCATACTTCCTTACATAAAAAAATCGTCAATGCTGAACAATTAATTAAATAATACCTGTCACTGTCATTTAGCTACATGTCAAAGAATAGAGATGGAAGTGGTTATCGCAAAACACATTTTAGCATCGTTTGTTGTGTAGTTTTTCACTGCTAAACTATAAATTAACTAACATGTAGACAGGTCAGAAAATAAATAATAATCTTAAACTAAGTTTGTAATAATACAGTTTATTCACATTATGCAGTATAATTCACCGTTATTTACCACCTCGTTGGTTTAGTGGTTGCTAAGCGCGACTGCTGAACATGAGGTCCTGGGCTCGAATCCCCGGACAAGCAAAGTTTTACTTGATTTCTTCATCCAACGTTTACTATCCTGCTGTAAGAGTCCAAGATAAGGGGGGCGAACCTCGAACCCTATAGTCACAGTAGTCACTGCCGTATTCATGTATTAAAATTATAATCTATATCTACTAACTTACTAAACCCCCCGACTGTACTAGAAGAAAAAAATATCTTGCAAATAAGCACCTAGCAATTTAATAAAAATATTACGCCCGCCATTTTCGAACCGTAAAATAAAAATTAGTACGTATTAGCGTAAACCGTCTTCCATAATCCAAAGTCTTATAGATAATGACCTCCTTATTCGTCGCTCGTTAGAACGCCGCTTGTTAAGAATAAGGGCTTTTACTTACCTTTTACAGCCTAATAAACAGACAAATGGGACTAAAATTGTATTTTCGTCTATATAAAACTTTATTACAGTTCCTACGGTCGATACAGATACGTAAACGGAGATACCGATATTTCCTTTGCCTTTAAAAAAAAGTTATACTTTTTAATAGCCATGTTTTGATATACAGTGATGGACTACAGTTGATTTTTTTTTTAATTAAATATAATTTGGTGAAGGAGACGATGGAAATCAAAATGTTTCAAACGCATAAACATGTACAATGTGGACCGAAGCCTTAGTATAAAAGATCTATAAAAATGTAACCAGGAAGTTATATATTTTTCAAATGAACAGTTATAATTTTTATGGCCTGAAGGTAAATATAACTTCATGTGGTACTGAAACGCCAATAAAATAAGACAACGGGTAATATTACCATGGATGAAAGTTACACTTCGGTTATAAAGATTTTTATGTTGTCACTTACTCTTTTTTTATTTGGCTATGTGACCATTAAATTATTATTATTAGATTCTGCCGTTAAATATAACTTTATGAGCAAAGACGTAGCCATGTAGGTATAACATGCATTGTAGGGACCAAACAAATATTATTTATGTTTAAATTTACTTCATAACTTGAATGAAAATCGATTAAGGATAGCTCGGTTAATAGCACCTTTTTATTCTTGCTGTATAAATACGTAAAAAATTTAACAACTAGCAAATCTACGTTAATTGTCAATATTATATGAATAATATACAATATGAATGTATATAATCTATTCAATTTAATATTATATTCTGCGTAAAATGAAGCGTATTGTTTTTGACAGATATGTTGCGAGAGATGACAGCGTCAGCTCACAGCTGTTTGCATGGTTTGCATACGTCAATGTCAGCACAACGATTTATTTTTATACGTCCTACTTACGTTTTTAAATGGATTAAAGTGTAATAAATAGATAATTCTAGGTTAATTATACTGTACATACGTTTTATTATAATTTATCAGTCATGAGTGACGGTAACAAAGCTTCCTTACGAATAGACTGGTTCGACGGTACCCTGATAGAAGATGCAAGACCTAATAGCTCCGCAGCAACATCAGAATTCGCTGATGAAGAGCCACCAGAGCCAAAGGTGGCATCTAAGCCACAGTTTACAGAAAAAAAGCCAATCGGATTCAAGAGACTGCTTGACATCTCTACATTAAACCCCCCAATTTTAAATTTGGAAGTATCTCACCGGCCAGGCTTCTGGAACCTATTAGATGAAACGGAACTGAAGGGTGACTTTATAGTTTTAATTGTGAAAATATTAGCAAATGTGTACAAGACTTTGGAGCCAGGTGAAAATACAAAAATAGTAAAACTATTGAGAACTCGGTTTCAGAATTCAAACTTTTTGGTGAACATTAAGAACTACTTAGACGAATTACCAAGTGTAAGAATTGTTGAGAAAAGGTTAAATTCGCAACTATGGGATGATGCAGAAGCATTTTATGTTAATATCTTGGATCTGTGTGATGGCATCATTAACTTTGAGAGTGATAACATGGAGTTGATTAAGGAAATTTTAGACTTGTTAGAAATCACAGAAGTAAGTGCTATAGGTGTCAGGGAAGAGCATACTGAAAGATTCAGCAATGATTTGTTTGTGAGGATTGAGCACTTGAAGTCTAGAGCAATGAGATTGTTGAAAGATGAGGTAAATATACTTTTTATTGCATACTTTAATGTGAAATACTACATGGTACATAATTATAGACTGCCTTGTTAGTATAGTTGTTGCTAAGTGCGACTGCTGAGCATGAGGTCCTGGATTCATTTTCTGGGACAGGCAAAGTGTTCTTGGTTTTTCTAGTAGTTAATTCTGAGTAGGAGCATCGAGTCTAGATCTGTACCTGGTTAATGGCAATAGGCTCACCCCTTGTTATTGGACCTAAACATAACTAGCAAAACAGGTGTTAATTTGTATACCTCTGCTCCCTCCCTTTGGGTAATACAGGTGTGATGCTATGTTTAAAAAAATATGTCTATTGAAAATGATAAAATTCCATGTGCATACTCCAGCATTCGCATTTGCAGCAATCGTAAAGTATTATGTATGTTTTCACCGTTTTCTCTTTCTAGGATCTAAGTGAGAATACCAATGATTCAGTGACTCCTCTAGAAACACAAAACCACGACGAACATTACTTTAAGAACCTCAACATATTCCCAACGCAAGATGATTTATTATCACCGAACAAGATTCCGATACAACCTAACATTATAAACGGTGCCTATCCAAGTGTGGAGCATTATTTGGACGTACAGTTCAAGTTGTTAAGGGAAGATTGCTTCGGACCACTACGGGAAGGAATATGTTGGTAAACATTATGTTTAAGTTCTTTGTAAATCAGTTTTGATTTGTGTTATAGCTTGATTTGTTCTGCAGGTAAATATTTAGAGAATCCATCTAAAAGGCGGCATGAGAATATTAGGTGAGAATGTTTTTTTACTTATTTCTCTTTTTTGTTACTGAATAGATTACTGTTGATGTGGTGATCAATGCTCAATCACTGCAGGGCAAAGGCCTCTTCTCGTATAGAGAAGTATACGAGAAGAGGCCTTTGCCCTGCAGTGGGACAGTTATAGGCTGTTATTATTATTATTAAATAGATTACTATTTACAATGTTTTCAATATAAAGATATACTTAATACCTTTATCCTTAACGAAATATGTGAAATATGTGTTTTTTAACCTTAGTTTTGTGTTATTTTACACAAAGTTTATTAATTATAAGTTCATTTGCGGATATTTTTTATGTTTTATGTGTGTGAAGCACACCAAGAATAAAGAAGAATTGTATAATGTAGGCATTCCAAGTTTCCTGCCCTTATTCACTCTTATTTCCTAACAAGTTAAGGTAAAAAAGACCAGAGAATTAAGAATTTATTCCCCATCCAAAATTTGTTACATCATCATCAGCCTATCCCAGTCCAATGATGGACATAGGCCTCTCCTATGGCACGCTATTGAGCTCGGCCCTCCACTTCCAATCAAATTTTTTTATACATAATGTATTATAAAAAAAAATATCAATCGAATTCCAGAGTATACCCAAAAGTCCGTATTCTCCGTAACTACGTCAGCAACAATCGAGTGGGTCACTTAATCGATATCGCGTGGAAAGAGCGCCTAAACAACGCGGCGGTCGACAGCAAGAGATACGCGAACAACAAACAACTCATGTTCGGATCTCTATTACTCTTCACCAGTGATAATTTTGAGACCATTTTGTGCGCTACTGTACTGGATTCTAGCTTGAATCTGCTCAGTGAAGGATATGTGAGTACTAAGCAATAGTGTTTTTGGAGGTAAACTAGCTGTAAGCATCTTAATTATTATACTTCCTTGTGAATCTTAATGTATGTCTGCCACCCATTATATATTTAATACCTGATTAGCGATTGGACTGCTGCGCTAAGGGTTGCGGGTTCGATTCCCGCACGGGGGAAAACTTTGTGCGAACCACAGATGTTTATCCCGAGTCTGGGTGTTTGTGTATGTGAATATTTCATGTTTGTGAAACGCACCTACGATACAGGAGAAATTCCTAGTGTGGGGCGATGTCTGAAAAAAAAAATTTTTAGTAAATTAAATACCTCAAGATAAGATAAGATTTATTTACCAGAATATGGTGCAGTAAAGTTATATTATAGGCACAGGCGTTCTGATACGTGCCTACAACTTGTACAACAACTGCAACAGTATTTGTTTCATGTCATAAGGGCTATTGCCATTCGTCAAGTAGAAATTCGAATTATTTATAGAATATATAAGTAAAGGATCGTCCATTAATCACGTGGGCTTAAATGGGGGGGGGGGGTTGGTAGCGAGATATCATGTCGATTTATTATTTCGAAGAACGCCTAATGTCGCCGGAAAAAGCAACCTCTATCACCTAAATTTACTTAGCCCAAAAAAAATGTAGACATTATTTTGGATTAGGCTAAAACCTCACTAAGAGGGGAGAGGAGTTTTAAAAGTCGCTAAAACATCGCGTGATTAATGGGCGACCCCTTAGGATATTATGGCATACAACGTAATTTATCAGTACATAACAACTGTATTTCCAGATAGCAGTATCATTTCAAAACCCTACATCAAAGAACGTATTCTCTGAAGCATACCTGATGGTAGAGAGCGAAGTATTCTTTGAGCCTTACCACAGAGTGTTGAAGGTGTTACAACAGTCGAGACTGGATGACTTGCCGATGAGGAAATATATTGTCGATGTTCAGGTCTGTTCATGCATTGGTCTGTTATAGAAATTATGTTGTTCTAAAAATTTATATATTTTTTTAACAATAATTACCTATTTTAAATTGATAAAGGGAAACTTGAAAAATGATGGACACGAGCGGGACTCGAACCCGCGACAGTCGCCGTATCGTGGCGCTAGTCCCGCTCGTGTCCATCATTTTTCCCTTTATTAATTTAAAATTTAAGCCTAGCATGGCAACATGCAAAAAAAAAAGATACAAATAGTCATAGTAATTACCTATATTAACTATAGTTGATACTAATAAAAATATGTCCAATTACAGAAACAATCAAGCCCTCCCGCTTACCTAACCGAAGAAACAATATACACTTTACCTAACAAAGATGAAGAAATACCCTTCCCAGTACTAGATACAGAACAATGGCCTGTCACCTCATTTGGCCTCGACGATTCCCAGATGGAGGCCTATAAGTTCGCACTAACACGAGAATTCGCCGTTATACAAGGCCCGCCTGGAACCGGTAAAACGTACATAGGGGTGAAAATCGCTTCCACCTTACTTAGAAATCTCTCACTCGAAGGCACGCCAATGCTAATAATATGCTACACGAATCACGCCCTTGATCAATTTCTAGAAGGAATACTCGGTGTAACTAATAGTATTGTAAGACTCGGCAGCCAAAGTAAGAGTCCTCTTCTAGAGAAATTTACTCTTCACAATTTAAGAACAAAAATAAAGTCTAAATACTCCTATTTATATGCGAACAAGAGAAATGAGTTGGAGAAGATATTCAAACAAATGACAGATGTACAAGGCGAGATTGAGAAGTGCGAGAAAGAGATCGTCTCGTACAAGAGTTTGAAGCCTTATCTAAAGATAGGTGACAAGAATTACGAACTAAAAAGTGGAAAAGATGATAGCATACTAAACTGGCTATTCGCACATCTAGAAGAGGAATTAGAAATCGTCAACGAAGCAGATGATACAGAAGAATCTGATTTGATCGAAGAAGATTGGGAGAAACTCGATGATGTTACTCTTGCTGAAGAAATTGAAACGTGTTTCTCTGAGAAATGGGCGCTTAAAGAAATAGATTCGATGTTAAATAGTATTAAATACCTTAAAGATGTAACTGACAATCATATAGAGAGTCAGAAGATGACCGAGAAATTTGAGATGCAGATCAGTAGAGTTAAGAGAAGATTAGAATATTTTAAGGTAAGTGGCAACATTTGAGATAAATAGTTATATAGATTAATAATAATATCAGCCTATAACTGGCCTACTGGCCCTAACAGCCTATAGAGAGGGATTGAGCATTGATCACCATGCTATCTCACTGCAGGTCGAAAATGTTAGATATTTAAATCCAGGTTTCCTCACGATGTTTTCTATCACCGATCGTCAGTGATGTCTTAGGAAGTATTTATCAAATTGAAAAGTCTCATTGATACTTCCCTGGGATTGAACTTGCAACCTTGTGCATAAGAAACCGGTATATCAACCACTAGCCCACATATTTATAAATTAGATCAATACACATTAATTCTCTTTACTTTATTATGATTAATTTTCCAGAATTACAGGGCACTACAGAATAATAGTAAGCAAGAGTACAAATTAGAAGGTAGCAAAGACTTGTATAGTTTAAATCCGGAACAAAGATGGCGCGTTTACTATGCTGCAGTTGAAGCTATGAAAACTGAATTAATGGCTAAAATGAATGGTTTACTGGTATGTTACTAATTTATTTTTAAATTGGAATTTAATATCCTGTGTCATATCCAAAAAAAATTTTTTGATTATTGCACTCACAGTAAGGTGAAAGACTTACAATCAATCTCTAATTAAATGCTGACGTTTACCCAAAGGTACAATCAATAAACTATAATATACAAAAAAATACAGTCAAATAACTCCTTTTTTTAAATCGGTTAAAATTAATAGCGCGTATAGAGCCATTGTTAAAACATCTTTAAGCATTTCTTCTTACCAGACTAAATTATTAAAGAGTACTTCTATTTTTTCATGATCAAAGGAGCAACATAACACCACAAACCAAGAACTAAATGAAGTTGCCACTTTGATCGATGGTGAAGTTATGAGGACGGTCAGGGTAGTGGGAGTCACCACCACCACGGCTGCCAGGAGACACGACCTTATGAGGAAACTGCTGTCGCCTATAGGTATCGTAAAATAAATCATAATTAGTACAAAAAAAATGTGACAAAGGACCAAAAAAATTAAAACCAAAAAGGTGTTAGTAGAGACACTTGCTGATCGTTTTACTAACGGTGTGAATGTATTTTGTGTATTCATGGCTTACCTTGTATTAACATTGTCTTCTTTTCAAGCCTGTAAACATAATATAACATAACATCACGCCTGTATTCCCCGAAGGGGTAGGCAGAGATGCACATACAGTACACCCGCATTTCGCCAGTTATGTTTTTAGGTCCCAATGTAATAGGGGGCGAGCCTATTGCCATCAACCGGGCACAAATTTTTTAAAGCCTGTATATACCTATTATTCTGAAATTCTTGAAAATGAAGATTAATATGGTAGTTAATACATCAAATATTTTATTCGCATTTCTAGTGATCGTAGAAGAGGCAGCGGAGGTTTTGGAAGCGCATATTGTCGCATCTCTGACTCATCGGTGCCAACATCTCATACTAATAGGTAAGTCAAAAGTGATTTATATTTTTTTTGATACACTAAGCTTTGAAACCTATTTTTTTTAATTCACTTTACGAAAAATGTTAGTGTTGGATTTGGTCGACTTACGTTTTGTCGAGTAAGGTTTGGTCGAGTTAGGTTAGGTCGAGTTAGGTTAGGTCGAGTGACGTTTTGTCGAGTTAGCTTTAGTCGAGTTGGGTCAACTTCTAATCTAACTCTTTGAAACCTCACTAGTATTTTTGAGGGCTTGTTTCTCCAACAACTGCGTTGTGGAAGCGAGACGCCACATTGCACTGCACGAAGCGACGTCTCGCTTTCATATTGTAAACTGATGACTTTTTATTACTACTAAAGAAGATATCAGTCGCTAAAAAAATTAGCTTTAAAATATTTTTTTATAATTTTATTATAATATTTTCATTCGATCTACAAAATCACATTACGTTTTAAAACTGCAAGTTACATAAGTGTTGTAATACCTCTTCACAGGCGACCACAAACAGCTTCGACCAACCGCAGCGCACTACAAACTGGCCAAAGACTACAACCTAGAGATATCTCTGTTCGAGCGTATGATACGCAACGGGATCCACGCACGTGTGTTGAGTACGCAGCGCAGAATGAGGCCAAACTTTGTACAGCTGATAGTCCCATCGATATACGATAGGCTAGACTCCCACCCTAGTGTGTTTACCTATCCTGATGTGAAGGGAATGAGGGATAATTTGTATTTCTATAGCCACGACGAGTTTGAAGATTCTGAGGTTGGTACTTTTGTTTTTATGAGGCTTAATGGGATCAGGGCTTTATGTCCCTTCATTGTCTTTTATGAAATAGAGCATGGCTTCGTAAACTATTAAAATAATGTTTGAATATTTAAGTACTCCTTTTGTGAAATGATTCAAAATGCAGTCATAATTTTGCATCATCAAAAAAAACAATATTTCAGGGTACCCCATACCCTGAAACTTTGTCGGCTAATAACATAACTACTGCGTATTTTTTTTCTAAAATTTCTTCATTAGATGGAAGCCTTCTTTAACTTATACAACTTTAGCCAAAACAAGCAAGTACCTATCTATAGAATTTTTATTAGCCTGTTTCGGTGTCCCAATGCAGGACAAGAACACCTCTCTCTCTCAGCACTATCTCTCAGACTATAACATTCATTAAAAAATTACAGGGCATGGAAGACAGTTGGAGCCACAGAAACACTTTAGAAGCTAGATGGTGTGTGTCCCTCGCGAACTACCTCCGAAAAATGGACTACAAACCTGAAGAAATCACTATTCTCTCCACGTATACTGGACAAGTGACTCTTATAAAAAATGTATGTATCTATACTCCATTTGAAATAACATTAGACGACAAGACAACCTTTATATGCAATCCATTCAAATGATTTTGAATTCTATTTCATTAGTGTCAAGACATATGACAGCTGCAGTAAGCAGTTGGCGTTGGGAATAAGTTTTTGCTTCTAATACCATCCTTATGCGTCCAGAATAGAAGTCAAATTCGCTTGAATAAACTGAAAATAGATTTGTTGGTTTTTCTAATCCTACTTTAAATGGAGTATACGTTAAAATAACAATAAATATTAACAGCATATAACTGTCCCACTGCTGGGCAAAGGCCTCTTCTCGTATAGAGGATTGAGCATGAATCGCCAAGCTAAATCATTGCGGGTTGACACCTGTTTATAATTCGTTTATAGGCAAGAAATTTGATTCAGAGAAGGTCAACGAATTCTCCCTTAGCCGCGGGTAACGGGAACCAATAAAAACTAAGTAGCACAAGTTTAAAAGCAGACCTTTTATTTCCACTTATAGCACTAGGAAACGGTAAAGAGTGGACGTTTTGCGGATATTTGTGGTAATCAGAAAGTATTATTTTATATAGTAAATTTTTGCTAAACGATTTTGTCTTTATTAATATATTTCGACACTAAAAGCACTGTTTGTTTTATAGCTTAGCAAAAAATATAGTCTTCTTCAAGATGTAAAAATAACAGCAGTCGACAACTATCAAGGCGAAGAGAACAGGATAGTCATATTGTCACTCGTGAGGAGTAACAGGGACAACAGGATCGGGTTTCTCAATGCCCCTAATAGAATCTGCGTTGCTTTGTCGCGAGCTAAAGAAGGTATTTATATTATAATGGAATATCTTATTTTACATAATAGGGAAACAGGCGTGACTTTATGTATGTATGTATGTACATAATAGTGAATACTACACTACACTATAAAAAGTGACATTTGAAAACTTTACAAAATCATGACGAAATTAACTTATGTATACGAAACTCCTGAACCTATTTTGATAATATGGCTATAATGATATAATATGGATATAATGCTTGACCCTTGGGGAAAAAAAAGGACATATACATTATTTTGATACCAGAGTTGTTCTGGTAAAACTCTGCACGGTCTGTTTTAGAAGGCAGACATAACCTCGTAAAAAAATACACTTACCTACTAAACATACATTCTACCGTGCATTGACAGTCGCTACATTCTCCATACATGTTCGTTCTCTAAAAATTATAAATTTACTCTCAAAGGAAAAATGTTATTTATTATTGTTTTTCAGGATTCTACATATTTGGTAACATGAGTGTCCTAAAATCAGCCAGCAGTATTTGGAGGCAAATTAACGACAAACTTATCGAACAAAATGCGATCGGAAGGAAAATAATGCTGAGATGTGATAAGCTTGAAGAAAACATTGTAGATGTAAGTTTAATTTTTCCGTTGCCAATAGAGTACCTTCATTTTTCAGGTCAGATGCATAACGATAGTATAATTACTTAACATATAATATCAGCACAAAGACGTGTAAATCTTATCAACGAAAATCTGGTCCTAAGAGACAACGTTGAAGCCAGAATCAAGGTTTTTTTATATTCATTTAGTGAAATCCAGAATACAGGTTTTTTTTATAATTTCAACTTGTTCATACTATTCACTGTATTTTTAATACAAACCATATTTGGCGATTTTAAACCGTATTTTTTCTTAGAATCGATGGCATATATACATACATAACATGACGCCTGTATTCCCCGAAGGGGTATATACCCACATTTCGCCAGTTATGTTTTAGGTCCTAATGTAATAGGGAGCAAGCCTATTGCCATCAACCGGGCACAAATCCAGACTCCGTGCTGCCACTGAGAATTTCCTAATGGAAAAACCCAGTAACACTGCCCGACCCAGGATTCGAACCCAGGACATCGTGCTCAGCAGTCGCGCTTAGCAACCACTAGACCAACGAGGCAGTTTGGGTTTAAAAATATAAGTGGAGGAAGGGATGTGGAGTTCCTCCAACGAAAAGGGAAGATCTTCCAACCAGGCGGTGGTGTGCCTCGTGGGCCGCGGCGCCCCGTTTGTCAACTCGGAGCGGCTGTGTAATTGTGTATATACTAGCGAATGTGATTACTTCGCTAGCGCGATGCAGGATTGCTACATATTTTTAATATAAACTTATTTGTCCACAGGTTACAAACGTGGACGATTTGGATAACTGTCTCACGTCCTCGTGATAAAGGAGTTATGAAATAAAATAAACAAATAGTTAATTATTTTTATTCAACATTGTGAATTTTATTACAATTTTGGTAATAAATAAAAAACTATCAATCATGGTGCAAATCAAAGCTGTTATTTTTATTATTCCTAATTCACCCTATAAGCCACTGGTAAGTATTGTTTTTAACAAGCTATGTTACAATATTCCAAAAATATTTGTTCAAACATTTAAGCAGTAGAAAAACATCTACAAAACTGCAATGCTAGTTAAAATATACATGAATTGTGTAAGCAACCAATGCGCACACAGAATACATTAACATCATTTGTGTCGACACAATCATGGAATGATTACTGATCCTAAGATAAAATGAGTTATATTATACAAAGGTCGTACTATGACATGATATAAGTGAACTTCACTGTGATATGCAAAAATGTGCCTTAAAGGCTTGTGATAAGAAATAAATATGCTGGAAGGTAGTAGGCACTTATTGTCGTTGTTAATGGAGTTTTTAATTAATTACAAAGTTGGATTATACTCGTTGATGGTGGGGTTTTGGCAAGTCAGCCTCTACATCTGCAGACTGGAAAATATTTTTACCACATAATAAAAGAAACCATTATTATGATTATTACATAACTTTCTTATGTAAGGCCATCCCGCAGATTTATTAAATATTAGCTACTATTTCTTTTAACATCATCATCATCAGCTGGAAGACGTCCACTGTTAAACAAAGGCCTTCCACTTAGAACGCCACAACACAGCTTGCCAATTGCATCCACCGGATGCCCGCAATTCTGACGATATCGTTGGTCCACCTGGTGGGAGGCCTACCATAACATCACGGCTGTATTCCCCGAAGGGTGTAGAGGTGCACATACAGTACACCCACATTTCGCTAGTTATGATTTTAGGTCCCAATGTAATAGGGGGCGAGCCTATTGCCATCAACAGACTCCGTGCTGCCACTGAGAATTACCTAATGGAAAAATCCAGTAACACTTTGCCCGGCCTGGGTTTCGAACCCAGGATCTCGTGCCCAGCAGTCGCGCTTAGCAACCACTAGACCAACAAGGCAGCCTACCAACGTTTATTAACTTATTATTTCTTTTAACATATTGGATTACAATTGGGCTAACATTACTGACGTACTGCGAGTCAAACTCGAATGAATACACTTAACTATTCTACAAATAAATTAAAACTTAATTAGAATTTAATTCTACTGTTTTAAAACTTTCCCTAACATGCTATTGCTTTGTCACCGTTCAATTAATAGCATTTGATTAATGTTACGACATTTTAAATAGTTACTGTTGTCTATACCTACTTTGTTCTAGTCCAATGAATCGTTTTCTCATAAAAATCATATTTTATTATGGTACGTATCTATTTTATTTCAATAATTTAAGTGTTTCTTTCATTTTTTGACAGTTTTTTAAATACAAAATTGAATGAGAACAGAGTATAAATCAGTAAACAAAATATTAAACTTAACCTCCCCCAACTAAACATTACGCCTTATTTTTTAAATTGATAAAGGATACTTGAAAAATGATGGACACGAGCGGGACTCGAACCCGCAACTTTCGCCGTACCGTGGCGCAGCTCTGCCAACTGAGCCACCGTGTCACTGCTCAAGTTTCCTTTATCAATTTAAAATTTAAGCCTAGCATGGCAATATGCAAAAAATAGATACAAAAAGTCATTACGCCTTATGTTCATTATTATACAACCAAGTAATAAAAGACGTGTAATTGAATACTCTTAGAAGCCTGTATTGATTTTAAAAGATTAATATTTCAAGGTTCAGTAGCATTGCAGGTCATTGTCCGTTGTGGAAGCGAGACATACACTATACATATCGACGTAATTAATACACCATAAGTTCAAAAATCCCCAGAAATAACTTCATTATTTATTAAACATTAAAAAAGCTTTACCTACTATGAGCTTGCATTGCAGGTTAAGCTTTTATCATTATTAGAAAAAAATGAAGTATTACAAAAAGGAAATATTAATTATTTGAAGTCTGTGAACTTATGATGTGTTTAAACGCTGTAGAAAACTAGTCAAGTATCACAATATCTGTAAGAAAACAATTAATTTTATCTATGATACAAATCCTCAGAATGTATCTTTTACATTATACTATATTCACAGAAAATGAAGAAAAATTTTTCAACATCACACAACCTTTGGACTGTTACAAATGAAATGCAAATAACATTCAATAATAAGTCAAATTAGCATCCAAATTCAACGGCCTAAAAAAGTCACTGGCCCAACCAACACACTTCAAGGTATTTGATCGACTAAATTATACTGTTACCCTTCAGAGCATTTGGTAGCAATGCATTTGGGATAACACGCATCGACCTTGGTCCTTTTGGATTCAGATTTTTAATCGTATTTTTTAAATTATTTTGACTAATGTTTTTTTCCAAACTTGCTATTTAGTCTAATGTGCCTGTATCTCAGTTCAAAATATGAGACTTATAAACATAGCCTTATAAGCAGACACCAGATTAATTGGAATTTCAGAGTAATTACATTGATTGTGCAATAATAATTCTATTATTTTGATTCTGTTTCTTAAATTAAACTGTTGTTTTAAAAGATAAACTTTTTGTACCGCAAACTGGTCACGCTCTAAAACCTGCATTTTGTTAATTACATAAATATATTCTGCAAGGAATTGAAGGTCTTTCAAGATGTTAATAATGATACCTATTTACGCCCAAATGTTGAAACTAAAACAATAAATTATTCCCTTTTCAAGATGCATTAAAAGTATAATGTCCATCTAATCTTTTATATTTCTACCATTAGTATTCTATTTTTTCACTTCATGTGACAATCGGATCAAAGTTAAATAAAGTAAGCAATAGTGGAAATTCAAAATCTGGCCCAATATCGGTAATATTTAAATGGAGGTCGTTAACTCGTACATGGTCGTAGTGCCCTCTTACTATGAACTCTTAAAGCAGGACAGTTTAAGTTGTGGAAACGAGACTATACTACGTGCAGTATAATGCATCGTAATCTATCCTGTTTTAAGAGGTCATGGTAAGGGGGCAAATCATACATTTAAAATATTTTAATGAGCATTGTTTGATATGCAGAAGTATGACTTGAATTCACCTGAATGTAAATATTAAAAAAAGGTGTTTATTACTTCCTAAAGTAATGAAACGGTTAGATAACGCAACTATTTACAAAATAACAGCTTCTACAATCGTCGTTATATAGTTAGGAAGATATTCGGAAGAAGAAATGCTCAAGCTTTCAAAAATACTTCAATTCTACAGCTCCAAAATTGTACCTAACTACGGTACATATACGCATCACATAAAATATCACATTCGCTGTAAAGCTAAACTACTCTAATATTCTTCTATGAATCCTTCTACGATTCCCGCTATTCTATCTGGCGCTTCTAGTTGGATATGGTGTGTTCCTTCCACCTCCTCATATCGCACGTCAGCTGTTGCCCTCATTTTATCTATGACATCTAAGTAGTAATCTAACTTCTCCCACCTTTGACCAGGTAACGCACGAATGTTTAAGACTTTACACTTCACTTTTGCAGCGTATTCCAAAGCTGTTTCTATAGACATCATGGCAAGGCCAGACACTTTCAACCTGGGATCCCTTCTGAAGAAATACCCTTTCCTCTTCATATGCGCTGGAGTAGGCATCATGCCCCTCTTCATTAAAATCTTACAGTTCTCTCTTGATATCGACCCTTTATACGCGTCACAAACGATGTCTATCATTTCTTCGTAGTCGTAACAAGGGACTTTGTCTTGAGTTAAATTTTCATACTGCAGTATCTTATCAATACTTTGTCCGGTCGTTTTTACCATATTGCTCGGCTCTCGCACAGCTGGGCTGGCAATATCGACACATATAATCTTATCAACATCGTCAGGAAACGAAGCTGCGTACATGAAACTGATCGCACCACCGAGAGAGTGGCCCATTAGTGAGATTTTTTCCCATTTAAAGTGTTGAATGATTCTTCTTAGGAGCACAATGCCGTCCCAGAAGATGTAGTATAGCATGCCTGTAGGGTAGTGTGTTGATAGGCCATGACCGGGCAAGTCAATGCAGAGCACTGAAGTCGTGACGGGTAGGAGAGGGATGAGGTTATCCCATGTCCCAGCGTTGTCCTGCCAGCCGTGTATAGCGATGATGGGCTGCTTATTCCGTGGGCCCCACCAGCGGCCTGCCACGTGGCCCCACGGGACTGGTATCTCGATTTCTTCTACCTTGTAGCCTGGTGGCAGTACTGCAAAAATACAAACACAGTTTTGATAAACACCAAGGAAACAATTACTGTTTTGGGAGGATATTGAATATTTTTTTTGGAAAATTATGTAAGGATCGTTTTTTTCTCGAAGACGCATGACTTATGCTGTGTAAATGCACCGCACTAGGCTGGACCCCATTACACAGGGGCCTTATAATATAATACATTTACTTTGCATATGTTAACCGCATGTCTACTGCTTATCGTTGCTTCTTATCTACTCTATTATCTGTACAGACAGAAACGAGATTAAGTTAAGACTTAAGACGAATGTGCACAGGGCGCCAGATCTTATTCATGATACAGTTTACTTATAAGCTTTCAATTTAGCATCAATTAAATAAGTTTGTAATTATAATTGGTAGAAATGCGAGCTTTGCTGACATCCAGGTGTCAATAATTTTCTGGAAAATCTAGCCTTTTCTAGGTTTGGATCAGACCAACGATAAAAATCGGAAAATGCCATTTTCTTGGTCTAATAGTATGATGATCTGGTCAGATAAGCAGGACGCACGTGATAAGATATTGCAAAAGATAGAGTGGTTTGAAAGAAGAAAGGGGAGGCCTTTGCCCAGCAGTGGGAACCAAAATAGGCTATGAAAAAAATATATCTTATGAATAATGTGTCATAAGAACATGTTAAATTAGTATGTGTTAGGTATAAACCGCGTAATGCGAAGCACATAAATGTGAATAAATGATCATACTTATAAAAACGCTATTATCATTATATCACACACGTATCATCATATATATAAACGTCATTTGCAACACTATCGCATAACATCACTGGACTTTGTTCATATAACAAGTGGAATACCTCTTTTATGTAAGTGGGTACTTATTAATAATGACAGTGCGTAATACAAAAATTGCGTTGAGTTTATATAAAATGAGCAGTAGGTTACTAGCTTACCTTCCCATTAATCTTCAAAACAATAAAGACATATTTTATTTTGCGATGTGTACCTAAGCTACATCTTACATATTATTACTACATGATTAATCTCGAATAAATAACTTTGCATGTATCTATAGTAACACGTCTGTATCAGAAATTAGAAAATGGTTTTCTGATCCTATCATCAAACAACACTAAACGGTCCGTACCGAAGGACCAAGGTTGATTTAATTCTTACATTGCTAAAAATTTATTGAATCCTGGTCCTTTGGTAGGGACCATGATTACCATCATACCTACACACAATTAAATTTATTAGGCTTATGGAGATTAAAAAAACCTTCGCCGGTCAATGTGCAAAGGTTCTTTTATAGCATGGCTTGCCAATATTACTATGAATACTCATTAATTGTTGTCATGGATGTTATAAATTTTAGATCTTTGTTTAATCCGTCTGATTACTCATTACTCGGTAAGACTAATTATAATAGGAATAAATAACTTAACTACGCAGAAACGGAGAAGTAAAGGGCGTGAGCGCTTGCCAACATCTACAAGCATTCTATGTTTGTTAGATTATTTTAGGTACTAAACCTCTGTACCAGCCGTAATAACATAAACATAACATCATAACTGTATTCAAAGAACGGGTTGGCATAGGTGTAATTATAGTGCACCCAAAATTTCGCCAATAATTTTATAGGTCCCAATGTAATATGGGGTGAGCCTATTGCCATGCACCGGGGACAAATCCAAAGTCCGTTATGCTACTGAGAATTACATAGAGGGACATCCCAGTAGCACCTTGGTTAATAAAACCGTAACTAAAGAGTCGGCTTGACTTAAAGCATAGAGAAAGACCTAATAGGCTCCCTTTTCCGAAAATCATGCACGAAACGCGGTGGTACCGCGTCACGAGCTTCATCTAGTATTTAAATAAACAGGCGTGCCTATTAGCTGTATATATGCTTCGGAAATCATTGCATACGATATAATATCTAATCATTCAACCAATTTCAAGGTTGTGAAATAGGCACAGCATAATTGTAACTTCGCCACGCAATGTTACGCTTTAAAATAGGCCTCCTTTAAGTAATTTTGCAGATTGCTCCAGATCAAACTGATAAGACGAGTATTACTGTGTATTTAATTCCGTGTATATTATCATTTAGATAGTCATTGTAACGATATAGGATAATACAGCAATAAAGGGATTAGTCGTTCATTTATTGCTACTAGGAATTACTATAGTAAGCGTTCTTAAACGATATCTTAAGGTAAAAAATATCGCATGGCATAAAATTTTCCATGTTCCTCGCTTCTACAACGGATAGTGACCTGCTTTAAGAATTCATGGTAAAAGGGCAGCTATGAGCTCGCTCAAAGTCTGAAAATAATGATAAAAAGAATAGCAAATATATTACTTTATATGCCCTCAAATAGACATATTGTCTATAAGACAAAACCCAATTCCAATAAACCGTCAAGGCAACTCAATCCAGATTTGGCAACTAACAATGAGTTTACTAAGAATGCTACGAAAATAACATTGTGAATCATATTCACACCTAACATTCACTGCAGTTCATTACAAATGGAAGTCAATCTACATACTTTTATACATAGATAGTAGATGCATATTACTGCAATATTATTCTGGCTTAGTTCCAATAATACTAGGGACTAGAGTTCTTGAATTTGCTGGGCTACCCAGCCAGCATCTGAATCTCAAATCTAAGTCAAATCAAGTTTATTGTTCAGAATTGGTTACAAGTAAACGAGTCAGTCCAAGCTGTCGTTCTTTGTGGCGTTCTAGGGGGGAGGCCTTTGTTCAACAGTGGACGTCTTCCAACTGATGTTAATGATGAAAGTCTCTGGTCCTCAAATCCTAGTGTGGGGACACTAGGATTCCCTGTGTGGTTGAGCCCAGGCTCTTTCATTGAATACAGAACTATAATTAATCATTTAATCTGTGGTTTCACCAACCATTTCTCGAAAGAATTAGGTAGGTACCCAAGAATTTTATCAAAAAAGTTCATCGACAACCTTGACAAATTGATTAAGATGGCAAAGAAACAAAGTGAAAGGCGCTCAAAACGAGAGGCGTATTTTTTTTTAATTCTAATATTTGCTATCGTCAAAACCAATGCTTAGAATTTCTTGGCATTCCAACTCAATTATTGCACGAATGGACTTTGAACTGTAGCGTTTATCAACTGTACTTAAGTCCATATTATGTCATATCAAACAATAAAGATGTAGGTAGTCATAAGGAAAATCTAATTCCGTCATTTACTATTGACATTTCCTATATTTATAGATAAAACTAGCTGCGCCCCGCGGTGTTACCCGCTACATTTTTTGGGATAAAAAGTAGCCTATGTGTTAATCCAGGGTGTCAGCTACCTCCATGTGAAACTTCGTAAAAATAAAACAATTAGCTAATTTATAGAAAAATACTTAAGTGTTAAGTAATTTGTGTTTTCAATGTAAGAAACAAATATTAAATTCGGGTTATAAGCCACGTAGTCACAAAAAAAAGGCCTGTATAATCTGTTATAGTCCATCAATTAATTACGTAAGATTGATCTTTTGACCATATATAAGAAAAAATATGAATATACCGACTGCCTCACCTACTGTTTAATATTAATTACGCGAGAATCTAAAGGGCAGTAATAAACTTTGGTTTGGGTTTGATTGACTTACGCAAGTACTTCCAAGACTCCCTCCCACCACTTATAAAAAAAATGAGGCATGGTCGTCCCCTTTCCCCCCAAAATGGTCTTACGTAATAAGTAAATGACTCCTAAAGGACTGGTCACCAATCTCAACAATTTTCTAGCAATGTTAACATACAATATACGATTGTTAAACATTGTTTCAGCGCATACTAAGTAATTACCAATGAGCTATTGACAAACAATTGAAGTATCACAATACAAACCGGTATTACTACAAACAACCAATATTTAACCAAACAAGCCATACTTCAGAGAAAATATTGTAAATAAACTGAAATGAAAAATGCCATTTCAAATCAAAGGAACTAGACTAAATAGTATGAAAATGCTAGAGGTTAAAATGTCATACCTATTTACATAAATTAAAGTAATCAACCATTAGAAGTGTGTTCTATATTCTGAGCATTAGAATTAGAATAATGCAAATGGTAGAGGTGTATTTTAAGCAGTGGGAATAGGGAATATGCTAGTAATTTGTTTATTTTCTTTATACTACGAAAAATAACATAAAACTATCTTATTCTCAAAGTACACTTTCGATATCTTTGACTTTGACATCACAATTCACCTGACAATTAGGGTTGCGTTTA
The DNA here is from genome assembly GCA_946251915.1 of Abrostola triplasia. NCBI lineage: Eukaryota > Metazoa > Arthropoda > Insecta > Lepidoptera > Noctuidae > Abrostola > Abrostola triplasia. The sequence goes on along the minus strand of OX276432.1, from coordinate 9,679,892 downwards.
AACTACTTTTTGATTCCTGCTCATTTCCGGTACTTTTCAGTAATTATTTTAAAAATCAAATCGAAATTATGTAAAATATGTTGATATAGGTATAATTCTTAAGCAAAAGTGATTAAAAAAATATATGGCTCATATTTGGATCACATACCTATGTAAGCAAATGTGAAAAGTTTAAGGCTAATAGGTTAACAACCATAACTATTCATGGGCACCACCAGGATTTCTTTCAACGGGGTGCATAATGTTCATTTGCGTGAGTAACTACATACACACTGCTACAACTAATACAAAATGTAGGATAAATTGACTAGACGCAATGGCTTCGTCAAACACATTGAAAAAGAACATGGATAGAAGGGACTAAAGGAGCATTTCAAACAAAATTAATAAAAAAAAAAACTATGTATTTTCCTGCATGCGGCGCCCATGTCACTAATATTCATGTAGGTACATTCACGTTATATCACGGACACTAGAGCAGGCAACCTTAAAACCGAGTACTATTGCAAATATAACACATCAATACACATTCTTAACCTAGGACGTATATGTTTACAATTGTGTTAGTGTAAGTTGGTTAAATAAATAAACATTAAAATTATATTCATGTAATACATATTTTTTGTTTCTAAACACAGCGGCCTATACCAAGAAGGTGGTTAAATATAAATTATAAACTTATTCAAATTAAATTTGATTGAGAATTGATATAGAATACAATATGATCCTGGCATACTACCTTTGTTTCATTCACACGAATAAATTAAGACTATTATATACATAAACTGATATATACAACAAATCGGAGATGTTCTGCAAAAAGGGCAAGTGAGGAGTACCCTCAACCGAAGAGTGTGTATGAGGAATGTGATGCGTGTGAATGAAGCAAAAGAAGTATGCCAGGATCGTAGCAAATGGAAATCCGTGGTCTCTGCCTACACCTCAGGGAAACAGGCGTGACTTTATGTATGTATGTATACATAAACTCTCACAAATAATATAATATGCATGTATGTAAAGGATGGTTGTGTTATCTTAACATAACAACAAAGGTAAAAGGCCACAGCTGTCAAGTTATTATCAGAGTGATACTAAACTAATTGGAAGAGATTAGAGTAGATAATTAGATTAATAACTCAGGCTTTAGTATGGTATAGTTCAGACATACCTACCTGCATTGGGAGTGGTATTTTAATATAAAATTATAGTTATCATAGTTTTAATTGGATGAATGTTAATATCTTATATTTGTCTCAAAGGACCAGTTTTTTTTCAATAAAGATAAAAAATTAAATATCTTAATAAAACAAGTACAGACTCAATACTTAGTTCTTAATTACATTCTTATGAACTTAACTTTTTTTTGTCTATAAATATTTTTCTTAATGCAATTTAATAGAATGAAAGGGAGGCCTTTGCCCAGCAGTTGGACAACATAGGCTGCATTAAAAAAAAATAACACTAACCTTTTTAGTTATACTTAGTCAACAGAATAAATAGGCAGCACTTAATAGCCTTTAGTTCTAGCTGGCTAGTACTTTATTTTACATTACCATAAAACAATATAATGTGAAAAGAAATAATAAATAAATTATTAAATAGAAAACCTATTTCATTTTACTACATATTAAATTCAATAGAGCTAAATCTGTTTTATAATCAACATAAAATAAATAAATGCTTATTAAATCATATGCGAAAACAGGTTTTTTCTACAGGTCGAACTAAATAATTGACTAGAATCATAAGGAAAAATTCATAGAAAACTCTACTAATAAATTATATAATTTGTACATAACAATAGGAGTATATAAAGAATATTGTTATATTTACCTTCTTGTACTTGATGTCCATTCATTCTACTTTCAGCCATCCTGACTCGATTATATTCAAAACAAGAATATTATCAATTTTATCACTCGCGTGACCATCTAATTCATCAGTAGCGTAAGATATGTTCACTCGCTTTATACAATTTCGCGATTAAATGAACCGACCAAGTAGTTAGCTGATCTAGGCTTCCGTAGTATAACTTTTAAATACTTAAACTAAATTCGAATATCTTTCAGCTTATAGGTGACCGTAAACGTGAGTTCACATAAGGTTACGAAACTGCACTGCATCTACTATACTTTGTACATGATACACCCACGGACTGCCGCAGTCTTATGAAACAACTAACTAGTTGAAACAAAATAATCGATTGTACGATATTTTCCTTAGAATGATGAAACACAAGGAAATTATCTTTCAATTGACAATTCAACAAAGAAACGTCATTGTCATTTTTGACACTGACATTGACAGCATACGTTTGGAAATATTTTTAGTTCTAGCATTTTGGGATTTTTAGTTCCTACAAATAAATACTTTGCGATAAAGTTCAAAAAAGCTTTATAGTTATGCATTAAAAAAATAAGGTTTATATCTTAATAAAAACCAGTTAATCATTATCCTAAGTTTATAACAAAAAAATTACACAAACTCGGTTTAGCCTTCGGTTGAAAAAATTGTGCAGTTAAACATAAAATATTCACTTTCTAAATAATTATACTATACACGAAAATATATTGTATTTAGTATTTACTCAAAACACATTGTGTCAATGACACAAAAATAATGGCTAAAAAAAATGTTGATGGTGACCTGTCAACAATAAAGTGTCAGCGTCAGAAACAAGAAAAGCGAATAGATTTCCAGACAATCAAGACTACGTTGGCAAAATTTATTTATAATGGCAGACAAAAGGAAAACCAAAAAACGTAAAGAGGTAAGTTAAATTTACTTCTACCAATAAACCTAGGTTTCCAAGACTTCATTAAATTTTCGTTCATTTAACGTTGTTGTTATCTATACATTTCCATATTGCGGATGCGGCGTGTGGATTTCCCCGTACTCAAAAGATTTTTCCCTACTTTTTCTGGATGTCTTCACTCCTTGTATGTGGTATTGTAGGATAACGTAAAAAAGTCTATTTACGTCAAAGCGTTACCGTTGCTCGTGGTATTTACCGAATGACGCATCCATTTTAATGCTCAGTTCATTGCCTGGCTGAAAATCATCGTGTTTTATGCGTAGTTCTTCGTCTTCAGCGTCATTGTATGATCGCAGTGTCAGTTATTTTTGGGAATCCTTTGTTAACAGCGTTTATTTACTAAATACACAGATGTTGCTATCTTGTCACATGTCAAAGATCATAATTAAATCCATGTTGACATGTCTATTTTATAAACAGTCCCTTAATATTTGAAAGACACCTGTGCCTTTTGTATTATTAAACTATTATAAAAACATTAACAATGATTCACATAGACAATAGTACATTATAATGTTGCATGCGTTTGCTTATTAATTGTTTTTTTTTCTTTACAGCGAAAAAAGGTTTGATTTATTTTCTTTTTCACTTTTGCACAGTTTTTCTCACCCAACAATATTTAAAATAATAGTGAAGTGTAATTAATCACGTTTTAAAGTAGTTCGTTGCAGATATTTCTTGGTTTTTATTACACAAGTTCAAATTTACACGGACGCACATTTGCACAGGTGTGAAACAATTATCTTCTTCTGTAGTACATAGTCAATGCTAATTTCAGGCTCGACAAAGTATTTTGTTCCTGTAATATAACTTTGTCAGATATTGCAAAGGATAGAGTGGTTTGTAGGAAGAATGGGGAGGCCTTTGCCCAGCTCTGGGAAACAAAAAAGTTTATAGCCCAATTTTATCTGCTTTAAAAAAGTTTCTACGCAAAAAGTATTTATAATGCAATGGTATTTATAACACAAGTATCATAATTAGATAAATTATTATTAATTAATATAATTATGATACTGGTGTTACCAGTATATGCTAATAACACATTACTATTATAGGATGTGCTGTATAGTCTCAAGTTATTAGGTGTGACATTGTATTATGGCTAGGACTGCTTGGTATTGAGATCTTAAAAAAACAACCTGATCTACCGAATAAACTTACTGGTGTTGGAAACAAAGTTGGCTCTGTTCTATGTCAAAGAAAACATCATAAATGGTTCCTAAGGGGTTGGTTGATTATAGCACCCCCATGTTTTACCAGTTACATTATATGTCCCAATGCAACAAGCCGAGCCTGTTGCCATCAACCAGTCCATATTTTATTGATTAGATTTTGTATTTATTACTTATGCAAATAATGGTTTACAAAACACTGCTGCATAGTTTAAATGTACACCATTTTAAAGTTTTAGACCTTGTAGCTTCTAGAATAAGGTCTAAAACTGTAAGACTAGACTTCTAGACCCTAGAGCTTGAGCCCTCTACAAACAGCTACCAGAAACTTATCCATGTTGCTAAACTTGCTAGTATTTAAATACATTTTAAGAAACTGACATAGCAACCCATTTATAATAAGCTGTTGAATCATTAAGATAGGTTATCTATCTCGAGCTAAAAGATAACTAATAATGTAAAAAAACATACAATTATTATTAAAACAAATTTTCCAAGTAAACTTATAAGCATTTTCTTAACGGTCGCCCCCACACTAGCAATTTCTCCTGTGTCGTGGGTGTGTTTCACAAACACCCAGATTCGGGACAATCATTTGCGGATAGTACAAATTTTTGCACCGTGCGGGAATGAAACCCGCAGCCCTTAGCGCGCAGTTCAATCGCTGAGCCACTACGCCAATCAAGTCGTCGATAAAATAATTATTTACTGCGTACATTATTGACAACACTACTTTCAGACTTTAAATCCAATAATTTTTGGTTAAAACCTTCAACGAATTTTGCCTTTTCAGTCTACTAGTGAAATGGTATAAATATGATGCAGACATGGGCATTAATATTCCCCCTGACTACCTCGTGACCTTTACATACAGGCATACGTCTCTAAATCGATTTAATTGATAAACTTACGTAGACGTATTACGTATTTACTATTTCTATCAAGGCCATCAATCGAAAATCGATCTTTACAAAATCTATCATACGTACCGCTTTAAGAAACATCTCCTGCATTCTGATTTCCTTATCACAAGCAATAATAATTTAGGACACGAACAATGAAATGTTATGTAAACTTCTATTGTTTTTATTCAACACTAGGCGTTAACCGCTCTAAATGTGTGTTGTTATCACCGTTATAGAAATTAGCTTCACATTGATGTAATAGAGAAAGAATTATATAGGTTTAGTAGAACCTATATATTACTTACTATATACGTTGCCGGTTTTACGTGTGTATTCGGGAATGCCCGACTAGTTAACCGGTTCGCGACTCTACCGCGTAACTAGATCATTAATAAGGGCTCCGTTCGAGTTCGAAAGTAGTCGGGCATTCCTGAATACACCTGTGAGTAAAACCGTCGCATATAGTAAATAATTTGGATAACAATCACGAAAGTTATTATAGCAAAATTGGTAGAATCTGTCGTTCGTACAGTAGGACCAATTTTCTTCGCTCTCTTTCACTCATTGTTTAGTTATGTTGAAATAGATCACCGTGTTCTCTACGTAGGGCTGTGAATTCCCATATAATGTTAACAGTCAATAAAAAACAATAGATAGTGAATATACTCGTACAGTATCAATTGAGACTTGTTGTTGGATACGGTTTGGGTGGAGGACCGTCGTGAGAAACCTATTCTTTCGTCGGAGACCTACAGACGGCGGTTGAGGCACAGTTGAAGGCTTGTGATGAACGGCATGAGATAATTTATATATGTCTATTATAGACGACTTAAACGTCGTGTGTGTACTTACGTAATGCGTCGCTGCATGTTCGTGAACACTAATCATTTAGTCCGCGTATCAGCACAATATTTAACATCCGCGGTTGCTTACATTAGTTTTAAAAGTACATGACGAAGAAAATCTCGCATACAAAAGTTACACTAGCCGTTAGTTATCAATCTCTACGTTGTCCTGAAGAAAGTGGTGCAATCTTTCTGGATATAACATTTTTGTCCAAAAGTAAGATTGGTTTAGGATGCATTGTACGTAGATACCGTCTGCAAATAACGATACTCATTTCGTAATAAAGACAGCCCTGTTTTAGCCAAAAGTTTTTCTAGTAAGAAGGTGGGGTTCTTACTAGTAAAACTTTTTCTAGGAAGGCATGAATTTGATGCAAGCGTATGCTACCTCTAAAGAACTGCCCCCTAGATATGTGGCAAAACGAAAAATGTATGGGAATGACAATATTTCGTCTACCTATATATTATCGGTGACATATTTCGAAACCCATGTATTTTTCATTCTATACGTCAACGTATGCATAGAGGGCAGAAACGACGACCTGCATTCTATTCAATTGCTAAAACTTACCACTAATGCATTGATAGAACGTCAATTGTTGCTGTTAAAATAACTTAACAATGCAACAGAGCCCGTTCAATTGACTGATGTAATTCTCAGATGATTGTTCGCTTGAGTACCTACGCCATTTAGATGCAGTTGCAAAAGTAACATCGTCACTAATTACTGTAGCATGTATGTATGGAAAATTTTGGCAATGCACCGTGTGCCGGGACCGGGATATCCTATTTAAATTCTTGGACTTATTTGAATTGTTTTGTACCTACTGGCATGATACGAATGCATTGGAGACGTTTTTCAATGCATACCAGAGCGTGACGTGTCTTGAACCTGCCAAGAGCTTGTGACTATATCTGTGTATAGGTAGCAATTTACTCGCCTTACAAACTTGTTTATTTTCAACATTTTTACGGACACCTTAACGTATCCATGATTTGGGTTCCATCTTGCGTGTTTAATGTCAGACTTTGACATTATTTTAATAAAGATAAAATGACTTATTTTTTGAGCTAAAATAGTTTTTGCGCTCAGGCATACATCTGGAATCATTTTCTTGTTTAATATAGTAAAGTCATGTTAATCTTAGTAGATACCAGGCTTTAAATACCTTTGTTGATAAACTGCGCGTGCGCAATAGTTGCATCTCTACCTGGTTCTTTGTTCTGGAAGATACAATTGTGAAGATATACCTGTAATAATATGAATGTATCGAATTATCGGTACAGTTAACGTAAGCCCGGTTTACTTATAGTTAATACCCGCTTGTTTAACCAATAGTTGACTTCAGTAACTGTTGCAATTGCAATGCGATCCGGTTTCCCTCAGACCCACATATTATCCGCCTACATATTAAACTAAATTACATAGAAAAACAATTCTAGAACATTCCATATATTTCCAATGTCTTTTATTTTTACAATCTTAGTTATATTTCCTATGATTTGTTCCATAGGCCCGTGCCCCACTTTCACCATGTTACTGCCATGCCTATAACGTTATAACTGTCACTATAGTCTATGGTGTGTGTGTGCGCGGTAGTGTTGTGTAAAAATGAGAGAATTTGTGAGTAAATGTTATAAATTAATCGTTTTAATTAAATATAGGTACGGCGCAGTGGAAATTATGCGTTTGTGAATGCATGAATTATTTACGTAATTGTAGATAATATTTTATGTCGGAGGTTTTTATGGTGCTAAGTGTGTCGTGATTGTGATTGAGTATCCGCGAGGTGTGATTTCGTCATCATACAAATACTTTATACAATTTAATGAGGCCGGTATTACGGAAAACAAAATATATCTATTTATTTTCCTTCCTACTATCACTTCAAAAAACTGACGTATTTGGGACCACGTCAGGGTTTTCGAGAAAGAGGTTTTAATGTCTGGTAGGTAGACTTTTTATTTAAATGTTATGACTCTAGAAAATAGCAGTATGTTAGGTATCAGTGAATACTATCAATATCATCTAATGGAAATAGATATCCAATGGAACTTTGTACTAAGAATAATCGTATAAAATATTTATCGATTTCATATTAAAATCGAGAATCGCTTTATCTGTAAAAGCTAGACCGCTTCGTGTGGCTTGGAAACGGTAAAAGAATAATAATTATCGCGAAGTGTAGCAGTCTGAACTCCGAACGTGAACCGAAGGAAATCATGCACTCCTTTACATACGTACCTACTCGTATTATAGTAAATCTTATAAAAATGTTTTATACTTGGATTTAATTCGATATCTAAGACCGAAGACTTGAAAAATGTCTGTCTACTAGAACAAACACCATGCTTATAACTCAAACGCCTTTATTTCGGCCAAAAACGTAGTTTGTAAGTGTAATATTTCTAAAGATTAAACTAAGTAAAAAAAACATCTTGATACAAAACCAAAAATATCATAGAATAGAATAGAATAGAATAGCATTTATTTGCAAATATGGGTAATACATAAGTAGATAGTAGTAGGTATACATCAGAGTTCTGCCATATTTCACCATTCGGCATGCAAACATTTTCATTATACAACATTGTTAAAATTCAAATTATCATTAAAACATTAACTTAATTAATACATTCAATAGGTAACAAAAATTATTAAAATTCAAATTGTAATTAAAACATACTTAAACTTAATTATAACAATATACCTACATTAAATAGAACATTTAAATTGTCGATAACAGTATAATTATATTTCTAATATAAGAATAAAAATCGTGGTGAAACATACATATATAAGCAGACATTAGGATTCCAGGTCATAGATAATAGTATAACTATAAGATTAGATATAAAATAATGTACCATTCCTCGAGTAAATCAGTAATTAAATAATTAAACATTACAGGTATTTAGAAAAGATTTGTCCGTTAAAAACTCAGTTACACTGTAGTATGCTTTATCTATTAATAATTTTCGAAGTTTACTTTTGAATTGCACCGTTTTCAAAACTTTCCAAGCACTTGGCAATTTATTATACACAATTGGGGCCATGCAATAAATACTCTTGCGCATCATAGTTGTTTGACACGATACCAGATTTAATTTCGTATTATCTCGCCTGTTTCTTGGAAACACATCGGCCAAACGTTCAAAACGATTCGGGTTGTTCTTTACAAACACAGCTACTTCGATAATATAGAGAGAGGGAAGTGTCAGAATATTGTACTGCTTAAAATATGGCTTGCAACTGTCGGTGGTTTTTAGTTTAAACATTGACCGGAGACATCTTTTTTGAGCCTTAAATGCTGTCTCCTTGTCAGTGGAGTTTGCCCAGAAAATTACACCGTAGCGCAAGTGAGACTCAGCTATGCCGTAGTATGCCGCAAGAAGTGCTTTGGTATCGACTATGGATGATAACCTATATAAAGCGTATGCCGACGAACTCAATTTTTTACACAATACGCCTATATGTGCTTTCCAATTTAAACTGCAGTCTATTTGTAATCCCAAAAATTTGGTATCTGTTACTTCATCAATATCATCAGTTTTGTAATGTATGTGAAGGTTAGGTACACCAGGCATACGTTGTCTAAAATGCATAATTTTAGTTTTACTTAAATTTATATTCAAATTATTTTTATCTAGCCATATAATTAAATTTTTAATAGAATTATTTATGTCCGTTTCATAAGTATTTATGTGTTTACAAGGAATTGTAATGGTGCTATCATCAGCATACATAGTTAAAGGCTGTTCAATGGCCGTGGGCATATCATTAACATATAGTATAAATCCAAACGGGCCCACAACGCTACCCTGTGGAACACCGAAGTTAATTTTACGTTCTCGTGATCGTGATATCTCTTCATGTTTATTTATTACATTAATGCGACTAATCTCGGTTATCTGTGTTCTGTTTTCTAAATACGATTTTATAAGTTCGAGCACGTTACCTCTTATGCCGTAGGCTTCTAATTTATTTAACAATGTATTATAATGGACGTAATCAAAAGCCTGCGTCATATCACAAAATATGGCACATATGGGGGATCGTTTATCCATACTTTTAATGATCGGAGACAAAAAATCATAAATTGCCATATCGATGGTTCTATGTTGCCTAAATCCTTTTTGTTCTTCACATAATACATTATTCTTTTCAATGAAGCTACTTAACTGATTGCATATGTACTTTTCAAATACCTTTGAGATGACTGGTATGAGTGAAATGGGTCTATAATATTCCATCAATTCCTTATCGTCTTTCTTAAATAAAGGCTTAATTATCGATATTTTTAATGCTTCTGGATACATACCCGTACATATACTAAGATTGATTAAGTGACTTAGATGACTGCATATCTCAATTGACACAGACTTTAATATCTTAGTGGCAATCCCATCAAAACCTACACTACCAGTGTTTTTTAATGACATTATTATTTTATGTATGTCGTGTGGTGTGCTGGGTGCCATAAACATTGATTTAGGACTTCTTGATGTAATGGATGATTTTGGTTTATATTCAGCATCTAATTTTGGGACAATTTTGTCAACAAAAAAGTCATTAAAAGCATTCGCGATATCCAAAGGTTTGTAAATAGTTCGATTGCCAACTCTTATTTTTTCAATTTGCTGTTTAGGGACACTGCTATTTGACTGATTAATTATTTGCCAAGTAGTCTTTGATTTATTTTTTGATTGTTGTATTTTGTAATTATTCTGTGCTTTCTGTGTTAGATTAATAATTTTACTGTACATTTTAGAATAAGTAGCAAAATTCTTTTTATTTTCTTGGTTAGGATTCAGTCTAAATTGCCATAAGAGTTTTCTTTTTTCTTACTGCATAATTTAACGCCATTTGATAGCCATTTAGGTTTATTAAATGTGTTGATTTTAATTTTGTTGTACGGGAAGCATAAATCGTAAAACAATTTAAACGTGTTAAGAAATTCATTGTAAGCCAAATTAGGATCCTCAGTAAGATAAATCTCCGAAAATTTGAGACTGTTTAAATAGTTTTTAAATTTCACTATATTCTCGTTGCAATAATCCCTTCTAGTTACATGCCAGTATTTTAGTCTACATACAGTGGGTACTGGACATTGAAGCAGCTGTGCTGTATGGTCTGACAATGCAAACTCCAACACGTCAGTTTTACAATTATTTTTAAAATTATGTGCAAAATTATCTATACAAGTCTTGCTAGCCATTCGAGTCGGTTGTTTAAGAGCAAGTTTTAAGTTGTAATTTAGTAACATATACTCCAGAGCAACTGAAGTTCCATTCGGTTTTAAAATATCGATATTAAAGTCGCCTGCAATAACAATATTTTTATTAAATCGGTTGGACAAATCTTTGAGTAACAATTCAAGTTTATCAAAACATTCATTTATATTCTTAGTATTTGGTACTCTATAGAGACATATGACTATCAATTTATAATTAATCAGCTCAACACCACAACATTCAAAAACACCTGGTGATGACAATCCTACTATATGAGGTATTTCTTTCCATTGGTGACAATTATTAATAATAATGCATGATCCCCCTCTCTTTTTATCTTGTCTACTGTAACATGCAGCCAAACTGTAGTTTGGGATGCATAGTTGGTTTTCGAAACCTTTCATGATGAAATGCTCGGTAATACATACTACATCCACATTTATATTTTTATCACAAAGTTCATTTAAGCATACCGTAAGTGCATTAGATTTATTTAACAGACCTGCAATATTTTGGTGTAGAATGTTAATATATTCATTAGAGAAAAAACAATTCTTTTGGCTCATTTATTGTATTAGGCGCATTTTCTTCTAAAATTTCCAGTTGAAGGTTGTACAAGTCCTCAAAGATAGTTTTCACAGCGTAGTCTTTTAAAGCTCCTGATCTTGTATACGTAGAATGATGGTAGCTTAGGTTCAAATTAGAGTCCAGGATATATGAGTATTGGTGTGTAACATTGTCCATATACAGCATGTTGTTGAAAATTTCTAGTCTTGAATTATATAAAATATTGAAGTCATTATTAAATCTGAAAGTTGGCAATGTAATAATTATGTTTGTGTTCTTTATATCCAGCAATGTATTTTTCATGTATGTTATTATATCAAAGTAACATTTTGTAGTTTTAAAATCTTCCTCTCCGATCATAATTATACAGAAATCATTCTTAGTGTAATATCTGAGTTTTGAAGGTATATCACGTAAAAGATGCATAATACTTGCGCCCGGTGTAAGATAATGACATATTTGATATCTGTCCTGAAAGTAATCTTCTGCTAAACTTAATATATTCTTGTTAGTTTTATTAGTGCTAAAAATACATAGGTTATTTTTCAATTTGTTCTTGTTTGTTTGTGTATTCTTTGTCACTTGCACTTTAGAAGTTTGCGGCGCCATCTGTGGACTTGAATGTGTACTAATAGTTTTCTGTCCATCATCTCTTATATTCTCTTTTTCTGTCACCATTATGTCCGAATTAGTTTGCGTTTCTTTATTTTTACATCCCGCTTGTTTTGATTGTATTTTCATACTTTTTTTAGGTGTTGGAGATTTAGATGGACTAGCTATTTGTTTATAAAGCAAATTCTTCCGATTTAGATTTTCAATTTCCTTCTTTAGGTTTGCGTTTTCTAGGCTTAATGTGTCTATTTCTCTATCTGCACCACATAATTTAAGTGTGAGCTCCTCAATCTGCTTCTTTAGTTGAGTGATTAAATCAAGATCATCATCCGACAAGTCTGGCATACTGCATACAGTGCCATCTAGAGTGCAATTTGCAATACTGTCATCCAAGTTCATATTGGAGGTCGAACGTGCGCGTGCGCGTCGCACAGTGACGTTTTTGGTTCCACTCATAGTTCAGCTGTTCGTCGCTAGATGTCCCTTAAATGAAGTCGATAAAACAGTTCTGGGTCTTAGTTCATATACTGTCCACTTGGAGCGCTGACAAGAAATTCAAACTGCAGAGAAAAAACCGCCACTACTTATTGCTCACCCTAGTTTTTTCACAATAAAAGTGTTATAGTCACTGCTTAGTAATTAACACAACTGTACTGATGTGATTTAGAATGTTCCGTGGTAATTTTTGACGGTAATGATTTGGTAGAATACTTTTAACTGTTTATGCACTGTCACTTTGTTTATATCATTTTTCTACACCTAAACTGAGGTTGTTTCTCAGGATAACACTTTTACGGGATATTTATCGGGTAATGTTCACTTTAACTCACAATACGTCATTAATAACTTGGTATTTATAATTAAATTAATTTGTAAAGTATATTAATTTACAGTGGGTTATAAGTCAACAAACAAAACCTGTATACCAACCGTTCAAGGAAAGGTAGCCCACCAAAATGTAGGTCGCGTAATCCCAAACATCCATTCATTCATTCACTATCTTCATGAACGATATGTTGAACGGTGTAAATGTAATCTAGACACATTTCGAGTTCATTAACAAGGCCAGAGTCACGGCCACGTTTACATAACAGACACACAGACGATAGCGGTATATTCCGCTACACATGCTTCTCGATAGTTTATACACCTGTATTAAAACAAAAAAAATATGCATTAGGCCAGATTGAAGACATTTCTGACATTATTTGAGACGTCTCGACGTTGTCGTACGTCTGTAGGTCATAAAATATACATACAAATGTATTTTTAGATAATTTGTGGATGTTTTAAAAGCTGTTGATCTCTTATTTATAATATTTGTCCCCTTTTACCCGATTGCCAAGGACAGGTTGTGTTTTTTGCCGGTCAACCCAACAAGCTAAGTACTTATAAATCAGTATGTAGTGTGACGCATTTGGATTGCTGTGTAGTAAACTCGTGTCATCATATCGAATAAGGTTTAAAAATCATCTACCTATATAATGATATAATATAAGTACAAAGTCGAAATCGTAATTGTAATTACTCAAGTTGTTTAATGACTTACTTAGAAAAACATACACAAGAAACTCTATTTGATTTGCAATCAATGCAAGATTTATTCCAGTGATGATACAGAAGCGCAAATTATTAGAACGGGCATAGCACTCCTTATACAAAGCGGTACTAGTACAGTTAGTGAACAAAGGACGCGAAACGAGTCTCAAGTGAAAGTTACCCGTAAAGGTTAAGTTAGGTCTTATAATAGTTTACCAAGAATTGTCGTAAATAGAATTGTTATTGGAATCGGAAAGGCTTTTGATATCAGAATTAACCAACAACGTACTTGAATAAAATACGATGCTTTTCCATTCTTTAAAGACGTGATTGTTTGTTAGAAAATGGGGCAATTTTGTTGAGTAATTTCGTGATTTTAACATTGATCGGCAATAACATTGGTATTTCCCAGAAAGCTTGGCGAAGAGACAAACCTTTCGAAGTGAATTTAACGTTTGTTTCTGTGTCAAGGTCAAACAGTTTTTGGCTTCGGAATAAGTGGTCACCGAAGTGACTCAATTAGATCATTAACAGACTGCAATACAGTGAATACAAAAAGGAAATGTATACAAACCTCTTTTGTATTTTATTTGGGTTGTCAGTATAAACGGGACGCTTCGGGTTTTCAAACTAAAGAAATTATCAGTCATTATTACAATTATGCACCGACTGCATAAAGCAGCAGACCGGGCTTTGTGGCGTACATTCGGAGAGGCCTATGTCGGCCCGTTGCAGTCCACTGCTGGACATAGGCCTCTCCTGACTCTGCAATGGGTCGATGATGATGATGATAACAATTATAAATTAGAAAGTGGGCAGACCAGCTAGTACCCCAAACAGGTAGACTTAAACGAAATTTCAATCATGAACATTTAGTAGATATATCTAGAGGCTTTTCTGATCTAATCTGGGTACGATAGTATGCGAGGGCAACCACGGAAAATACCTGGTATAAAATAAAACAAGTAATAACATCACTGAGTCTTAATAATATCAGCTTTCGCATTATTGTTATGAGCTGTAGCGTATTACATGTGCTAAATCAATTTTACAGTTGGCCCCGGTTAGTAGGTACTCTTTTAACGAACTGCATTTATTGCGGTGACGTCAGATACCCATCGTAACACATAAACATGAACAATAACTTTATTGTGCATTCATGTTGTAAAAGATCTTAATATGAACGTTATTGATGAACACAATGACTCAATACAAAGCCATCGTTTGGGTTTTAATCCCTTTAAATGTATCAAAAAGGTTTGACACTGTCGAATTACCTGATATTTTGGATCGTTGACAGCCAAGCTCAATATTTATAATACCATTAACCAATCATTCAAAGACTCTACTAACTGAAAAAATACGGTTTTTAATTTGCTTTGGAATCAATACATAGTAAGTCATTTGGGGATAAACCAAGTACCTAACTAATCCATTGGCCGAATCTTATACATTCAATATCACAGGCATAATGATGAACTCTTGCTGGTTGACCGATCGAGTAGGTGGAAGTACCTTCTCGAAACAACAGTAAAGTGGATACCGTTATTTTGTATGTTGAAATGTTTCCAGGAGTTTGGAGAGCAGCCCGAGTCTGAGAAGGCCACGAGCGAGGAGTACTCCGTCGCTAAATGGCTGAAAGCCAACGTGCCCACTAAGAAGACCAAGTTCTTGAACCACCACGTGGAATATTTTACTGGTAAGTTATCAGAAACTGAAGGTTTTTGTAGCGGTATAGTTATGCAGTCTGTTTCTACCATCAGCCCCCGTACCATACAATTTTGAAACAGAACACTTTACGTTGTGGAAGCGAGACACCGCATAACACTAGGCGTAAAAGAGAGGCTTTATTAATATTTACATCTATAAAGGAAATTTGAATAATGATGGACAAGAGCGCGATTCGAACTTACGACCTTCGCCTAACCGTGGCGCAGCTCTTACCAACTAAGCGACCGTGTCAATGCTCGCAGCCATCGAATTTCAAGTTTCCTTTTAGTATTTACGTCTTATGGGTGACGTCAAAGGTGCTGTTATATTCGAATTTAAAAAATGTTACCAATTTGCTGCCAGTACAAGCCAATCCTTAGTTCTACGAGCTTTATTTCACAAGCTTAACATTTAGGTATACTGTCGTCAGAGCAAGCCAACACAAATCAAAGATTAAAATCCTCACCTATAAGAGGCGACATTCGGTAACCTAAACCAAAAATAACGCTACATATATTTAAATGGTAATATTTTTTAAATTCTAACATGGCGATGGCTTGGTGCCAAGTGACGTTGCATTTCCTTTATGTGGGGCCGTGTGGATCCACTCAATCTTCGCCACTGAACTTCCGCCGTAGTAAAATTTATCTTTAAAAAATCTGAAGGAATTTACTCATATTTGTATAAAGTTTTTTGTTTATTTCTGGACGGTATCGTCTGGAATCTTGAAGTATGAGTATTTTTTTACCTTATAGCGTGTACCTGATCTTTTATCTTTTTGCGAACTTCCTTTCTTTTGTTGAAAAGGTAGTGTAGACCAATTTTTCTTGAGGCTTCGAAAGGAAAGAAAGATTGATTGATAGACAGAGTGTACTGCTAGGTACTTTATTGCGCCGTTTCTTCTACCCAGCTGTAGCAATAGAAAGCGGTGACGGGCGGGCGTTTTGGGGATTGCTGAGATGTAATTTAACTATCAAAAAGTACTATTATTATAATAGTCTAAAATGAATAAGAGTTTTTCATTGTCATGTAAGGCAGAATATTAAAATTTATCAAACGTAATTATAAGTTATTTATGCGATTGTACTCATGATATTCCGTTACAGAATAATACCCATAATTTAATACTAATTTCTTGATAGGGATAAACCCAACTGCTTAAGTTGGATTTAATAAAAAGCTTATTTCTCCCTAACAGCTTTATGAACACACACACACACAAAAATAATAGATCTTTAATGTGAAATACAATCGCAAATCTTAGGATTTACGCTTGTTATAGGAATTGTAAAGTAACTTCGCCCATCCTGTCATAATACTGGACCTAGCCGCAGTTTACGACACTCGGAAAGTGATAAATGGTAATTCAGTGTAAATTGTACTAACTGGTCAGATATGTAGGTCGCTACGGTTGTTAGACAGTTAAAATATAAGCAGGTTTGGTGATCAATGGAGCAGGTCAACGACCCACGATTACTATACCTAGCAGTGAAAATCGAGTAGGAATCTGTTTAGTATTTCTTGAGAGTTACACACGACGTAACAACATATGTACATACAAGATTACCCATTATGGAAGAAGGAAGTCAAACTTATTGTACCCCAGATTAAAGCCGAATGCTTAGATATTTCCGATTAAATATGAGAAAACTGAGTGATGAATGATGTAAACCGTTATAAACTACAGATGTTAAAATAAAATGTCGTTTAAAATAAAGTAATCGTAGCTAACAGTAAATACATACTTAGTCTGATCCCATGTATTCTTGGGTAAAAATGGAAATAGCCGGACGACCAATTGAGTAAAGTATAAGCACCAGAAATTAACTCGAAACACATTACTCCAATTGAATGCAGTTTATTTGATAACGGAACTATTTTAATTAAAACCTTAACTCTTCACTTCGTCCTAAAATCTTTGCTAAGAGGGCCTCTAACTAATGTCAATTTGTCATTTCAGGCACAAAAGCAGTAGATGCGCTGCTGACATCAAAATGGGCGACGGGCAAGAATCCTATCTTCACTACCAGGCTGGAGGTCACAGATTACCTGCACAAAATGTTATTACACAAACTGTTTCACAGAGCTAAAAAGGTGAGTCTATCTTCCACAAATATTTTTTGAGCTTAGGTTTTTTCGGTCTCAAGCCTGGACGCGTTTGGTTTGGTCCCGCTAAAATTTCGGTTAAGCAGTTAAAATTTCCCTACAGCTAAAATAAAATTTCCAAAACTCCTGAAACCGTATAGAGGCCCTTGATAAAACGCGTATATGTGTTTGAACAGCTGCGTTTAAAAACTACGAATTGCCCGAAGACAATTAGGGTGACCAAAATAAAGTTTTTCAGTCACAAAAAAAAGATGTCTCAAAACTGTAACAGATGGACTGTTAGTTACGCCAGTTTGTATTACTTTATTCATCATCAGCCAATAGAAGTCCACTGTTGAACAAAGATCTCCCTCTCAGAAAAAGGTGGGGGATGCCATAATCCCCGCGCTAGGCGAGCGGTTTGGGGACCGCAGTCTTGGTGGAGAAGTTATAGATGATGCTGATGCCTATCTTCTGGATTTTCCCTTAGTCGCCTCCAACGACACCTTCGAGACGAAATGGGCCTCCCTATTTCGTCTTGTGGGTGTCTATACTATTCTGGCCCGCACTCCACGGGTATTTTATTACACCTTGTAATATACACCTTGGACTGCCTCGTTGGTCTAGTGGTTTCTAAGCGCGACTGCTGAGCACGAGGTCCTGGGTTCGAATCCCGGGTCGGGCAAAGTGTTATTGGGTTTTTCCATTAGGTAATTCTCAGTAGCAGCACGGAGTCTGGATTTGTGCCCGGTTGATGGCAATAGGCTCGCCATCTATGGGCTCGCCCCCTATTACATTGGGTCCTAAAACATAACTGGCGAAATGTGGGTGTACTATATGTGCACCTCTGCCTACCCCTTCGGGGAATACAGGCGTGATGTTATGTTATGTTGTAATAAAAACTCCTTAGAAACTAAAATTGAAATCTATTAAATTGCAAGACGTAAATCTATGTATTTGCGTATTAATTGTGTAGTACAGTGTAAAGAGTGACCTTCGGAACAAGTTCGACTGACGTCGGGCAGATAAGACGGTGATAATTATGCGAGACACGTGTTTATGTATCAATACTGTTAATTTGGAAGTGACTGATTGCTGTTATCTAGTAAAGTTAAGGCCGTCTTGAATTAGTTCAGGGACTTAGTCCTTGTGGTTTATCACATAAATAAGGACCTTCAAGCCCGCGTGCTAAGGCCGGTCCGAACGGATGACTTCAGTTTTTCTTACCATGTATCGAAAGGCATATTAAGTTATCTTAAATAAAGATATGAAAGTCCTGTCTTGATTTCAGTCATTTCTAGTTGCTACAATATCTTGCTAATTGTCCAAACACTGTTTTTGAGTTTCTACCAATTCATTATAAGCATCCATCACACAATCATTCAATCTACTTTGATCTCCATTAATCTGCGTATGCGCCGCCTATGTACAACTGACAAATAAGGTTTTATATATGCGATCTTATAACGAATATATTTATTTCAGGTTCCTGTAAGCGAACAAGAATTGAAGGGCAAATCGAAGAAAAAGGAATTAGAGAAATCAAGCAAAAGTGGCGATGAAAAGGATGGAGAGAAGAGTCAGGCGAGCGCCTGCGAAGGAAAGGTGAGCTTTGAGGAAGGAGTATCTCTAGTACATTATATACATACATATGTACAGTCAACCAAGAAAATGTTTTAGTTTTGACAAGTTTCTGTAAGATATAATTGTCACCAAGGTTGACTTTAATTACGGAGTAAAAGATAAAAGATGCACAAAATGACGTTTCATCCGAGATATCTGACGTATGAAGTCATGGTTTAATTGTAATTTTGGCGAAAATCGACCTTGTTATATTGTTGGTCGACTGTACTTACAATTATTTTATACATACTTAAGCTTTTAATATCCGCAGATGTTTGCCCCGAGTCTGGGTGTTAGTGTATGTGATATTTCATGTTTGTGAAACGCATCCACAATACAGGAGAAATTCTTAGTGAAACCATGGTTTTTTTAAGAAACAATCAAGCTTGATTTAAAAAAATAAACATGGTATTAAAGATATTTCATTCAAGCAATTCAAAATGTGAGAAAACTTACCTTTCACGTCTTTCCAGGACACAAAAGACGTTAAAGAAAAAGAGAAGAAGAAACGCAAGATACGTCTAGAGATGCACATGGATCAGGTATTCTTGGACACGTTGGACGCCTACGTCTGGATATACGACCCGAAGCCGTGGTACTACTGGGTGTGCGGCATACTGGTCGTCTTCGGAACTATCACGGTCTGCATGTTCCCGCTGTGGCCGGCTACTGTCAGGTATTTATTATCTTTCATACATATTTCCTATAAATTTTTAAACAACGTACATAATAACATATTTTAAAAAATGTAGTTTTTTATAAATATTTAAAGTAAACGCCTCGTTGGTCTAGTGGCCGCTAATCGCGACTGCTGAGCACGAGGTCCTGGGTTCGAACCCCGGGTCGGGCAAAGTGTTACTGGGTTTTTCCATTAGGTAATTCTCAGTAGCAGCACGGAGTCTAGATATGTGCCCGGTTGATGGCAATAGGCTCGCCCCCTATTACATTAAGACCTAAAAACATAACTGGCGAAATGTGAGTGTACTGTATGTGCCCCTCTGCCTACCCCTTCGGGGAATACAGGCGTGATGTTTGACTGTATACCCAATTTTAATGTATATTTGTATAATTTCCAGGAAAGGCGTATACTACCTAAGTATCGCGGCGGCCGGTTTCCTGGTGATGATCATAGCTCTAACGGTGGTCCGCGTGGTGGTGTTCTGTCTGGTGTGGATGTTGACGCTGTCGCGGCATCATCTGTGGCTGCTTCCAAATCTTACTGAAGACGTCGGCTTCTTCGCATCTTTCTGGCCGCTTTATAAGGTATGTTGGCTTTCATTTTATGTGTTTTTTACATATTTTAGTAAATACTTCTATTAAAAGTTAAATAGAAAGAGAAGTACTATGTAGAGGTAGCTTGAATTGACGCTAGAGTATTGTATGAGCTGGTTACACGATTTTTGAATTTAACATTCTATGGATATAGAATTTCTTTGTATGACAATGTAAAAATATAGATGGTGCAAGAGCAAATTAAATTATGTGTATTAATAAACAAACGAACCTGCCTTTAATATTTGAAATGGACAAAAGTGACAGTTTTAGCAGCTGCTAAGTAGAATACGACGACTTATAGCTGATAATGTGGTCTTGCCTTATGCAAAAAACGAACCCTGGACAAGCGTTGTTTAGGCTGTCAGTAAAACCTGTCCTATAATAACTTTCGTGAGTGTTATCCATATTATCTACTATATTTACCGGTTTTACTCACATCAATATTCGGGAATGCCCGACTAGTTTCCGACTCTAACGGAGCCCTTATTCATGAGCAGGTGACGTGGCGGAGTCGCGGTCTAATACATTTGTAACACTTCTCGGTTCTACAAGTTAAACACACTTAATTTCAGTACGAATACCGCGGCCCGGGCTCAGATGCCGACAAAGCATCGAAGAACAAGAAAAAGCGCAAGAAAGACAAACTGTCGGACGACGAGGGAGAGAAGACGCCCTTGTTGGAGGAGAAGCCTGATGCTGAGGCGAGCGCCGAGCGCGCGGAGGAAACTAACGAGGAAGCGGTTGTGGAGACTAAGTGAGTAGCTTAATATCATTGGTGTATACCCTATACCCTTTACTGTACTCCTGCCAAGATATATACAACATTTCATCAAAATCGCCTCAGTGATTCAGGCGTAAAATGGTGACAAACAAACTTACATTCGCATTTGAATTTTAGTAAGGATAGTTTGTATGTTTCGCTCACCCTTCGGTCACTTAAACCCTTTTTTCACATAACAAGAAATCTAATTTAATAAATAGTAAGTACAGTAGTAATATTTTAGAATACAGAGGGGCGTTAGCAAATGTTTTTCATTTGCAAAAATATCCCTTTGAGCCTGTGTTTGCTCGTTGACTGACACGTCACTAAAAATGAGAGATATATTAGTGTAAACCCCTCTTTTTGTAGTATGTGAAGGCTCATAATAAAGGATTTTCCTCTACCTTGCTCTTTAAAGATATGCACAATTGTATAATGTACATATATACTACCTACTTGACTTAAAAAGCACTGATAACCGGGTATGACCGATGGACTGCCAAGGCAGAGGTCTTAAGTTTAAATCCCGGCACGCACCAATGTCTTATCGAATTCATGTGCGTACGGTAAATTAGTTACCGGTTGCTAAAAACGCTGCAGAAAAACATCGTAAGGAAACCGGCACACCTGAGAGATTTTTAATGGTGTTTAAAGCCATGTTAGGGGCCTACAGGTGGTTTAAACTCTGTCACCAGGTTGTTCATCAACCATACGGTAAGAAGACCTACTTGTCTACTGATTCCTCTGCTAATCACTAGTCATTCTGTTTAAAGGTCTGAACAAGACACAGCGACGCCTCCCGCCGACAAGCAATCAGAATCCGAATCGGAGAACAGTCAGCGCTCCTCCACCGACCGGGACTTCGAGATCGTTGAGCCCGCGGACGTCGAGCCCGACCGGGACGAACACGCGTAGGGGGGCTACAGGGGAGGGGGGCTACAGGCTACAGCTGCAGGCTACGACAATATGCACGTGTGTGGGTATGTAACATAAGCGTATATTTGCGTAGTGACGGTAATACGCAGGTCCGTACGTTAGTACGTGCGTATACGTAATCTAATACGTATGCATACGTATTCCGATATCAATATTAGGTTCCTTTGGATTCGTATTATTGCGTGTGTGGATATTTGATGATGTAGCAATGTGATGAGCCATTTTTGTCAGATGTCCAGACACGAATGATATATATTGCGATATGCGTACGCGCATAAATCACGTTGATTCCCTTCCTAGGTATATAATTGTCTCGAATCACTGTAGTGTGCCAGGGTCTCATTTACGTTGCATTTACTAGTGTAGCTACTATTGTAAATATTTTGGTACTGTTTATTCTTTTTTTTTATTTGTAAATTTATGTGTTTTTTTTGTAAACAAACCTTATTTTTATTTCTGTAAATCATTCAATATCAAAGCTGACCCTGGCACGAAATATAACCATATAATAATAATAAAAATATAAATATTCATACTGCCATAAATTACCTGTTTCATGTTCTATAGTTATAATCTAAAACTATAATTGCAATAAGATTAGACTTTTTAACAGACTTGCAGTTGTTTCAATCGAATTTGATCTCTATCCCGTTGACATAAGAATAGTATTTACATCAAAAACTTGTTAATACTCAGTTGAGTACTGCAGCTGTTATTCGTCTTATCACCATGCCTTAGAAGTCAAATTCCCTTGTATAAACTGTATATAGGATGTGTTAAAATGTCCAATGTTGTTGCAATGGATTATAAACCATGCAATGAATCTACTGTGAGGAAGGAAGCCATCATACATACATACCCACCTACACGGTGCTCTGTAATCAGTGTAGACACATTTAGGTTATATTAGGTTAAATTCCGAGTATTTCCTTATGAGTATTGTCGCTTATCCAATGTCGTAACAATCTGCGCTAAATCAAGCTATTAAATTTGGTTAGTGATTAAAAATTTAACTGTTTCACTAAAGTTAGGGCCAAATATGACTTTGTAAAAAGCATGCGCACGCGCAGCTGTCGTGTTTGACCTTGATGAACCAGATAATTCGATGGTAATACCAAATATTCGGTTTAGAGATCTGAAGTGGAACAGAATTATTGAAATGACGTTAAAATTGACTGATTTTGTTAATTCATGTGATATAGTGGGAATTAATGTATTGAATTATAGTGTTTGTAGTCGATAGTTAAGCTTTTTCTCTTGACGCAAGCTCAAAATTATTATTTTAGTCCAATTCGCAAATTAACAAAATCAGTTGAATGATTTTTATATTCTCGATTGGCATCAATCATTCTTTTCGCTCTCTCATGTAAAGGAACGGAGAACGAATGAGTGAAGATGACAGGTCGACGAAAGTCTGTGACGTAATAATAATAATATATGATTTTAGACATGTTGTAAAGAATTCTTCACACTTTCACACGGAGATATGCGATTGTCTGTTACTTGGAAACTCGTGAACCGTGTTTTAAAAAAAGAAATGTATGGCCCAATCGTGTCTCGGTGTCGGCCATCTTTAATACGTTCGGCAAACTTCGTGCATCTTCGGCGACAGTGTGAAGGAATTCATTTGCGCCGTATTTGTGCAATTATGTTTTACATTTGCATACATTTTATTGATGTTTGTTATGTCCGTCAGGTTTTGTGATCCGGATCTTTTGTGACGATTCGATATACAAAAATGGTATTTATATCGTTTGGAATTAGGTTGCTATTAGCCAAACATACCGACCTATAATTAACATAAATTTCAAATTTATACAGTCACCAGTCACTAATACACTATTATTTTCCGACGTCATAGTTTTATATTAACATCACAATTATTCCTCATCCAACATCATTATTCGTTGACGTCATATTTCTATTCATCTAATCTACATTACATAATTATTCGTTATACATTATTAATACTTTGCCATACATTCCTTTTTTATCTAGAAATCTATCAGACATCTTTTCAAGTCATTAATATACTATACATAATACAACCACAACGCAAATTCGTATCGACAAATAAACCCGTTCGTAACTATTTATAGCTTTGAATTTATAATACCGTAAATTGCTTACAAAAACTTTTATAATCAGATATTGCAAAATTAACGAGATTGAGAGACTAATATGAATATTTATAAGCAATATGATTTTGCGTCTTTTCTTAACTCGTTGAGTAAGCTTAGTAGACACAATAAAAGCAATTGATTTGTACACTGGGCAGTGAACGGGTTAGGTCTGCCATGTTTGTATAACGTGTGTGTACTATATTCTACTAAAACTAATCAGTAACTTACTATTTCCTTTTATACAATTATTTAATTAGTCTTTGTGTATTCCTTGACGATAATTGAATATTAATTCTTGTATATCAAATCGTTCGATCACGGCTCTTTAATAATTTGGTGCTGTCTACATTTTTGTGAATAATGAATATTTATTTCGCGCGTCGCGACGTTTTTGATTTACGTGCATTTTTTTTCACAAATACATTGTTTTTTTGTAAATACGCTGGCACTTGTATCAAGATCTAATTGTCGAACTACGAGGTGTATCATGTTAATCAATGGTATTTCAATAAAGTGATACTCTTTTTATATTTGTTTTATTTACACTTTATATTTAATTTAAATGTACAATACATTTTATGTTAGAACAACGTAAGTATATAGTGGCGACATGTTTATAACAGTGGCAGATTAGAACTAAAATTATTTGGTGGAAAATCTGTCAAAATTGATAACATAACAGCGTTTGAAATCGCCTTTTATTCATACAAATATAGCCATTCAAAATATGTTTAACAAAATTTTACTTCTACGCTACTAAATTTGTCTTTCCTTATGCATGGTATGGCGTAAAATTACACATATTTATCTATCTTTTTGTAACATAAAGCTTCAGTTTAATTTAGATCTAGTGAACAACGAAGTAACGTTGATTTAAACGTCTGAATAATACAAATGTCTTGGATAAACACTAGATTGGGACATTATATTGAATCTATGAGTATTTGAATTTCGAATGTCAAGTCTACAAGTTGCCGCGCTTTTCTTGCTCCAGTTCTATGGACTCAAAGAGAGTCTTGAAGTTGCCAGCACCGAATCCCTGCGAAGTAAAATTTTTGATGTTTTTGTGTATCACACACATAGAGACACAATTTTTATGATTGCTTAAAATAACAGGATTTCAAAATTTAACTATTTACACAATACAGCGACACGTTACGGCGAAAGTCGCGGGTTCAAGTCCCGCTCGTGTCCATCATTTTTCAAGTTTCCTTTATCAATTTATATTTACACAATGTTAGTTTAAGTAATCATTAAACGTCTCTGAGTGCGGCTGATTATAATGTAGTTACCTATTTATCCTAAGACTCCACTAACTAATTTAAGTTTTACTCAAATGGCATTAGTTCTAACTCATGGAATTTATTCCATCTTGTGTTATTGGGTGTGATACCTCTGCCTATTCCTTTGGAGAATACAGGCGTGACGATATACCTGTATAGCCTACATACAAAGAACTAACTATTTTACTCACATTATGGTTTCTCCTCTGTATAACTTCCAAGAACAAGGTGGGCCTGTCTTGAGTGTTCTTCGTGAAGATCTGCAGCAGGTATCCGTCGTCGTCGTAGTCTATCAATATGTTCAAACGTTCTAGCATGTCTATGCTCTCCGCCACCTTGACCTTGCTCTGTTTGAGACGTTCTCGTATCAACGTGTAGTACTTAGAAGGTATAGACAAAAACTCTACGCCGCGTGCGCGCAACTTTTCGATCTGTGGACAAGATTGATCGTGGAGAAATGTAAACGAGTTTGTTTTACTATGTCAAAAAACATGAAAAATAATGTTTGATTATAAATTATCTATAACGAGTTTCCTTAATTAAAATTTTTATTAAAACCTACACCGACAGACAGTTCCGTACCTAGAGTATTAAGATATTAGCAAGCATTGTGTATTAGGCCTACTCACAGCGGTAATAATGTCTTCGGTGTTAAGAGCAATGTGCTGGACACCTGCCCCGCCGTGGTACTCCACGTACTCCTGAATCTGACTCTTCTTCTTGCCAGCCGCGGGCTCGTTGATGGGCACCTTGACAGTCTCCTCCCAATTGGCCATCACTATGGAGCGCAGTGCCGAGTACTCGGTGCATACCTGCGAGTCGTCTACTGACCAGAATCTGGGAAAGAAATTGTGTTTCAATGCCTTTCAAATAGATTGGTATTTCATTGATAATTTCGACATGGATTTTGGATAGTGTCGAATGTGAATACAAAGATATTTCCAGACCCCCTTACCATGGACTCTTAAAGCAGGACAGTTTACGTTGTAGAAGCGGGACGCCGCATCACACTGCACGTAGCGAGAGAAAATGTCTTGCTTAAAGAATTCATGGTAAGGAGGCAGGAGGTCTTCTACTAAGTCTCGGCAAAAGTCCAGACATATAGAACTGATCTAAACTGCAAGAGACAGCCTCGTTTCTGATCGCAAAGAAAAGTAGTAGAATATAACAATGTTAATAAGAAGACTATCAGGTGAAGGAAGGTGAATCGTAACGAGAATCATGGACGGGAAGCCAAGACCAGGACACCAAGATAATTCTTGTTTGTATAAAACACAGTTTCGGTTCAGTCACATGTGCTCATAGATGTTAGTACCTACATCTGCGAGTGCTAAATGTACCATTTTGATTATGAACAAATATTACTCCACTACATTTGATCATCTTTGCAGTAAGCCCTTAGAACCGACAGCATGAGTGATAAGTTAGTTAGCAGAAGCACTATTGCCATGTTCTCTTACCTGTGGAACTGCAGACACCTTTCGTACCAGGAGGCGGCCGCCTCCATGCCGTTGTCAGGCTGGTTTCCGACCACGTGGTCGATGAAGTTGATCTCCACTTTTGGTCTATGGGAAGAGGTAAGTTAGGTAAGGTTCGGTCTCGTCTCTTGTTTGATGAATTTTCTGCCTGTTCAGTGGAACTAAGAATTGGTTTTATTTGACGTCACCAAGAGACAAGTCCGGTGTGGGCTAGATGACATAATATATGAGGATTACAGAAACTTGGGGGTATTAGACTCCAAATCGCGTACTTCTTTGAGGACTAGCTTCCGCCCGCGACTCCGTCCGTGTGAATTTCGAATGTTTAATTAGAATAGCCTATAGCCTCCCTCGATAAATGGGCTATCTAACACTAAAATAATTTTTCAAATCGGACCAGTAGTTCCTAAGATTAGCGCGTTCAAGCAAACAGACTCTTCAACTTTATAATATTAATAATAAATAATATATAGTATAGTATAAGTAGGTATATAGATTTATGGTGTAGCTGCCTAATGTACCTACGTGATGTATACTGATAAGATTATTTAGTAATAAAGAGTTTCAAAAAGGGTAAGCTTTGGAGTTTCTTGCTGGTTGTTCTCCATGATAATGACATTTTTGAATTAAAAAAAATGTAATTTTTCTGCAATACTAATTGAGTAAGGGTGTGTACAAATTAATATAAGTATTGGCATATCTGTATGAGAAAAGACGTTTGCCATGTAGTGCGACAGTTATAGACCGGTACTTACAAGAATTTGTTGATGGGATCATTGGTTAGCAGCTGGTATCCAGGCAGGAAGGGTCCCTCGTATTTTGATCTGTCCACTAAGGTGTGTGTGTTGTCTCCATACTAATGAAAAGTAAGAAAAATATGAGTGTTTGTCCGCAGTTTTGGTTAACATTATACTTGGTGAGTATTAATGAGTGCCTATATTTAAATCCTTGTTAAATCAATTGTAAAAATAAATAAAAATATTGTGCACAAAACTTAACGATGTTGATAAATAATGATATAATTAATCATTGTTTATCACCTACTAACATTTAATGTTAAACAATCTTTTTGTCCGCACTTCATTCTGAACAATAAATTACAAACATACAAACAAACATACATACATACAAGTGAAGCTAATAAAAAGCGTGTAAAAAAACACATATTTTTACGTCATACCGTCTTCAGAGTAGCCATCCTCACGACTCCAAACTCGTCCTCCTCTTGCCAGAGGTCCCTCACTACCTCAGCGCCCTGCTTCTTCGCGTACCCCAAGATATAGTCTAAGTTCTCCACGTGGAACGCGACGTCTCTCACGAAGTCGCCATGGTAACCGACGAACTTTGTTAGTTCTGTTTCCTCTGGCTCATACTGAGCTTGGAACACGAATATGATCTAGAGAAAGGAAGGATTGAGCTTGAGACTTTTTGAAATAACTATGAGCTTGTTGGGGTGCCAATGCTATATAAGGAGTCCTCAAAATGTCCTTAGTTCATCTGTAGTAAAGGTGAGGTGAAGAGTCAGCGTAACAAACTCCCCAGAAAAACATTTTTATATTTGCAAATTGTACTTATTACTATAAATTTCTTATGTATCATAGGTGAATTATAGCAAAAACTTTATTATAATAGTATATGGAACACCCAGGCTTATAGACCGGTGGTTTCCGCAAATATGCCTAATTGTTTGCGGGAATATTAGACCCTGTTCTGAAATCGAAGCTTTATGTAAAATACCTAGCAATAAACAACGATATCCAGTGATCCCGACTTACGAATCATAGAATATAGCGTTCTAAAAGTATTACGTCACATCTATAGAAAATGCCAACCCGCAGTAAGCCAGCGTGGTGATCATAACATATCACGCCTGTATTCACCGAATGGGCGAGAGGTGCACATATAGTGAACCCACATTTCGCCAGTTAAGATTTAGGTCCCAGTGTAATAGGGGGCAAGCCTATTGCCATCAACCAGGCACAAATCCAGACTCCGTGCTGCCACTGAGAATTACCTAATAAAAAAACCCAGTAACACTGCCAGACCCGGGATTCGAACCCAGGACCTCGTGCTCAGCAGTCGCGCTTAGCAAACACTAGACCAACGAGGCAGTCAGCGTGGTGATCAATGATCAATCATAAGAAAGGAGGCATTTGCACTGTAGTGGGATAGTTATAGGCTATTATTATTATAGTCCTGCCCTCTATATTCCGTCCTACTTATAGCATGGATAATATTTACATGAGTGTAGTATAAAATACCAGTATTGGCTCTAATAAATGCCACCGAGAGGCTCGCCCAGTGATCATAATACCTGTTTACCTTATTCATTCTGACGGCATACGAAGCTATTTTTCTCGAACCAGTCTCGAGTCCTCTGTATGCTAGCGGCTCGAAGCCAAATCTTGACACATAGTAACTGGCTGCCTGTAATCAATAATAATATGACCTTGATGACGTGATAATAAATCCCTACTAATATTATAAATGCGAAAGTTTGTGAGTATGGATGGATGTTTGTTACTCTTTCACGTAAAAACTACTAGATGGATTTGAATGAAATTTTATATGAACGTAGCTGACACCCTGGATTAACATATGGGCTATCTTATCCCGGAAATGTAGTGGGTAACACCGCGGGGCGCAGCTAGTTAATAATAAAATAGGTAATCAATTATTTGGGTTTTTTATCCAAAGCTTTCTTACTGCGTTCTTGTATTAGGAATATGAGTGGATCAGCTTAATTAATTAAGATACGTAGGTAATATTTAGGTTTATAGTTTATTCCAACATGTTGCATTCCAACCGGGTGTCTGGCTTATTATTTGACCATTTTGAGCTAATCTTATTTTAGCTCATATCAGTCAATACAAGAAGAAATAGACGATTTCGAATTGTTATACAACTTAATCATATAATTATAATATAATTAATGTATTTACCGATATAACTAACTTGACATTATTATTTAGTTTAAAATATTTCTGATTACCTGTTTGGCGTTAGACACCCAGAATGTTAAGTGATCGAAGGCCAGGAAACGCCCATCTTCTGGTTTTTTACCTTTGTCTGTGTAAGACGTCTGAAAAACGATAATAATTATTAAGTAAAACAACCTCTAAACAAACAAAAAACATAAGCATGTATACAATATGTAAAATCATAAAATGATACATTTGACTTTGCTTGCCATTCAAACTTCTCTAGACATCGTCTCATGGAAATATTTTTAACTCGTTTAAATATAATAATTATATTAAATTTTAAAAATCGTCGCCCCACACTATGAATTTCTTCTGTATCGTGGGTGCGTTCCACAAACGGAAATATCACATACACAAACACGTCGAGACAAACACCTACGGGTCACACAATGTTTTGTCCCATGCGAGAATCGAACCCGTAACCCTTAGCGCAGCAGTCCAATCGCTTAGCCATTGCGTCAATACGGTTGTCAATTTTGAATACAAGATTCTTAACAAATATTGTACGTGTATAACAATTTAAAACATGTTATTTTATAAATCGAATCACTTCAGT
Source organism: Abrostola triplasia (assembly GCA_946251915.1). Taxonomy (NCBI): domain Eukaryota; kingdom Metazoa; phylum Arthropoda; class Insecta; order Lepidoptera; family Noctuidae; genus Abrostola; species Abrostola triplasia. The sequence goes on along the minus strand of OX276432.1, from coordinate 9,649,389 downwards.
TCTTAAATCGATATTTTGTTTTCAAATATCAATATTTAAAAAACTACAGAAAAATGAGACAAAATGTCAGAACATTCCGGCAAATTTTTCAGTAGATTTTTTGACATACTATATAATTAATTACGTCAATATAATTATAAGCTAGCAGCAAAAGTGCAACAAAAAACTATTTTAAAATATAACAAATACACCGAATCAAGACAACTAAACTAATTAGAACATACCATACTTCCTTAAAGAAAACACAATATTATAAACTTCAACTATTTGCACTGAATGTGTTTGTATATGAACCTCTGATGTAACACTAAAAGATAGTGGTCCTAACCTGTGTTTATATGGTACGGAGAAATAAAGCAGTTTTACAAGAAAACGATAAACATAAGCTCGGGTACACACAAACTGGAAAAGTGTTTTGTTACCGCTGGAAAAATCTGGAAAATAAAGAATTGAGCGACATATTTATTTAAATTTAAAGTAGGTAAATATAATTATGTAACAACTAGATACATAAATACATCTATAGAGTACATTTCAAGATCAAAATTAGCCAAATCGGTCCAGCCGTTCTCGAGTTTAACGAGACTAACGAACAGCAATGAATTTATTATACATATAGATGCTTCAGTTGGAGCTTTCTTCATGTATCATTATTCTATTGTATTAGGTAGTCTCTTTTACTAGTAAGCCACAATAGCGCCTATCCTTTGAACTTGAAGAGTAACGAGTTCAAAACCGTAAAATTTTGGTATACATCCGTCTCAATAACTTAAAAATAAACATATAAACTATACATCATTTTGTGTGAACGAGATCTTATATAAGTGGTCAACCGGCGCCAGTTGTCGAATCACCGTGCGACTATCGCAGGCGAGCCTCCGTCACACTGTGCTACCAATATGTATATGGAAAAAAGCTGCAAATGACAATTTGACAGCACTGTTTGTAGTTAGCAATCTTCAGAACTGTATTACACCTAATCCCCATTATTCATAAAAAATGACAATTTAAACCAGGGACTAAATTAGTCCCGTCACTATAGTTTTCATGCCAAAGAATTGAGATGTCAGATTTAATACGGGATTTAGTTAATGCCGGTATGATTCCCGTCTATCAATGGGTTACATGAGCATATGATCCGCGTCTATGAATAAAAGGGTTAAAGATTAGATTATTGGTTGATCAAAACGTTCCATTTTTTGGTGGAATTTTAATACACAGTTCAGCAAAGCGCTTGAAATATTTTAATCCTTTTATATTTTAATTATATTATCGTGAGCGAAAAAGCGTATATGAGGAATGTGATGCGTGTGAATGAAGCAAAAGATGTATGCCAGGATCGTAGCAAATGGAAATCCGTGGTCTCTGCCTACCCCTCAGGGAAACAGGCGTGACTTTATGTATGTATTATCGTGAGCTATATTCTAACCTACTTTTACAAATACGAGCTTTAGCTACGGTTTCTTTTCTATTGATACATGTATTCTAAAAGCATTTTCTTAAACAACTTCCTTACTACGTAATAACCCCGACTTTATTTACGTAAACAACATTGTTTTCTTTGTGCATACCACAATCTATTTACTATTTTGTCCACCTTGTAAGTTTCTGCCCACTGCGCAGATCACGCGGTAAACAAAATGCTAATGTGATTGGATATAGAAAACTGGATTTTGTGGCAAGTCAAGCACAGAGACGGGGTGAAGTCGACGTCACTAGATCTGTGTTCTGACCTACTAATTTGAGACTAATACCCATTGATTCTAGCATTGTTTAGAACAATAGAACCTTTGTTATGCGATATCTACCTCAGCTCAAAATAAACAACAGCCTTCATATTCAAAAACGAGGATCATACCAGCATTAACTATACCCCTAATTAAGTCTACTGACATCTCTATTCTTTGACATGCAAACGACAGAGACAGGTATACTTTAGTCCATGGTTTAATTCGACATATTTTTATGAATAAGGCTTTAGGGTTATTCATATATTAAATTACATCATAGTAAACTAAAAATAAATAAGTACATACAGAGAAAAACTGAAATTGTACAATGGGCGGTCTTATCACACACGGCGATCTTTTACAGAATTATCTTTTACTTAAGTAATTCATAATTATCATTTTTAATGAATTATAGTATCTCATAACTATGTCCTATTTATATTAAAACATTAAGATTGCTGTTAATTTTTTATTGATATAATACCTTTGCGTTTTAGACAGTTTCAAAAAATCGTCAAAGCCTTTTCTTCATAAAATAAGTTACTTCAAAAATAGTGTTAGTGCTTCATAATACTTAAGATGTAGCTTAAAAATAAATATTAAAAGTCACTACATTTTATATTCAGCCAAACCGGCAATATTATATAATCAAAAAGTTTCTTAACACTAAAATAAATTGCTACAACAACCACTTACTTATAAAAAAATCACAATGCCGAACAATGGTTTAATGTATACCTGTCACTGTCGTTTGCAAGTAAAAGAATAGAGATATCAATAGACTTGAGAAGTGGTTAACATAAAACACATTTAGCATCGTTTACAAGCAAGAGTGGTCTCGAGAATATTATTTATTTAGTATAGTACGTCGAGCAGTCTCTACTCCACATTAGTAGCAGTCGGAGTCCGGTACGGGTCGGTCGGCCATTTTACATATCAGACCACCGTTTTATATTACAAAATGTTGCGCAATGATTTTATAGGTTCTAGAATTTTCCATGGCTGTTAAAATTGCTTTAACTTTTAACGCCTTGACTGTGCGCTAAGTAGATATAATACTCACATAGTTAAGCAATCGCTATGTACCATATGCGGTACACTGGACAGTGAAAGGGTTAAGGTACATAAAGATGGTTAGGTGTCTTGTAGCGAGGTGCTTTCTTTTTTATTTAGGGGGAGAACCTTCAATCCGTGTCTAGTCACTCCCTGAGCGTACATCTACTTTGGGGTCACTTGTTGGAGAAACAGACCGAGAAGGGTTTACCAGTAGTAGTACCCACCACAAAGAATTCTACTAGTGCCCAGTGTGCAATAGGTATGTCTTTCGTATTTCATTATTATACTTAGCAAATCAAGCAACAATCATGAGGTACTTAAGTCTTAAGGTCCATTATGGGCAGGTTAACCATATTATGAACTTCCGCGGTTAGTTGCCTAGTGTCAAGTAAAGCTTATGGGTATTATGTAGGCCGATCCCGGCGGCACTGCAATGCCGGGCCGACCCGTGACGGGAGTGGAGCGAGCCCCTAACATCCCGTCAGTTTTCAAAAATCAGTTTAATATACTGGTCCCTCATTGAGGGAACTTTCAGATATTAAGCTGAAAAGAACAGATACTACACTTTGATCTTAGCCAAAAGGCCGAGAAGCGATGCCGCAGCAAAGTCTCGCTAGGGTAGTCATTCCATCGCGGAGAATCTTAACACCGCCATACAGAAAAGTGACGTCAATGGTACAGCGACATCTATCTTGTTATCACGGTACTACTAAAGTAGGTATTCTCTCCAATCCTAGAGCGGCAGACCTAAATATTTTACTCTTAGAATAGGTATATTTTAAATTTACACTCACATAATATTAATTAATAACGTTGATAGATGCAGACGCACAAAGGCTTTCACCTATCCATTCATTGTTGTAATACTTCATAATCTCTTCAATTCGTTTATGTTTCTGGATAAATAGTTGAATAAAACCATACATTAACTATCCAACAAAAAAAAATAAGTATTCAACTTAAAACAAGTATTAGGTATATACCTCTACTAAAGTAAAGTATTAGGTATATTAGTCACTACTGTTACAGCGCCATCTATACTCAAAGAAAGATACTAACATTATTTTGCCGTCGTTGAACATTTGGAGGGTTAACAGTAGCTTAGGTATTAGTTTGTTATGGGCTGTCTTTAGCATAATGGTAGATAGAATATTTTTAATATTCCATTACATATTAGCAATATACCCATTATTCTCATTGTGGTTTATAAAAATGATGCTTGATAATGGTGGAGTTTTTAAATACAAGTGGAAAAAAACTACGCCATCAGTTTAAATTGTTATAGCGGTAGGTACGGCCTGCCTCTATCAACATCAATTAATTTTGAACCTTTGGAAAGAGCTCTGTATTATGCATAGGTATACGTACGTATCAATTCTCATTACCTCATGAATTAGGTGACTGTATTTAGGATGTGTTTCACCTTACATTACAGGGTGCTAACAAAATAACAGTCAACTTATATATAAGCGCACGTATGCTTATCAATCAGCTAGAGGTAAACTAGACAAAGGATGTAAACGGTTTGATGAATTAACCTTATAAAGATTTTTTTTTTATTTGCCCACTGACAACCCAGCTCTCGATATCGGAAATGTTTGAGTATACTCGTAAAATAGATGCGTTAGTTTGGTAAAAGAAAAAAATATTCATGCCATGATGGTAAATTGGTATTCTACCTCAGCTAAAAGCATGGGATAGATAGATGAGGATAGGGATAGATCCCTTGTATCCCATCCACATGGCACCAGGTCGAAAACTAATAGCAAATTTGATGTACCTAGAATATCTAATTATTATGGGGCAAGAACTCTAAGAAAACGGTTACCATATATGTATATTGAACAGTTTGCCTGTGGACATCAGGAATGAAACTAATAAAAATAAATTTAAAAAGTTATTAAAAAACTACCTTTTAGATAATATAAATACATAAATACTACTAATATACAAACCTGATTACTTAGATTATATTGCACTAACATTTTTGCGTTACTATATGAGACTCAACCGGAGTCCACAGTCAAACTGTTCAAAACAGTTTTGTGGACCAATGTATTAACATAAGTCTAATATTTTTCTGTACTTAATAATTATAAATAAATAGATACTTATCATAGTCTTTGATTCATGACGCGAGTGGCCAAAACTATTTGGCTAAATAAAGCAGGTACCTACATCTTTTCATTAATTTAATTTATATATTTATAGCGTTTTGTAGATGTAATAAATAAGCTACAGCATTTTATTCCTCCCATTAAGTATTTTTAATTCGTTAAGCTATAAAGTAAAGTTTAAAGACTGTTTAATGTAGGAAAATAAAAGGATTTCACAAACTAATGAGGGAATAAAGGATTGATTTGCTGCAGTAAGGGCTCAACCCTTACTGCAGGTTCGATTCAAGAAAAATATTTGTGTGATGTATAAAAAAACGACAACATGTTAAAACAAGTTAGGTGAAGTTAGAATATTTAATTCGATGAACAATGCATTGAAAAAAATACGGTAACTTAACACTTGATGATAAAGTATTCTGTTGTTCACTAATAATTACTTCCTTTTTAACGTCTGTATATTGAACCGTCGAGTGGCTACAAGAAAGAACTATCGATTATCAGTATAATGTAGGCCGATCCCGGCGGCACTGCAATGCCGGGCCGACCCGTGACGGGAGTGGAGCGAGCCCCTAACATCCCGTCAGTTTTCAAAAATCAGTTTAATATACTGGTCCCTCATTGAGGGAACTTTCAGATATTAAGCTGAAAAGAACAGATACTACACTTTGATCTTAGCCAAAAGGCCGAGAAGCGATGCCGTAGCCATGTCTCGCTAGGGTAGTCATTCAACGGCGGAGAATCTTAACACCGCCATTCAGAAAAGTGACGTCAATGGTACAGCGACATCTATCTCGTTATCACGGTACTATCGAAGTAGGTATTCTCCCCTACCGCTTGCAACTCGGTTGCTCCGCGCAACCTTCGTTCATTGTGTAGTGTTAGGTATAATCTGCTGTATGGTGGTAAACTTTTTTAAACGACAATGCTTTCAAATTTACGTATATTATATCTAAACATTAACACAAATATATTAAACAAAGACTTTCCAGAAATGATTTAACTGAAATAAACTAAAGAACAAGACGCTATTAGCATTTTATGCAACCTTAAATATATACTTACCGTCATCTTTGGTAACAGCGCCATCTATGACCTTATAAGCCTGATATAAAATACTAGAGCGAGCTTTACTCAGCGTTGGAGGGTTAACAGAAGTTCACTTCATTAGTTTATAACGTTGTTACTAAGTAATAACTCTTAAAACCCAGTAACACTCTGCCCGACCGCGGCATTCAAACCCAGGACCTCGTGCTCAGCAGTCGCGCTTAGCACCCACCACCCACTAGACTAACGAGGCAGTCAGTAACGAGTAAGTAGATAGATATTTCCAGTCTTTCCCGTAAACGTGTTTATTTAAAAAGGAGTACGTACATTACATCTTATCTTACATGATACATAATAAAAGCCTTTAGGGACTACCCACAGATATAGATCTACATAGATAACGCAAATGCATGTACTTCGCGTGTCCGAACCCCGACCAAGCGTCTAGGTTGGTCGCCGCTAAATGTATGTATGAGTATGAGCGAGAAAATCATAGCGGACGGCTCCAGTTGAATCGTTTGAATCGTGCTGGGCGGATGGGCATCGGCGGCATCGGTGTCTTTGAATCGGTTTGGATTTCCCGTCACTAAATTTTGGCTGTGACGTCACAATAGGTATTAAAAAGTCGGCACGCTTGGTTTCAATACAAATCGTGATACTTGCGTTATCTATGTAGATCTATATCTGTGGGACTACCCAAAGTGCTACATAAGTACCTATATACAGAAAGACAATTGTCCCGTTGTGCAAGCGAGACACCGCGCTGCAGTGTAGTATGGCGTCTCGCTTCCACAACGAGAAATGTCCTGCTTTTAGATTTCATGGTAAGGGCCCAGTTAGGTATTAAGCTGCATCATTTTTCTTGACATCCTCCAAACTTGTCTTGTCTTCATTGGAGTTGTCTAGTCGTTCGATGGCTTCGAACACCCACTTATAGTTCATAGCACCAAAGCCCTGGAAAATAAGCACTAAGTAAAAAACTAAGGAAAATTATATACCTAGTCGACATCCTAAGTAGCTTTACATGTTAAGTCGAATAATTGAAAGAAACAAACATCTATTCAAGTTATTGTTTCAAATAATAGAAACGTCCAAATGATGATTTGAGAATATTTAAGACTTTTACTAATATTATAAGGGTTAGAATTAGAACAACATTTTTTTTCTGCATATCGTACATTCTTTATTTACCTATATATACCTTATTGTACACCAATTTATAAGAAAAATAAACAAAGACTAAGAAAGGGCGGTCTTATCGCACAAGGCGATTTCTTACAGACAACCTTTGGATGGACAAAACAACAGTAGGAAATTACGTATTACGGAGAATCGCGGTGTACATATTGTAGACTAATCACAAATATAATAACTTAAATCAATACACAATGATAACACATTAGTGTCCTACATTAAATGCAGTTTCACATACATTAGTATTATGTTAAAAAATTAAATGTTCATGCTACTTATGATGCTTACAAAATGATCTAAAGATTATTTCATTACACAAACATCCGAGCCAAAATATAATTTCACGTACCCTATGATTCCTCCTCTGCAATATTTCAATGAAGACGGTCGGCCTAGCCTGCAAGTGCTTCGTAAAAGCCTGCAGCATGTACCCTCGCTCGTCGAAGTCGATCAGAATGTTTTGTTCCTGCAAGGCTTCAATACTCTCGTTGACTTTCACTGAGCTGTGCTTTAGTTTCTCTCTGATCAAGTCGTAGTAGGTCGGCGGCCATGACAGTATGTCTGCGCCGCGAGCTTTTAAGCTTCGCATCTGTAAGGAGAATATAGGCACATAGGACATATAAGTATTTTGTTTATACCTATATGTCCTATATATATTTTTTTTTTTTTTTTTTTTTTTTTTTTTTAAAAAAAACGTCGCCCCACACTAGGAATTTCTCCTGTATCGTAGGTGCGTTTCACAAACATGAAATATTCACATACACAAACACCCAGACTCGGGACAAACATCTGTGGTTCGCACAAAGTTTTGCCCCGTGCGGGAATCGAACCCGCAACCCTTAGCGCAGCATAACATCACGCCTGTATCCTCCTAAGGGTAGGTAGAGGTGTACCCACATTTAGCCAGTTATATTATAGGTGCCAATGTAATAGAGGGCGAGTTTGTTGCCATCGACCGAGCACATATACAGACTCTGTGCTGCTACTGAGAAGTATGTTATAGAAATTTCCAATTACACTGCCCGACTCAGGAGTCAGGATTCGAACCCAGGACCTCATACTCAGCAGTCACGCTTGGCGACCACTAGTCAAATAGGGCAGCTACTACTATACAAATATACCTATAATTATGACAATAAGAATAAATAAATAAGTAAGAATAGTTTTATGCAAAAATAAATACAGGCAAAACTTGCCCCTATTTTCCTACATACATAATTACTCATTATCTGAGAGATTTTTCAACGGTGCGGAAAACCATGTCAGAGGCCCTCAGGCGGGTAAAACTCTAACACCAGGTTGTTCATCAATCATACGATAAGAAGAAGATTGGCGATTCTGCCAGTGCCGCTGCTATGCCATCCTTATTAGATACGGCCCAAAATCTCATATAGATTTTAATCAAAATACTGTCACTCACAGTGGCAACTATGTCGTCAGTATACAGAGCAATATGCTCAACCCCTGAAGAGCCAAGCGCTTTAACAAACTCGCTCGCCTTGCTTGTGGGCCGCAGACCCTTGGCTGCTTCGTTCATGGACAACTGTAAACATAAAACAATAAATATAATATAACATCTAGCCGGTAATCCCCGAACAGGTAGGCTGCCGCTTGCCATGTTATCTCACTCAGTGTTGTTTAAAAAAATGTATAATGAAACAGCCTGATATCACTTTGCCTGCCCGGAAATAAAACCGTCCTTCTCACAAATAAGAAAAAAATATGATACATTGTTACATTTTGAATGATTATTCAATTATAATGTTGGAGTGTAAGATTCTATTACGGACAACGGGACAGGTTTATGTAATAGGGATTGTTCATGTACAGGCGAGACTTGGGATCATACCTACACCGGTTACTCGTTAGAGCCCTATGAATGCACAGGTTATTTTCATAAATAGTACGGTCCACATTATTTACCTGTTTTTTGCAGGATAATAATATGGACTACCCCTGTCCTGTATTATCCCTAGGGGCTAGTTTAATTTATTGGTATTATGTAGGCCGATCCCGGCGGCACTGCAATGCCGGGCCGACCCGTGACGGGAGTGGAGCGAGCCCCTAACATCCCGTCAGTTTTCAAAAATCAGTTTAATATACTGGTCCCTCATTGAGGGAACTTTCAGATATTAAGCTGAAAAGAACAGATACTACACTTTGATCTTAGCCAAAAGGCCGAGAAGCGATGCCGTAGCAAAGTCTCGCTAGGGTAGTCATTCAACCGCAGAGAATCTTAACACCGCCATTCAGAAAAATGACATCAATGGTACAGCGACATCTATCTTGTTATCACGGTACTACTAAAGTAGGTATTCTCCCCTACCGCTTATTGCTCCACGCCGCCTTTGTCACAGTCACATCTATCCTACAATGATGGCACCTCTAGCGAACGTATTCTACCTTTAGGTGCTCATTGCTTCACACAGCGTAAGTCACATAATGATTGTGTTTTATTTGAAATACCTATTTAGTTGTAAGTCTATGTTAAAAATATACAACCCTAATGCAGATACGTACCACCGCTATTTTTTTAAGCGCCCTTAATGATATAAGGATAAAAAAGACTACCACAAGCTTTGTTTGGCCAGCATCGGGGGGTACATACGAGTTTGTCATTTTCATTGTTGCTACCCGTGAGAATAAAGCGTGACATTATAATGGCGGCTCATTGAAGTTTGCCGTCAGCATACTAAAACTAAGCTGTCGAAAATGTATTATAACAGTGATAAATAGATGTTACATAGGACCTTTTCTAACTGTTTTGAGACTAAACAAAAGGTATACGATTAGGTAATTATAATAATCTCCAAGGTCCCACGAACTAAACAACCCCACTGCTTAGTTTCAAATGTTGACGAAGATGTAAAAAATGCTTTACTTTGATTATACACATGGCTGAGCTGCGATGCTTAATACTTATTGACGGTCATTAAAAATACTTCGTATAATGCTTATAGAAATCATAACCCCAAGCACATACGTAGTGTACAATATAGGTACCGGATAAATAAAGATTGAACAGTTTGCCACAGAGCGGACATAATAATTTAATGTAATACGTAACCCTCCAAGGCTTGCAAAAGCTATCAGTATAACTTATGTTAATACAACTGTAGATGGTGCTATTACAAATGAACGCTTATGAGTATCAACATTTCTACGAAAAGAATCAACCTTTCCAAGTACTCATAGTAAAGGTGTGGCTTGTGCTTTTCAAAGTTTCAAGCAAGAGGGGAGAATACCTACTTCGGTAGTACCGCGATAACCAGATAGATGTCGCTGTACCATTGACGTCACTTTTCTGAATGGCGGTGTTAAGATTCTCCGCGATTGAATGACTACCCTAGCGAGACTTTGCTTCGGCATCGCTTCTCGGCCTTTTGGCTAAGATCAAAGTGTAGTATCTGTTCTTTTCAGCTTAATATCTGAAAGTTCCCTCAATGAGGGACCAGTATATTAAACTGATTTTTGAAAACTGACGGGATGTTAGGGGCTCGCTCCACTCCCGTCACGGGTCGGCCCGGCATTGCAGTGCCGCCGGGATCGGCCTACAAAATACCTTGATATAGACCTAACCCCTAGGCGGGGGTAGACGAAGTACAGGCGTAGTCCATAGTGTTACCTGCACCTTGTCGATTTAAAATACATTATGATTATTGCACGATTTGCTAAGTATTTTAGGGAGCTATAATGTAAATGAAATACGAAAAACACCCTTTACTGAATCCATTACCCAATGGATAATAGTGAAACTTTGTGATGGCTGCAACTACTAGTTAACCCATCTCTGTCGCTTTCTCCGACAAGTGACCACAAGGAAGATGTAGGCGCAGGGGGGCTTGTACGTAAACAGCGGGGTTAACAGAAGGGAAGGTCCTGGAATTAGTCGTCGAAGCCGACTCAGAACCTGCCCCTGCTTCCCGTCCTTTACCCCCGGAGAGTAGATCCGTTTTAACGGTTTTAAGACACTAAACCACCTTTTTGTACCTTAACCCTTCTTTCTACTGTCTAGTGTACCGCATATGGTACATAGTGACTGCTTAACTACGTAAGTATTATATCAACTTAGCGGACAGTCAAGGTGTTAAAAGTTAAAACAATTTTAACAGCCATGGAAAATTCTAGAACCTATAATATGCGCAACATTTTTTAATATGTATAACGGAGGTCTGATATGTAAAATGGCCGACCGACCCAACCGAACTCCAACTGCTTCTAATGTGGGGTAGAGACTGCTCGACGTACTATACTAACTAAATAATATTCTCGATACCACTCTTAATTGTAAACGATGCTAAAATGTGTTTTAAGTTATCCTCTTCTCAAGTCTACTAATATCTCTATTCTATAACATGCAAACGACAGTGACAGGTATATCAAAGTTACGGAACTTATTGTAACATACAAGTACAACTTATGAAGATTTAGTGGCTAAACGAAATTATCGAAAAGTCATCTTTTAAAATAATAATAATTTTAAGTTGGTCTGTTCGTTAATTCTGAAAAAGTCAGAAAACCATCAATAACGTCGAAACTATAAAACGTCGCGGAACATACATGGGGGTAATTTGGATACCTTACAACACGAGGGACCTAATGTTTTTTCTTGACGTCAATGGTTCGGCTACGGTATAATACTCGTATAGCACTGCCACGGAGTCGGAGCTTGTTAACATGCTCTAATGCCGTTCGTTGGCATCATGTTGATGATATTATGTAGGCCGATCCCGGCGGCACTGCAATGCCGGGCCGACCCGTGACGGGAGTGGAGCGAGCCCCTAACATCCCGTCAGTTTACAAAAATCAGTTTAATATACTGGTCCCTCATTGAGGGAACTTTCAGATATTAAGCTGAAAAGAACAGATACTACACTTTGATCTTAGCCAAAAGGCCGAGAAGCGATGCCGCAGCAAAGTCTCTCTAGGGTAGTCATTCCATCGCGGAGAATCTTAACACCGCCATTCAGAAAAGTGACGTCAATGGTACAGCGACATCTATGAATACAACTGGGTACTACAAACTCAAAATCAAAAATGTTTTGCTAATCTAACTAATACCGTAGAAGATTGTTACAATATAATGTCATAAAAGTACTTACTAGAACATTTTCATCCCTATTAATAACGGACGCGGAGTTGATGCAAGAGTATGGAACCAAATCGTGCTTGTAGTCAACACACCAGAATCTGGTAAAGAAATCAGGGAAAACATCAATGAAGCTTTCTTTACAGCATGACAATAAAATTACAATTTATTTTATTAAAATGATAAAAATAAGAATCTCATTTATATCAATTTTATTTCAAAACTTACCTGTGCATGTTAAGATTTTTTTCATACCAAGCCACGGAATCCTCAAGAGTGCCATCAACCATATTGCCTTCCACATGGTCTATGTACATCAAATTGGTCGGAGGTCTAAAATTAAGAGCACTATTAGGATTTATCTTCTGTTTCAATAACATTTTCTTCAATACTAGAAGATCCCTCCATAACTTTTTTTTAAAACATCTTCCCGCTCTATGAACTTTTCCTGTGTCAGAAATATCACATACGCAAGCACCAGACTCGGGACAAGAATGTCTCGGTTCGCGCAAATTTTTGCTCCGAGCGGGATTCGAACTCGCAACTCTTAGTGCAGCATTCCAATCTCTTAGCCACTGCACCAATCAGGTCGTGTAGTTAGTTACTAGTACTAGTTAAGTGTCGTCTAGACGAACGGGTCCGAAGTAGTTACGAGGTAGACATCAGCTATTCGAATCTTGATTGAATTGTATATTATATTCAAGTCAGTTTCAAACTATCAGCCATCATTCCAACGCCCAGTTATGTATAAACACACATAACATCACGCCTGTATTCCCCGAAGGGGTAGGCAGAGGTGCTTATACATATAGTACACCCACATTTCGCCAGTTAAGTTTTTAGGTCCCAATGTAATAGGGGGCGAGCCTATTGCCATCAACCGGGAGTAGTGAGTGCAGTAATGTATATTTACAATTTAATTGTATACTTACAGATTCTCGCTCAGTATATCATCAATAACTGGTTCGAACCCTGGTAACAGCATTCCTTTATATTTGCTGCGATCGATTAGAGTGTGTGTGTTGTCGCCATACTGAAAATTATACTTAATTACATATAATTCATATTCTGCTGGTTCTGAATCTTCAACACCTTCGAGTTAGTTAAACTGGTTTAACAGGTAACTTTAAGTTAGACTGTCACTTGCCAGGAGCCGACGTCAAATTAAAATTAATTAGGGACTTGATGATTTAAAGGTTCTGCTGGCATTTAAGGATTTTTCTGATAAAAATCAGGATTCAAAATAGAATATTAAATATTTTTCGACGTTGAATTACATAAAGACAGCCCTCAAAACGTGCTCCAGTCACCGCTTGCTAGTGCTACATCTGCGTAGGAAACGGCGCAACAAATTACCCAGCAGCACAACCTATTGTCAAAATTTTGAATATATAATTTAATTATAATAAAAAAAATCTATAAGTTTGAATTTGAAATTTAGGACATTGCCTTAATCTGACAAAATCTGGGATATTTAGGAATCGAGAAATTATTACCGGCTGCGTCGTGAATCGTCGTGGAATACAAAATATTGTGCTGTTTAAAACCATACCATTGTATTTCTAAACATTTAATAATAAACAACATCTTTCATTTGTGACACAAACTTTACATCTATTCGTCATTTTTAATAACGATTTTAATAAAAAAATCTTTAAAGTACGTCGCCCCACACAAGGAATTTCTCCTGTATCGTGAGTCCGTTTCACAGACATCGCAAACAAAAATACCCAGACTCGGGACAAACCCCGTTCTTGCCCCGTGCGGGAATTGAACCCTAGGGCTTTGCAGTCGAATCGCTTAACCACTGCGCCAAACAGGAATCCAGAATATTAACGTCTTATATTAAAATTCCCTTACCGTCTTCAGCACGGCGTATCTAACAACGCCATGTTTGTCCTTCTCCTCGGTGATACCTTTAACAATCTCTGCTCCTCCTTCCTTGGCCTTCCGAACTAGTTCGTCCAAGTCCTGGACCTCAAACGCCACGTCCTTCACAAAGTCCCCATGTGTTAATAGGTCTTTGGAGATCTCGCCACCATTGGATGTTGGAGACTCGAATATTATAGTTATCTGTGGAGTAATTATGGTGTTGTAGTAGGCGGTTGGTGTTAGGGAACATGTTTATGGAGATTTTCATTTTTACAGCTTTGTTGTGAATTTCTGACATTGAAAAGCTGTATCAGCTTCTTCAAACAAAGTTCATTTAACTATATTTCTGCGAGTAGTATCTGGCCTAGAATTGACTAGCCCCTTTCCTTCCGTGGGTGTCGTAAGAGTCGACTAAGGGAAAATCCAACAGCTGTTCAACAGTGGACATCTTACGGCTGATGATGATGAATTATAATAACGTACCTGGTTAAGTCGCACTGCATACGATTGCACGTGTCTATGTTCTGTTGCTTCACGGACTGCCAGTGGTTTGAAGCCAAACCTTGTTACGAAATAACTGGATGCCTAAAAAGAGTACTAAGTAAGTAAATGCGTAAGCTTTAAAAAAACAAAATTACGTATACGTATTAATTGTAAACGCTAGATATATAATTAGGTTTAGAAATTCAATTGTATTTAAAATGAAGAGTTGTTGGTAATATTTTTAAGGGATTGGGAGATTTAGTAATTTAGGTAGATATTTTAGAAATTTGCATTCTTACTTACAATTTTCGCATTTCCAACCCAAAAAACGAGGTGGTCAAAGTTCAACACTTTTCCTTCCGTACGCTTATGAGAACTTTTCCCTTTTGTCATTTTGATCTGAAATACAACTATTACTTATTTATTTTTATCACAAATACTTGATAAGGCAAGATTTTTGCGCGTTTCAACATCGACACTAGTTATGCATACTGATATTGCTTTTAATTCATTTTATACCAGTAATTGGTACCTAAATTAATTATAGAATACAATTCTAGGTTGAATTGCTTCTGAGAGTACGATTCCTAATTATACTAGCTATGAAGAAAAATGTTTGTTTGTTTGTTTTTAAGTGGAAAGACACAGCGTTAGCAGGCCTCCCACCAGATGGATTGACGATATCGTCAGAATTGCGGGCAACCGGTGGATGGAATTGGCAAGCTGTCGTTCATTGTGGCGTTCTAAGGGGGAGGCCTTTGTTCAACAGTGGACGTCTTCCGGTTGATGATGATGATTTTTTTTTTGATGATGATGATGATAAAGTGGAAAGAGCTGACATTAATTATCTTTGATTTGTTGGATGCCCTTCTTCAATTAGCAGAATAACTATTAAAATATCGAAAAAATTCACGATCAAAAGAGGCAGGACGCGACGCAGACGCGACGTCTGCCGGGTCCGCTAATAGCTTATAAATCATACATGAAGTAGAATGTGAGTTGCGAGTAAAACCGCGGCAATAAGATAGTCATTTTTTAAAATCATACTGCATCATCAAGCAACTCCTGTAACTTTAACTAGATATACGTGAGACGCGGGCCGCATACTAAATCAGCTAAGGGACAAGTTTGTATTTATTTGTTATAATTAGCACAGGATTATTGCGCAGGCGCAGCGTATAATTATTCTAGAGGCATACAGTATTGTGGTACACCTTGACAAAGAATTCAATCAATTATTCGTTTGTAACATTGAAATAATAATTAATTTAATTGATTCCTTACATGTTTAAATAGAGCTGGATTTTAAATAAAAACTGTTATTTTTACAATAATTAATTGATTGCTTTACTTATTAACTTGTTGGTTTTGTCATACAAGTGGGTGGGTAGATACCTACATCATTCATAAACCTATATGATACAAATAAGGGGACTTGACTACGCAGTGGTTGGAGGCGGAGGGCCGAAGATCGAGCTCAGTGGCGTGCCATGGGAGAGGCCTATGTCCAGCAGTGGACTGAGACGGGCTAATGATGATGATGATGAAGGGGACTTCTTCTTCGTGTCGGCATGAGCCAATAGCCAAATAGGTCATGCCGTGGTGTAGAGATTGGTCAGCCAACAAGGATGGTAGCGAAGTTGACCGTCCAGAGTACGCAAGACTTCGATACTTAGAACTCGTCTCTCGTGGAGGTTCTCTTTTTAACCGACTACAAAAAAGGAGGGGGTTTACAATTCGTCGGAATCTTTTTTTTTTTTTGCACCCCAATAAGGCAACTGCCCCCTTACCATGAAGGTTTACGTTGTGGAAGCAAGACGCAGCTACGTGCAGTGGTATGCAGCGTTTCGCTTCTGCAACTTACTGTCCTGCGTTAAGAGTTCATGGTGTGGGGGTTGAACTCTGAAGTGACTTTTAATATCATGGGAATCTAGTGGGCGATGGATGTCAGGGTTTGAAAATTGCCTATGGTAACCCAAAGCTTATATATATACTTATGTAGGTACTATTTGTATTGCCTTGATATTTAACATTATTTAAAAGATTATAACAATAACATCCCTACTAATATTATAAACGCAAAAGTTTGTGAGTATGGATGGATGTTTGTTACTCTTTCACGTACAAACTACTGAATGGATTTTAATGAAATTTCACATGGAGGTAGCTGACACCCTGGGTTAACACATAGGCTACTTTTTATCCCGAAAAAATGTAGCGGGTAACACCGCGGGGCGCAGTTAGTCAATAAATAATATTACACCTTATACAAAATTTTACACAAATATCAATAAAGAAGGTTTACTTACCAATTATAAATATGTTTGGTGTATCCAACTAGTGTAAGAACAGTGAGATAAATGCATTTTTTTATTAGCCACGTCTATTTATAAGATTTCTTTAGCAAATTACGAAATAACATCTACGGACCAATAAATTGTATAATATTAACATTCACAAATATTAATAACTACAAAATATGACTTGTTTTCATATTTTAATGTAATTTATAAAAAGTCCAGATACTTATTTCTATGAGCGCAAGGTTGAAAGTTGTGCGTAATTTTTGTTCTATTGATTTAGATTTTGATAAGATGCTATCTGTAGGTATTACGAAGCGGACACTAATCCGTAATGTCATAATGTTTCCGCAAAATGATTGCTTTAGTTGTTTCTAGTCAGGGAGCTAGGGATAAAAACAACACTCCATCATCATCAATAACTAGTACTATTTAAGTAGGTACCTATATTCAACATTCAATTTTTATCTTTTATGAAATAATATTGTAATGTCTTGTCTTTGAGGTATAACTATACAGGTATATACAGTAAGTCTTCTTGTATGTAAGAAAATCTACTATGAAAGATGAGAAATGTATTTTAATAAAATAGCGCTTGCATATAAACTTAGGCTGATTTTAGACTATTATTAGGCAGTTTAAACCCTAACTTCTGCGGTCTGCCATAGATAATCGTAGGATACTCGAAACCAACTCACTCCAGGTGTTTTTAGTTTGAAGACCTTTTGAAAGTTCTCAAATCTCAATTAAATCATAATTATGTCGATCACATTGGCTCCCCGACTATGACGGGATAAATTACCAGTTTTGTTAAGATCAACGCTTTACATACAAGTATTGACGTTTGTTTACTTTCGTCATGATACTCATTCGCTATAGAACAAGTATGTAGTGCGCAGTTGCAACGTTTGCCGAGGCCTTTCTTTCTTTGATCGGGCGACCATTTCTTAAGCATCTTCTGCGAGTTTAAAGGATTCGAGCATCTAAAAACTAGTACGTATGCATACTTTATCGAATAAAAAATAATGTTCTCCTGACCGAATATCGGTCACGGCGGCCTGTCTTTAACTGAGACTAGCCAACTACGCATTGCACGAGTATTCGTGTGAACACAGGTGCAATTCCCTCACTCTCATAGTTCGATGGGACGGTAGACCGACACGACCGGAGAGATCAGGCGCAGGACCAACGGCTTAACGTGCCTTCCGAAATACGGAATATAGAAATATCGTCCATAAAGTCTAGGACTGCCTAATAAACAGTTTTTAATTATCCTCTCAAGTCTCTTAAGGTATTTATCTGAATGTTTGCAGTTGCCACTTTCTCTGCAAAAGAAGGGAATGGACTGCCTCGTTAGCCTAGTGGTTGCTTAACGCGACTGCTGAGCTTGAGGACCTGGATTCGAATCCCAGGTTGGGCATAGTGTTATTATTCATTAATTAAAGTATAATATTGGGTTTTTCTATCAGATAACTCTTAGTAGCAGTGCGGACTCTGGATTTGTACCCAGTTGATGGCTCCTCCCGTGAGTGTCTTAAGAGGCGACTAAGGAAAAATCCAGAAGATAAAATCCCCAAGCCGCTTGCCAAGCGTGGGGATTATGGCACCCTCCTCCGCCTTACATAAGGGGGAGGCCTTTGGCAACAGTGGACGTCTTCCAGCTGATGATGATATCACAGTTTCAGCACAACAAGGTGGGTTGGTCAAATAAAAACAACAGGATCCAGTAATAAAATAATTTCATTTTATTTATTTATACACGTACACGTTATATTTACATAGATTGCAGATATATTCATTACATTACGGAGTATTTTGTTTATTTGCACCTATGTATTACTTCTAAAAGTGTAAGGCACCGACAGGAAGCTTCTTAAATGACAATCTCTGTTCTATGGTCGAGGAAAGAAATGTACTAACATGGGTATCTAACGCACGTGTTATCAGTTTTTGAATTCTATGACAGGGAGTTAAGGTTCAAAATACAATGACGACTTTCTTCAGAAGTGTTTGAGTTATTTATATGTTGGACTAATCAGTTTTTGAATTCTATGACGGGAATTAAAGTTCAATATAGTATGAACACTTTCTTCAAATGTATTGGAGTTGTGTGGCCAGGTTTAGTTTATTATTTAAAATTAGTTAAGATAAATATATACCCATATTGATATGTGGATTTCTTTAAGTAAACATTTTTGTACAGACATGCTTCTGGCAAAATTATCCAATAAAAATTGAATTGAATATAGATATGATATGGAAAAAACTGATGGAATTGAGAATACATATTTAAGTACTGAATCAATATTACCACAAAATGGATACCCACCGCCGGCGGCCGACGACCAGGCCGACTGAGAAGGCGATGGCGAGATAATTTGTACATATTTGCGGGAAAGACGTAGCCTGAAATGGCATTGGAAAGGGTTTTGTGGAGGAATAATGGGGAGGCCTTTGCCCAGCAGTGGGATACCGAACAGGCTACATAAAAAAAAGTACTGAATCTAGTAAGTACTATATGTGATTATAGACAGATGATAATCGTGCGTCAGACAAAGCTTAAAATAAAAGTAATACGCCCAAATTAAAAGCAAATATTTACATAAAACTACATAATTTTCATGAACAAACAATACCTTACAGTAATCGACCATAAGTGAAATCTATTCAGAGTTTAAATGTACACAGTTATAGTATAAACTAAAATCAGATAAAAAAAGACTAGGGATTACTCCAAATGAATTTCACTTTCAGAAACTGTCGTCAACAACATTGTAACAGGTAACAAACTTAGCTTTATATTTACAAAGTACAAATAATTTACATTTAGGTATATAGAAGGAAATGCATGCAGAAATTATGTGATAATTGATAATATAAATAACTAATAATATATAATGTCTACATTTGTGAATAATATTGCGGTTTACATAATTTTTAATTGATTGTTTTTTTGCTATAACTAATTTCGTGAGTGTTATCCATATTATTTTCTGTATATTCCGGTTATACTCACGGATGTATTCAATGCCCGACTAGTTTCGAACTCGAACGGAGCCTTTATTCATGAGCTGGTTACGCGGCAGAGTCGCGAGCCGAACTGAACTAGTACGGAATATACAGTCAATAATATGATTGAAATTTACACACTTGTGGTAATTTCTGCCTAACTAAAATGACGTAGGCAGATAATTACAATTATTTGTGAAAACAGACTTTAAAATGTCGATAATGTATCTGTTTTTAATAATTGACAATTCATTACAATTATTGAGACATGGCTTGGTAATTTGGTAATTCATTTCACTCTATTGGTAACTATTAAGTTACAGGAGTTACCGGCTTATAACTAAAAGATACATTTACAAAGATAAAGGAACACAAAAGCTCTTAAAAGAAATAAAATTATAATAAAATTAAATATACAATGTGGTAAATTTGGTGTACTCGCGGGTCGTTCCGTGTAGTGGACGATTTAATTGTATAAATCTGAGATCAATTCTACGAAATTAGATTCATAAAAATGCCATTGCCACTCTAAGCGCGTCCGATAAGTACACTGCGCCTTGCACCAAAGACAATCAGTTAAATATTGTAGAAGTTTGATATTATCTATGGTTTTGTTTAATATGGACTATAGAATTAAAGTTATAGTGCCAAGTTTTTATTAAAAAAAAACGATAAAATTGTTGCCAATTATAAAAATACTTGTAATTAAATATCTGATTACAAATTAAGCGGTAATAAAACGTTATATCCAGTGCTAATTCGAGCGAACGCTTACAACTATTGACTTTGGCAGCAAAGCTCAGTATTTGTACTCGCAAAAAGCTTCTAATAATAGTGGCGTGAGGCGATCAGTCGTTTTTAATACCTAAACATACATACAAACCAATTTACACACACTCATGTTACTTCAATCTATATTTTGTATTCAGAAATTATGCACAACCTTTATAATGATATTTTTCAATCATACGTATTTGATGGTATAATTAATATGACAATTCCAGTCTTGTCTTGGAACGGCAGTGAAACGGCGTATTGGCCTTATTATAAATAATTCAACAATATTAATGCCAATGATATTTTATATAGGTATTCTGTTTGTAACAGATTTTACGATTCCAATGCGTCAATGATTATTTTTGATGTATCATCATTACACTCCCGTTAAGAAATTGACCTAGCAAATACAGTTTTAGAAGACTCATTTACAGTCAATTAAACAAAAACATCTCTTTTGTTAAAAGTCCTGTAGCATGAGGCATTTTAAAATGCATTTGCAACAATATTATAAGTCAAAAGAGGCGGATAAAGTTCGAAAAGTGCATATTAAAACTGAAATTAGTTATTCACTCCCAATAATTCCGAGATCTTACCACGTGTCATTAGAGTTTGACATTTATAAAGATCTAAACTCTAAATGTCGCGTCGGTATATCATAAAATATTAACCTCTTTTCACTAATAACACTGATATACACTGACAAATTATTTTAACACCCAATAGGTACCTACATCTGTTTCACATCACATTCATAGTCCGTCCAATCCACGGCACAACCCGCCAAAGAGATTTCGTCCCGCGTCTATCGTTGTATATCACAGAGTTGTTGGCTGTCGACCAGCTGGGCGCGCTCGACAGCGACCAGGCAGCCCCCGGGCGCGACTAGTAGGGGGGCCGACGGCGTGCCCACCCAGACCTTCTTCACGTCATCTGACGTGTTTTGAGCTAGCGGCGACATGTAACCGCCTCTGAAATGAGGAGAAGGAAAGATATAAAATAAAAATTATTCATGCAATTTACTTGACATAATACACTTCGCAGAATCTTAAACCTAGAAGATTATTTGCGAGTACATTGTCTCGCGCATTATGCACTTGTTTTCTTAACTTTATATATATTTTATTATTTAATAGAATTATAGAAGGCGTTACTAAATTCACTGGGTCAGCAAGTCCTTAATTAAAAAACGAAAAGTACAATAAATACAATACACACCTAAGTTTCCTATCAGCATGCAGCAGCGCGTCTGCCTTCAGCAGCCTTACGGCCACAGCCACCAAGAGGAACAGTATGAGCGCGCCGCACACCGGGACGGCGATGGTGGCCGCCTTGAACCACACCTCCCCGTTGTAGTTCGCCCCGCAGTCGCTGGCCACTGTCTGACCTTCTGGAAGTAAAGAGAAATATAGATCAGTGATATGTAAAGAAGACTGTCGAAGTGTTGAGTGCTAAGTCAAGTTTTGTTACGTAGGAGGATGGGGAACCTTTACGGTAACGTGCCATTTTTTCTTCAAGGAATGTGTATAGAGGCCATAGGTGTGCCATCAAATTTTGACATGAAGTTTCAATTTCGATTATTAGAAAAACAATGACTCGAAACTTTACGATCGGTGGCGTGCTGAAAATTCGTTCACCATCTCTGACATTGATATACATAATATTATGTATCTAATAATGTCCTCGTGATCGATTTTTATAGCGGAACTGTTTCACCTCGGCAGGGACAAAGAGAAATATTCAAAGCTGATGTCCGACTTCCGGTAATTGTAGAGCTACAAAAAGAAGAAGAAGATCGATTTTTGTCACAGGGACTCATGTCATGTAAGACTAAGCACAGGACAGGACTTAAATATTCATCACACACAGTAGGTACTGACGAAGACTTATTGAAGATTTTAAAAGTCATCACTTGATGCCTATAAGTTTCTTTTCCGTATTTGGGTTACATTCACATGATATTGCAATTTTATTTTGTTGAGTGCGTAACGCCCTCAGTCAAACCGG
Organism: Abrostola triplasia; assembly: GCA_946251915.1. Lineage (NCBI taxonomy): Eukaryota > Metazoa > Arthropoda > Insecta > Lepidoptera > Noctuidae > Abrostola > Abrostola triplasia. The sequence continues at coordinate 9,626,711 of OX276432.1, read as the reverse complement.
TCAAGTGTAAAGTCGCAAGTCGCATTTAAAAGTTCAAGACTAACGACCAAATTGTTTTATGTTGGTATGTAACTTTATGGTATCAGAAAATCACAAGAATAAATCTCCTTTTATTAAGTCGGTTAAAAAGGTTTGAAAGTTGCACGTTAAATCTAGGCTGATGAGGCTTCCTGCCCCCTTACCATGAACTCTTAAAGATGGACAGTCTACGTTGTGGAGGCGAGACGCCACATACACACGACGTCTCTTTTCCATATGACATCTAATGTCATATACGTGACATCTAATGACATTTGACATAAGCTTTTTTTAAACATCGAGAAGGTTGTGGTAACATGATAACTAAGTACCTATTTTTACTTATAGTACCTACTTATCAATAAGTCATGTCTTCTATCCCAAGTTTAGGTCCACAAATCAAACTACTGGGCGTTACAAGTAACATATCTTGTGTCCCGAATGACAAACCGATGTTCAACGTCAGGGTACAAAGTTGGTACATTAATCAACGCCCACCCCAATGATGTTATCTACCGAACAGCTATAACTGGAACGTTATCAATAAAATGTACTACGAAACTGCGAATTGTAACATTAATTATGTTGCAATCGACTTCTGAGAAAATGCGTTGCTAATGTGGTGACAGATCAGAAGGTTCAATTCTATTGTCGTTATTGTTTTGTTTTAATGCAGTTACAATTCAGTTTCGATGTTCTTCCGATGATTTGTTGTATCATGAAAATATAAAACTGTGACTGGTTCTTAAGCGTATCAATCAACAATTATTTTAGCTTCGTCGTTAGCTTGGCTGGAATGCTCAGATGAATTGTAATATTTTCTTTTTCAATTGATTAGGTACAATTAATTAGATACGGCAAATATAGTAATTTAGAGCGGGCTTTGTGGCGTACCTTGAGGGAGGATTAAATCCAGCATTGGCCTGCAATAGCCTGAAGTGACGATGAAGGTAAGTAATTATCACACGTTTGTGTATCTACGTCACTGAATTTGTAAACGTAGAAATGAAATGAATACAGTATTTCTTGCAGTGTAACTTCTGTAGTACTTGCATCATGGTTCCAAGCTTATAGTCATACGTATGGGTTCGTATGGGACTCTACCAGGAACACGGTGCAAGTCTCTTTATTAGATCGAATGGATAATGAGTATAGAGTGTCATAATGGCATTCTTTTCGACAATTGATATGACCGCTATTGTTCTAAATGTGAAGTAGGCATCTCGTATTTAATGTCCTTTGCCTTGTACTTGTGATTACAGGGAATTAAGCCTGTGCGAATCATAACCGGGAATATAATTCCTAGAATAATGTGCATTCATTGACATTGAATTTAATGATGACGTCTTATAAATACAATACAAGATTTAGACAATTGAGATCTTATGAGGGGAAAAACAGCGAGAATCAACTCCTGATAAAGGATAAAACCTGTGACTTCTTCCAGGAAGACATCCAACAGGCGTTATCGTATGTTTGGAGATCTATCAACTCAATTTGGGTTACACTGCTATTTCTACTGATGCAAGGTAGAATAGCCTTAGTCAACTCTAGATGCGGTAATACATAATAATGTAATTCTGTACCAAGAACCATATGGTACAATACAGCCTATAATTTTATGAAATCAGAATGTATAAGTGCAAGATTCAAGTCACGCGAAGTTATACATTACGTACACTTTCGCTCGATAATATTAGCGATCGGTACCTCGTCCGAGACGAACGGCTAAATGATATGTAAACACTTGTAATACCGCGAAACTTTGTGGTACTTCACTGAGGAGAGAAAGAGTTAGGCAACAAACAGATTTAATTTCAATGATTATCGTAGGCAGTTGTTTTTTTCTGCCTTCAAAATTCTAGTTGTTCTGCCGAAAGAACTGGTGAACATAACATATTGACGAGTATCTAAAATATGTGAAAAGTAAAATTAGTAAATGAGGTGTCAGGTTTTTTGTACAAATCGTTAATCAATTCTTCTTTTGACATGGTAGTCTAACGGGCATACCACTCGGCTATCAGTGCTGAACCTAACCTCGAATTGTCCACGTCTTGAGATGTGATGTCTAATCAAACGCATATAAAAGGTGTAGTCAAATTGATTAGTGATTTGATACATTGTACTTGTGTACGGCCCGTGTCTCAATGACTACCATTCCTATTTCTGATGACGCTGAGATCTCGATGACCTAGCACAATATTATATTACATTACCAGTGATCTCATTCAGTTCGTTCATAAATACTTTTCTTATCAGTCTGCAAAACATCTGCAATACTGGGTCGATTTAAGACCGTTCCAATAACGGTACCATTTAAAACATTGAAGAAATTCTTTTGCAAAATAGGATTTGCTTTTGAATCTGCGAATACGATTTTTCCTATACGTTAATATTTGGTATTTTAGTCATGAAATTTTATCGAAATAGTTTTTTTGTTGCTACTGCGCCAAATAGAACTCACATACTAAAAGTTAAATTGACAGTTTTTCTTCACTAGATAAATTACTGCGTCAACGCATGACTACACATACATTTTAGGCTTTTTTTTTCGTTAAACTTGTGATTTTTTTTTATTAAAATGATGCTTTTGTCTCAACAGCCGGCATTGTAATTAATTACTTCTACGAAGAGAAAACCAAATCCTTTGTATTGCAGCAAAAATCACTTCTAAGATGCGGTCACCGAAACAGGTCCCTGGCTATTTATAACAGGCGATTAACAGTGCATTGGAGCACAAACAAAATTATACTTTAGCGCTATAAGATAAAGGTTTACTATGCATTGTCTTTACAAAATTTAATTCCAACAAAGGAACATAAGCTGAAACAATTGCGCATCGCAATCACGGCCGCAAGCGAAAACCATTATGGTAAGGAAACTAGCCCAGATCTGTAATGCTAATCTCTATACATTATTATTAAAACATTCACGAGATTTGTCTGTGGAATCTAACATTCAATTACATGTTGAGACATTCTTTGTTTATAAGCAAGGATCTTAGTAATCTTATCTCGAAGGAAACGTAACAAAAGAAGCAAATTCTTTTTGTATAAACAGGAAGTTTCGCATAATAGATTTTCCTTATCTACTCTAAATCTAGTTCATCTGCCTTTCATAATAAACCCTACATTATTGAGGTCATAAAACCAAGTTTTAAACGACTACAATACCATTAATAGTTGAATAAATTAAGGCACTTAAAAGCAGTCAAAAAATCCTTGTATACACCAACACATCTATAAAAAGCACTGCAAATGTGAGCGAAGTCGCGTGTGGATCTTAGTATCTATTATAGTTACGCTATTAATGCATCGCCCGAAGGTGTTCGGAGAGAAAATTTATTTCGCATTACAATTTGTTGAATAATCAAACGATGTTGCTCCGATTGTACTTGATTAGGTTAGCGCTTCAGGCAAGGATTAAATTGTTTTGTACCTAAAACTTATGATACATTAATGAAGATTAAGAGCATCCATTTGACATGATGTATAGGTTTCGTAAGAATTGTTATCGATAATAACAGATGGTATCGATAATAACAAACGGTATCGATTTGGTTCAGGCAGGTGGGAGACGCGGATGCGTGTCAAAAAACATCGATTATTATAAGGACTATGTTTGGCAATGTTTTCGGGAACCAGTCACAGTCATGAGGGTATTATAGTAAAGACGTGTTATCAATTTAAGTGTACCTCACATCAGTCCGGCATCACCTACCACAGGATTTAGGATTCCTGTCTTTTTGCCACTAATCCCGTGATCGATAGAGATCACAACGAAGAGCAACATTTAATGATTTACACTCATCGCTTACAAACCTTCACAAGCTTATCCAAGTGTCCGTTTATATGTGCCAGATTGTACGAAACAAATTAATTACTCAACATTTAGAAACTATATCGGCTGCACTTGAAAATCTGTAAACCTGTGACGTAATACAAGTACACTGCAGTGTACCGTCCAAACGCTGACTCACTGCCTGTTTACTTTAGATACGGCGTCAGCTAGCATAATATCTTTGTTCGTGGAAACTGTCGGATGAATTTTATTGAAATTATACCATGTTTAAGTAAACGCAGTGTGAACTGGGAGTATATTTATGAGAATGAGGTGAAAACGTGATGGATGTGCGCGTGTTATTGAAATGAAGATTATGTAAAGAAACTTGGGCTTGTTGGAATTGTAAGATCTTGTGGGACAGGAATATTTTATAATACACAATATATATCTAGACTTTCCTTATACCTATGTATGTATTCAGCCTACAAATATCTGTGTCCTCAGTAGAATATAATTGCAATTGTAACTAAAGAGAATAACAATTGAGCAACAATAGGTTAGTAACTCAGTACCATCCTTTACGAACTCACTACTAAATTCGAGGTGAGATTTGACACTAGCATAACAAGGTGACGTGCGAGATGACTTTCGAGAAGATGTTAGTATTTCAGAATAGCATAGCAGATCTAAGATGGATAAAAATCAGAACGGTCACTAGAGATGTTCCTCCATTTCACAATTATAATAATTATATATTCATCCTATTATTATCCTGTCAACAGAAGCTAAATTATAGTAAGAAGTCATGCCATATTTTGGCCAGGGATGCTAGACAGGTTGACTGTAATTCGTGTCCATCAACAGGGATGCTACATACTTAGGCAATTACACAAATCATCTACATATAAGTATCATGGTAACACTTCTTTCCCAGTTTCACACCGTTAAGCGGCCAGCATAGCCTGATAATAAATTCTTCCAAGACAATTTGACTGCCTACTTATAATGTCGTAACTTTATTCAGATCAAATACGACGCTATATACATGTTTATGGTATCGTAAACAAGTCATTTAATACATAAACGAGAGGTAAGAGGGACGTGGCGCAACAGGCTACCGTTGATTTAATGGATACCTCAAATTGAATTATACATAGGACTAGCGTTATCACTTTTAATAGCTTGTCGAATGAAATAATTGAATTATTTATTGTGTAAAGGTAAACTCATATACTACACAATACACGCTACATTACTGCGATCTAATTGTCATTTTTGGTACGACGTGGTGGCGCAAGACATATCTTCGTTATTGTGTTATTTACAAACCAAAAAATATCATCACATGGCCTTTCTAAACCGATATAAGAATGTCATAAGATTATAAGGATGTCATACGAATATAACGATGAGTTTTAATGCCTTAATATCTGGATATATTGATTGTGTATACGAAACCAAGTTGAAGTCTGCTTGTAAAATAGGCGTTAGATTGGTAGAAATCGTTATATAGATAATAGATTTCATGACCAACTTTGGCTACTAACCTTATCGTTACATGGACATTTTCTTTTAGGAATAGTAGTTCTATGGAGGAAAGACAAAAGTTAACTTACACAACGCATTTCACAGACATACTTATGAAATGCAGTTCCACCTAATAAAATTAGTGTAAAAGATAAAAAAGTCAAAACATCAGTGAATTTCATTAAAGTATAAAACGAAGCAAAAAATTAAACACTGTAGTAAGTACTCGTAACTTAGTTGTATCTTGTACATTATGCGTATGGAACACGCGAGGGTTAATTCACAGCGTTCAATGTGCGCTCACCTTTATACATGTACGTTTTGTATGACAAGAAATTACTGTTGCCAAGGCGCAACCTTATGAGACTGTCACTTTTGTATTTCACTTTGACATTTAAGGGAGATTAGTTACGCAATATTCTTAAGAAAATAATTATTGTTAAAGAAAGTTGCGTTTGCCTCTGATATTATATTCGTGTTTAGTACCTACAAGTTCACGTAAACATGTTAGTCTATTTGTTTGTTCTACAGTACCAATAGGTATCCAGTACCAATAATATATAAAATCGGAAAATATTTACTTTTAAAGAAACCTCCTTACTTTTAACGATGCTAACATGTGTTTTGAGATAACTTGTCAAGTCTACTGACATCTCTATTCTTTGACATGCAAACGACAGTGACAGGTATGATTCAATCATTCAATCAATTGATCAATACCTACTGTAATTTTTATAAGGGGGAAAATGTCTCTTAAAAATGACGTAACTAATTTATTTTTAAACCTAACTTAACATCAGTCTAAGAAGTTATATCATTACATTTACATACGTCACCATAAAGTAGGGATCCTAATTAGACAGCTTGACATTCAACAAACTATTCAAATCGAGAACAAGCGAGTCAGTTTATGATTGTACAAGACAATCGATTTACTCGTTTTGGAATCTTAGCGATTCATTCAGCCTATAGAAATCCGTAAAGGGTACCTTAACAATAAGCAATTCAACGGCTAGTTTTATTCGAATCGATTTTAACGCAGAAATTCTAATGTTACAGTCTCATTTCCCGATTATATTTATTTATTCATCGTGTCTGATTGAATACGTTATTCGATACAATATACGACGGCAATAATATTGTATCAATATAATTGGATTGCCGGCGACTGTTAAGAAGGTATTTATGTTTACTGTGCCGATAGTTTTCGAATAAATTTATTGTTTGGTTCGGTATTGGTACAAATTAATGTACAGTTTTACAGCGAGATATTGAGAGTACGGCCTTTCTCAATGATGTATTGTTTGTTTATAGCTTCGGCTCTTATTTACTGGTTATCGTGTCGTCTCGTAGGAATATATTGCCAATGTGGTCAGTGTAATTTATGATATTATTCGGAGTCAGTAGGTACTTCTCTACTGACATAATTACACACGACCAGACTTTCCATCCTATATGAGTAGGTCACAACAAATGAGTTTAGCCCTGAAACCCGACCACTGTATACCAATTAAAACATATTTCACAACATAAATGACACTACTGTTTATTAATATTATCTCTAGTATAAGTACTGTAAGTATTCACTTGATAACATTTTAATAACATGATTTCATATAATATGATGCGATATATTTTTGGCTTCCCTTGATTGCAATCTCTGTTTTTTTAAATCCAGGGTGATTGTTTACCTTCTTGCATGTTTTTGTATCACTCAAGAGCACCCTTTAGCATAGGCCTTTCCGTACGTTTTTTATTGTAGTATGATGTTTTTTGTAAAATGCTTAATAGTGGATTTATTGTAGTCTCTATAAAATAAAGTTAGAATAAACAAAACTTACCATATTCATTACTTGTAAGGTTGAGCCTCGCTCTAGCCAGGGGACTGTCTTCGTGATTGCATAGGTCCCTGAAGCAGCACAGCAGGAGGGAGTGTTCTGAGGACGGCGGTGGACCTCCGGACCCTGGCGAGTTCTGACAGCGAGATAACGCTTCTTCTTCCCTGGAAATAATAAAGATAAGGTTATTTTTTAGTCTCGGCGTGGATCTATCGTGTTGATATGGGCTATACAATAGAAATAGATCATGTTGTGTAAAAGATAATCGAGCAGGTTGAAAGCGAGCCGACAGACTATCGACGTAGTATCGTTAGACTTGGAGATTATTAATGGAGTCACATTTTTTCTTAAAATTATTAAAATCGAATTATTCTGACAACAAAAAATATACTTAATTATAAAGGTCCTGCTCTACCGCGATTACACGTATTAAAGTTTATGTAACAAAGCAATCTTCATCAAACATAAACAAACAGTGTTTTATAAACCAGCTTTTTATTCGCGGAATAGATAATGAAGATATTAAATTAATGTACTTTTTGCATCAATGAGGAAGGTATGCATACATGCATGATGCGATGCATCAATCAATAAGTAATCGAACCGCCCTGAGCGCGCATCGAAACCGGTATGATCCTGCGCTTGGGCTGCCACCCTTAACGATGTAGATATTTAGAAAATAGCATAGTACTTTTATATAGGTACCCACAATTACGCCTGTTATCCCTGAGGGCCTAGGATTATGTGTTATTATCCTTTATAAGGAACAAACACAACGATATTTCGCAGCTGAGCTAATTCAAATGCATATTACGTGGTGAGTCTACTCCCAAAGTGCACATTGGATATACATATTATAATATGTGCTACCGTTTCTTTAGGTCTTACGACTCACTTTTTGGGAAGGGAATTCTTTTCTTAGTACACTGGAGTAAAACTAGCTAACATTTCGAATATTACATTAAAACAGCTGTTATTAAGAATTGAAGCCCATTTAATATCAGAACCAGTTCCTTCCACTGCCACCAGATTACCTCGCGTCTTCAACAAAAAAGTTGTCTCACAAACGAGTTATGAACAATGAAAATAATAAAGCATAGGCTTGCATTATTGAATTCAGAACTCGAACATTAAATGGCAGATTTTTTGTTGAATACCAATGGATTTCGAGTTCACCCGGTGCGAGTAATAAAAAGTTCAGCTACAATCCGCATTGCTACTTTATGGTTTGATAAGAAAAATTGCAGTGTCTTTATGAGCTGGTAATGAAAGTTGTAGAGTTCTGTAGTTTGTTTTTGTTTCAAGAATGAAGGTATCGCAGTACATAAACTGAGGATAGAAGAGGTGTAAACTTCGAGTAATTATTTTGTAGAGTCGCGTTTGTTCTGTTTGTGCTATAACTATGTCTTCAAAGATCAGTGCTTAGAACGACTGGAAATTACATTTTGTAAGTACTTTTAATAGCATATACAAAGTAGAAAAACCTACAATTAAAAAAAAACGCCAAGAATCTTGCTCGTCATATCCTCATACAAGAAACTAAGTTGAAAAAGATTCAATTTGATAATCTTTTTATTCACTTTGATGATGATTCGAATAACTCTTTCAAAATGCATTCGCTTCGCTTCGCGGTGTGACATCAAGATCGCTGTAAGTGGCGCATACGCCTCCCAGATTATTTGCTTGCGCAAGAGTTTAAAGTGCCAACCGACCTATGCCAAGTGATCGATGCGATAATTAATTTTACTGTACACTTTGATCTAGCTTTTTAGCGAATTGAGATGCTTTGTTTTAACTTGTTTTTGTGATGCAAAGTGCTGCAAACTTTAGTGTCAAAACAACTTCCAGTCAAAAACATTGTATGGACAATGCGACTTCTATCTATTGATAGAAATAAGCGAAAGTTTGTTTGATTGTTTTTTCGAAAATGACAACCTAACAAATATATTCATTAGAGAACTTATTCAACCATTATTGATTTGTAAATACTTGTGTTTTTTTGGTAACTGATTAGCCGTCTTCATAGCTTATAAACATTTTTTGGCCTTTAACGACTGAATGCATCATTATGAATTCGTCGCAGTTTTTTTACAAGTTACTGATTGGACTTGAGAATAGAATTTAGTTTTTTACACGCTGTTAACAACCGGTGTTGTGAGTATTTAAACAACCAAGGAGGTTTGTAATTGATAAATGCTATGGTTATACAATCAGCAGATGTCCTTTATTAACCGACTACTGAATCATTGTAGACAAGTCTTTGAAAGAATGCTGAGAATAAAAAAAATTGCGGTTTCAATTTTGGAATTCAAAATAAAAAAATAACCAGCAACGTGTAGGTAGGTCTATTTTAGAATCAATAGTATTTAAAGATCCTTTTAATCTTAGTTGGATAACCGGTAATGAAGGGCGGTAGTACAAAAAAAAATCTACAATTTCAAAATACATACTTCGTCAAGTTGTTACTTCTTTAAGTAGGACTGACCACTCACCAGTCTTATCGTCAACCATCAAATTCTCACGTAATATGCAAAACGCACACAAATACCCATTTAAGTCACCATTTTTCAAAGGTTTTTATAATAAAGACATGAGGATTTATGTATTAACATCTCTTGCGTGGCCAGATAATAATGTCGCGTCCATTGAATACAAATCATCACTTTACCACAGATTACATTTAACAACAGATGCGTCGCTCCCTACACGAGAAGGGCAGCGCACGCACACATGCGCAATGCTATCACACATGATTCTCGAACAAGAGTCTAGTGGGCTTCCCCTTAGTTTCACGTTAAAGTTAACGTGTATAAGGGCTTTGGATGTGTGTGTGCGGAACGCGATGAATGTTCAAGTATCGTATCTGTCCCAGTGAGTAATCTGTGACGGCTGTGTCGCAAACAAATCACGGTCCACGTTCTCACGGACTAACAAAAATTTACATAAAATTAAAATTTACCAGTACTTAGATACATTTCTTTTGAATATTGAAGAGCCATTTGATGTAGTGGTTAGGCATTTAACTAACAAAACGGCTTCTTGTTTGAATAAATCTCGCGTTCGCGGGTTGAACTCTGATCTTTTTCAATTTACAAGCACTTGGAATGTATAATCTTGAATAATATAAGTTTGCCTTTATGGTGTGAGAGTTTAATAGTATTGAGTAGTTTGACAAAGACCAGTAATGGTTGAGAAACGTTGAAAGAGTGGCTGTTCCTCGTCGAGGTATTGGTCAACAGTTGCTTTATGCAAACGCTTTATAATTCTTACGGCTTCATGTTAACCTTTGGATGTTATGTAGTCTTTCATTATACAATATTTTCTCAAAGTTAGGTAACACGTAAGTTCATGATTTGCCAACATAGTTCTCATGAAAATCCCATTAAAGTGTCTTGCTGTTGAGTAAATTTAGAAAATGATATTAACCGTTGTGATTTTCTATTTACGCACAAAAGTAGGAGCTATTTATTATAGGTTTGTAATGGGTAAGTAATGTTCTTATAAAAATACTTTTCCAGTAGGTAAACATTATTCAAATGACCTACTGTCAAACAGGCCCTAAAGATAGTTTCGATGTAACATACAGTTGTTAACAACCATAGTAATTAGCATTCTAATATAAATTCAATAAGCAATTTTACGACGCAATAATAATATAACCATCGGTTTTCCTAAACTATCAAATTTCGCTCAATGTTTCGTCTATTTTAATTAAGTTGAACTTTATTCTCACGGGAACGAACACGCATCGTCTATTTGAAGAATTTCGTCAATTTAAATAATTTGGATGATGGCGAGCGATTTGGATGATTGGACATCGGGCAGCTTTGTTTGGATCGGAAACATATTTGCAGAAACGATTATTTTATCGCAATTAAGGAAGAATAAAGTTATAAAACTTTTTGTGGATGTTTAGCTGTTAATTTGTTATGTATAGAGCAGGTGGTTACATGGTTTTTTAAAGTATGTTTTATGTGGAACACGGTATAAGGAAATTCTTTTGTTGGCATAACATGCTGTTACGTGGAAGGTGATCTACGATAACTAGGTTTTTATCTATGATTAATGTGTGTTCAGCTTAGTACTTTGTGATCGCAACTATCGGGTTAAGAATCAGCCACAGACAAGTGGCAAAACAGTCGACGAATAGAATGTCATCCCCATACATTTATCATTCTATTCTATTACTATTCGTCGAGCGTTTCCCATTTGTCTAAAGAGGCAGATCAGCTCAGTTACGCTTTAGGCGGTAAGTTTTTGGAGTCTCACACAACTAAGCTCATTCTTGGCTAGAATTTTTTGATGTAAAAGATCTAACCTTTTCTTTTGTTTGTACTAACTTTTAGTATGAGAAGTCGTTGTTATTTTATTTTTATTTAAATGACTATCAATTATTTCGTCTTGTAACAGCCGTTACCGGCTTAAAAGGCAGCCAATCCAATGATCCTTTATTCATAAATATTTTACTATACGCTAATCTGAATAATTAAAATTAGAATAACAATGAGTGTCTAATAGGTCTACACGGACCTTCTTAGCGACAATTAATACACAATTGTGAATGCCAGGCCACGCATCCACTTCAAGCTAACATTATGCATATGTATCTAATATACATACGGAAAACCCGGACGCACGTTGGTTTCCTTAGCACAACCGCTAAGCGATTGCTTCCACGTTTTTATGCAAACAAATATGGATTTGGGATGCCTGTCTGATATCTTATCTAATGCAAATCTTCGCTCCTAAGTAACTGTACACCCCGCAGACAATCACGGGCGTGATAGTATGTTTGTGTTTGTCAAACATTTCGACATTTTGGGTCTCTTGTGTCTGGTTTTGCCGAAAAGGTGTCTATGGTGCGCGGTAACGCATGACAGACAACAGGACGGACGGATATATATTTAGTTTATTTTTTAAATAGGGTTCGGGTTTATCGAAGAAAAATAATCTATTTCGTCGCAGACTTAAGTAAACTAAGTAAACAAATGAATATAAAATATAAGCTCTTATAGTTTCTAACAATTAACTAAATACATTCAACAAGAACTGTTTACAAATTAAAATCTACTAATACTACAATGGTAAACTCCAACCCTTATTCATAAACAAAGATAGTACCTGTCTTAACTTAAACCCGTTTTACGTCTATTCTCGCATATGCAAACGACAGTGCCAGGTATAATTTAAACTAAGGTTTAAAATCGTATTTTTTATGAATAAGGGAGTAAATGTATCACTTTCCACTACCAAACGTTTAAACTTAAAAACCGTTCGGCTAAATCCAAAGTGATTGTAATAATAATGATTTATTACATGCAGAAAAATATAGATTATTCTGTTTTACTCTAATCCCCCCTCAAACACCACAAGAATATTTAAACAGGTGGTGAGTCTAAAAGGGATATTAAAAACAAGGCTAGTATAAATAATTAACTAAATACCTTGGAACCCAAAGTGTGCGATAGATACTAGGGTTCAGAACCGGGAAATCCCGGAACCGAAAATCGCGGGATTTCCCGGTTCTTTAATAGTAGTCAAAGAACCGGTTTTCAATGAAAAAGAACCGGGATATACGGTATTTTCGGGAAATAACGAATCATGTTAACTATCTCATCATTTGTTATTTTAATATTAGAAAAGTGACGAATTAAATGTGGAGCTACAAAAGATAAGAAAAGAACGTGTAAGATCAACGCACAATGACAGTCTACATCAAACTGTTAAAATCGAAATGGCACTCTTTGAAAATGGAAGTGATCGTGGGCGTTATTTAACAAAAGCTTACGAACACCTTCTCCCAATTCCACCTACTAGCGTGGAGCCAGAGAGAATTTTCTCCTCAGCTGGCCTTTTTTGTAACAAAATTAGATCTCGTTTAGGTGATGCAACTTTAGATGCATTGATCTTTTTGAAGACACATTACCAAGAAAACAAGAAAGTTTAATTATAAAGACCAAAATGGAGATACTATTTAGTAGAATCGGCCTACGATATACGTTGATTACCTTTATTTAAAGTCTATGTACCTGTGATTTTTATTGTAATTGTTATATTTGTATATTTAATTTTATTTGAAAAAAAAAACAAATAAGAAATGTTAACTTAATTTACGACGTTTTAAAAATAATTTTGACTGATTAAGATAGAGACAGGCTGATTTTATTATAATATAAGTGAAGAGAAGTATAAAAGCTGCTTTAAATTTTGAAAAATGTTTAATGTGTACAACTTTATCAAAACTGAATTTATAACTGTATTTTAACGTGTTAAAGCAATTAATGCTTATCTTGTCATGCCAAAATGTGCCTTTGTATTTATTTTTGACTATATTTACCTCAAAAATTCTTAAAAGAAAAAATCCCGAAAATACCGAAAATCCCGGGAAATCCCGGTTCTGATTAGAACCGGTACCGAAAATCCCGGTTATGTTATATATACCGGTTCTCGATACCCTAATAGATACGTACAAGGACTAGCATAACATCACGCCTGTATTCCCCGAAGGGGTATGCAGAGGTGTACGTATAGTACCTACACCCACATTTCGCCAGTTATGTTTATAGGTCCCAATGAGTTTGTTTCGGTATTTCTTCTCAGAGGTAGTCAGTTAGGAAATGCCGATGCCATCTAGTTTTAAAAAAGAAGACGTGTAAAAGTGTTTTTTTTTAAACCAATTTGCAGAAATAAAATCATTTATCATTTAATGTAATAAGGGGCGAGCCTATTGCCATCAACCGGGCACAAATCCACATATATAGATAGTACAAGGACTAATTAATTTAAAAACAGAGGCTTTACCTGTTTTATAAAAGTATAATAATAATAAACAGCATATAATGCTTCAGTAAGTTAATTAGAGCCACAACTCACATTCAGGCGATGAACTGATAAAACGCTCCGACAAGATAGTCCTTTTAAAAGGAAAAAATAAACTGCAGTACTAGTTTACGAGCACTCGTTTGCAGCGCCATAAAAAAGGTTTTAATTCAAAGAATAAATTAAACACTTTCTTCACAACTCGTCTGCCATACATGCATAATATTTAACGCTGTTCTAACTTCTGTATTTACGCATAATAGTAAAGAGATTGTAGGTTTGTTTCATTATTTTTAAGGCGCAATCTCCATATCCACTGAAATTCGAAAAATTATTTTACTTTAGACTTTTGAGTCGTGAATTCGTGATGACTCTATTAGAACAAATGGAAACCTTATCTAAATAAATTTGAATAAATCTAATCATGCAAGAGCAAACAGGCAAAGCAAGAACTAAGCGCTAGTCATTAGCAAAACACTGAAAATACCTAATAGAGTAGTCGGATAACAATTTATCTATGTAAATAGCCGATAGCATAGCAATTATGTAAACTAATTAGCAGTCAGAAGAATCCAGATAGCAACTAGAACCAAACAGAATATGAGATAAGACGTTAAATTGAGCTATAAATAGCTGTACATGTCTTCGGGTAAATATAAGCCAATTAAATTCTTAATCTTCGGCGCATCGTGGACTTGTTTCTGTATCGAATTTTCTTACCAATTAAAGTGATATTAACTGCAAAGCTAGAAAGCCGAAAGATTCAAAGATACTGATTTTAAATGGATATCTTATTAAACCATGTGTAGTGCTAATTAGTCTGAGAAGAAAATAATTACTATTTATACGTTTTAAATTTAATTAGGTATCTACTACGGAACTCGACATGGGATTTGATGGGAAGTTAATGGTTGTTATAAAATGACCATAATACCTTCCATGAAGCTATGTTTTCAATGTTTTTCTGGAGCATTAAAATATTCTCAAAGACCTTATCTATTCCAGTAACGTCACATCGCCATCGCCGTCCAAGTGTTAGACAATTAACATTTAAAACAATAAACAAACCAAACAACTATAAATTACGTATCTAGGAATAGATAACAATACAATCTGTTGTAATAATGCAAGTACCAAGCTGAAACAAAGAACCAGTTGAGATGACAAAGAACTTGGATTATTGACATACAATTGACCTATCTAGATAATACTATACCAATATCGATGATTGGAGTAATTATGGATAAAAAGCTGATGCTTCAAAAAGAGCCCAGAGGAAACATTCTTGAGATTCATCCAAATTCCCAATCAAATGTGAACTCTACTGGTCAATGATAAGGTGTGATTTCATAGGAAGTGTCTCGAATAGTCCGGGTCGGCGTCCGCACTGCACTATCTAGCCTGACCCGCGCCTCAACCCTAGCAGAGTCACCCTTATCTAACAAACGAGGACATCAAACCGACATCACTCAACAGCACTTTATATACACAATAAACAAGTCAAACGAGAATTAATTACCGATAACATAAGCGAATATCAATTTGAATTCTATGGAAATCTTAACGAAGCGGACACGGCGATCGTTAGCGATGATAATGGCAGAGATTGCCAAAAAGGAGCAAAAATTATTTAAAGTAAATAAAAGTGGGCATGCGGCAGACAGAAACCGGTTCGGTGAACGCGGCCCGGGCCGATCCGAATAAGATAATCAACTGAGCGGGTAATTTCAGTGTATAAAAACATAGTGGAGACCGGCATGCCTTCGCCAGTATAATAATTAATAAACCGAGGTGAACATACGGTGCGCCATATTAAAAAGAAACAACGATTACTTAATGTTCTACTGTTGTTAGGTAAACAGAAGATGTCTATCAATAAATATATATAAATAAGCGCTCTTTCACGGTGATTGAGTGGTCCTTTTATAGCAACTGAAGTAAATGTACATGAGCGATGGAAATGGAATGATGGAACGTAATATTTACAGGCGCAAGACAGGTCTTATTTTATTACGGGCTATAGTACCTACTAGAAGAGATGTAGTTTACCATTTTAACTTATTCCGATTACAAATAAAAAACAGTACTTACAAGTCTAAATATTACCAACACAAGCTCAAAACACATCAATCACACTGTGATCGTGCAAATACCTTTGTCCAAACATTCAATCAAATCTATAATTGTGTCGTTACATCTATGATGAAAGCGGCAGTCATTTCGAAACTGAAGACAAATTGATTGAAGAGACTCGAACGCAACGATGGAGCCCATACACTAGCATGATAAGCAGTATTGATGGATGACAGTGCGCCTCACAAGCCGACTGACAAAAGAATAATTAATTCCTCGATGAGATTCAAAAAGAAGACACTGCCGGTATGTCGTAGGAACAAATCATAATTACGATATAAATAGATTGGAAAATGTTAACGAAGGGGTTTAGGAGAATTATTAATTATATGTCTATTCGATAGGGGCATGGTACTTGTGGAGTATTGATGAGTTATCGGATAAATAGAACCCTACAAGCTCGATTAAAAGGCTCATTTGCGGTTAAACATACGGATCAAGATCAAAATAGCACCAATCAAGGTAAAGTGCCAAAATAGTTTTATAGATAAGTTTAATTAGCCTTAATGATAATGATAAATCTAACGATGATAAATTATAAATGTAAAAAGCTGATGGGATCTTTAAAAATGAAGAAGTCGTAAATGCGAGAACAGAAGTCCGTGACAGTGATTTAAGTGAAACCTGTTTGCAAATTACAGTAGCAGATGAATTTACCTAGATCCTTGTCAACTGCATAAGATAATTTTACACCGGCGTCATGTTATCAAATCAATTTTACTTAATGTATTGAGCAGGGGCACAAACGTCCAATTTGTTAAATGTACCTTTTTGTAAAGGGTTGACATTTAAGCGATGGCCGGCATACTAATTAGAATTGCAATTAGAAATGATAAAATCTTCAGTCCCGCTTAAGGAATGTTGTTGGGTCGTTCCTTTAACTTTTTATCGGCGACATCTTGTTAAATGTCGAAATCGACGGACAAATCTTGTTTTCAAATTGAATTACTGAAATTGTGTGACTAATATGGCAAGCTTCTGAATTTGTTACATTATCGTTAAATTAATTTTGAATGACGATTTATTACTAATTGCTGACATCAAATGTAGGATATTATGACTACAATATTTTTTTTATGAAATATGACCAATGACCCAAGTATTGTTCCAAAACACTCTTATCACTGGTGACAAGGCTACTGACGCACTAAGATAATTCGTTATCTAGAATGTTCCATCCCCACAAATGCATGTGTATCTGTATATCTTCCAGTAATTTTTCTACTAACATCATCAGACCATGGGTTAATAAAATATACACCAAATATAAGGTAAACCAAATAAAGCTCAATAAGAATGACAGCGATATTTTCAAATCAATGATCATGTAATAATGACCAACAAACAAATCTAAATGTATAAGTCGCACAACTTCTATTGGAACCTGGTTGAGGATAATGCTAAGTAGCTCTCAATGCACCGTTGATATTGAATAGTCTTTGTTCATATACAAACAGCAGATGACATTACAAAAGCTTTCTGTCTACGTGAAATTAATTATCCTTTACTTTTAACTATAATCAGAATCAATGAATCAACGCCAGAGAATCACAATCAGCCCATTAACTTGGCTTTTTCCAACGTTTCAACTTTTTGTTCATTAAAGGCATGTCCACATTCCTTTTGGTCTTGGCTTCTCATCATTGCCAACATTAAAAATGCAAAAGTAATTTTGTCTGTTTGTGTTTCAAGTTTGGACAGCTAAACCGCTAAATGGTTACAATTTTAGTATAGATAAATTGAACCCCGAGGAAGGCCTTTAGCTACTTTTCAAACCACGGAATAATTTTCGCTAAAGCTAGTTCGAACCAGTAGATCTAAATACACTCACGTATCAGCTAGATGATGTAGGCAGCCATGTCTTGCGTGGTGCGTGCGTCGCGGCGCGGGCAGCTCGCTGTAGCAACCCCCGCTGCGCGCTGACCGGCACATGTACCCGGTGCCCACGCACTGCGCCGTGTTACAGTAACACCTCACACCAGCATCGACATCGTTTGAATCTGGAATTAAAAAAAAAACATTAGCAAAATTACTATGTGCCATTACTAAAAAATCCTGTCATTTTGTTTTATTTGAAATATAATATACGCTATAAATCGAGCACGAACGCTATAGCACAAATCGATTTTTTCTGCTCGCATATTATTTAAAAATAGAACACGCTTTGATATTAGCGTTTGTACCATATATGTATAGGTAGAACAATTGAAGTATGAAGCATTTATTAAATTGAAAATATATTAAGTGTAAACCAATAAATTGAAACAGGAAACGGGTATTGCGAATGCAAAAGGAAATGCATTATAGGCAGTGTATCCAATCACAAGTATCGACACCGTGGCGCCTTGTGGTGTCGTAAACTTTGATAGCGTTCGATTTGCCGTGCCTACGTCCTCACCTATAAATTCTAGGATTTTAGCGTCGACGCATTCATCCGTCATTTCATACTTTACGGACATTAAACATGTAATTACAAAAGAGAATTCTGTAACAACGCATTAAGTGTTCCGACTACTGTATTCCTAAAGCCATCGCGGTGAATCATTTTAATGTTTTGAAATAGAAAAAACATCCCTTTCATCTTAAATGGAAACCCATCGACGACAAGCCGATGAACCGGTAAAAATAACATACAGCTGGTTCGTGGCGCGTATCGTGTATGAATAATGCGCATGTCATACTCTACGGGCCCCTACATAAATATCCTCACAAACGGCCAGCCTCCGACCGCATTCAATGTAAATGCTTCGGCTCCAGACGATGAAACAAAACAAAATTAATTTCAGAGGGACGCCGCTTTATTTGCTCTCGACAACGGAGGAAAACTTAAGATAGACCCCCCTTGATGTCTTTAGGATATCTTTTTCGGGCACGGTATCTTGGATTTTTTAACCCTAATATTTGAATGATTAGTGAGTTGTCCGCTGCCTGTGCGCATCGGCGGGACATCGATAAAGAATCCCGATAAAAACTTGATACTTGAAACAAACGTCCAGCTAATCACGTTTAGAGGGATCATTATAAAATATAAATGATATAAAATAATAAATAAAAATAATTAAGTCTATACCTTAAAACAACGAGTTGGAAAAATTGCAGTAATAAAAAGGTCATGAGCCAAGCGTCTCCGAATTCACAAAGAAATTTCGGAATTCCGTTCGTGCTTAAAACAGCAGATGAAGTCGCGAGCGAATGAGAAACGGCAGTAAATAAAACAATTAAAGAATAAAATACCGAAGAAAAAAAAGCAAAAGGGTTTGTACGCCGTTAATAGCTGAACCTTTGAGCAGGGGAAATTGGAAACTTTTAATAGCAAACTTTAATAGCTTTTGCACGCAGAATTGCTTCCATTAATTGCACTTTGCAGTGCGCAATGCATTTATTATGAAATCGAGATTCTATTACGGTCGTTAATTTAATGTTGTTTGTCTTATGGTTTTCTGGTATAGCCATTTTATGGTTCAAAAGGTAAAAGGTTTTATATTTACTTCATCTACATTTCATACAAATTGTACTTTTAAGTCAACTCATCACCTCTCATTAGTAAATCTCAATTCATCGAACATTATGTTAGACGGATGCCATTAGACCGGCTTTACAATCAATTTCGAGTCAAAAGCGAAGGCACAAATAGAACACCGAAGGATAAGGTAAATAAAAAACAAATAAACAAAAGAGAAAAGGGTCCCGGCATGTTATTTGGTATTGATAAATGGCCCTCCGGAGATGTGGGAGAGAAGGATGAAGCGGGGCCAGAACGAGATAGCTTTACTAATGATCATGAAGGCAGGATGCATTCAAAGATAAAAGAAAGTGCTTCTTATCTTTTCTAAAGTTTGATTTTCTTCAATGTTTTAAAGCAGCTTTACAGTATCTGTGAATAGGCGCCAATAATTCGTCACGGTGCATTGACTCAGAGAGCGGAGCTTCACGGTCGCAAGATTTTGTTTGGATATCCGAGTCTTTACGGAAGGGCCGGAGCCATCGGTCACCCTCTGTCACGCACTCAGTAAACGAGGTGTTAATTTCCTACTTTTCTCTTTGTTAGCCGCACTAATTGAGAACCGTAAAAGGATTTTCGGGATGCTTGAAATAAGTGGAATGCACTCAACTGGGAAGCTTTTTAATGACGATCTAGAACAAACAGGAAATCTTTCAAAGCATATTCTCGAATAAAGTAATACAAAATGTGTTTCTGATAAAGACGCATTTAAAAGAGCAAATATTTAACATTGGAGCGATCGCATCGGGACACAGGAGCCGGTTTTGGTAAATCGCGATTGAAATGTTCTCGTCGCGAGACGCTGCTGTGGTGGAACTGATCTTTATAATGAGATAACTTTAACGCCGCTTCGTTTGCCACGTACGTCCCTTCAATTTCATTACAGATGGTCGCAACGAGACGTCTATTCAGACTATCAAGTTTCAAGTCCATTTCTTCAGTACATTTCGCTCATTTCAGATCAGAGATTCAATTTAGATTGGCCGGTTAGATAGTGCAAAACTTAGTCCCGACAGAAATAGTCTGCTATTTCTGAGAGTTTATCTGTGAAGTACTAAACTAAGTGGTAAAACAGTTTTATGGCTGTTGTGTTTACTAAAATTACAAGATGGGCATCGATAACTTTCACAATACCAGAATTCGATGGGAACTGAGTAATATTCCAAGGTTTTATTAGCTCATCGTTGTAAGATTAAAATCATTAGTGAGCATTAGGCGTTTATGGCTGAGATGCTCTTGGGAGCCGCAATTAAACATACAGTTTCTGTTAAAACATTCGAATGGCTATCTGATGGTAATAGCGACTTACTAATGTTGCGACAACGGCTTTCTCCTGACGTTCACACGCTGTCCGACTCCGTTTTATCTAGTACTTTATTACGTTAATAATGATTGTGGCGCGAGCCGCAGCCGGTTTCTCTGCTATTCAGATTGGAGCTAACATAACAGGCTTTATGCTGATTGGATGACGCGGAAAAAGCAAGGCTGCTTTGCGGCCTTGTTGTCACATTCCGATGTCCGCTATTTGAAACTATTTATTGGCTGTCAATTTGGACCGTTTGATTTGTGTCTTCTGACATGACCGCACGGGCCCCGGCCATCACAGCTAACAACTATTCACTATTCAACAACTATTAATATGGCAAGACGCTGTCAGCGTCTTAAACATGGTTGGTGCAGTGGCGTGGAATGTTAAACAGGCGCTTGCGGCGAAGTTTAATAACTATGGACATAGTTAATTTATATTAGAAGATTCCGGTTTATCGCTTTGCATCGCTGGTCGCGATCAAATCACGACTCATCCTAATTGCACTCGCTGAATTATCTTCCGTAATGGATGTCCTCGTCGGTGCGTAATTATCCAATGCGGCGCCAGTAATCTGGCCGAGCCGCGGGCAATTTCCATTGGAATGCGAGTCGAGAGAGGCCTGTCTGTGGGTCGAGTAGCGTTTCTGCAACTATCTCAAGTCGAGATCGAAACTCTAAAGCCGCTTAATACTGCTGCACCTTGACAAATCGCACCGATAATCTCGCGTTCCAAATCGAGAGATTCACGAGCTTTCCGAAGAGCTCGCTCTTATAAAGGCAGTATTGAGAGCGTTTTATCGAAGATAGCGGTACATTGATACACCGCGTCAAATAGTATCGACGCACGGGCGATAAATAAATGCAAACGTTATTAAAGAGAACGGTCCGCGGCGCCAAAGACCTATCTGTTGCAGCTCGAGCACTTCCTCGGAAAATTGCTTATTGGCACGTTAGCCAATGCGCCGCGACTCGTTCTAATGTTTACTGCTAAATACAATTCACCCGACAGCCATTTATTATAGATTTAGTTCCTTGTTGACTTTACACGGTGATGTAATTCGATAGAGTCATTTGATTAACATTAGCTTAGAATAACTCGTAGTCCGTGTTGCTTTCGCATACATATAATGTAAATGAGCTAGACTATCGGTCTCAAATTTCGGACGGTTTGTTTTGTTTTTAATCTTTATTGCAATGGTGTAGAGATGTCAATCGTTCAATAGTTATTTATGCTGGATCTAAGTCGTCGTTTATCAGTCATTCTGTACACGTCCCGCCGCCGTCGAGGTTATCGAGGCGCTTTCACGCCGCTCGAATAACATTTGAATAATGAAATGCGTTCGTCGAACTCCTAAAAGTGCAAAACGAAGCTAGCGCCGACACTGGCGTAAGGTACCACCTGTTCGCCGATGAATCGGAGTATTCATCGCCTCGTTAAGTCACAATGGGCCACGGAAGGCCGACTACCTGATCTTTTTTTTTCTTTATCGAATCCTCACGCGCAAGACCTTTATCCGTTTCGAATGGGTCTCGATAGCCGCGATGCCCTGATTCAATTGTGTAGGCGACGTAAATGTCACAACCACAATGCTCATCGTTTAAGCTCTCGACTCGGCCGATTGTCGTCTTAAATCATAACAGCCCTCAATCATCTGGTAGCCCATTAGGTGGACGCGTGCCGCCTCGCTGTGAACATAAACGTTTTTGTGTATATTCCCATACGGTACTATAAAATGTTTTCATTAGATTTACCGTTTCAATTTATTGTGTAAACATCGGTGGACGTTTGTCGCAGTGTCAACATTTCGGGACAGGTGTTTAGCGACATAGGTGGTAAGTTGACAAGTGAAGTTTTTATGTGTCGCAACATCAGTGTTGTTTTAAGCCTGACGTATGGAAATATTAACATCTTCGCTGTAGGGAGCGATCGGTTCGTTGACTTGCTACATATAATGCAAGACGAGATTGAAACGTAACACAAAAAGCTTAATCAATATTTCAACAGCGGCCGCATTCCGCTCTTATCCGAGCAGAGCTTGCTTTCGATTTAAATAGATCGTGAAAAAAGCTGTAAGTATATCAGTAATCTTATGTTTTAACAAGAATTTCTAGTACAGCTTTAAGCTCATGTATGGTTTTATATAGTAAATTGGTTTGATTACGAACTTCGACATTACACGCATTTGTCACTGTAATACATCAGTGATAAATGTGATAAACATAGGGTTATAAATCATGCGTATTAGTATTTATATATGCGTGTCGGTAGCGGTTGGCGCATAGGTGTACAGCAGGTCTAGCAACAGTAGATATTCAAACAGCATAGGACAGATGAATCCATTACATTAAGACACGCATATTACGCAGCCTAGTGATATTGTCACAAATCTCAGATATTTTAGTGTATTGGTTTGAGGCGATTGAATGTTGAATGAGAGTCTAAACACGCTATAGTTGCTGATCTTAAAACTGTGCGGAACCAAAGCAAGTAATTTGAGAATTCGCAGAACTTATAAGGTAATCATATACATTCGTAACTTAAGGGCAGAGAACATTGCGAAATTACTACGTCATAAAGTTCTCGTGTGTGTTTAGGCTGAACTCTGAAATTACTTGATGGGTTTTAGCACGCCTTTCACCACTAGTTACAGCGTCTCGTATAGAAGGTTTTAAGCTATTATTTTACACTATTTTCGCATTACTCGGCAGAACGTCTGACGGGTCGTGCGAATGTTTAGTTGGCGTTGAATTCTGAGATACTTAAATGTAATGATTTGATTCCTACATGGATGGAGCATTTTCAGCAACATTTTAAAAATAAGATTGTGTATAATATTGATGAGTATTTACTTCAAGATTTAAGAAAACGTAAAAATTGCCTACCCTTAAGCATAAGCTACAAATAGGATCCTAAATAGAATTTAATTGACTATAAGGACTAAGTAGTTATTGGAAAAAGCTGGGCCTTTTTAATAGCTAGTCGAAGGCATTAGATATCGATAAATGATTCTGGACTCGTAATATTAGGTTTTAGAGGAAGCACAGAGTCTAGCAAAACACATGAGTTTAGTAACGGGTTATTATATCATATCTGATATGGAATGCGCTTGGAGAATTTCTCCGGATCGGCGGTGGCTCGGTGAAAGAAGTAGGGGCCGGAATGCGGTCGTCTGTTCTGTGTGCGGACGCGGCATTCACACCGTTACTAGATGTACTCGTTAATCACTCGCGCTACTTGCGAATGTTGGAATTTAAGTGTCTTTATAAAAGGTTTTTCTCTTGGGACATCTTTAAAGATCTCATGACCTCATTTATGATATCGACTCTCCTCATTTTTGACGACCTGATTAGCGCAGTGGCTAAGAGATTGGACTGCTGCGCTAAGGGTCGCGGGTTCGATTCCCGCACGGGGCAAAACTTTGTGCGAACCACAGATGTTTATCCCGCGTCTGGGTGGTTGTGTATGTGATATTTCATGTTTGTGAAACGCACCCACGACACAGGAGAAATTCCTAGTGTGGGGCGACGTTTTTTAAAAAAAAAAAAAAAAAAAAGAAAAAAAAAAAAAGATATCTCTCAAAAACGCCTCTATTTGAAGAACAGTTTGCTTTGGCAGGGGCGAAGTTGTGCCCCTAGATAAGACTTGACGGGGACACTGCCGTGCATAATCCTTGTCGCTTCTTCGGTGTCAGTCACAAGTTCTGGGTTCTTTTGCAAACACCAGAGCTACTATTCTGCCGTACATTGTTTAAAATACGGTTAAACCCATAAAGTAGTTTCAGAGATATCGGACAAAAACCTGCGAAATGATGTCTCTTCCAAACGAATAAAGATATAAAAATCTTTCTAAGAGACAAATGTCACTGGTTTATCAACGATTTTTTTTTGGGGTATGAAAACTGAAAACATCTTTCAGTCTTACAATAAAACAGATATTTGTAATTAAGCTTAGCATTTCTTCCCAGTTTAGTAATTAAATACTGCATAATAATAGAGCTAACCCTACTCTAACGGTATTATAACGTAGTAATTGCTTTAGAATTGTACTACTAAAAATTTTATTTAAAGTTATCAAAAAATACGTCATTACAATACGGCTAAGCTGCATAACTATGATATAATCAAGTAATGACTGTAAAATTAAGGTTTAGCCCCTTGGTTTATAAACAAGTTAAGGCACTTAGTGATCATTATAATCAAGTAATTGTGTAATAATATATTAAGCGGCGTCAAGTTAAACGGTATTGCTTACTTAAAACAAGGCTACTCATACTTCGCTCGCGGTTAGCCGTTTTATAGATAAGCAATGACTTACAATTATTCGAGAAAAAAAAAGAAAACAAGCAAGCAAATTAAACAAATTATTTATTAATCATTTATTTCAAACAATTTTAAATGGTTATCAATAACATAAATAATTATTTTTGACATTTGGGCTTAGTAATATTCATAATTAAATCACAATATTATCTTAATATCAAAACATTCTCTAACTTAAAACCCTGGAGTGAAAAGTGTCTTAAGATAATAAAAAAATATAACCATCTATCTCACTAGCTGCAGTTGTCATAAAACAACCTGCTATAACAATTTTCTTCAGTCTTAAGACTATTATATAGCTTTCTAAATTTTACAATATAATCAGTCTTTAACTAAAAAATTATCACAATCATGTAATCAACTGAGTCCTCTATATAGAATTAAATCTAATAGGGGTCCCTATTAGGTTTAATATGTAATATAATTAATAATTAGTAATAAATATATAATTATTAATAATAAAGACTAAATAATTTAATATATAATATAATTATTTAGTCTTATGGCACTAAGTAATATATACATTTAAGTAGTTATATTAAAATAAAAAAAGAATTGTAGGTACTTGGGTATTTAAAATGGCTTTCTTAGGTTTAGGTAGTCCTCCTTGAATTTTTGGTCGTTTCTGTGTTATTGTTTGTAGGCAATCCATTCCAAAATACCATTTTATGTTTTGGAATGATAGGCGACAATTTAGTTATTAAGTTAGATTTACGTTCCTCATCAATGCCTTTCGGCTGTGTCCGGAAGCTTATGTTGGTACGTGGATTTCTTAAGTACTTGTCATTTAAAAATTTAAAACTTGAGTATTCATCACTAAAATCATTTTTATACAACATGTCATAACTTGACCTCTTAAACGAGACTTGTGTTATATTTTTCAGATAGACTCTAGGGCATGCTTGCTGAATTCGCCGCTCAGAGACATTATTGGGTAAATTGAGAAATTCATTTGCTTGTAGCGCTTTGACAGTTACTCTGCCATTGTTTGCAGAGGCTACAGCTTCCTCAAAATCTGAAAAGTCATATATTTTACCCTTCTTTTTCATTGCAAGTTCCACTTGATGGTGGAACTGGTCGCAGCTCATGAAGGTGTGGCCGGGTTCGAAGTAGTGTAAAGTTATTGTTTCTGTACTTATAACGTCACTGTTTACTAGGTCGACTAACATGGAATAAAACAGCCAATTCTTGTTCTGTGATGTACAATTATCTAACCAGATATTAACATTCTGAACGTCTCGATGACGAAGGAAAAAACTGTAGTACGCGCTCATAATATCCTCTTGTTTTCTACCGGCTATTCCGTCGTGCCAAATTGCAGCAAGAGGTTTCGATTCCTTTGATATTTTTCCAACCGGTGCAAAGGATTGGTTAAAGAGCGTCAAACGGGGACAAAATATAACCGCTTTGAACATCTCCATTCTAGGCAGCATGATAACTTTTTCTAGATCGCCGCTAAAATAAATACTATTTTCGTTTTGCTTTATAGCTTTGTGAGCATCATAAAGGGCTCTAGCTTTTTTGTATCGATCATGATGCTTAGCCCAAGCCAAGCAAGTGTCACAATCAGGAAAACATTGCTTACGAACATCATGGCTTGTTTCTTTAGTGTGATGTTTGTATGATTCGCACTGTTCGCACTCCTCATTCCCGAGCCGAGTGAAAGATATATTCATTGATTTTAAGTGAGATCGATATAAGTCATAACTGAGTTTTGACTCGGGATTTTTTGAACAAAAGTCTTTATACATAAAATTTATATTAATGTCATTGGGCAAATAACGCCGATTTGGTGCGTGCTCTCTACGGTAATGAGGAGCGCTGGGATTGAATAATTCAACATGTTGGTTGAGTAAATCACGATTAAACGCCAGTTTCTTGGTATGTTTACCACGTTTATCTGTATCTTTTTCAGTATCGAGACAGGTGGTAAGTATAAGATCATTGTTTCTATTGAAACCTAAAGTTGTTAAAAAAAAAATTTTACATACTTGTCTTACGGTTCCGTCATTTTTCTGCAGCGTAAAAGTTCTTTTGGGGTTTCTTTTAGGGTCAGATGTGTACTTACGCTTGGGAATGGCTACAATATAGTTTGACCTTATAAACATTCTCATTTCCCCGCGTTGCAGACTCCAATATGTTTTATTTATATTCTCACGTTCAGATTCATCAAATACAGAACTACATTTTTTTATACATTTCTCGTCACATCCAGGTTTTACAGTATATTTCAAAAGTTTTTGTTTTTTTCTTTGGATTTCTCGCTGTTTCACACTGCTATTGTACTTTTTTCGTTTCCGCGCTGTTGAACCTTCTTCACCTTCATTATCACTGGTGGCTGGGTTGTCAAATGGTGGCATTGATATAATAACAGCAGCATCAGTCGACGCTCGTCTCTTTTTGAAAACAGGATCGTGAACAGCAGCTCTTTCGCCATTGTTAAATGAGTGACGTCGAGATATAACTTTATTGGGAAAGGAAGGCACACATTTTTCTTTCTCTGCTTTAGAGCTTCTCTTACCTTTTCTTTGAGATATGCATTTTATTTGGGACTTATGAGCAAGTGTTTTTTTAATATTCCTGTCCGTATCACTCTCTTCACTTGAATCGACGTAATTAGATGTAACCTCGTAGTCCTTGTCCTTAACCGAATCATCCGAATCAAAGTCACAGAAGATTGGAGACAGAGAATGTAAAGACGGCGGTATAGTTTCATCGCAGTACAGGAAACTGGAATCCGAAACTTTTGATGTACCAGGTTGAGGATTTGCATATAAATCGATGCCATTATTAGCTGAAGGACTAGAAGGATCACTTTCATTTAATGAATTTGGCATGCTTGTTAAGCCAATGATTTGTTCTTGAATACGTAATTTGGGTGGTTCGACAGGTACGACCTCTCTATTCACAATGCTCATCATGTTCTGAATTCTTTGTGGAACCCCGGAGCGTCTACAATAATGACAGACACAATTAGTTAAATACCTAATTTAAAAAAAAAAATAATTTAAAAAAAACTTATAGGTAGGTACTTTATTATTCTATATCCTCGTCGTCAACGCAATAATGCGTAAGAATAGGAAAGAAGGTAAAAAGCAAAAAAGCGCGCGAAAGCCCATGTCCGATAGGTATTCGTTTCAAACATACCGCCCCAACGCGCTGCACCTACTCATCGTTGACCCTGACTCGAGATGCGTGTGATTTCATAGCGGCTTCAGAACGATAAGAAAAAGGATTATTTCGTTCCAATCAAATATTTATAAGCTAAAGGTTATATACCTGTCACCTACCACTACGTAATTGAATGAATGTAATACTTATTTTAAAATATTATAAATATCGATTATCTACATACTAATTACATAGGTTATTAAATTCACTGATGCATCTATTCTATTTAGTGAAATTATAAAAACCTTACCTTGAGTACGTATGACGCGACATGGTAAAACATTTATGGCGCGCCGCCGCTCCGCTCCACACACACACGAGCGCTCCCCGTCGTCGCTGGTAGCGAAATGGCCGAGGAAACCGGGAACGCGGGGGACCGCGGTTCAAAAATGTTTCTAGGTTTAACTAGATTTTAATTTAGCATATCTGTATAGTCGTATTTTAGTAAAGAATTTTACACTTTAATCCATCGATAAACTTTATTGAAAAAAGGCTAAATGCCTATAACTATAATGTAATGTATTATTCTATAGTAACTTTATTATAACATAGTTTTTGTTCTCAGACACACCTGTAAGTAATTGATTATAACACGGTTATGGTCTTATAGCTTAATTTAAGTGCAGCATTGTGTGATAACTGTATTATAATAAATTAATATCGCTTGGAACGATCCGTGATAATAACGTTACCATCCTTTTGCCGTGTTATAACATAAATTTGAGGAATAGCTGTTAAATAATAAAGTAAACTGTAAAAAATATGTTACTTAACGGTTCACACCCGCTCTATATCTCGGAAAGTAAAAGTCGTACAGTAATGGGACCCAGCACAAAAGATAGAGAATTTTTCAAAACGTAATGTGTGATTCAAAACTAAAAAATGGCAGTTTGAGGCTTAACCGTGTTTTAAGTAACGTACGGCAGTATTTTAGAGAGCATAATAACGATAAAAGACATCAAGTCTCGTAAAGGAGGTTCAAAGCCAAAACTCATCAAGAGCATATCAAACAAATTGTCGTACACATACAGAATACAGTATTGAGTGATTTATTACTATACGGGGGCTTAGCAACTAGTTCACAGTGATTCATGGTCCTGCTTGTTATGCTACACATGTCAACTTCATGATTTGACGTGTTTTTTGCACCAGCCCGTATATTTAAATGAACGTTCGCGGCATCTGAATACTAAACTATTAAAAACTCATACTAAGGTATATCATTTTTATATAATAAATCAGATTTAACGAGAGATATCTGACATACTCCTCAATAAATAAGAGGTTAAATCCTCTTTACTGCAGCTTGCCGCGATAAATGTTTGTTTAATTGATAATATCTTCATCTACGGCGACATGGCCTAGCCTTTATCCATGAATCAGGTAAATTATTTATATTAGCCATTATCAGATGCACGTATTTTATATAACATACGTGCATTGATATAATCAATATCTTAGGGTTTTACGTCCCTAAGACCAAAGTCTTAACTGATCAAAATTTAATCAAAATTGGAAATATTATACGTAGTCGATTCTCCTCACTACTTATTTTACTGTTAGAAGCTGCTAAAACTCAGACGAATCTACTCCAATCCTCTTTATGCTAATGTTAAGAAACAAAAAACGTTTTCTCAAGTTCCATTTTTAAATTTCACAGAGTAGTAAAATGAGTTTGAATATATAGTAGAAATATTTTACTATTTATTACCTTACATTTAAAACTCACAAGATTCTCGTTCTAATCAGCAGGATGAGTTACCCTGAATAGATATTTTATGCGTTGCGGTAGTTTCAAATATATTCTACCTAGGTTTTATCTATTAATATTAAACTCACACGATTCTCGTCCTAGTCAGCAGGAGGAGTTACCATTAGTAGGTGTTGTTGTGTTGCGGTAGTTTCATTTGTCTTAGCCGCCGAGCGAGTGGCATCGCGAGAGTAGCTAAACAGTTACACATGACTTACACCGCGTATCACGTTACATTCGGCTTTATTACCAATAACAATGTTTGGTGGAAACTATACGTATAGATTTTAGAAGAGATTAGTTCTTGATTGATTCGCCTGTCTTTTCTGAGATAGCCCACCATGCATTTATGGGAAAACCTTTAAACCTGAGAATATCGAGATGAAATTTTCACACGCGCGAATTTCCACAACCCTGTAGTTTGGTTCCTAATTCTACATATTTTGTATGATACAAAGGTTAGGAGTTGTAAATCCGTGAGCGTATTATGTAGGCACATCTTGTAAATGCATCCAAAGATTTCTAATCTCACTTATCTTCCCACATCGCAATACAAAGACGTTTGATTTATGAATTGCAAGTCAATTGCAATCCACAGACCATTAAAATACAAAGCGACACATCAATTCACAGCGAGATCCTACCTTAATAATCCAGCCATCTCAATCCAACGCGGGATTATCGACAACATTTACATGTTATTTACTGTACTTAGCAGATACACCATATAAATAAACAGAGAGCTATTTATAATGCTATGTAATGTCTAACGCGTTTAGTAGGCGGCGAGCTCAAAGGACCGCATGCCGATCGTCCGTGGCAATTGAGTGTACTCTGTATGCAAATGCAGATCATTATTGAAGCGCTGATGAACTTTAGAATAATTATATGCGGTTCTAGAAGCTTGTGGTGCCTGTGTTCCTAGTTTTCTTAGAGAATATGTTAAGTTGTATATTGAATATCTACATTCCAACAGTCGTTAAGTTTACAGTGTAGTATTTAAACATGTTTGAGTACGTATGTAGGCAAAAATGGTCTTAAAAGATAAAACTGTGAGTCTTGGCAGTCAGCAAAGTCAACTTTCAGACTTGTTAACTGCTCAGTAATACTTAAACCAGAATCAACTAATGCAGAAAGGTGTCATAGGAATGATTGATATTTTAGCAGCAAACCGATTTTATTATAGACGGGAAAATGATAGCTAGATTAGGTCTCGGCAGGTACATAATGAGAAAACGGGATCACATTATACAGCAATCGATCATCGCGAAAATCGATATCGATAATCGTTTATTAATTGATTAGGTATCCATTTTGCTCGATACGTGTTCTGAAAACGGTACACAAGACTCATTTATTAAGATCTCGAATCGATTAATGAAGCACATTACTACATTTCGTGGAATTATAACTTATTGATAGCGGATTAGAAATAACAATATTGTTTTGCCTATGATCCTAGAATTGTGTATTGGAATTTCAACCTTTTTAGTCATAAAATAAGGTGTTTTAACATAGATGTTATGCAGTTATATTTTGAAACGTGTTATTTATCTTAAAACTGTTTATTAGTTTTGTTAAGAACTTGACAATCGATAAGTAATTCGATTATGATAATACGAAGCCCTGAGGAGTTTTAGGTAATTTTAATTTTGAGGTTAATTAAACTTTGAAAAATTGTTATTCGTGGGTTTTGATGAATTCGATATGGTTGGCAACCACAATAGGTTAAATAAAATATTGTTTTACATAATTAAATAGTTAATTTGGTTAATTAACTTTCTGTTGCTTGAAGGCAGAGAAGACATAAATAAAATTTGATCACAAATTCTATATTAGTTTATTATACAAAATTATAGTATGAAATTTCCATAAGATGTAAATTCTAGACTTTCTCCTGACGTCACAAGGTCACAAGGCGTCCTCTAACGTGTTAGGTCAAAAGCCTGACAGCATTCTGATACTCGGCAACTATTGGCTCGTCACGTCATCAGAGGCAAATTGACCTAGCATAGCAACTGATATTGCGGTCAATTTATTTAGTAAGCAAATGTTTTTACATGTTTCTGCTATCGTAAATTCTTAAACCTGTCGTTTTATTACTGTTTTCCTCTAGAATTTTATGTATTTCATTACCATATAAACTAATTAATTCACTTAATTAATAATTACGAGTTCTACCGATGTTTTTTTGAAAACTTTTATACCTTTTGTTTGAATAATTATTTAGTTGTAAACGAAATTCTGTGTCAATTAACGTTGATCTAGATTTTCTTTCTTTTTAATTTAGTTTTAATTAAACTTGTGAAGATGATTAATGTTGAAGACGAGTTATTTATGGTAGTAAGAAGTATTCACACATGAAATTATTTATATATACAGCTTGGAAGTAGTACACTTCAGTTTGATAGATGCAGACTAGAAAAGGCACTTCTAACTTTTAGCATTAGAATGTAGCGTTTTAATTGCATTTGTTAGGAACTGCCTGAACTGTTAAAATAGTTCAATTCTAACTACCACAATGAACATTAAGTAGGTAGTAAGTACTGTGTTTATAGTGGTTGTTTTATACTACCTTTGTTATTTGTAATTACGTACACTATTTCACATTTCATTTTCTTGACTGTAAACCATGGCTGATGATTATCCTTTTTTGTACCTAATTATGAATTATTTAATTTTGACATTCCACAACTAGGTGTGTTGCCAGCGTACAAAAATACGTAACTCATGTTTGTATACATAACTTTCTTCCTTAAAAGTCAAATAAGAATTCAATAAAGACCTCCTTAAATCTTAGAAGAGCCCTACATTATCTACCACACTTAAAACTAAGAAAGCGCCACTCAAATGTAGTTCTCAGCCGCAGAATTAACTGAACAAACAATACCCATAAAAAGCTGGCCATACGCTCGCTAACTAGCTAGAACACGTACGCAAGTATATGTACAAACACACATACTTAACTACTGCGGCACTCCGGTAGAAACAAACAGCATCTCGTTGATATAACAACTAATATTTAAACAGACGTTAGTGGTTGTGGTGCGGGATGAAGGCTGAAGCGGGGACAGATGAGCCCTTGTTAATGAGTAATCGATTATAGTTCTTAAGTTAGTAAAGCTAAGAGGTAAAATTATAGAGAATAGTGGACGAGTACTTAGTTAGTGTAAGTAAGGGGTTTTTCAAGACCTATAGTATTGCTTGGTAAAGCTGCCAGAGTTTTCCTAGTTTCTAGATGCGGTAGACCAAGTAAAAAAAATAGAAACTTTTGCTTCTCACGAATCGAAGTACCAGTCTAGATTCTAGAACACTATGTACAACCAGATGAAAAACCCGCAGTTCTAATTGAGCTTTTAAGAACTGAACTAAGGCTTGAAGCAAGTTATATATAACAGTTTTGAGTCTATGTATCTTGCTTATAGGACTTGTATGTCATTGTAATAAATCGCTAGGTCGTATATCTTGTACGCTATCTCAAGTGAAACGCGCAGTGTACACGGTACAAAGAGGCGCCGATGACGGCGATGTGTGGTCCCACTCCCGAGTACCGGTCACGGCGGGGCTCCAGTACCGAATATTGTTTTTATTAACTAATAACTTTTATTGCCGAACAGCGAGGTAGGTACGCGTTTAAAATTAAAAACGCCCGATTATAAAATACGTGCCGAGAAAGAGGTTTTAGTCGTCATTTAATGTTAAGATTTTATCGATACGGACAAGAGCTTACACGCAAGTTAAAATCTTGATGTGAATAAAAACGATTTTGATAATCCTCTTAATGTTTAATATGATTTTAAGTTAGTACAAATAAACACTAACAATATCTTACGCACCTTGTAATCCCTACAAATTGTCTGTCGACAAAAAAACTGTTTGCTCGAAGAAAATTGTAGTGCAATCTTGCGCAATCATTGGGGTGCTTTGTGCTCCGACCGCGTTCGGTTGAAATCGGCAATTATCGGACGAAACGATTATTTGCCGAAGGGACGCCGAACACGACCGTTGTCGTGCCGACAGAATAGCTGCAGGCTAAAGCTTTGAAGCTTTGTTTTATTTAAAAAATGAATGATTACTTTAATAGTGGTTCGTCTTTAGGTTAGGATGAAAGTCGACCGCTACATGGATAGACGTAGGGCCGTCAGATGAATGATGTTTTATTTCTTGCTTAAGCTTAAGGAAAATTGTAGCAGACGGATCTTAGAGGATCGTTTATTTAATGAATAATCACAATATAGAAACTACTGAAGGCATTCTGGACATCTACGCATACTCTGTGATGTGCAATTTACCAAGAACTGTTTTTACGCAGTTAAAGGATATAAATATTTATAAAAAAAAGATAAAGTTCGATGTAAATCACACTACAAGTTTTGAGATTACAGTATGTATGTGAATCACTACAATGTAAAAGAAAAACACCTGTCAAGAAACATAAATTTATTAGCGCAATTACAAACTTAATTAAGGCGCCATCATAAATGAATATATTGATAAAATAATAAAAATGACGCACGCAAGCGGGCAATGGAGGCATGGCGCGTACGCAGACAAACGATTACCAATAATGTTGATGAAATATCGTGTGATTATGAGAAGTTAACTACGTATATTACTTTGGCTGTAGGCGCCACGTACGACAGAGAGCAATTTCAAGTCTTCATAGACTGATTAGTCCAGTTAAGCTTTGAGAAATCGACTAACCGCTAACGACTGAAATTACTAAACTAGCTTAGTCGATTACAGGGCTGTATGTCGGCACATCACAGGTAAAGCTACGCTCTAAACAATGACTATCGTGAGACTTGTTAGTCTAGATTTCTTGGAAATTGCTGTTCTCCACTTGAATTATAGTTTTCAATCATTTGTTACAGTGTACCTGAGCTATCCGCCTTTCTAAGTACGAGTCTGGTTTAATGAGTTCTGTCTGAAGCGTTTAAAATTAATCCTTTACTAATTGCTTTTGCGTTCTCTTGGGCAATAAGATAAGGCTTTTTATTGAATAAAAAGGTAGAAATGTTTAGTATTTGATAATGAAGGAATAAAATATACACACGTAAAATTCTGTCTGTATTGTGATCATCAAAATTGGCCACAAAGTTATGCATGATAAACTCTACAGACCTAAAACTAGAATCTAATAACATCATAACATAATCACACCTGTATTCCCCGAAGGGGTAGGCAGAGGGGCACACACAGTACACCCATTTAGCCAGTTATGTTTTTAGGTCCCAATGTAATAGGGGCCGAGCCTATTGCCATCATCCTAATATGTTTTAATAAATAAAAGAAATGGTAATACTGGTTGGACATTATCAAGTTCCGGACCGTAAGTGATCAACGAACTCTCAGGAAATTAATAAAGAAATAGGTAGAATACATAATTATTGTGTGCACGTATTCCGGTTATCTTTTTATTTATTTTAGCCACATGTAGGTGTTCATTACAGCTGTTAATTTCCTCTAGACATCCCTAATGAAGACTACAATGAGTAATGTGCAAAAAATCGCTATTTATACCGCCATTGCGTGCAGTTTTAATAAAAATAATAACTTTATCATTACGTGCGTCATTTTAGTACTTAAAGGATTTTTAATAACAAAATGGTTTGCGGTTGCTTTACCAGCAACTGTATCTTTGTTTTTTAAAATGAATCATTGAGTGCTAGGTTTTCATGTAACTTATGGACTAAACAGTATTTTTTTTTGTCATTATATTCGCCATGGCTTTATTCCAGCTAATCTACAACTTTCTGATTTATTTGTTGGCTTTTGCTGAAGTAAAGTTAGTTCTTCCTTTTTTTTAATCCTGTGTCAGAGTATTTCTTTAGCCGTTCCACCTTTAACCTTCTTCTGCTACCGTTTCGTCAAAAGAATTAGGTCTAATATTAATTTTATAAGTAAGTTTTATATGATCATGCTTACGCCATTTGGCCTGAGCGCTTGTAGATAAGCTCTTGACGTAGTCGATGACCTTATCTTTTTTATTTACATTTGTTGTACAAGATATTTAAATTGTGGTGTCTTGTAATTGGTTGTTAATGAGCGTGAACTTTTTTATACGAAGCTCGGCTCGCGACACTCCTAATTAGGGGTCCGGTCGCGTCTTAAACTTGTCGGCATTCCCAATATAAGCACGTGAATACACCGTACTCATACCATAATACGTGTTAATGATCAATACAGCCTTCATATGGAAGTGAAGATTAGATAGAAAATATATGAGATTATATAATTAAACCGCGTTAAAACTTCCATTACCACTTTACTAGTTCCCGTCGCCATTTTCTCTAAGTGCTAGATATAATCATGAATTTTTATTTATATCTAATTATATGCGAGCGAGGCAGCTGCAGTATCGAATCAATTACGCATCATTTCACGATAAATTAACTTGGAAACGTTGTACAGGTGATATTTACCACCGAGACTGGCGCCATGGGACAGCTGAACGCGTATTACGCACCGGTCTAAGACCCACATACGCTACACCAGCGGATGCAGTTCACAGACAATTACCTCAAAAAATGCGACCCTACTTTAAAACATATAATTCCTTCAAATGACACAAATCGTTTCACAGGCTCGTCTTCTAAACCATTAAGCAACGGACCTATGATTTGACGGACTAACGAAGGAGCCGTAAAATTCCACCTATAATCACTGTGAACCGCTCCCAAGAGCGGGAGGGGGGTTGATTACAGGGTAACCGCCCACCGTCGGCCGCGGGAATTTGACCGAGACGGACAACGAAATGTCTTAAAACAATACACGATCGAGAATTTATACCCTTTTATGATGAACAAATGAATATTGTTGTTAGCGCATTCTTTTAAACCATTCTTAACATTACGACGTTTTAGTTTTGATTAAGAACACGATTCCGCTTTTGTAATTGTAAGGGATTCTAATATTTGATGATTGCGTGCAGGTTCTTTGCGTGATCGCTTC
The DNA here is from genome assembly GCA_946251915.1 of Abrostola triplasia. Taxonomy (NCBI): domain Eukaryota; kingdom Metazoa; phylum Arthropoda; class Insecta; order Lepidoptera; family Noctuidae; genus Abrostola; species Abrostola triplasia. The sequence continues at coordinate 9,589,588 of OX276432.1, read as the reverse complement.
TATACTTTTTATGCTGTTCTTTGTCTAACTTGTACTCATAGGCGAGCTCAGGCCCCATGATAATTAGATACTTAAGAATAAAATGTACTACTTAGATTTGCCACTCAGATAAGATCGCGATTTTAATGATACTCTTTAGTACGTTTAAAATATTCTTATTCCAACCATCGCATTACACATTCTACGGATGGAATAAAATAAATGAATGTCGCTTTCTATTATGCATTCTAATTCTAAAACATTGCTTTAGTCTATACTTGCGTTTACTGAAAGTATTCTAGCCTTTAATATTGGTGGTTTAAGGTTGAAAATGCTGCGAATTAAGGTAACCAGGCATTATTTATAGGTAAACGGGCAATTCCCCCGGAACGCTTCGCTAATTGACATTAAATGCTAGTCGTTTGTCATTCATGTTCTTGAGTTTACATCGTCACGTAACTGGGAATTAAATTTAAACTTAATCCTTTTTTTACACTGATAAATCATTAGTAATAGGAAGGGATTATATTGGACCTATAAATAAATTCATTGCGTTACCTAGACGTAAACATAGACAACATTTTTCATGTAAAGTTAAATCTATAATTTACTCAACAATATACAAAAGAGTTCTAAATAATACCTATAGATAATTTAGTTCAAAACTGAGAGTTGTCAAAAAAATACAATTCTATTTCCTTACAAAAAAATCCCATAATTTTCGATCAATTTGGCATCACCTATTCTTTAGAGAGGGCCGCGTGCTTATACCAATTTTTGGTCTCAAATTGGGTTTTAATCGACGGATGTAGGTCGGCTATAATTCTATTCGAGAAATGATAATTTCGAAGACATATGGTTGGGACGATAATTATTTTAATGTTGAGGCGGAAAATAGGGGTTAAATATATCTTGATGCGGTTTTATAATGACAGATAGAGGTTGAATTACTGTACTTTTTATTACGCGTTAAGCATGTGGCTTAATTATACAGTTAGGGCAATAACTGTGACTATGTGCGGTTAAATTTATACTGGTATTGTATGAAGTAGGTACTTATTTATAAGATAGATGTTAACTGCTGAATAGCACTTAAATAATGCAAATTAGTTGTGTTATAAATCGCTCTCTAAGAATGAATTTGCTTTTAAAAATGATACATGCGAAAGCATGAACATTAATTAAGTGAACGTTCAAAGATTAAATATTAATTAGCAAGTGCAAGCTACTTAACACTGAATGTGAGCATTGCCAAGAGAATTGGTATCTGAATGGGTATCGGGTACCATCAGGAAAGTATGAGGGAAATGATCGCAGCTCTAATAATCCTGGCTGGAAGCCTTTTATTAGGTCTCGCCAAACGACCAGTTAAGCAGTCAGAGCTCCTTCAGAGCTAACTGCGAGAGACAAGTTCGAATAAAAAAAAAGCTCTAATAATAATCAATATTACGAAGGAACGTTTCAATACATATTCTTACAAAAAACGTTCAGTTCAAGATTGGTTGTGTCTACCAACATCACAGACTCTCTATATTTGTTCTTACATAATGGTCTAATTAAAAAGGTATGTCTGCCTTCATACATACGGTATGGACTATTATAATTATTTATTTATATATGTATGTTACTTCCGAAGCGATGATGTACAGTCCCTAGACCACAGTCTAAAAAACATAGTGGACCTACTGCCATACAGCCTATAAATAAGTTGCATTGTGGGACGCAATAAATATTGAATATGAAATGAGATTTTTAAAGCATTGATATTCCATTCATGTACAACAGGCTAAGAATATACATTGTCGATGTATATTATTTAAAAATACCAATAAATAATAAAGTGTTAGCACACACACACTTTTCAAATATAATTATAATATCCACGACATAGCTATGATTGAATTAATACGCCAGCTGGTTGCGTGGGTAGCAAAAAATGGCCCATCTTTGGTTTAATGGCCTACAGCTACACATTACATGATTAGCCTATTAATTATATATCAAAGTATTAATATATTTGTATAATTGATGGACATTGAGTTGACTGTTAAGGTGCAGTAACAAATTGCATTAAGCAACACTAATAGAAAGCGTGTGAATCTCCTAAAAACTTAATTATATTGTTGAAAAACAGACACAGGTACAAGTTAGAATTTAATTAGCACTGGTTTAACTGATTACACACGGAGTGTTTTTTCATCAGTATTGCTTTGCGTATACATTTTTAATTTGATGAAACACAAATATAAAATAAATAATGAGACCTCTAAATGTAGAAGAAAAAATATCAATGAAAAGAAATTACGTTGGAATGAGTTCATCTCCTTAAGCAAGATGAGCAAACATTACACTCATTTATAAGTTTATTTATTTATACGGACAGATGGATTTATGTCACACATTATAACTCCATGAGAAAATAATTCAACGCTATCAATTAAAACTGTCTTCGTGTGATGTATTTTAATGCGACTTTATACTTGGCATTTTTATATAATTACGAAAGAAAAAGTTAAGAAGATTTGAAATCGTCGTCAATTTGTTACCACGATTTTATCGTTCGTCCATCTCATATATTGTGATAAATATAGGTAAGTATATATTATTATACCTTAAAGTTTTGTCGTGTCGTGGTGGCCTAGTGGTTAACATACCGGATTTGTATGCAGTGAGCTAGCGTGATGATTAATGCTCAATCCTTCTCTATACGAAAAGAAGCCTTTACCTTGGAGTGGGATAGTTATAGGCTGTTATTATTATACAGTTTTAGGTTCAGTAAAATTACTCGCTTTTCGAAATCGTATCATCATAATATCATGAGCAACTTGTCACGAACATGAAAACGGGTCACGGACGTAGAATGAACAAGGATAATAGCAAAGTATAAATGGATGAGGAGCCCAAAATAGGCATTGATATCAGGGATAGTTCGGATAACATTATTTACTAAATATGGGAACTGGGAACATAACTGGAAAATTGCGTTGACCGAACAAAAGTAACGAAATTTTGAGTAGCGTTTCAAGTCCCTGATTGAATTTATTTTTATATCAACTTGCTCTAAAGCTGAAACTTCGAACCTACAAAAACCTAGTAAATATCAAACCGATTGACCATCTAGCCACTGAGCCATCCCGTACAAATCAATTAAGGGCGATGTCCGTTGGTAAAGAAAGGATCATAAAAACAATTCAGAGGCCCCTAATTGCCCCGTCTGTCTGTCTGTACTAATGAACACATGTTGATAGACCCACTCCACTATAATAAAACATAAGTATAGCATTTAAGTTTTAAATTCCAAACGATTTAGAATATTAAGATGAACTCTTTATGATCTTCAAGGATTTAATGAAGTCGGTTTTGTGTGCTTGTTAAAAAGTAATAAAGTATTACGATATGTTTTGACTATCAGTTTTAGTATAGAAAACATTCTATAAAGTTAATCGTGGAAACTTATTATAGAAAAACGATGCAAAATAAAATGACTCTCATACTGAAGTAAATTTTTAAAAATCAAACGTCTAATGATTAGATTTTGTCTTCAAATAAAATCGACTCGTAAGTCGTGGAGGGCACAAAAGCACTTGTCTGCCATACAAGACTGGCGCTCAAAAGGTTAAGAGAAAAATAATAAACTAAAAAAACCCCTTAAAATGTATACAAGTAAAACGACTTTCCAAGATATTTTTATTATACATACATACATAAAGTCACGCCTGTTTCCCTGAGGGGTAGGCAGAGACCACGGATTTCCATTTGCTACGATCCTGGCATACTTCTTTTGCTTCATTCACACGCATCACATTCCTCATACACGCTCTTCGGTTGAGGGTACTCCTCACTTGCCCTTTTTGCAGAACATCTCCGGTTTGGTAGATTTTACTATACGCCCGAACATAATAAAAAGCCAACGAATAGGATAATGTGTAGCTAAATACTGCTAGTTTCTGGTTACTATCACTCGTTGGTCGTCGTAAAACGTAATTTTCACAAGCATATGTGTTCACTAACAAGTACCTACTAAAGAGCTAAGTGTCTGTCGCAACCGAACGCGTTAGCAGTTGCACACTGACAGACAAACAGACAGATTTACGAGCGTCCCATTGACCTGAGATTAAAACTGTTTGGTTTTAAGTCGTCCAACTATGATAATAGAGCGGTAATAAATTAGGTTTACGGCTTACGCGAATTAGCTACGTTAATGTGTCAGTAGTTGGTACTAGTTTTGTCCGGCGAACCTTTTAAGGTAATATTCTGAATTGGTTTAAAACACATAATTGCTGTATACGAAGGAAACAGAAAGCCGCTCAATTTAATATGTACCGAAGTACCGATACCGATATAATTGGAATGAAACTTTGCCCCTCACTATTATTAACTTATCGTAAAACAACAACATGTCAAATAAACCTGTTTGATACTATACAATTTATATTCGTACCATTAAAAATTCACGCTTCAAAAACACCTCGAACAATACGTTTTAAAACACCCATTTATAAAACTATTAACCGCTTATTTGCGCGAGCGCATCATTCGTGGAACGCGTAAATAAAATGCGTAAACAATGGAAATTAGAATCAATATGCGCATGATGCGAATACTTTGAACTATGAGTCATTTCGCATATAACTTTACAGTGATACAACACTATGAGTACCAAAAACAATTCGAGTTCAGACAATAAGTTAATAATATATTCCATATAGAGATGGTAGTAAATCTCATCGAATTTACCTACGAGTGCCAACAGCGAGTCTACAATTCATTTGCATATCCTATGGATTACTCATACCATACCAGACCAGAAGGCAATAGCTCAACAGCTCAATCTACCAGGCTACACCATACAATAGGACAATGGGACTCACTATAAACTAAGAGCTAGAACGGCTCTTGGACTATACGGGTATAATGAAGATTTAATTTGATATCAATCAATCATAAATCTTGTGTTTAATTGCATGACAACCAATAACGATCCACACAACTAAATCCAAGTTTAAGCTAATCATCGTTTTAATGAAGCACTGCGTGAAGCTACGAAGATAATTATAATCAAACGATAATTACTTTACTGTAAATAATAGTAATTGATTTGATAATAAATAATTCAAGTTCTTCATTACTTTAATTAAAATATTCTTAACAACTTGTATTTAATAACTTCGTATTACTCCATAACTATTATTTCAAAATGTTCACTACATATTTACTAATCAACACTATTTCATTACTAAGGCGGAGGCGCTATGAGTTTTAGTGCAGATCAAATACTATTAATATTATTAGTAAACAAATTTATTTAAACATAAGCTGAATATATAATTCAAATGCAAACATTAATATATCTATTTGACAAATAGAAATCACGTTTCTATCCTTTACATTCAACACTAGTGGTGCGCGTTCAATTTGCAAATAAACATCGATAAAGATCTTAGAGATCGCGTTTTGGCATGTCATCGATGCGATAGCGATCATTATAAGCGACAGTGGCGCCAAAAACGGTCGCGCAATGAGGTCACCGGTGGCGTCGAGCCAAGTGCATATAAAACGAGTCACGGCCCGCCGCTCCGACGCCAATGACTAAAGTTTTTATCGATACTTTGATAACTATATATAATTTAAAAGCGCTCCTAAATGTAAACTTTGAAACGAACTAAATAAACCTTGAATTTTGTTTAATGAAAATTGATTTGAGTGTATTCCAAAAGTTATTGTAAACATATCACGGATACTTCAATAGAACGTAACATTAAATGCTTTCGGGAATAATGGCGCGGTTCCAAAACCAATTTTGCTGTAGTGTATTACTGTACCAACTAATAACTTTTCACCTCCGCATGTCTGTGACAACATTGATACATTGAAAGATTATCAGGATGGTTTTATTGCACTCATATTATCAATGTTTGGATTTCAAAATTAATCACGTGAACTAAAAGCTATTGCAGTGGCAGACGGCCAAAGAACGGTGGCGCCAACGTCACGGACAATTACAGATATAGGAGCTGTGTAACATGAGCTGCGAAATAAAACTGTGATGATTAATGCTACACCACAGCACCACGGTACTAATGACTGTCATAAAGTATGTATGAAGGAAAATACTGTGTATTTACATTTGAAGTCGTTATGTTACGACTTCAAATGTAAATACAATTAAATGTTCTTGTTTATCATCATAACAAATTAGTTGTGGAATATTCAAAATGGTTTAATAAATGCGTGAGATATAAAAAGTGGCAGTTTAACGTAAAAAGTCCCGCCCGTCGCGTCGCCGCCGGCTGCTAAAACAATTACCACGTTGGCTAGCGAAAAAGACAATAGTGATGGGCGTGCAGTTTTGCTAATCGTCAATCGCGACAGGCGCCGAGCCATAGCCCTGGAATGAGGTCGGCAGGCGACAAGCCAAGCGAAACGCCACCAACAACATTACGTATCGATAATTATACATCCTTTATAACTCACCAACAGTCAGCCAGAGGGCCAATAAAATACCAAATCGTTTTCCCATTATCTAATATTTAATGTTTATATCATAGCTTCATTGAAAACAACCTATCATCTAACTTCAAATAATAACATAAGCACAAAATGCTACATGATATGACAATAATATTGTCACCGAAACTAGCAACAATCTATTGTGTGCAGTCGAAAACGATCGATTATTATGTCTTGTGGTTTTATCGACACAATATGGCACGTCACTAGCGGATGCGAGGCGCCTCGTGCGCCGGCGCCGCTGTTTCACAAACAATGCACCGTGTCCTTTCCACTGTCGCTTTGGAAAAAAGCCGATTGTTAATTGTTATGTTAATAATTGATTGTAATCGTTCATTTTTGCATGCGCACAAAAACGCATTGTGAGGAATAACAGAACGCAGTAAATTATTAACTTTGTACTCTATTGTGATTTATAAGTTTGCACAATATACTATGATACTATGGAGATAAAAAACTACTTATTGGACAAGTTTAAATAAATGTTTACAGTCTATATAATGTCAGGTAAAAAAATATCAAATATACAAGTAGAACCAGTTTAATGTTTTCTGCTTTTTCGCATACCACGTATCAATTGTGACTTATAATATTTTTAAACCGTAAAGTTATTCCCCAACTTTATTATACTTCGGACAGCCATAAATATTGTTTGTAATTAGCAGGATATTGTACTTTTACCTTTACGAAGGCAATTTTTTTTATTCCCACGGCCATGACACTTACCTGAAACAAATAAGGTTTACATGAGACAAAGTCACAATATTTTCAGTATTAACGATTCACCCTTAAGAATTAACATTATTCGTAGGCGTTAATAACAAAAGCATTTGTGTCCTACGTATGTTGAGAAATACCTATCAGTCCTTTTTCAAATTAACTAAAAAATATATCAAGAAGAAATCTTTAGTAAACATTCAGAAATAGGAAACGTATGCGTATTATAAATTCGTTATCAGTTGCTAAAAATGTTAAAGGAAAAACTCGTGACAGCAGGTTTTTCAATGTTCATCAACCATACGATCAGTTTTCTAAACCGTCTTCATATTATTACCTATTTACAGTTCCACCTTTGTTTAGCCAATATTAAAACGATGTAGGCGAATAGTCAGATTGTCCTAGAATCAACAAGCTCGTAGGTTAATCCATGGGTCTGTCGTGTCGGCAATTACACGGAAATTAAAATATGACTGGCCATCAAGTGTGTAACGGTGTCAAGTGCCCAGGGTGTACTACATATAAAAGTGGCTATAGGTAGCAACATGAAGGTTATTTCGTGGCCTTTACCCACCCTGATACATAAGTAATTAGCTAGCTCAATATAAACAAAATGCCTGTAATATCATGTTTAGCCACTGGGGTAATAGATAAATATAAATGAGGAGGCTAAAGATAAAATAAAAAATGTTTCTTATAGCACTAGATATTTTTTTATTAGGTATAATAATCATAAAATAGATTGGTTTAAATATAGTTCAACATAAAAATAACATAACATCACGCCTGTATTTCCCGAAGGGATAGGCAGAGTTGCACATATAGTACACCCACATTTCGCCAGTTATGTAATAGGGGGCGAGCCTATTGCCATCCATGAACCGGGCACAAATCCAGACTCCATGCTGCTACTGAGAATTACCGAATGGAAAAACCCAATAACACTTTGCCCAACCCGAGATTCGGACCCAGGACCTCGTGCTCAGCAGTCGCGCTTAGCGACCACTAGACCAACGAGGCAGTCAGGCAGTTAAATATAGTTCACACCTATCAAAGTGTCTTACATTAATTACGTGATAATAATAGTTATCGTACGGTGAGTAATTCAACTTAGCCTTGTAAGTCGACGGAGTAATATTCTTAAATGCCAACTGTAATTTATTCTGTAGACTCAATTATATACTGTAATTCTATATCAATACTATTATGAAGGGAAATAGTTTACAAGCGTTAAGTTCCCACGAAACCCCGGTTTATTGAAAAAATAAATAATAATACGTCCAAATATAACGCTAGTCAATTTTTGGTGGCGCCAAACGTCTGCTTGGGGTGCTCAATGAGGGGGCAACAAATAGCAATGTGATCAAGCTACCCTTATTGACTCGCTTGTGAGTATTAGTGCAGAGACTATAAACAACCAAGTATAATAAATAGAGATCGATACCAATCAATTCAAGAAAAAAACATTTTGTTTTTCAATAGGAGGTATCTCTTCTGCCAGCAAATTTGATTGTTATCAACACTAGGATCCATCGTGATTAGTAGCCAGTTTTCTCAAAAAAATAAACGACTACCTATACAAGATTTGGTCTTTATCTAGCTTTCATCATCATCAGCCAGAAGACGTCCAGTGTTGAACAAAGACCTATCTAGCATTATGTCGTAGAAATATACCGTTTTACGGTCATGTATAATTGTATAGGCCAAAGAGAAACCATGTTGCAATTTTAGTATGTTTGCAGATGCAAATTTTAGAGACAAAACTGACTTATATGGTGTACTTAACTCGAATAAGGTACGGTCAACATAGCAAAACATATTCAAATCCAAATCGGCAACAGTATTACATAACTAGGCACTAGCTATACAATTCACAGCCAATACAACGTGTAAAAACAAATGCTTGTGTACATACGGAACGTATGCGTATAAGCAAGTAGCAGTTATGTTTATTGTTGCAGCCGGCATAATATAAAACTTATAAACAACGATCCGATTTACAAGCCACTGTCTGTTATAAATAAGCATATGGCTGGTAGCGACAGCAAAAGACGTAGCTTAGAATGTGTTCTATTGGATTTATTTATTTATTGATATGATATCCAACGGAGGATACACGACTACATTTACAAAATATAGCTAGAAAAGGTAAATTACAGGTGTGCTCCATTTAAAGGCGACCACAGCCTTCACTGAAAGACTAGGTAACTAACTAGTTTCGACAGTCACATATCATACATGTAACAAAATAAAACAAAAAATAAATAAAAAGAAAACAGAATAGAATAAAAATAGATTTAATTTTAAAAAATAATTAGCCATGGTTTTTATGGTTGTGCTATTTAGTTTTCCTTGTATTTAAACTATAATAATACGGAACAATTCAAGAAATAACAATAATAAATTAACGCATAATATTATAGTTATAAGAACTATTTACACTGGGTAAATAGTTCTTTTAGTTATATAATTGTGACTAGTAGGAAAATAAACTGAAAAAATAAAGCCGATAAGTGTAAAATGCATTTATTGCAGTGCATAATTAATCTTTATCTTTGCGGAAAACTAAATAATATTGGAGTAAACGCATGTTATATCGGGTACTTTTTTTATAAAATCAATATTTATGCAAACATTCTTAGTTACCAACTGTAACTATTAAGTTGTTTTGTTGCTGACTGTACGTAACTTTTTCAGTTTACATCCACATCTGTCGCCACGCGCCGCTTACGCATGCACCATAACCAATCACAGAGGATCCTCCCCTCCCCTCGCTTTTAACAAAAATAGAGACGATCAAAGACCAAGCGCTTCAAAGTTGAGAGGTCTTGTTATAATGGCCACCCAAGACCCCAGTTTTGGTGTACCACCGACTCCCCGTGTCTAGAATGTTCTATTTGCAGTCGATATCCCACTGAGTCTAAAAATATGAAACTTTTTACTTAGTGTTATGACCGTTTTAGTTGAGAAATCAGTCAATTATTTTAACCGCCTTACCTTACGGCTGGTCACTATGCGAGACAACTTGTATTTAATAAATCAATACAAGTTGATCAACGTTCAGATCATACAATCAAAAGTAAATTAAACCCTGATCTCGGAAACGCAATTAATCAAAACGGCGCGTAGGAATAACAGATACTAACATAATGACAGGTAATAATTTCTGGCACGTAAGGAAACGAGTTTACATAACAAAGTCCGTTTTCCAAAGCCATAGATCAAAACAAACAATGTTTGAAACGCAACTAGATTAAGTCTATGTAAACTAATTTAGGTCACAAGGTTGGCTTAGCGAAATATGGGCGCCAGGTCGAGGCCAATACTCGCGGGGTCGCCGATGCTAGTATGTAATACAGTAGCTAAGTACGTACGACGCGTGTGAACTCTTTTACTAACCGTCTTCACAATACAAACGTCTCAATTTGATGAGGTTATAATAGAGAATTTCACTCGAGTTTCCCACAGAAAATATTGTCACGCGATATTTAATTTAACGAAACGCGACAAGCCGACGCCACCGCGCCCACGCCTCCGCATTCGTCTGCCAGTCGCAAATAAAAAAAATAAGAACGACAACAATAGTCGCAAACTAGAGAATTACGCGGGTCGTATATATAATAGGCGAATAAATTATGGCTTTAATGAATAAATTATGAGTACAACGTGGTGCGCCGCGGGAAAAAATAGCGCTCTAAGTGCGGCGCCGGCGCCAGCGGCGGCGCAAGGATAAGCCTTGCACGCGCACACCTTGTTCGCAAATAGACTAAGTAAACATTCAATAATACACCTTAAAGTACGATCATAAAGTCTTTATTAACACAGCTAACGGCTGAAAATACGACGTTGTTAGGTTAACTGCGGATTCTGAATGCGCTCATGCGACCGTAGCGAGTCATTACGATACTTTGAAAGTGTTACTCTATAAAAACAAACCAAACTACACTCTAATCCTGTGATATAAAGTCTCTATCGCAATCGATTACGTACTCGGAAACGTGCTCTATCCTTGTCTTTGATCATAGAAAGGAGCAAGATGGAAGAGGTAAAAAATATATCCGCGAGCGCAGTGTTCCCGTTCGTTTTGACACGTTACATGAAGCAAGCGAAGTGATAAATATCTTAGTTCGGACAGATGCCCTGGCTAGTACGTAAATTCAATTTAATGCAACTCCCAGCGACAACGCGGAAGCCGAAGCTTCGAGCCGGCTTTAGATACGAACATAAAATAGGCGTGTGAGAACCGACAGTCGAGCACCCAAATCTTGTGGACAAACCACTTGAAAACCTCACTGCAGATGAACAATAGACACTTTGAGTATACTTAAACACAACTAAACAAACACATTAGAAGATGTCCTGAGAAAATCTTCAGCCACCAAATAATGCAATGTAACTTTGTTTGAGTTTATATTTATATTAACACCAGGTGCGGTTGAAAGACGAAAAACATAAATTCCGATTCGATAACAGATGTTGGCCAGCCGTCGACCATACTTGATGTAAACGTTCATTATTTGGAGCATAACGCTTTATGTAACCTGAAATAATCCGAGGGAGTTAGCTAACAAATGATGAAATTTTATCAAAGGGAAAAAAATCTCCGACTCGCAATCAAATCATAAGACAAATAAGCGACCGTACCGGTGTTATCAAATAGGGCCCACGCATATAATCATGAAGGTGCCCAAACCTCTTAAGTGCCATCCTGCGGCCGAGTTTTATTATCTCGGGTCTTGAGGCACCGCTATCTTTAGATGTTGTCCTTATTCCACAAAAACTACAAAACCTTATCAATGTACACGAACCTCGACTTAAGGCGGTCCCTATTTTTACTCGTTCGAAGAAGCTTTTAACCGTATCGGCGCGGTCCCAACCCCGCCGAGATTTATAACCGTCTGGTTCGATTTACAGGTCGGCGGAAGTCTACATTAGGTAACGGAAACCTGTGAGTGCTTCCAAAACGTAATTTTAGACGGTAAAAGCCGAGCGACATTGCAATCGAGAGCCACTTCGAGATAATTGAAGTGGAGGGCGTAAACGTCGAGTGTATAGAATGAGAGTTCAAACGGATCCTTTAAATGGTTCCTTTTAGTAAGGATGGAAACAGAAACAATTAATGCATGATAAAAGCTGCATCTTTTAGTCATATCTTTCGTATACATTAGTTTACGCTGCGATTAAATAACACAAAAGTAGAGAACATAAATTTGGAATTTTATGAGACTCGTTCCAATTGATTGCTCTTAACTTGATTGAAGATAGCGTGACCAAGCTCTTGAAGTTCCATTAGGGGTAATGAGTGTCCAAGGAATTTCAAGTGACACTGTATGATGGAGTGGCGTTCGAAGCGCCGCTGACAGGTACGCGATGAGTCAGCGACAAACATAGTACAAAGAACCAACAAAAGGAATGAAACAATGTGGACGAAATACCGTAGCAACTTCAAAACATTGAAGCTGTAAAACACGAGTTTTAGATCTTATTATAGCAGTTGGCGGTTTAAGAGATACGCAACATTATTTGCAGCGACAACAGTGAGCTCGTGTAGGCAGGTAAGCAATTAACAAGCCGAGTAAAGCATAGAAATTGGCGGCAACAGTAAATGGAGATAATTTACTAGATCTAGTACTAAGCTTTCGAGACTCGGTGGGCTATTAATCACTTACACCGACACGCTAATGGCGAGTACACCGTAATTAACTTCCCGACCACACGAAGCAGATCCAGAAACAATATTTCAAATAGACGTAAAGCCACTTGAGTAAGGCAAAAACGCCCAGGTAGATGTTTTGTTTAGAAATTGCTTTGAAAAAATTGCCACCCTTGTTTGGCAAATATGCGCAGGTAAAATGTACCTGTTGGGACTGGTCGAGAACAAAAGGGGCTCCTAGAGGCGTCACACGTTAATGGCAGTATGATACAGTGTGGGCGACTAAGTCAATTAGGCCATCCGCCGCCGCCATTCCCGGAATGTCGCCGACAAATGAGTGGATACGATAAGACGCTAAGACAAGAACGTCTCGGAGTCCTTTTTGCCCTTTTTGTTGGCGTTCACCTTTGCCGTTTCTGATAACAGCACCTTTTCTTAATTGAGTTTCTGTGTCCAGTGATTCTTTATCAACAAATCCCATTAGGGGCTTGACATGGGCCAGTAAAGTTTATCGGTAAAATTAAGTGCGCATAATCTCGCGTCTCAAAACAAGCGTTTTATTATTGCCGAATAATTTTCAAGTGATAAGGTTTTATGAATTAAAGAAGTGGCGATTATATTGCTGTTTATTGCTTTGGCGTGGCAAATACATAAGATACAATAAATCACTTCATAAAATCATATAATACATGCGTGATTTGAAAACGTTACACGTTCTGTGGACGGGGACATTTCCTGAGAATATTCGTATTTGTGTCGTCAAAGCTGTAAGGTGTATCGTGAACAACATTCACATGCAATTGATATTTCTGTCGATAGCCGCGCATCCGCTGTGTAATTGATAAAACGAAACAACAAATTGTGTTTTAGCATTGACTTCTGAACAACAGAAGCGTGTAGCGGCCGTAAAAGTGAGATAACGCTGTGACTCACGAGTGCAAGTGCTTTCGCCCCGTGAACAACATCCTTTATGTTAGTATATTGTGGTGTTCTACGTTTCCGTTATTCTTTTTGATTCTGATATTCCAGATGCCACCGCTCTGTAGTCACGGCTTGATCTCGTTTTGGAACTGAAATCATTTGATGTTTTTGGCTCACATTCAAGAGCATCAGTATTTTTAATTCGAATAGTGTACTTCGATCATACAATTGTTAAATTTTAAACGAAACATTGGAAGTTTTATGGAGGAAATTGGTATGAATGTGGTCATAAAACTGTACGTGGTTCGTTGGTTAGTTAACTGAGATAGGAGGGGTTTGTATTAGTTGTTAGGATACGTAACCGGTAATACAGTAATTATAGAAGGCAATAAACCTCACTGAGGCTATATTGTTGCGGTATTGAAGATGCAATCTTCGCAGTCACTGGCATTTGACCCGGGACTATTGAGTTTATATACATATTAATTTATTTTCTATTGGATTTTGCAATCGGTTTTCTCGTATGAAATAGGTGTGTTGTAAATTATTTAGTTGCTGTTTAATAATCGAATTCCTTGTTAAAGGAGGATCTACGTTAATTAAGACCTGTGTCTAGTCATAATAAATTGCATTAACATTATTTATTATCTAACCTATTATGTAAAATATGTTCATTGAATTTGGATTGGATAATGGATCACAAACATTCGGTGACGAGCTTGTGGTCTAACATGCTCAAGAATCGATTTCTGAATGTTATATTATATTATAATTATGTAACTCGATTTTACATTATTATAATTGCACCTTTCGATTAAGGAAATCCTGGTGTACGTATTACGAGTGTCGAAGCGTTTAATATTTACTAATTATAACCTGTATCCCTTGGTGCTGCAATTTATACGTATCGTGGTCACGCAAACGTTTTCATAGATTATTGTACAGCTGTTGTACTATTATACGTGATTATAATAAAGCCGAGACAACAATTACAGTAATATACGAATTTAATAATAATGGCGCATTATTATCTGAAGTACGGAAAATTGGGGTCATTGCTTATGGTAATTCTTTGTAATATTGTTGTTTAACGGGACCTCGACATGAGCAATGTATTCTCTGTCCTAGTTGCAAATTTAGGAATGTATAGGTCCCCTTGAAATCATAATCAATACAACGAAAAATCATAAACAATGACAACAACAAACCACGTTGAGTAAGAAGCCAGAAAATAATATTAATATATAGGTACCTACCTACGTATTTCTTTTCTGCGGGTCCCTAAGTCATGTCTTCCAGAGATAAAAAACATTTTTCAAGTGGAACACGTCGAGCCATCTGTCCAACAAACTGGCCACAAACTAGTTCCGTATATATTTGTATAACGTTATGAAACAATAGTTGAAAGAAATTGCTGCGTCAGCGACATCAAATTAAAATATTTATAAGGGCTTCGCTCCCACTCGGGAGTTTTTATTGTTTTTGTACCGAATCAAATAAGTCAGTTGGTTTAAGTAATTGAAAATGCATCGCTTTCGTCTATTTAAATAGATTTATGTTTCTTTTTAACCGACCAAGGAGGTTCTCAATTCAGTGTAAGTTTTGCTTACTGCACAATTTTTAAAGTAATGTTTTTTTTTTCTTTTTCTTTAGCTGGTTACTCTTTAGAGGTAGTCCCGTTTCATTGATCTGATAAAATCTTTCAGAAAATCATAATATTCCTCAAGAATTCTATTTAAAATCACTGGTATATTTAACTAGAAAATTAATAACCATATTTAATTATACAAAATGCAAATTATATTTAGCACCGCTAGCTTAAATGAATATTAAAAGAACTCATCACAACAATTTTCCCAGCAGGATTCAACGCTTTGCATCTAAAATACCGCATTTAAACAAAAATATTTTAATAACACGCTGTAAAAAACTAGTAAAACTCTGTAGTCAAAGAGACCGTTAACTATCGCTGTTTTATAATCTTGGAGAGAAAGTACCGTTGCGTGTATGAAATGGTACTAAATGTAATTTTGACACCGATAAACTAGTAGTTAGCATACTGGGCGTCATTGAGGTGCCGGTGGTGGCGCCAGAGTACAGAATACATTAATTACGACCTATTCTATGGCAGGCTCGCCCCTAGTACACGGCACTAAATAATGTGTATGGCGAAAAGTGGATTTGTATCGGAAAATCTATGCTTTCTCTTTGGAATACAAGCTTGAGGTAACATAAGAAAATTGTTATGTTTCTTAATAATTGATTTTTGTGGATAAAATCTGTGTCCTTTCAGCTTTTATGAGATAACATGAAAAAATGTTGCAAATCCCTGTAATTTTTTCTATCGGTGCCTTGGTATAGAATATGTACCAATGTTTAAATATTGTAGAGGCGTCACCAAATTACTTGTGTCATTTTGACTGATAAACGGATCATAAATGTAATCTAATGTGTAGTGTAGTCCCTATCCTAAATTAGTACCCACGTTGACAAATGGTTGTCAAATAGAATCTATGTAAATATAGGTACATGCAAGCCATATAGGTATTAGGTACCTTCAGCCATATAAGGAATGTTGTCTATTTGTTCAAGTGGCATCTGCCGCATACATTTACATACGGCGAGGTACAGACAGCGAGAGAAGTGTAAGTCTTAATCGTTCAACAACATTATTAAGAAAACTAGGTATTTTGATATAAAAAATAATCATTGTTAGTGATTAGAATAAAAATATCGTTGATTTAAATCTAAAATAAAATGTAAAACGCCACATATTTGTATTCTCGTTTCGTCATTTTTTATTACTAACTAAAAGAAATCCTTTTAGTCTCCTGATTTATGTAGAATTATGAGTCTTCTATAAAATCAATTATCGAATTAACAGGATTTACGGAAAATAATAAATATGAATACAGATTCAGACACTTTTGATGGTGTCTGTACCAGTTTATGACATAGCTGATGTTTGCAATGGAGCACTGTTTGATTTGAAATTAGGTAGCGCCATTGTTAATCCTATTTGGAATTAGCTTCATATAGGATTGTTAATGACAATTGTATGCCATCCGTTTAAATGTTATAGATATGTATGGCTTGTTTTCTTGTTTAACAGTTTACTATTATCTCAAGATGCTATTTTACTGCTCGTTTAGGGTATAATGTGGCAATACTGAATATTATAACAGGCAATACTGAATATTATAACAGGCAATAACAAACAACTTGTATACATTTGTAGCTACATTCCAAATATCTAATCAATAAGTGACGTGATAATAGCAAGATATAGAAGGAAAAATAACTCTATAATGTAGGGGCATAGCCGTTTCTGATCAGTAGAATCAAAACCTTCGAGCATTTCCTTTGACACAAATATAAGCTCTTAACTAAATTGCGCAGATTGCTAACATTTCCTAATATACACAGCTGAACGATTAAGAGTTAAACATACATACAAATTAACAAATCGCGAGTAATTAATGCAAATTTAGTACACGTCCCGCCCACGCATCATTGTCGCTACTGTGCTGCATTTGTGTAGACAGACAAACAGTTCAGCGTGGGTTTACTCGTAATTGTATAAGGGAAAATCTTCCGCCATTGTGGCCTCTTTGAACTAGTCGCATTGGACAAATAAAATTATACCAAACAAGTTTTTATTCAGTTGATACGCGATTCTGTCGTCAATCTAAATAAAATATTAGAATCAGGTTTTTCTAACAAGTAATTGCCACACACGGAGATGTAAATTGTAGGAATGCAATAAAAATATATTGTAAAATGTATATAGAGGTATGTTGTATAATTCAACAACTCAAGATCGGCGTTTTTACGTCCATGCCTTTTGAGCGCTGGTCTTGTATGGGAGACAAGCTATTTCGTGCCCTCCACGCCACGATTTTATTAGAAGACTACTAATAATTATGCAATCGAAATATTTATTACGATTATAGTGTGTAACATGTTCCATTTTATATTGTCTCCTGGTAGAATTTTGGCGTGGAGGGCGCGGAAGCGTTGTCTTCTGTACAAGACCGTGGCGCTCAAAGGGTTAATAATGTTTTTTTTGTTTATCCCAACTTGACGTTATATCAGATACCTACACCAAGCTTTACTCGACTCAGACGTTACAAGAAGCAGCCTCAAACCAGGTTGCATTAGAAGGCGACGAATTCTTTCCGATCTAAGAACTTTCACAACACCTTAAAACAGGAACATAACAAGTCAGACAAGAAAATGTTTATCAGCGAGTTTTTCGATCCAGACGGACTGTCAAATATTTGTTCACAACGACTCAACCAATTTGCAAGTTACCAAATAAGTACGTTTGTAGTCCGACCAACTGATTAATCGGGATCCCCGAGTTCCTCTTGCCAGCCGTTTGGCAGGGCTCACGTGAAGCTGGCCACCATAATAACAAGCTGTATAAGGCAAGACATCTGTGTAAATGTTGGCACAACCTCATGATCGATAAATCGAATAATAATTTCAAAATCGTGTCAAACTAATTAATGCGCCTATTATCAGGTTGGTTCATTATTACTGACAAAGTAAGGATTACTAGTTCATTAGTTTTTAAACTTAATTGATGTAGGTGTGAAACGGACAGGTCAGCAACGTGTTAATTCTATAAGCTTGAATTTGATTGGCGCTACGCAACCTACACATGTTGCAGGTATTATAATATTTATGGAAACACAATAAATATACCTATGAATTTAGAAATCCAATGTTGTTTGGAATGTGAATAGACAGCTGCTTACATTCTCGTGTTAATTGTGAAGTTATATCTTGGGAACGAATGCGTTCGGCGTAATGATGTTTGCCTTGAGACAGACATGTGACTGGTACATGTGGCTGGATTTATACCAAATACATATGCTAGATGAGTGTGATTGCAGCGGGGTATCCATTATTATTTCACTGGTAGCTTTTAAAATTGAATAGAATCCGATCAAGGGAGATTGGTCTTGTTTTGACTATTTTGACCACGGTAAATTGAAACAGATTGAATCAAAACAGGTCATTTACGTAACTCACTATCACTGCAGAACAATCTAAACGCACAGGATAAAGATTTTCGCGGAAACAAGCCGGCTTGTTATAAACAGGGTATTACTAATTTTACACAGAAACCAAACTTAAGATTGAACTAAATCTGTCAACGGCAGATAAGACAACGCTTTCCGCGTATCCCTAACGAGATAAACAAAGTATTACACGCAGAAGTACAACAGCTATGAATCTTCTCACTAACAAACGTTCGTGTAAACATACATTTTGCGGTGTTCGCTCCAGTTCTACCACACCTCAATACACTTTCATTGAATAATGGCTGGCCACCCACGGCAGCAATAAATATTTATAACGGAGTAGGTATTTCGAAGAATGTGATACTTCCGCGCGATCGAGCCAAACGCAATGCAGGTTGAGTACATACGCGATGTGATGATGGATATATTCGCACGCCGAATATTGAACATACTATACGATAGTTACTTTGCACCCAAATAAAAAACAGAATGGACGTTCAATACAGAACTTATTTAGTCTTTGAAATGGATTGGCTTATTTTTTAAGTACTTTGTGGGTTACCTAATTACTTTGCTAATCTTTAAGTCCTGCAAACTAATAATAAACAGCAATAAAAATTCTTAAAGGGCTCCCACACCTTTGATTAAAAGGCCTACACTTGGTACATAACAAGCTGTTTCTACGTCGACTCTATGTACTAAGCACCGGTTTCTAATCACTTCTATCCGTTGAACAAGGTTTATTTTTAATACCTAATTGATATTCAATAATGAGGGACCACCAAGTTGCGCCGGCGCAATAAATCACCCGTCAAGGAAGGCCGCGTCGCTTGGTGACTCGCTAACTACTTTGCTTCGTGAGCCAATGACGGCGCATCGATCAAGCTTAGTTGGTACAACGGTATGAAGTATTTGAATCGACTAGTACCTATTTACATATCTATTCGGCTCATCGTCAAGAGGTGCGACTACAGTAACTGTAGAACTGAGGGCTCGGTTGTAATCAGAAGGGTACAGAAGCTGCGACTTTTGTATGAAAATAAGTCCTAGAATATCTAATGAAAATGTATAAAATCATCATCAACTTTTGAAGTTATCTAAGCATTAGTTAGACTTTTCAAAGCTTTGTTTTTTCTTTTTTTTGCACAGCAAACCAATAGTTAAATCTATATTTGGAATAAACGCTGAATCCACCAATCCTCACATATCCTCCAATGTAGATATCACTAGGTACATAGATAAAATCGATACAACCACGGTGCCTGTCAATTTAACTAGCTTCTCAAATGTCTAGACGCCTGTCCCTGTCTAGACACCCATATGTGGAGGACCTCAGATGGGTAGCGTATACATATAATGTATTTACATACATTGATTCACACTTGAGATGCTTGACGTGACATCAGTTTCAATTCGTGTTGAGGCAATACTTGAAATAATGCTTTGCATAAGTATAGTTCATTAAAACTTGTTTTTTTTTTTAACTTTGATTCGAGGTCCAACAAAAATTAGAAATGTAGGTAATAAGATTACATAGAATTCAGATAAATGTTGCTGTTCAATGTAGCGATTGGAGTTAGTAACTGCACGTAAATTTGTTTAATATTGGTAAACAAGTAGAGCAAATAAGTGCCAAATGTTTGCTTATAAACTCAAATCGAGTAGAATATCAAGGTGCATATGCTCTATGAATGTTGACGTCAGAGAAAGCTGAATTATGTACATTGTACACAGTTCAGCGTCGATAGAATGTCTGAAAGCTGCGTCATGCAATCATTTTCTTTTAATAGACTTGAGTTTACGAGTAAATAGTTTTATAGCTAAGTCTTTGGCGTCGAAGTGTGTTACACAGTCACCTTCGTCGGCGAGTGGCGAACTCGCCACACGCATACATATGGCCTGCTTAGCAAGTGCATTGCAGCAACACCGTGACATGCTGGATTAATGCTCTATTTGCACGGCCCTGACAGCCGTCGACTTATGTTAATATCAATGCGCCGATAGTCGAATGTCAATTTATTACTATGCGGGGCGTATGTAAGTAATTCTTAGGAAAACCCAACATCTACTATACAAATCACAAAGGCAATTATAAAACAAACGTTCATAAAATATGCTACATTGTAAAGTAAATTAATTGTGAGAGCAGCGACGCATGACGTCCGGGTCGCGTCGCGGTTGAAGTGTGAATGGCTGAAAACCGCGGATTGTCGGCGCAGGCGCCGCTGGCGCCACACTTCCGGCATGTAGCGGAAGTCAGCTGCAACTGTCGTTCGTTATGCACTACTAGCCCTGTTGTATTTCAACCAGTATCAGTTTACCTGTTTCAATTTGTCGGCTACTGGTCATAATGTTGTTTAACAAAATTTGCTTATTAGGTACACCTGTGTGACTGCTATTGGGTTAGTTAGATTAATTCAATTTTGCAGTAAGCGAAGTTTGTTTGTACTCAAACAAATATAGAACGCCGATTCACTTGTTCAAGATGATTTCATGAGAAAAAGAAATCTTTAAGTATTCTGATGCAGTGTTTCGCGGAAGACGTGTGGCCCCATTAAATTTCGAGAAGTAATTCTTTGTTGGTTGTGGTATGACGCATACGGTCAAACACACGCTCCTATTGCGTATAGCTAATAACACGCTAGCGCCATTGTTTGAACAAGTATAAAAGATCCCTGATAAATAGACTTACTTTGTGTGCTTAATACATTTAACAGTAATAAATTAAGCACATATTTACTCGACTAAGCCGGCTCGAAAGGCCAAAAGGATTTATAGTGTAAAGGCTAACGCACACTGGAGCTGGCGACTGTGCGAGATTGAGAGATTGAGAGATCCGTCGTCGTCGTTTCATTTCGCATCCATAACGCGACTTTATAGGCGACTGCCGAAACTATAAACTTTATTCATCAAAAAATACAATTTAAAGCATGGACTAAATTATACCCGTCACTGTCGTTTGGACAAAGACTAAAGATGTCAATAGACTAATACGGGGTTTAGTTAATGCCGGTGTAATCCTCGTTTATAAATAAAAGAGGGTTAAAGTATTGAGCCACAAAATAATCTGTAGATGTTTATGAATATCAGTGAAGATTGCTTTTTGTCATGTGAGCCGAAAATAAAAATGCAGTACCTACCGCATTGTTCATAATACAGATTACCTGTTTACAGGTGATGTCAAAAACGTAGGTAATTTTAATAAAAAAAATACTTATCGCAAATTTAAGTAAGCCATAAATTGACATCTAGTTTTACTACTAGTTCTTTTTACTGTTCGTTGGCAAAAGATAAAATCATTGTATCATATAAAACTGCTCGATTACACAATTAACGACCGTTGCAAATGTTTACCGATTTGTTGTGGATTATTTCATTTAGCTACGGAACGAGTTTTTATCTGCCATTCATAGGCTCAAGCGAACAGAACAAGCCATGACTGAATCTGGAATTTATGATTTCTTTCGCCTGAATTCTGTATTGATTGTTTAGGATATTAATAGGCTGTCTTTTGATTACAATAGAAGCCCAGTTATTTTTTATTTCTTTATTCACCACAATTGTTACACATTTTCATAGTTAGGTTACATGAACTTTGTACAATAGTTAAACATCTGGTGTCTAAAATATTAATCAACAAACACAGCATTAAAACATACAATCGAATGCCAAATTACTCTGACAATTTTTTTACTTGATTTTGAAATAATATAGGTATTATTTTATACAAAAAATAGTACACTCTTATTATATGTTATTTATAGTTATATATTCTATGCTGATCCTATAAACTTGATTCCTATATTTATTAAGAGTAACGCCAAGGGTGATTAACTTACTGTCAAATTGATTGAAGAGTCTACTTATAAACAAAACCGTAGTGTCTAAAAATGTTTGATATGTATGAGTATGATTAGAATCCTCAGAGTAATGACTTAGTTTCTTCTTTTTCTTAACTCGCGAAGGTTGGTGGTCAGCTTTGCATATTACCAAAACAATCCCTTGTTAACTGGAAAGAAAATATCTACTTTTTGGAAAGACGTTTTTTATTCTGCATTTCTTTAAACCTTGAACTTCGAACTTATCATTATGTAAATAGCGTTCAGAACTTCAAGCACGCAGACCTCGCAGGTGCACGCAACAACATCTGTCTGCTCCCTATTGACGAATGTTACATAATGGCTGGCAATAAAAAGCTTTACTTATGGCATCCCGAGGGCTCAATAGGCCCTCTGTTCCCCCTCCAAAAAGAATATACACCGCACTACATTAACATAAGGTTGGAAATCGAATAATGCTGTGGTATCAAGTTATCATACGTCTAGTATTTTGGCGCCAGACAACGGTTAACAGACTTGACTACCCTTCGTCTATTTGGGCAATAGCTAGTTAATTGTCGTTCGACATGCGACTGGATTTTTGGACCGTGGGTAGTGACGTCAGCTTGCCGTACCTTGTTTTAAGCTCTATAACTATTAAAGTAAATGTAAGAACTAAAAGCTCACTTAAATAAATAGTATGAATGCCAAACTTACGATCTTACGAGGTATTATAATAAAGTAAATTAACGGCTTAGCTAATTATGTGTTTTTGCAGGTTTTCTTTGCGACCACGGTCATTTCACAAACAAACATTTCTACGATACATAAATCACAGTACTAAAACAAAGACCCCGTGTCACAACCATTAAAAGGTATTCGTAGACGAGGCTACATTAGCCAGCATCGCTCGAAACTCATTAAGTTCCCAACTCCGGTCGTGTCTCAAGCGCTACCCCGCAACGCATCCTTCGGCCGAACCCAAAGCACTCCAATCTTCTAAATCCCTGCTACACTATGTCGAGCATGTGGTGGCGCGACGGGAGTCGGGCGCCGCTGACGTCATGGGAATCCACCCGTGAATTACTAATGAGTCGCCGTGTGGGCGACACAACAGGTAAGGGCAGAAGTTCTTTTCTGTAATCCCCCTCACACTTAGGCGAACAATCGAAGGGTAGACAGATTAATATATGAGAGAATATTCAAGAAAAAATCCCGTCATAGGGAATTAATATAAGGAGCTAAAGTAATTGTATGACGTTTTAAAGAAAAAGATTTATAGCTGAAGCTTCACAAATACAACATTTGCAAGTAACGTATTTTACCGCAATTATATGGTTTTAAAATTCTTTACAACTAAAGTAGGCTGAATATAGGATTGAAATATCTTAAAGGTATTTTTTACTTTTAGTAGAATTTGTAGCAATAGACCTTCTGAGTTTTCTTATTCTGTGGTCGTATTCGGTGTCGTGCAATGTTTTGTTGTATCTATTGCCCTTAATTATCATCGGGACATTGCCTTTCTAGCCGATAGCGACATTTTAAATACTGGTAAGGGAAGTTCCTATACGTATTGATTGGAAGAATTAATTATAACTTTACTATAATAACGTTCGTGTGTGTTATCCATATTATTTACGGGTGTATTCGGGATTACCCGATTAGTTTCGAAACTAGTCGGGCATTCCCGATACACCCGTGAGTATAACCGGAATATACAGTAAATAATATTATATTTACGTTGATGTTTCTATTCTTTTTCTAAAACTACCCATATATTGCCAGCCTGTAGTTTTATGTGTCTTTGAAATACATCTTTATTTTGATTGAAAAGAAAGCTCGTTAGAAAGCAAGACAGCAATTAACAAAATGGCTTACTTATTTTACTCATTGCAGAAAATTTTCTTTTGAAAGTTCTTACTGGAAGTCTAAACATTATTGTTTAGTATGTACTAGCTAGTTTAAAAGTACATTGTTGTATTTTCATTGGACAACACAATGGAACATAAATGACTTACAAAGAAGTCCCACATAAAAACGAAAGCCTAAATACGTACTTTCTTTTAAAAGTAGGATTGTTGTTATAGGATAGGTATTAGAAACAAATACGCACATACGTAATGAAAATAGCAAAAAGTACTATCATAATTCTCGTCATAACAATTACGTTGCATATCATAGTTTTCTTTTCTATTAGGTATAATCTTCCAAGGAGACGTAATAATTCGCAAGGCTTATAATATTTATTATAATTTTTCACACCTCTTATCTCAGAATACATAACAAACCTTCTTGATTTATCTATTCTAGATAATCTGACTAAATTAGTGACCTCCCAGTGGACAACATCGTGATTAAGTCTGGACTTCTTGTTTCTAATCACCAACCCGCAGCGAGTAATGAGAATGATCAATGCTCGTACGTTCCTTGTAAAGGAATTTTGTCCTGCAATGTGATTTATATGATAGCGTGGTATTTATGTTAATTTTGGTGAAGAACCAGTGTTCCAATTTCATTCCAACTAATTTCCTACATAGGCACGCATGTAACTGACTGCCTCGTTGGTCTAGTGGTTGCTAAGTGTGACCGCTGAGCACGAGGTCCTGGGTTCGAATCCCGGGTCGGGCAATGTGTTACTGGGTTTTTCTATTAGGCAATTCTCAGTAGCAGCACGGAGTCTGGATTTGTGCCCGGTTGATGGCAATAGGCTTGCCCCCTATTACACTGGGACCTAAAAACATAACCGGCGAAATGTGGGTGTGCACCTCTGCCTACCCCTTCGGGGAATACAGGCGTGATGTTATGTTATGCACGCATGTAACCAGTAGATTTTACGTTCTACTTGTTTCTTTACGTTTTTACGCACTTATGCAGCTTTCACCATAATGAAAGACTTCTGTAACAATGGGTGCGTGTAATCGGTATTGCGTCAGACGCCACGCCCGCGGCTTTAATTATGATTGTTATGTTGACATCAATCGGATCAGTTGACAGTTCGTAAGTAGTTGGTGTATTGGGTATTTGGGGCCAATAGTCTACCAACATTGGCTGCTTGCTTAGTCTATGTTTTGGTTTTGACTACAGGTCTGAGGCTTTTATAGAGTAGGTAGTTTCTTATTGATAGGTATACGGTAAAAAAATATATTTTAAGTGCAGTAGGCCTATCAGTCTTAAGAAAGAAGAGAACGGTTAAGTTTGTGGTCTTAACATTAACCAGCGTATTGGCGCTCATTTTCCTCCTGGATAGTCGTAGCCTTTTCGTAATATAATCATAGTTAGTATGTATTTAATAGTCATTAGGTATAATCTACAATACGACAGTCAGTGTGTTTACCAATTAATAGATGAAACAATCTTTGTCATTAATTTCGTACAAACATTACGCATAGTGTAGAGCATTCAACTTATAATAATAATGGCGCCAAGTCTGCACTTTATCTGATCATTGATAGGTTATCAATTTTTGACGTCATCATCTGTCAACCAACCTTTGATGGTACGTAATCGAAGGCGATCATGTCATGCGTTAAGTACTGAAATTGAAATATCGAATTGTTGGTTTTTTACATCCGGTTACATTGACAGCCAGAACGATAATGCATGTTGTTTTTTTTAATGAGCAACAAAAAAGGTTTCGTCGTTCACAGTCCACAGATTAGATGATTAGATAGTTAGCATTAGTTAATGAATGAGGTTGAGTTAGGTTAGTGTTTGAATACAATTCAAACGTTTATTAACATCAATATTATTTGTATTTTAATTATGTTATTAGATAGGTAGGTAATTATGGTAACATTTCCGACGTACGAAGTTCATCCCGTTTAATCCCTTCTAATGACCATAACAAAGAAAGAAAAGCTTCGGAAAGAACTAATAACTAATTAAGAGTTTATTGCAGTCCTTCCAGTAGTCTCCGAGACCTATGAAATGTAATTCTCTCACAATTGGCCCCTGCCGAAATTCCAGGTATATATTTTTGTTTCGGTTTCCGAACATAACCCTATCGTGCTGCCAGTTGGTATTACATGCACCATATTGTTAAGTATTATACTAGCTATGCAGGTGATACAGGTGTGGACATGCACGAGACGGTTCCACGCGGCTCGGCGCCCGCCGCCGGCGCCGCAAGTCACGCTCACTTATCGCCATAGCAACGCAACGATTATCGATACTGTAATCGAAGACAAAACGATACACTATGATAACGAGATATGAAAATCGAATAATTGCATATTGTGTATCATGATTATCGCAGTGTGGGTTTCATCGGATTAAATAGCTATTAAAGTTCATTGTACTAACTTGTCTAGTACCTGGATACGATTAGACGGAGTAATCATTTTCATTCGATATTCGTTTATATCGATGATGTAAATTCATGACTAATTAAATGTCGTGATAAAAAGATTATGATAAACGACCGTTGCACGCCTGCAAGCCTCTACTGAGTTGTGCAACATCTTCCCTATTACCTACTAATTAGAAACGAGATTGGTTTATGAATATTCATATTGTAATCTTACCTAATGAAGATATATCACGGTATGTCGAGCTAACCTAATCTAAACAGTAGTTCACGAACGATTTAGGATTGGAACCGGTAGACCATTCTGTTGAAACGGGTTACTTGTCTGTCATTTGAATACGGCTACTGTGTAAATGATGACTTTATAAATGTATACAAACAACTTTTTAGCTTTGATACATATTTATCCAAATAAGACAAGATTACGTAATAGAATAAATAATATATAAGCTGCTTTTTACCTTTTTACTGGTTGTAATAAGTAACAATCAATAAAAAGGAAAAAAAATATTATAGATATTGTTTGCTTCGAAATTCGAATATTTTTCGCGTTCGGTCTTCAAGACCAACTGTAGTGGAAGAAGGTAAAAGATTTTACGCGATTTCACCGGGACCAATGGACTAATGAAACAGTGCGTATTGTTAGCAATTAAGCATTGTTCAGAACTTAGAAGCGCGTCTAAATAGTTTCGTTCGGGTTCTCAGGTAAAGCGACAGTGACAATTACAAAGCAATTATGTTCGTTGTTGGTTGCGGAAAACTGAGTGAATGGTAAGGTAAAAGGATCGCCAATCGCCATGCTAAATATTTTTTTTTTTTTTTTTTTTTTTCTCCCAGTCAGGACCAGGAGATTTTGGCTTGCACTTCTGTGCAATATTTATAGTTCTGAGGTGAACTAATTTAAAAAGAACGAGGAATGATAATAACACCTTCACAGCTCACTATAATACTATTAAAAAAAATACGTTGTTATTATTGTTTATGACAGTTTTACATTTAGTAGCAAAATCACTACTTTCTACATGCAGTTTGTAGGTTATATGTAAGCAATTAAGCCTCTATTCAACAGTGGACGTCTTGCGGCTGATGATAAATCAAGAATTCAGCATTTGAAGATACATAGGTCGGTAGATGTCTAGGTGGGTACAGTAAACAATCGGAACCCGGAATATAAGTGAGTACCCAGGTAGATGCTAATTACGCACTCATCCAACAGCATAATGACTTACTATATATTATTATATGCCTAATGAGCTTTTACCGCTGTTTTGTTGACAATATATTCTAGCATTATTAGGAAGTCATTGTATTTACTTTGTTTACATTATCTAACTGCAACGGGTATCTTCTAAAATGTACATAAAATGGTACCGTCTACCAAGATTAAAATATAAAATAGACAGGAATGTGTACCGGTCAAAAATAACGAAATAGAAGCGAGGATAGCTGGACTATTAGAGGTATCTAGGTACTAAAAGGAGTACTTATGCATGCATTGCTTCAAAGCAGTGAATTAACCTATATAAAATTGCGTCTTACCTGTTAATCCGAGGTCTGTAGATTCTGAGGAGGCCTCACTAGAAGCAGCCGATAACTGGTACATGACCAAGAGAAAACACACGCAAACATTGACCACCGCCATTGCCGTCTCAATTAAAACTTATTGGTAATAATAAACACTATACAGTCACCATAACGACTAAACTAAACCATTCCTAAGACACCCATTAAAAGTCATCGCCAAAATATCTATAGACAACTAAAAATATCACTAAGATTACAATAATGCTATCACAGTTATTGTTATTTACATATAATATCCTTTTGTTGTCTGCTTGTGGCACTTTAACTATATTTTAGTAAAACGCACGTGAATTTAAAGAATATTATTAAACACGCGCTCACAAAAAGTCAATAACGCACGGACACAACCCACTCGCACAGGCGATCAAAGCTCGACTGAATGAATGAAAGGAACGACGCGATGAGCGAGCGAGCGAATCGGTTTGCCGGTGAGTAGGGATGCGAAAACTAATAATAAATTAATATCGATCTCCTCGAGTCCTTTCGATTATATTACTTCAATAAGAAGTATAATTTATTTTAAATACAATGTTGTAGGTATTTCGTTTTATTCAAACGGTCTGTTTACAAAGAAAAAAACAGTGATAACTTAAAGAATAAATATGTGAAGTGCTATTTTCGTTTCGTGCACATATTGTTATATGAGAAATAAAACAATAAATACTTACCTTTGGAAGATATTCATTTACGGATACATATTTTACATTTAAAATCTAGTACTTTGTCGCATAATACAAGCAGCAAACAAATATCGATATCGACATTGCACAGTTCATAACAGCCAACATCACTAATCTTAAGCAGACGAAACTAGAAAGCGCATCTCTACTGTCATTTACACTCAGGATAATTTCAACCGTACCTTCTTGGTTTAAGATACATATTCGCATATCCTATAATCTAAATAAAGCTGAAAATATTGCACTTTGCAGGCGCCACTTTTTGCGACCAGCCGGCGCTAGTAGCCGGCCGCGTGGCGCGCATTCTTTGTAATTTATTTACTGAGGGAAAAAAGAACTGCAACTTTCTATGCGACAGTAAATTTTGAACAAAGATTTTAAACGGAACTTTGGTGGTAACTATATTAACGCATTGTCAAATCAACTTTACGCTTATAACGAGAATTAAAATATCAAGTGATGCATAAAAACTAAAAAGTATTTGGTAGATGTCTAGTTGTTTGTGGTCGCGACGAATGTTTAAAATTATTAATTACGGCTTATTTAAAGCATTATGGTGTAGCTACTTCGGTTTCAAATCTGATAGATACAAAATGTGACTGCACATAATTGTTTTGGTCATTGTGACATTTAGTAAGCTATTTAAGTGCATATAATATACTCTGAATTTGTCCATCTCCATACATTAATAAATTTATTAGTACCTATGCAAGTGTTACTACAAACTCGTTTCGTTCAATGATTTATAATCTAATCCAATACCGTAATAAGCTATTAAATCATTATTTCTTTTCGCTGTCATCCAAAACCATGGAAGACCAAATAAAGGTAGATACACACAATAAATAAACCGATAAACGTATAAAAAAGGAACGCGAACTAAAGCCATGCACACACGAGGTGAAAAAAACGACGAATCTCATGCAACGATGCCTTTGTTTGTGGCCGGAATGCACTGCAATAGGCCCCATTGCAAGCCTCGGTTCTAGGGCTGACAACATTAATTAAGTACTTAACTGATTAATTATTTTAATTTATGGATTGTAATTGTTATCACTCGTTTTTATTTAGGTGTGTAGAAATACAGGCTACTTGTGGAATAACTTTATTTAATAGACGGTAATTGATGCACATTTTTATTTGTAACCATAAAAGTATTAACTGCTGAATCACTCCAAGTTTTTAACTACCTCCAAAAATTATTGGTGACGTGTGTACTTATAGTACTAATCTAATTAGTTTTGAAGGTGAAAACAAACACCACACATAAAAAGCATCAAAGAGATTTTTAAAAGTAGGTACTACAATTGACTGCCTCGTTAGCCTAGTGGTTGCTAAGCGCGACTGCTGAGCACGAGGTCCTGGGTTCGAATCCCGGGTCGGGCAAAGTGTTACTGAGTTTATCCATTAGGTAATTCTCAGTGGCAGCACGGAGTCTGGATTTGTGCCCAGTTGATGGCAATAGGCTCGCCCCCTATTACATTGGGACCTAAAAAACATAACTGGCGAAATGTGGGTGTACTATATGTGCACCTCTGCCTACCCCTTCGTGGAATACAGGCGTGATGTTATGTTTTATGATGAAATACTCAATCCTGAATGGTGTCATTTATTTTTTACATTTTGCAATAAATTGTATGGTCTTGGTTTTCCATGGTTGGATCAAGAATTTTTTACTGAAAGTAGCAAGAAAATAGAAGATGTAGAAATCAACTCATCTTAACTGGAAAGCTTGAATTTTGGATTTCTTCTGCTATAATTTGGGTAGGAATAAAGCCACATTAGTCTGAGATTTAAAATTATTTTAGGGACTTACTTGCTTATTTGTTACATAGGTGTTAAAATAGATTTGTAGACATATTATAAGGAAAAATCTCAAATACTTTTTCAATTGTAATATTTTTTTAAACTTTCATTGGCGTTTGACAACCCTACAAAAGCAGCATGCATATTAATAACTCCTAATGACTCTTTCTCCTGCTGACTACATGCTTGAAATACATAAACGTTTTGAATTTATAGCATACCAATACACCGCTATGGTTCAAATCATATTTACACAGTTGTCTTCACGGTTACTGCGTTTGTGGAGCGGCAGAGGTTCAGGCAGTGTTGTACTTTTGGTGGCTGATAAAAATATCACGCTGTATATGTTAGTAGAAGTAAAATTAAGTTATTTTGAAAGAAATACTTTATCATTTTCGTCATTATGAAATGAAAATTAGCATTAACTCTTATTGAGTTAATTACAGTATTTCATGTTCTAAAATTAATGCGGATTGGAAATACATTATGTTTAACTATTATTAAACCTGATTGGCGCAGTGGGTAAGCGATTAGACTGCTGAAGGGCAGCGAGTACGATTCCCGCACGGGACAATAATTAGTGCGATCCGCAGATGTTTGTCCCGAGTCTGGGTGTTTGTGTATGTGATATTCCATGTTTGTGACACGCACCAGAAGAATTTCAAGTGCCGGGCGACGTTGTAAAAAAAATTACAGATTTCAGATCTTCAAATTCTAGTTCAAATATGTATTGCTTACGAAGTACTATATTAGGTAGTTCTTTCATTAATTGTGGAACTTAAAACCTAACGCCTTTTGCAGACTTAGCAATATATGCTGTAGGCACTATGTTCCGCAATATTAAAATTAATATAGACTAAAAGAGTCACCACACTAATGTATAGCATACACAATAATATCATCACCTGCCTACTCTACAAAGTCTACAAGCTATACCTACAACACAATCTTTCATAACGCATTCCCTTAATTACGTTTTTTTTTTAATAAAAACCGCCTTCAAAAAACACGCGACTTAAAAGTGTTAAATAATATTTTATTCACTTCACTTTACATACACCAAGTTAAAGTCGGTGCCAAATCAAGATTCCGACGAATTGAAAACCTCCTCCTTTTTGAAGTCATTTAAAAAGCAGCATCCATAACATTTTCATAGTAACCACTTCTGCCGTAGACGAGACGACAGCAATAAAAACGACATATTTTAATTATTGTCCACTCTAAACTGACTCATAACTCCACAATATCCCTTTGTTAACGCTACTTAGACACTATTTAAAAAACAAAAGCATTTTTCGAGCTTCTCATTGTAAAGTTTAATTACCTGTTTCGAAATTCTGAGAAGACCACCTTTTGTGGGGGCCAGAAGAGTAGCGATTTGACTAACGTGCATTCGAGTTAGAATTAAGAATAAGAATAAATTTATTTTACCATATTCGTTACAATATTAAATCGACTTAATTACTAGTTAAAACTAAAATATAAATGCGGAAAACATTAAACATATTTTCGTTAGATCGGTGAAAGTAATAAGGGCGAGCTCTTATTTTTTTTTTAGGTTTTGTTTTAAATATTTATGGTATTTATTGATATTCACTGACTATGCAGTCTGTACTTCTTATCAACCAAAAAGCTTTCAAAAAAACACTTTAACAAAGATAAAATCAACTATCATAACTTATTTGCATTGCCTAAAGGATTACCTAAAAAATTGTAACAGAATATTCGTAAAGTAAAACCTGAAAATGCAGTTTTAGGTGCAGATAAACTAGGCAAGTAAATACCTATTACAAATAAAAATAAAGTACCTTATTGTAAGCCTTTCTGGCGATGTTAATCTGTTTGTATGTACAAACTTACTGTCAATGCGATCACTCGAAGCTTTATCGTTTAAATCGCGTCCGCTCAACCCCGCTGCCTTCCAATTCCGCCAACTCTCAAGTATCCCTCCAGCGTTTTCTGGCCCAAACAGATGGCGCCGCGACCATCCCTTATCGAATCGAGATAACGTTGAAAAACTTGCCGCCGGACAAACAATGTGAGTAAGGGTAAAGCCCTAATGCTTTGGAGGCACTGAGTGCATCGAGATAACTGTTCTATTTGTTTTAAGTGCTGTAAATTATATTATTATCGCTGACAGGCGACATGTGATGTCAGAGAGGATTTGTTTTAAATGGTTCGTACGATTTAAAGTTCGTTATCTGTATGTTTGAAAGTATATTATTTCCTACACTGAGTCTAAGTTCTATTTAATGTTGACAGTGCGTACCAAGATTTTCAGGCATTCTAAAATGACCCCCCTTACCATGAGCTCTTAAAGCAGGACAGTTTAAGATGTGTAAGCGAGACGCCGCTACGTGCAGTGTAATGCTGCGTCTCGCTTCCACAACGTAAACTGTCCTGTTTTAAGAGTTCTTGAAGGGGGCTGGTCATTGCTTTTGGTCAGTGCAATTTATTTTCGAGCTTAGTTTAGTTTGCTGCTAGCTTTTTTTAGACTTTGTTGTGTTGGGAAGGGAAGGCTTGGATGCAAAAGGCCAAAAATGTGAAAAGGCGACATTTCAGGGCTTATACAGCAGGGGGTTAAGAAAGAGCTGACGATGTAAAACAAACGGGCATTTTATTGTCAAACAGTCGGTCGCTTAATTTCCTAGTACTTAAGACCAGTATATTTATATTTTATTAATAATATTTTGCTATAGACTGGGTAAGTCTTCCAATTTGTATTATTTGTAGTTATCTCAATTACTTTAACAACTCACTTCGCGATCTATTTAAACTTATTGCAACCTGGTACTTGGCTGTTCTATTAAACACGTAATTAATATAATTTACAACGCTCTACGAGTTCAAGCTATACACGGCCAAGTCAGCAGATAAGAATTGCTTCGAACTGTTTGCTTATCGATGGCCCACAGACTAGTTCTGACATGTCGGGACATGACTTTGGTGTGCTTTTAGAGCAAGTGTATTCCCGCGAAACAATGGACCTTTCTTTCTTTGTTTAGTGTAAAAACGAAATTGAATGGCGGGGAACTATTGTAATTTGTACCTGCGATGAGTAGTTAATCTGCACCGGAGTCAAATAAATAATGATGTTTGTTTATTGAAGGTCTTACGGTGAAGTAGTTTATATATAAAAATGAATTGCTGTTCGTTAGTCTCGCTAAAACTTGAGAACGGCTGGACCGATTTGGCTCATTTTGGTCTTGAAATATTCGTGGAGGTCCAGGGAAGGTTTAAATGGTGAGACGGTACGAAGTTTGCCGGGTCAGCTAGTTCAAAATAAAAAAGTTCACTTTTGTTGAATAATTGAGCACTCGGTCATTCGCATGTTTTAGGAAACTAAGTACATACAGGTATTTAACTCTAGGTACATCAAGAATGAACACATAACCGCCTTGCTGCTATAATTTATACATAGAACGTAGAACTTATTCTCTCTTGATCATTTCCGCAAATCTGTAAGCCGAGCTCCCCATTAGTGATGCCTAGTTAGTAATTGTTTCATACTTTTCATATCGCAGTTTTGCGTAGTCGGGTTTTAGTTTTTTTTACTTATATTTTATTTCAAAATTTTTTTAGTCATTGTACCCTCAAAGCTGCGTAGTAAATGATAAATGAATTCTGCAAATAGGTTTTATAAAACACTTTGTCACGTATTTTTTTTAAGCTAGATGGCATCGCCATTTCCCAACTGACTACCTCTGAGAAGAAATACCGAAACCAGCTCAGGGTCTCTTTTACCAGACAAGCTCAATAGTTTATGTGAGAACAGTGCCGGAGGTAAGGACATTGTCTACTTAGCGTTTAGCGTCTCATGAGATCATACAGCTCTTGATTGATTGTATTTTGTCGCTTTTTCTTTTTAACCGACCTTCAAAATGGATAAATGATAAATGATTTTATTTCTGTAAATAGGTTTAAAAAAAACACTTTTACACGTCATTTTTTAAAAACTAGATGGCATCGGCATTTCCTAACTGACTACCTCTGAGAAGAAATACCGAAACAAACTCAGGGGTCAAGGTCTCTTTTAAAGTCCAGACAAGCTCAATATTTTATGCGAGAACAGTGTAGGTGGTCTGAGAAGTGGTCTTTTTAGGAAAGAACCACGGCGAGTTTGAGTCGACCTGTCCTTACAGACGCCCCGTCTCGTACCATCTGAAGGACATTTGGGTAGGCCGCATAAAATACTCAAACCGTCAGACACGCATAGGAATAAAAAAAAGGAAGGAAAAAAAACCTACGCAATGCTCACATTTACAAATACACGACATGTACAATGTAGGACGTCTGTGATGGTCTTTTAAAGAAAGAACCAAAGCAGATTTGAGTCAACCTGTCCTGACAGACGCCCCGTCTCGTACCATCTGCAGGACATTTGGGTAGGCTGTATAAGATACTCAAACCGCCAGACAAGAAACTATCTAAGAAGGAAAATCCTACATCGTACATTAATATAACAATAATAATGAGAATAAAGAAAAAAAAAATACATTATGTCAGTTTGTAAAAATATAAAAAAACAAAACAAAATGGATCAAAAGATCAAACAATGTCAGTTTTGCGTCAAATATGTAAAAAAGGGTAAACAAATTAAATGTCAAAATTAAACAATACAAGAAGAGGCTTAAGCCCAAGCATTTTTATCTAGCATATAGTCAGACACTTTATAGTAACCTTTTCTACATAGTTTGTGCTTGATAAACGACTTAAATTTGTTTAAACTCAGGTTTTGAATGTCGTTTGGAATCTTGTTATAAAAACGTATGCATTGACATTTGAATGAGTTACTAATTTTCTGAAGCCTAGTGGCTGGTACAACAAATTTGTGTTTATTTCTAGTGTTAATGTTGTGAACATCACTGTTTCTAATAAAAAGATTAATATTTTTATGAGCATAAAGCAAGTTCTCGTAAATATAATGTGATGGGACAGTCATAATACCAATCTCTTTAAACTTTTCCCTTAGCGAATGTCTGGGACTTAATTTATAAATTGCCCGAACAGCCCGCTTCTGTAGTACAAAAATTGTTTGTATATCGGCAGCATTCCCCCACAAAAGAATGCCATACGACATAACACTGTGGAAATAACTAAAATAAACGAGTCTAGCGGTATCAACATCAGTAAGGTTTCTTATTTTAAATACGGCGTATGCAGCAGAGCTCAGCCGTTTGGACAACTTATGTATATGTGGGCCCCATTGTAACTTAGCATCTAAAGTTATGCCTAAAAATACAGTGGTATCCACAAGTTCCAACTCTTCGTTATTCATATGTACACTGGTTTTCACTTGTCTAACATTTGGTGTAGTAAATTTAATACATTTGGTTTTTTTCTCGTTCAAAAGCAAATTATTAACATTAAACCAGTGGACCACTTTAGAGAGAGCACTATTTACATCGTCGGTAACTTGGTTAGAGCGCTTAAGTTTAAATAAAAGAGAAGTATCATCTG
This sequence comes from Abrostola triplasia, assembly GCA_946251915.1. Taxonomy (NCBI): domain Eukaryota; kingdom Metazoa; phylum Arthropoda; class Insecta; order Lepidoptera; family Noctuidae; genus Abrostola; species Abrostola triplasia. The sequence continues at coordinate 9,553,121 of OX276432.1, read as the reverse complement.
CAAATAGGACAATCTCATGAGAATCCTTAACAAGATAAGGCAGGTCATTTATATAAACGAGAAATAGGAATGGACCAAGAATAGAACCTTGTGGCACTCCCATTGTCACTAAGGACCCCGGGGATCTTTTTCCATTGATATCAACTTTCTGAACCCTATTACTCAAATAAGAACTAAGAAGGTTCAGAGCATTGTTTCTTACACCATAGTGGTACAATTTCCTGATCAATGTTTCATGAGGGACACAATCAAAGGCCTTGGACAAATCACAAAAAACGCCTAACGCGTCGTGTGATTCCTCCCAGGCACCATATATATGACCTAGTAGTTCAACACCAGCATCAGTAGTTGAACGACCCTTTGTAAATCCGAATTGTTTAGAGTGAAGCAGCTTATTTTTGTTAAAAAAACTGAGCATTTGATTTAAAATAAGTTTTTCAAAAATTTTACTAAATGTCGGTAGCACCGAAATTGGTCTAAAGTTAGTAGGGTCAGAAGTGCTACCAGATTTAAATAGAGGTATTATCTTACTGCTTTTCATTAGGTCAGGAAATTCACCAGATTCAATACAATTATTAAAAATAAACGCTAAGTCGGGTGCTACTAAGTCTATAATTGACTTAGTCATATCAACTGAATGACCCCACAAGTCGGCAGTCTTCTTTATATTTAAATTACAAAACGTTTTTTTTATGTCTAAATAATTTACATGACAAAATTTGAATTGCTTTTGACAGGCGCAAACATTTTCCATCAGTAAACCTTCTGCAATAGCAGGTGACGAGTTTAGGTCTTTAGTAGTAGAAACTGGAATGTTAGTAAAAAAGTTCTCGAATGCGGTGGCTACATCAATGTCCGATTCAACTTTCTTGTTGGCGATAGAAAGGCTGTAGTTACTGTCTTGGCTCTTGACTCTTCCAGTTTCGCGGTTAATGATGCTCCAAGTCATTTTAATAATATTATTGCTATTTTTGATTTTAGTGCTAAGATAACGGGATTTAGCTATCGAACAAATCTTTTTAAACAATTTAGAATAGTTTTTCACATAAGTACTAAATTCAGGAGTATTAATAAAGGTCCTTTCATGATATAACTCATAAAGCCTTTTCCGACTTACATGAATTCCAACAGTCGCCCATTCACTAAAGGAAGCATTGCCCTTAACCGCAATCGTCTTAGGAATAAAAGTAGAATCAAATTCTTTACAGTACACTTTGAAAAAAGAATTATATAAATCACTTGAATCTTGAAAGTGAGGTGTGATAAGGTGTGGTAGTTTATCACTTAGTTTAGTTTTAAATTTATTCAAACGACCAGCAGTTTTAGGGTTAACAGTGATGTTCTTTACAGCCACTTCCCTACATATATTCGAAATTGAAATTAGCTGTCCACAGTGATCAGACTGTAACATATTAATAACTTGCTTATGCTGAGGAACAATGTCTGTTTAAATATTATCTAGGCATGTGGCTGTAGTAGGGGTTATCCTAGTAGGCTCCAGAAATAAGCTTTCAAGATTGTATGACTTAAAAAGACTTTGAATCTTGCTACATACAATAGTGTTCTCTAAAATGTTAACATTAAAATCACCACATGTGATGATAGTCTTGCTCAACCTACAAAGTTTATGCAAGACTTCATCCATGATCTTTTCAAAATTGTCATACAATGCTGAAGGAGGTCTGTATACACTTAATACAACAAACTGTTCCAACTCCACACAGGCTATTTCTATAGTTCGCTCAACTGAGAGGCTTACAATGTCTTTACGTTCTTTAAACTTCAGTTTGTTGTTTACTATTATCAATGATCCCCCATGAATAGCATTTTCTCTGCTGAACGAACTGCCCACCTGGTGGTTACTAAAGTTGAACATGAACTGGTGACTCCGCAGCCAATGTTCAGTAATACAAAGAATATCAATATTATTACAGTTCATGAACAATTCAATCTCTAAATCTTTACCCATTATTCCTTGTATATTTTGATGTACCAGGTTTAATAAACCTGAGTTAGAATTAACACAATTACTATTCAATAGATTAAATGTTGGGCTTTTTGGCAAATCATAAGTTGTATTGTTTATATTATGTACAGAACTGCAAGAGATTGTCTCTATTGTCTCAGATTTTAATTTAAATTATATGACATGTCAGAGTGTGTACAATTAATAATGTCAACTGATTGCTCAAAAGAAGCAATATTGTTATTAGCCAAATTCTTGGCTGTTATATAAAAAAAATATGATAGCGATACAGCTATTTGTCGTTTAAAATATTTGGAAAGATAGTAACTATCTTTAGTCATAGATAAATGTTTACTAACATAACTGTTAGTGTCAATTACATTAAATTTATTATTATAAAATGTCAGGTTATGTAAACTTAAATTAAGCATATGTCTAAATTTTTTTTCTCCCTCAGACAAACTTTGTGATATAGGCAAGGTGAACATAACAATATTTTTCACATTTAAATTTGATAGTTTTTCATATGATTCAGTCAGTGTTTTTTTATTTAAGTTATTTCGACTCCCAATAAATATAATAATAGTACTATTGGAACTGCAGGGAGTGTTAATAACTTTATCTATAATGCATTTATAGCTCATGCCAGGCATACAGTAGTTAGTTATTGGTTGACCATTAAGTTTATTTGACAATAACTGACCCATATGTTTACCAATTTTGTCACTAAACATTAATATGCTATCTTTTTGATTTTCTATTGAGTTATTTGACAAATGTATAGAATTTAGTGTTGGGTGCATTGAACTATTCATATTAGCAGAGCCAGCAGCACACACTGGCAATGACCGAGCCGGACTGACATTTAAGTTGAATGTGCTATCACTAGTCAGAGATTGGGGGTGCTCACCATTGCAGGAACATGAGCTTACCAACTCATTCATTGCCAACATGTACTCCTTCATCTGCATTTCAGAGCTTTTGTATTTGTTTGACATTGAATTAAGTTTGTCTTTAAGATTATTTATTTCAAAGTTGAAGCTCTCTGAGTCAGCTTTATGTTTAATAGTATTTTGTTTTAATTTTAAAGAATATATATCTAGTTTCTTAAGCAGCTGAAGGCGCTCTCTATTCAGTTTTACATTTTTAATGAAATATTTTTGTCTTTTTACTAGTTTTTGAGTTTTTCTAATAAATTTATTAATTTTTACATATTTCTTGAATTTGTTTCTACTACAATTAACTACCCTTACCGAGTTATTTTCATCTTCATTAGTCAGATCTATAGTGACTAAGGGCTTTACATTGAGTGTAGTAGAAACCATACCCGGGGCACTGTCTATCAACTCATTGAATAGACTTTGGTTCGCTGTGGCAGTGAGGTCTAATTGGGAATCCTCAAGTTTGATTATTTTGTTATTGGCCTCATGTAGCTGTTGTTTGAGACTTTGAATTATTGTAAGAGCTTGCTCATACTCTGTGCTACACTGGTCGAAACTGTCAACAATGAGTTGCAGCTTGTCCCGGAAGGAATCTCAATTTGTAGGAATCTTTTTTTTAATGTATGTACAACCTCATAACACCGTCATCTTTGGGCTTTGATCTGTAATGCATTTTTGGAATACGAGTATACGCCGTACGTAACATCGATAAAACTTTTGCGATAACAGCGATATGTCTCTTATTGTCGAATTATTAAGACTATATTAGTTAATTACCAAAAACGGCTGCTTTATTAAAAACCCAATTCATAAAAACAAGAGTCATTGATAAATTATCGGGTGGATAAGACATTGAGTGCATTGTGACTTGAATTTATGGCAGATTATTAAATACTACCTAAGTGCATTATGTATAATCTGCAATTAAGTCAATATTCCTGTAATAAATTTTTGCCTTTTGTCGGCGACGGATGCAGACTCAACAAAAAGCTATGCTAATTTGATTGGCCGCGAGATCCAGCCAGCCTTTAATTTTGTATTCGATGTTCAGCGGTTCTCAATGTGTTTATTTTTTGTTTAACCATATTTTTTTACTTAAATAGTTAAAATCCGTCGACACGTTAATCGATGTAGTATTAATGGAAAAGAAGGTTACCCTTATACTGCTATGGCGATTTTGTTGCTGTAATTTATAACTTAAACATTTTTTTAGAAACTTTAGGACCTGATAGTATTTTTGACGGATGATTTCTATTTGGAATTTTCGACCTACCGGGCTTTGAAATACATGCATAGTTTGAGAACCACAGTTCAACTCCGAAATAACGGACAAAAAGAAACAAGCCTGTAAAACAAACATGGTGGTTTAAAAAAGCGAACAAGATTCCAAATGATTTCTAAGCATGCGCTCCGGGCGACCTGTCATCAAATACCAGTTTATATAAAGTTTAATATACTGCCTTGATGTTTCTGTGCATACCGTAATTTTGTGAGATTCCGTCAAGATAATTATTTGAAAACTGTATTATGTAGATTGACAGTGGAGAACACGACAACGCGTTCTAGGCCGGAAAAACAATTCAATACCCGAGAGGCAGTATAAAATGACTTTGTCGCCTCCCATCCAGCCGGTTTGTCCGGTTACGTCCAATAAGACCCCTCTCGGGGTCGTCGACATAAATCCATACCGAAAAAAAAAAAAAAAAAAAAATCCCATCCAGCCGATTACCTCTACAAGCCTATCCATGAACTACCACTTCATTGGCAAATAAGTAGCGATTGTGGGTGATTACTTTAAGTAATATAACCACCATGGTTAGTATATAGTTAGTATATTAGTGGCAGTATATAGTATTGGTAAAGTGTAGTAATTAGTAGAGAGGCTCATAGCTACATGGCTACCGCGCAAATTAGTCAATCTACGAGGTTTAGCTCCTACGGCTGATCTCTCTCCGCCCGTGACGGTCTACCGTCCCATCGGACTATGAGAGTGAGGGTGTAGTGAATGCACCTGTGTTTGCGCGCATACTCGTGCTGCAGTGCACGTAATATCCTATAATAATATATAATAAATTATTCTAAATAAAATAAAACTGTATATTTTTTTTTGTAATTGGTTAGATGTATTGGATGATGTGTGTGTGTAATGGATTTAATTATATAAATCAATATTCATTCAAAAAATAGTTAGTATTTAGGCAACGTTTTATTTTTAGATCTCCCAATAGGTGAATTGTCATGATTGTCTATGGGCTTTCGATTCGGTCTCTGAGGAGGTTTTACCTCGGGTATTTCCTCTTCCTCAGATTCTTCGTCTGATTCAGATTCTACCGTAGTTTCGGCCTCTGGTGAAGAGTCAGACTCTGCTGTAGTTGCGTACTCAGCTGAAGAAGTTTCTGTACTTGCGTACTCAGGTGAAGAAGTTTCTGCACTTATGTGCTCTACTGCTGATGAAGTAACTTCCCCCGTCGTTACGTTTTCTTGCGAGGAATCTTCTGGTTCAGGTACCACTTCCTCTGTGTGGGGAGGTGGATGATTATGTTTTTTCGGCGGAGGTTCCTTTTTGGGTTTATTTGGTGGCGGGTGTGGTTTTTTATGTGGTGGCGGGTGTGGTTTTTTATGTGGTGGCGGGTGTGGTTTTTTATGTGGTGGCGGGTGTGGTTTTTTATGTGGTGGCTTTTTATCTGGCGGGTGTTTTTTGGGCCGGCTATCGTCAAGATTTAACGGCTCACGCTTCTTTTTAGGCGCCGCTGTTGTCTGTTTCTGCAAGATAACTTTGAGTACACTGAGAGGGATCCAGTGGCCAGGCACCTCGGCTTCTACTGGGTTCGCGATGAACATCAACGGGTCTGTGTCGGGGTTTGGCCAGTGCCCCGCATGGGTGACGGTTGCAGAACACAATGCAAGCGCCACGAAGGTAACGTCTGGTATCACTGGAAATAAATCAAAGGTTGAATAAGGTTTCACTTGCAATGATACTGGTAATATGATTAATAATTTATAATATGATTGCATCTTTAATCTCTAGACATTAGGAACCAGGGATACGACTCTAACATTAGGCTGATGATTTGTTCTATAAACCTACGAATGACGGCTTGGTGCAACTGAATAACTAAGCATCACATTTTTGAGCTTGAGTGATAAGTAACCTGCAGGCTACACACTGTTTTGCAACCATGCATATGCATATACATAGCCACTATTCTAGATTTTAATGCAGTACTAGGAAAACGGTGGTTTGCCATTCCTAAACAAAAATATAAGAATTAGATATCTACTTACTTTTTGGAAAGAAATAGAGCTTTGGTATATGTTGTGGATCAATGTACTGATTTTCTCTTCATCTTTGCATATTTTTCATACATTCGATCTTTGGAAGAATGTGCACGGTTATAACTTTTATTTTCATCGCTATCAGGAGTTATAAAGCGAAAAATTAATTAAACGTGACTTTATTGGTGGAGGCGTTCTTGAAAACTGAAATCGACGTACACTTATATCTAAAAATTTAAATACAATTTTTTCTCACTGTGCATAGTAAAAAGTGTTTCTTAATTTTGAATATGATATCTATTAGTGGTTTTTTCCGACTTGACGAGCGATGGGATCATCGCTACATAAATTCTACTCTGGATATTAAAACAATTACTGCTCATTAAATATACCTCGTTCTGAGCAAGTCACGCGTTAGAATACAAAGGAAACCTCGACGCGACTGGAGACCGTGGACTGTACTGGAATTCTTCCTCAAAAACTGGACTTTGACCATTAGTTTTCTCCCGTATACTTTTTATACGTAGTTTAGCGACCATCTAAAAATTTGCAAACTGAAATTTCCTGCGTTACCGCTTAATGTGCTGTGTAGTCTATATGTGCCATACAAATATTTTTTGACTGCCTCGTTGGTCTAGTGGTTGCTAAGCGCGACTGCTGAGCACGAGGTCCTGGGTTCGAATCCCGGGCCGGGCAAAGTGTTACTGGGTTTTTCCATTAGGTAATTCTCAGTGGCAGCACGGAGTCTGGATTTGTGCCCGGATGATGGCAATAGGCTCGCCCCCTATTACATTGGGACCTGAAAACATAACTGGCGAAATGTGGGTGTAGGTACTGTAAGTGCACCTCTGCCTACCCCTTCGGGGAATACAGGCGTGATGTTATGTTATGTAAATATTTTTTCATCAGTAACGAGTTTAGCTGAGAGACCTCATGGATGATGATGAAGGGGTAGTGTTCAAAATTAAGTTAGATTTTGAATAATAGATGGACATACTAAAATGATGGACATACTATCCAGAAGATGGGCAGCAGCGTCTTCTGTAACTCTACCACCAATACTGCGATCCCCAAGCCGCCTGCCAAGCGTGGGGATTATGGCAACACACCCCTTTTAAGGGGGAGGCCTTTGTTCAACAGTGGACGTCTTGCGGCTGATAATGATACTAAAATGACACCAAGAGTCATATAAATATGTACCTAGATAAATGTTTAGCATCGTGGCTGCCTTAATATTATTCTTTTAAACTAAACTGCTCGTTGCGAACGAACCACGGGGCTCCCGTGGCTCGACGCATGAACCTATTCTGGAGGGTTAAAGCTTCTTAAGCTTATAGTTCTTTTCGCAATATTAGTCTTATGTATTTAAGAAACTATCACGCCATTTATTAGTGACTCGGAATTTTTGCGATCTAGTGAAGGTATACAATTACATAAAAATATTGTAAACTACCCGTGTCTGTACATTCCATAAATAAAGAAAACATAAATTATACACTTAGTATTTATATCACAGAAGCCAAAAATATAGGTATTATATTTTTTGCCTGTTTGTCTGAGTGTTTGAACGCGCTAATCTCACATGCGACTTAACTAATTTGTATGCGGTTATCACTGATGCCTAGTGGCATAAAATTTAGTGGCTATTCATTCATTAAAATCGGTTTACAAACAAAAACTTACGTTAATCTATTTATGCATATAATAAAACAGTAACGAAGTCGGAACTGAGCATTGAAATTATTTGAAAAAAAAGTGCGATAAGGTGTACGAACTATTCGCAGATGTTGATATGCGAAATATCATGACGGTATTTGCAATGGGGGCTGAGCAATATTGCATTATGTCTTTGTTTCGTCTACTGTTAGCCGCAGAACTATAAACATACAAAACAAAGAGTAGCAATATACAGACTAGTTACAAATGAACCTCTGAAGTGGAAATCATCACGTTATATCCACAAGGAACTCAGCAGTAAATCATGACATTTAAACGTCTATTTTTGCCTCAAATGTTATCGTAGCGTGGCGGTTTCACGACCGCCCTGCGAGTTATTAGTACTGAGTTCGACCTTAGCCAAAGGTTTTACTTTTTGCATTAGTTTTGATTTCTTTTGCATTTAAATAATAAATATCAATAGTATTTTTAGTTATTCTATCAAAACTATTATTCTAAACTAATAATAAACAAAGGCCCCTATTACATAGGTTTTATAGCTACACGAGTAACGAATTAAGGGTGTACTAAATATGTACTTCTGCTTGCCAGGATAATGTTTTTATAAGGATCTTGTCAAATGCTGCCTTCAATGCAAATGGCGTCAAAACGTGGGACTGATGATGTAAACGGTTCGTCAATACTCTTCTCTATGCATGTTAGAATGCTCATAAACAAAACGCACATTACTCATTCAGCATATCAACCATCGGTTATGGCAAACTACTAGAGAGATGCAACCAGGCGGACTATATCTGGTAAATATTGTAACAGCAGGGGCGGACTAAGCCTGTCAGAGGCCCGGGGCGGAAACACGAAATGAGGCCCCCCAAATAGTTAGTAATCAATACAAATCATCATCATCATCATCAGCCGGAAGACGTCCACTGCTGAACAAAGGCCTCCCCCTTAGAACGCCACAAAGAACGACAGCTTGCCAATTCCATCCACCGGTTGCCCGCAATTCTGACGATATCGTCGGTCCATCTGGTGGGAGGCCTGCCAACGCTGCGTCTTCCGGTTCGTGGTCGCCACTCGAGAACCTTTCTTCCCCAGCGGTTATCGGTTCTTCGAGCGATATGGCCTGCCCATTGCCACTTCAACTTGCATATTCTTCGAGCTATGTCGGTGACTCCAGTTCTTTGGCGAATTTCCGTATTCCGGATCCTGTCGCGCAAAGAAACCCCGAGCATAGCTCTCTCCATAGCTCGTTGAATGACTCTGAGCCTCTCCAAAAGGCCAACCGTTAGCGACCACGTCTCAGAGCCATACGTAATCACTGGCAACACACACTGGTCATAGACCTGCGTCTTCAGACACTGCGGAATTTTGGACGAGAAGATGTCGCGTAGTTTCCCGAACGCTGCCCATCCGAGTTGGATTCTTCGGGCGACCTCTTTGTCGAAGTTGGACCGGCCTAACTGAACAATTTGTCCTAAGTAGACGTAGTGGTCGACAACTTCGAGGGTATCGTTCCCAACGACAACCGGTACAGGTGCGACATGGACATTTGACATGATCTTCGTCTTGTCCATGTTCATTTTAAGACCCACCTGTTGGGAGACGATACTGAGGTCGCTGAGCATAGTATTGAGCTCCTCCAGCGACTCCGCCATGATAACTATATCATCGGCAAAACGAAGGTGAGTGATGTATTCGCCATTGATGTTGATGCCGAACTCGTTCCAGTCCAAGAGCTTAAAAACGTCCTCCAACGCATTTGTGAACAGTTTCGGAGACATAACGTCTCCCTGTCTCACACCACGCTGCAGTTGAATTGGTTTCGTGCTCTCGTCCTGCAGCCGAATTGACATGGTGGCGTTACTATACAAACACTTCAACACCTCGATATACCTATAGTCGATATGACATCGCTGGAGGGACTGCAATACAGCCCAGGTTTCGATAGAATCGAAGGCTTTTTCATAGTCCACAAACGCTAGACACAGTGGCCGATTATACTCCTCGGTCTTCTGTATAATCTGGCGGAGCGTATGGATGTGGTCTATGGTGCTAAAGCCTTTTCGGAAGCCGGCTTGTTCGGGAGGCTGGAAGTCATCAAGCCTGCGTTCGAGACGGTTCGTAATGACTCTCGAAAACAGCTTATACACATGGCTCAGGAGCGAGATGGGTCTATAATTCTTCAACAAGGTGTTGTCACCTTTTTTGAAGAAGAGCACCACCACACTCCTGTGCCATGCTTCTGGCGTAGTACCCTCGAGCATGACGGAATTGAATAACTTCTGGAGGACTAAAAGTACCGGTTTTCCACCCGCTCTCAGAAGCTCTGTTGTAATTCCGTCATCACCCGGCGCCTTGTTGTTTTTAAGCTGTTTCAGAGCCACTCTAATCTCGTACAGGCTGATGTCTGGGATGTCCTCGGTGTAGTGTCGGGTCAGTTTAGCTCTAGAGTCCTGAGCCAAACCGACAACGGGTTTCCGTGTCGAAGTGTACAACTGTCCGTAAAACCTCTCCAGCTCTCTCAATATCTCCGGTTTTGATGAGATGATACTGCCATCGTCGATCTTCAGCTTCGTCATTTGGCTTTTCCCAACAGAGGAATTCCTCGCAAACACTTTGGAGCCCTGGTTCCGCTCTATTGCGTCCTTTATACGGTCAGTATTAAAGGAGCGCAGATCGTGACGCGTGGAGTTAGAAATCCGCCTATTAAGAAGGCCGTATTCCGACATATCAGCTGAAGATTGCAATCTCATCTCATTCCGGGCTTCCATTAGTCTAATGGTTTTATTGGAGAGCTTTTGAGGTTTTCTTCGGCGTGGGGTCCTAAAGAACTGGGACCCCACTGCTTGGACAGCTTCCACAAACCCGTTGTTTATCTCGTCCGCTGTTTCGCAATTGGCTAGGCACTGGAAACGATTACGCAGTTTGAGTTGAAAGGTTTCGGGGTTCTGGATTTGGGCAGGAGCAGGACGGAGCGTGGACTTCATCAGACGAGACCGTTCAAGCTTAACATTGATATTCAGTGTGCCTCTGACAATGCGATGATCGCTACCGGTTTTGATCTTCCCGATCACAGAGACATCACTGAATATACGCTTCTTGGTCGTCATGATGAAGTCGATCTCATTTTTGGTTGAACCATCGGGGCTTATCCACGTCCACTTCCTGGATGGTCGCTTCTGGAAGAAGGAGTTCATCAAATAGAGTTCCTCCTTCTCCATAAAATCGACCAGCCGCTGGCCCCTCTGGTTCCGCTGCCCATATCCGAACGACCCTACTCTCAACTCATCGCCATTCTGAGTGCCCACCTTAGCGTTGAAGTCTCCCATAACAACGGTGAAGTAGGATTCGGAGGTATGTATGGCTTCAGAGATCTCCTCATACATAGCCTCTACTTCATCGTCAGGGTGTGTCGAGGTCGGCGCATATACCTGGATGACCTTCAACGAATACCGGTCGGTAATTCTGAGTATCAGGTATGCTACGCTGCTCGACACACTATCGACTTTCACCACGTTGTTAATGAGAGACTTACGGACGAGAAACCCAACACCACCCTGGGACTTTCGGTCTCCTTCCCGGAAGAAGAGCATGTTGCCGGAATCAAGGATTATCGTATCCTGCCCCTCTCGTCGGATTTCAGATAATCCTATGATGTCCCAACGTAACCTGCTCAATTTGACGACCTGATTAGCTTAGTGGCTAAGCGATTGGACTGCTGCGCTAAGGGTTGCGGGTTCGATTCCCGCACGGGGCAAAACTTTGTGCGAACCACAGATATTTGTCCCGAGTCTGGGTGTTTGTGTATGTGGTATTTCATGTTTGTAAAACGCACCCACGACACAGGAGAAATTCCTAGTGTGGGGCGACGTTTTTTTAAAAAAAAAAAAAAAAAAAAAAAAATTCTTCCTCCAGCTCGATAATCTTCTCGTCAGTCCGGAGCGTGCGGACGTTGTGTGTTGCCAGGGGGTGGTAGCGAGAAATCCACCGGGGATTCTTAGCACCCCCTGCTCCTCCGTTACCTGGCCCGCTACCATAGCCAGGGATAGAGGAGCTGCCGGGTACTGGGGGCCGTCGCGCCGTTCTGTCTGTCATTTGGGGGGGGGGGGGGGTGTTTGCCATAATCCCCACGCTTGGCAAGCGGCTTGGGGATCGCAGTATTGGTGGTTAAGTTACAGAAGACGCTGCTGCCCATCTACTGGATTTTTTCCCTTAGTCGCCTCTTACGACACCCACGGGAGGAGAGGGGGTGGTCAATTCTAAGCCGGATACCACACGGCCAATACAAATACTTAAATAAAATTGGAGTGTAAATAGAGAATAAAACATCAAAATAACAGGTTTTTACTCAATACAGACAGACAGTATACACGATACCTATTACAAATTGCATTTTTTTTGTCTTTCAGTTGTTTTGTTTGCTGTCTAATCTCCAAAACGGCTGGACTGTTTTTGACGGGACTTCCGCTGGCAGATAACAGTTAGTTCGGGGTCTAATATAGGCTATTTTGAATTTCGAAAATGTTTAGGGTTATACGGGAAAAAAGCGGGAAAATCGCGGGTTACGGCTACTCCGCAACGCGTTGACGGGACTTTCACTTGTGGATAGCTGATGTTATAAGGTCTAATAAAAGTTATTTTGAATACCAAGAATATTTAGGGTTCTGCGGGACAAAAACCCATAGTTTTTTTAAGTAAATCTGCTTACTGCTGCCTACATACAGGTTTCTTAATCGAAATCCGCGGGGTTAAAGTCCCGGGCATAAGCTAGAATTTATATATTAAAAAAAAGTACAACATCATGCCTGTATTCCCCGAAGGGGTAGGCAGAGGTGACTGTAGAGTACACCCACATTTCGCCAGATTTGTTATGGGTCCCAATGTAACAGGGGGCGAGCCTATTGCCATCAACCGGGCACAAATCCAGACTCCGTGCTGCTAATAAGAATTACCTAATGGAGAAACCTAGTAACACTTTGCTCGACCCGGGATTCAAACCCGGAACCTAGTGCTCAGCAGGCGCGCTTAGCGATCATTACACCCATGAGGCAGCCTTATTCATCATCATCATCATCATCAGCCGGAAGACGTCCACTGCTGAACAAAGGCCTCCCCCTTAGAACGCCACAAAGAACGACAGCTTGCCAATTCCATCCACCGGTTGCCCGCAATTCTGACGATATCGTCGGTCCATCTGGTGGGAGGCCTGCCAACGCTGCGTCTTCCGGTTCGTGGTCGCCACTCGAGAACCTTTCTTCCCCAGCGGTTATCGGTTCTTCGAGCGATATGGCCTGCCCATTGCCACTTCAATTTGCATATTCTTCGAGCTATGTCGGTGACTCTAGTTCTTTGGCGAATTTCCGTATTCCGGATCCTGTCGCGCAAAGAAACCCCGAGCATAGCTCTCTCCATAGCTCGTTGAGTGACTCTGAGCCTCTCCAAAAGGCCAACCGTTAGCGACCACGTCTCAGAGCCATACGTAATCACTGGCAACACACACTGGTCATAGACCTGCGTCTTCAGACACTGCGGAATTTTGGACGAGAAGATGTCGCGTAGTTTCCCGAACGCTGCCCATCCGAGTTGGATTCTTCGGGCGACCTCTTTGTCGAAGTTGGACCGGCCTAACTGAACAATTTGTCCTAAGTAGACGTAGTGGTCGACAACTTCGAGGGTATCGTTCCCAACGACAACCGGTACAGGTGCGACATGGACATTGGACATGATCTTCGTCTTGTCCATGTTCATTTTAAGACCCACCTGTTGGGAGACGATACTGAGGTCGCTGAGCATAGTATTGAGCTCCTCCAGCAGCCTTATTAATACAATAAAATAAATGGGAGGACAAAAATACGCAAATACCAGTTAATTTATAAAAAATCATGCATTTTGATTAATCATTTTATAAAATTTACGTAATTTAATTTTGGATTTTACGGTAATTATTCTGAAGTTATAAACCTTATTGTGTTTAAGGCTGATTTTATAGTCACGCGTTTCAGCAGCGCCGTCGGAGCGCGCGCGCTCGTATATGTATTGGGGTAGTAGTAGCGTTTCAAATTCGCGCGCTTGAGCAGCGCCGTTCGGTGAACGGCTGTTGTCGTGTCGTGAACGCTGTCCAACAGCGCGCTGCCCAACGGCGCGTCTAGCGGCGTGACTATAAAACCAGCCTAAATCGCGCCGAAATCATGTGCGGTTCGAGGGAAGATGACCAGCCAATCAGTGCTTAGAATCGAAAAGAATCGCCATCCCTGATGTGTATCTGCATACCCGGCGTGTCGTGGCAAGGCGCTGAACTGCCACTCTATTTAAACGGCTAGTTTGCGCTGACTGACGGCAAAATCCTTTGCAATCCCGTCCCGGTATGCGTTGGCCACTAGGCGTGATTTTTTTCTGAATTCTCAATTATTTATTGCATACCATAATGTTTACATAATTGGTCGAATATAAAATATTTCATAGATTAGATTACAAAGATTATAATAAAGAAATATATTACTATAAAGATTGGTAGGGAAATAAATATATTAGTCACAATTATGGACCATGTGGAAATTCCGACAAGACTCGTAAGATTTTGGAAATTCTACGTCGGTATTTCTTACCTTTAGCACCAATATATTATAATTTTCTTTTATTCTCTGTGTAGTTGGTCCCACATGTCTAAAGACCATGGTTAGCACCAGGAGCAGAGCAGATAATTTGCCTCCACCGACAAATACAAAGACTTCTGTCGACTTCTGTCTCGTCGGTGACCACGCGATCTTTTGCTTTCATTACTCCTAACTACAATTACCTTTCTTGTCCTCACCTTTGCGTAAGCGCATTGTATGGCCGAAATACGAAGGAACGTGTTATTGGCATAATATGGCGACGTTTATTTGGATCGATGCGTTGTGTTGGTGGCACGTTTTCCAGATAATAATTTTAACATTCGTCTCCACATCTCGAAAGCGCCAATCCTTTGTGTTTCTCGAGCAAAGATCAGATCAAGTCTACGTTTGTTCTCCATACAGGAACATTTACTTCAAACAGGTCTAGCATCTTTTACCATTTAATTCGATTCGCCTGCAGATTTGGAACCCAGGTTTAAGTACCGGTGTTCGAGGTTGGAGTGAGATTAAGATAAACTAAGACTAAATATGAAAAGATAACTGTATTTCAGACCATAAAAGGGATTATTACATTAATGAGATTAATGAGTCACGCACAGTTTGGTAAAAAATTGCGTACTAAATTAATATAATAGTGTATAAACGATTGAGCCATACGTTGCAGTTGCGCAAGTATGCTGACTCGACCATTTACCTATTGTACGGTGATTGACCCGTACAACCGGCGACGATATTAATGCCAGGAAAGTCTTATAATCTCGAATACTTAGATATCCTTTACTGCCTTTTTCAGGCAATGCAAATTTAGTCATCAGATGTGAACATTGATGACGTCGTCGTCGATTTTTTATTTTGTTTAACGCAGATTCAAGTTTCCCCGTGAGGTAGTGTTGTGACATCCTGTGTTCCCCCCTTTACATTCTAGTTTATGGTGAACGCATGTTTGAAGAGTTCCTGACTGCTGGCGTACTTCAAAATCTTCTGTAAGTTCATTCACACCTAGGTTCAAGAATCATGTTTTAGGCTAGAATTTGCCTTATTTACTATGAAACATTAAAAAACAGTTAAAATAAGTAAAGACGGAAAACGGCAGTCCCTTCTCCTTTAAGCCTGTAATCTTAGGGAAGATCGAGAATTTCTATGAATAGCTGACTCCCTAACAGAATATCTTGTTAAAGGATTTGCCGCAAATCCTAGAGCCAAACTAACCCGACGCTATATCGAAAATATCCTGGACGTTAGCTTATATGAGATTAGTAAGGTTCTGAAACAGCAAAAACGCTGGGCGAAGATGGTATTACATCTAACCTGCTAAAAGCGAATAGAAGACCTATATTCAAAGCGGTTATTAAAATACGTCATTCACGAGAACGTTATGCCAGACGCTCCGCAAAGAGTTGACAGATTGAAACACTTCGCAATGGAATATAATATTTTTTATTGTGCACTGAATTACAAACATAAGAATTTATTAAATAAAAGCAGTACAAGGCTTATCGCTAATAGCGATTTTTCGATGCAAGTGGCAATGGGCAGGCCATATCGCTCGAAGAACCAATTACCGCTGGGGAAGAAAGGTTCTAAAGTAGCGACCACGAACCGGAAGACGCAGCGTTGACAGGCCTCCCACCAGGTGGACCGACGATATCGTCATAATTGCGGGCAACCGGTGGATGCAATTGGCAAGCTGTCTATCATTGTGGCGTTCTAAGGGGGAGGCCTTTGTTCAACAGTGGACGTCTTCCGGCTGATGATGATGATGACTGTAACTGAACTGGCAATGAGTTGGGCACATAGCTCGGCGAGCTACTGGAAGTTGGAGACCAAAAGTATTGGAATGGAGACCTCACATCCTTAATCGCAGTGTTAGCAGATCTGCCCAGATGGACGGACGACCGCCATAATTAAATTAAGAATAATTTATATTAACAAAAAAGTAACAAAAACACTTGATTTGGTTTTCAAGTCCTTTTGTTTCAGTTCATTCAGACTTTTAAAAGAAACATCTCAATAACGAACCAATATGAGAAGTATTTTCTTAAAAATATCGACAAATCCGTAAATCTGGATATGACCAAAAATCCGTTTTTATAAATCCGGATTTGCATTCCCTAGTCATGTTAATGGATCTAGTTATATAAATCAATATTCATTTAATAAATAGTTAGTATTTAGGTAGCGTTTTATTTCGATCTCCCAATGCCATCCTCATAGGTGAATTGTCATGATTGTCTATGGGCTTTCGATTCGGTTTCTGAGGAGGTTTTACCTCGGGTATTTCCTCTTCCTCAGATTCTTCGTCTGATTCAGATTCTACCGTAGTTTCGGCCTCTGGTGAAGAGTCAGACTCTGCTGTAGTTGCGTACTCAGCTGAAGAAGTTTCTGTACTTGCGTACTCAGGTGAAGAAGTTTCTGCACTTATGTGCTCTACTGCTGATGAAGTAACTTCCCCCGTCGTTACGTATTCTTGCGAGGAATCTTCTGGTTCAGGTACCACTTCCTCTGTGTGGGGAGGTGGATGATTATGTTTTTTCGGCGGAGGTTCCTTTTTGGGTTTATTTGGTGGCGGGTGTGGTTTTTTATGTGGTGGCGGGTGTGGTTTTTTATGTGGTGGCGGGTGTGGTTTTTTATGTGGTGGCGGGTGTGGTTTTTTATGTGGAGGCTTTTTATCTGGCGGGTGTTTTTTGGGCCGGCTATCGTCAAGATTTAACGGCTCACGCTTCTTTTTAGGCGCCGCTGTTGTCTGTTTCTGCAAGATAACTTTGAGTACACTGAGAGGGATCCAGTGGCCAGGCACCTCGGCTTCTACTGGGTTCGCGATGAACATCAACGGGTCTGTGTCGGGGTTTGGCCAGTGCCCCGCATGGGTGACGGTTGCAGAACACAATGCAAGCGCCACGAAGGTAACGTCTGGTATCACTGGAAATAAATCAAAGGTTATATTAAGGTTTTACTTGCAATTATACTGATAATATGATTAATAATTTATAATAATAATATTAAAATAGTAATATAAATCTTAAAAATAAATTAAATTATGCGTGTAAAAGTTTTAATACCATTATTGTGAATAGAGGCTAATGAACAGATATCAATACTGACTAATTAATGTACTTTAAGATATTTAGCAAGTCTTACTGATTGCATCTTTAATCTCTAGACATTAGGAACCACCAGGGATACGACTCTAACATTAGGCTGATGATTTGTTCTATAAACCTACGAATGATGGCTTGGTGCGACTGAATAACTAAGCATCACATTTTTGAGCTTGAGTGATAAGTAACCTGCAGGCTACACACTGTTTTGCAACCATGCATATGCATATACATAGCCACTATTCTAGATTTTAATGCAGTACTAGTAAAACGGTGGTTTGCCATTCCTAAACAAAAATATAAGAATTAGATATTATCTACTTACTTTTTGGAAAGAAATAGAGCTTTGGTATATGTTGTGGATCAATGTACTGATTTTCTCTTCATCTTTGCATATTTTTCATACATTCGATCTTTGGAAGAATGTGCACGGTCATAACTTTTATTTTCATCGCTATCAGGAGTTATAAAGCGAAAAATTAATTGAACGTGACTTTATTGGTGGAGGCGTTCTTGAAAACTGAAATCGACGTACACTTATATCTAAAAATTTAAATACAATTTTTTCTCACTGTGCATAGTAAAAAGTGTTTCTTATTTTTGAATAATAGATGGACATACTAAAATGACACTAAAAGTCATATAAATATCTACCTAGATGAATGTTTAGCATCGTGGCTGCCTTAATATTATTCTTTTAATCTTGCTGAATCGATGATCTCTACACCACGGCATCCTGAATGTATTGTGTGATAGGTGGGACAGCCCCATGCTGGCTCACTGGATACATTTACATGTTTAATAGTTATTGTTTCTACTAACACTAGGTTTAAGTATGTCTTTTACTAACAAATTATGGATCCTGTATTTTTTTGATCTGAAATAAACTCTTATTATTATTATTTGTATCTCTCTTATTATACTCGGGCTATCAACTATGGGGAAGATACCCGGACTTTTAAAAGGCTTACGTGGGGACACAGGTCCAACACGCAGAGGCCCGTTGAGAACTTTAATGTAAAAGGTAATGGGACACCAGCTAGGGACACCACACAACTGCTCTATAAAAGAACAGCCATGAAAAGTCCCCAGAAGGTGCGGGCCTATTGAGAAAGATGGATACTAAAATGATTTGGTCTATTGTGTTGGGATGTTTCGTGTAATGGTTACTTTTATTTTATACTGAATAAAAAACGGCGTCTGCCTTTTATCATAAAATATGCAGAATATTAGCAGACGGTGACTCGCCACTCACTAGATGGGCCCCCTAAACAGTCGCCACTATAGGCAACAGGGAGCAACACCGATGCGAGTGGCTAGGGGTGTAGAGCGGTGCGTCCCCGGTTTCACCATCGCGCGTCTCGAAGACTCGGAGCGGGCTTCCCCGCTATTACGCCATTAGACACTTCCACCCCCGAGCATATAGCTCTGGCGACCCCTCTCTGACCAGCCAACTAAGGCAAGAAAGAGCTGAGAGTCCTGCGGGCGCTCTTCGGTTTCCACTCCAGCTACCCATATCGGGCAAACCGGGGATGAGTCCCTGACCGACTCTCTGGGGTATCAGGCACGTTGTGTCGCCACTCACAAACAGCTCGCCACAAGCTGCCCTGCGGTTTGTGTGCTTTTAGTACAAGTCCTTGTAATATATTTTTTATTTCTATCACGAGGGTTGGAAAAGCTATACTACTGTCCCCTCCGGTGTCACGTTATTCTCATGTTGAGGTAACGATGTGCCCAGAGGGGATTATTATTATTAAGTACTCTATGTTGCACATTCCTCTTGGGGATTTGAATAAAACAAAAATATTCTTAAAAACCATAATATTTTTTTACAAGTTTATTGTGCACATAGGATGACAAACTGACAATAATAACAATAATAATATTCAGTCTTAACATAGGTCATCGGTCGAGATAACCGTTGAAGTCCGCCATATTGAAGTCGAAGTCATTTAGTCCCGCGAGCTCGTCTTCGGAAGGCGGGAAAACGCAGTCTAAGTCTACGTACAGTTGTTTCTGGACAGTGAGTTTGTCCACGATATCTGCGAAGGTCGGACGGTCTATTGCGCTTTCGGACCAACACTCGACCATTAGCTGGTAGAGTCGAGGAGAAGCTCGCAGCGGCTTCGGGAGACGGCCACCACCGGCTAGAAATGAAGGTACTTGGTGGTTGCTCAGCTCAGCGTACGGAAAGCCACCTGGAATGTAAAGAATATATCTTTAACATCTCTTTTGCATTTCTTTATACCCCGAAGAGGTAGGAAGGGGAGTACAGTAGGTGGGTCCACATTACACCAGTTATAGGTCCCGATACTCCCAATGCAATAGAAGGCGAACCTGTTGCCATCAACCGGGCACAAATCCAGACACCGTTCAACCACTAACAATTACCTAATTGAAGAAACTACCTTAGAATATCTTTTAAAATCAGCTTACCTAATGTGGCAATCTCCCATAGTAGAACAGCGAAAGCCCACACATCGCTTGCGCTGCAGTACTGGGAGTGCAGGATTGCTTCAGGAGCCAGCCATCTCAGTGGAACTGGCCGTGACCTCGTGTGGACATACACCCCAGATCTTGAGAGCCCGAAGTCGGCCACCTTAAGTAGACCCGCGCCGTCCACTAAGATGTTCCGGGCAGCCAGGTCTCTGGAAATTGGTATATCAAGAAGTGACGGGAAAATGAAGCAAAAAGTAGATTATGGTGATATGAAGCTACTACTGTGTCTATTTTTTATTCTACAACTAGAGAGCCTTCAGGAGTGACGATATCTAAGTCTCTGTACGGTCTGTACTCTGGACGGTCAACCTCGCTATCATCCTTGTAGACTTACCCATCTCTACATCACAGAATGACCTGTTTCCAGGTAACATTTGTTTGAGAATAAGACGGTTTCGTCAATTGTAGTCTTGTACAATATAACTCTAAGTCTCTAACTCGTTGTACTCTAAATAAGTTGTTCGTTGTTGCTTTCCATCAAAAGTCTGCTCATTGAAAGTGCTTATAAGTATAGATAAACTGGGAAGCCTAACTATGGGGCCCTCAGTGAGCTCACGACTCTCTTCCCAGGTATCGGATGGAAATTCTGTTATCTATCTGCCACTTTACGAACAATTTAATAAATAAGAACGGCATATGAAAACTTTGTAAAAATATTTCTATCGTGTTGCTCTTGCACCAATCAAATTTCAAGTTCGGTTTTGTTTTTACGAATATAATTAACATAATTATCATGTCCTTAGTAAACAAGGGCGTTAATTAACACGTAGTATTAATTACTAAAAAGGTCGTGGTGGCCTAGTGGTTAACATACCGGATTTGAATGCGCATGGTTGCAGGTTGAAACCCGGGCAAATATCAATGTGACTTTTTCAATGTTTTTAAATACTTTCTTAGTTATTCTAAGACACCACTGACAAACGGTGGCGGAAACGGGAAAACATCGCGAGGAAACCTGGATTTAATTAGCATCCCTGATGTGGCGAGTGCGCGACAGCTCTAACAGCCTGGTAGCTATCGTAGCGGGTAGAATGGACAGCCCTATTATGTGTCACTGGATGACGACTCATAAGTCATCGTTTCAATACATTAAATAAATAATTTACATACATTTTTCTATTATATATTTTAAAATTGTTACTGTTGTGTATCTATAGTACCTATAACATCATCATCATCCACAGCCCTCAATATCCCACTGCTGGGTATAAGCCTCTCTTAAACAGTGCCATCCGCCTATAACATACTAAGTATATATCTAGATCTCATTTTAGTGCCTTAACTTCATTGTACTTAATATTAATATGATTAAGCATAATTTCTACTGATATTTTAAAACAATTGTATGGACCATGGTCTGAAAATAAAGTTTTTATTATTATTATTTATTTATTAATTATCTTAAATCGCCAACCCGCAGTGAGCTAGCGTGGTGATCAATGCTCAATCCTTCTCTATACGAGAAGAGGCCTTTGCCCAGCAGTGGGACAGATATTGGCTGTTATTATATTTATTACTACGTAAGTAATAAGTTTGACGAATGACGTCACTACTTTAGAGCTGTGCGATAAGAGAGTAGGTACCTACTTATTATGAAACACCGTCAAATATTCGTTGAGTGTTACTCCCCATTGTTTTCAAAATATTGTTATTTGTATAACATAATTACTTATTAATTACGTATATTATTTTGTATCTCATATTCTTTTCTCGGCCAATCAACCATGCGGAAGATACCCGGACTTTTAAAAGGCTTACGTGGGGACACAGGTCCAACACGCAGAGGCCCGTTGAGAACTTTAATCTAAAAGGGAATGGGACACCAGCTAGAGACACCACACAACTGCTCTATAAAAGAACAGCTATCAAAAGTCCCCATAAGGTGCGGGACTATTGAGATAAATGGGTAAGTACCTACTAAAATGATTTGGTCTATTGTGTTGGGATCTTTCGTGGAATGGTTATTTTTAGTTTTTACTGAATAAAAACGGCGTCTGCCTTTTGACATTCAAATATTCAGTATATTAGCAGACGGTGACTCGCCACTCACTAGATGGGCCCCCTAAACAGTCGCCACTATAGGCAACAGGGAGCAACATCGATGTGAGTGGCTAGGGGTGTAGAGCATTATCATTACTGTTTATACACCTACTAGATCATATATTAAAGTTGGTACTTTAATATCTGGCGAAGTGTGATACTGCAATCTTCTTATATATAAAATGGATTTCTGTTCGTTAGTCTCGCTAAAACTCGAGAACGGCTGGACAGATTTGGGTAATTTTGGTAATCGTGGTCCAGGGAAGGTTTAAATGGCGGTACAAAGTTAGCCGGGTCAGCTAGTAACTGAATAAATTACAGTTGGATTTATTTGACATATTGATACATTAGGTAGGTACCCAAGGTATCTGTCATACAGTTCTCGAACCTAGTGCGGACTCCAGCTCTCAAAAAGTTAAGTTTTAGCTATTTAATTGTAATTTATAATGTACTTTTTGAGAGAAATAAATAGGTATCTTCATTCATTCATATATGGGTTAATCCTAAGGGGTAAGCTAATTTCTGTTCTATAGTTAAACAGATAGGTATTGAGCATTATGACCATGTTTTTACACACGACGCGACGGAACGAAAAAAGTGTATGCGTTTAGGGTGAGATGTTGTGTCTTTGTTTTTATGTGTGTGCACATATTATGATTGTTGCCAGTTTTCTGTAATAGGGGCAAGTCTTAAGCATTTATCTGACTACTATAATGCATGCCTATTAAAAATGTTTCCAACTACTTTTTAGTACCTAATGGCTACTTACGTGGTTTTGTTAAACATATAATTGTATTTCCTTGTTATCAATATTTTAGGACGAGATAAAAATTATTTTATTATAACTTAATAGAACGGTAGAACGGAAACTGATTCTGTAACTAATGTTACCTACCCGAATTAATTTCATTTATGTTATTGTAATCATAGTATAGCAAAACAAAATTCTTCCACCCACATAAGAAGAGATTTAAGGGAAAATGGACTTTGTTACAATGGAACAAAATTGGGAATTGTGGGATTATAAGGCGGATGATTCCTCAGCCTTGAGGTTTGTCTGCTCCTAGCAACGGTTGCTAAGCAACGCCGTAAGCTGAATTCAGAAACAACCGTACCCTGTATTACGACAGGAAAGAGCATAAATATGTGTCGGTTATTATTTATTACAGATATTGGATAGCAATAATTCTTTTTTTGTACAGAATAACTAGATGGAGATAATGCCAAGCAAGTGTTCTTTACTGTCGTTATATTATTGACGTCCAATAGAAACGCCTACAAGAAAAATTATAGCTAAGTGTGTCCAATTAGATATTGCTATAAAAAAATCTTCAGGAGTATTGTAGTAGTCACAACCAATATAAAAATAATAATTAGAGTAAGTAGGATGTTAATATAAAAGTATTGCTTATTAATCAATGGTATAAAAAACTTAATTTTTCTTATTGAATGTTACCGTTCTATATCAAAGTAACTTTATTTACCTACAAGGTAATTTACACTTATTTACACTCCTTAAAAATAAATATATACAAAAGAAAAAATTGAAACTAAAAATTATGCATCAAAGTATTCCTCCTCATCGCTGTCGACTGGTAGTATATTTGTAATATTAATAAGAATAAGAATATTTATTTGCATGAAATGTGTTACAATATAGATGTTAGGTACATGTTAATCAGTCCAACATTTCGCCAAACAGGCATGCAAATTTTTGTGCAAGCATGCACAATGTACATAGTAATATTATTTAATAATACTAAGCCTGAATACAATTAAATAACAAAAAATTTGAATTAAAAATTTAGGAATAGGTACATATAAAAAATGAGTTATCAATAATTAGAAAAGATTAGATTGTATTATAATGAAAAAAAAGAACATAATAGTATTTAATTATATTAAGTAACACTATGTAGGTACCTAAGCTAAAATAGGAGGTATAAAATGCAGTTTATAAAATTATTTATAATTTAAAAATTCTTTGATGGAGTAAAAACACTTATCAGTTAACCAGGTATACAAAAGTTTTTTGCATTTGAAATATGGTAATTCAGTTATATTTTGAGGTATTTTATTATATATAGTTATACACATTTGAAAGCAGCATTTAATTAAAACTTCATTAATATTACAAACTATTCTTTATTGTAACTTGATAAAAGCTATCCTAAATTAAGCTGAGACCCCCAAACTAATGACTTAAACGGATAAATAGGTAGCAATTCCCATCTCAATATCCAATTATTAATTTCTACGTCATAACTCATAATTCATTGAAAGGGTAATATAACGCTTGAAAATAACAACAAACGGAATTATTTAGCGTGAAATAGGAGTGCCAGGGAGTTCGTGTTAAATTAAATGTATCCGGGGCTCGAAAGCCTGGGTAAAGGTTATTGACGGCACGTTCCCGGAAAAGCCCGGAATTTTCCCAGTAGCGGACATTACCGACCTGCGCGGTACGGCCCGAGTGACGCGAGACGCGACATACGGCATCACGACGTGTGTTTAGTAATATACATGAATCGAAGGGCTAACGTATTTATTTTAAATGTACCTATAGCCACATCGTAATATGTACATATAACAGTATTTTTTTTGATAGCCTATTTAGTTTCCAACTGCTGGGCAAAGGCCTCCCCTTTCTTCTTCCAAATCACTCTATCCTTTGCAATATCTGACCAAGTGCGTCCCGCATGTGACCAGATCGTCACACCACCTTCGCCGTGGTGTGATGATAATTAATTAATCACATTTAATTATTCACAACATTATAATATAATAATAAATTTGTTTATTCGTAGCAACAATGGCATACATAATAATTAGTTTGCTTATTTAGAATTACACTAATCACTGCGAGTTGGCGATTTCAGATAATTAAATCGAGGTTTCCTCACGATGTTTTCCGTCACCGTTAGTCAGTGGAGTTTTAGAATAACTAAGAAAGTATTTATAACATTAAAAAAGTCACGTTTACTTGCCCGGGTTTGAACCTGCAACCTTGTGCATACAAATCCGGTATGTTTACCACTAGGCCACCACGACATTGATATAGCGGTGGATTACAAAGTCCTCTGATATATTATTCTGGTCTTCATTAAAAAATATTTCAATATTTACATCTTATACATTTAATATGATATCAGAGGAAAAACAACACAGATGTCTACAAGTAACATAACATAACATCACGCCTGTATGGCGAAATGTGGGTGTACTATATGTGCACCTCTGCACATTACGAGTGTATACCTCTGCCTAACCGCTCAGGGAAAACTAGCGTGATGATATGTTTAATTTTTTTCATACATCGTTGGAAATTGAAAAAGAAAAACAAAAAGATATCCGATTATTCAGCAGGCAGGCATTAAACATGAGATCTTTTGTGCAGAAACCTAAGTGTTCAACTATTCCGCCAATTAAATACTAATAACTATCTATAAGTAATATAATAAAATAACGCATATCATCTTTCTTTTGCGTATTATAATAGTCTAAAGATATTTATCTTGTACATTTTTGTTCAAAGAAAATGTCTTTTTCCCATATCGGTATTTCCAATTTCAGTAGGTAGGTTCGTAGCTTTATGTAGCATCGCGATCCCATTTTGCCTTAAAAGCAAGATTGATTGAAGAGAAATTTGATTTTCTTTACCTATAAGAAGATTATCTACAGTATATTAAAGAATTACCGTGATAATTTAAATCACAGCCGTTTATATCATAACTAGCTATTGCCCGCGGTTTCGCCCGTGTTAAGTAGCCTATGTCTTTTCTTGGAACATTAATTTTCAACACTGCCTCTTCTTGCCTTTCTGGACTGCCTCGTTGGTCTAGTGGTAGCTAAGCGTGACTGCTGAGCTCGAGGTTCTAGGTTCGAATCCCGGGTCGGGCAAAATGTTACTGGGTTTTTCCATTAGGTAATTCATAAAACATAACTGGCGTAATGTGGGTGTACTATATGTGCACCTTTGCCTACCCCTTCGGGGAATACAGGCGTGATGTTATGTTTGTTTATGTAACTTTCAGCATTCCAAATTTCATTAAAAAGCCGTCCAGAGGTTTAGTCGTGAAGGCGTAATAACGGACAGAGTTACTTTCACATTTATATTATTAGTATGGATTCAGTGACACACAATAACTAGGAACACACTCATTATCCAATAGGTCGTAAATTCGATGTGACCTAAGAGAGATCAGGCACAGGGCTAACAGGTTAATGAACTCTGAAGACCGCTTTAGATCCTAATTTAAAATGACGTCATCATAGCCTCTTCGAACGTAGTTTCAAACTTCACACCATAGGTATAACATAACATCACGCCTGTATTTCCCGTAGCAGTGGTCAGAGGTGTACCTACGAAGCAATAGACAGTGGTATACCTATAGTCGCTATAGTACACCCACATTTCGCCAGTTAAGTAATAAATCCCAATGTGATAGGGGGCGAGCCTTTTGTCATCAACAGAGCATAAATCCAGACTTCGTGATGTTACAGAGAAATACCTCATAGAAAAACCTAATAGAACTTTGCCCGCAGTTAGAACCCAGGACCTTATGTTTAACTGTCGCGCTTAGCGGCCTCTAGACCAAGGAGGCAGGTATAGGTTACATTTTACAAATATGAAATCACGATCTTTGTCGCTTTTCGTACTCATTAACCGTCTTGAAAAATGGAGGAGGTTCTCAATTCGTCCAATTTATTTTTGTTTTGCTACAAATCAAAAATGATGTCACTTTGATTTTGAATTTATTATGTTGTTCAACATACGAGTAGAAAGGGTATCCCAAGGGACAAACCGTAGACAACTTTTTGGTTACATATAAAAAGATCAAAGTCAACTCACCTGTGTGTTATCCCTCTCTCTTCTAAATGTCTCATGCCTAGCGCAACTTGTAGCGCATATTCTCTCATTGTACTTCCATCTAGCTGTAGCGCAGGCTCTGCTACGTAATGGTCCTTCTTCTTATCACAATCTATGTACAACTTGCCGTCGGAAAGAGCTGGATCTGAATCACTTAGGTTCGTGTATTCAGCTGAAAGAATATGAAATACACCAAATTATCGTAACTAAGTAATATTAGGTATTTATACTTGAGATGTATAAAGGTTATTCATCTTTTGAACAAGAGTCGTCATTACTCAGAGGTCTGTGGTATAAAACTACTGAGCGACAAAATCCTTTATTTATTACGTTGTGCCAAGCGTAAGCTGATTGACAGAAGCCGCCTAGGCAAATATTTTGATTCAAAGACTCTAGGAATAAACATTGCTCACATCATTTTGCCAGGGGTATTTATTTTCGAAATTGTTTCAGTTTATTATTTTTAGTATTATCTGGGTTTTTATAATTTATAACTATTATAAAATGTTCTTGTTTTATAGAACAGGTATTTAGCTTATACCAAAAGTGTTATAATATCGGCTAAAATTTCTAGGTTTATGTGTCAAGTGATTTACCTACCTATGTGCCAGAGATCCTATGGTTATGTAACTAATTAAGTACAGTTACATTATCAACATACAATCGTATGCTTTACCACCTGCACACCATTTCCTTAACCAATAAACGTTTTATTTGATATTTAAATAGAAGATTAAGTAGATAGTTTCTATCTTGTTTACAGTAAAATGTATTTTATTAAAGTATCTCACATTCTTCAGAACAAGAATTTTAATCAAAATGAGTATACCGATATCTTCCTTTCCAACTCTTACATTATATTATCTATTACTACAACTATTCACTTAATCAGTAGTTTGTTTAGAAGAATGTTGGTTAGCCCGTAATTGGCTAGTGCGTAAGCCTTTAATTACCCATGTATGTATTCATATAGAAATTTGTCCTTAAATAAATAAATAATCTAAATAAGTCTACATCCACTTACATTCACCCTCCGACGGCCTGCCTTGCGAGCTGTCAACTCTTCTTGTGACAGTAGAGGCTTGGCTCTCCTTTCGTCTGCCTCTAGCTGCCCTGAGCAGTGACAGGAGGTCTCCTCTAGGCGCATGCTCCAACAGTGCGATGATAGGAGCGCGTCGGGTGCAGCACGCTATCAGCCTGATGACGTGCTTGTGAGAACCGACATGCTTTAACATCACTATCTCTCGGAGGAAGTCTTGTATCTCTTCTTCTGTTGCGTTTTCTGTGAAAGAATAGTGTGTATGTTGTTTTGAGTGGTATAAATCATATTTGGGTTACTAGCCCAGAGGTATCCGGCTTGAAATTGACCACCCCTTTTCCTTCCGTGGGGTGTCGTGGCGACTAAGAGAAAATCCAGGAGATGGATGGCAGCGTCTTCTGTAACTTTACCACCAATACTGCGGTGTCCATGCGGGGATTATGGCAATCCTCCTTACACACCAAGGAGATGTATTTTTTCAACAGTGGACGTGTACCGGCTGATGGTGATGATGATTTGGGTTGCGGAAACCATTAACCAATAAATATGATTCCAAGAGTACTCAAACAAATCCTGATTAATTTTCAGTTAACTGTGAAATTAGACCCCTTTGTGGTATATAAGCATTATGTTATGTAAATTCAAATACCGTTTTAGAATTAGAGTATTAGAGGTTTGATCTTACCTAAGTCCAGTTTCCTACAAAACTGAGACGACGTTATTCCTACACACTGTGGTGCGAAGACATTCTATTTGCATAATTAGAGTTATCTCATTTGAAAGATCAGTGCGATAAACGACGGAAAACCATTGTGGAGCCTACCTGTTTATAACGGAGCTAAGTGTGCGGAACTAAGTTTGTATGACTAAAGCTAATTAGTCGGTCGTTTAAGTGCGCATATATGCCTAAATTAAATAGAGGTTTCTTTTAAACATACCCGACTTTGAGGAGACGATTTGGGTCTTTAATTCTGCGGTAGGCGTCTCCAATTTACGTGTACTATGTTATACTATATAATTATCCTCTATTCAATATCGAGTTTATTAAACAAAGTGTGAGTGTGTAACTCTATCATTGCACTTTGTATGCAATTTTGTAGTTCAGATGCAGGGCATATAGGTATGTAAGAGAGGCTCGTCGCCACGTGGTTACCTCGCAGATCAGTCGAACTGCGAGGTTATGCCGTGCTCGCCGCGGTTAGTCTTGTGATGGGAGGCCGTTTTCACATGTCGATACCTGTGCATTGGAAGGCACGTTAAGCCGTTGGTCTTGCGCCTGATCTCTGACTAAGAAAGTGAGGGAAAAGGGAGTGCACCTTTTGAATTTTGTTTGCGTGCATACTTGTTCACTATAATATCTCCTGCGTAGTTAGACAGGCCTTGACCGAAATTCGGTCTGGAGACTATGTTGGTATGTAAACACCCTTAGAAAACATGAATGACACAAATGCTCTAAAAAGGTAAATTACCTATGTGTTTAAAACAAAAATACATTCAATTTCTAGAAAATCACCCAAAATATTCAATTAACGATCATCATAGAACTTAAGTTGTAGGCATAACCCAGTAAATGTAGAACACGGTCTCAAGTCTCGACAGTACTTAGTGGGTCATTAAACCGTAGTAACGATACCTCGGCAATAATACTAATAACGTAATGGGTCGTAACCTTCGTCCTTCGGTAACAAACAACTTGCTCACTTGAGGGTTAACGTGACCTTACATGTGAGATTATTTGATAGTAGCTGCGCCCCGTGGTGTTGCCCGCTAAATTTTGTTCGGAATAAAAAGTAGCCTATGTGCTAATCCAAGGTGCCAGCTACGTCCATACGAAATTTCATTAAAATCCATTCAGTAGTTTTTACGTGAAAGAGTAGCAAACATCCATCGATGCTTACAAACTTTCGCGTTTATAATATTAGTAGGGATTCGTATATAGGTACAAGTATGGGTAAGAAATAGTTTGAGGCTTATTCGCTAGTATTATTCCCCATCATCATCAATTGATTGCAATTTGATCGAAACGTTAATTGAGAATCATCAGCCGGAAGACGTCCACTGTTGAACAAAGGCCTCCCCCTTAGAACGCTTTAATTGAGAATAAAAGGATTTTTTATGCCAACTCTTATCCATGTTCTCTTCTTTTTTTAACCTCACACCTTGCTGAATTAAATGAATTTAATATCCTAATAAAATACCTATATAAACCTGTCCTTATTTCCAATCGTATGGCTGACAAACAATCACAAAATATCAACCTTTAGCCATCGTAGATACTGCGGGTTAACACAACATGTCATAAGAATGCTCATGACGCTTGCTCGCCATTTCCGGCTTTCGTATTTCAGATCACTTAATCCAGCTTTCATTACGATTTCCTCCACTATTAATGAGTGTTTGGTATGATTTAGAAAGTATTTGTTTTTTTTTATCTAGCCTGTTCGGTGTCCCACTGCTGGGCAAAGGCCTCCCTATTATTCCTCCACAAAACCCTGTCCAATGCCACTATTAATTTGGACAAATTGGACATTGGCTAATTACTGGCTCACTTGAGGCACCTTTAAAATATTATCTGTATACATATATAAAATTTTCGTGTCACAGTTTTCGTTCCCATACTCCTCCGAAACGGCTAAACCGATTCTTATGAAATTTTGTGAGCGTATTGAGTAGGTCTGAGCATCGGCCAACATCTATTTTTCATACCACGAAATTCACGCGGACGAAGTCGCGGGCAAAAGCTAGTATATGTATATTATACTCTAAGTCTGTACGTATCTAATTGTACTGTAAACATTGATTATAATAGACTGTTTGCTTCCTAAATAAATAAAATAAATATTTTAGTTAGTATTTGAACCAAAGTAATGTGCAAAATCGACTAAACTGGAATTTAAAATTGCAGGAATTCCAATATTGTATTGTAACGAACTGTCCAGTGTTTTCAAATCCGGTCTGTAGTCGATTAGTAGTTTCCGTAAACAACAAATCCAAAAGAAAAGCCTCCGTTAGCAATTTGAGGGAAATTACAAACAGTATTATATCATCTAAGCTTCAAGCGGTTCAAGAGTGCATCCACGAGGATTACAGATTACCAACTTTCATTTCCTAGACGTGTTTATGCAATCATAATTGTGTTGTGAGCATGCTAAATTAGTTAAACATTTGCCGAGGCATCTGCCGAAAATTTGTGTTGGGATTTCGAACAATGAGTCGACTAAACTCGACTATTTTTTGGTTTAGTCGAGTCACAGGCAGGCGAAAAAAGATTTAAGGTGTAATTATATATTTTGTAGTTGTTTTTTCAGACAGTATTGTGACATCAAAATCCTCATTTAACAGCTACGTATTTTATTGTCTTTCTTGTATACACGAACTAACAACGCAATACGGATTGTAAAATGGATAGAACTTGTAAGTGCAAAAATTCCAGCTCTCATTTTATTGAGAATAGTTTTTTACTTACTTTATTCTGGTTAACACTAAGACTAAGATACAAGCCAGCCTTTATGGCACCCTACCAGTCGCCAGCGATGAGGAGGAATACTTTGATGCGTAATTTTTAGTTTTAATTTTATCTTTTGTATATATTTTTTTTAACGTGTGTAAATAAGTGTAAATAAGCTTAAGTATATTCAATATAAATAAACCTTGTCCTATAGATACAATTGACAAAGTTAAGATACTCAATCACGTAGTATTGAACGGTTGCCGGTAGTGCCGGCTTAATCTGACAGATGACGCCACTTAGGCCTGCTCAAAGGTGTCGGGTCATTAAACAACGGCAATTTATTACATACGCGCGTTTCACTATATTATCTCTTTAATTAATCTTTGTTTGAGCTAAAATTATGTACAAATGATGATAATTTATGTGGCGGATTTGAAATGTATTTAGGATAAAACGTTAGTAACACACACATAACATCACGCTTGTATTCCTCGAAGGGGTAGGCAGAGGTGCACATATAGTACACCCACATTTCGCCAGTTATGTTTTTGGTCCCAATGTGATAGGGGGCGAGCCTATTGCCATCAACCGGGCACAAATCAAGACTCCGTGCTAGTAAGTTAGTAGCCAGTAGATACCTATTTCTATATCGAATTTCATCACGATCGGTTCAGTGGTTACATGCTATAAGGTAACAAACAGACTGAGGTATTTTCGCGTTTATGGTCGTAGACGACAAGGATAAATGCCCACCAGTACTTTTTGAGATATGGTTCCCAAGTCAGAAACCAGACAATTATGTCATCACACAGTAATTTGATCTGCAAGTACTCAATGACCGGCAGTTACGGCGGGTTGGTGACCCACGAACCAGTTTACCATCTCGCCTTCAACTTTTACTCGACTATAAATTGTATAATCGTGAAGTGACGTATAACTCAGTAACAATGGCTGCACATCACTAATGTGTGTTGGGCCCGGCTTTGTTAATTCATTTTAATTGACTGTGAAAATGCCGGCTGCTGCCGACCATCGTATATTTATTCTGAGTGTTTATTCTTCAAATATTATCGGAGAGATTTTGAGCGTACGCTTTAACAAATGGGAAATCTCGCTACGCAAATGTTATATATGAGTTTGATAAATATTTTTATGTCTAGTGTTTTCACGGACTTCAGAAAATGTTTTACCTGTGAGCATCTTAGCAGCGACTGTGATGGTCTCTCCGCCAATTAAGTCCAGCTGCGCCGCATGGACCCTTCCGAAGGCCCCGCTACCGATCAGGGCACCCAGATGGACCCTCGACCTGCTCACCTCCCATTCGTCGCCGCCTTCTTCTTCAACCTGTGTTAAAAGATGGCTATGAAGAATTTTGAGGAAGAATTACAGTAGAGGACGAAGGGAGACATCCCTTTTGGCAGGCCTCCCACCAGGTGGGCTGACGATATCGTCAAAGTTGCGGGCATGCAAATCACAAGTTGTGGTTTAATGTGGCGTTAAAAGGGGGAGGCTGTTCAACAGTGGACGTCTTCCGTCTGATGATGATAATGATGACCAAGGGAGCCTAAATAATGTCATTGCTGCGCAAGACTACGAAATACGTAGTTGTGTAGTCGCTTATGTGAAGAAATCTAAAGGGATTCCATAGTTAAAGATTTTTTAAACACTTGGCTACCCTAACAATTTCTCCTTCGTCGCAAGGTTACCAGAATTAGAGACGAATTTGCGCATAGTACAAATATAAGTCTCATGGAGGAATCGAACACGCAACCACAGCACAGCAGTCTTGTTACTGTAGCAACGCTAATTAGACAAAAAATCAAAATTAATATACTACCTTCGTATTATTTAATTCTAGTCCCATGTTTTTGTAGTTCAATAATAGTATCAAGCTTACTTGATATTAAATTAAAATACGAAGCTCTCGCAATTATAAGTGTAATTAACTAAGGCTGCGGTTCCACTAAGACGGAGTGGAGCAGAGCGGAGACGAGCTGTGCCGCGATTCACCAATCACATGGCTTGAACTCCACTTCTCTCATCAATTTCACAGCTTAGCCTCGCTCTGCACCGCTCCACTCCGCATCAGTGGAACCGCAGCTTAACTCACCAGCTAATAGAGCTTTTGTTTTAACGAAGGTAAGTTATATAACTCTATTAATTATAATATCGTCATTTGTTAAATCATTTTGATTTTGCAAATAGGTATACACGTGATTCTCTTTTCAACCAACATCAAAAAGGATGAGGTTCTCAATTTGACAGTATTTTTTTTTTAAGATGGCGTCGGCATTACTGGCTACCTTTAAGAAGAAATACCGAAACAAACTCAGGGGACAAGATCTCTTTTAGTGTTCAGACAAGTAGGTACATTTAGAACAGTGTAGGTAGTCTGAGATGTGGTCTTTTGAAGAAAGAACCACAGCGAGTTGGAGTCGTTCGAGAGTTGAATTAACTTCCTAAACAGTGTTCCAAACAAATGAATAAAACAAAAATTTTACCTCAAATTCTTTTTGCGTGTATAACGGGCTTTCTTCCATCTGACCTCGCACCGATATTTCATTATTCCTGTAGACAAAAAACAAACTTATATAAATTTTTGTCAGTATTTATTAGACGAAGCTTATTTATTAATGTTCTTCTCATATTCTCTGGTGGTTTGGTTAACGTACAGTCTTATTTAAAAGAAGATTGTTTAATATGTGTGGCAATAATACCATTCTTTCGTGTCCTGTTAAGGAATTTGACGACCTGATTAGCGCAGTTGCGGGTTCGATTCCCGCACGGGGCAAATCTTTGTGCGAACCACAGATATTTGTTCCGAGTCTGGGTGTTTGTGTATGTGATATTTCATGTTTGTGAAACGCACCCACGACACAGGAGAAATTCCTAGTGTGGGGCGACGTTTTTTTTAAAAAAAAAAATGAAGAAGAGGATTAAATGTTATATTACTGTAACGTTTACAGACAGTTTTATAAGTAGTATAAGTTCGACTATTTTGGTTCTTCTTCTTCTTATCGTATGGTCGATGAACAACCTGGTGTCAGAGTTTAAACCGCCTGTAGGCCTCTAACATAGTTTTACACTGTTGAAAAATCTTTTGGGTGTGTCGGTTAGAGAACTATTTTCCGATAAAGCTTAATGTTCCTATAATAACTTATAAATTCCATTAATCTACCCGGTCAATTCTACCACGATATGATATACTTGCAATAATTTCTCGTGGCCTTCGTACCAACTAGCAGCCTACGGGGCACATGGTAAGACGCAGTTAAATGTACCAGCCTGATACAATGGAATGGTTTGATAATTTTTTTCCCATAATCCACTACCATTTTAATTCCGATTACACCTTTAAATACACCGTAGTGTATTGTTAGGGTTTTTTATGTAGTAATATCTGTAAGTAGTTGTATAAACAAATGTTTTGTATGTTTCGTTATAAAAATCTTATCGAGTCTGAATCTGACCGTTGCGTCAGAATGGGGCAAGAGGTACCGAATCTATCTCTACACGCAATAGTGCGTGGTAGTGATGGGGGTGCAATTTATCGATGTTAACAGTTGAGTATCGAATATCGATAGATTAGGTTTCGACAGTAATTTTTGTGGATTGTTCCAATTTGCAAGCGTGTCTTTTTTAATTTTTATGCGTAATTGTATTCATCGTATGTACCTACAAATTCACACCGCGTTGTAAATGCATGTTTATGAATTTAAGACAAGTCTATAAAAATCTCTGTTATAAATTCCTATCACTTGGAGGGGTATGCAAAGGGGGTTATATCTATAAGTTTTGGTAATATTAATTTAAATTACAGTATAGCTCACAAAAAAGGAATAATTACAAATCGATGGACAGAAATATCGATAAAATAAAGCCAAACTTTCACATCACTAAAAGGTCATATGTCGTAGGTCGAATCTTGCGCATATGGATACTACATGACGTAACATTACGTAAATGTAACTTACTCTACGTCCGTACGTACATACATAGTACAAACTTTCGTTTTAAACTGGAAAAAAGAAAATTACAAACAAAATACAGCAGTTTTTTGTAAGAAACAACCGCAAATATAACTTGGTTGATTCACAAAGGGAGCGTGGCTATTGATGTTAGTGATAAGCGATTTTTAACCTTATTTCCATGTGAATAAGACATCGGAGTGTCGCTGATTAATGCTACAGAACACAGTTAATATTAATGTGTTCTGGTAAGCTCAACAATTTGTCAGTTTTATTGAGTTAAATTGCCAAACAAGTGCTTCATTGAAATTCCATTTATTTATTTGTCGGTTTCCACAAACCAACAAATAAATAAATGGAATTTCGGACTTATTGTGGACTGGATTTGTGCCCGGTTGATGGCAATAGGCTCGCCCCCGATTACATTGGGACCTAAAAAACATAACTAGCGAAATGTGGTGCTATATGTTCACCTCTGCCTACCCCTTCGGGGAATACAGGCGTGATGTTATGTTTGTGAAAAATATAGCTGGTGGGATCATTACGAAATGCTATAGCACAGAATATATAATAGTACTGACGCCAAGTCACGTGGATGATCTACTTTTGATTTCTGCCAATCAATCACCGCACTCGATACTTCGGTTTAATGTGATAATAATAATCGTTTTAATCGCAATCGATTATTACTCTCGATAAACGTCAATCAGCAACTAATGTGAAGTAACAAATAATTATTATTTAACCAATTGGAATTGTCGTTGTGACTTAATATTGCGAGATAGTTAAGGAGCTAAGTAGGGTTTGTTTACGAACGATGATATGATATTTCATGAAAATGTATGATTGTTGACAGGCTCAAAATTTCTAAGTAGCAATCAAAGTTGTTTGTTGTTCTGTTTCTTGACGTTCATTTTGCAACATTCTTAGTTGACCTGATTGGCGCAGTGGCTGAAAGATTGGACTGCTGCGCTAAGGGTTGCGGGTTTTGAT
Source organism: Abrostola triplasia (assembly GCA_946251915.1). Classification (NCBI taxonomy): domain Eukaryota; kingdom Metazoa; phylum Arthropoda; class Insecta; order Lepidoptera; family Noctuidae; genus Abrostola; species Abrostola triplasia. Next base: position 9,516,689 of record OX276432.1, on the reverse strand, counting down.
CCCCGCTCGAAATAAAAACTTTTGTAATCCACAGATGTTTGTCCCGAGTCTTGTGTATGTGATATTCCATGTTAGTGAATATAATAATAAATAATAACAGCCTATAACTGTCCCACTGCAGGGCAAAGGCCGCACGCATCCACAATCCAGGAGACATTAGCTAGAGTGAGGCAACGTTATTGCTAAAAAAATTACAACGACCGACGTTGTGTCCCGTGTTTTAATAAAAATCTCTAGTATTTAAATTGATAAATGAAACTTGAAAAATGATGGACACGAGCGGGACTCGAACCCACGACTTTAGCCGTACCGTGGCGCCGCTCTGCCAACTGAGCCACCGTGTCGCTGCTCGCATCCATCAAATTTCAAGTTCCCTTTTAGTATTTACGTCTTAAGAGTAACGTCTCTCTAGCATTATTTTATATATATCTGTCCCTCTAAGAGACACCCGTATACAATGTTCAACATAAAAGGGTGGACCCTCTATTTACACACATTCACTATTACTTACAAATCCAAAAGTAAATACCACTGATAGTTTCCAGAATACCCAACGGAAATAATATCTACTTTGACTTAAAACAAACAATGAAATAAAACATTGTGTTCGGTCAGAGTTGAGTGTAATTGAAACAGAGTTGAGTGAAATTGAAACAGAGTTGAGTGTAATTGAAACAGTGTTGATGAGCCAAACTCTTTTAGCAGGCCCGGTTTACTTGTTCGATCGAGGTAACACCCTGGGCGTCGACGGAGTTAGCACGTGTCTGTGTAACGTGATGGGGTGTCCTAAGCTAGATCTAGTTTCCTAAACCCTTAAGGTAAATACCTAATAACTAAGGTAAACTGTGAGTACATGCTAGTATATATTTATTAGTGTTTATGTATTACTAGCTGCGCCCGGCGGTGTTACCCGCTACTGTTTTTCGGGATTAAAAGACTATGTGTTTATTCAGGGTGCCGAGACCAACTTGGTGATGGGTATATGTGCTATGTTAATGTATTTAGTGTGAGAAAAACAAAAGAAAATACATTGAGCGAGCTTCTACAAAGAAAATACTAAATCGATCTAACTATTCAAATATGGAATGACGCAAAATCAATCCTCCTCGAACCCTCGTCCAGAAACAATTTAACAACTACAAACAAAACATAACACAAACAAACTACTATGTATACATATATCTTATTAGCATATAAACCGGCGTAAAATCGCAATACGATAAATATCGGCTATATTCCACCAACTTCAAAAAGGTTGTGTATTTGGGTTATGTCTTCCGACAACAAAACCTCTTTTAAAAGTCTGTTAATAAGCAATAAGATCAGATCATCAGAATTTAAACCGCCTGTAGGTCCCTAACATGGCTTTGTACACCGTTGTAATTTCTCAGGAGTGCCAGGAGTTTTTGGCAACTGACAATTAATTTATACTATGCACATGAACTCGAGAAGATATTGGTGCGTGCCGTGGTTTAACTTAGCAGTCCAACGGTCATACGATTCGGCTATCACTACTAGAAAATTATCCCAACCTAGACCTTAGTTATCTGTCTGTCCCACTGCAAGGCAAAAGTCTCTTTTTACACAGAAAAGGAACCTTCATCGCGCTTGCCTACTGTGGAAAGTTCTATTTCTGACCATTGGGTCCACATTTCATCGCAGGATTCCTCAAAGGGGGAGGCAGAGGTCAACATATGGTACACCCACATTTCGCCAGTTATGTTTTAGATCCCTGTGTAATAGGAGGTGAGCCGTGCTGCTACTGAAAATTACCTAATGGAAAAACCCAGTAACAGTTTGCCGGCCCGGGATTCATCGCTCAGCAGTCGCGCTTAGCGACCACGGGACCAACCGAGGCACGATTTAAAAATAAAACAATTCTGTCTTTCTTAATACCTAACTAAAATCGAAGACCGTATGTACAGCATTGTCTAATCTGAATCTGGTCCATCAAACTCTAGTTTACCTCAACATAGGTAGACACTAAGTTAGCTAAATCACATACGTTTATAATCGACGGCTCGTCGGTATAAAGTTAACGAACTGTTGCATAATGATTCACATCCCATCCCAGACCAGTCTAGATCCTTGTAAGTCTTGTAATTCATATCCATTTACGACCGGTCGAACTATCTGGATCAGTATCGAGCACTCGTCGCCACTCACTTGCCCTTTGACTTAACGCATCGAGATTAAAATAAAACGTACAAGCGATAGGCGGTAGCGTGGCTGTTAGCAACCGTTGCTAGGGTCAACAACCGTGCGTAACCTTAATGTTTACTTTCAATTCGATTGAATTGATTGCGATTAAATTGATGGTGTTATATTGCGAATGTGAATTGAATATTAAAGCGTTACACAAGGTAATTAATTGAACCTCCCATTATTTTAGGTATCATTTTGTTTGCTGTTCCACAAAATAGTCCTGAAAACAGAAATGTTTTTTAGTTCTGAATATAAACATTGGCGATACATGAAACTAGCCTTTTGGTGTAGTCGTCCAGCGGTCGATATTTATTTATTTATTTACTAGCTGCGCCCCGCGGTGTTACCCGCGACATTTTTTCGGGATAAAAAGTAGCCTATATGTTAATCCAGGGTATAACCTATCTACATACCAAATTTCAACCAAATCGGTCCAGCCGTTTATGCGTGAAAGAGTAACAAACATCCACACATCCATACATCCATACTCACAAACTTTCACATTTATAATATTAGTATATATATATATATATTATTCCTACTTATATTATATATATATTATATATATATATAATATATATATATAATATAAGTAGGAAGTAGGATTAAACTATGGAAGACTTACAGCTATATAAAAACTAACAATAATAAAAGAGTCATAGCCAACAGAATTGGACCGTACTACACGTATTTTTTTTTTGCGTATTGTTTCTCTACCATATGCCTATATGGCTATGGACACCTTTATTCTATAACATTAAAACAAGTGACAGCAATGGTTAAAATTTGACAAACTTTATAATTGCTGGGAAAATGTTTAGAGAATAAAACCAACATCTTATTGATGTTCATCGGTTTTAATGTTGTTCGGTGTCAGTTTTGGAGTAGGTCAAGTGTCTGCTTGCTCGATGAAGCTCGGTCAAGAATGCTTATAAAGATTTCTAAAATTACCAGAATAATACGAGAAAATTTAATAAGAAGATGGAAATAATATTATTTTGACTGTGCAGAAAGAACTTTATTTATTAGTCTATTTTTTGTATTATCTCTACAGATAAAATAAACTGCCTGTGTAATTATGAATATGATACAAATAGGCAACTTTTAGTGGTTTAAAGTCTAGATAATGGAGAAACCGTTGCCTACTCCATTGAGGAGTATAGGAATGATTGTTTTTACTTTTTATTATATGTAAACGTTAATATTCGATCATTTGTCAGGTACGTTAACCGATGAGCGTGTATGAGGAATGCGATGCGAGTGAATGAGGCGAAAGAAGTCTACCAGGATCGTAGAAAATGAAAATCCGTGGTCTCTGCCTACCCCTCTGAGATATAGGCGTGACTTTATGTTATGTAAGTATTGACTTACCCTTTATTACCTACCTATATTCACATATAAAATAAAAATGGTACTAGTTATAGGTAAAGCGATCGCCTCACAACTTGCACCATTCATCGCAAGTGACAGCGCTACGATTACGCATGCGCAGTCGTGAACGCGAGAATCAGATGCGCCCGCGCACCTTCTTGACCATTTTAGGTGAACGCTTACGTTAAGGGCAGTCGTTGCGTAATAGCTAGCTTTGTTTGTGAAAGGCTATGATTTCTTCATTAAGTATTGATTAAGGATAATTGCTAAACAATAAATGGTTACAAACATCACGCCTGTATTCCCCGAAAGGGTAGGCTGAGTGTGGTACATGCACATGTCACCAATTATGTTATAGGTCCCAATGTGGGCGAGATTATTGCCATCAACCAGGCACAAATCGATACTACGACCTGCCTCTATGAATTACCTAATGGAAAAACCCAATAACACTGCCCAGACCCGGGAATCGAACCGTGATTTCCGATCACTACACCAAAGAGACAGTCAATTAATCCATCATACATTCAAAGAATGTTACTAATAAAGTGTGAATGAAGCCATCATATTACGTGACATATTGTAGTGTTATATAACAAGGTTTCTATGAAGAAAATGTATGTGTGTTAATAATAAAAATGTGATATTGTAAGAGTAATATAGAAACCGTCATTTGAAAGGATTTTTATGTTACACACGATGGGTTTCCCACATTTGTAGGGTCACCAAATTCATGAGAGGATTTTCACAATGTTTTTTTTTAAGAATGTTGTCTAAGAATTTGGAAGGAATTTCTTTATGGCCAGTATACTTTGTTGATGTAGGATTTTTGTCATAGCTTGTATAATTTTTGTATAACCGATAGATGGAGCGATGTTCTTGCATTATTGTTTTTTTTTTTATATTTCTTTGACGTTCAAATTATACCTAACGTCACCGTTAAGACTAAAAGGGAACTTGAAATTCGAATTGTGCGAGCAGCGACACGATAGGTCAATTGGTAGAGCTGCGCTACGGATCGGCAAAAGGCGTTGCTTCGAGTCCCGCTAGTGTGTACATATTTTTTTTCAATTTAGACGATACCTATCATATGATATTTATATGTATTTTTATATGATATTTATATAAAAATACAGAATTATTGCACATTGTTTGAATAGTAGGGATTTTATTTCAACACCGCATTAACACCTCCTAATTATGTTTGTGTAATACTTAGTCGATAAACACACTGGACAGCACAAAAAAAGTTAACGGCATTTTTTTAAAGAGATTCTGTGTGGTTTTCCTTAATCTGATATAATCTGTAACATGTACGGCACACGAAAGTGTTACTTTACGTAACCTCTAATAAAAAGCTAAGTTTGACAGCTCAAATGATCTTAGCCTTATAATTAGCCTGTCATATATGCCTACATACAAAGTGATGGCTGTCACTTTTACAGCATCGCAATCGTGGTACAGTCAGCGATAAAAGTCGTTCATTCTTTTTGAGTTTATAAGAGATATCGATGACATAAGTACCTATATAATCATGTGAATATAATAGTTACCGGTGAAAACACTTGCATCCTACAGAATCCTAAGTAAGGGCCTTTATTCCATATATATGAAATAACTCCGATCCCCAAACAAAACAAATTACAAGCTGTCACATTAAAACATCAATAGGATTTAAAATATTTTATCAACTTTTGTCATTAACTGTACATTTCGCTTCAACCACATTCATCACGGATTGCCTAATTTGCTTGGTAATCATTTCTCAGGCCCTTAAGATGTAGATGCTTTGAGAATAGTGTGTCACGGTTTGACCTTGACTACATGGTCTCTAGCTTGGCTCTTGACTGTCAAGTGTCAATTCGATTGTCCGTTTGGTTAATTATTAAGTAAGTAGAAACTAAAGGAATATTTTACGTCATCAATGAAAACTTCTTCACTGGGAATCATTAATGAAAACTTCTTCATCTTATTCTTCTTATAGAGTTGAGCAATTAAATTTTGTCGGCCCAGAAAGCCAGATGCCCAGAATTGTGCATTGTCGTCAGCATTCATGAGGACTTTCATTGGGATACATTTTTTGATGCATATATATAAATGGGTCACACAGAAGCTGCAAGTCAAATACCTTTAGTATTTGACTTGCAGCTTCTATCAATGAGTTTGACGCACTTGAACTGACAACTGACGCTAATCTGACCGTCGAGTTTAAATTAGTTCTAATATTACATTGGATTTATTAAAGTGATCAAGGCCTTATTTAAAAACGGAAAAAAGATAAAAAAAACGTAAAATAAAGTCTTTTTTTATCTTTTTTAGTACTTTTTTACGTCTGCCGGACTCTTACCGGCTTGCCGGCTAAACCCCCTGGGTGTCCTCTTAACTACCTTAGGATGAGGGACCTACGTACGCTGCACCGCATCCCTCGACAGGTCCCGGCCCGCCTCTTCATTCCGGGTCCCGCTCCGCACGTACGGCCCATATTAAAAGTGTAGTAGGTACGTAGGTACCTACAAGTACTTAGTTTTGCAGGTCAGTGTAATTACGGTTAATCTGGTTTCATAATAATGTGTTAATTATAATATTAAGCGTGTACTAAGAGTAGCTCGAGCCCGGCTTACATCTCCCAAAAGGGAAAGGTTTATAGGCAGGAACTATTTATAAAGCCACTAGCTGTTGCCCGCGACTTCGTCCGCGTTAATTTCGTGGTATGAAAAATAGATGTTGGCCGATTCTCAGACCTACTCAATACGCTCACAAAATTTCATGAGAATCGGTCTAGCCGTTTCGGAGGAGTATGGGAACGAAAACTGTGACACGAAAATTTTATATATACATAGATTGTAATAATCATGAATCCTGTTGGAAATATGAGATCAGTATAATAATTATGTTTTAGATGTTTTTATTTTATTTGCTGCTTTCAATTGCTGTAAACATTGAGAAATCAATTGACAATAAGGTTGAACTCTCTTTCTTTAAAAATAATGAAAAACAATGGTCAGAGTAAAATAAATTTGTTTTAATGTTTAATGATTTATTTATGGTTATTTATCTGACCACCGTATTAATAATATTTATTAGTTTTGAATCCCCAACACTCATTATCCATGGAGAGTATCATCAATAATGTTTATTAAACGTGTCATTTGTCGTCATTACATTCAGTGTGACCACTTACCATGTTGAACTTATCAACAGGTTGCATGACGTGTCACACCAAGCGATATGGCAGTTTATTTACAAAGGTTTTGGCAAAGTTCAGATGCGACGTAGTTTTAGGGTTATGTTAGACGTGAATCAGGTTTTGTTTCAAGAAATCGCAAAATCTATTGATGGTCATCTGAACAAGCATTGCAGATATTTAGGCTGTTTTGCTTTGTGACCTTTTTTTTTATTGCCTCAATTTTTTACAATGTAACTGTAAATAGAGGCAGCACCAGAAAATATTTTTTAATACTTGTGTTGGGACTGTCTCGCTCTTCCTTTATTTACTAATTATATAAAAGTAACAATTTCCAGATCTTAATTTATTCACTTTTATAATATATTAAATTACATTACATACAGACTGAAAATATATTGAGGGAGTCAAACCTAAAAACCTTATAAGCAGAAGTCCAATCTAGAACGACAAATGACTTAATAAACTTTGTTTAAACTTATTTCTTTGAATATAAATCGTTTTTAAGCTAACATTGTGATAGAAATTCATAGTGGCTCCGAACGCCTCCAATTAACTGCCTCAGTATATATCGTAGAACGAAATCGAATAAAGTATGAGCTTTTATAACGCAAGATAAAGTCCGTCCGTCGACTGCAACACTTACAGTTAATATCGCAATGGATCGGAAACTTTTCGAGAACAATACCAGCCTTAATATCGGCCGACTGACCACGCGCCGTGTGACCACGCCCTTATACAAAAATGGTGCGGACTCGCCTTATCGCGTAAGTCAAGAGTAATAAACATTGAGCGGTATTTAGTGCTTCGTTTAAGTTCATCATCATTTGGGAGCCATATTAACACTTGACGTAATCATGTCAGTAATTAAATTATACAAGTTATGGAACCTGAGGATTGTTAAGTTTAATCGTTACTTAATGGTAATAACAATCAGGAGTTTATTGGTGTTACTAGTGTGTACCCGCATCTTCTCTCTCCTAGTCTATCTCACAGGTACCATGCTATTTTTACCCGTGTGCGCCAGAAGGAGGGTTAATTGGCTGCCATTTTCTGGCCTCGCCCCCTATTACATTGGGACCTAAAACATAACTGGTGAAATGTGGGTGTACTATATATGCACCTCTGCCTACCCCTTCGGGGAATACAGGCGTGATGTTATGTAATTTCTGGCCTAAAGAAAAGGTTAAATAATTGATATATTTATTGAGGTAGGACACCTTGAAATAGTACTTTTTGACCGTCAATACTTAATACATCTTGTACACAAATACAAAGTAAATACAAAGTATCATCTGCTGTCTTGCGTATACGCAAAACAGCAGATGATACTTTTTAGTACTATACACTATTTATATGCCAAAAACCATAGCTACTCGTTGCTTTCGTTCGGAGAGGATTAACCAACAAATACTCCCCATTCATCATTACGATGTCTTCAATATACATAAACCATGGTTTACCTTCACACAGAACATCAATCATATATGAACATTATTAAATACATTTTCCTTCACTTGAAGTTATTCTGTATCTTATATCTATTTATTGATGTTATGAATCTCAATCGTAAAACATCTTTATAAACGAAATTCTTTGCACCTCTCCTTCACAATATTGCGGATAATCATGATGTAATAATGAGCGCTGTCGAAAATTGGGTTATTTAAGTATGAAAAAGACTGCCTGTCTTGCACTGACAGGTTGTGCTGCTGGGTAGTAGGGATGGCAATTGACTTAAAACAGATTTAAGGTATTATCCTCGTTCATGAGTAACAGGGCCAGTGTTATGATATTTGAAAAGAGGCGCGCAATTTCTTAAAAGCTTACTTACTAATACTAAATCACTTAAGGTTATGCTTGTTTCCTACAGGCTGTTTTAACTCTGACACCAGGTTGTTCATCAACCATACGATAAGAATATGAAGCCTGTTTTCTAGAGGATAGGCAGATACAATTTAGGGTTAGGCACTAGGCAGAACTTTCTATTTGCTACAAGCTTGGCATACCATGAATTACTCCCATTGAATATACATACATGTTCATTTTGCTTACCGGTATTATTCTACGACCTGGTTGCATAGTGGCTAAGCAATTAGACTACTGCGCTAAGGATTGCGTGTTCGATTCCCGCACGAGACAAACATTTGTGCGATCCACAGATGTTTGTCCCGAGTCTGGGTGTCTGTGTATGTGATATTTCATGTTTGTGAAACGCACCCACGATACAGGAGAATTTCTTAGTGTAGGGCTACGAATTTCTTAAGTATAAATTGTCCGAAAGCTAAAGGCTTCGTCACACACAACCCTTACATAATTCCACCATGTACCGCGACCTCCCGTGAGGTCTAGACAAGGCTTGACCACTTTCTTTATGACTAATCCGTTACGTCATCACCATTGAGATGCGAATAAGGATGTTAGTAAGAGTGTTTACCGTAAACTTTGGGTCTATGGTTCTTGAAAGGTTATGCTGTGATCTGATTTTGTTAGTTTCTGGTGTTAACAGAAGAGAGGCTTGAGACTTGTTGTTGTTACTAGTGTTTTCCTTTAGGTAATTCTCAGTGGCAGCACGAAGTCTGGATTTGTGCCCGGTTGATGCCAATAAGCTCGCCCCCTATTACATTGGGACCTATAACATAACTGGCGACTGGCGACATAGGGGGCGAGCCTATTGCCATCAACCGGGCAAAAATCCAGGCTCCGTGCTGCTACTGAGAACTACCTAATGGAAAAACCCAATAACACTTTGCCCGACCCGGGATTCGAACCCAGGACCTCGTGCTCAGCAGTCGCGCTTACCGACCACTAGACCAACGAGGCAGTTTGGCAGAGGAGTCAGTTTTATCTTCAATTTAGTGTAAGTGGCTAAAAGATGTACTTAATTTCGTCTAATAAATAAATACTACAAACGAGCTTGTACCATCATTGTACTCCTCAATCAATATCAACACAATACACCAACAAAACAAAGTTCCTACCTAAAGCAAATAAATCCGGAAGGTTCCATTGTTACGTGGAAATCCGGTGACAATGATGCGCACGCGACGCATTGTTGATCTTGTCACATGAACCGGGGACATTCATCTTGATAACTATACATACAATGTGGATGTTTGTATGTGTGTTTGTATGACATTGCTGATTGTGAGCTGTCGTGTATGGAAGCTTATTTCTTTATCTGACAAGTGATTGGTTATTTATTTAAATCTTTAGCCAATCACATCTTAGATTTGACAATGTAACGGTAAACTTGTTTTTGATACTTAATTAGAGATAGAAAAGACTGATCTATCGTTTATTTTGACTGCCTGATGGGCGCAGTGGTTAAGCGATTGGATTGCTGGGCGAAGGGAAGCGGGCTCGATTCCCGCACGGGACAATAAATGTGTGATCCGCAGATGTTTGTCCGAAGTCTGGGTGTTTGTGATTGTGTATGTGATATTTCATGTTGGTAAAACGCACCCACGCACCTACAGCAGAAATTCTAAAAGTGGGGTGACGTTTTAATAAAACAAAAAATATTTTAAACTAACATAACATAACATCACGCCTGTATTCCCCGAAGGGGTAGGCAGAGGTGCACTTATAATACACCCACATTTCGCCAGTTATGTTTTTAGATCCCAATGTAATAGGGGGCGAGCCTATTGCCATCAACCTGCTACTTAGAATTACCTAATGGAAAAACCCAGTAACACTGCTCGACCCAGGCTTCGAAACCAGGACCTCGTGCTCAGCAGTCGCGCTTAGCGACCACTAGACCAACGAGGCAGTCATATGTTAAACAAATTGAGAAAGGATTATCATAATTAACCATAAAATCAAAACTAAGTCCGCGGGCGGTATCCCAAACAACGTAATCAAACCATTTGTTACACATTCGTGTCAAAAACTCCAAGAATCGTGTTTCATAATTAAAAAGCAATTTCAAGTATTTATCTATAAGGTCAGTGCTATCGTTTAATTTGGTTGTTTTGATTAAGAAATATTATTCAAATTAAATGCTTATTTAGAAGCGGAGTGGTGAAAGAAGCCAAAGAGCTTCATTAGAATATTTGCAGGTTATTTCATGTTGGTCTGGTCTTTGTTAAAAATGCATTTGGATTTGCATCTTTTGAAGATAGTGTGGTCTTTGATTTATATGCGTTGTTTGTCTCCTATTGGTACCAATTAGTTTATAATGGATCCGATTACCTCAATAGAAGAATGCTTAGCACCAAAACAAAAAGAGGAACTACAAACCTACTCATATATTTAATAAAAACATGTTTTTAAACTGTCAAATTATAATACCTATTGTACAAAATACATATAACAAGCTTTTGCCCGCGGCTTCGCCCGCGTTAAGTACACTATGTCTTTTTTCGGGTCTTAAACTTTCTACAAATTTCATCAAAATCCGTCCAGCAGTAAAGTCGTGAAGGCGTTACAGACAGACAAGAGTTACTTTCGCATTTATAATATTAGTATGGAATTATCGATATGTAATAACTCAATTGTGTTTTTCACTACCCTTTTCGGAATCTAAAGTCACGAGCAGACACTAATGTAATAAAATAGAGTTAAATATTAATATTTAGTTGAGTCATGCGTTAAGTAAAATGAGAATATTAACACACACGACTGCCTCGTTGGTCTAGTGGTTGCTAAGCGCGACTGCTGAGCACGAGGTCCTGGGTTCAAATCCCGGGTCGGGCAAAGTGTTACTGAGTTTTTCCATTAGGTAATTCTCAGTAGCAGCACGGAGTCTGGATTTGTGCCCGGTTGATGGCAATATGCTCGCCCCCTATTACATTGGGATCTAAAAACATAACTGGCGAAATGTGGGTGTACTATATGTGCACCTCTGCCTACCCCTTCGGGAAATACAGGCGTGATGTTATGAGAATATTAACACAGTTTAAGCAACCAATTAACAATGTCATCTGACCCGAACATTTGTTTTCTATTACAAAAAAACACTAAAATAACAAAGTGAACATAACAGCATATGATTAACACAAATTAATATAATTAATTGCATTATACAATTATACACGGATTCTCAGTGAGTGTATGTTAATGGCCTCCAGTATGTCATTTGCATGGGATTCCCATTAACGTAGAGTTCAATATAATATGAAATGAATCGCATTTCTAAAACTTACCGAATTTGTATTATAATAATTTGATTAGTTAAAGTTAAAACGTTGTTTTCTGTATTTCTATTAGTATTATTAATAGAAATGTATATTGGTACAGAATGTGCGGATAATTCGAACGAGTTGTGATTGATTAAGGTTTAAGAGAGATACATGTATAGGTTACTAGCGCCCCGCGTTGTTACCCGCTACATTTTTTCGAGATAAAATGAAGCCTGTATGCCTATGTATAAAATGAAGCCAGGGTGTCAGCTACCTCTATATGAAATTTCATTAAAATCCATTCAGTAGTTTTTACGTGAAAGAGTAACAAAGATCTATCCATATAAACTTGGGCGTTTATAATATTAGTAGGGATTATTTTTCAATATCTGTCAATTTTGACATCTTTAATACAGCTGTAGAATATACATGCATAATAGGCCTGTTCCTAGTTGCTTGTAGATTATGCAAGTCATTAAATATTACTTCCTTTATAAATAAGACCGCCTTTATTAAATATGTATATATTATGGTCTTCCAGGTTATCTCTAGTGAGGCAGTAAAGTTTCCTTAATAACAATATGAGTCGGTACCACGGGTACTACCAGGACCACTGCTAGTACCATGGGTTAGCAGTCGTTCATTCTCGGCAAGTGTCTTGTTTCAGGATTGTGTCTTTTTGCAGGCGACTGTACTACTAAATCCTAACTTTTGTCGGCAATTGTCTAAATAGTTTTGTCGGCGACTGTACATTTAGAGTATAACAGTTATGAGTGCTATTTATGTTCTCTACAATTAACCTCGACCCTAACCAGACAGAAAAATGTTATGCACCAAGTCCAGCCTAAGCTCCTAACTTCGAAAGTATCATTATAACGGGTCAAAAGCAGGTCAGATGCAACTGCAGAGATTTAGTTACGCAACGGACGCTGTGTTGCTAGACCAAAGAATTTCCTGCTTGCAAAATTTTACATTTATAAAGTATGGCAATGAATGCATGTGGTTCCGCCCACTGTCGACACGGATTTAAATATATTAAACTACTTTTTAGGCTGTGTACGTTTTTAGCTGGACTGGTGTAATAGGTTCGTCGCTAATCATTAACCTCCTTCGTCGTATGCGTCTAATGAGTAAAATTGCTTTCGAATCTATCGCCATCTTATACCGACATGTATATTATATATTAATGAAATATGGACAGGAGACTGACTGCCTCGTTGGTATAGAACGTGAAGTTCCTAGTGTGGGGCGAAGTTAAAAAAGAACAGTTCTTGCGAACCGCTTTAGATCCAAAATTGGACCACTCCGTAATGATAGTGTGTGTATGTTTAATAAATAAATAAATAGATTAAAGAAACAAAAAAATAGCGAACTCGAAGCTTTGACAGCAATCCCATCGCTTAGCCTCTGCGCCAATCAGGTCGATTGCACTAGGGTTTGCGGGCTTCGATGCCATTACGGGACAAAAAATTGTGTGATACGCAGTTGTTTGTCCCGAGTCATGTTTGTGAAACGCACCCACGACACAGGAGGAATTCCTAGTGTGAGGTGACACGACCACAACATTTTGATTTATCGGGAACTATGTCAAACATCTGGGTGTCATTAAATTATTTCGAATAACTGTGTATACTAGCATTAGACCTTACGGCTTGCGCTAGTGCTCCTAATTCGTGACTTTATTTATTATCATGATGTCGACTCAAATTCTGATTTATTACAAGCTTTTATTTAGTTTCATTTGTAAGTTCTGTTTGCAAGATCAGAATTGCAGATTCCGAGTCAACGAGTTAAAGATTAATGTTCGGCTTATTGAAGATGGCTAGGAATGTATGTCGAATATTCCACCTTAAATTATTTGGTATAAATTTCAATTGTTTATAGCACGTTCTTATTTGTATGATGTCTAATTTTAGGGTTAGGTGCAAATGAACTCTTTAGTAAAGTTTTACTCACAGACACAATTCATCTGCAGCCGGAAGGCGTTCGCTGTTTAACAAAGGCCTCCCCCTTAAGGGGGGGGGGGGGTCGTCATAATGGTCAATGTTAAGCTGGATCACAGCAGTTAATTAAGTTTTGAAAACGCAGTTTATTAAGAAAATCCCATAGCTGTCTAATTCCAAAATCTTTTTAAACATAAGAACATAGATTATTAAAAATTCCATTGTAATCCCATGTACAGAGGCGAGATTAACTCAGAATTGAGCTAACATACAGCAAACGAATGATTGAATATGTTTAATTTGATTAAATATTACAACGAGAAATTAGCCGTCATTACAGCATACGTCTTTTGCACAGCTGTCACAATAGGGATAATGAATAGTATTATTTTTATATTGATATTCTGATATTTTGAAATGTGACGTAGAATTAATATGAAGACTGAAAAAAACAATTAAATATTGCAAAAATAACAAAGTTATAAGCATTTTAAATTTACTGTCAGACAGAGAGAGCATCTGCTTAGAAATGACGTCACGCCTAAGTGTAGTGAATTTCCCATCGCACCGTACATTTAGCGTGTTGCGGGAGAGGATAGAGAATGCCCTCTCTACAAACTTTAAAATGCTGTATTTATTTCCTTTTCCTGTGGCTTTTATTTATTTATTCAGTTTTCATGTTTTGTTAAATTATAGTTATTTTTTACGATTTTTGAAATGAAGTCGCCAACCCTATTACCAAGAGAGTTATCATTCTTGGAGTCTGCGGTGTTTTCGTAGACATACACTTAGTTATATTCCCATCGAAACCACATTGTTAACTTCACCGCAACAAGATACGGTTTATCTTCCGATAGATGTATCTAATAATGTACCATTACTAGCTATGACTAACGATCTGACAAGCCGAAGTATTGAAGATAAACCTTTATATTTTATGTTATGCACATAATGTTACGCCTGTATTCCCTGAAGGGGTAGGCAGAGGTGCATATACAATTTTGACGATCTGATTGGCGCAGTGGCTATGCGATTGGACTGCTGCGCTAAGGGTTGGAGGTCCGAATCCCGCACGAGGCAAAAATTTGTGTGAACCGCAGATGTTTGTCCCGAGTCTCGGTATTTGTGTATGCGATATTTCATGTTTGTGAAATGCATCCACAACGCAGGAGAAATTCCTAGTGTCCCCGCATATCGCCAGTTTGTTATAGGCCCCAATGTAATACGGGGCGAGCCTATTGCCATCAACCGGGCACAAATACAGACGCCGTGCTGCTACTGAGAATTACCTAACGGAGAACCCCAGTAACATTTTGCCGACCGGAATTCGAATCTAGGACCAGCAAGGCAAGCATCAATTTGTGCCTACCCACATCGTCACTCACAGAGGCTTCATTATCTTTTAATCAGTAGATTCAAAGTCTTTTGTCAGTAAGCTATAATCTATTTAATTATACGTGCATACAAAGAAACGCACTTTTCCGGAACAGTCGCGTACAAAGTGAGTGCATTGTTAAGGTTTCACTCAGTGGAATGCCTAAAGTTAACGATCTGCAAGTACAGTCACGTCCAAAATGAAGGGAGCACGCGAAATACAAATGGGAATTTCTCTCAAAGTTGTGTTTTGTAGCGAATTGGCGATATTGTTATAGAGTTTTGTTATTGTTGTTACATTGGTGGGTAGATGTGAGTTTAAATCAGGCAACTAATGAGGCTTAATATCATTATAATTTTGATGACTGTCGAATATAATTGGTCTTATTTCTATCGTATGGTTGATAAACAACCTGGTGTCAGAATTTAAACCGCCTGAAGGCTTTTGATATGGTTATATAATTGGTAATTAAATAATATTTTTTAAGTAAAAGAAAATTTAGCAAATAAGGTAGATTAGGCCCCGTTTTCCGTTGTGGAAGCGAGACGTCGCTACGTGAAGTGTAGCGTAGTGTCCTGCTTCTACAATGGAAAATGCCCAGATTGCTGCCAGAGCGCTGATGTTATCATGACATTTATGTCATAATTCACATACATTCGCAGACCGTATTGTGTTAAGCACAGATATAGATCTACATAGATAACGCAAGTATCACGATTTGTATTGTAACCAAGCGTGCCGACTTTTTAATACCTATTGTGACGTCACAGCCAAAATTTAGTGACGGGAAATCCAAACCGATTCAAAGACACCGATGCCGCCGATGCCCATCCGCCCAGCACGATTCAAACGATTCAACTGGAGCCGTCCGCTATGATTTTCTCGCTCATACTCATACATTTAGCGGCGACCAACCTAGACGCTTGGTCGGGGTTCGGACACGCGAAGTACATGCATTTGCGTTATCTATGTATGTAGATCTATATCTGTGGTGTTAAGTTTCTGCGAATACAGATCCAATAATTCTGATCATTAGCAAATAGCTGCGCTGAATGCACTGGTTCTATTCATTAACATTCTGGAACGAATGCAGGGTAAGTTTGACTGCTTCCCACTGAGGAGAATCACACCACTGACATTTAACACTATTGTCATTTTAATTGGTTGTGAAACTTCTGTATTGGTTAAATAATATAACCTCATTTGAGCTCGTAGCTATAGCTACATATGGTAGGGGAGCCCAAGCGGGGATTTCGGGATTTACTAAAGCGCGGTAGATTAATATACAGGGGGATACCTTGTACCCGGTTAAGTACCTCCACAAAACATGAGGCCCATATATAAGGCCGCCCGTGAAGGATGCACGCATTTAACGTTATCGACGATTTTTTGTTATTTCGGCTTGCGGAAATCGTCAGATTATATATTTTTCATTATTCTTGAATTATTTCCTTCAAAATAAAAAAAAAAATAGCTACGCTCGAGAATGTCGAGATAACGTTAACTTTGTTGCCCTCCCCTTTCTTTACGTCACTCTCAAATTGTCCGATTAGTGGAATATACACTTTTTAGGATGTAATTAACTCACCCTACCTTAATACGACGCGCTCGAGGATGTCCATGCAACAGTTTTTTTTTTACATATTTAATAATCTATAGCCGCTTCCCCCACCGATGTAAAGGTATATATCACATAACATTTTTTTCTTCTTATCATCTAAGCTTTGCAACCCAATAGGTCTTTACGACGCTCGAGTAAATCCCCATTTAGCATCGTGGGCTCCCCTACCAATATATTATAAATAATTATTAAGACTGGAAAGGTAACAGATCAGTGTCTCAGTGTGTTATTCCCATATTGAGATCCTTCCGTACTTCAGAAAGCATATTAAGCTGTCGTTTGTTTCCCTGATTTCTTTTTGTCAGTATGTTCTTTTTGCGTGCCATCAGCGTCTATGTGTGAGGGGATAGAGAGTGCATCCATGTTTGCTCACACACTTATGTTTTATACTATGCCTTACGTATTTGGCTGATTTTAGTTAGTATTGGCCAATATTTAGATAGGAGGAAATTATTTCCTTGTATCTTAACAATATGCATATTGTCAGTAAAGAGTACAAGTGCACTTATGTCTAAAATTTGATAAATCTACACATAGGAGCAGTAGTACACGCGTACCTTTAATGTTAAGGGGTAATAGTCAGGCTCTTTGCTTTCGCTAACCGCTGGGGAAGAAAGGATGTCGAGTGTCGACCACGAACTAAAAGAGACACAGTGTTGGCAGGCCTCCCACCAGGTGGACCAACGACTTCATCAGAGTTGTAGGCAACCGGTGGGTGCAAATAGCAAGTCCATTATGGCGTTCTAAGGGAGAGGCCTTTGTTCAACAGTGGACGTATTCCGGCTGATGATGAAACTTAGCTCTGGACAAAACGCAGTGCAAACTGCATTCGGTTATTTTTTTAATAACAATTTGTAAGCACCATATACAGATACAACAGGCAATATTTGATAAGGTCGAGTTCGCTACCCATTCATTTAGCATTTGAGCGTCCATTACGATCGGAGTTTAATTTCACAATATTCGTTGATCGTCTTCTATATGACCTACATAATAATATGGTAGCTTCAGTATTCTTCAATATTAAATACAAGGTCAAAATACACAAACACACTTTCAGTACTTATTTGTATAATGGTTATGATAGGCATTGGTGATCCACAGTAGCTAAGTATTTTGCTGCGGGTTCGATTCTAGAGACTATCTTACATTTAAAGACCTGCAGTGGCTAAGAACTGCTACAGGTTCGATGCTCGCGCAGGTAAAATATTTGTGAGTTTGGCAGATATTGGTCCCAACACTGGGTGTGTCTGTTGCTTTATATTTTTAAGTGACCTTATAATGAAGTTTGTAGTTTATTGGGTGCACGAAAAAGTAATAATGTATAAATAAAGATATTTTTTCACATTAATAAGCTCCATATAATGCTAAAAATAATAATATTACCTATAGGTATCTACCTACATTATTTGATGTATTTAAGGACGATGGTGCATTGGTGAAGCTCTTGACCTTCTAAGCTAAGGGTCACGACTACGATCTCGGGCGTGACTAATACTTTGTCTAGACTACCCATATTTGGTGTCTGTCGTAACAGCATTGGCATTGTGCCCTATAAACGGCATACAGTTTTAAATTTTTAACCCTAAAACATGGTTTTAAATACCATGATGTTTTTATGTAGGGCTTACTTATTAAAATTTTTCCTACCTATCTCGCCCGCGCCGTTCTAGGGTTAAGTAGGTAGGTATAGACGTCAAAATTTACTGCAAGGAATATATACCTCTTCTTAAATAGATTAGAAGCAAGCAACGTGGCCTGTTAACGCGGGTTGATGCCAGTTTTCATCACGATTACCTTCCTCACCCTGATGCTTAAGCCTGGCTGTCGAATTTACTGCCTAATTGATGTAGGTACCTTCTAAATTATTTTCATTGTGAATTTTAGAGTAGTTACAAAGGTTTGCTGTACATTTGCCTAATTCGCAATTTAAGCTTGTTTCTGTACCTACTCTATAAATGAAAATTCATGTTCTAAAAATATGTCTCAGAATTTTCGAAAAATTGAGTATACTTACAGCAAATAAATAGTTAAGTTAAATAGTTATTACAAAAGCCATACAAATACTAATTAATTTCCGAGAACAGATCCGCCGCGCATCGTTCTCAGTACCTTAAGGCGAGTTTTCACTGAAATTGTTAGGTATTTCAGTGTTTCCGACTGTTTGCAACTCTTCAGAAAATCTCAAACTTTTCATTGTGCCTACACTGAGTCGCCCACCATTAATTAAAAAACATTTTAGTTTCGCTCGTCCACGTGTCAAGCATATTATTTTTCTTTACAACTAAGCGTCTCTACAGAGCTAATTAATATCTGCAAAAAGTGTATTTTCTAATATTTACTGCCAAAAACAAAAACACGGTTCCCAACATTCGTTTACAATTTTTGTTGCTAACAAGGAAATTATCGAAACTTTTGTCACCAACTCAAAAGTTGGCAAATTCAGTTCGGTGGAGACTCGGCTTTAGATTAGGTTGATTCTAGACTTACTGAGCTTCATTCCCTTGAGTATTACATAACTGACAGTGGGGGCTCAACAGATATAAATGTCCCACATTAATATATTTATCTGTAGGCTAGGCTATTAATAAGTGAGGCTAAAGATCATCGTGGCTAGTGACAGCGTAGACTAAATAACGAGGGAATACTTTCATAGTTTGTGGACTGCAATGTGTTAACTGTGGAGATAGTTATCAGTTGATTGTGGGATCTTCACGTATGACATGTCTCAAATAAAGCACATCATTATGGTATCTTTGTAAGATCTTTTTTGATCCTGGCTTGGCTATAGGCAGGCAGGCATATATAGGCATATAATAGTATAGTATAAAATAGTATTCTTGTATATTTATAAGAATAAATACAGATTGACAAGTTCTACTCTAACAGTTATACCAGTTAGGTAAGATTGACATGTGGCTAAAACGACCTAACTCTTAAAATAGCTTTGTGCAGGCAAATCAAAGAACATTACATTTTTCAAAATGATTTTACAGAAGGATTTTTCTTGATAACTGCGAGTTAAAGTTATACTTTATTCTTCTTTATTTCTTCTTTTGACTACCTTAATTTCCACTTTAATTCAGCAGTTTTAATTATAAGGTAAAGCTATAGGAAACTTGAAAGACAAATAGATATCACCGTTGCTATAACACAACATGAAAATGGGAAAGGAAAGGGGAATAAATATGCAAAATCCACATGCCTACTACGATGTCAGCATTATTTTGTATCAAAACAAAATTCTCATCAATGAAGCACCATTACCGTGTGTCGACATAAATATAAGAGTATAAACTGTGACCTTGACTTACCTATAACGTAATCAAAAACCGTTACAAAATATAACCTTGAAAGGGCGTTTGTTTACATCAAATACGTTTGATTTTCTTATAGAATAAGTTCCAACCAATTTTAGTACAATTTGTAAAAGTAATTTGTAATTTGTCGTGTTTTTGTTAAAAGAAAACTGATGTAGAAGTGGAGGATTATAGGATTTTGCTTTAAACAGACTTCAAAAGAGGAGGTGGTTATAAATTCTACAGTATGTTGTTTTTCTAGATTTTCGGAGATAGGTAAATGGATGAACGAAGTCGATGTAACATTTTTTACAAGCTTTTATTTAACTTGCAATGTTTGATGTAGGTATGTGTGTGAGTTTGTGTAGGTCAAATCTTGCAATCTAAATTAGAACCACTTTTTGACATCCGATTAAAATGAAATTTTGCATACATAAATAGGTTTGGTGACAATACAATATTACGGTACTTTTGATTTAAAAGCTTGTCTTAAAAATATTTTTAATATATTTTTTTCTTTTACCTAAAATTCTAAACTATAGGATCTTTATTTTAATTCACACAGCAAATTGATATAAATAACTATCTATTAAACTTATACGGTTTATTATTAAAGTAGGCGGTCAAATTACTCTAAGGTCCTTGTAAGTGTTGGCCCTAGACCCTACGTATGACACGAGTGAGAGGTCATAACTTTTCCCGGCTGTGCAATTAACGGGTGACGTAAGAGTTCCGGGTTCGAGGCTGTGCGGTTAATTTATGGGGTACGCCGAGATTGTTGCTGTTCGTGTGAAATGTTTGTAATTACTTTTGATTACAATATTAGTCGTGTGAGATTGTTTTAATTGCACATTAATAAACGCTAAAGTATATCTTATTTTGTTTATTTACTTCATTAACTTTAAACCTTATTATAATTACATTAATATTATAAGGCGCAAAATTGTGAGTATGTTTGTTACTTGTTTACGCTCAAACGGCTGGACCAATTTTGATAAAATTTGGTATAGAGGTAGCTGACATCCTGGATAGGCTACTTTTTTGACGACAAATGTAGCGGGTAACACCGCCGGGCACATCTAACAGCTAGATGCGCCCGGCGGTGTTACCAGCTATATTTGTCATTAATGCGAAAGTAAGTTGCTTTGGTAACCCAAAATAAAAATAACGGAATGTAAACTGCGGTTGCTACGGTGCTAGTAGAAACCAATAACATAATTCTAAATATAAATTTTAAATAAAAGAATTTTTCTCGAATTTATTATAAGTAATTGCAAAGTAATTAATCGTTTTTTCTATTAAAAATGTGTGTACGGCCGCGATCTATGACGGCCTAATACCGGCCAGTAATTACGTTGAATTGAATGTATGAAAATACCGAATACTAGTTAACCATGCTCGTGTAGGAATCTCTTAAGTGTTTTAGTATAAAGATATTTAGACATTGCGTAAGAAACTTGTACAAAGAGTAAATACAACTTATTTCATAGTACCAATATTGTATCCATGTCTTACATAACATAACATCACGCCTGTATTCCCCGAAGGGGTAGGCAGGGGTCCACATATAGTACACCCACATTTCGCCAGTAACGTTTTTCGATCCCAATGTAATAGGGGGCGAGCCTATTGCCATCAACCGGGCACAAATCTGGACTCCGTGCCGCTACTGAGAATTATCTAATGGAAAAACCTAGTAACACTTTGCCCGACCCTGGATTCGAACCCAGGACCTCGTGCTCTGCAGTCGCGCTTAACAACCACTAGACCACGAGGCAGTTACATGTCTCAGTATATTCTAATACTTGATAAGTGATATACGAGTACATACTTAAATTATAACATTACATGCATTATACTGCTTGTAATTTTCGGGTAGTTATACACAATGTTAGTCTTTCACATTACACAAATAATTATGATCAGTTTAAAGTGTAGCTAAACGCTTATCCAAGTAACTAGTGTTAAGTATATGTTAGCAGATAAATCAGGCAAAAGGTGGAAGAGTTTCGTTGCAAATAGAAACCCACGTATTCTGTGTACCCTTCTGAGAAACAGGGCTGACTTTAAGTAAGCTGAAAAACAAACCAGACACCAAAAATTAAGTCAACACCTACCCACAAAAAGCATCTGTGAGAATCCGTAGGGTTGTCACTTATTACGCAACATTGCCCGTTAACAAAATTAATGGAACTGCTAACACCAGTACCAGACACGGAACAAAAGGATCACGTTATGCAATATTAAACGAGCGCCTTAACTGTTCCAACTTAATCATTATTTTGACATTTCTGACTGATCATTAATTTGCAAACAATAAGTAAAAATTGTGGTGAGTTATGTGCTCAAGACTTTTGAACAAAAGACAGCCATTGTATTGGTTGCAACAGGTTTTTGACGTAGTGGGGTGGATCAATGGTCAATATTTTGCAACTGACATATCTGTACGATAACTAGAAGCTATATTAATTGTAGAACGTTATTCTTCTTCTATTTGAATTTAATTTTATTAGCAAAAAAAATAGTTTTCGTTCTCTCTTCGCTCACTTTTAGGAGAGCTTTGACATTTCAAATCTGACAAAAAGGCTTTAGTTTGGATGATGTCTGAAAAATATTTGTTATTATAATAATTATTATGCCACTTAACCTGACTGCCGGCTGAGAGATTTTGAAGCGTATTCCGACAGAAAAAAGTATCATTTGAAAAATCTGTCAAGGAATTCGTAATAACAGTGTAGGGTTGACTTTAGTAGCCTCATAAACGCTCGCGAAGGCGTTTAAATAGCTCTACACGCGGAAGTGTATCGCCTGCCGCCTGGTAATCCCAAAAATTACGACCGTTGAATGTTTTAAACCCCAAACAACGGCGGGCAATTTTCGAAACAAGAAAACATCATTTGAACTCAAAGCGTTCGCTAACGAACTGACTTTTTATAATCTTTCAAGCAATAAACGGTTCTAGCGATAGACACGTGTCAACATAATACTTTTTCCATTTACCAGACAGCATTGTTCTATACTTATTACCATAATTACTTAATACAGTATAGACAATAGGTGCGCAACTAGTTCATTTGTTTGCGCATTATTGCAGGCTTTCAATCCGTAGTGTTTTGTGCTAAAACGTTGGGTTGCACCATTTATCGTTGCAGTCAGATCGTTTGTCTAATATGATCGCGATTGACGGAAGTTTAGAACTATATCTGACTTAAGAAAATGTAAAAGGGGATTAATGACTACATGTTTTGACACTTTTTTTGACCAATGAGAGGTCAAGAAGAGTGTCTCAATATTGGCAAGGTGCACCGTAAAAAAATTGCCATATCCATGTGAAAATTAGCTCAGACAATGATGAAACCTGTAGGCACTAATATTGTACATACGGTAACGGGAAGATTGTATGACCTTTTTATCTCTAGACCACCTAACCCTTTTAATTGAGTGTAGCGGTATAAGGGTGACTTAAACCCTGAGAAAGGTGCAGGGCTAATTAATATCCCGGGATTTCGTTGAAGGGTGGGCGTGTCTGCATGTACGATGTCTATGTCTATGCACTTGTGATGCACGAAAATCGTACTCTAAGGCGAATTAAGAATCTAAATGATGTATATAGAGTAGGCAGTTACCTGATTGTCTTCTTCAATATTGCAAATGTGACCACAATGTAAATAATAGTGATAGCCAGTATTACTTGCACCGTAGGTTTTTGGCCCAATTTGTTATTTGTTTTCCCTTCTCCTATCACATTATTTTACTTTGTTGTCGCATAATGAAACTTTGTAAATTTACCAATTTGTACCATATTTTTTTAAATGAGTAACCTCTGGAGTTTCTCGCCGGTTCTTCTCCATTGGAATGACATTTTAGAACCGTGCAACTAGCATCCTAACGTTTCATAAGCGCCTGTAATGAGTTTACGTGAAATAAAAAGATTTTGAATTTAAATTTTGAATTGATCTGGGCACAGACAGATTAAGTATTAATGAATACACTACACAATTATAAATGCAGTAACAACGAAGAATAAATAAAAAACACAAAAATTGCTCAAATGCAAGATTGCGTTGAATCATTTTCATTGTTTTAATGTATTGTTTTAACTACAGTTATGCATGTAATATTTTGCATGATGCAGTTGGTAAGAAATAAGGTAATTAGATGTCTGTAGCATGATAGCGTGCAGCAACTGTCTCTGTATGAATTGTCTAACATAATTATTACGTAGGGGTATTGCGATGTTTCACACAGCCGATAAGCTCTATAAAGCAGACAGATTCTGTACGCGAATGTGTACTTTATGACTTAATACGGGGTTTAGTTAATCCCGGTATGATCTTCGTTTATGAATAAGAGGGGAAAAGTTTATGTAAATAAAAAAAATGCTTTTCTTTGATGTTTTCTTAATTCAAAATAACTTTACATGAGGATATTTTTGTGAAATTCTTCCTTCCAAAATTGATATTTTTTTTTAATTGATCTATCCGTGACTTAGTTTCTAATAGTTCTCTTTTTGAAAATATCACGACTAATAATTGCTCCACGCTAAAAAAAGTATAACCAAGCAAAAAGTTTCTTATATTATACATTATGGTGGTTACATTCTCGAGAGAAATGTACGACTAATTTTAACTCACAAATTGATTCATTATTAAATGTACCTAAATGTTCATTATTAATTGAAAGTAATGGGAAGTCAGAATCTACATAATTTGTTCTAATTATACAGTGTGAGTGGGATTCCAAATATTATGATTTTATTCGTGCGAATTTAAGATGAGTTCAGCTTCCAGATCAGGTACCTATAAGTAGTACAATTAAAACAAACGAACGTTAATTACGACATTGTTATTCTGGGGAACGTGTAATTAATATTTTTAATGATCATATTTTACTTTCCGTTAAAACCCGGTAGTTAGGTATGTTAAATATATTGAAATGGAGGATACGATCAAAATAGTTTGAATAATAGTGTGTTAAAAAAAAAACTTTTCAACACCTTCACCAAATCGGTCCGTCTTAAAAAAAAACATTAGAAAACAAACGAAAATCTACGTATCTTCTCTAATTTGTTGTGTGTACGGAAACTATCGGTGAAAATCACGCGACATCCACAAAGGCTCGTTGCTATAGCAACACACTAACGATCCATACACGACGTATTACTATGGCCATTGTACGGGGAACTAGCGAAAGTACTGACGCGACGTGAGTTTACTCTCACTATCAAGACGGGCCGTAGACTTGTAAACACAACTTTGAGATCCGCGTCCATATTCACAAAACAAACCTACACACACAAATTTCAATCTTAACAAAAGACCAATGAGTTCAAAATCAAATATAGCCATCAAATAAAGTAATTAAATTATCATAAATAGTAAATAATATTAAAATTCTTGGTGATCTCTCGAAAAAAGTTTGCGGTTTAATTCATTGATACTTTTTGGAACTACTCGAGATGTTTTGAAATATAAAAAATAAAAAGAGAAAGTAATAAAAAGAAATGACTATCGATGGTCAAATAAAAAGTTTAATTTAGTATGATTCAGTTTTGGTGAGGACAAGAAAAAGATAAAAGTCTTTACCGGTAATTTGCGATACGTCGTATATTTTTTGTACTGTTATATTAAAAGTGCAAGTTTAAGAACCGGTAATCTAGGTCAGATCGAGCTCGACAATGTTTTTATAACTGGATCACAACTCTTGGCCTATATTTTCGTGTAATAACTTCTCGTATTTACACAGACGAGTGAATAAAAACGCATGGTCATCAGCATTACCATGTATAGAAATGTTTTTCATTTGTTATTTTTCCAACCTTTTGCCATTTTACTCGAATCAGCCCCCTTACCATGAGCTTTTGAAGCAGGGTTTACGTTGTGGAAGCGTGAAGCCGTACTTTGCACAGTGCACGTATCTGTTTCTCGCTTCCACTTCGTAAACTGTCCTGCTTTAAGAGTTCATGGTAAGGGGGCTGCACATTCGCGCTTTTGTTGTTACAATTGGGTTGACCTGTTGGTAGCTCTTGTACACAAGTTAACCCTCTTTAAACTGATTGATAAGATTCGAGAAAAGATCTTATTTTTTTTGGTAGTTTTCTTACTACGCACGCGAACCTGCAACATTTAGCGTAGCTGTCCAATATGTAAATCAATACAGTTTAGTTTTAAAATATTATTTAAGTATTGAATTGAATCGATGTATCTAAATCTTATATACCACATACATACAGTATACTTAATGTCAAGTCATATTGTACAGAAAATCTTCTTTCTCCTCATAAAATAGAAACTAATTTCTTCAACATGATCGATCATTCGACTCGAGATGTAGAAGACGGTTTATCGATTGATCTGTTGCTTAAGATCTGTCTCGACTGAGGGATAGGCGTAACTGAGTTACGAGCGGTAATAGAGCAGTGATATAAGTTATAGCATGGCCAGATAGCCACAGGATAGCTGTGAGCAGTGAGACCATGAGGTATTCTTTTGTTTTGACTTTTATTGTTATTGGTGTGGGTTGATAAATGGTAACGATTTCGCCAGTCGCCGCGTATTACAGGGGACCTATGAACAGCGAAATGTGGGTGTATACAATTCCTGATTTAGTCTAAGTTTTACCTATGCATGGTGATAACAAATCGTGGCTTCGAACAAATTATATTAGGTATGTACACTACGGACCTCCTGGCAAGTGCACTGCGTCCAACGTGCCTATGAAAATGACACAGTAGGCCATCGTACTGAGTTCTTATTATTTAAGGAAATACTAGAGGTTTTACGAGTACAACGTTAAGATGCACGGTAATTAAAGTTAAATTAGTTCAATAAACAGCAGGTTTGTTAGTAAGAAGTAAGTGTGCAGATGTTGAGTAAAATGTTGCACGATCGGGTCACTGACCACAGTGCAGGAAATAAAGCATATCAATTAAAATTTAATTTTTATGGCGAATTTAGACAAACTTATCATATAAATCCTGTCATCGCTGACTAGCGTGGGGTTTGAAAGTTACCACCAATAATTATTTTTTCTAGACACCTTTAATCAATTATTAGATACAGCAGGTATTTGTGTAATATAAAATAATTAAACTGTAAAGTTTAATTTATTTGTTTACAGATGCATTATACAATTATAGTCTTCTACCAATGAAAAGTCAAAGATTTCGAGAAACGCACCCATAAAAATACGTATTGTTGATTGACCTAACATAGTACAGTAAAGAGTCATCTAAATTTTATTCCCACCATATCCTTAACTCCGAATCTCGCAACCTACACACAAACATACGGACATCTCGTTAATGTCTGTGCGAAATTGTCCCACTGTTTACAAATGGACTGTGACAGATTAGAACAGTCACGGTGATTAATGAGCAGCATCCGTCGAGTGCAATCGCTCGCATTACATATGGTAACCAGTGGCATACTTATTGCACGATTGTATGTTACGTAATAGTCGTAAATGGTCATTCTAATGTCTAATCACATTTGTCTGAACAATTCGTTTATTTTTTGTTTGTCTGTTCGTAAATGTTTACCCTACTGACCTAGATGTAGCTGTTTATGTGTGTTTAGTTGATTTTATCTAGCTTATTCTACTATATACATATATGTGATCCCCAAGAAGGTTGCCAAGCATGGGGATTATGGCAACCTCCCCCTCCTTTTAAGAAGAACGATTGGTTCAACAGTGGATGTCTTCCGACTGATAATGATGATGCTGATGATTCTACAATAGTATCTATTTGGAAAGATATTAAATAATTTTATCTTCAGTGCAACTCCTCCAATCTAGCATCTACTATGAATGCTCGGTGTGTACTTCAAAATAATTTACGAGATGAAATAGTACGAGAAAAAAAATCATATACAAATTTCTTCAATATCTTGGAACTCGAGCAAAAAATGTTAACAGTAAGATGCTTCAAGTAAGATAAAACTTATTATACTTTATTCTTCAGACCAAAGCTCTCAGCTAGCAACCAGCCAGTCACTTCACTTTCAATTGAACGCAACCCTATAATATAATTTTATTGTCCATAAAGTAAGTCCATTAGCTGAATCACAGTTCACACGAGTTTGTTCCACGATACTATCAGCCACAGTAATCAAGAGAAGTGCCTCATAAAGTGATGAAATGTGATGATTATCAGAGGTCTTGATGTCTGGTAGGAGTCAGACGATATTGTGATATAGGCCAGGGAACCGAATGTGAAGGACAGGGGACTGTGATTTTGAGAAAATTTGTGGGCTAGACAAGATTTATGAGTATCTACACTAGCTACCTTTTTAGTTTTTTTCTCTGTACTCTGTATTTCCTGGTGTGCTATAAAGAATATTTTATCTATCTATTTAAAAATATTCACTGTAATGATATGAGTTATGTTTTTATCAATATTAGTTGTTTTTTTTACCTTACCCGTGAATGTGACATATAATTTAAGATATTAAAAAAAGCGGAATCATTTTTAAAATCTCAATTTCTGAGAAGTTGATTATTGGATTTGTTTTTAATTAGGTAAATACCATATATACCTAACACTGATAGCCGACTGGTATGAACGATGGACTGCCAAGTCAAAGGTCGCAAGTTATCAGTTGCTAAAAACGGTGAAGGGAAACATTGTGAGGAAACCGGCACACCAGAGAGATTGTTCAAAGGCATGTAAAGCTATGAGGCATGGGCTCAAAGGCCTACAGGCGGTTTAAACTCCGACACTAGGTTGTCCATCAACCATACGATAAGAAGAAGAAGAAAGAAACATTATTTTCATGACAATCTCCCTAGGGTTTGATCTCAATCTATAAACAATCTAATAAGGCCCCTAAAGCCATAGCGTACAAACTCAAGGTAATATAGAGATGGGTGGCATGGTGTAGTAGCGACGGGTCTAGGTCATGGTACACCAGTACCATAAACGATAGACGATCCTCACTGACACAGTTTAATTAACGCTAGCATATCATTAAAGTGATTTGAATCATAAAATGGTGTTTTAGAATTGCTAAAGATTGAAAGAAATAGATTGTCTCACCGTGAGAATAAATCTTATTTCTTTTAGAATTTAATTGCTAGGTTAGAATTACAGGTTGGTACAGAATAATTTAATTCGACGATTTTTTAAGCTTGGTATGGAATACGTAAATCATTTTAGTATTCAAACCGTATTGGTTATAAATGTAGTCATATTGAAAGTGTTACTGGATGGTTGTTTTGGAAATGATGAAATATTTGAGCTGATCTCACGGACCATTTCAGTTATTATACGGTCACTTTCCACACAATAATACATCCCAGTGAGTGTAATGGCTTGCCCAAACACGTCCCACACGGAAGTTACGACACTCTCACCTCATGCTATAAATATTCAGCTAAAACATGTTTTCGTTCCGTGTCATCATTCTTGTGTAACAGTTGAAAGATCTCCGCGTGAAATTACCTTTTTTGCGTATTCCATTCAGATAATTACTGGTCCCTAAACGCGCAAACTACCATCATTATGTCAAAAGGACTTACCATTAAGTTTGATGATGTCATAGATGCTAGAGTACTTGACGCCAAAAGGGAAAATACGAAAATACACCCAAATGTCAAGGTTTACGCAACGGCATTGTGAATAACTGCAATAGTTGTGTGTTGCGCAATGAAATATTTAGCGAAACTCTCTTATTTTCTATAAAGATGATGCAAACAGCTTCTTTCTGGCTGCATTATGCAACAGAGGTCATGCTGTCCCGCTGTTGCGCAAGCTCGCCCACATCACGGAGAAAAGACCACTTTCTACATACACCTGTTTATGTAGCGTGTTAATGATATTGACATGTTCAATCTGTGTGCTATGTGTGCTTTGTGGGTGAATGGAATTTTGAATTTCAAATTGTGAGATGTATTTGTATAACCTTGTAGTGTGCTCCTAGAGGCGGAGTGCTGTTACCAAAGGAATGATAATGAAAGCGTTTACTTTTTTATAACTTTTTATGCAAAAATAAGAATTTATAATACAACTAAAATTATAGTACATTAAAATTACTATTTACATAAATACATTTAGGCACCGTAATTTTTTCTCTACTTATAACTAAGTTTGTCGCCGGCAGAGCAGGTATCACAATTGCGCGCGCCCGTTGCGCCGTCTAGTAAGGGCCGGACTGGCCGGGGGGGCCGTATGAGGAGCTGACTCCGCCGGAGCCGCCGTGACCGCCGCCGATGGAGCCACCGTGTCCGCCACCGATGGAGCCGCCGTGGCCGCCGCCGATGGAGCCTCCGCTGATGAGACCGCCGCCAATGCTACCGCCGCCGATGCCGCCGCCGATGCCGCCAATGCCGCCACCGATACCACCGCCGAGTCCAGAGCCACCGCCGATTCCACCACCAATGCCTCCAGCACCACCGTCCTTCTGGGTCTTGTACTTGATGAAGTATACTTCGGGTTTCGAGGGCTGAGTGGGAGCAGCAGTGGGGATGGTGATGTCGGGCTGTTCGTCGGGTTTCTTGACCAACACGTAGACGAGGGTCTTTTCTTCGTTCTGGGCCTGAGCGGGGATGATGGGCGCGACAGGTGCGGGAGGTGCCGGTGCCTTAATGAAGATGATCTTGTAGTGTTTCTGGGGAGTAGCTCCGCCGCTGATCACCTGGGGACGCTGTTCTTCAGGTTCTGGGGGGGGAACGTGGACGTAGATGTGCTTCTGGACAATAGCACCGCCGCCGAAGCCAGCGCCGCCGCCGAAACCGGAGCCGCCGCCGAAGCCAGCGCCGCCGCCAAAGCCAGAGCCGCCGCCGAAGCCGGAGCCTCCGCCGGAGGAGAAGCCTCCTGAGGAGAAGCCTCCAGAGGAGAAGCCGCCGCCGCCGCCGATACCACCGAAGCTGCTGGAGCTAAGACCGCCAGAGGAGAACCCTCCGTGGCCGCCACCAATGCCGCCTCCGATGCCTCCGAGGCCACCGTGTCCTCCGTGACCACCGCCGCCTCCTGGGGCGTTGTAACTGTATCCAGCTTCGGGCCTAGCCGAGCCGAGTGCCGCGACGGCAGCTAATACCTGAGGCAGAAAATTCACTCTTATACAACACTGTTATAAACAATTGTTTTATAGATTGCTCGGCTTTATTAATCAATTATTTGTTTATCGAGAGATGTACTCGATAAGCGCGATGAATAGAGCCGAGCGATCGGAGCACTAAACAATCCGACGAGGAAGCACAAGAGCGCGGTCACAGGAGCGCGGGTCAATACACAGGTCACAAGTCACTTTCACTGCACGAATACCTACCAAGAACGCTTTCATGTTGACTCACGGAGGTGTCGTGGTTGTGTGATGCTCTGTACCTCCGACCGTTGGTTTATATACCAGTGGATCGTCGACGCCTCTCTCCCGGGCTCTTCCTAAGATTCGGCCTTCGGCCATACGAGAATTATGATTTTAATGACACCCGTCCAATTCTTCTTCGGTGAAAACAATGTGGATCTTGTACGGCTATTGGACACTTTCACAGACTCGCCTATGGAAATTATTAATATGTCAACGAATTTTTCAATTTTGAGATATTAATTTGCTATTGTTTTGGTGATGTCTCCTATTGTTTAAGATAATCGCAACGTTGATTAGCGGGCTGTTGTGTTATTAAATATTTTGCTTGGTGCTGACGTATATGTGATGTGAATTTCACAGCTTTTTCTTTTGATAAAAACATGGGTTTCTTTATTGATTCCGGAACTGCACATTTTCCTTGTTTTCGTTTCACGAGATAACTTCATGCACTTTAGCTGTCCGCTCTACATACATTGTTTAAAGTATGTCAGTTTTGGTAATTGCGATTTAAGTTTAAGCATCAAGCAATAACATTTATTTAATTAATTAAAGGCCGTACGTTATAGTTTTTCTTAAGTTTATAATTTCATTTACTTATACTTAGATTTGGTCTATTAAATAAGCACTCGGACATCAAAATTTATTATCATACTAATGCAAGGGCATTAAATGATATTTAGTTATTTATTTCAGATATTTTCGTGCGTACATATCAGTAACATGTAAAAACAATAGATTAAATCGATATAAGTCCACTTTACATTAGAGTTACATAATGTATCTTAATTATTTGCTCAAGTTAAACTACGAAAAGATGGGATAGATAAATAAAATATTACTATCCTTACTTGGTTATTTTATTAACTCCTAACTTATCTTAATTAAATTAAAAATCTTATTTCTAGGTCATACAAGTTTACTGGCCATGTGCAAACAAATGTAACTCGAATTATGAAAATTAGGTCACTCATATTTTAAATCGATATTTTAAATTGAGAACTTCACTTTTTATTTTAGTTTGTCTGTCAGGCTTCTGAAAAAAAATGTGTAGTAAACTAAAATAAGTTTTTTTTCTATATTTGAAAAAAATATTTCTTTTCTATTCTTTTTTTGATATACTTGAATACAATACCTTTGCGGGTTAACTTTTTCTAATGATACCATCAGTGTAGTTCATAGGTCAAATTATTGCGTTATGACATAACACAGCAATAACAATAAAAAAAACAACTATCTCTATGGTGCACTAACATAACGTGCTGTTACTTATGCGTTATAATTTGACGACCAGGCTGGCCGATGTTTCTTAACACTGATTTATACAATGGCCCATGTTTTCTGTACTATTTTTGAACTTTGAAAGGAGTATGTCAGAATTTTGTCTTTATTCATCGTTGATGTTAATCTTAAGGATAGTCAGTCAATTTTCCTTTCAATCTTTTATGTTTAACCGACATTAAAAGGGAAAAATATAGCCTGATAAGTTTGTTTAAAATCGTGTAGGCAGCACTGGAGATACGGGAAGGAGGTCAATTAAGATGGTCGCTCTAAAGGCCGTTCGTCAAGTACAGTTAAGATAATAAGCTCGTTCTCTGTTACACGTGGCTTTTTACTGGCTGTACGTGGGTGATGTACTGCAGGACATACCCCTATTCTGTATACCCCTAGAAATACTGGCGTGAAGTAATACATACATACATTTAAATTAGAAAACAACTGCCTTGTTGGCCTAGCTTCGATCGCTGAGCAGGAGGGTTCAAATACCCGGATCGAGCCGTATTATTAGGGTTTTTTTATTATGAATTTTCAGTAGCAACACTAAGGCTTAAGCTCTCTTAATCTCTCTCATAAACTCTTAAAGCAGGACATTTTTCGTTGAGGAAGCGAGACGCCACACTACACTATACATAGCTACGTCTCTCTTCAACAGGGAAAAGGTCCTGCTGTAACAGCTCATGGTAAGGGCCTAGTTCTTAAATCACATACTGAAATATAACATAACGCCTGTATCCTAAATGGGTAGACAGATATGTATAGTACACCCACAGTTATGTTATAGACCTCCCAATGTAATAGGGGGCGTGACTATTGCAACCGGGCACAAATCCAGACTCCGTGCTGCTATTGAGAATTACCTAATGGAAAAACCCAGTAACACTTTGCCCGATCCTAAAGCCTCGTGCACATTAGTCGGGCTTAGCGACCACTAGACTAGCGAGGCTGTCTACATAGTCGTCTAAATCGCACACTCGTGGATAACGTCGGATACATTTCTCGTCCGTAACAAATTGCATTCACTTCCTTATGCCTCTGTGACTGTGTCATTGCGTTTAGTAATAACTAATCTTTAATATTCATGACGGGACAATCATCCCTGCTTATGCCTCTGTAAAACTGCCAGTTTCCATTAGGAATTGTAGTCACGACCGCCAAACGGACGCCGAGCCAAAGTTGCGGCATTATTGGTGTTTTAAGAATTGAATTGTTAAAAAGTAACTTAAAATAACGTCAATGTGAACTGAATTTATTTATAGGTTACCTTGTTTTTTCTTTAAAAGCATTATAACCTTAATTGTTTTATTTTTCTTAAAAAATATGGACACTTAATTAAGTTACGGACATTCTCAATTAGCATCAAGGAGCATTTTAATTGTTCTCTTTTCGATTTTAATTTAAGGTTGATTTTATAGTTACATTTTTGAATTTGGAATATCGTAATTCCAACATTTAAAACATAAATTCTGCCGCCCTGTATTCTAGAACTTTTAATCTTATTAAATTTCGAAGCATTTTCAAATAATCGAAATAAATTACAGGTATAGCTGTAAACATAAAAATGTGCCATCATGGTCCATTGTGTAAAAACACCCAGTGTCCATCTTTCTGTCGCAGCTTAAAGATATAATGACCTGACCTGCCTTTCCAAGTTATTGACTTTCTCATTGCTCTCTGTTCCGGCAGTGTAACAGGTATATAATGTTCTTACATAGAGTATTTTGCATACGTATTCAGCTACTGTTTATAATCAACGGAAGAATGTATAATGCTTCACTCATTATACTTAATGTATGTATGGGATATCGAGTTTCGTGTATGATTTTGTCAACGCGAAAAAGCTGTAGCTTGGAATTTTATATTTAGTTATGTATGTCGTGTACGTTTTGTTAATGATCAAAATAATGACGTCTGAAGATGTCATAATGGTACAGTAGCTAATCGCTGGGTTATCTCAATGAAGATCGTGGTACGACATACTAGTAACATTAAAAAAAATGACCTTTAATGTTCATTAAAATACAGAAATTCAGAAGTCACAGAATAACTAGACTGGAACCAAACTCGAGTCGAATCATTCAACACCCACGCTGAAACACCAGCGCTGAGCCACTGCTCAATTATCGCTTATAAGCAGACAATGGTCTATAGACATCATTAATAATACCATTGTCAATATCCAATGTCCAATGGACATGGGAAGTGAAGCAATAATGGTGCTATACTTTACTTTCACTGACTAATCTGATTTTATAAGATGCTTTATTTTATAATGATCAGCTATGTTACCGTGGCCTGGAGGCATGAAGGCCAGATTCCCACGCAATAGGTTTCGGGATCAATACCAGGTTAGCGTCTTTGACTTTTTCAATGTTTAATATACTTTTTCGAGTACTCATCATAATATCAAAGGAATGAAAGTTAGCAAATGTAGTAGTTTCCCTTTATATGAGAAGTGGTATTTAGGTGATGATGGAACAGTTACGAAATGATGATAATGGCTTGGTAGGGTTTTAGACAATGAAAGAAAGGCTAATAATAATGTGAATGTCTTATCGCACTCTAAATCTTACTAAATATAATTATTCTGTACGTGTGTTTGTCACCTAAGTCCTCCTAAACGGCTGGACCGATTTGAATGAAATCGAGTGTGTTTTCAATGGGTTTCCTGAATGGTTTGAAAAGTTTTTCAGGGCAGGACGTCTGCCGGGTCCGGTAGTGATAATATATTATTATATGTAATGGAGAGGTTTCAATTAGGTGCAGTAGACTGAACTTAATGGAAGGGTTAAGGAAATTATTAAAATAACTGACTAACTAAATAACTGCCTAATTTATTAATTAGGACTCAACAATACTAATTAGAATATTACATTATAAATTACGACCCGAATAAAACATAGATTTGAATAAAGAGATAATTAAGAATAAAGAGAATAAATAAATAGATATGCCAAATTATAGTTATGATAGGGATAGGGGGGGGGGGGAGCCTACACAAGCTACCAACGTTATATATTCAATGTCCTATAGGTGACCAGTTTATTGTTATATTTTTTTTTACGTCGCCACACACTACGAATTCCTCTTGTATTGTAGATGCGTTTTAGAAACATGAAATATCACATACACAAACACGCGCAGTATTAGTGGTCAAGTTACAGAAGACGCTGCTGCCCATCTTCTGTATTTTCCCTTAGTCGCCTCTTAGGACACCCACGGGAGGAAAGGTGTTGGTCAATACTAGGCCGGATACCACACGGCAAATTTTGATACATAATTATGTATAAAACAAGTAATTTACGCGCTTTGAACTTACGCATCGCAATACAATTTGAGAAGTAATCAAATATTCAACTTGTTAGAGAAAGTTCAACGAAAGTGCGGTAGCCGATACCGAATCTTGTTCTTAGGCCTTTCGGCGATTTATTTACGTTCATAAAATCATCCAATTACTTATAGCAGAAGAAGTAATATCTTAGAAACAAATTAGAGTTCGTGTAACTAATACGCTAGGTATGCTGATCATGTTAATAAACTAATTAGTAAGTTTTTTTCTGTTATTCGTATATCTGTGATGTTTCTCTGAAATTTATATATTTATACTAGCGGAAACAGAAACCTTTTTTTTTTGTTTTCGGGGGGAAACCTTCAAAAGGCCCCCGGCCCCTATGGGGTAGAAACTGGGGAGTGTGGGATTTCTACCTCACTAAAACCACCCCGGTGGTCACCATCTGCACGAACAAGGGAAATCCCGGGACCTCTAAAAAGAACAACTCGGGAACATACTAGCGGACACAGAAACCTAGAGCCACCTAACGGGTTCAATTATGTTTTCAAATTATCCCGAAACCCACTAAAATATAGATATATAATCTCATCCAAGTCGGTCCAGCCATTTAGGAGTTAGGTGACTAACACACGTACAGAAAAATGATACATTTTAAGATATTTAAATGTATACCTAGGGTTATAGGCAATACTTAATTAATTAGTATTCTAGGTCATGTTTGTATTCCGCTTTAGCAAAAAGTGCCAAAATTATTCCCAACGATATGAAATCAGCGAATCGTTCCTTTTGACAGTCTTCCGTAGCAGACTGTAAGACACTTGTGAATACGTATAACATAATACTACGCCCGTATTCCTCGAAGGGGTAGGCAGTAGTGTAAAGTACACACACATTATGCCAGTTAGGTTATAGGTCTAAATGTTATATCCAGCGAGCATATTACATACTAAGAGGTATATTCATTGCCATTATGTCTGTTATATTGTTTTTCTGATTCTTCACTTGGCCTGTAGTCACATTCCTATACGCCATTTCGCAATTAGAGAAAGAAGCATACCGCACGTAATTTATTAAGTAAACTGTCATAAATCGAACATGTGAGAGGATGCACTGACGTAACGGACCGACCTCGCGTTGTCGAATTAAAAGAGAATGCGATTATGATTTGATAAAACCGCAAGATTTGCACTATAACATTACGAAACATAACAATTTGAAGAATACTGTGTGAATAAAATAAACAGATACATATCGGCGCGGCTCAGTCGGATGTCGGCTGTGCTGTTGCGAAGACCTGTCTTTGTAATCTTTGGTAGCTTGATTTGCACGTTACTGCCTAATCGACCGTTAAAGTACGGGTTTGGATGAAAGCCGCGGGTTTAACGGCTGATTTGGCGTGTACGTTTGATCGGGCAATCGGGCCTTAAACCTTCCTGTACCGTTCATTATACGCCTCATAAAAACTGTTGTAAAAATAGAGTATAAACTATGACTTGACAAGACGTGGTATGACTGAAACAAAGTTCTGTGATTTTTTAAATAAAAAACTCACCTAAAAATGTCTCCTGTATCGTGGGTACGATTCACGAACATGAAATATCACTTACGCAAATACCGAGACTTGGGACAAACATCTGAAGATCACAGAAATAGTCCCTGCTACCCTTATTTCTTCAGTCCAACCGCTTAGCCATTGCGCCAGTCTGGTGATCTTACGAACGCCTGCCTGATGTCTTTTGATCTGATATAACACAAATCTGCGCAAGGCGTCGACCCAAAGGCTTAGATTTTATAAATAGGACAAATATAAGACAGTTTAATTGAAGCGGACAGCAAGGCAATATTCTTGACGTCATTTGTTAACCTGGGGCCAGATAAGTGGTTAAACGTTTGACGAATACAGATCAAATATTCCCCGAAGCGGTAGACAGAGGTGCAAGTACAGTACATCCGCATTTCGAAGGTTATGTTATTGGTCCTAATGTAATAAGAGGCTTGCGTATTGGCATCCACCGAGCAAAACTATATCATCCCTATACATTTATCATTATTTATGATTTCTACTCCTCCAACACTCAGTTACTTCACTAGGGCCGCCACAGTTTGAGTAATGGGATGCATTGATAAATAAATACATATCCTTATTTCTCAGCGAGGAGTTACCCCTGATTTCCATTAGATAAACAACGTTTATCAAAGTTCATACCCTTTTCTCCTCACTCAATTTCAGTCCATTCTCTATATTCATGCTGGCCTACAACTGTTAGTGTGATTGTACTATTGAACCGTTTACCAATGACCCAGTACCGCAACATTTCCTTCCTTTAGTGCAATGACTTTGAAATTATTTTTGTCATATATGGCCTCTCCAAAAATACCAGATCGACAGTTTGTGTGGTTTACCTTTGGTAAGGTCCTCTACCGTACCTACATGAGACAGGAACGTAGGCTGACATTGACTGAAGTTAGTATCTACGGTCAACAACAAAAGCAGCTTCATTACTTAAGAAAGTTAATGTCTGAACTCTCTCCTATCGTGTCGGTCCCATCGGACTATAGGAGTGATGGAATAGGGAGTGCAGCTGTGTTAGCGCCCATACTTGTGCACTATAAAATCTCCTGCATAGTTAGCTAGTCTCAGCTGAGATAGGCCGCTGTAACCGACATTTAGTCAGTAGAACAACAACTTCAGAAACTTACTGTCAAATAAGATATACTTCAATTCAGGTTATAGTTCCAAATTATAGAGGAGTCCCAATGATGATCCGAGAATATTTTAAGACTTTTACTATGTAACAAATATATTATTGTTCTTGGATTTCTGGTATGTTTTTAATTGTTATGTCCACCTTTTGTTGCTAATGAATCCTATACAGTATAGTATATCATTTGAGCTCTAAAGTCGGGCTCGTCTGAGGTCCTTGTGTATATCGTAATTCATAATTGACCAATCACATAATTGCTTATAATTGACCGTTAGTCTAGAAGTCAAATGTAATAATTTTGTTGTTATGACATAACCAACCAGCAGATGGAAACTTACAGCAATGTAACATGTTTATGATTACAACCTTTTCGTTTCGGAGTTCGTTAATTGTCATAGGGGTTCGGGTAATGCCGTGGGGTAGAGATTAGACGTTCAACAGCGATGGCAGGGAGGTTGACGGCTTAGGCGATGGCCAGACAGAAAAGACGAGAACGCTTCAGCGACGGGACGGTAACATATGGCCGTTTGTTTTACTTTCATATAAAATGTCGAACGTCGCGACGTAAAACGTACAGAAAACACAGGGCGCAGACGCGACGTTTATTCTTTTTCTATGTTTTATGAAGTCGCGACGTATCCTCCTCTTACGACAGTTCTGTGTTACCGTCGCCTTATGTTATAGGTTGACTGGACATGGGTTCTTCTTATGTGACATAAGCTTTTATTCTACATTTTGATTACGATATTAATACTAGTATGTTTGTCAAAAATGTATACATATAATTTCTTTAAAAAACGCATTAGAAATAGTAAAAATAATTTATATGACTTTTTGTATTTTTTATGCATGTTGCCATGCTAGGCTTAAATTTTAAATTCATAAAGGGAAACTTGAAAAATGATAGACACGAGCGGGACTCGAACCCGCGACAGTCGCCGTACCGTGGCGCCGCTCTGCCAACTGAACTGCTTACACGGTGGCTCAGTTTATTCTACGATAATTTATTCTTCTAGAATAAATTATTCTACGGGCGAACCGCTTGTCACAAATAAACGTGCGTTATAACATAGTGGCGTGGTACTGGTCCTTGCGTACGCGCTTCACGATAAACAGCTTTCAATTTCAGTTGAACTCAACTTAACTGTGAACTTAAGTGGTCAGTTAGTACTTAACCCTTCAAGTACTTAGTAACGTTAACACTCGTAAGTAAGAAACTACTGAAAACAAACTGAGATAAGAGATACTTGAGTTCTAAGATTATTGAGTAATAGTTATTGGCTTATGTAATACGACAAGTCACGCTTGTTACTCTTAAGCGGGTGTACAGAGATGTAGGAAGTGACGAAGTTATGTTGTTGTGTCATTAAGAACCCTAACATAGAATTGAAGGGAAGAGTAAAGTAAAAAATGTAATGGATTTTTTAAGCTCTGTAGGTATTTTTCAATTTCGAACACTTTGCACTTCTTTTTTCAAATCTGAAAAGCAATTCACTGCATCATCATTGTCATTAGCTGGTAGATATCCACTGTTGAACAAAGGCCACCCCCTTAAGAGGATGCTGACAAAATTCCCACGCTTGACGGCTTGGGGATCGCACTAATGGTGAAGTTACAGAAGACGCTGCTGAACTATACTGGATTTTTCCTCAAACGCTTCCTACGACACCCAACGGTACGAGGTGGGGAGGTGGTATAGGCGGCACTCCTCAGGCACTTAATCAATTTACTGCATGTGTTCCTAAAACTTAGGTTAATTTTTTTTAACCTACCATTTTTACGATGTCGTATGTCCTTTCTTCATAGTGGATAGAGACTACTGATGAGGGTAATACTACCTTCCTAAGAATTTGACTTACTGATAAAATCAATATTTAAACACCTTTATAACACCCAAAAATAACAGCATCACGAAACTAACAGCTTCTGTTAAAAATAACCTTTAAGTTAAATATGTGTGTAACGCGTAACGTAGTAGTTAACAATGTTTTCTATTTTAACAGTTAGATATTTCACTGTCACTTGTGTTATTTAAAGTTCATTGAACTTAACATCACAGCTTTATTCCCCGAGGCACAAGTGTACAGTACACCCACACGTCCCCAGTCGTGTTATTAGTCCTATGTTACAGGATGCGAGCCTTTTGCCACTAACCGGGCACTAATCCAGGCTCCGTGCTGCTACTGAGAATACCCTAATGGAAAAACCTAATGACACAATATTAGTAAATGAGGTGTTAGGTTGGTCGTAGAAATCGTTAATCAATTCCATTA
The DNA here is from genome assembly GCA_946251915.1 of Abrostola triplasia. Lineage (NCBI taxonomy): Eukaryota > Metazoa > Arthropoda > Insecta > Lepidoptera > Noctuidae > Abrostola > Abrostola triplasia. Next base: position 9,475,714 of record OX276432.1, on the reverse strand, counting down.
TTTTACACTAAACAGAATAATAGACATGAACAACAATTCCACACTGACAAAGTAGCGAGCCGCAGCTGGTATGTAATGAACAGAAAAGGGGTACCTATCGATCAATCTCATTTCCTTATTACCCAAATCATTTTCCTCGGAACCACAGGCGAAGAAACTTTTGTAAGAATACATATAACGTGAAAATGTTTTACGCAACAGGACGTATTTCCTCATTCCCAGAAGGGGTAAAAAAGGTCGAAAGGCAGTTTTAGTTCGTCTAAGTAAGCCCTCTTCTCTATGTACCACCTAGTAGGACTGAGTAGAAGAGACTTAGTAGCAGAGAGTAGTAGAAGAGACTTATTAGTAGGACCTACTCCATCTGAGATATTTAAGACGGTGTACTATGCAAGAACTAGTTCTTAAATTAATGGTTAACACTTTAAATGTTTAGCAACTCATGTTGCTGACTGTATCTATAATGAATGAATTCTCTACCTATTAAAAGTATTAGTTACAAATTTGGCCAAGAGATGGCGTTGTTCGTTGAGCGCCGGTTTCTGAATCGCGGTGTTAAGATTTTCCGGCGCTTAACTAGGTCAATCATTTAAGTTCAAGCATCAAGCACTGTGGTCATTATAATTATTATACGCGCTTAATATAAAGTCCAGTGTTTCATTCCTCTCCAAGTCGACCTTCGTTCATGGTCTTTCGAGCCGTCGCCACGGCAAGCGTCGCCACGCCAACAATTCGGTTTACAAGTGAGCCTATAGATGTTTTACATCAAAACCTGTTGCTATGCGCTAGGGGTGGCTTACAACCTGTTGCGTATACTGTCACTTATTCACTTCCTGGTAATGCCCTAAGCCTTTATTGTTAAAACTTTATACCGTTGTACACATATCTATATATATAAAACTCTTCCGTTATTGACTGACAGACAACGAACCGCCGAAACTAGTGACCATAAAGAGCTGAAATTTGGCATGTGTGTTTCTTGGGAGGAGAAGGCTAACACTAAGAGAGGATTTTTGGAAATTCCCAAAAAAAAATTGAAAAAAAAATGTGAAAAACCCAAATTCTGACGGAAGTCATTACTCCACGCGGACGAACTCGCGAGCAAAAGCTAGTTAAGGTATAAAATACGGCTGGAACAATGTATGAAAAACGGTCACCTATCATAAGAAAGACCGCGGTTAACTCCACCCATCCTCGAAAAATATCGTTTTGTTGCTTTATACCTATATCACTGACATTTCCCTCATCATCAGCTGGAAGACGTCCACAGTTGAACAAAGGCCTCCCCCTTAGAACGCCACTATGAACGACAACTTGCCATTTGCATCCACCGGTTGCCCGAAACTCTGACGATATCGTCGGTCTACCTGGTGGAAGACCTGCTAACGCTGCGTTTCCCTAGACTGAATTTGAAATATTTCCAAGTTGATAAGTAGGTACACCTATATAATAATATATTACAGGAAAACAAGGCAAACATTAAATGATGTAGCTAATTAACCTTCGCAAAAGTTATTTGGTTAATATCAAAAGTTTTAATTAAACTGTGTTTGGCTTAACTATGGTGAAAGTTAAAATTTAAAGGATTATATTGGGACCTACATATTTGATGGTCTGATACAGAAACTTCCTCTTTTTTTAAACTTTACCAACACGCTGCCTACATCACACAATAATTACTCTCACAATTCCAATGTGGGAGTATCAAAATCACACTTTTTTCCCTGTACCGAGCCAAAACCTTTATATATTAGATATGTGCTTGTAATCTAAACTACCTAGACCTAGGACTGCTGCCTAGCAGCTTTTGTAACAAGAAGGGCCGAAGCCGAGGTCTGAAGGCCAAACCATTACGTGACTCTTAGCTGTGCAGTTACTTTTTTAAACATGCAAGCCTGGTTACCCGGCAGTCTTTTGTTAAGTCTCGTCAAAAGATGAACAGTCCAAACCAAACTCTTCCAATAATAAATTAAAATTAAATTGGGCGTTTGTGAGTACTCGTCAGTCTTTTGTTAAGGACGAATTAATTATGGACGACCCCTCCATCTACATCTATGTACATCTGAACATCTACATCTACATCTGAAAACAAGAACTACACCACTGAAGAAAATCTTACTGTATTGAGCAACTTATAAATAATACCTCCATACATAATATGTATGTAGCATCATTTATTTCTAAATATGGTAAAATAATTGTGATCTTTGAACCGAACATTCGACCTCAAGCAATACTTTAGAAACCAATCAGCCTGATCGATTGCTGTAATTGTAACGCAGACTGGAAGATAGAACTATCTAGTATCACGGTCGTCGCGTTTGATTGGACGGGTCACTGGCTAGGCTATCTAACATGTATACGTACCTATACGAGATAGGTAGGTACTTTACTTGTGCGATTGTGCAGCTTTACTTTTTAAGTTTCTAAAACACTGTTAGTTATTATAGACTTATAAAGAAACTAAAAAATATTTGTTTCTGACGAATATTACGCCTATATTTCCCAAAGGTCTGGTAAAATATGGCTGAAATAGGTTTATAGGACTCGGCCTTCAGGATATATCGACGTGATTTTAATAAAATGTGAGTGATGCTATATTTGTTCGTCACTTTGTCATGTTTTTTCTTACTCATACGTGATAGTATTTTTTATAACAACTCAAGCCTATTCTACTTTAAAGCTCTCATCTACTGTTCTGGTTTAAAGACCTACGCTTACCCTCTTATCTTAATACTCAGCTGGTATAATAATAGCCTATAACTGTCCCACTGCGGGGCAAAGCTTCTCTTCTCTTATTGAGACCATTGACCATTGATCCCCATGTTAGCTCACTGCGGGTTGGCGATTGCAGATGATTAAATTCAGGTTTCCTCACGATGTTTTCCATCACCGTAAGTCAGTGGTGTCCAAGAATATAGCAGTGTCTTATAAAAGTCACTGATATGTCTTATTAAATACAACAATTTTGCATGCCGGTTTAACGGTGAAACATGCAGCACTCCGTGATATTATGAACATCTTTGTAAACCACGTTTCAGGCAAATAAAGTTCTTATTCTTATTATTCTAAAAAGAAAGTATTTATGACATTGTAAAAGTCACATTGATACTTTCCTGTGTTAAAACCTGGAACCTTGTGAATACAAATCCGGTTTATCAACCACTAGGCCACTACCTCATCCAAATTCAGTTGGTGTAACTTGTTTAATAAATAACCAATTTCAATCAACGATTTCAATTATAGACAATGATAGAATGGCGATAGCTCGCCGAATACGCCAGATGATGTTCGAAGCCTCACCTCTGCTTAACCCTAGACGATCAGAAAGGTGATGTAAATTATTAATCACATAATTGAATAAACAAATATGAAATAGTCTTCGTTAGGATATACGAAGAGGCTCGTAGCTAAAATAGGGTTGTCGACACCACCCATCAATAGAAATACTTTTTATGTGCTGTCAAAACTTTATTCTTCATAGATTTTGGTATGGCAATAAGAACAAGTGACGTGACTGGTTCGCAAAATCAATTAACTTACTTATTGACTTCAAAGAAATTGTGTATTAAAAATGTATAGGTTTTTAGGGCTAAAATAAAGCATTTCTTTAGAAGCTGCATGGATGGAGCAATTCAGGATAAGCTGCGTCGACCGCGGTCGTTTGATGGTAGTAAATCTTATCCACTGCGTGCGACCGTTTACAACCATACTTATTCGGTGGTGTCCACGAATAATTTTAAAAGTTCACAATATATGGACATAATGTAGGCACTTAAAATCCTTAATCTTTGTTTTAATCTGAAACTCATGACATTCCACTTTATAAGGCGGTCATCCCTTGAGCCCAGATAACGTGCCTTCTACCTATGTTCTCCTTTATCTCTTGTCAACATGCTCTCATTTGACAGCTCCATAATTCCCAGGTAAGTTTTATCCCTTTTACAAATGTTAGGACCCACTTTTACTGACGTCTGTATGTTTACCCACAGACTACGGACCTAATTATGACAATATAGTTCTACTGCTCTGATGGTCTAGTAGTTCGAATCCAGGGTCGGGCAAAGTATTACTGGGTTTTTCCATTAGGTAATTCTCAGTACCAGCACGGAGTGTGGATTTGTGCTTGGTTGATGGCAATAGGCTCGCCCCCTATTACATTGGGACCTAAAACATTACTGGCGAAATGTGGGTGTACTATATTTACGGGCACCTCTGCTTACCCCTTCGGCGAATACAGGCGTGGTGTTATGTATGTAGTTACTACTGCTATATCAGTGACGTCACCAATATAAAGTATTTCCTCCTTTTAAAACTTTCGATCTATTTCTCTAAGTAAGACTATTATCTGAACAATCAGAATGCTTGTCTCTCGAATGTTACGTCCATGTTACCTAACAAATAGTAGGAGATCATGTAAATACATAAGTTCTTAGTTATGTGCATTGAATATCTTACTGACGATAAGAAAACGTCACACTGACTGCTTAATTAATTTGAAGACCCGTTACTGTCCAAATTTTTCTCACAGTCGATAATCTTAGCTGAGAAAAGTAAGGACTGCCTTGTTGGTCTAATGGTTGCTAAGCGCGACTGCTGAGCACGAGGCCCTGGGTTCGAATCCCGGGTCGGGCAAAGTGTTACTGGGTTTTTCCATTAGGTAATTCTCAGTAGCAGCACGGAGTCTGGATTTGTGCCCGGTTGATGGCAATACGCTCGCCCCCTATTACATTGGGACCTAAAACATAACTGACGAAATGTGGGTGGACTATATTTACTTGCACCTCTGCCTATCCCTTCGGGGAATACAGGAGTGGTGTTATGTTTTTAGAAAAGTAAGCTATGTCAGGAAATAGTTATAAACTCCTGGTATCTGGTCCAAGAAGAAGTCCGTGGTCTCTGCCTACCCCCTGGGAAACAGGTGTGCCTTTCCGTATGCATTTTGGTTACCGTCAGTCTGAATATGGACTAAACAGCTTTAAAATTAAACCACATTATAGTCATGGTTGCCCAAAACTACGCAGGAGTCTGGAGATAATACTTTAAGTAGAGTAGTAGATGCACTCTTTATTTCCTCACATTCATAGTCAAACTGAGAAGACTAAATTTTATATAACTACTAAGTACGACTAAATATTATTAATAAAGATTAACGTGCTCTTAATAGCACGAGATAGATTATATGGGTTCCGGCATTTGCTTATTTAAAAGTCTATCCATTTTCATCAAGATACATTCCAAATACAATATAAAGGAACTCGCATGTTACTTTTACGAGCATTTCAAAATGTTGCGTGAATTCTGAGATTAGTATTCACCCCGTCAGGCACGAGCAGTGATCTCAGTGCTCAACCGGCTGCCTCTTTAACTGAGTCACTTGTTATGTCATTTGAGAAAAGTGTGCAAAGGAGTTGACCAATGGCAAACGACCGGAATAAACCAAATGTGAACCTTAATCAGTTTTTTATTTGAAAGTATATGTAACAAAATGTCAGAAAATATTGGAGGTAATATGATGCAATTTGTGGTTTTGAGTGCGGTACTACTAATATTATGAATCCGACAGTGTGTTTGTTGGTTTACCCTTTGTTTACAAGCTGATAATCGTGATTTTTGCACAACAGTTTATGTATAGAAAAGAGAATAACATAGGCTCCCAAATCGTGTGTGTGAATTAAATACGGGAGCGAATCTGCTGGCAAATTTTTGTTTTATACCTAAGGTTTAGACCTAAGATCTCTTGTAGGTTTACGGAGCGATTCGTACAACGTAAAAATAATAGTTTTATCATTAAAAGTACTATCTAAAAAGGTAAATAATCATAACTTTAATATTAAAGGCGAAGGCCAATTTTGATAAAACTTAGTATGGAGGTAGCTGACACCCTGTATTAACACATAGGCTATATATCTCGAAAATAGTACAGGGTAACACCTCGGGGCGCAGCTAGTAATATATTAAACAATGACTCAAAACAGTAGCCGCCAGTTAGTCCTGCTCGCACACTTTGTAACAGTGATGGGGCAACAAGTATGAATCATTTATTTATATAACAGAAATCAGATTTCGAGTAAGGTAAAGTGCGTGCAATCCGAATAGAAGGCAGCCTGTCCTTATACGGACTAATTAGGTTTAATATTACTAACTCGGATCATCCTACGAGCTAGTTAAGACGGTATTAATTCATTGACGCACTTAAATATTTATGAGCGGAGCACTATGCGGCCTTTTTTTTAGTCTCTCGCAGCTAGCCGTACTAAAAGGGAATTTTTGTTTTATGTGGTCTGGAAAGAAGACTATATATGTATATGTTAAATATTCGACAGCGATGAGGAGGGATGCTTCAATGCTTCGATAAAAAGTAAGTACCTATATTTTTATATATGTCTATAAATTACTAGTTTAATGTGATTTGTATGTATACCTTTGTTATAGTAAATCAAATTTGCCTTCTGTTTAATATTTTGTATCAATTTAAATTAGGTACAAACATGATGAAGAGTTCAGTTTCAGCAACCCAAACTTTGATGTTTTTATAAACCAATTCATTAATTTATTTAATAAATAATGATATCAGTACCTTCAATTTTTAAAAGGAGCTAGATTTTATGAGCAACTACTAAAAGTAGAACTTAATTGTCCATACATAACACCACAATCTACTACAAAACATCAAAAAGAGAGTACATGAATGTAACAACTGAGATATTTTATGTGTGAACCAAACTAGAATCGGGAAAACCAAAGTTATTGATTACATTCTCGTCACACTAACGATAACACCCGCCATTTGCATTCATTTGCATGTCGACAATCGTTCCCATCCGTATACTGTACATCCATAAAAACTCTTACGTCACATTACGCGATGCCGCTAGTGAAACTTCAAAAGTGAGTAATACTGCAAAATCTAGTATGAGTTAATCTTCTATTTCTATCAGATTTCTATGCGCAAACGCACTCTCCGTACGTGATAGGCCATTCGATGCGCGTACGCAGCGCGGTAGGCCTACGGAGATCAAATTAACTATGTGTTGCCAGCATTTTAAATCGATTATTACGTCACGAGTCGTAATCGGAACTCCTTATGGTAAGTAAGGTTGTAACTCGGCTCTTGATGTAGGTTTGAATCGATGTTTTTGAATCGAGATAAAAAGGATGTTGAAATAATTAGAGCAAGGTTCGATATTCAATAAAGTCAATATTGTTGTGCCCTTGGTATGTTTTGTTCTCATAAAATGTTTTGCCGATGTTTTCCTTCGGCCTTTCCCATTTTTGTACAGATATTATTTCGCTCACGGTAATTATGTATGAAAGAAAGCAGAATACAATGAAATTTTATCAAATAACTGTTATATTACGTTGATATAACTACACAACACTGTAAAACACAATAAATATACGCGACTTACAAGTTGGAACTAGCGATACATACCGTAAAAGTTATTGACTCAATTATTGCTTATACTTAGGTGGCATCGATAAATAACCTTTTAGCGAAATCTCAGTATGGCTATTAATATGATGTTATAGTTTATTTTGCAAGGGTCTTTCCAAATACCAATTTGCCTGCCTAAAAATGGTCGCTCATATTTCAGAAACAACCTATATAAACTGCCTAAAGCTGGACGCAATCATTTCAGAAACATCCTATATTAAAGATATATATTATAAGATATGTATTATGTCACACATCTGTCAACTGCTGAGCACGAGGTCCTGGGATTTGTGCCCAGATGATGGCAATAGGCTCGCCCCCTATTATATTGGGTCCGAAAAACATAACTGGCGAAATGTGGGTGTACTATATATGCATCTCTGCCTACCCCTTCGGGGAATACAGGCGTGATGTGATGATGTTATGTTTCATCTGTCGCTTGATATTTCTCCTGTTTGAGGTGTGTTTTACAGACATACAATTATATTAAAACACATAATAATAGTTGAGTGATTAGGTCAGTAATAATGACCATCAGAAATTGTACTAAGTATAAGCCTTGAAAGTCAAACTAATTGTCCAAAACAATCAATTATTTTAGGTAAGTTTAAGTTGAGCTCTTTCCCAGTATAATTACGACCGCCTTATTGGCAATTGTCAGGCATTTTATCAATGTTTTGACAGCGTATTTTAAATTTAGAAGTTATTATCAAATAATAATAGGTTCGCTTTGTATGAAAAAATAATTACCGTGTTTGGTATACCTATATATGTAAATACACTTCTCCCACAGAGGAAACCGGTAATACACAATACTGAGGTAACAATAAAGGCAATTATACGCTTACTTAAAAAAAAAATGCTTTCAAACATTTATTTTTCAATTCAAAAAGCTAATTACATTTAAAGCAATTATTGTACCAAATTTTCCTTCCTAAAAACATTTTATGATACCCAAACATCATTCAATTTCTTTTAACTTCATAAAAATGTTTGCTCTCAAAGTAAGGCCTGGACTTTGGAGTTCGCAGGTCGCGTGCTCGCAAAATTCCTAAAGCCTATTGGTTATTACATTTCGTGTAATAACTTTGGTAAACTTTGAAATAACATCAGTTTTGGTCCCTAGAGAAATTTCTGTTGAAGGTAAGAACTGAGCTAATACAACTTCACAAAGATTAAAAGGCACCGAGTGCTTTCCGATTTGATGTTTGCGTTAAATTCGAAGTAAGCCCTAGATAATCAGGAATGTTATACATACTTAATATGTTTCTCCTTTTAGTTTTATTCAAGCCAAGATAATTGAATAGGTATTGTCCACAGGAAGGTAATTGAATATCATAGTAACACAACTAACTCATGTATTGCAGAGTGGGTTTTATAGTATTAGGCTGGTACTTATTAATGTTGCAAGAGTCTCTGAAGGTAAAGAACATTAAATATGCAGTGATGAGTGGATAGTACGCATCCACATTAATTTTCCGGAGACTTAACGTCATTTATTTAGGCCTAACTTATTGCCCTCTACTTACGGAACAGCCGAAAAAAATTATTCAGTCCATTATCAGTACGAGAATCGATCAAGAGTAACAGCTAGTCGTAAGAGGCAATGCAACTGGTCCAAAACCGGCGCATAGCCGTATAATCATCACCTCTTCAGCGGCTAATTGAAGTATAGAACTTATTTCATCTCTTTTGAAGTACAAAGTAATACAAATACTCTTACTCACAGTGGCAACTCCGTTGAGCAATAAAATTCCTATTATGGAGAGCATTTGCATATAACAAAAACAAACGTATGTCCAAAAATTCCACTACACTTGCGTACTAAAAGTGTGCCAATCTTAACCTCTGTTACATAATGGATCCATCATAAAATAAAACTTAATTAGTTTTGCATTCCACGTATGACGTCACACCGGATCATGGTAAATGACACCAGAACATGTCTTACCGTAACACAGGAAAATGAGCTCGGTGTGCCAAAAATGGATGAGTGCTGGCCAAGACATTGGATATGGTGTGCTCCCATTCATACACTTTCTTTAATAACTTCTTTTCCGAACCCAATTGACCATTTTTAATCGAGAAGAGTTTGTGTTTCTCGCGCACCTCTGTATGCTCTTAGGTCTGTGTACGCACCCTTTGTTGCGCAACTGTTGGGCTTCTTACTATTTGATTGCGTCCGAATCGCGTAAATAACGCAAGCCGATGGCCCATTGTAATTGCATTCTAATCCGAAGTTGCCTCATATTTATTTGTATGTGCTTTTGATGGTTTTTGTATGTATGGTTGTGTGAATTACTCCTACGATAGTTGGCAATTAATAAAGTGAGGCGGCGTTGCTTGTAGCAATCTTTACTTTTATGGGTGTAATGAAAGTTTAGGGCCGGTCGTTTAAGAACAGATTTAATGGTAAGTACAAACAAAAATGATATATATTCTGCGATTGCCTTGTTGGTGTAGCGGTCGTCATTGCGATTGTCCATGGCACAGTCCTCGGTTCGATTAGCCAAGCAGTTTATATAGTTTAAGGTTTAGGGATTACTGAGAATTTAGTCAGTTGCATTATAAAGCCTAGGGGAAAAGGGGGAGGCCCTTATGCCTGTCCTGTAAAGTGGACGTCTTCCGGCTGATGATAATGATTTCAAAGCCTGGATTTGTGGATTAATGCAAAAGGCGTTCCTTTTTACATCAGTAACGAAATCTTGGTCTAGTATACTCCTTTGCCTACTCCTTCAGGAAATACAGGCGTGATATGTATTCTAATACATATTACAGCTGTATTGGAAAAGTTACTTATGACTTGGCCTTTACGCTAAGGGTCGGTAAAGCGATTCCGGCATGCGATAATAAATATGTATGTTATCGATGTTCGTGGATGTTGATGTTACGATCGTACATAAATTGTACATACTTACATAGAACAACTCGATTACAGTTGGAAAACATTTTACAAGAGAATTAACTAATAATAATCAAAGAAAGAGGGAGTGTCGTGTGGTTTCCGGCCTAAAATAGACCACCCCTTTTTCCGCTCCCGGGTATCGTTCACTACTGCGGTGGTGATTATAGGAAAAACCCCCCATGAAGAGTTGCCAAAGAAAACGATCCCTAGTTCGCGGCCACCCCACGCGGCCATTCTAAGCAACTGGTGGTAACTGGGAGAGCAGGCCTTGTGGCGTACCCTGGGGGAGGCCTTTCAGGGGCTTTGTAATGGCCGCCGCGCTTACGCCTACCCGGTCCCGAGGCAAGGCGATAACGTTACGAATCCGATTAGTGTGCTTTGCAGCAGGGAGTTTCATACAAAGAATACTGCAGGCACGAGTTGATACGGTGATCCGGGTTGACATGAGTGCTATGATCTTAAAACACATTAAACTGCAGTAACTCATGGTAGACACACTGACCTCATCTTCAGCGAATCTGTATATCTATCTAGACTTGTAAGTAAAACACTTGACAAGCGCCGACTCACTGACCCGCATATCCTATCACCGTGAGAATCGGTAACCTCATATTAACAACACAATGCTCTCCCGTATGCCGTACAAAGCGTTGCGTGTGTGATAACAGCGATTACTTCATCACCACCAGGCATCATCTATAGCCATTGTCATCACTAGAATAGAATAGAATTGTTTACTTGCTTGGAACAATGATACATACGAGCCATTTTATAAGGTTGGCTTGCCTATATCTGTCAGCCACCTAACTTCACCGGTAAACAGTAAATCTATCTAGTTATCCCGCATGGTTGTTAAGGTTAAGCAACGTTAACTGCAGTCAGATTTTAGGTGGGTGACCGTTGTTTACTCATGTAACTTTTTTTCGTGCCTATATATGTTCCAGGAGAGTTACTATTTCAATAAAACATTTATCTGATTATTTAGATACCGATAATAAGCTTCAAAATGATTCGAGGCGAAGATCTTCAGCTACAATTTAATAAAACAAAAAGCGAACGCAAAAAGCAGCATTACTAATGATAGGTAGGTACATCATAAACGCAGTGTCATGACAGGTTAAAAAAGAAAGGTGTTTTGATTAATATGTAATTTATCTAAGCATGTCTATGTAATAAATGTGTGGACGAGAATAAATGTGCGAAAATGATATAATTTTTTATTTTTTCGTTATTTTGCTTCGATCTGGTTATTTAGTACCTACTTGAGTAAAAACTTCTGTCCACGCGAAGAATATTTTCAGTTTGTTAGATTTATTTTGTACCTACGTCCATTGCAAAGCTCTGGCGCAGTGTCTAAGCAATTGGACAGCTGTGCTAAGCTAAGCTTTGCTACCATATTCAAGAGAATAAACATCACTATAACTTTAATAAAAAAAAACAAAAATATAAACTTAACAAGCGTCAATAAGCAGAGATGAATAGTAAACCAACACTGGAAAAATCATACGATTTCTCACAGTAACAGCTTCTGCGAGATATTAATACTGCGTATATTATGCTTCAATGAGCAAAAATACGACTATTGGTGCATCGTTACTTCGAAAGGTTTGCTTCACGGTATATTATAGACAGGCGCCTATGTAATGTATTGCTGACGTAATATATTGGATTTCACGCAAATGATATATAACAAACATGTTAATATCAGACGCTGGCTCGATCTAGGAAATGTTCGTTTGCATGGCACGTGGTACATATGTATAGCGTAATGTTTAGACGTGACAGGAGATCTGTTCTCGTGAGTTAAGGCTGGTCGTAGACCTACTACCTTGTTTGTCTAGTGGTCGCTAAGTGCGACTGCTGAGCATGAGGTCCCGGGTTCGAATCTCGGGTCCGGCAAAGTGTTACTGGGTTTTTTCATTAGGTAACTCTCAGTAGCAGCACGGAGTCTGGATTTGTGCCCGATTGATGGCAATAGGCTCGCCCCCTATTACATTGGGACCTAAAACACAACTGGCGAAACGTGGTTGTACTCTACAGTCATCTCTGCCTACCCCTTCGGGGAATACAGGCGTAATGTTATGTTTATGTGTGCAGAAACTGGTCTTGAGTCTGTGCTATTTCATGTTAGTCAAACGTACCGTATATGATAACATTCTTAGTAGGTCAAAGGATAAAAATCTGCGCCAATCTAAAATTTCCGTCATCAAAATATCTCCAATAAGTACCTAATATTAAACTTATTGACTGGGCATTTGGCTAATCCCTTTACCACGGCATGGCCTTTTTTCATGAGAGCATTAGCTCATGGCCGATACAAAGAAGAACAAACTTATTAATGTTTTGCCCAATACGAAACTTCGGTATGTATGGAAGAAAGTGCCGTTAAAATATCAAGTGACTACACAAAATAATTAAATAGCCAACTTTCTTTGGAACGTGAAATTTTTTCTTCGAGTGCTATCGAGTTGTCGCCACTGGCCAATTATCGTTTGTTATCGAATGACTGGGCTCCCTTTAGGCTGGCCACAGACATGACGACAGAACGATTATCGAGTAAAAAAATCGATAATCGAAAAAACTGGTTAATGAAACACATCTTTGCGTTTGATGTACTAAAATCTTATATATAAAATTCTCGTGTCACAATGTTCGTTCCCGTACTCCTCCGAAACGGCTTGACCGATTCTCATGAAATTTTGTGAGCATATTGTGGTCTCTGCCTACCCCTCAGGGAAACAGGCGTGACTTTATGTATGTATGTATGTATGTATATTGAGTAGGTCTGAGAATCGGCCAACATCTATTTTTCATACCCCGGGTCAGCTAGTTTGTTCTATCATTTTGTGTAGTTAGTTGTTGTTTTTTTTTCTGTGTTGTGGCAGAAAATTAAAACATCTAGTTTGTTTGTTATTTACATAATTCATTACGAACGAGATATTACACAAAGATTCTGTATTGTTTAAATAAACCACTTCCTAGAGCTACAATAGAACGCCACTTAATTTCCAAATGCTCTTTCGTTAAGTAGACATAATACTGATGAAAATTGAAAAGGAGGTACTTAAGAAAATACGCAGTGGAAGAACATTTGCAGATAATAAATCGCTTGAGGTCGATTAATGTTTTGACAGCTGTCAAATAAATATGTCAAATATGTTTCCAGCCTTATATTAGACTTATTACGTACACAGAGTATACAAGAAGCGAATGTTTAGAATAGGCTTGAACAGTTCTCAGTAAGTGTTACCAACTTCTACTTTTAATGTAGAAAAATATTATTGTTTATTTTTTAAAGTAAAGACTTTTATTATGTCTTCATCTTGACGTTTTATGTGCTCACACTTTAGTTCAGTTTTGATTACATTATTTTCGTTGAAAGTATAAAATGGTAATTGTAGAGTATACTTTTAACTTGCCATATTTACGTCTCAAGTGACTCGTATCTTAATTGTTTTTAATCTAGATTATATACTGTTTCTTTATAATTATTAACCGTTGCTCTTAATAACGAATTAATACTGTAGTAGGTACGTGAGGTATCAGTTTTACAGATGTGTACCGTAATTGGCACTCATCGATAAGCCTGTAAGTATACCATCAACTCGATGAAATCTGTGGGTTAAACGGGTGTTTTCTTGTACATAGGAATTCCAGCAATTGCATAGTTGGTAATTGCTATTGCTATTTTAGTAGTCGCACTGCGTGGATTCACTGGAACCTCATCATCATCAGCCGGAAGACGTCTACTGCTGAACTAAGGCCTCCCCCTTAGAACGCCACAATGAGCGACAGCTTGCCATTTGCATCCACCGGTTGCCCGCAATTCTGACGATATCGTCGGTCCCCCTGGCCTTCCAACGCTGCGTCTTCCACTCGAGAACCTTTCTTGGAACCTATTCTAATATAATAAAATCCACTAATTGTCCCACAGCGGGACAACGACCTCTTCTTGTATACATAGAGGTTTACTTAGACGCGGACAGAAGCTGTGTCTAGTACGTTAATTATACGCAGGCAAAGATCCCTAGTCTTTAATGTACCTATAAACCTGTGCCATATTTCATGTCACTCCGTTTAGCTGTAAAATGATTGACAAACATCAACATTCACAAACTCACATTCACGCCTACGACGTAAGTAGGCCTATCGCATAATGGTAAGCACAAAACGACTTAAGTACACCTTAGAAATTTATATTATTTACTATATATTCCTGTAAAACTCACGGGTGTATTCGGGAATGCCCGACTAGTTAACGCGTAACCAGCTCATGAATAAGGGCTCCGGTCGAGTTCGAAACTAGTCGGGCATTCCCGAATACACCCGTGAGTATAACCGGAATATATAGTAAATAATATGGATAACACTCACGAAAGTTATCTTAGAAATCTAACCACGTAATTCAACAAATCCCTCTAAACTATTCCATTTAATGAAACATAGGCACCTCAGAAATGACACCTACGTCACAAAATAAATACAAAGTGAGTTGCGTCAGTTCATGGTTGGTTTGTTCCCGTGTATGTGAGCCACGATCCCACGCGCGACCCATACATTAAATATTTTGTAACGAATTCACTTGGAATCGTAAAAGCGCGAATGAAGGATTCGTGTAATATCAACGTGAATTTGTACCTTTCACCAGAGACTTGTGCCTAGTGGTTGCTATGTGCGACTGCTGGCCATGAGATCCTGACTTCCTGAGTTCAAATCCCGGGTCGAGCTTAACTGTAACTGATTTCTTACATTACATAATTCTCAGTAGCAGTACGAAGTCTGAACCTTCTCGGTTGATGGCAATAGTCTTGCCCCTTATTACTCGGGACCTAACATGACCACCGAAATGTGGGTGTACTACACTCCTCGGCCTACCCCTTCGGGGAATACAGGCGTGATGTTATGTTCCGGCGAAAGTAACAGTTAGTTAATTGGATTATGGAACGGATTAAACACGTTTTCTCAGGTCGGTCTAAAACGTTAGAGATACAAACTTGGTGTTATGACTGAACTTTCAAACTAGTGGGGTGGTAAGTTAGAATTTGACTTAGTCACGGACGTAATACTAATCTTCGTACTTGTCTGTATTCATTGTATAATATATGTATTTCAGGGTACTATTATTACGTACCGTAAAACAGGGTGAATGGAAACTTAAGGGTGAATAGAAACAAAACTTTGAAACTGATTTTATAGCAAAGTCTATATAATTGATTGTTACCATGAAGGATCCTATACTTTCAATTGTATTATAGACAAATCTAGAATCTATTTGCGATGGGCAACATACAAAGATAACACCAAAAGTCATTTCTCGTTGGTGTGTCATCCTTTTACCCGTAAGTGGCTCATTAGGCTGTGCCCATACGCACGAACATTCGCTTCTATAACCGCTAATTTGACCATCTATTATCACGCGCTGGTTTCGGCGCGCATGCGTGAGCCGCGTAGAGCTAGGTTATGCTCTGTTTTGCCGTATTTTAAATGAGTAACCTCTGGAGTTTCTTGCCGGTTCTTCTCCATTGGAATGACATGTTGGAACCGTACAACTAGTATCCTAACGTTTCATAAGCGCCTGTAATAGGTTTATGTGAAATAAAACATTTTGAATTTGATTTGTTTTATGTGTTGCTTTTTGTTTTGTGTTTCATGCCAATATACGTATTTTTGTTACAAATTGATTGTATAACAAGCATTCAACCTCTCCAACAACCAAAACGTTTACATTCATTCTTGGTGAGTTAAGCGAGCTTCACGGCACCAGACTTTATTTAAATTGCTGATAACTTGAACTGTATTTTTCCTTTAAATATTTTTTCTTTTCTTGGAGTTCTTCGATATCTTTATCAAAGAACTTCAAAAAAAGGAAAGATATTTTATTTATAGCTTTATAAGGATAAAGCCATGATCAAATTGTTCAGTATTCACATTTCAGTCTAAAACTTTCTTTTTACCTAATATATCTGTTTTGAATGGCTAATGTTGCCCTAAATATACAGAACCAGCTTTGAAACAAAGTTATTAAACGAATTTAATACCTTAGTCACTAAGTTTAATTAAGTTTTAAATATTTTGAAGTCCTTTTAGGTATGGCCAAAGACCAAAACAGGCAAATTATATTGGGAGCTTAAGAATTTGAGCACTTGGTAGCTCTTTACAATGTTTTTGAAATTATATTGGGGTTGGCTTTCTGTCCCATTGCTCTTTACTTCTAGTCTGGCTCATTACACTATACATGAGATATACACAGTTATTTTGCTTAATATTAGCATTTAATAAGTAGTGTCTGACATTACCAAGTTACTGGAAAGCACCAATTTCCTTAGGTTAGACTGCTGATCAGACTTGTTCATTCTCATGAGATTTCTTCATTCTCATTTGGTCATTCTAGGACCTAAATAACAGCAAGTGAGAATTTCGTTCCATGACATAAGCACTAAGAAGTTCAGGTGCAGGTTAACGGTAGAGGAACCCAAACTGGCATCGGGAAAGAACGCTGAAAGCTGATGGTAGACCTATGCAAAATTTCATGTATTTGTTTTAAGTAAATACGCCAAAATAATAGTAATAAAATCCTATAACTGTCCCACTGCAGGGCACAGGCTACCTACTTGTCGTATAGAGAAGGATTGAGCATTGATCACTACGCTAGCTCACTGCGGGTTGGCGATTTCAGATAATTAAATCCAAGTCTCCTCGTGATGTTTTCCTCATGATGTGGATGTTTTATCACCGTTAGTCAGTGGTGTCTTAGAATAACTAAGAAAGTATTTATAACATTGATAAAGTTACATTGATACGTGGCCGGGTCTGAACCTGCAACCTTGTGCATACAAATCCGGTATGTTAACCACTAGGCCACCACGACTTTTTACGCCAAATACGCTATAGAGTAAGGAAAAATATCTGATATTAATTGTTTACATAAGTTATAACATCTTCAGTCAAATGTCCAAATCGAATGGAACGATGAGCGTTGATTGTGTCATGGGTCATAACACCGAAAACCAAAACCAATTCGGTAATTTGCGACTCTTTTTTTATTTGGCTTTGAGCTAAACATATGTCCGAAGAAACTTTTAAGCATGAAACATTAACTTAACATATCGCCTATTATTATTATATATTCCCCGAAAGGGTAAATAGGGGTGTACCTATTAACTATATACGGGGAATACATGCAAACCCACAAGATATTACACCCACATTTCGCCAGTTATGTTATAGATCCCAATGTAATAGGGAGCGAGCCTATTGCCATCAACTAGACACAAATCCAGACTCCATGCTGCTACAGAGAATTAACCTATTAAAACCTAGTAACATTGTCCCCGACCATAGATACGAACCTAAGACCTCATGCTCAGCAGTCGTGAAAAGCGACCACCAGACCAATGAGGAGTAAGCTTAAGTTAATATTATAATTTAGCTGCAAATTAGTTAAATATGTAGCAATACGATTCAGACACGTACCTAATCCTCCGAAGACGATTTACCGTGACCTCTCATTACACTAATATTGTTCGGTGACCTACATTTTAACCGACTTCAAAAAAGGAGGAGGTTTACAATTCGTCGGAATATTTTTTAATGAGATGATTTGTTAACGAGCAAAAGATCTAAACGCGAATTATATGATCCAAGGTTTAAACAAATACCCTCTGATTCATAAACGATGATAATACCTGTCACAGCTTTAACCCATCAATTGATATCTCTGTTCTTTGACATGCAAATGACAGTGACAGGTATACTTTATTCCATTTTTAAAATTCTTAATGTTTTAAGAATGAGGTTATCACCCTCCCTCCGTGTTCCTATTACGATCATTTTCATCCCTACTAATATTGTAAACGCGAAAGTTTGTAAGTATGGATGTTTGTTACTCTTTCACGTAAAAACTACTGAATGGATTTTAATGAAATTTCATGTGGAGGTAGCTGAAACCCTGATTATACATAAGCTACTTTTTATCCCGAAAATATGTAGCGGGTAACGCCGTGGGGCGCAGCTATAAATAAAAATGAATGTTTGTATATTTGCCTTTTATGCGTTCCTGAACCAATGATCAGATTGTGATAAACCTTCGGCAGATTCTTCTGAGGTCGCCCGAGAGGGTTTCTAACGCAAAGAATCAATATACTTCATCCGATAACCATGCGGACGAAGTCGCGGGCATCAGCTAGTTTAAAATAAAAATGGGGTTTTAAAAAAGGAATTTTAAATAAAGATTTTCGCAATAGGACATTTTAATCATTACACCTTTGCATTCAGTATTAGTAACCATTACCCTAAGAGATTTGTTGTATGGATACCTCATGGAATCCTTTGGCCCCCAGGCGGTCAAAGGGTATGGCCTTTACCCACCCTTTTACGCTTTCTATAGCTGTAGATATGAGATTCGCATATACCCTACCCGCGACCTATCTTGCTCCACTGCGTGATTAATAATATTATCTACAATATGACCTAATTAAAATCGTACCTGCTATAAAAAATAAGATTGTCAATATTAAATCAACATCAATCATAAACATTTATTTACTATTATTTTTAAGCATTATGTTAAATTTTTTTAAAGTTTTCTCTATACTTACTTCAAGCTAAATCCATATTCATTTGACACATTCTTAGCTTAAACTTACAATTGCAAATTCATTTCTTGCTGAATATTTTTACATGTCTGAGTTCTCTAGAAGTCAAGACTGCAAGCAATACATTGCACCCACACACCGCACATTACCCCACAATATGTAAACCTATCTTCATCTAAAAATAGACGCTTACGTACTGATTGTACAACTAATTAGTATTATTAAGAAACTTAGAAGCCTCGGACAATGCGTTTGTGTTACTAAACGATGCGAATATCTTCAGCGATTGGCGATTGATCGAGAGCGGGCATCAAGGAAGCACCGCTCACCTCACACAGAATAGAAAGGTGGAGAAGGCTAACGCTAGCGAAGCAAATGGACAAACATTACATCACGCCTGCCAAGGGTTACGCGAAAGTGTGTGTTAGTAGGTACTACAATGAGGAAACATGGTGTTCCTTGTGTTCTTCCCTATGAATGGGATATGGAAGGGTTAATCTTGACCATTTGTAAGCGCCTGAAAGGGTTGGATTATGCCTTTAGATCTCTGCCTGTAATGGAGTCTATCATCATTGATATATGGTACCTACAAAAATATTACTTAAGGGCTAGATAAATCTAAGAACACCTGGAAATTGAATTAGAACTCACTATGGATAACTGCTTATAGAATGAAGTAAGATTATCTACTGTTCTGTGATTTAAGAAGCAATAAAACAACATTAGTAAAACTTCTGCGATCTTTGACATACTACGACATCAACAAGTTACTATGAAAGGGATTATCTAAAAATCATAAAAATATTAGAGCACCTATATTAGAAAAATAACATAGCATCACGCGTGAATTCTTCGAAGTGGTAGGCATAGGTACACCTACATTTCACCAGTTAAGTTTTAGATCTCAATGTAAAAATGTCAAAATAAAGAAAACCTACGTCATACTCAAAATAACTTCGTTATACATAGTACATTAAATATTCTTAGTAACTATCTCATTCACGAATGAATGAATCATTGTTTACGTTTAAATACACACCTATGAATATAACCAACCTCTGTATTGTTAGAAGTAGTATTTCTGTTAGTAAACTTGTTTGTGCCTCTAGCTACCTCCTATTACGACCGGAGTCTCGACAGTTCTCTACTTTCTAAAATACAAAAACTTTAGAAGCGGTTCCAGTGCTCACTCCTCAGCTCCCACAGACAAGTGGCAAACGTATAGAAATCGAATAGAATGATAAATATATGGGGATGACATAATATATAAATTATGTTTTCGATGATGATTTTATATGTAGTCAAACCCTTATACCTATATTTTTTATTCTATTCTATTTGATTTCTATTCTTCATGCGTTTTGACACTTTATTAGGGGGGTTGAGCGGGAATATCGCAACTCTTTTACTGACGAATTAAAACTAAAAGAAAAATTGTTCGTAAATATACAAATACATAGCATCACACCTATATTCCGTGAAGGGAGGCAGAGGTGCTCCTATAGTAGACCCACATTTGCCTAGTGGTTAACATACCGGATCAGTAAGCACAACCTATAGGTTCGAATGTAATAGGGGTGAGCTTATAGCCATCAACCAGGCACAACACGGGTACATCAACTTCGCAATGTAAAAAAAATAATTTAACCCACGAAAGTGTTTTGTTTATTCCAACATAGATCCAACCCTAATCAAATTGCTGCCTGAAGCCAAATCTGACCTAATAAACAATGTAGGTACCTAATCTTCTTTGTCATCACTATCTTCAAAATAATTCATAGACGCCAAGTACGAAGAGTTCATTACCCCTGAATTACGTCTTAAATTAGTGTAATAAAATTTAAGTGATATCGATTGACGTGCTGTTTTATTTTAATCGATTCTTTCTCGATTAGATGTAAGTAAAAAAAATATGAACGCAAAAAATCGTTTGAACTAAGACGTTTTTTGCGTAATCGATCGATTGTTTTGGTTTAATGAGTGGGTGTGATCTAAGAGATGTTCTTTTATATCGTAACTTTCTTGGTTGGAGTTATGTTTATTCGATTGGCGCAGTAGGTGGATACATATGACTTTTGCTAAGTGTAGCGGGACAGGCACCAATCGATCACAGTGCAGCTACATACTCGTACCTACCGCGCAAGCAATTTAATAGGTTAAGCGATGCCTGCCGCAGCCAGTCTTGTGATAGGTGACCGTTTCTCGTTACTCTATAAAAATGATTGTAATATATAACTATGGAGTAGGTGAACCAGTTCTAAATTCATGAATTTTTAATGTGCAAAGGTCAAAAACTAATCCTAAGTAAACCTACCTAAAATAATTACAATAGAAATCCTGAATGAGGTGTTTACAAAATTTCATTCAGAATTTCTGCTGAAATTAGTATAATAGTATATAAATTGAATTAACAATTTAGAACGTCTACCACCAACAAAATGATCAACAATAGACCGCTAATTAATGTCTATATTGATATTAAAGTTAACTTCAAACAAAACCTCAATAAAAAGTAAGAATATAAACATGACATAACTGTATAACACACAATCGAAATCAGATATTAATAAATTAATTTTAAAATAATGCAAAACGACTTTCGAAATTTTCAAATAAAGTATCACTTAATAACGTGTGCAGAAGACAAAAAATTGGAATTATTAAATGAATAAATAATGATTAAGTTGAATAAATTTATCCTTTCACTTAATGCAACTTGAAGTCACCAATACATATTTTAGATGGTTTTTTATTTTTATCTAACACTGTGTCCCAGTTTGGTTAAACAGCTGTTCTAGTGCTTAGCGAATAGAACCTGTTATTGACAGATTTATGTGCTTTTAAAGTTATCAAGTGCGGCACAGAATTTAATGAAGATATCCAATGAAAGTTTGGGTGAGGTAAAGATGTATCCGGACTTGTTCTACAAACGAAATGCAAGTTGTATCTCTTTGGTTAACCCAGCTTTTGCGCACGCCAGTATGCGCATTTGTTATTGCGCAGATTTAGGCAGGACAGCAAATACAATCCAAAAATATAGAAAATCTCGTTGGCGCATTTGCAAAGCGATTCGACTGTTGCATTTGTATTACGGGACGCGTCCACAGGATAAAATATTATAACTAGCATCTGCAGGTGCCGTATCATTTCCAGCCTAGAATAGACCCCCATTTCCTTCCGTGAAGAATTGCCAAAGAAAACGGCCCCTGATACCCGGCCTCCCTACTTTTCCAGATAACTGGTAATGACAGGGTGGCGGAAACAGGAGAGTGGGCCTTGTGGCGTACCCTGCGGCAGGCTTCCGTCTAGCAGTGAACTGCAAAAGGCTGATGTAATAACGATGAACTTCTGGAAATATCTTGTCCCGAATCTGAGGGAATTTCTATAAATTTTAAACAAGAAGGGGTAATTTATATAAAACTTCATGATCAAGATCATTGATCACTGTACTAGGCTACATTATTATTTGAAGCTAGTTTAAAATGTTTTAATTAAATATATGGATGTCGTGACTTCGTGAGTGGATTTAATGTGCGATCACGCGCTATAAGAGAGTTGGTAAGTAAAGCCGAAAGTTATGAGTCGAACTGGTAGCCGAAGTTTACAAACAGTCCGTCAAAAAGTTTAAGAGAAGTCCCGGTGAATAGTAATTAGGTTTATTCATACTAATAATATAACAAATAACGTCTGTATTACCCGAAGGGGTAGGCATAGGTGTTCAGTACACCCACATTTCGCCAGTTATGGTGAAGGTCCCAATGTAATAGGGGGCGAGCCTATTGCCATCCACCGGGCACAAATCCAGACTCCGCGTTGCTACTGAGAATGATCTAAGGTACAAATTTTTGTGGGATTCTAGTCAAGTCGAATAAATGAACCAGTGTGTTAGCGTTTACGTTTGCAAAGAATTGAAAATAAGGTGATCGGGGCCCTGATTGGCGCAGTGGTTAAGCAACTTGAGTCAAACATTTGTGTGATCCGCAGATGCTTCTCCCGAGTCTGTGTGTATGTGTATGCGATATTGCATGTGTGTAAAATGCACCCACGATACAGGACAAATTCCTAGTGTGGGGCAAACAAAAAAAGGCAATCATCTATGTTTACCCCATCGGAGGTTACATGTCTGATGGTATGGCCCGTCTCAAAATTACTTACATTATAATTTTTCGCCGATATGTTTCGCCGGGAAACTTTGCGGCCAAAATATGTTTATCAGCTGTGACAATAGGGTGGATTAGGGTTTCCTGTTCATTGTTACATTGTATTGAGAAGTATTTTCATATCATTGCCTCTATTGTTGACAAATTCATCCATAGAAATTCTCTGTTTGTTTCATATCGATATCTGAGATTCTTTATTTGTTGTTTTTTTAATGTATACCACACACTGTTGTATAAATAAGGAGAAATTGGTTATAGGATACTCAAATTCAAATTCAGAAATGTATTCGCAAGGATATGGTGTACAATGGTGTTCAAGGGTACAGTTAGTTTCAGATTTCATATAATCAAATTTCATTATTATAATGGTGGGCGAGTTTCTTGCTAAATGTTAATCAATGGTGGTTTAGAAGAATTATTCCGATTTATCACCCTGCTCTGTCCCCTCAGGGGGACATATAGAAACAAAAGTTCGATCTGTCAGTGTCACCCAGCAGCAAGGACAAGGGACAATTCGAGCTTAATCCTTAATAAAATTTAAAAAGTTTCATCATTTTCACAGGTGAAGTATTCCGATCTGACACCTATCATCATCTGTCAGATTGGTATAATTCTTTTAGAATAATTAAAAAAGTCTTATCGTACCTCCTAGCTTGGATTTGATGGAACCTTGAGCTTATAGTTAATTATGTAGTAAGGAAACGTCAAAGTATGTCGTGGTGGCTTAGTGGTTGGCTTACCAGATTGCAAGTCCAAACCTACCTACCTAAGTATCAAAGTGACTTTTTCAATGTCATGAATACTTTCTTAGATATTCTAAGATATCTGACTAACGGTGACGGAAAACATCGTAAGGTAACCTGGATTTAATTATCTGAAATCATCAACCCGCAGTGACCCAGCGTCGTGATCAATACTCAATCCTTCACTATACGAGAGGAGGCCTTTGCCCTGCAGTGGGACAGTTATAGGCTGGTATTTTTATAATATTTATAAACATCAAAGCTACCACAACATTAATTGGATAACTAGTTATCGAAAATAACATCAACATGTATAAACTATGACGCCATGTATCCTATATTTCTGTTTAAAACATTAACATTTAACAAAAGTGAACACCATTGCAGTAGGTCACATACAGTATGTTGACCGATCACGTAGACTATATAAACTGAATGAGAAAGAATCTGTTTGTATAGAGGAGTCTAACATAAGTAACACAAAGGATTCTAACTTAGCTCATGCTCTTAGAATGTGGTCTAACCGAAAATCGATTGGGTTTTGTATACAGTTTTGCTAAATTTAAATATAGTGCTATATATGGATTTCTACTAGATCCAGTCAAAAAGATTTCCAAACAATTCTAGCCAAAATATCTTGTGAAATATCTTCTTCACTTAATAACGCAATAGCATTATTTCAATAATCCAAACTTTAGAAAGTAATATCAAAGCAAATATATATTTGTAATTCACAGAGATTTCTCTTTTTAGAATAATTTTATTGATATTTAAATTACCTACCTGATTATGAATTCATCATTAATTATTTAATATTGTAATCAGTGTTATGGCAATTGGGTGTTGATTTTTTACCGACAAGATTGACATTGCACTATCCCCCCCCCTAGGCCAGACAAATGGCCAACCAAGCGTTTGGTCAATTGTTCAGGGCTCATAATTATTGCTGTAATCGAAGGTAGGCACTCTTTCAGGACACTATACTTCCACGTTCCCTTCAAATAATCAGCCTGTTGCCATTATCATTTACAAACTCACCACGTTACATAACATCTCGCTTTTCACCGATGAAAGGGAATTCGTCTCCTCGGAAATCCCTATTTACCATCTACCAAAAGAATAAAGATGTCAGACACGCTCCAACAACTTGTCAAACTACAGTGAAAGTAAAGCCTACCTATCAATCATCAAATTGTCGGGGACAACCAACGATACATAATAAGAGATCGCTGGCTAAACGGCCATGTTGATAGTATCGGTTAAACGCCGGTTACGTTAAGCGCCAGTTAGGTTTAAACATGGTGCGGCCCGCCCGTGGGAAGCTATGTAAATTAGTCTACGTTTATATAACTTTAATTGTTAAAATTCGTTAAGTGTTTAAAACAATGCAAGATTGAAAGTATTAGGTAATACATAGTAAAATTAAATTTTAGAATTCTGACGCGCCTCTTTTGTTTTGTCCGGAATTTTCCTCCATTCTTTAGATATTGTTTTATTTTTATTTAACGGCTGTACAAAAGAGATTTTAGCATTTTTATTTATTGGCGAAGGCCTTTGTTTAGTTATATTGGTATAAATAAATAATATTATAATATAAAAGAAAATAATTAAAATTAATTATAAGGATTATCGCAAAATTGTATATTTATTCGTATCAAAAACATGTTTTTTTGAGAACAATATAAAGTCTAATCTGCCCTAATTTTATATTAAAACCCTGCAGAATTTTAACTGTTCAAAGGCATTTTTTGTTTATAGTAGTTTTTAATAAAAACCTGCAATTTTTGGTATTAAAGTTACTAACAAGTTTTATCTAACAGAACAATAATACCTGGAAGGTCTGCTCATTTGAAAATAAACATAATTGTGTTCACAGGTGTTGGTATTTCGACAAAGTTTTTAGCAGTCCATGGTCTGGGTTAATTGAAGCAATATTGATTTGTTTGGCAGAATATATATAAGAGAGTAACTAAATATCATAATAGGGTTAGCATCTGTATAAACCACCCACAGACAAACCGTGTAAACGGTTTTGTGGGGCAATGTTTTAGTATATAGGTTTTATTTTATAAATACATAATAAATAAATAAATAAAAATAAAAAATAAAATAAAGATGTATATGTATAAACATATGTATAAAGATGACCGCTGTATAAGTACTTACAATTAAAATGTATAGGTCGCAGATGTTGGTATGTTTTAGTGGGATCTTATTTAAATATATTTTAATGAATAATTTTACATAACATTTTACATAGGTATGACTTTTTGTATCTGTTGTGCACGTTGCCATGCTAGGCTTAAATCTAAATTGATAAAGGAAACTTGAAAAATGATCTACACGAGCGGGACTCGAACCCGCGACTTTCGCCGTACCGTGGCGCCGCTCTACCAACTGAGCCACCGTGTCACCGCTCGCGTTTATTTTACACTAGCTGCACCCCGCGGTGTTACCCGCTACATTTTTTCGGGATTAGAAGTAGCATATATGTTAATCCAAGGTATAACCTATCTACATACCAAATTTCAACCAAATCGGTCCAGCCGTTTATGCGTGAAAGAGTAACAAACATCCACACATCCATACATCCATACTCACAAACTTTCACATTTATAATATTAAGTAGGATAGTAGGATAGGCATTCATTCATGAGTAGTTGATATTTGGCATCATCTTTCGATAGCATCCGTAGTTCGCAGGCTGAACCAACAGATTGTACTAGTATAGTACCTAATACATTATTGTATAGCGCACCTATATGTATACATTCATCCTTAAACCCATTTACTACAAAATTTCAGCGCGACCAACCTATATCGACCGAACGAGCAATTGGGCCATTTCCCTAATATAAATCTTTATATTCTCGATATGACCCGATTAGAAAGAGACGGTGATATTAAATCACAACCACACGCTACGACTGGACTCCTCACTATGTACCTGTTTGCCAAATAACTTGCCAAACATTTAGCAAATTTAATTTGTGAAAGTTTGAACAAGCATTTCTCGGCCCGGCCGTTGCCTAGCAACAGCTGATCTTCCGCATCCCGGCGTCTATTGATTACACACATACACGGCTATCCGTGAATACGTCTTAGATTATAAGCGTACACTATTATTAATTATGAATGAATTAAGAAAAATGTGGACGACGTAATTGGTGAAGTGGCTAAGCGATTGGACTGCTGCGGTAAAGGTTGCAGGTTCGATTCCTGCACGTGACAAAAATTTGTGAAAATTTCTGTGCGGTCCGCAAATGTTTGTCCCGAGTCTGGGTGTTTGTGTATATAATATTTTATGTATGTATAACCCACCCACGATACAAGATACATTCCAATTGTGGGGCGACGTTTAAAAAAATGTATCAGAGTTAATATCTAAAATTAAGGCTCCTCCACACAGGTGCGTTATTGGGATAATGGGTCCCGATTCCTTGCACATAACTGCGTTTTTATCGTCCGATAATCCTAGAACCGCAGTTGTGTGCAAGATAATTGGGACGCATTATCGCAATAACGCCCCTGTGTGAAGCCTTAACCTTATAACCCCTCGATATTCCTAACACGTAACCTCGAGTGACGGTAATAATATTAACCGCCTATAATTTTCCCACTGCACGGCAAAAGCCTCTTCTCGTATGAAAAACGATTGAGCATTGATCACCACGCTACCTCACTGCGGGTTGGCGATTTCAGACAATTAAATCCAGGTTTCCTTACAAATTTTCCGTCACCGTTAGTCAGTGGTGTATGAGAATATCTAAGAAATTATTAATGGCATTGAAAAAGTCTCATTGATCCTGGGTATCAAACCCAGGATACTGTACCTGTAACTTACAAAATCCGGTATGCCAACCACTAGGCCACTATGTTATTTCATTCGAGTGATGATAGTCTTCTTAAATCGTCTGCGTTTACATTGAAATCAAATTAAACAAATTGCATATGTAAATATGTGTTTAAAATATGCAATAGAGAATGTCAGGACATAAGATTGCTACATAAACGCCTAATGGAAACGGATATGAATAATTTGAGTGGTTTGCAAATAGGAGAGTTGTTGAGATATTCTTTTTACGCTCCACATTACGTCTCACTTGTAATTATACGTTTGCGTACATGCACACCTGAACTGATGGATACTAATAACAAAGCTAACAAAGTGCATAACCAGGCCTCCCACTAGGTGGACCGACGATATCGTCAGAATTGTGGGCAACCGGTGGATGCAATTAGCAAGCTGTCGTTCATTGGAACAGTGGATGTCTTCCGGCTGATGATGATGATGGACCAGGCCTAGACAAGTGGTAAAACATACTGCTTGTAGACAGAGGTGTATTGTACACCCACACCTTTCGCGACTTATGTTATAGGTCCCAATGTAATAGGAATAGGGGGCGAGCCACCTAATGGAAAATCTAATATCAGTTTGCCTGACCCGGGATTGGAAACCAGGGTCTCATGTTCCGCAGTCGTTCTTGATGACCAATAGACCAACGAAGCAGTGGCAAGGCGCATAACGGTTAGAAGTCTAGAAATAATAGAATAGAATGAAAAATTAGGATTGACGTAATTATTTCAATTACATAGTCAGAACATTATGTTAACCCCCATTTATCATTCTATTATATTTCTATTCGTCAAGCATTTTTCCACTGGTCTGCGATATCAAAACCAAAAACCAACAGTTTCATGCCAGAATTTTGCCATTACGATTCGATTAGTTACCTTCTTGTTTTAAGAGGGAAGGAAAAGTAAAAAAACAGCTCTCTATATAGAATTTTTACATGGTTCTGATGTCGGCAAACATTATTTTAGGATGTTTATCTTAAAAGCAAAATGACTCCGCTTTTGTTTCAAACTAAACACAGTTGAGGAAACTCGTGAAAGAGCGATCCGTATATTTGTACAATATCGAGCTGAATACTAACTTGTTTTAGAAAGTCTGAGCAGTTGGAACCAAAATGTTAGGTACATTGCCACATGACACACCTTCACAATATTTGCAACATGGCTGGGTGCTCCTTAGTCGTTTTCTAAACAAAAGCATGCTAATTCTGCGTGGCCGTCCACAATGGTGCCTATTAACGTAGATTTGGTCAGGGTCTGGAGGAATTGCCACGTGCTATCACAATTACCGCGACGGCAGGGGGGATAAGGTGAAGTGTTATAAAAGTATTATGGTAAATTAAATAATGTAATGGGACATGGTAAATGATTGGCACCACCGGAGACCTCAAATCCTCTTCGCTTGCGATTATTGCAGCCTTAAAACTGTGGTTAAGTTGGAATTAGTCAGATTAGACCCTTTCAGCTCATTAGTTATCTATGAATCATAAATAATAATGTTCTCCTGACCGATTTTATCTGAGACTAGCCAACTACGCAGGAGATATTGCAGTGCATAAATATGGCGCAAACAGGTGCCACTCCCTATTCCCTCACTTTCGTACTCCATTGGGACAGTGGACCGACACGACCAGGGAGAGATCAGGCGTAGGACCAAACAGCTTAACGTGCCTTCCAAAGCACGAAGAGGGTCTCGACATGTTAAGACGGTCACCCATCTCAAGACTGACCGCGGCAAGCACGGCTTAACCTCGCGTATCGACTGATCTGCTCGTCAGCCATGTAGCTACGAGTCCTTTGAATCATAGTAACTGTCCCAAGGCAGCAAAAACTATGCCAACACTATAAAAGTATAGTGTCTCTGAGCCGAACACTGGAGCTTCTAAAAAAAACTAAAATAACCTAGAAAACCTTCGACTAAAGTAATTTATTTCAGACTCGCTTCAATGCTATAAACTACACAAACTAGTACACTATTTATCTTGAATAATTCTCTTAGTACTTTGGTATTATTTACTCAGGTTTTATCTCGATGCATTGTTAGTTTCTAATCTTCTAACTGAGCCTTTAAAACACTCTTTTGTATTTTTAATGGCAAGTAAGAAATAATAGCTTGTAGTATTCTATTTATTATAGAACTTGCGAGTAATTTTATCTGCTATTTATGAAACAGCTTCGACCTCTGAAAAACAGGTGTTACCTTCCCTTCGCATCTACCTATAATAATCCCATGTAAATTGGATGAATCCATGGCATTTCGGGCACCATTCCGTTATCTGATAATAAAAAATTCCTTACAGTAAACTGAGGAGGAAACTGGGAAAAAGGAATTCTTTCATGAAACCCTAATCACTGCGCATCCTTGAAATTAAATTCACCTCTACGAACGAGGATATTTAGTAGATCCTACGGCGCAATTTGGACAGCCAGCCTGGCTACTTAGCTGCTGGCTTACTAACTTTCTCTCCACGGCATGAACCATTTTATTTATCTTTCAATTCACTACAATCCCTACTAATATTATAAACGCGAAAGTTTGTAAGTATGGATGGATGTTTGTTACTCTTTCACGTGAATACTACTGAATGGATTTTAATGAAATTTCATATGGAAGTAGGTGACACCCTACATTAACACAGGCTACTTTTTATCTCGAAAAAATGTAGCGGGTAACGCCGCGGGGCGCAGGTAGTAGAATATAAAGTATTTGGGGAGGTCCAAATACATTCTAGACCAGAGACTTGAAACGATACTCAAAATTCGTTATTTTTGTTCAGATAACGTTATTTAGCCACTAGTTAGTTCCAAGTCCTAAATTACGTGTTCCGAACAACAATAACGAAACTTCGACTAACATTTCAAGTCCCTGCTAAAGACGCATTATACACTGAAATGTAGTACTATGAAAGTTTATTCATACATCTCTCGGCTCGACTCAATCACCTTTATAAGCTTTGCTTATTCGGCACGTGTACATGTGATCAACATCTGTCACCGCGCGGTCAGTCGGTGCTGACTGCTGACATTCAAGTGAAATTTCACTTAGTTTGGTATTTAAAAAGAAAGGCTTGTTCGAAAGTACGATAAAATGTGTAATGGAAGGGCAAGGTTGTCATTAAGCGAAGTAAATAAAAATTAAATTATGTAAATTTGGTGTCATTTTTACATGTGCTTATGTTAAGCTGAATCTGAATTGATTCGCAGCTCTGACAACTAAGCTCGAGTCGCTGCTCGCCCATCGAATTTCAAGTTCCCTTTTAGTATTAACGTCTTAAAGATGACACCCCCTCAAGACATACTAACATAATTATGTGTTAAATCAACACGTAATTAGTAAAGGCAGATTAGGGTTTTGAGATCAGAAAGGAAAAATAAATATTAAAGTTACCTAAGTAAGAAAGAAACGAAAGAAAAGAAAGTATTTAAACGTTAAGAGAAAAAGTGTGATGAAACGGTAGGTCGGCCAGGTAATGGCAAAATGAGAATAGAAATAGAAGAATAGATTGTGTGAAAAATGGTGTAGATGTAACACTTCATACAAATATAGAATAGTGGCCAAAGTATTGTAAGTTGTAACCCTAGTATATGACTAGAGAAATGTATAAGTAAAGATAAATCTGTTCCCCCTAAAACACAAGCCTAATAATATTATACTTTATGATAAAAATGCAAAAACATGGCTGCTGCATTGCTAAATAAATGGCTAAACTAAACTGTGGACTCAAATATTCCTCAAATTGGATGCGTAATCAAATAAAATAAGGTTCTAAGTATGTAAATAAGGTTCTAATAATTTACACCATATTCAGTGCACAGATCTGTGGGTAGAAGACGATGAAGAGGTCTATGTTTGTACCCATTTATAAATTTGGTAATCTAGCATTCAAGTATCATTACCGAACACCCACACAATTAGAGTCTTGTCCATCGATCATTACCGAACCGAAGCGAATTACGTCATCAATTTATTTTTTTCTCACCGCCCGGTATGTGCCAACTTGTAGATAATCGTGGGGCGCTCTCAAATGCAATTGCGGGATTGCGTACAAAATTCGCGAACAAACTGACTGTCAGAAGGTGAATGTTGAACGATGTGTGGAAACAAGAGTGGACGTTGAAACGAAGCTGCGAGAGTGCCACCAATTTTATATTTAATTGAAGCCCTATAGCAAATAAATTAATTAATTTAATAAAGATAACACTCATCAAAGTTATAATAATGAAGAACCTTAAACGTTGGACTGTTGAAATTTTACGTTCGTATTTGCATGGGCGTTTTGTGTAAATATTTGCACGGCCATTTGATTGTTGGGTTCAAAATGGAAAGGGCCCATGTTAACTAATTCCGATTTCCTAATTAAGTACTGTAGGATAGGATAAAGGTATCATCCAAGATATTTAATATCATATAATTAAAAAACCTTTTTAGTCTACAAATATTAATATCTACAATTCAAAAAATTGGACAACAGCACCAATATTAACATAATTCTAAGCTCTTATAACTTTACAGATATATAAATTTAATATTAAGTAAATTACTTTCATGTTTTAATTTATATTTAGGAGTATCATGAGTTCCTTTATCCCCCCCCTCATCCCCCCATTCCTTATACCTGACCTTCGGTATCCTCTCTGTGGTGCGTATTCAGCTCGCTTGATAGAATGTGTGAAATATCTTACTCTCATGCGAACTGTTTGTGAATGCATCTAAATAGGTTTACATTTGCTTGCTAGTTTTTTGCATACCTAGCTGTGATTTTTTTCTGATGTTTGTTTCTTTTTTGTGAAGTCTTTTCTTAACTTTTGGCTTTTAAGACGAATTCATCATTTTGATTTTTTAAATTATGAGTTTCAGATCTTAGGTTTATTTGCTTCCAGGTTGTCATAAATTGTTTGTTACTATTCTCTATCAAATTTATAAGTCTAGAGGCGTAATACTTAACCATAACATCATACTTAACCATCTGTCACGTGAAGGGATTTGTTATATTCAACGACCTGCGGGGTTACTATAAGCTTGCATTGCAGGCCACCTTTCATTCTGGAAGTGTGACGCTGCCACGTGCTGTGTAGAGCAACATCTCGCTCCTATAATGGAAAATGACTTCCAATGCAAGCTCCATAGTGAGGCACCTGATTATACTAACGTCCTTTTATGTAACATTAAGGTACCATCAACTACTCACACAGCAAGCAATAGATGTTTTATACATTAGCATTGAGAATGCGTCTCCATGCTTCTGCGCAGAAGTCATTACAAAATCAATACATTAACCATTTAGCAGTAAGCGAGCAACCAGTATCCCATCTAACCGTTGAGAATAAGTCATCGTGAGCATACGCACATGCCATTGCAAAATTCACGAATTAACAGTAGCTGTGTTCGCTTCACAAACATCTTGAGTACGCGCGCAACAAAATCATTAAGCATTTTGAACTCGGGCGCAGTGAAGCAATGAGATGTCAATTTTATACTTTCAAGTCATGTCAAGTTTCTATCTTCAAAGTCGAAGGCCTATGACAAAGGTTAACGATATGCCAAAATGAACATCGACTTGAAGATGAAAATTGTTGTACTTTAATTGAAAGATTTAACTTCAAAAATTGATTTAATTAATATAGATTTAAGCGTTACCTGTACGATTGTATTTGAACTTAAGAGTATTACAATAGACGGCTTAATTGATTTGAACTTATCCAAACCCTATTATTCATTGTTACGATAAAGAAGTTATTTGAAAGAACTGATTGAATTTCGGGAGTGGAGTCCTTATTGATAGACATTGAAGGTTCTGAAGCTAGTCTTCTAGGATTTAGATTAATTTTACACATTACTGGTCATTTTTCTTCAATTGCACCATCTTTAATGTTCGAGCAATCACCTTGACGTGAAAACTTTGTTACCTTATATGCTACCATGGTCAGAACCTTATAGAAAGAACTTCACAAATCCTCCGTACTTTAAAAAGATAAACATTGACGAAATCCATGAATACATTAAGTATTACTTTACCATGATCTGTGAGACTGTGAACAAAACCATTGATTCATACAAATTCCATACATGTCAGTACTGTCAGTACATCTCCAAGGTTGCCGTCCGTCATAACCATTCATTTTGCGAAAGACACTTCACTATTCCACCATGGAAATATTCAATTACATTCAGCTGATACTAGAGGTTTTTAAAGCCCAATCACGCAATATACATTAACATTGGATGATATTGCTTTCGATAGTGACAATCATGATAATTAGAGAGTACGCGCTTTGGGTAATTTTGGTTAGGGACATAGCTTGAAGGTTTAATGATTATGGCTCGTAATGAATCCGAAATTAGCCGAGGTTACCCAAATTGAACTGAAAGAGACGAGTTTTGTTCTTGTATGTAGTCCATTTGATTCGTTATTTAAGACACTTTAACAAAAACGAAACGATTTTTGACGACCTGATTAGCGTCTGCCTCGTTGGTCTAGTGGTTGCTAAGCGCGACTGCTGAGCACGAGGTCCTGGGTTCGAATCCCGGGTCGGGCAAAGTGTTACTGGGTTTTACCATTAGGTAATTCTCAGTAGCAGCACGGAGTCTGGATTTGTGCCCGGTTGATTGCAATAGGCTCGCCCCCTATTACATTGGGACCTAAAACATAATTGGCGAAATTTGGGTGTACTGTATGGGCACCTCTGCCTACCCCTTCGGGGAATACGGGCGTGATGTTATGTTATGTTATGCTTAGCGTAGTGGCTAAGCGATTGGACTGCTGCGCTAAGGGTTGCGGGTTCAATTACCGCACGGGGCAAAACTTTGCGCGAACCACAGATGTTTGTCCCGAGTTTGAGGATTTGTGTATGTGAATATGTCATGTTTGTGTAACGCACCTACGTTACAGGAGAAATTCCTAGTGTAGGGCGACGTTTTTTTTTAAATACAAAAAAAAAGCTTAATAAGTTCAGCTTCCCAAGACAAGTGGCATGAATAGAATGATACATGTATGGGGATGCCATAATGTTTCAACTATGTCGTCGATGACATATATGTATGTATGTCAAACCCATATATTTTTCATTCTATTCAGCGTTTTGCGATTTGTCTAGAAGGGCTGTTTAGTTTTTGTCAAGTTCGTCAGGTATTCAATATTACATCTTTTTCGTTGAAGCCTAAACCGTAATAAGGGCTGCGTATATGATCGAAAAGCACCGAAATGTTTCGACGTGAGCCAGAAAACCGAAGATAAACAAGAATATTCAAAGGATAAACAACTAACTCCGAAATCGTTTGAGAATGTTGTGAAAGGTGCGTGCATACGATTTTATCTCCAGCTAAATGGAGATTGAATACTAATCCCTTCCGGAAAAGAAAGCGATTGCGAGATGAGCACTGATGTAATTTGGAAACACAATTGTTGAGAATTCGGAATCACGAAGATTTTAATGGAGATTTGTCTTGAGTCTCGAGTGAGTGCCTTGTTTTTGTAGACGCTTTAAGATGATCTAGATAAGGCATTGAATTTAGGATGCTTAAGTTTGGTTCAAAGCTAATAATGAGTGAAAGGTGCAGTGCAGTAGAGTGGTTTTGTCAATAAATATTATAATGAGATTAAATAGTATTAAAGTAAAATCGTGGTGGCCTACAGGTTAACATGCCGGATTTGTAAGCACAAGGTTGCGGGTTAAACCCGGACAAGTATCAATGTCACTTTTTCAATGTTATAATTTATAAATACTTTGTTAGTTATTCTAAAACACCACTGACTATCGGTGACGGAAAACATCCATCCAATCCAGGTATTCACCTGGATTTACACACACATAACATCTCGCCTGTATTCCCCGAAGGGGTAGGCAGAGATGCACATACAGTACACCCACATTTCGCCAGTTATGTTTTTAGGTCCCTGGATTTAATTATCTGAAATCGCCAACCCGCAGTGAGCTAGCGTAGTGATCAATGCTCAATCCTTCTCTATACGAGAAGAGGCCTTTGCCCTACAGTGGGACAGTTATACATAGGTTGTTATTATTTTGTTATTATATTAAATGGTATTAATAATGATTCTGTTACCTGTTTCAAATTGCATACATGTTAAACTAAGCAAAATGCTTTTAAAATTTTAATTTAAGAACTAGGGAAATAAAATATAGATACTCATATATGTACGTGTTATAGATTAGTTTCTTCTTAATAAATGTAGATTTTCTACTTAAATACGTGCTATAGGCGTATCGGCAAAATATTTCATGTTAATTCTTTATTTATAATAACCATGCAATAAATAATCTTTTCTCGCTCTAAAAATAATATTTTAAGCTTCAAAACCTTGAAAGTTAAATACAGACTAGTCAGCTTACTCAATATAAAAGTGATCAAAACGAATATGAGTAATTATAAAATCACAGTGTCTTACTAACCTCATCATTCATTATACATATATGGATTTGCAATAATTATACTGTTGTAGAGGTGTGTAATTATCTATTATAATTACAAAACGATAAAAAAATAACGTTTAAAATTTTGCTTTTACTTAACAAATGGTATTTCTTTACTATAGTAACTTTCGTGAGTGTTATCCATATTATTTACTGTATATTCCGGTTATACACACGGGTGTATTCGGGAATGCCCGACTAGTTCGGCTCGCGCCTCTGCCGCGTAACCAGCTCATGAATAAGGGCTCCGTTCGAGTTCGAAACTAGTTGGGCATTCCCGAATACACCCGTGAGTATAACCAGAATATACAGTAAATAAATGGTAATTTTGTTAAAAAAAAATTCATTAATAGATGACACAAATACTACGCCCTAATCCTCGCGAGAATCAAACCTGCAACCCTTAGCTAATCACTGTCTAACCACGTAGCTACTGCGCCTATCTTGTCACCTTAACTGTTGCTCATGCGTGCAATTATAAAATCTGTTAGTCATGTCAGATTTTCGAATCACGCTGATAAGTAAGAGTAAGCTTTACCATAACTGACATCTGACAGACTGCTAGAAAGCGTTAGAGATAGTTTTGATTGAGATAAAAAATCCTGACGTCATGATAATGTGGTCTTATAACTACACTAGCTTCCGCCCGCGACTCCGTCCGCGTGGATTTCGAATGTTTTATAGTCTATAGCCTTCCTCAATAAACGGGCTATCTAACACTGAAAGAATTTTTCAAATCGGACCAGTAGTTCCTGAGATTAGCGCGTTCAAGCGAACAAACTCTTCAGCTTTATAAAATTAGTATAGATTATACTGCTACAGCTACATTATACGACTACCTCGTTGGTCTAGTGGTCGCTAAGCGCGACTGCTGAGCACGAGGTCCTGGATTCGAATCCCGGGTCGGGCAGAGTGTTACTGAGTTTTTCCATTAGGTAATTCTCAGTGGCAGCACGGAGTCTGGATCTGTGCCTCGTTGACGGCAATAGGCTCGCCCCCTATTACATTGGGACCTATAAACATAACTGGCGAAATGTAGGTGTACTATATGTGCACCTCTGCCTACCCCTTCGGGGAATACAGGCGTGATGTTATGTACTACATTATATTGTTTACTTCCACTTTGACTTCGACCACGTAAAAGGTATTTTCGTCTTTTCTATAAGCTCATGTCCTTTCGAAAGATTCAGGCTATCTCCATATTGGGCGAGCGAGAGTTGAGCGATTTAGACGTGATGAGGAAGGAAATGAGACAGACAAAACTACTTTCGAAATACAAAAAATCTCTGCCAAACAATTGATTAAATTTTAATCAGTACAGCTATCTTAATTAATTGAATAATCATAAACATAACATCTTACTAATCGCGCAAGAGAATCATACAATCCGTACGCAATCTGTAAC
Source organism: Abrostola triplasia (assembly GCA_946251915.1). Lineage (NCBI taxonomy): Eukaryota > Metazoa > Arthropoda > Insecta > Lepidoptera > Noctuidae > Abrostola > Abrostola triplasia. The sequence continues at coordinate 9,438,187 of OX276432.1, read as the reverse complement.
GATTTCATCAAAATTTCAAAATGGCGCTGTCCGCTATAAGTAAAACATGACTTCTGTAAACAATTGCGTCTTGTTTTGTTGGACAGTTGCATAAAGACTTGAAGGAGTGACGTCAGCGGGCTACAGAGATTGTCAGATAGCGGTGTCGTGTGTAGATATCAAGATTAGCAGAGCTTTGAATGGGGAGGGGTCAAGTGTAGTGTCTCTAAGATAGTTGGTAGCAAGTATACATAACATAATATCACGCCTGTATTCCCCTAAGGCAGTAGGCAGAGGAGACTGTAGAGTAAACCCACATTTCGCCGGTTATGTTATGGGTCCCAATGTAATAGGGGGCGAGCCTATTTCCATCCACCGGACACAAATCCAGACTCCGTGCTGCTACTGAGACTGCCCGACCCGGGATTCGAACCCAGAACCTCCTGCTCAGCTGTCGCACTAAGCGACCACTAGACTAACGAGGCAGTCAGCAAGAGACAGCAGGCTATTTTAAAACTTAATCCTTGACTGTTTTCAATGCCTGATTTATCAAGTCTCAAGTCAAGAGTCTAGATTCAAAAGTTGTTTTTTTTTCACTTAAAGGCAGCTAAATGTGGTATTGTGTGCCTGTCAAAATCATGAACCTGCTTAGACTATCCGAAGCTGTCTTGCGGTCGTAAATAAATAATGACTTTCTTTTTTTGGTTCGTTAGCTATAATTCTAGGCCAGACAGATTATTACCAGGATGTTTTAGAAGCGTATATGGCTTGATGTAGTGCTTGACCCAAAGTTTATAGGTAAAAGTTAGATAGACTGTTTGTACATCTTGTATCATATAACTTCTGATTTTTAGACATAGACGAAGATGTATAAGGAACATATTTTTTGTACTTTAAATCTGGAACCAGCGCTGTCACGGACAAATTTCCAACTAACAATTCCAATACCTGTTATATCTCTACGTTATATACGTAAAATCCAATATAATTAAATCATAACATTAAGAATAATCAGGGTCTCGAAATGCTACTCGAAATATCCTTATCGTTGTTCGGTATATAGTAACGATTCAGATACTGAATAACGAACAACGATAACGATATTCTTAAGTAACATCCCTGATTGTACGTATTTTTTACCTGAAACGTTCCTAAATCCGTGGTCTCTGCCTACCCCTCAGGGAAACAGGCGTGACTTTATGTATGTATGTATCTACGTTCCTAAATAACGTTATCCGAACACAAAACCCATATTTTGAAAAAAAATTCAAGTCACAGAAAATAGTCTAAGCCGGGGATTGTCAGTCAAAAGGACTCGCAAACGAGCTTGAGCAACAGAAAAAAACATTAACCAAGAAAAAGATTACATTTAGCGAATTTACCAAGCTACAAAAACATTTAATTCATGATGATGGATTACTTTACTCTGAGTTTACTTAAATACAGTGAAACCATCACAACATACGGTAGCTTGCAGTTACATGATATCGTTACGCAGAGGGTGCGTTGACCTTGTAGTCACTTGCGTAAATCAGTGAAGTTTACTCAGCAGAACGGGTTTTGAATGCCAAGTCCAAGGTGCGAAAGAATTACTGACAGTAAAGTCATTAAACCGCGTAATATTCTTTATGTTTACGACCCCTGATTAGGTAACTTAAGTTCATGTGAGTGTCAAGGTGTATGATGGAGATAAGGTGTTTGGGGATCATTTGTAGTTCGTGCGTTGTGAATAAAGATTGAGATACATAGATCCTTCTATCTTCCTGTCCTCTCGCAAGATTCTAATTTTCTACAAACTTTGAAAATACACTAAGTATCTGCAAGTTACATATTCTTACTCCCTCTATATATCCTTGAATGATTAATTTCGCTGCGGGGTCCAAGGCAGTTCAGTCGTTTCTACGGGACGCGGCGCCTCAAGCTTCATTGCCTCGATGGTTGTAGATCCTGGCTTGAGGGACGTGTTCCGTAAAATAGAAATTAGCTGCTAACCTAGCTTTGATGAGGTTTCACAAAAAAATCGGTTAAGCGTTGCAACTTTCCTAGATTTAACAGATTAAGTATAAGCAAAAGGTCAGTACGTACGTGTATGAACTTTGCGCAAACTAGAGGTAGAAACTAAAAATCATAACATCGTAGTATTAACGAATTCTGATTATGTAACAAATGTAAGTCTCAAAGTCGTGCGTATTTACGTATATAAAGTCACGCCTGTTTCCCTGAGGGGTAGGCAGACACCACGGATTTCCATTCGCTACGATCCTGGCATACTTCTTTTGCTTCATTCACACGCATTACATATATATTCCTCATATACGCTCGTCGATTGAGGGTACTCCTTACTTGCCCTTTTTGCAGAATATCTCCGATTTGTTTGTGAATAAGGATTCAGAACTTTTGCCTCTAATATAACATTGAAAATACCGTAACTTACTTGTACAAGCTACGCATAAACTTAAAAATGTTGACGACACCTGATTAGGTACCCAAAGTTCACACGTGTTTGGTTTATTGATGGATTGAGATGGAACGTTTGTTTAGCTTTCAGAATTCTTCTAGGTAAGTGGAATACTTGGGTCTGTGGTATCAGTTCTTGGAAATAAATTACCCTTTAACTTCACTTGTACATCTTCCGAGATACCCAAGGGTAATGAAGTATCTAGTACGTACAAACTTTTATAGGTGAAGATAGCAATATGTTATCGCATTCCAAGAACCTAATAATGGATCTGACTGTTGGACTTGGAGGTTTGAATACAATGACGTACTAATGTGAGTCTTTGTGATTTATATGTGAACTTAGTTTTTGTCTTATTTTGAAGCAAAAAATTGCAAGAGGCTTGTTAATTATAGGACATATACCGTCTATAACAGCCTTCTCTTCTTTGATATTCATTTAGGCCTGATACAAGACACAACATTACCAACCATGGCGTTGCACACTCCAGATAAAAATATAGGTACACACTTAGACAGGGTAAAAATAGTTTAAAATACAACAGTTCTTACAACTAAGACACAAATGATGTTAGAGTATGGAACAAACAACGATTAATCCTTTCCTCTAGACAAATTCGTGAGATGTTACTAAGATTATCAAAATATTGCATGTCATCTGATAAGCCATCTCAAGATTGCACATTGATGTAAGCGAAATATTACAAAAATCTGATAATATGTTTATGGTAGCAACTGTACCAAGCAATGAGTCAACTTGTCTGTGCCTCGGTAAAGTAGAGCAGAATTGAGATTGCTATCAAGGACGTGACAAGGTTCGCAAGATTCGCGAATATGATTGTTTCAGTATAAAACCTGCATCAAGAGTATTCACTGGTGTCAATACCTACTGTTGATCGTCTGGCGCATCTGAAGCGGATCCCCTACCAACCTGCTTTATTTTTTCAGCACATGACTGAGGAACAGCATATAATCCAAGATCTTGACCACTTTACTGCATACTACAATAATCTGTTTGTGATTTTTTCCCGAATACGTTTGGGCTCGAAACAAAGATTTATAGGTACCTACACTAGATCACAAATATTTGAATGATGTGAGTGGCCATCACAATATTGGCTCTAGATGGTAGTTGTCAAATTCTATAAGAGAATTGTACTTAGCCAAACAGTTGTACAACAGTTGTAGTTGCAACATTTTGCAGTTTTCGAATTGTTGGTACATACACCAGAAGAACTTAATCATACAAACGATTCCATTCCAATATTTTAATAGTTTAATGCAAAAACACGAATACCTAACGACTAGATAGATTTGAGTGTTAGTAATGAATTACACACAGCACATAAGAGCAATACATAATAATATGGCAAGCTGTCAATCATTGTGGCGTTCTAAGGGCAGGCCTTTGTTCAACAGTCGACGTCTTCCGGCTGATGATGATGTTGATAATAATATAAAGGCTTTGAGATTTCATATAATGTTGAGAATTTAGCAGATTAAACCATCCATTTACCACTATTTTTATGTTTTAATCCAACCCTGCGAAGTGTAGCTTAACGCTCAAAGCTTGATCAATCAACCAACGTGAATCGCAAATCCACGATCAGTTTAAGCAGTATCTGCCATTTTTTCTACATCTATTAAGTAGCGGTAGGTACCTATATGCTACACATTGCCTTGGGAGATAATCTATTATTCCATCTTTTGAAATGAATGAGCAATTACGAAGATACGACCGGGGGACTTAGAATTAATTCTAGATAGTATTCTATGCCTGCCTCGTTGGTCTAGTGGTTGCTAGGCGCGACTGCTGAGCACGAGGTCCTGGGTTCGAAACCCGGGTCGAGCAGTGTTACTAGGTTTTTCCATTAGGTAATTCTCAGTAGCAGCACGGAGACTAGATTTGTGCCCGGTTGATGGAAATAGGCTCGCCCCCTATTACATTGGGACCTAAAACATAACTGGCGAAATGTGGGTGTACTATATGTGGACCTCTGCCTACCCCTTCGGGGAATACAGGCGTGAAGTTATGTATGTTTAATCTTAGAAGCGCAGTTGTCTGCAAGGGATCAGGACACATTATCGCAATAACACAGAAATCTTACGTGTATTTTAATTTCTATATTACCAACTTTAATAAAAAAAGAAATTCTCATTAGATATCCATCTTATTGACCCTCAAATGTTTAATGGTACTCGAAGAAAACCAATTACGTTAATAACTTAATATTTGGTGCTTCCTCCCCCAAAACCTTTTGTCCGCTTTTTTGGTAGAATTATGAATGATTTTATTACATTCTCATTGATAAGTAGGGGATTTAAGTACTGCTTGTGTTATTGTAAATGTTATAATTGGCTGGTTTAGGGACCGGGTATTTTGTACCACCCGAGAAGAACTATGAACGTCGACCAGACGACCTGATTGGTGCAGTGGCTAAGGGATTGGACTGCTGCGCTAGGGCTTGTGGGTTCGATTCGACGACAAAAAATTGTGCAATCCGCAGATGTTTGTTCCGAGTTTGTGTATATGAAATTTCATTATTGTAAAACGCGTACATAATACAGGAGTGATCTCTAGTGGGGGGTGACATTTTATAAAAAAAAAACATTCCTGTAAAAAAATATTTAGCATCTGTTTCTTATACAGCACTGTATTAAAAGTATATTAAGCAAGAGTATCGAAAACAAATAAAGAGGCGTTTACACTATCATCAAAAACATAACTCTGTCAATTTTATACCAGACATGCCAAATAAGGCCAGCTAATAGCTATATAATATTCAATTAACATTCTACATGTAGAGAAAATTTGATGACAAAGTAAATTTTCTTCTAAATTACGTACTAAGTCTACAATATGCCAAAGCAATTTAACCGTCTCTCACAGAAATAATAATTAATTATATTTCAAAATCATACAACAAACTGAATATATACAAAACGGCGATAAACTTTTGAACATGACGTTAGAAATCGCCTGTCATTTGTCAGAAAAATAATTAACACTTCATACAGTGTTTGTCAAAGTTTACAGGTACCAGAATTGTAAAGGGAATTGGGAAAGTTATTTTTGAAAAGCCTTTTTACAAGGTAATAAATTTCGTAAAAGCTTATGTTATTACGTAAATTTTATTCAAATGTTGTAATTTTTTATATGCTTACTTTGTTTCACACTGCTGGACAAAGACCTTCCATCTCTCCTTCAAAATCACTCTATCCTTCGCAGTTTCTGATTCATTTCAATCAAAAATCTCAATATGTACCATATCACCAATACTTAATGGTACCTACCCGAGCGTAACAATGGTGGTATTTAAATATAAGTACTACTAGAAAATGTTGAGGATCACTGACTTTCAAAACCAAATGTCAAGTGGGCGATGGCGTCGACTAATTTCGGTCAAAGGTCATTGAGAAAGGTGATCGCAAAAAAATTGGAACGTGTTACATGTATAGGCAGTTTGGAATACAAGTATTGTCCAGTTGTTTTAAAGTAACAGCCGTTCTGAATGGACAAGTCTTCGTATATAGTTCAAAAATAATTGTTACATACTTGGTGTTTGATGTGTTAATATCGACATGACCATGTGGCTTCCAATGGACTAGTTTTCAGGTCCAACGTTGCTATTTTTAATGTTATATTGTATACGGAACTGGTCGAAATCCCACAAGGTTTTAACAAGGGGTCCAGAGGACACGTGCGACTAAGATGGCTTAAAGCCTCCTTGTCGGAACCAGTGCGGTACCCCACCAGTAGTACCCAAAATGTTGCTGCGTCCAGCAGTTTCTACGACGCAGGTGTACTTATCCTGACTACTGCACTCTACGAAGGCTGAGGGGATCGTGGTGTACCTGTGTGTTAAGACCAACTGGACTTTGAGGGTCGAGAAGTTGGAGCCGCGGCACAACACCAATTTCAAGTCGTTCGTGGTACGATGTTCGGCTCATTATCTTAAAAAGTTTCTCAAATAAGATTTCTGGCCGTTGTGTATCGCCGATTTCGTGGTCGACTACGTGAACGTGTTACGTGACACTAATCAGAGAAACACGACGCCGATACTTCGTGTGTAATATAATAATATAATGTTATGTGTTTATAGTATTTCTAAGTTATATTAAAATAGTATTATAATATGTACTCGTATAGGTATGGGCCTTGATGCCCGAAATAAATGGTAATTATTATCAAACTTTATTAGATTTTATAAGACCACAGTAAATCGATGTTATAGGGTGGTATTATTAACAATTTGTTTTCAATTTCCCTTCCTTCTGGGCTTGTGAAAAACAACTGGCAGAACATGATACAAATCGTTCTAAAGTTAAAAATAAAACACCATAGACCACTCAACGTTACGTAAGACCTTATTCAACCCAGACATAAATAGAGCCACCTGTATACAGCGAATAATTGTGAAAACAGTAATGTTCCCTTTCACTTGACATTAATGGTATCGCAAAAAAGTTCCTATTTAGCTTAGGTCAATGGGTAATACACGGTTTTATACAAGCTAAGTACCTAGGGACTCGTCTAAGATTTTTCTAGCCGATTGACTGCTGCAATAAGTGAACATTCAAAATTTCAGTGGTTGGTTGGTTATGGTTCAGTTAAAAGTTGGTTTTGGTTTAGTGGTTGGTTGGGTATTAGTAAATTATACAGGGGAAGATGACTAGAATTTTGGGAATCAGTGTAGAATGCTGGTAATGTTTTGTTGTGTTTCTCAAACCTAAACATTAACCACAAGAACTCAACATACAAAACCTCGTTTTTTTGTCTGCTCAGCCCTCGATTATTGCATTATGTAAAGGCCTGAAAATATATCGTTGGTGTTGCTTATGGACCGAATGTAAAATTGATAAGCCAGATAGTGCAGAGGCTTAGCTATTTGAATTTGGAATTACTGAGCGAGCCTAAAAATTTTAACTCTTTTTTATTATTTAATACGACTAGACCGTTATCGGATATATACTCGTACTTGGGTTCTTTAATCGTAATTGACCTCTAAATTGACGTTTTCTAAACCTTGTCATGCTAGCTGATGTGTGCCGGGCTAAAAGCTAACATTGTACTATGATTAGCACGGAGTGTCGCTAAAATTTTAAAATATTCCATTAATGTTGAAACTATTTGTTTTTGAGTTAGCGTATTTTATTTGAATTGAAACCTGACACAATTGTGTAACCCATACTAATTTCTGTGGCATAGAATTTCTAACTTTAGAGTCCTTGAAAGTGATGATATTACTATCATAGCTGAAAGATTAAACGAAAATAATTATAGCAGTTATGCCCAATTCACAAATTCTAAAATCAACAAACAAAATCTTAAATATAACAGCGCCGTCAAAGCAAGTGGGGTTTCCATATATATAATCTAAGAAATTCACCTAAATAGCGTTCCACATACGATTTTGACGCAATACAGGTATGACAGCCCAATCAACTGACAAAAATATCAAATCAAAGCTGATATCCATCCTTTGTCAGTCCTTTCAGCAATTTGACAGCTTGTTAACAAATTTTTCGTTGTACAACCAATCAGAAATCGGCTTCAATACCTTCTCTGCCAACCACTCTAGAGTATACTATGTTCATGTTTGTCGTAGAAATAACTAAGGGGAACTAGTTCTTTACAATGTGATCACAATGATATTAAGTTCCCTCTCTTAAAGCGTATTAAGATTCGCTAGGTAAAACTTTACAGAATTAACTCAAATCCGATCTACTAAGAAAACACCCATTTCTCTTTGCTTAATAGAAACCTAACCTTTAATCTAATCTAGGATGTTATAAAAAGTTTGCGTACATAAGATCTATTAGAAGCTTTTCTGTGCAAAAATATCTACATATTATATTTTATTATACATATATATAGTATTATATTGGTAAAATCATTATGGTTACCGGTTAGCCACCTATTGGACATGAACTGGTAAATGTGGGGCGTCCCTGCCTAGTAAGTAGCAGGGGGGAGTATCTTACAGGGGGCTTATACTTTATAGACACTGCTTAGGCAGAGTTGTATGGTTTGCCAAAATTTCGCCAGTTTTGTTACAGTTCCAATGTAATAGGGGCCGTATCGACATGTCATAACCAGGCCACCCATTCGATCTCCGTGCTGGTATTGAGAATTAGCTAACTAAAAAACTCAATAACACTTCGCGCGGCCCGCAAATTGAATCAGCAATACAGGACCTTATCTTATTTTTGAGGTTAGGTTTTCTTCAAGGAGTTTTTATCTACGTTAATCTGGGTAGAGCAATGTAAGCTGCGGTTTACCACCACTGACCCAAAAAGGCAGTCTTCACATTCTTTAAAAACGTCAAAATAGAACTGATCTCATCTCAAGAACTACTTGGTTTTGAAACTCTATGGATCTCATCGTTTAATATTTTGACAGTGACATTTCAAACTCACGAACTCTCACCTTATAATTCCGAATGCGGTTTCGGTCAGGGGGCGTGACTCGACGTTTCATTCCACTCATATTAAGGTAACCGCAAAAATTTACTTTCACACTTTTTTTTGTACACTCATTCTATATTATTTGAAATAGTATGATTGTGAGATTTATTTTGTTCGTGAAGATTTTAGATGCCGACTCCATGTTATTACACGGTTCTGCTATTATTTTGACATTCATAAATGCAGTGCTGCAGTGAGCTCATTAAACGTGTAGCGCTGAATTTTACTTTAATTTGAGAACATTTTTGATTCTTACATATTCCACTAAATTTCATTTTTCTACTTCTTCTTTTTATCTTACATATCGATTAGAGATGTGCCGACAAGTCAGTCCGCCACTAGGCCTAAGTCTTCGAATAAATTAGTTGCATATTACATACATATTTACGAGTTTTGTATTTTTTTTATTTTTTTGCTATCATCATCAGTCAGAAGACATCCACTGTTGAACAAATGCCTCCCCCTTAGATCCCCAAAAAGAACGACGACTTGCCATGTGTATCTACCGGTGGCCTGCAATTCCGACATCGACGGTCCACCTGTGGGAGTCCTGCCAACGCTGCGTCGACGTAAAATGTTTTTGGCATACGTCATTTAGTTTCAATTTCTATAGTTAATAACGTATTAATCCGCCACAAAAGGAAATATTAGTGGTACCCTAAATAGACAATGGGATGGGACTTTTTTCGGGACAAATCCGCCACTGGTGTCCATCATTGTGACTCCTGTACGCCAGGATCTACAATGATAACCATTAGAACCATCGAGGCAATAAAGCACGAGGTGTCCCCCAAGGCAATCCATCATAAAAGAATATATAAGAGTAGTAGAAATATAAATTAACACGTCACAAATCCAAACCTTATACACTTTAAGGTGTAAAAAATAATTGAATTTATCAGCATTAAAAGGGTGGAACACATTTCTATTTAACCCACGCGTCACGTGCGCTTTTAATTAAGATTTATAAATAAAACATCACCTTTACACTTTAATTAGCTTGTTTATTTTGAAGCCTTTTGGCCGTAACCCGGTTAAACATGAAAAGGATACCTTAGATAATGAAATAAAGAGCTCTGTTTGTGTATTGTGTTTATTTATTTACCCCTGGACTTACAGATTTTTTTAATGTAATAGCGCTCTTTGGTTCTATGGCGAGTAAGTATAACTAAGAGTGGTTTAGAACTTACTAGCTGCACCCCGCGGTGTTACCCGTTACATTATTTGGGGATAAAAATATCACGACACAGGAAAAATTCCTTGAGTGGGGCGTAGTTTAAAAAAAAAACAGGTCGTCATTTCGAAATACAATTAAAATTATTTAGTTTTGTCGCCGGGACTTCATGTTGAAACAATAGAGCCAAGCAGATAATACTGATTTCAATTACCTACCTCATAACTTCACGCCTGTATTTCACGAAGGGGTAGGCAGAGGTGCACATATAGTATAACCACATTTCGCCAGTTATGGTTTAGGTCCCAATGTAATAGGGGGCGAGCCTATTGCCATCAACCGGGCACAAATCCAGACTTCGTGCTGCTACTGAGAATTACCTGAGAATTCAATTCAATTACCTACAACCCTAACATATCTCTATCGCGATTCACTCTCTTCAAATTCTCCAAACATTATCGTCAGTTCAAAAGATCTTTCTTCATCAAATATTAGGCTAAATACAATTATGGAAACTCAATATCTCGCTAAGGTTAAAATTACACAGTTTTATTGGTGAAACTCTGCACCCTTGTTAGAAACTTCAGTCCTTTGAAGTGAAATAACATTCGTTGCTATGGCAACTGCTTAAGACGAGGATAAAGAATAAACATTTAAATATCTTACAGATTAAATGTAACGTAATGAAACATAACAACTGTACCTTTGGAGGTAGGCAGGAATGTATAGTAAACCCACATTCCGCCATTTTATATTAGACTCACTTTTGCCCGCGGCTTCGCACGCTCTTAAAGTTTTTACATGCCACATTTCATCAAAATCCGTCCAGCGTTTTAGTCGTGAAGACGTAACAGACAGACAGAGTTAGTTTCACATTTATAATATTAGTTTGGGTGTAGGTTTTAAGGAGTGAGTCTTTTGCCTGTGCTATTGCTATAAATTGGGCGCAAACCAAACTGCTTTCTGCTACTGAAAACTACCTAATGTAAAACCCAATATGGTCGTAGAAAGCGCGGCCACGGGCCTGGTTCTATTGCCGGGTAAAAAGAGGTTTACATAGGGGCGTTATCATCATCCGGAAGACGTCTACTGTTGAACAATGTTGGTCGAGAATTTTGTCATTTAGCTGGCACTAATTCAGTTTCCGTGCTGATTCTGAAAATTGCCTAATGGAAAACCCAAAAGTTTCTTTAACCTTAGTTTACTAGAGATTGGTATTGCTGAGATGATCCGGCCAAGAATTGATCCCCCCCCCCCCTTTCCTCCCGTGGGTAACTAAGTAATTCTATCTTTGCATAGCCCTTCGGTAAATACTGGCGTGTATAGGTTTCTTATTTTAAACAATTGGTGTACAACAAACTTTTTAACCTGTGCGAAACAGCCGCTTGTAAAAACTATATCATAATCTAATCGTATGAGAATATTTTTGTAGAAAGTGAATTCAAATGAGTTTGACACACAAACAGGCGATAAAATCGGTCGGGGAAGCGAACCTGTTACGTTGAACAATGGCCTGATCATTTCCGCTGAGCCAATGCGATCCTTATCTCATTATGTAATACATTATGAACACAACAAAACAACTTGCTAGAAGCAAAGGAGATATCAGCTGATGCCCGCGACTAAGTTCGCGTGGATTTCTGATAACATTACATAGATTTTTCGGGACAGGAATCCTCTCAGCCATCCTTAGAATTCCAAAGTTGCATTACAAAGTTAGTGCCCGACCCGAGATTCCAACCCAATATCTCGTATTCAGCAGTCAAGCTTAGCAACCACTAGACCAACGACGCAGTCAACTATTCATAGCATATCTCTTATTGACACGATAGAAGAATAATTACTTCTTTAATCTATCATCGTCCTTTTTCATTATATACCTAATACGTAAATGAAAAAAATGCAATATTCCGTTACATTTGCCTTCAAAAGGACACCGGCGAACTCCCAAACAAATTTTTGTTGACATTTTATTTTTGCGTCTGCCTATGAAAAATATCTATAGAGTTTGAATTTCTGAACAGATTTGTCTTCAGTTATACTTTTATAGGAAGTCAGGAATTAAAGATATTTCAGTTTGAAGTTTTAGAGGTTATGTCTTGTCATCAACAGACTAATCGAAAAAGAAATATAGAAATACCTAATTATCACTTAAAATATCATTGATAGAAATGCATTTTCAATACAAACTAATCTATGGACTACGTATTTAGGATACTAAGTCCAACCGGATGTCCGTAGGTCTGCAACATGGACATGGCCACATGAAACATAGGTAGGTACATACAACCTACTTAAATAAATATTTATTTAATAATCTTATTTAATAATGCAGACATGCATTTCCTAAGTATATTAATGCATTATGTAAAGCCAAGCATTTTATGCAACTTGACTAAGATTTATATTACATGGCAACATTAAAAGTATAGCATATCCAAAAGTCATGAAGTCAATTAAGCTCTCATTTATGAAGATATTTTTTCCAGATTTCGATAGGCCTTATGATTGATTTGATAAAACTTAGTGAATTATTTCATCTGTATCTATTAGGGTGACATACGTAGACGCTCAATAATTTCATCAACAATTTCCTCTATCAAAATAATCTAATCAATTAAGCTCTCATTTATGAAGGTTTTTTTTCCAGACTTTGATAGGCCTTATGATTGATTTGATAAAACTTAGTGAATTATTTCATCGGTATCTATTAGGGTGACATACGTAGACGCTTAATAATTTCATCAACAATTTCCTCTATCAAAATAATCTAATCAATTAAGCTCTCATTTATGAAGGTTTTTTTTCCAGACTTTGATAGGCCTTATGATTGATTTGATAAAACTTAGTGAATTATTTCATCGGTATCTATTAGGGTGACATACGTAGACGCTTAATAATTTCATCAACAATTTCCTCGCCGGTGTTCTTTGGTTAATGAATATTTGATAAGTTTTATACCACGGACATTACTAGAGCTAAGGCGGGTAACAGCAAAAATATCTTGCTAAAAATCATAGAATCCGTACTAATATTATAAACGCGAAAGTTTGTAAGTATGGATGGATGTTTGTTACTGTTTCACGTAAAAACTATGAATGGATTTTAATGAAATTGCAAAGTGTTACTGGGTTTTTCCATTAGGTAATTCTCAGTAACAGCACGGAGTCTGGATTTGTGCCCGGTTGATGGCAATAGGCTCGCCCCCTATTACATTGGGACCTAAAACATAACTGGCGAAATGTGGGTGTACTATATGTGCACCTCTGCCTACCCCTTCGGGGAATACAGGCGTGATGTTATGTGGATTTTAATGAAATTTCATATGGAGGTAGTTGACACCCTGGATAAATACATAGGCTTCTTTTAATTCCGAAAAAATGTAGCGGGTAACACCGCGGGGCGCAGCTAGTATGTAATATTTGCAGAGGTATCAAACAGCTATCAAAGTTATAATGATAACAAAACATACTATATAATCGGCGAAAAAATATGTCTTTGTTTTTTATTACACATGACAGATATTACGTTACCCATTAATAATATCTTCCTAATTAGCTTCATATTTATAAAACACACGATACAGGAAAATTGTTAGCGGAAATGGTAGAAACCTAATGTAAAAACATCGAAACCAAATATTTCCGATTCACTTTGGTCCCATTTTGATTAGCCACCTAAAACATTAATGACATTTAACATCAGAAGTCAATTACAAGTCTGTCAAGGACATCTGCGACGTTTGGGTTTATCTTACATTAGACGCTTGAATTGAAGTTAATTGGAACATAATTGACAGTTTGAAAGAACGCAATTAAAAAAAAAGATACGCTCCGAATTGTATTCTCTTCCTTTTTTGAATTCAGTTTTAAAATGTAAAGCTCTTTTAAAAATTATATTCTTTGGTTCGTAAATTAAATATGAAGCTGGTTTTATACATTTTTTTTAGCCACTAGGCTAGGGAAAGAATCAATTGTTTCCCACTGCTGGGGAAAGATCTCTCCCTAGAATATCAAGTTCCCCCTATTCTCGTATTATTATGCTATGCTATTCCTTGTAATAGTTATTTTTGTTATAACTTTTGACAAAATTATTTATTATTATATTAGTCCAATCGACAACATAATTTCCATTCTGATTTAGGAATTTATCAATTAATTTCGTTCATTAATAAATTGTTAATATTGGCTCATCATCAGGTTCGCTATACAATACTCGTATCTACGTCGGCCGTATTGTACGAGAATTGACCTACTTAATTTACATTCATTATACATAGTATTTTGGTACCGATTAGATGTTTCATTTCATCCCTTTCTCTATTTATAGTTACGATCTATCTGAAGCGACGGCCCATACTGTGTAGAGGCTTCTTAAGCACAGCTAGCCTATAAGCAGACACAAATCGAATGTCAATCATCTGTACTAACTTGACGTGTGACGTATCCTTTCTTACGATAAATACATTGACATTACGTCAAATGACGTCCCCAATAGGACTGAATACTACATCATAAAGGCTAACGCAGACCGGGACATGGCAAAAGATCCCCATTTTTACCAATGGACATTCAAACGTAAAGCTATACGAATACGATATGAATTGCCGTGGCATCGTGCTACAGGCTCCAGCGGCAGAATAATTTTAAAGCATAGCAATTTATGTCGTATTTGTATAAGAATACGTTTGAATGTCTATTGGTAAAAAAGTTAATCCCTTGCCATGCCGTCCCGGTCTGCGTTGGCCTTCAGAAGGTTGTATAGTTTTGTACATATTCAAACATTTAGAAACTTCATAGAAACACGTTGTTTGTTGTTTCATTACAGCATTTACATTTACAGTACACAGACTACTCAGCCTGGGTTTGCATCCCGGGTCGGGCAAAGTGTTAGCGAGTTTTTCAATTAGGTGATTTTCAGGAGCAGCATGGAGAGATGTGTGCCCGGTTGATGGCAATACGCTCGCTTCCTACTATTTTATAGGGACCTATAATATAACTGGCGAAATGAGGGTGTCCCTACATCTGTTGCTCTGTGAAAGCACAAACAAAAGTACTTTCGCATTAAAAATCTCATAAAGGATCAATAAAAAACAAATACTCATACAATACTATAACGTTTAGGTTACTAAATTATAACTGCTTCAAAATATGTAATCAAACATTTCCATAACTTTTGATTAGTATTTTTAATTGAACGAATACAGTTTCCTTGACATCCAGACAGGCCAGCCTGCCATGCGTCTAAAAACCAATTATTTATTAATCTCCGGAGTTATAAGTTACTTTGAACTCTTTGGGTACTTACATTATGTAACTGATAGGATTAGTGACGGTATAGAACATAACATCACGCCTGTATTCCCCGAAGGGGTAGGCAGAGGTGCACATATAGTATACCCACATTTCGCCAGTTATGTTTTAGGTCTCAATGTAATAGGGGGCGAGCCTATTGCCATCAACCAGGCACAAATCCAGACTCCGTGCTGCTACTGAGAATTACCTCATGGGAAAACCCAGTAACACTTTGCCCGACCCGGGATTCGAACCTGGTCCTGCCTCGTGCTCAGCAGTCGCGCTTAGCAACCACTAGACCAACGAGGCAGTATAAGCCTATATATTTTTACGTAGACCATAAATAAGCACGTGTTAGAGCGACTTAAAATATAGGTTCGTACAAATATAGGGTGTTCTATAATGGATGCAAGTAGAAAGCCTCCACGAGTGAAGATACTTAAGTACGTCCGGCGCCCTGGACAGTCAACCTCGCTACCATCCTTGTAGACTGATAAATCTCTACACCACGACATGACCTCTTTACATGTGACATTTAGCTCATGCCGATACTTAGCTCATGCCGATACTTAGCTCATGCCGATACTTAGCTCATGCCGATACGACAAAGTTCCATAGATAATAGTGGACCAAATGGAAGAACTGAAACTATGAAGTTAATTTTATTTTTACCTACTAATGTGTAGTAAATAAATAGTTTAAAACACGCCTCAGTAACTTAGCTTTTTTTAAGGAAATTTATTGAACGCTTTGCGGTACCCTTATTTGCTATAACTGCCAAATATAAGTTTTTTTTACTCTTATTATAAAAACGAAACACACAATACGGTTGCTTAGTAGGAAACATAATATATCTAATTATAATACGTTTTAAAACTTCGTGTAATAAAAATAAAATAATTATATTTTTAGGCGAAACCACGGGCGGAAGCTAGTCAGGTAGCACAAGGAAAATCTTGCAAAATTAACATGGATCATTTCATAATTTGAAATGAACTCGATTATTTAATGAAGTTTCGTCTCTAATTTAATAATTGCCAATTAAATATATTAAGGCATCGTTATGTAAGCTTCCAGCATGTTTCCACTCGATTGGATAATATTTGAAGGATACGTACAAGTTGGGTTTGACAACTAATTGAGGAATAAAACTAGGTTTACGGATTTTATCGCGGTTTTTTAATTGATTTTTGGTCCCGACGTTTCGAATTTTTTACAGGATCGGAAGAAACGTCGGGACCAAAAATCAATTAAAAAACCGCGATAAAATCCGTAAACCATTTTTTTTATTTTTATAACTAATTGTGATTTAAAGACCGGCATTGAATGCATAAGACATTGGGTTTAAACCTAGGTAAAAGCCAATGAGTAATGATTTTTTTCTTTGATTCTCGAATTGAAATGTTTTATTCCGTGGTACCTACCCCCATAGGGGACGGGCGCCTTTTGCAGGTTTCTACACGAAAAAAACGGTACTAGGTTCACATGCGCAAAATAACGTCCATATTACTTTATGTCATTGTTAAATACTTATTTAGAAGTAGGTTAAGAAGGTTGCGATAAAGACAAACTATCCTTCTACCTACCTCTTTACAGAATTACCACGATATACACAAACAGACAGACATCCTTTGTACTCTGACAGAATTCACAAAGTTAACATTGTATAGAATGTTTTATACAATATCGCCTTAGGTTAGACCTAAGGCGAATTAATGATAATTATTAATTTGTATAAAGACAAATAAATAAACCTACGCACATCTGTTTTAATGTCGTGGTGGCCTAGTGGTTAACATAACGGAATTGTATGCACAAGGTTGCAGGTTCAAACCCGGGCAAGTATCAATGTGACTTTTTCAATGTTACAAATATTGTTTTCGATATTCTAGGACATCACTGACTAACGGTCACGGAAAACATCGTGAGAAAACCTGGATTTAATTATCTGAAATCGCCAACCCGCAGTGAGCTAGCGTGGTGATCAATGCTCAATCCTTCTCTATACGAGAAGAGGGCTTTGCCCTGCAGTGGGACAGTTATTATTATTATTACATCTGTTTAATTAACTGGCAACATTAACTCGAAATACAAAGTTTTGCACAACAGTGTTAACATACTTTAGTGTCGCCAGTCTCCCCGTGTCAATCAGTCGCGGCCCGCCTCCGTTGGCCAACTCATGTCATGAGCAGGACATATTCTATCATTAATGTTTTGCGTAACTTAATGTGGAATGATATCTGTAAGTGATATTCAACCTTGTTTGTACGGAACAGGGTTTATTTTGCTTTGTTGGTTCGTTTTAATTACAGTTTTTGTGAGTGACGTCAGGGGTTTATGACCTTTGGTATTTTTCCTTCCGCAACTCTTTTATTCTGTTTCCATATAAACCAAAGTTATTTATAGAAATCAACTTATTACAAAAACAATATTTACTCTCATCATTGCGCAATTCTTCTTTCGAAACAAAAGTGCTACAATTTGAAAAGGACAATACATTGACCTTCTATAAGCTGCATTTGTGACCTCCACAGTACCGCACCACTTTCAAATAAGCACTAGAACACAAAAATGCATTTCATAACAGCTTTACAGTACTAGAATACCAGTCACCCATTCACCCATTCACCAGACCAGACTAGGCCATAGTTTGTATTCAAAAAGCATAAAATAGTTAACATTTCTAGAAATTTCTCTAAGCAGCTTATGTAAGAGCTATTAGGGTCTGTTCAGAATATTGATGGCGTTATGAGGAAGGAAAGTACACTGAAGCAGGGATGAAATAATGATGAACTAAATGGCTTCTGAGACTAAGGTTTAATAGGCATTTCTTGGTAATAGTATATATGGAAAAGTTACTCTGTTTGTTTCCTAAACTAAAAGACTACATGCAAGCAGAGAGCCTTCACGATTGACGATACTTAAGTACGACCGGCGCACGCTGGACGGTCAACTTCGCTACCATCCTTGTTGACTGACCAATCTCTACACCATGGCAGATGGCTTGACCTATTTCCATGTGGCAATTGGTTCATGTTGATACGAAGAAGAACTCAAAGACTCCTTCTATCTTATCACTATTCTCTTATAAGGACACGTCAACCCTTCCAATCTTAGTATGACAACTAGAGTTACTTAGTTACTACCTTAGGACATACCGTAGTAAAGAAATTGGTCAATCAGCTGATTGGTAGCAGGACAGACTGTCTAGGGTTGGTCGGGGGATCTGAATCATTCGTAAAGGGCTTTAAATATGCTAAATTACCAGTATAACAAACGATCGTAATAAAGTTTTATATGGACACAGTAAGAACCCTGTAGCAGTGATAGCCGAGTGGTATAACCGTTAGACTGCCAAGTCAAAAGTCGCAAGTTGATATGCGTACCAATGTCTTTTCCAATTCATATGCGTATTATATAATATATACGTTGTCAGTTCCTAAAAACGGTGAAGGAAAACATCGTGAGGAAACTGGCACACCTAAGAGATGTTTCAACTGTAAATAAAGCCATGTCAGGAGTCTACAGGCGGTTTAAACCCTGACACCAGGTCGTTTATCAATGGTACGATAAGGAAAAGTTAAAACCCTACGAAACGACAAAGGGTACTTAAAAATCCGGAAAAGTCGCGGTAAAATTTTTCACGTAGACAAGTCACGGCTTGAATCCCGTATTTAAAAGCTAAAGGATTATCTCCGAACTAATTATACGTAGCTAATCGGTATTTAACTCAACAGACATTTCTCAGAAATTAAGAAATGTTTTGTATTCATTTGCATAACTGCTTTCGCCATCAGTAATAAGTAGTCCTGTCTGCTACAAACAATCCCGGCAGTAGAAAACGATGCATCGTTAGTATTTAAGTAATTATAGCATCATAATTTATTCTACGAAGCAGGTATCAAGGGAGAAACACGCCTTGTTATCGCCAACTTCGATAGATATCATCTACTATATATACCGGTTATACTCACGTCGATATTCGGGAATGCCCGACTAGTTTCGGACTCTAACGGAGCCCTTATTCATGAGAAGGAGACGCAGCAGGGTCGCGAGCCGAACTTAGTTTGACGTAGAACTTAATTAGAGTCCGAAACTAGTCGGGCATTCCCGAATATCGACGTGCGTATAACCGGTATATATAGTAGATAATATGGATAACATTCACGAAAGTTATTATAGTAAACTTCGATAGAGGTTTGCCAGAACAGTATTTTAAGTTTCAACCAACAAACTCAAACGCCGGAACGCAACTTATGATTTCCGAGACGTGAAATAATAAAATAAGCTTCGTAAAGGTTTACAGTTCTCCCCCACAGACATGGGCTTATGGTACCGCAAAGCGAAACCATGCAAAGCATAGAACTAGATTCCTCGTAAGGTGTAACTCCCCAAAACTTACATCTCCAGTCTACCTATCGAGATTTTCCAGCAGGAAACATAGCGACAAACCGCAAACCTTAATATTATTTACTCAGTAAGGTGTAGCTCCACCAACCTTACATCTCCGGTCGGCTACCGAGAATGTCTTGCAAGAAATGTAATGATATAGCTACCTAAATGCCTCTAAAACATTATTTCGTCATCAACATTCAAACAGCATAGCTAATTTCAGTTGATTTTCCCTCTCAATCCCAACACTCAGCCGTACATTATACGTCGATGAACACCAAAATATCTACCTACATAATCCTCTTAATATAGGAACCACGAAATATCGTAAAAAAAAAGTAATTCGAAGTTTTCGGCCAGCTTATTAATATTGTAAGAAGGTCCCTGAAATGAGGTCATGACATAAATATATACATGTGCACTCGGGGGGATCAGAAATTATTTCAAAGTAAAATGACTATCATACAACTACCTATATATGAATAACATTCATATACGTTATTGAGGATGTTAACGATGTAGGAACAAAGGTATTGTACCTAGGCCGGTCTAGAGAAAGGCCAGATCGGATTATTTAGAACCGAAGATCGTCTAATGACTGCCTCGTTGGACTAATGGTTGCTAAGCGCGGCTGCTGAGCACGAGGTCCTGGGTTCGAATCCCGGTTCGGGCAAAGTGTTATTGGGTTTTTCCATTAGGTAATTCTCAGTAGCAGCACGGAGTCTGGATTTGTGCCCAGTTGATGGCAATAGGCTCGCCCCCTATTACATTGGGACCTAAAAACATAACTAGCGGTATGTGGTATAACACCTTGGTCTACCCCTTCTGGCAATACATGTGTAATGTTATAAATATAAATTATATTCTTGATCATTCTCTCCACAGAATAGATGTGGATCGCAAATTCAACTCTCTTACTTAATACTGGGAATTAAAACCGACTCAAAACCGAACGCCAATAAATATTTTATTCTTAAGTTATCGATTATTCACGATATTGTATACTTTAATTTATCATGAAACAACTTTAAAGGTTGTTTATAAGGCGGGGTGGGCGGCGTATCTATAAAGACAAGCCCGTTGTAATCTATTATTTTGCGACTAACCCCATTAATTCTCTTTCACCGTTGAAACAGCAGTTTGAAAGCTCTACATTTATTAATTCTATTTATAATTGAATTACTTCTGTTTATTTCGGTCTGATCTGTACCTTTTTGTATGTTATGCTTTAATAAAGGATCGCTCGACAAGGAAAAGTCTATCAAAGTTAAACGATTTTAGAAATGATTGAGGGTTGTCGTGCCTGGCAACTGACGTGAAACTCGTCTTCAATCGAACTACAGAAAGAGGGAAATTAAACAGTTTTTGAAACTTAATTTGATGTTGAAATTCAACGATAAAATTGTAGGATGTTTAGATGATGACGTAGAAAATTGTCTTGTGTCGAACTTGGTTGATTTAAAAGAAAATTGACATGCGGGAATCGTACCCATTCCTAAAAAGCGAAAGCCTATGCCTTATGGCCTAAAGCCATATCTCCAATCGTGTCGTCGAAGTTAGAAGGACTAACACAATTATACTGTAAATTGAGATCTGATCTGATTCTGTCGCTTGAGTTGGATAAAGAGGTCTACAACGTTTCGCAATAACAGCTAAGAGAATCAACAACTTATTATTCAGTTGTACTCATAATCAACTGGCTATTATATACAACTCTAAAATGTAATCTTAAGTTTTAAGATCCTATAAATTAATGTTTGGGTATGTTGTCGTAATATAAAGTTTCTTAGTGAGCGCCTGTGGGCATTGTTAAAACATTTCCACAACAACAAAACTTGCTATTCATATTTTATCAGGGAAACATTTTGTACGAATGGTAGTGAAATGAAAATGGTTAAATTATGTATCATAACATATACTTCAGTCGACTTGAAAGTTGGCATAAATCTCGTTTCCTCATGTTTTTTGTTTTCAATATAAACAAGAAAAGTAACCAGTAATGATTGTGGTGTTAAAAGATAAAAATAAATAAGAGAGACCTGGTATATATATAATACTAGTAGTTGTTCCTAATACACATAATTTTAATTTTCATATTACTGCTGGACCACTCAATAATACCATAGTTAAAATCGGCCCAGTAGATTAAACAGTGAGAGCTCACAAACTTGGACTTACTTGCATATTATGTACACACTGTACCCAGTTATAATCATAACCCTTCTGCCGTAGTCGGGTAAAAGGGCTACACGAAACGTAACAGAAGTTGTTACCAAAAGGGTTCAAAGTAACTTATAGCACCGGAGATGAATAAATAATTAATTTTTGTATGTAAGCCGTCTAAAAGCTATTTTCATAATATTCCAGTCAAACAAGCTTGTAACCCGACTTATTGACTTAATTTAAAGTCTGCCTCTAGAATGATTCATGGGGATGGTTGTGTCACCGATTATTTAGGAATTATTCAATCTTCTTATATATAAAAATGAATTGCTGTTCGTTAGTCTCGCTAAAACTCAAGCACGGCTGGGCCGATTTGGCTAATTTTGGTCTTGAAATATTTGTGAAAGTCCAGGGAAGGCTGAAACGGTGAGCAGGCGGAACGAAGTAGTCGAGTCAGCTAGTTTCATATAAAATGTACTAACGATCGATCCGATTGGCGTGATAGGCTACTACAACGAGCTTGGTTGGTACTATTTAACCGTCTTACTACACTAAGGAAGCTACTTACACACTACAGCAGACGATTCATAATTTAACAGCAATTTTCTCTATATACAGCGTCATATTGTCGCCGATAGTTAACTTTGTTTCCTTCAAAAGAGATGTCTTCCGCAGTGGTATAGAAGCACTAGGTACAGCTATTGTGAAAGAAAATAAATAATTTATATTTATTTATAATCTGATGATGAGCTTTGGACTATTAGATTAGAACACCTACTTTAGGTCTTTAGAATTCCTGGAATAATGTGGATTGACCTGAAATTTTTCTGTTCACGATTAACTACTTATCTTCCCTAAGGAGAAGACAGCGGTCCTTCCCTGCTATCCTCTTACAAGATTAAGACTCATACTTTTCGCTTATCATATTATCTTTTTTTTAAAAAAAAAAAACTACGAATTTCTCCTGATACAGGAGAAATTCGTAGTGTGAGGCGACGTTTTTTTTCACCATCCATCACAGACACAAACACCCAGACTCGGGACAAACATCTGTGGTTCGCACAAAGTTTTGCCCCGTGCGGGAATCGAACCCGCAACCCTTAGCGCAGCAGTCCAATCGCTTAGCCACTGCGCTAATCAGGTCGTCAAACTCACAGACATCTACATGCCATTAACAGCCTACCGACTGACTATTCATCAGACCAATGAATTTTCACGTATCCTTGTAGAAATCACCCAGTAACAATGATTAAAACCCACTCAACAGTTGTTACATGTATATTGTTTAAGTATACATCTCATGTATTGTATTATGTTGACATTAATAGGTTGGGTAGGCCCTTTTGTTTCGGGCTTTCATGGTTCCTCAAGCGTTTTTGGGGTAGGTAAGTACTTCGGCTTCTATACAAACTGGGAGCCGGAATGCTTACAGACGAGGTAATGATCGACAATTATCGCAGGGCTTTTAGCCACACAAATGGCATGAAAGAGTACGGCCGTTTGCCTTTTTTTTGTGTAAAGCGCTTAGGAAATAACTTTATACTCGCTTTACGTATTTGAAATTTAAATAGTGATGTACCGATTAGTGGCCGAATAGTCGGAAAAGCCGAATATTCGGCACTACTTGTAGTCGGCGAATAGTCGGCACATTATTTTATTTTATCGACGCATATCGTTTCTGAGCTGGAAATAAGATGAAGAAGTTGATACACGGTAATACCTTTTTTGACATGATTAAATGCCAATTATATAGATCGTACTTTCAGTATAATTATAAACTGTCTTAGCTATGTAATTTACTAACCTTCTTTTTATTTTAATAAATCTCTGGCCCTATGAAAATAATACTGGCGAGACAAACAGAATCCAAATCGGTAATTTAGTCCGAGTTGCCGATGAGACCCGACATATTCGAAAGGAATCATCGCCATCGCCAACTATTCGTCATCTAACTAGTCGGATAGTCGGCCCGTCTCTAGTTTAAATATTGAGTATAATACAGAGTTACATCTCGCTAATACCCGTCTTTCTATATCAGATAAGTGTTGTACCTTGAGTAGCGTCCATTAAATCTATAAAAACTTTCCTAAAAGAACATAATCCGCCTTATACCTATATACAAACAAGAAACTTTGTAATCTACCTTTAAACTTATTACACTTCTAAAAACTCTAGTTAATAATAATTATCTTATCCGTATTAAACCATCCATCCATATATTAGACAAAATATTTTCTTAACAGTTGTACTGTTTAAAGTATGCACATAATTAATCATTACCTATCTAAATTGATAAAGGAAACATGAAAAATGATGGACACGAGCGGGACTCGAAATCGCGACTTTCGCTGTACCATGGCACCGCTCTGCCAACTAACCCACCGTGTCACTGCTTGAATCCATTAAATTTCAAGTTCCCTTTTTTAGTATTCACGTCTTAAGGGTGACGTCAGGTATTATCTGTTGGAATCTACAACAAGTCATATAATAATTATCTAATTAGGTATACTATGAGATCAAACAGCACCGGTAATTGCTAAATATGAAATTACATTCTAGTACTCACGTACGCAGCTGCAGCGGGAACCAGGCTGGACGGCGGGAGAGCGGCTCGAGCGGTGCCGACACGGGGGCGGGCCGGAACGACTTCAGCACTCGCTTCACCACGCGAGCGCTCAGAGCGAACACCGCTCCCATCACCCACGCGCCGCCGAGCGCTGCCAGCACTGCCTGGGATTTCAGAAGCCGAGTTATGATCTCTTTGGTTATTTTGAGACATAGAACATAACATTACGCACGTATTCACCTAAGGGGTAGGCAGAGGTGTATACGTATAGAAAACCCACATTTTGCCAGTTACATCATAGGTCCCAATGAAATAGGGAACGACTCCTTATTGCATTATTGCCATCGGCCGTGTACAAATCTGACTTTGTGCATCTGCCAAAAATGACCATGGAGAAACCTTGTAATACTTTGTCCGAACTTGGGTTCGAACCCAAGACCTCATCATGCTCGCACTGGCGCTCAGCGACCACTAGACCAAAGAGGCAGTTCTTTATTTAACTACAAATTAAAATGTCACTACATAAGTACTTATATAACCTCTGATTCTACGACACCACTGACTGACGGTGACGGAAAACATCGTGAGGAAACCTGGAGGCAACCCGCAGTGAGCTAGCGAGTTGACCAGTGCCCAATCCTTTTCTATACGAAAAGAGGTCCTGCAGTGGGACAGTTATAGGCTGCTATTATTATTATATACTTACATATGTACCAAAGGAGAACTTTCCGGCTGTTTTGACAATAGGATCTGAAACAAAATGATCAAGATGTTTTAGCTAGCGAATTGCATTTCTAATCTAAAAAATGAATAATTATGTTATTTGTATATATTAATATTGTTTTTGATCTGTTTTATGAAAAGGTGATTTAAACTCTGACACCAGGTTGTTTATCAACCATACGATAAGAAGAAGAATTTACTGCTACGCTAAGTTCTAATTCCCCTACGAAATCTTAAAATCCCATTAAAAAAAAGCAAGCTCACCAAAAGCAGTAGCATTCCCCGCAGGTCCAACGCAGCCTCTCTCATCCACTAGAATAACTCGAGCGAGCAGCTTCACATCGGGGATAACGTTACGGGGACGCGTTTCACCTCGAACCCCGCTCGGATGGTTTCGAACCCCATTCGGCTCATCATTTCGAACCCCGCTCCGCTCTGCGCTTGGCTCGCTCACAGGCAGGAGCAGCCAGCGGAGACCATCCCCTTCCGATACATAGCCGTCAGCGTCCACCTGACGGGTTATGGTGTTTGCGAACCAAGGAGCGGGGTGCGCATCAGACACCATCTGTTTGCCAAGGCTGTGGAAGATACAGTAGTCAAAGAAAGACGAAAAAGAACATCATTACGCCTGTACTGCCCCAGAGGATAGGCAGACGATATATAGTACACCTACTTGTCGCCAATGATGTTATAGGTTCCAAAGGGGACAAGCGACCTACCTATTTGCATACCTATTGCTATCAATTAGGCAAGCAATAACAGAAGATTAATCAACAAATATTGTCCTCTTAAGTGTGTGAGCAAACACAGGTGTTATCACTATACCAGTAATCAGCACACAGAAATGGTACGACAAGGTAATCAGACATGTAAACCTTATTAATTTATCTATTGGTGAAGTTCGATGACTTAAAGTTGGGTAGACGGACTGGCGGCATTTTTTTTTTTAAACGTCGCCCCACACTAGGTATTTCTCCTGTATCGTAGGTGCGTGTCACAAACATGAAATATTCACATACACAAACACCCAGACTCGGGACAAACATCTGTGGTTCGCACAAAGTTTTGCCCCGTGCGGGAATCGAACCCGCAACCCTTAGCGCAGCAGTCCAATCGCTTAGCCACTGCGCTAATCAGGTCGTCAAGGATTATATTTTGTTTCACAATGGAGAATTTCAGGTCAGATATTGTTTTAGTTTAGATACGTCACCACTGTACTAATAATCTTCTAAGATATTCGGTTTTCATTCCTTTATATAGGTTTGTTATATGTATCTATATTATTATCTACAATGCAGCTATACAGAAGAAAATCTTTGTATTTACTAACGATACGATAGATACTTAATTTTATCTGTATCTTCAATATAATTATAAATTAATCCCTGTTTCCCTTGGTTACGCCATAACTTGAGAACGGCTGGAACGATTTGGCTAATTTTGGATTTGTATTTATTTGTGGCAATCCAGGGATCGATTCAATGGCGAGGAGGCGGTACGAAGTTCGCCGGGTTAGCTAGTTATATACAATATAAATAAGAAAAATATTCTAACATAATACGTGTAGCTAGTTAAGTATATAATTCGGAAACAACACATTCATGATCTTAAAAACACAGACTACAGGAACTGGTGTTGAACAAACATTACTTTTTTTATTGTTCCAATAAAATAAAAGGTTAACATATAAAGGGTTTATATTGCGCAATTGCGCATGTCTATGTGCGCACATCTGCTTGTATTTTTACATACTGTAGTAATATCATTTGCGAGCATTTATAAATCGAATCTGGACATGTCTAGACAAGGCACTACAAAATATGTTTGAAAAAGTTGGCATCTGCTTACTTAAACAATTTTATTTGCGAAACAAACACATAAATTATGAAAAAATAAACATGTAAAGTAGAAGTACAAAATAGCCAAACGAAGTAAACGGCTTATACCTTAGGAAAATAAACTTATTTTGGCCAGGTTAAAGGAATAGGTTTCCCTATCTGCATGTTATTATGTTATGTTGTTATGTCCATTCCCTTTAAGATTAAAGTTCTCAATGGGTTTCTGAGTGTTGGACCCGTGTCCCTCAGTAAGCCTTTTAAAAGACCGGGTATCTCCCGCATGGTTGATAGCCCGAGTAAAAATTTGACATGTAAGTATCATATATGTAAATGATGTACCAACCTGACCACATAGCTTTGCTTGGCCAGCTTAGCAGAGGGCAGTCTTTGAGGGTACGTCGGCGTCGGCAAGGTCCAACTTACGTTGGTGAACAGCTCGCCCTGTATTGTGACCGTCTTAGCTGTCACCGCAGGCGCAGGTAGGCGGGGCGAGTGAGCGCAAGAGCACACGCCTACGACGCATTCTAAAACAAAAAAGAGGATAGATTGATGTATATTTTTAATTAATAGCGGTAATAAACAAGACTATTCATTTAAACGTTTGTATTCGATTACGATTATACTTCTAAAGCAGCAGAAACTTTTTGATTCAAGTTTGGCCTTTCGTGCATTTTATTCTTCTTCTTCTTCTATAAGTGCCACTCCAATTAAAGAATGTCGTCTGTTTATGATATTCATGGCTATTAGGTAAGAGATCTAGGTCCCAGAACTTATCAAACAACAAGTGTCAAACAACTTAACTTGACATGCATTTGAAATACAGACCTTTAAATAAAATTTGAGATACTTGAGCAAAATACGAGTAGTTTTTTATTATTCCCAGATATTTTCCTTTGAAAATTTGGTTAATTCACTTATTTTTCTGCAAGAACGCATTGACGCTAGTGTATACACATGAAGAGTTATGCTCGGAAACACGCAACGCTCCCGAAATAAAGCCGTATCCAACTATTGCATTGTATCAGCTGCAATGTATGAATTAACAAACTCACAGTGTTTATCTTTATCTATATTTAAGATCTTTATACGAGAATTATCGACATGTTTCCCCAAACATTGTGGATTTACGCATGTAATGTTACACCTGAAATCTATCGGATCACGTGTTCTTTTCACGGTTTGTTTAGTGATGTAACACTAAAAGAAATACACAAGGAATAAAAACGAATGTGAACGGCACATAAAAACACAATTAAGAATAATTATACGTTTTTCTGGTAACCTATCGTGGATCTACGTCTCTGAAACCTGGTCCAAACAAGAAAACATTTGTTACCAGATCTTGTAACTATTACCATTCAACTTCATGTGTTGGAGACAAAGGTTACAAATTAAAATGGATGAGTAAAGTTTAACACTATACCCACCAGTCACCACACACAATTTTACCATCAAAATACACTACACTTTTCTTAAAATTTTATTATCTTTTAGTAACCAAATTTTGCTATCCTTTCAACTAAAAATATGAAAAACGATTGTACTTTTCCATAGTGGCTATTCATTTTTGTTCATTTTAATTTAACTGGCGAAATATGGGTGTACTATATGTGCACCTCTGCCTACCCCTTCGGGGAATACGTGATGTTATGTTATGTTGTTAATTTAAAGGGTATGCGCTGTATGCCGAGATACAGGATATGTCTTAGTTCGGCTACAGATACTCCCACGGTATGTACTACTATAACAATATTAGCCTATAAGTTTTTGTAACGGAACTATTGTACTGTTTTTTGGAGAAATTAATATATTATTATTTTCAAAAGTTTAAAGGATAGGGAATCCGTAGAACTTTGGTACGACAAAAGAAGGATGTTGGAGGTGAATGGCATCATTAGTTCAAAAGAAGGCAGAACTTGGAAAGATGGTGCCTGTGAGCATGCAAACATATGCTCCTTCACTTTCTTGACAAATACCTAATTAAAAGAAGAGGGAAATTAAAAGTTCTGAATAAAAATAATCTTCTATAGGTACATATCATCATCATCATCAGCCGGAAGACGTCCACTGCTGAACAAAGGCCTCCCCCTTAGAACGCTACAAACGCCATATAAAATTTTTATTTCTCCCGTTTTCCTTCAAAAGATCGTAAAATATTAGCACACTTTTTCGTCGCCAGACAGTTTTTTGCTTTAATTTTAAATAAATTATCTTACTTAATTACTATTAAAATTACATGCCAAAATTTATTAAATTAGTTTTGAATTTCAGAACTTGTCAGAAAACAAACTTAACATTAAAAAGTAAAGTTCATTTTATGTTTGTATACCCACATTAACTGTATTACAACCTACGCTTTCCAAGTTACGGATTATTTTATTATATATTAGATGTATGAATAAACTTTCGCATAAGTTTATATGATAATGGGAATTTTGGTCAATTATTCACGACCGGAATTATATACAGCAGGTAGCTGGTATATATAGCAAATTGTAAACAGTTTTACAAATTAGGTAGAGGATGTACTTACGTTGTTAAGGATACAAATTTACACTGTTGTGTTGGGTAGCTAGTATATACCTATAGACCCTATACTCGACCAAGTACCTGCTGCTGTCGAGGGTTGCGGATCTGGACCCTGCTCATACATATGAGGATATGACATATGACATAGAAGGATACCCTGGAGTTTCAGCCGGTAAGAGGTCCACCCCAGTACAGAGGAAGTCCATGAGGATTTTCCCCAGTAAAAAGGCTGGGATCTGTTACACTTATCATTAAAACTAATATCTTGTTTCTGGCAAAGAATTAAATTCTAATTTCCTAGCATTTTCTTGATACAGGGACCAGTAAAATGTTTACAAATAGACCCTTGGTAATCAAGAGCGTCTTTACCTACCACTGCCAGGTGTAAAGGTACCATACATACATCTTACCATCTAGCTCGACGTGGATGTTGGCAGACGTGTGGCCGTCCCACGGATGCGCGATCAGGCGCACCATGTACGCGCACCCGGGACGTACTGCGCATGTCTCTGCTACGGAATTTGTGAGCGCAGGGACCGTCCACCATGTCGCTTCCTATAAAAGAAAATAATAAATATATCTTGCAGTCGAATAAGCTTCGTTCTTTTTTGTAGCCGATTAAAGTGCTAAATCTGAATCATTCGGAAGAAACAAAGGACTACCAAAAGCGTAACCTTTAGAGTTTCTAACCGGTTCCTCTTCAGAATAATTACTGTTTTGGAATCATCTACTCACAGTTTCGGACTCTAACGGAGCCTTTATTTTTGAGCAGGTGAGTTCGGCTCGCGATCCCGCCGCGTCACCTGCTCATGAATACTCGTAAGGGCTCTGTTAGAATCCGAAACTATTCGGGCATTCCAGAATATCGACGTGAGTATAACTGGTATATATAGTAAATAATATGGATAACACTCACGAATAGTTTTGGGATCGTGTAACTGGCATCTTCACATAATAATTATAATAATTGCCGTGTCGTGAAAAACAAAACGAGTTTAAATTTGCTTATCAGCTAGGTCACTCACCCCAGGAATGTTGTACTCGTAGCACATAGGCGACTGACAGTCTACGGTGTCTGTTATGCTGCGAACTTCTATGGAGTAGTCTCTCGCCGGCGCTCCTGTTAGAAAGAAATGTAATTTAAAACTAACAATGATACTGGGTTTTCCATTAGGTAATTCCGAGTAGCAGGACGGAGTCTGGATTTATGTAAGGTTGATGGCAATGGCTTGCCCCCTATTACATTAGGAGTTAGGAGTGTGGCGAAAAATGGGTGTATATACGTGCACCTCTGCCTACCTCTTCAGGGAATACAGGCGTGATGTCATGTTTACTGATACTAATATTTTGAAAACTACTTTTTTTTCGTATGTACTTGCAAACTTTATAACTCGTGTGCTTCAGGTTCAAACAAGGAGTCTCTATGTGACTTTTTCAATATTATCATACTTTTATAATAATTGCAACAAAGCAATGGTGAAGAAACAATTCAACATAACGCCTAGAATAAAACTTATGTCCGCGAAGCAGACTCAATAGATAAACAAGCGCCAGGGTCCATAAAATGAACATTCTTGCAAATCAACATGAGACCAAAAATTTTAGTAGCTTCTGGAAGACCACAAATAGCCTAAACCCAAAATCTAGTCTGCCCGCTAGCGTAGAAGGGGTCAGTGACCCCAATGAAATTGCCAGCCTGTTTATGTCATCTTTTAAAGTCGAGTCTCCTTTGGGCCCGTCTTCTGATGCGTCCGAAATCTTGGAGGGGTCGAGGACCCAGCTTATTAGCTTTACGGGGAAGGAGGTAGCTCAAGTTATTAGATCTTTAAAAAGGGGTAAATCACCAGGACACGATAACCTAAGTGTGGAACATTTGAGATACGCGGGGAAACATATAGCACGAGTACTAGCTATGCTGTTTAATATTTGTACGAGTCACTCGTATCTACCAGTGGATCTTATGAAAACTATTGTAGTTCCAATTATCAAGAACAAGACTGGAGATGCGAGTGCCAAAGACAATTACAGGCCTATTTCTTTAGCTACAATCGCGGCTAAGGTATTTGACAGTTTGATTGATAAACAACTGGATAAACATCTAACACTTCATGATGCGCAGTTTGGGTTTAGGCCTAATTTATCAACTGAAGCAGCCATCCTCTGTCTCAAACAAACTGTCCAATACTATACCAGCCGAAAAACACCTGTGTACGCCTGCTTCCTTGACCTCTCCAAGGCTTTTGACCTAGTTTCCTATGATTGTCTGTGGAAGAAACTGACAGAGGACACTAGTCTTCCTACAGAATTAATAAATGTATTGAAATACTGGTACAGAAATCAGTATAATTATGTTAGGTGGGGGGGAGTCTTATCGGAGGCGTACAGGTTGGAATGTGGGGTGAGGCAGGGGGGGTTGAGCTCACCTAAGCTTTTCAACCTGTATGTAAACCGACTGATTTGTGAGCTCAGCAGTGTTAACTTTGGGTGTTCGATTGACGGGCAATGTGTTAATAATATAAGTTATGCGGACGATATGGTGCTGCTGAGCCCATCAATCAGTGCAATGAGGAGACTCACCAGTATTTGTGAGGATTATGCGGTTGCCCATGGTCTTAGGTACAACGCTACCAAAAGTGAGTTCATGGTTTTTAAGGCTGGTAACAAGACTTACGATGTAGTACCCACAATTACATTGGCGGGCGGCGTTTTGTCCAGAGTCACTCGTTTTAAGTACCTGGGACACTGGGTCACCGATAACTTGTCCGACGACGCGGATATTGAGAGGGAACGCAGGGCATTGACAGTTAGGTGTAATATGCTGGCCCGTAGGTTTGCGCGGTGTACAGCGAATGTCAAGAAAACTTTATTCCGTTCTTATTGTCAGACGCTGTACACGTGTGCGTTATGGGTCAGATATACACAGACCTCGTACAGTGCCCTGCGGGTCCAATACAATAATGCGTACCGGGTAATGATGGGGCTGCCGCGCTATTGTAGTGCTTCAGGGATGTTTGCCGAGGCAGGTATCCCTGATTTCTATTCGATAATGCGGTCACGAATAGCGTCCCTGATGAGGCGAGTGCGCGACAGCTCCAACAGCCTGCTCGCAATTGTGGCCAATAGGGTTGACAGTCCTATCATGTGGCATTGGATGACAACTCACAGAGCGTCATTCAGATATGAGAAGTAGATATAAGTGTTTCTTTGTTTATTAATTTTATTTGTGTTGTCTATTGTATTTAATTTGATTTTATTTGTGTTTTTCGATTTGTATTTTTTTATAACTATGGATGTTGTGTCTGATAATAAAGTTATTATTATTATTTTTTTTTTTTGTTTGGTAATATTTTATCCCTTACTAAAGGGGTTTAATCCTTATCACGCGGACCGTAGTCAAGCGTGAGAAGGCGAAGACTAAGTTACTGTGAAAGCTGATGATTATTATTATTATTATTATTATTTCGAAAGATCTTTACAATTCTCGGCGTAAACCGGAAAACCTGGTGGCACGGGCCTAAGCCAAGTGTCCATCAGTTTTATTAATTATTGACTAAAACTAATTTGTGGCCTAATATTGCTAGGTTGCGGGTTGTCAGGCTCACACTGCAGAAATTTTCTTACTATTCTACACGTGTTTAAGATTGCTGCTTTCTGCAGTAGGTGATAAGTGTTCGGAGTTAGATTTAAAGAAATAAGAGATTGGTGTATTTGACAGGGTATTACTCCTGTTGTGGATAGTACTATTGGAACTATTGTTACTTTTTGCAGATGCCAAATTCGGGTGATCTCATCCCTTAGTTCCGTGTATTTAGACATTTTTTCTGCTATGGTGGTCTTCAAATTGTGCGTATTTGGCACTGCAATATCAATAAGGTAACCAGTTTTATTTGTTTTATCAATAAGTGTAATGTCAGGTCTATTAAAGTGAACAGTCCGATCCGTAAGGATGGCCCTATCGAAATATAATTTTACTGTGGAGTTCTCCATAACCGTCTCAGGATTATACTTGTAATATGGTACTATGGAATCTACTAATTTATATTGGTATGCTAGTTTCTGATGGATAATATTGGCTACCTGGTCGTGCCTATGTTTGTAATCAGTCTGGGCTATTGACTTACACGCACCAGTGATATGTTGTATGGTTTCAGGAGCACTATTACACTTTCGGCATACATCATTGGCTAGGTTTTTGATGATATATTTCCTGTAATTTCTGGTTTCTATGACCTGATCCTGTATTGCAATCATGAAGCCTTCAGTCTCCGGGAAGAGTTCGCCTCGACTCAGCCACGCGTTCGACGCCTCTTTGTCGACATTTACTTGGCATAAGTCATGACGATGTCTTCCGTGTAGGGACTTCTGGCTCCATTCTAGAATTTTGGTTTTAATGTCGATTTGTTTTTCATTCTTCTGCTCTAGTGGGTCTTGTAGATTTAATGGTGTTAACTGCTTATCATTTTTCATTATTAATTTATGGAGAATAGAGGATTCTGTTTTAGCAAAAAAATATTGTCTAAGTGTGGTTATCTGTCTATTGTGTAGGTTTGAAATGTCAATAAGTCCTCTACCTCCTTCTTTTCGTGGTAGTGTAAGCCTTTGCAAACAAGATCTAGGGTGGTTTTTACGAAACCTAGTCAATGTTGTATTTATTTTACGTTGCAAATCTTTTAAGTCTGATTTTGTCCACTTTATTATTCCGAACGAATAAGTTAACACGGGAATAGCAAAGGTGTTAATTGCTTTAATTGTGTTTCGGGAATAAAGATTTGTTCTTAAAATTACGTTCAATCTATGTTGAAACTGTTGCTTTAATTTATATTTAGTTTCTTTGTACTGTATCCGTGACGACTGACTATATCCTAAATATTTATATGTATCATGTTCATTTAATGGTTCTATGTGTTCTAATGTCGATAAAGTGTACTGATGTTGATAGTTCTGTCCCGCTCTAATTGAATTAATTTTACATTTGTCAATACCGAATTCCATTTTAATATCATTTGTAAACTGTTCTGTTAAATAAGCTAATTCGTTAAGTTCACTCTCACTGTTTGAATATAATTTAATGTCGTCCATATAAAGCAAGTGATTTAATTTTACTACTTCTGTCAGTGTGTCTTCAGTATAAGTGAGAGGTATCCCTAAAGTTGTAGCATTTAATATGTTAGAGAGAGGATTTAGCGCAAGACAAAACCACAGTGGGCTGAGGGCATCACCCTGAAAGATGCCTCTCTGTATTTTTATTGTATCGGTTTCTAATGTTCCGGTTGCAGTAGAGAGTCTAAGCACCGTGGTCCAGTTTGACATTATACTTTTTAGGAAAGTTACTATTGTTGGATGAATTTTATATATTTCTAAAACCTTGACAAGCCACGAATGAGGAACAGAGTCGTAAGCTTTCTTGTAGTCAATGTACATACTAAATAAATTAGATTTATTTTTGTAGATTTTATTTAATACAACAGAATCAATTATTAGTTGTTCCTTGCATCCTTGGCTTAATTTGCGACATCCCTTCTGTTGTTCTGCTAGGATGTCATTAGCATCAACATGTTCATATATTATTTCAGACAGGCAGGATGTCACAATTTTATACAACGTCTGCAAACAAGTGATGGGCCTGTATTTCGCTGGATTACTTAGGTCATTACTGTCTTTCGGTATCAAATAAGTTGTACCTGCTGTTATATATGCTGGTATGAGACTGGGGTCTTGAATAAAACTATTAATGAAATTATATAAATAACAATGAACCGATGTAAATGTTTTATACCAGTAACTGTGAATATAATCGGACCCAGGTGCTTTCCAATTATGTAGACGGGAGAGGACTTTATGAAATACTTGCGGGGAGACCTTTTCAAATACCATATTCTGGGTGTTCGTATTTGCCGCTTCTGCTTGTATCCAATCAGCTTGTTCATTGTGTCCTATTGGATTCTCCCAAATTCTAGACCAGAAATTTTGCAAAGCCTGTGGGTCCGGGTTGTTAGGTTCATTGTCATTTGATCTATTTTCCTGAATATTTGACGTGGTTCTTTTAATATTGCGATAAAAAAGTTTTTCATTATTGTTGAATTGATAGTTCTGTTGTTTTCTAAGGGTACATGCATTATATCTTTTGAGGCGGCCTGATACAACGAAGAGTTTCTGCTTTAGCGTATCTAATATGTGTATAGCTTGTGTGTTAGATTCTTCGTGTATAGTGTGGGTTTTATATTGATTACATATACTATTAAAATGGCTCATTACTTTTCTACTTCTGTTACCATTAATGAATTGGGTCACTCTACCTATTTTACATCTTAAGTCATTAAGTTTTCGTTCTAAGCGTTTTTGCCAGTTTGGCTTACGTTCATTTCTAATGCCCCTAAGATTTTCTGAAGGATCAAGCGCTATTTTCGTTCCATTTACTTTAGCTGTAGTCCACGCTGCACTATATATAACAGTTTGTAATGTGGAAAAATCTGTGTCTATGCTAACATTTTCAGGTATAATAACTTGATTCAAATAGCTAACAATGCGCGCTAAGTTTTTGGACGATTTTTGCTTAGGAATGAAGACTCTGTCAGTAGGGTTGGTGTTTTTATAAAAAAGGAACGCTTGTTGAAATGTCTCATATATTACCGAGTTTCGTGTTTCTTGAGATGTTAGTGTGTTATGTTCAGTATGAGATAGATTTAAGAGCATGTTATTAAATGGTTATGTAGGACTGTTGGGCGTCAATAAAAGATTTAAAGGAGTGTTATTAGCTTGAGAACGAGAGTTATTCTCATTATTACTGAGATTGAGTGTATTAATGTCGTTACTTGGGAAATTACCGGTATTATAAATATTAAGCCCTAGTTCAGCAGAAATTTCATTTTTTAATATATTTAATCTATCATCGCTAATATATTTATTATTTAATATCGCTCTTCTCTGGTCGGCTATTCGTTGCTCACTTAAGTGAGCAAGTGCGGGATACCTGTTTATAAAGTCCTGATGCAAGGGTTTTCGGTATGCAGTTTCATTAGTGCCAAGTGATGTTATTCGGTAATATGCCCGCATTATAGCCTCGTTATACTCATTGGTCCATCTCATACGAGTCTGTGTAGTGTTTTGTGTGTTGCTCATTTCTGAGCTATGTATTTGTGTCAAATGCCCGAGAGCTAGAGTATGTGAAGGTGTGGGTAAATTTAGTTGTGTCTGTTGAAGTTCCTCTTTAACTTCATTGTATATTTTATCAATGATTTCCTGAGGCAAAAGCTACGTTGATCTCCTACTCTCTGTCTGCTAACCTGCATATTAGGAAACTTTTCGGTGAATTTAAGGTGTAAAGGTTCAAGATAAGTTTTTGTATCTGTGTCTATCAAAGTTAACTGAAGATAAGTGCGCAGTATGAACTCATTCATTTCTGGCGTCCATCGTCTGCGCATATTTGAAGAACTTGTAGTGGGTGCAAGATCATGGTCGAGGGTGACCTCTTGCACAACACTATCAAGTATACTAGAGGTGGATAGACTTCTCGTCATATATGAAGGGCGGGTTGAAGGGATAGAAGAAAATAAAGAAATTGTATCCTCGCCCGAAAATTCAGCTGTAGCTTCTACGTCGTGAGCCCGCTTGCTCAGAACACGACGACCGGCTGTAGTATGTTTGTCGGGAGAAGCCCGCCTGCTCAGCCTCTCACCGCCGATGGTTCGCATGCTGTGACATCCAGCATCGGCTCCAGATGTGCCCCGGCGACCCCCGGGAAGCGACCGCAAATTATAAACTCTTTTACTCATCTCCATATTGGGTTACCTTTCCTGTTTAGCCGTGTAAGTTTTTAGTACACAAGTACTGTACACGTGTCCGCCCCCCACGTGAGCTAGATGTTCAGCTCGGACGTAAGGAAAGGGTTTTGGGGGGCTTATTATTATTATTATAATTATGTGGGATATCACACTGGGAAAGGGTTAAATTGGAAATCATCAACCCACAGATAACGTATTGAACTATTGATTCATTATAAAGATAAGCATATAATCTTAACGCATTGTCAGAACTCCATAAGCACATGTTGTAAATATTATACTCTTTCTAAAAATGTACAAAAACTGTTTTTCACACATCACTCATATTGTGATCCAAGGTATTCAATCAAGTGTTGACGTCGAATTCTATTTTAGTGAAACTAACAAACAGACAAGATCAAACATAATTTCGTATTATATTTTAGAAATGCGC
This sequence comes from Abrostola triplasia, assembly GCA_946251915.1. Lineage (NCBI taxonomy): Eukaryota > Metazoa > Arthropoda > Insecta > Lepidoptera > Noctuidae > Abrostola > Abrostola triplasia. Next base: position 9,400,390 of record OX276432.1, on the reverse strand, counting down.
CAACCCTATACTCTGAGTGAACGATGAATGATGTGAACAAGAATGAATGATTAACAAGAGTTATGCGTTAAGCTGTTAATGCATAAACAACAGATAATTTATTGTGTTTAGAGATAGATCTGAGTAACGCTAGTTATAAGTACCTAGTACCTAGTCTATAGATGTTAAACTAGAACATTAGAGAAACCAACCTATTTGCGGTTAAGTCAAGTGATTATGAGCTGTATTATGAAGCCACAAGGATTAACAGCAAAAAGGTCTTCACAATACCAAGTCTTTACTGCAGCTATTATTTGTCATATTGTCACCCATCTGCAAAGGAGGGCTCTTCCAAAATCGTCTTTCCTTTAAAGGCAGTATAGAAGGTACGTACAGTATAGATCCTAACTTTCTTTCATCAATTTCCAACTTTCTCTCATCAAGGCTAAAATAACGTTTCTCCTACTAACTCTTAAACTATCGCGTTGTATGATTAGGTATAGTAGAAAATAATAACTCGCCATGGTCACAAGCAGTCTGCTTGTGACAACGACCGGTGTAACTCGGTCGAAATGTCAAGCCAAAAATTAATAAGGTTGTGTTTGCGTTAATTCCCGTGTTGTTATTTTCTGTCATAACGGTTCTCCTCACGCCTGTGATCCCTGCACAGGAAGGCACATGTGCATTCTTATGGCTCTCTGATCCTACTTAAGCCATTTCAAAGCATACTTTTAAAACAATATACTTAAACCGTCTCAAAGCAGTTCATGGAGACGTACCCTACTATTTACACTCCTATATACGCCAGGTAGTACAAAATCTCATACGAGACCATCCTATTACCTATTCGGACATAGTTTAAGAAACTATAAACCTTAGGACCATTCTACACAGAACACGCAATTATTTCCCAAAGAGCTAAGCAGAGGGTTAACTTATCCCATTATTAAGAGTCTGCTTCGGAAGCCACGTCAAGCCGTTGGTCCTGCGCTTAACCTCTCTCCGGTTGTATCGGTCTACCGTCCCATCAGGCTATGAGAGTGAGGGAACAGGTAGTACACCTGTATTTGCGCGAATACTATGCACTATAGTCTCCTGCGTAGTAGGCTAGTCTCCGCTCGAAGATAGGCGGCCAGGACCGAAATTCGGTCAGGAGAACATTATTATACAAACAAAATATAACATGACAAACACCCTAGATAAAAAACCTATGAATAGGTAATACTCTACGTTATACATCTGAAACTATGTAAACACACTACGCCGCAATACGTCATCAGCATTTTACGAAATATATTCATCAAACCATATTCTTTACCTACTGCTTGCTTACATAAATGTTTATAGGAACGTCGCGTCTAAATTTACCCCGGAACAAAACGCCAATGTACGAATCTACTAGTGATGCACGCACAATTATCTCAGAAACGAGTCAAGAACTCAAGACCATCAAAAACGATGAATGAACAGAGAAATAGAAACCAACCAAGATATTAATAGCGATGGGATAATTGATGTTGTTGAATGATGATACTGAGCAATCATTGGCTCATCATTCTGCCTACGATTTGTGTAGCTCATGTTGTTATTCACGCAAATCTAGTTTATAGGTCATGCGTTGTGCGGGCGTGCGCGGAAATATCGTGAAGTGATCGATGGAAATCAATTAGGATACGCTTTGTGATAATCGGGAAGTTTAAAATTTAAATTGTGTTTACGTCAAATGTTAAAGGTACAATAACTGTGGCTTAGGTCATGCATTTACCTGCCTACCACTATTTTTTTTTGGTACACATAGAAATAAAACGTATTTTTGTTAGATACTAGTGTTCACCCAGACCTCGACATTTGAACGTCATTTACTGTATTTGTAACCAATAATTAAGCTTATTCTCCGTATAAACTATAATTCATTCAACATCATCATCATTCGCTATTCCCATGCTTTCAATTTGTTTAGAAAGAGCTAAAGATCTCCGATTATGTCTACAATTCATACATCTATATAATAGGAATCCCTATTCCCCTTGGTCACGCGATAACTTGAGAACGGCTGGACCAATTTGGCTACGTAATTTGAGTTTCGTAATATTGGTGTCTAGTAGTAAAACTCCAGGGAAGGTTCAAATGGTGAAAGCTGAAAAGGCGGTACGAAGATCGCCGGGTAATCATCTGCTAAAAAACGTCCAGTGTTGAACACTCCTCCCTCTTGGAACGATACAATGAACGACAAATTGTCATTTGTATCCACCGGTTGCCCGCTAATCTGACTATATGATTGGTGCACCTGGTGGGAGGCCTACCAACGCGCGTCTTCCAATTCGTGGCTGCCACTCGAGAATCTTTCTTTCCTAGCGATTATCGGTTCTTCGAGCGATATGGCCGTGTAAGCTAGTAAATAATTCTAAATAAATAAAATGTCTCGATCCTTACTCTGCGACGGTATCCAGGAGACATTGAATTTCAGCTCATGGTCGGAGTCCGGCAGCGGCATGGGGAACGCCTCGAGCTTGTACGGCAGGCCTGCGTGCCGGACAGGGTACCGGTCCGGCGGCTCCCGTTCATCTTTCTGCAAAATTCATATTGTTAGAAGATCTACATAATATTATTAAAGATAACAATTCCATATTATTATCACAGAAAATTATCAAAATATAACTAAAGGGTATAAGGTCTACCCGTGACCCGACGTTTGGATTATAAGGCAGTTATTTCATACTTTGGGGTCGTCCAACGTTTTTGGCAACTTTATTAACCCTTCTGGTGATACTTGGTGAGGTTTTAGACTCCCCCCCCCCCCTTGGCCCCTACCCAAAATCACGTGAAATTTTCGCTGGATAAATGATGTTTCTTATCGGCTTAGGCTTGGGCTTAGGCCTCACGTGATTTTAAACTGTGGTTTCAATCAAGTTCGCGAGGAGACTGAAGTGCGTAGGTGCCATAGTCATGACGAGCGCTTATCATTTTGATTCTCTTGTGTTATCATTCACCCTCGCTTGGCTTTGTGATAATTCCCAGAAAAAAGTATTATATTTTGATAACGTTGTATGTGCGAATAAAACCCTCAATGTGAGATTAATTCGCGAAATGTTATTACGTTTCCCCTACTATTGTTTTGTTTGTTTGTCTAGCAATATCATACCTTAACTTTATACAAGTAGTGAACTATAAAACGCGGTGAATTAAAACTCAAGGGTGAATATAACAATATAGATACAAAACTGTGGAACTGATATCATTAAATTATTACAGTTTGTGATAAAAAATGACTTTAGGTTGTTGTCTATACAATTTAAAGTATAGAGTCCTGAATGGTAACAATCGATACTCTTTCTACTATAGAATCAGTTTCAAAGTTTTGATTCTATTCAACCCTATATTTCGTTTCACCCCGTTTTACTAATACCTAATAAAGAAGCTACTTATAATGCTTTATCCAGTATAGTGGTTTATTTAACTGCTTGAACTCATACTGCTTGACTTTTGCATTTCTTATTCATCAATACAAAAGTTTAAAAAAAAATGTTAGCAAGCCTACTGCCATTAGAGCCATTTTCGTCTGAAAAATGCCTGCAATAAACACGTATTCACGGTCAAACATGCAGACGAAGATATTTATATTTTTATACAATTTCACAAGTAAACAAAAGCTAGTAGACACATAAAAATCACCTGAGAGAGCTTCTGGCTGCCCACGGCCAAACCAAACATGTTCTAACCTTGTATGTAATTTATAGGAGAGTGCACACGAGCCAGCCGCGGGGGCGCGCGAGCCGATCGAAACAAGAAAAATTACAGTTAATTTGTCAGTACCATGTTAAAAATAGCTGTTATGTATAGTTACCTACCTCACACTTGTCTACTTCATTGGATTATAAGTAGGTACATGTTATTAATCACACTAATATTATAAAGGCGAAAGTTCGTGAGTGTGTTTGTATGTTTGTTACCTCTTCACGCTCAAACGGCTAGACCGCTTTTGATGAAATTTTATATGGAGGTAGCTGACACCGTGGATTAACCGGCTACCTTCTATTTTGAAAAAATGCAGCGGGTAACACCGCAGGGCGCAGCTAGTATTCTATATTATGTATGGTGACGCCTGTATTTCTCGAAGAGTTGGTACAAAGTAGAGGTGTATGGTTCTACACAGTACACCCACGTCTCACTAGGACGGCTTCGTTGGTCTGCTGAGCATGAGATCTTGTCACCTCTGCCTACCCCTTAGAGGAATACAGGCGTGATGATATGTTTGTGTTATGTCCCACAAATACATTTAGCGAGTCTATTCTCGTATTACAAAAAAAAACAATTATTTGATTTTAGAAGTTTGACGACATTGATTCAAACACCATTAAAAATACTCATTGTAAACAAAAGAAAAGAAAAACAAAATTAATGAACCAGGAAAAGAACCGGATATTAATAATAATAATAATATCCATTTATTTCAGGCATCAAAGGCCCATAACTATAAATACAATACTATATTAATATAACTTAAAAATACTATAAACACATACAATTATATAACTATACTACACACGAAGTGGCGGCGTCGTGTTTCGCTGACTGGTGTCATTTAGTCGGCCACGAAACCGGCGATAAACAACACCCTTCGGCCATAACTCTTCTTTGAGGAACTTTTCAAGATGTTGAGTCGGAACACGCACCACGAACGAATTGAAGTTAGTGTTGTGACGCGGCTCCAACTTCTCGACCCTCAAAATCGAGTTGGTCTTCACACGCAGGTACTCCACGACCTCTTCAACCTTCGTGGAGTGGTGTAGTCTGGACACGTACAGCTGCGTCGTAGGGATTGCTGGACGAAGCAGCATGTTGGGTCCTACCAGCGCGGTACCGCACTGGTTCCGACAAGGAGGCTTCTTCTTCTTCTTCTTCTCTACCTTTATGAAGCCATCCTTGTCGCACGTGTCCTTCTCTGGACCCCGCCTTTTCAAAACCTTGTTAGGTTTCGACCGGCTCTGTTGACCCCCTTTTGTAGTCAGCGCTTGCTTTGCCTGCGAGTATTGTAACTCAGCAGGCTTGTTAGCGGCTAATATCGCTGCGTAGGCTCGCTTGGGGGTCGATGCACCTACACACGGCGTTGTCTCTACCGCTGTCGAGGCAGGGACGGCGGCGGCATGCGTTGCAAGTGCAACGCTTGCATTTTCGGCAGTCGGTGACGCAGTTGAGCTCGCTGACTCAAAACTGCATATGGAGGCGTTTTGTGCGCCGCGACGCGTGTTCACGTTAGCGGCGCCGGTCGGTGACCTACTTGCAGAAATTGCATTGCGCAACAACACTACTTCAGCGCGCAGATCACTTATGGTGTTATTCGACACCTCCAACTTTAGCTGCATCTCGGCCTGGCTTTGCTTCAGGAATGTAATGTCCTTCAGCAGCCTAGTGACGTCGACGTGATCGAAAGTGACGGGAGGCAGCTTATGCAGGTCCTTCGCCACGAATTCAGGCACATCGTCAGGGTCGGTCTCCTTCATCAGTGTTATGATGTCTTGGAGACTCTTCTCTGTACCGTCCCTTCGACGAGACGGCATCTGGCTGACTTTGCCGAGCGTTGTGAACAGCAGCAACTTGGCACTGCTAATCTCGTCCTCCTTGTACGAGGACTTGCAGATCTGCATGATGCTTACTTCGTCCATGTAGTCGATGGCATGTTTAATGAATGCCAATACTTCATTGGCTATGAGAGGTTGGGAACTCATAGCGGAAAACGGGCAGCGGCTATAGCCGCGCAGTTCGCGAATATAATATTCGTACTGTGCAGCGCAAGCGCGACCGTACTTGACCGCGCATCGCACTGTTCTCACGCGATGTAATTAACGTAGAATTTATTAAAAGTAACCAACATTTTAATTACAGTACAGTTGTATTTTTGTACCAAGACGCTAGGAGCTAACATAACATAACATCACGCCTGTATTCCCCGAAGGGGTAGGCAGAGGTGCACATATAGTACTCCCACATTTCTCCAGTTATGTTTTAGGTCCTAATGTAATAGGGGGCGAGCCTATTGCCATCAACCGCGCACAAATCCAGACTCCGTGCTGCTACTGAGAATTAACTTATGGAATAACGCAGTAACACTTTGCCCGACCCGGGATTCGAACCCAGGACCTCGTGCTCAGCAGTTGCACTTAGCAACCACTAGACCAACGAGGCAGTCAACGAGGCAACGCTAGGAACTGTTCGGAATTAACAATCACACACTACATAACTGTATTTCAAACACATTTCGCTAGTTACGTTATAGGTCCCAATGTAATAAGGGGCGAGCCTATCGCTCTCAAAGTCTCAACTGGGCACAAATCCAGACTCCGAGCTACTACTGAGAATCACGTATTGGAACCTAGTATGGAATTAATAAAACAGTCCCCTTACCATGCAAACATTTATCTATACCCTTTCCAATCGTTTATTTAACTTTTGACAGCTCTAATACTTAATCAAATAGTGATACCCTGACCCGTTACTGATTCGATTTCTTTTATCGATCGATTTTATTCATGAAGAAGATTTAATCGATTTAACACTTATTATTTTATCGATAATATCGTATATAATTTTGAACATTTTGTACCTGTTCTTTACAAGTAGGTACCGCAGTTCATTCAAATACCGTATTATAGTCTGTGGTCATTAATTACGAATTACACATGTCTAAGTGGGCGGAGCCCGTCCATGAAGTACAGTATTCCCTGTAGTACAATGTATCAAAAATAATTACAAATCTTTATGTGCGTGATCTGTTGTTGTTGTACAACAAGACACGAGATGTTGGGCCCCACGACGATGTATGGAAAATAGGCCGTGTCTTAACGTTACATCATTGAGACTAGATCAACATTTTAAAGCTACGGAATTGTTCCGGGAATTTCTTTTTAAATTGGAGAGAAATAGATCTAGTATCATCACTTTCATAATAAACAGCCCTAATGGAAACGATCATGGCTGAAATAATAAATAATAATAATAATAATGGAAGCGAGACGCCGCTATGTGCAATGTAATGCGACGTCTCGCTTCCACATCGTAACAACAACAACAACATAATATCACGTCTGTATTCCCTGAAGGGGTAGACAGAGGTGCATATAGTACACCCACATTTCGCCAGTATGTTTCTAGGCCCTAATGTAATAGGGGGCGAGCCTATTGCCATCAACCGGGCACAAATCCAGACTCCGGGCTGTACTAAGAATTATCTACTATATATACCGGTTGTACTCACGTTGATATTCGGGAATGCCCGACTAGTCGGGCATTCCCGAATAGTAGATATAATAGTAGATAATATGTACTAAGAATTACCTAATGGAAAAACCCAGTAACACTGCCCGATCTGGGAATCGAACCCAGGACCTCGTGCTCATCAGTCGCGCTTAGCAACCACTAGACCAACGAGGCCACATCGTAAATTGTCCCGTTTTATGAGTTCATGGTAAAGAGACTGTTGGTGTATTTGGTTAATAAACGTATTGTTCTATTTCAGTTTGTTCCGCGTTCTACTGTTTTGACTGACGTTGAAGTGTTTCGTAACACGTCGATAGAATGAGGGAATGTTTATTTTTCTATGGAAGGTATTTACGCTCTTGCAACACTGAAAAGATAATAGGGTATTATTGTCTATAGTTGATTTTGAATACAGAACACAAAATAATATGGAGAGCAATAAAGAATTGTTTCTATCACTCTCCAAGACTCTACAATTGTTAACTTGGTTGATTAGTACGGGGTCTTAATTACTGTAGAATGTTCCCGGTATATTGAAAGTCTGGCCCAGGAGAAGCACCGATATCACATATCTTCTTCTTATCGTATGGTTGATGAACAGCCTGGTGTCGGAGTTTAAAACTTTAAACTGCCTGTAGGCTTTGACATGGCTTTACACTCTGTTATACAATATGTACTTACGACTTAAAGCAAAAGACTTAAAGAAGTAGCCTATGTGTTAATCCAGGGTGTCAGCTACCTCCATATGAAATTTCATCAAAATCGGTCTAGCCATTTGAGCGTGAAGAGGGTACAAGCATTCAAACATACTCACAAACTTTCACCTTTATAATATTAGTGTGATTTCGATTTTTCTTCATTAATAAGTGGGATAGTAAGTACCGTAGAAGGGGGTGAATCGAAACTTAAGGGTGAATAGAGACAAACCTTTGGAACTCATTTTATCTCAAAAAAAGTATAGATTGTTACCATTAAGGACCCTATTTTTATTTTTTATTTTATTTTATTTGGGAAAACAAACAATTGTACATTGTGTCTTACTGGCTAGGTACATAACAAAATTAATTAATGTACAATCCACGACGTTTCCACATATTACCTTGAGAAGTACAGTTAAACATAGTTGAAGCTTAAAGTTAGTAACTACTTAAATCTAAGTCTGAGTCTGAACCCCTGGTTTCTGAAAGGCTGATCAACACAAAAATTAGTTAATCAAATCTCATGTCAAGCGCTGTGATTGGTTGTTTATTTTTTTAGCCAACCAATCACAGATTCGACAGCAGGTCAAGTTGATCAGCCTTCTAGAAACCTTCCAGAAACCGGGGGTGAAAAGAGGAAGCGTATTTATAATATTTTACCCTATACTTCAAATTTTATTAAAGTCAATAATCTAGGGTCCTTTTTGATAGCTAATTGTAATAATAAGTTTAATGTTTAGCTTTGTCTCTTTTCACCATTATTTTTCGATTCACCCTGTTTTACTGTAAGAGGTTAATTTAAAGATTATCCTATATCGATATACCTCAAGAACGCCACCACAAGGAAGAATTATCTGTGAACGTTGCCATGGAAACCAATTTTGAACATCTGGCTTTTAAACGACAACTTAATCTAACCTTCAGAACCCAATTACTGGCGATTTAGTAGGATTTACCGGTTATCGAAGTTACCGGTAGGCAAAGTTACCGGTAGTAAAATGATACGGAAAACCGAAAACACAATCTTCTTATATCCAATTGTTATTTTATTATTGGGTTAAGACACTAAAAAATGTATAATATAGGATATTGCTGATTGACCTATATCAGATGTTTTGCATAGGTACCTAGATATAAATAGTATGTGGGCTGTAAAGTGACTTTAGTTAATTTAATATACCTATTACTAATAATAATAACAACAGCCTATAACTGTCCCACTGCAGGGCAAAGGCCCCTTCTCACATAAAGAAAGACTGAGAATTGATCACCACGCTAGCTCACTGCGGGTTGGCGACTGAATAAACTCAATCCAGGTTTCCTCACAAAATTATCCGTCATCGTTAGTCAGTAGTATCATAGAATATCTAAGAAAGTATTTATTATTTGATACTGCCTAGGTTTGAACCTGCAGCCTTGTGCATACAAATCCGGTATGTGAACCACCAGGCCACCTATTATTGCAATAATTAATATTATAATATGACTACCTCGTCGGTTTAGCGGCCGCTGAGCGTGACTGCTGAGCATTTTGGATTCGAATACCGGGTCGGGCATATTGATGGAATTATCCAGTATATTTCCATTAGGTAATTCTCTCTGGTTTGATGGCAATGGGCTCGCCCCATATTACGTGGGGCCTATAACATAACCACAGTCTATTAGACAGTGACTTAACTGGCGAAATATGGGTATTCTACACACCTCTGTCTACTTCTTAAGAAAACCGAGAGCAAATTTATTCCACAATAAAACTTAAACTTAAGCAAGTCATTATTGAGATTAGATAGTGTTATATAATATTATTTAATATCATAAATGCCTCGTCATTGTTGGTCTTGCTATAAAACGTATGATTATACAGATAATAATTATAATCCAGAATATTAATTATTTGAAACTTTAATACCCATAAGTACTGGGTACAAGAAACAATGGACACAAATAACAAAAATAAACCGACTTCAAAACTTTTTCAAAACAAATTAAAAAGCACTAAAAAGTAAAAAAAACCGCAGAAATCGGAGAACAATCATAGAAAAATGTAGCAGAGAACGTGAAAAAAAACATCATTATTAAGAATTACTGAAAAAGTACTGATCGGATCGCAATCAAATTGCAATGGGACCAAACGGGAGGCACCAGCTTTCAAATAAATAAAAAAACATCAAAATCGGTTCACCCAAGCGAAAGTTATGAGGTAACAAACATAAAAAAAAATACAGTCGAATTGAGAACCTCCTCCTTTTTTTGAAGTCGGTTAACAATAAACAACCAATGCTCCAATCTAACGATCTATGAGGTTACTCCACGCTTGAAGCCGTATTTAGATGGGGGGGCCATTTTTCAGATATTGAAGCCCCCCGTACCTTAGGCTAGTTTCTCACAGAGACCTGTTCAGGCTTCCGGAACGGAGACACGCGTTAAGCGCTAGAACATTGTTCCACAGCGACGCGGATCAGATATAATTAACCTACTAATATTATAACACATACCCCTTATTTATAAACAATGCTAACTTACAATTTTAGGATGTCTTGTCAAGTCTATTGACATCTCTATTCATTGACATGCAAACGACAGTGACAGGTATAAATAAAATGTCAACACTGACTATTTTTATAAGGGGTTATTGTGGAACTATGACTGCCTCGTTGGTCTAGTGGTTGCTAAGCGCGACTGCTGAGCACGAGGTCCTGGTTTCGAATCCCAGGTCGGGCAAAGTGTTACTGGGTTTTTCCATTAGGTAATTCTTAGTAGCAGCACGGAGTCTGGATTTGTGTCCGGTTGATGGCAATAGGCTTGCCCCCTATTACATTGGGACCTAAAAACATAACTGGCGAAATGTGGGTGTACTGTGTGGTGTGTGTGCACATCTGCCTACCTCTTCGGGGAATACAGGCATGATGTTATGTTTATGTATATTGTGGAACTAAGAGTCATGTCCAATACGTATAGTTATTTAATCAGGCATTTCTAGTTATCTTGTATAGTTATTTAAGTAACATTGATTTATAAATTGTAAACGCTACTAAAACTTGTTTACAAGAGAATATGATTGATAGTTTCTTTAAAAATACACCAACGAGTTTTCTTTTCGATATTGGGCATGTATAAATAAATACTACTTCATAAATATTCATTACACATGCGTAGTGACTAGTGATTTATTTATCTTCGGATAATTTTAAACATTTTAGCGTAATTCTATAGCGCCGCTTTGTCTATAAAGAATAATAATGTTCTCCTGACCGAGTTTTGTTCACTGCGGCGTGTCTCAGCTGAGAACGCCAACTAAGCAGGAGATATTGCAGTGCACAAGTATACGCGCAAACACAGGAGCACTCCCTTATTCCCTCACTCTTATAATAAAAAATAAAAAGGTTTATTTCAGAAACTAGTACAACTATTTAAAAATCTTACATAGGGACCTCCTTTTTAGCAAAAGTAATCCTTTTAAGTAAAAATAATAATAAAAACATTAACTTAATTATAAAGAAAACTTTCATGAATTTAATGTCAAAACTTTTAATGATTTTAAAGTAAGTAACTGATGGAGATTACGCTTGGGGAAGGCCAATAAACATTACATCACGCCTGAATTCTACGAAGCTAAGAAGGTAGGTAGTAAGAACTAAATTGATCCAAATGACTAAATATTTAATACATTAGTTATGTCAAATTATTTATGTAGTGATAGCCAGTAGTAGTTCTGTAAGTATTTTGCCCAATTGTTTTATTTTCAATTATTTTTCTTCCAATCACACTAGTTTACTTTATTGTCGCGTAATAAAACACATTGTAAAACCATCTTTTATTAAAGAGTATACTTTGGAGTTTCTTACCAATTCTCTAAAATTATAAATTATACATTATTGGAACCGCGCAACTAGCATCATGACGTTTCTTAAGCGCCTGTAATTGGTTGATAAGAAATCAAAACATTTTGAATTTGGACTCGAATAAAAGTTATACAAATATGAAATACGCGCACATTTCGCTAGCTATGTGAGTTATAGGGAAAGCCAAAGCAATGCCTAACTAAATAACAACGTAGTAGTCACTAAAATTCCACAAAACACGGCAACCGTGATCATAACGGGTGATGTCACAGCATTATTACAACAACTAATATTGCCGTTATCAGGCAAGCTCGCTAATCGGCCGGGCGAAGTCATAAGAGACGAGTGATTTGGTAATAATCCCCTGATTCGAGTCCTTATCGAACAATTCTAGGGATGCCTGTTCGTCGTCATACATGATCAGAGATTACTACGTAAATGTATCGGTGGGAATACGGAAATACCTGCCAAATGTGGTGTACAGTGAAACGGGGCGAATCGAAACTTAAGGGTGAATAGAAACAACATTTTGAAACGGATTTTAACATTAAATTACTACTTAGTGGCCAGAAAGGATTCTAGATTTGTCTATAATACAATTTAAAGTATAGGTTCATTCATGGTAACTATCAAATACACTTTGCTATAAAATCAGTTTCAAAGCGTTGTTTCTATTCACCTCGTTTTACGGTAGGTACTGTATGTGCACCTCTATCACCGCTTTGGGTTATACAGATAGGATGTTATGTTAGGTTTATGACGTGTCCCAAAATGTACTCATTTAATGACGACCTTTGCGCAGTGGCTAAGCGATTGGACTGCTGCGCTAAGGGTTGCGGGCTCTATTCCCGCACGGGGCAAACATTTTTGCGATCCACAGATGTTTGTCTCATATTTAGTAATAATGATTGCCATGTATATCCACCATCCTCCATACTACTACCAGTAGATAATCATCACCCCCCGTTTTGTTGTACTTTTTGTTATAAACCTAAATTAACTTTTGCACGGGCGAAAATATCAAAATATAATTTTTATAAAGCTGACTACGAATTAATTAACCAGGACTTGGGTAAAATAGATTGGATCAATGCTCTAAACCACACGTCACCTGACGATTCTGTAAATATATTCTATGATATTATTTACCGAACTATAAAAGACCATACACCTAAATCATCCACACGCTCGTCAAAGTTCCCGGTTTGGTTCTCCAGATCCTTAATACGTATTTTCAGGAACAAGAATAGAGCTTGGATAAAATGGAAGGTATATGGTAACATTTCAGACTACGAACAATTTTCTATATTAAGACAAAGATTTCAAGTAGAGTCAAAAATCTGTTATAATAAGTACATTGATTCGGTCGAGGAAAATATTAATAAAAATTGTTAATACTTATGGAGTTACATCTCTAGTCGTAAAGCAGATACTAGCATACCTTCAACAATGATTTATAAAAATCAAAGCTCGAATAATTCCACTAAGATTTGTAATTTATTCTCCGAATTTTTTCATTCAGTTTACGAACATTCCACCTTTGATATAAATAAATGGTTACCACCGCAAGATTACAATGAAAATAGTATTCTTATCAACAGTGTTACTTTTAGTTCTGAAATAATTCTCAAAGCACTAAAATCACTTGATACTACGAAAGGGCCGGGGCCCGATGGTATACCACCGCATTATCTAATAAAAACTGCAGATAATATATGTACACCCCTTCATATCATTTACAATAAATGTATTTCAGAGGGTTCATTTCCTGAAATATGGAAAAGTGCTAACATAACGCCCGTTCATAAATCAGGCTCAAAACAAAATATTGAGAACTATCGTCCCATCTCCATTTTGTCCACCTTGTCAAAGCTTTTTGAGAGACTGGTTCACGACGAACTCTATCCGGTGTTACACAACACAATAATTAAGCAGCAGCATGGATTTGTTCAAAAAAGATCCACAGTGACAAATCTATTGGTTTTTACAGATTTTTTATTTAATAATATGGACCATCAATTGCAGGTAGATGCCGTTTATACAGATTTTCAAAAAGCTTTTGACAAGGTGGATCATGAATTGCTTATGACAAAAATAGCTTTCAATGGTATACGAGGTGACTTATTACGCTGGTTTGCATCATACGTCACTAATCGAACTCAGAGAGTGGTGATCAAAGGCTTTGAATCCGCATCCATAAATGTCACATCCGGAGTACCGCAAGGATCAATTTTAGGCCCTCTTTTATTTGTTCTTTTTATTAATGACTTGAATCAATGCTTCAAATATTCAAAATTTCTATTATATGCCGACGACCTAAAAATTTATAGAAAAATTCACAATAAAAATGATTGTATTTTATTCCAAGACGATTTGGATAGATTCTCGGCATATTGTATTAAAAATAAATTAAAGTTAAATATCCTAAAGTGCTCATCTATAACATTCACCAAAAATAAAAATATTATAACTCACACATACAACCTAAATAACAACTCATTGCATACAGTCACACTAATCAGGGACCTTGGGGTACTTCTGGATAATAAACTTCACCTGGATCAACACATAGATAACATTATTAGTAAAGCGTTTCGCATGTACGGATTTGTGATGAGATGCATGACTGATTTTAAACGTACTTGCACGTATATTCATTTATACAAATCTTTGGTGAGATCACAGTTAGAGTATGCTGTAATGGTATGGAACCCTTTGTACAAAAAATACATAGATAATCTTGAAATCATTCAATATAAATTTCTCAAAGCCACACATTACCGTTGCTTCCGACAAAAAAAAACATCATATGTTGATTTATTAAAAAAATATAAACTGTCTACTTTAAGTAATAGACGCACATTTTTGGAAACTAAGTTTCTCTTTGATCTGTGTAATAACAAATATGATTGATCAGAGTTAACTAACAAATTGTGTTATATAGTACCTAGAACTGTTATGCGGCGTGGAGCGCGCGGACGCCCGCTATTTGCAGTGTCCTCTTGTCGCACCAATGCGGGTGTCCGAGCGCCCCTACGACGTTTAGCAAAAAATTATAATACCCTTTTTTCAGAATTAGATTTATTTTCTTTGTCAGCTAACAAAATGCATATTGATCTGCTTAAAATGATCGAAAAACCTGATAATTAACCGCTTTTCATATTTGTATAAATATTACTAATAAAAGAACAAAATTTTAACCTGTTTGATAAATTGTATTGTTGTACTCGTGTCTTCCAAATTTAACTCGAATATGTAATTTGTGGATTACGTAGTTAGTTACGCATTTATATACCTAGATAATAAGCTATTGTTAATCATATATAGTGCGTAATTGTTTGTTTTCCCTAATAAATAAAATAAAAATAAAAATAAAAAAATAAAATAAAATTTTTGCGATCCACAGATGTTTGTCTCAAGTCTGGGTGTTTGTGTATGTGATATTTCATGTTTGTGAAACGCACTCGCGATACACGAGAAAGTCTTAGTGCGAAGAAAAGTTACAAAAAAGTCTGGGTGTTAGTGTAGGTATGAGATATTTCATGTTTGTGAAACGCACCCACCGAGAAAGTCCTAGAGTGCGGCGAAGTACTTTTAAAACAAAAATTGTTATCCTATATACCCAGTAAACCTGGATTTATTTTACTATAATAACTTTCGTGAGTGTTATCCATATTATCTACTATATATACCGGTTGTACTCACGTTGATATTCGGGAATGCCCGACTAGTTTCGGACTCTAACGGAGCCCTTATTCATGAGCAGGTGACGCGGCGGGGGGGACTAGTCGGGCATTCCCGAATATCAACGTGAGTACAACCGGTATATATAGTAGATAATCTGGATTTATTTATCTGAAATCGCAAACCCGCAGTGAGCTAGCGTGGTGATTAATGGTCAATCCTTCTCTATACGAGAAGAGGCCTTTGCCCTGCAGTGGGACAGTTATAGGCTGTTATTTTTATTATTATTATATACCCTGTAGGTATATCGCATCTTAGATTCATAAGGTTATATTCTTGAACTTTAACTTCGACGCAACAGATATAATAAATCAATATATTAACGTCAATTTACAACGTCTCTGTCTCAGTTCCCATAAAATATTTCGAGAGTCAGAAGGCATTAAGGGCAATGGAATTAGAGAAGAATGGTCCAATAAGGAAGTTGAGTTTTCGGCTATTTATAGGTACCTTTGGAAAGTATTCTTTAAGCCTTGTTTACGCAATAGGAGGCGGCGGTCCGAGGCTATGAGATAATTATTTCGTTATTTACAGTCTTTCTAAAAAGTAGGATTTGTATTTTATAGTCATAATGGTTTTATGTCGTGGTGGCCTAGTGGTTTACATACCTACCGGATTTGTATGCACAAGGTTGCAGGTTCAAACACGGGAAAGTATCAATGTGACTTTTTCAATGTTATAAATACTTCCTTAGATATTCTAAGACACTACTGACTAACGGTGACGGAAAACATTGTGAGGAAACCTGGATTTAATTATTTGAAATCGCCAAACCGCAGTGTGTTACCGTGGTGATCAATGCTCAATCCTTCTCTATACGACAGGAGTCCTTTGCCCTGCAGTGGGACTGTTATAGGCTGTTATTATTTATTATTATTTTAGTTCTAATGATTTTATGTCACGTAAGCTACAAAAGACTTCAAATCTAGTTGTACAGTACAAAATGTCGTTTCATGGAGAAGAACCGGCAAGAAACTCCGTAGTAACTCTTAAATAATAATTATGTATTTAATATTAAATTACGGTCCCTAACAGTGTGCAGGGAAGCCACATATGCAGGAAAAAAAATGTACCACACTGTTATTACCATTTAAACCTTCCCTGGACTTCTGCAAAAATTTGAAAAACAGAATTAAACAAATCGGTCCTGTCGTTCTAGAGTTTTACGTACCCCGGCGGGGAATAAATGCGCGATATTCAATTTTTTTACGTAATAATTACAATTAAAGAGCCTATTGCCATTCAATACCAGGTCCGTTACCACTTACGACCCAATTAATAACTAATGTAACTATTAACGCACAATTAATATTGTAAACTTGTTTTTGTTCCAATAAATGATTTTGATTTTGATTTGAATTTCCCGGATAAAAAAGGCAATTATATCCGTAATCGACCGGCCACACCCGGAAATATTCCCGGCTTAAAAAATAACATCGGAGTACAAAACCATTGAGCATCGCTCTCCGTTGTTTGCCGCCCATACAAGTACATAGGTCCGGCCCGCGTACCGTGTTTGTTCATTGATCGTACCAATGTTTACATTTGTGGAAGAACAACGAAGAGTGTGGATTACATAATGAGTTTGATGAGAAATATACAACATGATATAACATAACGCGCCTGTATGCCATGGGCGTGGGTAGAGGTATACTGAACTGAATAGTACACTCATTTCGTCATTATTTAACTGTATGACCCGCTAGCTTGTGCCCGCAGCTTCGCCCGCGTTAAGTAGCCTATGTCCTTTCTCGGGTCTTAAACTTTCTACATGCCAAATTTCATCAAAATCCGTTCAGCAGTTTAGTCGTGAAGGCGTAACAGACAGACAGAGCTACTTTCATACTTATATATAATTTTAGTATGGATATGGATGTACGAGTAATAGTGGCGAAGCTATTGCCATTAACCGCACATTTCAGACTCCGTGGCCAAGAATAACTTAATACAATAACACTTTGCCTGACCCGCGAATCGAAGCCAGTATCTACATTAAGCAGCAGACACTAAGCAGCTGCGCAATCATGAAAAAGAGGAAAATTCTGATATGGGCGATGTTAAAGCAAGCTCTTGTAACTCACGTATGATCATAGTGTGGGTTTCGTGACCCACAGAAACTCTACGTGAGGTGAATAAACGGCCTAAAGTTTATAATTACTCATTCTTTTGGCATGTTTACGAGCTAATTCGAGTTCCATTGGACTCGAGATTGTGTGGTCAAAAGGTGTAAAGAAGTATATAAATTAAATGAGAACTTGGAAGACCTTCATATTGTATAAGTATATTTAGTTTTACTCACGTGAATATTCGGGAATGCCCGATTAGTTCCCGGCTCCGTTTGGGTCTGCAACTAGTCGCGCATTCCCGAATATTTACGTGAGTAAAACTGTCATGTCCGGTATACATAGTAAATAATATGGATCACACTCACAGAGGTTATCTCAGTAAATTGGAAAACCTTCCGGATTGCAACCATTATAATAACAACATTTGGATTTAAATTGATTAAGGAAACTTGAAAAATAATGGACACGAGCGGGACTCGAACCCGCGACTTTCGCCGTATCCTATCAATTTAAATTTAAGCCTAGCATGCCAACATGCATAAAAAAGATACAAAATGTCATAAACATTTGGATTGTTCAGTTTTATATTGTTTTTTCTTTCGATTCCCAAGCTTAAGGTGGAATGATTAAAGATAAGCATTCTGTAATAAATGTCAAAGTTGAATGTCTCCAGTTGCTTGTCTGCAGTTATCTGTATCGAGTCTAAAACACCCGCAATACTGACAAAATGTCTGCCAAGCTAAAAATAAACTATTGAATTAAAGCGGGGTCCATCTATTAATCGCGATAACAGAATTAATTATAAAAATAAATGAAGGGAAACTGTCTAAAACTAAATATAAATATCTCGTGGACGGGCCAACACACCCACGTTTCATGTATTAAGTTTATTTAATTACTACAGAGATGTATACGTGCAACCTGGAATATACAACGACGTTAATGTTATAATCACGTGAGCCCTCTTACTACACACTCTTAAATATAATATCACGCCTGTATTCCCCGAAGGGGTAGGCAGAGGTGCACATATAGTACACCCACATTTCGCCAGTTATGTTTTAGGTCCCAATGTAATAGGGAGCGAGCATATTTCCATCAACCAGGCACAAATCCAGACTCCGTGCTGCTAAGAATGAACTAATGAAAAAACCCGGTAACACTTTACCTGACCCGGTATTCGAACTTGGGATCTCATGCTCAGCAGTCGTAGTTATCGACTTAGACCTACGAGGTGAATCAATTATAACCCAAGCAGGAAAAATGCAAGTCAGCAAGCTCAGGGCGCGAAATACGTAGGTGTGACCGACTAAAAGGTAATGTCACTTAGTTAGTGTTGTAAATCACTGTGGCCTAATTCATGGCCGCGATTCGTAAGAACGCTATTGTAAGGGCAGACGCGCTTAGACTGAACACAATAGCAATAGGAATAAAGAAAATACATTTATTTAACAGCAAAATCAGACTTATAAATGTGAAAGTTTGTGAGTGTGTTTGTATGTTTGTTACCTCTTTACGATCAAACGGCTGGACCGATTTTTATGACATTTTGTATGGAGGTAGCTGGCACTTTGGATTAACACATAGGCTATTTATCCCGTATTTCTGTAAAAGGGTTTTTACAAATAATTGTACACTTCATTTTTATATAATAAACAAGAAACTAGATGGCGTCAGCATTTCTTTACTGTCCATCTCTGAGGAGGAATGCCGAAACAAATTCAAGGGTCAATGTCTCTTTGATGTTAAATATGTTATGTTAGAACGTGTGACGGTGCAACCCTAATACTGGACACTTCAATTGCTCTCAGTAGAATTGAATGTATCTGTAAGTGCTTTGCACGTTTGATTATATTCTGCCACTGTTCTAATCACCAGGTACTACAACACTACTCGTAATTATCTGCTATACGTGTGTCCTTATAACAACGCAATATATCTATGTACAGGTTTATTATAATGTACTACCATCATTTGGGACTAAATCAATCATATAAAACAATAAAACTTAATACGCTAATCCCTTCTATCTTCTTCACTGTATTGACAAGTCTCATTACACCAAATAATTATTAAAGTCCATGTTCAAGTGCATTGTCAATGTCGAAGCACGCGTTGTATTGTGACGTTAACACTAAAAATTAAATGGCATTACTTTAATTGTTTTAGAGTTGAAATTCTTAAAAAATCATTTCACTTACATAATAAGGCCACGGTTCGAACGGAGGCGACAAATGATTTGTCTGATCGTCAGAACTCTCACTGGTCAAGTGTCCAGGCGACTGAACGTGATCCCATTGCGCAAACAATTCACCACAACACAGTATCACATACACAAACACACTATTAACACGCATCACAGTATACAATACTCTATATAGATCACTAAAAACAAATTGTCTGTTAGGGCTCAGTAAACAGATACAGCTCGCTGTTTGCCCCGTGAACACGTTTCACATAAGCGAATTGTTTCATGATTAAGATATGGAAGTGTTATCAATTTCGGTCCAATCTGTCGATAATGCCGACGACTCGAGTGTGGCTGACGTTGGATACTGATATGATAAGATTAATTTATTTGTATACAGGCGTATGAGCGTAAAATAACTGTTTTGTGCATTGTCATGTGTAGTGAATCATGATATTTGTATGCGTGGAATTGTGAGTTAACTTAGTGATCCGTGCACTCTGCACGGGAGATTATCTTGTTGTCAACTGCTGACAAAGAGAAATGCAAAGCCATTTTTTTTACATGTAATATAATCGATTTAAATGTAATTTTCTTTTTCAACAGAAAAAATATTGTTTTGCTTAAGATTTAGTAGAGCTTAGTATAAAAGCTACGCTTCAGAGACAGTTAAGTAAATTATCTAATTGTAGGGTCTAAGTGATGTTCCTTTATCGATAATACTTAACGTAGAATTATATCGATAGGACTATCAGTACTGTACCGTCATGATTAAGTTAATTAGTATTTTGTTGACATCCGTTTTTCTTTTGATTGATTTTCTTATAATATGTGCGTAGATAAGTAGCATCCTTATTATGAACTTGTAGATTTTTTCATAAGAAGTCTTAGTCCTGCATACATGGCATTAATATAGTTTGGAAAAGGTTTTTTTTGGATTTTTAAAATGTATTATCGACTACCAAAACATGAATAAATATGTCTAAGTATGCCTTTACATAGAAAACTTAATAGTCATTAAATCTTAAAAAGGATGGTTTCCAAATCGGAATCACTATCCATCTTATTAAAAACCATCGTAGAAAACCAAATAAAATTAGGTTTCTGTTATGACTGTTGTGTGTGTATTTTCGATTATCTCTATGGTATAATTTATAGATACGAGCTTATACGAACGGATCATATATTATAGTAGTTAAGATAGTGGGTTTGATATGGTACCTACTTGACTATTTCATAAGTATCTGTCAAAATATCGATACATGCCTGAAGCACGTCACTATTACTCAAACGGTTGGTTCTGGTCTTATCGTATGGTTTATGAACAACCTGGTATCAGAGTTTAAACCGCCTTACGCTTTGCACACCGTTAAAAAATCTCTCCCGATGGTTTACCGTTTTTAGCAACTGGTAACTGATTTAGAACTCCTGATTATGCATTTATGAATTCGAAAATACATTGGTGCGTGCCGGGGTTTTAATTTGCGACTTTTGACTTGGCAGTCCAACGGTCTCACCACTCGGTTACTGCTGATATACAACCAATAAGAGGTGGATTCTCAAAATTTCTAAATGTTCGAAATATAATTTCGTTGTAGTGTTTCTGCCTTGATGGCACATTTTAACTTTATCGCCTGTATTTGACATTGAAGTCTTGAATGGAGTTGTATTTAGGTACCTTTCAATTTTCATTTTAACAAAACCTATAAGATTTAGCCTCTAAATAGGTATTTGTAATTTAAGTTATTGAATCAATTCCTTTTGAACTTGAAACCCTTATTTCAATCAATTAAATTCCAAAGATATATTCGTCGCTACAAGAAACAACATTTTCAAAATATAAGGACGGGTATATAGGATAGGGATACACATACAAATATTATGTAGGTATATGGTATGTGATAGGTACTAAGTGAAGCCTAAAAATTACCTCTATATCAATTTGACCACCGACCATCATTAATTATTGAAGCATAATCACACAATAACAATGCCAGCGTGTAAGTAAGTTCCTCGCAGAGCAAAATAACCAGCAAAGGATCCATCCTAATACAGAGACAGAGAACGATAGATACAATTCATCCAAACTCCAATAATTGCTTTGTTTTAAATACAGCAAGCGATCCAAATGAAACAGCTAAACTGTGCAGTCAACAGCAAACAATACTAAAAGTGTTAATGCTACTATTATCAAAACATATAAAGGGCAAGATACACAATCAATATGGACGGTACAATGTAAACAAATGCGTAACGTTATCGAATGTGTGAAAAACTGTAGACTGTAGGGTCAATTCTCGTAACTTATGACGTTCTCCAACAGTTCTATAGCGATGTACTTTCGATAAAAACCAATGATTCTCAATACGAAAATTTTTGGTTTTTATCGAAAACACATCACTATTGTACTACTTGTGTTACGAGAATTGACCCACTGAACACCTTTGTACACAGCCAGCAACAATACGAATATTATTATTATTCTATAGGGGATGACATTATTGTTTTTATGTTTCTTGTTTCATTGGTCTTGTGCCACAAGCTGACGTTGGATTGTTTTGCGGATTATAGGACTGCTGGGTATTTTGAACCCAGCTTACTAAAAATAAAATTAAAAAGCACCCAAGAATAAAAGTTCGCAGCAAAATAGGAGTCGGCGCGACTGCTGAGCACGAGGTCCTGGGTTCAAATTCTGGGTCGGGCAAAGTGTTACTGGGTTAAGCCGGAGTCTAGATTTGTGCCCGGTTGATGGCAATAGGCTCGCCCCCTATTACATTGGGACATAAAACATAACTGGCGAAATGTGGGTGTACTATATGTGCACCTCTGCCTACCCCTTCGGGGAATACAGGCGTGATGTTATGTTATGTTATGTATTGCCTTTTCAGATTGTCTAACAACGCCTACACTATACTTCTCATAAAACTACATAAGTGCTACATACTCTAATTAATTGATGACGCGTTTTGAACATAACTGGTAATTAGAGTGTATTATTAGCACACATATTGTCCCGTGCTGGTATCAAAACTCAATCATAGCCTTATCAACTGAATTTGTTCGGGAAAACATATTTAATTAAAAGTAATTGCTTCTGAGATTCCTAAGTTCAAAAATACTTATCGTATTACTTGTGCTTTCATCGTGTTTTAATGAAAACAGAATTATTTGCCAACAAATACAATCTTCGCAAAACTATCTTACTGACCGTGGCCATGAATTTCTTCGTTTCAAGGAGCCTGTTCAGCTAAATAAAGATTGCCGAATAGCAAAACAATTTAAGCGAGAGAAAGCAATGTATCTGGTCTGTTTATGCTGAATAGGTGTGAGTTTATGTAACCTCTATAGTTAGGTATGTGATAGATGGTCGGAGTAACAGTTATTCACCTCGCTAAGTACCAATCGGCGAGTTTATCTATAGTTAAATTTAGGCTAGGTGAGATAATAAGAATGAATACACAGCATTGAATGGATGTTGGTAGGGTATGGGAGAGGAGAGAGTCGTGAACGATTGTAAGTGTCCATGTTTAATGGAATTGTCGTATCGTCCTCATCTTATCAAGGCGATTATTAAATTAGCTTGGAGGCAATGTCAGTAGCGTCGTATTATTCGTCGTGGTATTATGGTTTTATATCATTACATTCGACTTAAGGCTGTCATTGGTCGTATACGTGCCCGACTTGGGCTTTCACCTTTGGGGATGGTATTGGACTGGATACAACACCATTTAGTAGTACATCTACATCGTCGGATATCTTGCTACTACAGGCACGTTAGGTACTAATTCAGACAAAAAAATGCTAATACATAGACAATTAAAATTACTCACATTGTCTGTAGACGGCGACTCCTCGCTGGAATCCTCAAAGAACTGGATATCATCTGGTTCTGTTGTCACCGTGGTCGTAGTGTCCGTCGTCTGGCCGAGAAACCCCGTGATCGAGTTCAGTAAAACATTCTTCTCTATGACCAGGGATTTCTTTGTCACCACATTCGGAGGCGGCATCACCTTTGCCGGCAGCAGACCCATCTCCTGGGTCCGAAAGTTCTCCGTTGGCGTCGAACACATGACCATGCAGTACATCACCGCATGCCATATCCTCATTTTGACCACATTCTAATTATTAACAATTTAACACTAACACTCATAGAACAACACTTTATATTTTTGGAACATTTTTAAAATTGGTACTTTTCACTACGGGAGGCACATGACTGGCTGGTTTGGTTTGGGTTGGCTATTAAAACGAAGGATTTGGTAAAACGAGTTTAGTTTTTTAGCATCTTAATCGATTACCTATAACTCCGAACAATATATGCTGTTTAGCAAGTTATAGATCAATCAAATCTATAAGATTTACGTGAATCGGTTCGTATATCCTCTAGCATTTCTCTTTAACTATTCCGGTCAGTAGGGATGTAGTGTATAATTATGTGTTAAGGAAACAGCTATTTATTTCCGCGCTAAAGGCCATCATTAATTAGGGTGCAGATATATTTACCCTCTAATCATTATTTACCGTCAAAATATGTTGTTACTCCCACTTCTACCGGTGAGGGGAATAACCGTAACTAGGCAACAGGGAAGACATAGTTATTAAATATTATTGTTTTTGCGAGTAGGCTTACTGCTAATGATTAATCGGGTTGAATGTAGTAGTAATGTCCGCTAAGCAGACACAAAAATTAAACAATCGAAATGTACAGTAATGTAGTGCGCTGGACAGTGAAAGGGTTTATGGTAAAGTAAAATAAACATAACATCACGCCTGTATTCCCCGAAGGGGTAGGCAAAGGTGCACATATAGTACACTCACATGTCGCCAGTTATTATGTTATAGATCGTAATGTAATAGGGTCATTATTACCGGAGTCAGGCATGCCGTGCTGATACCGAAGATTCTAACTCTGGGCTTTGTGCTCAGCCGTCGCGTTTAGCAACCACTAGACCGATGAGGCAATCAGTTTTGTATAATATTAATTGTGAACATTAAAATAAACAAAGACACGAAAACGGTATAGATACATATTGTGTCAGACTAGACATGACCAACCCTTACCATGAACACTTAAAGCAGGACGGTTTACGTTGTGAAAGCGAGAGGCAGCATTACACTCCACGTAGCGGCGCGCGGCATCTCTCTTTCACATCGTAAACTGTCCTGTCTCTACTCGGAATATTAAAAACATGTATTATGATATTATTAGACATTCGAAGTATGTAAATTCTTATTAAAATAAATAAACGGTGCTCTAACATTTCGTAAAACTGAAAATTTACAACTCCGCAATGCTAATGTAAATTTACAACAGGCAGAAATAATATTGACTGAGCAATTATATTTTCTGCACTTGTTTTTGCTTGACTAACGTCATCACATCAGACGTCCACTGTTGAACAAAGGCCTCCCCCATAGGCAAGCGGGGGGCAGGGGGTTCCTTAATCCCCTCGCTTGGCAAGCAGCTTGGGGATCGCAGTATTGGTGGCGAAGTTACAGCAGAGGCTGCTGCCCATCTTCTGGATTTTCCCATAATGGCCTCTTACGACACTCACGAGGGGAAAGGGGGTGGTCAATTCTAGGCCGGATACCACTCTGCACCACTCTTACCTAACGTACTAGCCAGTAAACAGATACAACGCATATTTTACGAGTATGCTTACATTCCGTAAACCGTTTTGTTTTTAGCTTTGCGTCGGCTCGCGAACTATAGTTATATTGAAGATATTGATTTTATTATCGTAAGAATTTTGAAGGCCAGCTCTTGTTATTTGTAGGCATGCTTATCATGTGTTTGGTGAGGGGTAGGCAGAGACCTGGGTTTCTGTACACCCATATTTCGTAAAATACACTAGGTATATTAGAAATTTCGTTTAGTCCCATTTCTATGACCCGTTCCCACTTATTTTGCAGATTACGAATGCTCTCGACCCTTACAATTTTTATTTAGAACACTAAATAAAAATCTAGGTTCATTTTGTAGAGGCCAAGGCCCTTGACATGAGAGGATAGTAAATTCGTGACATTTTTTCGGGATGGGTTTATGCGGGGGGTCTAATAGGGCGTAACCGGTCAAAGGCGAGATTGCGAATTTAAACGATGCTACCGCTGGCGCCCCCTGCAGGCTTTGAACCTCGACTTGGTGCATCGCTGCCTAACATAAATTCTTTACAGAATAGTCTTTATATTTCACGAATTCCCAGTTTAAGGGTCTTATTAACAAGTCTAAGTTTCAAATTATTCCGCCGTTGCGTGTTACGTTTGTTTTTGACCGGCCTCAAAAAAGGAGAAAGTTCTCATTTTGTCGATTCTTTTTGTGTGTATGTAACTTTGTAATTTATGAACCGATTCGAAAAAATATTTTTATCTTAAAAAGTTATGTTATATGTACCTAATTCCACGATTTTATACCTTGTTGGGCTGGAACACCTAATTGAGTAGGTTTTCTCAACTGAATACACATCCCGTTACGGTTTACGACGTGGAAGTGGAAGCAAGACGCCGCTTCGTTCTCTCTAGTGAACTACGGCTTCTCGCTTCCACAACGTAAACTACCCTGCTTGAAGAGTTCATGGTATGGGGGCTAATTTCGTTCAAAATCTCTCGACTATTAAGATTTAACGAACGATTACAATTACACAATTTGCTTATTTGTCACACCATGATACAATGTAAAACATGAATACAAGGACAATAATGGAGAATGGAATCTGGAATTTGTTTTACAGGAGTTTCCGCTTAAAGTCCATTTTCCTTATTACAATTTGAATGCCTCCCAAAATAACTTGGCATTAGCTGAAGAAATTACATTATTGATTAAAATTTTATTTTTATCGCGTAACGAACACCACCTAAATACAATTAGAAACAAGTTTCTGAACATTTTATTGCTTAATTGTGGAGATTTTAAATTTTCACAGATTAGAATTAAAAACTCTCTTAAATTAGAAACTAAGTATAACTTAAATTGATGTATATTTCTTTTATTTAAACTTAAGTTGTGCTATTTTAGAGCCGCTTGGGGTCGAAACACTGGGGGCAGGGGGTCCTAGCGCTCGTGCCTTTTTTAAAGAACTAGCCAAACGAAAATAATTAAGCTTTATTGATTAAGCTGACTGTTCTATTTATTTGCGTCGGAAGTTTGCGGGTGTTGGCTGCTACAGTTGCCGCTATAGTGCGATCCTACTTCGAGCGCTACTTAGGATCGTAGGTAGACTGATTTGTTAGAAAGGCTGTAAACAAGTCAAGTAAGTCAACCAACATTATCGTAATTAGATTGACGATGTAAAGGACCTTTCGTTGTAACGAAGTCTGGTAAAACTTAGTCCTGCCTGGATTTTCGGCAACAATTTTTACGTCGACACGATTGGCGCTATTGGTTTAGTAATAGACATTTCGCTGAGGGTTCAATCCCCGCACGAGACAAATCTACCTGAGTGTGATCTAGTGATTTATTGACTCGAGTCTGCGTGTTTATGCAAGAGGTATTTTCTGTGTTAATTTAAATACTTCTTTGATATTTGTATGAAAATGGTTATGATGTGGGATGAACTTGACACCTTAAAAAGCTTGTCCGATGGATATCTAGTCTTAGAGGTAAACCTTTCAGGAGACAACAGATACGTCAAAATTTTAACAATAAGATCGAGGGACAGGAAATCCATTAGCGTTAATTCAACTCTACTGTCTCGTTCGCCCATTAAAGACAAGAGAAAACTCCTTAATAATAAATAAGTGAACCACTACCTAATTTAGGACTTTATAATGTCCCTGAACTTCGAATTAAAACCTTTTGCGGCAAGCTAACAAAATTTGTAGGTAATTTGCGAAGTGTTTCTAAATTATTCATTTGACAGCACCCTAATGGATATTTAATCCTAATTTTGTAAGAGTTTTAAGCACTGTTACCGAAAGTACTATAAGTACCGAAGTATTATAAGGATTTTAGGGCCCAGAAAAGAGGTACGTTTAGTATATGCATCATTTATTTATTTAAACAGTAAGGTCATTAACGATTATTCTAAAAACCTTCATATAAAGGTGAAATCAAGCCAGATCAACATCGCGACATTCATCGCCTCGTCTCATTGCACATCCTGAGCATACATTATTCGGAAGATACCTACTATTTCCAGATCCTTACCATGACCTGTTAAAACAGGACAATTTATTTTTTGTTTTAAAAATAACGTCGCCCCACACTAGGAATTTCTCGTGAGCAGTGGGTGGGTTTCACAAACATGTAATATCACATACACAAACACCCAGACTCGGGATAAACTTCTGTGGTTCGCACATAATTTTGCCCAGTACGGGAATCGAACCCGCAACCCTTACCGCAGCAGTCCGATCACTTAGCCACTGCGCCAATCAGATCGTCAAATTACCTACTAGGTTATCTTCAAACTACTAAATAAGTGAAGGACCTGTCAACCTGTTACTTTACAAGATTGCTAATGGACTTATGCACGCCATAATACATTATGCCCTATATCGAATAACACACAACTTAAAAGCATACAAAAATAACAAAAGTGAAGGGTCAACGAAGAAACGTGAAGGCCCGGTTCCAAGTTAATTATTATCTATTAGGTATATCAAAGGGTGCTTTGACCAAGGATGATATTAAATGTACATTATGAATATCATAATTATTAATTAAAGTACCGTCTGAGCTAGCTTAACAACAGGTCGGGGATCACATGATCATGTTTTTTTAAAGTTATTAAAGGATTATTTCTCTCGAAAATAAAATGTACCTACACTTAATTGAGCAGCGAACATGAATATGTATAATTTTGTAATTATTATAACTATAATGCTGTTTGGAATAGGAGTTATTTAATTAGCGAGTGCTGTTAATAATATTTTATTTATGATTGAAGATTTATTTCGTAGTAGGCGGGAATCGAACCTGCGACTCTAGGACATCAGTGATTAGCAGTCGCGCTTAGCAACCACTAGACCAACGAGGCAGTAACGAATAGAATTCACCTTTATACAAAAATATAAAGCTAAGATTAATGTTTTGTTTTCATTCGAGAATACATTACATAATATGATTATGATTGCACTATATCATTGAGAAACACTGATGTTTATCCTAGCACAAAAACTTAGCTTTTCAGTAAATCATTGGTGCAAAATAGATCGTACTGCGAATTTTTATTGCTACCTGTACTATAATACACAGTACCGTACTATATTTTGAGGAGATCAAGTGAGGAGTACCCTTAACCGACGAGCGAGTATGAGGAATGTGATGCAAGAGAATGAGGCAGAAGTGTGTCAGGATTGTAGCAAGTGGAAATCCGTGGTCTCTGCTGACCGCTCTGGGTAATAGGCGTGACTTTATGTATGTATGTACCAACAAGGCGGTCTAAGTATAAATTCACAATTAAAATATGTATGTTTGCTTATTTTACAGACAGCTAGAGTTTAAAAACAGCCTCCTTTTTTACTATAATAACTATCGTGAGTGTTATCCATATTATCTACTATATATACCGGTTGTACTCACGTTGATATTCGGGAATGCCCGACTAGTTTCGGACTCTAATGGAGCCCTTATTCATGAGCAGGTGACGACCGTCCGAAACTAGTCGGGCATTCCCGAATATCAACGTGAGTACAACCGGTATACGAGGGTCAAACTGAAAGTTCTTAGAACTGGCCACTTATAAACAATATAATAAAAAAATAATTCTAAAATTTGAAAATAGAACTCTTTGCCAATATTACTGAGTATATATTTCATTAATTTGTCATTTGTTTTACGATTTGGCGGCAAATTGAAAATTGTCTGTGTCACGTCAACATGAATTTAACACGAGAAAATTTTCGTGCAATGATTTTTTATGACTTTCGATGTCATTTAAGTCAACAAGAAAGTTATGATAGACTACGATTGGCCTTTCACGATGAAGCCCCATCTCGTGCGACAGTTTACAACTGGTTTAATGAGTTTAAATGTGGTCGCACTAATCTCACTGATGATTTACGTGAGGGACGGCCTTCTACGGCGACGACTGAAGATAACATCTGTGTTGTGCGGCGTATGATAGAGACTGACAAAAGAGTGACCTATCAGCAGATTCGGACAAGCTTAGGCATCGGTATGAGTCAAGTGCACAAAATCCTCCACGAACATTTAGCAGTCAGGAAGCTTTGCGCCCGGTGGATACCTCATAATTTGACTGAGGCTCAAAAACTCCATCGTGTGGATTGGTGCCGTAAAATGATTGAAAGATTTAACGGAGGTGACTCAAATGCTGTGTTCGACATACTAACAGGTGACGAAAGCTGGATTTACTGTTATGATCCTGAAACCAAAAGACAATCTGCTCAGTGGGTGTTTCCTTTCGAGAGGTTGCCAACTAAAGTGAAGAGAGATCGAAGTGCGGGAAAAAAAATGGTGGCCTCGTTCTTTGGAAGGATAGGTCATTTCGCAACAATTGTGTTAGAGGATCAAAAAACAGTTTCTGCAGAATGGTACACTACCAATTGTTTGCCACTTGTCTTGGAAAAAGTTCGAGAGAAACGACCTCGCAGTAGGATCCTCCTTCACCACGACAACGCCTCGTCGCACACCGCTAAGCGAACGATCGACTATTTGGCGACATCAAACGTTGAATTACTGGGTCACCCGCCGTATAGCCCCGACCTCGCCCCTTGTGATTTTTATTTATTTCCAAAAATTAAAGAAAAACTTAAAGGAAAGCGGTTTATGAATGCTGAAGAAGCGGTGGCTGCGTATCGCGATGCCATTGAAGAGAACCCTAAAGACGAGTGGGCAAAGTGCTTTTTCCAGTGGTTCCATCGCATGCAGCGGTGTATTGACGTGAATGGACAATATTTTGAAAAGATATAATAAAACTAATAACTGGCTAATGTAATCAGTTTTTGATTTTCTAAGAACTTTCAGTTTGACCCTCGTATATAGTACATAACAGCCTCCTTACCATGAGTTCCTATAGCAGAACAGTTTACGTTGTGGAAGCGAGACGCCACATTATACTGCACGTAGCATCTCGCTCCCACAACGTATACTATCCTGTTTAAAGTTCATGGTATGGGGGCGTATTTCCCTTTCCGTGTTCAACTGGCGACATCGGTCTCGCGAAATCCACACGCTTTTGTTTTGCTACGGAATCCTACGAGTCCGTGCTCAATTCGCGTCAACTGAGCACGCCTTTGTGATCAAGTGGCGCTGGGTAAGGTTTAACAAAATCGTGTGCAGTTGAACACTTTTTTGACTTGACTCTTAGAATGTTTTGAGTCTTCAAAAGCGTGTTGAATCAGCGACGGTATTATTCTATAGTAGATAGTAGGTTGTA
Organism: Abrostola triplasia; assembly: GCA_946251915.1. NCBI lineage: Eukaryota > Metazoa > Arthropoda > Insecta > Lepidoptera > Noctuidae > Abrostola > Abrostola triplasia. Next base: position 9,369,283 of record OX276432.1, on the reverse strand, counting down.
TTATTAACTCAATATGATTTCAATGAAATATTACAATACAATTAATGAAACATTCATTATCAGCACAAAAATAACAAAAAAAAAAGACCGACATAACAACTATTTTGCGGAACGTTTGTTTTGGTCTATGTTCATAGTGATATTGTGTGCACTGAATTCTACCACTGCTGGGTAATTGTTTTTGATGCCGTCTCGAAATAGATGTAGGTTGGACCTTTATTTTTCGTGAACGTCGTATTTTCTTATCATGCATGTATGAAACAATAGAGGAAGGAGTTTGCAATCGAGATAGTTCAGATGAATATTTTTTCAGTATTTGTATTCGCTAAATCAGTACGGATTTGTTTCGAATAGACAGGTTAAAAAACCGTGTTCAATTCAATTGGACACTATTTTGTAAAACATCTTTTAACGTTGCTTGATCGCAAAAGCGTGCTCAGTTGACGCGAATTGAACACGGGCTCGTAGAATTCCGTAGTAAAACAAAAGCGTGTGGATTTCGCGAGACCGATGTCGCCAGTTGAACACGGAAAGGGAAATACGCGGTATGGGGGCGGTGTGCTCTAAAGTCTGGATACATGCCTGTGTACTGTAATCACGGATTTTAACCATTTCGGTATTACAACGAATCCGAAACGGGATTTCTGGGTATAAGTATGTGGTACATTTTTATATTTACATTTTTGTATTACGTATGTTTCACGCACGATATCACAACATAGGAAATTATAAAGAAATAATGTTGCGCACGTGGACTTTTCTTCTTTTCTTTCTTTCGACTCGCTATCAAATAGGCGTGACGTAACCACGTGACCAAAGCAGATCAGCTGCTCCGATACATCAACTCGGCTACAGGTAGGCGACGTGACACCGCGCTTTCGGCTCGTCGACATAGTATGTCCCCGTCATAGACGGAACATTATATTATCATAATTATCATTCCCTGCCTGTCTCGTTGGTCTAGTGGTTGCTAAGCGCGACTGCTGAGCACGAGGACCTGGGTTCGAATCCCGGGTCGGGCAAAGTGTTACTAGGTTTTTCCATTAGGTAATTCTTAGTAGCAGCACGGAGTCTGGATTTGTGCCCGGTTGATGGCAATAGGCTCGCCCCCTATTACATTGGGACCTAAAACATAACTGGCGAAATGTGGGTGTACTGTATGTGCACCTCTGCCTACCCTTTCGGAGAATACAGGCGTGTGGTTATGTTTTGTTTTGTTATTATTCCCCATACATTTATCATTTTCAATTTCTATTCATCAAGCATGTCTGAACTTTATATTCAAAACCTAGCAATGCTAAGCAAAATATGAATGCTCATTTCTCTTTATGATATACCGCCCCCAAATGGCACGTTACAGATGGTATGTCGTATGATCCCGTCACCCTTATGTAGTCAAGTCACGACGGTATGACGACTCGTTCCATAATCATTACTCGTTGCTACCCACATAAAATAACTGCTTCCTTACGAGAATTAGGAAGGAATAAAGACATTAATGACAAAGTATAGGGGTGTCAAGGGGCGGGCACTTGGACAAGGTCTGATAAAAATAGGAATACGACAAAAAATGAAATATAGGGCAGTAGTGTTTGGCACAACTAGGTCCGCATTATATGTAATTTACATCGCTTCTTTACCGTATAACGGATTCTTTGCGGGATAAAATGTGGCCTATATACCACATAGGCTAGGCTAAGCCTTAGGATTTGGGGAAACTATAAATTATACAATAATCTAAAGTAACAATAATAATCACGACTGTAACAACTAAGTAGAAAAACTACTTATTTATTTAATTAACTTTATTTCTATTGTATAACTAAAACCCTTATAGGTTTCATTATCATGTTGTACGTTAATCTATGGATTACTAGCTGTTGCCCGCGACTTCGTCCGCGTGAATTTCGTGGTATGAAAAATAGATGTTGGCCGATTCTCAGACCTACTCAATACGCTTACAAAATTTCATGAGAATCGGTCTAGCCGTTTCGGAGGAGTATGGGAACGAAAACTGTGACACGAAAATGTTATATATATAGATTATGAAATATTAATCAATGTGAACCCTCCCATCTGTATTGCCCCAAGGAAAAGGCAGGAGTTTTGGCTATTTACAGAAAATCATTATCAAACAACCTAATACCTGGAAATCCGAAAAAAGAAACACTCAACGCTACTGTTACGGACCGGATATTAAACATAACATAACATCACGCCTGTATTCCTCGAAGGGGTAGGCAGAAGTGTACCTATAGTACACCCACATTTCGGAAGTTATGTTATAAGTCGAATTTAATAGGGCCAACTGGGCACTAATCCAGACACTGTGCTGCTAGTCTCCTACTGAGAATTACTCGGATGCGCCACAGGTCCCCAGGTTGGCCGTTGTACATCTGACAATATCGTGTTTATAAAACGCAACCATGATACAAAATAAAAGCCTAGAGACCAAGTTTAAAAAAAAATTGAATGAATTAATGTTTTACGGGAAAATCTCCGTGTTTATAAAGCGAGTATTCCTGGCCACCGCCATTTTCCACGTATTATCGCAACGTAGAAAAAGTAATTGATATAAAATATTCACTGGCTTTCTCTGTGAAATCCTGTTACAGTAATGTTTAACAGTTTTGTATGATTACTTCCATTTCGACGAATGTTTCGTATTATCCTACAATTGATCTTGCAATAGGCTCGCCCCCTATTACATTGGGACCTAAAACATAACTGGCGAAATGTGGGTGTACTATATGTGCACCTCTGCCTACCCCTTCGGGGAATACAGGCGTGATGTTATGTTATGTTTTTATGTTGCAAATAAATAGTCTAGGCAGTAGCCATCTTACAACACACTTATCCGTCAACAGGTTGAGGTCCGTTATAAAAGGTGCGCCAGGGGGTAAGTAGGTACTACGTCATAATTCACACAGGGACGTATTTAATGACCTTCGCACAGTTAATTTATGGTATCTCAGTTAGTAAAATAGGAGTTTCGACTTTACGATTGGTAAATAAATCTGTTTCGAAATTAATATAAACATAGCATCACGCCTGTATTCCCCGAAGGGGTAGGCAGAGGTATAGATATAGTATACCCACATTTCGCCAGTTATGTTCTAGGTCACAATGTAATAGGGGGCGAGCCTATTGCCACCAATAATATCTTTTGCGGATAAGCATTAAGTAATTAAGTTGGTAATTACGTATAATAATAACATAACATAACATCACGCCTGTATTTCCCGAAGGGGTAGGCAGAGGTGCACATACATCTAATACACCCACATTTCGCCAGTTATGTTTCAGGTCCCAATTAGGTATAATATAAATGAATTTATAGGGCTGGCTTGCACCTAAATTGGTTATTAGTTCCTAATAAATTGAGAGATAAAAAAATTGTTGCGGAGTTATTAGGTATCTTACGCATTGTGTGTAGTAATTATATTCAGGAAGAAACGACTTTGTAATAAACTACAGCATCATACCTACCAATGGTTACGGTATTAAAATATTAATATTATCAAGATACTGATATGAAGATTAATATCGAAATGTTTTACATATTACAAATACAAAATTCCGATGAAAAAATTATCCAAATATTCACTTACAAATACGAAATTTCTTTGAGATGAATTATTATTAGCTCGCTTCAAAGGTATTTAATTTGAACCAAAAGGTTTTCGTTGTAGGCGTTATAAATAAAGCTTAAAATTCCAAACACGGAAAACAGTACGATCTTGTTATTCCATAGAACATTGATTCACAAACACTTTTATGTAATACTCAGTGGGTAGTTTAATCTCTTTTAATAATTAAAAAAATACGTTATTTTTTTTTTAACTTGAATTTAGAGTTCTTTTCGACTCTTAACGAGAGGGTTTGCAGCGCGTACCGTTGGGCGGTATCGTTTGGGCGGGCTGCCCTAACGAGAGTCGCGGAAACACTGACGGTACGTCATTCTAGCGACCTCAACATGCTACTATTGGATCGTAACTCACTCGATTATCGCTCACAAAATTAATTCCGTTATCTTATTGAGGTTTTGTACTTTAGCGTGATATTATTACATATATGATCACGCTTATATTATCAGAAAGGGTAGGTAGAGGTGTATAGTACACCTATATATACATAAGTTATACGTCCTAATGTATGTGCAATAGGGAGCGAGCCTATTGCCATCAACCGGGCACAACTCTAGACTTATAAGAATTACCTAATGGTAAAATCCGATAACACTTTTACCTGACCAGGGATTCGAACCTCGTGCTCAGTAGTCATACTTGACCAACAAGACAGTAATATTCTTACAAAAGTTATAATGCCATTATCCTCGAAGCAGAGGTGTTTTCCTTCATTAAGAGTGTATCTATGTACACTTACGCTTACATTTCACTGATTATCGTGACCCATGTGAGGTGCCAACCCCGGGATCGCCACCTCTATTTCTATATCTATTCGACATATTTTCCGGCGAAGGAAGAAAAGCGTATTCTTATTACACCCATGGGCGATGATAGTGTTATTGTATTTTAATAATATAAATTTGTAAGAGTTTTGTCACTCATTTACTTTTGCACTAAACAAGTGAATGCCTTTAGAAATTTAGTACCTATCTAAATTGTAACATTAATTTCGTAAGTGTCATGCATTTAACATTGTTGGCATTTGAAGCAGTCTGCACTAAGCTTTTAAGTGACACTTGGAACTCTTGGAAGTACCCAGCGACGCCCTGAGCCGAGGTCCGAACCCCTCGCGGGGGTGCCCTTAGGCACTGTCGCCTAGTTTGTAGTTTTTAGTTTATTAGCCTGGCTGGAGGTCTTTTATTAGGTCTCGCCAAACTACCGGTTAAACAGTAAGAGCTCCTTCAGAGCTAACTGCGAGAGACAAGTTCGAAAAATAAATCTTGGAAGTACCTAGGTAGTAGGTTAGTTATTTGGGACAAGCCCACCACTCATGCCCATCATTGCAACTCCTGTAAGCCAGGATCTACAATGATAACCGTTGAGAACCATCGAGGCAATGAAGCTCGAGGCGTCCCAGAGAAATGACTCGACTGTCTTGGAACCCGCAACGAAATTAATCATAAAAGAATATATAGGAGGAGTAGGAATATAAATTTAGTCCGACTTCCCTCCATAGCAAGCGGGAGACACAAAGATTAATATGCCAGAAGCATAAAAAATATGGGATCCACAACTGAGATAAGCCCAGTCGCTAAGCACCACGGGTATAAAAGTTAAAAACTACTGGGTCCTAATTGTTATTTTGATTCCAATAGTAGGTATGGCAAAAACGTCTGAAAGCACGGAAATTTGATCTGGTCGCAACAAGGTCCTCATAATAAATTACACCGGATGTAACATATATGCTGTCTAACAAGGTATTACGTTCATTCTGCCATAGACCACACTCCCACAGGATATGATGTGCTGTTTGCTCGTATTCACAATCTGGCGTTGAGCAGTGGCACAGAGGTGAAGCAACAAGCTTGAAAGAGAAGAGCTTACCCTTAAAGTTACCATGACCCGTCAAGAACTGAGCCACGCAATGATCCACCTCCAACCAAGTCTTTTCCAGGCGCTCGCGAACGGATGGAAAATACTGGTAAAGGTGGCGGCCCTTGATAGATGTATCCCACCTAGATTGCCATTCGTCCAATAGCTCGTTATACACCTCGATTTGGGATTTAAATAACCTGATAATTTTAACGCGGTCCCGTTGTGTTAGAAATTCGGTGTTCATACCCTCTCGAGTGGAGAAGTACATCGCGGCACGTCTTTGTATTTCGAGATCGACAGGTAGCACGCCTGCTAGTACCGGCAGAGCTTCAGTACTGACCGTCCGATAGGCTTTACATAAGAATATCAACGCTAACCGTTGACTTTGAAGCAACTTACGCCGCGCCGCGCCTATTGTGGCTCTATCAGCCCAAACTGGTGAACCGTAGCATATGCATCCTAAGTAAGTTGCCCCGTAGATGGTTTTTAGAGTGTTAAACGAGAGACCCCAAGTTGACGTTGATATTCGTGTTAAGGCATAAAAGTTCTTTTTTGCTTTTTCACCGACGGTTTTAATATGTTCGATAAAAGTAAAATTTCTCTATAGCACAAGACCAAGATAACACACGGATTCCCTTTTTTTAACAGTTACGTTATTAAACTTAATAGAGGGTGACGATTTGACTAGGTAGTAGGTGCCTTACGACAGTTTACTTCTAGGTAAGTTGAATTTATGTGATCGTAAGCAAAGCTAGCGGAGTAAGGCCCTAAGAAAGTGGTGGTCCAGAGGATTCTGTAGAGACCTCCAGCAAGGTGGACTGATGATGTTTTTGCTGTACAGGGAAAAACCTGCATGCAAAAGGCCCTAAACAGGAAACAGTGGTGTTTAAGGGAGAAGGCTTATGTCCAGCAGTGGGTCATATAAAAGCTAATTTACTATAATAACTTTCTTGAGTATTATCCATATCATCTACTATATATACCGGTTGTACTCACGTCGATATTCGGGTATGCCCGACTAGTTTCGGACTCTAACGGAACCCTAGCTTTAGCCGAGCTGTACGGCACGCGACCCCGCCGCGTCACCTGCTCATGAATAAGGGCTCCGTTAGAGTCAGCAACTAGTCGTGTATTCCCGAATATCGACGTGAGTATAACCGGTATATATTATAGTAGATGATACACAAAAGCTGGTGATGATGAAGCAAAACTAGTAGAAAGAAGAAGAAAATAAATAAATATAGTTCTTGATCTATAACTGAAAAAAAATAGCAGCAAACTTAAAAGTCCGGTCGGTTGTCTCCTCTATACAAACCCTTTTAATTTCGCGTTCACTTTGTTTGGAGTAAAACCCAATAGACTTAACCAGATAAGGAAAATACGTTGAAGAAAACCATCAAAACGATTTTAGAAATAACTACTCAAAGCCTTAGAGGGTTACCTGGTAAATTGCTACGCAGGAAATTCACTGATGTAATAATAGACATGTAAGTAGGCAGGATACTTGTAAGATACTGGGAGGATTTGAGGTTATAAATCCTTTATTGTTTGTACGTTTATAGACAGACGTAGACAATCGCAAGGTTAAGTGGCGCTTGACACGGTTAGGCATTGGATGGGTGATCGTTTACAGATATAGCCCCTGTCTAGTAGTCCTTTAAACCGCGGCGGTCTCAGCCTTATATTCTAAATATCCCTGTATATTTTTTTTATAAACGTTGCCCAACCTTATGCATTACTTTTGCATCATGGGTGCGTTTTACAAACATGAAATATCACATAAACAAACTCGGGACAAGCATTTGCAACTCACAGAAACTTTTGTCCCGTGTAAAAATCGAACCTAGCCCAATCGCTCTGTGACTGCGAAAATCAGATTATCAAAGATTTTTGCTTTGGAAAGAACATCAAGGATTTAGTAGATACCTACTTACTTATTTTTAAAACAAAGAAACTGAAAAATGTTATGCTCGAGCTTGATCCCCATACAGCACGTTTATTTTCCAAAGATACTTGAAAATAAAATAATGGCCAAATCAAGCTTCATTTCCTTTTCCATTTTGATCCATATTACCTTAGAGCATTTAACCAATTATATTAATATTGGTTAAATGGTCAAGCATGTTACCTATACCGACTGTGTGAGATTCATTGAGTTTAGACATAACATGCTCCTGAATTAGCACGAAAATACATTTTACATCCAGATAAACATCTTTCGCGGGAATAACGGTTAGTTTAGCTTCGGTAGACTAATACCTAAGTATTCTTAGAAGTCTTACTGAGTACAGACACTCTTTTATAAATCTATTAATAAAGTTATCTTCAAAACATATCGGTAAATAAACGCCTAAGGCTAGGTCCACACGTCAGATTTAGTTTCCGATTGTCTGATATAACTATCTGATCGTATTTACTCGACACACATCCCATTTTTAAAACAGACTTTTTCTGAACTTAACGTCCTGAATACCATCCCGAGTGCTTGCGTACGAAGCGCACAGCAAAGATGGACGACAAATGACTGTGACTTATTGCATATTTATTTGTCGGAAATCGCATAATCGCTCTTAGAAACTTCTGCAAAGCGTTGCCTCCCACCAGTTTCCGACACGGACGTCCGATCGGACTATCGGATGCGTTAAATGTTCAAACAAAATAATGGCTCCAGCGCGTTCCGATAATCTGATTAAAAAATGTGACGTGTGTACCTAGCCTTATTAATGTAAAGCGAATGTGGTCTGATATTAACGAAAGGCGAATATCTCACGATATGGGCTACTTGAACCCGATTGACAAGAAGATAAGTTATAAAGCCTATTTCTGGATGTAAAGATTATTACTATTAGAATAATAATAACTATTAGAGTAATAATATAGAGAACTAGCTGCGCCCCGCGGTGTTACCCGCGACATTTTTTCGGGATAAAAAGTAGCCTATATGTTAATCCAGGGTATAACCTATCTACATACCAAATTTCAACCAAATTGGTCCAGCCGTTTATGCGTGAAAGAGTAACAAACATCCACACATCCATACTCACAAACTTTCACATTTATAATATTAGTAGGATCTATAATAAAAAAACCCTATAAATCCAAGTTTTCATGTGAACTGCTGTAGACTAATCTCATGTTTGATTAATCTACAGAGAGGGAGATAGATATCTATTGTTTTACAAAATGTCAGTACACACTACACAAACAAACACGTCTTTGTCGATGTCAAAAAATAGACAAACACGTGAACTGTGCACTCTACCAATTTCTGCTGCAGTGATAGCCGAGTGGTAGGACCGGTGGACAGCTATGTCAAAAAAATAAGCGATAATAAGCGATAATAAGAAGAACAAGAGGTCCATACTCACTTAGGTATAGTCTCGGACGGCAATCTGCTACCATCGGATCGACCAACCTCGACTTGTCTGTATTGCGGCTTCGGCTTTAAGTTGGATAGCCTCTTCCATGACTCATTTATTTATTTGTAACTTATCTATCGTCGATCTATGAGTCACTCTAGCAATGAGATTCTTCAGCACCGTCAGAGGTACACCAACACATTTACAAACTAAAACCTTCAAATACATTCGACTTCGTTCTGAAAGTTTACATTGCGGCAATGACGTTTGAAGTATAATTACTACCTACCCGCCGCTTTTTAAAGTTTGAGTGTCATAAAATATTTACTATCCATAATTTTCTTAGTTGCGTTCTCAAATGTTGCTCTAACTACCTAGCGACTACGCTTTTTAAACTGTAGTATCATAAAATATATATTACCAATAATCTTCTTTCAAGTTCCGTTCTTGCGCTTCTTTAACAGCCAACAACTTCGCTACGTCAATAAAACTCCATTCTTTAAATCAATAAACTTTTATTTGACATAAAATAAAACGCACAGCACTTCTTAGACATCACAAGATAGAAAACATTACATTGGGGTACATTATTAGATCCGACACTCTTCCTACAAAATAATTGAACATTACAACACTTATAACTACATCAGTCATTCACACAATAAAACTAGTACTACTTTAGTAAAAACTTGATTTGAATATCGTTTTAGATTTTCGATTAGGCTGTTTAGTAATATCATAGCCTTGAAAAAATTAAAAAAAAATCTCTATTTGATTAGATCACTCATACTTAAGAATTTGATCTGAATTTTGATTGATTTGTTTACAGTTAGAATTCATGCAAAGTTTACATTAGAAATGACATTGGTCTATTAGTGTTGCTAAGTTATGTAATCAACAGAAAGACCGTGTAGGTGTAGAGGAGTTAGCGATTAAAACGGCCTCAGTGTTGCCAGTTGTAATTAAAGCTGTCGTGTCTTAACTGATTTAGAACTGTTGGTACGATAATCGAGACCAAGTTGATATCGAATAAGTCTACTTTTTAAATCGATGACGAAAATATTTTTTAGATTTTCTGGCATTTATGACCACGATCTACGTAAACTTTGCATACATACACAATTACGATATCGATATTTAAAATCAGTATTACCAAACTAATTAATTGTACACACAAAAATATTATAACAAAATATACTTTAGTACTATTTATGTGCTTGTTAGTAAATAAAATAAAGCGTATAGACACTGCAATAAAATTAAAAACAGTTTTTTTTATTAAACTTATAAATAATAAAGTAATATACACCTATATATAAACGTGCAATATTTTAAAAAGGTCGTATTAAACAACACTCTTAAAATACTACACGTAATAGGGATGATGACTGCGATATTTTTATTCTGATACTCAGAGATATGGTGTAGAATGAATATGAAAATGTATATTAGGTACTAAGTTATAAGCATTTTAAATTTATTGTCAGAGATGGCATCTGCTTTACGTTTTTTTTTCTATTTTCTTTATCTTTCTATTACGTCACGCCTAAGTAATTGCGTAGTAAATTTCACATCATTCCGTATATTTAAAGTTTTGCTTCAAATGGCTGAATTTTCTCAATTTTTTCATGGATTTGATTAATTTCTTTAGTTCTCACATACCTTTAGAATTTAAAATTTTATTTAATTTAACGATTTATAAATTTTAATTGATTACTACTCGTACGACTTCTGTAATATAGTCATCATCCCTATTATCAAGCGTTTAAACAGACAAAAAGCCTAAATGTAAACAAATGCTATATTGTGTCAAAAAGTTGTTAAAAAATGCAAAATTGTGTTATACAAAACGTTGAAATGAATTTCTTCTTAATACAGTACCTCATTTTATTAATAAGCGATAGGTAGGCAGAACTATTCATTACCTTATTTTATAGAAATAGATTAAAAAACTCTCAGAACTATTGTAACAAAACTTATTTCGTTATTATTGTTATTACACTGTTAAATTCTTTCTTATATCTATTTATGTAAAGATGTGGGATTTGAGTGTTAATTTATGATAAAATACTTAATACTATAAAACACTACGAATATATATCTAATCGCTACTAATTATGTATATGGCAATCATTACTTAACGTTAGAGGCACAGTAAAGTTTGGGCCACACGTGAGGACTGGTACTAGCAAAAGATATGGATTCGTTATTTGAAAAGAATTATAACATAGGTATTCCATTAACCGATAAAAATAGGTTGAAATAACATTGAGATAAGCGTCCAATGATAGCTAAATGTGTTGAACTAAAAACCCTTTTGATGCCTTTTACCATGTTCTTATCCAATGTAACAATATATATTATCCTATATTTTATAAATATCAGTTATGATAGGATAGGAACTTGTAAAGTGTTATTAAATGCGACCAGATTGGCGCAGTGGCTAAGCAATTGGACTGCTGCGCTAAGGGTTGTGGATACGATCGTCCCGAGGTTAGGTGTTTGTGTATGTGATATTTCATGTTTGTGAAACGCACACACGCCACAGGAGAAACTCCTAGTGTCGGGCGACGTTTTTATTTTTATATGTTTCCAACTACCTATTATGGTAGTTTGGAACATTAATTGAAACTTTAATTAATCAATGAGCTTGAAATCCCAGCTACGTCCGCGGTGTTACCCGTTACATTTTTCGGGATAAAAAGCCTATGCCTAGCCTATGTGGTAATCCAGGGTGTCAGCTACCTCCATATGAAATTTCATCAAAATCTGTACAGCCGTTGAAGAGGTAACAAAGGTACAAACACACTCACAAACTTTCGCCTTTATAATACTAGTGTGATTTGAACAATACATAGTTTTCAGTGAACATTTATCTATCATTTAATATCCCAACACACAACTTCTACAATGTCAATCAAAAGGATAAATATAATAGATGGTCATTGTTGTTTCATTCACAACTGCACAGTGCACATGCTAACCCTGTTAAACAAAAACAAAATAAAAGTGATTGATACTGGCAATAAATACAGGTTTACACTAGTACGCGTCCCGTGTGGCCCAGTTAACGACTTAACATTTATTATCGTCCGTAAATCCAATGTACTACAATATCTATATACTTGATATGTTTTGGTAAATCGATTTGTTTTTATTGCTTGTGTATTCTCCATTTGAAATAACTTTGCAGAGACGTTTACAGTTTAGCCAACGGAATTTGAATCCTATTTCGTTGGCATAAGGATGGCATTAAAGGCAAAAACTTTTGTTTCACCTTACCTTCAGTTTGCTGCAACTGTTATGTACCATATCACTTATGCAATAGAAATCAAATTCGCTTGAACGGGCTGTAAATGAGGGATTAATGTTTAATAATTTATTTTGTTATTTCAAATCCAGTATATTGTAATAACTTATATTGACCAAAAAGTCTACAAGTCTACTACATTCAGATTTTTGAATAGGGAAGCTATTGCGTGAGCGTCGCATACATCGCTTACAATAAACGAATGCTTGTGCAAATCTTTTCTGATGAAAATGATGAGAGAGATATATCAAGAAAAGGTTATTCCATCGGTGATTTTGTATTAAAAAGTAAATAAGTAGATTTCAAATAACATTCATTCGAATTGCGTATTATATTATACAAGTAGAAAAAATGAACATTATATAAAAAAACTTTGAAACACTGCTTTATTTTTAATGTAGTGCAAAAATATAATTTTATTAAAATTACGTATAATCGGCGACTTCGTAATACTTACATTGTATATTAATCTAATCGTACTTGATACAATATCATAGTTATATTGGGTCCCTATAAATATCGATCGTTAAATTTTTACTGTATACCGAGTTTTGGCAAAGTTGAAAAAAAAAACACCAAACAATTTTTTTTTATGAAAAATTATGTGCTTAATGTAAAATATTTAATTGTTTATAAGACTATATTACAAATGGCACAGAAAAAGAAGAAAAAATATATAGATGAACGACGAGCACAGTCCCGCGTCCATGATTTATGAAATCCTTACCGGTCTGCGCACGCGCATGAAGTCGAAAAAATCGTCTATCAAAGAACGCTAGACTTGTACTGTCACACGGGCTTAATACTAAGTTGATGGCAAGCTGCATTTGTAAACCTACTCTAAAAATAAAACCTTAGCTATGAATCTGTTGAAACAATTCAGCCAAAAGATTATTTACTTCCGGTCGCTTATACTAAAGTAGGTATATCGTGTCTACTTTACAATAATTAAAAAGCGAACTCGATTTACAAAACTCATCATTATCTCATTATATACAACATCAAAAATCGATATTTAAATCGAGAAGATAATACACGCAGCCTGCCACCAAAATAAATACAAATAAAAAAAATATACAACTGGTATCAAATAAATGACTAAATTCGTTGGAAAGGCAAGATTACATATTACTTTAATTTATATTAAAAATGAAAAATGTGAAAAATCACAGCAAGCGTTAGAAAAACTAAATCTAAAAATAAATTAATAATAATTAAAATAAAGTTTCTTTTTAAGTTAACAGTGATATGTGGGATCGATTATACCTATTCGAGTTGTTAATCGATAATCGAATAACATCGTGAAAAAAACGTTCATAAAATTTATAAATTAACAATTATACAAACCACTGGTCGTGTTACACTAGAAATAAATACAAGTAGATAAAGTTTATAGAAAAATGTTTATCACTTACTAGTTGAAGTATACAAACAAAATTCGAGGCGGCAATGGTGGGTTAATAAGGGTAAGACATTCGTTGATCAATTCATCGAAGGAATCCTTACTTATGAGACAAACATCTTAAGGTCATCATCATCATCAGCCGGAAGACGTTTTTTTGCATCCAGCGGTTGCCCGCAACTCTGACGATATTATCGGTCCAATTGGTGGGAGGCCTGACAACGCTGTCTTAAGGTTGTAAGGCTTCAATCACAGTTCAGTAGCCACTAGCCACTTTTTAACCCTACAAATATATTTTACGGGCAATAGGCTCGTCATTTCACGTGACTACCCTATCGCCTATTGTAATACATTGGCATGTATGTGGCGTAATTTAGGCGCAGACTCCTGACACAGGAGAACACCTTTGCGTACTCATTTGTGGATAACAGGCGTGATTGAATGAATGAATGAACAGATAAGTTAATACTATATTGTATAAACGCCAATAATTTTGTTTGTATATTTGAACAAATTAAACCTATCATGACTATACAGCATCTTACTTCATGTAAATAAGTTGTTATACTACTTGTTTATACCATGAACACACTGTTTTATCTCACAATATTCTGCGCGTGCGCCGAAACGGATGATTTACCGCATTTGATCAAATGACGGCTTGAATGTCGTGCAGGTAGTATTCAATACCTTGCATTCGACTGCGACTCCGTCTACTACATCTTATTCGAGTCATGATGTCATCAGATTTCAAACTGAATTTTATCAAAATCTGTTCAGTACTTTAATCCTGATAAGTTAACAGACACAGACAATGTATTATTTATCCTCTCAAGCAAAAGACTGCTTGAGAGGATCAAGAGATCCGTTTCGGCGTATACAGCGAACACACAGTCCTAATACGATCAGTCAAGAACGACTTACATGCGACTGTACATTAATTGGCAAGGGAGTTACTATCAATTAGATCCGTTCTCAGACGACGACTTCGCGAACCCTTGCGCGTACGCCAGCTGTATGCTCTCGCACACGAATTTGTACTGGCTCTGGAAAAGAAAGAAAAAAGAGCGGTAAGTTTCATTCAGACAAATTTGTGTTTGTGCCGGTTTTGAGTGTATTTATGTTTGTAAAAGTACAGCAGGGGGACGGAGGAATATGACCTGCAATCTAAGCGTATAGTAAGGCTAGTACACGCGGCGGTAGGGCAGAATAAAGTTAAATACGAACGGCGTTGTACAAACACCAGCGCCAGCTCGTGAAGGCACCATTAGTGTAGGTATAAAACATGTGTGGTATACTGACGGCGTTCTGTATGCACATGGGGCGCTGCGCGCGCATGGCCCGCACGAGGTCCAGCGGGTACAGCGGCTGGCCGCGCGCCAGCAGCTGCAGCGCCAGCTCGCACAGCACCAGCGCGCCCGTGCGACCCACGCCCGCAGAGCAGTGCACGATCATCGGCGGATCCAACGAACACTCCTCGATCTCTTCCGTACACTCCTCCGAAGACTCCACTACTGTGGGGATCACTGAAGGAAACCACAAAAGGCATATGGATAGAAGTTGGTTACGACTTGCTATGAAGAAATTGACAATAATAATAACAGCCTATAACTGTCCCACTGCAGGGCAAAGGCCTGTTCTCGTATAGAGAAGGAGAAATTTACTGTCTTCGTAAAATAAATAGGTACAGTAGACCAGATGTCACAAATTTTAAAGGCTTGGCGCATACTATAATGCTGCGCACAGGATCGTTAAAAGGGAACTTGAAATTCGTTGGATTTGAGCAGTGACACGATGGCTCAGTTGGCAGAGCGGCGCCACGGTATGGCGAAAGTCCCGGGTTTGAGTCTCGCTCGTGTCCATAATTTTTCAAGTTTCCTATATCTTTTTAGATTTAAGCTTAGCATGGGCAACAAACAAAAATGACACAAAAAGTCATATAAGTTTGGGTTGGTAGGGACTGGCAGGACAGGACTGCTTTTACTATTAAAAACAACTTACATGGTCGATTTTTCCTCAGATTCGAACACAGCTGCGTGAAGTTGATGAAGGCGGTCGCATCTTCAGGGACTCCATGGTCGGGCCACGCGGTGTATTGTAGCTGAGTCACGTTACGACACGCGCCCGTGTCCTCCTAGTACAAACATATTTAATTTAGTTTGGCTGGGCACAACACGTATATTGTATATTAAATCAGACAAAAGTACATTTACACTAGAAAACTTGCATGTATTGTGGGTGCGTTTCACAAACATGAAATATCACATGCACAAGCACTCAAAATCGGGACAAACATCTGCAGTTCGCACAAATGTTTGCGCCCAATCGTTTAACCACTGCACCACACAGGTCGTCGAATAAATATAAGCAACATACCTTCACAGTCATCTCTCTCCTCACGTAATGTCCATGGTTCTGTTCGCTGGTGGTGAATATTGTAAGACTGTTAGTTGCCTTCAGGGGGGTGTTGCCCACTTTAGGCCAGTACTGGTGGCACTTGGCCCGACCTCGCTCCATTAGTACGGTCAGCATGACTATGAGACTGCTCTCTGATTCCCACACCATCTGCCAGAAGTCGCCCACTGTTGACGATAGGGGACCTGCGGAGAATTTTTTTATTACTATTTGAATAATATACTGACGTTTGTATGGGATAATTGGGATGTTGATACCATTAACCAATAGTTCTAAGACACTACTACTCCAAAAAAGAGATTTTCTTTATCCCTAAAAACCCTATGGATTTTAATGAACTGTAAAATTTGATATTTATTGGCCATGAAATCAGTAAATAGTAAGTCAATAGAGCTTGCGAAGAAGTGACGTCAAATGATCCCATTGCCATACAAAATGTGTGGAGAATAGCGTTTCGACAGCTCATAAAAAGTATGTCACTTAATTGGTGGTGTCAACATTCCTATTGTCAATTAAATGTTATATTTATTATATATTTTTTAAAGTTTTAAGTATTAATGTTTAGATAATTATACTTTCAAAGATACAAACCTTGAGTAGCAATGTAGGTAAGAACTGAATCTGAGTTTGGTATTTCCATGTTGATATAAGAAGCGTTTATGTAGTCGCCCGTTGGTCCATTTTTCAATATCACACGCGTTGAATCATCTGAAATAAATATTTAAAATAATAGAAGGTAATAAATAAATGATAATAAGTACATCGGTTGAAAAGAATTTTCTATTGTACCGACAAAAGACTAAGTTGACATTTTTGCATAAAAAAGATTTTGAAACATTCGAAATAATCTACACTTTTATCGATTCCCGACAATAATCGAGATGTTTTCGATTATTCTGAGCTGAATGTCTCGTCGTGAAGTTAGGCCTTTCATGCCCAGATTGTTTGTCTACTGTTTCCTATAACTTAAGCGTGATAGCAATATTTTCGTAAATTTCTTGTTTTTAGAATCGATTTTAGGCGCATCGAGTTTAACTTAAAAAAATCCAGAGTCATAGATAAATAAACCGAGTATAAGTACTGACACGGCGCGATGTCCCGGTAGCGGTTCTTGTGCAGGTTGTGCGGCGCGCGCGCGGCGGCGGCGGGCTCGTCGGGCAGGCGGCGCAGCAGCGCCTCGTACTGCGACAGCGCGGCGCCGCTGGCCAGCCCGTCGCCCAGCAGCAGCAGCGACTGCGAGCGCGCGTCGCCCGCCCCCGCCACCCCCGCCGCCCCCAACACGCCGCGCGCGAACGGCACGAAGCACGCCGCCGGCTCCTCCGGGCCCGCCTCCGGGGGCGCGTACACCGCTGGGGGGATGGGCTTTATTAATACTAGGTACTTATTTTTCGTGTTTTTAGTACATACCGACACAATTCTTGACAAAAAATATATAATTAGTAGATACCATCCAATACACTTTTAAAACATCCATGTGGTGGGTTTGCTTGTGCTATTATTTGCATTCGTTGATAACATTCAGATGCGCATGCGCAACCGCGATCTAACAAAACATACTAGTGATCACTTTTGAATAGCTTTTAATGTTGTATGCAACTAGGTATTTAAAAATATATAGCTGATAGATAACTTTCCAAAAGTTTGAAATAAAATAAAACGTAACTTCAATACACTCACCATTAGGTTTGACTATTAACGTCAGCACTCCTCTGGTATTTCTGATCAGCTGCACCACCTGCTCGTGATTCAGCTCGTCGACGTTCGTACCGTTTATTGATATAACCTGCAAAAAAGTATACGTTCAATGTTTGTTTGAATTATTTATGGAAGGTTTTGACTTGTAACTAATCGTACTTTTGTCGTTCATTTTGGCGTTCTAGGGGGAGGCCTTTTTTCAACAGTGGACGTTTTCCAGCTGATGATGAATCGCACTCTTTATGTAGGGAGGGGTCTCAATATGTCATCTTCCGCTATGCTTATGTAAGTGTTGATTGTGTGAAACAGCCCGTCCGCGCCCGCCTCCAGGCGCATGCAGCTAGCTATGTGTACCGCACCTGGTCCCCCTCCTGCAGCTGCAGCCGTGTGCGGCTGGCCACGCGCGACACGAGCACGGGCGCGGCGCCGCCCCCGCGCACGTTGAAGCCGAACAGCCCGTCCGCGCCCGCCTCCAGGCGCATGCAGCTAGCTATGTGTACCGCACCTGGTCCCCCTCCTGCAGCTGCAGCCGTGTGCGGCTGGCCACGCGCGACACGAGCACGGGCGCGGCGCCGCCCCCGCGCACGTTGAAGCCGAACAGCCCGTCCGCGCCCGCCTCCAGGCGCATGCAGCTAGCTATGTGTACCGCACCTGGTCCCCCTCCTGCAGCTGCAGCCGTGTGCGGCTGGCCACGCGCGACACGAGCACGGGCGCGGCGCCGCCCCCGCGCACGTTGAAGCCGAACAGCCCGTCCGCGCCCGCCTCCAGGCGCATGCAGCTAGCTATGTGTACCGCACCTGGTCCCCCTCCTGCAGCTGCAGCCGTGTGCGGCTGGCCACGCGCGACACGAGCACGGGCGCGGCGCCGCCCCCGCGCACGTTGAAGCCGAACAGCCCGTCCGCGCCCGCCTCCAGGCGCATGCAGCTAGCTATGTGTACCGCACCTGGTCCCCCTCCTGCAGCTGCAGCCGTGTGCGGCTGGCCACGCGCGACACGAGCACGGGCGCGGCGCCGCCCCCGCGCACGTTGAAGCCGAACAGCCCGTCCGCGCCCGCCTCCAGGCGCACGCGCACGCCGCCCGACGCCGACGTGCCCGAGCCGAGGGAGTTCGCCTCGCAGCCCGCCTCGCAACCCTCGGAGCCGGACTCGGACTCGTCTACGTACGAAAGGGGGATGCGGAGGACGCGCTCAAGGAAGTCGCCTTCCCTGCAATGGTAACATAATGATTACAGTACGTACTTAGATATAAATAAATCGCTGTTACTGAAAAAAGTACAAGGGCGGTCTTGTCGCTGAAAACGATATATTATATACGAAACAGCATTTAAAGGATATTTCTTTCGGACAATTAACAGCTATAAAGTACTCACTGTATCTCAGAGTTGGGCCGCGAGCCGTCCCCCCAGGCGGCGCGCGGCGGCGGCTCGCTGTGCGCCGTGACCCGCGAGCCGCGCATGCCGCCCGGGGACGCACACCCGATGGAGCGCTCGCGCGTGCGCGAACTGCTGCGCCTAGGGACAAACACGACCATTTGGAACACACTCTCTATTTTACATATTGCCTATTTATACAACGTTTTGGCACAATTCCTTTTGCAGCACAATCCTTACCTAACAAAGCTCCTGTTAGTGGAGCGAGACCGCCTGGCGTCCTCCAGCGCCATGGTCTCGGTCCTGGGCACGGTGGGCGCGGCCAGGCCGGCTAGCGCTCCCAGCGCGGCCAGCAGCGCCCGGCGGCGCGGCGCGCGCAGTCTGAAGAACCCGTGGCGCTCCACGCTACACCGCCATAAGGCTTTCGCGGCTCGGCCTGACCGCATGTTGAATCCGAGGACTGTGTCGTAGGTTTCAGACTGGAATGAGAACATTGTTCGTTTATTGTTAGTATAGTTCCCAGCACGTAAAAAGAACGCTGATCGGTTACTATTTCTTTTTAATTTTATTTTTATAAGCATAACCTATAATTCTAAAATAAAACTATTACCTATACTTAATTACACACCACAATAGCCTAGGACCATATGAAGCGACTATATCCGAGTGCAAACACAGTCTAACAGTTGCTCAGCGTTCTTTTTACTTGACGGGAACTATAGCCAGATTTGTTCATACTTTAGGTAGGTATTGAAATTTGTTTATTACCCAAAATAGGAAACTTGCACAAAACACACAGTTAATAAGAAGATGGGAGACAATTCTGCACTAAAATGAATCGGTTTAAAAAACATACTTATTTTGCGTCTGGAAATACCCTACTGTCTTAATGTTTTTTATTTCCTATAGACTACAATAAAGCACATACAAAACGTCAAATGTAGTTGCACAGTTCCGAAACGTCATTTCTATGGAGAAAAACAGGCAAGAAACTCCATAGCAACTCTTTTAAAAATGTGTTGTAGGTATTATATATATTGGCTGTTAAGAATATAGGAGTAACCCTTGAGGCCTAGAACGCACTATTTTACGTATGAAAATATATCACTTGATAACTTACGGGTTCTCTCTTCAGCTGTATGAAGAACTGTTTCTTCTTGAAGGAAATCTTGACGATTTTACTCCAAGAGAATGTGTTCACTCTTATGTTGTTTTGAAAAACGACAATACCTATTGATGTGACGCCAATAAATATGTCTTTGCCGTTGTAATCCTGGAATAGAGGAAATACTCATAAATTAAATAACTATATAATCCCTACTAATATAATAAACGCGAAATTTTTTAAGTATGGATGGATGTTTGTTACCCTTTACTTAAAATCTACTGAATGGATTTTAATGAACTATACAATAATAGAGCTCATACATCAGAATAACACACAGGCTACTTTTTATCCCGAAAAAATATAGCGGGTAACATCACGGGGCTAGTATTACCACTACATCTAACAAATTGCCAATTAGGTTTATCCTAATACAAAGGGAAGAAAACCCGATAGTCATAAGCCTATTGTACTGGAATTTCCATGTACGGAGGTTGACCCAACCCATTACTTTTGCTAGGCAGTCAGTACTTCCCATGTAGGCAGTTGAGTGGGCTGAATAAGGATAATATAATATTGGTCTATTACATACGTCGTTTACATTTATTCACAGTTCTATTACAATAATTTCGTGAAGTTTATATTGACAATTTAGGAACACAAATCAAAAAATTGTTCATGAACAATATAATTAATCACAGCTTATTATAGTATGACATATATTATATTATCTTATGTAATAGAGTCACCAATGTTATTATCCTTATTCCACCCACTCAGCTTGTGAACATTATTATGATAAATAAATTGTTCATGTGAGAGGTTCCTATTTACAAAATAATAATTGACATTCAAAAAGTAGTACCTAATATTCATTTACTATAATTATGATCCGGGCATATATGGTAAATAAAATGGTGTAGCAGTGGACGTCTTCCGACTGATGATGATGATGAATATGGATAAGTCACGGAAGTTATTATAGTAAAAATTACTATTACAGATAAAAAATATTTTTTTTATCTTTATCATTTCTATTATTTAGTTCATCTTAAAAAATATTCTATTTATCTTTATCCTACCTCAAAAGTTTCTTACCTTGGCAGGATGTGACTCAACTCCGTAGCAGTCCAGTCGTTTCGCGTGTTCTAAGAAGTTAGCCTCAGCATCCGCGGGCGCCTGCCCTTTGTGCAGTTTGTGAAGCTCTCGTATGCGGCGCTCGTCCTCCGCCGTCTGCTTCGGCAGCAGACATAGGTCTGATAGGTAGTTCGGTGGATGTTCCGACACGCTGTAGTCACCTAGTTCCGCTGTAAATACAAAAAAATATAAATATCACGACTATTTACACGACTGGACAATAAGTCTTTACAGAGCGAGTGTTTTTTTATTTCTTTTTTTTTAATATTCTATGCCGTAAATATTATTTGTTATTGAGCAGTAGATTTGTGTCTCGATAATAATAAACAAGGCGCGGCTTCGCAGGAGTTACTTTTATCTATAAGAACTCGCAAATTTGACTTCCGTTATCTACTTACGAGAGATAATAAATAAGGTTATGATTGTAAAGGTATCATCACATCGGCCAGACAGTAAACATTTATAAAATTTTGAGAATGTACATAAAAAGGGTTTATCACACTGATACGATATAATATGGCATTTTTTTGAACATTCGGTGTTTATGCAGTACTCGTATATACAAATAATACGGAGCTGATATGCCCAAAGTAATGTGCCTAATCACACAACCGAAGTCGGGTGGATTACACGTATTTTAGTACATCGTTGCGACACTAAGTATGCAGTAATCACGTTTCAAGTTGAAGGTTATTATCAAAGCCAAAGCAATAAATAACTAAATATTTGTATTAGGGATTCTTTTGTATGTTATAATAATAAAACTATTTGATACACAGAGCTGCTGGGAACTTATTTCTTTGGCCAACAATGGCTTAGAGTGTCAGCTTTGTGTTTGCAGGCTAAAACATTTACAAATAGTGCAATCGTGTGAAATAGATAAATCAACTCTGACGTAATATCAGGAAAAAATATGCTAGTTAATGTTGAATAGTGAATATATATAGATATAATTAATAAGAATTAAGTAGCTGCAAGTAGTATAAAATTTCTCAGCCTGTTTCCTAGTCTTCAATATATCGAACACAAATTCTTTAAAAAGCATATTCTTGGAGGACTTGTCGTGGTATTTCCTCACGATGAGATACGATGAAAATGAGAATATTGTAATTGTTTAAACGAAACTTACACAATTGTTCTTGTACAACTGATTAAACATTTGCATTTTTCTGTATTTTATAGTAAGTAGTAGTATTTTATAGAGTAATAAATGTTATCTGTTTACATTAAATAACTTATATTTCTATGTTTAATAATAATTTAGGACGATTTCTACTAATCGTGACAATTAACTAAACTTTGCCGATATACGTATAATAGCTGGCAGCGGTTAGAAGCGGGCTGAAGATGGAGCTCAGAGGCGTGCCATATGGGGAGGTGTTTGTCCAGCAGTAGACGGACCACAGATAGCCGAGTGGTATAACCGTTAGACTGCCAAGTCAAAGGTCGGAAGCTCAAACCACGACACACATCAATATTTTTTCGAATTAATGCGCGTATTAAAAATTTGTTATCAGTTGATAAAAAAGGTGAAAGAAAACATCGTCAGGAAACCGGCACACCAGAGAGATTTTTCAACGGTGTGTAAAGCCCTGTCAGAAGCCTAGTTAAAACTCTGACACCAGGTTGTTCATCAACCATACGATAAGATAAGTGGACGGAGATAGGCTGTTGATGATGAAGTATTTATAATAGCCACTAAAGTTATAAAATATGTTTCAAGTTGTATTGCAGTACACCTAAGTCACATTATAAATTTGTGTATTTCCTCTGGTGTATTTCCAGATGCCTTAAAAACGGTGATAGTAAAACCACTTTTTAAAAAAAACAACACCGAAGCTGTATCTAATTACCGACCGATAGCCTTAATTCCTGTTTTTTCCAAAGTCGTAGAAAAGATAATTTACGAATCCATTGACAAGTTTTTAACAAAACATAATATTCTATGTGACGAACAAATGGGTTTCAGGAAAAGTAAAAACATAAATTTAGCAGTTTATACATTACTTAAGGACATTATGAATAACGTAGACAATAGAATCCCTATATGCGCAGTTTATACTGATATGACGAAAGCCTTTGATTGCGTCCACCACGAAACACTTATTAATAAACTAAGTGTCTATGGCATCAGAGGAAACGTTCTTAATCTCATAAAATCTTACCTAAGTGACCGTAAACAATACACGGAGATAATAAGAATTTGTACCAAAACAAAACGAGAAATTAAGTACTTATCGGAAAATAGAGTTATCAGATACGGTGTACCACAAGGCAGTGTTTTGGGGCCGTTATTATTCTTACTGTATATAAACGACCTACCACGTCACACGCATAACCCGACTGTCTTATTTGCTGATGATAACACTACAATAATAAAATGTTCTGACAATGATAAATACGAACACGAAATAAATAAAACAATTAAAAACATTGTAGATTGGCTAGACGTTAATAATTTGGTAATCAATCTTTCAAAGACAAATATAATGCATTTTTATCAACGCACATCTGTACAACCGCTAAATATAGAACATAATGGGCAAAATATTAAAAAAGTAACAGTAACAAAGTTTCTAGGAATTCTAATAGACAGTCAGTTAACATGGAAACCTCATGCGGATGAAGTATGTAAAAAACTTAGTACTTCTGCCTATGTGCTTTTTAATCTTAATAAAAAGGTAAATTTAAAAACTACACTAGTAGCTTACCATGGCTTAGTGGCATCAATCTTACGATTTGGAATCATCTTTTGGGGGAACTGTAGTTTAAGAGAACAGGTTTTCAAAGCCCAAAAACGTTGCATAAGAGCAATGTGTGGTTTAAAAGTAACTGACAGCTGTGCTCCGATATTCAAATCCCTTAAAGTTTTAACTTTTCCAGCACTATACATTTTTGAGATAGCTGTTTTTGTCAAAATGAATATTAATATGTATAAAACGATATCAGAAAATAGAACCAGACCTGTTAGAACTCAATATCAAAATCTGTTACAAAAGGACCGATACAATACAACTTTACTTAAAAAAAGTGTCTTTGGGATGGCCCCAAATATATACAATAAAATTCCTATAGTCATAAAAGATGCCCCAATCCAAACTTTTAAAAAGAAATTATTAGCCCTATTGCACGAAAAATGTTATTATTCGATTGATGATTTTCTAAATGACCCCTCGTTTTAGTACCCTAAATTAAAATTATATTAAAAATGTATTTTATTTTGTGTAATAGTTATGCCATACGTAATAATATTTGCATGCCTAATTTAAGGTAGATTGTAGTAGAACCATTATTTTATAGTATACCACTTTTTATGTACCTACTTTCTAAGCAAATAAATGATTATTATTATTATTATTATTATTAATAAAAGCGTATTTGATTTCGCAATGAAATTTGAATGACATGCAGGAAAATAATGAGGATAATATAAAAAATAAATAGACAGGTTAGTATCCAATGTAACACAGAATTGCAACCTAATTATAAAACTGATTTTACAGTATAATTTATAGTTTTATTGTGATCTGAATAAAGCAAGTAAACAAGTCAAATAAATTGTTAACTAAATAAAGTATTTTATATACCATAAGTTTAAATTCCTTTTTCTTTTATGAATTAACCAATATCGTGTTAGGAAGGCATGGTGATCAATGCTTGTTTCGTCTCCATATAAGAAGAGGTCTTTGACCTGCAGTGGGATAGTTATAAGCAGATATTGCTTTTAAAATATGCTTGACCATTATAGTATCTAATTTCCCTTTTTCACTCCACAAATAAGTACTTATTGGAATTTTACTGTTATTGCTGGTTCAGATGTAAAATAAGACGTATTGTTCATTTAAGCTGATAATAATAATATATTTTGAAATTTAATATCAAAAGCTTTTACACAATTTCTGATGCGCACTTGTAGCCTGGTTTCTCCACGATACAGGGGAAATTCGTAGTGCGCTTGGACGTTTTTTTTGCGACAATTAACGCAAGAAACTGGACCACAATTGCTTTTTATTTAAAATTACGTGAATCGCTTTCTTTAATGATGCCGTATAAACAAATATAATATAATTTATACAGTATCCATACCTTGAACAGTAAAGGAAGCTAGTAATAAGGCAGTGTTCTTCGGCGCATTCATTCTCCCATCGAGGAGCAACTTCCTCAGTTGAAGGCACAGCAGGTATCTCGTATACTCCTCCGCTAGGCGGGACGGTTCCGGGGGGTAGAAACGAACGGCTATCCAAAACTGTGCGTTAGCACCCACTTGTTTCTTTACCGACTTTGTGCTGTCCAGCCAACGCTGAAAAAAAAAGAAATATATGTTTTATCTTTGTTTTGATTTATAGGCTTGTGGTTGAGTCATTATAGGTACTTATATAGATACATATCAGCCTATTAATATGACGTATTTCTGTTAAGTATGGGTTTAATATAGGTGGAAATTCAATACGCCACCAATTACATAAACGTGCGTGTAATAACAACGTATAAAAGATAAAATCTCTGTGTCGTGATTAAAATAACATGCATAGCGACTCCTGTATATTCATGTATTATTCTATTATCGTGTTCACTTCCATATGTCAAGAAGGACGATAAATATAATTAATTCAATATGCTAACAGTATAAACATGTATTATATGCCAAAATTGTCTCTTATAATTACTAAAGAAGGAAAACGCGGGTTATTCAGAACAACAATTCCTGTATGATTCACAGTGACAGCTCTTGATTAAATATTTTATATTAATATTACGTAACTATCCTTATTACTTTGTCCCTATCATCGAAACACGGGCCATCTCAACATAATTACTACATTTTGACAAAGAGGCTTGAATGAAACTCATGCATACTCTCGAGGCCCGATAATATTTATTTATATGTATATACTTTATTGTACACCAATTTATAAGGGATAAAAAAACAGATCGCAGACTTAAAATTATGTACAAACGGCGGTCTTGTCGCACAAGGCGATTTTTTACAGACAACCTTTGGATGGACAAAAGAACAGAAAAATTACGGTTTACGGGCCGCGGTGTACATATTGCAGACTAATCGCAGATTTAGTTACGCAGATAATAATTGCATACGAAATTTAGGTAGGTACCAAAGTGTACGTAATATTTTCAAGATAAAAATCTAGTACAAATAACTTGAATGCGTCATACAATTCATGTTGGGTGACATTGGCCCACAGGTCTTTACAATGAGCGCCAAGATCATTCAGAAAACAGGAAAATTAGTAATTAAATCAGGTGACAAACGTTTACGGAGACCGTTTTTGTATGAGAAGGATGACGTTAGCAAAAACGCACGAAATGAGAAATGAAATATTTGGCAAAGCTCTTGGCATTACGAAAGAAACAAAAGAAATTGCTGGTGAAAAAATATTTTGACACGATCTGGATTCGTCACCTATTTGTCATGGAATCATGTGGGAATTATTTCATTAATTACTTTTGTTTATTTCTCATTTATGCCTAAATTACTTTATGAATTGAATTTTTCTGGTTTTAAAAGTGGTCTGTTGTTAGGGTAAATTTATGTGTCCATCTGTTAAATATGTAATGTAATATCGTTTTTTTCCTTAATAAAATAAATTCAAACTCAATAATTGTATATCAAACCACGGGATCCATAAAGCTATAATTAAAGTACCTACCCTATCCTTCCCAAAATATCCCAAAATATTTGGAATAGTAATTCCAAATATTTTTTACGATTAGTTGTGAATAGTGATACTGATAAGATAACAAACAGAGGATCAGGGTTACTTTAAGGTCACCCACGCGTTAAAATATGATATTTCACGTGGAAAGGTGTAAGCGCAGTTAGTTGTGTGAATGTTTGATGCAATAAACTTTTGCGTAATTTTTTCTAACTCTCTGAAAAACATTTATTGATAATTGTTTACTCATTATTACCTCATTGGCACCGAAATATTGATTTAAAGATAAAATACATTCACGAGCTGCATCAGATGATTACACACTTTATCTTAGATTTAAAGACGAAAATATTTTTTTTATCTTGAGATACGCTGACATATTTCCTGAATGAACAATCTCTACTGAACATGACCTTGATGACATTATGTAACCTTAAATCAATGCCTAATAAGTCCAACAGGGAAGTTCTCGAAATTAAAAATATATCTAAATATCTCAGACTATTACTCTTGTCTCTCGTTCTAAATACTATATATATACTATATAATATAAAATCATTAGAATTGTTTTAAATATAGGGATATACCCGTATTTTTCGGTGTTTACATAAATTTACTGCTAGAGAATCTAAGAACACGATGATTTTACACACAAACTTAGTTCAATATCCATTGAGGTGTGCCTTAAATTCATGTTGTAGATACCTAATAGTGTAGAGCAAAAAATCTACCTTTACAGGATGCTTAACCGTCATACTACTAATAGGAATTCATTAGCTAATAATACATCAATTAATACCTCTACGTGTTTTACCTTGATTGGAATTGCGTTTTTAAATGACTTAATGATTATGAAATGTCGGTCATTCAAGCAAGGTCATGTAGAGTCAATCTTATGGTTTAAACATAGTAAATGCGTCATACGCGAAATATTTAGGCTTCTAAGAATTATTATAAGTAGCGGACCCGGTAGACGTCGTCCTGCCCGTAAAAGCAGCGTGATGTGAGCTGTTAATTGCGAAATATGGCGAGATACCAAACCTAATTTATTAAAAATTAGTTATATGTGTAAGTAGTCATTGTTCTTCTGCAATTCGAGGCGTTGACGAATCCAACAAATGAAAAGCCATGAAAATCGGTTCAGCTGTTCTCGAGTTATAAAGCTTTTTATCAAACCCGATTTCATTATATATTTATTTATATAGATTACGCTAAAATAATGTATCCTTCCACGTGCTACGCGCAGGTCGTGAGGTGTCGTTAGCACTCTTACGCACGAGCACCACGTGGTTTCTCAGAAAACCACCTAAATATTTACGAGAAATCAAGGAGGATTTTAATACGACCGATGACTAATACATGCGTAATTTTAAAACTGACTTGCATTTATTGACGTCAGTATTGTGTATGAAGGGAGTACCTACGTTAAGTGAGGCTTCTTTTGAAGATCTCTTGAAGTGAATACAGGACTACTTACATATCATTTTAAGATCTGCACATAAACATAACATCACGCCTGAATTTCCCGAAGGGATAGGCAGAGGTGCACATATAGTACACCCACATTTCGCCAGTTATGTTTTTAATCTGCAGTAAGATTAAGATCTGCAGTCCTCAAATAATTCCCGTTAGGACCCGAGCAACATTAATAGCAATTCTACTAACAGTTATAGTATAAACAGGCGCCTGTTAAAACCATCATATAATACTTGGAACCCTAGGACGTGACTCAGAGCATGATACTTGAATATAGATAAACCATTCATAGAAGTATCTTTGAGTGGAGACTTCAAAGGATTAAGTGTGAATTGGATTATTATGACGCATACAATGTTAAGTCGAAACAATATAAATCTTGTAGTAATTTAAACACTGCATCCATAATTTTGCATTATAGATATACCTATACTAAGTATTATAAAATTGGGTCCAAGACTTTTCTTCTTTCGTTCTCATGAGCTGATTAATTGTAATATAATATTAAAGTAATATAAGTATTATAATTTATGTATGTTTATAAGATAATAATTATGTATTGTTAATTCGCTTGTTTTTATAATCGTTTGTGCATCTACCGTTTCTATCTCTGCACTACCTGAAGGTTAGACTGGTAGAAAATGCTTCAGGCATTAAGTCCGCCTTGTACACAACTGTACTAAAGTTTAAATAAATAAAATAAATAATAAAGTAGGTTTTGGAGTCAATGACCTATCGTAAAACATGGAATGCGATGCAGTTGTGGATTAAGAGTACTTACAAAGATTAAATGCTTCATGTTTTAAACTGAGTACGTAAATATAAGATCGACAAATTATACGAGACCCCGCAGGTATGATTGACAGTAGAAATGCCATTGCCCCAAGTACAGTAGGGCAAGTGGATTGATTATAATAAAGGCGAGCAAAAAAGGATGGATGCCCAATAATATTTTGTTCTAACACTGTATCGCCAGACAAGAAGAACTATAATTTCTAGATAGTTACAGAGCACCTACTATTTAGGTATATGATTTACTAGCTGCGCCCCGCGGTGTTACCCGCTACATTTTTTCGGGATAAAAAGTAGCCTGTGTAAATCCAGGGTGTCAGCTACCTCCATATGAAATTTCATTAAAATCCATTCAGTAGTTTTTACGTGAAAGAGTAACAAACATCCATCCCTACATCCAAACTTCCGTTTATAATATTAGTAGGATTTTGCCAATAGCCAGGAAATGAAACCGTATTATTATAAAACTGTTGGACAATACACGATTATTGCAATCCAAGATGTACATTACTGAGACATCAGAAGATGAACAATGGTCCCACTATCCAAACTTACGTTTACAGTCCGCTATTGTCAATTGAAGTCAAACTTCATTTAATGATTACTGCAATTATTCTGTACGCAACACACGTAATAACGAAAACTAGAGCTGAACGAATTCGTGTTTTAAAATATAAAATATTGTTTATTTTTTTAAGAAAACGTCGCCCCACACTAGGCATTTCTTCTGTATCGCGAGTGCGTTTCAGTCATGAAATATCACATACACAAACACTCAGACTCGGGACAAACATCTGCGGATTGCACAAACTTTTGTCCCGTCCGGGAATTGGACCCTTTGCGCAGCAGTCTATTTGCTTAGCCACTGCGCCAATCAGGTCGCCATTTAAATTAGAATGTTTTAATTATGATTAGACATTTATTAGAGCATGAAAAATTTATTATGGCTTTTATCATTTATGGCACTAGGTCATAATGCTTCTAGTAACATTGATGTTCACGAGAAAAATATAACATAGGTCATTGAAGATTTCATTCATGGTAAAAAGCTAATCATTTAGCATGTTGGTTACTGTCAAGGTAGCACCATCAATCAATGGAATATCGTCAATACTGGAGAGCCTCCTCTCAAACAACAATTTTGAATGAACTCAATGTTTCGTGAGAAATAAACATTAGAGTCATTCATGAGGTAATGGGAACGGGTATTAGTTTAGATAAATATTGACTGTACTAAGTAAGTGCAAGCAATTATGGCATCATATCAACAGTAAACAAATGACGAATTGGCAGTATAATGTCAACAATTAACCTATATTACTTGCGCCAATAATAACAGACGAATCTAGGCAATTAAGGACTTGTGAGATTGGTCCATAAAGGCAATTTAGTACTAACCTAGTGCATATTATAATATACAACATTTTACTATACTGATGCATTGAGTTATGTACTAATGTAACATTGTTTGGGTATTTAGATGTTTCTTATCAACAACACTGTCACAGATGAATAGTTATAATAAATTTAATAGACAATTTTTTTTTTGAGTTACATTTCAATTGTTTGTTGACTTTCTATATTGAACTACCTATATGAGATATGACAAAATTAATCCATGTAATATAAAACATAACATTACGCCTGTATTCCCCGAAGGGGTAGGCAGAGGTGCACATATAGTACACACACATTTCGCCAGTTATGTTTTGTGTCCCAATGTAATAGGGGGCGAGCCTATTGCCATCAACCGGGCACAAATCCAGACTCCGCGCTGCCACTGAGAATTACCTAATGGAAAAACTCAATAACACTTTGCCCGACCCCGGATTCGAACCCAGGACCTCGTGCTAATATGCACGTGGACCACTAGACCCCCGAGGCAGCCATGTAATGTAAATTCTATACATATGTTAAAAGATATAGTATAATCATACCGTGATTTCCGTGTTAGTGGCACTGGGCGGTGAACCATTCTCGGTGAACTGCAATCCAAAGTAGTCCTTCTCAACTAGTTCTAGGTGCTGGTATACTTGTTCCAAGAGGACATTTCCCTTAGCTTTTTTCTGGAAAAAAATAAAATTCAAAATTTAATTTTTATACCAATTCAACTTGTGAAACCCAAGTGGTGATAGAAATGAAGGTAGGTAAAATTAGGGAATAAAGAGAGCTATTAGTCACTTAGTAACTCTTTGATTAATTTAATAAAAACTTTTCCTCTCAATATTATAACATTTCTGGGATGTTAAATTGTTTTTGAAATCTAGTATATTTAAATGCCTATAAAAGTAAAAGAAAAGACACTTTTTAAAACATTTACCTATATTATATTATGAATGTAGCCGACATCCTGGATTAACACCAATAAAATGGTACCTACTGGGTAACACCGTGGGGCACATTAGATTTCTATACATTCATACATATTTATTTTTAACAGGTACACCAACAGCATATAAACAATAAAAACGAATATGCCCAAAGAAACACAACCACCTCTCGGCTTCACTATGCTTTTATGGTTTTAAACTAGTTTTAGTGATTTCTTTATGCCAGAGGTTATTATATTAGTATGATGATGGAATTTTAAAACTGGTCTGGCCCACACGTTAGCAAGCTTAATATAAAAGCGTTTATAATATACTACAGATGTAAACAATAATGTAACTATCACTGAAACAAAATTAACAGAGAAGTAATATTACTCTGTATGTTAAAGGGTTGGGATTATATTAGGTCTTAAATAAGTTGGCTATTATCCTGTATATCACAAACATCCACATTATGACTCGTCTTATTTCAAATACTCCTAGAAAACAAGACATCAGATTTTGTGTTACAGACATTATGGTCAAACATACTAAGCTTTTTTGACTGTCTTTAGTTTACTGAACAATAGTGTGAAATAAGTCTTCCTAACTTTATCAACTCGTTAGCCTTATTATTAGAACTCTCTCATGTAGATATCAGCAATTTCCCATCATACTTAAATACTTTTTTCCACTTTACTGTTTGGTTGTTGTGTTACTTTTAACTTCTTGGCATGCTGTAGGGTGATGGACATAAAGTAATTTGTACCATGTTTACTTTGGAGGTCTTCAACTAGGATACAAATACTGGACTGTGAGATAAACAAGTACCAACCTCAATTTGAAAGGACTGCTGGGTATCATCCAAGAACTGCACAGTGACATTGAAGATGTTGAGCTTTCGTTCTCGCGCCAGCTCCGATGCGCGCACGTTGTACGTCCCGCTAGAACTGCTAAAAGCCCGTCTTGATACACTCTCGATCATCTCATCGATTAGTCACTTCACCCGCGTTTCTACCGGATTCCTGCGAGACGAGTCAACGCCCGATGAAGGCGAAACTCCACTATTATCGCGTAACACCACTTACCGAGTCAATTACGTATTATCGAAGTAAAACTTCAATTAACCTCGTGAATCATATTGGACCTTCGTAACGACTTGTATCGTATCTGCATGCATAAATGGTATTCCCGACTCATGAAGCAGCCGTGACGTAATATTCTACACAAATTTTCGTCCTGAATGCTTTGCAAACATAATACTCATGTTTATTATTATTGTCAGATGTTCGATCATGTATCCCGGTGCTCGGTTATTTTGGTAACCAATACACAGCGTAAGACACAACGGTGTGCTAAAAAAATCCTTAAATTCTAATATAGGCTGTCCTTGTTTTAATTTCTATTTATAAATTTACTATTTTCGTCAGATACTTATTAAATTCACTCTGAAGCTGATAAGAAATTCCGCCATATTGGTATCACTTGATAGTGATGGGCTCAGAGCGAGATGCTACGATGTGCCGCAATAATTAGTGTCAAGAGGTGCTATTTAATAATAATCATAATAAATCTTTATTGCAGAACATGTCCATAATTAATACAAAAATCAGTTATAATATTTGTGCACGAATAAATGATTTCAGGAGTTTTGAGTCCTGCTTGCAATGACCTTTAGTTGTTAGTTATAAAATTAGTAATTTTAGTTATTACACTAATATATTATTTTTGAGTATTAGTCGGTGACGTGGAAAAGTAAGGCTCGGCCGCATAACAATCTCGTGAATAAGGGATCCATTCTCCACTACGTCAAAAACTAGTCGGAAATTTCTAAATTTTAATATTTACGTGATTAAAACTGTCAAATATTATCATACCGACGATATACGAAATTTAGTAAATAAAATACGGTCGAATAAAGAACCTCCTCTTTTTTGAAATGGGTTGAAAATGAAATTAAAGGAATGTATGAAATTAAAACTAGATACGGAATAAACTGTGTTTTACTACTAAATATGTTTTTAATTTTACAGCATACTATATTCTATTATTTTATAAGCATTTAAGATAGCAGTATATGCCCATCACTACTCGATTACGTTTAGTTTCTGCGCTACAGCTTTAAAAATACTTTACTTTTGCTTTCAACATGTCGTTACGATGTAGATTTTTATTATTTTCCATAATAATACCTACAATTATGAAATTAAATTAATCAAATTAATTATTTTATGTGGTAAATAATAAAAGATATTAATTTATTTCAATCTTCAATGAATATTTTTTAATGTTACAACACTAAACGACAAAAACATAACTCCTTGACAGTCGAGGAAAAAGGCGCCATAATTATTTGTGGCGGTCTTTTTTGAACGCTACAGTGAATGAAAATCTAGTGATGAACTCCTGTTATCTAAATTATTTTGCACATTTATCTTCTCTAGGAATGAAAATATTCTTGTGGGTTTACTACGATAACGTACATGACTTGATGATGATTAAAGGTGAGCTCAATTTTCCCTTGAATTACGTCTATAGAATTTAGGTATAGTAATGTATATTTGTATCCTTCTTTTTTATCAAGTTGTGGGCTCATAGGTTGGGGCTGATCGGGGGATAATTATTATAGTACGTAACTTAGTATTACGATGATACCTATTTACCTACCGGTAATATATTGTGTCCATAAGTCGCTACGAGGTCGCTACATAAGTAATATCATAAGTAAGGTCTCCTTCCTGAATTAGAGACAAAACCATCACCACCTACTAATGTCTTAGTTATGTTTTGCATAAGTTTATTTTGTTCTTTTCAAACCATTTACCGACAGTTAGGTAGGAATTATATTCCTACATGCCTACATTTCAATAGAACCTTGTCTAGTAATAGCACCTAGTATCATTCATCATCAGCTTTATTTTTTTTGTCATATTAATTGATAATAATTTAAGCTTCGTTTGTCTAGTAGTAGCTAGGCGCGACTGCTGAGCATCGGGTTCTAATCCCAGGCAGTGTTGTTGAGTTTTTCCATTGGTTGATGGCAATAGACTTCCAATTACCTTGGGACCTTTAACATAACTGGCGATATGTGGGTGTTCTATAGGTACCCCTCTGTCCACTGTGATGTTATGTTTCTCTATAATAATATATATACATATTATATGCATAGACGATCATAACCTTTTCAGTGATAAAGTTATCATCAATAAGTTGTTTGCACATCATCTGGAAAGTTCTGGAGATCTATGGGGATTTTAAAGTGAATAATGAATAAAACAACTAATCAAACAGTTATCTGCCTTTATTCTGCTCCTTCTCATAAACCAGCAGCCATAATCATTCGTTCGGTACCATTATAGGAAGAAAAAATTAATACACTATTACATACTGTTACAGTTTGGTTTGAATATGTGTTACAGCTGAAGTTATGTGTAGATTTTTATAATTGTATTACTATTATTATTATAGATACAAGTGGATCATGAAAACCAGGGTGCAACGCGATCTTGCAATGTAATTTTTATATTTTAATTATACCTTTAACGGGACTAGCAGTTTTATCGTTAAATTATATCATTTGTACTTAGCATTCTATGCTCGTTCTATTACGCTAATGTTTGATGGGAATCAGATTTTTCATGTGTTATAAATGAAGGAGAGTTACTACTTATGTACTATACAATAAACGTGAAAGGACAATATTGGCGACTTGTCTTCTAGAAATTTGTAAAGAAGATTTTGAAAGGAATAATTTGCTATAACAATGGTATTCTATTGATTTATAAATGAGAAATCTGACTCCTTTATTATTATAAGTACAGATATTACGTGCAACACCGCATCGCACAATTTTTTAAGTCACTGTTTACCTTACTGCTTGTGGCTTGTGTAGTGATGTGTATAAGTCGATAAAAAACCCTTTCCGTGAATATAATTTTTAATTTATGGCCAAACATCCCTTTTTTAAATACACTTTTTTGCATTTGTAATAATTTTTGAAAATATAAATTTTGATAATATTTTTTCCCTTTGTTCCTAAATATTAATCCAAATAGTTTTTTTATTATCCTTAATATTGTATTTACAATTTTTCAACAGCCGAAAAATATGTTCAATTTTTTTATAATATTATTTTTTAACGACTCTTGTTAAGTAGTAGGTAACAGTACAAATATTAATGATCACAAGTTGGTTTTCATTGGTCATTAACATACAATATTACAATTACAGCCTTATTACTATTGGTATACAGTTAACAGCAGGTCTTTATTTGAAAACTATCTAACTAAATTATTTACATAGACGTATGTGATATTATGCAAGAGGTGTGGTCTTGGAAGTATAGTTATGTTATACAAAGTATACTTTTCAATAGGATCTAAATATATACCTAGTCAATCATCAAAACTTTAAAATAAATCTGCATATCACGGTTTTGAATTTGTTTTCCGAAATATCGATAAGGCACCTGTCTCCGTAGACGTGGTGATGAAAAAAATGTTAATTTGTTGTCGATGATCTACAATTAATTTTAAATATGTGAATTTTATTAGGTATATCTCAAAAAGAGATTTACGGATATACAAATTTTATTTAATCATATTTCTCGCACGCTTTTATTTCTTAAAACATAATTATATATAACGTCAAATTTTAGTGTTTTTGGAAAATCTACATATCATAAGTATACTCTTCAAAATCTACATTTCCAAATGCGAGGCAATTTTATTAGTTTAACAGTCAACGTACGAGAAATATGAGCATTAAAACCATCTAAATTTAATTTTAAGACCCCCTGTTACATGTATTTTCTATGAAAAAGTGAATATTAATTATTCCAATAAAACAAACTGCTGGATGAAATTTGAAATAATATCGTTAAACCGCCACAAAATCCAACTTGAATACTTCCTAATTACAATAAAACTTTTTTAAAAAGCTATCAAATTATACTTAATACATAAAACTAATAATACATTTCATTAAAATCAAATTACGAAAACAATATTTACAGTTTACGGCAATATTTATTAATATTTAATTATTCTATACATATCGTTTTATACCTATCTATCAACAAAAACCTACTATAGATTAATAAAAAATTCTTAGTAGGTTACTAAGATTGACGACACATTTTAACTACTTTCATAATATCGATATTAATCTTATATCTATAAAGTGCAACATTCGCTAAGTAGAACGAAACAACTCAAGAGTATTTTAATAAATTAATGTATCAGCTACATTACATTGTTAATGACAAAAATTAAACACATTGTACTTATTTACAAAATGCAATCTTTTCACAAAAGAAAACCTGGAAGCTACACTATTTTTTAATAATACGAATAATAATATAAGTTGCCTTCTTTGTGTATTTTGCTAGGCCGATAATTTCATGAAAAGAGAAGTTTCTATTTCAATATCATTGCGACTTTAATCAGTATCAGGTTATTTTTTTAAATTATGTAAATGGAAATGTTGAAATGCAAGGGAAAGTGATTTTGACAATTCAATTTTATTACTTTGTACTAGTAAACACCTACATTAATCGCTACGACATTCCATTCATATCATTGTAAACTACATCGAGACGAATATTTCAGTCGAAATTTGTTTTATAATACATTTACGTTACGCTTAATACTATTTACCTACTTTCCATGTTTTATATTGGCTGGAATCGCATAAAGATTTGCGGTTAAGGCCAGACTTTTCATTTAATAAAAAACAAAAAAAATCGCCATCATAAATAAGACACTATCGATGCAAATTATAATTATAACGAATATCGAGACGAGATCACAAATCTACGTGCAGATCTTATAGCGAAACCATCGATATCGATAACATTATCGCACCTTACTACTCTCAACTTTTGTCGTCTTTTAACGATAATGCCTCCTGTATACATGGCTGTTGGGATTGGATACACTTACATAGCATAGTGTTCATTGACGGTAATAACTAACTAGGTGCTTCTGATGGACCTTTGTAATGGACAAATGGACTTCGAAACGTGTCCAGCATATGCCATTGTATACAGGAAGCTACAGATATTGTGGGCATGGCATGTGGTTGTTTGTTTGACATGTTTAGACCATGCCTTTGGACATCATTCTGACGGTGTTCTTGAGCGCCTGCCGTTTGTTGCAGAACCATATTCGGATTACTTCACGTTCATAGCCGAGTTGATGTGCGAGTCCAGTGATTTCAGTGCCTGAAAAACGTACAGTTAAATTAGCATTTTATTTCCACGTAGCGTTGCGTGTCGCGTAAGATAATATATTTTAAATCGTTCGTAGCTACTGTCTAATGATGATGTTACACGATAATATCGACGGTTCCTACGTACATAAGGTCAAGTCAAAAACCGAGGTTTACAGGAGAGCGTAATTTGTGTTCAACACGCCCTAGAAATAATTCTATGACCAATAATAAATATTTTCTTTCTACAATATTTTAACAATTTTAAGAGCTTTATAATGCTATTTACACATATTTAATTTTTTTACGTTTTCATGAAGAAACTGATAGATGACCGTTTCTACGCCGATATTAAAATAGAAGTATGTCAGTCATGTCTATGATACCTTTTTATACACAGGAAACAAAAAAACAGTGTCTGATATAGAATTTAAATAAAATGTTTTATGAAAATGTAGGATTATGTTACCATTTTTAAATCAATACGTTAGACATCCTGAAATCGTCACCCATGGATATAAAAAGTACTTCAATGAAGACATATCACTTTATACGTGGTTTCCGTCATTCGGGGTAGGACTATAGTTCTTGTAATGTAAATAAAGACATGTCTTTTAAAATTATCAGGTTTGTTTTTTATAATAATTAAACAAGGTTTATAAATTCAAAATTATTATTTAATTGTTTATTTATTATCAAAAAACAATCTTCTTAGCATCTAATTAATAGGTACCTATAGACTCACTGAAGTAGGAACTAAACGTAAAAAATCACTGTTGTCTAATATTAGTAATTACAAATTAAAATGTTAAGCATGTGCCTCTGCCTAATCATCTCTAGCAATGCAATTGGTACCTAGTATTTAATTATAATCACAGTTTTATTACGTAGGTACCTCAGCTTAATTAACTACCTATCGACTTAATTAGTAAAATTTAATAATCATCACAGCATTGTTTGAGTATGTGCCTTATCTTTAATACCTAATTGGTAACTTTTAACAATCATCACAGCTTTATTCAGACTGATTCATCATTCTTATTACTAATAAAGTTCCCTTAGTAGTTAAATAACAAAATTTATAAAAAAACGTAAAGATAAATTTAACAATCTTCTTCGTCATTGCCCTGTTCTTCCTCACTATGCTTAAGGTTTCTATAGAAGTCATGATACTTATTTGGAATAATCAACGTATCGCATAAACTAATCAAGTCTTTGTATTTAACCTCAGTGATAGGAATAGGATTATTATACACCTTCTCTAGAATTAGTTCTTGTTCTTTCTTTTTCCTCCCTCTAGTCAATTTCAAATAATTGCTACAGTTAAGTTTTCTATAATTTTCTTTAGAAAAGTCGTACTTAAATTCTATTATGTCTGGATTATGCCCTTGCACTTTTACTTCTCTTACCTATTTCCAAGAAATTTTCTCTGAATTTGTATCTTTTGCCCAGTTTTTACTATGCAGCCAAGCTTTAAAATCCAAGACCAAGTCTTGGTCTACTTCTACAACTGTATATGGCGGACTATTCTGTTTAACCCAACGAACCAGTGTGTACCATTCATCTGGTGTGTAAATTAGTTTATTTTTTGCTGTTCGCTCTATTAATGCGTGAACGCTATCCGCCTCATTTTGGGTGTGGCCCTTTTCTAGGAATCGATGGGACACACTTACCTTAAATCTATCGCTCGCATATAAGTACATAAAAGAAACAATGCGATTGCGGTTCTGACCAGCACAGTTGTCTGACCAGAATCTAAAATCTTTGACTCCAGCTTTAACCTTGTTGTCAACGAAAGAAAATAAACAACTAGCCACTTCGTTGGCGCCACGTTTAGCAACTGTTTCATCCCACATGTAACACGTAGCTAATGCTGATAATCTGCCATTCGAGGTTATAAAAACAAAAAGAATGACTTTATAATGGTTTTGGGAATTATTAAGCGTTTAATGTATACTTATTTGAATTACTACTTGCCCTCATTAGCTTTATCGATGTATTTAATTAAATCTTGTGCTTCAGGAACGCATAAAACATTGTTTTTGGAATTTGCAATATCCACCAATAACTTTGATCTGCTGGTATTCATGTTTTATAGTAGGTATTGTTGGAGGTAATATGAGTACTTATAACTAAATAACACACCACTAAATCTAAACTGTATCATAACATTACATTGTTTCATCACACAAACGACTTGTCTCGTTCGGGGAACTCCCGTAAATGGCGATAAGTCTGACAAGACCGCGTTCGCACCGAGTGGCACGCATTTTAAAACACCGTACAAAAAGATATGTTATAGATGTCCGCATCTACGACACATAATCGTTGTATTTATAATACTTGTTCTTTTATACGATTCGTAAAACAAGTTAAATAAATAAAATTAAAAAAAAAATCATATGTCAGTATGTGCGCTAAGATAATCTAAAGCCAATGATACAATAAAAAAAAAATGCCATTTTCGACATGTCTTTATATACGTAGGGACCGTCGATATTACGTACCTAAGTATCTATTTCACGGAAATCCGTAATAACTTAGATAGAACATAATTTATTACTTTCATAGTACTTTTTTAGCAATCAATTAGGTACGTAATAAATTTTCTTGGAATTGGTATTCTATGACAAAGAAACAGAATCATAATTATGTCGATAAGTGGTTGGCTAATATGGCTGCTCATCATGGCGATCCTGGTTTGAACCCCGGGTAAAACATGCAAGGTTTTCGTTTTGTCTACCAAAAAATCTCCCTAGCAGTTTCTCACTTCGACAATTGGACTAGTTGAAATAATAATGCCATTACACATTACGCCCGGGGTTCCCTTGAATTATACATATTATGTATATGAAACATACATAAAGAAGCGAATATCTCTTATCCCACTAAAAAAACTGTCTAGGTTATTCGCACCCCGCAAATATAAGGCTTATCTCTGTGAGCCTATCGCGGTCCACTGCTGGATATAGACCTCTTCCAAGTTCCACCACAACACCCGGTTAGGGTTTGCGAAGAATAATATATTTAAAAAGCTAAAATAGCCCGCCTGTTCATGGCTATTTAAAAGTTAATATTGAATCATTAAGAGCAAGATACTTAAGAGATTTTTCAATGGTGTGTAAAACCTACAGTGTAGCAGTGGTCTACCGGCAGTTTAAACTTTGACACCAGGTTGTTCATCAACCATATGATAAGAAGAAGAATCATTCTACCAGACTGAATGCTCTAGCTAAACATCACTCAACTTACCAGAGGGATGAGTGTTCCTTTCGAAATGCGCGTTGAGTAGTTCCAAAGCCTGCGGAGTGAATGAAGTTCGTCGTTTTCGCTTCTTACTCGGCTCCATGCCTATAAAGTCTGTCAGGTGGTTCTGGCCCGACGCGTACCTGTAATGATCGGAATACCTAACTTTAATGTTATTGCTATAAGGCATATTTTTACTTGAGCTGCTGTTAGAACTTAATCCGACCGGTCCATTGTGTTGTCCCTGTTTATATACTAAGTGCTCAGAAGGCGATAAAGCAAGCGTTAGTAATGTTATTGTGATGCATTCTTAGGTCACGGGTTGATAATGATAGTTTAGGTTACATCTGAATTGTAGGTTAGAATATTTGTTCTTTAGTTAAATAGGTGTGATATTATAATACGTAGAAATGCCTAAGAAAAAAGCTCGTAAAAGCTTGTTTTTGAAACTTAACCGCGAAACATATGTTCGTCAAATTCTTAAGTATTTACCTAACCGAAAAATAAATACTTTATTATTTTTTTAACTAAAACGGAAAAATCTAACCTTTTAAATGTAAAGGTGCTCAAATATAAAAGATGGATCGAGTACAGACTGATTATAATTATGTATGTCTACTTATACACGAGTTTATATTAATATAAGCATTAACTTCAAACGGTTGATGCATTGGGTACATTAAGCCTTGCTCTGGTTTCATAACACCAATGTCATTTAAATTCTCTTACATAAATGAATTTCTTATTTTTTTAGTCTATTGTGTCGTGATGTATATTAAATAGAAATCATTTCTATTACAATTGCAAATAAAATACTTGTTATTTCGATTGTAATTTAATAGGTAGGAGACGTAGTGGTAGATCTCTACAAACATTATCTCTGACAATATTGACAAAGTAATAATAGAAGTTTATTAACTGGTTTGAATCAACTTTCCATCTAAAATCCCATAGTTAAAAAAAACTGTTAAATCAAACGTTTAAAAATGAAAGATCCGTAAACAAACAGCGTGGTTGCCAGTATAAAAATACCCTCTTCAGTTTAATTTATATCAGCAGTCTACACCATAATAGATGTACCTAGATCTTAATAATAAATTAACGAGATCCCCCGAAGTTGCAACAAAATTAATTCAAGGACTATCGCCAACAGAGGCGGTCGTTAAAAATTACCACCAAGGGGACCGATTGCAAATTCAATGCACCCATTTGCAATGTTAAACTGTACCGTTGTATCCAGATAATGCATTTTAATGATGCAAAATGTCGAATCGATAGATCCTGTTGGGACATCTTACGACGTCATTATAGTCACGGTAAAGATTTAAGTGACACCTGGTTTAGTAAAAGATGTTGTTGAAAAGGGTCGGTGATAGCATAAGTGTGTTGTTTATTAAGATTCTTGTTTTGTAAACGGTTGTTAGTCTGAAGGACAGCATGTCGAATCATGAATTGTTTTGCATGATAATAATTGAAATTTATTTTATTGTAATGTGCCTTTCTGACGTTTAGGTCCTTTTGAATTGATAAGTTAATTAAAGTAGGTAATATTATTTGACTAGGTATTATTTGGTTAACTCTAAAAGAAGCGCCCGAAGACTTATAAAGCTTATTAGCTTACCTATATTTACCCTTGAATAACACTTAAAATAAATTCGTTTTTAACAGTTGATTTCCAATTTTAGAATATTTTACTATTGTTATAAGTCATGGTTAGTTTTATTTTTAAAAGATTTTATTTAATGGAATACCACGGCCGACATTAACAATTTGGTACAACTAGGTGAGTAACACAGATGATAATGATTTCAAATGCTTTAGAAAGTCGAGACGCAATTGAGAACAATGATGATGTGAGATACGTTGACGAAAATCATAATATCGATGACAACAACTAATTTCAGTCAAACGTGACGTCTAAAAAAGTAACCAAAAAAAATCAAACCACGCCAAAACTATACAACCGCACCATAATACTAAACATGCATAATAAAGCTAGTGTGATGAACCCGCCATGATATATAAAAGCACCTAAATTAGGAACAACTAATTTCGAGAGCAGACGGGAAGAAATAAGTTATTCCTAACTTCGGGAATCGGTGAGTGTCAGATGTTAGTCGTACAGCGGATCCAAATAAACACAAAGCCTAGCCCGTAAAAGCATTAGTAAGTCCAGATTTGAGAAATGTCTTTCACAACGTTGCTAAGCATTATAGGCCAAATGTTTCACGAACACGGTGTAGCACATAACCACGAACATAACTCACTCAAACAAATATTTACCTCTCTTCGGCTTCCTTCATCCAACGTTCGAGCACCGGTTTGATTTTCTGCGCACTTTTTGGTGTTATATCCAATTTCTCAAATCTGTATCGAACATAAATGTAATGTTAGATTCTTGCTATGCGAGCACCGGTCAAATGAAAATCTAACGCGAAGCACC
The DNA here is from genome assembly GCA_946251915.1 of Abrostola triplasia. Taxonomy (NCBI): domain Eukaryota; kingdom Metazoa; phylum Arthropoda; class Insecta; order Lepidoptera; family Noctuidae; genus Abrostola; species Abrostola triplasia. The sequence continues at coordinate 9,325,836 of OX276432.1, read as the reverse complement.
TTTTACATAACGCGACGTAACCCTTTACCCGATCCAAATTAAAAGAGGCATAAACACAGGACATTGACATTGCGTTAACGATTTTAGACAGAGAGAATAAAAACAATAGGCAATTTAGTCTGCCGAGGTAATCAGTTTGATTAATACCGAACAAAGTAACAATAAAACAACCAATTCAGTTAGAAACGAAAGGTAACGTATGCCAATGCCCTGGCTTTGAATTGCGCAAAATGAATATTAATAAAAATAAGAGTAATGAAAATAATATATCATGCTATATTAGATGGAAAGTTAGATATTACTCATCGAGATGTTACAAATAATAAAAGTGATAAAGTTCTCACAGCGATTACTCATAGTGTCAAATCGACATGGTTTGGTAGCCGGTACATTAGTGTGGCGCGTTTGTCTTAACATCAAAATGTAAGTCGGCCGTATGATGTATGGCGCCTTAGCTGTAATTACCCGAATGCAAATACCGTACACGTGTGAAAAGGAAAAGAAAGAACGTCAAAACCGGTAATTACAAATAATTATATACGGCATACATTCAAAAGGTATGCACGGATCGCCGATCGAGATAAGATTACATTAAACAGCGTTGAAACATTTTGATTTAAAGACATTCTGCGTGTGGACTCGGCCGATATAAGTGAGCCAAAGCGTGTACTTAATGTATGTTAAGTATCTTCGAATTTATCTCCATAATCATAGCACCATTTTGATTTGTTATTAAATAGAGTCAAGATTAAATTGCATGCAGGATCGGTGAAGATAAATTTGGAGATATTGTGTGTAGGGATAAAAACAAAACACATACATGTTTTGTTGTTGTGAAGACAGCTGAGCTGCTAGCATCTGCGAAGCCAGGGCACTGGGGACGGTAACAAATAATATGTTAGGTATGTCGTATCCAGTGACGGGGACGGTACTCCGGCGAAGACACGGGAGCAACATCACTATATCTCAACAGATCTAAAAATATTAGGAACAAAGTCGCACGCTGTAAAAATATTAACAAAATTTCCAATTTTGATTTTATTTATGGTTTGAGGTAAACGTATGGACTAACACAATTTGTTAGTCAGTTTTAATTTACAAATAAACTAGTTCCATAATGGAATTATTCGGTATACCCTGTTTAGGGCGATTTATTGGTGATTTAACTTTCATGTTATGCTACTATGAGATGCCCTGACGCATTGTGCTTCATATGAAATTGTAATGCACTCGGACCGGGGTTAATGGTTAATTCAATATTTTGTTATTGACATAATTCCAAGTGGCAATGACCATGCGCCTGATTGTTTTCAAAACAGTTAAAGTTAACACATTTTGAAGAAGTTTAAATATTTTTACGTTACTATTTTTACATTTAATATAATGGCTTCACATCAGAATTTACTTTAAAAGTTAATTTTCCTTGAAAGATGAATGAAACGTAGGTACAATGGGTAGAAAAAAACGTCACATTTATCACAATTATTAAAAAATAATTATGTTGACTTTGTTCATTGTGATCCTTGAACAATAAGCGCCAGTGAGACGGAATGAGAAACACTAAACGAAATTCTTTTCTCAAAAACAATAATATGTTTTAATTAAAATGCAAATTAATTAAGTCCAGTATAATGAAAGGGGTAACTACCATGTAGCGACGTCACGACACCAAATTGGAGGGAGACGAAAGAAAAATTAATGGGAAATGAAATCACGACAGAACAAAGACAGGGGAATTCTACTCTTTTTAATTACACGAAAAAAGTAATTACGGCAAGATAATTAATTAACTGGAACAGAAGTAACGATTAATGATTTTATTATACGAAGGAGGTCGTCGGGGGGTGGCTTGGAATTGAAATTTCCTTCGGCTTGTGCCGGTCGCATTCCGTTTTGCATCGAAATTCGATTTGTTCACGGGCAACGTTGTTTCGAGTGATTTGATTCAATTAAACATTATGAGCGTAAAGCTGTGTTGAAGCGTGATTAATTTGTCGATTTACGTAGTATAGGTAACGTAAGAAAAAAAATATGATTTCCAACTTCGATCGGCCGTGAAACTATAATTGTAGATAGTTGTAGCAATTTTAAAATAAAAAAAAATTACAATTTGTGATATGATGTAATTGTAAGATATAGGAAGAACAATTAAGAAAGTCTGAATTCCTAGAGTTCGGGTTTAGTTTGACGTGTAATTGCGTTCACTTCAGCGATTAATTGTTAAAATAATGGTTGTTCATAATAATATAATGGAGTGTGAAATCTGTGCTGGGTGCTCTGTGTAATTTTTTACCAAAAAGCTAGCACACGCATAAGGTACAACGTATTTGCATGAATGAGTTATGTTCAACAGTAAACTATTTTACATAATATTTCAATAGCTCAGGAATCACACGTTACTGTTAAAAGATATGGTAGGTTAGCTACGAATCAATTCGTAATAATAGAAAAAATAATTGGAAAACACGCGCCCGCGCCTAGCCGAGTAAAAAATGGTGTAAGCCACGACACAGTGAGCGGAACGGAAGCCACCCGAATGGTAATTAATTAAACTAATTGTAAGCAACGAAAGGAGTCAAGCTGTTTTACAAATCACTTCAATTAACGATATTAAAAAGTTGGAATGATAACCGAGTGCCGGCCTGCGTGACGACATTTATAAAAACGATTCTTTAACCTTTTTTTGTCAGCCCCACGTTGTTGCCAGCAAACGGTCACATTATTTTGACAAGCGTGCGACTTTATCTCCCTCGATTACAAGTAAGATATCATCAGATCGTTTATTTTTTGTTCTTCTTTGACAACCAAGATACTGTATTAACAACAACAATTTAGTGGCAACATCAATTCTTAAGCTGTGGTCGTGTGTATAGACTGTTACATTTAAATTAACGGTTTCCATTTAAATTCATAAATTTAATGATGTTCGATGAAAAATTATTCCAGAACTTGTTTATTAATTTGTTAAAAATTGAAATGAAACCAATTAAGAGAGCCTTTTTTGACATACACAAGTTGCTGGACATAGTTCAGTGTAGGCACAAAATGGCAATTCATTTTTGCAATTCGATGACCAGAACTGAGTAAAACAGAATACGCATATATTTTCTAAGAAACTGTTACTAGCAGTTAATAATTACACGTTGTAGATGTTACGGGACTTTTAACTGCTAGTTGTGGTGACAATCTATTTACGGTGGGCGGTAACGCGTCGAGTCCAGTAACAAAGTTATTTACAGTACACTATAGGACCTATAAAAGACTTTTACAAAAACAACAGATGTATGTGTCGAGCTTATATTAGGACTTTACCTGCAAATCGCGCTTTGACTGTACGCCGGGCCTTCTGTGACGGACAAGGCTTGGCCGACTTGGGTCTGAGTGAGGCCCAAGCCAAGTCGCCGGAGCTTGAAGGCCTTCGCAAACTCCTTGATGTCTTCCAAGTTGATACCGTCGACCACGTTGCTCGAAGACTGGCTGATTGTAGGCTGATCTGTTGTGCAAAATTATTTTGTAATAATGTATCATGATTATAATTGGTAGAGGCAAAGGCTAGTTGTCGTTCATTGTGGCGTTTAAGGGGGAGGGTTATGTTCAACAGTGAATGTCTTCCGGCAGATGATGATGATGATTATAATTACCCAAGCGTAGGGGAAGTTTTATATTATTTCCTAATTTCTAAGACTTAAAAATTAATATAGCTTAACTCAAAGGTTTTGCTTGTATCCTTGGTATATTTGACCAAACAGACTTTTTGTGCGTGAATCAAGTCTGCAACTCCTTAACCAGAGACGATACCAAGGTATTGCACCAAACTGGACTCTGAAAACCAGTCTGGCTTTCAGACAATGTAATGATTGAGTTAGAACTAAGCATGTCTTAGAAGTTAATAACGAACACTACCCGAACTTAGAAACAAACTCAGAAACTCCCAGGTTTTGAATTGTGTTCTAGACTTGACACTTATAGTTATTACCAGTATCGTGTGGTTACGTTAGAATCCATCTTCTATAGAAACCACACTTGTTGCCAACCCATCTTTGTGGTTACAGTAAGATAATGTTCCGAAACGTTGATTTGACTGACTTTCACGATAACAGTACTTCTTCAGCAAAAACAATGACACTTTATATAAATAAGTTCCATTGTAGAGAAAGCAGAGATACCCAATAAGTATCTACCTCGCAACCCCGCAAGGGAATCAAAGTCAATCGAGTGTAATCATTGCGGCGAATTCTCGGCACCGAGCAAATCTAAGTTGCGCCGGTAGAGTACTTCCTACGTTACAGGTAGCGTTATCTATTGTCGCTACCACATAATACACTTTAGATGTTCAATGCATGGGCTACTTGCTTAAAACCAGTTCGATATCGAACAAAGCTAAACTGCACATACCACGTATGTTTACAAATCTGTATGTATATCACATTGTAATAATTTTATCCAGTCCGTACCAACTCACAAGCAGTTACCCCGTTTAAACGCGAAGCAAAATTATAGCCAAGTTTAGTGGGCAATTTATGTAATTAGTAGATGGTGGCGGTTCCTAATTATGCGGGATGTCATTAGTGTGGAGACGTGCTACCTCCGCGGAGGTTGGCCCGCGAGTGCGCCCCCCCCCACCATGCTTAGCTAACCGATGACAAATTACTTTCGCTATCTACCCCCGTTAGTTTAAGGAGTAGTCTGCGTCAATTAAGACAGGGTAGGGTTGGTAAATTGGCAATCGTTTCACCATTTACCGGTGTTCGTAACTCAGACGATTTCTAATTTCGTTTTGTTATGTACGTGAGCATAGTGTTGTTGCGGGAATCTTATTACTGCGAGTAATAAGTTTATGGGGTGATTTTTAGGGGAGCTAGTTAATGTAATATTGTTCATATCCGATGCAGTGATTGTTTTTCTTTCTGTACCTCTTTGCGTGCAGTAAGTTGATCAATCAGCGGAATAACTGCTAACAGACCGGAAAAAGATAGATATTTGTAATATAATGGAAAGTTATGGCAATACTGTTTTCTAAGCTGTAGCTGTAGGATATTGACACCACCACTATTTTTTTGGGAAATGTTCAGTTAGAGGCTGCTTGATTTGTTTGTTCTAGATAGGTCCTTCGTTTACTTCACCACCATCATTTGAGCCTGGTATCACCCGCTGCTGGGTATAGGCCTCTCTTTTTCACTTCAGTTATATTAATCAACCCAACGTGCTAATTAGTCGTCCCTGGCTTTGACCTAACCTTGGCTGTCATTCGATGAAAGCTTACTACATTGGCCATCTTCCCGTCTAGGTGTCCAACTACGCTTGAGCCGTGCTGCCCTGCCACCAAAGCCGTAGACGTTTGTCCGACAACGGATTTAATTCTAATAATATATGTTTATACATATGTTTGTACTAAGAATGGCTCGCTTTATGGCACGTTGCGCTACTCTTACTAGGTGGTCAATTCATTTACTTTTTATAAAATTTGTAACGCATTTTAATTTGAACTTAGTACGTCAATTTATTTTCATATTTTAGAGGTTTTTAGGTTCAACTTGTTGTGTATGAAGCTTGTTAGATAGTTCATTGCCAAACTCAGCTGCGGGCCTATTAATTGAGTCTAGTATATCATGTCGATCTCTTGACCGACATGCCTCGGCCCTTATCAACAATCAACGTATCCTTTTTATAAAATGGAAAAGTAATAACGAAATGACGTCTGTTTTCGACGTCCAATTAGAGTACATCGCGTGATGAGCGCACCCATTAATTAGCTTTCAAAGATAAGTCAATTGGGCAAAGAGTCGTCCGTAACTATGGCGTCCTGAATTCGATAACAATACATCAAGATACCACACGCTTAATTGTTTAATACATGTAATAAATTAATTAGAAACAATTAATGTTTGCGTGTCTTATACGTATGTGTATATGACCTGTGTTACGTGGATGTATTTCTGCTTTTTATTTTAACAAATTTGTTATGGCGATTATATTTTTACTTGTTACTTTCTATTCAAGTAATACGCTGGCTTTTATGTAGGGTCGTTATCATAGTTAGTTTTATTGCCAACGACAGTGGCCTTTACCTAAATGTAATATGCTTTATTCTTCGTCACACGACACGGCAATTAGCTGTTATTATCTTACGGGCCAGTACTTACTTGCTTACGTACTACACGCATGCACGGAAGTACGAGTAAGTAGCATAGAGTAGACGTATAGTAAGATCGATTAAAATATTCTCGTTAAAGGACAATGACAGTATTTGCAACAGATATCGATGCCACTCAGACACCGATCCAATTACTTTAATTGAAAACTTAATAAGAAATATACCGAAGTGAAAACGTACAAGAACAGAAACGTCGGACGTTGTGTTTAAAAGGAAATTACAGCCTGTCTGTGTTTGTATAAAAACATATTAATTAAAAGAATTATTATTAATTATTGTGAAAGAAATAAACGAAGTCACTATAATTATGAAGATGTTCACGTGGCGTAGGTAGAATTTTTTTGTAGAGCCATAACAAAATGTTGAAGTTGAAATTTCGTCAAAAGAAAGATTGGTCTACATTTTACATGTAATTAGAAATTTCTAAGAACTATCTAAGATGTTACGATAGGTGACGGACATCTTAGAAAACTATGTAAAATGACTCATAAATAGAGCAGTGAAAATAATACTAGTTAGGAAATATTAGATACAACATGATACAATCAGTTATCTTTGTGAACTCTTAACTAAACCGCGACGTCAGTCAATCCTTATTATTCACTGATAGCTACACAGTACTGTGCTGACACCGCTACCGTTTGCCAGCGTTATCCACGTGGCGCGAGGTGCCACGTGGATAAAGGAAGACAATCGGAGAAGCAAAAACACTTTCTTGTAAGTTATTTTTATACTGCGATCAATTTCTATTAAAGCGTAATACCTCTTAACTCTACAATTGGTAGAAATAAGGTAATACTACTTTGCAAGTGCTTATTGTTCGTTTTGGGTCCATAAGCAAGCTGTGTAGGTATAAATGCTTGTTAATAACTTCATATAGCTACGTGAAATCCCTAATAATAATATTTGAGGAGCAAAATACTGATGATGCCATACCCGTAGCCATGTTATCAGCTTTCCAGTAAGTAAAACATCGAGTGTAGGTTGGAACTTCTCAACTCTCACATATAAAAATCTGACTACCAATTGAGGACAGAGACTTCTTAGAGTTTGTATTAGGATATCCTAAATCTGTAACTACTTAGAGGGGCCGTAATAAATCGCTGTCATGTTTGTCTGAGGAGAACATTGATATCCTAACAAGTCTAGTCACAGACGGTATTCGGGAGCTAAATAACTAAGATTGACGTCTACAGAAATAGTAGTAGGAGGTCTAATACCAATGTACCACGTGGTACGGTTGTGGCTCGTCCTAATAGCTTTTATACAGAAGTAAAGTTAGATAGAAGTTTAGTATTTCTAACGCCACTGGAATAGAAACGTTTGGGACATAAAGCTAAATCTATAAGAGACAACATAGTGTAGATTGGAATATTAAAGATAACCATAGACACTATATGTACAGTTTTGTTGGACATTGTTGTACATTAGTAAACTTACCCTGTACCTTTTATTAATAAATAAATAAGTGAAGAGATTAGAGATCATAATGCATCTGCGCAAGTGCAAAAGTATGCTGGTAAGTTAAAAGTACATATATTACTAGGTACCTGATCAATATCGTGCACCATTTAAATTAATCCCAACATCTAGCCTTAATTCAAAGCTAGATTCGCCAAAGATTAAGTCGGAATAGCACAGACTAATTTTGTTCAATGTTACCTACTCAAGTCCTGATTTATTCAACAGCTATTTATTTCATTGCTTACCAAATTTCGCTTATCAAAGTACTGTGGTAATCGTTTCCTACAGAAAATGATCCGTTAATATCAGATTTGCGTTTACTTTGACTGTTAATGCGGAGCTCTCATGCCAACTGTATGCAAATTGTAAACAACTATAAAAAATAAGGTTGTTACGTCTAAGCTAACGAATATTTTATTGGTTAATATTTGCATTGGTTTGGTGCTGATGCCGCGTGTACTACCAATTATAGTTCTATTAGTTGGTTCTCAAGCTTGTTGTATGTACGTTAGATATTGACTACCTAGGTTTTGAGCGAGACATAAAAAACTACAGTGCTGCAGCTGCTGTACCCTTTTTTGTAAGACTCAGAAATTCTTTATTACAACTTACAGGATTATCGAATACAATAAAATACAAATTAGATCAGTAGATATTATACATGAACTTTAATACTATTTACAAGGTTGGGATAATACTTATTATGTTATAAACGTTGAATGTCAAAAAGACTAGATACCACTTTGTAACATACAATTACTTAGTAGCATAACATTTGACATGACTGCGGTTCAACTTAATCCATTATGAATGAACCGACTGTTGAACGAGGATGATAAAATTAAATAAAAACTAAGTAGACACTAAAGTTTATAACTTCCTTTCTAATAAAAGCTTTGAATGAATCTTCTAACCTATTAAAATTACGTCAAACTATAACTACCTCATGTAAAGCTCTAAAATTCAGCGAAGATAATATTATGGCATCGATAAAAAAAATAGAATCAGGCCGCTATTCTAACATTTCACATTCAACGGGACATTACTCTTTATTATCGATTTCGAGTGATTAGGTGTATCATACTAACAGACATTATATTTTCAAAATTAACAATAACGACTCTTTGTGTCAATGACATAAGAATTATAATCGTTTAAATACCATATCGAACACGCAAATTATAAATTTGTGAGCATACGTAATGGGTGAAATTACGGGCGCCGAATCGTCTCGATTCATGTTACGATTACGATGTAGAATCGAATACGTTATCAATTACAATTAACGCGTATTATTAAAGTAACGGTTGTAAGCACTTTTGAACAAGTTTCTTGAAGAATTTAAGCGTTGTTCGGTAAAAGTTTGAGCTTTTGTTCAATATCATCGAGGGCTTTTCATTTGCCTGTCCTGTTATTAAAAACCCATTTCGTAAAAGATCCAATGTTAAGCGTAGGCTGATAATTAAGTCAATAGATATTGGGGATTCATAATTTAGTATCTATATTTTACCTTTGGCCCTACTGACCTACACTGTAATAGAAAGTTAGAAGTGTACTTTCCTGTATAATATAAGAAAGAACGTCGTACGTTAAATTCCTTTGTAAATTGTCCGAGTAAATTAAAACCAACAATAAATAAACAACATGACATTGTAATCTAAAAGATTTCCTTATTAATAACTGGTTTAAGTAGTACTTACATATTTTAATGCAATTGACATAAACAAGGTCTGCATGATCTACATCGGCCAACATTTATAATTATGTCAATAATGTTTATACAGTAAAATGAATTATTATTTACCTATCAGTTGTAACTACTAATGACTGATAATGTAGTATGAAAATAGTTACGCAATGAATTTTAAAAAGTTACTAAAATTAAAAATATATATGGGAATCAGTGTCATATCGTACATAATTATCTATCATTAAAACTGTTTTGTATTAGATTAGTTTGAAACCATAGTTTGGATACAAATACAAAAGTGCATAATAAATTCAATATCCATAAACATGTTATTACATGCAATATCAATATAAAATAGTTATTTTAGCATAATACCCCTCCCTATGTCCTCCCATGCAGATCATGTGGATGACGGTACGTTCTAGAATCAACAGGTAAAGCCCCCGAGTCACATGGATATAGAAAAATAAAATCTGACTTTAGTTTTTTGTTTTTTTTTTTCAGGACAATGTTTTTATCGAGTCAGATAAGTAAACTAATAAATTGTTAGATACGTGTAGTGTACAATTTAACGGTGTGTGGTAAGACGATTCAGGAAGAGACTTTAACAAGCTTTATGGACTGTAATTTTTCGTCTATTTACAGATATTTGTGCACATTGACTATTTAACAGTAAAACTGTTCATTAGTCATGCACAAGCTGTTAAAGGTTTGACAGTTCTCGCGTTCAATGAATGAAAAGGCCATGTCGACACAATAGCAATAAAACGGAACGCCATTTCTCACATTTTCTAGTTCCGCCAATTAATTTAAAGTTCACTTATTTATCGGCGCGGAGTCTATCCACGAGGCGGACCAACTCTTTGTTTTCGCTTACGTTATCGATCGCGTTCAATTTTATCGACGACGTTAATTATTTGTAATGGATTTTAATTAGTTAATTAATTAATTTAGTTCGGTACGCCGGCTGGCACGGTTGTTAGTCGGTTTCTTTGATGCCGACGAGACTTCCTTTATTTTGGTCGAAGCTCTTTGTATTGTACATTTTAGTGTCATTAGTGCTATATTTACTGGGAATTATGTGTAATTATGAATTAATAACTCTTATTTTTGGAATCGTTCCTTTGTAATTTCAACAGCCGATGCCCTGAGGGGTTCGAATTAAGAATTAAGTGTGGTGCAGGAAATGTGTTTTGGGTTACCAGATACTGTTGTTTCAGTTGCCTTGGCCGTCTTAGTTAAAGCATACCTATGTCATTTTAAACAGACGTTAACCTAATAGAGGAGTTCTGAAATCTTGGCATTTTAACGTTGTAACACGCTCGTATGCACTCACGGGATATACATAGGCATTTGTTTGTAACCATTATTCATAAAAATGTTCAAATAAAGACCATACCATACATACATACATATACTATAGATACCTGTTTGTACAACAAAATTTCATTGGTAACGATTAGTTTGTCTATTTATTCCAAAAACCTGCAACGGACTACGAATGTCTGTACGACAAAACGCAATACCACTTCGGGAACTATATTTTGGGAATCAAAGTTCTTGCTACAGTCTGCAGTCTGTCTATAGGGATTGACTAAGATAACTTATTTGATGTCATCCTGTTCTCATAGCCCATACTATTTGCTGTTAATTCACTTGACCCTTCAACGTTTAAGAAAATAAATTGCAGTGCAACATCGTATTTAATTATTCATCAATAAAACTAAATGGTTTATTACATTAAAGGCATTAGACTCTTCTAATGCTATTAGTCTATAAATTATGGTGGTATTAAAAGTAGGGGTGAGATGACGTCACTATGAACCAGCGATATCTATATATCCGTCATCAGCCGTGCTATTCTAAAGATATCACTTACGAACTCACTTCTGAATCCGCGGTGAGATTTGACACTGGCGCATAGCAAGGTGACGTGCGAGGCGATATTCGAGATGATATTAGTGGTTCAGAATAGCATAGCAGGAAGCGATTCACGAATTTGTTTTATTAAATGAATTGTTTATGGTTGACAATAGGTTATTGTCTTCCGAAGCGGTGATAAGATGAAGTTGTTAACTAAGTGTCTAATGGTTAAAAAATATTTTCCCTATTTGCTTCTTATCGATACAGGTAATTCTGTGGTGTGGTATTCGGTACCACAAGGATGATTGCGACCGACTTGTGTATTATCACTTGTGAAGACTCTCTTTCTGTCAAGGATACAGTCATAAGGAAAGGTATACTTAAAAATGAACATATTGCTTTATTTGCTCTTGAATGTATTCTTAGAGTAATATTTGAAGGTCTCACCAATAATGTAGTCATGTTTATCTGTTCTTTTAATGTCCAGATAAACCACTTTTCTTAATTTAGGGCTGGTGTTGTACGACATTCTCGGGCTTGAAGAAGTCTGTTCACCTATTAAAACGATTCTCGTTTGTATGATTACAATATTGATTATAAATATTTTGGGCACCCTACTGCAGTTGACAGCGATGAGGAGGAATATATTGATGCATAATTTTTAGTTTAATTTTTTTCTTTTGTAACGTCATCTAAACATAACCTTTTCGATCAACATTGCATAACCTACTATGTAAGTAGACAAAAAAAATATGGTTTAAATTAAATAATAAACCGACCGAAACACTAAAATTGAAAGATGAAGAATGTAAAAAGAGTTAAATCTGGGTTATTCTCATCTACCAACTTCATTAGAACCTATAACAGAGGTAAAATGTGTCACGAGGATACGCGGGTGACAACCCTAACAGCCGACATTGCTGACATAATGGAAAACTTTAAAGGTAAACAAGAACTATAAATATTTAATAAAGTACTTTATTTTAATTGTAAACATTATATGTCGTTATACCTACTAAATGGATTAATATTTGTATCTCCGAAATTGATTATAAGACACGTCATACGATTCTTTTCTCACCTTACCTACATTTCATTTTTTATACACATGTGATTGTAAATACAAAGCAAAGAATCTAAGTACTAACGGTTAGATAGGAAAACGATTAGATAGATTAGAATAATTAATAAAAACATACAGTTTTAAGGTCCATCATAGTCGATAATAGTAAGTGCATTTTAAAATTGACAGCCTCGTTGGTCTAGTGGTTGCTAAGCGCGACTGCTGAGCACGAGGTCCTGGGTTCGAATCCCGGGTCGGGCAAAGTGTTACTGGGATTTTCAGTAGCAGCACGGAGTATGTTGTGCCCGGTTGATGTCAATAGGCTCGCCCCCCCATTACATTGGGACCTAAAACATAACTGGCGAAATGTGGGTGTAGGTACTATATGTGCACCTCTGCCTACCCCTTCGGGGAATACAGGCGTGAAGTTATTTTTTTTATGCATTTTAAAATTTCTAAAATAGGTAAATTTCATATACAAGTTAATTTCAATGGTATTGTATGGTCTTTATTGAAACATTTACAAATATCGGAGTTACAACAAATGCTCTACAAAGCCGTTTGAACGGTTTGACTGTAGGAACTAAAGTCACTAACTAAATAGTTTTAAAACAGTCAAATGGTAGACTTATAGTTGTTTCAATAAAGATACTTATAGATTCACTGTAATGTATCTATACTAATCTATACTAATATTATAAAGCTGAAGAGTTTGTTTGCTTGAACGTGCTGATCTCAGGAACTACTGGTCCGATTTGAATCATTCTTTCAGTGTTAGATAGCCCATTTATTGAGGAAGGCTATAGGCTATAAAACATTCGAAATCCACGCGGACGGAGTCGCGGGCGGAATCTAGTAATATATATATTTAGAGCTCAAAGCCTTTAAGTATTAAAATAATTCCTTGCCTTACAAATATAAATCAACGTATTGGCGATTCCTAATCGCGTATAAACCAAAATTATCAAATAGATTTATATACCTCTATAGAGTTTAGCGTACCGAACAACGGTGGAGAGGAACAGAGTAATTTAGTAATTGTATCCACTAACAACGAATTAAATAGTAATCAATAGAACAGGGGCCCCGGGCACGAACCTTCTGCCACTTTTAGATCGTACGGTACGGGTACGATACGATATGGTGAAGATCATAATACTATTAGTCGTTGAGATACTGTATGCTGACCTACAAATTTATTATATACGTGTAGGTATATCTAATGGTCAACATACATTTAATATGTCAGTACTATAATTTCTTCAAAGTTCTTCAGTTTTAGCATCACCTATATCAGTTTATTATAGGATGTATGTCTAGATATGTACTTGTATAGATTTCTCAAATTATATCCTAATATTATACTTCTATCATTATGCTCTTACTATAGAGATTCAAACAGGGACGGGCAAAAAACATGGTACCTAACTTTGTCTTATTCGGATTCTTGGAGTCTTAATTATGATAGATAACTAGTATAATTAAGTGAATAAGAAGCCACAGGCACATTCAGCCAACCAGCTACACTAAAACAAAAATATAATAAATCTGTCATTATAAAAGCAACAGATAGATTTTCGAGACTATTGTTTTAAATGGGTACTTACGCTTAAAGTTTGGGCCTAATTTCGCGTGTTTAGGTTTATATTGGATTCAGTAAATGTATCGCCGTGCCTTCAGACTTACATAATAATGCGGTATTGAACATTTAATGCTTTATTCTATTTAGTTTTGTTTTAGTGGAGATAGACGAACATGGGAAATTGCTGACCAGTAGATACCCTCCTAAAGATAGACTGTGAAAAGGCAGATCTAATATACCCAATCGGATGTTTGGTTTGACACGTGTTACTTTATACTGCACACCGGTGCCCGAATCCTCGAAGGGATACACATAGGCCTTCTGTCGACAGCTCACAGTTGGCGGATAACAGTGATTCCCGTGTGATAGGTTCTCATAATTTATTAGTCACAGTTCCGATAGCAACGTCAACACTATTGTCAATAAAAGATGTTTCTAAATAGGATTTTTTGGTGTGGTGTGATGTCAGTTACCTATTCCAAAATCTATTCTTTACTATGCTTTTTGGTATGGAATTATTTTTTGCATAAAATACGCGTACTATGTCGTTGGTCATATCGTTATATATCGACTGCTGAGCATGAGGCCTTGGCTTCGATTCCCGGGTTTGACAAAGTATAGTTTTTGTTTCCATTTGGTAATTCTTAGATGATGGCAATAGCTTCATTCGTAGTTAAACGGGACCTATAACTTAATTGGCTAAATGATGATGTACAAAACAGCTTAAATATGTTGAAATCTACAGTGAGTCTATATCATTTTTGCCTTTATTTGCGGATCACTCTTTAGACTAATAGAAAAGTCCAACATACAATTAGCTGTTCGCAACGAATCGACATCGTTCAGAAATAGCGAGGAATCGATGGACTCATTATGAAACAATTAACTGAGTAGGTTGGTACGTGGGCATCGGATGATGTATATCGTAATTATTTTTATTAGTAATTTGTTCTAATCGTTCTAATGTTAAAAAGGTTTGTTTGGCAGGAAAACGAATCGGTTTCCGTTGTTGCTATTTTAAATGTATTGATAATGGAATGTTACTTAATAATTGTATCGTGAAAACAGAAATCATTACCTGAATAGTATGGTACCTATTTGTCAAGGCAGGCAAGAATATAATTTAGATAAATTATCTTCATAAAGAAGAACTGGAAAAAATAAAATGTTGTAATAAAAAAATATATTTCAAAACAGATCGAAAGGATCGTAGTTCCGTTTTAATTTTAGACCATTGCAAGCTGATAACGCTAAATTACAGATCAAACAATTTCGAGAATAGGTTTTTTATAGGACACAATAGAGGCTATGGCTAATGTATTCGGAAGAGACTCTATTTAATATATAAGTCATCCCGTGTTGTTATTTTCTATTATAATCATGCAACGCGATAGTTTAAAAGTTAGTATAAAAGTCCTCATTAATAAAATCTCATAATAACTCAAAGGTGTACTGTTACAAACAGATCATGTAATACATATATTTACGTATTTTATTGCGTGCAATAAGAAAAATAGCTCTGATCTAAATTAAGTAGATCCATGCTTCATTTGAATACGACTTGGTAACTTGCAATTAAAATTGAAAGTAAAAACCCGAAATTTCGTCCAAATAGAAAAGCGAAAGAATCATGCTGTTACAAGTTCCAACTTCCCTACGGAGTGGAGGGTCTAAAACGAGTGTCAGATGAAAATTAGCTTCGTGATTGAATGAATCATGGCCCATCTGTTGTGTCTATATTAGTATGGAATCCACACAAATACATTTAGAACTTGACCTTTTTTGCGCAGTTTTGTATTCAAAGACACTTTTCTTCTAATTTATTTTTATTGATACTTTAATTTTTATGAGATTTGTATTATATTGTAAACCAACTTATGTTTGCAGTCGTAAGATGTAAAGCTTAAAAACAATTCGTTATTAATTATTGAAGTTAAGTTGAATTTTATAACCATAATAAAATATTTAAGGTACGTATAATTATATTATAATTAAATAATGTTAATGTAATTTGCGTATGTCTGTAATCTTACTGACAAAATTAGGTGGCTATAATTAACTTAGGTAACTATTACCAAAAAAAAAAACAATTTCAAACAACGAAATCAAACTAAATCAACATTAGAATAAACCACATTTCTTGATAGAATCAGACTCTTAATTTAACTAAGAAAGAGGTCGCCACTCCACTCACTAAGTAGAGCCAAATGCCGCTTAAAATACCCCGTCTAGCTTAGATCTATCTTTGAATAGGTCACAAATATACCTCGAGACTTGGCAAATAAAAATCGCGCCGTTTCGTTCTAAAAGTGAATGAAATAGGCCAATGAAAATAACTCAGTCTTCAATAAATTGGTATCGTCTGTTGGGCGGATAGCTGAATTAGTTTCAATTAGGTAGTGTGTATAAGGCAACTTAGTACTGAATGCGATTGGATTAAAAATGTCCATTGTGTCTACAACTTGTAAGGTAATCTTGTTGGTTTAGGAAATTTAGGAATCGTGATTTTCTTTTAAGTGTTGTGTGTTTTTTTTCCATTCATAGCGACTGTTGTTTTAAAGTTATCTGTCGATATTAATTCAATTGTTTTATGTTGACTACCTCGTAATACATTTCTCCGGTATCGCAAGGATTAGACTAGAGATTATTATTGTCTAAATATACTCGCTTTATTTTTTCCCAAGTTAAGCATACAACTAGGCCGCAATATTTTATCTGAATCGGCAAATGTTATTTGTCTTGCAGATTTTAAACATAATAATATGTAAGATATTTTTTTAAGTGGCTTTTAAATAAGTTATACAGAATGCCAGTTTTGTTTCACTAACTTCAACACCTTATTGCTTTACATACCTTCAAATGATACGGTGTAGGAATAAAATGAATGCACGATATATTCTCCGCCTACTAAAAGGCTTAAAGTTGAGATACTAATGGTTTTTATTGGACAGAAACTCAATACTTCTCAAATACTATACTCAATTTACATTAAAACTACTAACATTATAGAGAAAATCATGTTAAAACGCTCCGTTGAACATATAATTAGATTTGTTCGAGTTAAAAATCAAATTAAACAAACCTTTTTTGAAACGCAACCAAATTAACTTTACAATGTCGTGATAAGATCGCGGAGTGCCGCTCGCCAACGTCGAATGAACGCGAGGCTACTTTGAGCTAATCAACTTAACTGGCCTGTCGCCGAACGCACTCGGAACTTCTAAACAGCGGACGGACAGTCTACAACAACTCTTTATAGTATTAGGTAAAATAACTCCTAGGACACTGTTAGACTTCGCCCAGCTAATGGATCGCTCCTCTATGCTTAGAACGTACAACTTTTATGGATAAGTAGAATCGAGTTAGGAGTTGTGTCGAAAATAGCGTTTAAGTTGCCTTCAGTTCTGCTT
Organism: Abrostola triplasia; assembly: GCA_946251915.1. NCBI lineage: Eukaryota > Metazoa > Arthropoda > Insecta > Lepidoptera > Noctuidae > Abrostola > Abrostola triplasia. Next base: position 9,308,610 of record OX276432.1, on the reverse strand, counting down.
TTGTTGTGTTGAAATAGCGAATGAGAGTTTGTCAAAATGCTTTTGCAGTTACAATGCTAAGTTGACTTTATTATGTATTGGCTAAGTTATAATTAGTTAGCTAGCTTTGTTTATATTTTTGGTTTGTACAATAAGCTTGTAGTTAAGTTTTTCCCGTCATGAGATTCATATATAATATTTTATATGATGTAGAATAATCTACCCTTCACGTTACCGTTATTTGGCCTTATTTTTCAAAAACAAAATAATAAATTAGCGAATACTTACTTGGCGAATCAGCGAGCAGATCACTGTCGTCTTGCGATGGTGACTTCACGGATCCCGGCGACATCTTGACAGGCGCGTGTGGCGACGGTATCGGGCCGGAGCCGGCGCTACCAGCGCTGCTGGCCGGCCCGGCGTTAGCGTTGTGTGACGTAGTGATTGTTATCTCACCATTCGACGCCGCGAGCCTGCGTAACACAAGTATTATGACGTCATTATTTTGTAAATGCATGTTGATTGAAGTATTCGATGCGTAAATTATCATCTTACACGGCAATAACGCTATCTACGTATCTTCAAGTGTGTGATTATTGCTTGTGTGAACATCGATGTTAAATAACAATTATGTTTGAAATTGGTACCGATGTAATCGAAATTTTTACTGACTCAAATCAGCTTTTCCCACAGTAATGACGGAATCGTTTACATAAAAATCGATAAAGTTATTTTTTTTATTTACTTCCATTAAGACTCCCGTGCAAAAACCAAGAGCAGTAGGTAAGTATAAAACAAAAGATTGTGAGAGAAAGTATAAATCATTTTTCAATTCATTGTTATAAAATATAATATTCAATTCATTGAATATTTAATCGTTTCACTGAATGAAAGCGCATTTGTATGTATCGAATGAGATTCAGAACCCGTTGCGAGCGCTCGCCGTTCGCCGTGACGGTCGTGATTTTAACTTTTACATTCGTCGTAGTCAGCCCGCACCGTAACATTATAAGGTAATCTTAGACAAATGTCGGATAAAGTCAATTAGATGTTGGTATTTTTATCTTAGATACATTAAAATGTAAAAGAAATCGTGTTGTGTTCAAACTGTGAAGATATCTTAAGTTGTTTGGATTCGACTGTTGCTTTAGATTTTCTAAAAAGACAGTACTTTGGCGATTAGTTGCATGGTATAAGAAATAAAAAGTTGCATGAAAGTAACAACAAATTAATAAAATTTATACAACTTATGACTTTTCCTTACCTTTGAACACAATGGAATGGTTAACGAACAGTTTCTCAAAAGAGTTTATTTCAAAGAATTAGTATGTTGTTGATCGAAGATTAGGACTCAAATTTAATTCAATATACAATCAGAATATTGTGATCTTAAAAACAGTTGTCGTCTGACCAGGAAACGATATGTGACCAAGAACAACATCCTATTGTCCTTCCATTTTATCTAATCAGTTATCAAAATCATCTTCAGATGATTCATAAAAAGAAAACGTAGCTGTTAGATGTTTTATCTTTGTCTTATTATGTAAGATAAATTAACCTACATCGTTGACAACTTGATTTGATGACGGTTGTAAGAATGACAAGTCACTATGAATCATATTCTGTTGATGGCAATAAGTTATTAGCGATTCTAGGTTTGGGTATGGCTAGGAGTGTGGAGGAGTGACTATTTACAATTTGAGAGAGACTGTTTTATATCCTTGTGACTGTTCATTCAGTTTTCTAGGTACGAATACTGATTCACAAGAGCCGTCTACGACTATAACTTTACGGGAGTTAAAGAAAGTGAGGCACTATTCTACGCGGTTGGACGAAAACTGGCTATGTTCAAGACTAATTTCTGCATAAATAAAGTGCGGATTCGGAAAGTGTAGGTAGGCAATGGTAACTTTCGTTTAAGTATATTTATATTAAGACGGTAAGATAACTTGATATGTTGGGTACTATTCTATCCAACATAATCGCAAAACGAATACTAAACTGTACTGTCACTAGAGAATATGAATATAGGGTAGCGCAGTACCAAAACGGGCTACGTTCATAATTTTTCCCTGTAAAGTCTGTGCGCCGTGTAACAATGATGTTTGCGAGTGTCTCACACGAACGCGGCTACAAATGAGGTGCGCGCTTCATTAAGTGCGCCTGCATTAGCGGTAATTGCTGGCTAATTAGGGCCTCATCCGTTGCAACGAACGCACACACATGCACTTTTATTGTATACCAGTATACGTGCAGTTGATACGATGTTGCGCTGACTCGTTTTGTGACATCAAGTGCGGTTGGTTTCAAAAGTTGTTAAGTTAAGCTGGTTGTTTGTTTGATGATGAATGAGATTTGCTGACGTAATAAAAACTTAGGTACTACATTAACCTTTTTCTTGTCCAGTGTATCACATACGATACATGGCGATTGTTTAACTATTGTGTCTACTGTCTGGTCTGGGAACCTGCCTCTTACCACGAACTCTTAAAACAAGACAGTTTACGCCAGGGAAGCCAGCTGCTAAGTGCAGTGTCATGCGGCTTCTGGCTTCCATAACGTAATCTGACCTTGTTTAAGAGATCATGGTAAGGGGGCTGTTAATACTAGTGTAGTTCTTGCAAATGTTAATCTATTGCCTTTTACGAGACGTCATTTCAGATCCGGAATCTTTACTCTTTTACTCTTTATCAAATATCCCTGCAGGTAGTTATCATATTTTCTTTCATCTACCCTAATGTTTGGCCAAGACGGGCAGTTGCGATTATTTGACCCAGAAGGCGATGTTCATCTGAAACCTTACTGGTTATTTGTGTCATGGGAGATAATGACAGAGTAAAATGTAATAATTACATTGACATTCATGGCTTTCCTAATTAAAAGTACCGTAAAACAGCATTCTATTTTGGCGACACTTAATCATAGGTTATAATCGAACGCGTTAATTTATTTATCTTTTCTTAGTAATCAATTAATATGTTAATTAAACTAGCACCCTTTACTGCTACGATAAATAAATACTGCACGCATGCGTCGTGAAACGATAATAACACACGGACGCGATCATAAGTCCGCACTCACACTAGCATACAGTGACTGTACGATCGCTACACGCACACACGAAAACAAGTCATTAATTGTTCTTCAAAATTATCTGTGGTATCCTGACATCGAAACTACGCCTTTTCGAGATAATTATTTAAAAAAATATTAATCGACCAGTTGCATATTTAATTACTATCTCATTCCCTTGTCATTCGCATGTGACCTTCATTGTGCATGTTTAAGGGCTGGTCTTAATAACGGTGGTGAAGATAAGTGAGTTGACACCCTATGATTGTGTTGTTTTATTATAATTATAAAACAAACATTGGCCTTGAAATATAAATTACAATCAAGTTAAAAAATAACGAGTGTAGATTGAAAATATTTCGTGACAAGAACTAGTAATTTAGCAAAAGTACTTTAACCTACTTACTAATGCATATAATTAACTTTCTATAAAAAAAATCAAAATAATACTTAATATTAAAACACACAAACAAAAACAAAGCAAAATTAGTAATGGAACCAACCCGTAATTTATTTAAATATGGAATTATTTAAAAACCAATATGGCCACGTGAAAACGTCCGCCTAAAGGTACCATTATAAAATGCGAAATGTTTTATTAAGGTCAATAATTGCTTTTTAATACGCTTAAATCGTCTTTTTGAAAAAAAATATGGAACATACTTGACAGTCGGTATTGTCAGACTTAATTATATTGCGAAGTTGGTAAGATTCAATCATGTTTATGGCGATAATTATTGTATAAATATACGTTTACCGGGAATTATGATCAGATGAAGTGTGACGTCATGGTTGAATTGCGCGCGCATTTGCGTCGGAGTTATATCCTTTTAGGGTTTTGAAATGTAATCATTAATATTTTTGGGTATTTTGTAATGAAGATGTTTACGGAAATAAATGTTTCACATTTATTTATTTTTTTGCAAACTTTAGTTTACTTTAGGATTTCTAATTACAACTATTGTTTGTTTTGTTATAATATAACATAAGTCATAATAAGCAACCAAATAGAGTCAAAGGATTGTATTTTTAACTATCAATAGCCTAGTCAATAGACTTAAACACATTTAAAGAAGACACTTTTTATTCTAAATTTATAGAACTTTAGTCCTTATTTCATTGAAATAACTTGGATTTTAAGGGACATGTTAACATACCGTTCTAAGCTTGCTTGCAATAGTTGATTACTATTGGCAATGATCGCTGCAACTGTATGAGTACTGTGTGTGCGTACGAGCTGTCAGTTTTGAATGACGTCAGAATTTGACATTTCGTTAGTACACGTCAAAGATTAGGGGCGAAAACGACATAGTAGCAGGCTCAGGAATGATGTCAAAAGGTTACCAGCCATCGCAACCGTGCCTACTGACAAGAAACCGAAAAACAGTTTTTACAACGGTCCAATCATGGGTTCTGTTCCCATTATTTAATCTGTATACCACACTGTACTAATTTAAAATCTTTTTTACTTTAATAATGTAGGAGAAAAGACCCCTTTTGAAAATCGACAATATTTATCAATTGATTCAAATAAACCTAACACAGTCGCTTGCATGTCAAAGAATAGAGAAGTCAATAGACTAAAGAGGTGTATAAGTGGAGAGATGTTTTATGCATCGTTCCTAAGTAAGAAGGAAAGTATATACTATACCTACTTAGATTTTTATGATAAATTAGTTATAAATACCTATATAATTAGGCTTATTCCTTATATTAGGTATAAACTGTATTATTGTAAGCTGTAAAGAACCTTTGAAATTAAATAAATAAATAAATTAAATAACGATAACTCGAATGATCTATGGTTGTGTCTGTCTTATAGTCCTACTATGTAAGAGTATAGTCTGTTTTGCACATAGACTGATACACTATAATATCTCCTACCTAGGTTAGTGGCTACTACTAGCCTAATCTCAGTTAAGGTTGGCCGCCGCGCCGTGACCAAAAGTCGGTCAGAAGGACATTAAACATTGAAGTATAAAATTATCCAATCAAAGTCGTTGTAGGTCTAGTTGACGAAAGAATCTTGATAGTAACAAGCTACATCTGTCGCTACTAAGTCCATTCCATAAATATTTAATGCTGTGAATCGGTAGTGTTAACTTAAAAAGAAAAACGCAGACAAAAAGTTTGCATTCAATTCTTTGAGTCGAACACAGAATTATGTAGAGTAGATGATGGTTAAATTTTTTGATTTTGTACTTTTATGCAGATCGTTTTTTGATAACATCTATGTAAGATGTTAAAAATTCTTATTTTTAAACGTCAATATACTGTTTTGACGCATCTGAATTTTCAGCCTAAAACTTAATTTTATGATATAAATATTTTGTTGTAAAACAAAATTCTTCAGTATAAAATTAAACTATTAAATAAAAAATTAAATTCTTCAGTATAAAATTAAACTATTAAATAAAAAATTAATACTTTTATATTAATTCGTACTCTTATGTCAACTTTCAAAATCGTATTTTTACAAGAATAAGAAAAGTTTTAGTCACGTTAGCGACTCCTTGCATCTGCTATCTTGAACGACGCAACTATATCAAGTTAAGACGTTGTTTGTTGAATGAACTAGAAATACAAGTAACTTACTGTGTTGCAAAATATGTAAATTAATAATTTCTAAATTTACCGTCACATTGCATGGATAGTTAGTACCTAGTTCTTATAAAAGTATGAATAACTATTTTAATTGTAATTTATTGAGGCACCTATAAAAGAGAATTATTACGCAATGTTTAGCCACTGGTATTTGTGAATTAATATTGAGTATTAACATAGGAGTTATTTATGTTTTTGGTCAGTAGTACAATAACTGAGTTAACTAATAAAACGGGATTAAAATGACGGTTTAAAAATGTATTGAACAATATTTATCCAAACAGACAAATCTAAAATACAGTATGACAAACATTCCCAACCATTTTCTGCCACATAGAAGATCAAATAGAATATTCTAAAAGTTTAAAAACTGTAATGTTAGTAATCTAATTTTTTTTTCGATCTTGTCTCTCGCTGATACCTCTGAGGGAACTCTTACTGCTTAACCGGTATATTGGCGAGACCTAATAAAAAGCCTCCAGCAAGTAATCTAATGCATCTATTTAGAAAAAAGTATTCATCATCATCATCATCCACAGCCTTCAATATCCCACTGCTGGGTATAAGCCTCCCTTAAACAATGCCATCCGCCGCAGTGCTGTGCCAATCTTGTAAAGTATTAGTATTGATTTTCAATTCAGTTTTGACGGTTGTTTCTCCAGAAAAGTTTAGCATATCCATTACATTGTCTTGATCGTTTCATGTCAGGCCTTAAGTAACGTATAAATTACAATCAATCAGAGTTTAAAAAACCTATAAATTTATAAGGATAAATACGTAAATAATGTAAGTAAGTACCTACTTAATATGAATGTAAAATGGCTCAGCCTTGAGAACTAGATACATTATAAAACTCCATATAAAACAACTGTCTATAATGATTTACAATTTTAATGTAACTTTAATAGACGTCAAACGACAGACAATATTTATCTAGATTGTAGGCCAACAGAAATGAGGTATTAAACTTAATTATGGATGCGAGAATTAATGCTCCCAACCAGTAATTATGAGGTGGCATTAACTTAATGTCTTTGACTACACACACACACATACACACACACACAAACACACATTCAAACGCAAGTGGATACGTATACGACAATAATTATTGTTATAGTTATGTCGAATTGTAAGCATTACGGGTTAATATTATGCGACATACTAAATACTTTTATGAACGAACATTATTATAATAATGCACATAATAATAGTAAGTAGTAAACCGAGTGTATGACAGTTAATATTAATGCGCGATTGCACTGAACGGGTTTAATTTTATGTCGACATACAAATACCCGGCTAGTTTTTCATAATTGTACTACTTGTTAATTTGTACCCGATCCACTGATTAACCGGTACAGTTAAGTACTTAATTTAGAATAAACATACTTATTTTTTAAAGTCGTTTGACGTTTGTAAATGTCAGAATGTATTGTTGGTTATTATTGGTAAATTGGGCCATTGTGTAGATGTCAATGGTAGGCACACCTGCTTGTCAGTTTTGAAGATAAACGCACCATTCATATCCAATTTTTTATACATTTATCATACATTTAATTGACTGTACACCCAAAGCCACTAAAGAATAGGGATGTTGACTACATTACAGAAATCGTTAATATATAGGTAATAATAACATTTGTAAAAAAATTCAATGAAGCATTCTCTATTCCTTCATTCCCAAAACAGTAAATGCCTAGGCGTGGTGAAATGTATTATGAAATTACTTAGGCGTGACGTCATTTCTCAGCAGATGTCACATGATATTATTAATTCTACACAATAATTTAGAATATCAATATAAAAAAAGCGTAGTTAACATCCTTAATACAAAAAAAAACCTCCAATGAATTAAATCAAAACGACAATAACACGAAGAAACTAAACGCAACTCAAAACTAAATGCATTACAGTTTGTTTACGAAGTACGGTCTCCGTAGTGAACAACTAAACGCTAATATATTCAGCGCGATATCCCTGTATAGGATCTATTTATCACCATTACTTGCCGGATTAGACGCGTCACGGGCGCTTCTGTAATTATAGGTGGAATACTTAATACCAGCTAATTATATAGGCGCATTAACTGAATGTCTCTGCGCGCTTCATGCTTCGAAATGCTTCGATGAGTTTTCTGTAGAACGGCGATAAAGAGAATGATTGTTATGCGTAAAAAGATTTGAATAAGTTGTTGCAAGTTTCTTTATTAAGATTAGTAAGAAGGCCAGGATGCATGCGATTCAATTTACGAGTATAGGTAAAGGTTTATGACGATTCAAGTGATTTTAGAATTTAAAATCGAAGTCCGTGTTCGTGCCTTTTTAAATATTTTTGAAGTCATAAATCCTATTTTACACTACCAACCTACATTCAACGATATAGCAAGAACACATCACATTATAACTATTACTAACATAGCTATAACAAACCGTACGTACCGCAAGAAAATCTAACATTAACCGACAAATACCCAAAGCTGTTGTTCCGTCCGCGTCGCAGCAATGCAAAAGTAATTATACATTAACTTCAGTACACACCTACACTGTCTGTGCGAGTGTGTGTGAGCGTGCGTGTGTGTGTGTAAGACCAGTCCAGAATGCCCTACTTGTTTTTAATCAAAACATTTATTACACTTGATTTTCCCGTTTCTTTTGTAATTAATCTAATCGAATTGTGCGACATGTCACAATTTGACGTTTGTAGTTTTTAATCTGTATTAGTATTATTCTAAGATATTGATGTCTTTTTGTTTTTAGAATTTAGAAAACTACATCATGAAGGACTAAGAATGTTTACTTTAAAAGGGTATAGTGCGTGACCTATGCATATATAAATAAAGTCACGTCTCTTTACAAGAGGGACAGGCATAGACCACGAATTTTCCTAGAGCTAGAGCTAAGATCCTCTCGCACTGTTGCAGCTTATTCATACACTCGTATAAGTTTTACTTTAGGCAATGTAAACTTTAGACGATGAAGGGTTTTACTCCTTATATTCGTTTACATCATTATTACTATCTAAATACAATCTTAGTATGTATTTAATACAAGTACCCTCACCAAACTAATTTACGCTCGTACCAACGAATGTAAATCCAGGTACAAGTTACACGTACAACTACTAATTTACAATTAAATCCAAGCAAAACCGGGCGTGCGATGTCGCACAACCCACGGAGCACTGATTTTTTTTATTTTTCCGCACTGCCAACACCAGAAAATTGTTTATAAAGTGCGTGAACATGGCATTATTTATGTAATTATATGAGTAACGACGAGTTACATTACATCCTGTACATAATTAACATTAAATACATCATTAAAGTAGATAATAGTCTTATGGGTAACTCAGTTTTCCTTATTACGCCTGCGTGTGTACTTAAGCAGTACCAACTTAATGACAGGAATATTTAAATGTAACGTTTGGTCTACTTATTCAATATTGGAATGGATTATGGAACTCATTTGAATATTTTTGTTTCTTTTTTATTGTCGTAATTCTAATTTCGGTTATGAGATAATCATCGAAGTTATTATAAACCTAACCTACTTTTATAAATACAAGGTATTATTTTATGCTGCCTTTACACTTGAGAATACTTGACTCATTTAATTTAACTTTTAACCACAATATGGCGACCACATTAGCACTAATGTCGCTAAGAGCTGTAAAATTTATTTCCGAGAAAAATATCTACCTGTATTCAATTTATCTATCACATCATCTTCATGGCATTAAAATAGCACATGAATTTAAAAAGTCAGAAATTTGTTTATCTGTAATCACCAAAAAGGCCCCAATCAAAAAGCCTTACAATTTATGTCGCATAGGAATATGCAAAGACTAGTTTCCCTTCTATTGACCTGGAATATGCAACAATGTACAAAAATTCATCAATATATAATTATACTCTGTATGTTTGTGGTAACTTAACCGCAGAACACAACGTCACTTGAACATCGAAACCGTTAGACAATTGCTTCCGATTATAAGTACGACCACAATAAAACTCATTCTTGGATTCATTCAATAAAACTTTTAATTCACTATTGTTTGTTATCAAAAGTATTTCCCCAAGCATATCATCACTTGTGCACTTGGTGCATAATTACGTGTAATAAAGGACATTACCCCGGTACGATAGCATCTGTTTTTACAGCTTTTTGTGTTAAAAACGATAATATTCGCGTGATGGGCTCACGTGGGGCATTAGTCATCAAATTAATTAACATACGTAGTAACTTATTAAATACGAATTGTAAATGACACTGGAATTAAAATAATAATGTTCCAAGAAATTGGAATAATTTCCTTTTGTTTGTTTTATATATAGCTTATTACAGTAATTAATGAGCTGACCTCATATTAACTTTTAGTAAAGTTATAATTTGTAATATTAGAGATAATAAGAACTTTTGTCCATGATGGGTAAAATTTAATATTACCTATGTATATAAACTAACTAATATTCGCCGAAAATTAAAAGGAGTATTAGATATTTTCCACACGCGAGTAGAACTAATATCTGCAAATCAAGTCTCTAATTAATATGCCCTGTATAATTGTGAATTAATGTTTTACAACGAATTGAAAAATTTCTGCAGTATTTTCTTTAGTTCAAGCTTTTTGAAATAATATATTAAAATTCGCTAAAATAATACGAAATAGAATTGATCTAATAACTCAATAAACAACCTATGATATTCTATACTTAAGTATAACTAATTCTATGAACCTGAGTTGTGAACTTGTGACTGTCAATAAACATAACATCACGCCTGTATTCCCCGAAGGGGTAGAAGTGCACATATAGTACACCCACATTTCGCCAGTTATGTTTTTAGGTCCCAATGTAATAGGAGGCGAGTCTATTGCCATCAACCGGGCACAAATCCAGACTCCGTGCTGCTACTGAGAATTACCTAATGGAAAAACCTAGTGTCACTTTGCCCGACCCGGGATTCGAACCCAGGACCTCGTGCTCAGCAGTCGCGCTTAGCAACCACTAGACCAACGAGGCAGTCTATAACCTAAATAACATGACTGTCAATAACCTAAATAATTATAATTAGCATGTCAATACTCATTATTGTTTTATGTTAATACTGATTAGTCACCATCGTAATAGCAGTCGGTTAAGGAAAGTCCATTTACATGCTCCGGGGAATACCTATAAGGTAAATATTCAGTAGGTATTTTAATAATTCTAAGATTACACGTTGATACCGAAATCCTATATAATTATTTATATTACTAGATTACGTGGTGGACTTTGTCCGCCTTCTCACCATTTAACCTTCCCTGGACGTCTACAAATATTTCAAAATTAGCCAATTCAGTTCAGCCGTTTACAAGTTATGGCGTGAACAAGGGAAACACGGATTACTCCTAATAGAATATAATAAATAGTACAATCATATGAAATAGCGGTTAAGAAAGAATATGCATAAGCTTGTCTGATATAGATCTATAGTATGAATATTTCACTCCTTTCCTTTTAAAAGAACAATACATATAGCTCGTAAACGTCCATTATAATTATAAGAGCTTCCTAATAGACGCATTGTAAACATTCGTGGGGACTATCTTACCGCAATCACCTAGTAAACAACCACACATCCCACTATCTAGTATAATGGAGATCACATCAGTGAACAACAAAGTTGAAAGAGAAGCGTGACTATTTTCTTTACCCAAAACAACAAGATAATAGAACGCCCCTTATTTTATTTAGGACCATAGTTAGCTTTCAATACCGTAAAGCTATTTGAGCTATACACATTTGTGAATTCAAAAGTTGTATCGGTATGTAATAATACACAGTGCTATCCTTAAATAGCTGGCTATCATAGAAACATACACATCAAATGCATAAATCAACGCATTACAGCCATAACCTATCTTTACGACCAATTTTGTGACAGCAACCCATCGCAATAATGAAAATACATCACTAATTAGAGTCGAAAAATTTCCCCACCCTAGCAAAACAAAACGTTGATTAGTAATTCACTCGCACGCACAAGATCCGCGCACTGGCGTCACAGTGTAATTACATTCATTGTCACATAATTACTGCTAACACTTGTCAGTGCACCCACGCTAAAATACATTATCTGCACTTCATATCAACTTAATTTCCTACGTCATAGGGGTGGGTTTACAACGACGCAAATGAATGTATTTGTTGGTGGTTCACATCAAACGCTGTTAGACTTAGACAATTATGATTTAATTGATTTAAAAAACAATTGTTCTGGAACGTAATTATCGATATTTCGCTTGATAGTCGCTTGGTTGTGCATGAGACATTTTTTTGTGAGATCTAAATTATTACAATAGACGATTAAACTTGCACACTGTAAGTGTATATTTTTCTCCTTCATGTTACGACATTCTAAGTAAAATTCTTAAATAAATTGGAAGGGTTATGAGTTCCTTGGAGCTGAAAGTTATTAAGTAGCTTTAAAAGTTAACTCACCTGTTGATGCTGTTCATTGCGGCAGACCCAGCATTCTCTCTTTCGCTTCTTTCTCTAGAGCCCCCACCGAATCTATCAGCAAAGTTTTCTCTCTCCTTATAATGTCTCTCGGGACGAGGCGAAGACGATCGTCTCCCTTGCATCTGTTGAGGCATGCTGTTCTGCTGAACCGTCTGCAGAAGGTTGTGGTTCGCTTGAGGCTGTTGCTGCAGCGCTTGAAGCAGTTCTTGGGCATTGGCCGCGCCATTCGACAAAAAGTTTGGCAAGCCTGGATTTAGGAGAGCATTCGATAGTGTTGGATTCAGCATGTTTGGCCGAATGTTGGCCGACTGTTGGGGGTTGGAGTTTAGCAGCTGATGCGGTTGGGCCATGGCTTGGAGATTGGCTAGAGAAGTGGACACGACTTGGCCGTTGTTTAGAGCTAGGTTCACCATCTGGTCGTTAGAGTTGACGTGGTTAACTGGTATTGTGAGGATCGTCTGTGTTGCAATTCCTGCAGGAAGAGAGAAAAGCATTCATAGAATTAATTAATAAGTTGCCAGACGGTAGAGTTCATTGTGTGGCTACGTATACAAGTCACTCCCATTTACGGGTATTAGTGAGCATGCATCGTAGCTTCGTGTAGTGATCAGATAAGAAAGGTTCCGTTCATTCTTGTTTTGCTACGACCGACATAGCGTACACGAATGAAACAATAGTCTACTAGTAGTTCCGCCAAGGTACGGCACGAAATCTGTGTGTCCTGCTGGTAACAGAGCTTTTGGACTATAAGCTACATATAGAGTATATCGTAGAATTAATCTTATTTGGATCTTGATTTCTGCACAATGAATAGTCTTTTAGGATTTAAATCCTTCAGCGTACTTCAGTTTCCCATTCGCAGTTTGAAATGGTAAGGTTCTACTCTCGACCTGCCTAAAACCTAGAAATGATCATGTAGACAAGTCCTTACCTTGTGAAGTTGGTATGAGCAGCTGGGCCCCCTGGATGCCCTGCACCAGCTGTCCAGAGGCGAGGATGAGCTGCGGCATGGGGGACGGCATCGCGGGCGGCAGCATGTTGTTGTTAGTCACCGGGTTCGGTGACCCCATACCTTGGAAGAAAACGATTCATCAGAATCCATGACGAAGTAAAAAGAGAATCGGTAGAGAAAGCAAAGTGCGACGACACTTTTGTCAAATCCCCAGTATGTTTAGCTTTAAAAATTGTAATAAGCCAATTAACCCAGGTGGCCTGTCAGGTGATGCGCCAGAATGTCCAAAACATGCATTAATAAGTGTTGAATTAAAAAGTTATAATGTTCATGTAATGTCTATGTAATATTGAATTAATATTGAGACTTGAACTCCACGCGAACAAAGGCGTACAGATAAAAAACAAGACAATGCCATTATTTCGCAATCTTTTAGTTTTTTCTACATGTACCTACATGTATTTAACCATATGTCCGTATCATTTGCAAGCATTAGTCACGTATTATAATCGTGAAATATTAATATTAATGCATATTTTTACTACATAACTCTAGAAAAAAGACCAAGTAAATGCGCGTTGATAATCTGACACGAAGTTTTTATAAGCACCTCAATACTTACGCCAATTCATACCAAATCGATAAACATGTAAAACTCATAAAATAGTGTTGTTTTTATAAAATTATAATATTAAAATTAGACTTGGTAAATAAAACATGTGATTATCGATGACCAAACCGCTCTTACGTTAACACGACGGTCATGGTGCCGATGCCGGCCGGTGACGAAACCAGCGTGCAATCTACAGACCGAGGACTTTCTACTTAAGTAATTAAACAATAAAATTATATTGTGATTACAAGCCCTCGTCAGTATCTCGGTGCACCTTACCGAAGATAAAGTAACGATAGCAAATTACACTAACCCATACGCAACCGACCACAACTAATTCACTGCGAACAAAACGGCTCCAAAGAAAATCTAAAATATTATCTGCATGCCTTACAAGCCCGTTAAAGTCGACATTAACATAACGTATTCATTTAAACCATGACATTTCACATTTTGTAATAAATGTTCTTTCCTACGGCGCATCAATTAAGAACCGAAAAAAATGTATAATTAGCTCTATTAAGACAATAAAACTCTTAATGATACCGCAACAGTCGTAATATCCGTGCGTTCGTGAAAAAAATATGTAATTATACTCATTATTTAAATAGGTTTTTTCGTCCATTACGGCATAGCTTTAATGGGCGGGCGAGTGAAGCCGCTATCTTGAATTCATTAAATCGATTGGATTCGGTAATCACCTAATTACGACTCACGTGATTTCAAAGTTAAGAGTTTTAATGCGCGAACCGTGTATTTCTGATTATCCCAATCTGTCTAATTCACTCTAATTAGTGGAATACCCTTCGTTGAAGAATAACAGACGTTTGAAATGCTAATGCTCCGAAAAACGTTATTTTAAATGCGGATGCGGCGCTGACGCTTCCAATTGCATATTATTAGCGGAAATAGAAAATCTTTTCTGAATTTCATGCCTGCTTTAGCGTCGCGCTTTAGTTAAACATTTCCCTGTCAACGTAGTTTAGCCACATTTTGAATGTTTGTTTTATCTTAATGGGATGATGATGCGAAAATTTAATTTACTTTGCATAAAGTGGCAAAAAGTGAAATGTTAAGTACTTTATTATAAGCTCTCATAGATGCGTGTTAGAAGTATGATGGACTAACAAGGTTGGGTTTTACCTCAACTATTATTCGTAGTTGGTTTTAAGGTTGAGACAATGTTTATTCAAGTACTAGCTGACCCGGGGTATGAAAAATAGATGTTGGCCGATTCTCAGACCTACTCAATATGCTCAGAAAATTTCGAGTACGGGAACGAACATTGTGACACGAGAATTTAAATATAAGATTGATTAAATAACAACAGAAAAAATATAAAAGTAACGGAAGTTTGTACTAATGTCTTTTGACGATATCGGGCAGGTAATACTAGCTATACTACGCGTTTTAGCAAGAGGTGGAATGACTTGACGTGTAACCATGGTGATCTGACTAATAGGCTATTTATTAATTTAATATAGGTAAACACGGAGGGGAGCCTGTAGATCTAGGTGAAGTATCATAATGTATATTTACCAGGTGCGCTAACGCTCAAGTTCAAAGGCGAGTTGATGACGGGATTGGAGGGCATAGACGTTAGGCCTTGAAGGTTGGCGGCGAGCTGCGACATTTGTTGCGACATCTGTTGCTGTAGCTGCTGCGACATCGGTGGCATGTTCTGTTGCATGTTCGCCAGGTTTTGCAGGTTTTGAAACATTGACGCCACTGTGGACAATGGAAATACGTTGATTATATGGATATTTAGATTAAGGTGGCAGGTATCAACGTTCGCGTTTTTCCATATAATAAACTGTTTTCCTCCTGAGAGTTTAAGTCATATTTAGATACTAGGAAACCAGTTTAACTGTATACATCCTTATCCCCATCTTTCCTTAATACAGCTATTATGAACGCGAAATTAACTATGCTGTGTGTGTCTATTAGTTTCCACATTGCGACAAAACTAGAGAACCTATCGTGATAAAATTTGAGATGGAGAAAACTTTTACCTCAAGAAAGGACATAGGGTAGGTACTGTTATCCCAGACAATGCGAGGTACAATTTTACAAGCAGATGGAGTAAATATCTCCTGTTAAAAGTCTGTTATTAAGATCGTTAACAGTCACGATGATTTTCAAAATCACTTAATCGAAACAATCTAAGATCAAAAACCAACACAATTCTCATAACAATAAAATTTAAACATTCACTATTATGTTGTCATTACATTGAGTATTGATCGTCGATGTTATCTTAATGAATTTCGTAAATTCAAGATAAAGCTGTTTAAAATTTAATAGGTTGTATTCTTCTTGACTCTTCAGCTTTTTGAGCAAGTGTGTGGTCTGCATGGCAATTATAGATGGATTATGAGTTGGTATTAAGATAGGACACTGCATTTAGATCTTCATTAATATGATGTTAAAGTTAAAATGTATTGTAGTGTTATTGTTATTGAATTATGCGATTAAGATAAGTGTTACGTAGTTGGACTCTTAAGGTACCAGTCAATCTACAACCTGTTTCTTTATTACTTGTAAGATCTTCTTACTTAATACTACCTACATGGTCTGTCGGATGCACCTATTTCTGAGTTCCTGGATAATTCTGAATGGCAGCTGCATGTATTATAGACCATGTTTGTCGTTCAACATTAAAGACATTTTGTTGGAAAATCGCGATAAAGATCAAGGAGTTCTCATATAAATATAGAATTAGTCCATGTTTGCCACATTTTCTAACCTTTACTCTTACATTTTGAAACGCTAAGCTAGGCCGTTCGCCTAGAAGACTGGGCTGGATAATAATTTTGTTTGATTGTTCCATGAAACTGAAATTAAAAAATATACAAACATGGACTTGAGCAAGATATAATATTAAGAACAAATGAAATGTAGTACGAACTCACTGGAGCCATTCAGATGTGGCTGCTGGTGCGGAGTGCGTGCGCGGGGCGAGGGGGTCCGCGGCTCGGCTAGCTGCGCGCGCGTTGCCCCCCCCTCCGGCGAGCTCGCGCCGCTCTCCCGGTCTGACTCCGCCTGGTGAAAAAACAGATTAGAATTAAAATTGGTCGCGGAGAACCTCCTTTGAGTGAAGGTAAGTGAAGGTACAAGGAACACACCTCATATAATATGAGTCGAATCACTTCAGTGCGCTCGCAACATGGTTTTCGACCAATTGTAATCAGCGTCACCAGAAACGACGTTGAGCTGGAGGTTTTGGGGTAAAGTTTAGAGCTTTCAAGAGTGAAGGCACCTAAGTACGTCCGGCGCATCCTAGGCTGTCGGCCTTGCTACCATCCCTGTCGTTATGCAGATTTCTACACCACGGCATGGCCTGTGAGCATGATTGAGTTAGCTCACTTCGATACGAAGAAGGGGAGTAGAGTATGTTAGGTCATTGTCATTGTCATTAAGTCCTTTTTAATGCAGATCCTTAGCTTTGAGACCGCCTAAATTAATGTTAGACATGATTAAATATGGCTCAACCATATTCTGTTAGATACCAAATTTTTGCTGAACCATGTCGCATAAAGCAAAAAAAAAAATTACCCGACTGCAGTAGAAGGAGGGTTACTTGTTACTGTTTTTTTTTAATAATTATGAACATGTTATAAAATAAAGATTATTATTATGCGTAATAAATTATGCGATGTTTAAATAAATAGTTATTTAAATGTAAATAATTTAAAAAACGCTTTAAAATTTAATTATTTTAATTATTATAATGGTAAGTTTATTAAATAGGCTTTGTTTTAAGATTATATTAGAATAATTATAAATATGAGCGTTATTGTGTGTCCTTTTTGTTGATTTATTATTTCTTAGAAGCATTTTCAATCAATAACTTCCACAGAGTGAAATACACTGACTTTACGATAGGCATTCCAATATCATATAGATGTAAGTACCTAGGCATATGGTACGGAAAATATAGCTTAATAACAGGTTATTATAGTCAATTTTATTTACATCATATTTAAGTCAAGTACCGGGTAATATAATATACTAAGTACCTATTTAAAGGTTATGCCTTCCGTATAACTACACTACTGACTTTACATAGCAAATGTTCAGTCAGACAGTCATAGACATGTGTAGAATACCTTTGTTACTTTTACATAGTAGTGGCGTTTTCAGAGGGAGGCCTTTGTTCAACAGTGATGATGATGATATCAGTTTATAATAAAAACTATTTTAGATATTGTACGCAATATACTAACGCAATACAATAAATTAAAATTATTTAGAAATAAGTTGATGAATACAATTAAACGTTATTAGTACGTATTCTTATTGGTATGATAATTTAAAAATAACCGATTGAATTGATATTTTGAATTAGTATAATTATTTAAAGTTATTATTAAAATTAATCCTTGATTTTTTATTAAATACGTAAGTATCACAGAAGGTATTCCTCTAAAGGTATGGTTTCATTTATTACGATAAATAGGTAAACGTTTTATGTCGTTTATACACATAATTATTACTTAAATAGCATTAAAAACTTATGCTTTTATTATAAAAAATAATTAACCAATAAATCTTCAATATAAAAATACAAAACATTTTTTATCATTTTAATCCAATCAAATAAATTAATACGTCTTACACTGCAGCCATTAAAATATTTAATTACGGAAACCATCGTTCGATTCTTGTATTATACCATTGTGCAGCTCGTTAAGTCATAAACTATTTATATTGCAATAATTATTATTAATATAAGGCCTTAACAGAATAAGGTCAGCCTACTTGACTTTTAATTATTAAGTCCTATTAAAATATAACTGTAAGGAAACGCCTTGAATGTTTAATTTGTTATAATTATATCGAGTTGTAACGTGCAGTAACTTCGACTTACATAAATAATTCACACGATCAATTTAATAAAATATATGTTAGGGGCTAATTTATAGGGACTCTTGTTCGATAGAAAGTAGACATAAAAGTGTACTTGTATAGTTGCATGAAGGGTTGATTTATCATGTAATTTACGTGTCAGCGTATGTCATGATATGTCACAAAATGATTAATTCCCTAATTCAATTTACGAAAATATTTTTATTAGGCACCTATGTCCAATTTTTAGTTTAAATTAAGCCATTTTATTTATTAAATTAATATACGGATTTTTTTAATCTGAATAAATTATAATCGGTTATTTAACTGTATTATTTTTAATAATATAATGTTAATGAATAATATTTGTGATATTTTATTACTCACGAAGGACAATGTCATTCTCTCCAGGCCTGATATGAATTTCACTTGCACTGTCTCTACAAAACTAACATTACTTCGTCAAAATATTATAAAACCAACACATAATATTCTCAAGAACTCTCGGAACGCGAACTTCTTCAAAACTTTCTGGAAACTCGGGAAATCTTCAAACAATTGATAAAAATATGTGCCGGCCGCGCTCAACTCAAAACATTCCATCCACATACGGTTATCCACGCGCGAAAACTTTTCTTTACTATATAAAAGTTGTATTTAGAACGGAAAAATAGAGCATAGATAACGCCCGCGAAAAAGAAACGCCGCGCACTATCGACAAAGCGTTCACGTTTTTCTTTTTTTAATTTATTTATCAACGGCCGGTAACACATACAGCCGCGCGGCCAAGTTGCACAGCGCGGAATGAAAGCGCGTCATCAGTTTAAAAAATCAACCCCTTCGGTGGTGGGTGGAAAAAATGCGGCCCCGCGGGGTGTTGGGTGGTCCCACCGAAATCCTTGCCAAAGCGATCGGCATCGGCCCGACTTGTCACTTGTCGAATAAGCATGATAATTAAAGTTTTCGATTAGTTTTTTATTCGTATTTCTTTAGAGCTTTCTGCACGTGTCCCGCGCAAATTCGCTTTCAGTTAACGCGATGAGAATTTTAGTTTTATTTGTAAGTAGATTGATTTATAATCTAGGTTTTCATATTTAGATGTTATGTTTGATTTCGTATATGTTTATAGGACCTTATTTTGTTTCGTAATAATAATTCAAGTAAGGTTTTTTTAAAATTCTTTTTTTATTTAAGTTCGAAATAGGTTTTGAGGTGAAGGATTTTTTACTATAACATGCTTTATCGTTTGCAAAGACATAGAAATAACGATATAAGATTTAAATCAACATACAGTATTATTAAAAACGTGTAAATAAATTAAACTTTTTATAATCAACCTAGCAAATTAAAACTGTAAGCACACCACAGTTATTTCAAATTGTATGGAATGAAATATTTCATACATTCTATATTGGAATACATAAACATTGGTAACAAATTGAATACAAAAAAGCTTAAAAGCACAATCAAAACTCCGCCGGGCGCTGACTAATGAAAAAAGTTGAAAAAAAAATTATCATCAACAAGTAACATTCGGAATAATCAGCGGTACACGGAAAAAAATCAGTAATTATTCAGATGAAGTTGGACGAACGAAGGGGGTAAGGGGGCAAGGGCCGGCCAAAATAAAAACGGCGTTGCGTAGGGGTGACACCCGTCCTCCCTCGCCTCTACAAATGTTATCTAACTGCGTTCGTTTCGCGTCGCGGCGCCGTTTCGCTCTGAATTAGCGCCCGAACCGGCGAAATTTCAATTTGTACTCCATTTTTTTCTCGGATAGTTGGTCCTAATGGAAAAGGCTAGGCGATCTCGGATTCCGTCAGAAACGGGTGCCGCGTCGCGCTGTTGGTTTTCTAGTCGCCCTTAGTGTAGAGAGTGTGCGACGAGGTAGAAACGCGAGCCGCGACCCTCAATCGGCGGAAGAAACATGTGATTCTATGGCGTTCTCATTTGGGCGGCAAAGCGCGGTCATTATCGGGCGTTGGCGCACACACGCGTCGCATTGTCCGTTCGGGTGTGTGTGTAGATTTTTACTCATTAATTTTAAAACGCTCTGGATTTTTTTCAGGGCGGGTGCTAGGGGGCCAGAGGGGGCCAAGGGGGGCGAAAATTGGCGATGGCCGCCGGGTGGGGTGTCACCGACGGGGGTTATTAAATAGATTGGTCCGCGGCCGAACGGAGCCGCCGATCTGCACTTGTACCTCGCGTCATTAACGGGTTGAGAACCGATTTTAAATCGTGAAATAACAGCCTGTTACAGGAAAAGTTGAGCGCGGCTTATCGGCCTCTCCTGCCCGTGTTCTACAAGCTTAATTGCATTAAAAGTGTATTTTTATTACGACAATTTTTCTATTCATTACTTGCGAGATGTTAATAATTGTCTTCTTTATTGAGGAGCGTCCATATTTCCTTGTCGTCGCGCCGGGCGCGGCGTCGTTTGTAGTGCAACAATACACTTTTGTGAGTACACTGTCACGTAGCACACACACGCGTAAAGCGTTTTTTCCGCGGCCGTTCGGCAGTGGGTGAACAGGGGTGTATGGGGGGAGGAAATGTGAAAAATACTCGAAAAAAGGCGAAATTGTAGCAGATATATAATTAAAGTCCAACGTACAGCAACAGCGCACACCGATGTATTATGCAGACGCGTTCTCGGGTGTCGCGAGCTGCCCAATACATGGTGTCGAGTGTCGAACTGAGCACGATTGTCTATACAATGTTGTTGTTATTATTTAGTCAAATGCTTCGCTTGCTTATTGTACAATACGC
This sequence comes from Abrostola triplasia, assembly GCA_946251915.1. NCBI lineage: Eukaryota > Metazoa > Arthropoda > Insecta > Lepidoptera > Noctuidae > Abrostola > Abrostola triplasia. The sequence goes on along the minus strand of OX276432.1, from coordinate 9,287,268 downwards.
TTTTCCTTTTATGCACTGAAAATATTTAGTATTAGTTATTATTTAGATATGATTTCGTATAGTAAGGAAAGTTTTGGCTTTCAACAGAATTTATCAAAACTAAACTTTATTTTAGTTTTAGTGTTTGTGTGAATAATTCACTCTGCATTAACCAGTCAAAGAGTAACATACATTGCCTACTCCTTTTACCAGCGTTCAAGCAATGGAAATTCCCCATTTCAAACTTCATCAAATTCGGTTTAGCAGTTTAGGCGTGGGGATGTTACTTATATTTTAATATGAGAATGGAATTCAAAATTCTTCAATAAGTATTTATTTCGCTAGTAACTTTGGTCAATACATTCGTTTCGTTGGTTTGGCTAAACAATTGAAAGAACCTAATTTGTATGATTTCATTAAACTGAAATGCTGGCCACACAAGTCCAGGGCTGCCAAAACTTACGTCTTCTAAAACCCTTCTCAAATCATTCTATTAACAAAAAGCACTCAATAACAAAATAATCAAATTCATTGTAACATCGTAAGCACATCTCGAAAATATAAAATGGTTGTTCGGTGGGGGGTACACACGACAGATGGTTAGGAGGGGGCTTCACGATTAATTTAACATTAAATTCAATAATAACCTTCCATTTATTGCGTAATTTCCTTTCAATTACCTTTCATTTATCGCTCTGTAACTGGATTACAGATGTGATGAACGATCGAAATGTTTCTGCCTACACAGATACTTTTTTGAGTTTAACGCTAAGTGATGTTATTAACAAAGTCGATTAGTTTAGTCGATGTTATCTTGATTGATATATTTAGCGCTATCAGCGTATCCGGCACAATTGTGTGTATAATGTGAAATTTATTTGATGAAATCAATTATTTTTATTGTTTAGGCGGAGCTGAAAGTGTAATTTACATGTTTTTAGAATAACAGCGTTCGTTTTATGGATTTATGTGTGACTAGGAGCGGTGTTTGAAAAGTTGACGCATTGTAGCTAATTGCTCTACAAAATAAGTCGGTCCAAGCGTTATAGTGGGAACTACTAAGTCAACGTTTATGCTTAAAGTAGGTATCAAAGATGTGAAGATTTGGCCAGTCGATCTGAGTTTATAGCTATTTTTGTTACACCATACAAATTTTATCGATAGTCGAATAAAAGCGAACATTATTATTTCACACAATACTTGGTAACCCTTAAGTTTACTGCTCTCAAATGACGTCACAGGGACACCGATGTTGAATCAACCCCTACGGCGCGGCGCGTGGGCACTCGACTCGATTCAACTCATTCGATTGTTCCGGCATAATCGACTAGGTATATTTAAATTTTTGAATTTACTATTGTTGTGTTCTATTTAAAATGTTTGATCGACTACGCAATTAGAGCACGCTCGGTATAATGATGTCTTTGTAATGTTAAAACAAAAGACATTATAGTGAGTTTTTTATTAATTTTATTTGGTAGTGAATTAAATTACAGCTCAACCGTATAATTGTTTAGTAAAAATTCGTTTGCGTTTTTGAGTAAAAATTCGATTAATTGGCATGAAAAATCAACATTTTAGAATTCCGTTTTTTAATGAATACCTAGTGAATGCGGTCCGATATTATTGATACGCGTACATAATAAATCGAATCGACATTCACATCGAAGTAAAGAGTCAACAGCCGAAACTCACTAAGTACACCTGTTCAATCGACATCCCTCCGACTGTGCAGTAGTTTTTCAAATATGCAATTTACTGATTTAAAAAAAGAACGCCTCGGCCCGTGGGCCGGTCGCCCGGTGGGGCCACGGAAAATGGCGTAAAAACTCGACGAAAAAAACCATGAAAATAGTAGGCCCACGTATGGTAAATAGCGTCGAATGTTGAACCCCCTCTGCCACCCGTACTAATTTGTTACTATAGGTATGTACGGCGTTATTGACTTTAATGTCTCATATCTGCGGGTGAACGGATGCTTTAAAGGTAAAACATACATGCATATACAAGTTTTTAATCAATGATATTATACGTAAAATGAGGTAGATATGTTACTGGCGCGTTCATTTTGAAGTTAAGAATGTGTTCTAATTTAGACATAGGTAATAGTCTAGCAGTGATTGGCTAAACTGAATGACGTTTGACATGCGCGCGTAGTCGTCAAACAATAGTTTATTCTTTTACTTATTGTTATATCCGTATTATAATAACGCTATCTCTTTCACGTTTCTGTGAAGTTGTATTATGTATGTGTGTAGTTCGGAACACTTTTCTCGTTCCTTTGGAAGCATGTGACGTATCTATACTTTTTGACATATTATCTTTGTCTTTAGTGTCATTATTTTGTACTCGTACGGTTTTAATTGTATGCGTTCGTCACTCGTAGAGTTAATTGTTTAGATATTGACTGTGTCGTGCACTTTAATTCCATACTTATCACAAACTAGATACAAATGCATCGAATAACTGCCACGTTATCGAGCCTATTATAAATCGACTAACCTATACTTTTAACGGATATCGTGGGAATAAATCAGACAGTAATAGCAACGCTGTAATATTATAATGATAGGAACTGAATATAGGAAAAAAAGACAAAAGTGTAAATGCGATGTTAAGTTTTAACACGCATAGAGAAAATTTCTCTTAACACAGAGCAAACAAAGACATGTCAACATTTTTAACAAATTTAATTTTCTTTTTACCTAACTAATTACACAAAATAAAGGTACTAATTAGTCAAACAACATCATTAAAACATACAAGCGCTAGACATCGTTGCCTAAAACTGACGAAAAAAGAAAGAAAAACTATGGAACTTCACAAACAAGGCTTGAAGCAAGCAGTCGGTAATGTTCACAATACACCAACCTAACCTAATGGACATAAGTAATAAAGGCTATTATCATTAGCCGTAATTGCCAGTCTAGTTATACGATATAGCAAGTCGTTGGTAAGCAAATTAAACTCTTTTTTTAAGTTCCGAGGGTGTGCAATGAACTTTGATGTACAGTGAAAGAGTGAGACGCCGATATAATTAAGTGCATCTCTTTTTAGTCGATTACAATCGATTAATTGCTGGCTGTCGCGTCTATTGTATTGCTAAGAAATTAGTGTTGATGCCACATCTATTTTATTAGAATATTCTCTATGAAAATCTTTAACTTATTAATTGTATGATCTAGCACAACTCATTAGTGTACCATTGTACCTATACAAAATAGAAAATACACTAAAAATACAGTTCTTCGTAGAAACTAGGTATGTCAAAAATGAACTAGCATCAGTACTTAATTAAATACCGAAAATAATTATGATTGTACCGATTGTATAGAATGTACATTTTAATTAATACGAAGTTTGCGTTATAGTTATAACAAACTGATTAATTATTTATTTTAAATTAAAATTTTATATGTGATAATAGTTTTTCACTTCTTACTACTGAAAGAGCTTTTTGTCAGGGTTAAAATTATTCACGTGTGTGATGTTTCTTCATAAAATTATTTTTACGTCATGTGTAATGTTGTATATTTTAAGAGCTACGCGTAGCCGTGGTTGATAACTATGTAAATACCTTTTTTATAAAAAAAAACAATTGCTATTTAACTGGTAAGTTACCTGTAAGTACAAATATATGCGATAGATCTTTTGACAACACCAAAGTAAAAGAAAATACCCGAATTACTCTGCTTGGCAACACAAAACCTAAAATGGTAAGTACAGAAAAGAAATGGCTCATTATACTATATTTTTTACTATGTACGCTAATAGGTACTACCAAGACCCACAACAAAACCTCGTATAATTAGCATACATAATAATTATCAGCGTATCAGGAGACGGCGTTAAAGCACCTATTACGTACCATTATGGTATATTAAGTTTTTTTGATTAGCCCTAATTAAGCATGGCGGACTGCGACCAAAACATAGAATTTATTTCCTACGTACTAATTGTCTCATAGGTGTGACAGCCATTATTTTAATTGCAAACTGAGGCTTTAATTGACGCTTACGTTTCTTTCTATATGTTTTTAATGGTGACGCATAATGTAGGGAGTATTACGTTGAATGTCATTAGGTTGAATGTCTTAGGGAGCGTGCCCACGAGGGTATGGTATTCTCAATTGAGTCCTTAAGATATTTTTGCCAGTGGTAAATTAGCAGCTATGTCAAGTTTAGGGTTAAATAAAATCACGTAAAATTTAAAGGGTTAAGATATTGTAAAGCTGACGACACACGACAAGATTAAACCGTCTTTTGGCGGATGCGATTAGTCGAGACGATATTACTCGCGACAAACGCGGAGTTTCGGTTTCTTTGGGTGTTAACTCGCTGGTAAAGTTTTTTCTTCTAATAGAAGGACAGAAATCGCCGTTACCTGTATTTTTAAGAACTGATTCTATGATTTACAAGTTACGCAATTGATAAAAATCCTACTAAATTCAAATTTTGTTACCAAACCCTACTTTTTATTAATCTAAATAGGCAATTTCTTTCGAGTAAAAGTTCTAATGGGGAAATAATTGGGCTTTCCACTTATGTGGGTAGATATTAGTCGGCTGTGTGTAAGGCGCCTAATATGCCGCGATTAGAGCGTGATAAGTAACATTTTATAGTGAGGGATAATTATCATGGCCAAATTACAATTTTATGAACTAATTATTAATGTTATTTGAATATTTTGAGGAACACTTCACTTTTTATGTACCTAATACAGTAAAGCTTCTCGTTGATAGTCTAGTGGTCACAAGCGTGACAGCTGTGAGTGAGGTTCTGGGTCTGAATCCTGGGTAAGGTAAAGTCTTAAAAAATAATGTCCCACATCAGTCAGTTGACCATCAACTGATTATTACATCGGTAACAGAGAAGTGAAATCTGAGACCGTTGATGGCCACTGTGTAACGATTTTGCTTCGTTCCTATCTTAAAAGTATAAGGTGCTAGTAGTCTAGTCCAAAAACCTCTTGAGAACATCGAATTTGGTTAGAATAAGTAACTGCTAACCTTCCAACTACTTCCAATAAATACCGATCACTCACAGCTCAACACTAGCACAAACCTCGATTCATTGGACAATATTCCTATCGGACTTTCTCCCCCATTCCTGCAATTAAACCGACTATTTATCGTTAAACTGTAATTACAGCTTATCGAACGACGCAAGACGTTTTGACAACTTGCTCAATAATGTGATATTTATTCAGGTACGTTGGCAAGAAAGTCAAAGGAAAACGACATGTGTATTTGACTTGTCAGTCAGAGAAACTTGCACATCACTATTCTAATAGGGTTGTTAACAATTGTCGGTCATTTTATTGTCTTTTGCTATGACTTAATTGTTGGCTTACTTTGAAAGGTAATTAGTATTTAGCTGTCGAATGAAAAGTAGTTTGCAGCTTGGGCGTGTTTTAAGCAACTGAGCTTAACTATCTGGTTTTATTTCCTAATAAGATAGAGCTGTTTAGATTTTGTATTAGTAGTTTACAGTAGCTGGACTGGTTTTAAACTACGGATCCTTCTAATAAGCTAGGTCTAAAAATATGTTTATAAAAGTTAAGTAAACTTGGCAACTCTTCAGAATACCTGTGCCTTTGAGAATACTATCGAAAGTCGAAAAGTAAATACTATCGTAATCTAATTGGTATGTTTGCAAAGTTTCATTAATTTAATGTAACACGAGACAATAACAGTAAAATTGAACAATACAAAAAAACATAATGTTGCATCGACATAAAATTCCATATTCCACATTCAAAAAATGACCGCTAATTTTATGCGCGGCCAATTATCACTTAAAATAATAACAGAAGTACCAACCGTCAAATAAGAATCCCAACGAGCCTTGAAACTCGTAAAACTTTTAAAGTCTTCACTTGAAAATGTTCGTGTGTACCAACTTACCAAGTTATTACATTAAACACTAACTTGCTGTGTCGTAATAGTGTCTGAGTAGAGGGCCGGACTGCGCCATTAAGGAGGGGAAATTAGTGCATTATTGACTGATTTCCCTTTTCAACTAGCTGATAGACGGCAGTTCGCGTTAGCTTTTCGATTTAAAATACTCGCTGGCTGAATGTTTACTGCATTAGCTATGATCGATTACATTTTGATGTTTATTTTTTTTTCATCGTGACTAAGCGCTAATGTTGTGTTTTGTACCAAGCGTGGTTTTAAAAATGGAATGGTTGTTGCTAGTAATGGTTGTTTGTATCATTCTTTTGTTATCTACACATTTATTTAACGGTTGGAACTTAATTATGCAGATTTTTAATTTCTGTACAATGCCTCCGTCCGTATCGCGAGACACGTTGTCAAATTGATTAAATTTTGTGTATGAAATAAATAGGTAAAGTAAAAACCCGATGGGATTGATTATGATTTAATTTTCACGCCACAAATCAGTAAAGCAGTACAAATGCAAGTCGAAGCTATCGAAAAATCGTAGTGAACTGGTTCTCTCACCCTCGCGACACAACGATCGTAGGGTCTCCAATTAGTTTTTATGGTACGCTTCATTACAGCCAGTGTTAATTATTATTGTGCTGACGAACGCCCTGTTCTCACTCGACGACCTAATTAGAACGGGTGCCGGGTTTTTTTTCCTTTTTTGTTTTCTTGTCAGCAAATTATGAGCATTGGGGTGTGTGCGGCGCTTTGTGTGGGTACGTGTGTAGGGGCACTTATGTGCACGCCGTCGCGCCGCGCGCTAATTCTAAACTCAAATCGTATAGAATGACGAATTCAAATTCGAATTAATTTTAAACCTCCTCGGTACCGATAAAAATAATTATGTATGTTTTAATTAAGGGTTGCCAAATTATTAAAAAAAATATGCAACTAAGTAAATTTTGAGAAGACGACTAATTTCACCAGTATATTGCATCATAGTCAGCATATTTAAAATGAAATAGCGTCGGGACTTTGAGGAAAAAGTTCAACAAAACTATTTGCTTTTTTACAACGGTTTAAGGTATTTCATAATCAAAAGGTATTTAAAATTCCGATGAAAGTGCAAACTAGTTAGCAAACTCATGAGAAAATACCAGAAATAAAACCTATCACGTGTAAATTAACGGTCTGTTAGATTCAATAGTTATTGTTTTAAACGTTCATTGAGCATTTACCGAGACGCAGCGTTGTCAGCACTCGACTATTTCTTCCACGATTACCACGAGAATACCTCAGTGAGCTACATTGTAAGTAGGCATAAAAAGAGCGTTTCCTCACGCACTCCCAGCCTGCTCTTATTAACTTGTAACCTGTAAAACGCTTCGGTTGTTATAAGTGAAACCATAAATTCACCTAATTGGCACGATTAGAAATTTTAATCATTTTATAGATTTCTTTTGTAATTTTATCGAGTTCTTTATAGCCGTCCGATTAGTTTTCAACATAATAGTTAGTTAAAATTGATTGTTAACATGTTATTTTAGTCGATTTCACCAATTAAGAGTTCTTTTTTCAAACGTTTATTAAAAACTTATCGTGTGCTTTATAATTACAAATTGTTACAAAAGTAGGTTAGTTTGGAAGCAGGTGGTACTTATTTATTTTTCCTTTTTTCTTTTGTGCCTATGATTGCTATTTTGCGGCATATAATCACGGCATAATATTTGATTGTCATGTTATTTGGATTTGAGGTATTATTGTGACAGTTGCCGTAACTCGTAATTAAGTAGAACAGCTTTTATATTTTCGGCTTCTGTATAATTTGGATCATTTTCTTTTAATATTATTGTATCTGTTCCAATTAAAAACATAAAAGTAGATTATTATTTTAGGACATTTTATTGGAAACTTATACATTTTTAAATTTGTACAAGCACTCGACAACTGTATAACACATGCCGTTAATAAAAAATATATAAAACATGAGAACACCATTTTTTTTTTAATCTTTGAACCAAATTTTACCCAAAGATCAAAACTTTTTGACATTGCAAATACAGTATTATTACGACGGATTAAAGACGACGTGATATCCAAACAAAGTGGACTAATTAATGATTTAGAAAATATACAAAAAGCTCTACTATAACCACCATTAAATAAACGACACAAACCCCTGATTTACATACACTGGCCTTTAGAAAAGTGATTGTGATTAAGTTAACAAACTGCAGAACCGACTAATTACTCGACTCTCCATTTTTGTAAGCAAGTTTTGTCCAAAATCTCAATACATTAAATTGAGATAATATATTAAATTTTCGACAGTGCTACATTAATCAAAGTGGAATGTCCAATAAAACATGTCTCGGGTATTATTTCCTTACACAATACCATGTTCTGCAATGTGTCAAGAGTGACAGCATTAGTTAGATACTTAAATATCTATAATACTGTATTCGAAAAGTTGTTTTGTATTAATCTAATAAACGGGATATTACATTCATTTTTTGACAACCCTGATATTTAAAAAAACCTCGTCGCACACTCGGAATATCTCCTGTAACGTGCGTGCGTTCACAAATATGAAATATCACATACACAAACACTCAGACACAAGCACCCGGACAAAGATCTGGGCATATCAGATATTTTAGTCCCGTGCGGGAATCGAACTCTTAGCGAAGCAGGCCAATCGCTGAGCCACTGCACAAATCAGTTCCTCAAAAGTGAACATCCATCTCTAAAATCAGGGTTGTCAAAAAACGTGTGCATAAAAATTCAAAGAGATGAAAGAATAAAGTATGAATGTACTATGTATATAATGTCACCCGTATTCCTGGGAAGGGGTAGAAAGAGGCGTTATTTTCAATTTCTATATCGTCAAAGCATGATAACAACATGAAGCAAATTTCTTCCAAACTCTAGACTGCTACTGAGAATTTTGTAACGACAAAAACACTGTACCTTTTAACCTGGTATTCGTATTCCAGCACCTATTAGACCAAACAGGAGATAGTATCCTAGTTGTGTTACAGACCTAACTAGCTATAGGTACCTAACAATCTGATGCCCGTGTCTTTGTCCGCTTGTAGACTTTTTGGGTCAGAAATCCTGCCGGACATCCTTAGAAGACCCTTCCTTAGTTTCATCACAATCTGATCAATAGTTTAGGAACGTATAGGGACACAAACATTCATTTTAAATTTTATAAATTTAAAAATATATCGTCCGCTACGTACACAGATAGGAAATGAATAGTTATTGTTCCTACCTTTGAAATATCATTTATAAATCCTTCATAACGGAAGAAATATAGTAAAAAAATGGATCACTATTTCGTTTTTACAACCTTTAGCGATAGGTGCTAAGAATTTGTTTACTGTGAAATGTGAATGCGTAGCATTGCACAAAGGCTCAGATTCGGACAAATATGTGCGAAGCGGAATTCTTTTGGCAAAAGATTCGCTTTGCAATCGTAGACTGGGACGATTTTTTACAGGCTCTTACTATTTTCACGAATATACCTACATACCTTCGTAGAAAACCTTTCTACCTTGTTTTTGCCTGAAACTTTAGGGTAGGTACTTCCAATTTGTACCGAATTGAGATGATTTATTTGATGATTAAGAACGCTGAGCGAATGAAACGACTTTTTGCACTCGGATATAGTCGCTTCCTATGGTCCTAGGCTATTGTGGTTTATAATAAAGTTTACTTGTTTTTTTACACTTTGAAAGATACTGGAATTCAATAAAACATGTTAACGGACAGCGTTTATTTTACGTGACGGGAACTAAATCATCACTTATAGAGATAATAGATACCGTAATGCGTGCGCTTAATACTTCGGTTTAGGGTGCACGTAGAGCCTCTGCTCTTCTAGTATTGCATGTATACTCCCTACTTTATTATAGTTAAAAGGGATTATGTACACTTCGTCCCGCGTTCACAGTCGGTGGGATGTCGAATGTGACCAACTGCAAACGCGGGAGGAAGTGCAAATGGGACGAAGAGCGCACCACCCGCTAAAAGTTCCAAAAGTCACTCTTTGTCTCTTGTCAATCAACTATCTCTAAGTCAAAATCCTATACTTCTTTTCTACGTGAAAGAACCATTCCTCAAACACATTATTAAGTGCCTAGACTATGTGGAGGAAACCTAGGTAATTGATAATTTCCGTCGAAAACCGACAGCATAGTCCTATGGTTAGTAATAAATAATTCAGTCTAGTTAGCAGTATTCTAGTATATTAACATAGCATGGATTGCATAAGGATCTTCGTGCGTTATCGACTTATTATGGAATATTATATTATAGGTACTATAGATTTATTATAGGATTTGATTATGGTTTCTGAATATCAGATGTATAAACAACAGACTGATGAATCATTAGTGGATCTTGATTTTCTTTATGAGGTAACCGAACCAGCTAATACAAGTCACCTATATTCTCCGAAAGGGTAGGCAAAAGAGGTACCTTCATTTCGCAAGTTATAGGAGAATCACTTAATGGAAAATCTCAATAACACTGCTGAATTCAAACGCAGGACCTCATGCTTCACACAACAAGGCATCAGCTAAACTTTAGACACAACTTTATCATCATCAGCCTGAAGACGTCCACTGTTAAACAAAGGCCTCCCCCTTAGGTAAAGCGAGGGGTTGCCATAATCCTTACAAGCGGCTTGGGGATCGCAGTATTAGTGGTAAAGTGACAGAAGACGCTTCCCATCTTCTTGATTTTCACTAAGTCGCCTAATACGACACTCACGGAAGGAAAGGGGGTGGTCTATTCTAGGCTGGATACCACTCGGCAAAGACATATCGTAGCAACAACATTATGAAGAGGTGTAATTATGGTTCTTATTCACATTTTAATCAAAAAATATAAATAAAAGTTAAACTTACAAGGAACCATTATTAATTACAAGTATACATTTTTGTTATAGGTATAGAAAAGTATTATTATAGGTATATTACGTATTATAATTAGTCACGTTTCCATATAATTTTATAGTTAACACGTCAAGGGTTTTTACCTGCTGTAAATATTTCCATAATTTATAATAAGTTAAGTACTTATTAAAATTAATTTAGTCATAATATGGTGCTATTAAAAACCTGCCTATAAGATACCTACAGTAATTTCTTATGCGTTTTTTTTCGACCTTGTCTCTCGCAGTTAGCTCTGAAGGAGCTCTTACTGCTTAAGCGGTCGTTTGGCTCCAGTCAGGAATTTGTGGTGTGGCAATTGTGACCCTACTTTAATATAGGTTTGATTCATGATCATGGAAAAAGAAAGCTTTTTGAGAGAGAAAGAAATATTGCGATATGGATGAGATTTAGTATACTTAGTCCATTTACCTTAAATCAAAAACATAACATCACGCCTGTATTCCCCGAAGCGGTAGGGATAGGTGCACTTATAGTACACCCACATTTCGCCAGTTATGTTTTTAGGTGTAAATAGGGGGCGAGCTTCTTGCCATCAACCGGGCACAAATCCAGACTCCGTGCTGCTACTGAGAATGACCTAATGAAAAAACCCAGTAACACTTTGCCCGACCCGGGATTCGAACCCAGGACCTCGTGAAGCAGTCGCGTTAAGCAACCACTAGACCAACGAGGCAGACCTTAAATGAATACCTACCTACCTAGGTACCCTAAATTAATTTGTAGATATCATTAATAGAGTCCTAACTCCGCCTAACAATCCAATTCATTATCCACATAACAAATTCACACACCATAAATCCAGATTAACGTAACTTCTATGCTCCATTTCAATCTACATCCAACTTTAGTCACGAACAAACAGCACTTATTAAAATCTAGATCACCATCTCATGTTACACAGTCAACAGATCTTAATACTGAGCGCCCCATAAGGATATCAATAACACCTACTTATCAATCACGTATTCTCACAATGTAGGGATTTAATGATCTCAAATATAAAACGTAATGATACTGGCCTTACATCATTCTCTAACATAAGCTGACCCACAATCAAACGATATCCAACCTTCTCACAACGCGATAAGAGTCACATAAAATCTCCATGGTAATTCATGAGATCATAACGGGCGCTTGATTTATTCCTTTTAACCGACTTGACCTACATTTGTGTATTGCCTTTAATTGTTAATAAGCATAATTAAAATGCGTGTTAAACATTACGCGCAAACACGTTGGTGCTTATAGAATGTGATCGCGGAGTTTAAAATGTGCGCTGGATATGGCATGATGACGTTTTGAGAAGTCGTTTGGATATTGATACTTTTAAACTTAATTTGCGCTTAATATGGACATTATCCTCGATTAAGGTAGATAGTAGAGGCGTTTATTCTTAAAAGCTGTTTTCGGACACTTAATTAAACAGACCGATGAAGCAATTGACTATAGTCTTTCAAACATGGTTCATTGTGTACAATCTTTACTTAAATTGACGACCTGATTAGCGTAATGGCTAAGCGATTGGACTGCTGCGCTAAAAGTTGAAGGTTCGTCTCCCGGCCGGGACAAACATTTGTACGATCCGCAGATATTTGTCTCGAGTCTAGGTGTCCGTGTATGTGATATTTCATGTTTGTCAAACACTCACGATACAGGAGAATTACTGGTGTGATAAAAAAGTACAATAGCTACATTAATAGGTTGTAAATAATGCTCACGTCGTAGCAATTTTATAAGACGCGTGTCTTAGAAATATTACCAACGGATATAGCAAATAATTTAATTAGCAAATACAAATGAACGTAGAAATAATTTTGCCAATCATTAACGATAATTGCATCACATAAACATGTACGTGTCGAGATTAAAAACGTTTAATTGCAAACAACTTCCCACATACTAATTATATATCTAATTAGCACACTTCCATAATTAGACAACATATAATTGCAGAACGATTATAAAAAAAACACATTATTCGCGATTTGAATGCCATAATCGTGAATTGTTAAATTAATAGTCGGACCAAGGTCGGGCAATAAATAAATTACATATTGATTTCAAATTGAGAATGTTGATTATAATTTATTATACATTACTGTGTCTTGTATAATTTCAATAATTATTAATAATTATGTTTTCCTATGCTAGAGCGTGAGGTAGGTGCTTGTATAATAATCTAGGTTAAGTTGTGATAATCTGTTTACATGACGCATATCGCTTTACCGTGACAAGCTATGTCATGGTATCTGTTGCGTCTTTGTGAATGATCTCTTTTTCTCGACTTCTTTATTTGATATAGGTCATACAGATGTGTAGGTACCGTATAACTATTTTTGTCACGAAACTAATACATTTTTTATTACGTCGCCACACAATTTGAGTATCTCCTGTATCGTGGTGGTATTTTATCTTCGAGATAATAGGTACTTGGTACCACAACTTGGTGAACAATGTACAAGGGATGAATGATGGAGTTGATATCAGAAGCCTTACTTAAAAACTTCGTACTGTGAAAATATAAGGAACTAATCTAAGACGACAGACAAGCATAAATCTAGAAACAAGAGAGTGCAAGCCAAGTTCAAAAATAGAAACTGTCGATGCACCAACCGTGTGTATTACACGAAGCATTTCTATGCCCTTTGGTATCATTTTTGCACGTTGCCCATGCTAAGCTTATTTAGAATAATTTCGAGTCATATAATTATATCAGATCCGCGTCCCTACGTAATACCATTAAGTCAACAACAAACATGTGCGATCCGCAGATGTGGGCGTATTGTACGCCACTGCCCACCTTCGGGAGTAACAGGCTTCATGTTATACAACTATATTTTCCTGCCAACGTGAGTTAAAATCTAGGTTAAGTTATAATCGTTTGTGTGCTTGATTAAATTATACAGCTATAATTAAAAGTTTTCTGTAGGTCGAGCTTATTTAAAGGCTGGGTTTGTGAGGTCTTGAAGAATTAAGGGTGGAGGTGCTGTAAGGACGAAAAATGAATACGATTCCATTACGTGACCGGTAAAGCAGTTCGGAAGAACCAACGAACCCAGTTCGGGCCCGTTGTATGGCAATAGAGACCATCACCTTTTACCCTTAGAGTCCAAATTCAGACTACAATTGTGGCGTGCTATGGGTAGGCTTTTGTTCAACAGTGGTCGTCTTCCGGCTGGTGATGATAATAATGGGAATACAGTCGTGATTATAATTTGCATATTAAAGGCTTATCAGCTTTTAGGTGATCAACTGCTGGGCATAAGACTCCTCCCTAAAACGTCACTCTGTCCTGTTTTGGGCATTCTGCATCCAGGTCTTTCTTTGTACAGAAGCAAAATCGTCAGTTCATCTGGCTGGACGTCTGCCAGGGGCTTTACTGAATCCTATAGGCCACCACTTTGCGGCTTTACTCCATCTGCCACCATCAAGTCTTGCCAGATCGACTGCTCAACTCCACTTGAGTTGTTAAAGGACATTCCTTGACATTTCTAAGGCTGAAATGTGATTAAACCATCGAGTCTCGTTTCCAGCAATCATTTATAATAATGATTTACTAAGAAATCATCAATAATTTATAATGAGATGCGCATGCGTGCGCCACAAGTATTTTACTTATAGCGATAATGTGATTCATGGGGAATCACGAAGTGATTGTCTTTTGTTTTGACTTTGAAAGACCTGGCCTTGGCCCTTGAGTTTCATACGAATGACTTCTCTTTTACCAGATACTGATCGTCTTAATATAATTATTATAAGCTATATACATACATTTGGTTATGCTGTAGAAAGAAGATTAGCCAGCCAGTAGATCGGTAGTGGTAATGACAGTCCAGGACACCCCGGACGATCAATTGCGTATTAATGGAGGGTATTTTAATGCATCCATGTTACGCAGAAGTCTAGTTGTACACTTAAACCGATTGCAGCGACTAAATAAGCAAATAAGACGAACGATTCGTATAATTGGAGGTGGTTACCTAAAATGACACATACATGGTGTCGGTCATACATTTGGTCTGAAAATGAACACCTCTATAATAGCTTATGAAGTGATGAAGAAAATCCTTTAGAGAAATTAAAAGATAAAACTGGTTAGGTGAGAAGCTGTGAAGCAAAATTGACATTAACCCTTCAATGAAGAAGGAAAAGAAATTGTGAAGACGTTAAACGGTTTACACTGCGCTGAGAAAAAATGCAGCTATGAAGTATAACATAATTCTTGTAAGTTAACATTATAATCAGTTTCAAAGTGGTAAAATTGGCGATCGATTATGTTATCGATGACATATGTCAAACCCATTTTTTTTCTATTCTTCAAGTGCTTTGCCACTTGTCTAAGGGAGCTGATGTATTATTCTTGGTAAATTCCTAGTCTAGTTGGGTATACCAATACTGGCTCATGAATCCGACTATCCATGCAAATATAAGCTCATTTAACTTATAAGAAAGGGGAAAGAAGTTCAAACCAAAATATTTTCTTGATGAAATCGAAAAGCCTAAATTGACATTGTATGCGGAAAAGTTATGACTAATTCCAGTTACACGTCAAACTTACACAACTAATTTTTGTGCAAGAAAAGGTTGTAATATAAAAGAGGTTTTATATGTAATTATCCTGATTACGTCAGCTCCTAGCCAATGAGGCTGGAAACCACTGCTTTGGCGCCAAAGAATATTGTGCTACGATAGCATAAATTGCTCGCAGCTTGATCAGCATTATGAATGGTACATATTTAAGGAAGACATCCTTATTCATAATTTCTTTCCTTATATTTTATTAGTATCCGAAATTAGTTAACCGATTTAAAAAAGGAGTGGTTTTATTTAGAAAAATATGGGATCTTTGATGATGATGATCTTTGGAATTGAGGGAGATCTACAACGGAAAAATGTCACTTGAATCCAAAAGTTACCGAAATTCCTACAGTCCACGACTATTTTTGTTTAGAGCTATAATATAGATTACAGAAAAACCTATATCCATTCCCAATACTAACATATATGTAGTATCAAACACAGGGATCCTCCATACTTCAAAATCTAATTCGCCAACAATTTTTATCCTGCATGTTTCCGACAGGTAATATGTTTCAAACAGGGGCAACCAAAATCAATATTAGCTTCGCATTCCATTGTAAGCTATAGGATATGTATCTAAGTTTTGTGTTCGATCGCGTCGCATGCATTATCAGCTAATTACGTTTCGATTATGATCGCGCCGAGGCATTGCATATTTTATCGCGTGTATTGTTCGCGTCGCGTTTGGTGTGCATTGGCCTTTGCGCCTTGAAGCTTTAATGGCGTAGCAGGTTTGTTTTGTGTTGCCAATACTTGTGTGGATGGTTACACACCGCTGTTTGTTAGTTTGGAGGGACGTAAGATGCGTGTGGTATTGTATTCTTCATTTTATATATAATGTAATTCTTCTTCTATCGTATGGTTGATGATATAATTGATTGTATTGCTTGATTTTAGTTTTCTTTTAATCGCATTTTGATGGAGGTTTATTATAAAGGTATGCGTATTTGTGTAAATTGACGGATTCTTATCTAACTGCATGCTTGTGAATCTAAAGACACAGTTAGGTATATAACTTTGGTTCTACGACGGATCAGATTTTTTAAAACTAGATATTCCAGATCCTACAAAATTTGACCTTAATTTATTGATGAGTTATTATTCTTAAACAAAACACGTACAATTAAATCAGAAAACTATATTCCTGGCACACTTTATAACCTCCTTACATTATAAAGTTGATACCGCGTTATTGCGTAACATTACTCAACTATATTCGGATTCAGGCGAACCCGCAAACGCAAGTAGACAACATTCTCCGTCGAGCATTATTAACACACACATACAAACACACACGAACACACACACACGCCGCACCACAACCAGCTAATTATACATCATTATAACTAATTGTACGATACATAACTAAGAAGTATTCGCGACTATTAATGACAAAAGCAATTAGGGTACCACCACTAACGCAGTATTTCAAGGAGTGTTGTGTGTGTGTGTTTGTTGTATTATTTGTGATTTTTTTCTTTAGTTGCCTTTGTGAGCGATTGTACTTGTTAATTGCTAGCATTATTACGTGGATACCTGTTTTAAATTGAAGAAAATTGCATTATTACATTATAAATCATTTAAGGAAAACTGTTTATAAATGTATGTAGCTATAGCTAGAGATTACTAGAACCAATAGATTACTACGGCTTTATTTATATTCTGGCATTTCCTCTACATTATCAGCTAGGTTAATTGAGCCAAGTTCTAAAGAATTACTTACAATGCTCCACTTGTGAGTAATAGGTCTATCAAAGTGGCTAATAAAGAAGCAATATACGCAATCATTACCGTTTGCCGCCAACAAACGAATGGAAAACGTCGGCCTATTAGACGGTAACACTTCGCTGTGCTGTTGTATGGTTGTAAGCTTGATCTTTTCCGAACACAGAACAAAATATTTGTAAATGAGAGTGGTGTTTTGGTGGGTTCTAATGTCAAAAAATGTTTAACTTTTCGACTGATCCGAAAATCAAAGACACTATTTAAGAATTTTGACGACCAGTTGGTGCAGTGGCTAAGAGATTAGACTGTTGCTGTAAGGGTTGTGGGTTCGATTCCCTCGACAAAAATTTATGCGATTCGTAGATGTTAGTCCCGAGTCTGGGTGTTTATAGCGGGTAGTTTATACCGCACAAACGATACAGGAGTAAGTCTAAATGTGGGGCGAAGATTTTTTTTTAATGATACATTTTGATTGTTAGGAAAATATTAAAGAAATAATAAAATTCTTGCTATCGAGCTATTCTGCCAACCACTCAGAAGCGTAACCTTCGATCCAACAAATCTCGCAAAGTATTTGCCTACCATTATCGAACATCAAATAATACACACATTAAGTGTGAGTGTAGACGGGCAGTGGCTCTCATTAGTCGAATGCTTAATGGTCCTAAGTATGCGGGCGAGATCGCCGCGTAGACGGGTCCTATTGAGTGCGCGGCTCCAATGTTACACGTCAGTATTGAACGGGTTAAAAGGGGGAGAATTATATTTTCCTTAAGAAAACCGTTTTTAACCCGGTTTACGTTTAGGTTACGACTAATAAAGTTTTGATCGTATTAGTAATATTTTTTAAATCACTGATAAACTTCAATCAATCATGATAATTATTAGGTTTTGTGTTTTGGTTAGAATTGCATCTTAACCCTCTAAATCCTCAGTGGCAGCGTGTTTATCGCTGCTAAGCTATTGCTTAGTGAGAGGGTTTGCGGTTGCGAATTATGTAGTCTTCGTTTATTTCTCAAATTATCTTATAACTAATAGTGTTATCTGTAAAAACGTGTCACCTCGTTCAAATTCAAAATTAAAAATGTTTTTATTTCACATAAAAAGTATGTACTAATCTATATCTTTAGTCTTCAGCTATTGATATTTTGAGACGATTAATAACCTTCTAAATACACCTAAACTATTTTCGTTGGAATTATTGATATTGGAGATGTTGCCCCCTTTTTTCTTAGCAGCTTTCATACTACGAAGAATGCATGCCCAGTTTTAGATAACTGACATAAAAATATTGATGTTGGAAAACGGTTTAGGCTTTAATACGATATACAAATTCAAATAAAAAAAATCAT
This sequence comes from Abrostola triplasia, assembly GCA_946251915.1. Taxonomy (NCBI): domain Eukaryota; kingdom Metazoa; phylum Arthropoda; class Insecta; order Lepidoptera; family Noctuidae; genus Abrostola; species Abrostola triplasia. Next base: position 9,268,777 of record OX276432.1, on the reverse strand, counting down.
CATCTCTTAGCCTATCGCGGTGAACTGCTGGACATAGGCCTCTCCCAAGTTGCGCCGCCACACCCGGTTCTCCGCCTGCCGCAGCCAGTCCGACCGAGCTACCTCTTTCAGGTCGTCGGTCCATCGAGCTGAGAGGCGTCCTACACTACGTAAAACTATCATACCAGTTTCAAATCAAAACCGTATCGCACTATTCTGGGCAGTGGAAACCATCTTTAATTCGGAGGTGCCAGCCATCGCCCGCTCCTTGCCGGGGCGTTAATGACAATAACTCGCTATTAACCGGCCAACACTACCCGTTCAAGATGCCCCCTGCTACCGTCTCACTACTGTCTTACCCACGACTCTACAATTCTCCCAAGTTATACCACCAAGAATGTTCGCTTATTAAGAATTTGTATCGGTTAACACTACTTAGTTACAAATAAATATGTATATAGTGTTTAAGTAGTGAATTAATGTTTCCTTAAGCTAAAGCGATTGAGTTCTTTAGAACTGTTTACCGTGAAGGAAATGGAGTGTTGAATTATCGTGGAAATAAAGTTGCCGCATATTGACGTCCATCGAGCAAGGTGTATGTGGTGGGAGAGTGATAATCGTTATTCTTTTTAAACAAGTCGTATTGAGGATTTACGTTCTGAAAGCGGGCGAAGCCGCAGGAAATAGCTAGTACCTAAAAATGGCTCCATAAGGCTCATCAAGTCACATTAAAATAAACCGCTTCATTGTTATATTTACATTCATAAGGTATTTCAACCATACGGTGCGGTTACGCGGTGACCTACGTGTCGCCAAGATGACGGCCAGTGTTAATTCCTTAGAAGTGTTGAGTAATTACTTATTTTTGTCGCGAGCAGACTAGTTATTTTAGTAAGCGATGCGCGCGCTTTTTCTTCAAGATGTAAACAAAGCACGACGCGTCATTATCTGCATATTATTATTAGAATGTTAGCTAAGAACTGTAGTGTACCTACATAGGCGTTAGGTACAAGGGGCGTTATCATCATCATCATAAGCTTTTACGTGATCCACTGCTGGGCATAATAAGCCTTCTCCCTTGAACGCCACTCTGTCCTGTTTTGGGCGTCTAAGATGGCCAAAGAATTTTCTTCTAGACATTACAAACATGTCAAGTTCATTACATTCATTAGACAAACATGTCAAGTAATGTTTGTTTGTTGAGGTATCATATCTACCACACCTTCAGATATATAGATAGAGCATTGATCACCACGCTTGCTTACTACATGTAGGGAATTAGAAACCTTAGAATTCAGAATTCTGTTAACCGTAAAGCATAGGTTATGTGAATTTACACTAAATGTTCTTAAAGTGTGTGCATCAAAAGTTCGTCTATTTGTTTGTACCTTCCAATCACCTCATTTGAGTAATAATACTAATAATCAACCTTTAAAGTATGAACTCGAGCGACTGCCTCGTTGGTCTAGTGGTTGTTAAGCGCGACTGCTGAGCACGAGGTCCTGGGTTCGAATCCCGAGCCCGGGCAAAGTGGTACTGGGTTTTTCCATTAGGTAATTCTCAGTGGCAGCACGGAGTCTGGATTTGAGCCCGGTTGATGGCAATAGGTTCGCCCCCTATTACATTGGGACCTAAAAACATAACTGGCGAAATGTGGGTGTATTGCACCTCTGCCTACCCCTTCGGGGAATACAGGCGTAATGTTATGTTATGCTCGAGCGGGAAGTACCGCATCCCACATAAGGGTTTTCCTCCCGCAACCTAGTGACGTAAAATTCCGATTCCACGTACGGCACACACGCTCACACGTATTTAACACCCACACAATCGAACTTTAAAAAGCCTAATCAACGGCGGATTTTTCGTTTCGCAATCAACCGGACGAATTTCCACCAACGAACGGAGCAATTGGAAAAATATAATTACGTACATAATCCGCAGCAAATTGGATTAAAAAATGATGAAAAAAAAGAAAGTGTTTTAGGGGTGCGTCATTATTTTTGCGCTGGGAAAGGGATCGGCTAATTACGACAGATGGATGGTTGTACATGTAATAACGCTAATTAATCGATCGTTGGGTAAGAGGACTTTTTTTTTAGAAACTCGAGTGGTCTCCGCTCCCGTGCGATATTATCGATGTTGATTATGGTGTTCTGATCTCATTTGAATATGTTACGGTTTTTATTTGGAGTTTTTACAAATTGTTATCAAATAGGTACCATGGGGGAAATTTTACACAGCGCGGCGTACAGCATCTGTTTCATTTTGACAGCTAACTTTATGGAGGACAGCTTTATAATTACAGGTCTTATAAATTTAGAATCTAAAGTGATAAGAAATAATCAAAAGCTACTATAATCTTCTTCTGAGGTCCACTGATTTCTGGCTCAATAATAGCATGTTTGACAACTGGTAATGATTGCAAGTGCACTGGCAAAAAACAGCGATCTACGTGAAACCCTCTTATCTCTCGACCAACCGTGTCTTTTGACCATTATTATGTATGTTCGTGAACGAATATAAAAGCCATTTAAATAATAATTATAGGTCTCTCTAGCTCTACGTCTAACCAAAACAAAAGCGTAAAAAACCAACAAAATTATCGCCACCACATGAAGTGGCGAAAGCACGTCTACACACCAAGTAGTGGCGAGGGGTACACGAATATAGCCATTTAATATCACCCTCTACCCTTCATTATAATCACTACGCACACACACAAACTATCGATCCCACCGTCCTATCCGTACACACTGCGTTTATACAAGTGATTAGTGTATTTAATTTGAAAATGCTAAGTAGTTGCCTTGTTTTATCGTTGTGTTAAGGGTTTGTGTGTGTGCGTGAATAATTATGTGCCGTAGGGGTAGTCTAACCCTTTCTGTTCATACCGCGTCGCAAACTGATCGCGATCGTAATATTACGATTAATGCTTTAGTTCGTTTTGTTTTACCTAGTAATTATGTTCGAGTTGTTTGTTTTACGATGGTGTTGAAGTCATTTGGTTTTTGTTTGATTGGTTATAATTATTACGCTTGTATTCCCTGGGGAGGTGAGTAGGTTTTATAACAAACCTTCTTTTACAGACGCTTAGGTTAAAGGCGAGTTTGTTTCAGCTTGATGGGTCTTATTTAAACCAGCAGTACCTAATATCCCTTTGACCAAATTTTAGCCGTGGCTACTCTCTAATAAACCAGCGCTACAGAGTATAACCTATAGTGCACAAGTGTATGCGCAAATATAAGTTCACTCTCTAGTCTTCACATTCCAATTCCGCCTCACACTTCCCTCCAATGGGCTCACTGACGCAACTGGGGAGATATCAGTTATCGACATAATATAGTACTTCCTCTCCAAGAATGGTCTTAAGACGTCACGGTCATCCACCAAAGGACAGACCGCAGCAAGTGCTGTTTAACCTCACAAATCGACCTTATTGGGGCAGGTTCTACAAAAAGAGTCCCTATTTCATCACATAAGCTTATTCTAGTCCATTGCTGGAGGTAAGGCACCCATAGGGCACGTCACAAGGCTCACTCTCCCGCTTTCACCACCCAGTCACTACCAGTTTCTATTTAACGCCATTTAAATAAACTTCTTAATCTAAGCCACTTCAATCTCAACTCTCTAATAATGAAAAGGCGTCCAAATGTGACTGGCTACGTTTAACACTTCAACCCTCCGACGAAGCGCCCGAAACGGGCACCGTAGGAATGCAAAAAGTTTAACTCTTTTATTTGTGTCGGTCCGTGTTGGGTCGAGACTTCTCAGCGTAAACACCCCGCGACCACTCGCAAAAAGTTAAATGAGATCTAAATAATCTGTAGCAGCTTTCCAGCGAATAGATACGTCGCTGAATAAAGTGGTGTTAGAGAATGTACTTTTGGATTTGTGTCTGCATTAAACGGTTGAGCTAACTAATGATAATGTTATAATATCAGTATTGTTGCCGACGACTCGGTTTTGACAGTCTTCTTCTTATTGTATGGTTGATGAACAACCTGGTGTCAGATTTTAAACCGCCTGTATACCTCTGAAATGGCTTTACATACCATTGAAAAGAAATCTCTCAGGTGTGTTCCTCACGATGTTTGGCTTTACCATTTTTAGGAACTGATAACTAATATTATAGTACGCACATGAATTTGGAAAGACGCGTGCTGTGTACCGAGATTTGAACATGCAATTTTTCATAATAATTTCCTCCGTAATATAATAATTGAATCCTATTTTAAGACAATGTCAATCCTTTTAATTCGCCAACAATTAATTTTCATATTATTATAATTTCAAATTTTGCATTTATTGTGTATGATTTGCATTTGCTTTATGCCTAGTTTAGGCTCTTTTAAACCCGTTGGTATATATGAATACGCATTTTCCTGGGTTATCTGGTTTTAAATCCATTGCAATCTTTACTCACTGTCTTGATACCAACACATTTTATAACTTCTGGTTTGATCACATATTATTACTTACAAAACTTATACACTCACAATTCGCAATTTACTACTCTCACACTACACACTTACACAGTCACAAATCACCACAATAAAGTTCTGCTCTGGAAGCGTCGGTCGCCATTATCTATTACATCATAATCTGCGTAATTGTTAATAACTCGATTTAATGCCTGTTTTATAATAATTCTGACAGCCAAATGGCACAGATAAATAAATTAATCTGCAATACTTTGTACGACCTCCATTTCAACGGAATGTTGCCATATATATATACATTATTTATTTATTCTCTCTGTACAGATTTTATATATATATTTATGTTTTATCTATTTGCACCGGTTTGACGTCATATTGTTAGGATCGGCTATCGCTGAAAATCAGCGCTGAGACTTTGTCTTGCACGGGGTCGCAGCATTAATGCTGAGCGAGGGCCGTATTACGTGCGTGGGACGCATATACCCCCTTCATGTTAATTTTTTTTTACGTTTTTATTTTTTTTTCTTTTTGTTATATGCGTTTTACTCACGTGATTAAAAATATTTTCTTTCTTTCTTTCTTTCAACCTTTGACGTGGTAGTCCAACGGTCATACCTCTCGGCTATTAGTGCTTTTTATGTTGTCTTGAAACTAATAAAGCTAGAGTTTTTTAATAATTCTAAAAAGTAACCATTCAATGCCTTCTCTAGCCTCAATCCATCCTAAAATTCACACATCGTACTAAATAAGTCTGCAACATGGAAGAACTTATACATAATGGGTACACACATAATGTAGTCATTAGGTAAGGGCCCCAAAACAGTAATTGAAGTTAAAGTAACGATTAATTTGTGTGTGTAAAACTGTGAAAGCACAACATTAGCAATTCGCAACAACACTTACACAGGAGTAATGACTCGTCTGTCCATATAATCATAGAGCAGCCATTACTCCCTCTTATGGGGTGACTATGAGTCAGCTACGTAATGGGATTTTATGTTAAATATGTCACTAAACGACACGTCTATGCTACTTATAGTTGTAGTACGAATGACTGGAGTTTCTTGCCTATTTTCCTCTATAGGAATCACAGTTTAAAAAGGAGAGTTGTTCTTACCAACTATTATAAACAGCGCCAAATATTAGTGGTACGTTAAAAAAAAATTAAACGGAGCTTGCATAATGCGAATAATGAATGAATGAACGGTTACTGCATCGCAAAAGAGCCTTAAACTATAATGAGATCTTAAAATTTAAGGCCCAACGGTTTTTACTACATTTCATTAGAATACCTTGCAACATCGCCACCGTTCGAAATACAAAAAGTTATTAGTTCACCTTAGTTTATATTAATCGATACAATTTATACCGGCCAGACACATTGGAATTAATTAAAACCCTCTCAAGAGCACCTTCATCAACCCGGCCACAATTTACCATGAAAAATATTCAATACGGAGCAACACGAACATGGTAACGCGAAGAAATTAAAATGGCGATCATAAACAGTCATTAACATGACACAAGGATAAAACTTAATGTTTGAAGGACGAGTACCGAGAAATGTAAGAAGTATGGTCACCGCTCGCCGGGGGTGGGGTCTTCACGACATTAATTTCGTGAAATGAACCTAATTTACATTTAAATAAGGACTCGCCTTAGCCGGGATAAGTTGTGAAACTAGCCGCCAGAGGCGCCCCCTAGCCCAAAGCTACCGTACTATTTCATTACTATAATTCAATTCGTACGTCGCACATACATTTGCCAACGTTTTGATGTGTTAACGGGGTATGTCTTTATACGAATATCATAAATGATTGTCTTCACAACTTGTGTGTGAAGCTGACCTTCAGTTAAAACTAAGAATCGTTGATGTTATCCCATAATTATGGCAGATAATTCTTTCGATATTTAACATTCCTAGATAAATAGTCGACAAAAGTTTCTACTGAAGTAATTTCAACTAAAAACACGGAAATATATAAAATATAAATTTTTTTAATACTGGAAAACTGAACAAGGTTCGAGTCTTAATTTTACCAGCATCCTAATAAGGCTGACATGTAGATTGTAACGTCTTCTTACGTCAAAAGCTCCTAAAACAAATGCCACCTTAGATATCAGAATTGTTTATAAGCGTACTTAGATTATGTCGTAAAGCATAAAGTATACCCTCTGCAGTTAATAATAATGGCAAAAGTTGTCTGTAAGAGGTGTGTCGTTCAAAAAGTTACGAGTGAATTGCTCTGGATTGGGCAGAAATGGGCAGACGTTCAGCCAGTTTATAATATACAGAAACCCTAGACAAACGGGTAAATACTGGACGAAATGAGTGAAAACTATGATTATGTCATACATAGTCGCAACATTATGTCATCCCCATACATTTTATTCAATTTTCACGTTTTGCCTCTTGTGTAGAGCCTGTATAAATTTGTAGACACCATAGTAAGAACGAGGCAATATCTTAATTTACACGGATCTTTTATTATTTACGTTTTATTATATTTACTTGGATTTATATTTATTTTTGATTCCTATACACAGCAGAAAAATGAATGCCTATTATGTCACTCTTTTGGACGTGAAACTTCTTTAACTATGAAAGCGACATTTTATTAAAAGGTAATCTTATTTTAACACACCCTAAAGTAGAGTCGCAAATTGTTCTCGTACGTGTTTTAGATAGTACCGTAGTTGTGTAGTGCTTGAATGCATTGCTATTCTGGATGTAGTCTAAAGGTCACACGTGTCCATTTCTGATGTACTAATAAATATCCTTTCACAGATATACTACGAGTGTTGTATCGATGTATACTCTTGTATGCCATGTAATAACATCGTATGACGTAATGCAAACCTATATGTCCGCTCCACTTCATCCCCAAATGCAGAGCCAAGTTTTAATTATAAGTACAGCACTCCAACTAAAAGTTTTAACAATTAACATTTATAATATAAACAAGCAATTTTCTCTTGATAAGCACAGCTTTCAAATACCAAAAAAGTTTCCAACAACGCACAATTCAATCCATCCGCGAAAGAGGATCATCAATAACAAAATTAAAAATTCTCCAATTTGAATTTTAATTGCGTACGATTATAATCAAGCGAACGCGAATTCGGGAGCCCTTCGGACCGCCCGATTTTTTAATTCGAAGAATCATCTCCTAAATAATTCATCCGCCGAACTCCGGCGAAACTAGTTATATTGTCTGGATCCAACCGGTTGGGAGCGGAGGGGGTGTAAGTTTAATCCTTATAAATTTCCTTTTTACACAAAGCAATATAAGTAATTAGCATAATTTCGTTGAGTAAATGAAATATGGTAATGAGGGGGGTGTTAAACCCCTTCTTGGGGGGGTTGAAGTCGTCGTGAAGGGGTTGAGGGTGGTCCCTTCTAGTCGCATCTCGTTGATACTCGTCACAGGCCGATGTAGTGATGATTACAATTAAATTATACGCCATTCAGGCGCTACGGCCATTTTGTTCTGATTTAATGCTTTTATACCCCTTTTGTGCGATCTATGTTGTTGTTTTGCTGGGTTTCAAGTAGTTTTTTGACCTACATTTTAAAATGAAAATTACTTCATATTTATTGTGACAAACATTCAAAGCAAAACGTAATACCGATCCATCAGATAAGTTTTGATAATATAATGTAAGTAAATACTGCATGCAAGGAACCTTCTGCAAAAAATCGGGTAACGTGTTAGCTTTTCAATTAATTTGTTTTTTTTACTGTTGCCAGTTATATGAAATAACCGTTGCTTTGAATTCCTTAATATAATAGCCATGTATATTAAAACATATTTGTATTTAATATTTACACATTCATCTGTAAACTTTAAACTATATTAACAAACTTTCAATGTGTCTCTACAGCATATTTTCGATTTGCAACTTTATCAGATCATAATTTTAATGAGAACACTTTCACTAATTCCCTTACGCTCCTCTTAAGTGGCTCTCAATCAACCCATCGAAATATTAATGAAAATCAACCGCCAATAAGTAGCAGACTTAAAAAAATCATTAAAATAGGATGCCAATTAAAATCTGAGGACTAATAAAATCGTATTGGAATCGAACTAACGACTACTCTACTTCGTGAAATGCCTCGTGATAAAAGGTCTTCGAAAACACAATACCGCGTCTACCCTCGCCTTTGCGACAGACAGAGATGGATGTATTCAAGATATGGTGTGTTAGAAAGAGATAACGTCCAATTGGAATTAATTAATTATAATTAAGTTTTAAGTTGACGCGCCGGTTACGGGTACGCGTAGACTTTCATTTACTTTGTGTTTGTGTGTGTTAATAGTTTGTATGTGTTTGTAGTTAGGTAGTATCGATTGAGACTATGGGCCAGAGATAATGAGCTGGGTAGGGCGGATTGTAATAAGTTTTTGAGGTCGATGTAGTTCAGAATGCTACGCGGCTAGATAATGACGGCGGCCTTGCGCCAAACGTTGCCAGGGAATTGGGAATTTTTAATTTTGTCGGATTATCTATTTTTTTGATTCCGATTTCGTTTTATATCATTATAGGCAGTTTGTTATGACAGTACAATTAATTTTGATTGATTAATTATCGGTAATTATAACTTAGCATGTTCGTTTTCGTATAATAAAGTTATAGCTATCATGGATTTGAATTATAATTAGGATGAGACATGGGTCTATAACCCAAAAAATATTCTTACTATTTGCAAAATTTTCTATAATATTTGTCTTTAAAAGTGGACTTATTATCCGTTTTCTATAAACTAATAGAACGTTCTACAAATATCCTGTATATACGACGAATTTAAATTTCCTACGACATTGAATGAAAAATTAAAAAAAAAAAACACGTCACCCTAGTGATTCCTCCTGTACGTACGGATGCGTTTTACAAACATGAATAATTACATACACAAACACCCAGACTCGGAACAAACATCACATCACAATTTTTTGTCCCGTGCGGGAATCGCCCCGCAAACCTTAGCGCATCAGTCCAATTGCTTAGCCACTGCGCCAAGTACTATGAACATATATACTATGTATACTATGTATATTACTTCTAACATCACCTCATTAAAAATTCGCTAACAAAAAATAACAATAACTTCTGCGAAAAGCAGAACAAACAGCTATTAATACACAAATAGAAACACACTAATAGAAACCGATGTACTAGGCGCATATAACTTGTAGAAGCAAAACTCCACCTGCCAGTACACACGAGAAAGATCGACGTACGTATGGAGTACGAATTAGGAGCGGCCGTCTCTAGATATAACAACAGGGGGTACACCCCTAGGGGGTAACTATCGATTTTGGATGAGAAACTGGACTAGAGACATGCAAGGCTTGATAACAATGGTCGGTAACCTGCGTTGCAACCTCTAGTGATTGAACAATTGTTTATTGTGATTCCCGTCTTGTTCTTATTTGTTTTCAAATTCATTTGTTTTTTAAATCTTACTTAATGGCTTGAGGTAATCAAGATGAACTTATTTTGTTTTATTTTTAATGCAATCTTAATAATTGGTTTTGTAATTTTTTTTTTTATTAAACATGTAAAAATAACAATTATGTATAATTTGTATTTTATGCTGCATTAACTTGTAAGGACGATGCGTTTTTAAACTTCAATATCTATAATCATCAGATGTGAGATGATGATAACAGATTAATTAAATGTAGTAAGCTAATTAGGTGTGCTCATTAATCGCCTTACGATCAGGTACCACTTCCCCACATTATCAGTTCTGCTTTCCTCCTAAATCTAGTATACAATAGTTAATGTTAAGGTAATATTAATGACGAACACGTCGTTATCTCGCCCGTATAAACATGTGACTGAATTCTGAGTTCCAGTAATCAGCTGATTGACCAACGTTGCTTAATTACTTCATAACACCTGTATTTATGTCCGCCTGGTACTTCGCACGATAAAACTATTTAAAACATAAGCCCAGGACATGTGAGCTATTATTGTCCGAGACGAAAGATATTCTTCTATTTAAGATACATCCTATATCTCCGACGAGTTACATCTAAATCTGTTCTGTATTGGAATGCTCGGTAAACAAACTTATTTAATCGAATAGGTGAGTGTGCTTATAGAGAATGCAATAAGAAAATGTATACCAATTAAATATTTATGTAAAAAAAACGAATACCTACGCTTAGAAGATCCATAAAAAATATCTACATCACATTCGGATAAGTTTAAGAACCTCCATCATAAACTGAGACCGAGTATCTAAAAGAAATACCAAAGAGAGCATGCCTTAAAAGAGAAAACCAATCAACAAACTTTCAATCATGCAAGTAAACGATCCAAACTAGCATGCAACACTGGCCACTCAGATAAAGGCGACTAAGAAACAATTGCCCAATCAAACATTCGCGCCCATAAAAAAGGAACACATACACAAAGAATCCACAAAGTTTCAGTCCGTTACAAATCACATAATTGGTCGAAAACTTCGAAGCGCCGCGCCGGGAACATCGGCCGACAATGAACGCCGACGCCCGGACCCCGGATAAGAGTGAGTGTAGCCCGTGGCGCCCGAGGCGTCTAACGTTCGCGCCAAAGTAAATAAAACGGAAAAAAATCCGGTAAAGTGCGGAGGGAAATGCAAAGGATGCCGTTGAGGGCCCCCGGCTGCTGGCACGGAGGTCGGTTAGGATCATAACCTTCAATTAACGAAAGATTGATATTGGATTGTGTTTTGAACAAGTACGAAGTGTTGCAAGTTATTATGAAAGTTCCTTCCGTAAAGAAATGGAGGAGAATGTGCAATATTTCAACAAATTTTGGAAATGTATATAATTTACCGTTTTTGTAAAAAAGTTGCAGCATAAAACTTAACTAATCGACGATAGAAAAAAATCAAAGTATAATAAACTTTAACAGTAGACCAAAATCTCTACTCTGTATCTAAAACTGAAAGACAACTACAGTACCTACACAAAAGTCTCCAAAAACGAAAAAGTATTAAAAGAAAAGTAGACCTAATACAAAACCAACGAGCCTTCATAAACCTCGGTTAAGCTCCGTTCAGGCCGCGGTGCCGGCAGCCGGCCCGTCGGCAAAGCACATATTTGTTCGCACCCCGGCGTTTTTGACATTCCTGTCTCGCCTCAACTTTTCTTAGGGCTGTTGCGCGCACTTTTCACTAGATTAGGGTTGCTTAGAGAGGTTTTCTTTAACGATTATAGAGTGTTAGTACATTGAAGATACTGTTACGAATCTGGTTGGGTTTCTGTGGAGAACGGCCAGGTTAAGACTACCCTGAAGCGATGAGGATGTATGAATAATGTTTTAAGCGAGAATGATGTGAAACCGCCTTCAAATATGCAGAAGAGTAAATCAATAATAATAAGGTAACCTCTGAAAAGATTCCTACTGAAAACATCGTAGTATAGTTAATTTAGATTAGGTGGTCTGCATTGTAACTTAAGAACGTAGATACCAAAGTTGCAAGGAAACAAAAAAACTATAAAGTACCGTCAAGTCTAAAAACTACAAATACATTCCCAACAACATATTTCACAAGTCCTCAACCACACTACTATATTATCAAGGAGTGTCACGTCAAATGTGTTTCCTAACAACTCATTTATAATGTAAACTGTAACTGCCAGCTCATAATATGATAAAGTTCAGAAACAACATTCAGTGGCAACCATAAAAAATTACACAAAACGCGCGCCACCCCTAGTCAAGGCAATGAAAAGTCGGTTAAGCTAATGTTATCGAGAAATAAAAATGTATAATAAAATACAAACACGCGGAGCGAGGAAACAATTTGCCGCGGGAGACGCAAGATTTCATGCCTTCGAAGCCGACAGCAACAAAGAAAAATCAACCTTAAACATCCGTAGCACGTCACAAAATCCAACGGCTGTATTCAGTAGAAAATTCCTTAAATTTTCACAGGACATGTAAAGGAGTTTTGGTTCTAACTGCTTAATAATAAGGTGTAGTTTCGCGTGTGTTGGGATCGCGGTAATTCAGGAAGAAAAGAGAGTTTTCCGGCTCGTCGGGGCGCCGTGACATTTGTGTTAAGCGGGGCCGAGGGAGCCCGCCATTCATAAAGGAATGAACCAACCTACTACTTGTTTAAAAGTAAACTTTTTGGATACACGCTTTTTGGCTGCACAGAACTTTGCTTTGTTTCTGGCCTGTTTTGAAAGTGTTCACTATGACTTATTGTTTGGATATTTTGTGCGTTGTTTTCTGTGAGGGAAATAGGTTTTAACGTAATTTTGCTAACACAAACGACTATTTTGTTCAGTTGGATAATATCTACTGACTTTTTACCGTACATTTCTTTGAACTTTGATACCGTGTATGATGTAGAATCAGAGCAGAGTTGCAACTTTAAATTTACTTATTCACTTCTTTTGAAGTAAGTAAAATATATGTTGTTTTCAGCTAAGGTACTTACAGAATAACAGACGATAGAGTAGAACCTAAAAGTAATTTGATACATACACTAGGAAGTAATCAGGAATCCTTGCCAACAAAGCAGTATTGAAACCACTAGGATTTCCTGTGTCGTAGTGACATCAATGCTTAAATTACAATCTGAAATCCAGGCCTAAACAAATATCTGCAGGACAAGAATTTGTTTGATTCAGTAGTACAGCCTGCTAACCAAAACACATAACAGCGAGATAGATAGTCAAAGCCGTTTCCTATACAATGTACTCCCGACAAAGTGAAGTCCATTCCAATAAGCACCCAATACAGTAAGCAGCAACTTATTCAACTTCAAAGACGAAAAAAGAACGCGACACATAAAAAAACAAGAAAGCGTCAAAGAATTCGAACACATATTTTTTTTCTAATCCGGCGCGCAAGGACACACTCACGGCGCCACCTGTTGAACGGGGTCACGTGACTTTTTTGCTCCAAGGACGCAATCCTCCTTCGTTCATTCACGGGCGGCTCGCCCCCCTCGCTCCTTACGCGGGGGTTAGGGGTTTTTTTGTTCCCCTACGTGAAACTCCCGAGGGCTTTCACCTACGTGCATTTTCGAGGTCACGGCGGGAATGTTTTGAGGTTATGTTTTGGAGTGTTCGCGAGGGTTTAGGAATTAGGTGAATCTTTGACTTTTGCGTCGTTTATTCGTGTGAAGAAATGTGTCGGTTTCATAGCGGTGATATGCTTGTGCTATGAGAAATGTACTAAGAAAGTTCTATCAATTTCCTTATTTTTTCATGTTCACAACGGTTTGTTGGTGGTGAGTCAGTATGTCTTGGCTTTTATGTTTCATGGAATACATCGTTATATTGGAAATTTTATATAACAAATCCCACCCTTGATATTTCTGAGGATTCAGTTATTTAAATATCCACTCACCCAATAAAACGATCTCATTGTCAAACGTGGAGTTTTCTATCTTCTAATGCTTCATTCCATTACAAGCAAACGGGAATAAATTTGCATCATTTAAACATAGAAAATGACTAGTTTCATGTAACGTAGGGTGACAGACCCAAATGTCGTCTACTTGCGAAATAATTATTCTAATTGCCTTCCCGCAACATTTTTCTAAATTCAACCATTCTTTAGTTAACATAAGAGCGACTTTGCGAAACACTATAGAATTATTAGACTTAACCGGATTCTAATTAAACCCTGTCCCTGATAGTGCACCGTAGAGCTGTAGACTGCGTAATTTACATTAATCCAATAATTGCATGGAGGTTTCCTAGTTAGAAATTCAAATGAGATGATGTACAGCCAGGGTGGGGTGGGCCGGTCTTCGGGGAGACGTGCGAGACGCGAGGAAACGCGGCGGGTGGGACGCGGGACGCCGCGATTATTGGCCAACTATACTTTGTACCGAATGTATCCTGACACTTGGAGGTCACGCTGTGGACTTGTTGCAACTTGCGACCTTCACACTGTATTGTTTTGTTCAGCGATTTTTAAGTCCCTTTAAAAATAGAACAAAAATCTTATGCACTGAAATATCTTATCTTTAAAGTATTTGGTTAAAGCCTTTTTTCTCGTAAAAGTTATAGTATAAGAAAAAGCCTTATTTTACCACCTTATTTTACTACCATAATGCTTGAAGAGAGGGTTTAATTAAAGAGTACTTGTCTAAGACAAACCATTCTTTTAATGCACAAGTCTGCAGACATCCTATATACATTATTGAATCGGAGAAAATTTGTTGTTAGCACCAAATTTACTTGCTAAAAATATATTCCATTCATGGAAAAATAAGTTATTATTCCTAGCGAAATATTTATGCAGAACTAAGGGAGTAGGTTCGTAACTCCAATGCGTACTTAGTTAAGTACAACTCGTATCTTAATGTGGAGTGTGTATTTATTAATTAAATTGTTATGCTAAAATCAGGCAGGGATTTTCGGTCGATATGGCTCCGTCTTACTATAGTTAAACTCCTTAATGCCTGATGGTGTTTTAGATAGTTTTCCTATAAAAAGACTAAAATAATAGTCTATTGATCTAAGAATCCGTACCAAAAATATGGCTGTGAGATATCCAGTCCAAACTCACAAAATTTTTAGTCGTACTTCAATGTTGTGACTTCATAATGTCCTGTGCATCAACAATGCATCATAACATATCATATTAAAGGATGATACATAATATTGCGACCTGCAACTCCATTAAAATTTATAGGGTGACGGTACCAGTGACTGACCGTCTAACCGAAACGCAAGGAACAGGGCGGTTGGAATGAGCGGGCGGCGTCGACGCCTTAGTAATTTCCGAAATCGCTTGTCGACAATCAGAATAGTGCTGCGCTAGCTCTAACCGAATCCGAATAATTAGATCTCGATCTGCATCTAATTGGTATGACTGTAAGTCCTTATATCGTATAGTACCTACTTAGATTGATTATGTGCGACGCGTTGAGAAAAACATTTCAACACTAATTTATTTCTAAATTATGTTTTTAAATTCCAAAACTTAATTTGTGAAGCAAAATTATACGTACAAAAAGGTAAAAAGTTGTCTTAAACAAGTCGTTAAAAATGCAAAGGGTAATATTATGTAACCAAAATGGCAAGTTGTCGTTTGTTATGGCGTTCTAAGCGACGTCTTCCAGCTGATGACGATGAGGAATACGTTAACATTAAATTTTAATTTCATAAACACATGATTATAGTTCTGGCTGGTTGTTTTATTAAAATAATTCAAATCATCATGATAAAGCTATGACAAATTAAGATACGTGCAACAGAAATAATAATGACGATCCGTCAAGGCTAGAAGCGTCACTCCAGCGAACATCACTGGACGTTTAGCTGAGCACCTTCGTAAATCACAACATGAAGCAAGCAATGCGTCGCCACCAGCCCAATCAGAAATATAATTAGATTGAGACCGGCGCCTAATTGTGATGGTCTCAAGTTGCGAACCCCTAGGTGCGGGGCGTTCGCCAAAATCAATAGTTGACCTAACGTACAACCCTCTAGGATGCCACTACACAAATATGATTCATATTTCATATTATTATATTTAATTACTTCGTATTTAATGTTCGTGTATTTGATTTTGAAAGAGTAGACGTAGGAGTTAATGAGAACCCGCAACGGTTCAAATGAATAATTAGAATGAAGTTCACCTCGAAATACAAAGAATCAATAACAATTGCAATTCATTAATTTTAATTGATTACATCAAAATCTATTGTAACAATTCAGTACACACGACTTGGTATTTCTCCGCTCTACTTAACGTAGTTTGAAGTTAATAATACAATGCTATAAGTTCCCATAAACGTCGGGCCGTTAAATAAAATACGCGGGTCGAGGAACCGATAACTGTTCTTTCAACCGCTAATCACCCCATGAATTCCGCAGAAACCTACGGACAGTCCGTCATAATTTCCAACTTCAAAAGTAATACCATCAACTCGGTGTTAACTTAATTTGACTCACTTTAACAAGTCCAATTAAAGGAATTTGTGTTTCTCTTATCTTCAATATAACATTGAGCATAATTTCAAATTATATTTCAAACTTTCCGATAATGAAGGGTGGATGGGAGCGGGTTGGGACGGGTCGCGGGGCGCGGGGTGCGGCACTTCGCTTATTTCATTAGTTACATAAATTCTCCTATTGAGGATGGCTGGCAGAAAGGGGACGGTTTACCCTTATTACGAGAGTCTCCTTATCAATACAATTATTAATATAATAATATTATTATTGTAATAATTTCGGAGCGGAGTGGAAAGAGGAGTCGTAGCTTAACTTTGCCAGCAATAAAGGGTGGTGAGAGATAATGGAATGGAAAACAGTTTGAAGTTTTATTGGAAAATTGGTACCGGCTAATTGGCAGCATTATCGATCTGTTGGCGACTCAAGAAGCTTCGGTAAATAACATTTTTAACGAAACCGTCTCGGCTATTGGCGAATGATTAAAGCCCAAATTGTAAACTCTAACACCTTTAATGGACTCTAATCAAAGAAGTTTTTAATAGAGAGCACTCTTTAAAGTGCTTCAAGATTTGTTTGTTAATATAATTTTAGACTTTTCGATTAGTTCTTATGATTTCTAAAGAAACAAGACGATGTGGTTGATTGCACTTATCGTGTCACGTGACTAGATTAGCCCAACAAACACGTACGACGGCTTAACAACATGTTTCCATACAAAGTTGTGTGTTTAAATCAAAACAATAGCGGCTATCAGATTTTAAAACATAAGATATGATATTATCGACCTTACCCCACGAAACCTCTCATATATAGAAATTGAAACTAGGTTGGGGTTAATCCCGACCCCAGAGATCCACAAGTATAGCCATAATTCCTTAGGGCCACGTCTCATTATAACACTAATACAAGACTCATCCCGAAGTTACGGTGAATACATTAAAGGGTTCAATCCTTACTGATGAGACATCGGTCGGGGTGGGGTGCCTCCCGCCGGGTGGGTCGCTCCGGGCACTGGCCTGGCTGAGGGGGAAATAAGGCAGGCATTATAGGAGATAGCGTTCATTTACATTGTCCAATAACTCCAAGTAGTGTCCGAGCGAATATTAGTTTATGGCATGCGGTGTTTCCAACAATATGTAGGTACCGATTTTATGTACATTCACCCTAGTCTAGCAGTCTATCTTACATTTTTAAGGTCGGTGGAAGGGGTGGAATAATTTTCGCTCTGTAATTAATTCGATTTGGTTTTAATTAACGAGACGCCAATTTCAATAAAAAATTTAAGTCTCTAAAGGATTTCTGATTACAAAATGTTCGACCGGCAAAAATTAAAACGAATTTAGAATATTCGTGCTTGATATTAAGTATCGGCAATATTGTTCAGAATTAATCAAATAGCCATTGTCCGATAAAAAGTACGTCTACATTGTAGTAGACATCAAAAACACTAGACAGTGCCCTGTTTACTAAACACGTGATTGTGGTTCCAAGTTGTGTGATAATAGCTGTTTAAGCGTCTGTCCGGCTTCCAGCTAAAGCATAATAAGACAGGCCAGTGTACGCACAACCGAAATATACGACATTACTATCGGAGAGTGGCATGCGGAGGACGTGCCCCCACATCCGAACACACATAAATACAGAGAATCAAGATGCATGCATAAACGTACACACATACGCAGGGGTCTTCTCTCACACCAGCACAAAGGGTAGGCTTTATTCTCATTCGGTAAACGGAGATGCACTATCCTAATTATTGAGAGGCCACAAGCAAGGCTCGACTGAACACTATTGTTGACGTACGTCTACAACCAATAATAATTGCTTTGTTTCACTTGTTAGTTTGTGCTCTCCGTTTTTGTCTTGGAATTGTTTGTGATAAATCCTGTGGAAATTGATATGGATTGGCTTGTGATTTGGCTGGTTTTGTGTAACACTTTTTGCTATTATAAGAAGACAAAATTCTTGCTGGTTTGTTAAGATATATTTCAGTAATATATTTTTGGGAATGTTGGTAATAAGTGAAGTCTAAATATGTTCAGAAATTCAGGCATCTTGTTTACCAAACTAAAATAAGATGTTTGGTATAATGATAGGGATTCTCTGAATATTCCGAAGAAGCTGCTACGTATTGCTATCATGCTATGGAAAGACGTTTTCGCAGTACAACTCAGTACTTAGTGTAGTTTTGTTTTTCCGAATCCTACCAGACACTTATTTGTCATTAACTCTACGATTAGCTTAGGTATACTTTGTTTTTTTGTGTTATGTATACGTAGATATAAAGTAACGTAAAATATACCTTTAAGTTGAGTTAGCAGTATTTAATTTGAAACGTATTCTTAGAATACTAGTACAATACTCGAAGCTTGTAAATTAACTACTAATCATGACTTAATTGTCCCTTTCATAGTCACTAAATGGCGAATGAGTGCCTCATTGGTCTAGTGTTCGCTAAGTCCGACCGCTGACCACGAGGTCTTGGGTTCGAATCTCGAGTCGGGTAAAATGTTATTGTTTTTCCATTAGGTAATTTTAGTAGTCAGGATTTGTGCCCAGTTGATGGCAATAGGTTCGCTCCCTATTATATTGGGACCTACAACATTTTTGGTGAAATGTGGGTGTACTACTATAGGCCCACCTCTGCCTTCTCCTTCAGAGAATACAGGCGTGATGTTATGTTTAGTCGCGTAATCAGAAGACGACTGTACAGAACTTGACTTTCAGCATTAACTTATAAAATTCACAATGTGACAACATACCCATCAGTTTCAAAGAATATAGGTGTCAATAGACCTAAAGTATTTTTCTTAAAGTTTAAGTTATAATACGTTTTATCATCTTTTATAAGTAGGTAATTGGCCAAAATTGGATTGAAGACAAGTTGTAACTATTTTTAGGATCATTCTGACTGACACTCGACACAGGCAGGAGCTGTGTCTATGTAATAAAGCTATGAATATTGATAAGGGAAGAACAATCTTTTTTCTTCCCTGGATTTTTTAATATTAGATTAATTATATCATAAACATAAGGCGGAAGGTCTATCTATGTCCAGCAGTAGACTGATATAGACGGATGATCATGAAATGATAAACATTTGTAAATTGACGCAAATTAGTATATTCTCTTTCCTTTCATTCAGAACTACCTACGAGAGACAGCATCAAGAAAATAAATAAGTCTTAATATTTCTACTATTGATTCATATTATGTGAGACCTGAAAAGCCACATTTAGAAGTATGTATTAGTACATTTTGTACAAGCTTTTATTTAACTTGCAATGTTTGTATGTATGTATTTATGGATGTATGTATTTATGGATGTATGTATTTATGGATGTATGTATTTGAGTTTGTTTGGGTCAAATCTTGCAATCTAAATTAGAACCACATTTTGACATCCGATTGAAGTGATATTTAAATAGGTTTGGTGATAATATTATGGTACGTTTGATTCAAGAGCTTGTATTAAGAATATATTTTTAATATTAACCTATTTTACTCCAAGTTCAGTAAATTAATAATTGAGCAACGCTACTGCTCTCTTCCATTGAAATTAATTGATTTGATTCTGATTCTTAACCCCTTTCTGCAGTCATTACCTACCAATAAGTTGTGAATCCGTTTCTTATTTTATTTCTCTGTTCTGATTTTAATTAAAATTCTATATCAACCTTTGGTCGTTGTGTTAGACTAATATACATTTATACCTATGTATCTATTACGCTATTATTGATATCAAATTTTAATGTAGAAAGGGAATGATCATGAGAAATGTAGAACCTTACTGTACTTATGACACTTGAAGTTTTGAACTTTTCATGAAAAATGTACTTCATGTGTAAGCATTATTTTTTGTGTAATGGTTTGAAAGATTTGGGTCATAACTTTATTGCGAAAAACGAGTGTCGTTTTAGTTTGAGTCTGAGCGGAAAAGCTACTGTTATAGCTCCTGATATCGCTCTTAAGGAAATAGTTCAAAACTTGAAACATTTGCACCCCGGCATCGTCTAACGATCCTAAATCTTCGATCATAATTCCATATTCGGACGTCGTCTAAACATAAATTCATACGTGGTCGCACGCACGCATCGTACCGTCAAATAAACTGGCAGTTTAATCAAAGCCATTAGACAAGTGAGCCAAGCACCTAGAACCAGTCTAAGTTGGCCGGCCGACGTCGTCTCGCCGCCCCACCTTGACTGGTAACAGTTGACTTTGCGAGGGGGTGGGGAGGTCTATCGTTACTGGTGGGTGGTGTAGCTGATGCCTTTAACGCCTTGCTGGCTGTTGACCAACGCCAGGAGGCGGGTGGCCATGCGTTCTTAATAAAGATGGCGGAAACATGGCCGTTTCGGCGGTGCGAGGTCGGTGGTAAACTGATTATGTACTGTTACTTGCAGTTATATTACATTACAGGAATTTGGAATCAAATAGTTCGATTACAAGTTAAGAAAAAATGGTTTCAGTAGTCCTACTTCTTAATATCTCAGTAAGCTCAACAATTTTCGACTCTAGGATTCAAGATTGCCGAACATACTTTGTTTATTACAAAAAAATAACTAATAATCCTGCTATTGCGACATGATTCTAAAAAGGTTGCCATAACTTTATCTGCATAAAGCATTTAAAGTTACTTCCAAAAAGTCGTCAATATTTTCAGTACCAACGCTAACTTTGTGAATTCCCATCACCCACAACGCATAGCCTTCCACTTTTCTTCATTTGCCAGACGAGTGCGCGCGAAATACTCAAAACAACAATGCACTCAGAAGCCAAGCTGCGGGTGCACGGACGAAACTCGCAGCGAACTCACCTACGTACAGACAGCATTTATCAAACGGGACGCAACATACATTATAGTGGCCAATACAACTACGGTATAATAAGAGTCCGCCGTATATAACTCATCTCCCGGGCTTCCATGTAAATTATTCAGGGGAGGGTAATCTTATTACATTTACATATTAATCAACGGATTTTAATTATACCTCCCCCCCTTCTAGGTTGATAATTTGCTTTCGAAATGCGACTTGCCTTGATTGGAGACGCGCCTGTGTGGGTGATGGTAACGTTCGTTAAATAGTTTGTTTGTGTTATCATAATGTACTAAAATGGTTGAGTAATGCTTGTAACTCACTTGCGAAGACGGCGAATGGTACTTTACCTGAAAACAAAAGAGAGTTCTCATTAGTTTAGTAGTGTATGAAACAAGTTTAATGTTTAAACTAAAGACTGCAAATTGAAATTGTATAGAACATAGCCTGTCCGTATAAAAATATAGGTTTCACATTTAAAGAATTTATAAATAGAAAAGAGCACCCTAACTAGTTAGCAGTATTTAATTCAACTATCTACATCATAAAACAATTGTCTGATAATATATCAACACATCACATAAACATCGACAACCATCTTGGAACTAAAATAAGTAGCCAATAAAAAAGCAAAAAAGGTAAAGAAAATAAAGAATAGTGCACACAAGTTTAATCAGCATACTCATTTGTCTGACGACGAAGCCAACGCATTAATGTCTGCAAGTCCGACGCATAGGGCGGAGTCGTGCACCCGTAAACCATTGGAGAAATATTATAAAGCTACCAGTGTACCCCGGAGGCAGCAATTAATAAGTATGTTAATACCGTCGGGAATGAAGAAAGCAGTATTTATATACTCGATATTATACTCGAATGTACGGTTGGCAAGTGTGAACTTGGGTTAATCGAGGATAAAAATAAAGATTATGTTACCATTCACTTGTTTTAGTTTTATGTTCATGGTAAACTTTTATTGTTGGTAAGAAATAATTTAATTTAGCAAATACGTGATTAGACTAACTTACGATCATATACAATGGCTATTGGTCCTTTTGTACGGACAACAAAATATTTTATGATTCTGAGCCCCATTAATATTGAACATGAAACAGTATGAATTCACTACAATCGAAAAATTGCTCGACATGTTGAACATAAGGTAAATTGACTTAAACATTACCATTTTATTTAAATAAATTATTATTTAAACGACGTAATTTTTGTCCCATCAAAACATCTTAGTACAAAGTTGTGGCGTAAATTTCCAGAATACTTATAATGGGCTGCAACAGAAGTAAGGACCTTTAATTCAGTATAATTTCGCCTATTATAAAGTTTTTACAACTTCCTGACCGTATATTATGTGGATAGCAATTGAAAAACCGCAGTATGAAACCGCAAATGCAGACGCAAGGTACAATTTGTCTTGTTTTGGTACCATTGTATTATTTTATTTGTGCCAAAACTATTAGGTTGGAACATTGAATTTAATGGTAGGTAAAAATTTAACGATTTTTTTCGGAGGCTTTTTAGGAACTAGTCTTTTTGGTATGTGTGGTTTTATAGGATATCTAACTCATTCAATAATTGTATTTACTAGTACCAATTTTTTTCTGCTTGCAGGAATATCATCCTTAACTACCTATACTAAATATGCTGGTATCATACAAATTTCGTCTACGCATATCTTCTTAAATACTTTCTTTAAATGAGTTTTTGTTCTTCATTTTCACATTTTGTGTGTGATAATGTTATACGCGAAAGTTTATAAGTACCTATGGATGTTTGTTAATCTTTTACACTCAAACGGCTAGACCAATTTTGATGAAATTTCATATGGAGGGAGGTAGCTGACACCCTGGATTAACACATAGGCTATAGGGTTTTTATCCCGAAAACATTTGTGGGTAACACCGCGGGGCGCAGCTGGTAAGAAGTATATTTTGCACGTGGGATGCGCACTTCTGATATTCATGTTTAATGAATTCTACTTGCAGATTGTAAAGAGATATCGATAGCCAATTCAATTAAAACGTTTCTAATTGATATTTCTGCTTCTCTGACAAATAATCTATAATGGAAGTATGGGTGCAAAAAAGTTGCACCGTGCGTGAAAATAAACAGTGCAAATATGTCTATCAAGATTTGCGTATCTTTAACACGAAGTCTGAAAAAAGTGATTGTCTAAATAGAACAAAAGTTCGTTGAAATAATCGTAAGTATTATAAGGTGCATTAATAATAATAATATTTGTACACCAGAAATGGTAGAATATAAGATCTCATTACTTTCTAATTTCTATGTCACCTTTTGTACTATATTCTAACAAATAAATATATTCTTTTATTCTTTAAAAATGTATGACTTAATGAAAATGTTTAAATCCTGTCAAACCTTTACTTCGTTACAATAGTTTAATTATACAGCGTACAAAAATTCTAATCAGCAATACAAAATTACGCAAGTTTCTTTTCTTCAATAAAATGGTTTTTAATTTTTTCTGATTGCCTCTATTGTCCAAGGCCCAAGTTGTAGCTGACTTTATCTTTCAACAGTTCCAACCCTTTTAACATTTTTATGTACTTTGTACAACTTTTCGGGTTAGTTAGTATGTAGGCTTTTATTTTTAACAAATTGAGTTTACAATAAAAATTACTTTGTATTTTTACTGTGACATTTTTTGGTCTTTTTGTTCGCATGAATGTTTTCAGTGTTTCTAACTATACAGCTAGGCTTCAACTTTTCAACAAAAGCTCTGAATATTTTTTCATCTGCTTCTTTTATCGTTTTGATATGAGTTATAGGTACTAAGTATAATTGCAGCTCATGCTATACCTACAAGGGAATCGTCACTCGGGAAGGCTTATCTGATACACCCTAAACTTTTTCATGTACTAGTTTGTGAGTGTGTTTGTTTGTTTCTTACCTCTTCATGCTCTACTGGCTAGACCGATTTTGATGAATTTCATATGGAGGTAGCTATTTAACACATAGGCTAGTTTTTATCCCGAAAAAAATTTGCGGGTAACACCGCGGGGCGCAGCTAGTTTTCAATAATCCTAAGATACTTCAAAGGAATATAGTTCAACTTGGCTTTCGTCAAACACGACAGGTGCCAAAGAACTACAACAAAAAACTCAGTGATACCAACTACAAAGTAACAAGTTAAATTGAAAAAACAGCAAAAACGGCAAGTTGTCGATTAATTTTAACGTGTACACATCGGTTATCAGGCATTTATCTTTTCAAGACTTACTGTTATGTATTATGGCGACAGACTGCATAATTACTATCCTTTCAACGGGAAATAAAGTCCACATTGATGTATATGTATGAACTAATTATCTGTTAATTTCGGGGTGGTCCAAAAGTTTATGATCTAGTTAAAATATGGCTGCTGAGCACGAAGTCCTGGGTTCGAATCCCGGGTCGGGCAAAGTGTTACTGGGTTTTTCCATTAGGTAATTCTCAGTGGCAGCACGGAGTCTGGATTTGTGCCCGGTTAATGACAATAGGCTCGCCCCCTATTACATTGGGACATAAAAATATAACTGGCGAAATGTGGGTGTACTATATGTTCACCTCTGCCTACCCCTTCGGGAAATACAGGCGTGATGTTATGTTCTGTGACATCTGCAGGTATTCAAAGAAATCGCTTTAAATGTCTAAAGACCAGAGATGATTTTGTCGCGTTCTTATACTTGACGAAGTTTGGTTTAAAATCGGCAATATAGGTACTTATCGCGCATACTAATCACGCGTGTTCTTGCATTTTTTTTTCAGTGCAGTTTTCTGAAGCGAAAAGTTTAAAAGTGAGGTATTTATGAGGGATAGATTGAGGAGTACTTAGGAGACTGTTACGTAATGGCAGATGTAGTCTTAGTTCTTAGCAGGGTAGAATTTTCCAACAAACCTAGCAATTAAATCCAAAGCAACATTAGAATCTAAGGCTAAGCCAATGCCAATCATCTGTGTGGGAATATCTGTATTTGACGTACCGATTAGATTATACCAAATCTATCGGTCTTAATTCATACAGTGACGTCCAATGCTGCATATTAAGCCAACACTTTACTCAAAGCAGTTGATACTCCGCAATGTAATTTACAGTAAATATTTCGTTCATTCGATATAATTAATATCGATAATTGCAAAACGATTTCTAAAGCTACTTACATAAGTACTGGTCAAGTCAGCATTACCAGAAATAAACGAGACACCGAATTAACTTAATGTTGAACGCATAATCTAAATGAGGTCTTGTTTTAATAATCAAGGAGCAAGGCAAACCAAACAGATTGATGGCGAGATTATTATTCAAATTAGGGGAAGCTGGGGCTGTGCGGACCGGCTTTAAAATCCTAATATTGTGTAAATCGATGGCCTTGTTTATTGTTATGGCAATATATAATTTAGAGATCAATCTGTTTGTGTTGATTCGTTGTTTAGGACGTATTTAATAAATTATAATTATTATTTGAGTTTATAATATCATACACTTTATAAATACCTAAAAGAATGCAGATTTTTTGGGATTTAGGACTTAGTGGATTATAATGAAGAGTAATTTTACCTTCTAACTTATATAAATGCTTGTTTTACACTATCAGTATTTCAGGGATCAGTTTATATTGATCAAGTTCATAACAGTATTGTATATAAATCTACTATTTTCATCAATAAGGTAAACAATAACATGAAAGATCACAATACAACCACAATAACTCCAAACATAATTCGCTGTCACTCTAAAATGAAACCGTTGCTCGCTCACCGACGGGAACTTCGAGATGTTTCACAAAAAACAGAGCGTTCCTCATTCCCGCGCTATGAATTATCGCCCACTCAGCCCGTTGTCCGATTCACCCCAACTTCCCTCAAACGCAATCCCCATAATGGTGCCTCGGCCTTATTAAACGCTTGCATCATGCGAGGAAGATAAATGCATCTCGAAATTAATTAATAAAATTGCATCCATAAGTGTTTTGCTCTGATATGGGCCAGTCAAAAAGAATAAACTGAAATTTTGAATCCTTGATTGGCCGGCCACTTTATTTTCTTTAAACATTAATCTTGGTGTTGGCTAATGAAGTAAAATATTCATCTGTTTTACTTTTAATTGTGATTTATATTTATTGTTTATCCGTAAGAATGGTATTTGTGTCTTCTGGTGTAAGTATGTACTAGGACTTGTTAACGACACTGATGTATATTTTATAAAGATACTTTTTTATTTAAAATTTAATTAATTATTATGTAGGTAAGTATTTAGACTCCTATAGAGTCTCTCCATTGACAGGTAAGAACGCAAAGTTTTTACAACTTACAAAAGTCGGTTAAAAATAAACTAGCTACATTTTGGACATGTTAATAATAAATAAAACACATTCCAGTACATTTAACGACACCATGGACATCAAGTGAATCAATTAAACGAGGCACTAAACAACTTCACACCATACCAACCTAGATCCTTTAAATAATCTCAATCTGCATTTTTACGATTCCCTTACATAAAAAGGGACTAGTTTATAACTGTAGCAATGAGATATCCGCGTAATGTAACATTAATCGCGCAGTTAATTAAACAAAGAGCGAGTATTTCGCGGTGGTGGAGCGCACGCGATCTTGTATCGCCACTTAGCATATTGATTAGAATCGCCGATCGGCTGCGTAGGCGCACCTCACAGCTACCGGTCGTCGCGATATACAAGCGACATGACGCTAATCTTGTACGGATTATTTATGCGCTATGAAAGTGTGGAGGATCCGAGGATGTCTGGTGAAAGGAAAGTTGTGGCGAATGTCTGGCGTGAGGTAGGTAAGTGTGCCTGACGCGTTTTGTTCGCCGGAGATAATGCTGCGGGGATAATGTGGTATGTCTCTCTCTTTCTGGGTTTTATGTTGGTATACATTATTTTAGCTTTTAGTTTCCTTAGGGGCAGATTCATAATGAGGTTTACATGTGTGCCAATAGGTACGCATGCCCTTTTTAATGACTTTGTTGTTTATTCGAACTTTGTTTCTCACGGCAAAATGAGAGCTGTGACCGCTCTGGACTTTTTGCTAGACATAACAAAAGTCTGAAGGTTGAAAAGGTAAGAACTGATGTTAAGGTAACCGCGTTTTGTTGGGTGACATTTTTGATTTTTCATGTGAACTTTTTAAAGGCTAGTAGGTAAGTTTTTGAAAACTTTTCAAACAGTTTTAAAGTGCGATGTAAATAAGAGTTTGTTGCGTTGTTCCTATAGAGTGTGACGTGTTTGCGAGTATGAGAGGATTATTCTTATCAGAATGTCTGAAGTTCTGTGAGTGAGTTTAACGAAAGGGTTATTATGTATATTTTTATATTGTGAATATTTCTATGTGTTTATCTTGACTAGTGTAATTGGTAAACCGTTCTATTCCAATAAATAAATAAAGCCTATTACGAGGTCATAAAAAATACTTAACGGAGAAGTGCAAGTTAACTGATAGTGAAGCTACTAAACTATGTGTGGATAAATACGCGTGGAAATCGCACTTCACCTTCGCGTGTCGCGCAGAACGGTAGCTATGTTTTACGCCTTAAACATGTAACTTACGCAGTTTTCTATGCACACGCTTCTTGTCTCATTCACACAAGCAAACATCGCGTAAGAACGAGCGAGATAAGTTAAAACATAAATAAACCTGATAGTTGTTTCATTAGATTACATTCTAGTTTTAGCGTAATTAGATTAATTGCAATAGTGCTGATCACCTTATTTAAGTAGATTTGTGTGTACAGATGCAAGAAATTGACTAAGAAATACTCCTAGGGATCTTATGAGTAATTTATTATATGAAATTAATTTATACTAGACTGCCTCTTTGGTCTACCGAGTGGTCCTGGGTTCGAATCCTGGGTCAGGCAAAGTGTTATTGAGATTTTCGTATGTTAACCAGCTACCTTGACTTTTTCAGCAATGTAGGTAAGTAATATATCGTTATTTTAATTGATGTTGATCCATGTTTTACTTTGTCGAGTTTGTTAAAAGAATACGTTTAACGTCATGTTCGAGATGATAATATTAATATCGGTAACACCTGCCTGCTAATGCAAAAACAACTTATGCCCATTATTGTAATGTATGTAGTTTATTGGAAACATTTCAATAAATAGTGTAATTTTATTCATATTAACCGGTTTCGTAGAGCTTAGGCGTGACAGTTGGAGGCTGAGTTTTTGTTCATGAAAACTTAACCGACAATAAAAGCTGCGTACAACTGCTCTATTATAAGGTAAAGAAGGTATCCTAGAGACAAAACGAGTCTATAATAAACAGGCCATAATGTAAACTAAAACAGAATATAAACTAAACGCAATAAAATATATACGCAAGAAATTATAAATGGTAAGAAAATGTCAGAAAAACCATTAAAAATAATGCCTAATAACATTTTTTTCTCGTATTAATTGCAGCTTCTCACTTCCACAACGGAATATGGTCTGCTTCATTTTCATGGTACGAGGGCTTGTCGGTTGTACGGCTTACAAAAAGTCTGCAATGTGTAGTCATCCTTATGATAGCTTCTCACGACGCGTTGTAATACGTTACACGGGCTAGCATAGCGCCGAGCATCGCGCTGAGAAGTCGCTGTTTTGATGACCTAATTGGCGCATATAGTCTACGCACATACCGCCAGTTATGTTTTAGGTCCCAATATAATAGGGGGCGAGCCTATTGCCATCAACCGGGCACAAATCCAGACTCCGAGCTGCCACTGAGAATTACCTAATGGAAAAACCCAGTAACACTTTGCCCGACCCGGGATTCGAACCCAGGACCTCGTGCTCAGCAGTCGCGCTTAGCAACGACTAGTCCAACGAGGCAGTCAATAACGCTGACTTCAAATCCGTGTATCTATAATGCACAAGTAGCTACAACTATTCCCTATCCGAAGTTAATAAAGCCGTTGAAGATAAATCAACATACCGAAGTCGACTCATTAAAACCATATTTGTAGTACCTTTATTATTTTATGTAACAACCAGCCGACATTTACGTACATTTGCATAACAAGGAAGTAATTGGTACGATAAATAAAATCATTACATATAATAATCATATCGATAATACTGATTAGGGACTGAATAGATATGCACGCGGTGGTCGGTCGCGGTGCGTACTCGATCGCACGGTAAGTATCTCTATCTCTCTAGAATTCTACAACAATCAACTTCGTAAGAAACACGTTTGTAATACATAAGTAATATCACACTCATAACATAAAGGCAAAAGTTTGTGAGTGCGTTTGTATTTTTGTTACCTCTTCACGCTCAAACGGCTTAATTTCGATGAAGTTTCATATAGAGGTAGCTGACACCCTGGATTAACATATAGGTTACTTTTTTTTATCCCGTAAAAATGTAGCGGGTAACACCGCGGGGCGCAGTTAGTTCATGAATATATTGTATATAGGGAGACCGGAATAACGATACATTCCTTGCAAGGGGTTAAAGTAGAGCATACTTGCAGCTTTAGTCAATGATACCATGTCCGAAACTTTGTTATTATAAATACGTAAACCAAATTAAGCTTACTTCAACAGTGGACGTTCATCGGCCGATGATGATGATGAAATATTTGAAAATCATGATAATTTTAAAAAACAATTTTTGGGGTTTAGCTTTACTGAAAACTCTTCTGCTTTCCGTAGTCTACTAGCTGGTTACTTTGAAAGAAAACTTTTTAGAAAAAAAAAAAACAGTCAAATGGAGAACCTCCTTTTTTTTTAAGTCGGTTAAAAAGAAACTATGCTAAGTCTACACTAAACTTTAAGCATACAAAACCGCATTACAAAAAGACAAAACCATTTCGGTGTCGCGACCCGGTCCATGCAAACGTGTATAATCCTTAATGCGGTCGTAAAACGAGCTGGCTTCATTAAATGTTCTTATGCTATTGAGAAACATTCTGTGGTGCATTTAATCTCATTTAGTGACAGGAAACCTTGTAACAGAACCGCAATTATAGTCAAGGAGCGTTAAGCGTGAAAACGTTCGAGGAACTCGATACAAATGATTGGATAACCGGGTAGCGGCAGATTGATCTGTTTGCAAGGTTAAGACTCGCTTGCACAGGTTATTGCTTGGATGGGTGACTGTAAATTACATCACAACCGGCATCTCGCATGAGATGATGTAATTCAAGATTTGAAGATTGGTTTCTGTAGGACTGAAGTTTTGACTGAAGAGCATTTTTGACTTGGAATGGTTATTTTAATAATACAAAAGAGAGTAGAAATACAAAGGTAAACTAAACAGCTATATACTTCGTATAAAAAAAACTGTATCGCGTTGTTCCACGAGCTAAGAAACTGGTATTTAGTGTAGGATACACAATAATGTTACCTAACAACACCAACGATCAAAAACAAAAGCCCAGCTCCCGGTGTATCGGCGCGCCGCGCAACAATCTTACTTTAATTGCGTGTAACATAAATTATGGCGACTTATTACAATCCGCTCCCGATACACACTGGCCCGAGCCCTCGAGGTTGTATTATGTACTGACGAAGTAGGTAGCTAACACTTGATATTAAACTGATGTCTTTGTGGAGAGGTGAATAAATATTTCTCAGTTGTCGTTGGTCTAGTGGTTGCTAAGCGCGACTGCTGAGCACGAGATCTTGGGTTCGAATCGAGCAAGGGTTTTCCCATTAGGTAATTCTCAGTAGCAGCACGGAGTCTGGATTTGTGCCCGGTTGATGGCAATAGGCTCGCCCCCTATTACATTGGGACCTAAAACATAAGTGGCGAAATGTGGGTGTACTATATGTGCACCTCTGCCAACCCGTTCGGGGAATACAGGCGTGATGTTATGCGTTTTTGTTAACACTGAAATAGTAAAGTTCTTGTAGAGAGGGTAGGGTTAAACTTTGACAAAAACGAATGACGCTTTTTATATTCGTGCCGTTATTATAAGACGCTCTTGAGGAACTCTCCATTAATTGTGACTGATAAATAATAGGTTCGCAAACAGCTAAAACATTGGTTCACATCCTAGAACATTTTCTTGCTCTATACAGTGAGATGACTATGTGAAAAAGGTTCAACATTTTGATAAACAGATAAAAAGTTTTTGAAAAATACTTATCGTGAATAAACATTTTTGAATAGTTTCCTTTCCCAACTAAAAATGTTCCTAAAACATAGTCTAAGAAGAGAATAAAGTAAAACCTGCAAAATCTTCAAAAGCAACGTCTAGAACGTCAGTGTGCTCAATAGTGAATATAACCCGACTCGGTAATGACACCGCTTGAGGTTAATTATGAAATTAACATAAATGATAGCTACTTATTACAATCGGCTTCCGATTGGCCGCCCTCAGGCACTCTTACGTCATTGCATAAGATAGAAACTAGGGCTACCGAGAATAGCTTACCTGTACCGATTCTGGAGACAAAACTGTTAGAATGATTAAATCACTAGCTGCGCCCGCGGTGTTACTTGCTATTTTTTTGGGATAAAAAGCTTATGTATTATTTTTTTATCCAGGGTGTCAGCTACCTTCATATGAAATTTTATCAAAATCCGCCAATCCGTTTGAGCGTGAAGAGGTAACAAACATAAAAACACACTCACAAACTTTCACCTTTATAATATTAGTGTGTTTAGGTATAGAATGAGTACATTACGGGCATTTATACGTTCGGTTTACGGGAATTTATAGTAGGTAAAGAGAAGAGGTGTGTTCTACAGAATTAAACGTAAAAAACGGAGAAAAAAAGTCCATTTCAAGACAAAAATTCTATCGAATATTCGTTAAGTCCAGACCGCATACAAAGTTAAAATATTCGTAAATCCTTTCGCTTCAAATGAAAAGCATATTCTTCAAAAAGACTGAGTCTGGTCATTCGTAGACCCAGCTAAGAAGTAAAAGGTGTACCATCTAATTAGTTTAAATGCTATCTTAGCTAACCGTGTCACTATAACACAGCTATACCACTAACAAGTCAAAAATCCTATGGCGTTAAAATTACAATGATTGTAGGCACTCGTACGGGAATCCGCATCAAAACTGGTATTTAAATAATGTATTTCGAGTAATATCTTTCCGAACACTCTAATTATGATGCCATTTTATACAATACATAAAACATTATGATCAGTATATAATTAAGATCCGTGTGAGCTGCTTTGTGCGTGAAATAAGTTATGGCTTCCGTTCCGCTACACAGATTGTATCCTAAACAATATTACTTCAGATAATATTAGATAAGATCGATTAAATACTTGATAGCCTTAGGCGTTGTTTTTTCGATTGTCTCTCACATCTAACTCTAGGAGCGGTATGACGTACGCGGGCTTTTCGCGAGATCTAAGAAAAGTATTCCAGCTATAAATAAAGATAGTCTCGGATATATAAGGCTTTCCGGAGGATAGTCGATACACTAATTTAAAAGAAAGAAAACGTTTGCAGTTATGTATACTATATAGGTTCATACATATGTAATTCTCTTTCTTACCCATCCAATAATGGGACAAAAGGATTGCATCCAGATCACTTTGGATGTTCACAGAATTTTTGCGATAGTGTTGGCCATGATTTACGCTCCTATATTTAATGCACGTTATAGTTCTACATCCTAATACAATTATTCTAAATGTTAAACGAAACTTTCCCTTCGATGTTTGAAATGTTATTAAAAGCTTGACATCGCCGTTTCTCTAAGCCCTTAGGTGCTTCGGTGCATGCATTAGTAATTGAGTATAACTGTACGATAATTATAGTATAGACATACTGTTATTTATAGTGTAATGTGTCACGATATTAAATGAAAATAATATTAATAAAATATATGTTGTTTTTGCTGACAAATTATTTCCAACCAGTTTCTTGGAACAAGTTTATTTTTATCGTAAATTTTGCAAATTTCGCAGATATAAAACTTCATTACTGTTTTTTTCGTATTTCATTATAATGATAATTATGATGTTAATGAAAAAATTGTCTTACTACATTATAGTTATAGGGACAAGAAGATCGTAATGAAGCGCGCAGCATTTTCATAAATTACTTTTTATCACCAAACAATTGAGTGATCTCCATACAAAATCATAAATTAAAACTATAAATGACAAGCAACGTATAATCATCGATAAACTTAATTCGATTAACTATCGGCTAAAACGGTAACAGAATAAGGCTCCCGCGCAGATTATTCATAGTCTCATTATCATAAAATTAACTGATAATAAATCATAGGTGTGCCAATTATCTGGTTGTAGTTGATCGGATAATATTATTAAAGAACGCGGAAAAAACGTTATAAGTAGGTAAAGGATTAAATTGAAACCTAATTATAGAGCTAGGTTTGACGTAGAGATGTTTAGTGACGTGCTTCTATCGTTAATTCGATTACTTGTTCCGAATTATAATTAGTCGATTAAAGAACTCGATTTTAACCCATATATGGTTGCTGTGCCAATTTGGGAACACTTAATAATTGAGGGTAGAAATGAAAAATGTTGACACCAGTTGATATGCGAATACTGTTTTGAGTACGTATAAGTGCAATGAATTAATGTACACGACGATCATATTGTTATAAGTAGTGGCGTATTCATAATTATTTGTTGAAATTCCTTATCGGGAGGCGCGAAGAGGTATGTACATTATTTTTAAATAATATTAATAACTAGATAGTATAAACATTATATTTTTTTATACTATTTAAAACTAATAAATATTGAATGATTTACAACATTTTTCAGTTATATATAACAATAAAGTAAACTTTTAGCCTATCATAAATTTTGCTGTGCCAATTTAGGTACAGTGGCCACAAGTGAGGTTAATTCATCCTTGATTTTGCAGATTTCGAAAATGAGTCGAAGAAGAATATTTGACGCTAGTAACGACTACAAGGGATTAGAAGAGGCCTTATGCTCTATTGCTGAAGACAGTGATGACGGTTTGGAGTATGATTTGGCCATAATTCCACCAGAACCCAGTGTTCACAAAGTATTCTTTGATAACTTTTTCACAAGTTACGATCTCCTAAACGATCTGCGTCGATTAGGTTTTCGTGCTAAAAATGGGCATTTTTAGTGCGGTTATCACGGATTTTGACAAATGCTAAGGTCATGAAGAAAAATGCAAGAGGAGAATTCGATTACAGATTCGATAAAACAAACGAAGTGTTACTGGTTCGCTGGAAGGACAATAGCATTTGCACCATGGCTACAAACTATGATCATCATGAACCGGTGAGAACTGTAAAGAGATGGTCTGCAGAAAAAAAGCGAAATGTTGATATAAAGACCCCACATTTATTCCAAACTTATAAGGGCATGGGTGGAGGAGATGAAATGGATCAGTCCATTTCACTGTATAGAATCGGCGTTCATGGCAAAAAATGGTGGTGGGTACTATATACCTACATGATTGATATGGCCATTTCAAATGCTTGGCGATTACATGTACAGTCTAGGGAAGAACCCATGGATCAACTACTGTTTCGACGAAGCATAGCCAGATTTTATCTAAAGCAATCGTCCTTGAGAGACTCTGCTCGTCCTACATCATCTAACATAGGTAGTCTGCAACTTGATGGCGCTGATCACGTACCTGAAAAGCTTCCCAAATGGGTATGCTGTGTTATTTGTCATAATAGAAGCCGCTGGGGCTGCAAGAAGTGCAAGAAAATACTGTGCATTGAATACCATATTTTAAAAATTACCACTCTTAAGTGGCCACTGTACCAATTTGGGAACACCCTTACAAATTCCTGAAAAACATAATTTTCATTTTTTTTTCTCATTTACTTGTTATTTTGTATTCCCTTTTATAGAAAAATAAATACATTTAAAAAAAAATCCTTTCAGTTTCATTTTGACCATTAATGGGTTAATTTTATTGCTGATGTATTTTCCCATTTATATATGTGAGCTTCTTTTAAAGCATTGTGCAGATTATAAAGTTTCTGCTATATTGAGTGTAAATGCGAATTTAAACAAGCTTTGACATTTCTTTCTCCACTAAACTAATATAAGGAATTACGGAGATAGATCCAATGATTCAGAAGACACTAACGTAATCCTGGACTTGGAAGTTTCAACACTGATCCGTTCTTGCTTCCAATTATTATAAATGTCAAAAAGTGAAACTGGTTGGAAATAATTACAGGAACAGCTCTAGGAGATAACCAGCTGATCTACATTTATCTCCTTAGTGGATTAGTGTTCATTTGAAAATAGAACAAAAACCATTAAAAAATGTCACGAAGAAGAAGCACAAGCTTAAAAAAATATAATGTTTTATTCAATTCTCGAACCCTACGTAAATAGCCAGGTTATTAAATTAACAATGCAGTATCATTTTCTCACAGTCTTGATATTGCCGTAAAAACTTGAACAATTATTTTTCAAGTTGCTTCTATCCATAAATTGTAATTGCTTCATTAAACGCTTGCTATGGAGGATTAAATTAAGCAAATGTTAGACGGCCCATATGGTTCTCGTTCATCTTTTGTTCTTGTTGCCTTTTAAGTTTTTCTAAAAGTTCCTTCGATTTTTTTTTTGATGATAACCGAATTTTCAATAGAAACAATTAACGATCTTTATCGAGATCAACATTTTAAATATGACACCTTGCATGTAACCTCCATAGTTTCAAATCAAGAATGGGTTTACCATTAAACTTGATGAACCTATTAGAAACAATATAAAAAACTTACGACTAGTACAATCAACATACTAAACAATTATAAATCTTACGGGCTACATTCAGATCACGAATCAACACGAACAAAAACAAACTGAATGGTTTCTAAACTTCAAAATATTCAAGAAAGTCGTCGTCAAGATAGTTTTCCTGGAGAGCTTCGGCGGCGGTCGGCCGCGATCGGTAACGGTCGGCAGCGGGACGCAACACGATCCCGGCAATGATCTAATTACGTTGATTAATGATACACATTTATATCCCTCGTAAACGTACACTTACCCATCCGGCCCTTTAAGAATGTTTCATACGATGCGAAAATATTCGCCGAGTTTTAATCTATTTTTGCTTATTTTTAGAGCTTTCCGAAATCAGTTTCTTCTAATCCACGAGTAATGATTTTTATATAAAAACTTATTGTTAGGTTAGCCACTGTCACTTGAGAAGGTTTGACTTTAAACAAGCAGGTCTTGAAGAGTCACAGACAAAATAATGTATATCGTTAAAAAAATAAGAGATAGATGGTTTGAGGGTAGAAAGATATCTATGGAGCCCATGACAAAGTCAATGAAAAAAGTAAATACGACTAAGTAAAGTTAGAACTGGCTGCAGTATCTATCGGAGGAAAATTCAAAAGGCAAAGTAGATATGGAACTATTCCGTTGCTGCGGACGTGTGGCAAAAACGATACAGCATAAAAAAGAAAAAGTGAATGAATAACCAACTGATATATTGCAAAATTCCCTAACGCATAAGACCATAATGATAAAGACAACAAATACGTCTGATCAAGTTGTTTGTTCCCCAAATTCCGCCTGTTCATTCTTGCCGTGTTTGGTCATGTTTAGCAGAATAACAGTAGCCATTTCAGGTTATTAGTGATTCTCCCTGACATCGTAAGCAGGCCTAGGAAACGTTCATGTGATTTAGACGCTTTTCAAAAGGCCTGCGCGAAGAGAACTGTCAAAAGCTTTTGGTAGAGCTTTCAGTGAGTAATTAGGATACTTGTTACGTAAGAATAGTGTTTGAAAGGTAAGCCTTTGAATATAAACTTAGATGAGCTTGAAATATTTACAGTAATTTTGGGGCTGAGACAAAAAGTGTGTAAGGTTTGAGGTTTTCTATCTTTATTTTCATCATGTTTTATCTACGTTTAAGCCAGAAAATTAACAATCTTCAGATTATTGTGGATTCAAATTAGATACAGGGAAACCAAAACTCTTTACGAGTTGCAGATATTTTATACAGACTTTATATTTGGTTTTGGTGACTTATGGTACGTCTACTGCTAAGACAATTAACTTAGAAAGCATTCGCAGTTATACGGCTTTCATTTCTTTCTCCAAAAGTAGATAATATAATTATTTTTTATATAATTACCACCAAAATGTCTATATCCAGCCGTCCTATCTCCGATCTTCCATACTGTTAATTACAATAACCAACACTTATAGGGCACTTTCATATCATTAATAACTTCATGCTACTTTGTTTTAAGTGATATTATCTATACCGAAACGATTTCTTTGTACTCTCTAATTATACAAAGTAAGTGTGCATTTTAATTATATGGAAGGGTGCAGAAAAGTGGCGCTGCTTGCGGCTACACAGTGCGGATAGGCAAACTTTGGACCTAAACCGTAGATAAATTAGCTGCGTGTCGCTAGCAAGTGTTTTTTATTTCAAAAATGGAAATGGACCTGATTAGCGCAGTGGCTAAGCGATTGGACTGTTGCGCTAAAGGTTCGGGTTCGATTCCCGCACGGAGCAAAACTTTGTGCGAACCACAGATGTTTGTCCCGAGACTGGGTGTTTTTGTATGTGATATTTCATGTTTGTGAAACGCACCCACGACACAGGAGAAATTTCTAGTGTGGGGCGACGTTTTTAAAAAACAAGAAAAAATGTATAATTATTTATTACACAATTAGTTAGTATATTCTAATAGTTTTTCTTATTTCACGCCGTTTTTGTGCCAGTTCGATTTACTTCCATTTTGTGGAACAGCCTGCAGTGACTAGCCCCAATATAGAGAAAAAATATGATTTTAATATTGATGACGTCAGTGTGCCGTCCCGACCGCTCTAGTTTATTACAATGCAAAGCTATTGCATTATTAATACGTATCAAAACATTTCTTTTTTTTAATTTTCCTTATGTACTGTTGTTTTGTTTTCGCCAAACATGTAATGTAAACCATGAATCCTCCTTTGATCTAAAGAAACAGCTATACGATTTTTATTTTACTGAAATAAGAAAATAATTAAATAGATCCGTTATGAGATAGTACAATTGAATACCTATAATCCATGCGTACCGAAATTATTGTTACTAATAAATCTTAAAACATCTAAGACTAAAGTCACGTGACTTTATCATCGCAAAAAACTACCTCCCGCATCAAAAACAGTATATTTTTCAATAAACAACGACGACATCTGTATTGACCCGCCGGCGGAGACGTACCCACAATAATACGTGCACCACAATTATTCCC
The DNA here is from genome assembly GCA_946251915.1 of Abrostola triplasia. Classification (NCBI taxonomy): domain Eukaryota; kingdom Metazoa; phylum Arthropoda; class Insecta; order Lepidoptera; family Noctuidae; genus Abrostola; species Abrostola triplasia. The sequence goes on along the minus strand of OX276432.1, from coordinate 9,230,425 downwards.
CCTCTATAATTTCCCACGTCTCTAGTCTACAGGGTGTCACTATAAACTTCTTGTGATTAGTACTTGCCGCTTAATAATCGTCTTGACGATATTTATTGCTTTAGCGCGCTAATTATCAAGGAATTTTGATACTGAGTTATTGGACTCCTTGCTGGTTACTCGTTAATTATATTTAATTTTAATACTGTTATAATTGATCCGTGAATGATGGTTTTGAAATCGTATGGCGGCTGGAAGTAATGTTCCACTTTTGAGCTGTATTCAAGTTAGGCGCAGTTTTGCAAGATAAGGAAGTTGATAATCAGTTGTTTATTGTATTACATTGATTACGATTAATGTATTCCCTTGGTTGGTATATAATGAAACTGCGTTTCTCGTATACCTAGAAACATTTTATAATATTCATGTTATTTCGATTAGAGGTTTTGAAACATTTAGGTGCATACAACACATTAATATTAAGTTGATCAATATTCTTTTAAAGCAAAATGTGACATACATAATTTATGTTGTTTAAAACGCGCAAGTGACCGACGGAAGTATCATTGATTCATTATTTCTTAGCATTAGGACAGGGCCATGCTTGGAGTCTCTTCATTACACTTCGAGAAGCGGCCGTCGTACTACGGATCAAAGGACCGCATCCTTTTCGGTTTCTTTTTATTTTGTCTTCGGATCACCAATAAGGTTGAGACCGCTTCTTCTGCCATTTTACCTTAGTTTCCCCGCTAATTGTTTCGTATAAATAAAGTATGTAAGGAAATCTTAATCCTAAGCTTTAGTTTGACCTACGTCACGTACTCTCCATTGTTTTTATTTTACACAGAAATTTAATTTCCTGCGTTCACGTGTCACGAGCCTCAAAAACTATTGCGCATCGCTCAACCGGTAATACAAAGCAATCTAAATTGGAAAATAGGCAATGCGCAGTGTGTGCTTACCAAAAACGACCATGCTGAATGCGACGCGATTAAAAAAAGAAGTCTGATGCCGATCGCGCCGCGAGAGGGGTGTGGGAACCCCGCTCTCCCCCTTTTTTCCTATTTTTTCCTTTTTTTTCGGGGAGTGGGTGACGCGGGTGCATGCGCCCGGCACCCACCTTTGTTTCGCATAAACAAATTAATTTCGGACGCTGTTTTTGATGGTTAATATGTTCGAAAATTGGGATTTTTTGCGTGTGAGACCAATTGGGCGAAAAGAAAACTTTGGACAGGCATTACGGCGATGTCTAATAAACGTGTTTTTACAAGTTAGAAGAAAAATAGAGATCCTGTTCGTGATAAGATGACGAGGCGGGGTCACGAGCCTAAACTGGAATATTCACCTAAGTATACAATATAAGTAAGTATATCTAGTAGATAAATAATATGGATAACAATCACGAAAGTTATTAAGGTAAGTTAGGCAAAAAAATCCGAATTCTACGAAACGTACTTTTACCCTAGCATGGTAGGTAGTAGATAGGTACTTACATATACAATATCAAGATTTCCTAAATTTCGATCGATGGCTTGTTTTTGAACTGAACCTTGAACCCATATCAAAAATAAGAAACATAAACAAGGCAAATTGCCGAGAAAAGTTGCGTGAAGTCAAGAACTTTCCAACAAAGTAAAGAAACTTGGTTGACACACAAACCCGACACTACCCACGGCCGCTGTGGGCTCTTCAATCGAGTTAGGGCTGCACCCCGCGACCTATTTAGCGAGCCAACAACTGACGCAGATGGAATCAGGTGATAATCAGCCACTTCAGACACACGTTGCGCGTACGGTGGGGTGCGTCCGCTTCGCCCGCACCCACTCATTAAGGGGGGGGTGGCGAGGACAATGCATGTTTGTACTGCTTTTTGCCCATTTTTTTCATTATTTCATTTCATTTCGCCCACCGCCCACACGTCCGCGCTCGCGATTGTGCGCCTCCGCTTTTTTATAATTCGTTACCTTTTTTATCGGTCGCTCCATTTTCAGAGGATGGGTGGAGAGCCAGAGGTAGCAAACCGGCGGGCGAAACGTCGCGTTTTAACTGCTACAATTTAAAATATTTTTATCTAATAGAGGCAACGGTTTTCTTTAAGTTACAATCGATGAAGGACGCTATAAAGTTCAATGTACACGTTCAACCTTCTTACACATATTTAAAAATTTCCACCGTGACATAGAATTTGAGGTTAATTTTTTATTGATCGATACCGATATAAAATTAAATATTTCACACAATTTCTGGTTCTAAAACAATTTCACAGTCGTTTTACCTATATAATATTCGAATTAAATACTCAAACACAATTATTAAATAGTAATCGCTTGTCAGAAATTTTTGTTAACGAACGTTTATGATTCACGGTTTCAATTAAGTAAATCGAAGATTAGTTTTATTTTGCTTTAATTTTTAACGAGTATACAATCCTTTGCTCTGTACCTTCAAATAGTTTGAACCTTCTCTGGTTCTGTTAGACTCGGTTATATTACGTGAGAATTAGTAAATATTTTATTTAAACGTTTAACAGTCGTTTATAACCGGCCGTCTGTTTCCTCGGCTTCATATATCAGATAGCCACTCGATCTAAGTTGTGCATTACTCATATTGTTAATAGGTTCTTTGTTGGGTGCGATAGGTGAGGTGTATTGTTTCTGGCCAGTCGCCGCGTTGCGATGGGAGATGTCCTATTGCTAAATAAATTGATGATCGCAACTGTTTTTATTTTCCTTTAATCTTTGTTATTTATCTCTTTGATATCTGTAATAGAATGGTCGCGGATTTTATGAGATCAATGGACAGTTAACATGTATAGAGATGCGGCATTATTTCACCTACAGACTTTTTACCTAATTAGAACACAAAACGTGTAGGTAGATAATGGAAATGATACAGTATATTTTGTTGATACGTTTTTTGAAACGGCAATACCATTGTTATCTGCTACACTTAATAAAAATGAAAATTGTAAATAAATACAGGATTAGAACCGACCATTAAGCAGTGTTTCCATTAATTTTAATGCGGCCGACAGCAAAACGGGGCTAAAAGCAATAGAGACTCCTAAACACTAAATATTAAACAAAAAAAGCTATGCGACACCAAATAAAAGAATTTGAAATGTTAATTCATAATTTAATTAAACTTACAAACACATCGTAGCGATTTTAATTAAAAAACCGATGATACGGACTCGATATCCTGAACAGTTACTTCAGCACACATGATCAAAAAACAATTACAAAAAATATGAAAAAAAAATTATACAAACGAGTCTCCACGCGTTCTGCTGTGCGAATTTATAAGTGTATTGAAAAAAAAGTATCGAAACTGGTTGTAATGTACGTGATTTCGCATTTTAATTCGTCTGTAATGTTGGTACATCTCCCTTTTTTAATGTTTATTGCGTTTTTTTTTCTTTGGGCATTATTTAGCCGCGAGACGGACGTAGGCTTGCATATCTACGCGCACTTTGCATCGGATCTCATAGGCGTAAGAAATAACATTAATTTAATACTATTGTAGTATTATTTGACCGATGCGCGGCTGTCGTAAACAGTTTTGAATATTCATTCTTAGTTAATTGGATTTCTGTTATTAAGATCGTAAAAGTGATGTGAAATTATCTTGTGCAAATGGAATTTTGTTGTGAACAAGTGATCAATGTTCGTTCCTAATCGTTATGGATAGGCATTGGTACTTCGTGGTTTTACTGCAGTGGACATTACAATGAGGAATATTCAGTAGAGACGTTATAATACAAATCTAGATATTCCTAATATTTATCATATTTAAAATCTCATATTAGGATGCCATAGCTGTTACTCAATATTAGTCAAATATTAGTAGCAGTGATATAGTATTTAGTGATATATATATATATATTTTTTCGAACTTGTCTCTCGCAGTTAGCTCTGAAGGAGCTCTTACTGCTTAACCGGTCGTTTGGCGAGACCTAATAAAAGGCCTTCAGCCAGGTATTTGACTAATATCCAGGTAACCCAATATATATGATTCGCGTATCCTAATATGTATAACCTAATATTAATATATTCGTCACACCATTAATATTCAGATTTTTAAACTGTTATCCGGGTACTATATAATTTTGTGAACAAGACTGTTATTCTTAACTTTAACTTGGTCACTCCTTTTGTCAGCTAGTTTCATTATGTTAAAGCCCGATTGTTACAATTTAATTAGCCTGTTTCCTAGCATGATTATAGGTTACACCTATCTTATAATTACAGTTAATTAGATAGTGCCTCCAATTATGTATCAAGTATAATAGATAAATTATCAAGTTCATATATGCATGAAGTAAGGTATGGTCACAGTAAAAGTCAGGTAGGTAAAGTAAGGATGGCGATCTGATTGGCGCAGTGGCTAAGCGATTGGACTGCTGCGCTAAGGGTTGCGGGTTCGATTCCCTTACGGAACAAAAAATTGTGCGATCCGTCAGTGGGGTGACGTATTAAATCCCTACTAATAATATAAACGCAAAAGTTTGTAAGTATGGATGGATGTTTGTTACTCTTTCACGTAAAATCTACGAAATGGATTTTAATGAAATTTCATATGGAGGTAGCTGACACCCTGGATTAACAAATAGACTAAGACATAGACTAACACCGCGGGGCGCAGCTAGTAAAAAATAAAACAAAAAAGAACTGGACTACGGTTAATAGGTGCTACGTAATATTGGCATAGTGAAGAAAGTTAAAAGGTCTGAAGCCATCATCAAGCAGTGCCATGTATTGAATATTCGTTTATATTTTTCTTCAGGTGAAGGAGATTTATTTCTTCTATGAAAGTGTAAGTAGAGAACTTTCGCGAGTGAGTGGAGAGTAAGTCTGTGTCAGAAAAAGAAGTTAAAGATTGTATAGTTAAATATCTAGATACAAGTTTTAGGAGCCACTTTCGGATTTTTTTGAGTTTAACCTTTATCTGCTCTGCCTCTTTGGTGTAGGCCCCCTCGCCCCCGATTACATTGGGACCTTAAAACATAACTGGCGAAATGTGGGTGTACTATATGTGCACCTCTTCCCCTTGGGGTAATACAGGCGTGATGTTATGTTATGGATACAAGAAACATTATTATATTTTTCTGTACTTACGGCATGCAAAGCTTCCATGATTGTCGCTACATGCAATATAATTATGTTTTCAGTTCTTCTTATCGTATGGTTGATGAACAACCTGGTGTCGGAGTTTAAGCAGCCTGTAGGCCGTCGTACACACCGTTGAAAAATTTCTCAGGTATGCAGGCTTCCTCACGATGTTTTCCTTCACCGTTTTTAGCAATTTATAATACGCACATGAATTCGAATATTGTTGCGTGCCGGGGTTTTTAACTTGCGGCCCTTGACTTGGCAGTATAACGGTCATACCACTCAGCTATCATTGGTTTATTTAGTAAAATACTGCGATCATCTATTTCGTTTTTTATCACATTAAAAAAAAGCGTTGTATCTCAATAATTATAGAAAAAAGTCAAGTCTTTACTTATAAATAATTCTTGACATAATCTTCTTATTAATATGTGTAAGCACATAATCTTGTCGATAAAATTAAAACAATAAGTGCCATGTTTTAATTGCCTTAATGCATACGTAATTTTATTTATATGACTTATTAAATATTTTATAGATATTGAGGTACTGTCAACTATGATGGTGGCATTTGTGTTATGAAACCTAGATAGCTACCAATAGGCATATTTTAACGTACCTAGTGATTGAAGGAATATTGTATAACCACCTCCTTTAAATTCAGTTAACCGGTCTATTAATGAACAAAGAAAAAATATTGATTTAAAAATAGAATTCATAAACTTTTTCCCCGCTATTTATTCCGTTTCCAATTTATTAACCACCTACTCTAAGAAGTTAACTGAAAGTTCAAAGCTTAGTTCTATTCTAAATTTAAACCTGGTTCGATAACGCGTAAGATTTAAACACGTTGTAAAATTAAAACGGTAGAACAAACAGTTTCCATAGCAACGGCTTTCCATAATTAAAACCAAATTCGTGCATTAGACGCCCAGAATCATGTGCTAATTGCACAGGGCTACCAACAGTCGCGACGCGAGCCTGACAAACGACTTTGATCAATCACGTCCGTCCTCCGTGGGCAGCCCTGGCCGCGGCTGCGACGCCCGAGATTTATATTTGTAGCAACCCTAGCTCCGGAGGCGCTCCACCGTATTTACCGCTGTCAATATTAATGTTGATGCAATTTTGAACCTTATTTGTATACAAATAATGACATTGTGTTTTTGTTGAGGGTTCAGGGTATCATTGCAAAGTTCTTGGATAACCATTTGGTGAGAAGCCTGCGATGGGCTTATGCGTAGAATATTATTTTACGACGTGCGAAATGCTGCATGATCTAATCCTGTTTGTGAAGCTTACGGGTCGAGGAAGGAACAAATGTGGCGTAGGGTTAATCAGGAAAAGAGTGTTAAAAATATTTTAACATGTGTTACTTAGAACTGCGAGACACACTTGTACTGTATTTTTTTGTGTAGGTCGCTGTGTATATAGGTAATTTTCAGATTATAATTGTAATAACTACAAATATTTGAGAAAAACTAAGCATTGCTTCTCCTTCAAAACTGATGACTGAAAGAAGCAATTAACTGACTATAATTCATCAAAGGCCAGTCACCACCATCTAATACCAACTGTGATAAAAAAATCAAATCGAAATAATTTATTTCTCTTCGAATGTCCAATCACAGTAGGTTAGGCATTTATGAAACAGAACAAACAATATTGGAATTCCTCGTATAGAAATCATAACACAAAAGTATAGGAAAACAATTAAAATCGCCAGAATATAAAGTCGAAGTAAAGGGTGCGTTCCACGAACCCCTTCATAACTTATTTAATCAGGCAAACTTATTACCATAGTAATACATTTTACCTTGGTAAGCGACAAAATTTAAAACCACGTAACGACACCGAAAAAACGGTCTCAACGTTTTCACTATAACTTTTGTAATTTACAAGCCAATTAAAATAAAAAATGGGATGCACCCCCACAACCACCCCTTTAATTATGATTTTTTGCATTTTTTAATGATAATAAATTCGCTTGACTGCAGTGCCGTTCGTTTTACTGAGGTCATGCATTATTTCGTGTCTTATTATGGTGATAATTTAATTACTTTCTTTTGATCTCGACAGTACTGGCTGGCTTGTGTTTAAAAAATGCCATGTGTTTCTTAGGACATTCTTTTTAAAATGTCAAAAGTTCCAAGTTGACAGGTTAATAATGATATTTAAAGCAGGTTTTATTCTTTTTTTAAACATAACATCACGCCTGTATTCGGACTGCTTATCGGTCTCAATGTTTTAGGAGGTGAGCCTATTGCCATGCACCGGGCATGTTGCTGCTACTAAGATTTGCCAAATGGAAAACCCCAATAACACATTGCCCGACCCGGGGTTCGAAGTTAGCAACTACATTAACGAGGCAGTCTTTCTTAATACATGGAAGTTATTATAGGAGTAATACGTGTGATCAAGACGGTGACGATTTATATGATTCTCAATTCTCAATTCTCAATTCTCAATTCTTTATTGCATTCCACAATGTAGACTTAGGTGGTAAACATTTAATAGGACACAATCATGGACCCTTTCGGGCACAGCAAAAGTAAGGTATGTGGAGAGGGCTTATCATTTAAGCTATCTTATAATCTAACTTATTCTAAAACAAAGACATTTTACTAACTTTAACATAAACTACTAACTACTAACATAAACATTATTAAATTCCTAACATAAATATAAACATTATTTTTCAAGTTTTAAAGATTTATCATTTAAATATTCGTCGACACTGTAGTAACATTTGCTCAATAATAACTTTTTTAGCTTGTTTGTGAATAAATGTAGTTTTTTTTCTTCTCTTATTGATTTGGGTAACACATTATATATTTTTATTGACATAACAAGAGGACTTGTAGAATGTATTTTTAAACGGGATGTTGGTAAGTTGAGTCGTGTTTTGTGTCGGAGTGTGTATTGTGTTTGTATGTCTTCTCGTTTAGTGTAAAAGTCTTGGTGTTTGTGAGCGAATTTGCATATTTCAAGTAAATATATACAAGGCAGAGTTAAAATATTTAGTTCTATAAAATGGGGCTTGCAGCTATCTGTTTGTTGAATATTTACCAGGGTACGGATAAATTTCTTTTGAACTGTGAACAATGTACGTGCATTTGTACTATATCCCCACATTATAATGCCGTAATTTAGCCAAGCATAGGCATAGGCGTAGTATGTAACTAAAGCAGTTTGTAAATTTGTTGTTTTTTTAATTTCACGAAAAGCATATAAAAACTTTGAAAGTTTTGATTTTATGTTTTGTACGTGTGACTTCCAATTTATATTTTTGTCTATGGTTACGCCTAATAGTTTAAATTCATTGACTGTTTCTATTTTGTTATTATTAAAAGAAAAAACTACATTCAGAGGATTTTTTTGTCGGGGATGGAAAGTTATGAGTTTCGTCTTTGAAAAATTGATCTCAAGATTGTGTTCGTTCATCCAGGTTATTATTTTACTAAGAATTTCATTAAGGGTATTGTTTAAATTTATGTTGTCATGAAATTGGGTGAGAATGGAGATGTCGTCCGCAAATAAAACGCAAGGTCCGGTTTCTGATATAAATTTTGGCAGATCATTGATGTAAATAAGGAACAAGAGACATCCAATAACACTTCCTTGTGGTATTGACGCGCTAATCGCCTTTCTGTCAGACCGAAATTTTTGAAGTTCGTTTTTATTGTTGTTGAAATATTCTATTTCTACTAGCTGTGCTCTATTTTCCAGATAGGATTTAAACCATTCATATGGTTTACCGCGGATCCCTAGCCTATATAATTTATTTAATAAAATATCATATTGCACCTTATCATAGGCTTTGGTCATGTCGAGCATTAACCCTACTGCGTATTTTTTATTATTAATTATGTTTAGGGCTTCCTGTACAAATTTATAAACCGCTAATGCCGTTGATCGATTTTTCCGAAAGCCGTTTTGGCAATCATCGAATATTTTATATTTTTCACAGAAATTATAAACGCGATTGCACATTGCTTTCTCGAAAATCTTTGAAGCTGTGGGTAGTAAAGCTATTGGACGGTAATTACTTGGCTCTGTTTTGTCATTTTTTTTATGTAAAGGTTTAACTAATGCTATTTTCAGATAATCAGGAAATACGCCGTCTTCGAAAGACTGGTTAAGCAGTTTATAAAATGGTAGAGTAAGCTCATTAGCGCATTGTCTGAGTAAACAGGGTGGGAGTTCATCTATGCCGTGACTTTTTTTATTTTTCAGTGTTTTTAGCATAATGTTTATTTCGTAAGGATCTGCTGGAGTAAGGAACATTGTATTTTCAATATGTGAAACCACTGGAAAATTCTTCGACTCATTGTTTGATCGTGTTGGATTTTCCTCACCGATGGATGCAAAAAAGTTGTTGAACATGTTGGCTACTTCCTTTGGCTCCGAGATTGTTTTATTGTTATTTGTTTGTAGTTTTATGTTAATTTTGTCTTTTTTTATGATTTTATTGGTTCGCTCGTTTATTATATTCCACATTGTTTTGACTTTGTTGTTAGATTTTTTTTATTTTTTCAATATATTGTAGTTTTTTTGCTGTTGTTACTGACCTTTTTAATATTTTGATGGTCGACGAAATAATTATTGATGGTCGACGCTAACAATTCATCGCCTGATGACCTTACTAAGGGTGAATGGTTCAGTCATTTTCAAAACGTATGAACATAGTTTACATCCCTATAGCAAGGTTTATACGATCTTAAAACTTTAAAGTCAAAGAATGCATGTTTTTTAAGACTTGACAGTAGACGAACAATTTGAAACTACTCGTTATCTTTGATCTTGAAATTTGAAAAGATGGGATGGTTTTGTTTTTTTGTAAGATATTTATTTTTATAAGAATATTGATTTACTTTAATTTTTAGATGCTTGTACGGCTTGTATAGATGTGCCTGTTTAAATTTTCTCTTAAATATAAGCGACACAACACAGTTTGATGCAGTAGGATTAATACAATTCTCAACACAGGGTTAGTAAGGTCTAGACTGGCTGATAAAAATGTAGGTATTGTTGAAACGATTGTTAGTGGTTTTTAAGGTGCATTAGGCCATATACAAATATGTAATGAGAAAAATAGACAATATTGATTTTTATAATTTTACTTCTTTAAATAAAGAACAATAAAATTTTTCAAGTATATTATGCTCAATAAAAACTATGCACCTCTCTAAGCGATTGTTGCAGCTATATTTAGGATATGTCATATGGCCGACTGAACTAAATATAGCGCAGAATATTATCACCACTCTGATCCTTACTAGGACATCTGTGTTATTATGTTTTAAAATTATGTATTCACGTTTAATAAAACAGACAGTTTTAGGAACGATAATATGAATATGATGAACGAAGATAAAATGAAGCTTAGAGAAAATGCAAAAGCAGATACCATAAAACTGATTGTGGCGGAGTGATGCACTAGAAAAATATTAATTGAGTCTAAAAAACAACTTATGGTGCACTTCGGATACCTGCTCAAAGGAAGTAGATACAAATTGAACGGCAACCGTCGGTGGCCGACAGCGTACCTCACAAAAAGTCGAATGGTTAATGAAAAAACTACACGCAGTCAATATTTGATGAGAGCCAATTTAAATGTTCGTCCACTTGTAGACATCGCATAGTTCGATCCTGGTGGCACGAGCCACGAGCCCGGCGCATGTGTGGGGGCGCCGCCCCCGTCGATTTCCCGAAAAAAGAAAAAAGGAAGAAAAAAATAAAAATGGCGTGCGCGATCGCGTCTGTGTGCGTGAAAAAAATGCAGATATAATGCAAGTAATAATAATAATAATAGGCGATCGGCGGCCGCGCGCGCCACCCCTTCACCACCCAATTTTCATTCAAATGTGCTCGACGATTTTTTTAAACTATTTTTTTTCACCGCCAATATTTTTTCGGGATTTTCCATTAGCAATGCGACTGTCCGAATAGTTCGTGTTGTCCGGTGAATAAGTGCTTTGTCCGGTCTTTTTGTGTCATGCCCGCTTAGATAGTAGATTTCATTAAAAGTTAAACAGAGCAACCGGTCGGAGTGTTATAGTTTTATATTAAACATTAGTTTTAATGCAATTCTCGGTCATTGTGACGAGACTAGGCCACTCATTAAACTGGAACTCGCTAGTTAGAAGTTGGCTAGAACTCCGCACATATTTGCAGTAACACATTCCGATCATAATAAAATAGATAAACCTAGATTAGAACTACTAAGTAATACAATCAAGTCATGTAACTCCTAATATTTAACAAAGTTCAAAGAAGTCATAACGGAGAACTGCAAACTAAACAAAAACAAAAGAACTACAAAGTTTGTAGAAAAGATTACCAGCGTACACACTGTCTTCCCGTACTTAGTGAATGAAAATAAAAGTCATTCTAGCTACCGGCGTTTAGCCCGGCCACCGAACTAGCATTAACAGTTTTACTGGATCTTGATAGAGCTCAATTTTGTTTAAACCCTAATAATGTGGTTTCACTAAGTCCACGCGAACGGGCCAAAAGTTACCAATCGAGTTTGTTTAAAATTCGCTACATACAAAATATTCTGGTTGTTCAAATTTCGACATGTACGATTATTAATTTAGCACGAACAGGGGTAAAAATTAAAAATTATGCCCAACACACGAAACGGAATAGAAAAGTAACAGCGTGCGTTTCCACGAGACACGAGGAGCGACGCGCGACGCGACGGTCGCGTACGACATGACATTCAATTTAAACTCGGACGGAGCACGCGTTCAATAATTAACATAATGTACTTTTTCTCCGTTTTTTCACTTCCCGTTTGACACTCCATCACTCATGGAAATTCCATTTTCAATGCTGCTATATGAGGGGTGGGGCGAGAAGGGTGGTCTTTGCATCCGCGCAATGGACATGGCGGTTTTGGGGGAGAGAGGGGTGGACGAAAAAAAGATTGTTAAAAAGGCTGGCCCCGCCGCGGCGGTGTGTGAGTGCGTGTGGGTAAAAAAGCGCTCACTAATCGATACTATAGATTCTGAGGCAAGTAGGTTGCGGCAGTGCGGAGCAGATTGGTCGGCGTCGAATCGCATGGCGATTTTTTCGCGGAGGCACTAACGAAGCGATGAATGTTTAGTCTTTGCGAGGACCTTTTGAGCCTGGGGGTAGCGTCGTCTTTTTGGCGAGCCGGGCGGCCACTTGAGGATCGAGCGCGTTTATTCGCACTCAACTTTGTCCGCGTTTTCAATTTAGCGGCCACGTGCTAGTTAAGTAGCTGTGGTTAGCTTGACAGCTTTGTTTTTTAGTAAGAAGAGTGGAAGTTAGCGCCGTCGCTGAACAAAAATAAATTGGGAGGACCATTTTAATTTGGAACTACATTTTCGAATATGGGCCAAGGCCGCGAGAGCTATACATTTATATTTTATGATGCAATGTGAACGTCTATCTTATTAGGTGTATATAAGTATATTATACATTAATCACATAGACATTATATCATATTTTTACAATGGACATTGCTTATCACAAATTCAAACTCGTATACCCAATATTCCCCGTCAAACTTGCCAAGAAAAGTATAGGGCTGCCTCAATTTTTTTAGTACCAGAGTTTTTTTATTTCGTTCACAATATTCTAATACTCAATATTTCATGTTGAGAGTACAACGTAAAATTCGTACTGGTATATATATTATTTACCCTCATTGTATTTGTATACATTTTAGAAAAATAGTCCTATTATTACCGACTTCAATTTAGTTTCTAAGATACACTATCTAACAACAGACGCGCCACACTTACGCGTAGGTACAAAACAATTTGTATACAATCTAGTAAGTATACAATAACACTTGTATACAGTATTACGGCCGTAAATAAAGCACGTCATAAGTGAAGTAGTACTTAGACTCACCTCATTCTTAAGGTTGATGGGCTCTTGCTGCGGCCGGGGCGGCGAGTGCCGGCCCACCTCCGCACCCTCCAGCATATCAGCCTCGCATCCCGACTCGTCTGTGTATACAAAGTATATTATGATATAGTCTCACAATTATACTGTTAAATTATTGGGGATAAAACTAAAAAGTAATAGTGTCTGTGTAAAACATAAGTGACAACATTTAAAGCCTTCATTTCGGGTCTTTTTACATCTTTAAAAATAATGGTGATATCTAATAAGCTCGCGCGTCAAAGATAATATCACGGAAAGTATTCGTGTTTATGTACGTAAGTATTAGTTTTGAACATATAATAAATCAAACATGTAAATACACAACTATAACATGACATGCCCAAAATGACGGCTCTTTAAATAGAGTTGTATACTCTATGTTGTCAATTGTATTGAGTTCCAAGAATTTTCAGCACTAAATATATTTTAAAGTATTTTTACGATGACCTTACTTCGTATTTTCGGGATAAAATACCATCACACTTGCTCAAAAGTTTACATACTATATATTTTTTTAGGTACAACACAAAACATCCAAATGTTGAATTGGCAACCCTAACATGTAGACCATAAAAACAAGTTGCTAAATCTCTTCCAACTTCTTTTCTAAACGCTAGCCTACACACAGGTTCCTTACTGCGCAAACAAAAACCAAACGCTATTTGTTTTCTTTTAACCCCCAAATGCTAACCTTCCAAAAAGTTCAACCTCTCCAACCATAGTAGGTGAGACGAAAACACGACCTACACCAATCGTACGACACAAATAGGTCAAGACACGTGGTCCCGTCTCCTTTGTTCCCTCTTTCGTCCGTTTTTCACGTGTCAAACGAATATAATCCTTATGTTGTTGGCGAGAAGATGGTGTTTCACTTGCTGCCTCGTTGGGAAGGAGGAAGAAAAAGTGTATCAGCTGTTTGGTATCGCGAGTCAATTGAAGGACGGATTATTATGGTGTTTGTAAGCAACGGAACGATCGTGTTTTGTTACTCGATGTTTTCTGTTTTTTCTTTTAATGTTTTCATTGCGTCTTTTAGTAGAGTTACGATGTTAGAATTATGTTTAATGTGTTTAAGGTGGCGTATTGTGCTGTTAGGGTTTATGCTCGGATGTATCTATGTATGGCTATATGGAAGTATAAACCGGGGCTGATATAGGACCGTGAATAAAACTTGACTGTTGTATTAAACCGGAAGACGCAGCGTTAGCAGTCCTCCCACCAGGTGGACCGACGATATCGTCAGAGTTGCTGCAACCGGTGGATGCAAATGGCAAGTTGTCGTTCATTGTGGCGTTATAAGGTGGAGGCCTTTGTTCAACAGTGGACTTCTTCCGACCGTTGATGATGATCTTGTATTATTGTCTAGCTTGGGTACTCTTGGGTATACTCTTGTGGTGTCATAGTCTTGAGTAAGTGAAAATGAAAGGATTAAAACTATACCTTTAAACAGAATTTTATGATTAGATACAGTGGATATGGAAATCCGTGGTCTCTGCCTACCCCTCTGGGAATGAAGCGTGACTTTATGCATGTATGATTAGATAATGTAATACTTTTTACTTACAATCAAAAACACATTTACGATTTATTGTTAAAAACGACTTAATTCACTCTCCTTCCGTCTCTATTAAGGCATTTAAACTAAACAGCTGTGAATTATCAACCTCAGATACGTTCATCGATATCTTACTGCCATAATACCTTGTGTAGTTAACTTAGCACCGATTATGTTGAACCCGATTTAGAGGAGTTATGCAACTAATTATGTACCAGTATTCATGGCGAAATGCTTTTTATGAGCTGGTAGTTATTACTCTACGTGGCTCTAGTTATGGTACTTAGTACAAATAGTTTTATTAAGTGTGGCTAAGAAAGATGGGGTGTCAAAAAGTGAATATCAAAACTTTTATTATTTAAGTAGGTATAACCTAGGTATCTACATTAAAATTCTGAATCTTTTAAAGGCTGCGTCTATATGCGATCTATCGCAGATATTCTTATACAAAAAAAAACAAAAAATATATATAATTCCTAGCGCCCGATAATAACCCACGACACGAGGGACCAATTTTTATTTTCTTGACCTCAATGTTTCCGCTACCCCGTATAATGAATCTCGCTAGCTATTCTCTGTGTAGACACAACGGTATAAGCTTCTCCGGGTAATGTTAAACCTCATGTCAACTAATAATGAAAAATATTGACGAAATATGTTTTTTTAAAAGCTCCAAAATGTATTAAAAAATGTTCTAGATACACACTGATATATTGATTGTTCTACACCCTACTAATATTATAAACGCGAACGTTTGTAAGTATGGATGGATATTTTTTACTCTTTCACGTAAAAGCTACTGAATGGATTTTAATGAAATTTCATATGGAGGTAGCTGACACCCTGGATTAACACATAGGCTACTTTTTATCCCGAAATGACGCGGGTAACACCGCAGGGCGCAGCTAGTTTGTAATAAGCTTTGCGTACCTCATAACCCTTCTAAAGATTTGGTTCCCATTTAACTGCAAGCTACCATTGAAAGTGTGACGTAATGCTGTAATTGAGTTGCCAGATAGAATCAACACAATTATATAGCTGCAAGTGATTGTAATTGTATTGTAATGAGTTCCATACTTTAGTCTTTAGCAGTAACATGGCAAACAACTGCAGCTTTATTGGATAATACCAAACATTGTTATATTTATTGTTAAGAAAAATATTCGTCTCCATTTGTTGGAGCAATCCAACCTTTGAACAAACCTCGTCTTCCTCTTATCGTATGGTTGATGAACAACCTGGTGTCAGAGTTTAAACCGCCAGTAGGCCTCTGACATGGCTTTACACGCCGTTGAAAAACCTCTCAGGTGTGCCGGTTACCTCACCATGTTATTTTTCACATATTTAGCAACTGATAACTAATTTAAAATATATAACCTCTCGTAACAGTTACTTTTTCTTTATTTTATTAAATACCATTCCATATTCTTCGTAAAGCATTCTTTCAAAATTGCCTCTTGCCAGTTACTTACAATTGCAGAACAAATCAATTGGGAATGATCTAAACAAATATTTGTGCAAGTTCAGACTATTACGTAGAATGAGCCTAAGCAGACGCATCGGTACTGCGAAACGCTTTAGAGAAACCACGGATAAATATCACTGAGCAAGTAAACCCTAATTCTCCGTATGGCATTACAGAAATACTGATCAAGTAAGATGAATACTCTCCATGTTGTATGTAATTATAGCGTACGTTAGTCCTCTTGGTCTAGTCTAGTACCTGAAACGGGGTGAATCAAACTTAGGGTGAATAGAAACAAAACTTTGAAACTAATTTTAACATTATTACAATTAGTTGTCAAAAAAGACTAGATTGTTGTTTTTTTTTTTTTTTTTTTAATAATACAATTTAATATAGGGTAACAATTTATACACGTTTTGCTATAAGATCAGTTCCAATGCTTTGCAATTCACATAAGATTCGATTCACCTTGTTTTATCCGGTACTTCTTAATTACAATATAGGTCGAGAAAATATGTCCTGATGTCATTATGACTAACCTAAATTTTCCCCCGACCACATATATTATGTAGAAATATTTAATTTCTAAGCACCTAACTTCTTTCATGATAATTCGGGTTCGATACTTTTATAAAAAAGGCCCACTTTCTTTACAAATACAAACATATCTAATGGCTAAATCTTACGTAAACACAGAGAGTCATCTATTTTATCCTGACCTTTACCTTTCAGTTCGAATTTCACAACACCTGAATTATTTAAGTTATAAATGTTACAATATTTTTCAGAAAAAATAAAAGTGTAAAATGTTTTCAACCCCTGCGAACTGTCGGACGCACTGTGCGTATTTAGCTAGCCTGTCGGTCACTGGTACACCTGTAACTATATTGATATAACTAAATGTATACACACTGTATACAGTGTGAATAATACAGGGTGCGTGAGTTAGGGGAACTTATGCCTGTAATTTACGAACACCAACATCTAAAGTGGTTTGTCGATTGGTTTTTCTACGTTGTGTTTTTATTTTAAAATATGGAATATTGTTTTGTTTCTTTTATTCAGAAGATAAGTGTAAGAGGCTAGCCAGTGTCTACCTCATATCTACATAAAACCTGCTTAAATTAATAGAAACAAAACTGTGAGAAATAAAGCAATTTTTTTTGTGTTATTGAGATTGTCAAAATATGTACTACAGTACCTATTCGGAATATTTAGTTATTTAATCCAAGCACTGTTTTCGACAGACACCGTTAGATCTAACTTTAGCTTCACAGAGCGCACGTCGGAAGACACGAGCCTTAATAATCACTATGCCATGCTCCTTTGCTGTACTCGTGCTGGTCCTTTCCTTTATTCCCTCAGTCGCCCCTTGCGCGAGAAGTGATAGCATGGTCTTTACGTAACCGACACCACACGGCACACAAGAAACCTTTGAACGTAAGTAATAAACTTACGCACAAAGCGTTAGGCTTTTGGACAGACTCCGTTCTAAGGTTGACAACTCACCCAGGCTTACGACGCCAACCGACTTGACAACTTTATTAAAAACTGTTCGAGGCCCCAACTAAAAGACCCAAAGGAAAATTAACACGACGTTGACCGCTTCCCAGAAATGGTAGCGCTACTCAGTTCTCCCGTACCAAGTTATTAAATATCAATTATTTGAGAACTTACTTTCACATTGAAACTAGATTTAAAATCTAATTAAATCAGGCCGAGTTGTACCTAAACAACGTAACAAACTGAGACAAGACCAATCATTGTTCCACAAATAGCCGGCCGAGGCTAAGCAACACAGACCGATGCCAAAACCTAGCAGCCGTCGAATATGATTGCTCCTAATGCGGCGGGCGATGGAGGGGGTGAGGTTAGGCTGTAGGGTGTGTGGCGCGGGTGTGCAGGGAGGGGGGGTTACTGCGTCGCGCCGTGTTCCTGACCGAGCAGTAAGTCTGGCTTAATCCTATCGGAAACGCGGACCCCTATTGAAGATCGGCAAAGGCTCAGCACGAGGTACTAAAACGAGGACACGTCTGAAGATTTCCAATATGTTGCGTATGTAGGCGTTTGGCTAACGATGTGAGTCTTTGATGCGGCTGCGATCTATGTTGTTTGACAGTTTCATGTTGTTGTTCAAAATGTTATTTATTTCAATTTTTTTATAGATTATGCTAGCATTGGAAATCTTGCGACTGGTGGGTATCGCAAACATGATAAAATATTTTTAACAACCTATAAACGTGAAAGTTAAAAATCAAACATAAATTACTAATGGCCCTAAATTCCTTATATTTTCGCTTCCTTGTCGTCACATACTTACCTACAAAAAAAACCTAACTATTAAAAAAATAAATTTAAGTTCGAATAACCCGTCTATCATAAATCAAATACACAACCTTACATCAGAAGCTTATAACCATATGCTGAACACCAAACCGTCAACCCAGTCCAAAAACCTTAACCCTTAACTGTCGACTTATCCCCCCACACGCTCTCTCGTGTACCCGGCTATGCATCTAGGCGGCTAGAGGGGGACATTACAAATTAATAGCACAAAGACCGGCCACAGATCGCCACTGCGAAAATTTACAGGCTCTAGACACTTATAGCCCCGCACGATAAAGGCAGCTTTACTAACTGTGCTGATATTAAAGCGATTTGTGACCTTCGTGTTCATTCTTCATTTATTTAGACCGTCCTGTATTAGGAACTGGAAACCTCCTTTTGAAACTTTGAAAGCGTATGTTCGGTTCACACGTTGGGTAGTGGCAGTGTTGACTTTTGGACTCGGACGCAATTGTAGCTTATACAAAAGTAAGGTAAGGTATACGTTACTATGATTTTTTGTATTGGATACTAATGCTCCTATATTTCATTTGTTTTTAAATATTTCATACAGATTTATCACAGTTTAATCCAGTGCTCTATCTTTTAAGTCCATTCTTAAGCTTATTGAAAAGATATTGTTTTCAGTGACAAAACCATTAGGTTGTGCTAATTTTTTTTTACGAATTTAATTACTTTGTACTAGCTTAGTAATGGTTCTACTCATTCTTTTACAGTTTTACTCGTTGCATATTAGAATATGATTGATGGACATTTTATTGCGGTTTCCTTGGAGAATTGTCGATGTAGTCAGAGGTTTGTTTGCTAAAAAGTATAAGTGCCGTAATTCTAGCATGTCAGCGGTAAATTGAACCCTGCTGCGTAACTTTTAAAGTATATAATGTGGTCAAAGATATTGAATGCACCGTAAATTTTGACAAAATTTTAATAAAAATTTAATTAGTCAAGGACACAAAATGCTGCATGTTCTTTGTACTACATTATACCTAATATACCTTCTGATAAAGCTGATGGCAACTAATATTTCACTTTGTGGCACTCACTTGAATGCAAAGCGGTTTCCTACCAACATAAACTAGTTGCTCATCGCAGATTTTTAATAGGTGTAATTGATACTTGTCAGACACGACTAGAGTTAATGAATTTGATGAGTCCCTGCAATTCCTAGCTTACGCCTTTCGTTAGATGTAGTAAATCTGGTCATAAATGTACTATAATTAGCTCTAGAGGCTTATAGTTCCGTAGTTATTGCACAGACCTGCGCGGTAAAGCATTGCTCGCCGCGGTCAGTCTTGTGATGGGTGATAGTTTTCACATGTCGAGAGTGTTTCGGAAGGTACGTTAAGCCGTTGGTTCTGCGCCAAGATTAACAACAAGGTTAAAGACTACCTAATTTTACAGAAGAGTTGTTTGTACCTAGGTACCAACTGAAGCCTAGATTTTTGAATATTATTTGAAAAGGCTTGCCAAGGTTTCCCATTAGATTTTGTGAATATGTAAAAATGGTATTTCATATACGATGTACAGAATTCTGGTACACGCTACTGAAATCGAATACATGAAACCCGTTTTGTCTCGTTTTTTATTCCATTCCAATATCATTTGTGGAGGCTTTAACGACTGCCTCTCTACAAAAGTAAGCGGACAAATTGCTTCTAAAACAACAAAAGCCGACCGGAAAAATTCACAATCGTACCGAATCATTAATCTCAGAAACAAATGGAAATCGGCCGACATCTGCTATACTCGGCTCGAAAAAATGGCGGCCATAGTCGACAGTTGTCACGTTATTCTCGACGGGATTAATTAGAAATGCGATTAAAAGCAAACAAAACAGGGAATGGTGAACTTAAATTAATGAAAAATTACCACCCTCTGAGCACTCGTCAACTCTTTTTTTTTAACGGGGTCGCTCCCGCGCATTAAGCGGCTTTAATTTGAATTCGGAATTAGAATTACGCGCGCTTTATAATTATTGTTTTTTTTTTCGGCCAGTGACGGTTGATTTCTAATTCTAACGAGGGTTTATTCGGAAAGTCACTTATGATTTATTTTTTCAGTATAAATATTCGAAATTGAATTTTGTTTTGCCCAGTCGGAAATATTCAAATATAGGAACAGGTAGAGAAAGGTAGACATTATAAATTCCATTTGTACTGACAATTTTAATCCACATTTTTTGCTTACAGATCTCGGAGTAGCAACTGGGACTGCCGAACGAAAAAGGAGGCTCAAATCACAGCCAGGGCAGATGCGGGTTGATAAATTTACTGCATCCAGCCCAATATTTGGAATCACCCCAGTACTAGTAGTTACTGATGGTCTATATAATTTAAAATGCACATAATATATATGTTTAACAGGGAATACTCTCGACACCATTTCTCAATAAGCAATTGCAACCTTGAGTGGATAGAGAGGGCTTAAACATTCTTGACTGAAGTGACCCAAATTACGTACGAACCCGCGTTATACACAAAGTGTACCTACACCACAAATTACTAAGATCCCATTAAACATGAAGCGACCGGAATAACAAAATAGAATCTAAATGGTAATCTAAGGTGACTATAATTTCGTTTTTATACTTGTATACTCAAAGGGTTAGGTTAGGTTAGGTTATATCCCCCGAGTTGGCCAAAAGTGATTAAGTCCATGACGGTGAGCACAAGAAGCCAAATCATTAGCTTTTATTGTTGATTTTTTAATGTATGAGAAATACCTCACATCGATTTTATCAGTCGAAAAAATGTTTTACTTGCTTACACGTAAATAACATCACCTATATTCCCCGATGGGTTAGGCCAGGGTGACTGAAGTACACCCACATTTCACGAGTAATGTTATAGGTCCCAGTGTAATAAGGGGCGAGCCTATTGCCATCAACTGGGCACAAATCCAGACACCGTGCTGCTACTGAGAATTACCTATTGGAAAAACACAGTTATACTTCGCCCGAGATTCAAATCCGGGATCTTATGCTCAGCAGTCGCTGACATCATGCTTAGCAACCAATAGACCAAAGCAATCTTGTTTACAAAACATTAAAAAATCATCTAATGTCCAAAATCTAATGACGTTTTATACAACGTAACATTATTATCTTCTTCCCCTTGAAAATAAGCATTGAACAATATGAAATTCTAACAACGTAAAATGAAAATTTCAAACAATACCGCAACAATAATAAGGAAATAAGAAGTGATCGGCGCTCACGCGGGAGGAATGATGCTGAAGAGCTATTGTCGCGTCGAGAGGCAGAAGGGTCCTCCGCGGTGAGGGCACACCTCCGGGTATACCGGGCTTACATCATTTTCCATTGCATCTTATTACAAGACTTTAAATAAGAAATTGAAACTTTTGCTCAAAATTTACCTAAGAGCGTTATGAATTTGCTATAAAGCCCTTCCTAGATCAATCCACACAAGGGATTTAAGTGGAACCCAACAAATAGTAATATTAAGACGCTGAGTCAAAAAGTTAAAAACTCCTTGTTAAAAATTAACACGCGTTTCGCATATCCCATCTTCTAACTAAATTATTTTAAGAAGATTTCAGTATAACGAACCAAATAGTACCAGGACTCCATAGGTAGGCTGTTTATTAAGCAAGAGCTGGATCTACTAGACTATTTACAGCTCGACAGAGGTTAACTCAAGCAGGGATCGGGACGGTACTAAGTGATATACGTAGACAACAGAATACTAGCAATAAAGACGTTTTGTTTACGTCCCATCCAACAGTTGCCAGAATGTCAGGGCCCAATGTTACCTGGGATAAACCAACATTATCAACTCATTTTGTCGAATTGAAATCGGTTAAATCGTCCATTTTTCGGTTTATTTAACATCTACATTCCGAGCATTTTCAACAGTGATACGGGTAGGGGAGCCATTCCAACAGTTAACTATGGTTATGCGTGGGTATTTCTACATTTATGTTTTTCTTTGATTGATCAGCATGGAAATAATAGTATACTCACGGTTTTGATTGAAGTGGGTAAACAGAGCTGTAAGCATCCAGGTATCTTTTGAAGGGTATGCACAATTGTACATGTTATATTGCGATTCTAAGTCCCCCTTATATCCATGCTGATCTGGGAACGAAAGAAAAACATAGCATATAGCAGCTGCTTGATATCCCGGACATGTGTTTTGATACGTGAAGTTAGGAAGTGAAGAGACCATTTAATGTTCAAGAGAATAAAAATGGAAGTGGCACCACTGAATTAAATTTTACATGCCATGATCAAAATTTGCATTTCTTTACGAATATAATGAGTAATTCTTCCTGATACGTTGGTTAGCTTTAGTTTTAAAATGCGGATAGCGAATAAGGTTGCTTCTTATGATTAGTTTTATATAACATGTTCCTCCATCTTTTGCCTTCTGTAACAGTTTTTGATAATAATAAATTAAGTGCTGGCTTTCTGATTAATACGTATGATATAAGCCTGGTAGATAGAAACAGACCTGTAAACTGTGATCGAAAACTTAGTGCGCAAAATAAGATTCTAAAAGAAATATGTCAAGTACGAAGTCTGAAGGATCTCAGTCAGCAAAAAGAAAAATGAGCACAAATAAAAAAGACAAAATATAATCTTCCCTATAATCGCTTACGAGTAGTATAAAATGAAGCGTCGACATGAGTCCTTTGAACTGAAATATTAATAGCGGCATAGAAACAAGCTTTTATTGCTAACACATCACAGGCGAACAATCGTAATGGTCAAGGAAATGCAACGAACGCGTAAAATTTCCCTCTAATGTGTTATTTAGAGACGGGTAAAGCGCGTAAATTCTAGATGCTATTGTTATTAAGCACGGTGGCAGTCAACTAAGGAGTGTTAAGGTTTAGCCTGTCTTTTTGTTTGAAGTTACATATGGTTATTTGGAAATTAAACTTCGCATTGTTACACTAGATTAGGACGCGGTGGGAGATGCTAGTCTTGGTAAAAGTCGCCTCAAAACAAAACCTGTCGGTAGATTCAGGCAAAAAAAAATAAAGCTTTTTGTAGAAGACATAGTTTTGATATGGCGTAGTTAGGTTTAAATTTTTATACCGGATATGAACCAATTTGACGCAATTGCATACAGGAGTTGTACCAGCAATGTCCCTTTTTTGGGCTAATATAAAAGTTCTTCCGTTACTAATATATTTGTATACCGTAGTGATTAGGTCCTCAAGCTCTCACAAGTACGTCCTTATTGGCGCTTTACTCCAATAAAACTTGGCCTTTTTAGCGGGACGTTGCAGCAAGCCTCGTTTTAGGACAATTATTTGTTCTACATTTGGAAGTTTTGTTCATAAGATTCAATCTATTAAACACTTTGAATAGTTAACAACCTTTAGCTGTGTCACTATTTTCAAGAAATTAGTACCTAGATGAACATACGAAAATGGATCATTTACCACTAGGATATAATGAAAAGCCCAACTGAAAGATATAATCCCATATTTGAATCAACATTCTTGGGTGGTCGTCTCCCCAACTAGAACGCAGCTCAGAAACTTGCTGGTTGATTGAGCAAATTTCTTAGAAAGATGTGTTTACTATGCAGTCTGGAGAAGTAACGGACAATCAAACGTCCTCGAATCCACAGCACAATGGAATAATCTCCTGAGCGCAGATGAAATAGCGTGTTTATTACACTTTGTGAGATTATGTTATGCTGTATAAAAGCTTACTGTTTAGAATGCAAACAAGATTAGAGGATGAGCCGTAAAAAGTTCATGTTGTGGTGACCATAATGTTGGCTGTCGCAGTACCTGTTTTAGTGGTTTTGTTATTAGAGCGATTTATGAGTTATTATATTCTGAAGATGGACTTCGAAGCTTGCTGGAAGTTTATTATTAAAATTCAAGTTTAGTATGACGCTTAGGAATATATTAGAATGTTTAATTGTTTAGTGACAATGTTAATCGTGTTTTAGCGTTTTTGTTTTATTTGGTTTTCTAACAACATTTCCGTTCTGATATAACAGTACAACGGCTATATCATTTCCATTAATGTTTAAACCAGTGTATTTGTACCATTTTAAGACACTAGCCCAACAGAAGACATGAACAAGGATCACGACTGTGAATGAGCTAAAGCGTCTCCATCCTCGAAGCTTAAATATCTTCAGCAGTACAAATAACGAAGCATAACCCCAAACCACAGATGCCGCGCAAAAACAACGCATGGAACGCAACTATATCGCTGAAAACACAAATTAACCACAGGCATTTACAAATATCGGTCAATTAAGCGGTGAGAGGGATAACAATTGAAAACGGTTTCGCTTTCAGTGACGCCGGGCATAAACGCATTCGGTAAATATAATAATAGATGAAGAGATACATCAATGGATGTCCACTGCGTTTTCGGCCGGCACTTTCAATTTCCAACGTACGCGCGTGGCCGCCATGATTTTGGCTTATTGGGAATTGAAATTTCGTGTTTATTTTTGTCATTTTCGTATATTTGTTTGATGATGTGTTTGCGGTGTTTTGAAGGTTTTTGGAGGTTGCTTATAGTGGATTGTAGTTTTGTTACATTTGTTTGGTTTGAGACAATGTTTTAAGACTTCTGTATCTCTCTTCTCATTAAATGTAGTTATGAACTCTTAGAAGCTTATTTGGTAGTAGAAATGCTTCTATGAAAATTTCTTAACTAATCCAAGTTCATAAAAAATAATTAAATTAACCTAAGACCTATACCGATTGGCTAAACTATTTAAACCCGGCAGTATTTAGTGAAAAAGAGTCGACACTCCTTATTTGAATAAGTAGAGATACTTTAGCTTGCAACGTGACAACATTGTATCAAATATAAAATACAGTTACTAAACCATTCAATTCATTCACTAAACTATTCCACAATATCACTTATCATTCAAAACATTAAATTGTAACTATTTGTCAAACATAAAAACTTGCCGTCACGCAATTCAATTTTTCACGAAATAAATCAACATCAACGTCTCGATATTATTTACGGCGAAGCATGGCCACCCTATCGTTTGCGTTTCCTGCCAATCCCGGTTGATCGTCACTGACCACACGTTCGTAAAATGCGGACATAATTATTTCGGATTTTTGTTCTGTTCTTTTTTTGCGTAATTGGTTGTTTTTTTCTGTAAATATGTTGCATTGACGGGTTAATGAGAAGGGTTTGTGGCTCTTCTTGCAAATATAGATTATTATACTAATCAGTAACAAATCAGTAACATCAACAAATCACAAAAATCAGTAACATTGGATAATTGATCACAGTAGCCGGTGATGTCACTGACATTTCATTCTTTCCTGTCTTCGACTGTTACGAACAAAACTAATGCTAGGTTTAACCCTACGACTGCCTTTGTCTGCGCCTCCCTTTTTAACCCTTCCTAGCTACGCAAACCCTTGATTTAAACACGTCGTGTCGTTACAAGTCACTTATTATCCATCGTTCTATAGACCCTATGTATGTTTTTATATCTCCGATCATGTTTAAGCATGTGTCACTTGAATTGAATAATAACTACGGTATGAGTGTTCCATAGAAGCCGTGCCGTAGCGTTGGTAGCGGCCAAAGATTTCAACGATTAACGTAACAATAACTAAACATCTGTGCAATACTCACCTACCACACAATGGTAGTACAATCATAAAAATTGCTCATCCATAAAATTCTCTTAATAATAATATGCATTAACAAACACTTACAGAACGAAATTCAACGTTAAACACAAGTATTAAGGTTGTAAGTTCTTTGTACATGTCCTCTATTCATTAGTTAGTCGAATCAAAGGGTTGGCAAATCCAAGTTCTATTGTTAATAGTCACGCGTCTAACTTAGTATTAAGTATACGTGTTTTTATATTTCCGTTGCTATAGAAATTAATGGCTGACTTTATATGAATGTTGATAATAAGGTTTTATGGTTAATGTATAACGGTGGCAGAAATGTGTCGTGTTATTTTAGTGGCTTTGAAATATAGGGTATTTAAGATAGTCAATAGTTTTTAAGAACGTGTAAGAATTGCCATTGATTGCCGATTAGAAGTGGCCGATCACTAAGTTTTGAAAGTCGCTTCCCATACTCTATCAATATTGGTATAACCTAGAGATATACAAACTTCATGAACTATAGACTCCTTATTTTTCATGACTCCTTATTCCAACAACATTTATTGGGGTTATAAATATAAAAACTACTCGTTAATTCGATACCTTCTGAAAAGCTAAAGAATGAACTGCTTGACAAAACAGTGAACACTACTTTAGATTACCAAAGTAATCCCTACTAATATTATAAACGCGAAAGTACTGAATGGAATTTAATGAAATTTCATATGGAGGTAGCTGACACCCTGGATTATTACGTAGGCTACTTTTTATCCCGAAAAAATATAGCGGGTAACACCAAGGGCGCAGCTAGTACTAATATAATAACTAAAATAATACTCCTCACAGTAGTATTGTACCCCATTTTCGAATTGGGATATTGACATCACAAACTAATGATTCCAAGACAGTACTTCTCTAAAAAAATCCTTTTTTTAGCCCTAGAAACCCTTTAACCATTCTAATATACCTTGTATCATGAAACATCAAACAAGACCAGGCTGGTACAAAGCCAGTGGCCAGAAACATCAATTACAATACTTCGAACACATTTAATGAGAAAAGAAAAGAAAAAAAGCCACACAGCCGTCTTAACAAATAAAAGCAATACAGTAGCCACCTAAAACACGCCGTAAAACGACAAACGCAGCTTAAACGTACAGAACCCTAATAATATTAAAAACACAAACACCCTCAGTGGTGACATCTCGTAATTTCGATTCTAATTACATTTAATGTCCACTGTTATTTTTTCGAGTTTTAATGCGCGCCCGCCATAAAAAGATAATCACAAAAATAATTGAAACGAAATAATAAAGGCTGTAAGGAAAGGGGGGAGGGGGGCGATTAATGACGGCTTGGGGAGGTGCGGGATAGTCGGCGCATTAAGGCCTAAATAATCAACATAATTACACTTTTTACCTTGGCATCCCCTTTTCACCCTCTAATAAGTGCCGTTGAAAAGATTCTCTATTTATATCGAAGGTTTTTAACGAAAATGATAGTTGCGCAGTTTTGTTTGTAATGGCAGTTTTTGTATTTGATATTTGTCCTATTTCTCGTTTTTAGGTGAGAGGTGATGAAGAAATCTGTTTTGTTGGAACGCACAGTTTGAGGGAAACAGGTAATGATTTTTACATACAGGCTGCTCTCAGCCCGTTGAGTGATTGTTTTTAACTCATTAGTCTAGTACACTATCATAATGTTGTCACCCTCTTTTTGATTGTCATTTTTTTCGCGGTTGATCGGATGATTATCGTCATTTTAGCCTGATATCACTGCTGGGTATAGGCCTCCCTTGATTTGATACTTAGTTATAATGCTATCAGTATTGTATGAACCTCTTTCCTCACTTTAATTGTGGAACTACTAAAAGTTAGGATAACTTATAAAGGCACGCTTCTCATCAGACTTATTTATGAAATAAGGGCAAAAGCGATAAAACTGAGCAATTGAACCTCTATTATTATATCTGTTGGTAATAAACCGTTCGTTCAAACAAGGTGTAGTCAAGAGCAGAAATTAAAGGTTTTGATTACGAAACTTGAGTATATTTAAGTATAAAACTAAATATATAGCAGTTTATAATTGGGAACGCAGCAATAAGTAAAGCGGGCACCCTTCTGCCGAAGAATCAGTATATAATTAAAGATAATGAGACGCTATTCAGATGTCCGTCTGGATCTTTTCGAGCCGTCCAACGGCGAAACTTTGGATGCGGCATTTTTGGTAAGATTATTACTGCGAAATAAATTCTGTGCACAGACATTTTTTGAAGTAAAATAACGTGTGATTGATGTTTTATTATTTGAAATATTATGATTCGTCAAACATAAGAAACGACGATCACAGAGGAGAAAATATGAATGTTTTTTTCTGGCTTAGCTTCTTATTACTTAAAGATCTATACCTACTAGTAGGTGTCTATGGTGGTTATATTATAATAAAGTCTAAGACGTCTCAAAGATTTTTTTTTCAAAATAATTTATAAAAACATGCAACACAACAAGTATCAACTGTGTTAATAATATAGTTTCTTTAACGTGAAGTAAAAAAGTCTTTAATGTAAACGAAGAAACAATGAATAACAAATTGTGAGCAAAGTAATAATTTGATTCGTAGCTCCGTAACACATCCTTCACGAAATCACGACTGACGAAGACAGGGACTAAATGAAGGGGTTTTTAATTCAGTGAAATGGTAATACTTACAAATCTAGAAGCCTTTCGTTAATCAGTGTATTGAATTGAGAATTTCTTATGCCGGTTTATTTTAAGGTTAGCAGACCTTTTTGTAGAGTAGCCTTCAATTTAACAATTCTAAAATAATGAGCAAAAGCAACTCTGTATTTTGTTGATGTTTTAGTCTTTGGTATCGACTTCTTTTGTTTATAAGTAAAAATTAAATTCAAAATTCGAAGTTTTTTTTTGTTGTACTCAAATGACGTTATTATTACCTACGTCTAATTACATTTTTAAGTCATTATCGCTCATGCCCTCTGTAAGAGGTATAATAAAACTAATAAATTCAATTAAGTAGCTCGTACAGTCGGCTTAACAAAAACATCTAATTTTATCACCCCAATAAATGACAACCCGCTTCAGACTCGTTTGTGTTTATTTATGACATTTGATAGATTTTAGTGTGGCTACTGTACGGTCCAATTTAATTAAGACCAATAAATGTCGGCGGTATACACTGCCGTTTTAAACAGAAGCTTAAGTTGGTAATAATGAAGTTGTGCGGCGTTGTATAAGTGTTGAGCGAAACGGTCGCGGCCACAGCTAAAAGAATAACATCACCCGCGCTCCCCTTTACACGAAAAAATATAGAAACGCAAGCGTACACCAACGTCTAATTAAAATGATTAACTTAATGGTCTTAGTCATTAGCGATTTTAATTCTGAATCGTCTATTTATTTTTTCGTTCCGTTGAAATTATAAGTTGGAGTACCATTTTACGATTGGGATCGCGATTTTTAACATTTACGACAAGCTATGCGTAATTTATTAAAGTTATTGTTATGTATGTTTGTGTGACGGCGAAGACCGATAGTAGGCTTATAGTTCTGTATTTACTTTTTTTATTATACAGGATGGGAAATATTGTTGATTAAGTTTTTTTTTTAAGCAAATACAGGAGTAATAATGCCGTATTACGCTACGAGGAATCGTTCGTTATTATCATGTTATTTATACTTATTTTACTATCGATAAATAAAAGGGTATGGGTATCGTATACATGGGTTATTTTTTTCTATAAATTATTATGTATGACACATAATGTTTGAAATACTTTATTTAAAGTTTCTCCTGATGTACTTAGTTATATGCAAGATTTATAAATATTTCCAATTAAAAACTACCTTTAAATCTACCAATCTCAAAGGTCATTTTATCTTACCTAACATAGCTATTCTAATTGCTCGCCTACTAGGAAAATATTCTACGAATATTGTTATATTATATAGGTAATTAACTCACTTCGTGTTATTAATAAAATCAACTAATAATTAACATTATATTTATTTATTTATTTATATACACTTTATTGTACACCAATTTACAATGATTACAAGAACTATACTTTATACTTTAGGTTGGTAACATATCTAGGCTACGGAAAACCTTTTCTTTATTAAAATTCATAACATCACGCCTGTATTCCCCGAAGGGGTAGGCAGAGGTGCACATAATATAGTACACCCACATTTCGCCAGTTATGTTTTTAGGTCCCAATGTAATAGGGGGCGAGCCTATTGCCATCAACCGGGCACAAATCCAGACTCCGTGCTGCCACTGAGAATTACCTAATGGAAAAACCCAGTAACACTTTGCCCGACCCGGGATTCGAACCCAGGACCTCGTGCTCGGCAGTCGCGCTTAGCGACCACTAGACCAACGAGGCAGTCAAATTCAATATTATGTAAAATATCGCCACGTACCGCTTCTGCCATGTACCGTTAACCAAGTAAGTTATTCTTACAGTATTGACGATCACGGAACACTGAAATTTCAAATCCAGCTAATCCACATAAATTATCTCCAGACTAAATTAAGATAACTGTAGAAAACACTAAATTCAGAAACTCCAACTTCAAAACTAATTACGCTTTTTAATGCGCAGACGCCTTCGAATATCCCCGCTTATCTAATCATAGATTAATTCATGAACACAGACTCGACACGCCCATAATTCATGCACATTTTTAACGCTACCATTGAACCCACAAAACATAACTTCTTACTTCGACAAAGACATAAAACACGTAACAACAAGCCAAATGAACATTAGTAATTATGTAAATTATTTTTAAATTAACACTACAAACAAAACCGCACAAGATGGACGCCGGTTATTGTTCTATAATGTATTTCGTACACGTCATAAATGAGTTATTAATTTGTACTTTATTAACCTGCTATCATGGTAAACAATTCCTTGTTTAATGTTCCCCCCCCCCCCTTTCTAGGAATTTCTCCTGTATCGTGGGAGCGTTTCACAAATATGAAATACTAGCTACGCCCTACGACGTTACCCATTACATTTTTTCGGGATAAAAAGTAGCCTATGTGTTAATCCAGGGTGCCAGCTACCTCCATATGAATTTCCATTAAAATCCATTTAGTAGTTTTTAAGTGAAAGAGTAACAAACATCCATCCATACTTACAAACTTTTGCGTTTATAATATTAGTAGGGATTACATACACAAACACCCAAACTCGGGATTAACATCTGCAGATCACACAATTTCCTCAAAATTGAACCCGCCACCCGTAGCACAGCAATCCAACCGCTTAGCCACTGCGCCAATAAGTTAAATCAAAGATCCAGAAATAATGACGACGCGCCGAATTTAATTGGTTAGCGAGTTCTTTTTTACGATGTGACCTTTTCAATGTTAAAATAAATACCAAACATGTCGATTGCTTTAGCTACATTATCGAATATTTGTCGATGTTTCTTGGTGACTGCCTCGTTGGTCTAGTGGTTGCTAAGCGCGACTGCTGAGCACGAGGTCCTGGGTTCGAATCCCGGGTCGGGCAAAGTGTTATTGGGTTTTTCCATTAGGTAATTCTCAGTAGCAGCACGGAGTCTGGATTTGTGCCCGGTTGATGGCAATAGGCTCGCCCCCTATTACATTGGGACCTAAAAACATAACTGGCGAAATGTGGGTGCACCTCTGCCTACCCCTTCGGGGAATACAGGCGTGATGTTATGTTATGTTATGTTTCTTGGTATTACAGCCCTTATCATGAACTCTTGAACTAGAACAGTTTACGTTGTGGAAGCGAGACGCCACATTACACTGCACGTAGCGGCGTCCCACTTCCACATCGTTAACTGCCCCGCTTTAAAAGTTCATGGTAAGGGGGCAGTTCTGTATATCTTTTTCTACGTAATGTCTGGAATTGAATATTTGTTTTTTCCGCAATAGGGAACAGAACTAAAGAGTCGGTGATGGACATATACGGTTATTTGTTTTTCATTCCATTTTTAATGGAACCAACATATTTAGATATGAATCGAACTGTTTATAAAAAAAAGAAACACATTTTTTTGTAAAACATTGATAGCGTAGTAGTAGATGGATTGGATGTATGGTACAGTGGAAGATATAGCGTGATATTGTACCTACGATACACATTTTTTACTGTTTCTTATTTCAATTTTAATTAATCATTTACGACTCTGATGATCTCTATCATAATCATCATAATTGTAAGTCACTTATCACCAGTTACATGTCCTAAACTCATTCAATACTGACCAATCATTAATAAAATCATCATTCATTCACACTTTTAGTGCAAAGACAATTGAATGATTCATTTAAGACCGACTCAAAAAAAAAAGTAGAGTAACATCGCTCGTCCTCTCCACGCCTCTGTTCTCAAAAGGTGGCGTTCATTAATGAGGCGTAATATTTTCTTAATTAAATTACGCACTGGAAAAACAGCGTTATAAAACATTGTGTAACATTGCGGTCGTACATTAGGATAGATAAGCGATTGATTATTACTGTTTCCTTGTACTGCTAATGAGAGCTCATTAATACTTAATTAGAGAACAATATTGTTTGTACCTTTATGTACTGTTGAAGATACTGTTAACTTAATACTGAATAATAATGCGCACTTCTGATATGCGTGCTATGGCGTTTCGTTTCTTCAATGAATATACACATGCGACCTTTATATTTTTTACTCGCAGTTCACGGTGCGTGCAATATACAGCATGTTTTAATTTGGGATTTTGGACACCATGTACTACGAAGAATGTTTAATGCCTTTTTGTTTGTACTACATGTAACCGGTTGTCTTACTTATGAGAGTTATAAAGGAGAAATTACACACGCCACACGAGATTACGTATTTTTATTACTTTTACGTAAGTAATAATGTAACTTGCACATCTGTAATATATTAACACGTGGAGAGAAAACTATTTACTCTTTATTGAACTCATTACGCAGACGCATGAGTGTGGAATTTGGGATATTCAAATTTTAAATAGAGAAGGAATAATAAAAACTAAAACAAGTATATATTGCGGTTGAATTTAGGACTCTGACTGACCAGCCCCCTTACCATGAACTCTCAAAACAGGACGGTTAACGATAGCGGCCTCGCTTTAACAACGTAAACTGTCCTCCTTTTAAAGCTCATGGTAAGGGGGCAGTAGTTGTAATAATGGTCAAAAATAAAGTTCAACCGAAATTGTTTTAAAGCGATCGTTAAACAAATAATACTTATATCCCTCTTAGTTGCTATGCAAAATACTTCCGGTACTATTCCCCTCCTCGGAAGAAGACACTTGATTTAAACAAGGTTATTATACTAACGATTCGACGACAGACGATTTAAACAATCACAATAAGTAGCCACATCCATGTACGATTGCCGCGGTTATAATGTACACTTAAATTGATTGTATGGGTTTATTAAAACTGAAATTGAGATGGCAAGGACTGCTGCTACATCTATCTCTTTCTTTAGGTTAAGTGTTTAATAGTGTGCTCATGATTTAGCCTTCTAACTTAGCAGATATTAATATTTTGAGATAGCATGACACAAACACAATTACATCTGTAATCCTCGAAGTTCTGTTCATCATATTAAAAGTTCGATCTAGTTAGAAACGAACGTATGGCCATTTAAAAGCACACATCTTAAGCGTACTTGAACAATTTACTTTGTCATATTAGCCGAATATTATATCATCATCATCATCATCAGCCATAGGACGTCCACTGTTAAACAATATATAAGAATACTATTGAAGTTACCTAATAAAGTTCCAATTGATCAGTGTAAAATTGAATTGCCAAAAGCAGCATGGAATGCTTACAGAATAATTGATAAATTAATTGCAATAGTCTGCAGGCGGAACCTCTTAGCTATCATTACGTTATTTTGAGGAACGCGTTCGCAGGACAATTTAGTAGGGTCAATCAAACTACTGTAACGCATATTTGTTACGTACAATTTTATGACTACCAAGGAAAGAGACTGCTATGCAACACAGGCTACTAAGGCACAGGCACAGGGTATTAAGGGGTAAGTGCAGGATGCAGTGTCACTTTTATATTTTGTAACCTCTTCTTTCTAAATAAATAACCTTTACTTTAAACAGCGTATACTGCTCTTAAAGATGAGTGAAATCGGTTAAAAGAAGAATTAGAAAAGAGAATAAAAAGGCACATTAAGAATCGAGCTTTTCAATTTGGCTTTTTTTGCAGAATTCTCAACAGTCGATTACATTTAACAAAGTAAGTATTTAAAACCTCAAATATGTGTGAAAATAAGAAAGAGCCGATCTCAATCGTCGGAACGTGTTGAAAAAATACCGGAGGGAAGAGGAACGAAAAAAAGCAAGGATAGCGGAGAACGACTCGGAGTTACGAAACAAACAAGAGAAGGGTTAGGAATAGAGCCAATCTTTGATTCGAATTGTACTTCGATACAGATTCTTGTTTCACTGCGATGTACAAAAGTTGTTCGTCGATAGTATAAGATTATTTTTCTTCTTATCGTATGGTTGATGAATAACGTGGTGACAGAGTTTAAACCGCCTGAGTAGGCTTCTAACATGGCTTTACACAACGTTGGAAAATCTCTTAAATGTGCCGGTTTCCTCACGATGTTTTCCTTCACCGTTTTTAGCAACTGATATTAATTTATAGTACGCACATGAATTCGAAAAGACATTGATGCATCCGTTTAAACTTGCGAGTTGCGATCTCTGACTTGGTAATCCAACGGCCATAATACTCGCCTATACTTAAAATTTATTAAAAATATCACATTTCGGACGATTGAAGAAGACTTTTCTAGAACTATTTGAAGTTCAGATGGAACTTTGAATGCTTTTGTTTTTAGTTCTGCTCGACTAAGCATCGATAACATTTGAATACCGTTTCCATTTCAACCCCTTAGCGTTCAACCTAATAATTATGTTACACACACATATTTCATAATTATTTATCCAGATGTGATGCAGGTGATAAATGCCCCCATTGCATTTGTGCTAATGTATACTAGACGTACAATTTATTACTGTATTATTTAAATACAGTAGGCCGCTTAAGGGCTCAATAATTTTTGTAATATATAATGTTTATAATAATAGTTTTAGTTTTGTAGACTTTTGATGTATGGATTTTTTTTTAGACAAAACGAAACCAAAGGAAGTTGTTATTTGACTGTATGTATGTATGTACTATTTATAATTGGAGTGGGGTTTCTCATACGAATAAGAACTTCTCAAGGCAAGAAAGGAAGCGGGACGACGGTATTACCGTTTCGATTTAGTAACACATTAACTGCTGGTTCATCCATAATATCAGATTATCATTGATGTTCTATAATATACTTTACTGCCCCCTTACCATGAATTCTTAAAGTTGGACGTTTTCCGTTGTGGAAGCTAGACGCCACACCACACTGCACGTCGCTGCGTCTCGCTTCAACAACGAAAATGTCCTGCTTTAACAGTTCTTGGTAAGGGTCCTTATTCGTTCGGATCTGCATCTGGCCTTGTTACTCTACTACCTTCTTCTTCATTTAATATCTTGATGCCTGTATACATCAGATAACAATATAATATTATTGTGCCACGTCATATCATACTATTTTTACTTAAAGTCATTCACGCAGTATCAGATAAGAGAATTCTGATGCCGTTTGGTACTTATTAGGTTGGCGGTAACTGGTGTTCGTGCTAAATACGACACGGAAATCAGATGTCGATCCGACCGTGTGTACAGTCGGTACTAAAAGTTGGTGCTTAAATTTTAAAGGAAGAGTTAAAGCTTAACGGCGACTTTCTTTGCTCACTGTACGTAGACTGAATGAACTCTTGTAGTACTCTCAAGCGTGTCACGTGGTTTATAAGATTTTCTTTAAGACTTTGTAAATAAATAAGTTCGATAGTTTTATTTGTTTTTAATTCTGCAAACTTTGGTATTTAGGTGCAAGTAGAGAAGCTACTAGGTAGAGACAGTCTCACTATTATCCTTGTTATCATCATCATCATCAGCCGGAACACGTCCAATGTTGAACAGAGCCCACCTTATTGGAGCGGAGGGGGGGTTAGCCATAATCCCCACGGTTGGCAAGTGGCTTGGGAATCGCAGGTGGTGAAGTTACATAAGACGCTGCTGCTCATCTTGGCATTATTTGATTCCATGTTTATACGAAAAAGAAAAAGCTATAAGTGTTCCATTCAATAACGAGCCAGACATGCCAATTGAACATTACAGACGTGGCTACTGAAGGGTTAGAAAAAATAACTGCACGTCAGTCAAAGAAGTCATAAAGCTAAATACTGAGCTCACATGCGTAGCTCATTTATACATTTTAACCCTGCCTCTACTAATTTAGCCGTCTTAGTTTAGTGGATTTTGGAAGCTAAATAAACGACAATGAGTGAGGCTAATTTTAGAACAATGTGTATCATCTTATAATGCGTCAACTATTATTTAGACTTTGGCAACTTCTAAGTATGGATGGCTATAAATAGGATTAATTAAACTCATTGAGTCGCTGCGAATTATTTTAGACTGCGGTTTTTATTTTTAATTCAGTATCTAACAATTATGCTTTGAACGTTATTTCGTTTTGAGAATAAGAAGGAATACTCGTAGTTTTTGTTACTCTTATATGTCGACAATCTGATTTGTGCAGTGTCTAAGTGATTGGACTGCGCTAAGGGTTGCGGGCACAAAAAATTGTGTTTCGTAGATTTTTTTCTCGAATCGACGGTGATGAGACATTAATAGGTTGGGGCGACGTTTTATTAAAAAAAATATTCACACTGTGACCATTCTTTATAATTTTTAAGGACTTATTTTCAAAACCTTCATGACTCATATTGTTTTTGGAAATTATATTCATGACGAAAAACATCAACAATTATTATGCCTTTTTACCTGTAATTTTAATCTATTCCAATGACGGTCAGAAGTCATTCATATGTAAGCTGGCCTGTTTAAATAAGGTAAATGATAATTTATATGTTAATCATTTTCCTGTTATTTTACGCGTTTATTATTATGTTTATAGAACAATCTTCTATAACGTAGGCATTAATTACGAAACCGATGCGATATAACCAATAGTCATACCTAATTGAATTCTAATTTTATAAAAAAAAATTAAAAAGTCCAAAAGTATATAATTTACTAAGTCATCTGTTATATTTTATTTATTACAAAACATACAATACTCGATACAAACATAGGTTCTATTCGATCTAAATAGCTAAATATGCACACAAAGTCACACCGGTTTCCCAGAGGGTTAAGCTAAACATAACTTCTAAGCGAATACTCAAACTCAAAGCGAATACTTCTATACGCACACTAATAGCGCGACTCTACTCAGCTCTAAATGGTTACTTACCAAAAACAAAAGCCTCAGTAGACGCTGATGACTAACACTCAAGTATTCCCGATCTCCGACATAATGTACATCATCGAAAGGGTTAAATCGATCCCATTCATCAACGTCAGTACAAAAATGCTATTTCCACACAAAATTAGGCACTCACCTATACTTAGACGATTTTGCGAACAATCGTATCCCAAGACTAATAACTACCCAAATGAAGGGTTGTAAGCGCTCCGAATTTTAATGAAATATTTGATTTATGCCCACCATGAGCATCAGGTAGCTTATTATAAGAATATATCATTAAACATTACATATATAATTAAATCGAAACTTAGCCGCGAGCTACCCCAATTTGGAGCCGGCCGCTGCATTATAATTTTAATAAAATTGCCCGTGGTCCAATAAAAAAGTAAAAAAAATAATGTAATAATAAGAAAATTATAACACATCTGATTGATGTATTATTTGGTAATTTATTGGGTGTAATTACATCGTGTAATAATGGTCGATAATACTGCGAGCCGACGGAGTGAGCGAACGATTTATTAGTATTTATTAAAGTATGAATTATTGTATAATTACTGGGATGGGTGCTTCCAAACTAAACAGAGCGGTTGTTTTAGGGTTGAATTTATGGGCAGTTCTCGGAGTCGATCTAATCGTGCTTGTTTGCGATGGAACTCGGGCGCCTCGGCAGTTGCTATAAAACTATGTCGATGAGTGTGGCGGGTAGGTTGAGCCAGCCTAAACCAGAGTAATGATAACTCAATTTTGATGTGAATGTGTTATTGTATTGCTCTAGTTTCGGATAAGAATATTTATTACGGACAGAAGCGGTTTTTGAGTAAGTTGTGTGAGCATTTGAGTATACCAGAATTGTATTGAGCTTTGAATGAAAACATAGATTACTGAGGAAGTTATATTATGTTTGTTTTTCAATGATCAAGATTTCTTCATTGGAGTAGGTATAGGGATATTATAAATATTCTTGATACTTTAAATATTGTTTACATTGAGTAACATAGATCGTGAAATATATTTATTTGTAACAAAAAAAACAAGATTAATATTTTCCCTTCAGGCACTTATTATATGTGTGGTCGTCAGTAATCCTATAATTGATTTTGACAAACAACTCACATCGTTAAATCGATAAAATTTAATCGATTCCATATGTCAAACGGCGGCCCATCACTCAGTAAAACTAATTCAGTTGATCCAGCAATCGAGTTACGTATCGATAAGCAAGATCGATATAACATCGAAAGAATTAACTTTACATAAACAAACATTTGTTGTCGATGGTAATAGTTTTAACAGGCCCTTAATGCTACACACGTCGTTACGGCGATCGTACTTAAGATAAAATAGTTTACAGATGCGTACGAAAGCTGTTATTCCGCGCTTCACATAATTTATGCATTGACAATTTTAATTACACCAACCGTATGCAAGTTGGTTTTTATAATGAAGCCGAATGAATTTAAAACTTTCACCTTAATTATTGTGTTTAAAATAAGTTCTCGTTTTGTTAGCTGGATTTTTTGTGAAATTACATTCGGATTTCTGTTTGATTTTGCTAAGAAATGATTTTATTTTGAACAAATTATAGTTTGAATATGTACTAAGTACCTATCTGATTAATCATGCTACTATATTGTTATATGAAGTTTCAAAATGAAAAGTACGTTCTTACAAGTATTTCTAAGTTCCTATTTAGTTCTTGATTGCTTAAACTAAGTCCCCTAAGCGTTCATCAAGTCTATTGTGATCTACAAATAAACTGTGCCTAACTACAAGCTACGTACCGGAGCCACTGGCAAATAGGAAGTCCCTTTGTAGGGAGGACGTCTTCAAGTAGGGGTAAAACAGCTTGCCGCCGTCCTGGGGACTGCCGCCGCAACTGTACAACAAGAAATTCTAAAGTAATAGCATGTTACAAAATAAAATAATATGAAAACGGAAAAAGTCAAGTTGATGCAATAAACTCCAATATCCCGGCAGCCCGCATCTTCCCGCCTAGACTGTTTAGAAAGGACTTCTCAAGCGGGGTCCTCCACGCCGGGGCGGAGGGGGGGAGGTGCAAGGAGCGCGCGGGGCCTGCGCGATTTTTCACCCAAGACCACGTGTTAGTCACGTGCACGGAAACTTTTTGGCGAAGTTTTTCCATGCGAGCCCGCGTTACGCGTTCCTTTTTCATTCCTCGACGTCGCAGCCTCCCACTTCGCGGTTTTATTTCTTAGCGCGTTCGCTCTACGAATTACATCGACTCTGTTTTATGGACTCTATTATTTCTGTAGTTACGATACTTTTTATAGACGTATAATTTGAAAAATTAAACGCGCGTAATTTTTGAATTTGTTCGAAACCGTTTTGTCGGTTTAAACAAAACCATTTTAAAATTCGAATTGTAGCCGTTTAAGTACCTATTCGGAAAGATTAGAACTTATGGATATTAAAAATTAAAACACGTTGATTAGTTCCAAATTTCGGAATGATCATTAATATTGATTGATACGAGCCGTGTCTAACACTCATAAAATTTATTGATTATCGACATCAGATTTCACCCACAGACAAGGGAATTAATAATAACGTAATAGTAATAAAAGCCGCTTTCTCAACACAATGCATCACTAGACTAAACCATTTTGCAATCAACATATCAACTAAACCGTGTCTAGAAAATTCTTAATTGAACTAATGAGAAGTAATTACAATTTTTATTGCGGCCATAATGATTACGATGCCTTAAAATAATAAAAGCAATTAGACATTGATGGGCGTAGCGGAGTAGTTTATGGTTGTCTCTGTCGCTCTCGGCGAGCTGGTCGGCAAGTCGAGGGGACACCGCGATCAGATGTAATTGTTTGAACGGTTATAAAAGTTGATGTCAGAGACGGTGTTCTGTTTGTCGTAAAATGGCGAGATGTTTCCATTTCCAACGTTTTAATGTTAAAAAATAAAATTATGTTTGTGCCTTATATACAAATCGACGTCGATTATTGTAGCTTGTACCAATTGTACAATCTAAATATTAATCAAAGCCACAGAATTTTAATGACCGCGTGTACAATTAAAATGACTGATTCATAGCAACGAAGTTGGGATACAATTGAGTCACGTGAGATACTCTAATTAGGTACAATGGACTAAGAATTCAAAGGAATAAAATGATGTGATCACGTCTAAATACAACTAACGAATAGATTAGTCTTTGCCAATGTTGAGGGGCTTAAATTTGGCGCCGTTGTGGTTTGACGTTCGAATGTCAATAATTTTGAAATTAGAATAATAAATTAGAATTATACATTGCCAGTTTTATATAGATGAACATTGTCTATCGTTTATAATATTAGGTGCGACTTTTGAAATACGATTTATTCGTTTTTGGAAGGGCATGTACCCAAAAATTAAAACTAATTCGTCATCAATTTTCTTTTAGTGATAAAGAAACAATTAGTTTGGTTGTCAGAGATGTTATTTATTATAAAACTGGTAGAGTTTCATGAATAGTTTTATATTTTCTCTAAAAATGCATAGACTTTTAAACAAAGTTTTGTGTTTGGAAAGGTTTGCAATATGAATAATTTTTTTTGAACTTATCATCAATTTTACTTTTGTACTGTAAAGATAATCATATAATTTGTTAATAAGCAATTAATGCAATACCTGAATAAGTTTTACTTAGTTAGAGGTTGAGCTGTACTTTTAAACGATTCGAATAAAGTAATTTTTAATTTTGGAACAATATCATAGACTTTCTTATTGTGATTAACAATAATATTATTTTTGTTATGAAGTTTGCAATGTAGTTTGGTATATATTGTTTTAGCTTTACTTTTTATTAGGCAGAGAATATTAAACTAAGGTTTATAGCAACATTTACCTACATTTGAAGTTATATCTCAAACTGTTATCAGTATAATACAGTGCAAAAAAGCAGTTTGGTAGAGCTAATTTAACAAATTAAATTCTTTAAAAAAAACTATAAAAAAAATTAAATTCCTTTTTTACCACATTCCGTTGTTTTTATAAATAATAATTTATATTTTTTCTATTAAACGATTACCTACAGCTTAATTTAATAAAACGTAAGCAGGTAATGAATATAATAACTCTCCTTTCAAACCCTTTTAGAAAAACATGAAAATGTGTTCTTGTGTAACACAGACTACTGGAAAAAACCGACGTAATCTGCGCAAGAGCATGTTTAGATGCAGAAAAAGTTATCGTGCAATCAATCTGTATAATCATATTTTAGTTGTAATATCTTTCGCGTTCGTCTATTATTTGTGGATTTTCTTTTGTTTTTTACTGTCATTATTTATGTCTTCGGTAATACGATCTTCATTTATGCTTTTGGCGTAAAATTTTTTTGAGTTTAGATTTTACTTTTTTGTTTTATAAATCTTTATGTATTGCTTAATTGATTGAAATCTTTTTTGTTT
The DNA here is from genome assembly GCA_946251915.1 of Abrostola triplasia. Taxonomy (NCBI): domain Eukaryota; kingdom Metazoa; phylum Arthropoda; class Insecta; order Lepidoptera; family Noctuidae; genus Abrostola; species Abrostola triplasia. The sequence continues at coordinate 9,188,601 of OX276432.1, read as the reverse complement.
CTTAGATTTACTTGTGACGAGTGCGATGAATTTACTTGGTATGTGAAGTGTCAATCTTTTTGGTTATTTAAAAAAAAATGACATTTAGGTAGGTATAGATTTTGATAGGATTCAAAAGTCATTATAATATGTATAACTACAGATAGATAGATTAAATTATATTTTATCTTCTCATCATTATGATATAAACCTAATTATACAGTAAGGATTAATTACATTTTATTACAGTGAAACCTGTGGTCAGAATTAAAATACTTTTTAATAACGAAAATTAAAATTCAGTGTAAAACTATAAGCGAGTGATTTTTATCAAAAAATAAGTGGGTGATAACAAAATGATGTAATGAATAACGATACAGCTAATATCATAATAATGAGAAAATTAATGATGTAGCAATAAATTCATGGTCTAATGATAATGCACCTGCCTTTATCGTTACCATCAAATTACTTTTCAAATTAGGTGTTGAACTCAAAATGAATATTCAAATCTCTTGTTACCAATTCTTTCCACGAAAACATTTCTCTGTCATACAGATAATAACGCCTGACAGTTAAGTTTACTCTGAAAATCAATACAGCCTACGAAAAAAAGTTGTTCAAAGAAATAAATAAAAGTAAAAAAAATACCTACAGAAAAACGCGACACATGTATTTGAGCCAATCGGCTGTTTGTTGGCATCGGTCGCCCCGCCCCGCGTAACTTTTCCTCTTTGGCACGTCAAAAATATACCCATTCCGTCATTTTCCCGATACGTGCGAAAAACTTTTTTTAATCGTATGCGAAAACTTTTTTTATCCTTCTCGCACATTCTTATTTAATCTATTATAACTACATTAGTTGTTAATTGTATATAATATTGACAATTAACTTGATAGTAAATTATTTTATTTCATGCAAACTTTTTTTAATATGCCAGTTCAATTGATGTTTCGTAAATATAGAAATAAAATAATCAACATAATTTTGACGACTCGTACGACGAAAATATTCCAATAACTAACACTAAAAGTAAAAAACTTTTAAAACAACAGAAAAAAGTTAAATTAAATAGTTATATCAATGCAAAAGTGAACACTTACAATATCCCAGAAGCTAAGTTTTAGTAGTTAGAGCTTTAGATTTGTTTTCGTAGCAGTGACGTTGTTAATTAGTCGGCGCTCGCTGATTCATCACTTTATAGCGTCTCAGCGGCTAGTCCAAGCCAATAGTTAATTACTACACTGCAAACACGATACCAGCTTCCTTCAAACAAAATCCATGTAAATAGTACAACAACACTAAGTCCGATACCCGAACGCACTCAAAAGTTTCAAATCAGATTGACAGAAGACGCGCGAAACGTTTTTTTTTTCAACTGTCAAACGTGACACGAACAAACGCAGGTACGGCCGTCCACGTCAGTACGCTGACGTTCACTAGTCGCGACTCGGCGTAAGTCGAGGAGAAGAAGGCAGCGGTCTCGGCCAACACGCCTTTCGTTCGTCTCTCTCTCGCGCGGCTATGCCCGCCCGACCATTTTTACGGTTTAACCGACTCAATTCAATTCAACTCAACTCAATTGTCGTGGCGCGAATGCCTTTGCACTGGACGCTAGAGTGAGACGTATAGCTTTCGCCTTATTTCAGTGGCTGGGTTTCATTAAATTCCATTTAATAGTTTTAGCTAATGTAATTTAGAGTTGCGCCTCAGTATTCAGATCCAGGTGTTGAAATGTTCATGTTACATGCGTTTGAACTAAGAATCTGCGTTCGGAAAAGCGGAATAGAGCCTTAATCTTAGTTTAAGACGCAGCTGTGGGCACGGATGTGTCCGTTTCGCTCGCGCCACTATCGTCCGGCGGGCTCGAGGCACGCGCGCGAGCGAGACGTCCGAGCGCCGATAGGCGTAACCGATTCCATCGGCTCTCACTTCTGGGTGTGTAAAGTTTTAGGCCGAAACATGTAAAAATGCATCTTGAAAAAAAGTTATGTATTAAAAAAAGAAGCTTAGTGCGAGGTGGGGGGACATTAATGCTGGCGGGAGGTGGCGAGGATGGCTTTTTTCGCATGCTGTATTTTCGGGGGTGTTCGCGTAACTGGACAATGCATTATCGAGCAGTGCCGGCGAATCGGACGCATCACCTTAGTGGCCCATTTGAACTCGAAAACAACTGGGTTTGAATGGAATATAGCCAGTCCGGTGATATAATGGCTATGCCACATTTCGAATAGATTCAGAACATGTTTCTGGATGAACACGACCTGGGTACATTGTAGTATAAACGAAACAAAAAACATTAAACGCAATTAAAAATTTCACGGACTTCAATTATAAGTATCCAAAATGAGTAACAATCAATAAATACGCCATAAAATGATTTGAGTGTATCATCGAATTGATTTCTTGATCTTCAAAAAAAGCATGATTAATACGAATAGAAGAATATCAGGTGCAATGCACTTATAAAATTGAATTTCACGTGTCAATTGATTCCAGCGTTGGTTTCATATGAAGTATCTGACCTTTTTTCTGTTAATGCGTCAAATATTTTACCAGAACAATTATATTTTCATCAAATTCTGTAACAGTTACGTCATTTTTGTCGGTTATTAATTAAGCAATATTCGGCTTGCCTTAACTACCTCCACAGACATAACGTCTGCAGCGAATGAATAACTTTTTAATTAGGATTTTTTCTATACCATAATTTCAACAATCTTCAAAAACAGCCCATCAAAGAATAATATGTTAAACGTTTTTGATAAGTTTTCTAGCCAATCTCTTACTCGCAGACTGTGTTAAATGCAACCAACTCTACTTCTAATATCCTAGCTAGAAGCTTCTAAGTCAGCGATCTTAGGCAGAATTTAATTCGAGAAACGAAGGAAGAAGCCTTTGAATCACAAAGTGCATAACTTCTTGCATATCTATGTAGAGTCAACCACCCATATTACATCTTCATTATCATTAACTTTTACGTGACCCACTGAGGAAAAACCTTCTTCCTTGAACGCCACTCTTTCTTGGTTCGGTACTTTTCCATCCAGATCTACTTCCTACATGTGCATTAAAGGAAACTATTGTAGTACATAATAATAACAGCCTATAACTGCCCCACTGCAGGGCAAAGGCCTCTTCTCGTATAGAAAAGGATTGAGCATTGATCACCACGCTAGCTCACTGCGGGTTGGCGATTTCAGATAATTAAATCCAGGTTTCCTCACGATGTTTTCCGTCACCGTTAGTCATGTCTTAGAAGAACTAAGAAATTATTTATAACATTGAAAAAGTCACATTGATACTTGCCCGGGTTTGTACATGCAACTTTGTGCATACCAATCCAGTATGTTAACCACTAGGCACGACATTGTGGTACATAATTATGACTGAATATTCAAAACTAAGTTTGATCTAGCGAGCCACATTAAGGCTCACCAAAGAAGGTGACTTCAGGGGTCGCCGTTGTCGAAAAGGACAAGGAGGACTATACTATACTTCTTACGTCTACATTAAATGAGCCTTCAAGATTGACAATACTAAATTTCTTGACAGTTAGTCCCACTATCAACCGTCTAACTCAGGCTTTCCCTGGCTATTGCTGTACAACTTATTTTGACCTAAGAAAAAGAGACTTCTAACGCAATATACATTTGAGAGATAAGATCTAATGTTAGTTTAAGTTGTAAAGTCTTGAAGACTAGCGTGGTTGAAATTTTGAGGTGATTCATGATTAGAATATCTAAAGCTATGTTACCACCGTCTTAGTCTTCCAAATATCTATTCTTTATTCAATTCTTTTTCTTTTCATCGTATGGTTAATGAACAACCTGGTTTGAGAGTTTAAACAGCCTGTAGGCCTCTGACATGGTTTTACACGCCTTTGAAAAATCTCTCAAGTGTGCCGGTTTCCTCACGATTTTTCCCTTTACATACCGATTATTTTTGGGTTGAATAACTGCCAATTAACGTAATCCTGAGTGTACAGACTTACAGAGTCCTGATTATCCAAAACTAGTCGGTATTTTTGAGTGTATTCTAATACCGGCGGCGGCTTTATATTTAATTTGAATAAAACTCATTTTTGTTGGATCCTATATGACTTACAAGTTCATCCAATAAGAACCCATCTGCAAACTCATATAAACTTAGTTCTATGCAGACACTGATGCCAGAAGAAACCAAAATACTAACCTCTTCTGATAACTGTTCACTCTATAATAAAAACACTTAATGTTATATATGTAGCTAAATTAAGTGCTCTTTAATTAAGAATATGTACTGATAGTTAGATATGACTGTAATTGGTATACCAAGAAGGTTAAGGTCGAAGATACCAGCTGAAGAGAGTAAGAACATGTAGAGATTGCTTTGACTGCCCAGTTCCTTTGTAATAAGAATAAATATTGTATAAGAAACACTCGATATTGTAGCATGAAATAGAACGATGTTCATTGTTCATATTTGGAGTTTCGTCTTTGAAATTACAGGATTACAAAGACCCGTAACAGCCTTCTAGACTTACCTTCTATTCAAAGATTATTCGATTCATAGAGTATTAGACGAATAAGTATCCAATTTCGATCCTAAAACTGTATATTAAAAATACTAATTAAAATACCTTGCAAACTAATAAATGATTCCCCAAACTTTTTATAAACTTCATAACAATTTCCAACTGGATTATCGAGAAACCTTGAGTTAGTAACATGAGCTCGGGCCCACCCGCGGGCGTTAGCTAGTTAATCAATAATCTGCTTGACCACTCATATCAAAGAGGCTCCAACTGTAAAAGCTCTAAGTAATCGTATTAGGCGATGTTGGCCAATATGTAAACTGGAGACTAAAGTCACGTTTATATCGACAGAAGTTGGAGATAATTTTGAGATTTACTGAACGTTCTACTGATTCTAGATGTTTGTCGTACATTGAACATTTTGTTTCTGAAATAAATTGTAAATTGAATAGTAATACAGCAATGTATACTTTTAATTACAGCGATGTAAAAAGTATAGCGTATCAAATTGTATCATTAGTGTTTTGTCTGAAGAAAGAAAAGAAAAAAAACAAGAAAACCGTTTTACTAAAGTAAATGATACATTCACGTTCCATTCACAAAAACAGTCATAATTCAAATAAAATTTTAATCTAATAAAATAATGGGTGGTTGTACGATATGTGCAGCTCTGCCTACCCCTTCGGGGAATACAGGCGTGATGTTATGTTATGTTAAAATAATTAATTAAATTATCTTACTACGTTAGGTTCACAAATTATCATATTTGTTAATGATATGACAATTAATAAGTAAGGTTTTACATAAAACAACTCAGAAATACTATTTAGGAACACATTAAAATGAGTCATCTAAATACTTTTTCATCTCAAAACCTATCATTCAGCTCCAAAAACTTTTTCTAAAACGCAGGTACAGGCTGGGATTCGATCATACAAACTAAACATTTGTAGAGTCTGCAGTCATTATTTCGTCTGGGGGAGTTTGCCAGTCAGTTCGGGACTCCTAGTGTTTGTGCGTATGTAATATTTATGCTGTAAACTCTGTTGACAAAACAGTCTGCGAATCGTAAAAATAGGCAAATAAAAGTTCAGGTATGTCGCATGTACTACGTGTAAATTTTTTTATATCTATTTTTACCAACTGTAAGCTTTGCCTCCGCAAATCCCCTTTTGATGTTGTTGTACCTTTATTATTCAGCCAGAATTCGTATTAATTGTTTAAATCGATGTTTTCACTGAAATTAAAATTTATTTCTTTACGCTTTTTGTTTAATTTTTTTTTTAAATACTTTTTTTCTAAACTTTTGAAAATAATTCGAAAAGCGTCGAGTTTAAAAATACGTCGGAGATCAAATTGAATTAAAATATTTAAATTCATTTTTTCATGATGACAATATAGTTTATTAGTTTAATTCAAATCATTGACAACATATACATAATATACACATTTAAATTCGACCTACTACTTAAAACTTAAATATCAAAAACTCACAAAAAGCTATCTAAAAAAATAAACTAGAATTAAAAAACATCAAAGTATTCTTCCTCAATGTTTAATATTCGCGTTAGTATCAGAAACTAATATAATAAGTAACAACGAGATAAATTTATTAACAGATAATTTTCAGGTAAATATAAATACTAAGAAACCTAAAAACTAAATTACAGCTGAATTAAAACCTGGATTAACTTTGGATATTAACTTCCTTTACCTACAGCTCATCCTACAATTGCCTCCTATTTGATGTTTCTTAAAGACTCTACAGTGACGTAATACAGCCTTCTATGTCCTCAACAGTGACGTCACACGTCTTGACAGTGCAACTTGCGGCCTCTTGCGGGTTATTGAACTAACAACGCCACCAGTCGTGCGTAATTGTGATATTGAAATCCGACACGTCAGCAATACCTGTAGCTTCCTCAGTCTTGAAGCATCTTGGTACTTGACCTTGGTACTAAAGCGTAATGTGACAAGTTCAAGACTGGTTGAATACTATACAAAAAGTTGGTACTCATTATTTAGTCTAGATATGGTCGTAAGTCTGCGCAAATGTCGCAGCATGATTCGATGATCATCTTGAATCGGAAAATCTTGATTCTATCGTCTGCTTTGTTGATTCTTCTTAGCAAGTTGAGTGTCTAATCAAAGTTATATTACTGTAAAAAATTCAAATCGCATAGGGTTTTACTAAACTTACTATTAGATATCTCAAACTCGCCTGTAAACGCGCCCTAGGACCGCAAGTTGGTGCATTCTACGCACATTATCGATGTAATGCAATCACCATCGACCAGCTACCATCGCCGGCGCTTCCTAATGACATCAACTTGACTAGTTAGCTGCTAAAGGTACACTTTATTCAATCAAGTGTTAACTAATCTATGAAATGTGTATGAGAAAATTTGGATACGACACGCGAGTGCAGCTTATGAGTTAAAGCAAGATTTATAGATAACAATATAAGTACTAAAATAGAAAATAAACAAAGCTTTAAGCTAAAAGAAATGCTTTTCAAGGAACTCTATCAGCTCTGCGTGTTAGTTTGCTTAATTTTAAGTAGGTACCTATGTTATTATTTTACAAGATCGCCTTCTAGGAAGAAATATATTTATTGTAGAGGAAATATTGTAGAAACTGAGCAGTATTTTTTAAAGGAAAATAACACTCCTTCTCTTGGAAAAAGTAATTAATATGTGGTGACATTATTTTATACATTAGTAGCTGCTCCCCGCGGTGTTACCCGCTACATTTTTGTCAGCTATCTCCATATGAAATTTCTTCAAAATCGGTCTAGCCGTTTGAGCGTGAAGAGGTAAAAAACATACAAACTTTCGCCTTTATAATATTAGTGTGAAATGATTTTAAACCATAAACATGAACAATGTGAACTTTATAGTTATAAAAGAATATCACATTACTTATTTAAAATCTATTAACTCAAATATATATGTAGCCAAGGGCAAGTTGAATAATTGACAAGAAAGAAAAACAATCGACACAAAAATAAATTGTAACAAATCGATTTAAAGAATCGAGACACAGTCTAAGGTGAGACGTCGTACATAAATAGCTGGTTGACGTCACAGCTTCAAATCCAACCAAGTTGCAACGGACGAAAGTTGGCTCTTCGATTAATAATTGATACTCTGTGAGTTACGTGTACCGATTTGATCGGCTATCGAATTGCTATCACCAATTGTTTTTTTATACACTTATTCACAAAACGATACGCCCTGGTTACATGTTATTAAATACCACCTAACACCTTTGTATGAAGACAGTTACTGCATAATTTTTATAAGAATTCAATTTTGGTAACCAGAATACTCGTATAAAGCTCCTAGGAATTTTTATTTTCATTTCCAATTTAATTTCGACCAAATTAAATTGGAAATGAAAATCGTCCAACTGGTCAATTTTTCTTCTTTCATTCTTAAAATCGGGTCGGTCCCCTTAGGTAACAAATATTATAGTTAGAGTTAAGCTTTATTAGCTACTGCACGGAAAAAATATACTTGGAACGCTAGTATCTAGCTAAATGTGAATACTCATTAACAGCTCTGCTTTCTGTCCGACCTTTCAGAAATGCTACATGAAGATGTATTTACGTTTCAGCAGAGAGTAACAAGGCATAGAAGTAATTGCATATCTCTAACAACATATCATCACTTGTGTATTCCCAAAGGGGTAGGCAGAACTGTATCATCATCAGCCCGTTACAGTCCACTGCTAAACTGCTAGGCCTCTCCCAACTGCGTGTAGTACACCCACAATGCGCCAGTTACATTATAGGTCCCAATGTAGGCGAGCCTATTGCCAATAACCGGTCACAAATCTAGACTTCGTACCTAAAAGAAAACCTAATAACAATTTTCAACCTACCCGGCAATCGAGCCCAGGACCTCATGCTCAGTACGCTATGTGACCACAAGACCAATGAGGCAGTCAGTTGTATATCTCTACCTTTCCCCATTACTTAAAGCCTTCTTGAACATGTTCGGATCTCCCAAAGCAGCGCTCTACTACAACGCGATCCGTGTCGCACATACACTCTGCATGTGTAATCTTTAATTCAACAGGTTATTGCACGTGCAAGTTTAAAATCAACCCGTGACTGCATTAGCTTTGTTTATAGGCTATATAACTGTAGTGCACCGTAATTGCACGGACGTAAGGTCGAAATTGCAGTACCAAGTAATATAAATACGAAAGATTGTGCGTTTGGATATTTGATGGGAATTTGAATATTTGGAGGCTTCGATTTCAGCTGTTGGTTACTCAATCACTCAGTATAATTTAGATGTTTGCATGTGTGGAATTTGGTAGAGATTAAAAACCGGCTGTTGATAAATAGTATAGGTAATTTGGCAATATTATATATGTAGGCAAATAATATTGCAAGATTATGATGAAACTAGCTGCGCCCCGCGGTGTTACTGCTACTTCCATACCAAACTTTATCAAAATCGTTCCAGCCGTTTGAGCGTGAAGAAGTGACAAACATACACACTCAAACTTTCAATTTTTTTTTTAAATAAAACGTCGCCCCACACTAGGAATTTCTCCTGTATCGTTGCGTATGAGTTTCACAAACATGAAATATCACAAACACCCAGACTCGGGACAAACATCTGTGGTTCGCACAAAGTTTTGCGGGAATCGAACCCGCAACCCTTAGCGCAGCAGTCCAATCACTTAGCCACTGCGCTAATCAGGTCGTCCACCTTTATAATATTAGTGTGAGGTAATAGGTAATAGGGTAATAGGGTTTGTAGAAGTGTAAGTACACTCATACACAATTTTAGAACCTATTCTACATAGCCTGCTACCGAGAATTTCCTAATAGATCCTTCCTCTGGGATCAGATTTCCTCCGGGAAACGAAGAAGTCTCATCACGTTTGAAATACATCCCTAAATTTAATAAAGTTGTAGTAGTCCAGTAGTTGACTTATTTCCACTAAATAGCATTCAAACATGTGTGCGTGAGTTGCACTCATGTTTCACACTCACACATGCATATTTAATTGATAATGACAGATCGTTGACGTAATCTAACTGTCATTTATTGTTTTTTTGTTTATGGCTAAAATCTATGGTCAAAATTAGAAAATATTGATATTATTTGTCGTTGTTCTCTATTGTCTTACTGAATGTTAAATACTAAGTTTGAGAAGTGTGAGATTTGGTTTACCAAAGTTTATATTAAGGAGAAGTTTAGAAAGCTAATATTAGTATCATAATTAGGGTCCAATTATGGCGCAAGCCACCCCTAGTATTACTTAAGTAATAGGCTCGATTGGACCTAGAATGCTTTTTTCATAAAACTTCGCCCTACTCTAGAAATTTCTCCTGTATCGTGGCTGCGTTCCACAAACATGAAAAATCACATCCAAAAACATCCAGACTCGGGACAAACATCTGCGGTCGCACAAATTTTTGTCCCGTGCGGGAATCAAATTCGCAACCCTTAGCGCAGCAGTCCAATCGCTTTGCCACTGCGCCAATCAGGTCGTCAATTAATATTATATAATATTATTCTTCAGAATGTGGTACACAATAAATCATTTTTCATTACTCAATACTCAATACTTTATGGCATTCCATAATAGTAAATAGATGGACTTATAATAGTACAGATCCATGGACTCTGTCGGGCACAACAAAAAGCGGTGAGAGGAAGAGAGTTAACCTAATTATTTACATTATTATAAACTTATATCTAGGTATGTAATTTGTTCTAATAAGTAGACTATATCTATATATTGTAAGTACGTATGTTGTTATTATGGATAATACATCTACCTATTATTCCTCATATTAGATAACCCGTTTACTGCCTTTCAATAGCAATAGCCTTTTCACAATACACGTAGCAGGTACGGTGTTAGATCTATAGTATTCTGGGGCCTAGGTCGAGGCTAAAAACTAATCCGATACAGAACTAATGGATTGATGTCGGCTCTTGTTAAGTACAAGACAAGTTAAGAAATAATCCAGTTATCATGACATGACTATTTTATCTACACATATTGCCAGAGGTATTGCACTTCCAATTGTTTTCAAAGATATCAAGAGTATTAGGATTGTTTCGTTGGTCGATTAGTCGCTGAGCGCGACTGCTGGGCTTGAGATCCTGAGTTCGAATCTCGAGTCGGGCAAAGTTACTGAGTTTTTCCAATAGATAAGTCATAGTAGTACCACGGAGTCTGGTTTTGTGCCCGGTTGATGGCAATAGGCTTCCCTCTACTTTAGGACTAATAACATAATTGGTAAAATGTATTGTAGATATGTGCACCTCTGCCTACCCCTTTACCTAGACATGCAGCACGCCTGTATTCCCCATACAGGCGTGCTGCATGTCTATTAATTATAACAATATATTAATAATAATATTATATAGTTAAGAATTAACACTGGCTTCCGTGTAATACATTGTCATGAAAGTTAAAGTTGAATAGTACCATTCTTTTGACGTTACTGTAAGAAACAAACATCAAGTATCAGCTTCCTAAACTAGGTATCTATAAACCCACATTTTTCAGACTGTGTTAGCTTTAAAAATCGTATTATATATATATATATATATGAATACACGTGTTAAATCCCAGTCGAGTGCATTGAGAATCATTGGAAGGTAATGTAAGTGTTGTTAGATCGTCTGCAGCGCCACGGTGACCTATTTTCGTTAACTGGTCCTAACTATTTGCAGATGATAACAGTCAACTGTTGAAGACGCTGTAAACTTATTACGAGTGTCTACGTATTCATATGGAAGTGCGTTTTAGTTCGATCTTTAAAATATTAGTTCTTTGGATACAACTTTCTAGGGATAATACATTTTTTACTGCTTAGTTTCTTATTAGTTGCCCTTTGGCTTTATTTTTTTCATTTCTTCGCCTAGATTTACCAGCGATTATTTTTATAAAATTATTTCAGATTTTTGCTGAATACATCCACTTTCAATTCAGAGGTGACAGATATTATATAAATTTACTAAAATTAAGAAAAATACTGCCTAAAAATATAGGCGAAGTACAGTACCTATCTATAAATATCAACCCAAAGAGATCAAATCGACAACAAAATAAACACAACGCAAAACCCTAAAACATCTTCATAACCATGAAACATTTAAAATCTAAGAAATTAAGTCAATGATGACAGAGAAAAAGGAGTAAAAAACGCGGGAACACGAAAAAATGGCAACCGCGATCCCAAAAAACTTGTAGAATGGGGTGGCGAGACATGAATAAATTATGAGAGACGTCCAAAGAGAAAAATCTTTTAAACAACTTGTGAACAAAAACTTTTTTTATTGGATCTTAGTGTTTACAATGCGTAATTATTATTTTAAAATTTGTAACTTAATAAAAATTGTGATGGATTTGCATAAATGGTGAAAGGGTACTCTTGGAAGCGAGAATTTTTCTTAATATTATTTATTCATCTTAACGACTTCTTGTTAGTCAAAAGTAGCTGTATGGACTTGGAGATTTTTTAGGGAGCCATCGTTTCTGGATTGGTGACCCTAAGTAAACTGAAGAAGTTCTATCCGAAATAAAATAAAACTGGCAACAGCTGGAATATTGCCAAAAAATGTCTGGTAAAAGAAAACTCACTGAGACAAGGAGCTCCGTTGTTAAATGTTAAATTGAAACTGAAAAACAGAAATTGTAGTGATGGAATAACGTTGTAAGCTCTTATTAAAAGTTAAGGACTTTTCAATACACTATTACAGTAATGCTGAGATGGTAATTCAAAATTACGTTGCGTAGTGAAGAGATCTGTATGACCTTAGTATATTATGTTATATTGCTCTACTGCCTCCGTACTATAAATACAAATGGGAATTTCTCTCAAACTTGTGTTTTGTTGTAGCTAATTAGCGATATTGTGATAGTTTAGTTATTGTTGTTACATTGGTGGTACGTTTTTAGAGATGAATATTGGTTTTTGTAACATTTTTTCTACGAAATACAAAAAAATGAATTTTGGGAACATTAAGTAAATAAGGTAGGTGAGCCTCCTTTTCTGTTGTGGAAGCGAGACACCGCACTACACTGCATGAAGCGGCGTGGCTCCTCGCTTCCACAACGGAAAATATCCTGCTATAAGAGTTCATGGTACGGAGGCATTAGAGCAGTATAACTTATAATAGTCAGGTCATACTGATCTCTTTGCAACATATATTATGTAAATTCAAATTACCAGCCCAGCAGTGTACTGTAATTGTCTATGAAAAAGTTTTAAACTTGTAATAAGTGCTTACGGCGTTTATTACATAACACATAACATCACGCCTGTATTCCCCGAAGGGGTAGGCAGAAGTGCACATATAGTACCTACACCCACATTTCGCCAGTTATGTTTTAGGTCCCAATGTAATAGGGGGCGAGCCTATTGCCATCAACCGGGCACAAATCCAGACTTCGTGCTGCTACTGAGAATTACCTAATGGAAAAACCCAGTAACACTTTGCCCGACCCGGGATTCGAACCCAGGACCTCGTGCTCAGCAGTCGCGCTTAGCAACCACTAGACCAACGAGGCAGTCAACGGCGTTTATCTATGACTATAATTTCTTTTTTTTCATACTCAATAATTCGTATCCACCATAGTTTAGCCTAATTCCCATCCCATTCGTCAACAAGTCATAATAAGAATTTATCTTAAGTCTTGTGTGCATTGAACCACGGCTAAATAAAGTTTCCATCGACCGATAGTATCGAAGACATGATGTTTGACGTCACAATATATATTTCACATAGGACATTAGCCGCGAAATGTATCTGGCCTAGTTGAAATGACAAATCGAACCAGGCTTTTCCATTGCAACCCGTAGTCAGTAAAAAAGTTTGGAAATCCGTATTTGTTGGAATCCTCTTTAATAAATGTTTATGTAGGTACGTATACATGGTGATATTTTAATTAACTCCAATATGTTTTGGTTTAAAATAAAATATGAATTATTGGAATATGACATAACAAATATGTTTCGTATTTATGTAGGTGAAACTCAAAAATTATAATACCTACATATTCTAAAAAGTTTCATTCTAAAATATTATTATGGTACATTCTGCTTAGTACTCGTATGTTGTGTCTGAAGTACCTTGACCAGTAATTTCTTTCACTAAGCACAACAAACCCAGCAAAAACAGTAAGCAATCAACGAAAAACTTGGACCATCCATCAAAATATATTGTATAAATTTCGAGAATCCTCTTCAGTTCAAAATAATACCTACTTTTAAGCGCAACGGGCATCAGATAAAACTTGATTAATCTGCCAAGAAAGTTTAGGTTCTTATTATAATAAACTAATTAATGATGAAGGCGAACAATTCATTATCGAGGCAAAACTGCCTTCCAAACAATAATGATAATGAGTATAATTAATTATGGGAAGTTGGTTCAAGACGTACGTACTAGGGTGGGAAGGGGTGGGGAGGTTAGAAGGCTTTGTGGTTTGGAGAAGGTACTTCATGTTAACGGTATTTGTTTATTATAAATCGTTCATTTAAAACAAGACTTTGGTAACAATAAAATATGTACAATGTGCGTAGGTATTATATCACTTTTCCTCCTTCTCTGTATGAGAAGAATCCTTTGCCCTGCACTAGGACTACCATAGACTGGTTTGATGTATTCAAAGTATGAGTTAAGATAAAATGGAACCAATTTTTAATCTAAAGAAAATTTTACGACTTGATTGTCGAAACGGCTAAGCAATTGAATAGCTGCGCTAAAGATAGCGGTTTCGATTTCCGCATGGGACAAAACTTTGTAGGATCTGCAGATTTTTGTCCCGTAGCTGGGTGCTTATGTATGTGATATTTCATGTTTGTGAAAAGTACCGACGATAGGGGCAAATTTTGCATCCTTTGTAGAAAACAAACCCGAAACTCTATCTATATAAACTATCTCAGAAAGCCAAAATTATTCCCATGACATGTTTCAAGAGTATAAGCGGACCGGCTCCCCTAAACAAATGACAAAACATTTCACGAAAAGAAATCTAATAGAATGATAAATGTATGGATATGATATTATATGTCATTGAAAGAGTATATTAGTGGACCTGGTTGGGACATTTTTTAACCATTCAATAGTATTCGATTCTAGAACATGGTCTAGTGATGTGAATATCCCATTTGCCACATCAATTTCATTCGTAACTTCTTGACCGCAAAGGGTGTGAGACGGTAGGTCAGCCGTTGTCGCGCTGATGGCTTTAATCATTATTACTTATAATTAAAATTTAGATGGAAGTATCTATTGTCCTTCATAGACGCTCTTTGTTCAAATGGTTGGCCACCAATGTTGGTGGGGGTTAATGGTATTATAGTCGATTGTTATTTATTGGTATACTTGTGAGTTATCGATACTTTTTTGATAGGTATCGTAGACCAATCGATGTTATCTGTCTCAATTGTAGGTATTCTTATAACTTTAAAGCTGATGTTAAAGCTCTTTTGTTTGTTGGATTACGTAAAAAGTTTTGTTTTTGTGCAGTCCAGGTTTGTAAAATCTTGCCGAGTGGTATCTGGCCTAGAATTGACCACCCCTTTTCCTCCCTTCGTGTCGTAAGAGGCGACTAAGGGAAAATCTAGAAGATGGGCACCAGCGTCTTCTATAGCTTCACCGCCAATACTGCGATCCCCAAGCCGCTTGTCAAGAGCTGCACTCCCCCTCTTACCTAAGGGAAGGCCTTTGTTCAACAGTGGAAATCTTTCGGCTGATGATGATATTGATGAAGTCTAGGGTTTATCCTGAACAATTATAATATGTAAGCTGGGAGTTTTTAATTTAAAAAAATGCAAATTTTCCAATACTTCAAATATAAATAATTGTATATCAGTATCAGACTATTTTGATATAAATACATACCTATTAAAGACTTGCTTTAATGATAGTTTTAATATAATTTCAATTAACACAACACATAAGATTTAATGACTAACGATGGGAAATGCAATGCATAGCAATAGTCCTTGTCCCGTTAATGCATTTCAATTAGAAATAGTAACAGTGAAACCAGTTACAGTCCGCAAATTCATTGCTTACGTGTATTAGAGGATACGAATAGCGCATTGGGTAGGTGATTAAGTGGTGTAGGCACTGTGGGTTCGATCCCTGAACATGACAAAAATGTTTTCTCTCACGAAACAGCTGTTCTTGGGCAACGTTGTAAAGAAAAGTACAACTTATTTTCTAGCCATGTAAGCGGATAAGCCAGGAGCACACAGCCAAAGAGAAAGAAGCTAAACTCAGTGGTACAATTTGCAATGGTTTACTAGAGCTTTCAAGACCTATATATAGGTGAGGGTGACCAATTTTCATTTGCCTTTTAATAAGTTCCGTCTTTGTAAGATAAGGTTACGTATTATAATTTCAGGCGAGAATTCACGTACTCTTCACGTCACACTCACCACCCTAGTTATCTCAAAACACCTAAGACAAATCATTATTCCTGATAAATTGCATTGAGGTCACTTCCTAATACGGCATTTATACTCTGCCTACCCCGTCGTTGACTACAAGCATGATAATACACACGACTCACATCCGATCCCATATTTCCATCTACACCCAACCCTACAACGCAAACGATACATTATCTAACGTATCCTAACCAAATCTAAGTACAAGGGTCGCGTAAAGAGGCATAGGTTCGCTCATTAGGCCCGCGGTATCGTCCATAAATACATTATTGCG
Organism: Abrostola triplasia; assembly: GCA_946251915.1. Lineage (NCBI taxonomy): Eukaryota > Metazoa > Arthropoda > Insecta > Lepidoptera > Noctuidae > Abrostola > Abrostola triplasia. The sequence goes on along the minus strand of OX276432.1, from coordinate 9,172,385 downwards.
GGGCAGACGAGGCAGCCGGGGCAAGGGGAGGGGGCGCGACCAGCCGGTGGGTTATCGAATTAAAACTTCACTAGCAATAGTTGAGTTGAACAGCGTATTAATACACCATGTATAATTCGTGCGCCCTGGACAAACTTAGGCGTTTTCCACTGGTGTCGACTTAATATTTTGGTGGGGTATTTTTCCCTAATTTGTTATGACAGTATCTGGTAATACTATTTTAGAATTAGTCATTGCTAAGAATAAGAAAAATGTAAACTAAATATTTTCCGAACGTAGCGTTACCTAATATTCGTGGCTGAACTGACTTAACTGGCATACAATGTACCGTCAATCTTGGGTAAGACGCGCACAATCACACTACGTGTTTTAATTTCAAAAAGCTGAAAACTTACGAATTATATTATATTTATTACGTCATAAGTGATAAGCATCGCTTAACTTAAGTAGTCAGAATTTTTTAAAGAAATAGTTACGTCGTCGACTATTTAACGACACATGTAAATTTTCAAATTTTCATTTTGTTACTTGTTATTTTGAATGCTTGTAAAAGTCGTGTTCATTTTCAATATTAAATTATTAACTGACATGTTTAATGTTACAAAATATTCTAAAGGGGAGGCTTTCGTTCAACAGTGGACGTCTTCCGTCGGATAATGATGTTTAAAAAAATAAAACTGAGAACAATTGATAACTGACGTGTCGTATTGTAAGTCCGACATTACGACACGGCAGTGGAGCGCGCCCCGTGGGCGGCGGGCAGGGCGGCGCGAAGGAGCGATCGAGGTAAGGGTACCGGCTACGTAATTAGATTTTCAAAGTCCGAATACACTGCTCGTACTTGTCTTCATAATAATGTGAGCGGATTATGTGGTTTTGATACTTTATTATGATTAAATTATTTCTGCTTGTTTACACATGTTCGATGATAATCTCATTATTGTTTTGGGTTATTACGTGATGTAACAGCTGAATGAGAGTACATTTTTTAAATATTATACTGAAATGTTTGAGACACGGAATATGTAGTGCCTGGGTATTAACAATCTGTATGCGTGATATTCATTTAATCATGCAAGTCCTAAATATAGCTTTTAATTGTTACGCCCAGGGCTGTCTTTTGTGGAATATAAAAGCACTTAATTCAAACCAATTGTGCGGCCACTATAAATGTGCCCAAGTAACCCAAATACTATTTTAGCCTACAAAATAATAGCAAATTGACCCTAATAACTATTTTTATACCAACATGTATGCAGCTATAAATTATTAATATACGACAAATTTCAGAACCATTTTAAAAATAGCCAAAGTATCAAGACGTATCACTCGGCAGTCAACATCGAGGTATTGGATATTTAGTTTGCTTTGGGCCGGCGGGGCGCGCGGGGAGGGGTGCTTAAGTCCAACTATAAATTAGGTAGGGTACAGTTTCATTAATCACCCATACGCCGTTATTATTAATTAACCCCCTTTCGAAGTACCGACAGAATTAACTATCGACCTACCCCCTACCCTTGTTGTCAACTTTTAAGTTTAAGCTTAAAGTAATTTTTTGTTAGCAGTTACCAAGTTAGGTACCTACTCTTTTGCGTAAAGATTGGCTTTTGAAGTTAGTTTCTTTATAAATTAAGTTTAAAGTTCTAGTTGCTTAACAACGGCTTAACATTACGGTTCAAACGTTGGCATTTGGAACACATGAGTAGCACAAAATAAACAGCCAGCACACGAAAAAAAATATAATTCTTACAATATCAATATTTAATCATAAACTAGATTGATATCCATAGACGAAAGGTCTCTACCTCTTCACCTAATCAAGTACTAATATACAGTATTCCATGATAGCAATGGTAAAAACTACATACATACATTTTCTTCAGTTATATGTAACCATGTGAAAAAAAAGAGCATCACATTGCCCGTCTACTATAAAAGTCGTCTACAGCAAAGTAGAACAACTACAGTAAAAACAAAACATAGTTGACCATCTAAAAATACAATAATTAGCATTTTAATAGCAATAAATAAAGCAGTACAACAAACATAACTAATTTAACAACGCATTTACCTTACAAATAATATATGACTGTATCTAAGCAGCAATTTCATGAATATAATCAACATTTTTTGTTGAAACAAACCTATTAACAGCAATCAAATTGAAACAAGTACACGATTATGGTTAATTTATGGTAATTATTCTTACAATGCAAGTTAAGTAGATTTACTGTGAACGTTGAATTTTTTTGAGTACGTTTCCATTGAACGGTCATACATGAATATAGTACATACGATACATACATTCTTCTTCTTAGCCACTACTTATATAGCTACCAGCTCCTGGCTGGAGGCCTTTTATTAAGTCTCGCCAAACGACTGGTTAAGCAGTCAGAGCTCCTTCAGAGCTAACTGCAAGAGACAAGTTCGAATAAAAAATAAAAAAAAAGCTACCAGCTGTTTGTCTCTATCTTTTGCGAGGCAAAACAGTTCAGATGCACTCGCAATCCCCTTCCACTCCCGAATGTTGCAGAGCCACGACTTCTTTCTAATACATACACTCGAAAGTGGCTCATACCACTAAGGAATTATCATAAGACACAGTGTCAGGCGTTGATTAATAGTTGATTAAACTGCAATAAATATATATTATTACTTAAGTAAAATTATAAGTATTAACATTCAGCACGTATCAAAAAGTCATCCAGCCAGGATTATTTTTTAAAATTTCGAAGCTTACCTCAGCCAATAAGAACGATCGAAAAATTCGATTTAAAAACAGCGAAATTACCGCATTGGTCACAAAACTACATTAAAAAAAAATTCAAGTCGACATAACCCTCGTCTTTTCAAGTCCTCAAATCACTTTTAAGCGCTATGCAAAAATAATATCGCATGTGTTGGATAAATTGGCGTCAACACGATAGCGCCTTGCCAGCTGATTGATCGGTGCTCTGAATGATTTACACGGGAACCACGGCGACAAATAGTCGCTAGTCGGTCCAAACGGCCGATATGATGACGACCGACTTTGTGTTAGAGGGTTAGGTTTTTAAAGATGGGTGAGTTTTAGTACTGCAAAAAAAATTAAAAAATATTACTTCGATTGGTCTCGATCTAAATTTTTGTTCCTCAAGTGACGGCAATTTTTTAAAAATATTTTTTTTTCTTTTCTAGTCTTTTAGGTACGTTACTCAACTATGGAACCAATCTCTTGTTTATTTAGAAATCCTTTATTGCACTTTGTATAAAGTTCATAAGACATAATAAATGTATCAACCAGTCGGATGCAGTAGATGCATAAAACAGCAGACCGGGCTCTGTGGCGTACCTTAAGTGAGGCCTGTGTCCAGCAGTGGACTGCAACAGGAATAACATGATGATAATGAAGCAGTCTTAAAGGCTAGATTTTTTTGTCTTAACCCTTTCACTGACTCTAGTGACATACATGCACAGACAGATAAATACAGTCACCTTTATCAGCTGGAACTCGTCCACTATTGAATAAAAGCTTCCTCCTTAGATAAGGGGGGAGGGTTGCCGTAATCCCCACGCTTGGCAAGCGGCTTGGGGCCGAGATTCAGTGGTGAAGTTAAAGAAGACGCTGCTGATCATCTGGATTCTTCCTTAGCCTCCTCTTACGACACCCACAGGAAGAAAGAGGGTGGTAAATTTACCTATTGTGTCTACTTCACGAAGATACAGCATACGGTGTGAAGAGACTTTAGTAAGAAGGAAGAACCCACTAAATAAATTCTCTCAACTAGAAACAGATCGTCAGTTAATGGGAACATTCATAATGAGGCATTAACATCCGTAATTAGATAGCCGTGAAATTATTATTCTCCTACACATGAACTCGTAAAACTGGCTTTGTAATTATTTTTGTACCTACAAATTGTAAGAGTCGGCACCGTCAAAGCCAGTCTATAACATAATATGGATATTGTTAATAGAATTTTTATGGCACACATTATAAGTTATGAGAAATTAACACGGTGTAATATTATGATGATGATTGGATGGCAAACGCACGTGACTGAGATCGTGTTCCAACTGCTGAGGTTTAATTATGATGTTTATTAAAAATGTATTCATTAGTTGGTGTCGCTGATGTAACTTAAGTGAGTGTGCAATGTAAGGTTAGTTTTGCAAGATAGATTTTTGAGGTGCTTCCGTGGGCAGATAACAAACTCCTTGGCTCATTCTTTTAATAAATTGGTTGACACGTTTGTCACTGGAGCTTCTGGCTGGTGCTAGGCCTTCTAGGAACTTCGCAAAATATTGTGGGTTCGACTCCCGGGTTGTATACGTAATCTAAATATATTTTTCCTGTTTGAGCATTTAGTATTTCATGTCAAAATTACTCGTCATCATCATCTTCATCAGCCGCAAGACGTCACAGTTAAAAAAAAAACAAAATAATAAAATTATTGAATAACAAAAATTTACACGTTAGGTTACTACTGTATTTACTACCAACTGTAAATTAGGAATCAGTAAACAATAGAATTTCCTACTCCCTACTTCTGGGAAGCAACTGGCTACCTTGGCTAACAAACATGGAAACAGTCCTAAAGGCCTTCTATTCTGTGCACAAACCACACCATTATATAAACGGTATAATATCTATGCATTGACGCTTGAAATCGTTCCTAGCCGACACTAAAGAAGCAGTCTTAGAGATCACAATCGCTAAACAGTGTCAGTCTGAAATCGGCCAAGCATCACAATAACCAACTTCCCTCAATTAGTTCGCAATTTGTAAGGGGTGACAAACGACTGACCTATTTGACGGTATAGCGTTATTCGTTCAAATCAGCGCTAATATTTCTATGAGACACATTCAGATGTAAAGGCCACTTCAAGCGAAAAAGGACAAAGTAGAGTAAATTGTATTAGGTATTATAATTATATTGAGATTGAGATATACCTGTGTAATATAATAGATGCTATTTCATTATACTGAGTTTTAGATGTGGACTTTTTATCAGACCTAGCTAAAATGCTCCAGCCAGAATTCATCATCATCAGCCGGAACACGTCCATTGTCGAATAAACGGCTCCCCCTTGGAGTGGGGGGGTTCCATAATCCCCATGCTTGGCAAGCGGCTTGGGGATTGCAGTATTGGTGGTGAAGTTACAGAAGATGCTGCTGCCCATCTTCTGGATATTCCCTTAGTTGCCTTTTAAAACACCACGGGAGGAATGAGGGTGGTCAATTCTAGGCCGGATACCACTCGGCTAGCCAGTATTACTGCCAGTAAATAAGTCAAAATTTAAGTCACCAAATCGCTTTTACCTATTGCCTATGTACAGAAAATACATATAACAGTTTATATAATAAACTTAGGACTTACAAAATTGTTTCCGTAATACATCTTATCCGTCCAATGTTTTCCCTACAGGCCCGCTACACCGAACAATCTGGAGGGCTACTCTATGATCACGACGCTTCGACGAGTAGAGGTAATCTAAATAGAGCAATGTTCCAGTAGCTAAATGACCTGTACTCTAAGGTATTTTTCCTGTATTGTGGGTGCGTATCAAGACAAGAAAACATAATAAAAAAAATTATTTATTCGAAAAAAATGTCCACAGTTTTCACAAATATTATTCGTGTCCAAAAATTGAACCCGCGTCTGTTCGTTTAGAAGGTAAAACATCCACGATGGCGTCAATCGGGTCGTATAAAGGACTTATCGATTAGTCAACAAGTCATTACGTCAAGATATCTAAGTAGAACAAGGATGGAACTTTGGAAGGTTATTTTAGGTTGTAAATGACGTAATTTGTCCCAAATAAAACTAAATTTTTAGATCTCTAGTAACCTTTGTCGTCTGCAGTGTGTGAAAAAGTACTGCATTACTCTTGGGGTAAAAAGAAAAATGCACAGTCAACAGGTTTGTAAGGCTGAATGCTCAATGTACGCAAAATGTACCTTTAGTGTCGTATTTCGAAGTAGAGCACACTTCCCTCCATATACTTGCGGTATAATCCATACTATAATCGTCTTTCACTGACCTTTTGGCCAACTTGTTTCAATCACTCAAAGCCATAGTAGAGTTGGCTAGCTTTGTACCACACGAGAACCTTTGCCCCTCGTATTCTTCCCGTCAGCTTCTCAACAATTCTCAGAAATTATTTATAATTAATTAGAAGTTCCGAGCACCCGTAAACATGGGGAGTGCATTCCTAACTCGTCGACATCAATATTCAACTGAAGCGTTTATTATCATATCTCATTATACAAGTTAGTGCTTGTGCACGGAGATGCTGCCTCCTTGGGTTATGACCTGACGACTAAACACTCAATTCTGCACTCTGAACCAAAGAAAAATGAATTTTCAGTCGCCAAGAATAAGAGCGGAGTTTGATTGTTTCCTCTCAATTGTAAGGTCGAGATTCGGTTTCGAAATGCAATTTGGAAATGAGATCCGGAGGGTAGTACCTTTAAGGGGGTAGGGGGTTCGGACGGGCGCCTTGCCACTATTATTTATAAGGGTGGGTCAGTCTACGATAGTCGGCTATGTACGTTTCGCTTAACTGCAACCGCTTACGCTATAAGCTTATTCGCAGATTGTTTTGTTATATTATTAATTAGCATATCCTGGTGTATCTCGGGCTGGCTAGTTTGTTTTTGATGTAACAACTGTTGGAATAATTAGGACGAAAAGTTAAGGAGCTGCTATACAAACGGACCATAACCAATTTTAATGTTCTGCAAACTGATAGTCCTCTTCCTTTTGATGCTTGCTAAAGTTCTTTGACAAAGACGTTCACATCAATTTGGTAATGTAGAACGATTTTTAGGTCTGTTTTCATATTTAACCTTGCTTTAAGGTTAGTATCGCTAATGCTTCTATCAGAGTAAACTTGAACCTAGGAAGTGTCTCGTTAGGCAAAGCACAAAGGATGGTTAAGGTTTATAAGAATAAGGAATTGTAGGATGTAAATTTAAGGTCTTTTGATAGCCAGATGTACTACTTGATGTCAGCTTGAATAGACAGTATTAAAAAACATTTTATACTTACAGTAAAGGTGATGTAAGATGGTAAAAGAAAACTAAATATTTCAGATCGAGTAAGGTTAAGCTGTGCTCGCTGCGGTCAGTCTTGTGATGGGTGAACGTTTTCGTCGAGTCGAGACCCTTCTGTACTTCAGAAGGCATGCTAAGCCGTTGGTCCTGTGCCTGATCTCTTTCCGGTCAAATCAGCGTTCCGTCGCATCGGTCTATGAGAGTGTGGGAATAGGGAGTGCACCCATGTTTGCGCGCATACTTGTGCACTATAATATCTCATGCGTAGTTGGCTAGTCTCAGATGAGATAGGACGCCGTGACCGAAATTCGGTCAGGAGGACATTATTAATGTTAAACTTACTTCATATGTTATTTTAAAATAATCTTAACTTCGACTTATAAGAGCACACACGTAAACTCTAGTGGATAATTAAACAAATGAACGCCAGATGGTCTTTCATTTTGATTTGTTTAACCGTTGTATACACGAGCTCTTATTCAAAATTCAAAGTTATCGTTTGCCTAATCGATTTGTTGGTATATAAAACAAAATGACTGCGTGTAAAAGGTCGATGTCATAGTGGCATCGTGGAGAATCGGCTAATACCTCAACCCGTCCATCGCTCCGTGGGAATTGAGAAAACTTTTGAACAACATACAGGTGGCTAAGTGCCATATGCAAACGTTTATATACGAATAATTAAATGGTAGTGATTATGAGTACTTCGGAAAGTGTGTTGCAGTGATTGTTGGGTTTTTAAATACACAAATAGCCCTATTAGCGGGTTTTATAGAGAAGTTAAAGGTAGCTAAAAGGTTGTGATTACAATGTTGTATATTCGTCGACGTGAGTTCTGACTTGTGGGGTCGAGTGAGGCCTAACTAAAGGCTTCTAGGTAGGACAAGAAGAGCCCTCCATATACTGTTTCAGTTTCGGTGTATTTGGCTTAGTTAGAATGGGTGGGGATGGAGTTAGCAGAAACGGGTCATCGTGTAAAGATGGATGGGCTGTATTTATGTTCGTCTAGTATGCGTATTATGTTTGTTTTAGCTTTGATGTGGTGGTTTAGTGGTGACTTAACGGACTTGTATGCTCAAAGTTGCACGTTGAAACTCCGTCAAGTGTCAACGTCACTTTTTCATTGTCATATATACTTTCTTAGATGTTCTAAGACATCACTGAGTTACCGTGACAGAAAACATCGTGGGAAACCCGGATTTAATTATCTGAAATCGCTAACCCGCAGCGAGCTAGCCAATGCTTCTCTATAAGAACACATATACACTTAACATTTTCTTTATTATAGCCTCTTTTAACTGGCCAAGTAACAACGGAACATAATCTAGAATCTGACTAAATATAATCGTACTTACAATAATTGCTATGACATCATTAATTAATATGATAGCGTTACAGCTACAAGACGTGTATGAAATGAGTCACCCGCTGGCTAACAGTACAATTATCGGGCCGAGCCTGGTACTTATGCCAATTAATTGTTACGACTTATTCGTGAACTGGATAAGACAATAGATAGACGAGGAATATGGAAACAGGAACGATTTTTGTGAATGTTTATAGCATCAACATTTCACACTAATTTTTAAGACGGTATAGTGTGACTTCAAAGGTTTGGAAGGATAATCTGAGCTGATTGGCTTAGTGGCTCAACAATTGAACCGCTGCGTTAAGAAACTTTCAAAAATGGCAAAAATTTGTGCGATGCGCAGATGATTGTCTCAAATCTAGGTGTTTCTGTATGTGATATTTCATGTTTGTAAAACGCACCCACGATACAGGAAAAATTCCCAGTCTCCCAGCGAAGTTGGTTTTGCTTACTTCAACATTGATCCTCCCACTGCAGGTTGGTTTTGAAAGGAAAATAGTGAGGACTTTACCTAGCCGTGGGACACTTGAAGCTATTAATAATATTAATATACTGTATCTTCATCAGCAGATTAGGATACTATACCAGGCTACTTTATTTTTGTATCGGCGTGAATTAGTTGTGTTATGGAAACATGTCATCCCATGGTAGTTTGGTCAGTCAGAAAGAATGGCAGAACCTCGTTACTCAGGTGATTGGGGGTAGGGTAACTCCACTTGTAGAAGGTTCAACACCTCTCCAGAAGGAAACTGTTAACTTTAATAATTTCAGGCTTCTTCTAAATAGCTGTTTGGCCCAAAATTCAACACCCGAACCTTAATAAAGTTGATAATCAGATCAAATTTATGCAATGATAAAGCGAGGTGAATACTGCGGATTATTTGAAGTACTTGGATGTGCAGTATTATTTCAATACATTATTTCTTGCGCACACCTATCATGACCTTCTTCTTTGTATCGGCATGAGCCAATAGCCACATGGAAATGGTTATGCCGTGGCGTAGAGATTGGTCAGTCAATAAGGATGGTAGCGAGGTTGACCGTCCAGGGTGCGCCGGACGTACTTAAGTATCGTCACTCGTAAAGGCCCTCTACTTGCACCCCTATCTTGAGAATCATTATTGATCAGCCATTATTTCCAACTCCTGCGCACAAAGAATTTCAAGTTTACGTTCAACTTTAGCTTGGTTTGTAGGCTAAAATAATTATAACGACCTTATTGTATTGTAATTGAATAGCTTAATTAAAACACTATTTAATTTATGCAGGTGTTACCAGTATATTGCAATCATGAATGAGTAATTATACGGTTATTATTTAAATTAAGTCATAATTACAATAAAGGTAATAAAATCCTGTTTAATTAGCTTTTTTAAAGGATTCTTATTTTTATTTTGTGTCGCATTTATAGAGCATATTCATATGCCACCTCATAAGCTCTGTCATCATCATCATCAGCTCGTTGCTGTCTACTACTGGACATAGACCTTTCCCAAGGTACGTTATTTCCATGAAACCTCTCAAATAACCTCTTATTTATCTCATTATAACTAAACCACGAAACCGATAGTGATCATATGTGGAAACACTCTAAACTCAAAGTAAGGAATTAGGCAATCATCATACCAGAAAATACTCTGAAAAATTATCCATTCGGGCAGATCCGCGGGCGTAAATGAGTTGCGTACTTGACAGTTCTAAGTACATCAATAGACTGCGATGTTTGAACAATAGAGCGGGCAATTAATACTTTTATGGTGGCGCCTAAACGTGGCTGTGAGTGTGTTATGACCCCAGCTGTTATGGCCTGATGGTAGGAATTACAGCCTGATTCAGAGGTGTCGGGTGACTCAGGGATAAGATACTTGGTCTTACACGAGTAATTGGTTCATAATAACTGGACTAGACCACCTCTTTGTAGATGATTGCCGCTGGTGACGTGATACTGGTTTTTCTATTTTCAAATACTGGAATTATATTTTATATTAAGAACTAAAAACTAAAAAAATTTATGACTTTTAACTTGAATGTAAATTGGTGAAATTAAAAAAAAGATGGCCAAGAGCGGGGTTTAAACCCGCAACCTTTGCTGTACTGTGGCGCAGCTCTACCCATCCAATTTCAAGTTCCCTTTTAGTACTTACATCTTATGGGTGGCGTCAGGTATTATCTGTTGGAATCTATGATTACCAACTCAGTGTTATACTTTTAAAGCTATAAATCAACCATACATATTTTTTTAAATTTCCTTTAACAACTGCCTCGTTGGTCTAGTGGTTGCTAAGCGCGACTGCTGAGCACGAGGTCCTGGGTTCGAATCCCGGGTCGGGCAAAGTGTTACTGGGTTTTTCCATTAGTTAATTCTCAGTAGCAGCACGGAGTCTGGATTTGTGCCCGGTTCATGGCAATAGGCTCGCCTCCTATTACATTGGGACCTAAAACATAACTGGCGAAATGTGGGTGTACTATATGTGCACCTCTGCCTACCCCTTCGGGGAATACAGGCGTGATGTTTATGTTATGTTTTATGTCCTTTAACAACCTAAACATATGTTTTATACTTACTCTCATTAGGAACTGGGAAGTGACATTACAGCAGACTTTTCTTATATCTTCAAGAAATTATTTTGATTATTTACCTTAATATTACAGTAACTAGGTTCAACACATGAATGTTGACTGTCTATACATACTTGTACATTTAACTTAGGTAGATACGAATATTTAATTTACGAACAATAATTTTGAATCAAGATATTTTCTAGTTCCAGACGCTTATGGCCATGATAAGCATCGTTCAGACAGACCCCTTAAAGCGGCTAGACGAATAACCAACTATATTAAACAAATGAAGCGCTGTTAGCGTCTTATATCGCTTTGTTGCCAAAAACATCGAATGCTGTAGTTTTTGTTCGCGAGACGTCTGATTCGAACAATTAAGCGATTCGAGCGCTGCTTACAGCTATAACCTCTCGTAAAATCTGCATAAGAAGCCAGCCTTAAGGCGGACGGCTTGCGGTCTATGTTCTACAATGATCGCAAAATAGTTTAATAATTGTTTAGAATTATATTGCGTTGCGAAGGTAGAGTATTGATGCAAGCAAGAAAGAAACTCTTGTTAAGTACCTAGACTAACTTTCAATAACTTAATGGGACTTTTAACTCATGCTAGAGTCCGGGTTAGATATATTAGATTAAAAAACTTGTTCAGAAAGACCGAGTTAGGAGATCCATATATCAACGAACAAGTGTTAAGAATGCGATGAAAACTAATGATGCGAAAGGGGTGCCAGAGTTGAGTAGTTGTAGTAAATAGAAATTTTTGGTCTTTGCTTTTCACTTTGGAAAACAGGCATGTTTTATATGTACTTAGGTAAATATGTATGAATCTAACTTTCGGCAACACGAAGCACATAATTCTAATTACAATAAAATCGTGCGACCATTGTGCAGGCGCCCTTGGCTCGTCGACTCATTACTACGGTTCCAGATTATTGTTTCAAGTCCACACAATAGGACGGGACACAAGTTCGCGCCCCGACTGCGCCGTTTCCAATGTTGTCGACACAAACCAAACTGGCAAATTGACGTCTATTACCGTACCAATACAGAACTCTCAGACTTATTATAATCTTTTTTTTTCTTTAAATACAACGTCGCCCCACTCTAGGAATTTCTCCTGTATCGTAGGTGCGTTTCACAAACATGATATATCACATACACAAACACCCAGACTCGGGACAAACATCTGTGTTTCGCAAAAAGTTTTGGAATCCGTGGTCTCTGTCTACCCCTTTCGGAAACAGGCGAGACTTTACGTATGCATGAAATGTCTTAAAGCACTGATAGCCGAGTGGTATGACCGTTGGACTGCCAAGTCAAATGTCGCAAGTTATAACCCCAGCACGCACCAAGGACTCTTCAAAATTATGCGCGTATTGAAAATTTGTAAACAGTTGCTAAAAACGGTTAAGTAAAACATCGTGAGGAAACCGGCACACCTGAGAGATTTTTCAACGCTGTGTAAAACCATTTCAGAGGCTTATAGGCGGTTTAAACTCTGACACCAAGATGTTCATCAACCATACGATAAGAAGAATGTCTTGAGAACGTTATATCGTGTCGTAACCAGTGGAGAAACGCGAACTATTCACTGATGCGCTATTCGGCGACAGTAAGTAATTTACAGCCGAAGCTACATAGTGTCTGTAGGAGAGTAATGTGTCGCTTTATTACGTACGCATTTAATGAGGTCCGTTGTTTTATTGTAATAACTGTGGCACGAGACTTTGTAATGCTTTCTTTAGGCTTGGAAGAAGTTCGGGCTGTGAAGAGAAGTCTGAATGACTGTAGCGAAGACTGTAGAGACGGTTAAGATATTTACCCATATCGAACGTTGCTAAACCCAAGCGAATAATGAGGGGGCAGGCAGAGGTTCACATAAACTACACTCACATTTCGCCAGTTATGGTTTTTTTAGGTCCCAATGTAATAGGGGGCGACCTTATAGCCATAAACCTGGCACAAAGAATTACCTAATGGAAAACCCAGTAACACTTTGCCCAAACCGAGATTCAAACCCAGGATCTCGTGCTCAGCAGTCGTGGTTAGCAACCACTAGAAATAACTCTTGGAAATGGCACCTACAGTCCAGTGTATTTGTAAGCGCCTGGAATGACAAAAAACAATATAAAAAAACTGGTAAGCATTGTTTTGCTTTGATAATGTTGGCCGAAAGTTCACAAGGATTTCAATATTCAAGTTTTTTTTCTATTCGATATACAAAATTAAATTTCTACGTACTTATTTAATAACTCTGCCAGTATCTTATACCAACAAGCGATATAAACAGGAATAAAACAACACAAGGAGTACTAAGCTATCATCGCCGTGTTAACTATAAAAGACTGGAGGTGGCGCCTGATATGTGGGACCACCGGACTTACGCCGCCCGCCGTAACCAGGAACTACATAGAGCTGTTACTTTGAAGTGTGTCGTTGTTGTTTTGGTGTGACAGTGAATTAACGAAAGTTATTTTTTTAGAATTAATATTTTCTGTTCTGAAGTTACAATTTAGTTTATTTATCAAAATGTACATTGAAATGTATTTATATTAATTGCAAAACAAGAGGTCGTGGGTTAGATTCGCGCCCAGGATGAATCTTTGTGTGCTGAGCATATTTTAGTCATTATAAAATAATATTTCAGTAATATATAAGTATGTTTATCAGTTGTCTGGTTGCCATAATACAGGCTCTGTCTAGTTTGGGATCAGATGACCTTATGTGAACTGTCCCAAGATATTATTATTAATTATAATTGTGACGAAATCCAGTCTTTTTCCGCTGTCGTGGTTACAGCTAACTAAAAAATGTTATTTTTTTGTATTGTAAATATTGTTTAAAGATAACCAGTCGCTTGCATAACAAGGTATGGCTCTGACAAATAGGTAGTGCTAATACAAGGCAAAGTCAGGACTCTCTCTTTGTACCACTAACATTATAAACTTTAAATATATCGCGTTTATTGACTAAGAACTTTACACGAGTTTTATCAGTATTATTATTATTTTTTTTTTATCTATATTATTAATATTAAACGCATCAAAATAGGTGTTATTATGAACTTAAATTACGCCGTCACTTTTATTAACACTTACGAATAAATATATAATATTAGCTCACCTAATTATTTGGGGTATTACCAACTCTATACACTTCTCAATTTCTCCCAAACACGTTTTTATTTGGTTCATGTAAGTGAGTAGCTTAGTCCATCGGCGTGTATGTCTGTACATACATACATGCATCAGTGTATGTTTGTTTCGTCTTTGTGGGCCGACCTTCACCTCGAGCGCGGCGTTTGTTTTGCTTCTTATGTTATGCTCCTTGTTTTACAGATTGCGATTTGTTGAAATGTGATGGTACGGATGAATGGGATTTCGTGATTTGTATGGCGAATTTGTGTATGTTCGTGTATTACTTATCTTTTACTAGTAAGCCTTGATATGGATAGTAGTGTGATAGTGTATGCTGAAGTGTAATTTTGATATTGCGCGGTCATTGCCTCAAGATTTATTTTAATCGGATGTAAAGTGAAGTATGTATGTATTACATGCATAAATACTGCACTGTCCATGCATATTGCACTATGAGTGTATGTATTCTGGTCAGCAAATAATTACTAAGGAAAATGTGTAATAATTACTAAGAAATATATGCACCTCTGCTTACCCCTTAGGGGAATACAGGTGTGATATTATGTTAAGTTAAATAATAATGGCATAATTAACAAAATGGTGTCGGATTCCTGCTCACTTCTAAAGTAGACATCCTATCTTGAAGAATATATTTATATTAAGCGTCTATCTATGGCGGTTATAGCTAATATACCCCGAAATCTCCATGAACTTATACCTCCCCTTACATAATCTTCCATAACAATAATACAAAGCAAATCCACAGCAGTACAACAATAAAATAATGAAAGCTCACTTCCTGACTGAGCTATTAAATCAAAGAGTACAGATCGCGGCATCTAGCTATAACTCAGACACAGTATCACGTAACAATTTGCACTAAATTTATCATACAATAACGTTTGTATCAGAAAATTATTATTCAAATCAACCAGCATTAATCAATGCGTTGATAAAAGAAAATGCGAGCGCCGATGCTCCTGCGCATAGTAGGTCCGTGATGCTGTCGATTTGGAGTGTTATCGATTTTTTAAATTGTTTTAATGCAAATGTCTGTCTGTTTCGTTGGTCTAGTGGTCGCTAGGCGCGACTGCCAAGCATGGGGTCCTGGGTTTGAATCACGGGTACGGTGTTATTAGTTTTATTGATTAGGTCATTTTCAGTTTTAGGACGGAATCTGGATTTGTGCCCGGTTCATGGCAATAGGCTCGCTATTACATTGGGACATATTATGACATAACTGGCGAAATGTGGGTGTGTACTGCCTACACCTTCGGGGAATACAGGAGTGTTATGTGTTATCTATATATATAAAATGTTCGTGTCACAGTTTTCGTTCCCATACGCCTCCGAAATGGCTAGACCGATTCTCATGAAATTTTGTGAGCGTATTAAGTAGGTCTGAGAATCGGCCAACATCTATTTTGTATACCACGAAATTCACGCGGACGAAGTCGCGGGCAACAGCTAGTATATTAATAAAAAATATATAAAATCGATAAAAATCTATCGATACCAATCAGTACCATCTCTAACAAAACCCGATGCGTCTCGCGTGAACCAGCGTCGCAGTGTGCGTGCCTCGCGAGATAATGAACTAACTGCACTAATATATTATAAAGTTCATTATAAACAATTATTTATTGTTAGCGTATGTTTATTAATAAGGCGGGCTACAGGCTGACTACTGTGCATGTGTTTGTGGCCTTAGGGGTGGCGCGGGGCCATTACATTGAGATTGTGATGCATTTCTTCCTTAAGACTCGCAACTTGGTTAATTATAGATTGCTTGGAATCTATATGGTGTTGTGGCCTTATCGTAAGAAGCTTATATAAAACTGCCTCGTTGGTCTAGTGGCTGCTAAGCGCGACTGCTGAGCACGAGGTCCTGGGTTCGAATCCCGGGTCGGGCAAAGTGTTACTGGGTTTTTCCATTAGGTAATTCTCAGTAACAGCACGGAGTCTGGATTTGTGCCCGGTTGATGGCAATAGGCTCGCCCCCTATTACATTGGGACCTAAAACATAACTGGCGAAATGTGGGTGTACTATATGTGCACATCTGCCTACCCCTTCGGGGAATACAGGCGTGATGTTATGTTTTATGTTTTTATGCTTATATTAAAGTAGGTATCAAACTACATAAATAGAAATTGACTTGATATCGCATGTCTACAAGAGCAGAGCAATGTCATGAATAGGTAGATGATAGATAAGAAGATAAAGATGATGTATCTAATCGTGCTGATGTACCGTCACTAGAATTGCTCGTCCTCCCTATTTTACTGGTAGGTTTTCCATATTATTAGGAACGAACCTGCACTATTTTTGCGAAAATATTTCCTGATCACTTGCTGCAAGCCTGCAACGGCGCTTTTCTGAAGAATAACTCATAGAATTGGCAAGCTATCCATTGTTGATTGTGACGTTCTGAAGGGGAGGTTTTTGGTTTTGACAGTAGACTTCTTTCGGCTAATAACGATGATAAACTCAAAGAAACTAGCAATTAATTGATTCAGCGAAGAGCGAACGAATCACACCTTTAATTAATGTATTTATCTCCAAAAACACTTGTATTGCATTACATTAAAATATGAATCAGTGTCCGCTTACAATTGGTACGAGAAAATCTGTGTTACGCAGAAACAAATGAGTCAAAATTTTGTTCATCATCATCGGCCGGAAGACGTCCACCGTTGAAAAAAAAGGGGGGGGGGGGAGGTTACAGAAGACAATGCTGCCCATCCTCTGGTTTTCCCTTAGTTGCCTCTTACGACACCCACGGTAGGAAAGTGGGTGGTCAATAATTCTAGGCCGGATATCTCTTGGCGAACTTTTGTTACCAACAATAGAATGTTGAAGGCAGAGAATATATTGTGTATTCAAATATAGTTTAGCTGGGTGGGTGCAATCTCAAAAACATCACTCACCGAATCATGGGGCTAACCAAACCTACGTCTTTTAGCTTATACGAGGCCTAAAAACTGTCGATTAATTCCCTTATACGTATTTATTTCCTCGCCAACCCTACTCCGTCCTTTAGCTGTCAATGCAGCGAATATGAAAGTAAGCACAAAAGCCGTTGGGTTAGATTGTGCTACTCAGATTGCATGTTGTTTGAGCCGCAAATAAAATGTCGTACAATGCGTGTTTTGACTGCACCCCGACATGATGTGGCCGTATGTGTCTAGCGATAGTTATGTTAAAAGATTTTTTTGTCGCTATTTCTTGTTACCTATACATGTGATTTTTTGAACATAAAGTTTGTTTAAGTTTCAGGCAATTTTCATATAACTCTAGAATTAATATTACCTAGCAGTATTTATGAATTTACGAATAATACACGAACTGAACGATACAACAATACAATGGGGAAATTGTGAATAATAGAATATAAAACCAAATAGTAATATAATTCTTAGCAAATTATAGGTAGTTAATTGAAAAAACGAAATAGCTCAGCTAATTGAATAAAATGTATAGTTATTCGGAACAAACTATTTTCAATTTTATTTAGGATAAAATATAATATATTGAATTAGAAACACATTCACGATGTAATTATTTCAGTATACCTATTTAACCCTCTAATACCGACGGAAAAACATCATAAAACATATCACTACGAAACACAAAGCGTAGTTTTCGTTGTACAGACAGTTTAACCCTACATTGAAGTGGTCCATTCCGAGCGTTCGATAAAAAATAAGACCAAAAAACCCGTACCACCCCTAGGCTCGTGCAAAAAAAGCAGATAAAAATGTGCCTGCCCCGTAATTTAAGCGTCCTACCAGTTGTCGATAACCCGAGGTTCAAATTTGAAAAATATTCGCCGTTTTCATAATCATTGCACTCATTTTGTAAGTACCATTGTTTAGTTAGCTTAATTGATGTATTTGGAATCAATCGAATACCTAATGATATATAATAATATTTGCACACTTGAGTACCTAATCATGATTATTTTTTGTCTATAATGACACAGTGGTCCAAACTACAAGCGCGACTAAGATGCGATATTCTTACCCGACCGCGTAAGGACAAATTAGACTATATAATAATATATATTCCATACAACTTTAGTCAAATATATTGATGAATATCTAATATTAACACCTAATAAATTGGAACGTACTTCTCAGTACATAATACTAAGAGCTGGGCAACTCCATCATCATGTTCGTGTCAGTCTGTCTGGTAACCTCTGGTAGCTTGCGTGCCGTGCCGCATCGAATCGTGTTTATTTCGACATGATGGGGTCGAGTTTCAGAATCACAATGGATGAAATAATATTAATATAATCATTGTTGCATCCAAAATTGTTTTGTAATATTACGAAGATATACAAAATAAATTAGATGATGAAGATCTCTCAGAAGATCCCGGGCCGGGCAAAGTGTTACTGGGTTTTTCCATTAGGTAATTCTCAGTGGCAGCACGGAGTCTGGATTTGTGCCCGGTTGATGGCAATAGGCTCGCCCCCTATTACTTTGGGACCTAACATAACTGGCGAAATGTGGGTGTACTGTATGTGCACCTCTGCCTACCCCTTCGGGAAATACAGGCGTGATGTTATGTTATGTTTTACGTAGATAACATTTTGTAAGCATACAAATGAATCAAACTGTAAGTACAGGTTAGTGTTGACGACAAAATCCTTACATCGTTTTAGAACTTGTCCTATAGGGTTAGGTTAGGTTAGGTTATGATTTTTTAGCGAGACCTGGCAATGGATTTTTTGTATTTCGGTTAAGTAAGTTCTGGATTGAGCTTTTAGGCTTAGCGCTCATGTTTTTAGTTTTTAGTCGATATACGATACAGTTGGTAAACTAGCCCTCCTCCACAGCCCCTCTATAATCCTGTTGTGTGCATCATATATAACCTACTATGGTTATTGTATATACGTTTATAAATTTAAAGTTAATTTGATCTCCGATCTCCTCAGAAAGAGTTCGTGTTTTTTAGTAAAATACCCACACCGTTACCATAGCGCTGTATAGTTTAAATGTATTTTTTAAAGCCTATTCCATATATTAGTTTGCGGAAACCTGTATTATTTTTGTAATACTAAATACAACACTTGAGTTACTCAAGTAAAACCCTTGAAATATTCTGGCAGCTTTTTATTTATTAATGCTACAGTTTTATAAAGCAATGTAAATACTTAAATACTTTTCGGAACAATTAAGTGATTCCAGCAAACGTAATTTAAAACTACATTGAAATAGTTTTGAATACCCATTTATGTTTAAGGCGGGTAAATTATATACTCCATATCTAATGTACCTATTACCCGTTAAAAAAAAATTAAGAGCGATGTCAGATTACTCCTTGCCACAATTGTGACCTTTTCTCTCTCATCGTATTCAAGAAATATCTTTGGATCTTGGCTTGGCATTTCTTCAGATTTTTTCTGATTTGGGCAGGACAATTATGTTCGCTGAATTGTCGCAGTCATGCTTGAAAAAAAAGCTTCTTTGATTATTTGACAGTCACAGTTGAAATAGCAAAAAAACGCTTACAAAATTGTGTGGGAAAGGCTCAAATTGTATCCAGTAAAAGAAAACTTTATAAAAACGATAAAAAGGTAGTTAGTACATTTTATGGCGATAGCAGTTTTCGGAAACGATAATAAATTAAGAAAAATAATATTTGAAATACGAATTTCCCTGATTCAAACAAAAAAAACTGTTTGAAAATAGAAGAGCACTCATTTTTCCCGCTACTGATTACCATAAAGTAAAAATGTTGGCAACTGTGCAGCCAGTCAGTCCGTAAACTCCGTATAATTCATAGAGTTGCCACATTAACCCCCCTCTAGCCGCGGTGTTATTTGGTCAGATGTATTATTGATATGTGTGTACATGCTCACAACGAGAATACATGAAGTGTGAATGATGAGAGTTTTTTGTCTAGTGTACAAGCTCTGTTTTAGAGGCAGGTTTGATTTTTGTGTTTGTTTTATACAAATAGTTAATTTTTCAAACAAATTCATCAATAATACCTGCATGGAATGTTATAAACAACATCTACGGGTCTATCCACGCAGAGTCATAATCATTTTTATTAAGATATCGAAGTTATTATCAAACCACAGTTGCGGTTACTTAAATGTCAATTTGACAGTTTTTTGTAAAATAAATCGTCATTTTGGCATTCAATTTCTAGACCGAAACTGTATTTTTTACGTTTGTAATGTTCCTTTATATCTCCGTTCAATCGTTCACTGCAAGTACCTAACATTCAAAACAAACTCAAGGCTCTTCTCTGTACGCTAATGTATGCAATGATCCTTAAGGAGTCTGAACGGTCCTCAATCAAGACAGGAACAGATAGTTAAGGTCACTGCGATTTTCCTACTGACCTTCTAACGTTGCCATCTCACGATGCAGCTAAGTGGACGTGCTCTGTCTCTTTCTAGCCGAGAACTAGATCTTGGCGTGTTCCTGGTTCGGGAATTAGGGAGGATTTTTGTTTGTGTTTGAAGGTCAAGGCTATTTTTTGGTTCTGGTGGAAGAAACTTTTCGTCAATGACTAAAAATTATTTAGATTGACTATTTATCTACCTAAGTGTTT
This sequence comes from Abrostola triplasia, assembly GCA_946251915.1. Lineage (NCBI taxonomy): Eukaryota > Metazoa > Arthropoda > Insecta > Lepidoptera > Noctuidae > Abrostola > Abrostola triplasia. The sequence goes on along the minus strand of OX276432.1, from coordinate 9,151,704 downwards.
TGCAAGCGAGTTTATCACATCGGACCCATTCCAGACTTGAACCCAAATCAGCTATGTTTTCTGTCATAAGCACAGTAAGCGTTGTCATTTATTCATTCCTTTCTTTCAAGATCATCTTACTTTTGTATACAAACTACCCATTTATGTTTCTTCGTCTACGGCACCAAGCCATCTCTGTTGTAGTATTTTCCTCACACAGCTTCTGTAACCGTGCTGGTACCCACAAATACTCCATGCAAAGTCCGAACTAGAACCGCGCCATCCGCTCCCATACATAATGTATGAAACTTAAAGAAATGCAATGAAATGATAAATTGATCGCTCCATTGTAGATAAACCGGCCATTTCCACTGGCACAATTGAATGATGACAACCCATTGTGACTATGTTTAGAGATCCTGCATATAATGCCAGGATAGGCTGTCGTGAATCTATTTCATCCACTTATTGCGTCGTATTACAGATCTTCATTGGGTCACTATGCGAATGCTGATATGGTAATTGGTATTAGACGAGATTTGGCGTGGAAATTTTTGCACGCTCGCTCGAGGATGTTGGTCTAGTGACTTGTGTGTTTGGTTTGTTAACTGTAGCTACTAAGTGTGTTATATTGTGTATTTGTGCGTGAATTATAGTATACATATATGGCTCAAAAATGGAAATGATGGCAGAATATTTGTTCTACGTAGAGTCTGTAGAAGAGGTTACACCTGGTCACGAGGTATAATGACATTTCAGCATTTTTTTTTTTTCGAACTTGTCTCTCGCAGTTAGCTCTGAGGGAGCTCTTACTGCTTAACCGGTCGTTTGGCGAGACCTAATAAAAGGCCTCCAGCCAGGAGACATTTTAGCAATGATCAGGTAGATATTTGTACAAGATACAATGACAGAAATATGACAAGTTGAGATTATGATTATGAACTGAATCACTGTCCGTGGTCAAACGTTTTAAGATAACCATTTTAATAAGGTGTATGATGTATGGGGACATTTTTGTGTCGTATTGAATGAGATGCTAATTGACTACAACAAATAATCTATGAATAGTCCGACCTATATTTAGTACTTTTACTGAGCGATATCTAAGTGTTAACGTTAACTTTAACGTAATTACGTAATTATGTTTTATGGCTTTATGACTTTTATATAAACAATTCTTGTATAAAATTAATTATATTTTAAAATGTATTTGTAACACAGTATTTAAATTTTGCTCAAATATACCTAAAATATCATATTACAAACTAAATATTGTCTAGCTTTGGTTAAAATAAAATCGTTATCCAAATACTGGCAGGTAGGCGATGAAAAAAATAAAAGGATAATTTAAATTTATAATAAATGCCGTCCCGCTTACCAACTCGTTTCATTGCACTCACACATTCTAACATAATCGAGAATTTTATCGCTCGCTATCATTTCGTTTCCAAATAAGTCTCATTTATAACGCGTGGGGGATGAACAAAACAAAAATTTGAATAAGGAGGGCATTATTTATCGCCGCCCCAATGAAGGCCGTTAATGTGATTTTTTTTAATAAAAAAAATATACACGAGCCAGCCAAACGAGGATCATGTATCATCGCTTTTTTCGGACAGTCATTGTCCTCAAAAAAATATATTTATTTTTTTATTTATTTACAATCTACCGTCACGGGAAACGGCGAAAGTATACATCAAATTAATTACTCTGTAAATTATGTATATGGAATTGTTTAGGTCGGTGTAAGTAGTTCGCCGCTTTATTTTTATCAAGTTATTTTGCCCGTACGATAGGACGTTAAATAACTTATTGACCTTGCAAAAAAAGAAAACGCTCATCATATATGGAGTCTGTAACTTAAGAGTTTAAATAAAACTTAATGTAAGGTGTCCAGTACAGTAATAATAACCGATACGAATGATTTACTAAAAGCATTTTAATATATTCATTACAATTTAAATTCGCGCGCTATAACTGGACTCATAACAACAAAATAATAAAAAGAAAACATAAACAAAACACCGAACTCAACCCTTCGTGTGCCTAATTAAAAAAATTAAAAAAAAATCGCTCCCTCAGAACGCGCGTTGTCACGTTCCATATTCGCGCGTTAATTACACGTCATTCTTTTTTCAAAAAGCGCGCCAATGACGCGCGCAATTAAAGCCGTGTACAGACAACGGGAAGACGCGACATAAAGCCGGCACACACAATGCGTCCTCGGCAAAATTCGCCGCAGGGCTAGTGAAATTAACAAGGCGATTTACACTTGACACTAGGCGCCTGTTTTTCATTACTTTTCACGGCACTGCAGCCACTGCGCGTCTACACTTAAACAACCTATTTTTATAATCTGTACATGCTAAACAAGAGTAGTGTTTATCTGTTTGGATACTGGTTGATTCAGCTTTGTTGCTTGTGGATTTTTCTAGGCTGTGGCATGTTGTGTGGAAAGGTGACGAATAGTGTATGTTCAACGGGTCGTCTACTCCACATATCGCTGTAATTGTGTGAAATAAAGAGCTTTGTATCATTATTTTCCTGCTTTTTCTTTTTGAGCCAAGAGCTGTTGAACGTATTGTTTGTGGCGTTATTATTTTTTATACTTCAATAACAATGCGGTAACTTGTTCGTATAAAAATCGCGACACGTGTATTATATTGAAAATGTTTGCTGATTTCAGTGAAAGTGTTTTTAAACCCATAGGTTTTTATATCTTTTGGAGAAGCTTGTCTATTACTGTAAAATATTTAGATAAATTACGTGAAAAATTAGATTGTTACGTCAACATCTATAATTCAATTCTTAATAAATAACATCTTAATAAACAATCGCACATATTTGTAAATAATGCTGGGTTGCACGATATTAGAGGTTAAAGTTATGGTTTATGTCAAATTCGACGATAACAGTGACGCTGACTTTAACATTGACTGCGGATTGGGTTGCACCATCTTATTCCTTGGTATAGTTAAAGTTAGTAGGGTTTCCAGTGAAATGAGATCTTATGTACCCCAAATCAGTGGCGAAAACATTTTTATCGATATTCCCATTTTTTTTAAACTAGACGAAAACTCAAATGTCGCTGTCAATTGACAAATTTTCTGTCAGTTTAATTATCATATTAAAATCTTCGAATATTATAATTAACTTTAACAATAGCTTTAACCAGCATAGTTTAGGCGGTTACAGTTACTGTTACAGTTATGACGTCCTCTAACAAATTGTCAAATGGTGCAACTCATTTTTTGTCTAACTACTTTAACATCTGCCTCGTTGGTCTAGTGGTTGCTAAGGACTGCCTCGTTGGTCTAGTGGTTGCTAAGCGCGACTGCTGAGCACGAGGTCCTGGGTTCGAATCCCGGGTCGGGCAAAGTGTTACTGGGTTTTTCCATTAGGTAATTCTCAGTAATAGCACGGAGTCTGGATTGGTGCCCGGTTGATGGCAATAGGCTCGCCCCCTATTACATTGGGACCTAAAACATAACTGGCGAAATGTGGGTGTACTATATGTGCACCTCTGCCTACCTCTTCGGGGAATACAGGCGTGATGTTATGTTGTTATGTACTTTAACATTTTTGTTAATGTTAAACTAAGTTGGTGCAACCCAGCCTAAGACATGTAGTATAAAAGAATTGCAATTAAGTGCGTTATCATTAACGAGTTACAGATAACATTAATTACGCTAGCATGCGACGCTTGACGTTGTTACCTAGTTAGCCAACTACTTTTTATATTATTATAGTCTAGAGGTACGATACAATAGTTGATTATTACTGCCTCGTTGGTCTAGTGGTTGCTAAGCGCGAGGTTTTAGGTTTGATTTCGGTCAGGCAAAAATGTTGCTGGGTTTTTCCATTAGGTAAATGTCAGTCGCAGCACGGAGTTCAGATTTGTGAGCGGTTGATGGCAATAGGCTTGCCTCCTATTCCTATTACATTGGGACCTAAAAACATAACTAGCGAAATGTGGGTGTACTGTATGTGCACCTCTGCCTACACATTCGGGGAATACAGGCGTGATGTTATGTTATAGTAATCATAAATAATCAGCATTTAAAGCCAGAACTAGTTTCCATTGTCACGTTCGCATCTCTACTTCCAAATTAGTGCGGCGACAAAGGCGCAAGCCGGACCGCCGACGGCAATACCCTTTATACTTTCTTCACTAACAGCAGTACCAGCAGCCTTCACTCTTCATGATTTATTCCTGGTCCGTGACAATGGACACGGTGCGACAAAACATTTGTGTCAAGCATACCTACTGTCTTTAGGAGATGTCGTTTGATGATTGGCTTTTGTTTGTGCTTTCAACTATCTACTTCTTGCAAAGTACTTACGCCCCGAGGTGTTGCTCACTATATTTTTCGGAATAAAGTAGCCTATGTGTTAATCCAGGGTTTCAGCTACCTCTATACCAAATTTCATCAAGATTGGTCCAGCCGTTTGAACGTAACGTAACAAACACACCCACATACTTTTGCATTAACAATACTATTTATTTATTTTATTTATAATTATTAAATACAGAAAATAATAGACTTATATTAAAACATTGGTCCACAAAACTGTTTTGAACAGTTTGACTGTGGACTCCTGTTGAGTCTCATATCATCTCATCTCATATCTAGCTTTTGCCCGTGGCGTCACCCGTGTGAGGTAGCATAATTATGTCCTTTCTTGGGTCTTAAACTTACTACATGCCAAATTTCATCAAAATCCGTCCAGTAGTTAAGTCGTGAAGGTGCAACAGACAGACAGAGTTACTTTCACATTTAAAATATTAGTATGGAAGTATGTAAAATATTTGTGTGATGTCATTGTGAGTATTATTTGTAACTGTAGATATCTCATATTCGCACCCGTCTGTTATAGAACACAATTCAAAACGCTGGACCAAAACTTTTTAAATCTCATTATGAAACCTTAAACACTAAGGAACTGTCAATAAGGCGATTTCCAGGTACAGTCGCAGACAAAAAAGGTTGTAAACAACGGTAGGTACTTAATTCACAAAGGGTGTTTAAAAGACATCGTTGAATGAACAGTTACATACTATTTTTAAGCGCCTTTACACGTCCTTACCTCTACTTCCTCATTGCAAATTGAAAAAGAACTGTCTGCCTGTTTTTACCATCTCACGTCTAAACTACTAAACCAATCGTAATGAAATTGATAAGGAGATGGCTTGTACTCTTGCGAAAAACAGCTTACTTCTTTCCTCGTAGACTAAGTCGGGGACGGAAAGAAGCATAATATAATATTCATAGTATACCAGCCTCCTTACCATGAACTTTTAAAACAGGACAGTTTACGATATGAAAGCGAGACGCCCGCGGTGCTACGTGTAATGCGGTGTTTCGCTTCCACAACGCAAACTGTCCTGCTTTAAGAGTTCATGGTAAAGGGGCAGTGTCTTTATAAACATAGTTATACAATTGTTTTAATTACGTCTACCCTAATTTAACCCCACAGCGACTGCAACAGACAAAATCGTTATTGTCGAAACATAAACACCACTGAACTTATACAATTATGTAAATTTTATGTTACCCCTAATTGCTAACTTATTTAAAGAACTTTCAGTTAATACCCTAGCTGAGGGTCGTGGAGAAAAATATATTCGTTTTCTTTAATCTCATGTAAACGTTGTTAAGAAATCCGATGTTGTTGGTCAAATAATTGGAAAAATAATTACCTTAAATTCAAAGAGGTTTGTTTTACATACCAACACCCTTCAAAAGAGGTTAGTTTTAAATTCTATACGCCAATGTAGATACTAACTACTGTACTTTTTTTAAACGTTGACTAGGTATTTCTCCTGTATCGTTGGTGCGTTTCACAAACATGTATAATCACATGCACAAACACCCAGACACGGAACAAATATCAGCGAATCGCATAAATGTTTGTCCCGTGCGGGAATCGAACCTTCAACCCTTAGCGCAGCAGCTCAATCGCTTAGTCACTGCGCCAATTAAGTCGCCAAAAAAACATGTCGAAATCGTAATAAAAACACGTATATTCAAATACCAGAATCATACGGAAAATTCTTTTTAAAAATATTTTCATGATAAACATTGTAAAAACACGTGTCATAATTAGTTCTAAACGCGGGTGAAGGGTTATGCGCGCGGCTCTTATATTGCACTTGAATACGCGCGCAGATACGACAAGGGTTAACCATTCGTCATCGCGATGCATCGCTGCGTACAGTGCGTATAGGTCCGTGTGAAGGTACCACATAGTTTGGTATGGTATGGTAAATATTTGGTTTGTTATGTTTGACTATTTTAATGTCAGTGGTGAAAAATGTATAAATACTCAGCGACAGTCTAAGCCTAAGCTATTATTCATAAAAAAATTACGATTTAAAGTTTTAAACCATGGACTAAGTTATACCCGTCACTGTCCTTTGCATGTCAAAGAATAGAGATGTCAATAGACTTAATACGGGGTTTAATAGAATGATCCTCGTTAATAAGAGGTAAGGTTTTAAATTGTCATATTTGTTTACTAGTGCTTTGACATATAGTGACTATAGGCGCTATGTAAGAATGTTTAGATGTTAGGAAGCAAGGAGTTCCATGTTTGAAAAACTCAAGAAATTAGTAAATAACGTCAAGGCATAAAAAACAAACGAAGTTCGCAAAGAGTTGTGACCTATGAGTCCTTCAAATGTAGGAATATATTCTAACCGAGTTTATCAGTGGTGTTAGCACTACGTACAACATGAATGTAAGATTTGTAACCTTTTACACATAGTTTGAGGACGCCATGGTAACCCATTATGTAAACAATATAAAACAGAGCCTAACAACATTCGGCAACAAAACCACTAGTTTTTAAAACAATAATATTTATCCAACAGAGCACAACAAAAAAAACTTATTCAAAAATCGAACTTCAAATTCAACCGTTCGAAATTCCAAACTATCGACCGAGGGGAGGGGGCGCTAAGGTCAGGGGTACACCACCCTCCCCCGCTTGATCATTTATAATGCCAAAATGTTTTAATTAAGATGCTGTAAAATGTAATTTACATGCAAATTCGGTTTATGTTAATGTGGCGCGTATATCTGTTTGGGTGCGTGCTTGCTATCTAATTTTGCGACAGTGTGTACCGTCATTATCTTGGCTCTAATGAGAAATCTGGCGACGGCTTGATGTTTGCATAATTAAACTTGCGGTTGGGAACGTACGTTTTGATTGTCGCAGTGATAAAACACACGCTTCTAATACTTATAATTCGCACAATCGATGTTTTACTCGTATTTGTAGTGTTCAGTTTTTTTTTGTGTTTTAGATGCGCTTCCAATTTATTGTTTTGTAAACAAATGGGAAACAAAAATAATTGCAAGCCACTCTTCTTCTATATCTAGTCTTACAGAGCTCAAAGGGCCCTTTAGACTCCGTAGTGTAATAAGGGGCGAGCCTATTGCCATCAACCAGGCACAAATCCAGACGCCGTGCTGCCACTGAGAATTACTATCGAAAAACCTAGTAACACTGCCTGATCCGAAATTCGAAAGACCTCAACCACAGCAGGTGTGCTTAGCGACCGCTAGACCAACCAAGCATTTAGACCAAGCAGGCAGTCAACTTTTATAATCATCATCAGCTTTTATGTGACCCACTGCAGGGCATAAGCTTCCTCCCTTGGATGCCACTCTGTCCTATTTAAGACCTTTTGCTTACAAGTCTTTCCCTGTACAGTAGCAATATTGTCAACCTAAATCATCATCATAATCATCAGCCGGAAGACATCCACTGTTGAACAAAGGGCTCCCCCTTAGGTAAGGGTGCCACAATCCCCACTCTTGGCCAGCGGCTTGAGGATCGCAGTATTGGTGGTGAAGTAACAGAACATGCTGCTGACAATCTTCTGGATTTTCTCTTAGACCCCTCTTTTGATACCTACGGGAGGAAAGGGGGTGGTCAAGTCTCGGCTGGAAACCAAAATAAAAAACTTTAATTTTATTATTTGCCCAGCTCTGTTTCAGCTGTGTTTTCTCGTGTCGTGTGTGCGAGAGACATGGATCTCACAAGCATGCGCAGGTGACTGAATATTTATGTACAGCACATAAAGCAAATAAAAATCGTATTAAGTACTTAGTTGTATCATTGAGGTACCTACTATCTCATTATGGCGTTCTAAGAGGAAGGCCTTTGTTCAACAGTGGACGTCTTCTGGCTGATGATGATGACGTACTACGTATGTTAGGTGACAATTTACGGCAAATAATATTATTAAAATACTGCATTTTTTTTTACAAAGTTTATGTATTCAAACTAAGTTTTATACCAATGTGATCTTTTATCTCACATTTTTCGACGACCTGTTTAGCGCAGTGGCTAAGCGATTGGACTGCTGCGCTGAGGGTTGCGGGTTCGATTCCCGCACGGGGCAAAGCTTTGTGCGAACCACAGATGTTTGTCCCGAGTCTGGGTGTTAGTGTATGTGATATTTCATGTTTATGAAACGCACCCACGACACAGGAGACAGTCCTAGTGTGTGGCGAAGTTTTTTAAAAAAAAAAAAAATTATAAGTAGCTACCTATTGCTAAAAATATAAAAAGGGCAATGAACGATAACGGATAAATTATGAATTATTCCTAGAAGGTAAGTGGTAATTATCTTGCCCCCTATTAGATAACTCACATATTGGTCTTATTGTATAGAAAAAAAATCGTAAATGTCTCAACCTATTTACTTATTTTAGATTAACAAAAAATCTTTATTCCAATTATTCAAGGCTTACTTCTCGGAAGAGAGGTTCTAAAACTCCAATTCTAACCGCAATTTATAAAGAAATTAAATCATAACGAAGAAGTCCGGCTACATAAAATAAACACTAACCTTCTTATTACAATAAGAAAAACATTCGCCCCCTTTCTTGAAGATTGAATTCGGCTAAATAAACTGAATTATATGCTACTTAAATGAGTGTCAAGTCCGGTGGGGCACCGGCGACCCCGACCCGTGAGGGCTCACTTCAGCCTCTCCCCGAGATTCTTCTCAGATTGGCGACGAAAGAAGAACAGGGTTAAGTCTGTTTTTTTTGTGGAGTTGTGTGTTGTTTTTTAGTGTCGTGACTTATTTTTTACAGTCGTTATAAAGCGCGGTTGTTTTAGTAGGGTATGTTTTTTTTAGATTTTTTAGTAATAATAATAATTTATAGTGTCAAATAATTGGTTTACAAAGATTCGTGTTCGGAATCTTCTTTTAGACAAATAATGCCTGTAGTAGTTTTCGCTTCTCCCCATTTGGCATAGCGTGATAATTAACACAATATTTATTTATTTATAACTTTATAGTTTTAATTGTGCTATAATGTTTACTATTACAATGGCTGTCTATGTCGGGTATACCTCTGAATATACCAAAATACCTTCCTACACAAACAAATCCATTTTATTTATACATAATCTCAGTAATATTTAAGTTTAACTACACTACTTACCTAATATTTTTGTTACACTTACCAGCTCACTAATATAAGCCTAAACAAGTTAATCTTTCTGCGATCTACATACACAAATATAAGTTAATCGACAGCTACACTGAATTCAAACGTTCCATTTAACACACCTTTCAACTTCACACCGAAATTGACAAACGAAATTAAACCCTTTAAAAGTCACGGGAAATCTTGTAAATTCCCGACTTAGCCGGCTTGGGTAGTCGGCGGCAAGACAAAAGTAGGCGGGCGCCCTCACTGAAACGAATAGGCCGGGGCGGCAAGCTTTTCTCACTCTCTTAAACGCTCTAGCTGAATGTAGAGCGAACGAACGCTGTTGATACTTTCGGAACCCAGACATTAATTTTGACATTTCTGTGGAATTTGTGTTGTTTAGCTAAGTAGGTGTTTATGTACAGATAGTTGTAGTAAATAATCTGTGTTTCAAATATAGTTAATAAAAATTATAAATAAAACACTGGTGTGTGCCGTGAGCCTGTACTTACTTGCTGCAGCAGGCGCTACTGACGCGCTCGCTCCTTGCGCTCAATCTCATAGCTAGAGAGACAGACGCATTATTTTGTACTTTAACTTATTTTTTACTGCGTTTACAGTTAGTGTTAGTTACCTTTGTATTTTTTTTCTACAATATCGCCTTGAAACTAAACCTGTAATGATTTTCATTGAAAAACAAACAAATGAATTAATATAACATAAGAACACGCATGTTATCAGTACGAAGTAGTCAGCTGTGTTCTCCTTTAACCATTTTTCTCTCGCCGCGTATTATAAGTTACATGGTCAGTGGCGTATTGCGATATACCGTGTCTAGATAAAAACAATAAGTTGTTTAAGTGAATAAGTGTTGGCACCCACAATTGCACATTATTAATCCTCTCGTTTTGAAACCCAGTGGAACTGTAAGCATATATAACCAGAAAATAAGTCACAAATTTCGTCAGGTCGTATAGAATGTGCTAAGGCTGTGCAACCAATCAATCAAGATTATTTTATTAATTGTGCCTCTTGTCTGGTAACTTTTTAAATAAATGCACTTACCTTTATTAATGAGAAGCAAGTCGTTACACGCAATGATTAAAACGATTACGTCTCTGAAGTAGTCACTTACTGCTTTACCCATTAAAAATTAACATTAAAACAGGTTTCATATTTATCATACTTAACATTTCACTTTGCAATAATTTGCTGGATAATAATTAAAGCTATAATCAGACTAATTTATTTATACCAGTTTTCGCGAAGCGGTCATTCGATCGTAATTATACATAATTTTATTTTGTACACTCATTTCATTAACTTTAAATCTCCAAATCCCGTGCACACTAAATACAAAGAGGTAAAAATTTGTATTTTTACTTATTAATAAATACTTGTCATGTAAAGTATCAACTATGGTTAGTCAGCGTAGAAGCGACAAGTGTCTTTTGAGTAGGCGCCGTCCGCGCGACATTGTTGCAGCGAGTATACCAGCTAATACAATAATGCTTATACACGTATAATCTTCATTATGTTTCGTATGTGATGTGGCAAAGGTGGGAATCGACCTCCTTTACTTTTCACATGTTTTTGCCCAAGCTACGAGATTTGACGTTTTGATGTACTGTTTTGTAGCCTATTGAAATAAAAACAGTATGACCAATGATATCTACATACTCGTATATAAAAATGAATTGTTGTTCATTAGTGTCACTAAAACTCGAGAACGGCTGGACCGATTTGGCAAATTTTGGTCTTGATATATAATTATGTATGTTGACGTCTAAGGAAGGTTAAAATGGTGAGAAAGCGGTACAGATGTCGCCGGGTCAGCCAGTTATATATAAAAAACTATGCTGCTAACTATATTGATACCTTCTTTGGTATTTAAACACCCAAGTGATTATTATTAGTGTCCAATATAAAGCAATAGGCTTGTGTCGAACAAAACGGAATTCATAATAATAATATGTTATTTGGATTGCTAAAGAATAAAATTTCGTTCCATCAATTGATTACATTGACCTTTCCAAAAGCTATCTAAATTTTTCCTATGTTTACCGAAAATTATAAAGTAGGTAAAGTAGCACACGTAATACGTACAGACATTACAATCACAGGACCGAAACAGATTCAAGACAAACACATTTCATGACGAAGTCCTAGCATCAGTAAACAGAGCCAACCCTTCAATAGGCAAATGATTCAAAATTACAGTTAAAAAAAGAGAAAAAAGCTCCGAACTCCATTAGAAACAAAAATAAATTGAATTACAACTCGATCGACATTTTCGATTTGGAGGCCTAACTCAATTAGACGGGAGCGGTGATGGAAAAATAAAATAAATACGAGGAACAAAAAAAAATTAAAACAAAAAAGAGTCCAGATATAATTTGAAATATCTCCGTAAATGCAAAGTGTGAGTGCTGTTATTTTATTCAAATGAGGGCGAACTTTTTTTCAACCCTTTCTCGTCGCGCCATCAAAGTGGCCTGATATTCAATTAAAAAAAGAAGAGCAGGCCCGCGACTGAAAATTAATCAGAAAAAAATGCTTTTAACTAGATCTACATTTTAATGAAATTATTATTGACGAGTATTATATAAATGGGAGTGCTCGGTGCCCTTTGTACAGATTGTGTAAGTAACCTACTTGTATCTGTAGATCTACAGTCATGCTTTTGAATTAATGTTTGAATTCATTATGGGGATCTCCTTTTAAATGTGTTATTGTAAACGCGGTGTGTTGGGACACCCTGGAGACTTCTTCCGCGTAGATGTTACATGTCCCGCGACGATTTAGACGCAATATGCTGGATGACGTTGAATTATTCATGTAACTAAGCTAATCTGTTTTATGTGAAGTCTGAAGACTGCATATTTGAATGGTCATTGCTCTATCATCGGCCTGGCATTGTCTGGACTGGGTCGGGATCGAGGTTGACTTGTAGACTGTCTACACGCAAGACGTTGAGCAGCTCTGCTTGTCATCCGTTACCATTTAAATCATAGTTCTTCTTATCGTATGGTTGATGGATAACCTGGTGTCAGAGTTTAAACCGCCTGTAGGCCTACGACATGGCTTTACACACCGTTGAACTATCTCTCAGATGTGCCAGTTTCCTCACGATGTTTTCTTTCACCGTTTTCGCAACTTATAACTAATTTACAATACGCATATCGTAGACATTGGTGCGTGTCGGGATTTGAACTGGCAAAGCTTGACTTGGCAGTACAACGGTCATACCACTCGGCTATCAGTGCTTAGTCATAGTTAGTTGTACGCCATTTACTAGTATTAGGAAATCGTTCATTCGTTCATCAAACAGGACACAATATGAACATGGTTTTAAACCCTAAGCTGCAACTACAACCTAACAACTAAGCGTATAATATAAAAAAAAATAAGTTCACAAACTCTTTGGCAGAAAAATTAACGACCATAAACACCAACATTATAAGACGATTAACGGGTACTGTGAAGCTAGTAAGCTAACATAATTAAATTAGGCTGTATTCCTTTGAGTTAAGGTTTAAATTTCCTTATATATTGAAATGGTGTTAATATTATGGAAGTAATTGTCTAATAGGTTGTGAATTAAGATGTTTGAACTTAAAAGAATCCTATTTATTATTCTCGATTTTAATGTAATTTGGCATATCAACGATGTGATATGACCTACTGGACGTGATACTTCTTATCTAACACGAAGAAGGATTTCGTAAGATACTTGTAAAACTACGGGTAACACAGCTAATTACCAAGCCCCTTACGTATAATTATATTAAAAATATATTTTTAAACCGAAGCTTTTAAATTAGTTAGCTCAAAATACTTGTAAAGACGAATCAAACAAGCCACACGATGGGGTTGAGTCTTTCGTTCCTATGACCACCTTCGACTCCATCATCAGACCAGCTCAAAAGCACCATAATATTGTATTGTCACTAAACCTACATATGTATGCAAAAAATCATTTCAATTGGATGTCAAGAAGTAGATCTCATTTAGATTGCAAGATTTGACCTAAACAAACTTACATACATACTCACATACAAATATTGCAAGTTAAATAAAAGCTTGTAATAAATAATTTCAGTATTGAACAATAGGTTACATTATACCTGTCACTGTCGTCTGTATGTCAAATAATAGAGATGTCAATACACTAAAGAAGTATAATAAAACACATGTTAGCATCGTTTATAAATAAGGAGGTAAATATTTCGACTACATTTGTAACACCATATAAAATTTAAAAAAACATAACATAACATCACGCCTGTATTCCCCGAAGGGTAGGCAGAGATGCACATATAGTACACCCACATTTCGCCACTTATAAAATCTAAGTGGCTTAAAACACAAATGTCATCAATCCGTTCTTGGTATGAAGTGTGAACTCCGTGATTATGAATTCCACTGAAAATGGGGTATAATTAGTATTATGACAGTCATTGGACGGAATTTGCTGACAGCAAGCTAGGCCATGTCCCGAATATATTCTAAGCGTAATCACACGGTATAATTTCAATATGCATATGAGGTCATGAAAAGTGCTTTTCCGGATTCGGAGATAGGAATTAATTGTTGATCTACATAACATCGTGGTTGTCACACCGTGGTGTAAGCGTGGACAGCGGTTAGGCACTCTTTTGTTCTAGATAAACAGAGACATATCATCTTCATCATCGGGCGAAGACGTTTACTGTTGAACAAAGGCTTCCCCCTTAGAACGCTACAATAAACAGCAACGTGCAAATTACATACACCGGTTGCCCGCAACTCTGACGATATCGTCGGTCCACCGGGTGGGAGGCCTGCTAACTGCTTAAAATGTTAACATCACAATCATTAATGAAAGAAAAGTCAGAAAGAGATACTAAACTTCTAGCAATAGAAAGAATAAATCAGAAATTAGCTTCATCCATAAAGCTTATACTTAACTTTTACGAGTTCTTTAACATAGAATTTATTGTCAAACGAAAACACGCATTCAGTGGTAGAAGGATTTGTAAAGGTGCGTACAAACTATGTAACATATTATATAACTTGTGTTTTATAACACGTCCACATTATGTTACCGTGTTGTTCAACATTGCAACATAAAACAATACTGTACACATTAGAATAACAATGTTATGTAACCATATTTTTCGTTTGTCGTTCTTCAGTGCTATCCACAATGTCGACACGAGAGGACGTTTTGCTGGCTGTGGCAGCGACTGTTGTATTTTTAAATAACAAAAGAAAAACAAGAAAACGTAGATGCTGGGTTCGTCCTAGTTTATTGACCAGAACAAAATATGTTAATATGTTTTATAACATTCACCGTCCACATTATCTGAAACATGTTATATAGCAATGTTGAATAACATGTTATGTTATATAGTCTGTACGAGCCTTTAGTCAAAACGAATGACAGAAAGGTTGGCTTGACCATTACATGGAAATGCTTTATCTTCTACCGACCTAAGGAAAAAGATAGATAATATTGTTTATTGCACACCAAAAACACAGAAAATGCCTTAAAACTAAAAAACAGTGCAAACGGCGATCTTTTTGCTTAAAACAATTTCTTCTAGACAAATTAATGGATATATTACGTAGAAATAATAAGAACAGTTCAATTCAAATTATCCTGTCTCCTACAAACGAACAAAATACAGTGTAACACCACTTTTCACATAATTCTCCCGCTAAACATTACACTCCGGTGTGACAAGCGGCCGCTGTAATTCAAGCGTCGACTCGCCCGTACATTATTATTCACCGTTGGAACGAAATGAATTCGTTTTTATTCAAACGCCAGAATGATATAATTAAAATTTGAATACAAGATTAACTGGAGAAAAATTCGATATCGAGTTTGTACGGTTTTTGAATTGTTCGCTGAAAGGATTGAAGGTTTGTTTGAGGTGTGTTTTCAGCTTTACTTTACATAAAATGATTAGAACTGTCTCCCAATCGTCCCATATAAGTAGCCTATGTGTTAATCTAGGGTGTCAGCTACCTCCTTATGAAATTTCATCATAATCGGTCTAGCATTTTGAGTGTGAAGAGCTAACAAACATACAAACACACTCACAAACTTTCGCCTTTATAATATTAGTGTGATTATGTTACGAGGTCATTATATTACAGATAGGTATCATCATCATCATCATCATCATCTGCCGGAAGACGTCAACTGTTGAATAAAGGCCTCCTATATTGAGCTAATATATAAAATACTAGCTGTTGCCCGCGACTTCGTCCGCGTGAATTTCGTGGTATGAAAAATAGATGTTGGCCGATTCTCAGACCTACTCAATACGCTCACAAAATTTCATGAGACCGATTCTCATTTAGCCATTTCGGAGGAGTATGGGAACGAAAACTGTGACACGAAAATTTTATATATATAGATTATATAATCAATTAATTGACAATGTTGATCAATATTCAATTGTATTTTTATTTAATTAACCATTTCAATGGACTTGGAACATAGTATTTCGTATGAATAATAACCCCAAAACTTCTTTGGGTTATTTTAAGCATTTTTAATTAATTTGTTGCATGATAGCACTAATAAGACCAGAATTTTATGGTATTTAACATAATTGTTGTAGTTTGCCTAAGAGGTGAAGCCAGTTTTCTAAATTGATTACGTTAACATAATTATGAGTGAGGTAGTAACATTTAAGTTATTGTGTCTTTTTATTTTGTTATAATTAATGGTACCTACCGCATTTTACGTAAAAAGTTTTGATTACAATTATTTTAGAAAACAAAAATTAAAATCTATTCAAATTTCGAACAGACTGCAACATAATAAAGCCTTTTTCGTAGGAGCGGGCACTAACTAAATGACGTCACAACTCCCGACTCCAGCGGCCCCGCCGTCAAATGGACAGGCACACATAAATCGAGAAGCCTCCCCCCATAATAGCAGGCTCACTCAAATCTAAGCCTAAGCCCAAAAGCCGGATTTCTCCCAGTAATACACTTAAAACGCCTGAGCTTAAATCATCGTCATCGTTTGTTGAACAAGACTCTCCGGTCACATATCAGGCTGGCGACGGCTGGCCCCCACCCCTCGAGTCTCCCCTCCCCCCACCCCCCAATAATTTTCGGCCTAGCCCCTCTGTAGGCATAGATTTCTAGTCTCAACGTACAAGGTGGGTGTTTTGTGTTGGCTATGTACCTACTACGTAAATACAGAGGAAGGATATTCAGTGTATATTTGATCATTTATAGCATGTAGCCGGAGTAGATCGATAAACTATGTAAGGCGTTGGATAGTTGTTAGATGAACATCGAGTCATGCAGCGCTCTTAGAATATGATCACTTCTTTGACATCTCCTCTTACTGAAGTCGACGTGAAACTAATTAAAACCATTCTGATCGAAGCTTCACTGCCTTAGAATAATATTTCTAAGATCTGCAACTAAATCACCTTTAAGGCAATGACTGCGGTTGACTACATAAGCTTATACTACCTACTCTCAATCAAACCTTCAAGTTTAATAAAACAATTCCATACCAAAAATCTGAATCTGTCTCATCAACATTTAAAAATAATAAATATTAGTTTCTAAGATGAGATGCAAATTGAATGTTATCGCTAATAGCGTTGATTGTATAATAATTTCGTGTTGATACATAATAAAGTATTGCGGTGGCCGCCGTACGCTGCGTGCGCGCCGATGGGGAGTCGTTTGCGATTTATGTTAGAAATTCGCGTGCGCCCAGCTCCATTTTTGTGCGTAACTGGATTTTCTAGGGCTATCAACAAGGTGTCTTAAGATATTAGTCCCTTTTGATCATTTTTGAACCTATTTACCACAAAGACTCCAAGGAAAAATTTGAGAAAATCTCTTACCCTGCAACGCAGAAAAATGTGATAAAATCATTCGCTCAAAATCATGTATCATCGTAACCATTGGTCATTCATTATACCTTTATACTTCCTTTCACCATCACTAGTTTATTATACACTCTAAAATACTATTTACGTAATTAAATAATCACAATAACATAGTTATCTCAGCATCCAAAACATGAAGCACAGCTCAGCCCTACCAGACCAGTGGCCGAGTCCTATCGACGCTAGATTTATTCCCGCAGCGTCGTGATTTGCGAGACATTATGATAAGTGGGCGAACGGCACCCGAGCAATTAGAACACCGCATATACAGAGCTGCAAATTAAATAAATTAACGAATAGACGACGAGACAAAGTTACTGCGTTCGCCCTTCTGCGTGCAGCGTGGCGCGATTTGACCGAAACAGAGTTATGAATGCGTAATTAAATGTGATGGTATTTGAATTATCGGTTTAATTGTCATAGGGTTTGCTTAATGCTTCGGAACCGGTTGGTTCAGTACGTAACTAAGGTATTTTGCGATTGCAGTAATTATTACACAGATAATAGATATTTTATTGCATATCAGTACTCAATTGCGAACGCATTGGTCTTAGTAGGCTAATGGATAAAACATATCTGTTTAATTATTTAAAATACTCGTTAAGGAAATCTGTACTTGTTTGTATATTAATGCTGAATAATTTTAGATATATTAATTTAACTTTGTTACTTGCGTTATTAAAATTTATATACTTTGAGTCCATACGATATAACATTGAAAGGAGCTCTTGTTTAATTTCACCCGACTGCGCTAGAAAGGGTTATGTTTTTATCGATAGATTTCTCTACATTATTATCACGTTTGTTTTGTCTATTCAATAGATACCTAATTACCTACATATATCACATGTTTTCCAACCAATATACTAGCATAATACAGGAGAAATTCCTAGTATGGGGCAACGCTTAAAAAAACAATAATAATAAGATTATCTCACTCCTAATATAAATAGACACTAAGAAGCTATCACTTAACATGACTACAAGTTACTTGAGTAAGCTACAAAAGAATGAGACCGATAAAAACAAAACAATAAATTATGCACCACGCAACAAAGTTATTGCACTCAGTTTAGCTTAAGGCGTGTCTCTTAGCCGGTACAGTAATATTATGATTGCGTAATTAAACGTGATACTTTGTTGAATTATTATCACGTATTCTGACAGGAAATATCCTAGTAGGTCTCAATTATACGAGTGATATGATTAAAATGTTGATTGTCACTTTAATAAGTTTATAAAACTGTTTGTCACAAATTGAGACTTCGTTTATTGATTTCTTTGAAAAACCATTTATTTTGTTTTACGCAGATTCAGTTTTATCATCATCATCATCAGAAGGAAGACGTCCACTGTTGAACAAAGGCCTTCCCCTTAGAACACAATGAACGACAGCCTGCCAAGATTGATTTCAGTTAACCTAAATGAAAAATAAATCTATAATAACGCCATATTATGTACCTACCTACTGGTATAGATAAATCTCAAAGTTGTATGTATAAGAACGACATTCAATATTTTTTAAAACACATATGTAAGTTACTTTTACTTATAAAATCGTACTTAATTACTATATAACAAAAATTTCACGGTCAGGGCCCCGAGTCTGCTATTTTTTATAAATTCGTCATTCCAACGTCCTTCATTTTAGGTTAGCAGATTACCAAACTTGTCAAAATCGTCAATTATGAGATCAATGATCGATAATTCTGACACTATTGTTATAGCAGACTTGAGGCCCAGGTATAATCAACTTTGCTACAATAGTACTAAAGTTACAACCCTCAGGCTACCATTATTATGCTAGCCTTACAATTAGATACATTTCTCTCAAGAATGTGTTTACTTTAACGTTTCTAACAACGAACTGTTATCTAGAGCTAATTACAAAGAATCTACTGAACCATAAATGATATGAAAGATTATCTCCCGTTTCAATAACCCTATAAGCTGCCACATCTATTTGTAAGCGAGCCTAGTAGATGCAAGAATGAGCACCCAAGATTTGAGACTACGTACAGAATAATTAGTTTCCACAGCCTTTAGACCATGAGTGCGTTGCCTAAGGCAGTCATTCGTAATACGCTTCGAACTAGCAAAGGGCCGAAAACAGTTCTGTAAGTACAGCCCCCTTACCATGAACTCTTAAAGTGAAACAGTTTACGATATGGAAGCGAGACGCTGCTACGTGCGGATCATTCGGCGTTTCGCTCCCACAACGTAAACTGTTCTGTATTAAGAGTTCATGGTATGGGGGCAGTTCTGAGTTCTACTTACATAAGTATATGAAAGTAGCAGCCACGTTTGTATAGTATGGACGTCAGTTGATTCATTACGGCGCAATTAAGCGGCCGATAAGCGTTGTAATTACGTATGCTAATCGCGAATTTAATTCGATGCACTTGTACTAAGATACTGCGAACGCGGAGACGGGGCGCCATGATTTTTTAAGTGGCAGGATAAATCCTGGTTTTTTTATGCAGTGCTTTGAAATGTTGGTGTTTAAGAATACTGTTGAGATTATAGTTTCATTTCTAGCCACTGTCATAAGACACTGTTGACAAGAATTAGTTTCAGTATGTTGGAAAGGCCGAAAGAACACAAAATATTTTAGAATTCATGTGAATAAGTTACTGTTCATGCATGTTTCTACTGTCAAAGATGTATTTTGTCAAGTATAGGTAGAGTAGTAATAGTAGGCCCAAAACAGGAATCAGGAGGAGACTTATGCCCAGCAGTGGGTCTTTTTAAAGCTGATGATGATGATGATAGGTAGAGTGCAAGACAGCATGTCAGATACATCGTTAATATTTCGTTCTGGTGAGATCTAATATTACCTATGTAAAATAATACTAAGGCATGCGAAGTTTGCCTATTTATAAAGTTAACTCAAATCTAAGAAAGAAAACTTTAAGCAAGGATGTTTTTTGATATTTTGAAATATCTACTAAAGTCCAAGTACGTTATTGACATAAGTTAAATCGCGTGTTTGTTAAAAAATACGAAAAGTTTTGTAAAGGTCTGTATAGTATGAGAATACCTATACTATAATTATATAGGTACGTAACATTGGCGTAATTTTTTACGATATAGGTAAAAAAGCTAAAAAGTATTTAATGATCTGTACATTTAAAAAAACATTATACGCGTAACGTTCCTAATAATTTTTAATACTTTATTTTGAATAAAGATTGATGACTGATTGATTGATTGATGACTGATTTTGGATTGGAATGCCTTTCTAACTGAATTTAAATATACAGTAACAATGTTGGTGGTCACCCTACACTGGTAGCTCGGGGAGCGGGCCCTGTTTGCATTACTGGATATTACCAATATATTATAATTAAATTAAAAGTTTATGTAGTTTGTGTGTGTAACTCTCTTGTACGTTTAAACTCGCAACTTTATTTTCTGTAGATTTTAAATACAGCAGCATCAGTGTGATTAATTTATGATACTGATTAGCATTCTTTTGAACGTGTAAATAATACTATCTTATTTTTATAAGCAATAATATCGGCTAGTTTGAATTACGTACCATCTTTGTACAAGGAAAGGCATTTACAAGGTATTACAAATATATATATAAATACACTTACCTAATTGTAAAGATAAATAACATAACATAACATCACGCCTGTATTCCCCGAAGTAGTAGGCAGAGGTGCACATAATTATAGTACACCCACAATTCGCCAGGTATGTTTTTAGATCCCAATGTAATAGGGGCCATCAACCGGGCGCAAATCCAGGCTCGTTGCTGTTACTGTGAATTGCCTAATGGAAAAACCCAGTCACACTTTGCCCGACCCGGGATTCGATCCCAGGACAAACAACCAGATAGACAAAAAAATAACATGAATTAGGTACCTAATGTTACTTTGAAACATAAGTCACCGCAAGCAAACCCGCGGCTCTCCACAGTAACTTAATTAAATACTATTGCATACCTCGATAAAGCTAATAGGGCCATTATATATTATTATTAGGTTTATACTTAAACAATTTTATTATCATACCTACACATGTTAATTACTAAACTAATTTATTATGCTTGTTGTATATAATTGAACCATTTTGTTATTTACCTGTGCCCTTGACTTTATAAATAATTAATTTTGAGACGTAAAGTATGTGAATAAGTTTTTTGTGAATTTTCTACAGCGCGGTAATTCAGTGTCTTAAAATAAATTCAAAATGACATAATTGACATTGATGTTATTATGGGTACCTAAGGTTTACGGTTACTAGACCATAAGTCAGGCCAAAACATGTACTTACAAGAAGATTAACATGCAATATGACTACTTAATCTACCAGAAACATACCGTTTATGGTACCTACGTAAAATATAAAATACTAGCTGCCGCTACATTTTTTCGGGATAAAAATTAGCCTATGTGTAAATCCAGGGTGTCAGCTACCTCCATATGAAATTTCTTTAAAATCCATTCAGTAGTTTTTACGTGAGAGTAACAAACATCCATCCATACGTACAAACTTTCGCGTTTATAATGTTAGTAGGGATTACATGGATACATCATCATGCCGGTAGGTCGACGGGACGAAAGGGCAGACATCTTTCCTCTCTATAAGCACTCTATACATACAATATATATAATATACGCTTACATTTGTCATGCCGACGTGATAATTAAAACATAACATACATACATAACATCGCGCTTGTATTCCCCGAGAGGGTAGGCAGAGGTGCACATACAATACACCCACATTTCGCCTTTTATGTTTTTAGGTCCCAATGTAATAGGGTGCGAGCTTATTGCTATCAAACGGGCACAAATCCAGACTCCGTGCTGCTACTAAGAATTACCTAATGGAAAAACGCAGTAACACTTTGCCCCACCCGGAATTTGAACCCAGGACCTCGTGCTCAGCAGTCGCGATTAGCAACCACTAGACCAACAAGGCAGTCGTGATAATTATACTGCTATTTATTACCTACATGAGACGTTTCTCAAACAAACAATATCCAAAACAAATCCTCACATTTTAAAAACGACGGCTCCATAATTCAATACCGACAATTGCTAATTGACAAGCCGAAAGTGTAAACTCGCTTATTGCCCTTCGATTCTGTCACCGCAAATTGTCCGTAGGAAAAGCTGTTATGAAACTATTCGGTTTCCATTAAAAATTAGCTCTGGTAACGTATTAATACACCTCAAAGCAGCGATCAGTGGACGCCAAAAATAAATTGAACATCAGAACGAACGGCGACTGCGTTGAGGTAGAACTTGGTACGTGAGTGTTATATTTATGGAGCTGAAATATGTGTAAAAATATATTTATCGTCTTTTCGACAATTTTTTATGAAATATGTATAAAAGTATTTTTATCAACTTTTTGACAATTTAAATTAATATTATTTAAGTTAAAATCATTTTAATTAGTGTGTGATATACATAGGTATCATGTAAGACGGAATAAATTTACTTAATTATAAAAAAAACTGTTGTTTCCAAGTGAAAAAAATATAAGTATCATAAAAAATATAAATATAATCTAAAGTTTTTTAAAGTTGTTCTTAACCTAGGGATCAATCCCAAATTCTGCATTCTGCATCTAGATTAATAAAGCTAACACTGTCAAGTAATATTATTTTATCAACCGATATATATATATATAGACCTTACTCTCATCATCAGACGATACCTTTGGCACTTTCCAGGAAAAAATCCTTAAAGTATTTAAAGTTCATCAGATACCCAATCCCACATCTCAGTACCAGCACGTTACTACCGCTCGCTTGTATACGCGTCGCGGTATCGTATAAATTCATTATCAGTAGCCGCCACTATTATATGACAAACATTGTACGGCCCACCGATATGCTTTAACATGTATCTTTTAGTATTCCCTGAAGAATTTATAGAGTTTCGGTAGCGTTAAGGTTTTTAGATATCTAAATATTGTTAGAAATTTTGACATAATTAGATCAAGGTTCAAAATTACTTTGTGAAAATGGTGATGGTGTGTTTTTTCGGATTATAAGTTGGTATAGAATTGTGCCTGTGTTGCCCGGCGTCGCTTGTAAATTCTCAATGAAACGGTCCAAAAACACCTCGTTTTTGGGCCGAAGCAACAAATAGTTTCGTAGTGTAGTTAAAGTTAGCTCTTAAGTTAGCTACTGTATTTTTTTTAATTTAAAATGTTGCTAAACTGTCTATGTTTGTTGCGATAGTATGTATTTGTTTTTTGTTAAACTACATTCAGACATAAGTAAATAAATAGTAGTTCACTACATATGTAAAAGTTAGTGAAAAACAATATTAAATGCCGCCGAGGTAGAAAGCTACAACAAACTGACACATCCACAAACCCAACATTTGCAATACAAAATACTCCATAATCATCGCATAACCAAAGCTCATAGGCTTCCATTAAAAAAGTCCATTGCATTCATATAAGCGGCAACGGTCATCGACCGCAAAAAACTATCGAGCACTGAATAGAAAAAAAACGAAAAAAAAATATGAAAAAATTTGTGCACACTCAAAAAGAGCGCAGATTGTCGCGGTTTGGAACCCAGTACCGTCCGTTATTAATTCCTTGCCAGCCAGCTACGACGAACCGCAGCGAACAATTGAAAAATAAAATAACTATCATTCATTTGTGCGCAGATCATGTTTACAAAGGTAGCTTTACCGGTGCTGTTTAAACTCTGATATGATTGAATATCGGCCTTTTTATATTGTTGTGTTTATGAAGTACGCTGTCGTTTAGTGTATTGAGGTCCTCGTGGCTCGGGATATTGGACCTTTTTTTTAATTGCGATGAGCTTTAAATGGGGATTGTGAATTTGTGATTGAAATTGGTTCTATAAGTTGATTGAATTGTAACATCTATTAAGGTACATCAGTAAGTACTATTTTTGATATTCAAGATTCAATATTTTGTAAACAAAATTCTTTTTTTTAAACCCTCTCGCTCTATGTAACTTTTTTAAGCTGTATGAGAGACAGTCATACAGCTTAAAAAAGTTCTCACTTGCTTTGTTCCACTCATAACGGTAGTAATAATAATAATATATGTATTGAGACAGCTCACACAAGGTCATCTGACCCTAAACTAGGCAGAGCCTGTATTATGACAACCAGACGACTGATAAACATACGTCTTAAATACATACTTATAGATAAATTACACCCAGACAGAACTAATGGTTATGCTCAACACACAAAGATTTGTTCTGAGTGGGAATCGAACCCACGACCTCCGGTTTTACCAGTCACCTTACCATGAACTAAACTGTCCTGTTTTAAGAGTTCATGGTAAGGGGTAAGGTAAGGGGGTAGGTCACTTACAACTAGACACAGTTCCGAACCCGGGGGTAAAACTAATATTCTGCGGGGGTAAAGCAGGTAAATCATCATTGGTAACATGTGGGAGAGGTAGGTAACTAATTACCCCCCGGTAATTAGTTTCTCTAGCTAAATCGTAGGAGTGAGAGAACCTGCACTAGACCAACAGGCCAGTCAAGAATCAATCATCAAAATGTTATCTCTACTCACATTTCGTCCAGAAACAAACCCGCATTGTTCGCAACACTGGCCACCAAACCAAAAGGGAGCTCGACTTTTTCACTATTTCGTAAATAATTAAGGTTAAAACCAAAAAATGTCAATGCCAGTTGGTGTTCGGTGCCGAGTGGGCGCCGATTGATTACGCTTTCATATTAACTTTGTTTGTCTGTGCATCGCGCTTACCAGGGGGGTAGGCAGGGGTCACCGTCATGCTTACTTACATAGCATTAAAACAGATTTCAAATTTCAGACCAAATTTTTCTGCATTTTTGATAAAAATGTTCCACTAGGATTTGTATTGGTGTTTTTAGGTATTCAAATATAATATAATTATATTCAAATTCATGTGTTGAAGATTTTAGGTCTAAATATACGTCGAAAAAGGCTGTTTATTATTTAGGTAACTACATAGGTACAGCTTTAAACGAACCTATTTCAGGCAGGTCGCTACACCATAATTATTTAGTATTATAAGTTCTTGTATACAACTACACTGTATTTTTTTTAAACTCCATATTTCAATTTTTTTTTATTATACCTACACTACATTATTTAATCTTTAAAAAAGACGTTGCTTCACACTAAGAATTCCTCCTGTATCAGGAGGGATCATGGATATCGGGAATCAGGAGAAAAATCTGCGGATTACACAATTTTTATCTCGAGCGGGAATCAAACCCGCAACCCTTAGCGCACCAGTCCAATCACTTAACCACTGCGCCAATCAGCTTGAAAACTGACTTCTTTCAAGTATCCATAATAAACTGCTTTGCCTCCCCCCCCCCCCCCCCCCCAGAGCTACGTTAAAACAAATCCACTCGTACCTACATCTACGTAGTTAATTGTCTTCTAACCTCAGAACGCAACAAAGGGGCCGATTCTTCTCCGTGATGCCAGTATAACCTATCCATCAGAGGGACGTTGCCGGCCGCTGAAAAGAAAAAAATAAAAAAAATCCTTTTGATTTTCACCGGATTTGATTGGCTTGGAATTGGAATTGTGCGCGATAAATGGCTATGGGGTAGCCTTCGTTGACGCTGGACCTAATACCCTAAAATCAGTGATAGGTTGACAGTGTATAGGTAAATATAAAACTATAATAAACTAGTTATAGTTCTACGTCTGCGTGAAAATTTTCTGCGACTTTTCCGGTAAGTATTCAAAGTAAAAGTAGGCGTGGCTACCTTTTGGTGCAAGCTGTCTCACTGTCAATTGAACGCTGATAGTTCTGTGGTTTGATCGTAATGCTGTAACAGACTAACAATATTTTATACATGCATACTTTGGTAGAACATTCCAGGCTTTTGAAGTCTCGCAATGACACACAAATACTTACTATTGCCATTACAAGTTCGAATGCCAAGCGTAAGATTTTGGCTTTCATTTTTATTTTTGCTATATTGGCGACAGCAGTAAAAGCTAAATGGTATATTATAAGTTAGTTATTAGTCGCTAAAAACGGTGAAGGTTGACATCGTGAGGAAACCGGCACACCCGAGAAATTTTTCAACGGTGTGTAAAGCCATGTCAGAGGACAGGCGGTTTAAACTCTGACACCAGGTTGTTCATCAACCACACGATAAGAAGAAAACTATACTGCCATCCC
Organism: Abrostola triplasia; assembly: GCA_946251915.1. Taxonomy (NCBI): domain Eukaryota; kingdom Metazoa; phylum Arthropoda; class Insecta; order Lepidoptera; family Noctuidae; genus Abrostola; species Abrostola triplasia. Next base: position 9,125,195 of record OX276432.1, on the reverse strand, counting down.
TATATTAAGTAGGTACCTACATTATCCTATATAATTTATCTTATTACCGTGTTCATAAAGATGCAGATAGCCCCTCTTTATAAAAGACAGTGTAATTTTCAACCAACGTCATTTAAAAGCCTATAATTGAAGCTAATTTTATAATGCATGTTGCAAGAAACTGTAGGGCTTAACTTACGGGCCGTAAGTCATTCAACGCTTTCCCTATACTCTGTAAAACCATGACATGAACACTTAAGAACACAGTAACAAGTAATATAAATCTCTACTACAAGAATTTCGTGTTCTGAGTTAGTTTGTTTAGTTGATCAAACTACGAAATTTATTTTAGGAACTCTCTATCTACAATCATCATCAGCAGCATTAAGACGTCTACTGTTGAACAAAGGCCTCCCTCTTTAAAGGGGGTGTTGCTATAATCCCCACGCTTGGCAGGCTTGGGGATTGCAATATTGGCGGTAAAGTTACAGGAGATGTGCTGCCCATTTTCTGGAATTTCCCTTAGCCGCCTCCTACGACACCCACGGGATAAAATAGTGGGGTTTATTAAATTGGAATATTATGGAATTAACAGTAAATACAGTGTGAAGTTAGCTACGAACGGCATTGTACAATTCGTAACTAACTTCAGACCGGTCTAGTAGAAATGCTTTGAACAAAAACTGTACTAAGGTACCAGAGAGCACCTGAGCAAAGCTAGGACAGATCCCTAGCTTAGTATAAACGGGACTTGTATAAGTGCACTGATTATAATGAATAATTCAAACGGCGAATATCTGTTTTCTGCCGACCAGAATTGCTTACAACGCGTGGGACGCCTTATTCAAATTCAGGCTTATTAAAGTTATCTTTACTTTTGAATCCATTAAGCTAACTATCGCCTAATTAATTCGCACGTAAATATATAAGTAGAAGTGTATATAATTTTCGGCGTTGTTGTGTTTTTGTTTCGTATTGAAGTTAATTGGCAATACTTACATATACCTACCATATTATATTCTATGTAAGTACCCCTGTTATCCTAAACTGCCTCGTGAGGTGAGGGTTCGATTCCCAGGTCGGGCTAAGTGTTGCTGGGTTTTTCTTTTAGATCATCTTCAGTAGCAGCACGGAGTCTAGATTTCAGCCCGGTTGATGGCAATAGGCTCTCCCCCATTATAATAATAAATAATAAATTTTTATTTATTTTCTCCCAAGATATGTACATACACTCATTTAAAACAATGCTTATAATATGGAAGGGAGACAGGAGCCCAAACTAAGTAAGAAACTTGTGTCATGGGTCTCCTGGCCTCCTTACCCGGACAGTAAAACTTGCATGAGCCAAGTGAGTAGTTTGTTGCGGAGAGAAATTAGAATATGCATGCATAATAAAAAGTAATCATGCATGTGTATAGGTGTGTGTGTTTATGAGAGTTTGTGAGTGTGTTTATGAGAGTGTGTGTGTGTTAATGAGAGTTTGTGAGTGTGTTTATGAGTGTTTGTGCTTGTATTTATGAGTGTTTGTGCATGTGTTTACGGGTGATTGTGCACGTGTGTGTGTGGGTGTGTACACTCGCGCGCGCGCGGGTGTATGTGTTAGACGATTCGGTGACTACAAAGAAGTTTCTCTGTCTCCTCGTATTTAAGTGTCAGAAGCCATTGTATGACCTTTTTCTTGCAATCTTGTTTTGGAATATGGTAAACAGAAAGTTTTTTATTAATAAGGTTATAAAGATGCGGACCTAGTGAAAAGAAAAATTTGTCGCTAAAAGCTGTTCTGGCTGGTTCTGTAGGGCAAATTTGAAAATTACGACGCCGAGCTAAAGTTGGGTTATTTGGATTGAATTTTAGAAGCTTATGTTGCCTAAGTACTACAGCGAGAATGTAAAGTTGCCTTACAGTTAGTACCTCAGATAGTTGATATAGTTCCGACGTGGAGAATAGTCTTGGTTTGAATAGGCTCACTTTGAGAATCAATCTTTGAGTTCTCTCCAATTCTATAAGGCGGCTCTTAGGTGCTCCACCCCAAGAAGAAATACAGTAGGCAAGGACAGATTGACATAGGGCCGAATAGACCATTTTCATAACCTTGGAATCTGCCACATGTCTAAGCTGTTTAAATATGTATGTCAGTTTTCGAACTCTCTGAGCAACATTACTTATGTGCTCAGAAAAACTCAGGGTTTCGTCAATGGTTACCCCCAAGTATTTTGCAGATTGCACTTTCTGGATATTTGGACAGCTACATTTAGGGTTGGCAGATAAATTACAAGAATGTGCTGTGATTTGGTGTGATGTAGAAACGGATTTTCTTAAGGAAAAAGTTATATAATTGGTTTTCGTTGCATTTAATGTAAGTGAGTTGTTAGTTAACCAGTGACATACTCTATCAAGGCCATCCTGAGCATACTTAAATACTGTTGTCCAAGACTCCCCAAAAAAGGTGAGAGTTGTGTCATCGGCGTATGAAATTATTTGACAATTAGTAAGATCGAGTTTACACAGTTCGTTGATGTAACATAGAAATAGGGTAGGGCCCAAAATACTGCCCTGTGGCACTCCAAAGTCAACAGGACATACCGCGCTCAGTGTATCGCCTATCTTTACCCGCTGCGTGCGACCCGACAAGTAGCTTCTAAGTAGCAAAAGCTGTTTGTCTCTGATACCGAGGCCTTCAAGTTTCACCAGAAGCTTGGAGAGAGAGACCGTGTCAAAGGCCTTAGCAAGGTCTAAAAATATAGTGAGGCATTTGTTTTTGTCGTCAAGCTTTCTCGTGACAAAATCGGTAAATGTGTGTACCGCATCATCAGTTGATCTACCCTGTCTAAAGCCGTATTGTGCATCCGAAAGTAAATTTTTTGATTCTAAAAATTTAACGAGCCTCTTGTTTATGATTGTCTCTAATACCTTTGATAGCGAGGGTAGTAAAGATATAGGACGGTAATTGTTGACACAGTCTCTCTCGCCACTCTTATGAATGGGTATAACAATCGATTGCTTGAAAGCATCGGGAAAAACGCCAAGGTCAAAACAGCTGTTGAAGATACAGGTTAGAGGGGGTACAATGTACTCTTGTAACAATTTTATTAGTTGGCTAGAGATACCGTCAATTCCAGTACTACTATTTAACTTTAAGTTGGCAATGACACTCCTAACCTCATCACAATCTGTTTCAAGCAAAACAAAGGTCGCCACAGAGGTAGAAACATAGTTTCTATCTGATGTTATCGAAATAGGAGTTATTTTACTAGCCAGGTTTGCACCAACACTAGCAAAAAACTCATTGACTACATTAACTGCGTCAGCCGGTGTTTCCTCAATAGACAGCAATTCACAACTATTACGTTTAGTTTTGTGTGAGTTAGTAATATTTTTAATACTATGCCAAAGCATCTTACTATTATTTTTAGCCTTTTCTAATTCTGTTCGTTCGTATTTTATTTTACACTTTTTAATTATGCCGTTACAAAAATTTCTGTATCTCTTATAGGTTGAGATAAGGATGGTATTATTTGGATCATTTTTAAGTTTTTGATGCATTCGATCCCTATTTCTTATACATCTTAATAAGCCTACCGTAATCCAGGGTTTAAGTGTTAATTTATTTCGCGGAATTTTTATTTTTAACGTGTTACTAATTACTAAATTTTGTAGATAATTCACAAGAATATTGGTTGCTGAGTTAGGATCTCGGTTGCATAAAAGTTCATAAAAGTTATTATTTTTACACTGCAAAACAATATTTTCAAAATTGATTTTATCCACGTTTATTTTGTTAGTCATGTTAACTCTTTTATTTTTAAGGCAAAATAATGTCGATGCGTGATCTGTTATAGTTGTGTTAAGCACAAATGACAACGATGGCTGACTTGTTTTTAAAATTACGTGATCAATACAACTTTTTCCCCTAGTAGCAAAGTTGTACGCTGGAATAAGGCCATGAAATGATAACAATTCTAAGTACCGTAATGTGTGAGAGTTCGAGTCGAGAATATTGAGATTAATATCGCCAATTATAAAAATATTTCTAAAGGAGGATAAGTCATTTAGAATGTTACTCAATGAATTCAGAAAGACATCAATATTATTGAAGCTAGGGGGTCTATAGATTGAAATAATTACCGTGTCAATACCGCTCTTTATAAGAAGACAATTTGCATCGTGAAATGCGGGCTCTTCTACCTTATGTGTCAAAGATTTATTGATGAATAACACTACTCCGTCATTTTGATTGTAGTGAGCAGAACTGCTGTATGAGTAGTAGCCGTTCAGGGCAGGCAAGTTTGAGACATGGGACAGCCAGCATTCCGTCAATATTAAAACATCACATACTATCTTTAACTGTTGTAACATAATACAGAAGTTGTTATAATTTTTGTTTATGCTACGAATGTTCTGGTGCAGGATTTTGAGATAAGTCTGTGGATTGGTAATAACATGTTCACAGTGCTCGGGATCACAGATGAATGATTCACTAACGTTGTATCTGTCTAGTTGATTAATTAGATTGTTAATATCTGAGAATTTTGTTATTTGACCAATTAAAGAACACGTAAAAGTAGTATAATAGCATAACTGAGATTATTGATGGGTATTGAGATAAATCGCAAGTATGGTTAAAGGGAAACGAGAAGGCAATTGCAAGACTATTCCATAGTCGTACCGATTGACAATCTAGTAGTGGTTTTGTGGTTGTAGTTGAAGTGTTTGTGATAATATGTAGCTGAGTGGGTGTTGTATATGTGTGTGCGGCAGTACTTACATTTAATAACATGCAAAAAATATTTTTAAATATACATTTAACAAGAATAATGATATTGACTATTTTTAAAAATATTATCAGATAACAGACTATACATAGTCACATTTGGCTTTTTAAACTAAGTAAATCTTGTTCATTTTTAAGTTTAATTGATTGATCACCATCGGTTTTTTTAAGAAATATTGTCCCGGGCATTGAGGCTTATAACATAACTGGAAATGTGCGTGCACTATAAGTACACCTCTGCCTAACCCTTCGCGGAATACAGGCGTAATGTTATGTGATGTGTTATCCCGAAGGGGTAGACAGAGGTTGTTATTATCAGGTAACTATCCACTTAGGTGCATATTTCTGCTCATCAAAGGTCGATGGCAAGTTTATTGCCGTATATCAGGGCTACGACAGGTTCGTCGGTACCTTAAGACTGTGTGTGACACAGAAGAAAGCGCACCTGTGTTTGCACACAGTTGTGCACTATTAGGATATAGGTATGTTATAGGTATAGGTATAATCAGCACATTTGGCTAGTCTCCGCACTAATGTATGGGATCTCTCCGCACTAACAAAAATGCGACAATCGTCAAATTTTTCGAATAAAAATACAAGCAGCATTAATAATACTACCAAATCTAAAATTTATTGAACGTAATTAAGAGATCGAAACACTCAAACAAAAGCACAATGTTGGAAATAGCATCAACAATAACTGCTAAATTATTCACAAAACAGAATCAATATCCATTCCAGATATAATAACTCATTATAATACTTCAAATGCCGCAACTCCGGTTCTAAAAGCAATCATTTAAAATATACCTATCTAGTTCCAACAAAAAAGCAAAATCGTGACTTATTCATACATAGCAACAAACGAGGCTGAGGTTGTCAAGCAAATCTGTCACTTATTGCGAGAGAGACAACCGCTTTCGTGGCATTAACATTTTATTAACATTTCCCGTGCGTCATTAGGGTTGAAATTTGAATATCTGTAGATCGGAAATGCACAAATTAAGCGAGTGATCTGTTCCCGTAATGAGCTGAAAGGTACGTAATGACGGGGACAGAGGACGGAACAAAACAACACTCTTGCTTACCTCAGCGACTTGGGTAACGAACGGATAACCCGTTGTGAGGAGAACGCTTTCTCATTTAAACTGGAAACAAAGAAATAATGTGCGAAGAATTCCTATTTTGGGCATATCAAGGACTTTCTTCGCTGCATTAAATGTTTGCAGCCACGGTTAACAACCACAGAAATGTCCAAATAATTATTGTAGCATTGTAATTTGTTTTAACACTGCAACACGAGGATAAATCAAATCAGTAGATAAGTATTACCAAAACAAAAATCTTACAGACATGCTCTAAAACAGACGAAAATTTGGGCATAATTGCATACTCATAATTATAATATCAATGACAATTATTAATTCTCCAAGACCATAATCAGCCAATTCCAGAAACGTTTATAAAGCAGTACACTCCAAAACATACCAGCTCAACACTTTGGTATGATAAATCATCCTTCCAAGAACACAATTGAAGTCTCCTCCATACATCCCAGCCATCCAATACTCCTTATTAATAAGGAACGGTAGCTCTCAAGCGCACACAGACAGACAGACGGACACACGGACGCGGCGAGCGACATTTGTAATGCTCCTAAATAGTTGCGCGCGGTAGGTGCCCTGCAAACGAGTAATGCGTTCTCTACTCGATGAGGACGGTTATATGCACGAGGGACGCAGGCTGGAATCCAATTCAAGATTAGCGAAGACAGTGTTAGAATCGTAATTTTTAGGCCCAGACTAAACTATCATCGCTATTGTGTCGTATAAGAGTCAAGGTTTTACGTGCCGAAGCACCACAATCGAACTTATTTCTACCCTCAATTTTGCACTATAATCTTTATTTTTTTGTCATGCATTCTTAATATTCGAAGAATGGAACGCCTAATTTACGCGTACCTTTTTTGAATTAAACATATCTTTATTTTTCGTAACTTGACGGTTATGTTTATAAGAGATTTAATGCCTGTCAAGATTTACTTTCTGACTGAATAAGGTTTGTTACCAAAACTACTTCTAGATCTTAGCCACAAGCAAAAGACACAAGAATCAAATACCCGTTGGCTAATAATAATGAAACCTTGTAGGTCAGTTTAGAATTTTGTCCACAATTAATCTATACTTAGCTTAGAAAGGACTGGGGTCCTTGCACTGCTTTCAAACTTCTTACAACATTATAATATAATGCCTTTATGGTAACGTTTCAAACGGCTTTAAGGCTATCGTTGAATATTATGTTTTGCAACATCCGGCCAAAGCAACTGCGATCAAGTATAATCCAGGGAACTCTCTACCTAGATTAATTTATTATCTAGCTATCTAGTACTTTTCTGTCTGTTTCATCTTGTGTGTTTTGATTTAAAATAGAGCAGAATCTAACACTCAGACGTTTCCTTTTATTAAGGCTAGTCTTTTGGATTTTATAAAGTTCGGATTTGTAATATAATTCTGGGCAGATAGCTGCAGTACCTAAAACATCACTGAACCTACTAGATCGTGTCAGTCTTCACGTCACATTTAATATGACTTCATCAATAAAACAATTTAGCAATCCCTCCATTCTAAATATCGTCACATAACGCGGTCCAGTCAATAAGTCAGAAGCACCTATCTGCGTAATGTCTCGGCGGGCATTTACATATTTTAATGAGCACTGAGCCTATCTCCTAGGTAGCTACTATGTAGGCGACCACGGGTAGCCCACCGCTCGCTCTCACTTGCTTTGTAGTTTGATGGATGCGGACGATTTGCTTTTTGCTTGTTCAATGTGAACGTTTGAGATTATTGGGAATTAATTAGAATTGATTAAGTATTTTTAGTTCAATGGTGTGAGAGGTAAAGAAACGTGTCGTGCCGTTGTCAAGATCGTTTTAGCAAAGGAAGAAATGTATTCTAACGATATTATTCAAACCAGAGATCTAACCACAAATATGTAAGCAATACAACGCACCATCAATAACATTGTATGTTTCAGTACCTAACCTCATTATACGATTTTGGCTATTGCAGTTCGGTATGCATTTCCGAAACCAAATAAGAATTTACTACAACAAGACCGATGGTGAATTATAAACTAAAAACAAATCAAACTGAGGCTAAGTAGCCGAACTCAAACCTTTCAGTTACTTCATGGAATAGGCGATAAGCGGATTAAAAAAGATAAAGAGTTCCTGAAAACATACATAAATGTATTTCTACCTATAAGCCGTAATAGATGCAAGCACGGATTAAGTATGAAAAATCAACCAGACATTATAAATATTTAATGAATTTTTACAGACATAAACGAAGAGGGAACACCAGGCTACATTACGAACAATATCAAATATATTCAGAAAGTAGCTGTTAACATTAGCCTAAGAGTGCTTTGTGGGGAACTGTCTCGTGCATATTCATCGGCCCGTCTGTGGGGACACCGCTGATAATTAGAGATCCTTAATTGATGGTAAATCTCTATAAAAGAGCAAAACGTAGCATTTGTGTTTTATTAAGAAATCTTGTATTTTAACTTTGAGTGAACAGTTTCGACAAAGGGGCGTAAATGTCTACTCTTCCTACATAAAAGTAAATTGCGAAATTTTCTTAGAGGTTCCATAACTTTTGTTAATTTATAATCTATGTTTTTTTTTACAATATAGGCTGATATGAAGTTTATTAGCAGATGAGGCCTTATGAAGTAAATTAGGAAACGAAGCCTTAAATTTAAAAGATGACTTAACTTTAAAAGAGACCAATACCCAGAAATTAAAACGTTATGACAATCCTGGCAAGAGAAGAGATAAAGAGACATGGTCTTATATAAAACTTACTGAATAAGAACATTACATAGACACTAAGTCACAAAAAAAAGGAAAAGAAGTTGTACGATTCGTAGATAGGCTTCAGAATAACAGAAACAACACACGCTGGTTAGAAGCTAGATGATCAGTGTTTGAAAAAAATAAAAGCATTGTTGGCACCGACAATCGGACATCGCGACCTCAGCAACACATAACTCATTTATACCTGTACGTACCAACCTGATGTATGTGTTTACCCTACATGAAATTCATTAACAAAGCCGCCTAATAACTTCCCCCTGCGGCTGGGGTGGTCAGTGGAGGGGGGAGGGGGTTGACAAACAGCACCCTGTAATGTGCTACTGTTGAATTGCAAAAATCTCATTATGCTCTAACTGTCGTTATAGGAGTAATTAACTGCCGCGAACAGAAAGTGTTGCGGAGAGGAGTCAGTATTGTAGAATTTTGTCAACCTCTGTGTTTCAATTTGTTGACCTATAGTGTTAAAATCATTATAGTATGACAAGGATAAACTGGTAGCCTTTTTTGGCTTGACGACATAAAGTGCTTTAGGATGTCATGTCATTACTTTGGTATCTAAAATTGAACACGGTCCAGACTGATGATTCCTTGAATAAATTGTATCATAGACAATGGTCCATTCTCGAGTGAGTGACATTATAAGTATGTACCAAATTAGGTTCTCTACCTTATTGAAAAAGACAGCATTATCGAAGTGAACACACAAACATGACTAAACAAGCCTAATAGAAGCCCATGACAGAACCCACTTTCTCAATCCAAACCGACGGTGAATCTATTTTTTTAATCTTCTTTTTCTACTTTTCTAAGCAAATGCTAAACCCAATAACAAGTCATCGTTTATCCATCTACTCCATTCGTTTTCCTATTCCTCGGTAATTGTGTTTTGTTATAACGAGTTTTTTGGCGAGCAGCGACGCGACCCGCGGCAGACCTGTGTTTTGCTTTGCTCATTTCACTCCCCATAAGATCGTCGTCACAGTAAATTCATCTGTGAGTGTTGAAACTGATCTGATAGTGGAAAAACATCTTTCAACTCCTGTTAAACATATACCTATTTAATAATACTTTTACTAGGTACTCGACTTGTTATGCAACATTGGTCCTTGGCAGCTGGTAAAAGGGAGACGTGGAAAGACAGTGGGGAGGCCTTTGCCCAGCAGTGGGACAATCCAAGCTAATAATAAGACTAGGTACCAGAAAATAATGCTAATTAGGATAAAGACGAAGTGATCAAAGCGCCACAATAATCATGAATGTAAAGTATGTGAATTGTACTTTTTGTATTTTATCAATAATAAGTACCTAGTGTTAGTTTCTAAAGCATGATAAATGAAAAATCACTAGTATTATACTTAACTTTTAATCAAACGTCAAATCAATCATATCATCGAGATCCATTTTATCGATTTCTGCGATTTGATTCGATTTGCCTTTTTCTATATTTCGGTTTAAAGTCGGGATCGCCAGTTCTGGTTTTGAAGCTGCCGTTTCGGGTTCTTTCTGCCTTGAAGTCGGAATATCTGTCTCTTTTTGTTTGGAGGCCGGTGATACTGACACTTTGCCAGCTACCGTCTTTCGTCGTTTCTCTTTAGGAGTATTCGTTTTTGGCGCTAACGTGTTAAGGTGGCTTTTCTGCAACGACATAATACATGCGGAAATTGCGAACGTTAAGCATTAAGTGCCTTAAAAATTAAGCTGGAAGTAATTGAGTTAGATAAATGTTTACTGAACAAGGGATAAAACTCCTCTAATTTGGAAACTATCATCTACATTCGTAATTTCACACCAACAAAGCCGCGTGCAACGGTCCACAAATCGTGACATCCTACCGATTAGTCCATCAAACTGGATGCTGTAATTTGAAGTCAATTAAGCATATCATTTCGACGCGAAAACAGCAATTGCATAAATAAACAGCTCCATCACACAGCTATTTAAAGATTCAACATCGAATTTAAATTTAAAATCGTTGTTAATATAACTGGATACCGATTCATGGGTTTTGTTGGTAGCGACTGGTGACTTTAAAAAGTGATTTATAAGGTTCGAGTTTTAAATAATGAGGTGTCGATGAGGTATGTATTTATGCACGTCGGGGTTCGACTTTCTTGAATTGCGTTTGTCTTTTTCTTGTGTGTTTAAGATAGGAATTATGTCTTCATCTTCAGCCGAATGAGGTCCGGAAAGATAGTTTTTAAATAAGCTATTAGGTACTTACTTAATTACTGTAAGGTATGTTATGTATCTATAGGTAAATGCTATGCAAGGTCATAGACTTTTGGCCTCTTTATGAGAACTACTTACAAATTATTGGTCTAAGAATATACGAATTATTTTATCCGGGACTTATACGAAAAGAACCTTGTAGAAGGATGGTAGGTAATTCTTTATTTTTTGTTACTAAACTCGCTTTGTTGCCTACAAAGCCAGCAGATAATATGCTGCCGTACATATAAGAAAGAACATTAAAAACCCCTTTTTACAATTCAAGCATATCAGAAATAATTTCAAATTCAGAATAAGTCAAAAACAAAATTGGCAAAATGTTGCAATCTTATTTAACTATTTGGTATACCTACCCTACAGACAACAGTAAAGAAGACGAAATTGAATAAGACGTTGGAGGTATGTCAGGATCGTAGCATATGGCAATACCAGCCTACTCCACTAAAAACACGAATTACATTAATTTGTAGGAATCTGAATCTATTGAACTTATTTCAATAGATTCTTATGTAGCTTCCCACTTACCAAAGAAGGGCATCGTCTTACTAAGAGTTTGACATCGTCTGTGCTGATTGTCGCTCGCTTGGCGTGTCTGCAATTCAAGTATTTTATTTAAACTTTTTGAGATGATTTAAACCCCTTACCGATTAGCTGACATTACCAGTTTCTAATAACGTATGTACATTAATGTAAAGCACGTTCAAAAGCAATTTAGATATATTCTATGAAAGAAACTTAATGTGGCTTATATGAAGCTAAGAAGGATACTCACTTCGCAAACGCTTCTAAATCTGAACCGTAAACCGATAGTTTCTTATAGACTAGTTCTGCAACAATTTCCATTGCTGGCTTCGTAATCTCCAGGCCAAGGAAATGGCAAGTTTCGATGCAAATAGCCCGAACATCTCGATGTAATGCAGCACGGATTTTCTAGAATCGAAATTAAGAATAAGGCCATCTATACAATGATGTTAAAACTACAACATCATGATGGGAGTGTGTGACGGAATGCGTCATCAAGTTTTTTAGTTGACTCATAGATGGCGCTGTCGACTTAGCAATTTTACAACAATACTACAAATACAATTAAATTTAACGTATGGGAAGAAATAACTAATATTTTTTAATATAAGAATTATATTATAAATTAAGTTACAATTAGGTGAAAAATTAAATAAACTTACTTGAGAGGAAGATAAGTTTTCAAGTGATGCCATTTTTCTTGAAAGTTTCACTCGTTTATTTCTGATAGTAAAATTATTTACATTACCTTAATTTGTTCACTTTAACTTCTAAATCATCTTACATTATTGTAGAAACAAATTGCCTTTATGTTGAAGATAATAAAGCAAATTCAAAACATAGTTAATTCACTTTATTTGTTTATATTATTTTGACAGTTACTATAACCTCTAGTCTTTACGTCAAATTCATAACACAGAGTATATTAAAATTTAAAATAAACTGTTCAAAGCCAAATGACTTTCTCACCCAAATGTCAGAACTCAAGCCAAGGCACTTTCAGTGCAGCCAAGTCAAAAGCCAATCTCAACTGTTTATTACTTTTTAATTAATTATCATGGTCTAGTCTGAATGTTATTTATTTGATTTCGATTTGTATTTTATTTCGGACATAGCTGGACAATTCATGTTTCCTAAAACTGAAGAATTAATATTAGATGTTCTTGATGTATGCTATAAGTTTTGACATTATAGAAAATGCAATATATTAGCTAATGTATGGACAGCATCAATAGCAAAACTTTTACTTTATTAGTTTTTTTTCTCTTTCCAGGGCAAAACAGCGTCGAATACTGTAAGTGAGATAGCCGTATAGCACATGTGCTGCTATTTATATACGTATTAAGATCTATTATTTATTAGCGCCACTTATGGCGACTGTTTGAGCGGTATTGAGTTTATATCCGGGTCGGGCAAATTATTATTGGGCTTTTCCATTGCTCCCAGTATCAGCACGGAGTCTTGAATTTGTGCCCGTTTGACAGCAATACCTACCCTATTACATTGGGACCTTTAACATTACTGGCGAAATGTGGGTAGGTAAACTATACAGTTTGGCATACCTTCGGGAAATACAGGCGTGTTATGTTGTTGATGATTTCTTCCGTATAGGAACTTAGGAAGTCATTGAGTAGGCCCATAGAAGGTACAAAAACGCTTGTTCTTGGCGTTCAAAAGGTATGACAATAAAACAGCATTTGATTTTATTATATATTTATAATGAGCATTCTGTACAACATAAGTTAATCATCCCAGTTTAATCATGAAAAACAATTGTTACCATAAATCTAGACTGGTCGGATTTGCCGTTTGTAGGAACAATTTTAACTTTATCACTATTTTCTGTCATTTTATTTTTATAACTAATCAAACATTTTCTTTTTTATTTACACTGTCGTGATAGCATAAGGCTTGCCTTTTATTACAAAGGGCTAAAAATATCATCGGTCCTTGGCTGAATATTTTTATACCTGTGCCCATCTTTTAGTAGACTTCTGGTAACTTTGTGAATACAACGGTTCAATCGTCACTTGTTTTTTTAAATTCTAATTTCCAATAAGCGCCACCGATTGTCAATCTAAGACTTAGGTAATGTGGGACGCCTTTTCATAACGCTCACATTATTATTACTACTTACATATCTATATCTATGTTTCCCGTCACGAGAAGCTAGATATTTTGTAAAGGTTGCGAACCCCTGAATGTGTGATTCTGGGGTCCGCAACCTTTGGATAAAAAAACCTGTGTATTCATGATTTTTAGATCGCTAAAATATAACCCAACCAATTGGAATTGCTTGTTAATTTCATATTAAATGTATGTTATTTTGAGTTGATTGGATTTGGGAGTATTTAGTAGAAGTTTTTTATTCACAAAATTCCAGCTTTTCATGAAAGGAACTATAGAAACAATACATATTCGTAGGTATAAATTACTTCATTCGGATGTATTATAGTTGTTAGAGGCATGCATTACTTTGACTTATGTTACGTAAATGCAATTTACGACATTTTGAAGATTAGGTTATAAAAAAACTCAATACAAATGTATCCCTTACATAGAATTTTCTCATCCAACAATAACAAATTAATTTCGAGTATCCGAAGAACGAGGAGAATACATTTACCAGCTTTTACACTTGTCCAAATTTGTATTGTAAAAACGATTTTAAATTATACTAGAAAGATTATTTTTATGTTATCAGCCAAGTTCAAAAAGCTTGGGAAAGGTACACGATTTTGTGGCATGAGACAGTTTTTCTCGTAAGTACTAGAAGCAGGGTATCTGATAAAATGCAGTCAATTAGTCACGCTTGGTCTCTTTGTATTTGTGCTTGTGAAATTTATTGGTCCTTGTGAAATTTATTTGTGCTTAACAAATAAATTTTACATCTAAGACAGGAGAAAATGGAAAGATATTTTAAAATAAACTCTAAAGGCGCATACGTACAACACTGGTTACAATGGATACCTTTGAAATTGCAAATAAATTAAGATTAACAGAAAATTTCATTAAAAATATAATATTATATTTACAGGCCGTATAAATACACCGTCATTCTTCAGATACTCAAAACACTCAACGTTTATTATTCACTCTTGTTTCGCAAAAAAATATATTTTATATATTCTCCAGTATAAAGTATATTTACACTTTCTTCACGATTTGGACTACGTCTTCGTCGCTTAGTACATGGTCGATGCCTACTTTCTGCGGCTGATGCTTCACGGAAGAACCCCATACGAGAGCGCTGGAAAATAAAATTATATAATAAGTATTTAATCATAAAAACAACATAACATCTCGCCTGTATTACACCCGCATTTCCCCAGTTATGTTACAGGTCCCAGCGGGGCGAGTTATTGCACTTAACGGGGCACAATCCAGGCTCCGTGCTGCTACTGCGAATTACCTAGTAACACTTTGCCCGTCCCGAGATTCGAACCCAGCAGTCGCGTAGGTACGTAAGTAGTATAATTAAAATAGTACGTACAATGGAGCATGATAAATATGAATCATTTTACATTTAATATAAATTAATTAACTACTTCAAGTGTATATACAACTAATTTCAATATTTTATAACGCCAAGCTGGTCAAATAAGGAAATTAATTGGGAGTACGGTAGAGTATGACTAATATCAAGTTTTATATAACTTAATAGTTAGTCGACCACGGCGAAGGTGGTGTGACGATCTGGTCACATATGTGGGACGTCATATTGCAAAGGATAGAGTGGTTTGGAGAAAGAAAGGGGAGGCCTTTGCCCAGCAGTGGGAAACAAAATAGGCTGCGAAAATAGAAATAGTCAGTTCATAACGATTAAGCTGGCGTAATTGCAACTTTGAATAGCAATGTTAATTCTTTGACCGCTGAACACGTTTATTAATATATTTATCTTGTCACAACTGTCAAAACCATCAAATATTTCAAACTGGGCTAAACTGTACTTGTGAGTAATGTTTTATAATCAACCTATTAGTCTAATTAAATTATTCGAATGACAAGACAGTGACTATTAATAAAATGTAACCCGTTTTTGAAAATTTATGGATGTACAATTTTACAGGATGTTACATTTTAAAATAAATACTAACTGTAACCTATAATAGGTTAGTTGATTGTTTTAAAAGTGGTCCCTGTTACATTATGACAAACATTACTTGTGAAACCTAGGTGTAATATTCCCTTCTGTCTGATGTCAGTGTCTGACAATCATAATTATTTAGGTATAATGGTTACAATAGTTGAGAATTCTATGATCTATCGACAACAAATGTCGACACACGAATAGTGGTATCGAAGGCTCTTTCAATTTGACTTTTACATTATAATTAAATTTAACAATTATGTAATGACATAATCTTCAAGAACTTGGCCCATCTTTATACAACATTTTCATTTCCGTAGTATAAATATGTGTGGTGTAATCCTATGGCGTACATTGTCAATTTGCGCTTGATAGATCATAATTTAAGAACAATGTTTTTAATTATAAAAGTACTCTTTATAGTTTTAATATTACAAGGAAGTGACGCGGGTCTCTTTTCGGCAGCAGGAAATATCCTGAGCGCAACTAAAGAGGTTGCATCAGACGTGCTTTCTATTACAGAATTGAGCAAATCTAAAGGAACTACATTTATAGAAAATACTTTGAATACAACGATAAATGTAGTACAGGATGTCGGCGATCTCACACACAAAATCGGCTTAACCAGTTTGTTTGATTCCTTAGACCTGAACGTGAACATTTCAGCATTTGGAAAAGAGGATTTAATTGGAGTCTTTCAAAAGTTGAATTTCGCAAACGTGAATTTTACTAATTATTTAAGTTCAGTGGGTTTGAACATATCAGACGCCATCAAAAGTGTCAAGAATGGTGGTAGCCTTATCGATTATTTGAATTCAATAACTATAGAAGACTCAGAAGATGGGCGCCTTGATTTTGTAGAGTTAGCTCGGAAGTACGTTGGAACAGTGGACGAATACGAAGTGACTACAGATGACGGATATGTTTTGAAGCTATACCACATACCAGGAAATGTGAGTAAAGTGGTCTTGTTATCACACGGCGTTTTTAGTAGTTCTAATGATTTTATAATACGAGGAAATACATCTTTATTATATACGTTAGCTTACAACAAATACGATATTTGGTTAGTAAATTACCGGGGAAATAGATATTCCCGAAAACATGTCACTTTAAATCCTGACACAGACAAACAATTTTGGGACTTTAGTATGCAGGAGAAGGGATATTATGACTTAGCAGCATCAATAGACTTTGTATTAGAGAAGACTCAGCAGAAGCAATTGAGTTTGATTGGACACTCTGAAGGTTCTGCTGCAGCACTTGTGCTTCTGTCAACGAGGCACCAATACAATGCTAAAATTAAACTATTCGTCGCTTTATCCCCTGTCTGTTATTTAACTAACAGCGGCTCAGTATTGGGAGCAGCTATACGTCTTGGACCAGTTTTAAACGAATTATTACAGACTCTCGGCATTGAGGAATTGTTTGGACAGCAGACGCTTGGCAAAAAACTATTCAGATTTATATGTTCACAAGGTCTGGTGGGCTATGATTTGTGTTATAGGATTGGTTTTGGGTCGGTAAGTGGATACAGCCCACGGAATTTGGAGTCAGCCTTCTTCACTACAGTTTTGGGACATTTCCCAGCAGGGTCCAGTAGAAAGACCTTAGTACATTACTTTCAAATTGGCAACAGTGGAAGATTTGCGAAATTTGATCATGGATTACAAAACATTGATATATATGGTTCTACAGAACCTCCAACATATGATTTGCATAAAGTGTCGTGCGATGTGTATGTAGTTGTGTCCGAGAACGATAAAATATTGGGACTACCGGACGCCGAAAGAGTGAGAAATGAACTTGGCAATGTAGTGGACTACCACATTGTTGAAGATAAGGCATTCAGTCATGTGGACTTCTTGTATAGTAACAATGCTGACGAAGTTTTATATCCACGGATAATTGAGAAATTGAATAAATACTATTAATTTTTTTACCAGGCACTGTTATCGACCATGTTACGATTATAAACGTTTAATTTACGAATAAATGTTTTTGAAGAGAGCTGCGCCTATTTTCTTTGTTCTTGGTGATAGTGCTGCCCTCCGTTTTTTATATGCCGATAGATAGCATCTTTAGCACTAATTAAAAGAAATATATGTTGTCTACGCTTATAACACCATATAAATTACCTGATTCTGATGGATATAATTATTTTTGTATGAACAGATGTTACTTTTATGTAAGTGTTTATTTCAGTACGTACATACGATTTGCTATCACCACGAACACTTAAGAATTTACATAATATATTATATCAAAAACATACGCGTTGATTTAAATGTTCATGAAAGTAATATTCCTATTGTAGTATAATAAAGGATTACAATAATGCTATTAAAAATGATGTATTATTACTTCATAGTGTATAAGTATTAACTTGAGAGCTCAAGCCGGCCCATGCCGAGACATTGATTTGAAAATATATGCCGAAATAATTAAAACCTAACCTACCTGTTTAGATAACAACACCCAATAAGGTGGTTATATTATTTAAATTCATTTTAATTAATAACTTTATTGGTTACTAGAAATTATTTACAATTCTTAAAAATAAATATATACAAAATAAAAAATTTAAACTAAAAATTATGCATCAAAGTATTCCTCCTCATCGGTGTCGACTGGTAGGGTGCCCAAAAGGCTGGCGGCATTGCCACGTTGAATGGCAATGCTAATTCTTTGGCCGAAAAACAGGCCAGCCTTTTGGTCACGTGAAGCGTCAACCAACCGTTTAGAGAGGTCACTAAAAAGAAGACGCGCACTCGGACCCCATGACCCGAGTGTTTCGACCCCAAACGGCTCAAAAATATAATTACCTATAAGGTTATTATATTTTCACCGCTTGAGGGTCTCCGCAGCTGCAGCAGCAGCGCCAGAGCAAACCGCTGTGCTGGAAACATGAGATGGCGCAAGGGTGTCGACACATGTTGCATCCCACACCAAAGGCCTACCCAATTTCCATGGCATCAAAGACATACCGTCTGGTCTCTTTCCATCGTCCCGTACCAAGCCATTTGGTTCTAATATAGCTGGGACGCCGGCGGTGACAAGAGCACGACGAATAATGTCGTTTAAATTCGCGTGCCGCGGTATGCGACCAGCGCTCCTGGCGCAGGATTCATTTTAATATAATTATTTTCGGTACTATATCTTTTTTTAATAAAACGACGCTGGGAATTTCTTATGTATCTTGATGTTCTCACACGTAAAATATCACTACAAAACCACATGTGGACGGATAATACATATAGAATTTCAAGTCAATTTATTTCCATATTCTAAAGCCAAGCTGTTAAAATAAAGAACATAAGTGGGAGTACGGTAGAGTACGACCAGTATCGAGTTTTTATACCCTGACAGTTCATATCGATTAATTTATTGAATGACATCGCACAACTCTTGGAAAGATAATTTCAAAATGTTATTACAATGACGTATCTAAAGGTCTTTGTATGATTGATGAATTAGATACTAAAATAAATGTATAGTAAAAATATAATGAATAATGGTAAAGAAGTTTTTTTACATGATAATGAAGTTAAATAATTTTGTAGAAATAAAATCTGCAAGAACTTGGCCCAGCTTTATAATTTTTTTCCAATTCCATGTAGTAGTATAAATATGTGTGGTTTAATTATATTGCGTCAATTATTTATTTGCCGTTGATCAATCATAATTCATAATTCAAGAACAATGTTTTTAATTATAAAAGGTCTAATTATAGTTTTAATACTACAAGGAAGTGATGCGGGTTTCTTTTCCGCAGCAGAAAATTTCCTGTATGCACCTAAAGCGGTTACATCAAATGTACATTCTATTGCAGAATCGGGCTATTCAAATGTAACTCGAGTGATGGAAAACACTTTGAATACAACGAATAATGTAGTACAAGATGTCGGCGATCTCACACACAAAGTAAATTTAAATAGTTTATTAGATAAATTAGATCTGAACGTGAACATTTCAGCATTTGGAAAAGAGGATTTAATTGGTGTCTTTCAAAAGTTGAATTTCGCAAACGTGAATTTTACTAATTATTTAAGTTCAGTGGGTTTTAACGTATCAGACGCCATCAAAAGTGTCAAGAATGGTGGTAGTCTTATCGATTATTTGAATTCAATATCTATAGAAGACTCAGAAGATGGGCGCCTTGATTTTGTAGAGTTAGTTCGGAAGTACGTAGGAACAGTGAACGAATACGAAGTGACTACAGAAGACGGATATATTTTGAAGCTATACCACATACCAGGAAATGTGAGTAAAGTGGTCTTGATGTCACCAGGCCTTTTTAGTAGTTCAAATGATTTTATAATACTAGGAAAGATATCTTTAGTATATACGCTCGCTTGCAACAAATACGATACCTGGTTACTAAATTACCGAGGTAGTAGATATTCACGAAAACATGTCAATTTAAATCCTGACACAGACAAAAAGTTTTGGGACTTTAGTATGCAAGAGTGGGGACATTATGACTTAGCAGCATCAATAGATTTTGTATTAAAGAAGACTCAACAGAAAAAATTGAGTTTGATTGGACACTCTGAAGGTTCTGCTGCAGCACTTGTGCTTCTGTCAACGAGGCACCAATACAATCCTAAAATTAAACTATTCGTAGCTTTATCCCCTGTCTGTTATTTAAATCACAGCGGCCCAGTAATGACAGCAATAGTACGTCTTGTACCAGTTCTAAACCAATTATTAGTGACTCTCGGCATTGAGGAATTGTTTGGACAGCACACGCTTGGCAAAAAACTATTCAGATTTATATGTTTGCAAGGTCTGGTGGGCTATGATTTGTGTTATAGGATTGTTTTTGGGTCGATAAGTGGGTACAGCCCACAGAATTTGAGGCCAGACTTCTTTAGAACAGTTGTGGGACATTACCCAGCGGGGTCTAGCAGAAAGAACCTAGTACATTACTATCAAATCGGCAACAGTGGAAGATTTGCTGAATTTGATCATGGATCACGAAACATTGATATATATGGTTCTACAGAACCTCCAACATATGATTTGCATAAAGTGTCGTGCGATGTGTTTGTAGTTGTGTCCGAGAACGATAAAATATTCGGACTACCGGACGCCGAAAGAGTGAGAAATGAACTTGGCAATGTAGTGGACTACCATATTGTTGAAGATAAGGCATTCAGTCATGGGGACTACGTACATAGTAACACTGCTTACAAAGTATTATATCCACGGATAATTGAAAAATTAAACAAATACCATTGAATACTGAACAAATACCAAGCACTTACAAATAGAAATGCAAGTGCCTACATAAAAATGTTTACGCTTAAAGGACTATTAATTGACTCATTCTAATAGGTACAATTATTATATTTGTATGACCAGATGTTACTTATGTGTAAGTATTTATTTTAGTATATTGATAATAATATGGTTTGCTATTGCCATGAAGATTTAATTATTTATATCACTCGAATATTATAAAGGCGAAAGTTTTTTGAGTGTGTGTTTTTCTTCTTCATGCTGAAAAGTACCAATTTTTTTACAATTGTGTATTGTTAGGGCTACACATAGGATACTTTTTATCCTGAGAAAATGTTGGTCGTTGTGCTTTATTACTTCATAGTAGGTAAATTGTATTATTATGAGAGCTCAAGTTGGCCCACCCTAGAAAGTGATGTGAAATGCGCCAAAATAAGCCCAACTTCAATGCTTGGGAAGCAATGACTGAATCTGTAGTAATTAAGACGCCTACATACATAAAGTCACGCCTGTTCCCCTGAGGGGTAGGCAGAGACCACGGATTTCCATTTGCTACGATCCTGGCATACTTCTTCATTCACTCACATCACATTCCTCATACACGGTCTTGGGTTGAGGGTACTCCTCACTTGCCTTTTTTGCAGAACATCTCGCCATATGTTCGCCAAGGTCTTCTTCTTTCCTTAAGACGCCTAATATAATAGTATCTTAGAGATATCTTTAATTTCGCAATATAATTATTCTTATGTAGTTTTTGGGTTCACTATAGTACTATAGCTAAATTCATCATAATTATGACGTATCAATTAAAATACGAATTGAAAAGAAAATGAATTACGAGCATTCACCTTAAATTAACTGTATTGTTTTATTGTATTTATAATGATGTTAACGACGGACATTTTTTATCAATTTCGAAAGAAATCTATTGCTATATATTTAAAATGAAATAATGAAGCAATTTATTATATTTTTACCCACAACGGAACGGCAAAGGTGTATACTTTTAGGGTGAGAGGTTTTTTGTATTAAAAAGCTTATAAAGGTCTTGGGTTCTTTTTTTAAATATTATTTAGTTTTTTATTAAAAATATTATCTTTATTTTCGTATCTTTATCATCTATTATAATCTAAGGACTGTCTACATGCAATATTGTGGTGCAATGACAAGCCGTCCTTGAGACAAAGACTCATAGACGCTTATAATATAATTATTATAAGCAAGTTACATGTCTAATGCCATCCTTACGTACCTATAGCGGCAATTAGCATACGCCTGAATAGTAACAGACAGCTGTAGTAATAATAGAAAATTCTTTATAACTATAAAAACCGTATCGGTCACGAGGTTACCAACTATTATAGATATGAAAATACTTTTATGGGTGGGTCTTATTGGACGTAACCGGACAAAGGCGAGACTGCAAGAGCCTCCATCCAGCCCGATACAAGCTAACCACTCATGGCTATTATCTTAATTCGTAACTCCTGTAAGCCAGGGTCTAGATTATTATTGAAAATCACTTACTTTTTGAATTCCTTGACAATGGACCTATGCAGCTTATTACAGAAGTCTTCCACACTAGTTCGGTCGGCGTGCAGTACTACGGGCGCGTTGTAATCGGGCAGCTGACCCTTCGGCTTCGTGTATATCCTGATTAACTTGAGGTATTCCCACATCTTCTCTAACAAGTCATCGAAGTTCCATTTGTGGTGGGCCGATATGGGCACACAATGGGGAATCTTGTAGATTACGTCTAATTCCTCTATGCTGATTTGATCTGTGGAGTTTGAAGAACGTTTTCTAAGAGAATCATTGTTAAACATAACATGATGCCTGTATTACCCAATGGGGTAGGTAAGTAGAGGTGACTGAAGTATGGTTAATAGGTCCTAATGTAATAGGGGGCGAGCCTATTGCCATCAATCAGGAAAAAAGGCTCTGTGCTGCTACTGAGAATTACCTAATAGAAAATTCCGGTAACACTACACCAACCTAGGTGCTCATGCTTAGTAGTCGCGTTTAGCAACCAGTAGACCAACGAGGCGTTCATTGTTAAACATTCAGCCAAGAACATATGATTTCAGTGTAAATATACGCAAAGACAGATGCAATGTTTACTTTTTAACACTCGCACAGACTACGTGCAGCGTACTGCGGCGAGTCGCTATGGACTGGGCCGGCCACCACATTTTTTTGACAAAACCATTCATAAAAGATCTTTATTTAATTAAATATCTATTAGTAAAAACTAACCAATCTTGTTAAGCAGATAGATACAAGGCATATACACCCGGTTCCCCTCGATGACATCAATCAAGTCGTCACTGTTAGCATCGTATCGGAGGGTTATGTCAGCATTGTGTATTTTGTACTCCGATAATATTGTCTTCACTGTTTCTATGTCTAACTCCGTTTGTGGACACTGAAATTAGATTGGTAGGGGTCAATATACATACAAATGCACATTAGGGTCAGCGCTGACCGAGAGGTCAGTGAAGAGGATTTTTTATTGGACACTCCAAAATATTACTTTTGCTATAAATATAAATAATACTCGTGAATATTAATATAATAATTATTATTATATTCTCTTTATTTATATATATCTTTAATCGAGTACGCGAGCTATAAATAAGTCTCCCGACTCGGGAGTCCCGAGACCGCGCGAGAATTATTCGTCTCAGTCTGTACTGACCTTTATAGTAATGCCTGATACTCTATCTTATTCCATGGCTTTAAACACCGTTTAAAAACCTCTTAGGTGTGCTGGTTTCCACATGATGTTTTCCTTCACCGTTTTTGATAACAAATTTATAATACGCACATGAATTCGGAAAGACATTGGTGCGTGCCGGGGTTTGCAACCTGACTTGACAGTTTAACCATCATACCACTCGGCAATCACTCCTGTGTTATCTATGTTCAACACTATTTTCGACGACCAAGCATACCGAAAAGGTCCACTACCTTCTCTATCTGCTTAGTTGTCGTGACATATAAATAATTAAAACGAAAAGAACAACTCACCGTAGTATTCAAATTAATTCCACCCTTATCTTTTTTCCTAAAATGTATGTTTGGCGGTTGCTTGTTTAACCTAAGTCCGAATCCTTCCAACTCGTGTTCAATTAGTTTCTTATGTTGCAACGGTTTTAAAACGTCAAGTACTATGAAGATGAGACTGCATGTGCGAGCCACTGCGATGACTTGACGACCTCGACCCTTGCCGTCTTTCGCACCTTCAATGATACCAGGCAGATCCAGCAGCTGTAAATAACACCATATATATAATTTAGAATTATATTATCTACGATAAATATAGCACTAATGTCTAAATGAACAAATGATTTAATTTCTATAAATTTTTCTTATGGAAAGATTTTTGTCACCTAACAAGGGCAATCTAAGGACTGATTTGGCATTGTAATCTTTGTTGAATAATTAATTATAAAAGATAACATTTGTTATCTATCTTTAAGGCAGACAACCTTACTATTTATGTTTTTTGGTTATTTTCCAATTGACCTGTACAGCAGTGGGCAATACTGGGCTGAGAGGATCATGATGATTCAACGAAGACATGTGACATTTAGATGGTTGAATATAAAAGTATTGTAAATATTACCTGAATCTTAGCCCCCTTATATTTAATACATCCAGGCACTGTGGTCAGCGTTGTGAACTCATACGCTGCCACTTCAGAGTACACTCCTGCTAAATTGGAAAGTAGTGTCGACTTCCCCACAGACGGAAAGCCTACAAACCCAATGCGAGCATCACCGGTTTTAGCAACATCGAAACCTGAAATGAATTAATGGTAAATGATGAAGTTTGTTATTGTAATAACAAAATGGTATCAATATTTATTAATATCTGCCTTGTGGGTCTATTATTCCCCATAGGGGTAGGCTGAGTCCACGGATTTCCATTTACTATGATCCTTACATACTTCTCTCGCAATAGCCTTATTATATTGGGACATAAAAAAACTAGCAGAAGTGGGTGTACTATAAACCTCCCTTCCCCCTCAGGGAATGCAGGTGTGATCTTATGTATGTACATATTTATATCTAGATACAATAAAAGGTTTCCAGCAAAGTTCCTAATACAAGGAACTTATGACAAGAGCCAAAATAACAAGTTCTGACAACATATTATCTGTATATTAGAAATCAAATATATATATTAGAATAAAACGCATACAGCCGACGTAAATAAAATAATACAATATAAATTACAGTTAATACTTTTACCCAATATTGCCTCATTTTAACAGTCTTACCATTGAGTTCACGATTTAAAATATAATGCCAGTTATGTTTCTAATGTTTCAATCTTTCTAAATAATATTATTTGTTTACCTTCGCCGGTTGCACCGCCGCCACCCTTGGGAGTGATCAACTCACGTCTCAATTTAGCCAATCGAGCTTTTAGAATACCTAAATGGAGTGCAGTGGCCTTATTTTTTTGCGTTCGAGCCATCTGTAACGAATATCATAGTTTTAAAATGTACTATTGATACAGTAATCTACCGGTCAAAAAGGAATTGAAAACACATTGTTAAGTGAATTAACTTAATACAAGTAACCATTTAGAAAGTTATGATAAAAAAATATCATTATTCAGAATTATAACCTCTTCTACCAACCTCCGACTCTATAGCGGCAATTTTCTCCAATATTGTACTCATTTTTGCGGTTTTTCGTTAACCGTCTTTCTAATTACACCAGGAACAACAAATAAGTTATGAAATAAGTTATATATTATTACAGTTAATACAAAAATAGATGGAAAGCGTGTCAATCTCAGTTCGTGTACAATTTTCCAGAACTTGAAATTGACAGTTCCTGTCCAACTCTAAAACGATAGTTTGACATTTAGGCGCGTTTAACTTTTATTCAAGCGCCATCTAGTTTACATTGTGAAACTGCGCGGAACGCATAGGAATAGTATTTATAAAATTAATTCATTATGTAACAGCTTTTTATTTAAAAATGCTTAAATATACATTTTGTCAGTCATTTTGAGATGAAAAATATTACTTTTAAAACAACTGTACATTTTGTGAGGTTTCAACTAGCGCCATCTTTGTAAAGAGTATTAAATAAATAGACCAAATTCTCGGAAACATGTCGCAAATGCTTCTAGTCTTCTTTAACAGATGTCGCTAATCTCAATAAAATAAACGAATTTTATCACGTGGAAATGCTTTTCCCGCAGGTTTGCGCATCGTAACTATGAAGGAAAGGAACAGTGGAAAACTGTTTGCTGGGTATGTTGGATACAGCCATGCCTCAGTACCACCTTAGACGTCGGGAGGTAGAGCCGGCTCTATAATTCGCAAGCTTACCGACTTCCTAAGTTACGGACGTAAACTCAGGTTGGAAGAATGTTTTCGCGTAGTATTTGTGATGCCTAAAATTCTAATTGTGATGTATAGTAATTTTAGCGTATTTGATAAAAGTTTTTCGTGTAAATATTTTCTATAAAATTAATAGTTGTTAGATTTTCGTGTGATATAAAAGTATTCAGAATAGTTTTAGGATATAAGGATTTTAAAGTAGTGTAATAATATTTATGTAATTCTTGGGTAAGTCCTTTTACATAATGCCTACTACCTTCTAAAAAATATAACATTAACGACGACATTATTTTGGTAACCACCATATTCCAGTGGAAAATCTAGGCTTATTTTTTAATTCATTGGTAGATGCATCTAATAAAATCTCTTATTTAAAGTAAGTTAGTAACTAATTAAGTAGGTAACTTAGAAAGAGAGAGGGTTGAATAAAAAAATGTTATAAATTATTGAAAATAGTCTTCAGTAAAGTTCGTTGAAAGACACTTCCCCGTTCAGCAAATAAAGTTCTTTTCTATTCAGTTTCAGAAGTTAAGACTTAGTTTGCACTCACAACTAAGTAATAAGAAAGCTATTAGGATATTAAGATTTGTATGCCAATGAAGCAAAACATAGAGCTATTATTATTATTTTTTGTTTAATACCATACCATCTATGAAAAACCTATGTTTACAAATGAATAAATGATTATGATTATGATAGGCAAATTAATCATTTTACTTGTACGTTTCGAATATTTCAATTTTATATTTGTCCCGAGTCTGGGTGTTTGTGTTTGTGATATTTCATGTTTGTGAAACGCACCCACGATACAGGAGAAATTCCTAGTGTGGGGCGACGTTTTTTTAAAAAAAACAAAAGAAAAAAAAAAAAAATATATTTCTTGCCGTGTGCAGTGTGGTTTCTAGACAGGAGAGTAGAACCCCTCGTTCTATTCTACGAAACATTTAAAAAGTTATATTACCTATTTGATTAAAATAATAGGTAGATAGTTGGTAAAATACTTGTGTAAGTAGGTAGATACTATATTCGCTTAACATATTAATTACATGACAGATGAGTGTTATATGAGTGTTTATTTTCTCTCCGTATCTTACTGGAAATAAAAAAAATAGGGACTTAGATAAGTAAACTATTTTATTCTGCCACTTATAATGATTTTATATACTTACAAAGGTACAAGAGAGTAACATGATTATTTATGTAGTAAAAAAAATATTGCACGATATTATAATGGCTGCCTCGTTGGTCTAGTGGTTGCTAAGCGCGACTGGTGAGCACGAGGTCCTGGATTCGAATCCCGGGTCGGGCAAAGTGTTACTGGGTTTTTCCATTAGGTAATTCCTAGTAGCAGCACGGTGTTTGGATTTGTGCCTGATTGATGGCAATAGGCTCGTCCCCTATTACATTAGGACCTAAAAACATAACTGGCGAAATGTGGGTGTACTGTATGTGCATCTCTGCCTACCCCTTTGGGGAATACAGACGTGATGTTATGTTTTATAATGAGCTATACAAATTTATATGTAAGTGTATATACATACATAATTATTATTGAGATCAAGATTTAGGTTTAGATAATTCAAATATCTACATTAAAGTCAAAAGATAGAACTATATCGAATAGATCAAGTCTCTAAAATCAAATCGGTCTTCATGTCACGGGTATCGTTCGTGAAATGAATGGCTCGTGTCACGGATTTATGTTCTTATGACATGGGCTTGTATTGACTGACAGACGAACAAACTAGGTAGGTAGGCATGTAGGTAGGTGAGGGGTTAGTAGTACGACCTTGTAAAACATTTATGGTCAAATAAAAAATCAAACGACACACTGAAAAAAGAACTGTTATTTTACATTACATTACATTTTGCCTGCATTCCCCGAAGGGTTAGGCAGGGATGCACAATGCACATAATATAGTACACCCATATTTCGCCAGTTATGTTTTAGGTTGTGACGACCTGCTTAGCGCAGTGGCTAAGTGATTGGACTGCTGCGCTGAGGGTTGCGGGTTCGATTCCCGCACGGGGCAAAACTTTGTGCGAACCACAGATGTTTGTCCCGAGTCTGGGTGTTAGTGTATGTGATATTTCGTGTTTGTGAAACGCACCCACGACACAGGAGAAATTCCTAGTGTGGGGCGACGTTTTTTTTATAAAAAAAAAAAAAAAAAAAAAAAAAAATAAGGTCCAATGGAGGCGGGCCTATTGCCGTCAACCGGGCACAAATCAAGACTCCGTGCTGCTGAGAATTACCTAATGGATAAACCCAGTTACACTTTGCCTGACCCGGGTTTTAAACACAGAACCTCGTGCCAGTAGTCGCGCTTACCGACCACTAGGCCTACGAGGCAGTCAATTCACCTGCCTAGTACTTGAATTTTACAGGCAGAATAATAATTATCGAAGTAAAGAATAATCGCTCTACTAAGCTTCTCCTCCAACAAAGTCTATAAAAAGGCTATGCAAAATATACCGACTTGGATTTAATAGGGTTAGAATTTTTTCAATAGTAGCCCGAATCATGAAATTGTGATAAATAGCCGTCGAGAGAGCTCGACGGCTATATATTTATATTCACTTGGGATTAATACAGTGCCTCGTTGGTCTAGTGGTTGCTAAGCGCGACTGCTGAGCACGAGGTCCTGGGTTCGAATCCCGGGTCGGGCAAAGTGTTACTGGGTTTTTCCATTAGGTAAACCAGTGGCAGCACGGAGTCTGGATTTCTGCCCGGTTGATGGCAATAGGCTCGCCCCCTATTCCATTGGGACCTAAAAACATAACTGGCGAAATGTGGGTGTACCGTGTGTTCACCTCTGCCTACCCCTTCGGGGAATACAGGCGTGATGTTATGTTTTTGTGTTATGTAATACAGTGTTTGGTTCAATGTAGGTGTACAAAGCTCATCTCTACTTTTCAAGAATTTACCTACGCCTTAAACTATCATATTTTAATGTTACTGCATTATGTTTTTCCACTAGGAACCAAATGAGCCTCCTTACTACGAACTCTAAAAGCGGGACGCTGTTACATGCTATGCAATGCGTCGTATCGCTTGCACATCGTAAACTGACCTGCGTTAAGAGATCGTGGTAAGGAGGCAGTTCAGCAAAGAGTAGACTTTAATTTGTCGCCTTAAACAACTCAAGAAGCATCTCCCTCCAACATGTCAAAGAGAACTTATAAATAAGCTTGCAAAAAGTTGCAAAGATTTATATTGGCTTGGCTAAGATTTCTTGGTCACTGGCCAGCTAACTTATAATCTAGAGACACTTCCAATCTTTTGATAGCGACTTCGTAGCGTTGTATCACCTATTTAGTTTATTTAGCTATGTTGCCGTTACTAGAAATTTTACTTACTAAGATGGAAATCGTTTTTTTTATCGTATGGTTGATGAACAATCTGGTGTCAGAGTTTAAACCGCCTGTAGGCCTCTGACATGGCTTTACACACTTGAAAAACCTCTCAGGTGTGCCGGCTTCCTCACAATATTTTCTTTCACCGTTGTTAGCAACTGATTATTAATTTGAAAAGACATTGGTGCGTGCCGAGGTTTGTATTTGCGACCTTTGATTGGCAGTCTACTGGTCATACCACTCGGCTATCAGAGCTGCTAAAAGGGTATTTAGCAATGTTGCCGTTACTAGAAATATTACTTGTTTTGTTGGAAATTGGTAATGGACTTTTATCAAGGCACTCTCTGTGGGTGGGACGCGTGTGTTCGGTATTTTGAGAGAAGGTAGCGAACACATTAACATACTTATTTCGGTCTGATTACGTTTTACATTCGGAGAAGGTTCTTCTATATAAAGATGTATTCTTACATATAATTTTGTAATGTTATTTATTAAGGCTTCCGTCCCCTGTCCACACATTTCATTGATGTTAATTCATGCGTATTATGGACGAATTGCTAAGTATTTTCTCGTTACAAAATAACCCTTTATTTAAAAAGGTAATACCTGAAATTGCGGTTATTAGTTGACATCTCTAAACTTAAACAAATAATAAGTATAATATCAGTGATTTATCAATAAAAAAAAACTCTAAAGAGATTGGGTCTGTCATTTGCACCTTTAAAAAATACTTGAACGATTTTTGGTATAAAACCTCTATGCTATGGCTCCCTTTCTTCTGAGCTTTAAATTCCATAGTATCTCAACTAATTATGGAGCCAGCCATCCTAGATCTTCTCCTAAACTTTTCTCCCTCTTGGACATAGTCTTCGGAGTACTCACAGTCCTGCATACCCAATTCTTTCGTTAATGTTAAATCTAATCCAATTTTCTCTTTACTCCTCCCCAAGGGGATTAACCGATATAATATTATTAAAGTACCTTATAATAATGGCCATTTCAGACAAAATATCATTGAAATCGACAATGGATATCATTAATTTGGTACTGAGTTAAGTAGTTTTGATCCAAAATCGAAAAAGTTTTTAATATTGTTATAAAACTTTTTAAGTGGTGAGGAGTGGGATATTGGAAATATTGTTGGCAAGTGAGTTAGTTCAAGGTTTAGGGCAAAGGGAGCTTCACCTACTAATAAAATATAGATATAAGTACATAGACGTTCCTCTTTTATCTTACCGCTGAAACTGTATGTGTATTCCCTGATGGGGTAGGCAGAGTTGCAAATATAGTACACCCACATTTCTCCAGTTATGTTTTAGGTCCCAATGACACTTTGCCCGACCCGGCATTCGAACCCAGGACCTCGTGCTCAGCAGTCGCGCTTAGCAACCACTAGACCAATGAAACAGTCAATGTGCACCTCTGCCTACCACTTCGGGGAATACAGGCGTGATGTTATGTTATGTTTTAAAATCATATAGGTACCTAGGTGGTTATGTAATATCCAGAACACAGAACATAAGTCAAACACATCATAATCTGTAATACATTTTGAAGCGATTCCCATGGGCTACATCATTCAATTAGGTAGGCCCATCTAAGTGAGGGTTGTATCATTAAATTCGATACCGCTACGTGACGTGAATGTCACAAATAGTTTTGGTCCCAATGTCTCTTTGATATATGGGTTTAGTGTTGGGGGAAAACCCTTTGGGTGATAGGTATTTTTGTTTCGAAATGATATCGATTGAAGGATTACCTTTTCGTGGTAAACACATATTATTTTTGGAACGCGAACAATTCAGACTTAGGAGTTTTGTTGAAATTACTATTTTAGAACGTCGCCCCACTCTATGAATTTCTCCTGTGTTCTGGGTGCGTTATACAAACATGAAATATCACAAACACAAACACCCAGACTCGGGACAAACATTTACAGATCGCACAATTTTTTGTCTCGTGCGGGAATCGAACAGGCAACCCCTAGCGCAGCAGTCCAATCGCCACTGCGACAATCAGGTCGTCAATTAAAAGAATACGCGAAAACTAGAAGTATGTAACTAGGTACCTGTAAAGGTTAATGGAATTACAACATACATACATAGACGCCTGTTTCCCTGTGTGAGGGGTAGGCAGAGACCATGGATTTCCATTTGCTACATATTAATAAAACACTCTTGTTAGTTTCCTCACTGAAACTTGTTGACTGGAAGTCGAAGTTAATATATTTGAGTACAAATTAAACAGCAATTGTCACATTGATATTTCTATGGGCTTGAACTAAAAACCACTAAGCCGCCACGATGTAGTATACCCACCTAGTATCTTCAAATCAGTATAACCATTAACAATGTTTAATAGTCACAAGTTTGCCAAAGTTAAATCTCAAGCTGTAGCAAAGTTATTAAAAGTAGAATACCATAAACAGCAAAGTTACGCAGAGAGTACGGAAAGTTTATTACATACTTAGACTTTCACATGCTTTTACATAATATTTATACACGTATGGAAATTATTCATTGTTCAGTTGAAACAAGAAATAAGTTTAATATTCTAATTAATTTAATTTTATATGTTGATGCTTTTTGCAATTAATCATGACTTATATCGCTTTTCTTTGTTTCAGATTATAATGGATGTTAGCACGTAGCGTTGTAAATAAAACATTTAACTCTAAAAAGTATTTAACACGTATTGAGTTGAAAATGAACGAAACAAAAGCAATGGCAATAAAAAAGCAAAGTGAAACGTCAAATTCGTAATTTGGATTTCGAAAATCGAATAATTATGTCGTCTGAAGTGTCTTTGGAAGGGCGCGAGCGGCCAGGATTTATTCGGCGCGCAGCGGCTGGGTGCGCGAGAGCGGCATTCTCGCAGATAGGGCTGGTGATTCTAGTGGTCATATACGTACTACTTGGAGCCATACTCTTTGAGTACCTGGAGTCGGGGCCTGAGGTTCAGAAGAGGTCGGCTATACAGAGGTCCAGGGAGGAGTGCCTGAAAGAACTTTGGGCTATAACAGGTAAGAATAATAATAATGTTTATTTGTACGTTTTGGTAACAAAAACACACAGTTATAAAATAAATGTACAATCAAGTCATATGGAATGGCGAACAGCTGCCCCTATACTAGGCCAAGAGCTTGTAGTTTAGGAGTCAATGTTCCTACAATTCTGTGTCAAACAACTATTGTGGCTTAGAATTAAATATATCACTTTACAATTTTTTTGGAAAATGCTATTATGAGGTATTCGTCGTTTTGAAGACCTTTACAACTAGTTGAGGTCTCATCTGCGCAGTCAGTGGAATCACAGCAGTATTTTAAATCAATATCTCAAGTTTGGTTATTACTATACCGTCAACATGTTTTTTAATATTGTAATGAATGCTAGGCTAGGTAGGGCTTGGCTGTACGCTACTACCGGGGTCCATAGGTGGCGGATAATGGATCGGCGGTGAGATATCACCGCTCGCTGCTCCGGCAGTCCCCGACCAAACAGCAACTTCAGGCTGCCTTGGGCTCATGTACAGGAAGTACATAAGAGGCCAGGGCAGTACAACTAGCATCAGTGCAGGATGCTAGTTTAGAACGGCAGCGGATGAGTACATGGAGTACCAACGGTGGCGTTCATGAGCCCAGTTAGGCGGCTCTCTGCACACCCACCAACCCGCATTAGACAAGCGTGGTGGGTTGAATTGTCTAAACCCCTTTTCCTCATGGCTAGTTCTCCGAAAAATAGGCCCCAAGTACCCGGTGTCTCTAGCGGAAACTCTGCTAATGACAGTAAGCAGACAACCCCTAGAGCAAGGGGCGCATACAATCCCCGGGTGAGATCTCTTGACTGTCAAACGACTTCTGCATGTAAAACGGACTCAGACCAACTACACATTATTACCTACAACGTAAGAACACTACGAACAGAAGCACGATTAATAGAACTAGAACACGCAATCCAAGACCTTAAGCACGACATCATAGGGTTGTCGGAAGTGAGAAGAGAAGGTGAAGACTCCTTTGAAAGAAAAGATTACATATTTTATCATGTAGGCGAAACCAACACCAGAAATGGTGTAGGATTCCTCGTGTCCAAGCGCTGGAAAAACAACTTAAAGGAATTTATTGCCTACTCTGAACGAATAGCTGTTTGCAAATTATTTATTAAAAATAATAAAACTCTCACTATTGTTCAAGTTTATGCTCCCACATCCTCACATCCAGACCAAGAAATTGAAGAGTTCTACGGCCTTCTCGACAAAGCAAGTGAAGAAAACAGAGGAACTTGGACAATAATTATAGGAGACTTCAACGCAAAACTTGGCATCCGAACTGACACCGACAATACCAAAATTATTGGACCTCATGGCTCAGGGTCAAGAAACGACCGAGGAACGCGACTCTTGCAATTTGCCTTTGCTCAAAATCTTAGTATAAGCAACTCTTTCTTCTATAAAAAACCTCAACGCCGCTGGTCGTGGTTGTCCCCAGATGGTATTACTAAAAACGAGATAGATTTTTGTCTCTCTTCTTGCAAACAAATTATAGCTAATACAGAAATACTCAATAACTTAAAGTACAGCTCAGATCATCGACCACTACGCATCACATTAAAATTAAACACAAAAATACTCCGGAACCACATAGTAAAGAACTCAATTAAACGTCTAGATAAATTAACTTTACTAGCCCATAAAGAACAATTTTTACTTGAATTGAAAAATAGCTTTAAGATACTAGATCCCCAAGTTTTTTTAGATGACCCACAGATACTATACAACTCGTTAAAACAAGTAGTCAGAACAACTAGTCTAAAAATCAAAAACACAAGGAATAAAGAGAAAAAATTAAGCACAACCTCCAAACAGCTTATCGAAGAAAGGCAAAACTTACCATTTCAAACTGCTGAATATCGAGAGAAAGACCGAAAAGTCAAACGAAGCATTCGGACAGATTTGCGAAACTATAACACAAAAATAGTACAAATCGCTTTACAACAAAACTTTTCTCTAAAAACAGCAATCAAAGGCAACGCTACAGGCAAAACCTCAATTAACAGCTTGAGAGATAGTGAAGGTGTCAAACATGGCGACAGAGACAAGGTCTTAGAAATAAGCACTAAGTTTTACAAACAGTTATACTCCAACTCCAACTCAGCCCCTCTAGCCATTCCGGAACCGTATTCGTGTTCTGACGATATTGCCCCTATAACCGGCTTCGAAGTACACAATGCATTGGTTAACATGAAATATAGCCGTAGTCCTGGGGAAGACGGCATCACCTCCGACATATTAAAAATAGGAGAGGCAATACTACTTCCACATATAACCAATCTTTTCAACTTAATTTTAAAAACAGGACAGTTCCCCTTTAAATTTTGCCACTCAAATATTATACTATTACACAAAAAGGGTGATAAATGCGACATAGGCAACTATAGACCTATCAGCCTTGTGTCCCACTTGCATAAAGCGTTCATCAAAGTGTTTGAAGGCCGTATTGCCAAACAACTAGACTCACACCAGCCACCTGAACAAGCAGGATTTAGACGCGGCCTTTCAACTACGGATCACTTACAGTCGGTTAATCAAGTAATAGAAAAACACCAAGAGTTTCACCTTCCCTTATACCTCGCATTTATAGATTTTTCAAAAGCTTTCGACAGCCTTAACCATTCTTCAATATTTCAAGCTCTCCATAACCAAGGCATCCCAAAAACATACATTCTCCTACTAAAACATATATACCACAATAGCACAGCTTCTATAAAACTACACACAGCCGGATCTGCTTTTAACATACAAAAAGGAGTCAAGCAAGGGGACCCGCTATCTCCTAAACTCTTCACAGCCACTTTAGAAGAAGTTTTTAAATCCCTAGCGGCTTCCTGGGAGTAGAAGGGCATTGTACTCGGCGGAAAGAGGTTAACAAACCTTCGTTTTGCAGACGACATAGTCCTTTTCGCTTCCACGGCCCAGGAACTAGGCACAATGGTCCAACAACTACACAAAGCAAGCCTCGAGGTTGGACTTAGCATGAACATGGGAAAGACCAAGCTAATGACTAACAGCATTAAACGTAGGCTTGAGATAGAGGGGACTGAGATTGCATATGTCCAAGAATACCTTTACCTTGGCCAAATAGTTTCTTTCCAGGCGCGACAAGACATGGAAGTTGCTAGACGCACCGAAAACGCCTGGAAAAGCTATTGGTCAATGAAAGATCTCATGAAAGGTGAGCTACCTCTCACACTAAAGAAAAAGCTCATGGACATATGCATACTCCCCATTCTCACCTACGGGGCGCAGACCTGGTCTTTAACCATTCAGCAAAAGTCCAAACTCGGGGTGTGCCAACGAGCCATGGAGCGCAGCATTCTGGGGGTCAGGCTGACTGACCGCATACGGAACACAACACTGCGCTCCAAAACACAAATCGTTGATGTTGGACACAAAGCCGCTAGTTTGAAGTGGAACTGGGCTGGCCACATCTGCCGCATGCCAGACGATATGTGGGCAAAAACCACTACGGAGTGGATGCCACACAACATCAAAAGGCGTCGCGGTAGGCCCAGAAGGAGATGGCGGGACGAGCTGGACTCCTTTAAAGTAAATTGGTCTAATGCAGCTCACAACCGAGAGGAATGGAGGAAGGAAAGGGAGGCCTTTGCCCTGCAGTGGGACGATCATGGCTGAAATAAATAAATAAATAATAATGAATGCTAACAATTTACTAACAAAAGAAATACCTTAAGGCAATTTATTGCTAACAATCAAAGCATCTGTCATAGACATCTTATATTGCTGGCAATCTCTCATAATTTGTATTCTGTGATGAATCATATTTCTAAGAAAAGGTTTTAATTTGGTCTAGTTCAGTTATTGAATAGCCTGGAGTATAATAAAGTCTAGAGTAATATTCAAAATTATATTTCATTAAATTCCTTCAATTGAACATTGGAAATATTAATTAGTAGAAGCAACATAATGTAACTGTAAAATTTGCATATTATTAAGCAATATGTTATCTACTAGCTATTGCCCGCAGCTTCGCTGACATTAAGAAGCCTTTGTCCTTTCTCGGGTCTTAAACTTTCATGCCAAATTTCATCAAAATCCGTCCAGCAGTTTAGTCGTGCTGTAACAGGCAGACAGACAGAGAGTTACTTTCACATTTATAATATTAGTATGGATAATGGTATATATATGGTAAAATATAATACATACAAAATGTTATATCTACAAAACGAATTTAGAGGAAGATATAAGCAACATGGTGAATGGATGAATGTGATGCGTGTGAATGAAGTGAAAGAAGTGGCATACTTAATTTCACAGATTTACGGATCGTAGCGAACGGAAATCCGTGGTGTCTGCCTACCTCTGTGGGACGCAGGCGTGACAGACATGTATAATAAAAAAACTGTTTGCTAGAACCACGTAACATACACACAAAGAACTTCTTATAAAAAAAACATAACACATAACATAACATCACGCCTGTATTCCCCGAAGGGGTAGGCAGAGGTGCACATATAGTACACCCACATTTCGCCAGTTATGTTTTAGGTCCCAATGTAATAGGGGGTCAGCCTATTGCCATCAACCGGGCACAAATCCAGACTCCGTGGTACTACTGGGATTTACTCAATGGAAAAACCCAGTAACACTTTGCCCGACCCGGGAATCGAACCCAGGACCTCGTCCACAGCAGTCGTCGCTTAGCAACCACTAGACCAACGAGGCAGACTTCTTATAAGTAATTAAAGAAAAAAGTATTGGACTATTGGATGTGAAAACACCCGTGCGAATAAAAGCGTAGGTCTTTGGCAATTTGATCTACAAGTGGAATAACGCCTTACGCTGTTCCCTCTGTGTACACTGATACGACAAGACCTATTGTCATTGAAAGCGAATACTGGCTGAGGTGACGGAAATGTACACCTACATTTCGCCTGTTATGTTTTAGGTCTCAATGTATGGGGCTAGCCTATTGCCATCACCAAAAACAAATCCAGACTCAATGCTACTAAAAAAATTCCTAATGGAAAACGCAGTAACACTTCGTAAGCCGAAGGATTCGAATCCCGGTATTCAAGGTTAGCAGCCGCGCTTAGAACCCACTAAACTAAGGAAGCTGTTTTTGTTTTACATCACACTAATCACACTATCACATCACAGTAATACATATACGAGGGTCAAACTGAAAGTTCTTAGAAAATCAAAAACTGATTACATTAGCCAGTTATTAGTTTTATTATATCTTTTCAAAATATTGTCCATTCACGTCAATACACCGCTGCATGCGATGGAACCACTGGGAAAAGCACTTTGCCCACTCGTCTTTAGGGTTCTCTTCAATGGCATCGCGATACGCAGCCACCGCTTCTTCAGCATTCATAAACCGCTTTCCTTTAAGTTTTTCTTTAATTTTTGGAAATAAATAAAAATCACAAGGGGCGAGGTCGGGGCTATACGGCGGGTGACCCAGTAATTCAACGTTTGATGTCGCCAAATAGTCGATCGTTCGCTTAGCGGTGTGCGACGAGGCGTTGTCGTGGTGAAGGAGGATCCTACTGCGAGGTCGTTTCTCTCGAACTTTTTCCAAGACAAGTGGCAAACAATTGGTAGTGTACCATTCTGCAGAAACTGTTTTTTGATCCTCTAACACAATTGTTGCGAAATGACCTATCCTTCCAAAGAACGAGGCCACCATTTTTTTTCCCGCACTTCGATCTCTCTTCACTTTAGTTGGCAACCTCTCGAAAGGAAACACCCACTGAGCAGATTGTCTTTTGGTTTCAGGATCATAACAGTAAATCCAGCTTTCGTCACCTGTTAGTATGTCGAACACAGCATTTGAGTCACCTCCGTTAAATCTTTCAATCATTTTACGGCACCAATCCACACGATGGAGTTTTTGAGCCTCAGTCAAATTATGAGGTATCCACCGGGCGCAAAGCTTCCTGACTGCTAAATGTTCGTGGAGGATTTTGTGCACTTGACTCATACCGATGCCTAAGCTTGTCCGAATCTGCTGATAGGTCACTCTTTTGTCAGTCTCTATCATACGCCGCACAACACAGATGTTATCTTCAGTCGTCGCCGTAGAAGGCCGTCCCTAACGTAAATCATCAGTGAGATTAGTGCGACCACGTTTAAACTCATTAAACCAGTTGTAAACTGTCGCACGAGATGGGGCTTCATCGTGAAAGGCCAATCGTAGTCTATCATAACTTTCTTGTTGACTTAAATGACATCGAAAGTCATAAAAAATCATTGCACGAAAATTTTCTCGTGTTAAATTCATGTTGACGTGACACAGACAATTTTCAATTTGCCGCCAAATCGTTAAACAAATGACAAATTAATGAAATATATACTCAGTAATATTGGCAAAGAGTTCTATTTTCAAATTTTAGAATTATTTTTTTATTATATTGTTTATAAGTGGCCAGTTCTAAGAACTTTCAGTTTGACCCTCGTATTATAAAGGCGACAGTTTGTGAGTGTGTTTGTATGTTTGATACCTCTTCACGCTTAAACGGCTTGACCGATTTTGATGAAATTTCATATGGACTTAGCTGACACCCTGGATTAACACATAGACTTTCTATCCCGAAAAAATGTACGGGGTAACACCACGGGGCGCAGCTAGTAATTAAATAAATATCTATAATACTTTAGTCATTTTATATTTTGCAACAGATTTTTATATAGGTATTTGTTGTATTTTGTCAATATAAAGAGTAATAAGATGCCTATGTGGTCCCATACAAATATAATTGAAATATAGATGATACAAAGAAAACATTTTGATATTTAAAAAAAAAACACTCTTTTTGAAAAGGACATTTACAAAGAGGCATTCAAACATCCAAGTGATTTTCACAGTCGTAGCATTCTCGTAGCATATAGATGTCAGCTACGCCGGCATAATTGTCGTAGCGGTGGCGGCTACGTCGTAGTAACCACATACATAGTCCTTTAATCTGTGTATCGGTTTGCTAAATCCACTATAAATGGTGGTGTTAAGTGAGGTTAATACCGGTATGTTTGTCAACGATTAGAACATGGAAACTGGCTAGAATTGAACCATCAAATAGAATGCAATAATGAGAATTTATTTATTTACAAAGGTACTCGAAAATCACATAGGGTAATGTTAGTTTTGAGCCATTTTTCCCAATAATATATGTATGAACCAACACTCCCAAAAAATATGTGACAATATAAGCTAAAACGTAACGTTCATTAGATTTAGTGGCAAAAAACTATATAAACAGCGATAGTTTAAAAAAGCAGCAAAAACATAAAAAGTCGACAATGCAATTTTACATAAAACAAAATACCAAAAAATAAAACAAAAAATATGAGATCAGAGACAGGATCTTATGAAAAAGAATAAAAATATATAATTATACATCCTACTTTGCTAGGGAAAGGCATCATATCAATACAGAAAAGGTCACGACACAATGATTAATTCGGTAATTTGGCATAATGTCGAATTTTCATCTCGATGTAACCTACACCTTGTTTTGGAATATTCAAAAATACATAAGTGCACTTGAACCTACCATCTGCATACAAAAATCAAGTCTACCCACCATTAGGCGACGACGCGGACGTCCCTCGGACCAACAAGCTACAATAAACCAGAACAATTGTTAAAAGTCAACAGAAATTGGTTTCGTTAACAACGAAGTATCTCCTAAGCTCCCGCAGCAAATTGGAACAATTTAAATTTTCTTACCGTCATCTTCTTTTCTTCTTGCAACGTTCCTTTTTTAAAACGTAGTCTTGTATTTAAACCTCTTACGTTCATTATCGGAGGTCGTTTCCTTCATCGCCTACTCTGTAAGTGCCTATTATTGCTTATCAGCCTGTGATCATGCCGTTACAAATACCTTTATATTCTAAAGAACTCTTGAAGTTTTCCTTTGCTTGCAATTTTTTGTAATGTATGTTGCTTTAAAAAAATATTAAAAATAATTGACGAAAAAGACAGTTCTTTAAGGCTTCGAAAGTGATGTGCCCACGTCACACGTTGTATGGAATGTGTAAGAAAACTCAATTTTGAGTTCAACTCGCCTTTGTCCATCAAATTTGATGTAGTATGTGTGCAATAAAGAATTAATAATGTTGTGGTGCATCTAAATAATATGTGTCTATATTTTAAAAGTCTTCATCATTATCATGTTGATAAGAAAAGGTTAAAGCAGTTATAATTATAAATAATAATAATTTATTTATTTGACTAAAAATAATTTACAACGGTCTAGGACATTTTGATTCAAACTAGATCTTTTATAGACAGAAGTTCTATTAATTTTTAAGGTACACTAGTGAAACACTAAAATATTTATTTTTTTACACTTATTATAGGTATAAGAGGATAACATGGTTCATAATCTAATAGCTGCCAGCCTGAACTCTAATAAACCTGTGCTTCAGGTGATCGTGAAACGTAAACGACGTCACACACAAGAACAAATAAAAAAATTTAAATGATAATTATTACTCAACAATAGAATTTCAAATTTAGAACCAGTCACTGTCAAAAATAAATAAAAACAAAAGTGTTCCTTTTATACGGCCAACAGCGATAGGTAACAAAATTAATTTAATTTGTATTTTCACAACTGGTAACAATTGGCAACGCTCAGTTATTAATTACCGATCAACAGATGTCACTTATCAGGCCTTTTGTTTATTCAATTCTCTGTTTTAATTATTACATTTTAATTTAATTGTATTGACAATTTGTTATTTATTATACCTATTTATTATTATTGTATTTTTGCAAGTAGGTTACGGTATTGAAGAATGATTTGTGTGGTTTAAATCATGCCTGCGTACCTTAAAGCAGCTAGCAAACCAATCTCTTACCATTTATAGGGTGCAATTCAAAGCATCGTTATGTCTTGGATGTTTATAGCATTAACTAAATTAGTTCACTATATTCGAAATGGGTATTGTGCTGAAATCCTCATGCTTAGTACTTGACTTGCTTTTACAACCCTGGGACTAATCATCATCATCAGCCGGAAATCGTCCACTTTTGAACAAAGGCGGAGCCCCTTAGAACCCTGCTACGGACAAATACGAAAAGCGAAATATTGAAATTTTGACATAACATCCCGCTTGTAACCTCCAAGGGGTGGGTAGACGTGTGTATTACACCCACATTTTGCCAGTTATGTCATAGGTCCTGAGGCAAGAAAGAGCGAGCCTATTGCCGTCAACCGGTCACAATTTTAGACTCCGTGCTGCTACTGAGAATTAGATACCTAGTAGAAAAATCCAATAACACTTTGCTAGCCCCGGAATTCGAACCCACGAACAACTCAGCTGCCGCGCTTAGCGACCAACAAGGCAGTCAGGCAGATTAAATTTTGATGTTTGTTAATTAATCACGACTCGACGGCGAAGCGAGTTTGTTTAAAAATAAGTACATAGGCAGTTTATGACAGGATTAGTTATTTTTATGTGTTATCCGGGAACTTGAGACAATCCCCCAGGATACAAAAGACAACAACTAGCTATATAACAATAACAAATAAATCCAGCTACCGTTATTTGTCACGATTCGGTTCGATCCACAAAAAAGTTTCTACTCAAATAATATCTTTTAAAAGTTCCGTTATTATCAGTCAATATTCATTTGGAAAGTCGGCAGTTCAGTAAACTATGTAACTACGTAACTTTTTTATAAAATGCTATAACAACGGAGCTTCGGCCCGGAGTTTAAAAGCAATTTCCCAGTCTATAATAGGAATTTTTAATATTCATGTCACTTATGAGGTTAAGTTACGTTGTGAGTAGCGGATAGACTATTGTTTAATATATTATGGAAGTTAAAGACGTTGTTCTTTTTCGTTTGCTTTATTAGCATAGTTCCCACCCTAAGTTCCCACCACGTAAAAATAATGTTGACAGTTTACTTCTTTTTTTGAATTTCAATCTGTTCCAGTGTTGCTATAACTAATAATTAGTAAAGCACTCTTAGTCATTTTACAATTACACTTAATTATAAACCACAGTAGCCTAGGACTATGTCTTTTCTAATTCATGTGCGTACTATAAATTAGTTACCAATTGCTAAGAACGGTAAAGGAAAACATCGTGAGGAAACCAGCACACTTGAGAGATTTTTCAACGGTGTGTGAAGACATATTAAAGGACTATAGGCGGTTGAAACTCTTACACCAGGTTGTTCATCAACCATACGATAAGAAGAAGAGACCTCATCAACTTAACCAATAAATAGATGAGCATCAGTACCATTACATCTCTGCCTACCCCTTTAGAGTATACAGGCGTGATGATACAACGCACAGCACAATGGCAGTCGGAACAAAACTGTCTTTTGTCTTGAAAGTGCTTCGCTCACAAAGAAACTTGGGCGCCTTACTTTGCCTTTATGGAAGAAACATTTTTTTCCTAACAGCGAGTGGTTGTAATTTGGAGGAATTCGTTACTCGCATATTGAGGTACAGTCACAGCCGTAAATATGAGCATATGTTACAGAATTAAATAGAACAGAGCTTAGTAGCTGACAGTAGTAACTTGGTCCCGGCTGTCATTCGTAGATAATTGACAGTTGTTACGGGAGTCAGAAGCCTGAATGTCTGACCACCAGGTCTTGTAGAGGATTAATTGAAGTTTTGAATTACTCAGTAACTGGGTTATATAGCGTAAATAGACAGTTTCTTCTTGTTAAATAATTCCCATACATAAATATGGTTAAATGGAGAGCGACCCCGAATTTGGAAGGGAAAGAGGATATGTAGATGATAATATTGTCGGCGAAAATTGGGTGTACTACTCTATATTACTGCGTACTGCATATAATAACTAATTACGTACTTTGAAGTAATCGAATATTTAAATGATACTCAAATAAACTTTTGCACGAATAATTTAGGTTTACAAGATAATTTTACATCTAGTTATTATTTCAATATTTTAATGAAACCGATACGATATTGA
This sequence comes from Abrostola triplasia, assembly GCA_946251915.1. Classification (NCBI taxonomy): domain Eukaryota; kingdom Metazoa; phylum Arthropoda; class Insecta; order Lepidoptera; family Noctuidae; genus Abrostola; species Abrostola triplasia. The sequence continues at coordinate 9,081,766 of OX276432.1, read as the reverse complement.
CGCATACTTTTTTATACTTTGACTGTACATTAAATATGTGAAATTATGTAACATGAAGGAATTATGTAAAATAAGAGTTTCAGTCAAGTTAGGAATTCACTGGCATAATTATTCCGGGAATTTGTTATTAGGGACCTACGTCAAATTTGAGGGCCTCTCAAAAATCCGTTTGGTATTGACTGGTCATGAGGATCAGGTAGAAGTGAATAATCAACGCATATAATCAAATGAATGGAATCAAAAATATATTAAAAATAATTTTTAAATGTCGTTAATAAATTATGGTCGTAGCACATAATAATATATCAAGCCGGAAAGGGAACGTAATCTTATCGCCTTTCGGCTCGTCGGGCGAAAGAACTTAGTACAGTGTAAGTTATCCTTATTTACTTAATCACCAGTCTAGTGTATATCTGATCTGAAACAAAACCAACGCGGGTCAGCTGCTCCGATCCGGTCGACTCGGCTACGGCTAACCGAGTGAACTGACCTTTATAAACATACGATTTATCACTGTTTTTAACGGGATCCCATAACTAAGACTCCTCTGTCCGTCCGTCCGTCTGCCGGTCAACATAACATAACATCACGCCTGTATTCCCCGAAGGGGTAGGCAGAGGTGCACATATAGTACACCCACATTTCACCAGTTATGTTTTTAGGTCCCAATGTAATAGGAGGCGAGCCTATTGCCATCAACCGGGCACAAATCCAGACTCCGTGTTCATGACCTCGTGCTCAGCAGTCGCACTTAGCGACCACTAGACCAACGAGGCAGTCAGTTATTTTTTTATTCTTTCTTAAAAACGCAAACAACAATCTTAAATTTACAAAAGCATCACTCAAACCAAGTCCAGAGAGTCGACATTTTAAATTAAATAATCCGTCTTACAATGTAACAGTTGAGTGAAGCGATAAAATGTAATATACAGATTAAATTATTATACATTGAGGGCTCGACCCGTCGCCGAAGAAAGTCTTTAAAACATACCCTGAAATATTGGCGGTGTATTTTGTTAGACCCAAAAGGGGCTTTCGTCCCTGATTTATGGCCCGCACACGAGGTCAGAGATTCGATTTTTGTTAATTGGCCCATTTAGATATTATGGTAATTGAATGAAATTGATTCGGAAACTTTTAATTAGAGGTACGTTATCAAGTATAAATGTTTTGGGAAATGTATTCGTACCTTTTGAGTTTTACGTTTGGGAATAGAGGGAGGAGTTTTTTTTTTACAATGACGTTGGTTATACTTACAAATGTTATTGGTTGTGTGCAAGATAGCTCTTTCGGATAGCTTCTTTTTAGAAAACCCTAAATTATATAAACGCCTCAATCAAGATGTAGATAAAATACGTATTAAAATCAATAATGTTGTTCTGTAATAATAATATTCTTCTGACCGAATTGCGGTCACAGCGGTCTAAATCGGTTGAGATGGGTAAACTACGAGATAATTGGTGCACAAGTATGATCTCGGAAACAGGTGCACTCCCTATTCCCTTTCTCTCGTAGTCTGATGTGACGGCAGACCGCCACGACCGGAGAGAGATCAGACGCAGAACTAACGGCTTAATGTGTCTCATGTGACTCGGTCATCCATCACAAGCATGACCGCGGCAGGGCAGCTTAACTTCGCAGATCGGTCGATCTGTGTACTAGCTATTGCTACGAACTTCTAACTGTTGTTCAGTACTATTCTTTACCTTTTGGTTTTTACTTCAAAGGTTTTACTGCCAACCCATATTGGAGTCGATTTACATATTTCTAAACTCTACTTAACTATATTTTATGAACCTAACTAATCATAAATATTATAAAGGTCTCAACACGAGCGTTATTTATATAAACAAGCTAATCCACTCCATAAATGCCCAGTCATGCGCCTTTATTCGCCAACCATAGTATAACGTATTCAGGCAATAATATATAGGCTCTAGTAATAAATTATATCGCTTGACGTGCAATTTTTCATCCCTTTTGTGCTCATAAAACGTAAGTAAATACTAAATACTTTTTATACCACTATAATGTTGATTCAGGTATAATAGGTTATCTTTAAAACTTGTAGGTAAAGTAGTTCGATTATAATACCAATTTTTTCAGGTTTGTTTGGATTGACGGCTGAAAGAATAAAAGAAAGAAAGAAATAGTTTATTTGTTAGAATATAGTACGAATAAGTTGTATATATTTTTTATAGTTTCATATATTCTACCAGCACTGGTGTACAAATATTTACTTATCTATTAGTTACTTTTATAACTGTGTGATATGTGAGCTGTTAGCTCAGTTAGATGTTGCGAGTTTAAACACCAGACTAGTCAAATAATTATCGCGAAGTCAAAAACGCACTGGCAAATTAAATATATCTAATATCCGACTATACTTCGATATAACAATTATTATTTTCCATTGTTTACAGTTGTAAACGGTACTCGCGGTGTAGGAAAAATGGGATAGTTTCTGATGTGTAAAAAAGTAAAAATATGTTTGTCGAATCCCATAGTCACACCCTCTGGAGACAACAGAAAGTTTTATGATAGAAAATGTGAACAAAAGTTAGAAGTTAATGTCAAATATTCATGGAAAAAATACCATAAGAAAACGCGAAAACATGTCACTGTATAAATAATGGATTCAGTAGTTTTATTTGTTGTGCGTAACACAGGTGACACGCGTTAATATTTAGAAGTCAAACAAATGATGGATAAAGGTATATGGAGGTTATAAAGTTTTTTGCGTAGCTAGGCAAAAATTTAACATAAGAGGACTATGTTTAATTTTGCTATTTGCTAGCCTTTTCGTTATCATACTAATCACACTTATATTATAAAGGTGAAATTGTGAGTGTGTTTGTAAGTTTGTTACTTCGTCACGGTCAAACGGCTAAGCCAATTTTGATAAAATTTTGTATGGCTAACACCCTGGATAATTATGTTTAAGCTACTTTTTATCTCGAAAAAATGTAGCGGGTAACACCACGGACCGCAGCTAGTATAATAAGTATATGCTTAACTAGCTGCGCCCCGAGGTGTTAGCCTATATGTTAATCCCGAGCGTCAGCTACCTCCAAATGAAATTTCATCAAAATCGGTTTAGCCGTTTGAGCGCGAAGAGGTGACAAACACACTCGCAAACTTTCGCCATTATAATATTGGTGTGATTTAATTAATTAAACACGTTCCTACTATTGTAAAATGTGCATTATGCATATTATGAGTTTATTTGGCTTGTAAAATAATCAATTTATTTTAATTTAATAATTATTTATTCTTCTTTAAACGGGCCTTGATCGTGTTGAGTAAATGTAAAATTCCCAAAAACTTTTTGATGATTTACTGTCATTTATGCCACTTCAAACTAAGTTCTAAAGACCCTCACTACCTATACTAAGTACAATTTAGGATTAGCCCCAAATTCAATATGTAAAGTTGTCACAAACATCAGCACCATTTCGCCAAAACCAATACGTTAGCCTCAAATGGAATAACGCTCTCGAAACACAATTTCAATCAATGATAATCTGCTAAATTAACTAGTTTTGATGCGATATTATTTATCGCAGGACAATTCGTTGGATTAACGCGAACCACTACTTTCAGCATTAACATAAATTTAATTCTATTGGGATTTAATTGGTGTATATTTTGGCATTGTGAGTTATTCCCTGATGGTACAAGAACACATAGGACTCTTGCAAATTTTTGTTCATACAAATGTTAGACGTCCATTTAGTCATTGGTTTGAACCGTACGACAGTCCCACGACTTTCGCAAGCAAATTCTGAAAAGCCCTTATTGTCAATTTAGCTGGGACGCCGCTAATGACAAGAGCACAAAGAATAATGTCATTTAAATTTGCGTGCCGCGGTTTGTGACCAGCGCTTCCATTGCAGGACATGCCATGGTGTCCCAGGCTCTCAACAGCTTCACCACAGAGATATCGGTGAGGAGCAACACAAGGTACCTATACCTTATCGTAAACTGGTAGCGATTCGGAAAGTGTTATCGTCAAACATTGGTTGCCCACAATTGATGGTCGACGAATTTGGAGTTTGGAGGGTCATTGTTTGCCGGAAAATCTTAACACCGCCATTCAGAAATAAGGCTTCACGGCAAAACGCCATCTATTGACTATTCATAAAACTTGAAACATGTATGACAGGTGTAACAATAAATATTCTGTCATTTTAAAACGAAAAAAATTTACTTAAGGAGGTTGCACATCCAATCAAATTAAAAGTAAGATTATAATAACTAAGGAGTTTGAACATACCGCCCACCAAGGAAGGCCATGTCCAGTGATGTGTTACTTGATATACCATTGGCCACGTCTTTTAATTTTAAGTTATGGCTGCTGTACTTCGGTAAGAAGTGCAATGAGACGAATGCCACCATCCTTTTTGCGGGGCACGTAGGTTGGCCCCATACTAAATAACAAAGATGGTTGGACGCCTTGAGTTTCATTGCCTCGATGGTTCTTAATGGCTATTATAGTAGATCCTGGCTTACAGGAGTTACTATGATGGGCACGACTGGTGGGTAAAAAATACTGTTGATGTCTTTGTGGCATCGCCTTACACTTCGTTGACGTAAACGTTAAACGATGCATGCCATTGATTTCGTAGGATCGCTTGTTATTCATTCTCAGAGAATAAAGACTAGCTAAATACATTAATGTTACTGAAAACAAATCTTCCTTAGGTTCACTGGGCTTAGCATACATACTACAAATAAAATTACAGTGGTAGAAGATACTTGATCATTTCGATTCAGTCAATCGACGAATATGGACATACAGCTTGATGAATTGAATGAACGGTGGTAAATTACCATGCGCATGCATATTCACAATTTTTTGCCATTTTATTTCCCTTTACCGACATAAAAGCTATTAACACACTTCGTATAAAGAGTAATTTATCATTTTGATCGCCAGATAAGGTAGGTGTACAAAGAGAATTAATAATTGAAAATATGTCCAATTTATTGTCATTCTTGTAAATTATGATTGGGTTTCATATGGTTAAAATGATCCGTTAAAATAATGAACAAGTGTTAATTATAGCGTTAGGTTTAAGTTTTATGTTATAAAGGATTTTATTTATTCAATTTTATTTTGGATGTAGTTTATAAAATGTGGTGGCCTAGTGGTTAACATACCGGATTTGTATGCCTTGTGCATTTGCAGGTTCAAACCCGGGCAAGTATCAATGTGACTTTTTCAATGTCATCAGTTAATACTTTCTTAGGTATTTTAAGACACCACTGACTAACGGTGGGAAAACATCGTGAGGAAACCTGGATTTAATTATCTGAAATCGCCAACCCGCAGTGAGCTAGCGTGGTGATCAATGCTCAAGCCTTCTCTATACGAGAAGAGGCCTTTGCCCTGTAGTAGGACAGTTTTAGGCTGTTATTTTTTTAAAATCGCGTAAACGTGTCATTTCCATTTTTATTTTAGCATCTTAATCAACATCTCTATCATTGTTAATGTGTTAGTTAGTAAAGTTAATAATAATACTTTATGAAAGATATAAACGAAACACAGGTACAGAAATAAAACTAATAATTTGAAGTCTGAATGAAGATGAAGACTATTGTTTTAAAATGTTAGAGAAAGTTAAATGTGTTCTTTGCTCTGCGCTGAAAATAAAAGTAATTTCAGTAGAGTCTTGCAGCGCAAAAATGACAGCGCTTATACAGGATCCTCTTATTTAAACTTACAGAGGAAATCTAAACAAGTTGGACGAAGAGTTGTTTGTGAGACTAGTTCTCACGGAATCAGTTTTATTTGAGATCTACAACTATTTGGAAGAAAAAATCTGTATGTTGCTCGTTGGTGTCCGGACGAATACGAGGGTCAAACTGAAAGTTCTTAGAACTGGCCACTTATAAACAATATAATAAAAAAATAATTCTAAAATTTGAAAATAGAACTCTTTGCCAATATTACTGAGTATATATTTCATTAATTTGTCATTTGTTTTACGATTTGGCGGCAAATTGAAAATTGTCTGTGTCACGTCAACATGAATTTAACACGAGAAAATTTTCGTGCAATGATTTTTTATGACTTTCGATGTCATTTAAGTCAACAAGAAAGTTATGATAGATTACGATTGACCTTTCACGATGAAGCCCCATCTCGTGCGACAGTTTACAACTGGTTTAATGAGTTTAAACGTGGTCGCACTAATCTCACTGATGATTTAAGTGAGGGACGGCCTTCTACGGCGACGACTGAAGATAACATCTGTGTTGTGCGGCGTATGATAGAGACTGACAAAAGAGTGACCTATCAGCAGATTCGGACAAGCTTAGGCATCGGTATGAGTCAAGTGCACAAAATCCTCCACGAACATTTAGCAGTCAGGAAGCTTTGCGCCCGGTGGATACCTCATAATTTGACTGAGGCTCAAAAACTCCATCGTGTGGATTGGTGCCGTAAAATGATTGAAAGATTTAACGGAGGTGACTCAAATGCTGTGTTCGACATACTAACAGGTGACGAAAGCTGGATTTACTGTTATGATCCTGAAACCATAAGACAATCTGCTCAGTGGGTGTTTCCTTTCGAGAGGTTGCCAACTAAAGTGAAGAGAGATCGAAGTGCGGGAAAAAAAATGGTGGCCTCGTTCTTTGGAAGGATAGGTCATTTCGCAACAATTGTGTTAGGGGATCAAAAAACAGTTTCTGCAGAATGGTACACTACCAATTGTTTGCCACTTGTCTTGGAAAAAGTTCGAGAGAAACGACCTCGCAGTAGGATCCTCCTTCACCACGACAACGCCTCGTCGCACACCGCTAAGCGAACGATCGACTATTGGCGACATCAAACGTTGAATTACTGGGTCACCCGCCGTATAGCCCCGACCTCGCCCCTTGTGATTTTTATTTATTTCCAAAAATTAAAGAAAAACTTAAAGGAAAGCGGTTTATGAATGCTGAAGAAGCGGTGGCTGCGTATCGCGATGCCATTGAAGAGAACCCTAAAGACGAGTGGGCAAAGTGCTTTTCCCAGTGGTTCCATCGCATGCAGCGGTGTATTGACGTGAATGGACAATATTTTGAAAAGATATAATAAAACTAATAACTGGCTAATGTAATCAGTTTTTGATTTTCTAAGAACTTTCAGTTTGACCCTCGTATATATATAAAGTTATAGTGTATTGAAAATTTAGTATGTTAAAACTGTTTAAGAGAGGAGGCTTATGCCCAGCAGTGGGCCATTTAAAAGCTGATGATGATGATGATATTAAAAATAATAGTAGAATAGTAGGTAGGTTTCTTAACGTTATAGATCTTAGTTAAAATAGAAGGCATTAAAAAAAAAAACACATGAAATGGTTGATCTTCTTTTTTATTAGTTACACTGGGCACTTGTTTTAAGTAATCTATTAACAATCATCATAGTTTATTTGGAGCTTTAATATCATAAGTAGCTTGATAAGTAGAAGGAGATACTTTTTTGTCACCACTAGCACAATTATTATGACAACGCTCTGAAAATATGTGAAATATACGACCTCTAGCGCGAAAATTTTAACACACCCCTATTAGTTAGACAAATTTCACTTACATTGCCGTAGTAATTCTATTAAATCACAATTGTACGCGAACATAAGCAGCCATGAAGCACACGTCAGCCAAGTTAACGCAATATTTTAATGTAATTACCGAACGCGATGGATCACGACGTATCGTGCTCTACATGAAAAAATTACTATTTTAACAACTTCATTATATTTATGAAGAATTTTATTATATTCGTGTGGCCCTGCTGTTTTATTTTCGTTAATATACTGTGAATTTTCTGCGTTGTATAATTAATTATGGAATGAAAATTACCGGGTGAGTTTTAAGTCGGGTAGTTAGCGACTAAGGACTCAATGTTATCACGACTTAATTATAATGTAATTAGTCTAAATAGCGTTGATTTTCAGGCATTTACTATACACCTTAGAAGTTATACATATAATTATCGACTGAGGTGTTTCTTAATATCTGAAACAATGTTAATAGTCTTAATTTCGCCTTACGGAGATTAAAACAGCAACCATTGAGTTGGGCCCATGATTTTATATGTTCCGAATTTTTCCGATTTTAAAAAGTGTCAAGCTTCATTCTATTTTCAAATTATAAATATTTTTTTAAACTAATAAGAATACATGTCTTTTCATTTCTACAAATGGTTTTTACAAGAAACTTTTACACGTCATTTCTTTTTTAAAATTTTGGTGGGTTCGGCATTTTCGGCAAAAACACGACTTTCTGCTTTGAAATAAAAAAGAAGGTTGACCGCACGTATGCTAGCCTCAGCGTGTTTTATCATGGCATTATATAACGGTATATTAATAGAACAATGTTATGGAGGTATTCATATATCCAAATCTGTATTGATTTGACCGTGAACAATGTTTTAACTTGACCTACATTGGGCTCCACTTTTACTGTCATACAAACGAATCACGGTATCCTAATCGACCAAACTTTCTATTTTTAGGGCTTTGGTAACTTATTACTGGCCGGAAATCTAGTTTAAATGATCTTAATTAGAACCACTATGTAGGATGGTCCATTAGTGCACGTATTGAAATGCAGGTTTTCAGTGGGTATTATACATACATACACACATACTGAGGGGTAGGCAGAGACAACGGATTTCCATTTGGCATACTTCTTTTGCTTCATTCACACGCATCACATTCTTCACACACGCTCGTTGGTTGATGGTACTCCTCACTTGCCCTTTTTAGAGAACATCTCCAATTTGGTCTAGGAATGTTTGCCTAGGTCTTTCTAGTAGGTATTATGGTATACAGTACTATGGGGAATTGAATATGGTGTTCGTTTTTAGTAAGTTGGCCGATCGATACATACATAGTTATTTTTCCGTGCTTCATAAGGCACGTTAAGCCGTTGGTCATACGCCTGATCTCTCAGGTCGTGTCAGTCTACCGTCCCATCGGACTATGAGAGTGAGGGAATATGGAGTGCACCTGTGCTTGTACCGAGTTCAAAGCTAGTCGGGCATTCCGGAACATAATTATAGTCAATAATATGGATAACACTTAACACGAAGTTTATTATAGTGTAAAATTAAATCCAGGTTTTCGCAACACGTCACCGTTAGCGGTGTCTAAGAATATTATAAGAAAGTATCTATATCATTAAATAAATCACATTGATGCTTGCTTAGGTTTGATCCTGCAATCTTGTGCATACCAATCCGGTATGTCAACCACTAGGCAACCGCGACTTCTACCTATAATTTTACCTACCATATTATAATTTAATTAAAACAAACAAGACAAGTACGTATAATATTATTAATATGTACCTCTCGTATTAAAATCGCGTGACAATAAGACAGGCCTATTTATAATTCTATACGCAGGCTGTAAGATAAATTGCGCGTGTAGGTGCGAAATGTTTTTATTCACGATACACAATGCCCTTATGGCTCTTTGCTTATGTTTATTAATTATAATTATGTATCTAGATGAATTTAATTTGGGTAATGTTGTAATGTAAATATTAAATTAAATAAATATAGAGAACTATTATCATCATCATCATCACCGGCCGGGAGACGTCCACTCTTGAACAAAGGCCTCCCCCTTGAGGTAAGGGGTGCCATAATCCCAACGCTTGGGCTGGAAAGAGGCTTGGGTTGATATCTCTGATCCTTTCTAAAAAATCAACATTTTCTATTCGAAAAGGACGATAATAAACATCACACGAAACCAAATATGACAACTGTTTTAAATAATAAAATATTTCCATAAAACAAAAGGGACACCGCTTGGTTGCCTATCTGACCAACCTATAGCCATTTCTGGCGTTAACTGAACTAACAACAGGGTACACCCGTTAAAAATTTAAAAAACGCAAAACAACACGCGTATCCAAAATGTAAATGGGCGAGACCTTTCGTTTGCACACGCGTCGCCTATTTCGTGTATTAAGCCTTTGTAAAACAAGGTTAGTATCGCGGAATGTTTTAGTTAACGCATATATATTAAATTTGAATAAAGTAGTTTGTTTCTCGGCAACACGCAGTGAGCTGGCGAGGTTTGGTAGACACAGATGGAAGGACAAGACTGCCTTTTTTTTTTTTGTTTTCGGGGGGAAACCTTCAAAAGGCCCCCGGGCCCTATGGAGTAGGGACTGGGGAGTGTGGGATTTCTACCTCACTAAAACCACCCCGGTGGTCACCATCTGCGGGAAGTCCCGGGACCTCTAAAAAGAACAACTCCGGAACCTCCCCATGCAACGCCTATGTGGCACATCCCCGGGGAGACTGTAAAGGGGTCTCCCCTTAGCATCGCTGTATACGGCGGCACGTGACCACCGTGCCGCCGTCTTCTCTGGAGTCGCTATATAGGCTAACAGAGTTAGGACAAGACTGCCTGTGGGATAATTTCCAGCTGTGTTTTTACTTAGCATTGAATAAGTGTATTCTAGTAAATTAAGCGAGACGCCGCCGCATTACACTACACAAAGTGGTGTCTCGCTTCCACATATTAAACTGTCCTGCTTTAACCGTTCGTGGTAAAGGGGCAGATAGCTTTTTTAATATTACCTTGTGATGTTTTTTATTTTATTACACCAGCATCTTGTTAAACTAGATGGTAGTCCCAGAAAAGTAATTATTTCGAAGCACTATCCACGTTGACTGAATTAAATCGTAATAAATATTAGATTGGTGTTCTCAGAATAATATTGCGTTTTGGCCTTTTAACTTATTGAAGTACACGATAATTGGATTTTAACGAAGTGGGTTGCCGTACTTCTTATATTTTTTATTAAAGGATATATTAAAAGAATTTCCTGTAACGTTAATTGTGGTAGCAATTTCTTTTTCAAAGATTTATTTAATACAAAATACTTGTATTTTCTTGGAATTTTTATTTTTGTTCGCATTTTTAGCGGCCATGTTTGTCAAGTTTTCAAAATTCGAAAAATGTTGAGTATTGTAACCGACTGATATTAAAGGCTTTTGTAACAAATTGATCGTCTTTGATTCACTAGTACACAATTATATTCGAGGCTACTTTTACTGTGATTATTATTATTTGACACTGGTTTATATCCTTTACCAAAAACCTTGTTACCGTTAAACGCGTAACAGCTGTTCAAAACTTGTTATCGGGACATTTCAAAGGTACGCCCAATTAAACAAAATTGTAACTTAAAACTAAACAGTAGAGTCTATTATCCTTTGAATAGTAACAAGAATAATTCTTTTGCGATTTACAAAGGGACTTTAGGTAGAAGACATTCGCTGTAATGCGACTTGTTTCAAGTGATTTTTTTCAAGGAAAGTGCTCTCTGTCGTTACTTACAAACGAGTGGATAACTCTCTGAGATATGACACTACAGGTTGCTTTGTGAATAAAAGGATTTGTATTAGGATAAACTTTAACGTTACTGGAGAGAATATCGGCCTTTTTTAAATACACTAGATACCTTATTTTGAGAGCTGTCCCCTTACCATGAGTTCTTAAAACAGGAAAGTTAACGATGTAGTAGTGAGATGCCGCTATGTGCAGTATAATGCAGCGTACCGCTTCGTCAATGTAAACTGCCCTGCTTTTTTTTTTTTTTCTCTTGAAAAAACGTCGCCCCACACTAGAAATTTCTCCTGTGTCGTGGGTGCGTTACACAAACATGAAATATCACATACACAAACACCCAGATTCGGGACAAACATCTGTGGTTCGCACAAATTTTTGCCCCGTGCGGGAATCGAACCCGCCACCCTCAGCGCAGCAGTCCAATCGCTTAGCCACTGCGCTAATCAGGTCGTCATTTTTCGCTTTAAAAGTTCATGGGAAGGGGGCAGTAATCGACATTAAATTATGCAAATTTAACTCCAATGAATAACCTATATATATCTATATCTTACTGGTATAAAGTACATTCAATACTGGCTGGCTTCATTATTAAAATGATAAGCAGCAACGCTCTAAAATAACAAAAGAATAAACCACAATACAGAAATACAATTTTTTAAAATAAAATAACATTTTAAATCGAATTCAATTGTGAGAATTCTTTCACAGCCCCACGAGGTCTGTCGGCACAAGAAATACGTGCAAAAGACACGCCCGTCCAATTTCTGGCCGATCTCTTAGGAAACAAGTTATCCGTGACTCAGAATACATTGATTGTCCCATGGAAAGTCAAGACGTCTTGGATTCCGCAACAAATTTAATCAGAGGGAAAATAGAGTGGAGTCGTGGGAAATACGTTCAATTTTCAGAATTGGGGAGGAAACGGTGAATTTACATGTACGACGTAAGCACGTACTACTGACCTCCATTGACCATACCATGTGTTTTTATTTTTATTGTATCTAACAATACTTTTACTGCTATAGCCGTTGCAGTTTCATTAGGTTGTATTCGGTTTACAAAGACATTTCGATTTGTCAGTGAATCCATTACAGCTGTTACTTGATTTTCTAGAATTTCAAATTCATCTCGATCTAAGAAGACTATAAACAAATTATTATGTGAATACCAGATATTTGTTCCAGAAGATGTTTGCTCTTATTCGTAATGCTTGTAGATATTAATGGTCGTGTAGTGTAAGAGTAAATACAACACGTGCTAAACAGAGCAACGTAACTCGGCCGTTTATCATTAGGACTTAGAGTCATAATGATAATGGCGTTGGTATAGCATTGTAGTTTGGTAAGAAGAGACAGTACACGTATCCACATTAATACATGGATTTTATTTGCGATATTATTTTAAAACGGGTTTCTAATAAAAATAATATTTTGCGTGCTTTGATAATATTACTCTTAATACAATAGTCTTAGGCTTTTGATAGCGTTCGTCGTCTACTTTATTTCAACGTGAACTAATGTAAATGCATTATAGAAACATGTACCTCTCTCTCGCCCTTCCCAAGTTAGAATTTTAATAATACATCTCCAAGGGTCGATATAAATGGTAAGTGATCACCGTAAACTACGGTTAGTATGGGCGTTCCACAAGGTTTAATTGTAGGTCCTGTTGGCATTGACCACTAACATTAATTTGTAAGGGAGGATAGCCTTAATGTTGCGTTGTTTGTTCATTTACGTAATTATGTTCGTGTATGGTTATGTTCTGTAGTAAAATATTATGTTTAATTGGGTATTATTATGATTTTAAAACTTATATAAATGTCTGCACCTAACGGCTCTTTATTAAGATTATTATAATATGTATTTGAATAAAATAAGTTTTCTGTTACAATTATGTCTTCTTCGCCTCAAAATGATCAATTTATAGAAAAAATATCTGTGATTATATAGCATATTATTCAAACACTAAGTACTAAATCAAACGTAACTTATTTCTGAAACAATAGTGTCTTTAAACCAAATGATTTAAAGCGGCAATAATAACTCCAAAGAAATTATTCAGCCCTCAATGATTATGTTACAAAACACAAATAAAGCGATGTAAACTCACCATTAATACATTCTGATTATTATTTCGTAGTCAATTTGCATGAAAACAAAAGGAAACTGACTAAGGGCAAAGCGCGAAAATTATTTCCGTTGGTAAAAATAAGCGAGGATTTTACATAATTCACAGAGTCGAAAAGTCCGTTCCGCATTATTTTTTATAACTTCGGACGGTATTATCCGGGATTTGCAGTCCCATTGTGGGGTGTACCTACGTTTTCCTTCGGTGTTAGTTTTTTAAGATTCAAGGATTTGTAGAAATCCGCTTTTTGGTCCTAAATGTAACTTAAGCAAGCTATACACAGTTGTACCATGGTTTTAAATAATTTGTGTACGATTTATAATGCATTTAAACGATATTGATTTTCACCTGAGGCAGGGGTAGGCTTAATTATGATATAAACCTATTAATAGTTTTTATCTTCTTTATACAGTTACTTAATCTAAGTCTAAGTTACCATTACTAAGTCTAAGGCTCAGTTGGCAGAGAGGCGCCACGGCACGGCGAAAGTCGCGGGTTCGAGTCCCGCTCGTGTCCATCATTTTTCAAGTTTCCTTTATCAATTTAACTCTAAGTTAACTAGAATGTTATATTTATAATAAAAATCTGTATCCGTTAACGTCTTAAATATAATTAACAAAAGTTCGGTATATTTATGACTGGTAGATACCTACTTCTTCGGTAGTTAAGATATTTATATCAAACATAATATTTCAGTAATAAATAAACTTTATTGTATTCCCAAAAACTTTCGACAGATATAACGATGTTACCATTACATCTTTGTGAACGGACGGAAGATGAATGTTGTCTCAAATTCTTCAAGTTTCTAACTACGAACGTCAACTTTAATCCCAATTTGAGTGGAATAAATTAAACGTAGAAAGTGTGGAAGGTGAGGGAAGTTCAAAAAACCTTTTATATTTATTGCAAAAGTTAGAATGTGATTTGAATAATTATTTTAAATTTAAAACCGTCTGGCTACGGATATTATGCATTGGGTGCGAAGTTTTAAATAAATGAAATATATACCTACTGGAGGAACAATTAAAACGGGTGAAGTTTCAATGAGATTTTGTTTGAGTTTTTCTTTTACAAAGGATTTTAGTTTGTAGTTACTGATTAAACAAAAGAATTGCTAAAGCCCTAATTATCCAGAAAAGAAATATAAAAAAGAAAATATTTTGTTATAAGCGAGTTATTTTTTCACCAGCAGAACGAATTACGTCTCTATTCTATCTTTTTGAATGTTGAAAGGCAATTATATAATATGGGGATGATAGGGGTTTTGACATTTTAACAGAAAACAAGATTTACCTATCGATTTCCATTCTAACCCTTCGGGCATTTAGCTAGATATGCATGTTTTCTAAGCTACCGCAAATACATTAAATTCTCACGGATTTTAGTATGTGCTCATAACGAAGAGCTTGGTAAAAAATTTAAAGCGTCTGCTAATAAATTCTACACAAACGATTACTTGTATGCATATACATTGTTTAATTGCTATCACAAACGTTAAGATAGCGAAAAGAGAAGGATAATCTTATTCAAGTGTACAACAGCCACTCATTCTTGATTACAACACGTAATCTGACATCCAATCCAATCTTCCAGACCCTTGTGAAGCCTTACAAACGTTGCCAAGAATAGAGGAAATACAATGAAAGAGTGTCGACCACACTTCCGTAGCCATAAGTAAAGACAAGTAAAGAGAACCACGCAACGTTCTCAAACTAGACAGTAATGAGAACGCGTGAAGTCACTACATAACGACCTGCTTGAAACAAAAGGCACATGAACATTCAAAGATAAACCTTAAAGTAAGAATATTAAAGTATGAAATGCGTAGTCGATGCTAGCGCCACACATCACAGAAAATCAAAGCAGTCACGTCTTTTTACTAATACACTAGCTGATTTCATTTGCCTGTAGTTACTGTATTTTGTCGATGAAATAGGAACGTTTTTTCATACAGTATTTTCTTAATGACGTATTTATGGACTATGAGCGACTTCTAGAACAAAATATTAAGCTCTAGAATGGTTTTGCATGAAGAAGAAGTAAAAAAAAAGTATTCTTAAATATGAATAATACGGCTTATATCATGAACTAGAATTTGATTATATGACGTTACGTATTTTCTTCTATTACCTACCATTTCTGGTATGATGAAGACCAAAACACTAAAGGCCCGTATTCAAATTAATGGGGACATGAGAGTAGAGAGGGTTGGATTTATAAGTATGCTGTGTATTTTACATAACGGATTACATTCTCCAAATATTAATTATATTTTGAATTCCTTGACCTGTCCTCATCGTCGGCATGGTAAAGGTATATATGGCAATGTGATTAAAAATATTTTTACGATTTAACATAGCAATTAAAGTAGCATTGTAATAAAATAATTTCCTTATCAATGAAATACTTTCTTAAACCGCAACGTTTTCATTCACAAACAAAATATCCCAGAAAGCTATTTTCCTAAGTATTAAGGATAACAATTTAGTCTCCATTTTCTTGGTCTTTGTACTAAAAGACAACAATATGAAGACGACGAAAACTGTTTCATACATACATACATAAGTCACGCCTATTTCCCAGAGTGTAGGCAGAGACCAGGGATGTCCATTTCCTACGTACCATTCAAAACTTTTTATTTCTCTTACAATTCTTAAATACTTTATTATATTCTTGTAAAATACTTTAAGATCTGTACTCAATAGTAGAATGTGATATCTGAATTTCAATACACATACTGCATTGAAAAAATAAGTGTCAATTCCAGACTGAATACTGCTAAAATCGCCGTTAAAGCATAGTTAATAATTTATTAGCTTATGTCTGCGAATCCGCTTCTCTGGTCTATTTCATAAGAGCCGTGAATTTGGGAAACCAATTAGCCTATAATATTCTTTAGACAATATATAACATCTATGCAAAATAATCATGTCTAACCGTTGGTTGCTGCATCAAAGGACCAACTAACAATACTATTGACATCATCATCATTAGCTGGAAGACGTCTACTATTGAACAACGGCCTGTCCCTTATTTAGGGGGTGGGGGGCGTTACATTGATGGTGAAATTACAGAAGATGCTGCTGCCCATCTTCTGGATTTCGGGAGGAAAGGCCGTCATTTGTAGGCCGGAGACCACTCGGCTTCTGTATACTATTGCAAGCAATTATATTATTCGTAGAATTGTAATATTTAGGCAAATTCACTTATGTAGCTCGTCTTTTGCACGACCTCCCATAAAAAAGGGTAATGTTTATTCAGGTACCTACCGCCACCATTTTCCAGAACTATATCAGTATAAACAGCAATCATTTAAGTCAATACAGAATAATAACGAAATGGAATTCTGTTTCATAACTGCATTATGGGTAGCGTTGGATAAACAAACAATAAATCTGCTTGTGGTTATTGTGTCAGGTAGGGACGCGAATTTAATGAGATTTTTATATTATCCCATCGTTTTTCGGCAGAAAATTCACTCTTGTTTACCCTTTAATGCGTTATTGGCGTGTTTAATTGAACTCTCAGAGGTCTTTTAAGCTCTTGCGAATATTTTGACATTTACATGCATATAATTTGTTTTTTCTCTTGTTAAGAGTGGATCGAATCTGTTTATTATGCTTCTTTTCTGTCTTCGCTCACATTTAGATTGTATTCTCGACTATTTTTATTTCTTTAGCTTTATATTGATTAAATTAGTTATCAGTTGCTAAAATCGATAAAGGAAAACATCGTGAGCAAACCGGCACACTTGAGAGATTTTTAATCGGTGCATAAAGCCATGTCAGAGGCCTAGGGCTAAACATTTTTAAGATTCCAATATTTTTGATTCCGTATTGTGTTTAATTTTCGTAGAGTGACTAAATAGGTGGGTGACAAAAATATATTTCCATCAATTAGGCCAAAAAAATCCTTACCATAACTATTACGCTTCGTCACGTTATTAAACAAACTCGTGGGTTCAGAGTACCACAAAGAAAAGGAAAATGAACAAAATCTGGCAGCTTTGGCTAAATCTTTTCGATTTTAACTCGTTTAAGAAAAGATTTAAGAATGGGATCCTATCTCGGACTATTATCTTGCATTTCAAACCGATTTCTAAGATTGAACATGACGTCATATTCAGACGGTATAACGTTCAGCGAAGTTATTCGAATGTCGATTGTTAACTCGATTCAAACACAATCGGTGAAATCGAATGGCTGAATAGAATGAATTCCCGTCCCTACGCCGACATTTTTCAACAATATTAGTGGTGGTAAATCACGAATAGGGTCCATTTATTTTGTGTGAAATTATGATAATAAAGCCATTATATGCAACCTCATTGCATGACTGGAGCAAATTTACAAGTTTACAAAACGCTACGTAATAAAATTAAATATGACCAGCCGCCATTTTTATAGGTGAAGCAAGAATAGGGAGTAATAATAACACTAGCTTTTTTATTTTTTTATAACGCATCTTAAACTATTCGATTTTTTTTTGTTTTGTACCAATAATCTAAAACATATCCGGCGAAATGTGGGTATACTATATGTCCACCTCTGCCTACCCCTCGGGGAATACAGGCGTGATGTTATGTTATGTTGTACCAATAATAGTAAAGGTGATAGTCGTGGTGGCTTAGTGGTTGACATACCGAATTTGTATGCACAAGGTTGCAGGTTCAAACCCAGGTTAGTATCAATGTGTGCTAACTTTTTCAATGTTATAAATACTTTTTTAGATATTCAAAGAGACCACTGACTGGTGGTGACGGAAAATATCGTGAGGAAACCTGGATTTTAATTCGCCAACCCGCAGTGAGCTAGCGTGGTAATCAACGCTCAAGCAAGACCCTGTATTACAAGGCACGTAGCGGCGGCGGCGTCTCGTTACCACAAAGTAAACTTTCCTGTTTTAAGAGTTCATGATAAGGGGGCTGGTGTAATAAATAAAAGCTGCAATATATTTAGATACTAAAATAACTTCGGCCCACTATCAGTGGAAAATAACTCCACTCCAACAATCATGGTGATAATACGCGATCGTTTAAAACTAAGTAAAAACGGTTTCAATACTGACTTTACCGAGCACATCTTAATGCGAGTAGTTAGGAAGTCTCGAGTTCTAGAACACGGACTTTCTACAAAGATATTCAAAGATCCTACAGGTGGTAGTCAAGATAGTCGAGTGCTTCGGCATCTTTTAGCTTTTCTTTGTAAACGTATATTTTTCTTAATATTTATTTAAAAATTCTTGGTATGTTGCCCCTGTCGTTAAAAGTACGGCAACATACGAGGGTCAAACTGAAAGTTCTTAGAACTGGCCACTTATAAACAATATAATAAAAAAATAATTCTAAAATTTGAAAATAGAACTCTTTGCCAATATTACTGAGTATATATTTCATTAATTTGTCATTTGTTTTACGATTTGGCGGCAAATTGAAAATTGTCTGTGTCACGTCAACATGAATTTAACACGAGAAAATTTTCGTGCAATGATTTTTTATGACTTTCGATGTCATTTAAGTCAACAAGAAAGTTATGATAGACTACGATTGGCCTTTCACGATGAAGCCCCATCTCGTGCGACAGTTTACAACTGGTTTAATGAGTTTAAACGTGGTTGCACTAATCTCACTGATGATTTACGTGAAGGACGGCCTTCTACGGCGACGACTGAAGATAACATCTGTGTTGTGCGGCGTATGATAGAGACTGACAAAAGAGTGACCTATCAGCAGATTCGGACAAGCTTAGGCATCGGTATGAGTCAAGTGCACAAAATCCTCCACGAACATTTAGCAGTCAGGAAGCTTTGCGCCCGGTGGATACCTCATAATTTGACTGAGGCTCAAAAACTCCATCGTGTGGATTGGTGCCGTAAAATGATTGAAAGATTTAACGGAGGTGACTCAAATGCTGTGTTCGACATACTAACAGGTGACGAAAGCTGGATTTACTGTTATGATCCTGAAACCAAAAGACAATCTGCTCAGTGGGTGTTTCCTTTCGAGAGGTTGCCAACTAAAGTGAAGAGAGATCGAAGTGCGGGAAAAAAAATGGTGGCCTCGTTCTTTGGAAGGATAGGTCATTTCGCAACAATTGTGTTAGAGGATCAAAAAACAGTTTCTGCAGAATGGTACACTACCAATTGTTTGCCACTTGTCTTGGAAAAAGTTCGAGAGAAACGACCTCGCAGTAGGATCCTCCTTCACCACGACAACGCCTCGTCGCACACCGCTAAGCGAACGATCGACTATTTGGCGACATCAAACGTTGAATTACTGGGTCACCCGCCGTATAGCCCCGACCTCGCCCCTTGTGATTTTTATTTATTTCCAAAAATTAAAGAAAAACTTAAAGGAAAGCGGTTTATGAATGCTGAAGAAGCGGTGGCTGCGTATCGCGATGCCATTGAAGAGAACCCTAAAGACGAGTGGGCAAAGTGCTTTTCCCAGTGGTTCCATCGCATGCAGCGGTGTATTGACGTGAATGGACAATATTTTGAAAAGATATAATAAAACTAATAACTGGCTAATGTAATCAGTTTTTGATTTTCTAAGAACTTTCAGTTTGACCCTCGTACTACACAGAGATCCCAAATTCCCATTATTTTGATCTGATCCTCTGAATGGCCACGATGATTGATTAAATATTGACCCGGTGGAATGTACTTAAGGAAACCGAGCTTCTTAGTTAATGGATCACTATCAGTTAGACTGATAGCAGGGGATGTGCTATCGGGTGCATAAACATCGTCAGGGGCAGCGCACAGTGGATTGAGAACATTATACGCTGAACGTATATAATGTAACTATGGCTTCGAATTTGTATAGTACAAGCATTCTACATACAGATAATTTGCTACTGATATTGTAGATACATGCATACATATTAAAGTCCCAGTATGGTTGATGAACAACCTGGTGCAGAGTTAAAACCGCCTGTAGGCCTCTGACATGGCGTTACACACCGTCTCAGTTGCTAGAGGCGCAGGCAGTGACCACGGATGCTAGATACTAAACCGTGTTTACTACATTCTTCTTTTTAATAGCAAGAGAAGTATATAAGTTATTAAAGGACATAGTGCTAGTTATGGCTCTATAGATCTCTATAGAAGACAGAATATTCTAAGTAATAGAAGGTGTAAATAAAGCTGTGGGCAAAAGCTTATTAAATTATTAACATTCAACAACGCTAAAGAAAATCATGGTTTAAGACACAGGACTTAAAGTTCAAAATTATATTCATCACAATGTAATAAAGTTAATATAGTTGTAGACAGGATTATTTCAAACAAATAGCGAAACGATATCAAAAGAAAGAAGGCCTATACCCAGCAGTTGATATTGGGCTAGAATGATGATAATGATATAAAAACAACTTTAGCGTGACGAGCCATAACATTGTCACTAACTCATTTAGTGTGCGTACTGCCTAAGGATTTATGAACCCCTCACTTAATTGTGTTTGGTTAATGCCTGCATCTTATGATCGAGTTAGTTCTAGTAGTGCGTGACGCTGCGGGTATACAGATATTTACTGCCTCTGGTTCGGTTAGATAACGAATTATGGATACTTCTGTACTACTTAAGGTTGATGACAGCTGTGGTTGGTTTTTCTTGTAGTAAGTTAGAGTTATTAAAGTAAACATACAGGATGGAGAGTAATAGTTCAAAGAATGGAAAGGATGCAATTAAGAAAGGTGTAATAATAATTACACCATCCTGCATCCTGACTGCTTTGTTGGTCTAGCGGTCGCTAAGCGCGACTGCTGAGCACAAGGTCCTGGGCTCGAATCCCGGGTTACTGGGTTTTTCCATTAGGTAATTCTCAGTGGCAGCACGGAGTCTGGATTGGTGCCCGGTTGATGGCAGTAGGCTCGCCCCCTATTATATTGCGACCTAAAAACATAACTGGCGAAATGTGGGAATACAGGTGTGATGTTATAATATGTTTGTTATAAGCCAGCATCTTCCCACTGCGGGGTGAAGGGCTCCCTTCCTCCCTTCCTCTTGTCCCTGTCTGCCGCCACTCGACGCCAGTCCCTTAGGTAGGAGTCCAGTTCAGTCACATCATCTTTTTCTCGTGAAAGGTGTTAATAATAGATTAATGGAAGAATACATCATCAGGCAATACCTTGATGATGTAGAAACAGTCAACCTAATGAATACTGAAAAATGGTGTTATTAATTTTGTAGTATTCATGAAGTCACCACTTCAATTTATTGTCTTTTATTCTTAAAGAATTAATATTGTTACTAAAAATTAGTAACACAAAACTTTTGAAATACTGAGCAAAAAGTTATTAAAAGCCTAAAAGAAGGTACTAATTTTATATTAGTAATTTTTTTGTCGGTGGATCATCGGCCACTATTCTTAATCCGTAAGCTTCTTATGGAACTAAATCCCTAATTTTCCAGTCTAGGGATTTTAATTCTCTACAATAATTCAGCATCTTGTAGAGAGGGACGATATTATTTTCCGAAAAAATAAATAAAAATATTTATGGTATTTCCGTCACAATAGCAAGTGGCCACAAAAGGGCGCACTCGGTGCCACCAACAGTGATTTGAAAACAAAATCCTGACGAAAATTGGGGAAGTCATTAAGGTGCTCACGGGGCGAGCAATTAGGAATCTAGGACAGAATGGAATAAAGAATATTATGCTATATTGTGCTGCAGTCGACGGTGTGTGGTGCATTATTGTAGTTTTATATGCACCCATAAATCCATGATTTTAATAATCTTGGGGTTATTAAAAGAGGCTCTAATTCTTTACAAAGTAATAAACTAATTTTATTCGTTCAACTGTTTACTGTAATATGAGCTCTCCTTATTGTATTCTTCTTATCGTATGGTTAGTTACCATCCTTAGGCCCCTGACAAGGCTTTACACACCGTTGAAAAATTTCCCAGGTGTGCTGGTTTCTTATTGCTTATTGTATTAATTCATCATCAATATCAGTCCAAATTTTGACAGAGTGATAGTGCGGCTGGGTAGTTTGTTGCTCCGTTTCCTTTACCCTTCTAGTACTGGGAAGCGGTGACGGGTGTTTGGGGGGGGGAGGGGGAGATTGACGTTCCAAAAGTAATTATTTAAAATTAAGTATATTTTGAATAAATGATTTTAATCTTTTATCTTATCATGCCGACACAATAATAGAATAGTACAAGTTTTTATGACAGATGATTGTCACGTGTTTGAGATTAAGTATAATTTATGTCTACATAACAATAATACAACAGTTTATAAAATAACATAAATGAAAGTTCATAGTTTAAACGCATGTCCAATGAATGAACAAACACTACCAGTAGAACTACCACAAATAATACCCGGATTAGTACCGTAACACCGCCATCAGAAGATCAATCTAATAAATTATCATGTTAGACAAGATGTTCCCTCATCCAAACTTCGGTATCGGATAAGCTTGGATGAGCCTCCGTTAAATTTATTACGTCCAACGTTATTAGTTGCTTCTAAATACACAGTAAACTAGGTACTAACTAATGTTTCACTTAACATTGATTGAGGTGCAATCGGTTCCAATCGCCTACCTTTTCCCAAGTTAGAACTGTCCGATAGTAATGGACTATTTAAAAAAAAAACATAACATCACCCCTGTATTCCCGGAAATGGTAGGCAGAGGTGCACATATTATAGTACACCCACATTTCGCCAGTTATGTTTTTAGGTCCTAATGTAATAGGGGGCGAGCTTATTGCCATCAACCGGGCACAAATCCAGACTCCGTGCTGCTACTGAGAATTACCTGGGTATAGTAATGGGTGTACTATATTATTATGTGCACCTCTGTCTACCCCTTCGGGGAATACAGGCGTGATGTTATGTAGAAGAAGGAAGGGGATTTTTCAGCTAGGCTCGATGTAGCAAAGGTATTTTTTAATTTAATAACCACAAGTCCAATGTTGTGTTAAAATTAATATAAACAAATGAAGTGTTTTAAAATTACCTACATCAATAATTACGCTTCTTTCCCAAAAGGTAAAAACAAACCAAAAGTTAGTTGAAACTAGACAGCTTGACTAAAATAAAAGCGTTCAAGTATTTATAAACAAAATAATTTATGATGCAGTCTCAGATTCTAGCTCTGTGTTCGTAAACCACTGCGGGACTGCGGTTTCCAGTGAGCTAAGTACAGGCGCGCCGCGGTTACAGTCAAGTGCCGATGTAGAACAATTTTCATACAAGTGTGTGGTACTGAAATCACCTGACCACACGTCGCGCGGTGAGATACGAGACGCCATTTTAAACTAAATAAAGGTACGAAAACATTTTCAAGCTAAACATTTGAAATGTACCTAATTTATGAGAACTGTGTTGAATGAGCGAAATCAAGGGACCTAGACAGTGGCAAACCGCAAGATGAATATAATGACATTTATGGGATTGACATTGACAAATATTATCCCCATGGGCGCCGCCAGGATTTTATGCAATAGGGTGCATAGACTCTCTTGAAAAAAATATAGATAAAAGGGGACTGAAGGTGCATTTCAAATAAAATCAATAAAGGATAAAACAATCTAGCTATTTTCCTGCATGCAGGGGGGGTGCAAGTGCACCTCCTTGCACCCCCCTGCCGGCGCCCTTGGTGATCCCCATACGTTGATACCATAATTTATTGAATTTCTATTCATCTCCCCTTTTATTCATAAACGAGGATCAAACCGGCATTAACTAAACCCCCAATTAAGTCCATTGACATTTCTATTCTTTGTTATGCAAAAGACAGTGAATCCTTGTTTTAAAATTGTTTTATTTTTTATGAAGAGGGTTATCGTTTTGCTACTCGTCTAAGGCCACGGAATAAGTATCACTGACGATTTTACACCCAAGCTTTACAGTTTTATACAGTTTAGTTATGTCCAATGTTTCTGGCACCGTACACCGCTCATCGCTCACTTCAAAAAGGATCCTAATCTTTTGTATAAAACTATACAAATATTTACGCACAACGTAGTTCCGTCGTTACTCTAGCGTGACTATTCGTACTGTGGTCTGCGGCCGATTATATCGCTGACAGCGTGTTGGTACATGCTCCTTTGTCACGTGACTCTTGGTTGGTTAGCCAGCGATTACCTCTTGTTATTACGATGAATTATAGCCCGGACATTACCACCGTTAATCGGATCTTAGAGATTTTAATACGGCGATAAAGTTGGAACAATATTATATGAAAATTGGTGGCGTATTTTGAACAAGCCTTACAGTGCTTGTGTTACTTAATTTAGTTGTTTTTGAACGTTGTTTTTTTGTAAGTTTCTAGCAGATTAAAGAATGCTTACTCATGCTTTCATTAATTTCATTTTCAGATATTTCTTAGTTTTGAAGTGACCTAAAATGATTTCAAAGCTCTCAATACCTCTATGTAAGATACTCTCTATCTTCGATATTTAAACGAAATAGCTTCACATTGTTCGCTGTTTGACTCTGGTTGTATTAAAATGTCAACAGAGCCCTGAACCAATCAATTATGTTAAAAAAAAGGTTTTTTAAATATTTTAAAGGAACTATTTGTTAAGACTGATTCTCTATCATAATGTACCAAGTTATCCAATGATCTATGTTTAAAAATTGAAAGACACTGGCTGCAGTAAATTATCGTACATTAGATACATCTGCTTAAATGTTTCTAATTACTTTTTAATAAAATCACTTCGGTTTGAGTTCACAGATGTTCCAAAAAGTTTGGACTTGTTTCAGTTTCTGATTAAACTCGGCCTAGTTCTGTCTTCTAATTCGTAATTAGATTTTTCAAAGTAAATATTTCAACCCGTGAATTAGCTTTTACTCGAAAGTACATCTTAAATTGTAAAACAAAATATTGACTGCCTCGTTGGTCTAGTTGTCGCTTAAGGTGACTGTTGATTATAGGGTCCAGGGTTTGAATCCTGGGTAGGGTGAATTGTTATCGAGCTTTTTGACTACGTAATTCTTAGAAGCAGCACTGTGCCTGGTTAATGGCAATAGGCTCATGTCCTTATGTTGGGATCGCCGAAATGTGGATGTATGTACTAGTATATCTATGCCTTTCTCTTCTGTATTCCCAGATTCCTTTCCCTTCTGGAAATACGGAAGGGAAAGGTATTCATGTTGTGTTTTTGTGTGTTGTTTTATTTTTTAATCACCAACCCAAGAAATCATGGTGAATGCTCGTTTCTTCTCTGTCAGAAAAGAGGCTTAATCAGAACAGGTATAGCCTAGTTATTAATATTATTCTGTAACAGCTGAATGCATCGGATGTCAATGTATGTTGTTAAACCGGTGCAGTGTACCAAATATAGTACACAGCAATTGATTCGCTATTGTTTCTGCTTCGTGAACTGTCAACTCATTAAGGATGTAAGTGGATAATGATAATTCAAGCACGATACCAAAATGTATGTGTATTCCTAATTACTAAGTTGCATAACAAAGCGGGCGCATCCTGGAGCACATACCTATATTAGGTATACCAACATTTCATCAGTTATGTGATAAATCACAATCTACGAGTATGAGTGTAACTGTGTTCGCGCGCATACTTGTGCACTAAAATATCTCCTGCGTAGTTGGCTAGTCTCAGATGAGACAGGCCGCCGTGACCGAAATATGGTCAGGAGAACATTACTATTGAAATTGTGTAACTATACGGCGTTGAAAGTTCATTGTGTAAGCATGACTACAATTAATTAATATTTTCTGGGTCACCAACTTGCCTACTATAAAACTTCACAGAATCAGGTCAATTGCAATCGAAAGTCCTCATAAAAGCATTTAAAATAAATTTACATTCCAACCTGTTTATGTTTTCATGAAATTTCTTATCATCGTTACGATAAAGCCGTAAACGTTATTTGTATAGCTGTTCGGAAATTTTACGTTAAACTAAGCCCCGAGAAATATTTGAAAATTTTATTTTGTATCAGCCTTTGTGAGCGTCATTTTTATTTGCCGTCATATTTAATTGTACGCGAAAATATTTAAGTAAAGGGCAGGGCTGTCACGTACAGCGTTGTATAAAAATTGTTGTAGGTAATGTGACACATGGTAAGGAAAGTCGTTTAATGTTGTGCCTTTTAGGTAATGCAAAAAAAGTATTTCGTTTGTGTCTTATGAAATAAAACTGGTGACGTCATTCTAAGATAATAAAGATTGATACTCATAAATGTTGAATTCAGTTGTGTAACCATTAAATGCGTTTAAAAAAGGCAGTATGACGGCAAATAAAGAAAGGAAAAAAAATATCTTCTCCAGTAAGCTATAATTTTATCTACGCTGTAAAATCCCATTCTTTAGCAGTGTGTTTAATAAATATATTTCTGAGTAACATTTCATTTAAAAACGATAATTACATTATTAATTAAAATAAACTTTGACAACCCTAATGTACAGAAGATACGTCAGTTTTGTATGCTTTGAACTCTGAATGGAATGCATTTTAAAATGCCAATGTACATTTGGTTTCGCCAGTGTTGGCGCTTTGAGCAATAATTTTCATAATTTAATAATATCAATTCCGTTCGTTTCATCTTTTTGTGAAAGGATGTTAAAAGGCTGCTAGAATTAAATATATTTAAATGTATAATTAAACGCTGGTTTTAAAATCTTCTTTGTTATGGGTGCGTCTAAAGAGCACGAAGACACACGCAGAACAAGGGTTAAGTTTAGATATCAACAATTTTTTTGCAAATTTTAAATTTATCCCGGGATGTCACGGGTATTCAATTGGAATTTTTGCCACTGTGTCAGTGGTCAACTTTGTCAATAGTGCCAGATAAATGGCAATTTGGCCTTTATTATGTGGGCCCAATTGAACGCTGTCTGGCAAAATCTAGGTGTACAATGGCAAACATCTACTACTTCGGAAAATCCAATTTGGACCGAGTACGAAATATTTGGTGCGTACGGCACCGGTAATTATCGTGTTCTTTACAAAATTAATATTGGTTACTGTCATCAAACCGTTTTCTTAAAAAAATTGGCATTTGCGAATTATTTAATAAGAAACATAGGCGCGATTTCTTCTTTGCCGCAATACTCGTAAATCTTGAACCAATTTTATTTGTCAGCCAAACAACCGTAAGTGCCAACTACAAATTACGGTTAATTACTTAGTGGTTGAGTTTGAAATTGTTTTTAGTAAACACTATAGAAATAATATTGATATGATGAATGAACTTCTGTCCTTTGAAGGATTTTATTATTACTGGCGGCTGCGCTGGTAACATTCGACCATAAATTAAAAATAAGCACTTGACATTTATTTTTCTTGTTTTATTAATATTTCCTACTCAGAGAAAAGTTATGGCCATATTAGAATAAGTCCCATAAATTAAAAATAAATAATCATATTATGTCAGTGACATGCACAGTTGAAATTGGAACGGCTTTTCAAAAAACAAAATGGAACGTCATAATGCGAAGTTTGAAATGGAATTTCTCATAATAACGACATAATTGCGAATGTGGTAATGTTTCAAGCAAACCGCATTAATTTCATTGTACTCCATTCGCTTAGTAGATTCCTACGAGGAAAACGAGACGATATTAATTTTAATTTATTTCGCGAGATACTTAGAGGCTTTACGATATAATACATTATTAATTATGTGATAAGTAGGTATTTTAGTGAATTGAAGAGCTTTATGGAATTATTCATTCGAAATTTGACATTGTAGAATTTTCTTTTTTAGAAACAGAATTTTGTTATAGAGTCTCTTATCTTTTTTCTCTAATTTCTTCAAATGTATTTTCTTTACTTTTTCAAGTTTCGCTTGTGTCAGTGGCCTTACCAGTCTCTACTCTCAATGCTTAACCTTCATTTTGACCTCCTGATAAGACACGAATGCTTCTTTGTTGGCGTAAGCTCTTTTACTTCCTCGTTTATTCTTGGCTTTAATCTTGAAGAATTTAGGTTAAATTAACTTATACTCGGTATCATATATCTGTTATTTTTATGATTTATATCAACTGTTTTTTCATTATTCTCAATTCTTAGAACTTTCTAGATCACTAATTCTGAGAACCTTCTAAACCAGTCAATCCACAAATAAACTAAACAAGGGCTCAAAAGAAACACAATCTCTAGGTATCTTCAGAAAACATTTAGTCAAAGACGTTCACACCCCAGTAACCTCACAAACACCGTTTTAATAATCTCATCGTTTAAGGCCTAAGTCTTGTGAGCACTCTCAAAACGGACCAGAATATGCGGTAAAAACACTGGAACTCAACATGATACCGTTGTCAAGTGATTTTTGTTTCCGCCGTCATGTCTGCACTTGACATCAATTCTAGAGGGGAATAAAAGAGGTTCATTTAGGTCCCCCCCCATAAAACGACCTCGGTTTTTTTTCTGATTTCATTAGCTTTCATTTAGGGAGGGATTTGGTGAGAGCGTTAGAACAATTCAATCTATTTGAAGGTAGATTAGTTCCAATTTCAAGTCGTTAATTGAATTTAGATGTTGGTTTATTGAGAGGATATCATTGTTATTCTTAGTTTTGGTGTAAGTGAAGCTTGAGTATTGCTTGAAATTGAAGTAGTTTAGAAGTATTTGGAGATAAACGAGTTAATATATAACGTCGTTTTGCCGGCTCATCTTAAACGTTTTTAAAGTCTATAAATAAAGTGAATGACGCATTAAATAATGAACCTGCATAATTATTTTAATTGTAAGTTGCGCGAAAAAATCATATCGTAAATCTTTCACCAAGGGCTGCTTAAGAAAAAAATACAAAAGAAAACCGATATTACTCTATAATTTTAACTGACAGCTTATGATTTTTAGGCCCCGATTAGGGCTGTGTAAGTATGAAATCAGCCCTTCACTGCGGATGGGCCGTCGGCGCAGGAGGGCCACTTGAAGTTATTTCCGCCATGCCGGTCAAGGCTCTCACTGTATCGCAGTGGCAAAATGTTTTTTAGTTTGCTTTGTTTTTTTAAGATTATTTTTACTTGCTTTTGTAGCGTATTAAGGGTTTTTCTTAACATTTTAGTTAGTATGACTTTTTTGACTGCCTCGTTGGTCTAGTGGTCGCTAAGCGCGACTGCTGAGCACGAGGTCCTGGTTTCGAATCCCGGGTCGGGCAAAGTGTTATTGGGTTTTTCCATTAGGTAATTCTCAGTAGCAGCACGGAGTCTGGATTTGTGCCCGGATGATGGCAATAGGCTCGCCCCCTATTACATTGGGACCTAAAACATAACTGGCGAAATGTGGGTGTACTACATGTGCACCTCTGCCTACCCCTTCGGGGAATACAGGCGTGATGTTATGTTATGTTATGTTATGTTTGACTTTTTTGCATATTGCCATGCTAGGCTTAAATTTTAAATTGATAAAGGGAAACTTGAAAAATGATGGACACTAAATTTTAGTTAGTGCTTGTACTTTTATAGTGTATTTTAAAGTTTTGAGATTAGAGATGCCTTTTGTATCGTACACTAAATACTGTATTTGTACGCTGTAAGTAATCCGCATTTTTATAATAGATGCATGTACTATGACTTATATTCATCAAAGCTAAAAGCATTGCATAGACGAATTTCTGCAATCTAAGTCAATAAGCAACCTGGTTGAAAGGTCAAGCCAAAAAAAACATGAGGTCGCCTTAATTCCCGTGTTGTAATTTTATTTTTGCATCGTGCACCACGATTTTTTTGAAAGTTGGTACCGATACACCTGTGAGTGATTTCAACGGTGTGTAAAGCCATGTCAGACGCCTACAGTCGGTTAGAACTCTGTCACCAGGTTGTTCAACTATACGATAAGATGAAGATTCCAACAAATCGCTTACGATCAAATCTACCTTTG
Source organism: Abrostola triplasia (assembly GCA_946251915.1). Classification (NCBI taxonomy): domain Eukaryota; kingdom Metazoa; phylum Arthropoda; class Insecta; order Lepidoptera; family Noctuidae; genus Abrostola; species Abrostola triplasia. The sequence continues at coordinate 9,051,453 of OX276432.1, read as the reverse complement.
CACTGCTGATCAGCATAATGAAAATATCCAAACCATATCTGTGACCTATATTGCGTACTGTATAAATAGATATCTACTCATGAAGCCGCAGTTTTTCTCTTGTTTCCATACGTGACGAGGGCTACCACATGCTGTAGGATTATCGAGTTCACTGAACAATGGTTATATTAAGCTCACGTAGACAATAATACAAGGCAACAACACTGCTAGTGACAGCTTGATAACCCTTCGTCTGCTATCTATGGTAACTCATTCCCTCAATTGACTTTTATAGCTCTCTTCATTGTTCATGTATTTTATTATATTAACTTATAGTTATGGTTTAATGCTTTTTCTATTGGGTATAAAGAGTGTTTGGCGTATGGACCGACAGATTTTAATATTAGGAACACGATCGAGTCAGTGTTATATTTTTGGTGTTTAATGTTTATTACGAGACTGTTAATCTTCTTTATCTAAGTATGTCATACAGGCCTTTCTTTCCAACTTCCAGTATTTTTTTTAGAAAGAAAATAGTCATTTGATTTTTAAGCATGAGCCTGTATTATTGAACAGTAAATTATTTATTAACTTATAGTAATAGTGGCGACTGGGTCCCACAAAATATACGTTGTCGTCGCGGCAGACCCAGACGACGGAGGCATGATGAGCTTGCTTACAGGAGAGACTGGTCCACTTTAGCACACGACCAAATAAAGTGGAAGAATGAAAGGGAGGCCTTTGCCCTGCAGTGGGACAACACTTGCTGTTAAAAAATAAATGGTGGCGTTCTAAGAGGAGGCGTTAATGGTTCAACAGTGGACGTCTTCCTGCTGATGATGATATACATAACTCTATTACAATATAATACCAAAGCGATGTTATGTGAATCTTTATTGTGAAGATAAAGCCACAATTCCTATAACCACTTGTATTTATATTAAATCAAGGGCTATTACCAAAATGTCCGTCGCAAAACATCCGGAAATTATATCTGTTTATAAGTAACAATGTTACGCAACATAATTTAATTTGCAAAGAATTTTTGCGTAGGCTCTCATTTTTATGGAATTTTAATTTCGGTGACAAACACATTTTTAATAATGTTCAAATATGTTGGTACATATCCCAAGGTACACTGAATTATATATTTACGTTTATTTATAATAAGATATCTTAACATAGGTAGGTATACAGTTTTTCCGTACGTTTGTCACCTAACTCCTCCTTAATAGCTGGATCGATTTGGATGAAATTTCGTATGTATATTTCAATGGGTGCCTGGATGGTTTGAAAACACTATTGGGCCAGGTAGGTAGCGCTGCTTTTTCTGACAGTTAGACATCTGCCGGGTCCGCTAGTTGAATATTAAATGTCATGAGTTTTTAAGTCGTTTCAGTGCGTTTGTGTTCTGTGGCGAACGAGAGCGCGCGGCGCGTGTTGACACGTATGTGTGATGCCTGTTTATTGCGTGATTTTCATGCCCGAAAAGCCATAGAAAAATAAGGAATATTAAATATAAAGTATTTCTTTGTGCTCTATTAAAATCACTAGCTAACAAACCATTTGCAAAGTATTCCACACGCTAAATCTTCCTTAAACCAAGCACTCCACAACCAGTTTAGTTTCTCTCAACACGAAGTTCGGAACTACTATTCAAGTTCGATATTTTACTGTTGCCTTCCCCTCTGCGGATGTCACGGATCTAATTGCCGTGAACCGGAAACGGATCAAGGAACATCAATCTCTGAGATAGAAGATAAAGAGGGTGTGACGTGTCATTATACTTGTTTTAGAGGTTTTATGTAATGATGGACAAGTGTCTCTACCAGGAGATGACCTCTCCTGCAGTTCAGAAAAAAAAACATGACTGCCTAAAACTGAAAATAAATAAACAAGTCAATTATTTATGTCATTGGCTACCTGATTGGCACAGTGGCTAAGTTATTGGACTGTTGCGGGTTCGATTCCCGCATGGGACAAAAAATTGTGCAAACCGAAGTTGTTTGTCCCGAATCTGGGTGTTTGTGTATGTGATATTTTTATGGTTGTGAAACGCACGCATACAGGAGAAATACTTAGAGTGAGGCGCTGTTTAAAAAAAAAAATAGGACTAACAGTCGGGAAGCCATTATTGTGATAATTTAAGCCGATCGAGATTATATCCCTCCTTCTGGCGCAGTCGGGTAAAAAGGGCAATTAAATATGGTCTTCAGCACGTGCGACAACTGTACCTAGTAATTGGGGCTAAATAGTGTGAAAACACAGGAGTACTTTTTAATCTCTTACATCCATAGACTGGTGTGTCAACAAACTGATACGACTGAAGAGAGATTAGGAGTAGAATCAACGATATTTTTCTTGTGAATAGAGAGTGCTTCTGTGTTTGCGCGTACTTGTGCACTATAATATCTCCTGCGTAGTTGGCTAGTCTCAGATGAGATGGGCCACCGTGACTGAAAATCGATCACGAGAACATTATTATACCTTATATATTGAAATACTCGGTATTTCATTATATTATTTACCTATAGTATCTTCACATCATTTAATATCGATAGCTCAAAGTTTTCGCTTAAATGTTCAATACCTTTATTTTACACCAATATTTAACCAACCCCAACTTTATCTATTAAGTGTGAACTTGAAGTCAATAGTTGAAAACAAGTCTTATATCACTCAAATGAAATGTAATCTCTTACTTAAGTCTTAAGTTCACAACTTTGTGGGAGAACGCTCAATAATAATTAAAAATTTGATAATTAATTTTAACTTTTAATTAATATTGATGGGTTTCAAAGTAGCTTGATTTATGGATCAATTTAAGTGAATATCTATTAACCCATTGAGTGCCACGGTCTTGTATAGAAGACAATGCTTGATAAAAAAAAATCCTTCCTATATTTTATCACAGTAAGAAAACGGTTAAAAAGAGCATGTTTCCAGCTGCTCACATACTACGTGACTTGCATTCGAGCATCGTGACAGGCAATTAATAATCACAACGTGTTCTATGTTGTTGTAGCCGGACGACAGAGGTTTTAAAAAAAAAACAATTGGACTTCATTACTCGGAGTATGGGAACGTATCTGATCAAGAATAAGAATAAAACAATTGAAGAGGTACAGTCAACAGCAAAAGTAGATGATCAAAATCTGAAATTCAATACTAATGAACGGTGATCACGAATATATGGCAACTGTACTAGTAGTAAATGTTTGGTATAATTTACAATTACATACTTTTGAATCACTACGACGCTACAGAGTTCTGACGCGAACTTCGTTCATTATTATTACATTTCTGATTTTGATCATTTACTTTTGCTGTTGAATGTACTACGTACAATACATCTATATTTATTGTTCTAAGACAAAAATAGGAGATTAAATAACTGACTATAATAAAATAACAACTATTCACCATATAATAATGTTCTCCTAACCGAATTTCGGTCACGGCGGCCTGTCTCATCTGAGACTTGCCAACTACGGGGCATAAATCATAATATAGTGCACAAGTATGCGGTCAAACACAGCTGCACTTTCTATTTCCTCACTCTCATAGACCGATGGGACGGTAGACCGACACGACCAGAGAGAGAGATAAGGCGCAGAACCAACGGCTTAATGTGCCTTCCGAAGCACGGAATACTACACACTATATTAATCTTATTTTTTGTCCCATGGCCGTGGTGGTGTTTTATAGTATAGCCAATGTCGACACGATAGTAGAAGAAGTCATGACATTATCACCATTATCTTCTTCTTATCGTATGGTTGTTGAACAACCTGGGTTCTGGTGTCAGAGTTTAAACCGCCCGTAGGCCTCTGACATAGCTTTATACACAGTTGAAAAATGTGCTGGTAATCATGCCTCTCCTGTATAACTCGGTATCAGTCAGGCTAACCACAAAATTGTATAATGCTTAGCTATGTTGGTATTGTATTTGACCTTTGATTCCGCGAGTGATCGTGACATTCTAGGTGCTTGTATTATTTGCATGAGGGTTTTCTCTCCGCATGTGTTATCATATTTGATCCCAGAAAAGGTTACAATATCTATCTATCTATTGTTTTCTGTTGTTCGGCATACATCAATATTTTTTCTTCAGAACTGACATGACTACAAACAATTGAAGACGTTGTTCAATTGTGTCAGTAATAACATTACTTTCAATTTGTTATCTAGATATACGCACTATTTGCCATTTGCCGCTTATTATACTTAATGTATAATTAAATAGTTGGCCTATTGGCCTATAAACATTAATCGATAAACTTCTGGTATTTCCTTAGTTGTCAGCGTGAAATAACGTTTGTTTTTTGCGTATTTATTCAACTATAACATATAATATAATATAATTTTCAATTTAATAAATTCTATTACAAAGTAAGTGTATAAAGCCGTACTTAATGCCAAAGGCATTCTCTGCCAGTTGACCTTAGGGTGATGCAGAGACAAACGAGATAAATGCACTATACGTGGGTGGCTAAGTTTTACGTGTCATACACAGTTAAAAAACAAATAAAAAAGATAATTTATGTATATATAAATAAGAAGTAAACATACATACACAAGTAATCCGTGTTGCTACCGACCATTATACTTAACCAACATCATAAAAAGGATTGCGTAATAAAATCTAATAATAACATCATTAACAAAGTTGTTTATGCAAAAATAACGCAACTTAATACACAAAGCAACACTTAAAGTTACGTCTTAGTACAATGTAAAGTGCAAGGAGGTGTTACATTTACATTAGTTGACACTCACAGCTTGCGTGCTGGCAGCTTATAATATATCAGGTTTCAGAATGCGGTGGTGAAGAAAATTTTACAATTGTGTGGTGCGAACAGTTCACGCAAAAATGTACTTGTATATTACCATTTTAAATTTAGAACAACTTATTAAGAATGGTTTGAATTTACATACGAGGTGATGAACAATTTTTACTATCTAAATTGATAATGGATACTTTAAAAATGATGGACACGAGCGGGACTCGTTCCCGCGACTTTCGCCGTACCGTGGCGCCGCTCTGCCAACTGAGCCACCGTGTGTCATTTTTCAAGTTTCCTTTATCAATTTAGATTTAAGCCTAGCATGGAAACATGCAAAAAAGACACAAAAAGTCATATAACTTTTACTATAGTGATAACCCTGAAATCGAGAAAAAAATTAGCTATTCCATACATTTATGAAGATTTGACTCCACAAAATGTATGAAACAACAGATTTTTTTTCTCGCTTTCAGGGATGGTCCCACAGTAAAACTATTTGCTTAGCTCTGTTTGAAATGTCATGCCGTGGTAGACATTGGTCTTTCAACAAGGATGGTGGCGGGGTTGACCGACCAGGGTGGTAATCACTTGTGGAGACTCGCTACTTGCACCCCGGATAAAATATATAATATTGCTTGTCTTGACTGCATCTGCTAGTTAGGGGAGGTAGGGGAGGGATGGGCACTTTTTCACTATTTATTGCAAAAAAAATCAGATTTTATAGATAATCAACTTTTATTGCCAATTCTTATTGCACCACACATTTGGCTAGATATAATTAAAGAGCTTTCTTAAAAATTACAATCAGTTTCAACATTACGAGATATTTTATAAACTAAGTCAAAAGTGCCCAATGCTCCCTATGGTAGGGAGGCTTGGACATACCCTGTGGGAGGCTTGGGCACGGCCTATAAATTACTTTATATCCATAATAGAATTCAATAATTAGTTAACAAATATACTATTATTAAACTATATCAATAATAGAAACCAGATATAAAAGTTAACAAATAAAAAACATCTTAAACAGTATCTTAACTTATCTGAGATTGGGTATAACCCATAAAGGACTATCGAATGTGTACTTAGAGCTACCACGTTTGGTTTTATTGCATGTCTTTGGTACTGGCAATTTAGTTTTGATGTCGTCTAAAAGGACACTAGCTATGTCATCTACTTCAGGAAAAAAAAAGGTGCTTTTTATCTTACTCAGCCTCATAAATTTTATAGTAGCCATGGTAGGACTAATGTCTTCGATTTGACCGACATAGTGCACAACAGTCTTTTTTGTATTAAATTTAACAAGAACGAAATCATTTATTTTAAATTTTCTGTCAACGATTATCACATCATCTTCATCAAACTCTTCTTCTGCCGTTTCATTAATAAAAGATTCTCCGGAACTTTCATCGAGTACAACATTTTCTACATCACTATCACTGCTGCTCATTTGCTTTTTCTTTGCTCTATTCGATGTTAGTTCTGGTGGAAGTTTAGGAATCTGTTTCTTCTCTGTATTTTTAAGAACCTTTTTTTCCTGTCTCTCTCTTTTAGCTCTGTTCTTGGTTTGTCTTTCTTGTTCTGCTAATTCTATGAGTCTCTTTTCAGGTGTGTCAGTCAATATCCTTGTCTTTCCTTTCTTCCTTACATTTCTAATCAGTTTTCTAGGACTAGCCTTTGGATATGGTCTCACTATTTCAGGGGTTACAACTTCAGCGACTTGAATTGTAATTTGATCTATAGCAAATGACGTGGAAGCATCAGCAACATCAATGTTTTTGTCAACTGGATCTACTTCAATTTGATTTTCTCTTTCAGACTGTTCTGGAAGGACTTGAGTTGAAGTTGGCTGGATTATTGGATAATTTCTGGACGGTAACGCTTCATCAGTTACAGGTGCATCGCGATCAGTGACAGCAGCGCAAAGAAAATCTTCATCTGTGAATATATTTGAATTAAAAGGCCATATCCCAGGTTTTTCAAATCCTTTTTGTATGTTTTGTGGTTTGAACGCTAGAGGTATAGCAATGGCTGCTAGTTTGGGGATATCGTAGATTGTTACGGTTTTTCCTGGATTGCTGACCATCCAGTCTGTTAAAGCTTTATTGTAGTAATTTTTTAGTGGTCCATACACTGTTAAGTCAAGTGGCTGTAGCTTGTGGCTACAGTGTGGTGGAAAGGTCAGCAAAACAATGCCAACTTCTTTACAAAAGTCTAAGACGTCCACAGCAATATGGCTCTCATGATTATCAAGGAGCAACAACACTGGATTTTCAGGCGTCGGTTTGGCATGTTTCGCAAAATGATGCATATATTTAACAAAATTTGAAGATGTCATCCATCCAGATGGATGTGCTGAGCCATCTGACCCAACGGGGGCATCATGAAGCATGTAGGGTTTGAAATTTACTCTCGGGAATATAAAGTATGGAGGTATTGAATTTCCAATACCATTGATTCCACAGCATATTGTGACAAGTGAGCCTCTCTCTGCAGATGTTGCTTGTCCAACTTGTTTCGAGCCTTTTGAAGCAATCACTCTTTTTGTACGCTGAACAGTCGTCAACCCTGTTTCATCTATATTATATATAGCTTCGGGGCCAAAATGATGTCGCTCAAAGACGGCTTTTACATTTTCGAAAAAATTATCCACATTTGTTCTGTTAAAACTTGTTGCACGTGACAACGATGTAGCTTCTGGTGTCCGTATTGATAAGTGAGATTGCCTGTTTAGAAATCCCCTTATCCAGTCCTTAGATGCGATTGTTTTCTTGGTCCAATTATCGGGTATATTAGTTATCTTTCTGGCTACAGCATAGTCATAGGCCAATTTACGTGCCTGTATCTTTGTCAACCCATAATTATGTTTAGAACAAACTATCATGTAATTTGACAATTTTTGTTCTTCTTCGTCAGTGAAGATTTGTGAGGTTATAAATCTGTGCGAAGAATCCTTTATAGAATCTTGTTTTAGGTACCGTTGCAAACTTGATCTAGGGATTTCATATTTATCAGCTGTCGTTTTTATTTTTGATCCTTTTGATACCTCTTCTATGGCTCGTAATATTAAATCTTTAGGAATTTCCCGTCGCAAACCTTTCTTTTTGAATTTAAACGGCATCTTTCTGTAATTAACAATAAACCAATAGTTAAAATCCTCCTATACTGAACATAATAGGAGGGAGCGTTGGGCATGCCCAAACCACCCGCACGTCAAGATGCCCATTACTCCCTCTGTATACATTTTCGACATAGGTTACCCGTATTTTTTTGAATCTACGTATTTAGGCTTGGATTTCAGTTTAATTTATAGATTAGTGAATGTACAATAGATTAATAATAGAAAATACACATACCTTTCATTAGTTTTCTCTTTATAACGATCCGAAACCGCAACAAAATATTTACTTTTACGAGCGCATAACCTTCAAACGTGTTTGTGTTTGACAACTTACAGAAATGACAGATAGTCTATGGATGAACAGTGTTGACAGTCGGTAAAGTAAACTACCAAACCAAAAAAAAAAAAAAAACTATGATCAAATCAGAATAAAAGGGGGGTGCCCATGTCTCCCAACTGCCCATCCCTCCCCTACCTCCCCTACTCACCCATTACGTATGTTTTTTTTGGTTGTTTGTTTTTTTTTTTAAAGTTCGCCCCACACTAGGAATTTCTCCTGTATCGTGGGTGCGTTTCACAAATATGAAATATCACAAACACAAACACCCAGACTCGGGACAAACATCTGTGATTCGCACAAAGTTTTGCCCCGTGCGAGAATCGAACCCGCAACCCTAAGCGCAGCAGCCCAATCGCTTAGCCACTGCGTATGTACTTATGACCTCATCCCCACTTCTCATAATGCACATAGAATACACACATCTGTGACACAAACACCGCAGTACAGCACCAAAGGCTTCCTGATGTATTATACCAACATTACGCATCACATAATCTTCTGCTATCACCACATAACAGTAATGAACCTATACAGAACACATTATTGCAAGCCGGTGTAACTATATGCCTGCTGGATTTGCAGTCTGCAGTTACAAAGGATTTCGGGTCACTGGCATTTCATATAAGATACATAGTTGCATGAGATCGGAAAGCCATGTTTGGACGTCGGAAACGGTGATTACAATTCAGGGTATTCGCTTACATACTGTATATGCGCAATGTCACGTCCCAAAGCTACATAATTGATATTTCGACAAGGTCCGTACTAAAGGTCTCAGATACGTACTGGATTTCTCCATTAATGTTGGGGTATTTGGGACCGAAATCCGGATTCAAGATGACATTTCAATTGTTTGTCCAATTCGATGTATTAATAAGCAATGTCTGGACGCCCTCTGTTACTCAATGACATTGGAAATAATCTTCACGTTGTCTGGTGCATAGGTATCAAATCATTTTGTAACAATAAACGACCTTTTACTTAAACATGAATGGCAAACCCAAAAATCATTTAACACATATCGCACCTTTGGTAAAACAAGGGCACAAATGTACACCTACTTTAGAAAAATAATTATAAAAAAAAACTAGCAGTTTTCAATATTTGTAAACGATACACCTAAAAGAATATAGTATATAGTTTATGTCATACAAAGCAGAACAACCATAAAACATTATTAACATTGCTAAACCACATTAAGTACAAAAAATATCTTAAAATGACTCTCCTGTTAAATTACAAAAACTGCAATTGTGCCCTTGTCCTACCAAAGGTGCGATATATAATTTGTTTGAAATTTATATGTGAAAGAAAGCATTTCAGTCAAAAGTCTCCAAATGGATGCTCTTAGTAGCGAACTCTGATAATGTCCGGGATTAGGAAGCAATACCAAGAGAATTAAAAATATAACGAACTTCGCCTTACTTCGCATCATTTCTTGAATATTTAATAGCTTAAAAGCCGGTATTAAATAAATAGTTTGATTCATTAAGTATTTACATTGTCCGACCTTCGTAAAATAATATAATAGGTATTTTGTTTACTTGACTACCACGACTGCTTGGTCTTTATCTGTAATAGAAAATGCTATCGATATACTGCTATTGAATTTCTACCAATCAAGAAACAAGATAAAAATAATAACTAAAAATAACTTAAGTTGTAAATTGTATCATAATTTAGTTGTCAGTTGCTAAAAACGGTGAAGGAAAACATCGTGAGGAAACCGGCACACTTGAGAGATTTATCAACGGTGTGTCAAGCCATGTCAGAGGCCTACAGGCGATTTAAACTCTAACACCAGGTTGTTCATCAACCATACGAAACGAAGACTTTAATTTTGTATGAAATAAAAACTCATCTTAAAACTATTTATAACTTAAATTTTGACGTAATTACTTCACTCAATAACAAGTGGGCATCCAAAAACGTGGGAGCTGACAGTTGTTTGCCCAACCTAACCAGACAATTTCCGTAGCGATGTGCGGTGCTAAAGTATAGACGTCAGCGATTTTATAAGGGTATGAACATAATAACATAAAGTCACGCCTGTTTCCATAAGGGGTAGGCAGAGACCACGGATTTCCATTTGCTACGATCCTGGCATATTTCTTTTGCTACATTCACAGGCATTACATTCCTCACACGCTCTTCGGTTGAAGGTACTCCTCACTTGCCCTTTTTGCAGAAGTATGAGTAAAAGGGTATGAGTTGCTGGATAATACTATACGCAACACACATACATATGTGTTCTCGAACGTGCAGCCGTGCACATAAAGTATCTCAGATTCCGCTAGTCATGTTATGTCCCAATGTAATAGGGGGCGAGCCTATAGCCATCAATCGGGCACAAATCCAAACTTCGTGTTGCTGCTATGAATTACTCAGAAAATCTCAGTAACACTTTGCCTTACCCGGGTTATGAACCGGAGACCTGACGCCCAGCAGTCGCGCTTAGCGACCACTAGACCAAACAGGCAGATTATAGAATGTGAAAGAAATTGAAAATAAATATTGTTCCTTTTTCGCCACGGCTGTAAGTTCACAACTTGCACCACACCACACGACTATGACTTGGTGGATTTGAGGCCGCAATTGACTAATCCTCGGCGGGTTTAGGCGGCATCCACCATTCATCATAGCTGACGACGGATTATGTACCGTACACCACTTAAGTTTAGCGGTAATGTGTGAACGCAACGACTGTTCGAAGGCTGAACATGGAGGGCTTTAGTACAGATGTTTGATATGTACGACACGTAAGCCGAGCAAGGCAGCAAGTGGCTGTGGTGTGTGGTAGATGTTCTGGAATTGATTGAATCAAGATTAATGTTTGAGACGTTTTCGTGTTTAGGTCTGCGGCAGCAGAAATGTATTTTACTGTTTATTTGAACCGGAGTATTGGTAAATCAAATGATGCGTTGACAGCGCGTCTGATAAATGTTTTTGAGGTTGATTTCAATGTTAAGTCAGAAGGTATTAGGTTTCTTTGATAATAATATAAAAAATAATGTATGAGTTCTATGAATTTACTCTTCAGCTATTTCTAACAGTGTTAAATCAGCTTTTAACTAGTCAAATGCAGACTATCCTTGGCGAGGTTTTTTCACCAAGTTAGCCTCGCAAAACTTCTTTCAAGATCCCATGCAGTGAAAAGAAGCACTTTCTATTAGAATCAGTGATGGCTCTACGTATTATTTAATATACTCCACCATGAACCACGTTGACATGTTGTCGACACTAGTTGTAGGATAATCATCTCAAAACGCAAGCCACTTCAAGCCAAGTTTGATGGAGTCAAAGAACTATTTAGGCCAGAGTTTGAGTGGCATCCATCGGTGTCACGTAATAGAGCGATCAATGCATACCAGCTGAGTTGTCAGTTTGCAAACTAGGGTCGTCAGCAGCCGTAGATACTGCACGCGACGCACAATCCCCCCTCCCCCTACAACCCGCGTCCGCCGCAAATGGCATGTCATGCGACGTCTGCACGTCATGCTTACGCTGCTGATGTTAGTTGACCTCTCGCAATAAGACTACGCTTGCCATCTAATTTGATGCTTGCTCGAAGCTAAGAAATACTACGATCACATTGCCATTATTGGGACACTGTTCTAAACACAGCTTGGATTTTCGCGAATATTGAGGCTTAATAACACTTTTCCTGACCTAAAAATCAATCCGCCAAGTCGGTATACTCAGTATTTCAAAGTGATTTGACTGACCGAAATTCGCTCAGAAGTACATTATGAAAGTAATACTATACAACCCAAAACATATTAATATTGAATCTGCAGCTGTATAAAATTAACTTACTATAAATATGAATTAAGGTATAACAAATAATTTAGCGTAAGTAAAAGTATCTTCAATCACAACCATAGTCTATGTACGATGAAGATCCATAGATAGACTGTATGGTCGATAAATTCAAGGATATATAAGAAAAACTGCTGAAGCTACAACAATAGATACAGAGCCAAAGTGACACGCACATTATCACAACTTAATGAATTGTTAGTTGAGCAGTTGTAGCGGGCGGTATAACTAACGACTATGTCACTCATGCAGAAATCACGGCTCATCAGTCAACTGGATCGCCCTGAGAATTATCGACAAAGAAGATTTGGTTCAAGTAATTGTTTGTTACGAACTTCTTAGAACAATTGGGGTGGGTTTTTATGTTACACATCCTAATCCGGGTCATTATCCTCATGTTACACGCAGTAATGTGTGACGTAATATCTATGATTATTTGTTGCTTCATGCTGTTTTAAATCGTGAACGACCCTCAAAAGTTTCTGCAGTCCTTTCCTGACCAATCCATTTTATATTAGATCGTTGGTCTAGTGGTCGCTAAGCGCGACTGCTTGACCTGGTCTTGGGGTAAAATCACGGGTCGGACAAAGTGTTTATCCATTAGGTAATTCGCAGTAACAGCACGGAGTCAGAATTTGTGCCCGGTTGATGGCAATAGGCTCGCCCCCTATTACATTGAGACCTAAAACATAACTGGCGAAATGTGGGTATACTATATTATGTGCACCTCTGCCTACCCTTTCAGGGAATAAAGGCGTGATGTTATGTATATGTATGTTGTTTTCAACTCACCGTGAATTGCGATTGTGATTTCACATTCAAAATTGAAGCAGCGAAAACAAAGCAATGTTCTAAATTTGGTATTGAAGAAAAAAGTGCTGGTAGTGCTAACAAATCACTAGCCGCTAGTACGTTGCCCAGAGCAATAGAGCAAGCCATTCCGCTGAGTCAAATTTCCCCATTTGTATGGGTAGACATGTCGGCGATTCGTTCAACATTTCTCTTTCATTTGCAAATCATATATTCATTGAACTTCTTCCTATTTGTACGTGTTTTCAGTGAGCATTCGAATTATCATGCGTTTTTGTATCGAACTTTGAACAGAAAGATATAAATTTGAACCGAGACGTAACCGGTTAACTTTAAATAAAACGCATACTAAACTAACAGAAACTCTATTGAGCAATTTATAATAAAAAAATATGAATTTTTAACTTATGGCTTTTATCATATTTTAACCAAGAATGAAAATATCCTGTCGCCTCATCGAGAAAAGCAACGCGCCGCATTGCACTGCACATAGCGGTGTCTTGCTTCCACAATGTAAACTATCCTGTTAAGTGCTAAAACCCTGACCAAGTTAAAAATCACAAAAACTAACATCAAGACTCATGACAATGTTAATCTTGTATTTGTAAGTGATTGGACTGCTGCGCTAAGGGTTGCGGGTTCGATCCCCGCAAGGGGCAAAACTTTGTGCGAACCACAGATGTATGTCTCGAGTCTGGGTGTTTGTGTATGTGATATTTCATGTTTGTGAAACGCACCCACGACACAGGAGAAATTCCTAGTGTGGGGCGACGTTTTTAAAAAAAAATAAAAGAGTCTGACTGGAAACCCTTAAAGCAATTCTTAATCTATGCAACCGTAATACCAGAGATCATCAAACTAACTATGTAGGCTACTTCCCGCTATCAAAAGTTCAACATCCCCAAAATTTGGCAATAACACTTTGTCCTAAACGAATATATGTTTTCTTGTTTATAAAAGCAACAACTTTACGACACTAAATGTAATTGAAAACAAACATTACAATTCCTACAGCTCCCCCAATAGGACCCGTACAGTATGGGACACGCTAATACCAGATAATGAGTTCGGAAACCCGGAATATTTGAACTAAACCCCGAATGTATTCCGGCATTGTTTACGTGAAATGTATTGTGTAGAATGCTTTCCTTGTGGTAGAAATATCGCGTCAGTAATCCTACGTATTGATTCAGAATACATGGTGAGATTTACATATTTATAAGGACTTTAGTTTTCAGTTTCTGTTTATCTTATGTGTGTAATAAAATGAACTTATTATTAGTAGGTATTCTTCTTCATACTGTATGGTTGATGAACAACCTGATGTCAGAGTTTAAACCACCTGTAGGCCTATGAAATGGCTTTACACACCGTTGAAAAATCTCTCAGGTGTACCTGGTTCTCTTGCACCGTTTTTAGCTTTTTTGATAACTAATTTATAATACGCACATAAATTCGAAAAGACATTGGTGCGTGTCGGTGTGAACTTGCGACTCTTGACTTGGCAGTCCAACGGTCATACCACTCGGCTATCAGAGCCGTTATTAAATTATTATCACTTGTGAAATGATAAGATGTTCGACTCCTTATAAATGAGACTTAAGAAATAGGGTAACTAATGTCTGGTGAAATATAGATGGTATAGCAAACCTCTGTCTACTTCCTCGGTGAATAGAAGTGTGATGTTGTACACGTAAAATGGAATCCAATAAATCATTCATTGAAATTCACAATTCTAAAAATCTATAGGGTTAGTTGTTATTTAAAATATGTACGTATTTTTCATTTTTCATTTACAAATAAAAAGAACATTTCCATCAAAGTATCTAGTCTAAGTTCCCAACCAAAAAAGCCGGGCGTCCATTGTTCAAAACTAGGACATGTCCGGACAAGGGCCGTACGGATGTGAGCCCTACACTGATATAACATGTCTACATCATAACAATTACGCGAACGCTCGGGTTGCTTACTCGTAAAGGCGAGTGTTAGCGCCTAGTAATTAGTTTACCTGGTAATTATACGGATTATGAGTTGTGACGTAGATTAAGTAAAGCGAGTTAAGAGAAGTGCTTGCACGGGTCGCGTTCAAAGGCTTTTAACGATTATTTTTAATTGTTATCTGTATTGGTTCGATCTTAAGCGCTGTATTAATTGTAAAATCAATAAATGCTTAGACTATTACATTTTGCTGTATCAATTGTAAGTTAAATAGAGACTGCTTATTGATTTAGAATATGAGATTTTGCATGTAGATTATGTACACAGATTTATTTCTTTCTACTGTATCAAATTACACATACATAGATAAAGTGACGTCTATTTCCCAGAGGGTTAGGTAAAGACCACGGATTTCTATTTGCTACGATCCTGACATACTTCTTTCGCCTCATTCACTCGCATCCCAAGAGTACTCCTCACTTGACCCTATAATATACAATTGTAATCTAATAATAATTACGACGAACCATAATAATTTCAACAACCCTATTGGTGCAGTAGCTAAGCAATTGGACTGCTGCGTTAGGGGTTGCGGGTACAATTCCGGCATGGGACAAAAATTGTGTGATCCGCAGATGTTTGTCGCGATTCCAGGTGTTTGCGTATGGGATTATTTATGTTTGTGAAACGCAACCACAACACAAGAGAAATTCCCAGGGTCCATTAAAAGCAAAAATGAAACTCTAGAGTAAAACTCTTTAAGTAAATGTTAAAATACACTACGTTTTTATATATAAGACTTGCTGTTAAGATAGTTATAAAATACAAGATATTCATAAAATACGGTAAGTTTCAAAAAGAAAGGAACGCCTTAGACAAATACCGACCTTTTTGGACTAGCCTTCCAAAAAGGCGAACGCTTGAAAAGATGCATGAATGTGGAAAAGGCAAAGGCGGTATGAAATATCTTTCGGATTCTGTCTTCTACAAGAAGCCTTTACGTTACGCTACGCATTTGTATATTAGGTACAGCCGCCTCAGTGATCACGTGGTTTCGTAAGGTCAAGGGTTTGAAGCCTGGGTCAGTCAACGATTTATTGCGTCTTGGGAACGTACCAATTCTTACCAATTAGTTTATGTTATAGTTCCCATGTTATAAATTAAGAACCTTGCCTATAATTAGGCACAAATCTGGACTCCGTGCTGCTACTGAGGATTACCTAATGATTAAACCCTGTTACACTTTGCCCGATCCAGGATTCGAACCCAGAACCTTATGGAGACGCAGATGCAGATGCTCACCAGTAACGCAGTATATGTTTGTTATGTTTATGGCAATATGAAAACCTGCCAAAACCACCTTATTTCAAGCAAGTACTTACAGTTTGTGTCTGAAACTTAAAGCCAGCCGCCCGTTGACTGCGGCGTATTGGCACGTTACCAGAATATGACGGTAGATAGACGCTAACGATACAAGAGGCTTATCTCCACTCTATTATTACTGCTGAAGATAAGAAGCAGCTGTAGAGAGTCAGTTATTGGGATTTACCATTAGGTAATTATCAGTGGCAGCACGGAGTCTGGATTTGTGCCCGGTTGATGGCAATAGACTCGCCCCCTATTACATTGGGACCTAAAACATAACTGGCGAAATGGGGGTGTACTATATGTTCACCTCTGCCGACCCCTTCGGGGAATACAGGCGTGGTGTTATGTGTATGTGATTAATGGAGCGCAGTTGATGGCAATAGGCCATAGCCCCAATGTAATAGGGGGCGAGCCTATTGCCATCAACCGGGCACAAATCCAGACTCCGTGCTGCTACTGAGAATTACCTAATGGAAAAACCCAGTAACACTTTGCCCGACCCGGGAGTCGAACCCAGGACCTCGTGCTCAGCAGTCGCGCTTAGCGACCACTAAACCAACGAGGCAGTCAATATTATTAAAAAAAATATTCGTCATACCTAATTTATATTAAAAAAAAAAATCTGAATCGGTTCCAAATATTCACCAAACTTTACGTATAAACAATACATTTTAAGGACCTTTCACGCTCCGAATAATCAACATTCTAACAGCCCATTAACGCCTCTCTACTGAAGGCTAATTACGTTACAGGCACTGTATTAGGGACATAGTGGCCTAATTACTCTGGGGCCTATTTACTCATACGTCCAACTTGTTTACATATCTTTTGATCAAAGTAATCAAACAATGATTAGTAGTTCGCTGTCCAGCTAGCTAAATGGAACGAAAGACTAAATAAAAACTAAATTTGAAATTTTGAAAAAATCCATGGCGGTTATATACTGTTTTAGTAGAAAAACATTGTCATGAATGATAGCTCAGAACCATCTTTAATGAAACATATACCCGTTACCGAAAACCGCATGAAAATCGGTCAACCCATTTTTGAGAAAATTTGCAACAATCATTTGTGCACACACATATAAACAAACGAACAATCTCTCACCCTAAACGCATAAACCTTCTCCGTTTTGACGTGGATAAAAACAAGTCTAACAAGGAACTAATAACTGCTGCACAGAGTTCAGAAATAAAGCTCTTTCAGATATTAAGGTGTGTCACCTAATTTCAACTGAAGTGCCGAAAAGCTCTATCTAAAATGCTGCCACCGAAGAATTTGATTTGGTCTGTTCGTCTCGTCTCTTTCGGCTAATTATGTTATCCGTTCTTGAATTTTACCTCACCAAATTGACCCCAATTTATGCTTTTTGAGCAACGAAATCTGTCCCTAAAGTATCCATTTCCTTTAATGTTTCCTCCTCTGGTTTGTAAATAATTTGATTTTGCACTTAATCTACGAAATAAAAAGTTGAATAAAATCTAAGACAATATGCGGTGATGATGTAAATAGTACATTATTTATTTTGATCTTGATCAGTAAACCTCTGACTGGCTCGTTGGTCTAGTGGTTGCTAAGTGCTGCCTAAGACTGCTTACACGGTTCGAATCCCGAATCAGGCAGTGTAACGGGGATTTTTCATTAGGTAATTTTCAGTAGCAGTACGGAGTCTGGATTTGTGCCCGGTTGATGGCAATAGGCTCGCCCCCTATTACATTGGGACCTAAAACATAACTGCCACCTCTGCCTACCCCTTCAGGAAATACAGGTGTGATGCTATGTATGTATAAAGTGCTGTCGACGCACCTTAAAAAATTGAATACGAAAATAACTTTTCCAAGATTTCTGTTCAATTGGCGCTTCATCTATAATTCTTTAACAAATGCTCTCGAAAAATTGCCGACATTCAATTATGTAGGCACTGACACTGTGATTGATGGAGCTGTCATGGTGTCCGCAAACGCGAACTGAACTTTGTACATCGATCATTGGTTGTTCACAAACAGGTTTTATTATGCTCCTCCTGTTTTAGAATATAATGAACTTGAACCTTGTGTTGGGTGAGGGGAACAAACGCGGTTTAAGTGGGTAGGTGATATCACACTAATATTATTAAGGCGAAAGTTTGTATGTTTGTTACCTCTTCACGCTTAAATGGCTGGACCGATTATGATGAAATTTTATATGGAGGTAGCTGACACCCTGGATTAACACAGGCTACTTTTTACCCCGAAAAATGTTGAGGGTAACACCGCGGGGCGCAGCTAGTTGGTTATAAACACAACGTTTGACACAAATATTTTAAAATTATGCTATAATTTCCTTGGATTGCGTCGTATTCGTTTTGAATATTATAATTTGTGAAGTAAATCACAAGTAGTATTTTACCGAAATATTTGAACCGCAATACTCTATTGCGTGAGCTAGCGTGGTGATCAATGCTCAATCCTTCCTATACGAGAAGAGGCCTTTGCCCTGCAGTGGGACAGTTATAGGCTTTTATTATTAATACTCTAATAATAAATGTATTACATTTATTTTTGTTTCTTTTCAGGTAAAGTCGCAAATTATCTCAAATGCACACATGCTCGTGAGTATGAATAACAACATTAAGTACATGATCATGGATATAGATGTCAATAAACGGTGCTGAGAAAATGTACTTATATAGAAAGATAAAGAGATAGAGTATGCTGTATTGTACACCGTATAAACATATATACTGTGTCTAATTTCATTTCGTTATAGACTTAATTAAATTCGAGCAGACAATGGTGTCCACGCCTTCCTAAATCAAACTGAGCACTAACCATGAACTCTTAAAGCAGGACATTTCCCATGGCCAATGCGAGACACCACACTAAACTATACGTAGCTCCGTCTCGCTTCATAGTAAGGGAATTATACCTATAGAAAAAAGAAAAATATTTTATCGTTAGATAAGCCTAATTTAATCTAAACAATCAGAAACAAATTCTAAATGAATTATGAAATGTGATTTCAATCAATCAATTTCAAGTAGTCCCCCAAATTGTCAATATGATTAATTGTATTCGATTATCGTTTGACATGCGTAGTTTGGAATTGGAGTGAGCGTCGATGATGCCGAGTACTTGTTATTGATCGTATCCTGATAAATATTCATGTAGAGATGCTTTGGGTCAATCAAAGTGGTTCCGGAAGATTATAGCGCTGCGTTCATTACAGCTTAGTTTATGGTGAGTATAATTAAGATGGGATGCTTGTCATCGTTGCTTTTATTGCAGTGTTTATAGGTATTTGTTTAATGATTTACTCTGATTAATATATAGGTACATTAGGTTATTTTTTAAATGCATTTTAATAACAATAATAGTTAAATTCATTCGGTGAGTTTTCCAACATACAATAATTTATTATATGAACGTTTTGAGATGTTTGGTCACAATATTTAGAATCTCATTTTTTAAGATTATATTTCAAATTGTTTTGACGATTTTGCTAGATGATTCATATTAAGTATTATATTCTTGTATTATTGGTTACAAAATAAAGCACTGTATTGAGAAATTCTACACATTTAATAACTGCTGTAAATGTTACCATCAAAACTAGACTCTAAGCTGCCAATGAAAACCATAAAGTCAAAGTAAAAAAAAATCGCCACCGTTTTCTAAAACTATAAACAAAACAAAATTCAATTACCACAACAGTGCCATCCAGTTTCTATTTATTCAAATACAAAGACAAGGTCATGTCAAGGTTCCATTGTGTTATATGCAGCGAGCCAAGGCCAAGCCAGGCCGCTTGGAGGGCTCTCTGCATGGCCGGGACATGTCGCAAATTAGGCGCGTTGAACCACTTGGACTAATTTTGAAGACGAGCGGCTATTGTAATAGAATTGTGGGAGAGACGGCTTTAAATGGACGAATATGAATGTAGGAAGAAGAAATGGCTCTTGTGGAAACAAATGACGATGTTGTTTGGATTTGTTACGAGTTTTTCTGTGAAGGGTTGTTGGGGGCTCTCGTGTATCGAAGGAGTCTCCGCTCAGAAATTAGTATCTAAGATATAATTTGTAGACACTAACCTTAAACTACCGCGTGACATGATCATCGTCATCAGCCAGAACACGTCCAACAGTGGACGTGTTCCTACAAATCCCCACGCTTGGCAAGCGGCTTGGGGATTGCAGTATTGGTGGTGAAGTTACAGAAAACGCTGCTGCCTATCTTCTGGATTTTCCTTTAGTCGCCTCTTACGACACCCACGGGAGGAAAGGGGGTGATCTATTCTAGGCCAGATATCACTCGGCACATGATCATAATAACATTAAACTTTAACACACTCAGCAGCTACAGCTGCAGCAACTCAGTCACACTTAAGTCTACTTGCAACCACGGCCGCTGCAACTCGTTCGAAATGTCAAGCCAAAATGAAAAACCTGTGTCAGCGTTAATTCCCGTGTTGTGATTAATTTTTATCATTATTTGAGACACCAGCCACAAAATTTTGAATAAAATTGTGATGATATAAAATAGCGAAGAAATTATTGTTAAGAACAAGGATAAACTGCTGGAGATTCTTAGAAAAGAGAACCGTTAAACAGAATTCATTAGTTACCTGTAAATTCTGACTAATCTGACTGATTTTAGTTAGACGACACTATTCTTTACACAATTACGTTTTATATATATAATACGTTGTGTTTCTGAGTTCTTTGTGATTAGAGTCTGATTAAAGACGAAACCTTAAAATTGGATAGTTGACACCTTCCAATAAATTCAAAACTTCTCTACAATAATGCTTGATATCAGCCCTGAAAACCGAAATATTTTCAGTTAGCTGTTTCGGTTGTAAAATTAGATAAATAGTGGCTTTAAAATCATTTTGAAAGATAAGCGAATTCAGAAAATATTATACAAAACCTATGGAAGAATGGCGTTTTGACAGCTCATAAAAAGTATGTCAGTTAATTGGTACCGCTCGGGCCTGTTATTTTTAGTTTAGCGATCCACCCAATAATTCAACAACTAAATTCTAAATTTAATGTTTGGTATTTGGATGATGGAACTCTAGGAGGTGACGTGAACACAGTTATTGAAGATTTTAAATTTTTGAAAGCGAAATTGAGTTCTATAGGTTTAGATCTAAATTATTCCAAATGCGAAATTTACATACCGGACATTACACACAGACTATCCACTTTAAATAAATTCCTTTCAGTTGCCCCTCAAATCCAAATTGCGACCAAATCATCTTTGCGCCTCCTAGGGTCCCCAATTTTAGAAGACTCATATGAAAATTTTAATTCAAAATTATATTGCAAAAGCAGAGAGATTTTCTGAAATTAGCTTACATTCGGCCATTGCTTTAATTTGCTTTTGTTGTTTTGGCCCAAAATTTACGTATTACCTTCGCTCTTCCCAACTCTGGAAGCATGCGAACCTATTGGAAAAGATTGACCAAATTATACGGAACACCCTTACTACTATTCTGAATGTGGATTTAGACGACCGAGCGAGGTCTCAAGCCACATTACCAATATAATAAATAGTTATATTATAATATATATATTTTAATTAGCCTGTAATGTGTCCCACTGCTGGGCAAAGTCCTCCCCTTTATTTCTCCACATATCTCTGTTCAGTGCCATTTCCAACCATCTCTTTCCCGCAAAGGTGTCCAGATTGTCCCTTCATCGCCTTATAGGTCTACCTGGTCGTCGGCGGCCGTCGTTGGGTATTCACTTCATGGTAATATTAGACCATCTTTGCGGGTCTATTCGCACGACATGGCCGGCTCATTCCCATTTTAGTTTGGCACTTTTTCTCCCGGCGTTCGATATTCCAGTCATGGAACGCATGGAAGTGTTTATGATGCATGGAACGCAGGATATTATCAAAATATTTAATCATCATCAGATGGAAGACGTCCACTGTTGAACAAAGGCTCCCTAGAATGCCACAATGAACGAGAACTTGCCATTTGCATCTACCAGTTGGCCGCAATATTTAATATTACCTGAAAAAAATAATGATACAATTATACATACAATATTGTGGCTTGGAAACAGGTTAATGTTGTAGTCAATTAGCTTTGATTAGTCTTGATACTTCATGCTATTTATAACCGACGTTTTCAAGAACGCGATTGACATTTCAATAGCAATTGACATTAAAATTATTAATTATGCCGACTGAAGTCTTGGGTGGAATTGCTAACTTGACTTATAAATTAAAGTTGTTTTGTCCTAAGCTCAACTTAGCTTTGATTGAGGTGAAAATTTGTGTCAGGAAATTTTATAATATTTAATACAAATGGTGTCTGGATAGACTTGATCTAAATTAAGTCTGGATAGTAATAATAGTAAGACTTTTTTATCGTCATTAATGATTTTATCTTGATTTTTTTTAAGATTAACATTATTAGTAAATGTTATTATAAATTAAACTAGACTATTTATACCTGATTTAAAACCTGTAAAATCGTATTTATAGCACCTATCGTGTGTTTATTTGTACCTACCACTTTAATTTCATGTATTCATGATAATTACTGTTCGTTCGTTTTAGCAGAAAAATAATCGGGACCATTAACATAGTAAAATCCCTACTAATATTATAAACGGAAAAGTTTGTAAGAATAGAGGGATGTTTGTTACTCTTCCGCGTAAAACTACTGAATGGATTTTAATAAAATTTCACATGGAGATAGCTGACGCCCTGAATTAACACATAGGCTTTTTATCCCAAAAAAGTGTAGCGGGTAACACCGCGGGGCGCAGATAGTTATATAATGATTAATTATTTTTTAACGGACTGGACAAAGTGATATAATAAAGAATAACCTAGTAACTAAGAGTTAAATCAAGTGTAGTTTTACATTTTTTTTACTCTTCAAACATACATTAAAAGACCACCAAGTTAACATTTTAACATAATTTTAAGCGGTAGGAAACCTCAATGTCCTTTTACATGCAGAAAATAATAAACAGTGACTTTATACAAGAATATTTTTTCAAATTACAGACAAACTTTATAATATAAACATAATTAAAAACCCATTCTAAAGGCTTCACAGGCGTCCGCAAGACAATGAGAACTAGACAAAGTTATGATAAACTTTGAGGAGTAATATAAAGTTGATCTACTCGCGAAGTACGCGGAATCAAGGAAGAAAATGAAAAAAAAATCTTTACATTAAGTGTCTTGATGTTTTTGCTTTGAACGCTTTAAAAGTAATTTAGAAGAACGGTGAAGCCAATAATGTTATGAAATAACGCTGTAGGCCTGTTTACAAAATTAGGTGTTTCACTGAACCGTTTAAAAAGAAATCTTTTGTAATAAGAATTGGTAAATAATAAGGTTGAACTTTTGATGCTTTACTGAAGCTACACACGCTTGATAGACAAGCGTCGTTCTATACAACAAACAGTTAAAATCTAACTACGAAATAACTGGCCACAATAATAACTATTTTATTGAATAAATCATTTTTATGTCGAAATGCCAAAACATTATGAAGAAAACAAAACGGTTTTAGCTTTTACGAGTTAAGATACCGAGCCGATTCCTACGATACCCAGTCAAGTTCGAATTTAGAACACATTCGATATTTGAAAAAGCCTACAAGCATTCGGCTGGCGTTCGGCCAAGATCGGCAAAGGCATAATGTTAGCTATCAAGTAGTGCTGCCAGTTACAATGTAGCTAATTTTGGGACTAGCTCTTGTGGGAAAATGGCGGTTGCAGAATTCTAAACTCGTATTTAAGGTCAATTAGAATTTTAGAGAATGCTAAAAGGTTTTTAATTAGGAAAACATTAAAAAGGTCTTTAGAAAAGCGAATGAGCAAGATTCTATATTTTTTAAATAGACGAAATATTTAAAGCAGCTACCTACTGAATATCGTTTAATCACTATCATTCACAGTGTCCAAAGGTAAAGGTAAAGACGAATATTGACGCAGTAGCTAGGTTTCGTTTTATAAGAAAGCTCAATTTTCTGCTCAATATAGCATCAGTATTCTATGTACTATAAATAAATAATGCTCTGTTCTAATTCTGTATCTAAACACATGTTGGAGCAAATATTTATATTCTTATTCGTATTCTATAAAAGTAAAAATAGTCACGACACAAATCCAGTTCTTGCTAAAGCCGCCTATTTACATAACAAAAATAAATAAAAGTGCAAATAGAATTCTAATAACTGTAAGAACTTCGGCTATGGAGCTGGAATTCCGCTTAACCAACAGGATTCCAATTATTACGAATGTCCATCACGGTCATTGTGCAGCGCATTGTCCAAAAGCTAAAAATTCTGACAGTTGGTCCATTGTATACAGTTTTGGACCACCCCTATAAAAATCAGATTACAGTTTTGGGAAGCGTTCCGGATAAACTAAACGCCAGGTTTTGTAAACTAGACATTCCCGCGCTCTCGTGGCATCTGTCATCACTAGTCTGTGATCTGACAGCTAGATTTGGGTCGTAATAATATTTTATTGTTCGAACACTTTTTGTTGTGGTGTTCAGATGTAAGGCCAGTATTTTCGTATCAAATAAAATAATATTCTATCTCTACCGAATACAGTGGATCGAACAAAGACACATCTCTATTTATTAGCGGAGCTAATTAGACTGTATCTTAACTTATTTATTTAGCTTCATGCTTCATATAGTTTATGCCTGGTGAACCACAGCATTATATAGGGCCCTATACCATAACTGGAGAAATGTGAAATGTAGGAGTACCATGTGCACCTCTGCCAACCTTTCCGGGCAATACAGGCCTGGTATTATGCATTGATTAATCCAAAAAGTGATATTTGCGTATTACTTATTGAGAATAACTACTTCTTTGTAGAAGTTGAGGATCGTTGCTTACTATTTTTACGAATGGCGTGTTGGTAATTTAAGGCTTTTCCTTATATTATTATTCCTTATGTATGTATAGACAGATATCTACAAATTATCGTTACAGGTACCAGGACTTCACAATTTATAAGTGGTTCCACTACCAAGCATTGCATATTACCATCCAGTGTTACCTCTGGTCCCTAGCAACGCATTCCCATAACGTTGGAAGCTGTGGCCATAAATTGAACGTTTCATTGTGCCGCTTCGAATGCCTCGTGTAGCTGCTTTATAATGCTCTCCTTTGTATGTATTGCTAGTGGGTATGTACCGTGATTGTATTGAAGCCTTATGAGTGTGTCGTTATTTGAAACCTAGCAACCTTGATTGAGTTGCTATGCGAGATCTTTGTGGTCGTTCATTTGATGTAAGCATCATAATTTATTTTAACCTGGTGTGTTTTTGTCGATAATTTTGTGGTAAGGTGTGACGTATTTGTTACTAATGATACCGACTATTCTGTCAGTATGATTAGTTAAAAATACTCCAATTACCGCATCTGCTTCTTTTATTTTTAGTTTACTTTAATAATTATAATTGTTAAATCTTATTGCTTGTGAACTGAATTCCAAACAATTATAAAATGTTTAAACAGCTTAAAATTTATCTAGACTTGAAATTATTAACAGATTTATTTAATGAAATAACATTCCAGTCAGAAAAATCTTGAGAATTTTCTTTAATCCTAAACTCGTATCGTGGTGAAATTTGTTCAGCAGAATTAAGAAAACCCCGCTTCGCTTAACAGCCTATAAAGAAGAATTGTTTAATACACTTAATTTTCCAAATTCCATTAAACCTCGAACAAAACAAAACAATTTGCTCAAATATGCTGCTATGTGCTTGATTAAAATATTCTCACACATTTTCATTTCCTAAGATTTCCGAAGGTTTTCCTAACGTTTAATCTCAGATAATTGGCGTCTGGGTACTCCCACAGGCGCAATTTATTCGACAATCACTGTGTTACTATAGCTCGTTGCTACGTATCTCCGATTCTCATTTTCTTCGAAACAAATGGTAGGAGCTTCTTAAATGGCAATCTAACTTAACCTTGCCTGTATTAAGTTGACTATACATTGCTGTAGGTATTGATTTGTTTCGCTTGGTTGGGAGCTTGAATGTTGCTTATAAATTTGTTGTATTTTCGTTATTATATGACGATGAAAATTAATTTAGCTTCTCGTGAAGACGCAGCGTTGGCAGGCCTCCCACTAGGTGGACCGACGATATTATCAGAATTGCGAGCAACCGGTAGATGCAATTGGCAAGCTGTCGTTCACTGTGGCGTTAGAAGGGAGAGGCCTTTGTTCAACAGTGGACGTCTTCTGGCTGATGATGATGATGACTGAGGTAAATAAGAAATTTGGAAATAACGACACCTCTCAAGCTTTATCCATCAAGTGGTTCAAGCTATAGAGCGTGTCACCATACTCTCGAAAAATATAACCCTCCTGGCGCATTCGGGTTAAAAAACTCAAGTAAAAGAAGATTCCAGAATATTTCTGGAAGGAAACAACCCAAACAGCAATAGACGACAAATTGTTTCCAAAATGTCCTTATTGTATGTAATTACATATCAGACCTCACTTACCATCTAATCCCTCCTTTAAATTCCGCTCCAGTGAAACGTGATTCCATCATTTTAGAATCAGAACAAGGATGGACAACTTAATCTTTTCATTTAGGACACACGCCTGATCCGGGGGAAAGATAACATTGCTACTAAGATTAGTTTGGACAAGGGATCAGCGTCGTATGTTTGAAGCCAGTAACGGGTTCACGATATCATGTTCTACTTAATTGAATTTGCCTTCGAATACGTCGTCTAGATTGCTAGTGGACTATTTGACTTCGTTCCTCTGTGTTTGATGAATGCATTGAGAAAATAATGGTAGAAAATCGAATATCTAATTATAATTATGCTAATAAAAATTGCTGCCACTAATTGTTTATCTCTCATGTAGTCTACGAGATTTTGACATAATTTAAAACGGAGACTACTCGAAGGCTCGAAAAAATTTTTTTTGTGAACACATTAAATATTGTTTAATTACAGAAAGATGGATAGGGGAGTTCATGTTTTACAGCTGATAAGCAATTTGTAGTGCTCAAATTATCGTTCAAACGACATACTATGACAAAGGTTGTCCACTAAAAATAATAGAATTTTGCGCCGTTATTTCCAAAATTCACTAGATACCCAAACAATAGTTACCGTTCGGTCGCCCCGTACATGTGACCCGAAAGTTCTCGGCGGATTACATTTGACACAGTTCGCTTCGTTCCACATCAGATTCAAATTCGATTTCATCAACTGTGGCGTCGCCTTGACCGTTGCCTTCTCTTATTGGATTACCTTCGAAATGCTGCGTAAATGAATATTAGGCTGTACCCATGCGTGTTACTTCTTTGAAGGATTTGTTTTAAATACACATACATCGGTCAACGTTAAAAAAACGGCATAAAATATTGCCACTTAACGCCGATTTAGGGACATTTTTGATGTCCTCTATACACTGTGTAGGCGATTCATTGACCAGGTTGTGAGTGTGTGGGTAAACATTAGAATTAGTTGCTCTAACGATCCACTAGACCTATGTCCATAGCTGGACATATTCTTTTTCTTTGGTACGCCACTGAGCTCCATCGTAGTCAGATTATGCATTATACTAAATGGCT
Organism: Abrostola triplasia; assembly: GCA_946251915.1. Lineage (NCBI taxonomy): Eukaryota > Metazoa > Arthropoda > Insecta > Lepidoptera > Noctuidae > Abrostola > Abrostola triplasia. The sequence goes on along the minus strand of OX276432.1, from coordinate 9,023,712 downwards.
CCGGCATCTCTGCGGAAGGAATCTTCGGGAATAACGCCGGCAGTGACTGTGGCTGCGCCGCTGCATCGTGTGTGGATATTATGTGCAGCATACAACTTGGGTATTCTGTCAACACTATGGGAATCAATCTTGCATTACATGTATCAGACAGGCATATAACAACTAGCGTAACATAGAAACAATTAGGTATTTAGTGACAACTAGACGCCTATTAAATGATGCCTATTAAATACAATAAACTACGTTAGGAATACGCTATATGGCAAATTCGTATAGTATATTGATACCTAGGTGTATACCTAACACGATGTATGTCAGTCATCTAAAACTCAACTCAGCAGCCAACATAACAGCGAACAATTCAAAAACCCACAACTTAAACGATTAACAACTTCAGACTGTTACCATAACTGTCTTCATTCTATTACTCATTCGAAATTAAACGGCCGTCCGTCGTCGGTCGTAACTCAAAACTCCGCGACATGTGGACTCACTCGGTTATCGTGACATGTGCGCACAAAGGAGAAGGAGAAGTTTTATCGCGACTTGAGCTAAGACATTAGTCGCTTGGATCCTTTTTATAGAATGTTCAACGCTGAACTTCGACTCAATATACTTTAAAATAAACACTTTATCTGCTCCAGTATTCATGCTTTACTGTTTCTCTTCTGGAGATAAGGAAACTTAGGCTTGGCTATATTAAGCCTGACTGAGAATGGTCTTGTTTTAGGAATTATTGCAGAAGATATCAGTACTAGTACGAACCAGTACCGAACGAAACAGAACCAACCAGTGGATGCAATACTTTGTTCAACAGTGGACATCATCCCCCTGATGACGACCGTTATGTTATGTTTATTAATCGTAAATTGTGTTACCTTTTTATTCATTTCTTTCTTTGGGTTTATCCCCATGAGCGATATCTTTAAATGCCTTTTCGCACATTTCTCGCTCATCTTACGACAAAACCGGTACATTCAATGTCTTACCTTCAATATATTTCAAGGAGGGCACGAATATGGAAATTGATGTAATTATTCAAATTGTTTCGATTATAAACGCGGTTGTTATCGTCACTGATGGGATTTGTACAGCCCTTGAATACTCTAGTTATAGGTATTCTGTTTCTTGGAGTTAAAACAGGGGAATGTTAAAAATATGATTATTTTTGTACGGGCAAGTCCATATTATGCGGGGATCCGCATTTTATATACCTACTAGCTGACCCGGGGTATGAAAAATAGATGTTGACCGATTCTCAGACCTACTCAATATACTCAGAAAATTTCATGAGGATCGGTCAAGCCGTTTCGGAGGAGTACGGGAACGAACATTGTGACACGAGAATTTTACATATAAGATAATATCTCCTGCGTAGTTGGCTCGTATCAGCTGAGATAGGAGGACATTATTATAATAGAGAGGCTCTCACAAAAGTCTTTCGAAAGACTGGAGAACCGATCATTAGAACACACCACGCTCAAAAAAACAAATGTTTAAATCAACAATTTTAACTTTTACAAGTTAGCTCTACGGCGTAACCCATCGATTGCTACAGCGTAGTCTTCGTAGCTGAAGTTTCGTAGCAAAGTATGTTTTTCTTGAATATAAGTACGCGTATCTTTGGTGAAGATTGTTTAATGTAAATTTGCACTTTGATACCACTCCATTAAAATAATATGGTGCTGAAAAAACAGTTCAGTCAGTAATGGGAAGTTGGTAGAAGAAAATATGTATGTTTATCAAATCATCGTTCTATTATGAAATTCAAAATTATTTATTGGAACAGGTTTGGTTTTGAACTAAATATAAATGTAGGTTATAATAATGAAACATATTTGGCGACCTGATTGGCGCAGTGGCTAAGCGATTGGACTGCTGCCCTAGAGGTTGTGGGTTCGATTCCCGCACGGGACAAAAATTTGTATGATCCACAAATGTTTGTCCCGAGTCTGGGTGATTGTGTATGTGATATTTTATGTTTATGAAATGCACCCACGACACTGGAAAAATTCCTAGTGTAGGGAGACGTCTTTAAAAAAAAAAGGAATCATTATGGCCCAATTGGCGAGGTAGCTTTAAGATTGAACTAATGCGCTAAGGTTTGCGGGTTTGAACTCTACATAGAACCATTATTGCATGATTTGTAATTATTAACTTAACATAACATAACTGGCAAAATGTGGGTGTACTGTATGTGCTCCTCTGCCTACCCCTTCGGGGAATAAGGGCGTGATGTTATGTGTTTTTTTTGTTGTAATTATTTTTGTTTGTCATAATTCCTGTCTATCAACGTATTTGCAGAATGAGGGTTGATATGCAGAACTTCCTGGTTAAGAACCACAATTAAAAAGATTCATTTCAATTCATCAAAAGTATTCGTTGCCTTCAAACTAAACACTCGACGGCCAGAGAGCTAGCAATCACTTCCTTCTAGAAAACCATCAATATACATTAGGTAATATACATAAAAGGTAAAAACAACGGTGTTCGCCGTAAACTAGAGCAACGAGGTTTTGTTTATACCTATTTATTCCAAAGGATAAAGATAAAGATGTAAGATAAAGATGTGTTTCTCCGTTCTTGTTAAAATAATCCTGCAATAACCTCGAGTTTGCTCTACATTATGCGGTATTGTAATAGTTTCGCATTTCGTCCAAGTATTAATGTTCTGAATAGGATTTGTTTGCATAAAAATTGTGTTGGTTCCGGCATAAATATGAATATTTTTTTACTTTTGCGTTATTATTGTAGTGTTCTTGTGGTTCTAAAACAAATGTATTTTATCTCTATTAAAAGAATCGACTTGTGTGGTTTTTGGTGATAGATTAACTCACTTTATTCATGCCACAGACGTACACAGCAGTGTTAAAGTTATCCATAGATACTATAATTATGTATAAAATTAATTATTTTGATATTTAATCAATAAGGGGAGGTCTTTACCCAGCGTTGGGAAACAAAACAGGCTCCGTTAGAGTCCGAAATTAGTCGGGCATTCCTGAATATAGACGTGAGTATAACCGGTATATATAGTAGACAAAAAGTTCATAGTCCGAAAGCTCCTACTAGTCTAAAACAAAACTCCGTCTGTCAGTCAACAAAACACCCGAAAAGCGTTCTGTAAACCCAAAAATCATTACCGTAGTTCCTAGGAGACATCGTCATTACCGCCCCGACCCGTCATCGTCGCGAGTGCTCCATTTCCACGGCCGCGGCTACCTCCGTGCTGACCCCGTTTCAACCACTTTGACGATTGACTTTGCGGGAGGGCGCTCGCGAAACCACTGTCCCGGTATTAAATTTTTTTCAAGATAGAGATGTTAATGTTTTGGATTATGGTTTTAGGAGATGCTTGCTTTGCTTTTAAATTGAACATTTTTTGCTCCGGGAATTTTGGGGAGCTTAGTCGTTTTGTCCAAGTATTAATGTTTTCTTATTTGTTTTTATTTACCACTGTGTCGTAGAATAGTTATGTACGTACTTGTAATTACTTTTTTTTGGTACAGGTTACCGCGAAGTTAAATTATATTTGATTAAAGGCGTAAAACGAATTCTTAATCCAACGTTTACTCTTGTATCATGTTTGAAACGTTCAAAACTTTGTTAATAATTTAAATTAGTTTATTAATATTTGATATCTTATTACCTACTTAAAATATGGAAAAGGGAAGACCTAGGCGAACATACCTAGATCAAATCGGAGACGTTTTGCGAAAAGGGCAAGTGAGGAGTACCCGCAACCGAAGAGCGTAAATGAGGAATGTGATGCGTGTGAATGAAGCAAAAGAAGTATGCCAGGATCGTAGCAATTGGAAATCCATCTCTGCCTATCCCTCAGAGAAACAGGCGTGACTTTATGAATGTATGTATTTATTTTCTTTTACACATACTGAAATCTAATGAATATAACGTATTAAGTAATTTTGTACAAATTGTTTTGGAATATTCAAGTAGAAGTAAGCACTCCAGTAAATACCAATTAAGCCTCAATTAATAGCACTAATATAATAATTAAGCATTAAGCGTCGTAAAAGTACACATTAGCAAGCAACTAGGCATTAATAATCACCCAAAAATTGCTCAAAAGTTAATTCAAAACGAACATTATTGTGGGAATTTGTGTATTCTATTACAAGTAACGAAAGTTCATAGATTCGATAAAACATAACATAACATCACGCCTGTATTCCCCGAAGGGGTAGGCAGAGGTGTAAATATAGTACACCCACATTTCGCCAGTTATGTTCTAGTTCCCAATGTCATAGGGGGCGAGCCTACTGCTATCAACTGGGCACAAATCCAGACTCCGTGCTGCTACTGAGAATTACCTAATAGAAAAACCCAGTAACACTTTGGCCGACCCGGGATTCGAACCCAGGCCCTCGTGCTCAGCAGTCGCGCTTAGCAACCACTAGACCAACGAGGCAGTCAAACATCATAGATTCGATGTAATTGAATAAACAAATTAATTGAAACTGTAAATTGAATAGAAGTATTTTATGATGTAAATGAGATTCTAATATTTTGATTTTAATAAAGTTATCAAATCAAATAAATCAATCGGTTATTGAAATTATTAATTTTACTTTCGCCAGTGAGTTTGAGGTCACTTTTGAAGTCAACAAAATATTTTGCCAAATATAATACAATTTTGAAATTTAATTTCAATGTTGACTCGAAAGAGTCTTGTTTTGTAGGTTTCTTAGTACAAAACGAATTGACTGGTTATTGCTTTTGACTTGTAGTCTAGTTGGTATTACAAATGTACTACCGATTAGACTACAAGTTAAAACTAATAACGAATCAATTCGTTTTGTCTTACATCATATTTCGACGACCTGTTCAGCGCAGTGGCTAAGCGATTGGACTGCTGCGCTAAGGGTTGCGGGTTCGATTCCCGCACGGGGCAAAACTTTGCGCGAACAACAGATGTTTGTCCTGAGTCTGGGTGTTTGTGTATGTGATATTTCATGTTTGTGAAACGCACCCACGACACAGAAGAAATTCCTAGTGAGGCGGCGAAAAAAAAATACCTATTTCTAATTTTATTTATAGTACCTTAAACTAACATATCATTATGTCAAATTGCGTCGTCCTTTCTTGTCAGCCTTCCTTCTATTCTTAGGCCTGATTGCACGACTATTAGTTAATAAAATTAAAGACTAAATCGCGTTTAAGTAATGTCATATCCATACAAAATCTGTCAGATTAATCACGATTTAGCGTTAAATGCATTTAGCAAATGTCGAGCAATCGGGCCTAAAGACATCATATACGATCTCATTTTTAAATACGCGGTGAGATTTGACATTAGCGCAGAGCAAAGTGACGTGCGAAAGGATTTTCGAGATGATGTTAGTGTTTCAGAATAGCATGGCAATTCAGCGGTCGACTGGCAAAATACTGATCCCATCATATAAGAATTCATCTATAATGTTGTACTGTTCAAAGGTTTGGGAACTACTTGGTATTCAAAATCTATAGCTCAAATAATGTCAGCCACTACTCTAAATAAAATTTATGTTTATGTACGTACATACAGGCGCGCCTGTTTCCCTGAGGGGTAGGCAGAGACCACAGATTTCCATTTACTACGATCCTGGCATACTTCTTTCGCTAACATTTAAAATTTATGTATGTACACTAAAGTACCTACTTGCATATTTGATTAGTATAACTCTATGGATATCTTGTAGTCGTCTTGTATACGTGTTTGTAATAAGCACCGCTAGCACATATCACATTAACAGTTTGGGGGACTGCCACTAAAACACATTATGAAAGGATTATGAGGTAATATAACCTCCTTTTACGTTTCATAACCTTTGTTCGTATCCAAATAACCGAAAAAATGGTCTGAATCAGTCGCGAACTACTCTCTAATATTATTTCGGCGCTGTATTTTTGTGCGGCAGTTTATTACATATATAGCGGGCCTTCAATGACACATAAATGTCAGTTTTGCGTGCTCCGACGGCCGGGTAATCCGACTTACAGGCTGCAGATTATCTCTGTATTATGTGTTTTTACTTTTATATCTTATTGGCTTTTTGTAATTGTCACTAACGTATTTTGCTGCTTTATTTTTTTGACGTATAGAGATTTATGGTTCTGCGGAGCTTGATACATACTATAGGAGATCTAAGAGGGTTATATTGCTTTGTTACGACGCCTTACATTAGGAATTTCTCTTGTATCGTGGGTGCGTTTCACGAATATGAAATATCACAAACACCGAGACTTAGAACAATCTTCTGCGGATCGCACAAAGTTTTGTCTCGTGCGAGAATCAAACCTGCTCCAATCAGTTCGTCAATATATTGTGGTACTAATTAGTAATTTCTTGAGTTATTTCTGATAGTCCTGCCTGTTTCTCATTATAGTGGGTAGAGACCACCACAGAATTGTATTATTTACTGTATATTCCAGTTATACTCTAGGGTGTGTTCGGGAATGCCCGACTAGTTTCGAACTCAAACGGAGCTCTTATTCATGAACTGGTTACGCGGCAGAGTCGCGAGTCGAACCGGAATATACAGTAAATAATATGGATAATACGCACGAAAGTTATTATAGTAGATTTGTATTTGCTCATTTCAATTTATTGAATCTCTTAACATTCTTCGCTACGATCCTCGCATTCACTAATTTCGTCCACACGCATCACATTCCTCATAAAGGCTCGTCATTTAGCCAAAAATTAAAAATAAATAATGCATTCCATTCTTGGATTCAAATGTCATACAAGCCCTTCTATAACTTCCAACAAAATATCGACCGCGACGACTTTGAAGCAGTAATAAAGTCAACATGACAGCAGTGATGTCAAAGTTTCTTTGTATTATAAAGAGCTTGATTTATGGGCCAGCCGACTTCGGCTAAAAATATATTGGTACGAAGGCAAAACTGTTAGCGCGAGGTCTTGACTTGAACTACTCGTAAGTCAGAAGAATAAATAATAATAATTAGGTAATTCTGTCCAGGGTTAAGAATATTGTTCACTAGCTGCGCTCCGAAAAAACTAGCCTATGTGTTAATCCAGGGTGTCAGCTACCTCCATATAAAATTTCATTAAAATCGGTCGAGCCGTTTGAGCGTGAAGAGGTTACAAACACACTCACAAACTTTCGCCTTTATAATATTAGTGTGATATATAGTGTGATAGGCAATACGCCTGTCGTAGTGCGTTACATATAAGATTTTATCGTGATAGGTTGTAATAATAATTATAATCACTCAAGTTGGAAATCAGATTACATACATACATACATAAAGAGACGCCTGTTTCCCTGAGGGGTAGGCAGAGACCACGGATTTCCATTTGCTACGATCCTGGCATACTTCTTTTGCTTCATTCACACGCATCACATTCCTCATACACGCTCTTCGGTTGAGGGTAATCCTCACTTAAATCAGATTACTTGACTGGTTTAAGCCGGTAAATTAATCATCGTTCGTCAAGGACACATAGGATCCAAAGTTAAAAATAAAAAAATATAATTACAATAAGTAATTATAAACACAACTACTCTGTCTCTCTCAGATTATTTTGATTTCCTATTATCTACTAAAAAGCACTGACAAAACTTCGTATCTAGTTCTAGTAAATATCAAACAATTTCAATGAAATATTGTTTTAATTTCACTTCAAATTGTACATACGGAATATCTTCATAAATGTATCTTATATATCAAGCGCTTTATAAATATATCGACCGACAAAATCTTATAACAACATCGACACGTCAAGCTGTCAAAACTTCTACCGTATATTGGTAAACAAGCCGCCCTAAGTGAGTTCAATTAATTTGAAAAATGTTTTTCGTGCAACCTGATCGAAGCTCGGACCCCGGGTCACTATAATCAGAGGACCCGTAAACGTACTTTGATGAAATATGAACCTTAATCTATTTTGCGAGGATTCAAATTTGATCGTCATGATTAATGTTTGGAGCTATTGATTATTATGACATATTATTTAATATTTAAAAATGAAATGAAATGCTCTAAAAAAAGTAGATCAAGGATCATCATCATCATCATCAGCCGGAAGACGTCCACTGTTGAACAAAAGCCTCCCCCTTAGATCCCCAGATCAAGGATGTGTAACCATAAATTATTCTCTTTTATCTAAAGTTCCAATAAGTGTAACATTCTGTTTTTTTATGACGCCATACAAAACATTGGGTCTCTCAAGAGGTCTTTGTTCAGCATTGGGTACCTACTCTGTGTCAGGCTACATCTATAATATGATATAAGCTTTAATTCAAGTAAATATTTAGTCTAAAGAACAATACTTGATGATACGCAAGCAAAAAAAGAGTTTCGTGCAGTTTAACCATATTTTAGAGGACTTAATGACCGGTTAAAAGTACCAGGATATCATAAAAAACTCCGACTATAATTGACTGTCATCAAAACTATGGGTACCACGGACCACACAAGACCGCTATAAAGAATGTTTTTTATAGCATGCGCACTACACCACGTAGGCAGTTTAGGAATTCTCCTATTGTCATCAGTTTACACGGGGTAGCAGCTAAATTTATGACAAACACACACATTCGCGGGCCGTTTTGTTTGATTGAATAATTGAGTTGGGAGGTTTGTGTTTGTTCGCTGGAGGAACATTTAGGGGAAACTGCAATAGGTCACCATATTGTGATTTTTGTATTTTCTTGCATTTCGGAGTATTAAGTTTTTTAAGCATTTAGGCAATGATATGTAAAAAAGTATATACGTCATATGCTAACAAAATGAATGTAAAAAGCATTCCGAACTCTTGAGTCCGTACTGGTCTATTGCGTGGACTATTTGTGCACAACACCAAACTCCTACTGACAGCAAAACCTAAAAGCGAGCAACAGAATCTAAGAACCCGTTCCGTTTACTACAGTGAAACCAACGATGCATTTATTGTAATTCCCCAAACAAACAGTATTTTTACTCGTCCACTTAACATAAAATGAAAAGAGCGTAGAATATGGAAAGTAATTCAACAGATTCTGTGAAATCGTTAGCATTACTCGCATCTGTGGACAGCACCTACATAATATTATGTCAGAGGTAGCAAGGAACTTATTCGTGGAATTCCATTTATGAGTTTTAACTGTACCATTCAAAATCTTTGTGACTGCAAACTTAAACTCCTAAAAGTTCGAGATTCGGCTCTTTTGAATTTGAATTATTTGACGACCTAATTAGCGCAGTGGCTAAGCGATTGGACTGCTGCGCTAAGGGTTGTGGGTTCGATTCCCGCACGGGGCAAATCTTTGTGCGGACCACAACTGTTTGTCCCGACTCTGGGTGTTTGTGTATTATATGATTTTTAAAAAAAGAATAAAAGAAAAAAGAAGATTTAGCGCTCTTCGACAAGCTATTATCCCTTCACTCCTATTGGAACTTCTTCATGTACCTTAAAGAACCTCGCGCACTAGACAGCCAAAAACAGTGGCCACAAAAACTAGATTGCCTAAAGACATCTTACGAGACCCGCACACTTGGCTGGTACGGTCAACTTAGTTATTCTGGTCGTTGCGGCCACTGGTCGTGGTCGTGGCCGTCCGGTGGGCGAGGTCCTTTACCATGAATATCCTATGGCTTATTTCTGCCAAGCCAGGTGGTTGTTTAACCAGTCTACCAAGGTCTCTAGTCTGGTCCTTATGTCCATAGGCAAATAGCTGGTCTGTTGTCTGGTATAGTCTGGGCTATTGTCACGCATACATTTTCCAAAATATGCCTTTCCCGCATTTCTATGAATTATTTAACGGTTTTCCATATTTCACCCTCTCTTGTACCGCCAACATAATAGCGTGGTTTAGTCAACAAATAGCCAACCACGCCTCCTATCAACAATACTATTGTAGCACAGATTGTCCGAACATGATTAATGTGGGGTCGACGTGGTGCGAATCAATCAGTGACGTCACTGCCCCACATCTGCGCCCGCTACTTAAACTTGCTCAACCGTCATTAATTAGATCATGAACTGTAGAGGAACCTTATGTTAGGTTTGAATTTAGTCATTTAAAAGTTCAAGAATAGTACACGGTAGAAATTTCTCCTGTATCGTCAAATGCCATGTTTATTACTAACTTAAACTCCATCCAATCGAAGTTCCGAAAAAATAAGTAGATATTCATATAAAGCCACTCGGAATCAAAATCTACTTTTTAAAATTATTGATCCATGATGAGGATTGCACAGGCTAACAGCACAACCGTCTAATCATTCAGCACTATCCCAATTATCCTTACATTACAACAATTGATAAGGAAGTGAGCTGGCATGAACATTAATAAGAAAATAGATCCTATCAAAGAAGTACTCAAATTTAGAGGTCAAACAAAAAAGGTGAGACCAAATATCCCTATGTATCCGAAACCACTGATTCATATTATGAATTCTAAGAAAGTAACGCGACATAACTCGGGCCGTTTCAACCAATATTGAAAAATAATCGTGTTCAATTTGTCTCACTGGACAATTTCAACGAATCCTCATTTATCAGATCCATTTAATAAAGCATCACTGAAGTATCTCATTACAAGCAATATTTTGAGCCTATTGATTTTCATAAAAGCCGGATGACTGCGAAATTGATTTCATTACCCGTAGTTAAGGGCGCTTGCTTCGCGTTTCCTTGATCGCGATACAGGGCGTTGCGAATTTCAATATTGGAACTAATCAATCAAGACTAGCGTGAAAATGAGCAGCCTGTGGCTCATTTATCAAACACGTTGTAGATGAAACTTGAAGCTTTTGGGGTGTGCGCAAGGGATGAGCGGAATATGGACTTATTGTACGCGATTGTGGAGCATAAGTCAACAATATTTGGATAACATTTTAAAAAATTGTGTTGGATCTAGACGAACTCTTTTTACGAAATCTACTGCTTGAGGCAGAGAAGTAAATTAATTAGCTAACTCGTAACCTATAACGTGTAGTGCCTCAATCTCCTAAAATATTTCGCTTTCGTTTATGCTGAACGTAGAATACCTATAAGAAGGAAACCTACTAAGTATATAGGCAAGTACCTACACATCATATACTTACTTTTATTTTTATTTTTTTAAGTCAATGTATTAGATAAAAGCTTGTTTTTAAAAATACAACAAAGCCTTTCACTTTTTATATTGCTACAGTTACTTACGTACTACGCTTGTCGCTTGGACCACAAAATCCCTGAACGCAATTATTTGTTGAAATATTACAGCGTATAGGTTACAATACATCCAGTAAGACATCTGGTACATAATAATAAAGCAATCAGGTCAGATTTATGGGAAAGGAACTTTTGGCGTACCAAAGTAGATAGTATTTCCCCTGAGATAAGTATATAAGCGTGGGGATTATAGCAACCCCCCCTTTTCCTAAGGGGCCTTTGTTCCACAGTGGACATCTTCCAGCTGATGGTGACGAAGTATATAAGGTTGTTGACCTCTTAATTTTTACTTGTCTAAGTCACTATTCTAAACTTAGCTAGGTATTAGAAAATAACTATATGTTAATTTAAAATACCTATTTCTTATTAGATAGGGAACGTTGCTTCGGCATTATTTAATTAGCAAAAGATGGACAGGTCATTGGACCCTGTGAAGGAAAATTCTTACTTTCCGAGAAATAAGCTCCCAAATAAGGAGATATTGCGAGAAGCATTGTCATATTATATATCGAAATACTAAACGACCCTAGAGACCGACTCGAATCTATTCGGTAATGTATTTCCTTCAATTTAAATGTTGACTTTCTTAAACTCAATCCGCCATTTCTCAGTAACTGCCTCGAAGGACCAATATTCGGACCTTTCCTCAAATGAAAAGATCTAATCTCACTTTTTTATCCGATTCTTTACGATCTACCCGAATTGGCGTTGCTTAAAAGGGCAATTGCTTGAACCTGCTTCGAGAAAATAAATACTCATTTACTTCGACATGGACTTGTAGGTACTAGAGGATCTGCTTAAGAATGTATGAAGTTTTGGTTTAAGGCTCATCTTAATCAAGGAGCACTAAAAGAAGTGGATACTTTCAGTCAGGTAATATTAAGGTTTTGTAAAAAAATTAAATCAATATGAATTTTTGATTCCCGTGTCCATCATTTTTTCCTTCAAGTTTCCTTTTTCAATTCAAATTTAAAACTAATCTTGGTATTCTGATTATTACAATTATTAAATAAATTGTAAATAAGCCCAAGTATATTGTAAAATATTATGATTAAAAATATAAATTAAAAAAAAATTAAAGGAAACTCGTTGTAACTATGTCTCTAAGGTATTTCTCTCTCTACAAGCAAACCAGGAGAACATTACAATTAGTAAAAATAATAAAGATGAAATTCGACCTACATCGCAGCCGGAATTCCAATGCGCCGTTCTTACCGATTATCGTCTAAGGAACTCAGTAATAAAGGCGTCCAATTTAATTTACGGACAAAAAGTCACTTCGGTAATAAATTTCAATAGTTCAGGTATTGAAAAAACAATATATTTGACCCACTGAACAATACTATCAGAGAGCATTCATTCAGACAAAGTTTTATTTTTTGCAGTTCTTTATTCACGTAAATCTATTATTGCTTCTGAAAGATGAACTCCTTTGTATTTTTAGCCCACTAGCTGTGTCCCGCGATGTTACCCGATGCATTTTTTTGGGATAGAAACTAGCATATTTGCTCAGCCAGGGTATCAGCTACCTTCGGCAGTCGCTAGCTCACAAATAAATCGGCTTCGGTCTAGTCGTTTGAGCATGATGAGGTAACAAATATACAAACACACCCACAAACTTCCGCCTTTATTATATTAGTGTGATTATTCTCTAAGAGGTAGGCAGGGGTGTACGATAGTAATCTTTGACATAAATAAATCTGCTGCATTTTCAATAAGCCAATATCAAAAGCTGTAATCATGTTTTCATAATGAAATGTCATCACTGTACTTTAGTTAGGTACTTTTAAGTTGACTGAAGTTCACCCGCGTTAAGTTAGATAAATACAATATTTCAACCCCTTTTTTAATCTCTAAGAGGGGTGAAACTGAAAAAAGAGGCTAGTGTCCGTTTTCCGGGTCTAAAAATTTCTACATACCAAATTTCATTTGAATTCGTTTAGCGGTTTAGTCGTGATGGCGTAACAGACAGACAGACAGAGTTTTTTCGCATTTGTAATATTATTATGGATTGAGGAATTATACACAAAAAATCACTTATTTTATAGCATGAGCGATTAACATTCCCACCATTGTTCGGCATTATTCCTTAGAGACGGGAGTAAGCACCTATAATATCCCGTTACCTTTAAAAATCACAAAATAAATACCAATTTTAAGGCAGGATACGTGCATTATTCGCTTCTTTAATAATGGAGCCCCTTGGTGAATCGAATCAAACGCCCGCCGATGCGATTGAAAGACGCATTACTCGTGCTTTTTGTACCTACACTCTATGGGCATCTGTGAGGCATGGCTAATGGATTTTAAATAAAAGGATGCCAAAAATGTGTATGAAAAATAAACAGTCATTGTTAAAAAGAATTCGGCCTCTACTATCTTTTTACATTATTACACAGAACAGTGAAATCAATATTTTTATCTGGAACTGTAAATATAACAAAATATACTATGTATATTCATGCCTTGGTTATGTGAATGCAGCTTTGATGGCTGTTATAGACATAAAAAGTAATAGATGTTTTTATTTAATTATGTAAAACAAATTTTCTCTCCGTCTTTAGATAATGTTACTATTATAAATCTCGAGAATCATGAGCGCGACACCACCGTGTCGCTAGCTCACTAATAAATATGCTTAGTTTAAGCCCAAAACTAATCATTCACTTTTAACAAAACACAAAATAAACCCGGTTAATAATGGTACAATCAAATCAAGATATATTCGAAATAAAAACCATTTAACTTAAGGCTATGTTACACTCCATTAACATTGGCTACGTAAAACTAATGAAAGATAAGCAAAAGATTCTAATTGAAATAAATTCGACGTTTTATCCGTAGTGTGTTCTTACGAAGAAGCAATTAATTCTAACAACATGTCAAGTCTTTTGTTGAAACGGTATCGTGTGTTACTGGAAATAAATCGTCTAAGTAATGGTTATATACGGTTGTTGCTCCCCAATTTAAGACTTGTACGTTAATGGACGTTTTAAATTATTAATTTGGAACGGAATGATGACCTCGACAATTAAATAGTGAATTTTGGACAATTCACAGGCGACTCTACTTTCTAAATAATTACATTATCATCTGCAAATGTTGGAAATTATTCTGAAAAGGATATAAGATACTTTTCTAAGCAACGTTGAAGTCCACAGGAATTTTCCGTTACCGAATACCTGTATTAGATTATGATATAATACTAGCTGCGCCCCGCGGTGTGACCGCCAAATTTTTTCGGGATAAAAAGTATGCCTTCATATGAAATTTAATTAAAATCCATTAGGTAGTTTTTACGTGAAAGAGTAACAAACATCCATCCATACTTAAAAACTTTCGCGTTTAAAATATTAGTAGGGATTATAATACCACATATAATACATAGTTTTATTTCAAAACGATGTAGTTGTATGAACAAAATCTAATGATTGTCATTCAAAAGTAACTCTCTCAAGGCAAGTTGTTAAAAGCGACATGAAGCACCCACGACGGAACGCAGAAGTTATATATATAGGTTTTTTTATCAAACATTACTAGATATAAATACGCAGAAGTTTCCCTATAAGACCATTTGTGATTAATGACATCAATTCATATGACAGCTTGACCTACAAGGTTTAACAGGGTATTTGATACACAAAGAGGTCTCGTATAAAGGTCGTTCAACCTTCGAGATTTGATGGCGGTAGGATTGCTTACCTCACATCGATTAATCCGCACGATTCATCGCCTGTCCCCAAGCGGGTCTTGTTGAGCATTAGCATATTTATACGTTCACTGCTGTGTGTGTACTGAAAGTTTGTTGTAGGTAGAACGAAATAAATAAATGGAAAACGTACCCTCCCTTAGCAGTCGGGTAAAAAGTAGTATAGATTGAATTACGTGAAACAAAAACTTCTCCTTACTTCAGATAATAATGGCTTGGTCTAAACAATATGCCTGTATTCTCTGAACTGGTAGTCAGGTGAAGTGGTAGGTGTATAGTACACCTATCGCCAGTTATGTTACAGGCACAAGGTAATAGCAGAAGAACCTATAGGAGCCACATTGGCCGACCCATGTAATAGGGAGCGAGTCTTTTGCCATGCCAACCGGGCATAAGACTCCCTGCTGCTACTTAGAATTACCGAAAGGAAAAACCTAATAACACATTGCTCCACCTGGAATTTGAACTCAGGACCTCATGCTCAATTGTCGCGCTTAACGACTACTAGACTAACGATGCAGGATGATGTTACAAGCATCAAAAATTTTACTATACTAACTTTCGTGAGTATTATCCAATTATTTACTGTATATTTCGGTTATACTCACGGGTGTATTCGGGAATGCCCGACTAGTTTCGCCGAACTCACGGCTCGCGACTCTGCCGCGTAACCAGCTCATGAATAAGGGCTCCGGTCGAGTTCGAAACTAGTCGGGCATTCCCGAATACACCCGTGAGTATAACCGGAATATACAGTAAATATTCAGAAATTTTAGTGCAAGAATGACATTCTATAACACAACATGGCGTCGAAAGCTAAACAGCTGTCAAAGTAAACTGACACAAGCAAATATTGTCGTAATAACCGCGCTAAACTAACAGATAGGTGACCGCACTTTGTTGTTATGTTAGGACAAATAGGGAAGCCGATGTCGGTTCTTACTACATACCTACTTACAGGACAAATTCGTTAAAGTTTATAAGCCTGTTTTAGGAAACATATGGTTTAAAGGGTAATTTTATTGCTTCGTTGTTCTAGTGGTTGCTACGCGCGACTGCTGAGCAGTGGTCTCAGTAGCAGCACGGAGTCTGGATTTGTGCCCGATTGACGGCAATAGGCTCGCCCCGTGGTGATTAATGCTCAATCCTTCTCTATACGAGAAGTGGCCTTTGCTCTGCAGTTGGACAGTTATAGGCTGTTATTATCATTATTAAATACAACCTTTTACCGTTCAATCACCCGTTAAGGGTAAACAGAAATAAAATACAGATTTCCTTATACGTTCCAGTAATATAATAAATTCAAACGGCTAAACCAATCTCATTATTCTATAACGAGGATATATCAGCCCCATAAATTCGGCCAAGCGTGACGTCACTCTGAATCATATCAGTGACTCGTGACGTCATTAATTTTGACTCACATGTCTTGGCAAACCAAACGACTAAACTTTGACAGATTTGGGCGTTCTTTGAAAGGCAAGATGGCGGGCGTGAAAAATTGCTGTTAGAAAAAATATAAATAATTTCGTACAAGATAAAATTAGGTCATTTATTATATATGTGATTATATTATGAGGTCTTCGTCAACGGAGATGTTTTGATCTCTTACATGAAGATATTACAATCATGTTTATAGGTATAATAAAAATAGTTTTGTTGACATAAATATATCTTTGTAGAATGCTGACCGCCTCGATGGTCTAGTGGTCGCTAAGGGCGACTGCTGAGCGCGACGTCCATGGTCGAGCAGTGTGTTACTGTGTTTCTCCATGTGTTGTGTTTTTCCATTAGTTAATTCTAAATCGGTTGATGGCAATAGGCTAGCCCCCTATTACATAAGGACCAATAGCATAATTAGTGAAATGTGAAAATACAGGCGTGATGTTATGTTTGATGAAATTGTATTAAGAAATATCATAGACCGGTTTCAATGTAAACATTCCAACAACAATACGTGCCCACCAAATACGTCTAGTTGGCAAATATTTACTGAATATTTCCAATACATTGTATGACCGACAGACATAATGCCCCTTTTGATATAGGAAACCAATAATAAGGTACTGAATGCTTTGACAAATCCACTCATCTTCCACAATAACATACATTGTTGACTGATTTAGCCATCATTTGGTAACATAACTGTATTGAATTGATCCAAGCTTCGACATCGAATTTGTTTGTGTATTTACTAGTAGTCTTTTTTTTGTTTAATAAGTTAATATTAAAAGTATATTTTTAAAATAAGCTTTCAATCAAAAGTACCATAATATTGTATTGTCACCAAACCTATTTAGTGCAAAATTTCATTTCAATCTGATGTCATAAAGTTCTATTTTAGATTACAAGATTTGACCTAAACAAACTCACATATGTACATACATGCAAGCATTGCAAGTTATATAAAAGCTTGTAAAAACGTCGCCCCACACTAGGAATTTCTCCTGTGAAACTGAACGCACCCATGATACAGATATCGTGGATGCAACTTGGGACAAACATCTGCGGATCACAGATTTCTTTGTCCCGTCTGGTAATCGAACCCGCAACCTACACCAATCGCTTAGCCACTGCGCCAATCGTAAAGTGGTAAAAGGCCGTAATGATTCCTACTAGCTTATTTTCTGAACATAATAACTAAGTGTGTTAAATAAATTAATTGTCATTAATATAGTCGTCGTTGTTCAGAAAACGTGACTGCTCCGCATCTGGTTCAGGGTTCGATTCCTTTTTTTTGTTGTTACTTTCTGATGCAAGAATATATTCAAGAAATGGTTTACATCTTATGTGCCACTTACTAGCACTTATGAATATCGAGAGGCGTGGAGTGAATAAAGATGTGACGAGAATACAGGATGGCTAGCTTCTATGGTCGAGCGGAAACAACGCATCATGTAAGAATTACTAGAAGGACGTACAAATAAACGATGATTGTGTGTGTACAATACTGATACAAAGAATATGATGATAGATAGATTTCCCTTTACATAACATAACATCACGCCTGTATTCCCCGAAGGGGTAGGCAGAGGTGGACATAGTACACCAACATTTTGCCAGTTATGCTTTTAGGTCCCAATGTAACGGGGGGCTAGCCTATTGCCATCAACCGGGCACAAATCCAGACTCCGTGCTGCTACTGATAATTACCTAATAGAAAAACCCAGTAATTCTTTGCCCGACCCGGGATTCGAACCCATGACCTCGTGCTCAGCGGTCGCTGACCGTTCACTTTATTATACACCAAATATAAAGTACAATCTATGGATCATGTACGTTGTACAATGAGCGGTTTTATTTCACTAAGTAATATCTTACAGACAACCTTAGGATGGACAGAGTTGATGTTGATTTGTAGCCACTTAGATACCTTTGTATTATCTTGAGATAAAAGTTTGATATATTTATGTGCGTATTATTATTTGACTGTAGTATTCACTCGAGTTTTTTCTAGCCCAATAAATGCATGTTTAACTTATGTAAGGAAATAAAATATTTGTTTTATTACCGTCTGAGTGTTTGAGCTTATTTAACAAACGTCTTTAAACTATATTTTTGGGCAAAAAGTATGGACACCAACAGTATGGAACGGGTTAAAAATAAGCGTCAAAATGCGTACTGTCAAACATTGTAACGTGAAATAAGATGTATCGTGCACTTTATAGCAATAGTTTTAAAGTTTATTTTTGAGTGTCTTAATCTTAAATATATCCTTTCCTCTTCGCTCCTCTCGGTCTGACGGCTGACCCTAACACGACAGCCGAAATCAACGCTGACACTTTTCAATCCGACCCAAACATGCCGCCTACGTTTAACCCGTTCAGTTAAACCGTCAAGTTACCACGAAGGGTTCTATTCTATGGTTCTATTTTATTCACAAAATGGGCTGCCAGATAACCAGTGAAAGTCGTTCCCAATATTTATTAAATCCTTTCACAGTGACAATAGGCGATCTGTGAAAGGTCTTTTTATTGATCACACCATTTCATTGTTTACTTCGGAATCGGCAAGATAAATGAGTGGCGTAAATTAATGATTGTCTGCCCACAGCAGGTTGTTGACAAATGTTTAGAATTTGTCGTGTCTCAGGTCCTTGATACGAGCAGAAGACTAAAAATACGACACGGTTGTATCACGGTTTGGACCCCAAATTTGTTACCGTGTTATTTTTTTTTGCCGCGTCGCTGTCGAGGATTTCTTCTTCATATAAATGTCGCTTTGTGAAATGATTGTTATGTGTTTTGGGATTATAAATAAATGTTGAAACCAGATACCGTAGTTTATACGATTTGCGCAATGTTTGACCTGATTGGCGCAGTAGCTATGCGATTAAAGTGCTGCGCTAAGGGTTACGGGTTCGATTTCCGCACGGGACAAAACTATGTGCGAAGCGCAAATGTGATATTTCATGTTTGTGCACCCATTAGGTAATTCTCAGTAGCAGCACGGAGTCTGGATTTGTGCCCGGTTGATGGCAATAGGCTCGCCCCCTAATTACATTGGGACCTAAAAACATAACTGGCGAAATGTGGGTGTACTATACATATGTGCACCTCTGCCTACCCCTTCGGGGAATACAGGCGTGACGTTATGATGTTATGTTTATGTGCACCCATGTTACAGGGGAAAATCTTAGTGTGGGGCGACGTTCATATTTATGATGATCTATCAGTTATACTTACAATACCTGCCTTCTAATACTACAACGCTAAGTCAGTAACTAAGTTATATACAACAAAAGGGAAATACAGCTACACGATCAAATCAACCGTACTATTTACACTTGCTCCAACTATTCAACTCCCAAATCTCTCCGTATCAGATTTTCTTTATCCGCCATTTTATATTTGCAATGGTTCGGCAGCAATCACACATTGAATAATAAGCCGACGGACTGCGAAAACGAAATTGCTTTCCGTGCTAGAAGCATTCAACTCAAAGGGATATATTGTTGCTCTTTCTAAAACTCTGGGAACGCTAGTACTTTTTAAATTGAAAGATGTAATCTATGTTTTTTACTGAGGACTTGTTTTTGAGATTGAGTTACAGTAGTACAGGTTTGACGTGACGTATTTTCAAACGGAGAATGCTTGTACCTTTTCTTGTTACCTAAACTGAAAAAAAAACGATTTAGGAAAAATATTTTTTCAAAACTAAGGATACTTTGAAAATTTAATAAGAACTACGTACGTAACCTTATAACGAAATACAGCGCACAGAAATATTGATAATATATCTATGCCTGAAACTATGTACTTAATAATTTCGCAGTTATAAACGTAATTACGCTTTGTGGCGCATATTAGGAGAGGCCTATGTCCAGCAGTGGACTGCGACGGGCTGATGACGAAACAAAGATTAGAAATAATAATATTATTCGAAAAATTATAGCGAACAAACAAACGTACAACCTATGAAGTTTAACCACTACTACAAACTAAACAGCCAGTTTTAAACTGTTTTTTGGTTAATTAGAATGGCTATTCCCTTATTCCCTTAAACTTAAAGTTTGTTGTGGTAAAACAGGATAGTTTGCGATGTAGAAGCGAGACGCCGCTACGTGCTGTGTAGTGCGACGTCTCGCTTTCACAACGTAAACTATACCGCTTTAAGAGTTCATGGTTTGGGGCTGTATATAAAACCAATACGAAGTCTTCATTGCATTGAGGCAATAACTAGTCGACATCCAATAAGCGTAAAATCAAATTTAAAACTGATTTCATACCAAGCAAACGCCCCCTCCATTGCTTTCACGGTTGACATGTGCACATCGTATCTTACGCAATACTTTGAGTAACTTTTGCAGTTGCTAGACTAGGATATACCTCTATCCAATGACGCTTCACCGACTCTCATATTCCTACTGACATTTAAATAGGAATATTTATATAAGGCATGTGTAAATTTGACGACCCGATTGGCGCAGTGGCTAAGCGATTGGACTGCTGCGCTACGGGTTGCGGGTTCGATTCCCGCACGGGGCAAAAATTTGTGTGAACCATAGATGTTTGTCCCGAGTTTGGGTGTTTGTGTACGTGATATTTCATGTTTATGAAACGCACGGCCCCACCCGTGCGTTTCATAAACATGAAATATCACTAAAAATGACTTAATGGAAAAACCCTGCAACAATTTGCCCGACTCTGGAATCGAACACAGAAGCTTACGCTACCGACCTGTATACCAAAGTGGCAGTCTACCAGACTAATTATGCTATCAAAAACACGAGTGTTTTATTCGACTAGTTAGGAACTCTGCTTTGAAAGAGACCAAATTAGAAGTAAAAAAAGCACTCACTGTAAAATAAGATTTAATTTTAAAGAGACCAAATTCCAAGTAAAACAGAGCACTCACTGTGAAATAAGTTTTAATTTTAAATAGTCTAGCATTAATGACCCGTGTTTAGGTATTTTATAGTTTCGACAGAGATTCAAACTGAGTTAAGGTACGATACTCCGGTAAACTTTTTTAGGGCAACGTAAAAGTTGTCGAACGACTGTTTAATCTATTCTGATTCGTTTAAAAAACGATTTGGTAGTAAGGAGAATGTTCGGGAATTTATTTAAATTCTTCCTCGGGTATGTAGGTTTTATGTACCACGGCTTCTGCGAGGAGGAGGATATGAGCAAGCTATTGCTCACTCGTATTTTGGAAGACACAAGTTACGAGCTCAATAAATGACTATCCATTTTCGAACTCTCACTCAGTGTCTCAAATATCACAAAATAAAAAAAACTTTACAATATAACATATTTTCGCGATGACATAACAATACAAATTTAAAATAAATTAACCTGCAGTAAATAAGTGCGAAGAAAAAGAGGAAGGGTAGGCCAAGGCGTAGTTTTATTTAGCTGGTAAATAGGGTAGGAGTTGAGATTTACCAAGCGGTTAAATCGAATGCTCAAAATAGATAACAGTGGCAGTTTGCTCCACCGACAAGAGCATAATTAAGAAGTAAAAGAACAAGTGCGGTGTTCAATGTTTGATAATTTATTCTTCATCATAATAAGGTCTTTGCTTCTTAGTAAAATAGATACTGGGGGAATGGATGACCTAGGGTTGGACAGAAAGCATAATGCGATAGCACGCGATCGCCTCGAGGATTCTGCCGCGTGCTATCGTTCTGTCTCGGTCTAGCAAATGGCAGTTTTAAGCGACAGAAAGAGAAAAGGCGACGGAAAAAGGCGATTCCGTGCTGCCAGATGAGGTCCAACCCCTATACTTACTATTTTTTTTAAATCGCATTGTCTTCCTTAATCCATAAGATTTGGAACCTATTACTAATTTATATACCTACAATTCCTAAATAAATGTCAAAATATTTAATTTTAATCAACAACATCATCATCACCCGAAAGACGTCCACTGTTGAACAAAGGCCTCCCCCTTAGAACGCCTCAATGAACGACAGTTTGCCAATTGCATCCACCGGTTGCCCGCAATTCTAACGATATTGTCGGTCCACCTGGTGGGAGGCCTGACAACGCTGCGTTTTCCAGTTCGTGGTCGCCAGTCACCTTTCTTCCCCAGTGATTATCAGTTCTTCGTGCGATATGGCCTGCCCATTGCCACTTCAACTTGCATATTCTTCGAGCTATGTCGGTGACTCAAGTTCTTTGGCGAATTTCCGTACTCCGGATCCTGTCGCGCAAAGAAACCCCGATCTCTCTCCATAGCTCGTTGAGTGACTCTGAGCCTCTCCAAAAGGTAATTTTAATACGTCGGTAATAAAGTCATTCATCTGTGTTCCGTAATGAAGTCGAGTACGATGTTTAAAAGGCAATTTTCCTGTATACCAACATTACACATCAGACGCAACGACGGAAAACAAATTTTTAATTTGGGCCTCCATAAATAACTCGTCTTGTACTTAAATATTGTAAAGCTTTTGATATCTTTCGAAGAGTTTTTTGATTAATGTGTTTTTTAGTTATGTTTATGTGTACAACCTTTTTTTTAGGACGTACTGGATATGAGAATTCACAATTATTTATATTTCTGGACTTTGTGGTTTTTTAACAATTGATAACTTTCCATACTGTTGTGTTGGAAAGTTACATTATTTAGTATATTGGTGGGTTTCTAATGATAAGTAATGTACAATACAATAGTTTTAATTTAAGTAAAGTTTATTAGATATTTAATTTTAAAATAATACGTATTTACAACTCTTTTCATGTCAATACTAACACTATGGACATCAAGGTCTGCAAATAAAGTATCTATTATTAATATAATACGCACATCGAAAGGTCATTGGTGCGTGCCGGGGTTCGAACACACCACAAATATATATAGGGTAACAAAAGAATGAAAACTATCACAACATGTATTAAAATTCACTCAATATATTAACATGAAATTGGGTCAAGGCTCAAGCAACAAATATAAATAATATATTATGTACTAAGCCGCGATTTAATTCCAACAATGGAATTTCAACAAACAAAAGATTCAAAAGAAGATAGTTGTGGTTTTTGTCGCAGACCGAGTCTTTTTTGTTTAACCCTCCGGCCGCCGAGCGCTTTCAAAAACGGCTTTTGTTGATAAACGCCCGCATGGTTCAATTTTTAATATTAAAAGTCGTAATATTACTGTACTGCGGGTGAATTGATTACGTAAGTGCGAACTGAAATATGTCCGTATTTTTGTTTAAATAAAGGTTATTTGCGTGACTCTTGTAAATTAAACTTACTTGTTTGATTAAGGCCGTTCCTTTTGTTGATATTTACATAGTAGGACCGTTATCTTTGACTATTAATAACAAAAACAAATAAACACCTTTATTAACAAAATATTTTTTTATATTTACTAAAACCGTTGGTTCGGTACAGAAATAGTTTTATCTTGTAAAAAAACTAAAATATTTTATAAACACGAATTTCTTTTGACTCATTACGTACAAAGTAAGAAGCATAAGGTTTTAATTAGTAACTACCTACTTAGTTTAATTAAACAATTTTTAAGCCATTACATCGATTTAATAGTATCAAAATTAACTATCGTTAACATAATCAGTGAAGCCCGATTAAAGTAGCATAATACAAACTATTTACGTCTTAAAATGCAAAGACGAGTAAAAACTCAAAGCAAAATTAGGACAAGCCATGAAGAGATCTGTAAATCGTCGGTCGTTACATCTAAACGAGCGATTTACTCGCAGGAGTGGGCAATAAAATCACAAGAAAATCTCGTCAGTCTTATTAAAGAGACCCTCTTGGTCATTACTCTGTTTTGGCGGAAAATTAAATGACTTTGATATCTTTTTGTACAGGACGTTTGGACTTGTTTTATGACAACAGCTGTATGCGATGATAAAAACTGACGTTTCTTGCTGTGCGCTGACACTTTTGATTAAATTCGCCGCCCGGGGGTTAAGTGGAAAATTCCAGTGTATTTATTTTAAACTTTAAGTTTGTATGGCGTGCAGTATTTGAGGGTTGATTTATGATGATTCTTTCTCAACGATATACAAGGTGTTATATATTTATTCTTTTGAATTTCCGATTAATAGGTTTAAAGTGATAATTTCTTATGAGAGGGTAAACTGCTTCGTAACGTAACGCGTTACGGTGCCATTATGTCTGGCTTCCCATTCTCTCACGCATACATACATCATTAGATTATTTGAAGTTATCACTTGTGTCGAGCGTCCCGAGACGCACACGTTTTTTTGAAATAGAGGCACTACAAAAATGGCAAAATGCTTGGCTTATAAAATGAAAAATATATGGAATAGTATACATTACGTAATTTCATACATTTTCATTCTATTCAATTTATATTTGTCTAACGTTTTGCCTCTTCTCTAGAGTCCAGGTTCTTCACTTTACTCGTTTTCTTTGCAACACGGAAGGGAATTGCGTATAAATTCATCCCCTACAGATTCATCATCATCATAAGCCAGTTTACGTTTACTGTTGAACAAAGGAATCTCAGATTACGTTAGATAAATGTGGATGAAGGGAAATCCGTGTTCTCACTTAAAAATAAAATTGCTAAACAAATTCGTTCCTAAACTACCGAAATGCAAGTGGCTTTTCAAAACCTGGCTCCTTCATGCCACTTCTCCCCTAAATAAACGTGAGCTCAACTAAATTTTAGCTTACAACAATAAATGGTGATAAATCACGATGATATTAAGGGTAGATTCTTCCGTGAATGTAACAAAAAGTTGATGTGAATCGCCCTGGATTCTCCCGGCCATTTGACACGCAATTTTATGAGGCCGTATCAATAAAACGAATTCATGAACGCTCGTATTGTCGAACATTGCTTTCAAAGCGTTCTTTAGCTGTTGTAACTATAAGGATTAAGGTATATTTTATCGTTTAATAACACAAAAAGGGTATTTATTTGATTTTTTATGAAATTGTAATATAATATTTTTGTGATTTTTAAAAAAATTGAATTTGGTTTGTTTATACATTTAATTTTATAGGTATCAATAATAAATAAATTAGGTAATAATTCTATGTAATATTCGCATCATAATGTGTGTCTAAAATGACCAATCTGCGTGGTATTATGACGAGTCATCTCTTCCCTGGGTATTTGCCCAACAATGAGACACCTCAAGATGGTATGATGGTATATAATTTATTTTTAAGAAATTACTAGTATACTGTGAGAAACACTGTGTCACAAAGTAATAATGTGTTATAATTCCGATTCCAAAAGCGAACGAAATACTAAATTTGTCAAGCAATAAACTTCATGCACAAATGTCTGATTTACGACCACTTCGGTTGTTTCTCTAATAAAGGAAAATCCCAGGCATCTACAATAAAATACATTCCAATCTTCACCCTATTTACAAGTACCCACATCAAGTTGTGACGTCATAACAACGACTTACTTAACTGGGCCATTAAAACGCAAATAATACTTGACAGTTTAACGGAATAAAGCCAAACGATATTTGACAATGGCTCCGAGGATAACGATGCAAAGGATTCTCCGTTGAGATGTCTATTGTATAGCCAGCTGCACCTCAAAGGTATTCAATCTGCCTCGGAAGGCTTTGGAAGAATACATTTTGCCTTCACACTGGCTGTAACACGCGAATATGAGTACTTGTGTTATGTTTGAGATATTCAAAGTACCGCATGAACTTTTGCGCTGGCTGCAAGTTTATTTAAAACTAGCTTTTGCCCGCGGCTTCGTTCGTGTTAAGAAGCCTATGTCCTTTCTTGGATCTTGAACTTTTTACAAGCCAAATTTCATCGAAATCTGTCCAGCGGTTTAGTCGTGAAAGCATAACAGACAGAGTTACTTTCACAATTATAATATTATATAGTTATGGATATCGTTACGGTTTTAGTCGCGCCGCATCAAAATAAAATTGTCACTAATCGACGAGTGATTTCGAAAAGGCTCTCCTCTAATATTTTTATATTGAACTATGCACGCGTACCTAAGATCCAAATTTTACGAGTAGTTTTATGGTAGAAGTCCAAATAATAGACCCAATAATTTTGCAGCCAAGCCGTGATGTTTGTCATAATAATTGTAATGTAATTATAGGTACATTGGTCTCATTATTGTAATGTAATTTAAAGTGTACCAATGTATACAGTGTACTTATTTACCTTTAAGTCATCAAAGGAATAAATGAACTAAAGTAATGCACAATTAACCTCGGCCATACCACTTCACACAAGCTTCAGTCTCAACAACACTCAAAATTAAATTACATTGTCCAATATAATAATAATTTCGGTAAATTATTTTTAAAATAAAGACGGCCATATCAGTGCAATCATTTCACAGTGTCCCTATAAAATGGTGGCCATATTTTCAGAAGCGTTTTCATTAATCAAATATTACCAGTGCGGTAAATGTCTGTATTTAATTGGCTCAGTTTTATCATTAAAACAACACCTGTTACCGTGAATGATGCAATGGCTTTTTCTTTTTTAATTTCACTATACGACCATTTGTTTCGAGTCCGCGAGTTTGTGCTAGTGAGATTTATGTTTGCAAGTGTAATATTGTTGGAAATTATGCCCGGTTATGTAGTACATGCGTACAAGTACATGTAATTTATTGCTGACTATAAAATGATAATAATATATTTACTGTATTTATAGACCAAATCATTTTATGTAGTTGTGGAGGAAGGGATGCGGAGTTCCTCCAACGAAAAGGGAAGATCTTCCAACCAGTGTGCCTGGTGGGCCGCGGCGCCCCACTTCTCAACTCGGGGCGGCTGTGTATATTCTAGCGAATGTGATTACTTCGCTAGCGCGATGCAGGATTAGCTACGTCACTCGTCCTTCGACGTGTAGATGTCGCTACATAGTATCCATATTTCTCAATAGTCCTGCTCCTTCTGGGGACTAATATGGCTGGTCTTTTATAGAGCAGCTGTGTGTTGTCCCTAGCTGGATGTCCTATTCCTTGAGGAGTTCACTGTCGAAAAAATGCCGATATATATTTTTTTTTTGAAACTATCTAAATTAAATATTTCTAGTACCTAAGTAATTAATAGTTGGTATTTACGTCTTGATTGTTTCAAATTCTCTATACAACGTCTCCCTAATATTAGGAAGGGGAAAGTTTGTGTATGTTTCTTATCTTTTTTCGCTTAAACGACTTGACCGATTTTAATAAAATTTGGCTTGAAGGTCGCTGATACCCTGGATTACATATAGACTTTAGGCTATAGGCCATAGGCTAGCTTTTATTCCGAAAAATGCAGCGGGGAACACCACAGTGCGCAGCTAGTTGTTCATCATTTTCACATTCGATGGAAAGTCCAATAATTTTGTAGGTGGGTATTATTACATGGAGCTAAACAATTGCTAAGATAGAAAGCATTTGTATAAATAATAAAACAGTTGTCAAAACTACAAAATGTGTATGGGGAATATATCTCCATCAAAATAGATTATTATCTAATATTCTTCCTTCTTATATCAGTTGTTGACTAAAATTAATTAATTGTATACAACGAACATAACGTTATGCGTGTATGCCCCGAAGCGGTAGGCAGAAGTGTACCTATACTCTATAGTAGCTTCTCCCATATTTCGCAAGTTTTGTTATAAGTACCAATGTACTAGGCGGCGAGCCTATTATCATCAGATCGGCACAAATCCAGACTTCGTGCTGCTAGTGAGAATTACCTAATGGAAGATCGCAGTAACTCTTTGCCAGATTCGGGATTCGAACTCAGAACCTCATGCTAAGCAGTCGTTCTTAGCAAACACTAGACCAGCCCATAAGGCAGTTTATGAAATGAAATGTTTACTTCACACACTTTTATATATACTGTGTATTCTTTCCAAAAAAAATATTAAACCTTTTTAGAAATAGCTACTTTTGGCTAAGATTAAAAAAAATGGTATACCAAAATTTACGCTCGATTAAGCTCCATTTTAAACCTAAAAACATTGCAGTAAGAGTCTCTTTACAAGCTCGCCTGCTGTAAAATGACACACATAAATTACATGCAGGCAAAAGAGAAAACAGTTTGGAATATTGCACAAACAAGTTGCATTTTAAGTAGCGGACCAGACCTTTACCAGCTACAAATAGCATAATCACCAAATTCCAAAAGATAAAGCGTTGCGGAACTAGATAGTCGTATAAATCCCGGACAATGCGCACCATTAGTCGAGCGGGCAATCATACAAGATTAATCGTGTAAAACGCTGCGTATCCTAAATCACTGAATGTATGTATGGTCTGGTCCGGCGAATATGGTTCGATATGCTAACTTATTGGTTTGGTCGCCTGTTGGAAGCTGTCAAATCATTCATGGTACGCACTGTGGGGTTTCATCGTTGTGTATGTCAGTCATCAGGTTATATTACGTACGTAATGCTGGTGTTAAGGGCATCTACAGGCTGTTACTTTATGTACTTTAGGCCATTAATTTTGCCTAGTGATATCCGGCCTAGAATGGTCCACCCTATTTCCTTCCGTGGGTGTCGTAAGAAGCGACTAAGGGACAATCCAGAAGATAGGCAGCAGCGTCTTCTTTAACTTCACCATCAATACTGCGATCACCAAGCCGCTTGCCAAGCGTGGCGATTATGGCAACCCCTCCCTTTACCTAAGGGGAAGGTCTTTTATCGTCAGTGGACGTCTTACGGCTGATGATGCCAATGCCTAGTTGTGTTGTGATTGGTTACACGGATTACGATGGAAAAAATACCAGCCTATTACTATCCCACTGCATGACGAAAACCTTTCGCATATATAGAAGAATAGGAAGCTTATAATACTAATTTACTCGGTACTTTTAACATTAAACCTGCGATGTAATACGATATGTTCGGATATTCGTAACCACGGCGTTCACAGTGCCTGTGATTCAACATGATCAATGCTATCACGAACCAGCTTATCTTCACCGTTCGTCTGAATTAAATGTAGTGACTGAACCTAATGGGCGCTTTACCCGATCGCTCTGATAGACTGGGCGGGACGTATGCTGCCGACGTTTGATAGAATATCAATTACTTGCTCTCGAAATACGATGGCACCAGTCGCAGCACGCCTTTGCTAACCACGGTACGCATAAGAACCTACGAATTTTTAAATTTAAAGTAAGATAACTTAACAAAACATTCACTCGTGTGATGTTCATTATACCTATAATAATAATTTGTATTATTTTTTTCTTCCTCAAAGGTGTCTTACAGCTATATTTTTATATAATTATAAGTTAGACCAACTGTGTGCCAACCTGCAGTGAGCTAGCGTGGTGATCAATGCTTAATCCTTCTCCATACGAGAAGAGGCCTTTGCCCTGCAGTGCGACAGTTATAGGCTGTTATTATTAAAAGTTAGACAGCCTTTGAGTGGAACTGCTATCTGCCCTAGACGACCCTGTAACTGGGCCCCCAATCAAACAGCGATAACATTACATAAAACAATAGGTAAACACTCAACTTATATTACGTATAATAATATACTGATAAATACGTCACTTTGAAATCTCAAGCTAATTCTTCACTGTCTGTAAGACAATGTTGAAGCACCATAGAACCCTACAGCGATTTAGGCGCCCAATAATGACGATTGAGTATAATTATTAATACGTCGACTGTGTAATAATTCAGCCTCGTATTACCTAATTTATACATCGGGAATTAATTAATTTGTAACAGGAGAGAGGTAATCTCAATAGCAGAAGCCGCCTTGTATAATTAGTCTAGGATGAAATTAACTATAGGTAGGTACTTGACAAGCATTGATTTTTATTGAAATAGAAATTCTAGGCGAATAACTTGTTTTTGTATCATATTCTATTTCGTATTAACATAGGATCAGATTTTCTGCGGTAAAATTATTGAGATAAGGCCGCAGACTACTTGTAACGGCGTGTGTTTGGCGCAGATTGGATTCCCTCTGAGGACTAAACATTATTATGGTGTACTGATTTTTGGTATTTACTACCCTTAACTCGGTGTGACAATCCCCTTTCCTCCGGGTGTCGTAAGAGACGACTAAAGGATATTCCGGGGGTCAGGCTGCAGCTTTCTCCTGTGTAGGTATCGTTGCTTACCCACCTGCCCAGCGTGGTAACTGTGGACAAAACCCCATGAAGAGTAGCCAAAGCAAGCGGGCCCCAGTTCTCGGCCACTACTATTCCAGGTAACTGGTAGTGTCTGGGTGGCGACAACGAGAGCGGGCCTTGTGACGTATCCTGGAGGTAGTCTACATTCAGCAGTGGACTGCAATAGGCTGATGTAAGGTGATGAACCCAGTGTGGGAAAACGTTTAAAGCAATCGTGTAAAAAAGAATGGGAGACAGATGAATGTAAGAGAATCAACAGTACACGGAAAACGAAACATACAAATACGCAAAATACTACCAACAGTTTGTTAACACTAATTGAGTTTGCCAATTTATAAATTACGTTTCAAAGCAGTTACGTTCCATTTACTGAGCCGCACAAAGGGACAAACATCAAACAATTAATTTTTGCTCAATTCCCGCCATATTGAATTTCATGGAAGTTCCAATTACAAATGAATCGATGGGAAGTTCTTTATTGTACATTTTATTTGCTGTAATTGGGGTAGTATCAATGTCACGCCAAAAGTTACCTGTATTTGTGGTTAATTAGAATAATATAAAACTAATAGTTGACAATAGTTAAGGGTCTTGCGGTTTTTCGATTGGTGGGTGCTTTGTAAGGCGGCTCCGGCTGCCATCAGATCTTTTTCAGTCCATACTAGTTAGTAAAACTCTACGATTTTTATTGACGGAAATTGACTTGAAGATAATATCATAAACATAACATAACATCACGCCTGTATTCCTCGAAGGTGTAGGCAGAGGTATGCAAATAGTATACCCACATTTCGCCGGTTATGTTTTTTAGGTCCCAATGTAATAGGGGGCGAGCCTATAGCCATCAGCCGGGCACAAATCCAGATTCCGTGATGCTACTGAGAATTACCTAATGGAATAACCCAGTAACACTTTGCTCGACCCGGGATTCGAACCCAGGACCTCGTGCTCAGCAGTAGCGCTTATTAACCACTAGACCAACGATGCCGTCATTAAAGATAAAAATAAGTCAAATACTAACTCGAAGGTTAGTACCTAATTTCATAATTATTTGGCACATAGTTTTGGTATCTTCTATCTCAACATAGTTGATTCTTTATCCATGTGCTGTACGTAGCGTCCATAAGACTTTTATTTTTGTTTTAGCTATAAAGTAAATGGAGCATGATGATAAATATTATGTACAGTTTATGACCTCACCTATACGTCCTTGGAAGCCATTGCCATGAAAATGTAAATAGATTCTTCATCATCATCATCATCATCATCAGCCGGAAGACGTCCACTGCTGAACAAAGGCCTCCCCCTTAGAACGCCATAAAGAACGACAGCTTGCCAATTCCATCCACCGGTTGCCCGCAATTCTGACGATATCGTCGGTCCATCTGGTGGGAGGCCTGCCAACGCTGCGTCTTCCGGTTCGTGGTCGCCACTCGAGAACCTTTCTTCCCCAGCGGTTATCGGTTCTTCGAGCGATATGGCCTGCCCATTGCCACTTCAACTTGCATATTCTTCGAGCTATGTCGGTAACTCTAGTTCTTTGGCGAATTTCCGTATTCCGGATCCTGTCGCGCAAAGAAACCCCGAGCATAGCTCTCTCCATAGCTCGTTGAGTGACTCTGAGCCTCTCCAAAAGGAGGACCGTTAGCGACCACGTCAATAGATTCTTAGATTTCTACAAATATTATAAACGCGAAAGTTTGTGAGTATAGATGGATGTTTGTTACTCTGTCTTTCACCTTAGAAGTACTGAATGGATTATAATGAAATTTCGTATGGAGGTAGCTGACACTGTGAATTAACACGCGCTACTTTTTCTCCCGAAAAAATGTAGCGGGTAACACCGCGGGGCGCAGCTAGTAAATCATAAATACAAGTCTTTCTCGTAATATCTTTGTTACATTTACCAACATTATCATTATCGCAAACAAGGCGACCAAGTATGAATTCCTCGGTAAGATTTGGTCCAACTTTTTAGTTAGTGCTTTTATCGAAAAATGCTGTGCGATTTCAAGTACTTATAGCTATAATATAATTATATTATGAGATATAAAAGAATATAATATTATCTAAGAAAGTCCATCAGCAAGATCCGTAGATACTTCCAGCTCCTCAAAGAAGTTAGAACGCATTCGTAATAAGGAACCCTGTTAAATACCTCAGCTGACTATCATGCCATAAAACTCTTCTAAAGAAAGCTAGTATCCAAGTCACCTACAAAAGCCATAAAAGACAGTTCTCTTTTGAAAGGAACTAGATAATATAGCGTTAAAAGTGTTCTGCGATATAAAAGCAGAACTTTATCAATGACTGCACTACAATGGCCGGTAGAGTTCCGTGGCCATATAAAGAATAAATAACTAGATTCCCTGAACTACTTTTCTACGAGTAAAAGAGGTTGATGTGTGTTTATTTTTTGAGCATGTATACTCACCGCTGCTTGCTGTTTACATGTACATAACATCACGCCTGTATTCCCCGATTTCCCCCACTTCGCAGATTTCTTCTTATAAACTAGATGTTTTTTATAGAGATATTACCTCATATTTCAGGTTTCAAACAGTCATCTGTTGAGAAGTAATCAAGCTTGTAAAGCTTCGGGTCTCCAGAACACCGATACAATTCATCATAATGTTGGAACATACTGTCAAAAAACATACAAATAAATGTGACGACAATACCATCAACATTAGACAAACCTTTTATCTTAGTTCAAAAGAAACATACCTACTTTGCATACAACGGAAATAGCGTGTAGCTGTATTATTACGTAAATTGTATGTTTCAAGTACATTGGATTTCGTATGCTCACACATTACTGAGAGGAACATTCTGAGGGTTTTGCGTGACTGTAATACACTATGCATTATAATGGAGTTGGAAGAAGATGGTATAAATATAACGTAATGGGCACTCACCGTATTTCTTGGCAAAATTATAGGCACCCCTTTTCGCACTTACAGGTAAGGTGAATTAAGAATTACGTTATTCCGTGTCAATTTAATGGCAAGAAGCGTTATTTAAGATTTGGCTCTGTGCTCACTGGTTATGGCAATATTTGAGAAGTATAGTAACTTCTTTCTTTCTGTTCCTCTCCAATTACTGGAGGTCAGACATCAGCTTTGAATATTTCTCTTTGTCTTTGGCGAGGTAAAACAATTCTTCGGCGCTTGTGACTAAGGTTAACTTTGCTGTTCAGTAAAACATAAATTTTAGGCGGCACCAAAGAGCCTGCAGCCGAGAATAGGGGAGAGAGTGGAGCTTGTTTTTAAGTTACACAACATAGATAAACATAACATCACGCGCATTATATTCCTCGAAGGGGTAGCCAGAGGTACACATAGTAAACCCACATTTCGCCAGTTATGTTATAGGTCCCAACGTAGGAGACATGCTTACTGCAATCATCCGGACACAAATCCAGACTCTGTGCTGCAGCAGGGAATTACCTAATGAAAACAACAACAAGCAACAATTTTGCCCAACCTGGGTTCTAAACCTAGGACCACACTTTGCCCGACGTCATGTTCGGCTGTTGCACTTAACAACCAATAGACCAATGGAGTTAAAGTTTTAATGACTACATTATTATCTAACTTACAGCAATTATGTGAATATTACCCGTATCCTTAAGCGACTAGATACACCACGATATTTCTCTATAAACTTCTACAAAATATACTAAATAACAACAGCTCTATAAATAACTGAATTCAACATTGGAAAATCTTAAGATACAACAAAAATACTCACTTGTCAACAGTTTTCTTCAAAGACTTTGTGGGAAATACAAAGCTGAAAGGCCAAGAGTTGTTTTGGGAGCTCTCGGGGCACATACAAAGCCTTTTTGGTGGAGCAGTAGAGATCAAGCTCTCAACTATTCTGTGGGCTTGGTACAATTTAATGCTTGTATGAAGGTTAGGGGTGTAAAAATAAACTATTATTGATTAAAAGTACTACAAATGGGAGTTTAGCTTCGATTCATATTTTTAGAAAATAGGTATCTTCCAAATGCGATGTTAATCGAGAGCTTATTATCAATCCTAAAAAGCGGACTAAAAAATTTCGTAGCTGAAATTTAAATTGCAATAGTCTATCAAAATTGTGGTTTCTCCTTCTGACGTTTGTTATAATATATTATAAATTATATGTAAGTACACTGTACAGCCTGCTTTAAAATATTTATATTTTTATACCGTTTTAAAAAGATAATATTATACTAAAACTTAATTATTTAATTAAAACATAAAAATAACAATCTCTTTTGCGTGTTTCAGGTAATTACACCACACACCTTAATTGGTAAGTACAACAATATTAATTAAAAGAAAACTGTCTCTTTTAACATTAATTTAACACCACTCGCGCCGGCCGCGACGACTCAACGTGCCTATCTGTCTTACGAAAAAACAGCAAGAGACATTGTGCTCGAATTTATCTAAAAGAAGTGAAAAATTCTCGTGTTGGGGCCCCCTGTGTTGAACGAATAAACACTTGAAGAGTGCTCTGAATAAATTGAATTGGAATCGGAAATACTTTGTCAAGTTACTGCTGGCTCCTAGACTATTTGTGATACAATGCTTGTTCTTTGTAATCTTGAAAAAAGGTTCAGTGTACTTTAGGATTTCGTATGACAATGACGTTGTACTCGAATGAAGAGTGTTTGCCCACGATTTTTCCTGGCTCTGTGGATTTTACTGGGAGAATTCAATTTAGTGATGTAGTGTTTTTGATCGACTGCCATTGGAAGGTTTTAGTCGATATTTTCTTAGAAATTTCTACCTGTTGCGGACAACTGTCAGAGAATCATATTTTCCAGTAACCTAAATATCAAATAACGAAAGTAGGCTATCATTTTTGATTTGTATACTTGTTTGTACTTTGTCAAGTTACTGCTGGCTCCTAGACTATTTGTGATACAATGCTTGTTCTTTGTAATCTTGAAAAAAGGTTCAGTGTACTTTAGGATTTCGTATGACAATGACGTTGTACTCGAATGAAGAGTGTTTGCCCACGATTTTTACCTGGCTCTGTGGATTTTACTGGGAGAATTCAATTTAGTGATGTAGTGTTTTTGATCGACTGCCATTGGAAGGTTTTAGTCGATATTTTCTAAGAAATGTCTACCTGTTGCGGACAACTGTCAGACATATTTCCCAGTAACCTAAATATCAAATAACGAAAGTAGGCTATCATTTTTGATTTGTATAGTTTTATAAATTGTTTCTCTTAACCTAACTTAACAAATTTTAATCCTTTATAAACATCTGTCACGTTAAATAAAATCGTTACGCAAATCTTAATTCAAAACGTAAAGCTTCACATTTAACAATAACAAGTTGTATCTGTCATTTTTGACATTTACGTGAAAATAACAACGTTTAAATAGAGGGCAAGGAAACGTTTAATTGGAATGAGAAGGAATCTCGTCATACAGCCTGGCAAAGTCGTAAACTTAATGTCTCGCTGTCAGCGCCTTTGAATTGAGTTATCGTTTGATAAACGGGCGTTAATGGGTCTGTTGGCTGAGCGCACAAGTTCGTAGTCCTGTCAGAAAACTACCATCTCTATATTCTAAGTATACTTAAGTAAACCGTGCTTACTCACAGTTAATATAAAAGCATTTAATTATAGTGGTCAGTGTTTTATGCATTGCGAAAATGGTTAATGATGTTTGAAGCAAAAATTAAAATATAACCCGGTTACGAAACAAAAAATTTGCTAACAACTCTTCTATTCTTGGTTTATTTCCCTTTTTACACACATAATACCTACCTACTTAAGATTCTTTCAAACTAACCCACTAAGAATGTTAGCGTCATAATTTTTTTACTGAGATTACATTGAATATATCTTCATAAACCTCTCATAAGACATAATATAATACCAGCATATTTCAAAGCGGATAATTACTTATATACGTCGTCAAAGAATATTAAATACCAATGTAGTCTCAATGTAAAAACAATTCAGTGAATTACTAAAGAGAGAGAGAGATATATATTTAAAATAATCATATTATTATTACTGAAATCGCTTGTAATTACGGCCGACACACCCGTTGATGCATAAAGACCCAAAGTAAGCAGTTCCCTGTCAATTACTGTCAACGAGTGTTTAATTAAATGTCAACCGTACAGAAATAACTTCTCAGTGTTTAAATAATACCTACACCAAAGAATATAAACAGAGTTCCTACTCTGAGCGGTTTGGTAATATTTTGTGTATTATATCAATACACTACCTAAGCCCCGCGGTGTTACCCGCTACATTTTTTCGGGATAAAAAGTAGCCTATGTATTAATCCAGGGTGTCAGCTACATCCATATGAAATAGCTGTTTGAGCGAAGAGACGTAACAAACACACTCACAAACTTTCACCTTTATAATATTAGTGTGATTACATCTTATTGAATAATGTTCTCTAAACGAACTCTAGATTACAGCATAAATTGAGGACAATATTTCATATCCTAATTTTTCAGACAAAGCTCCGATGATAATAAAAAAAAACTGAATGAAACCTTTTCGACATACACTGCGTTACCGGAGCGCATTACAGAAATTAAAAAAAGAACTGTCATTGTTCCGTCGTCATATTTATTTTTAAATCAAGATGGCTGACGAGTACAAATAAGAGTATGTGTGTGGGTATAAGTTTACAATGTGTGTTTGGAGAAATAATTATGAGCGAAATAGATTTATAACACAGTTAGAGTTTTATGTAAGTCGTGGTGGCCTAGTGGCTAACATAACGGATTTGTATGCACAAGGTTGCAAGTTCAAGCCCGGGTAAGTACCTATAAATGTGACATTTTCAATGTTATACATACTTTCTTAGATATATCTAAGACCACTGACTAACGCTGACGAAAAACATCGTGTAGAAACCTGGATTTAATTATCTGATATCGCCAATCCGCAGTGAGCTAGCAGGATGATCAATGCTCAAACCTTCTCTATAGGACAAGAAGCCTTTTCCTGCAATGGTAGAATTATAGGAATTTCTGGCCACTGTTATGTACTACTGAGAATGAATCAAAAGTCAAATACCCTCATAAACTC
This sequence comes from Abrostola triplasia, assembly GCA_946251915.1. NCBI lineage: Eukaryota > Metazoa > Arthropoda > Insecta > Lepidoptera > Noctuidae > Abrostola > Abrostola triplasia. The sequence continues at coordinate 8,986,233 of OX276432.1, read as the reverse complement.
ACGATCTACCTAAAATACCAGCACCATTACCTACATGGTAAATGCATGTTTGTATCCGTCACACTGCTTTAATTTCCCTGTTATTGCTAAACAATTTTCGGTTCAATCTGCTCAATATTCATGATTAACTAAAAGAGCCGAAACCATTGTTCAAACTCGGATTGCGAGGCTATCTGTATAATTAAATCAACTATTCATACCACCCGATACTCTTGGACTCATGAAAAATGCAACACCGCAATTTGCGGGATGCCCCGATAGACGATAATTTTTGACGGTATACCGTGGAACAACGTGACACCATTATAGGTAATGCTGAAGAAATATTTAAACAGGATAATGGAATTATTTAATGCGTTTACCGCGCCGCACGTTTTTAGGGGTATCCACTTTTTATTATTCACAATATTGCGTCGTATTGACGGTATTATACGTCCGTGATCATCAGCTACGCATAGCTGATGATCAAGTGACGTGACAAGGCTAGAAGTCGGGTTTTCAGCTATTCAATTGTTTATTTTGTCTATCTCTATATCGTCGTTGATAGTCAAATACCGCGTAAGAAACAGTATTCAAAACTGCGAATGTACAAAAAAGCAAAAATGAAACTATTAAGAATATTGATTTTAAAAATTGTACCTACATTAGATTATAGAGAACGAAAAAGTTTTACACTCCGTAGAAATGCCGATTAGCTTTTATCTTTCGTGCACAATTAGCAAAAGTGCACATACGCGATATTTAACAATGTTAGTTACGCGGAATTGGACTATCAACGACGATATATCTTTTGATAGTATTAGCCAGCCTAAGCCAGATTATTTTCCAATTTGATTCTAGACAACCCAATCGAGGCTTTACCCGACAAAAGCACTGAACCCGACTTGAGAGACGTGCCTGCACTCATTACAGTAATTACTTTGCCCGTCGAATGGAGGCGGTATTAGGAAAATAGTTAGTATTTAAGCAAAGCTTTTCCAAAAGTTTTGAACTTTGTTACCAAGCTATTTTCATAATAAAATACTTTAACTACTTGTTAGTCCTATTACGTTATTATAATAGAAAATTCTCGTTTTCTTATAACAAAGTATATACTGCTTCGTATAATATGCTGAAGTTTTTGACCTGAAATACGTCATGCTATCATAATATTATACATACATACATAACATCACGACTGTATTCCCCGAAGGGGTAGGCAGAGGTGCACATATAGTACACCCACATTTCGCCAGTTATGTTTTTAGGTCCCAATGTAATAGGGGGCGAGCCTATTGCCATCAACCGGGCACAAATCCAGACTCCGTGCTGCTACTGAGAATTACCTAATGGAAAAACTCAGTAACACTTTGCCCGACCCGGGATTCGAACCCAGGACCTCGTGCTCAGCAGTCGTGCTTAGCAACCACTAGACCAACGAGGCAGTCCATCTACTATTAATCAATCAATCATACTATTATTGTTTTGTGTTTATGCGTGGCAGTATTTAAAAGCCGATTAAAAAAATTGTGGATTCTTAGTTCATCATCATCAGTCAGAACACGTCAACGTGTTGAACAAATGCCTTCCACTTAGAAGGCCACAATGAACGACAACTTGTCATTTGCATTTACCGCTAACCCGTATCTCTGTCGATATTGTCGGTCCACCTAGTGGGAGGCCTGCCAACGCTGCGTCTTCCGGTTCGTGGCTGCCGCAACTTGCATATTCTTTGAGCTATGTCGGTGACTCTAGTTTTTTAGCAAATTTCCGGGTTCCGGATCCTATCACCCAAAAAATCCCCGAGCATAGCTCTCTCCATAGCTCGTTGAGAGACTCTGAGCCTCTCCAAAAGGCCAATCCAGTTAGCGACCAAGTCTCGGAGTCATATGTCATCACTGGCAACACACACAGGTAAAAAACCTTCGTCTTGAGACACTGTGCAATTTTGGACGAAAAGATATCATTTAGTTTCCCTTAGATTCTTAGCTCGACCCGATTAATATTGTTTATAAAAAATCACCTCAACCAAACGTGAGTAAACAAACAAGCAGTTTACCTTACAACTCAAAGCAGTCATTATACATTCAGGAGAAGTATCAAGACTGCTATAAGTTGTAGGAAACTCACATAACCTGCTTTGTTTAAAAAGCATTTCAATGTTCAAAGTACCACGATCAGTGCATGAGAGATGTAAAGTATGTGCTGTCATGAATGTTTCATACAGAAAGGAGCTAGTGCGACCACGCCACTATTTATGCAATAACCGATATATAGAAGTATCTAGGCACAAGTAGTTATCATTCTGCCTCGAGCTATCGCAAGGGGGCGCGTTATGCAAATTGTGAATTGTTGTTGACTTAGCTCTGTATTTTAACTGGTGTTTTTGTGGCTATTGTATGTTTATTTATGAAGTTTAATACACTGAGTTATATTATGTCATCGTGTGCTTGCACTGTAAAACTGTTGAGTAATCGGTGAGTGTTACATTTGAATATATACGCATTTGGTTTTTGTGTGTATGGAAATTGAAATATGTTGGCAAATGCTACATTATTATTTTACTCTCTTATTTTAAGAGACAGGCTCTTGTCAGTGACGCAATCTCTGTGTTATGATCCGTGCCAAAGTTTTTACTTCGTGGTATATTTTCAAGTCAACTTTCTCACTAATTCTAGTTAAGGATTACATTTTAAAATACTCTCTAATCTTCTCCCTACTATCTCTTCCTCTTCTTCCTTAAATTTTTCCTTCTAATATTTGTATTTTGCATTGCAGACAAAACTAAATAGTTGAGCATTTTCCATGGCCTACAACGGATTTAAGACAAAACAATATGGATTTTTTTATTCAGCTGTATAAAATAGTTCCTATATGAGTGTATCAACATAAAAAGCGTATAGTTAATATAAAGCATGTAAAATATGCAACAGTAACGATCTTTGTAACGCTAGTAACACGTAATACAGTCCGCAAGTCACTTAAAACTTAGTCTGACTTTACGTATAAAGTGTCGAGAAACTTATGTTGCCGACGGTATAGAATACGCGTAAAAATAATATTACGGAAACACATGCAGTGAAACTTAGAAATGACTTCACGAGGAATATGTTAAGGCGAACAAATGGAAGTAGAGGAATATTATAGAAGGTGTTTTTAACTCCTAACTCTTACTTTTATTACACAAATTTCATAATACTAAACATAACATAACATCACGTCTGTATTCCCCAAAGGGGTAGGCAGAGGTGCACATACAGTACACTCTCATTTCGCCAGTTATGTTTTAGGTCCCAATGTAATAGAGGCCAAGCCTATTACCATCAACCGGGCTTAAATCCAGACTGCGTGCTGCTACTGAGAACTACCTAATGGAAACATCTGGTAACACTTTGCCTGACCCGGGATTCGAAACCAGGACCTCGTGCTCAGCAGTCGCGCTTAGCAACGACTAGACCAACGAGGCAGTCATTACAATACTAACACAAATTAAAAAAAAGTATACATAAATGGTTAAAAACCATCATAGTATTCTTACTTATCATGACAATTGGTAATGTGTCCAAAATACTGGCAGTATTGCCACGTGGAACTTTAGTCTGCAACTGTAGGAGTGTGCGCGCAAATGGTCTTTTAAACTGTCATATAAAGTAGCTTGTGACATTTTTTATTACCTAAGCTGTGTTTCTTCACCAAATATCCAGTCATCAAGAAACGAAATCTGATGTACAGTCGATGACGTAACCAAAGCACACAAGGATTGAGAGATGCCGTTACTTTCGCATAATTGGAGGGTAGAAGGATGTAGAATGTATAATTAATTGTTTTTGCTCGCGACTGTACAGTGTACAGCTACAGACATTGATGTCTTCGGTTACCTATAAACATTAAGCTTGCTCGACCGCAGGCAGAAACACTAAAAAACTTTACTTTTTTTTTATTAACCCTCAAAATGAAACGTGAGTGAACCATACATTGCCATTGACCGAAAGTACCATGTTTTATAGCGAGGTAAAGTTTCCTTCATCCGCTATAGAAAAACCCTAAAAATATCATTAATTAACCAAAAAGGCGGTGAAGGGTCAGACACCCGGGTTTAATTAACCTAGAGTTAGCCGGCTTTATTTTAACCTCAGACCAATTAATTATTTTTGGTCTTGAAGGAACTTTAGTGAATTTATGACCATCATTTATTTCGATGAGAGTTCGAAAATGAATTTGTCTCTTTTATCGTCGATTCTTTCATTAGACTGATGTGCATTTAATTCTATTATATACTTACTTACATAGGTATATATTTTGTCATTACTAAAATATAAATGGACTTTTCCAGAAAACCCTTCAGCTATGCTTTCCTGAAACACTAACATCATCTCGGATGTCATATCTCACGTTACCTCGCTATGTGAGTGTCGAATCACACCGCAGATTTAGAAGTGAGTTGGTATGACGTATGGCAGATCTGTATCTGTATACACCACTCCTGCAGTCACCATTAAGGTTGGCGGCTGCCTAACAGTTGCAAATTCAGTTGAGTAGTTAGATGGTTCAGTTACAAGCGCTTAATGCGCTTAAAGCGCTTCATGTTAGACGTAACCAATCTTTAATCATCATCAGCTTTTAAGTGACCCACAGCTGGGCATAATCCTCCTTCCCTAAACGCCACTGCTTCCTGTTTTGGGCCTTTTACATCCAGGTCTTTCTCTATACAACAACAAGATCATCAGTCCACCTTGCTATAGGTCCGCCAGGGGCTCTACAGAATCCTCTGGGCCACCACTCTGTTACGGTCTTACTACACCTGCCATGCACTAAATCTTGCCAAATGGCCTGCCCAAGTCCACTTGAGTTAAGTAATGTCTCTTACGTTTGCCACCTTCATCCTACGCCTGATATTGGTCTTTTAAGGTGTTGCCGAGCATGGAGCGCTCTATGGCCCTTGGTGCGACTCCCATGTTGTACATAGTCTCGTCAGTAACCAATCTTTAATCAGATTAAAACAAGATGACGTCATTATTTTGTACACAATGTATTGTTTTATTCAAGCATTTTTGTCTACCCATCAAACCGTACCATCGAAAATCGACTTTCACTCAAAAGATTACTTTTTAAATCTTATGAAAAGGGAAACCTCTTGAGTAAACCGTCCTTGCCTAATACAAAGCTGAAGTTTTATTAATATTAAAAACGGGAGCTTATTTTTACTAAGCATCCATTCTTTCTGGGTAGTCAATTAACTTGCATTATTATCGGACGGCGCCCTAATGGAATTCCTTTGCAAATATTCTAGAAACTTCTAACGCGAGCCATATTAAAATATTGTATGGTAGCTTCGTTTTCTCGGTTTGCGATATTGAATTAATGAGTTTAATGGTTACATAATAGTTGAATATACCAATTACTTTATAGAAGTAAGTATGTTTTTGCGGGTTCTTTTACTCGTATGAACAATACTTTTTAACCGAGTAATTAGATTCGATGTTTACTCCTTCACATGAACTAAAACCTTATGAATGACGACCTGATTAGCGCAGTGGCTAAGTGATTGGACTGCTGCGCTAAGGGTTGCGGGTTCGATTCCCGCACGGGGCAAAACTTTGTGCGACCCACAGATGTTTGCCCCGAGTCTGGATGTTTTTGTATGTGATATTTCATGTTTGTGAAACGCACCCACGACACAGGAGAAATTCCTAGTGTGAGGCGACGTTTTTTTTTTAAAAAGAAAAAAAAGAATGTTTAAGAGATCTATTATTAACAGGTTGCCCAATATAGTCATCGATGGGTTACCTTAAAACTCACAGACAAACATTGGGTGCTTAAATTATCTATAAGACCTTGATGTTATTTTATGAGATTTACCTATTTCCATCGACCGGATTTATACCCAGACTTCTACAGCAAGAAGTCTGGATCTGGATGGATGGTTTTAGGAGAATGACTTAAAGGAAAAACAACATTTCTCGACCTGGAATTCGAACCCAGGACTTCAAGCTCAGCAGCCACTCTTAGCAACCACTAGACCAACGAGGCAGTCGACTGTACGAAATCTCTTAAATATACCACTTTCGTAGGTATTTTCAAAGGAATCAGAAATGGAAACGACCAGCTCATAAATTGGGTTTGCCTATTAATTTAAACTTTATCTGAGACATTGCAGTAATTATCATGAACGTGACTTCTTAATAAGATAATGGGTCTGTATTATATGTTCCAAGCCTAACAATGAAATAAAAAGATTCAAAGGTCTAAAACGAATAGGTATGATGACACGATTTTCTTTCTGCAAAACTTTCATCTAAGTTGCTTATTTTAATCATAACTTAACCCCACGTTGAAACCAGGTTGTTCGTCAACCATACGATAAGAAAAAGATGCTCAGTTATCGAGCTTAGCGGCCACTAGACCAACGAGGTAGTCTACCATCAGGTCATCATCATCTTCGCCTAAAACCAAACTATATCTCACTATGAACGTTTATTAATGATTTGCGCCAAACTAATTACGCGGAACAATATCGGCATTTAGTTAGAACCAACTTGGGAGGTTGCAGTATCTAGTACAATTATTAGTTCAGAACTATGATCCTGAGACACAGTAATTATGGTTAACATCACTAACTTAACCGACTTGCTTCAACTTGAGCGTTTTGATGGTATAAACAATGTGTTTCCGTATGTCTATAATGTTGGCGGCTGGATTTGTGCCTACTGGCAATAGGCTGACCCCCTGTTACGTGGGACCTATTAAAATTTGCTGCTACTGAGAATTATCCTGAAAAAAGGCCAATAATACTGCCCGACCCGTGATTCATACCCAGGACCTCGACTCAGCAGTCGCGTTTAGCGACCACTAGACCAACGAGGCTACGAGCTAGGATTAACTTGAATTTATTTATTTTATTTCTAAGAAACCTAACGCCGCGCTGGTTTACTGGGGCCGTAAGTGTATTTACAAAAACAAATTTTACTTTCGTATTTACGCTTAAACAAGCAGACTCAAAACAAACAGAATGAAAATGTTTATTCTACGACTCGCAGATAATAAAAAGTGGAATGTAAAAATATTTTTTAAGGCTAAACGAAGTGGGAGCAAATCTGTGTAGTGAGTCGTAGACATACCCTTTATGGGAATGCAGGTAAATAGTAAATAGGTTGCTATCATTGGAATCTTTTTTGCTTCATCATCATCATTAGCTTATATCAGTCCACTGGACATAGACCTCTCCTATGGCACGCCACTGAGCTCGATCTTCGGCCCTCTTTTTTGCATATTATACCCTCATTTCTAACTGGGTTAGGTGGACCCCTTTGTTCTAGTGGTCGTGAAAGCTACTGCTGATCATAAGGTCCTAAGCTTGGTTCTAGGTTGGGTAAAATTTTATTACGTTTTCCATCAAGTGATTGCAGCATCATGTAAAGCAGTATAGAGTCTGGATTTGTACCCGGTTAATGGCTATAGGCGTGCCTCCAACTTAATTGGCCTAATGTGTGTGTACAACCATCTAGGCATACCCGTTATGTTTTTTTTTGTAGAGTAAGTGAATCGAAACTGTAACAACCCTAATTTGATCTACGTAACAGCCGTCCATCAGAACACTTCTTCCTTTTTTAGTAGGGTAGATGAACAACCTGGTGTCAGAGTTTAAACCGTCTATAGGCTTCTAACATGGCTTTACACAAGTTGAAAAATCTCTCAGGTGTGTCAGTTACCTCACGATGTATCCAATTCAGAACTCTAGCAAAGCATTTAATCCAAACTCAACACAGCTTTATACTTAGTAAATGACGTAAAGCAGCCACTAGAAACGCAGTTCACCGGCGAACGAATGAACGAACGGAATAATCGGAAATAATGACCGCAAAGAGCAAGCGAAGTGGATTTGTGCGAAAAATAAATCCTTGCAACAAGCCAGTATTGTGGATACGAGGTAGACCTGTCATTTGAACAAGCGGTACGAAGGATACCCTTTTGGACAGTTTATTTTCTTCAAAGCTGACTTCCACTTTAATAGAAAGTAGAAACGTTCTTAGAGATCTGTTCTTTATCAGTTTTAGTGGTATTTTACTGCATTCGGAGATCATGATTGTGTATTCGGTTTTTTTAATATTAAAAGATTAATTTTAATTGTGGTTTTGATGTTGTATCAAATACATTTTAATTTTTTAGTGACCGGCATTTGAAAGCTAATTCTTTTTTGACAGTTTCTCCTGTATCATGAGTGCGTCTCACAAACATGAAATATTACATACACAGACACCCAAAATCGGGACAAATATTTTCATATTTCACAAATTACTGTCCCGTGCAGTATTCGAAGCCGCAACCCTAAGCACAGCAGTCCAATCGCTTATCCACTAATTTAGTCATCAATATAAAAAAGGCATCCACAAACTCATGGTACTCAAAGTAATTAATCAAGTAGGTACTTAGTTTTTGTTGTACCTTCTTCAGGTGTTGGGTGCATGCTAAATATTCAGTCCAGTGTTATGAACTTCTCGAATAAGTGGCTAGAATTAACATCAGCGATGTGAAAAACTACGTACAAAACGTAGGCGGTTATTATGTAAATTTCTACTTAGCTTCGATTAAGTTATTTGCGTGAATTATACACTTTATAACAGCGGCAATTCCCACTTTTATTAATGGGGGTGTACCGTGATATTGGTGTTTAAACTTGGATAACTGATTGCCGAGATTATTTCGTTATACTTTTACTCCATTATGATAAAAGTTAAACTGTTCGGCTATTAACATTGTTATACTTAAGAGTTTATTCACACAGAGACCGAATTGTGTCGTGCAAGAATGTCTAAAAATAAGTTAGGCTTTTGAAACTATTTTTTTTCGTGAATCAATGGGAGGCAATAATTTTTCAAACGTGTGTAGGTTTCTGAACTCAATATATTTAATAAAACATCGTGTTTATTACGTACTTAACAAAATGCTGATTGTATCTGACCTCGATTTAGAATTGTTACAATTTGTAGCAATAAGTCCTCAACACTAAACACAACATAAAAGTGTAGTGCTTATACACCCATTTACTATTCGTATGTTCATAAAAAGGTGGTTTTATAAACTTTACTACCTTGGTTACATAGGTTATAACATCTATCCATCTAGGCATTAGATGACAACTTAATTGTTGTCATCTTTTAGAGCAATACCTAAGTTAAATGTAATGCTTCAATGCGATACAAAATTATTGTGATTTAACTGACTTCTAGGAAGTATGCCAGGATCGTAGCAAAATATGGAAATCCGTGGTCTCTACCTACCCCTTAGGGAAACAGGCGTGACTTTATGTATCTGTGTAACTGACTTCTAATAGAAGTTTGAGCACAAATGTTTTCATTGTAACAGAACGAATTCCAGACTCACAAAATGTAAATACACACAGGTTAAATCTAATTTCAATATAACTTCGGCTTAGAAGATCACATTCCCATTCAATTATATCTCTTTATTCAGTCCTCAAACCATACAAAATTCGAACTAAAAAACTCGGATATAAGCACTGGCTTCACGCTTATCATCATTCAGGGAGGAGTGGCTCTCAAACGCGTCGCGAAGAATTGACACCGACGGACGAAGGTTTTATTACCATTTTCAATTCGATTTATTATGCACCTACCGCTGTGAATACCAGATTTGTACATTTTGTACAAGCCCGGCTGTAAAGTCACGTCTAATGTACATAACAGTGAATTTGTACGGGCCGCTGTAAATATTTTATATGGGGAAACGTGTGGTTTTCGGAACTCCTAGTGTTTTGGTTTTGTAGAAATGTTTGAGTGTTCTTAATGCGGGTAAATGTTGACAATATAGCTTGGGTCATAGACTCAACATGTCAATCAAGTTGCCTAGAAGCTGTTACTTAATGTACCTATTATTATGGATAAATTATTTTGTTAATGATTTTTGGACTACACTGCCATACAAACCCTGTACTAAACTTTTGAATTTTTTTATCCTAAACCATAGAAGTTAGAGATTTAAAACAAAAAACATTTTATAGCAAATATTATCAGCTTTTAAAGTCATTTCAGTCATCACCAGCGTCAAAGTTATTGCTATTTTAAAAGTGTGATAGAATAATTTTGTTAAGGTATGACTACGCCTAAAATTACACTGATCTTTTGCTACATTCTAATACATCAAATTTAAGTGCAAGCAAGTTTAGTTTCTAGTTCAAAACACTATATAGCGTGGCCCAAAAGACTGCCTAACTTAAATGAGATTACGCAGGACATAGAATTACAGGACTTTGAAACTGTGTCACCAAAGTTGCCTTACATAAGTGCTTTATACTTACTCGTGTGAAATAAATACGTTATGGGTTTTATCAGCATTTTTTAGGATCTAGGACCCTAGTAATACAGCGCTGACAGGCCGTAAAGAAGATTGTGGATTGCACTAAATACACGCTGTCACTATTAAATGGGGACGGTACTATAAATAACGAAAGATTGAATAATAATTCAGGAAGACACGCTGCTTTTAAACGACTTCAAAAAGTAGGTAGATCTTGGTAATCTTAACACGTTAACTGTCCACTAAGTAAACACAATCGATGTGTACCATCAATATGTAGTGCGCTGGACAGTGAAAGGGTTGAGTTGGTATTTTTAGTTCTAGTTGTATCCGCCGTTATACCTAGACTTCACATGCAGACTACTAGTTACTAACCTTCTTCTTTCTCTTCCTGTCCAATTACTGGAGGTCGGACATCAGCTTTGAATATTTCTCTTTGTCCCTGGCGGCGGAAATACTAACGTATTACTAATCGATAAATAATAATTATGTAGCTACATGTTGGAAATGTGAACTCAAAACCACTGTATAATCAAAGCGCGTTCTGGATCAGACGAAGACGAACGAATCAATACTACCATTATCTTCGCTGCACATGTCAACAAAGACATCACAGAAAAAATATTCATATCCTAAATCCTTCAAAATCAGTTACTTCACGATCTCCGTTCACTTTATACGCTTTATCTTTGATAACCGGGATTGTTACGCCGAAGATGGGAATTGCGAAATGTTTGCTATCGCCGCCGGTGAACACTAACGTAACTGAGCATCGTAAATCTGTGATACAGTTTTGTAGACGCAGCTGAACTAGGAGTCTGTTATTATTTCAGCCGAGTGAACTGTGTTGGAATATTCTAGTCAGTTTTTCGTGTAATACTTTTAGTCTTTTCGATAAATAATATGCGATACTGACTTTTCATCGTCAAAAACTATGCCTGCCTTTACAATTTTAATTGTAATGTTTTGAAAATGTTAATTTTTGAACTTTGGTGAATAATATTTATCAGATTATTAGGATCAAATTAATTAGGTATTTCTTAAACCTTTTAGACCTTGTAGACTCCGGCTTTACTAAAGGTAGCACCCTTCCATACTCTATACTTGTAGGATATACCTATTAATGAATAAGGATTTTTTTAAAACTTTAAATTATTCAGTAAATGTGAAACAATTATTTTTATATAAATATTTTAGGTTTCTGAAATTCTGACCTATGAAATGCCTTGTAATAGTTACCACACTCATGAATCATTAACTCTTAATTTAATTGAAATAAAACTAGGTTAACGGATTCTATCGCGGTTTTAATTGTTTTTTTGGTCCCGTAAACCTAGTTTTATTTCAATGTGGTCTAATATTCGCGGTAGTGATAGAATTCACTTATTTCAAATTTAGGCTTTAGGGTTAGTTTTTGTACATGCGGTTCCATCGATAATATTATTAATTGATTCAATTAGGACATAATCAACATGAAAGCAAACGTCTGCTTGGCAACTACATGAAATTATTGTGTCATTTTATAAAACGGTTCGGAAGTACAGTTGAAATAAACTTGCGATAAATGTTATTCTGGTAAAATACTTTAACCGTTTACCTTTGACGTAGCATTCGCAAAAAATTCAGCATCAAATAACTTAGTTTACATCAAATATTCTCTGATGCGAGTGCAGCACAATTTTTAACTTTGCAATTTCCAAAAAATGCTACCAGGCTTCAGCGGAATAGCTTTGCCAAAACAACGAGCAAAACAATCTCTATTAAAATTTCACAAATCCCTCATATTTGAACAAAAGTCCATATTAACCTAAAGACTCACTTATAAACCCGTTACGCTTCAGCATTTTTTGTTGCATTTGCATTTCGTAAAAAACCGACGACAATCTAAACGACAATAAACGTCCCAGTTCTGCATTCATTTACAGCGGGGAAGTGTTGACGTTGGCGAAACAATGGCAGGACTCGCGCGCGTTCCCATCTCCAACTACACAATACATCGACGGTTATTCACCGCGACAGCAGGCTGGAGTCTATCTGTGCGACAATGGACATTGTGGTGTTCGATTCGTTCACCGTACAATTGTCAAGTGCTGCCAATCGCTTGGTTGCGTTCTAATTCAATAGTGTCCGATGCGAATAATAAAATACAGTTGCGTGGTTGTGAAAATGTACCGATGGGATTTATGATTATCTGTTGTTTTACTACGTTTTCAATATCATTATTAAAAAGCAAGAGTATTATTCGATATTTTATAAAGTTTTTCTGTTTTGGCTAGTTTTTAAAGTGATATAATTGGCCAGTTTTTAAATAAAATAAGAGCCTACTGCTCAATAACCGTAGGCTCATAGTTTTAGGTTAACAGATTTCATCATCATCATCATCCACAGCCTTCAATATCCCACTGCTGGGTATAAGCCTCCCTTAAACATCCACCGCGGTCCTGTGCCAGGACAGATTTATTATCTTTTAATTCCTGCCTTTCATAGGGGAGAAACGGAACTTGCCAAATAGTATTTTCGGTAGTTATTGGGAATCTTATATTTTTATAAGAACCAGTGAACCCGATAATACTATACATACATTGTTCTTAAAAAAAATGTGCCACTTTTATTTCTTAATACTCTTTTGTTTGTTTAATACCTTTTACATTTTCACAGTTCATTGACAATGTATTAAATACCGGGTTCTGTACTACTATTCATATAAAACATACTTAAATACATCGCGCCTGTATTCCCCGAAAGGGGTGAGCAGAGGTGCACATATAGTACGGCCACATTTCGCCAGTTATTTTTTCAGGTCCCATTGTAATAAACGCGCTTATCTCAGGAACTACTGGTTTGAATTAAAAAACTCATTTTGTGTTGGATAGTCTATTTATCGAGGACGGCTAAACATTCGGGTGCGGAAGCTAGTATATTATATTATGCCAGTATCAAATCTCCTAGATAATATGATTTAGATATTATCTTAATGTATGTAGCGCTGCATCGAACCTATAACTATAGGTATTGCAAATAAGTTCATTCACATGTTTTCTATTCGTATTAATCCACGGAACCCTACGAAAAAATACTAGCTATGTGGTATTTGTTCCGTAATGCAGATGTCAGGTGCAATATGCGGCGGCACCGATCCGCGAGATTGCCTCCCCAGTGGGTTCATATCGATGATATGCATTATCATACTACTGGTATTCGAATATCGACTGGGCCGGTTATTTTTGGAAACATTTCTAATATTTAGAACCAAATATAATTTGCCGAGTGGTATCCAGCCTAGAATTAAACAAGAACACCCCCTTTCCTTTGGTGGGTTTCATAAGAGGCGACTAAGAGAAAATCCAGAAGATGGGCAGTAGCGTCTTCTGTAACTGCGATCCCCAAGCCGCTTGCCAAGCATGGGGATTATGGCAACCTCCTCCCCCACTCCAAGGGGGAGGCCTTTATTTAACAATGGACTCGTTCCGGCTGATGATGATGATTTTATGCAAAACAGGAGAGCGGGCCTTGGGTCGTATCCTACGGGAGGCCTACATCCAGCAGTAGACTGCAATAGGCTAATGTGATGTGGCGACTATGAGTTTAAGTATAGTCATTACGAAAGTGAAGTAATCTAGATGGAAGAGCTGAATGACATCATCGTTTAGCTATGTTTCAGAAGGTTTTACGTAAGTTTCGCGTAAGTAAGTATTCTGTCACTGATCGACGGAATAACTCCACATGTCACAAGTTATAGGGAAATTAATGTAAGTCTCACTAACCTACTTAAAAAAGGTAGGTACCTAATGCAAAAAGGCGTAATAAATGTATACGCAAATAACAATTTACAAGAGCTTAACATGTAAGATAGAGAACATAAACAACTAGATGTATGTGGGTACGTTGTACGTAATCTCGTCGCCATTGGAAATTGAAAACCAATTTCCATCTTGCTTGCAATGACTGATTGAAGACTAGGAAGCTTAATATGTGCCATGTAATAGCACTGAATCTAGCGTCTGTGTATAGTAACTTGCAATATTTTTAACTTGTGACGGAATAATTGTTAAAGAAGTTGAGAATGTTGCGTTATTAAAAAATCTTCTTGGCTGCTGCATAGTAGGGACACAACTTCGATCAAAGAATGTCATATTTATCTCTTAGTCATATTTATGAAAAGAAAGGAAAGTTTATAAGTTGTGAATACCCACAATAAACCTACTGATATTTTAACTGCTAAAGTAACATTGATTGGTAATTGTATTTCTGCTACGGGCTACGGGGTACGAGCGCTCGCCCACTATTCAGAAATTTAGCAAAACGCTTAGTTGACTCTATGCGTTTCTAAAAGGATGGCGCATTGTTTTGCCAAAGAATCAGCTTTGCCATTCGATGTGGCAATGCTGCCAGTCTTTTTAGGCCTGTTACCAGGTTACATCGATAGGAATTAACATTATGATGCCCGTTAAAAGTTTATATTTGTGTAGGTACATTGTTTTTAATTTGTTTTGGATTCAAGCTGTAAAAATTGTGAAATATTTGTCATATTCACATAATTATTATTATTAAAATTAAATACGATAACCGTAAAAATATAATTTTGAACAACTCTTTCGACACGTCGACACTCGACATAGCTCAAGTCGACACGGCAGAAGAGGAAGAAAACAAAATGGAAGTAAGAATATAAATGTTATCTGCGAGAGTTATTAGGGTTTCCCCACAAAAGCACTATCTGTCTACGAAGGACCCAATTTGGGTACTTAACATAAAACTTATTTATACAGTTATTAGTGGTAACACTTTTAGGTCATTAAGGAGTCTAATCTTTAATGAGGCCTACTTAATTGAAATAATTGTCTTACCGACTGTGTAGGTATTTAGTGAGAATCATGGCAGGCACGGAGGACGGCTGAATGTGAGTATGATTTGTATAACTTACGCCTGCTCTTCTGTAAATTAAGAATTAATCACTTCTAAATTGATAAAAGCATGGACAACATGCAAAAATTACACAAAAAATATTTTAATGGTCTAAAAGCAACAGATGAAAACCATTTCCTTGAAATCAAAAGTCACTCAATCATCCTAGAACGTAAACGCAACTCAAACATTTGTAATTTTTGCGAGCTCAACAAAACGTCTGCTCCCTTCAACCCCTGCCATCACATCAACAATAATGATGATGAAAATCTGTGTTTTCACATTGAGGGTATAATTTCTACGAATACAAATTGTGTTGGTGTTAATTGCGGTTCTGTACATTGTAAGTAAGAGCGCCATTATCTGCTGTGCACAGTTCAACGCGTCGGGGGTAAATTGGCACGAAGTTGCTGCAACAAAGACAAGTTTGATTCAGAACTGTGTGATAACGTTCATGTAATTAGTGCTTCGTTATTGTTAGAATTATGTATTTATTTTTATTTATATATTTTGGTATATTTTATATTTATATTGGTGACTGCATGTAGACTCATGGTAAATACAAATTATAATAATTTCTTTCAATCATACAAGACTTTGTATTTCCCGAATGAGTCGGATTAGACGTATTTCTTTACGAGCAAACACCTTATTTAACTGCTTTTTGATTCATGAAAACAGTACCTAATAAGCCTAATACTATTTATTGAGACCACGCAATGTTTGTTGCCTCCAGATTATTTCCGAAGGAAGCAAATTGTATTTTCGAACCCTCCCACAAAATGATATTTTAGTTTTCCCAAAGCAGTATTATTCTACGTCTTTTGTAACAGTCAACACCTTCCTAATCTATAAGCCTTTAGTCTTGATATTTAAAGGGACAACGCCACAAGCCGACGTATTCAGTCAACTATAAACTCAGTTGATTGAGCAATGGCCCATGTTTTTGGTTTTTCATATTAGATCACACTTTAAGGCGAAACTTTGTATGTTTGTTACTTCTTCACGCTCAAACAGTTTGACAATTTTTGCTTGAATTTGGTATCGAGTTAGCTGACACCCTGGATAACATACCTAGACTATTTTTTTTTTTAAACGTCGCCCCACACTAGGAATTTCTCCTGTGTCGTGGGTGCGTTTCACAAACATGAAATATCACATACACAAACACCCAGACTCGGGACAAACATCAGTGGGTCGCACAAAGTTTTGCTCCGTGCGGGAATCGAACCCGCAACCCTTAGCGCAGCAGTCCAATCACTTAGCCACTGCGCTAATCAGGTCGTCTATTCTGAAAAAATGTAGCGGGTAACATCACGGGGCGCAGCTAGTACTATTATATTCTGTAACATTTCTTATGGAAGTTGACCCATTGATAATTGAAAAACCCTTACAAAGATTATCTTGTTACATTTCTGTGTATAAGATCATCGTAACCGCTCGTAGCTAGCAGTCGATCGATCAAGGATAACACACTTGCCTCTAGTAATATGACTGCTGTGTGGCGGTAAGATAGGCAACCGTTCCATATAGAATACTGATTAGACTGAAACCAGCATAGTTATGAGAAAGAATAACAGAATGGCAAAAACCTACATTGACAATCTCATCTGCAAATACATTAGGTACTTAATATACACAAACAAATTTCCTGTCTCTAACAATGTTCGATAAATTGATATGCCAGTATCAAAGGGTATATTCCAGTAAAAATAACAGAAATAATGACAAAGAAAGGAGATGTGCTCACTTTGAACTGAATCTGTGGTGAAAGGTGAGCTCGTTGATAGCAATACGAGGAAATATATTTTCTTTATTTTGTTTTTAGGCCTCTTGTATTGCGGTGTGGCTGACATGCTTATGTATGAACATTTTAATTTCATGTAAATGGTTTTTGTTTTAATTTATCTGGATTGATAAGCAGACGAGGGTTTGGCAGTAAAATTTCAGGGCTTATATCCCGAAGCCTTAATTTTGTATTATTGTAGTGTTATACATACATACTACTACCTTTGTCGTAATCAGTATTGCTGTCAGTATGTAGTCCGCCAACCATAACGCCAATTTTTAACCGACTTAAAAAAGAGGACGTTCCAAGTTCATCTGTATATATTTTTTTAATGTATGTTCAACGATTTCTCCGTCAAATATAAACGGATTTGAAAATCTTTTTTTTTGTTTGAAAGAATATACTCCCGAATTAGTTCCCTAATATTATTGCCGTGATCTGATAATGAACTTTGGAAGTATGGAACGGAACTCCTCATCAGATCATAGCAGAACTGTCGTAACAAGTAAGATATACAAAATTCTGAGGGGCACCACTGAAAACACAGAGTACAGATTCTATTATTTAGTAACAGAGTAAAATAAATAGAAATTTCTACATTATGAACCGTATGAACTAACTAAAACACTATCAAAATTGTCATTAATTAGATGGTTCTTTTGACCAGTTGTATGCCACAGCGTGTTCCAATCACAAAACTAGTCAAACCGTCGAATGGCTTTACTAGTTTTGTACTAACAACTTGGTTCCATTAAACGCCGAATGATTAGAATCTAGGCATTTCAATTGCGGCTGACACATTTTCAGGGTATAACTTTGAAGATCTGCCTCTGAAAGGGTTAGGTCCGAACCTCAATTACTTTGGGGTCGATTTTGTGTGAAGTTCCGTGTTAGCCAGACATGTTTGTAATGAGAATTTGTGGCAACGACGCGAGTTTAACTTATCTTTGCGTTTTGCTTGACGGGTGGACGAAGTTTCTGCAGCGACAATGGCAAAATTGTTATCGTGAAGCAACGCGAGTCGAAACTCACATAAAAGCTCTGGTATGGAGCGGTAATTTTATAGTAGTCGACTTTCCAGGTAACTCGCTTAAAGGAATTCTGGAACTTTGGCAGAGGGCATTAATCTTTAAATGCCTAAGACTTAGTCTTCGTTCGTTTAGGGATGAATTTTTTGATGCTTTTTAACTTTATATCTTTGTATATATTGTTTTTAAAACAAAAAAAAAACATAACATCACGCCTCTATTCCCCGAAGGGGTAGGCAGAGGTGCACATATAGTACACCCACATTTCGCCAGTTATGTTTTAGGTCCCAATGTAATAGGGGGCGAGCCTATTGTTTTTATTCTGTATTATATTTAAGTTGTAAATAGTTATAATAATACATGGAATCAATAAATTATAATAATGATTACTTTCATAGACACGACAAAAAAAATAGATGATCTGTGCTTCAATGTCTTCGTCGTCTTCTACCGTATCGACGTGAACTAATGCCGTTGAATAAAGATAAGCTAGTCAGCACGTTGGTAGTGCCACTGACCGGATTACCGTCTTTCTTAGAAGCTCTTTTAATGCCATCCAAGTTTAAATTAATATTGAACTGAAGCTACCATGGTTGATTCGTGACTCTAACCCCATTTAGGAACCTGGCAGGTATCTATAAAACAGGAGTTGGTGGTTTGCAATATTTATTTGGATTGTCAGAATTTCCTTATTTCAGGCAAATAGGTTCAACCAGGTCGACTGATCTACATATTTTTCAATTAGCTGCGTTCCGCTGTGTTACGTGCTACTTTTTTGGAATAAAAGTGCCCATGTGTGTTTCAGGGTGTCAGTTACCTCCATACCAAATTTTATCAAAATTGGTCCAGCCGTTTGAACGTTAGGAAGTTACAAACTCACAAACTTTTGCCTTTATAATATTAAAGTGATTCAGGGTTATTACCTACTGATTCATGATTGTACAGCTCCCTTACCATAAACTCTAAAAGCAGGACATTTTACTTCATGGAAGCTTGCATGCATGAAGCTTCATGAAAAAAAAAAAAAAAAAACCGAGACGCCGCTACGTGTAGTGCAATGCGCGGTCTCGCTTCCACATCGTAAACTACTGTGCTTTAATAGCTCATGGTAAGGGGGCAGTACTTTTAGATCACATTTAAATTCAGGCTTAAGCACGCGAGTTCAGTCTTTTTTGCGACATTTTTCTTTCTAGGCTAATTTGTACCGTGACAGGTTCTCTGTCGTGTCTCATTGTAAAACTTACATTGAAGGGTTGTACTGCACAGTTGTTGGCCAACATAAAATGGCTGGGTTCTCGTCACGCTATTGTTTCTTCGTACTGTGTTCTGGTGTGGTGCAAGAGATAGGAGGCTGAGATTTGGAAATTTCCTTTTTTTTAAGTTTGGTAAGCTGTTAACGCAACACATTATATTAAAAAGGCATTTCATTTCTCATAGAGCAGCGTTTGCCATTTGGTTAAGTTTTATATTTAGTTTGTATGGCTGTTTATATTTTAAAAAGCAATGAAAATAAAACGGAATATTAATCGTTGCCTCGTTAGTCTAGTGGTCGCTAAGTGCGATTGCTGTGCAAAATGTCCTAGGTTCGACTTCCGGGTCAGGTAATTCTCAATAGCAGGACGGCTGGAATAGGCTCGCCTCCTATTACATTTAACCTTTAACATAACTGGCAAAATTACGTTGTACGCCTCTGTCTACCCCTAAGGGGAATACAAGCATGATGTTGTGAGTTCACGGGCATGTGTTAAATAATCGCGATTTAAAAATAAATAAATAAAATGATAACTATTTGTGTATTATTACGAACAACACTTCTTTTGAAGGCCCGATGTCCTAAAACTTTGATAATATAAATCTTTAGGAAAGTTAGCCATTCCGAACCTAGTTTACAGCTACTTCGGAATTTATTTCTACTAAAATTAAATGGGCATTTATTTTCTACATCGGAATTTCGCAAACAAGGTAATGTTTACTGAACTTTAGGCAGTGAATTTCAAGGAAACTTTGTAAAAGGTCTTTAAGACTGATATAATACTTATTCTAGTTATATTACGAGTATACCTAGCGCTCTTATTCATAAACGAGGATCATACCGGCATTAACTAAACCTCGTATTAAGTCTATTAACATCTCTATTCTGTGACATGCAAACGACAGTGAAGGGTATAAGAGCTAGGTTCTTCCTATTGACATGGGACTTATGATGATCGGCAAAGTCTGAATGTATACACTCCTAATATAGGGCCTAAAAAACATAACTGGCGAATTGTGGGTGTACTATACGTGCATCTCTGCCTACCCCTTCGGGGAATACAGGCGTGATGTTATGTTATGTTATATTTGGCTGGCTCTTTGATTGACCGCACTGACCAGAGCTTGTAATGGAGATTATCATTTCATATTTTTCCCTTATTCATTCATTCTGATTACAAAAAGTACTTATAAGATAAAATATTCAGCAGAATTGTGAAATTTTACCACCCAAAATGATATCGACTGGTGTGCCGGAATTTCCAGTTATCTCATTGGCCCACTGAACTGTACTTAGCACATTAATACAAGCAACGTGACGGTGCATAGCAATTAGGTTAAAATTTCACAAAATAATGTATATCTATATTCTTTTTATGGGGCTGTATATTATTCAATACAGCATTGTAGATTTGTTTGGCAGCCCCTATTCGTACCAAACGCGACATGTTATCATCCATTGTTATATTTTTGTTGGAAAAGTAACTTTTCACTCGGGTGTTTTCGTTTCAATTCGCACCTGTTCGTATTATAATACATTGTAGCTGTATTTGTGTTCGGTAATCTACTTAACTTTAATTTAAATTTTTTTAGTTACCTTGTAAATGAATGATATATATATATTTTTTTTAAATAACGTCGCCCCACACTAGGAATTGCTCCTGTGTCGTGGGTGCGTTTCACAAACATCAAATATCACATACACAAATACCCAGACTCAGGACAAACATCTGTAGTTCGCACAAAGTTTTTCCCCGTGCGGGAATCGAACCCGCAACCCTTAGCGCAGCAGTCCAATCGCTTAGCCACTGCGCTAATCAGGTCGTCAAATAAAGTTATTGTTAGACACACGAATAAGTCTAATGAAAATCTAATAATTTTGTTCGCTAAATTGAAATAGTATGAAATAAGCATAACGCAGAAGGCCACAGCACACAATAAAACGATAACTTCATACCTCTAGGTTCTAGAAACCTACTCCAATATAAAACCCACACGATATATATTACTTAGGTACACAATAAGGCACATAAAAACAAAGGTCGACAAAAGAGTCCCTGATCTATATAACGAACTTCTGAACAAACATGATGAGGCGTGACAGGACATTTTATTCTGTCTCATACTTTCTACCAAAGATCCCTCCAATTTTTATTCAGAGCTAATTTCCTGTGAAATAAATTCTCCGTTCTGCCCGACCTATTTATGGAATAATCAAAAGGTTATTGAAATATTGTCTTGAAGATCTGATGCCTCGCCGATATTAGATGTAAATCCAGTGGAAAATTGTTAATGACACTCTTTGGTATTGACGTCAATAACAATTGGAATTGTTTTTTCTTGTTTGTCAACGTTTTGATATTAAGACGAGTTGTTTTCTTGGTGAAATTTGGGATAGTTAAAAACTTCCAACTTTCACCAATGATTTAAAAAAGTTGTTTACAAGCTTTTATTTAACTTGCAATGTATGTATATATTTAATATTAACTTATTTAGAAATTAATTTATTTTAAATTATCAAGGATTTATATAAATAGAACCTAAAAAAAAACATAACTGGCGAAATGTGGGTGTACTGTATGTGCACCTCTGCCTACCCCTTCGGGGAATACAGGCGTGATGTTATGTTATGTGTTATATAAATATTCTACTGTTGGAAATAATTTGTTCGTTAATAAGTATTGATGACAGAACATACGTTAGCATACACAATTATTATTACCCAACTTTTCGGTTATCAATAATGGGGCTCATTTGTATAGAAGTTTCAGTATAAACCTGGAGGCGATTGGTATTTGTGCCTCTCAGAGTTTTGGGCCATCTTCCAGCTTTTATTCGATGCTAGGCTTTTGTATATATTTTTTAAACTTTCTCCTGTATTCTGGTGCATTTTACAAACATGAAAAATCACATACAAAAACACCTAAACTCGGGACAAACATCTGCGTGTCGCACAATTTTTTGTCCCGGAATCAAACCCTTAGCGCAGCAATCGCCTACCCGCTACGCCAATGATCGTCATTGATTTCATGATCATTCAGGTCAATTTCCATATCTGAAACATATTATTAGCAAGTAGCAACCGACAAACGACTCGTGACTCGATCAAGAGCACTTCAAAATGGTTTTCATTTTCTACTTCCCAACTCATAATAATAACTTTAAAATGGGTGCTATAAACAGTAGGAAAAAACAATAAAGGATGAAAAGGTAAGCGCTGCATCATATTAGGACGGACCAATCAATTTTTCAAAAACAATTTGCGCCCTCTAACCCCGGCACTACATCCAACCCACACAAAGGTCCAATAACACATTATCTAAGGTAAACTATCTCAAAACAAGCACGTATATCTCACAGAACGTATTATAGTCTGCAAATTGAAATCTCTAAGCGACTGAGTCCCATAGGCCTCTCTAATCTCTTAAATAATAGCGTTTGAAACAATAAACCGAGATTTGGGTTGTCATTTTGCTAAAATTACGCGCGCCGCTCGCTTGGGATAGCGGATATAGACGATTATTATTTTATTTTATGCACATTGTTTGTTCATACCTACGTAGTTATAGATGAAGATTTGATTGGAGATGAAGACATGCTAATGTAGTAAATCCTGGTTAATAGAAACATGTATTGTGTTAATGTCTGGAATTAGTGACCCGTACCTACGTTATGCAGTGGTAGATATGTGTACTAATTTTTCCCATAATGTTACACAATAATATATTATATATATTTGACGACCTGATTGGCGCAGTGGCTAAGCGATTGGACTGCTGTGCTAAGGGTTGCGGGTTCGATTCCCGCACGGGGCAAAACTTTGTGCGAACCACAAATGTTTGTCCCGAGTCTGGGTGTTTGTGTACGTGATATTTCATGTTTGTGAAGCGCACCCACGACACAGGAGAAATTCCTAGTGTGGGGCGACGTTTTTAAAAAAAATAAAAAAAAAATGTTACACAATAATATATTATAAATATTTGATAACCTGATTGGCGCCGTGGCTAAGCGATTGGACTGCTGCGCTAAGGGTTGTGGGTTCGACTCCCGCACGGGGCAAAAATTTATGCGAACCACAGATGTTTGTCCCGAGTCTGGGTGTTTTTGTATAATATGATATTTCATGTTTGTGAAACGCACCCACAACACAATAATTTCTTATGTGGGGCGATGTTTAAAAAAAATACTAATATAGGAATATTACACAATGTAGACACTAAAATAAAAATCTTTACTACATACAAACATACATAAAGTCACGCCTGTTTCCCGAGGGGTAGGCAGAGACCACGGATTTCCATTTGCTACGATCCTGTTGCATAAATCTTTACTATGAGCACTACAATAGTGTTTACAATAACAAATAAATATAAACACAGAACTACAGTTACAAAAACATTAAAACGCATTAAATATATCTTTCGTTGAACGTAATCCTAGTCAGTATCTACGACATTCAGTAAATACAAACCCGTTTTAGTGTCAAACAAAACACGCCACTACTCTAAATATTTGCGCATGTGTCAACAGTGTCGCCGTAAGTATTCCAACGATGTGTAATCCACTTTGGTATTATGTTTACACACTGGTCAGCAAACTTTACACGCCGTCCAACCCCAATGTAGTTAACTTAAATATTAATGCTTGATGACGTCATTATCCGCTCGATAGCTATGCGATGAGCTATTATGGTTTGAAAGTCCATTACACTTGGAATTGATAGCGTTTAATATTTCTATTTATTGATTTTTTTACAGTGCTTTACCTTTTTCGTGTCCTGCGCCATTGTTGAGCATAAAGTTCTGGGTTCGATTTTCGGGTCGCAAAGCAAACTCTGGGAGTAAAGTGTTATTAAGATTTTCCATTGGTTAATTCTTAGCATATTTATAAGTCTATTCACCCCCTATTACATAAGACCAGGAACTGGCGAAAATTTGATAAGTAGATATTTGATTCCACTCCAATGTTTTGTTGTGTTGTCCAGACTTCATCTCAAACGCCTAAAAACTTGAATAAAAAATAATGGGCGTACTACCAAGCACAAAGTAAATCACCATTATCTACTACTCTGGGTATTTCAGGCTTGGTTTTATCTATGTATGTCAGTATTTAGGTAAGGTTCTACTGTTAAGCACTGGACCAGAAACTAGCTCTTATTTGTTAGAGTCTGACAGTGACGCGGGTTCCCAAAAACACTATCTGTTTGGTATTATCCTGAGCTTTAGCCTGGCATAAGTACTTTGCTAAATGCTTCGGAAGACTAGTTTAAGAAATAACTTTTACGACAAATGAAAACTAAATATTTTTTTAAGAATTTATTTTTATCTTATAAACATTAAGTACTCAAATGGTTTTGCTTCTCGACTTGGACAAGCACTCTCGAAGACTTAAGGGTTAAGTAGAATTAACTAAGGAGGTTGAATAAAAGACTACCAAGCAACTCGCACAGTGTTCTTATTTTTTCATTTTTAATCTGTGCACTGTGCGTCCGAGGTTCAAGTGTTTTAAAAATTGGAATACATGGATCGTACAAAAATCCAAAAACAAAAGCTAAGAGGTTTTTTAATTATGTATTCGTGTGTTTTTTATCCGAAATGCGATCCAATTTCAAATCCTAGCTTGCAGGAGTTGTAGCATTTTTATTTTTTATTGTTATGTTGCAATCGAACGTGGATATTCACGTGAGTAAAACTGAACTAAATATAAAGTCAATAATTTCAAAACCGCGCTTAATGAGTCCCATATTCCCAATATTACACCAAATAATTGTTAAGTTGCACATTTAGGCACAGTTAATTAATATTGCAAATTATTTAATTTAGTTTTCAGGTAATGAATTTACAATTTTACAATTTAAAATTACTTACATTATTTAATTGTCGTTATTATAATAATACCTCGCTTTCCGCTCTTGTAAATTACCATCGAAGCGTCAGTTCCAGGAGTTTTAACAAAGGTCGTTACCATAACACGAATATAAATGTAATGTAATGTATACCTACTTATGTTTATTATATTATAAGATCGGACGCGGAATATCAATTAAAAAAAAAATATATTACAACACGTAACCTAAATTTATTGTACCAGTTATTACAAGTAATTAGGATAACAGAATCAAAACTTACATGCTAGTTCACAACATATGTAAATCAATGCAACACTTGGGTAATTTAAACAAAGTAATCTCACGATACAGATGACACCTGACGTCGTATAGGTCCGTGCGCTGTGGTGGTCGCCGATGGAATGAACGAGCGAGCCTGCGCGGGCGTGCTTTTATAGTCTTGTTATCGACTATTATAGTTCACCTCCTACACGGCCTCTCCTGACTATGCGTCGTCCGCGACGGCATCTGATATGTCTGGCAAGGCCTGTGCTGGGGCGTTGTCTTCAGTGGCAGCTAAGCGAGATGGACCAGCTTCCACCTCTGCCTCTGCCATGGGTGTGTCGGTGGGGTCATGCATCATGTCGTGGTCGGGGGTAGTGATACCGTCTGTCGAGTCGGCTTCTGTAAATGCATAACGTAACACTTAGTGTTTAAACAGGTTAAACATGCCTACAAATGTAGGTTTTGATGAATGAGAGCTCACTCGTATTCATCCTCAATTGCTAACAAAGTTTAGTTGCTAATCATGTAGGCAAGCATCCCGCAGTCTGCTTGCTAAAAGGTACGTCCCGCAGTCCGACCTCTACATGACTTTGGTACCCCGCAGTTTACCAAAGATACAACTTTAGACATCCCGCAGTCTGTCTGACAAAAAGCATCACTCTAACCATGTAGGCAAATATCCCGCAGTCTATTTGCTTAACAAGAACGTCCCGCAGTCCGTCCTCTACATGAGTTTGGTACCCCGCAGTTTACCAAACATGAAACTTAGACATCCCGCAGTTTGTCTCTTGTCTCATCACATTTTCTGTTCTAGATCATTACGAAAATGATCAAGTGCAAAATAACACTGTACTCACGCTCAAAGAATGCAGCACAGGTATCGGGACACCACTCTCCCTTCCACAGGACCATATATTGGGCTGCAGCCTGTGTAGTCTTCCCATACGAGCCGCTGAGTAGCCGCAGCTCGTATCGTCCGCTAGGCAGTGCGCGAACGACCTTGTAGGGCCCGCGCATACCGGGATCCAGCTTGCCAGTAGACTGTGAAAACTTTATTACAAAAACCAGGTCATTAATGTTGAACGTCCGAGGTGGGCGTCTGTTCCGGTTCACATATTCGTCTTGTCGGCTCTGATTGCTCCGAAGCAACTCAATAGCACGATTTCTGCGTAGCTCCCTTCGTGCTTCACGGTTGGGTTGGGATCCTTCCAGCGCCACGTCTCGAACGAGTGACCGAATCACTGGAGTAGTGGCATCGGTTCCAATCATGAGGTTCAGGGGTGAAGCCTGAGTCGTCTTCTGCTTCGTGATGTTTAGCGTCAATTGCAACCTCCACAGTTTTTCGGACCAATGAGCTTCTTGATGACTAGCTACTATACGGATCATGTTGAGTACGGTTCGAGCGTACCGTTCAACCTGCCCGTTTGCGTGATGCATCTCCGGTGTTATGTAGTGGATGTCTGATCCCATCTCTTTAATAAACTCCACGAACCTTGAAGATTCGAACATGCGACCCTTATCCGTTACAATTAAGCTCGGGACTCCAAAGAGAGACACTGCACTAGTTATGATTCGTATTAGTTCTGTTACATCTTGTCTATAGATGGAATACAGCAGTGTGTATTTTGTAAAGGCGTCTACTAATAGGAGTACGAATTTATAACCATTAGACTCGGGTAAGGGGCCTAGTACATCGGCGTGTATTACAGAGAACGGGACCTCAGGTTTTGTCCATGAGGTTATGTTCTGTTGTGGAGCTCTAGGTACACGTTTCTTTGAAATGCATGTTACACAGTGATCAATGTATTTTTTTATGAATTGTCTTAAGCCAGGGAACCAAAAGTGTTTGAGTACAAGATCTAAGGTCTTGTCGAAGCCTATATGATTATGTTCGTCATGGAAGACGCGAAGGAGACTAAGCCGGTGGCCTTTGGGAATAAAGCAGAGGAATTTTGGCTCCTCACCTATCGGCGTGTACTTGTAGTATAAAAGGTCGTTTCGTTGAACGTAACGACTGGAGTCTAGGTCACCATCACGTAACCGTTGAAGAAGAGTCTGAGTTTCTTCGTCCGCCGCCTGCGCTATCTGGGCCCAGTTACGCGGTCTCGTGATGTTAAGGACTTGTAAGGGGGGGTTCCTGCTCAGGTAGTCAGCATGAGGCATCATGGTTCCTTTTCGATACTCGATATCGAAAGTGAAGTCCTGAAGGTAGGTCCACCAGCGTGCTACCCTCGGAAGCAGGTCCTTCTTTCGTTCAGTTGATTTGAAAGCATTGCAGTCGGTCACAACTTTGAAGTGAATACCGATCAAGTAGTGTCTGAAATTTTGCAGCGCTTTCACAACGGCTAAGGTTTCTAGTTCGTAAGAATGGTACCTGCTCTCTGCACCCTGTGTGACCTTGCTAAAATACGCCACTACTTTCTTATTGTTGTCATCGTGGGTTTGTAATAAGACAGCTCCGTAGCCGATACTACTCGCGTCCGTATGGACTTCGGTCGGTAGTTTAGGGTTAAAGATGGCCAATATAGGTTCACTAGTCAACCGTGAAATGATTTCTTGGCGGACTTTCTCTTGTTCGGGTCCCCATTTAAACATAGCGCCTTTCTTCGTGAGTTGAGAGATGCAGAACGTTTTTGTCGCATACCCTTCGATATATTTTCGAAAGTATCCGGCCAACCCCAAGAATTGCCGGACTTGTTTAACGTTTGTTGGAGGAGGGGCGTTCAATAATGCTTTTATTTTATGGGGACTCGGCCTAACCTGACCCTGTTTGACTATCCTGCCCAAATACTCGACCTCAGTAGTCAGAAAGACGCATTTACGCAAGTTTATTGAAAAGCCAGCCTGAGTTAAGACGGTGAGTACTTCACGTAATAAATTAATACCTTCCCCTACCGTGGTGCTCATCAAAAGGACATCATCAATGTATACAAGTACCTTACCTGCGTCGATGAATTTACGCAGTGTCTTGTTTATAATACGCTGGTATACGATCGGTGAGTTGGTGAGACCATAAGGCATTTTCAGGTATTCGTAATGGCCTTCAGGGGTGATAAAGGCAGTGCGGTGAACTGATGAAGGGCTTATCATGATCTGATGGAAGCCTGTGGCCATATCGAGAGACGAGTAGCGAGTAATACTCTTGTCACCTAGCCGGTCTATATGGTCATCAATAAGCGGGAGCGGGTATCGTTCCCTAACTGTAATTCTATTTAGGGCCCGGTAGTCGACGCACATGCGGTCAGAGCCGTCCTTTTTCTTTACTAGGATGATCGGGCTTGCGTATTCGGACTCTGATTCTCGAATAATACCTTTACTCAGAAGGTCATTAACGATCTCGCGGACTTTTAGTTTTTCGGCTAGAGAGAGCTTATACGGACGATACGCGACCGGTGTATTTGTGGTGACATTAATATGCATCTCACCCGTGGTCACCGTGGTGGTGGCGGTACCCGTTATGAAGAAGTCAGTAAAATCTTTGATTACGCTCATCAAAGTGTCTCGTTCTATACCCTGAAGGGGTGATGCTATGTCAGTGCTATCTACCACGTGGGCTAAAGCTACCTTGTGTGATTTTTCTTCCGTACGCGTGAGGTATTGTTTATCTTTAGTCCTCACGTACGTTATCCCGTCCCGGTTTAGGATGTCCGTACCTATGATTAGAGGTGTGACCATAGATTCCGCGGGTACAACTATAAAATCGGCTTCGAGGGTGATGTCGCTAAATTCTACGGTAAGTGTTACACACGATTCGGCCACTATTTCGTTGTTACCAAAACCCTTAAGGGTGCAATTTGTAGGTTTGGTGGAACACGACAGGTACTTAAGTACGTTGGAGGATACCAACGAAACGTTAAGTGCACCACTATCAATGAGTACGTCAACAGGGATACCCTGTACTACCGCGGTCACTATGTCATTATTGCGCCTGTTTCTGGAATGATCAGTGCAAAGGTTAACATTACGTTTGTTTCGTGTTGCCGACCTTTCCTTGGCGAAACATTTATCTTCGGTATGGCCCGTCTTTTTACAAAATGTGCAGGTAGTTGTGCCAGACTCGGACGGCTTAGTATTTTTTGGGCAAGTATAGCTCTTATGTCCACTTTCTTTGCACACGAAGCATTTATTTGAAGATGGGCCTGGCTTTGTTGCGGATTTGCTCTTAGGGTGAGGTGGTACCGTAGGTTTCCCTCGCGTAGGTTTAATGTAAATGGACAAGAAGGAAACTAAATTTTCGGGTGAGAGTTCGGCATTAGCGGCTGCCGCCCTGACTTGCGCGTCAGTGATACCTCGAATGACAATTAGAGTCATAAGATCCTCACTAAGTCCTTTAATTATACGTAAACGTAAAAGGCTACGTCGTGCGTATTCGGCGTACGAGTTGTATTGGTCCGATGTTTTGTTCATTGTTTCGAACAAGATATTCGCGTAATCTAACTTCCTCGGGCAGAGTGGTTTAAACTCGCTTTTGAAACTGGCCCACGACCTATCACTAGTGACCCACTCGTTCAGCCAAGTTTTGGCGTCGCCCTTCAGACAACCCGCCACGCGAGACAGGCATTCTTTGTCGTTCCAACGGTTTGTCAACTGAGCGCGGTCAACCTCTTCGCACCATGCATCGATGTCGTGTATTGATGGGTCGAAATTGGAGATGTAGTAATTGTGCGTTCGTATTGGGTTCATGGCCTGGATCGCGTCAACAATTGTCTGAGCGGCAGACGGGGTTGAAATATTGGAAGGTGGTATGGGGGTAGATGTGAAATTATTTTCTATTACTTCCAGTCGCGTAAGGATGGTGTCTAACGTTTTATCAAAGGTCGTACGCGATTGAGGTTCCTTTGGTTCCGGTTGTTTACGTGACACTACAGGCGGTGTCCGAGACCGGGTTCGAGACAAGGATTGGTGCCGAGGTCGCGATTCAGATCGGAGCCGCGATCGTGATCGATGACGTCTGCGAGATTTCGTTTGAGACGCTTCTCGAGACTGGTGACGTTTACGATGACGTCGGTGTGACCTGCTACGTGATCTACTTCGCGAGTCATGTGTTCTCGGCATGGTTGATTCAAAGAACGGTTAAAGCAAAACAAAATTTCAAATAAACAAAAAAAAAAGAGGGTAGTTTTGATTCTGTTCCTTTAAATTGTTGTCAGGTTTAGCTAGTAGTTAATTCGAATCTAAGCGGCCTGTGGACTTAGGATTGAGATCCCACTTCTGATATAAGATCGGACGCGGAATATCAATTAAAAAAAAAATATATTACAACACGTAACCTAAATTTATTGTACCAGTTATTACAAGTAATTAGGATAACAGAATCAAAACTTACATGCTAGTTCACAACATATGTAAATCAATGCAACACTTGGGTAATTTAAACAAAGTAATCTCACGATACAGATGACACCTGACGTCGTATAGGTCCGTGCGCTGTGGTGGTCGCCGATGGAATGAACGAGCGAGCCTGCGCGGGCGTGCTTTTATAGTCTTGTTATCGACTATTATAGTTCACCTCCTACAATATTTAATTATATAGTAACAAACCATATTAATTAACTAAAGCACTTGTACATTTTAAACTTTCGTGGTTTAAACTCATTTTCATCAGTTTGGGTCTATATCTTACCTACCTCTTCCTTTCTATTAAGTTTCCTCGATAATGTTTTTTTTAAACGTCGCACTATACTAGGAATTTCTTCTGTGTCGTGGACGCCTTCCACAAACATGAAATATCATCCAGACTCGGGACAAACATCTGTGGTTCGCACAATTTTTTGTCCCGTGCGGAAATCGAACCCGCAACCCTTAGCGCAGAGATCACGAAGTCGTGGTCATAAGAACTATAAAAAAGATAGATTAATGAGGAGGATACTGGTAGGTAATATTTCAACTTTTGACTATGTACTCTACAGATCTAAAAAGTTTTTGGATCGACTATTATTACGTCATTCCCATTTTTTTATTCTATTCGAATTTTGAATAATAAGTCAAAAAGTTGGCAGTTAAAATCCGTTTAACTGTTAAAACAGTGATAAAATAATATGTATAAGGATTTTACATATGGCGTCATCTTTACATGGAATAGGGTATAAGGGAGAATCGCAAACAGTTTAGGCTTTCGCACCTCCAAGAAGATTCAATAAATACTGAATAATAGAAACCTAACACAAGTTAAAGTGAGAACGACGAAGCGTTTGCTCAACAAATATTACACTTCCATGAATTCCCAAACAGTACCCAGTACATGCAAATATTTGATCGCAAGTATCGGGGTTCGATGTAAACTAGATTTTGTTGTATTCCCCAGTTTCACCTGTTTGGACAGGGAAATACGTTTGGCACACACGACCATTGCTGGCAACCTACTAATATTGTAAATGTGAAATTCTGATTTGGGTCTTTGGGTGTTTGTTACTCAATCACGCAAAAATGGCTGAACGGATTTGAATAAAATTTGGCTCATAAAAGTCTTATCGTAATTTTAACACATAAACTACTTTTGATCCAAAAATGACACGTTACATTTGTATTCGGTCGAAGTAGCGAGCCAAGCTAGCAATGTTGTCTCTCGCAGTAACTGAAAACAGTTCCATCTGTTTGATCGGTCTTTTGACGAAACTTAACCAAATCGGAGATGTTCTGCAACAGGATCTAAGGAGTACCCTTAACCGTGGAGCGTGTATCAGGAATGTTTTGCGAGGGAATTAGGCGAAATAAGTATGCCAGGATCGCAGGCAAATAGAGACTTTGTATGTCATCATCATCATCAGCCGGAAGACGTCCACTTTTGAACAAAGGCCTCCCCCTTAGAACGCCACAATAAACGACAACTTGCCAATTGCATCCACCGGTTGCCCGCAATTCTGACGATATCGTCGGTCCACCTGGTGGGAGGCCTGCCAACGCTGCATGTGTGTATTATTAAAAGGCCAAAGTCGGGGGCGAAAGCCAGTTATTGATAACCCGATAAATATGTGTGAGTTGTGGCTCTATTAAATTGACGGGTTAGGTTGTAACATTGACGTGGGTTACCTGGGACTGGGGCTGTATTATGATCTCAAAACATGAGGGACTACTGGTAATTTGTTTGTTTACTGTTATGCACGCTTTATTGAAGGGTTGACTGTCGTATTATGATTGTTTATTAATATTAAACTAGTTTGTTTGGGCTTACATTGGAACAGTTGTGTTGAGAGTTGCAGGGTTAATAAATGTGATAATAAATTTAGAACTAGTGGAGAGGTATTGAAATAATAAAAAATATACAGCATTTTTTTTATGTTATCTGAACACCATTTAAAACGCCCTCCTTTTATTTTCTCGATTAGTGATATACCCAACAGCATTGCAACGGCAGTGTTTATAGACATAGAGGGAGCTTTTGACAAAACTATGCACAACAGCATCAAACATGCCCTACAAACGTACAAAGTAGAACCAACTATAACCAACTGGATCACCGAACTAGTCAGTAAGAGGGCAGTCCAAATAAAGGTGAACACCACAACAAGGGCTAAAGTGGTTAAAGGATGCCCACAAGGGGGTGTCCTATCACCGTTACTATGGAACATGGTAGCGGACAGCCTTCTGAGAAGACTTAACGAACAAGGCTACACCACAATAGGGTACGCCG
Organism: Abrostola triplasia; assembly: GCA_946251915.1. NCBI lineage: Eukaryota > Metazoa > Arthropoda > Insecta > Lepidoptera > Noctuidae > Abrostola > Abrostola triplasia. The sequence continues at coordinate 8,953,225 of OX276432.1, read as the reverse complement.
ACGACCTAACAATACTGATAAGCGGGAACGCTGAAAACACTCTATGTGAATTAATGCGCTCAGCCCTTCAGATTGTAGAAGAATGGTGTGACGAACACAAACTGTCAGTAAATCCGAAAAAAACAGAGCTCATCCTTTTCACCAACAAAAGGAAGCTACCAGAACTCCAGTTACCAAAGCTATTCAATACCAAACTCACCCTATCAACACAAGTAAAATACCTGGGTGTTATACTTGATAGCAAGTTGAATTGGGCGAGTCACATCAAAGAAAAAACCAAGAAGGCCTGTATAGCTTTTTACCAGTGTAAGAGACTAGTTGGTAAAAAATGGGGTCTCAGCCCAAAGATAACGCTGTGGCTATACACATCAGTTATCAGACCTTCCATTACCTATGGATCAGTAGTGTGGTGGCCCAGAACCCAACTGTCCACAATAAAAACAAAACTCCAAAGCCTACAACGCCTAGCAAGTGTTGCGGCAACGGGATGTATGAAAACCACCCCGTCAGCTGCCCTTGAGTACCTGCTGAACCTAAGGCCTCTACACCTAGTCATTCAGGAAGAGGCACGGGCGGCAGCACTAAGACTAAAAGCAAACGGACTATGGAAACAAAACACATCAACCACACACTCAACCATTCTGAGGGAAATCCTCAAGGAGTTACCACTCCTTGAGGCGCCCACAGACACTATAATGTGTCATCACGTATTCGATAGAAGATACAAAATCCAACTCAAAGCAGAAATGCAAGATAACTCTGGCATCAATGAAGTTAGGATATACACAGACGGCTCCAAAACCATACAGGGAACAGGAGCGGGTGTCTTCTCGAATGACCTAAACATAAAAATCTCAACAACCCTAGGCAAACTTAACACTATATTTCAAGCAGAATGCATAGGTATAACCAGAGCAGCACAGGCAGTTGCAGCCAGAGGCGTCAAAGGACACAAGATCAAAATTGTGTCAGACAGCGCATCCGTCCTTCAAGCTCTACAAAACAACACGATAACCTCTGTCCTAATAATGGAATGTCATAACACACTCCAATCTATAGCAGAATCAAACAACGTCATCCTGCAATGGATCAAAGGACACAGTAACTCACTAGGAAATGACGCAGCCGATGAGCTAGCCAAAAGAGGGTCAAGGACAGCAGTATATGGACCGGAACCAATGCTGCCAATCCCCCTGGCACAAGTGAGAACATGGCTACGTTGCAAAACCGAGCAAAACCACCAAGAAGAATGGAAAAACTGTGTAGGTTGCAGGCAGACAAAGAATGCGATTCCGGCGGCTTCGAAAAAGTTTGCCCGCAACCTCACCAAATTCAACAGGGACAGAATCCGTAAAGTACTGGGTACAATTACAGGACACTGCCCCCTAAACAAACACCTGTTCACAATAGGTGTGACGAACAGCCCCCTATGCAGAGGCTGCATGGAGGCAGAAGAAACGCCACATCACGTGCTCCTAGAGTGCAGCAGTGTGGCCGATCAATGGGCCCGAATCCTCCAAGGTCCAGCATCACTACCGGAGGCTTGTAGCGACTTGAAAAGGCTGCTCGCCTTCTGGGATGATCTGGGATGGTTGGAGTAAAAGGAAGAAATTTATATCACGCACAATGGCCCACTAAAAGAGGCTAAGTGCGGAAAATGCCCAGCAAAACCAAACCAAACCATACCCAACAGCATTATATTATACAAAATGAGGGATACACCTAGATACCTATGTACCTAGCTAATTAAATCGTGTATGTTAAAGACAAGTTATTAATAATCTTACTAACTAGACCGCCTCGTTGGTCTAGAGGTTGCTAAGCGCGACTGCTGAGCATGTGGTCTTGGAATCGAATCCCAGATCGGGCAAAGTGTTACTGGGTTTTTCTATTAAGTAATTTTCAGTAGCAGCATGCAGTCTGGATTTGTGCCCGTTTGATGTTCATAGGCCGCTCCCTATTACATTGGGAGCAAAAAACATAACTGGTGAAATGTGGGTGTACTATATGTGCACCTCTGCCTACTCCTTCGGGGAATACAGGCGTGTTGTTATGTTATGTAGTAATCTTAAACTAACCTCAATAAACTTGTACAATTATTTTAATAACTTAACAATATACTAAAGTCTACTCCGTACAAATCTTTTTTACCGTCAGTATTTTTTGCGGGATTTTGCGCTCAATATTTGTTTGTTGTTTTATCTCTCTTATCCATTGTATCCCGAGCTCCAGCGCGTTGTGGGCTTACTAAATAAATGCAGTTTTAATTCCAAGAGAACTAACAAAGGACTTCAGTCTGAGCTCATGTTCAAGTCGAGTAAATTGAATTGTCCGTGTTTCGATCAGCACGATTATTTGTGTGTTAGCACGATGTAATGCATGGGTGTATTTGCTGGTTAATTATCTGTAGTGGATGCCTATTAGGCTTTGTTCATGTTTCAGGTAATTTTTTTTTTTTTTTTTTTCTTTTTTTTAAAAAACGTCGCCCCACACTAGGAATTTCTCCTGTGTCGTGGGTGCGTTTCACAAACATGAAATATCACATACACAAACATCCAGACTCGGGACAAACATCTGTGGTTCGCACAAAGTTTTGCCCCGTGCGGGAATCGAACCCGCAACCCTTAGCGCAACAGTCCAATCGCTTAGCCAGTGCGCTAATCAGGTCGTCAAATCAGGTGTCAATTGAACATTGAATACATAGATAATTGAATTTCATGCGTTCTAGTAACCATCTATTATTCTTTTTTGTGAAAACGTGAAAAATCTCTATATACGTTTTGCAATTCTTGACCATGATTTATTAAATCTCACATAATATCGATATTGTTTTATTCTATATATTAGATAACTGGGTAAGCTAATTCGCTCAAACTGAAACGTTATATTTTACTGTTACAACTTATGGGTATTTTATTGCCGAAGAAGTCTAGTTGCACGTAAACAGTTACATTTATGAAGAAGTAGAAAATCTTGTTAAAGTTTAATCTTAAAATTATTTTTCATCAATACACACACATACACAGACAGACACACAGACACACACACACACACACGCGCACACGCACAAATAAACACACACATCACACATACTTTAATCTCATTTCCTTAATTATTAGTAACTAGCTGTTACCCGCGACTTCGTCCGCGTAAATTTCAGATTAAAACACCAGTAGAATATAATCAGATTTTGCAAGTAAGTGGAAAACACTATAAATTACTTATCGAAAGGAATATACATAGTATTTTAATGATAAAGGTATTTTTCAAATTAAGATGGGGCTAGTTTACTTGCTATATCGATTTTGTGGGTATAATCGGTGAATATTGAGTGACTACCACGAAAGTTATGATTGGTTTGCTTATAGGTAATATACACATACAATTTTGAATGCACCTTTGTTTTACTGCATCTATGTACTACATTGACGGCATGCATTTCTCTAAACTACGTTCGCAGTTTTGTCCTCAGCAGACTACATTTAAAGAGAGTGTGGACATCATCAGTTTCTCCGATTCTCCTTTCATAGTATGCCTTAAAGCCTATGAAATATCCTCCGAGAAATGACGCCAATATTTTTCCCACAACAAAACCGGGTTTGCAATACCGCAGAATACCAATATGACGGCAAACAAATGTCGCAGGTGACTTGGGCTATCACTAACGCTAGTCTCCAAGAGAGTGTTGTCCCAGTGTTGGACACCATCAAGAAGATTTCGTGCTACGCAGGCTGCACGAAATGTCGGATACTCCATGCCATCAACTGTCCTTAAGAATGCAAATGACGTTGGCCCCTATACGATATGAAGCAATAGCCGCAAATAATAGCACTCGGCATTATTTGGATGCACAGTGTAAGCCCTTCCCAATGCAGTGGTCCATAAAGATTCCCGGAAACCCTTCGACAATACGACCACGTCGATGCCGATTAAATACACCTCTTTGCTTGTCGTATGTATAGTACGACGGCACCTCATCATACGTAAGTGACTTTGCAAAAAGATTTTCTTCACAGAGACGTAAAAATGCCAAGAGTGTTGTTTGGCGGGGATTTTCCAATCGGTCTAATACATTCTCTAAATGGACGTCCAAATGCATGACCGTTGGATACCGATCATGTATAGAGAACGCCAGCAGAGAAGCAGCTTTGCGAATAACTGCTTCTGAAGTACTAATGTAGCGACCAGACTGGTACTTGGTCACTTCATCCCGATCAGTGCTTTGCAAAGCGAACGTTGCCTGGTCACTACCCTTATTTACGTATTTGAAAATGTATTTAATTGACTCGACGCTGGAACACGATTCAACATTGATGTGTGTTTGAAACGTCCTAGAAAGCACAGGTGAGTATGGATTAACCCATCTGTTGTCAACGTGTGTAGTTTCAGTGGCGAATTGTTTCGGGAATCTTTTTGTGTATCAATCTTGTTTTATGCAAGGGGAATTTGAGTTGAACTTGTTGGCTTCAGAATTGGTCGGACATCACTTATTTGAAATGGTGAATTTACAAATTTATTAATGTAGAAAAAAAATATTTAAAATTTACTGGAAATTGTTCGTAATAATATTATGTTAAAATATATGTTATAATTGTCTTTTTATTGATATTTAAGTCAAAAAACATGCAAAAAGAAATTAAAGCTAACGCAAAAAGTAAACCTTCGGCAAGAATCGATTTCACTATGCATAACTCGTAGGGCGATCGTTAAACCGCCACGCTACGATGACACATAGCAATATGTTCAAAATAGACGTTTCTATACATGTCATGATTCACTGCTCAGTTCCTTGTGGATATAGCGTGATGATTTCTACTTCAGAAGTTCATCTGTAAGTAATCTGCATAATGCAACTATTGGTTTCGTCTTTTTGTCATTCTACGGCAAACATTAGACAAAACAAAGACATAATGCAATATTGCTCAGCCCCCTTTGCAAATACCGTGATGATACTATGCATACCGACGCGCCGGCCCCTAAAGAATATATTTGCAAACTTTCAGCGGATTCTATTCAGTAGTTTTTACGTAAATCTAACACATACATACATACAGACAAACAGACAAAAATTCTAAAAATTATATTTTTGGCTTCAGAATCGTTCAAACATCCCATTGCACTTTTTTTTTTTCAAATATCTTCAATGTACAGTTTTGACTTCGTTACGATTTTATTATATGTATAGATTTCTTACAAATATCAAATTGTCATCCATACGTCATGACATATCTGTCATTATACGATTTTGTTATTCCAAGTCTGATTCTTTTTTGTTATACCACGTTTTATAATGACTGACGTTTCATGTCAAGTCACACGGGAATGCTGTTGAACGGGATAAAAAGTATCCTATGTCCTTCTCCTGGCTCTAAACTACCTCCCTGCCAATTTTCAGCTAAATCAGTTCAGCCGTTCTTGAGTTATAAGTGGAGTAACTAACACGACTTTATTTTATATATATAGATTATTTTACTTCCTAGATTTAAATATTATGTTGGAACACTGTCCCCATCTTGGAGGTTAACAGTTGCGACACAGTTTTTCTAACTAATGTAACTGTTAATGCACAATTAATTTTGTAAACTTATTTTTGTCCCAATAAATGATTATTATTATTATTATTTAAAGCCTAAGATTTAGTAAGTATAGTACTGAGTTCTAAACATAATACTCGAAAATGTGTTCCAAATCTAGAGTCCTATCTGCAATGTGAATTGTAAATATAAGTCCACGTTTCCATAAACAAAACAAACACCTAATACGGAAATTGTAGGCACATTTGGAACACCTCACAGCTCTTCGCGTGGCCATAGATAACGTATCGCCAGCGGCCACAACCGCCACACTGTAGGCCACACTCCACACCTACTCACCTTTCATTTCCTTTGCCTACTTTATACACGAACGAGTCGCTATTATTTATGGTAGTGCCTTACATTATTTTAGCACTGGCCGGCTGTTTTTTTTTTATTCTGAGCACTGTTTTTGTTTCCTTTTTTTATCAAGCTCGACTATTTTGAGTATGTCACATTATTTTAGCAATGGCTGTGTTTTTTTTATTGGTAACATTCTCGTGTAATTGGATTCTTTGTTTTTTTAACTATAACATCGTTCTACAATGTTGTGTATCGTGTACCTACACGATACGCAACTTGTAGAGCGATGTTGATGAGGAAATTTCACGTTCATATAATTTTACACACATAAACCCAAATTCGGGATAATATCCGCGGATTACACAAATAATTGCTTATTAAAAAAGCAATATAATATAATTAACAACATTGATTTATGATATTGTATAGTAAAATGTTTTCGTTGTCATTGTATTGTTTTGCGTAGATCCTAGCTTCATAATGTTTATAAAACACACCTAATACAAAGTGAAAGTAAGAAACATAGGTAGGTATATTTTACTGTTCGTAAAGTGTCCTAGCAAAATAAATATTTTCTCTTTCCTTTGAAATACAAGCGAAAGAAACACATAATAAAAGCAAATGGACAATTTCAGTTCTTATCGCCTTTGTCTATTGAATTTTGTTCTCTCAGATTTCATACCATTGGCGTTTTAACAGTCAATTCAAAAAAAGAATATTGTATTTTAAATGGTGTAAACACTGAATTGTTCTAAAACATTTGAATTTCCATTTATTTATCGTAAAGAGGGTAGGACGCCGCATATCGGCTCATTCGTGCGGTGACCTTTGGGGAATACGGACGTTTTGTTGTAGTCTTTATAACCTTCTGTGTTAGAGGTAAACCGTAAATAACTGTCGTTGTGAGGCACTTATCCTGTCTCTATTTAAATAAGATAAAAGGGGAATTTTCTCACGGTTTGGAAGTACTCTTGTACAGTTGAACATAATATACCCTTAAGTCAGACCACATTTTGTTCGCCCATTATTTATTATGTAGCACTTAGAATATTGTTATTTGTACATGCTTGGCATATTGCGGTTTTAATTTAATGATTTGTAGTTTATAAGTAATTTTTGAGTTTCGTTTATTTTTAAAGCTTTTGCCCGCGCCTTCGGCCGCGTTAAGTAGCCTATGTCCTTTCTCGAGTCTTGTTAACTACATGCCAAATTTCATCGAAATCCGTCCAGCGGTTGAGTCGTGAAGGCGTAACAGACAGATTTACTTTCACATTTAAATTAGTATGGATATGGATACTGCCTCGTTGGTCTAGTGATTGCTAAGCGCGACTGCTGAGCACGAGGTCCTGGGTTCGAATCCCGGGCTGGGCAAAGTGTTACTGGGTTTTCCCATTAGGTAATTCTCAGTGGCAGCACGGAGTCTGGATTTGTGCCCGGTTGATGGCAATAGGCTCGCCCCCTATTACATTGAGACCTAAAAACATAACTGGCGAAATGTGGGTGTACTGTATGTACACCTCTGCCTACCCCTTCAGGGTATACAAGCGTGATGTTATGTTTATGTGGATATGGATATTAGTATAAGTTCTAAGTAATTCAGTAGGCTAGAAACTTACCCATACGTCGAGTCTTTATTGTACTTTTCATGTATTAGGTATAAGTTCTCTGGATGTTTTGCCACCATAAATCGTTAAAATAGGTATGCCATAAAAATGTCCACAGGAAACCGGAAAAATAAACCTCGCTGTTACGGAAGTAATAAATATTTTCGCGATTACAAAAATAAACTTTATTTGTGAAGGCTGAAACATAATATGTCTACATTATTATTTATATTATCTTTAATACGAGTCTAAATATAGGTAAGTAGGTATATCCTGTGCTTGTTAAAAACAGTTGTAAATTCGACTAGAGAGAATTACTAATGCTGACGACCTGATTGGCGCAGTAACTTGCAAAGGATGGTGGGTTAGATTCCCGCACGGGACAACGTGTGCGATCCGCAGATGTTTGTCCCGAGTCTGGGTGTTTGTGTATGGCTATTCCATGTATGTGAACGCGACCACGATACATAGGAGAATTTTCTAGTGTGTGGCGGCTGTTTATAAAAAAGAAAAACAATTATGTTAAGCCATAGTGCAGTAAAAATACTGACGTAGCAATTGAAAATCCGTTGTCCCCCTCTGGGAAACAGGCATGACATGTATTGTATATTGACGATATAGTTGGTTTTTTATTTAGACGCCTCAACGACATATTGGTTTAGGGCTGGTAACAGGCTCTACTCAAGTAGTCGCAACGACTTTTTAAAATAGCCACACAGGTATACGAACAGCGCACAGCGCATTCACTGCCACACGGCTAAGACCGGGCCGAGACACGAAAGATACTCGTCTCGCTTCAAATTACCCACAATAGCTATTCAGCCAATGTAGCCAATTGTGGCATTTACCTTTTAAAAAGTACTCCGTTAAAATATTTTGTCCGATCCTCGCAGAGAGAACTACGCATAATTGAATTCATCCCTGGAGTGGGTGTAACAAATTCGTTGTAGGCGTAAACGTCACGCGCCAAGCCCAATTTATCCATCTCTAAATAATTGATAACGCTTCCCTTAGCTATTGCCTTATTTCCTAATTCACTAGTTTCTTCTTCACAATAATTATTGTCAAAATAGTCTACAAAATGCTTTAATTTTTGGTGTTTGTTTGAAATAGATTAAATGGCAAAAGGGAGATCTGCTCATAGTGATTCTGTTGGTGTAGAATTATCGATTCACTTTGAACTAAAATAGAAAAATCTCCCTAATTCATAAAAAATGACAATTTATTTTTTTTCGGGATGGATTGGTGTCGACGACCCCGAGAGGGGTCTTATTGGACGTAACCGGACAAAGGCGAGACTGCATGAGCCTCCAGCCAATGACAATTTTAAACCATCGATTAATTTATATGTTGTTTGAATGTCAATGTGTCATCCTTGTTCACTAATAAGAGGAGTCGTAATAGTCACGTCCGAATAAACACGTGAACAAAACCGGGAAACAGTATCTATACATATAATAACGTTTTGTAGAGAAAATTAGAGATATTTTGACAGTCAATTTGACGATATCGGAAGATGGTGTAACTGGATGTAATTTGATCAGACAGCGACCGAATCGATTGATTTGAGGTTCAAGAATGGGTGGGTGGATCACGTGATCAGTCTCTAAAATTGTATAGGCCATGCAACGATAGCAAGGAGGTTTTATTGGATTACAGTTTGAAGGGAGCACAGTACATGAATGGAATGAGCATTACCTATAACTTTATGGTATTCATTGGTATAACATGTCGGTCGAATCCGTATAAAAAGTAATCTAATGAAAAAAAATGTATATAAGAAAAAAATATGCTTAAAACGGTTCGATGCCGAAATTGTTCTCGACACTTTTATGTGTTTGATTTTGCGTATTTGATTTGATAATTTCAGCTTTACAACAATATAATAATAAATCGGAATCCGATCCGTCATCGCAATACGATGTGTACAAATTGTTATATTATATTAAAAATATATTAAGGTACTTAAAAACCTTTCTAAATTGTATCACAATGTTAAGTTTGTATTGGTATTTGCTCCACTTTCAACCATAATTATGTATCCTTGTGTTTATAAACCTCTAAGCCATCGTGATTTCGATAAAATGTATCTTTTATGAATCAATATGGAAAGAGAGTAGGGAGGCCTTTGCCCTGCAGTGGGACGTTATGGGCTCCTAAAAATAAAAATATGAGTATGTCAATTATGTGAGTAGGTACTTACGTAATGCCAACATGAGTAACACACATTGCCGTCATTCCAGATGAACAAGAACCAGTCTTATGGACAAAAGGCTAAGGCAGAAAAGTCACATCATTCAATTATATCTATCAGCAATAGATTTACGTCTTACGAAATCGTCATCGGTTTCCATTTATCGTCTCCCAAGTTTATGTAGGGTAGAGTTATATCAAAGATTACCAAATCCAATAGCATCTCAAAGAAATGTGGAACTTCTTTCGGTCGGGTATTTGATCTCGTTCAAGTCTGGCGTTTTTATAAAAATATGGTGATATTAGGGCGGCCTGAAAGTATTTGGAACGATATGTATGACGTGAATGACGGGAGACGGTTCATCGATGTTTAAAGGTGTGCGGGATATCTGTATAAATATGGTCAATATTCTATCTCTTCTAATATCTTATTCATATAAAAATGACAATTTAAACCATAGTCTAAATTATTCCGGCCACTGTCGTTTGCATATCAAAGAATAGGGATGTCAATAGACTTAATACGGGGTTTAGTTAATACTGGTATGATCCTCGTTTATGAACTAGAGGTATGGGTATAGGTTAGGTTAGGTCGAATAGTAGTTTATGAGTTTTAAGTTTCTTGCTCTTTAGGTCGCATAGAAAAAAACTGGGTATCATTCTTGGAGCTCTTCTTAGGTTCAATCTTTTTAGTCAGTAGTTTCCTTCTTTAAAAAATGTTTAGTAGCAGTCTTTGATTTGGTTTATACAAACAACTAAATAAGCTTCAAGATATTTTCTTAACCACGTAAATTTGATATCATGAGATTCTACAGATAGACACGTACCCTTGTTAAATTTAGATCTGGAACTTGAGCATTATGTTTTTTTTTTGCGTCGGCAAATTCTTTTTTTATTGGCGTCCCTCTGGCAACGTTTAATCCAGTTTAACTTTAGACTCTTAACATTATTTAAGTCTGTAATTATGTAGTTAGGCGACCGTGACCGTCTTAAATGCACGTCTTGGAGAAATAACGTCAAGAACAGAATAATTACGTAGCCTGCAATTGCGAAGCTGTTCTGGCGAAAATCATAAAGGATTTCTTGTTGCTATAGCTACCACTCCATTTCTTCTTACACTTTCTTGCAGACCTAATGTTTAAAATTTAAATTTATATCAATAGGTACGATATAACATCAATGAATCTACTGCCATTGATCCTGAGCGAGAAATAATGATTGATTTTTTATCCATAACTAGCTGTTGCTCGCGACTTTGTCCGCGTGAATTTCAGGTAAAAACACTGAATAATTGATGTTGGCCGATTCTCAGACCTACTTAATATGCTCAGATTAAGTTTTTGTGCATTATTTTCAAGTCTGCACTATGTTGAAGTTTTTGGATTTAGTAGGTTTATTTTGCCAATAATCCTAGTCTAACTAATTTACATCATCAAGTCTTACTAATATTTACTTTTTCTCAGTTTATTTCCATTCTTCATAGTTAACACTTACAATAGTCATCCATATATACCTATCAATCAATACAATAGTCTGGTATACGTATATTCTGTAATTAAAAGACTTATTTTGTGTTTTTACCGTGGTTTAAACTCGCAACAAGGCTTCCAATCGTCAGCTCAACTAAACCATCGTTATTGTCGGTTTAATTCCTTACTTTACCTTAATAGCTCTTGTCAACATGATACAATCTGATTTATTACTTGCGGTAGACGGCATTCATAACGATGGTCCTATCATAGTTATAATGCTTGCAATCTATAAAAAAGTTTCGTACCTAGTGTAGGTACTGTTTTGCCAATGATATTTTTTGTTGTTTTCTGGGCGCATTGCCAAACTGCTGTATCGGGACAATTTAATTAACATTTGTCCTACCTAAAAGTGGAACTAAATACCTGCACGTGTGCAAACTATTAAAGCTAACGTTCAATCAAATTTTGTTTTGTCAATCTTGCTATTATTTTCGATTGACAAACTCATCATCATCAATAGCCAGAAGACGTCCAGTGTTAAACAAGGGCTTATAATGCCTAAGTCAGACTAGGCTTACTTTCAATATAACCTATCTGAAAGTGATAACTAATTCATGACCTTATTCATTCAACAATACGCCAAAATCCGCATACGTAAAAACCCAGTTTCACACTCCAAGCCACCGTAACAACTGGCAACAAAAACATAAAATCTTATTGTCCTCATGTCCGTCCTTCCTATTAAATATTACTGTAAGAGCTTTGCCGACGTCTCCCGGCCTGTCACCGGCATGCAGACGTCACATGCTCTGAATAAAACATTACAGACTAAACGGGTGCAGAATAGCTAGCTTTTTAATAATCTGAGCCTTGTATACTTTTTGTTCTGTTCTTGCAAATCGGCTCCTAGTAATTGCTGTTATTCAAAAAGATTTTCTGCAAAATATACGGTATCAAAATGTGCTTCTATAAGATTAGTTACTATTATTATACTGTATTCAGCTTTGATGAGTGTGGGGGCTAAATATTACGGCTATCTTTTGACCCATGAGTTTAGACTGGCTGCAGTCGAATACTCATTGGTGTTCACCCTTCAGACCTACGTGTAAGAAAAGGACGTATATTTATGGCTTAATGTTTTTTGATGATGAGTAAAAGAAATTAAACTATCATTTGAAACGTTCATAGAACCAAACAAAACTTGTACAATAATAGGTAGATAATCAAAGAACAGTCCACAGATGTCTATATTAGTTTAAATCTTGAATTTTAGACAACATTTTGAGATCTTCCTGGGCTTACGGTAACACATAAAAGTTATATCATACGTCTAAATTCCTGGAAATAATGAACAATAAAATGAAAGCAGCTTTCACTTGTGTAATTAGGCATGTTTGTAAGATTACGTTCACGTCAAGTTAGCTCAATTAAGATTTATAAATCAGAATCAATAAAATGAAGTTATAAAGGTACTTTCAACTTTAAACATTCAACTAATGGAGGCATGATTTCACGACTTTAACATTAAATAATTTGATGTTAAAGTTAGTTATTTGGTGATTTCTAAAAATGTGGGTATCCAGGTGTAAATAAATTAGCTGGTAAATAGCTATTTGTAAGTAACATTTATTATGCCAAACCTTGATTCGCTCGTCCCACGCAACGGTCTTGAATAAACGCGGGTATCTTCGTCCATCTTAATTTCGACATAATCTATCTTCATCTAAAATACTTTTTGAGCAAAATAAACATGATCCGGAAGCCACTGAGATGAATGTTCGAAAACCTTTTAGTTCCCTAATACTATGCCCATATTATCTATATCTAGGCCAATATTTAGTACATCGAAGCATAAATACTTTTATTGAGAAGCGATTGACCACTCTTGAAAAGAAGCGGCCAAAAAATCTAAGCCCAAGACCACCTACAACTGAGAATATAATGATACTGGCCAGTTATAATGCTTTATCTGTGTGTCTTTGGTATGGCAAGCTACATAAAGGCTCATGATAGGCGCTAGAGTAAAGGGGTCGCCATAGTTGAAACCGAGTAGGAGGAGGACATTATAATTATTACTTACTAGCTGCACCCCGCGATGTCACCCGCTACAATTTTGAGAAATAAAAACTATCCTTTGTGTTAATCCAGGGTGTCAGCTACCTGATGAAATTTCATTAAAATCCATTCAGTAGTTTTTACGTGAAAGAGTAACAAACATCCAACCATACTTACAAACTTTGGCGTTTATAATATAAGTAGGGATTTTAAGAGGGTAAAATATCCACACGAATCACAGTGACCGATGGTTTGCTAGCTCATATCAGACAGCTGTGAACCTAGACTTTATATTAAGCAGTTCTATTCGGCTCAAATCAAGCAAATACATTCCGAAACCTTGTCCACACTACGCTCGAACCCTTCACCAATAATCTCGATATTACATTATTCACAATTCTCCATTTATAAACGTTTATACTAAAATATATTCCGGTCTGAAAATGGTAGTCCGCGAAAGGGGACCGTCATTATTTTGCGGGGTAATAAAAATGCCATCGGGGGATGCTCGATATTTTTTATAATGCCGCATAAGGGTGGCCTTGTTCTACCTGTGGTTCGTGACTTTGTTCCGAATGGAGAACTGGATAGAGTAACGGAAAATGTTTGATGTTTAGTAGGTTAGCTCTATGGCTTGAGACTTGACTCCTGCGTTCCTTACTTTAAGCCCCATTATTATTATTCTGTCATCCAAATTGTTTTTTTTAAACGTCGCCCACACTAGGAACTTCTCCTGTGTGGGTGCGTTTCACAAACATGAAATATCACATACACAAACACCCAGACTCAGGACAAACATCTCTAGTTCGCACAAAGTTTTGCCCCGTGCGGGAATCGAACCCGCAACCCTTAGCGCAGCAGTCCAATCGCTTAGCCACTGCGCTAAACAGGTCGTCAACTCTCCTCTGTTTCGTAGATAGAAGTAGACGCAAGCATTACTTCTTCTACTATATTCTTTTCTAATTCTGTGAGGGTATAAAGACGTTAAGTTACGTCACTAAGCTAGCAAGACGCTTTATCGCATTCACCCTGATTAAGACAAAGTGATTTTAAATTTTCTTTTTTGGATGTAGATAGTTAGAAGTTTTATCACAGCAATTCAGACTGAGTAGTAGTTAGAGGTATTATAGAGGTATTTATGGAGATGAGCTAATAGTGTGAGTTGGACTGCTAAGTCAAAGGTCACAAGTTCAAACTCACGCACCAACGTCTTTTCGAATTTACGTGCATACCATAAATTAGTTATCAGTCGCTAAAAACGGTGAAGGAAAATATTATGAGGAAATCGACCCACCTGCAGCAGTCTAATCGCTTAGTCAGCTGGCTTTAAGATTAATGATAAATAGTCTGCCCTTCACTCCTCCTTCAGACGAACTCTGCTAAAATAACCTTATTTACGAACTTCAATTCTAATCTAATAGTACTCAGCAAATAATATCCAATTTCATTATGGTATGTTTATTTTAAATGTGTACTAAAATGTTTATGCCAATAAAGCCAGCATTGTACTTAGAACTCGATTTTTAAATCGATATCTCTCGATTTCTTTTCGATTGCAGATCTATATTTGACTTTAATGCCGTTGAAATTGGTTTCGAGTTTCAATAGTACTTAGTCTTTTATGAAATTGCGTATTGGATAAAATAAATATAAGACCTAAATACATGGTACTGCATTCGATTTTACACAGTACAGTACAATTCTGTGAGACCAATTATGGTTCGTAAACCTAAATACTACCATGTTCCTATATTTGATCTTAATAATAATAAAATCAAATGATTGATTTCAATAATTCCTTCGCATAATAATTAATTTTCCTTCTTTACAATTATTTTTAATGATACTATAACGGATTACTTAATTATTTGTCGAATAAAGTCGTATTAGAATGAGCGATCCAACCGAGTTTTTTTTTTATTTTAATGGACTTACGATGTTTGTTTCGCCAGCCGGTAAAAGGTTTCCGTGAATCATTGATGTTCCAAATTTAGAAAATAATTGTCTATACCATATTATTCACGACTGTTTACGTTAGAAGTATTTCATAATAATATTTGTTAAAGTTATGCGTGTTTGTAATGAAAATATCATTTTATATATCTATCTACCTAGACGTTGAAAGAAACCTATAGTGAAAAACCAATTTTGCCAAATAATTTCATAATATTTTAAGAAAGTATTTATAACTTTGAATTGAATTGATATTTGCTTGGCTCTGAACCTGCAACCTTGTGCATACGAATCCGATCTATCAACCACTAGGCACCCACGGCATCTGGAATAAAATTTAATCTAAACATTTATTCCTCAAAAGTTTATGCCTATAAATTGTAAGCAGGAACAATAGATGCAAATTTTACAACCTCAAACAAGTTAAGACAACTCCTCGTTAAAACACCCTGTAGATATGACGAGAAGTTTGCACTTTATTACCTTAATATGTACACGTATTACTCAATGAAAATGTTGAACGTAACGTTTGTGTGAAAGAAGTATTTTATGTTTGAACTTTTTGGGTAAATTACAGAACTTACTAAAAATAAAAAAAACCATAGTTCTTTAAATAAACTACTCACTACTGTAAAGAAATAAAAAAAACAGCACATCGTCGAGAAAAAATAACAAATGCAAAACCTTTTTAATACAAATAGTAGCAATGGTTGTTTTGTGTAAAAATAGCCTTTACCTGAAAAACTAGTAAAATAAATATTGACTACGATAAAAACATGACGTCACTAGATTTTGACTGCCAACAACGGGACAACGGTTACGAGCCCCTGGTTACACGGCACTTACTTTAAACGTTCTGTCACATTGTCCCATCGTGGGCCGTACCAACTTCCAGGGATCACAAACGATTTTCTACGCACTTTATAAAATTATCATAGAAAAATATGAGTAGCGTTTTTATCTTACGATGTAATGGAGAAGGTTTACTTTGGAATTCAATTTTGTGGGTATAATAATAATTATTTTTATATATATTAAGGATGTTCTTTGTTTTGTTTGATTGAAATGAAACGAAGACTGTTTTTTTTTTGTTTTACAGCATTCGTCGATTTAAGCCACTTTAGTTAAGGGACATAACATCAGGCCTTCATTTCCTAAAATGAGTTTTTAAAAGTATCTTCTATCCATCAGTTACATTTAAAACTTTTCACAGTACATTTCCTAACAAACCTTGATACATAAGTTAGATTTAAGACTTTTCACAGTAGGTACAGTTCATAATATACCACACTAAAAATCTGTGTAAGAAATATCAAAACATTTCTTTATGCAGCTGTAAGCTCCCATAAATTGCATGTCAAAATGAAAGTAAGTCGCCCCACTTAAATGAAATGAAAGATCAGAGGCTGTCATCAAGAAGATGGTCCATATAAGCCGGCGACTCGTAAATCCTTGTTTAAAAACGGATGGTAAGCCACGGTGAGACCGGACAGGAAAAGTTACGGAGCTGGGATGAACGTATAAACGCATGCGTTTTTTTGGCACTTTTTTTGACTGCGGTCTTTTTAGTGTTAAGCTGCTCTGAAGTTAATTAGGAACATTATTGTATGTGAAGCAAGCGGCAATGTGTCAGCCAGTTTCATATTTAAATAAATTAATATTCGAATAAATAACTGAATGACAGAAAAACTTTAATAAAATTAAAATTATTATTTAATTAAAAACTATTCGATAATTTTCGGTTTTAATAAATAATAAGGATAGTGAGGGGAGAATGTAGGGAAGGGAGAATGTAACAAAATAGTCTCAGAAAAAAAAATACTACCCTTATATAATCACATCACATATTTATGTTATAAAAGTGAAACTTTGTGAGTGAGTTTATAATGTTTGTTAGGCTCAAACGGCTGAATCAATTTAGGTGAAATTTGGTTTGGAGGTAGCTGACACAAAGGATTAACACAGCCTATTTTTTACCCCGAAAAAATGTAGCGGGTAACACCACCAGGCGCAGCTAGTAAATTTAAATTATTTCAAGAAATAAGAATCTTGAGAAGAAAGTTTTGCTTCTTAATTAAAAACTATCTCACCGTTACTAATGTACAGTAATATTTAGGTTGGTGAGTTTTGAATAAAAAAAAGATCCAAAATTCCTCTAAAGTTTTAACCTCACGTTTTCATTTACTTTTTTTAGTTTTTACTTGTGAATCCTACATTTGTTTTCGATTTTTGTTACCTCGTACTCTAATAGAATATTTCATAAGCGGATTAATTTCGGAGTGCATAAAAATGGAACTAGAGTTCTACCTATCAGCGGGATTTTTTAGAATCTGGATGAAAGGCACTCAAACCTATTTATAACGAGAATTTGGTGATACCGGATTACTTATTATTATACTAGCTGCGCCCCGCGGTGTTACCCGTTACATTTTATTTACGCTACATTATCAAGATGCAAGTTACACATGGAACTTGATATATCTACCAGTGGCAGCTACTTCTATTTTTTTATGTTTACTAACATAGTTCTTAAACAATTGTACTAACACACTATGAGCCTATGATGCTTAAAATTAAAATAAAATATTTTATTTATTTAAAAGCTAAACGTTCATTATATTTTATTAGTTTAGATAATCGTTTCTAGAGGCGCTGGTAATACCTACGTAAGTATAGGTAGTTTAATAAACAATCTTCCGAACTACGATTGAACATCGTGACCCCCACCGAAACGGGTCAGCAACGTCATAAAACCATGTTTTACAGGTCAACGACCTGCCAACTGTTTATAAGACGTGGGTGAACAGTTGTTGGTAAATAGTGCGAAAAATATTGTAACCCCTCGGACGTGAAGTGTGAGGCCCACCCTACATGATGACCGATTTAGGAGATAACCCTTCTCAGCATTATCAAGATGTTGACATCGCGTAAGGTTGTAAGGTGATTTTGTACCCGCATTTGTTACAAAATTGGAGTACTTACCTAAATATTTCACAGAGTATCGTTATTCACTCTTGTCTCCGAAAACGCGATTGACTATGAACATAAAAATATTTATGACGTATTAAAAAAAATATTCAAAATAAATTCACGTTTAATTCTGCAATGTTAAGGTTAAAGTGCTGAAACGGTAACAAAAAAGAAGTAACTTTAATTCAAATTGCCATTAAAGATGTTTTTACCTACAGAATTGTCATAATTGTTCCACCCGAATATATCGCTACATTCGTGCAACATCGCGTGAAGTGACGGTAAATTGGACGCGAAATATCCGTTTTTCGGAATCCAATTAATGTATGCAGCTTCGATGACCAACGTGGTTATATCGATACCGGCCGATTCATGGACGTATCGATTCCCGATCTTAATTAAACTACAGTCAGGAATCGAAAACAAGACTCCGGATCGACAGAATTCAAGGTACGATAGGCCTAAAATATAGTATTACAACTGCCTAACAATGTCAGTGTAACGATTTATATAGTTTCAAACTTCGAACAGTTCTGGGCTGTCACATACAGACTTTATTCTGAATTTGAATATGAAGCATTCATTGGTCGGGGCATTAGTTGCGAGCTCTGTTTTTAGTGGCACGAAGCGTTGAGAACGTGATATAAATAAACAAAAAGAAATCATTTGTTTTGAGAGTTCTTGAGAAACCGATAAACTTGATTGGTTATAACTTAAGAAGAAAACTGAGAAGCGTATCCTACTTTGAAAGATACCTCCTTACGAAAAATATATGAACTTTTGCAAATTGGAATTGTGCTGTGTACAGAAGCATGTAATTAAATTGATTCGTAGTCAACATACGCTTAGTCTAACAGTTGTAAAGTCCATATTTTTATCATGCTTGTATTCTTACACTCGTTTTTGCCATTTTATTGTTTATTCACATTCCAAAGTCGATCGTACGGTAGTACAGGCCAACAGCCAGTACCAATAATGTAAATAATGAACACACCACTCGCATTCAACGGGTTAATTGACGTTTGTAGTACAAACAAACATTTCACACGACGTTGAGTACGCGGTTGATCAATAACATTTAATGTTAGCCATTTTCGTGTTTTAGAACATACCTCTATTAGGCACAATGGTTTTATGTGCGACAGAATAGCGGTGCTAGTATGCAACCTAACTTTTGCTAAAATTGATACTGACATTTCTAGAAAGCGTTAATACAGAAGAATCAGAAGTTAAAACCACAAAACTAAGTGGATTTTCATGCAATTTTCGTGTTTTTTTTTTTCATTTTTATATTTAGAACAATGTATATGGTAATCTGCCTTATACAAAATACATGGTACTTAATCATTTATTTAAACTTTTTTGACCTTTTCAGTCTTATGCATTCATAATAATAGATTACATTAACTATTGTTTATTTAGGAGCCTGTAATGTCCCACTGCAGGGCAAAGGCCTTCCTATTCTCTTTCCATTACCTATGCAATACAAAAATAGAAAAATACGACCTGATTTTTGCAGCGGGTAAGCGAATTGACTACTGCGCTAAGGGTTGCGGGTCCGATTACCGCACCAGACAAAAATTTCTGCGATCTGCAGATGTTTGTCCCGAGTCTGGATATTTGTATATGCGATACATGAGAAACTCCTAGTGTGGGCGACGTTATTTAACAAGACAAAAAAATACCTTCCATATACCTATTGTTATACTACGCCTTTTCCAGGAATAAACAAAAACCAATCCAGTGTAATCTAGCTCTGCCTTGTAAAGGCTTCCACCACAAAAATTCTGACAACAGTACACGCGGATTTATTTGCGAGGAAATCTTACAATCGAGGTCAAGGACCGCTTGCACTCATTCGATTCATTTCCCGAACAAAAAAAAAACAAAAACGTAATCAATAGGCAAAGGTGCATATTTAAGGTTCTCCTGACCAAATTTAGACCTTTTCAGAGGTGTTTAGAAGTTTTATATTACTGGTTATAGGACCCATGTAACAACGGCATTCTGAACGCTACAGCTGTGCGTTTTGACTGTCTCTTTCAAAACCCTCTTTCTGTCCCTTCTTCAGTGGGTCATGTTTTGGGTAGGTCTGACGAGTAATGAAAAATAAAATAAAAATTGTAGGTTAGTAGGTACCTACAATTTTTATTTTTCTATTAGGTAATATAGGTTTAGATTTCTATTGTACTAGATACTAGGTTATTATGGGTCTATGACACCAGAAATAAAGTTATTATTATTGATTGAAAATTACCTAATGGAAAACTCAATTACACTTTGCCGAGTTGAACCAGGACCTTGTTGCGCGTTGCGGACGCGTCCTCAAGAACAACGAGACAGTCTAATATAAATACAAATAAAAAGCTTATAAGGTTTAATTTTCATAAATTATGATATAAAATGTTGCCATAAGAGAAATTTATGCGTCACCCGGTACAACAGATGGCATGGATTCCGATTGTCGAGTGTTTGCGCTCCGAAAAATATAATATTAAATCTCCGGTAAAATTACTGTTTAATTTGATTAGACGTTGAGTGCTGTTTTGAGATATCACTCTCAAGATTTTAAGTTTATCAACATTAATCGCAACTTTGAAATTATACCGCATACAAAACTTCTACCTAAAAATACGATTCCAAATTTAAAAAAAAACGAAGGTATGAATAGTAAAAAAAACATTTAAATATAGAATTCCAAATCCAATCACTACAACCCATTTCTAATAAATTCAAACAAATAGGTTTTATACCTACAATGCACGCTTAGAATCGTGCCTTTTATAACATAGAAATCGTTTTTAAAAGGCGAACTCCGCGTTTGAAACCTCCTTTTCAGTGGATGTAATGTGGAAAAAAGTAGGCAGGTATAATTCACGACAAAATGTTCATGGTAATCATATATTTGAGCACGTTGCGCTCCCGTTTTGTACTCGCCTGTACCTGAGCACTGTGACCTAGATTCCCGAAGATTTTAAATCGACTGGAAACGATAGGTTTAGTGCTTGCTCTAGTCTTACTTTGTTGGTGAGAATACATAATTATTTCATGTCCTGTGTTTGTCTTATTTTTGAATATCATTTGAATATATCAGCTATGCTGCCCCTAACTTATAATTTTTATATGAATTCCATTTTACTCGTTACTCCAGTAATATTGAAAGTGATAGGTAGAGATTTACTACGGTTTAATAAAAATAATTCTTTTTCTTTGGTAAAATAAGCATGAAGAAATGACAAACCTCGCACGCATTTATGGAAGTGAACAGCCATAAAATGCGATTCTAAACTATGATTATTATCATCTATGATTTAAATCATAGACCACTCTATGATGCTTAAAACTTAAAGAAATATCTAGGCAAATACATTGTTTGAATATGGAATATAAAATCTAATCAGCCAGTAAAATGTTAAGTACCCAATAAAAATTCTTCTTCTCATTGTGAGTAAAAGGTCTTTGCCCTACAATGTACAGTCCTGGCCAGTGCTATTAAAATATAAATAGTAACAGCTGTGTGACGTACACTCCACACCAACCGACATAACCCGCTCTATTTATAACAATTGAATAAAGTACGCCGCGCACCTGTTTTCTGCTCGCCTGTACACAAGCATTGTGACCTAAATAGACGCAGGTCTGAAATCGACTGGAAGAGATGGTTTAGTATTTTGTTCTACTTATTATATGTAGAAAATATTTGTTCTCGAAAATTTTATTGAGAACGTGGGTGTAAAAGGTGCGTGAACTAAATTGTTTAACGGTACCTATACCTAATATAATGGGCGGAATACAGATTTTTCGAAGGGATTAGATCTTTTGAAGGTGTTGCTTATTGGATGATTCTATTTTTTTCTATGATTTTAAATTATGTTGTACGTTTGTGGCATAGGTTTTGCTTTGCTTCAAGGATACCATCCGTAAGTAAAATCACGTTAGTATCTCAGAGAGAAACCCCTTTTTATTTTTTTTATCTATTTATTACCTACTTTATAATATTATGTATGCGTGTCACCATGCCTCTATGGCACGAAGACTCTACCATGAATCCTATTTAAAAACGAGTAACTTACTTGAATCTACGACTGAGATATATAATAATAAAGCGGAACTTTAAACATCCAGGTCGCGCAACATCAGTGTACAGAATACAGTCGCGCGCACAAGTGCTAGCATAGTTATAATATTGCATAACTTCCACGTTGCAAATAAAAGTTGTCACAACTTTGATGCGTTTGTTTTGCGGCTAAAGCAATTGCTGTTTGTGTCTGTACTTGTTTTTCTGTTATATTTTAACTTTTTCTGTTACTAAGTAGTAGGAAAGTAAAGAAGTCAACGACGTAAAAGTTTAGTTTTAGTGTTTTAGCTTACAATGGCATTTACGGAAAATTATTCTTTTATGTATTGAAGCTGGAAAACTGTGGTTGTTTTTTTATGTTCATTTAAGGTCAAAAAAGACGGACGTTTTCATAAAGTACAATATACACTGAATTATTTATAGTTATAGAAAGCTTATGTTTGGACCTATTTAGAGCTGTGAATAGGGGAACAAATATTTGTGTGAACCACAGATGTTTTCCCAATTATACCTGTACTCGTAAATCACACCTATAAAATAACGGTCAAATTTCAAGTATGGTACCTAATGGCTCTAATAACGTTTCTCAGAGTGACGTCACATACTGGTAGTTAGATATAAAACCTCCTTTCAGAAGGCTCAGTAATATGCCAATGTACAGATCTACTACCTCTAAGGTCATTCACTCCTAAACAATTTAGTTCACCTATATAAAATTGCATTTGTTTCTC
This sequence comes from Abrostola triplasia, assembly GCA_946251915.1. NCBI lineage: Eukaryota > Metazoa > Arthropoda > Insecta > Lepidoptera > Noctuidae > Abrostola > Abrostola triplasia. The sequence goes on along the minus strand of OX276432.1, from coordinate 8,930,293 downwards.
AGAGTGACGAGTAGTTAGATAAAAACCTCATTTCAGAAGGCTCTGTAATATGCCACTGTATAGATCTACTACCTCTAAGGTCATTCACTTCTTTCAAAACAATTTAGTTCACCTATATAAAATTGCATTTGTTTCTCAGAGTGACGAGTAGTTAGATAAAAACCTCATTTCAGAAGGCTCTGTAATATGCCACTGTATAGATCTACTACCTCTAAGGTCATTCACTTCTTTCAAAACAATTTAGTTCACCTATATAAAAACTAAGTAGTCATTATAAGGGGATACCAAACCAAAGCAAAAGAAGCCAATTCTTTATTAGCGCATACACTCACATTCTAATTTTAGTCCTCTCCCGGACCTTTGTGGGTTATTCAATGGATTGACCTTCAATACAGCCCTGGGGACCGCTTGGTAACAAAAGTCCCTTGCGCCCAAAATGGAAATAAAGTAAAATTTTAAGGTAAGGAAAATTGGATCATTTGGGAACAATTAGTTTAAAGCTCACGTGTATAGGGAATGAGCAGAAACTCGAATTTTCGGGGTCTAATTAACGGACCGGTTTTCTTTGTGATGATTAAGTATTTTTTCGTAGAGTTCATTTCGTATATTTTCAAATCTTATACAAAAACATAGGCATTTCAGAATACTTTTTTTATTTTGATGTGATCATACCTAACATCGGGATGTGGATTAAAATGGATAGAAATTTGTGCTTCACACCGAACATAACAATGAGTTACTTAAAAGACAAACGCAAAAACACACTTTACACTGTAGTCGCATTGTGACCTCAAAAACAAGCAAGCTATTAAAATATAAATGTACTTTTCCTCCACTTAGAATAAAGAAAAGTGCCAAACAAAATAAAGTTGATATTATAGAAGTCAGAAAATAGATACCTAACAACAGTGAACATTGAATAATAAATAAGGTGCAGGTCTAATGCATAAACAAGGACTGAAAGGAAAACAGTGTTCTAATGTCTCAAGCCGCGAAATTCCGCGAAGCGGTAGACAGGTACACCGCTATATAATACAACCACATAACAACCTGATTGACGCAGGGGTTTAGCGATTGGATTGCTGCACTGGGAGTTGCGGGTTCGATTCCTGCAAGGTACTAAAATTTGTGTGATCAGCAGATGTTTGTCCGAGTCTGTCTGTTTGTTTATGTGAGGTTTCATGTTTGTGTAACGCACTCACGACACAGGAGAAATTCCTTGTATATTTTTTTTTTTTCAAAAAAATAAAGAGAACCTATTGCCATAAACCAGGCACAATTACAGTCTTTTTGCCCGATTCGGGATTTAAAACAAGGGCTTCGTACCGAATATCATAGAAACCACTTGACTCATCTTTGTGCCTACCCTATTGCCATAATAAGATGTTTTATTTATCAATATAGGTTTGCTCTAACAAATGCATCAAAATTATCATCTTGTTGCAAAGTATGTACCTATATTCTAACTGTGTTCTTTATCATCATAATCATGAGCCGCAAGACGTCCATTGTTAAACAAAAGCCTCCTCCTTAAAGCATTGTGTTCTTAATTACTGTTAATAAAATCTAAACTTTAACAAACATCAAAATACCTAGATCTACCCTAAAGTTTTCTATAATGTTTAAACCAATCAAAATAAAAAGCCATAAAACTATAACCAAATCATAAAAGTAGAAAAACATTTACTGTAGTGTGGTTTACAAGTATACTATTATCACCCCACCAAGATCAAACGGTAAGCAAATTTCTTCCTGTGTCGAGGATTAGGCTAAAGGCCAAAACGAAATCCGTACTAACGATAATGTACACATAAACCAATAATACGGCCCCAACCCTCATAAAGGGGGTGAAACAGCACATTAATTCAATACAAACGTCCTATCAGATAGTGTAGACTGTAGATCTTCAATATTAGCTACTGTTATAGTACGTAGTTATTTTTTTATTTTTTTTATTTTTTTTTTTTTATAAAAAACGTCGCCCCACACTAGGAATTTCTCCTGTATCGTAGGTGCGTTTCACAAACATGAAATATTCACATACACAAACACCCAGACTCGGGACAAACATCTGTGGTTCGCACAAAGTTTTGCCCCGTTTTTTAGTTAGCTGTTTTGTTTAAGACATTCGGTTTCAAGGCCTAAGATTTCGTCTAGTTGATTATTACTAAATCGTACAATTACCAGTATAATTCTAGTTCTTGGATATTACTAAAGTCTAGTCGACCGAAAAATTGAGATAGATCCTTTTGTTTTGAAGCTAAAGATTAGGTAACAAAATATTACTAATATTTGTATGTTAGTTTCAAAGATTTCTTACATACGTTTGACATAAAATTCCGTCTATATTCTACGTTATACGATAAAAAACAAATAGCAAAGCAATAACTACGTTAAATGCTATTTACAAAACACAAGCAAAGTAATCAGTAGCAGTAAATTTATTCGCACTACACTGAACAGAGGCCTAACAACTACAAAATTACAAACTCCATTATGTATCTCATAACTTCAAGTCACGGCGACAAGAGAAGCATCTGTTGCTATGTTTTTGTTCCAAGACCTGAATGAAACAAGTTCGAGGGAAGCTTGTGTAAACATATAGGTGAAACAAGCGAAGTTCGAGACGTTAATGTACATTAGCAAGCGCAGGATAAGTTTCTCCATCATCGTGTTTTTTAGTCGTTTTACCTTCAAAATGTTGGGCTTTTACTTACACAATCTTTACCCCAACTTTAGCAGCTCTAAGAAATATTAGTCTTTCAAGAAATATGGAGCATGAAATTACGCGGGCCCATGATTTTGGTTTTATTATTCACCTCATTGCTATATCAGTTCGCACATTTCCAATCTAGTATCGATTTCAACTAATAACTCCATTACGATAATGGATTTAGCTAGTCAATGATTTGGAAATGTAATTTATTGAGTCGGTATAATTTCCTTTAAAGAGGCGAAATTCTCTTCAAAATGTTGTGTTAGCTTTCGTTCTTTGAATGACATTTGTTAATCAAATAATGGTGGCTTTAATAGCACCGTAAAGTTATTTAACTGCACCAAGCAAAACATTGAAAACATACGTTGAAAACAATAATTAGGTACAACTCTTTCATACACATACATAACATCACGCCTGTATTCCCCGAAGGGTAAGGCAGAGGTGCACATATAGTACACCCACATTTCGCCAGTTGTGTTTTTAGGTCCCAATGTAGGGGGCGAGCCTATTGCCATCAATCGCGCATAAATCCAGACTCTGTGCTGCTACTGAGAATTACCCAATGGAAAACACCAGTAACACTTTGCCCGACCTGGGATTCGAACCCAAAACCTCGTGCACAGCAGTCGAGCTTAGCAACCACTAGACTAATGAGGCAGTCAACTCTTTTATAATAATTAAAAATATAAATTTTGCATATCTTAGGTGCATTTAGACAAGCAAACAGAACGCTAATTACAAGTAGGGCGAAGTTACTCAACAAATAATTCGAAGGAATGAAACAATTTAAGTATAATACAAGAAAACTTTCTAAAAAAGCAAGAAATAAACAAAAGAGGCATATTATATCATTATATTTTCCAGCGTTATTAAAGTCTAAAATTCCGTAACAAACGTTTACCACAATAAGACTATAGTATCGTATTGTCAATGAAGCAAATTATCAAATATAGGATATTTTCTACAGCTCTATTTATACATGCCTAGTTTTTGAGTGTCGTACAAACCCAAGTTATTGCGTCATCCTCTGATTGCTATTCAACAATACCTACTTCAATTTCTGCGATGCCTCAAGTACCATAACTAGGTAAAATACACCGAGTCTGCAAGCAGATTACCATTGTGATATTAGATGTATTTGAATCTTGTTTTGTCTTCTTTGGTTTATTTTCGGTACGAAGATCAATTTATATCCCAATTTTGGGAACTGAAATGACTCGCATTTCAGTTTAACAAATTATGGGTATAAAAATATTGTTCCACTTCGAAATCGCCTTATAGACTTAGCGCCTGTGTCAATCAGATTGTCATTTGTTAATTTATTCGCCGATGTGGTATCCGGCCTAGAATTGACAACCCCTTTCCTCCCTCGTGTGTCGTAAAAGGCGACTAAGGGAAAATTTAAAAGATGGGAAGCAGCGTCTTCTGTAACCTGACCACCAATACTGCGGTCCTCAAGCCGCTTGCCAAGCGAGGGGATTATGGGAACCTCCTTTGTTCAACAGTGGACATCTTCTGGCTGATGATAACTTTATTCGAAGCTCCAGTCACAATAGCTTGATTTATAATTTCTTACATGAAACGTACGGCTCTTCGTTCGACATTATTGATTTATATTAGGTATAAATATGTCATCGACTCATCGATATCCAAAACTAATTAATTAACGATACTACCTTTGGGGCATGCGATATTATTAATATATCATCGTTTAATGTATGGACTTGAGTCCCATGACAGAATTTCCTAATAGAAATCAATGTGGAATATAGGTAAGGGGACGTAATTATCAGGTGAAGTCTCAATTCTATAATTATATATTAATAGTTAACTTAGTAAGTGAAATATTACATTGCATATTACGTGGAGAATTCAACTTAACAGACTGATATGGACACAATGTTTAACATAGAAATGACGTAATTAGAGCAAATTAATAAAAAAGTTTTAAATACGCTCAAAGGTTTTAAATAGCAAAATAATTTAGTAGACAGAATACTTCAAATATCTGTGAATGAGTGCTAAGTCAATTAAAGTAAGGAAGGAACACGCCTTCGTAGAATGCATTTTTGGGTGCATAGTTGCGTAGGTACATTCTGTCGAGAAATACACAACAATTTTGCAACAGAAAATGTTTCCTGTCAAAGGCCCAAAATTGGTTTTCAATTTGGAAACTTCCAACCGCCACGCCGCGCAGTAGCAGAAACTGTTCCAAACTAAACTAGTTCCACTCCTTACACACTTCGGGTTTTCTGATGTTTTTCACTAAAAAAATGGGCCATTCAATCATTTTTCGATTGTGTACCGTTCGCGTTTAAAAATAGTTTCTACAGAGAACACTGCAGTTTTTTGTATGTCCGAAAACGATGTCGTAAATTTGAATATTTTTATTTTGTGCAGTTTATTGTTATTAATACTTTCTTAGTTATTCTAAGACACCACTGACTAACGGTGACGGGAAACATCGTGAAGAAACCTGGATTTAATTATCTGAAATCGCCAACCCGCAGTGAGCTAGCGTGGTGATCAATGCTCAATCCTTCTCTATACGAGAAGAGGCCTTTGCCTTGTAGTGAGACAGTTATAGGCTGTTATTATTATTATTGTTCATCTCGCTTACATTAATACCTTCGCTTAACACCATATAAAATACTGTACAACATTCTTGCAAACCAAAATATAAGTGTATAGTGGACCAAACTATGTAACAAAGAACCTGTGACCATGTTACTGAACTATAAAATTTTATTTTCGAAGATATACCTCTTGCAAATACAGAATAGAATGTAGGAACAGATAAAGGTAATCTTTTAAACATTGCTCCAATGGCGTAAACGGTGTCGTAGGGCTGTTCAAATTCAGTTTACAAGTCGTTGGGATTCTTCAAGGTAATTCCTATTCTATTGTCTGTCAGCAAACACTGACTTCACAAAGCTCTTCGCACTACTTCGCAGTTAAATTATACAAATCGCAAAAGATAAAGAACTTCACTCGACAAAGACTTTTTTTCTCTAGACGACTACATTGCGACGTCCGAGTTTATAAAGTTGCCTCCGCTATCTAGGACGCAATATATCAGATAAAGTGAAAAAGGCTTACGCCAAAACTGACACCTGCCCTGGATTACACTGCCGAGTACTGTGCAACAACTTTAAAAAAAAGCTACTCTACCTTTATTAACGAGACTCTTCAAAGTTTAAATCAAAGGCGAAGTTTTTAATATTATAACACTGAGTTACAAAAAGTCATGAGTTTTAAAGATAGCTCCAGTTTCGCGCTAATAAAACTCGGCTTCGGGTGGCAAAATTTTGATTAGGAGAGACGCAATAAAAACTTTGTTCAAGTTTTATACAGCCCAATTAAAGTGTCCGTTGGGCGTCCAAATGACAAATTCATTATCCGTTTGATTCGTTAAAAATGTATTTTTTTCGCCTAGAGAACTTTACGCTGTAATAATTTAATCAAATATGAGTCCTGTAGAGTTTTGCCGGATGTGTTGAGGTGAATTATTAAAATGTTGCGCATCTTTTATAACATTTTAAGTATTTCGCCTTCAGTTGTTTCTAATTTTGTAATTAAGAATTCTTTACTTTTCTTAACTTTCTTCTGAACTCTCTCATACTTACTTAATTTATTTATCATGCTTTGAATTAAAGTTACACACAAAAAACTAACTTTTATATATATTTCCTAATAGAAATGTACCCAAACAATGTTTTCATACAGTAAATAATATAAAAAAAAAAATAAAGAAAGAAAAAGGTTTTATTTGACACAGATACAAGACACACAAACCAAACTAAAAAGAACAAAAAATATAAAAGAAAATCGTAAAATAAAACTTAATTAGAATTATGCGAGACTAAAAGAAAAAACTAAAATTAAAAACATAAAGGTGATAAGATCGACAAGGGAAAGTGTGTCCTATTTGTACCAAACCCGGACATCACTCAGCAAACACTGTGATACAAGTATCATATCACAGTGTTTTTAAAACTAGCGCGTCTCGCCATCAAACGTCAAACTTTGGCGAAGATATCAAGCATGTAAGACCACTGTAGTTATGTTTTCAAATAAATAAATAAAAACTATTGATAATGACCGCAATATTTGCAATATATACATCAATTAAATGCAAGGTAATTTCTATTGTGGCGTGCTAAGGGAGAGGCCTTTCAACAGTGGACGTCTTCTGGCTGATGATGAGTTTCTGTTGTGTACATTTTTCAGCGCTTTACATCTCTTACCGTATATCAGCTCTAAGCAAGTTAAGCTACCGCTGCATCACTGTAATAGGAATTTATGATGTCCTTTGCGGCAGAAGCTTAGGCTATAATAATAACGTTATTGTTATATCGTCGTATATTAAACCCATTTTAAAAGGGTTATGAGATTCAAGAACTTAAAAGTATAAAGAAAATGTAGCAAGGTAATATTTTATATTAAAGTAACGTAAAGTGTGTTTTTTTTAACCATAGCTTAGTGAACAACCATCATTGTAGATATAAAAATATATAGAAAAAAAAAACCATAGCTTAGGTATGTTTTTTTTTTGCTAGAACCATAGCTTAGTATGTTTTTTTTTTGGGTCAGGCCCACCACTCGTGCCCATCATTGCGACTACTGTAAGCCAGGATCTACAATGATAACCGTTGAGAACGATCGAGGCAATGAAGCTCGAGGCAACCCAGAGAAATGATTCGACTGCCCTGGAACCCGCAACGAAATTAATCATAAAAAAATATATAGGAAGAGTAGGAATGTAAAGGGAGTTCCCACTCCCCTCTATAACAAGCGGGAGACACAAAGATTAATATGCCAAAAGCATAATAAGTAAGAACATTTACATATAAGTAAGAGATCCACAACTGAGATAAGCCCAGTCGCCAAGCACCACGGGTATAAAAGTTAAAAAACTAATGGGTCCTAGTTGTTATTACGTAAGTATATCAGACCTTGTTAGTAACAAAACTTTTACAGCTATTTTTCACGCTAATAAATTACCTTTCTATATATCAAAAATGTTGTACATACCAAATAAAAGAAACGCAGAAAAAATAGGATATTTAAGTACATGTAAGCAGGTACCATTTCCTTTTAAATATAATTCTGGTAATTTGTTATCTTTGGGTTGCTAAACATTCCGATGCTCATTCGACATTCCGTCCGGCCGACATTTACGCAAAGTTTTGATCACGAAGGTTTTGAAGTGTACAATGTACATCTTAAGTGGGAACACGAAAACACCGGACTCCAAAAACTTAATTTTAAACTTGACAAGAATTCCCTTTCAAAACCATATTTTGTTACGGAATCCCAATACATCCTATTCAAGAAACTTCAGGAATTTACAAAGGGCGTTTCCCGGTTAACTTTCTCGGAGTTACCAAGTCAATATGTGTTGGTACTTATTCGACCAGAAATATCTGCCCCTTGGAGTCGAGATCAATCAGAGATGGCAATCCCTACATTACAGATTAACACTGAATATAAAACGTGGAAGTGGCATGGTAGATACTTCAAATAGTGCAGTGCAGATTATTCATAAAAATATTTCTATTCATAAACTAAACTTTACTTTTCAATCATACATTGTATTCTTACCAATTTAACTATAAATATTTCTGTTTTGTTCTTCCGATCAAAAATATCCGTCTGACAACTTTAATATAAGGCGTTTTTAATCCTACCACTATCATTTTTTGTCTCTGTTGTCTTGACTGTCGCCATCTATGTGATAATTACAACGCGTGCACATTTAATACTAACGAAGCAACTAGTATTTTTCCAGTATTCCTCTCAAAAGTTGTTGCATCCGTCCAATATTTGCCAACCACTTCTGGATCCTGCACCTTCCACTCCTAAATCCCGATGCGCTGTGCGTTGTGTAGTTTCCATTTACATGACTAATTAGTTGGCAACGTGCCAAGAACTGGCTGTTTGTGTGCCAAGGTGCCACAAGGCAACATGGCAACATGTATGTATGCATTGATTGGCTTCGGCAATCCGGTGTAGATTAATGTTTTAATGTCGGCTGGTGAGAGTGACGTTAATAAATGTGGGATTAGGGTTATTAGGCGTTCGTATGATTAGGTTCAATACTCCATTTTGGATTTAGGTCGCGTCTGCTATTAGTTTTTGTCGATTATTTTTTGGACTGCCTCGTTGGTCTAGTGGTTGCGAAGCGCGACTGCTGAGCACGAGGTCCTGGATTCGAATCCCGGGTCGGGCAAAGTGTTACTGGAATTTTCCATTAGGTAATTCGCAGTAGCAGCACGGAGTCTGGACTTGTGCCCGGCAATAGGCTCGCCCCTTATTACATTGCGACCTAAAACATAACTGGCGAAATGTGGGTGTACTAAATGTGCACCTCTGCCTACTCCTTCGGGGAATACAGGCGTGATGTTATGCTATGATCGAATTTTGTAGTGATTACATTTTATAGTTAGTCGTCACTGTAGTTACGTGGTCACACAGGAATATCTTTTTGTCGCTCTATGTATTATAATTTTCGTTTTAAATTCTCAAAAGGGCTGGTAGAGGTATATTTATCTAGAGTTCATACACACACTTGGTAATCGATAAGGAGTATGTTGCTATACATTCGACATACACGAGCTTCTTCATCTCATCCGACCTATTTTCCGGGCGATGGAAAAGAATTATACTCTTAATATATTTTCCCGCGGACTATGTTGATTAACATACAATATGTCAGAATTTATATTAAAACAGACATAATCAAGCGAAGAAAAACATTAATGGAATTAATGTCAAGGCTATATGACTATACGTCAAAAATTTAATAAATGCTAGCTTTTGTTTTTTTAGTGGAAGCTTGATTGGAATATTCAAAAGTTACGTCTTTGGCGACATTTTTTATTAAGTGTTACGAAGGCAATATTGTCTATGTATCTACATAAACAATTAATTACAATTTTTTGTAAGAAAATTTACTATAAGGAAAAATACACTGTGGTCCTTAATTATTGTTTGGGGACTTGGAAAACATTAAATGGAAAAGGAGCAATTTGGATTTATTTTTAGAAAAACTAATTATAACGTTTACATTTTTGAATTATATAACTGCTTATGGAGTTTTGTTTTAACTCTTCATTTGTTTGTGAGAGTTCAGTTTGTTTTTTAAATGTTTTTGAAAAAGCACTGGTTATTTTTACAATATTTTACCGCCCTTCACAAAGATGTTAATTATTACTGCAAAGAAAACCTTTAATAAAAATAATAATAACAGTCTATAACTGTCCCGCTGCAGGGCAAACGCTTCTTCTCGTATAGAGAACAAAACCTTTACTTAGTGATATTTTAAGTAATCATTAAATGTCTCTAAGTTCGGCGTTTAGGTTTGGTTATTTTGGCCACTAAAATCCGATGTATATATCTACAAATAAACCGTTAAAATCTGATAAACTGACTTTCCTAGGTAACTAATACAAATGGTGAGATCAAAAACACGCATCAAATTTTATCTCGTCTCCATACATTGAATTGTACTTAATAGTCCTGAATATTTGAGGGCTTCCATAAATTCGCACTTAGAAAGTTATCCGGCTTCATATCAATTTCAAACCTTCGCCCAAGGACGAAATACCTACATATTTAAAACCGACATCAAGAAGCGAGAAGCATCTCCATTTAACTTTCTCTACGAAGGTACATACATAACATCACGCCTGTATTCCCCGAAGGCAGAGTACACCCACATTTTTCCAGTTATAGGTCACAATGTAGGCGAGCCTATTTCCATTAACCTGGCACAAACCAGACCCTTTCTACGTATTTGCATGTATTGCAAGATAATGGAGTAAAGATATTTCATAAGGTAAACAGAGTTCTGCACTGAAAGTACAAATATATAGATATCTAGTATTTAGTCTCAAATAATAAAATAATTAATCGATGATAAGAAGTCACTTGATGAAGAAATTAGAAGTCTTCTCGAATAAATTGACGATGATCCAATAAACGCATAGTCTTCTTCTTTTCCATATCGACTTGAACTATGACAACAAAGAACAGCTCATCAGCCAGTTAGTATTAAAAACAAAAAGTTAAGATCAAAAATAAATATCATATTTTATTTAAAAAAGATTTAATTAAGTACTTTTTGAACGCCAAATTACATCAAGACAGCCCCCAAAACGCCCGTCACCGCTTCCTAGTGCTATAACTGGGTAGAAGAAACGGCGTAAAACAAACTACCCAGCTGCCCAATCTGTGCAAATTTGGAATATTTCATTCTTTCTTTTGTAATGGGACTATATAGGGTGCACGTACAATTTAACGATTTAGTATCATTACTCGTATAAGCTCTTTGATTGCACCCCACAAACGTACACAAAAAATTTAAGATACAATAATAACATCAAGCCTTCTCCACTGTACCGTTAACATGATATATGTACTTGGAGGGCTCGCTTGTGGCCGAACCTTTCACATCTTTGGCTAGCAGGCAACCCCGCAGGATTATTTTGTATTTCAGTAAAATGCTGATAACGAGAATTGTCATTGCCCTTTAATTATATCCTGTAACAAACGGAAGAGATTGAAATGTCGGGTGAATTAATATATTTTATTCTTGTGTTGTTATAACAAGCAATGTTAGTGATGTCGTATAAATATATTGCAAATAGATATAGATATTCAGAGCCAAATATTGACGAATAACAGCGATAGTAATTAAAATAGGATGGATTAGCATTTTTAGTTGACCAATCTAAGGGAGAGTTGCGGGCAACCGGTGGATGCAAATGGCAAGTTGTCGTTCATTGTGGCGTTCTAAGGAGAGACCTTTGTTCAACAGTGGACGTGTTCCGGCTAATGATGATGAACGTAAGCGAATAGTTCATATAAAGCATACAGAAGAGCATAGAATATTATTTATAAATATTGATTACTGAGCAGTGGCAGCACGGAGTCTGGATTTGTGCCCGTTTGATGGCAATAGGCTCGCCCCCTATTACATTGGAACCTGAAACATAACTGGCGAAATGTGGGTGTACTATAGGTGCTCCTCTGCCTACCCCTTCGGGGAATACAGGCATGATGTTATGTTATGTTATGATTACTGAGCATATTGATAATTTATAAGTCTACATTCGATTGATTACGATATATCAGTGAAAACCACCCCTTAATTAGTGGAGTTTTAAAATAATTTATCACTTGTCACATTTTCACGTGATTATAAATGACACGGATGACAATATTAATTTATAAACTGTGCCTAATTAGTACAAGTTTCGTGTATTTTATGTAATAATGTTACCATCCGTAGTTTTATACTTTTTGGCTGTATCAAAATGTCAATGACAAAGCTTAACGTTTTACTCCCAAGCTGAATTTTAATTCTGCGCCTAATTAAAATCTATTTTTATAATCCTTCATAGTCCATTTTGAAATACGCTGTCAATGTCCAAGCCTATAATGGGTTGACTGGATCAATAATTAATTATCTGTATAGAGATTCTTGTGATTTGTATATGACCAAAGAGAATTGCTTGCAAAGCTACCGAAAGCCGCCTCAGTTGTGGGATGAAAATGGTATATAAATTAATATGTACCAGTTTTATCTGATGTCGATAAAAACAATAACTAAAAGGACGACAAATATTTGTAATATCGTGGTGGCCTAGTGGTTAACATACCGGATTTGTATGCATAAGGTTGTAGTTTCCAACGCGGGCAAGTACCAATGTGACATTTTCAATGTTATAAATACTTTCTTAGTTATTATAAGACACCACTGGCTAACGGTGACGAAAAACATCGTGAGGAAACCTGGATTTAATTATCTTAAATCGCCAACCCGCAGTCAGCTAGCGTGGTGATCAATGCTCAATCCTTCTCTATACGAGAAGAAGCTTTTGCCCTGCAGTGGGACAGTTATAGGCTGTTATTATTTTATTATTAAATGGACGACACTGTCCCTCCAGAAGTGAAAGAAAATCGATTATTTTTGGCTCGTAAAACAATAGAACCCTGGAAAACCAATAATCTACCTTTTAAAACTTAATAGGTAAGCCGTGAAAATTCAATAGCTTAAAACCAAGATATGTTATTTTCTATTGTAATATCAATCACGAATAGCGTTCCATATTCATTATTATGAACATCGGTTGGCGCTAATGGGTATTCTCTAATGAATTTTAGTGTGCAATCAAAATTTTGCGGCGTCAGAGCTTATTTGTGGTGCGCATACAATTTCAAAATTACATAATTCGGTACCTGTTAACTAAATCGTTAAATTATTTATCAAGTATTAATAAACCTCTGGTTCTGTCATTCCCTTAAGGCAAAGTCGAATTACTGTTCCTAGTATTCGTTTACTTGAGTAGGAAGCAAGCATGTTGCCATATAATGTGAAGTCAGTGGTGTTCTGGAATTGTTACAAAAGCGCTTCATAATTATATTTTTTGACATTGTGAAGATAAAGGTGAAGATCATGCATCGCGTATTATCGGTCGCGTAACGCCAGAACAGACAAATGTATAGAACAACACTTAACCTTCCCTTATTCTGCTTCTTTTTCTTATATTCAGCTTTGGTCTTCGTGAACCATGGTTTTCGTAAATCTTCATTTAGTTACGTTTACTTCGAATAAAATATGATAAAATTAATTATCTGGGTACAAATTCAGATTTTGTGCTGCTAGTCAACATGAAACTTGTGCCTGGTTGAGGGAAATAGGCTTGCCCGTTATAACTTTGGGAGCTATAACATAACTGGCGAAATGTGGGTGTATTACCATTGCTTACCCCTTCGAGGAATACAGGCGTGAGTATCTAATGCGATTAATAAGAAAGATTGCTGCAAAAATCTTGAGCTAGTAGCAGGTAGTTGAAACAAGGTTTCCGTTTAAGTTACAACTAGGTACTTGACCTCAATAAGCCTTTTTCACTTCTAGGCGCCATTATAACTAAAACGTTAGAAACAAGCAATTTTTTAAATAGCATTTTTATTAAACACATTCTATTTACCGATCGCCTCTAATAGCTGCGTGAATTTGCCATTGTAAATGTAACTCTATAACATACAATGAGAGTCGAATTTCCTATAACAGGGTATGTTCGAACTAGCGTGTTTCGTGTAAACGCGTATACAGGGTAGTTTCGACATGCGGTAATCGCTAAACGTCCGGTTCGGCCACGGTTCGGGCAACGCCTGTTGCCCCGGTTATAAAACCTTTATTAGGGTTTTTGATGGGATGAAAAAAGGGCAACATACTTTGATGTCTGGAACTCGTTTTTAAAGAGACATGATTTTTTGTATTATTGAAGCGCTATTTTATGTAGAGTGTATATTACGTTTCTAAGATGTTTTTTATTCATATATATATATCATATAAATTATATTTTCAAAATTATATATCAATATGTATAAAAAATACAAAATTTAAGAATATAAAATATAGTCGCCAACCGACATCGGGAACAGGGTCCTAGCTGCCGGTAGTTAGGACTCCAAAGAGAGGAACCTCCTGACTATACGCGCGCTGTCAAGGAGTACCATATTTTATTATTACCCTCTTGAAATATCACCTTTACGATCAATCTAGTTTGATCAGAGCATCGATCTGTCTTTATAATTGCGAATGATTTCAGATAATCTTACGTTCTAAATAGATGTTGTGTTGTCAAATTATTCATCGATATCAAATCAAAACTGAGTTATCGAGACGCGATATAATGTCGTTATTTTAGATTCCAAGACACGACTTACTAAAGGTGATAAAAAGCTTCGTGAGGACACCTGGATTTAATTATCTGAAATAGCCAACCCGCAGTAAGCTAACATGCTGATCAATGTACAATAATTTTCTATACGAAAAGAGGCCTTTGCCGTGCAGTGGGACATTATAGGCTGTTATTGTTATTATACCACACGAATGAGTATTAGCCAGAGCTTCAACAGAACTGCCCATTAGGCTGTATTTGAATAATGAGCATAAGACAATGCAATTTACTGGACAACCGTCTAGCAAACTATTTTGTCTGACTTCATTCGTCACCAGCATATTCGGACCTCTCATTTTTACTCTAACCCTTACAGCCCTTATATATTTTTTTTATAAACAAATAAATATAATGTTGTTATCAAAGTTCCATCTAAGTTCACGTAGAATGTAAATATAACCACTACATCGGTCAGTAGATAGTCGATGCAATACGGATGCCGGCTGAGAGAGTGCCAGACGAAAATACTGGCAACAAATCCCAAAATCTATAAACAGCTTCAAAGAAGCTTCGGTTTAGAGTTGCGGCCGGGAAATTGCAATATACTCGCCGTACATTGAATTGTTCGTTTTCGAAAACTTTTCTTTGCAATTCAATGTATAAAAGGCATCGCGTAACATAATGATATTATCAATTTGTCACTTAGTAAGTATGCCATTAGCGGTTGGCCTAGTAGAGGCTCAGATTCACCCAACGAGCTATGGAGAGAGCTATGCTCGGAGTTTCGCTGTGAAGGTTGCCAAAAAACTATGGTCACCGACATCGCTGGCAGGCCTCCCACCAGAGGGGTGGGGTGTGATATCGTCAGAGTTGCGGGCAACCAGTGGATGCAAATGGCAAGCTGTCTCTTACTGTAGCGTTCTAAGGGGGAGGCCTTTGTTCAACAAACGATTTCTTCTCTCCTACATTCGTAAGACTGCTTCATTGGTCAAGCGTTGCTAAGCGCTACTGGTGAACATGAGGTCCTGGATTCGAATCCCAGTTCGGCAAAAGTGTTCAGGGTTTTTCCAATAGGTAATTTTCAGTAGCAGTGCTGAGTCTGGATTTGGAATGAGGATTGAAGGAGTGATAAATAAAGAGAAGAAGCTAAAGAGTGTGACAAGAAAACTACATAACATCACGCCTATATTCCCTGAAACAGTAAGCAGAGATTTAGTACCAATGTAATAGAGGGCGAGCGTATTGCCTAATATATAAGGTGTTAAAGCATCTTTTCCCACAAAATCTCAATTCCTGGTTACCACCTAGTTGATCCTAGTTATTTGCTTTATGTCAAACTTTTAATTGGTAGGAAGCAGAGAGCTTGCTGTGTGTTTGATGTTTCTGAAAATTTAATCACACATGCGCGCAATCTACCCTTTGTATGGAACGCGGAATAAAAAAAATAGCGTTTTGCACCGCAGTTGGAACTGAAAAGGTGGTTTTAAAACTATCTGAACACCTCCGATAAATTTTGGTAGGATCCCTATAGCTGAAATTTAGTGTCGTGTAAAATTGTATGTATACTAATATTTGAAGAAGTATTTGTTCATTTGTATGTTAGTGTTATCTCCGGAACTATCCATCTGATTTCCAGTATACTTTCACCGATATTTAGAATGGATCTTCAGAGTTCACATAGGCTTAAAATCCTTTATTTTCTTTTTATTACTGATTGTGTTGTAATTATCATCAATATCGTCATCAGCCGAAAGACGTCCAGTGTTTTATTTTTATTTTATTTTATTTTATTTTATTTTATTTGGGAAACAAACAGATACTATATAATACACAATTACAGTTACAAATAAATAATACATAATCCAAAACAGTTTCCACACTTAAACAATACATTCGCGCCAAAAACAATGTTTAAACAGGTATGCAAAAGAAGAGAAAGCAATATTTCAGTATCAAAAATTAAAAATATATATATATCTAACTAAAAAAAAAAAAATCTCAATTGTTGAGAGGAACCAAACAATCGTGAATGTTTTTTTTAAATTTGGGAAAAGAAAGGTTAAAGATATCTATAAGGGTATCACTATTACCGTTATTCATAAGACCATTATACAGTCGGCATGCTCTTGAAATAAATACATTTTTTCCATAATTAGTTTTTGCAGTAGGAGTAAAGAATAAAGAATTATTTCGAGAATTAATACGTGGACATCTCAAACCTATCCTATTTAAGAGGTAAGGAGAGTCAACTTGGCTTCTTAATATTTTAATGTTAATATTTTAATGTTGAACAAAGGCCTCCCCCCTAGGTAAGGGCAGGCAAGAAAAAGGCAAGTGAGGAGTACCCTCAAATGACGAGCGTGTATGACGAATGTGATGCGTGTGAATGGAGCAAAAGAAGTATGTTAGGATCGTAGCAAATAGAAATCCGTGGTCTCTGCCTACCCCTCAGGGAAACAGGCGTGACTTTATGTATATATGTATGTCTTTTCCGAAGCGGGACGCCGCTACGTGCATTGCGGCGTTTCGCTCCCACAACGGAAAATGTTCTGCAATGCCAGTTCATAGTAACCCGCTGATCTACGATCTAGCGTTTTCTAGGTGTGTTTATTGTATAGTCCACACTGTTGGATGTTTGTTCGTTAGCAAGCGCTCGGTCGGTCCGCAAAATGGCGAATTATTGGTTTAACAATGGCTACTGGTTACTGGCATCGACGCTCAATTCTAGTCTATTCTATTCTAGTCTACCGCAACATCAGTGTGATGATTTTAAGGTGCTCCCAGACTTACAGCATTCGCGTTGTATGTAAACGTTTGACTTTGTACCAGCATATCACACAGTGTATCAAGATATGCAGGGTAAAGCTCGGTTCTCCTCCTTGATACGTGAATGTAACTTTAGGTGATTAAGCACCTTTACTGACCACATTTTTGGATGTAAATCCCTGGACCAATTTTACAACTGAGTGGATTTTACTTCAACCGCCACAATCCCTACGGCTACTCTATACATCTTTTCATGAGATAGAGTTTTGACTCTAAGAATTTCGCGTGTATCGTGAGTGCAGATTAAGGAAAAATTACATAAATATTTTTGTCTTAAAAAGGTACCAAACTGCTAAATTTTATTTAAAATTGTCCAATTGCTTATCGCATCTAGGATGTTAAAAAGTTACATACTCTAAAGTATATTCAGTTCTGATACTTTACAATACACAATTATTTCACATTTAAATCATTTGGCCGATCCCAAAAATCTGCAAAATATTATTCAAGGAAAACGACACGATTAGGCAAAAACAATATCAAAAGGTTTTATACGGTTTCCGTTGCGTGGCGTATTCGAGGATAATTGGCGAGGGTCCATTGTTGAAATATAATGGACAGCTTCCAATAATTTATTGATCGTTTGAAAAAACAGTAGGAATAATATTTGCCTTTCAACTTTTCAATCCAACCCTTCTTTAATGTTAGTGACGTATATATGGTATATTATGACGGCTTGGATTACAAATACCGTATTAAATTTTGCGAGTCGATTTAATAGATAATATTAACTTATTTTACTGTTTGACATACAAATCTATGTAAAATTAACATTGGCGTCAGCGACTACCTGCAATAGCTTCGACTTCCACTAGTTTTATAGGTATAGAAACGAAATAATGATAATCATTTTACCTACAATCAGCGATCGCAAAGCAGTCTTCCTAAAACTGCAATAACAATTAGTTAAACATTTACCTGAATCAATATTCTTCACAAAATGCTCTTAATATCAATTCTCAATACCGTAAAACCAAATGCACCAAACAATAAAATAAAGAATCAAAAACAATCGACAATCCGTTCTAAGTTTGCTGTAATTTAAATATTTTATGCTCAATAATTACGTTCATAGAGAACCCGGTAAAAACATGATCCAATAAAACAAGAATAAAAACAAGAAACTCCGGCACGGCAGACAGAGATGGAGCGATGTATCGCGTGACCGTGAAATTACCGCGTTATTGTAAGAAAATGGTTGAAAACGAGAAAATTTCACGTTTTGAAATTGTTGCACGGACGTGATGAATGTTCAGCGATTAGAGGAATGATGCGATGCTTCGTTATTATCAGTTTATTGAAAGGCTTCACACAAAACAGGGCCATTAACAATTATTACTTGGTATGGACAACAGTAACTAGTATTATTAAGGCGAAAGTTTGTATGTTTGTCGCTTCTGTACGCTCAAATAGCTTGGCCAATTACGGTAAAATTTGGAATGGAAGTAGCTGACACCCTGGATTAGTGGGCTTCTTTTTATCCCGAAAAATGTAGCGGATAACACACGGCGCAGCTAGTATCATTTATTTTAGAAATATACTAGATAATATAGATATTCATGTCAAATATAATATATATTTAAGTAAACTACCGAAAACTTACGTCAATTACGTTGTGACCCCACATCGAATATTAGAGTAAGTAGTAAAGCGCTTTAAAGCTAATAAAATAAACAAAATCTCCTGAACTACAGCTATCAAAAATCTTAGGACCTCCAACACATTATAAAACTGCTACACGTTTTTAATCCTCTACCCATTCAAAACCCATCCAAACACTTCACACTTTACAAAATTTCATTCACATTGCAGAACGATGGGTGGTATTTTGCAAAATGTCCGTACGCGTATCTGCCGCAACACGCTCGAATGGAGAGGAAATAAAAATCGTACGGGAATAAATCTCGAAACGAGAGCTGTATAAGTTGCAACGATGTATATCGGAATACCCGTCCGCTGGCAACACCGTATCGGAATTCAGAATTGCCAAATTGATAAAACATTTTTAAAACAATTTGTTTAGGGCATTCTAAATTTGGATATTGAATTTTCATAAATAGCAACACTGGCTCGTATTTGCTGCCTTTGTCTGAGTTTATTTGTGAACATTCAGTTCCAGAAATTCATTAATTTTAGTTGTGGAGTATACCGTGTATTTGCTCTATGATACATCGGTTATTATTGTCAGTTTAGTTTGACATTGGCACTTGAAAATGTTTGTTTGAATTTGAAGCTGGAGACTGAGTTTCTATGTATAAAGTAATGTTGGTTTATAAATAGATAGCAGTTTGCCTTAAAATGGTGAGATGTATGACCCTTAAGATGCCCCACTGACCCTTACTGTATATTGTAACGTATGCTTATTTTTGGCGCATTATATAAACATTACTCAACGTGTAGGTACACATTTATAATGTGCAAGCCCGTCATTGCAAGGACCTAACTTTCCACTTTCCACATTGACACTGCCCAGCTACGGATCATGGATAAGTACTCGATGATGACTTTTTGATAGTTAATACCTACCTACTTCAATTAACTTTAACCCCTTGTATTAAAACTTTATTGTGAGACCCAAACAAGCAAAATAAACTACTTGTGTGTCTACTAAAAAAGTGCGTCGTTTGTAATCTACATGCAATTTTTCTCAACAAGGTTAACCCCACGTCTGCGTTGGCGAAGTTTCAAATATCGCCCGAAGGTATAAAGTTTATAGGCCGACCTGCGTTTGAATTCACGACCGAAATGATACCGTCTCCAGTTTACGTTCGGATATCGTAAAATAGCAAAATATAGGTAACCTCACGGACTTTGTGTTTCAAATAATTTTATATTACTCTTTTTAGATGGGATAATATTAAAGTTTATCGTTAATAAATTTTAATAGGGAAAGTTATGTTCCAATTAAATTTAGGGCTTTCTCCTTCTTACTTTACTTTCGGGGCAGTATGATGGAAGATAATTTTAAATTTATAAACAGGATTTTAACATGTCCATCAACTTTGTATCCCATAAAATGAAATTAAACACACTGTTTAAAAATGACTACGGCCAAATTGTTCTTTTATATAAAATAACGTTATTCTACTCTCCTTTTAAAAGCGTAAAAATAATGTCACTTAACATTTTTCAGCAGAACACGGCGACAATATCAATTACCTTACGGTAATGTGACACCCCTGGGATGCAGGATCACGAACCCAATTCAGATAGAAACCGTAAACAGATCGAGATAGGGCTGCCACTGCATACTTTCTATCTATATTTGAGCCAGGTCTTTTTTCCCACTAACCGCACAGAGTCAACAGTTGTTCTTGATTGAATTTTGAGATTACTCAACGGTGCACAGTGTTAAGAAAATTAGGTAAACGATACTGTGGGATGATGATTATCTCCGTCTGAAAATACCTGCCTACTAAATATCCTCCAATGTATATACTGTACATCATGGCATTCTGATACAATAAGGATCGGAAGTATAGAATCTTCATTGAAATCATTCACTCCACAAAGTTTGATGTAAAACAAGTAAAACTTACAGTAATTTTTATTAATTGTATTTGGTACATAATCGTTGAATAGAACTTATACTTTTATCATCATCATTAGTCGGAAGACGTCCACTGTTGAAGAAAGGTCTCCCCCTTAAGTCCGGGAGGTACCATAATCCCACCGCTTGGCAAGCGACATGGGGATCACAGTATTGGTGGTGAAATTAAAGAAGGCGGTGCTGCCCGTCTTCCTGATTTTCCCTTAGTCACCTCTTACGACACCCACGAAAGGAAAGGGGGTGGTATATTCTAGGCAGGAAACCACTCGGCACTCTAGGCCTTTACTTAGCAGAAGCGTATACTTTTATCAGCAAAATAGTTTTAAGTATACTAGGTAAACTTCATGTTTTTTTTTATCATAGGCATGTACTAATTATTTATATTATGTGACAGAGAAAATCTACTAAAAACGCCTATCTGTGGCACACATTTTAAACAATATTGATTTGACATCGTTGGTCATTCTGTATGATTTATAACCCAGGTTATCATAAATCATTCTCATTCCAAACAATTTATTGACCTAATTATGTGAAAGGCACTGAACACATTAGTAATCGATACGAAATCAGTTTGTCCCTCGTACTATGAACTCATGCAGGACGTAGTCCGTTGTGGGAGCGAGACGCCGCGCCCGCTTCGAGGCGTGTAGTGCAGCGTATCGCTTCCACAACGGAATATATCCTGCTTTAAGAGTTATCTTCGGGGAATATAGGCGTGAGGTTTTGTTTAAGAATTCATGGTAAGGGGGCTGTAATCAAAACGAAATTGGTTTAGTATCCAGATAACAGATAACAGAATTATTAATTGTAACTTGTTATTTCAACAAACTGATTAATAAAGCTTTCTTACGTCAACATTAGAAGTCCCACCTCTACAAACCTTCAGTTTGAGTTCAATTAACATTAAATAGCACTAATTAATATTTGTAACCCTTAAAAAAATCGGTGGATTTCTTCACTTTATAAACAATGATTACTTTTCAGTATGTAACGAAGAATCGATCATGTGTGCGGTTGTTAAGAATACATACTTTAAATAGTAATTATAATCACTTATTTATTACGTGAATCTACCTCAGTTTATCTCGGTATTAGGATCTCCCTTTAGTCCATTATACATTAATACCTACACACTAAACATAAAGAAAACAAAAACAATTTAAATAACGCTCCAATTTACGTCAAAACTAATCCTGTCTATTGAACATTCACAAAATATGTAATTTCAAACAACTGATAAACAAAAGCCAATCAACAAAGTCGATGAAATAAACGTCGAGTCTTATGTACAGATTAATCAATCGGAATTTTAATTAGCCGTTCACAAGACTGATCACGTAGAAAAGATTGTAGGAGCTTAATTAAAATAACTTTTGTTAATGCCCCCTTACCATGAACTCTTAAAGCAGGACACTCTATTGTGGAAGCGAGACGCCGCGCGGATTCTGGTTTTTCCCGTAGTCGCCTCTTACGACACCCACGGGAGGAAAGGGGGTGGTCGATTGTAGGCCGAGAAACCACTCGGCATATACTTTCAAATACATAAATTAACTCTATAGAATAACAATGTATAATTTGTATATTCATTTTAGCTAGATAAATGTATTCATTCGAGTTTGTACCTAAATCAAAAGCATATCAGATATTACTTAATCGACCGTTCATCCTTTAATGTTGAATAATATGAACTGAAATATTATACTTTGTTTTGTAATTAATATTCGGATAAATTACCTATAGCTACCTACATAAATTGATACAATTCGAAACAGTTGGGGCTAATTGGAAATCCGAGATGAATTGTGCGATATTCTTCTTCTGAAGCTCACTGATCTAATTTATTGGAGACTTAAACAGCCTACTGTTAGGGCTTGTTTACATTAACATTTTAAACGCCTTAGTTCATAGACTATTTTTTATTCGTTTTTTATTTGGGCTGTATTTTATGTTTTGAGCTAAATAGTTTACTTGACTAGAAATTTTCAATAGACGGGCGAAAGTAGTTAGGTTTATTAATGCGACATAATTATTATAGGGACTAAAATATAGTTATTTGTATTTTAATGAATAGCTTTTAATTAAACAACACCTCTGTACTTCAAATTTCGTATTGTATGTTTTTTGTGTGTACAATAAAGAATCAAATATTCTTATGTAAAGCGTTAATTTAATGTGAAATTTTTACTTGCTTTAAAGATATACAAAAAAGTAGTAAAAATAAAACTTAAACGCTGAGAAATGATTGTAAATTATTGTGCAGTAAAAGTCATAACTTAGCATAGTAACAAGAATTAAATCAGACATAAGTACTCATTTCAAATCAAGGCAAGTTTGCTATCAGATTGACTCCAAAACATAGACAAGGAATAATAAAAGGACTCCTGTCACAGCCCAACGTAGCGCGTCACAAAACTCTACCCCTTAAAAGTTAAATTGTACTTTTCACTTTTGATTAAACTAAACAAAGCCTGATTGCGGGCCTCGTTAATTTGAGTGTTGGCCCATCGAAATTATAATAGTCTATTCACTGAAGATCTTATCGATAATGCTCAGTGCTTGATGGCCAATTCCAGCCTTAGGGTACAGTTAATCTACGTAATAATTGCCAAGCTTAAAAAGATTTTGCGTAAGATTTAAATCGAGGTGTTTAAAGTTTAATTGTATTTGTTCTAAGTTTAAAACTTTAGTCCCCTTATTCGCAAATAATGTCAATTTGAAACCATGGATTAAATTATACCTGTCACTGTTGCTTGCATGTCAAAGAGTACAGCCGTGCTGTTCTAAAGACATCTCTTGCGAACTCACTTTTAAATCCGCGGCGAGTTCGATACTAGATCTCGATCAACAATTTTTTTCTCTTTTAATTTCATGTTTGTCAAACATGTAGAATATTGTTGATCGAAGACACTAGTGCAGTGAGGTGACGTTCGAGATTATGTTAGTGATTCAGAATAGTTGTGACTAATGGCTGTGACGATATGAAGGTTTAAGTTAATATAGGAACAATCCTCAATCATGAATAAGAAGGTAGAAGAACCAGTGTATACTTAAATGGCATTATGTTCTTTACTTTCTAATTGAACATAAGATGCCACAAGTTCCGGTGAAGGCAAACATCGTTAAGGAACCCGAACCTAATTATGTTCGTTAACACGCAGTGAGCAAGCGTGCCGATCGTTCTGAATTAGTTATGGTAATTCCCTGCAGTTGAATAGTAATAGGCTAATATTATTAAGGCTAGTTGCAAAGGAAATGTTGTGAGACGAGTGTTTTTCTCTTATCCTACCTGGTCCAATTACGATGGAATGCAAAAAAACATTCCCCTGTTTCAATATCTAAGCTCTTCTCATAACCGAACTCTTCGCTCTTCAAACAATCTTCTCCTTCTCTGTCCTTCTCATACTTCAGATTTCACTCACTTGTCTTTTCACATTCAATCTATCCTCCTTTGGAATGAGTTACCCTTGGAAATCAGGATGGTCACTAATAGGGTGTTGTTTAAGCAGAAGGTCCGCGCATACTTACAACAATCTCCTTTGGCGGAATCTTCTCAGAAACTACCCATTCGCTAACTTATTATATATATATTCATACTTAGAGGTATATATTAATATAATTTGTATTTATGTTATATATTATAATGTATGTATTGTTTAATAATTATATTTATTCATATAATGTTGTTACTAATACAGTATTTGTTTCGGCTTTGTTGTTGCACCTACCTAATAATCTCTGCACCACCCTAAGGTTGACTGGTAGAGAATGCCCCAGGCATTAAGTCCGCCTATGTATACTATTTTTGGTACATGAAGTTTAAATAAATAAATAAATAAATGATATTGTTTTTCATGTTGTTCTCACATTAGTGTGGTTCTCACCTTTTTTTTTAATTGTGATACCAAAATGATTGAGTAAATAAAAAATGAATTCTAACATGCCAATACCAGACATTGAAATAAAACTCCCTCGAAAACCATTTCGAAAATATTTACGGACTTTATCGGGTTTATTAAATAGTCTGCCTGTAACCATTGTACTTATATAAAATTCAAAACTTCGGGAGTAAACATTAAAATTAAATAAATCATGACAAAATCTGTAAATCATTATTTCTTAAAAAGCCAAATAATGTTACAAATGAATGTAATAAGCGTTATTAAGAAAAACAAAGGCATAATTCTATGTATCGCGTTGTATCTGAATGAACAAATAATAACTTTAAAAACTTCATAGACATAACAACTAAACAGCATTTGTTTCTTTGTTACAGAACGTCTGAATGTCCTCTACGAACGCAATTGGACTCGTCTAGTTCACGAACAGCTGCGTAAGTTCGAGTCGTCGATAGTGGCGGCAGCGAGGCAGTCTCCCGAAGCACAGCCTCCAGAACTGGCCATGGACTCCAAATGGACCTTCTCTGGAGCCCTTATATATTGTATCACACTAATTACTACTATAGGTAAGATATATTGATTTCCATAGAAAATTAAAGAGCCAAAGGATAGTGAGAGAATCTTTTCTCATGCAAATTTTTTTTTTAGACTTTTGTACAATACTTAGTCTAATTTCACTTCAGCCCTCTTATTATGAATTCTTAAAGCAGGACATTTTTAGTTGTGGAAGCGAGACGCCACACGCTGTACGTAATGGCGTTCCTAATCAGTAACCGGAATATCAATATTATAAAAATGCATTTTAATCATGTTATATATTAAGACCAATATTGCCCCTGTATATCTATTTAATAAATCAATTTGAAACAGTTGAGTCTCTAACTCAACTAACTAATAGTTGAGTCTCTAACTCAACTAATTAATAGTTGAGTCTCTAAGCTAATTATTTTGGTTGAAGGATACGGCAATGTTTCTCCACGGACGGCAGCAGGACGAGCTGCAACGGTGGCGTATGCTGCAGCAGGAGTTCCACTTACATTGGCGTGTTTAGCCGGACTTGGAGCATCATTAGCCAGGCTAGCTCGACTGGCATGGCTCAGAGCTACAAAGAGAAAAGTTCCCAACACTTGGAGGAAGGAAGGAGAAGTGAGTACTTAACTAGAGGTATATTTGAGATGTAAGAAGTATGACTCTTTGGCCTAAGTTGGATTATTGGGTAGAATTCCTGAGACAACGTGAATTGTGAAAAGTGTATTTGAGTTTTCTTATTAAGTTATTCTCTGGTTCAGGGCGTTTAGATTAGCGCTTGGACTAGCCTCTAGACTTACACATATTCAGAGATACTTGGCGATACTTTTGGAAAAACTGGGGTAAGAGGGGGGCGCTATGTCACTTTTACTAGTTCAAAAAATGTGTATTCCACCTAATTACTTCTACTTTGTTTCAAATTACTATTTCTTGCCAATGAAATGGCTAAAAACCTATTTCTACAAAACAAGTAACACTATTTAGTATTCTCATAGGAATATTAAATTATAGGCCGTTAGTAAAACGACGCATCACTGTATAAACACGGTAACAGCCTATTAATGTTGCCAGACAGGCCCTCATCATGAACAATGAGATGTAGTTGGCTTAATGACTACTCTAACGGTCGCCTGTAATTACAAAAGCCACGCATGGATTTCTAAAATACAAACATGTGGCAAACTCAGAATTAAAATGGGTTATTATGATTCAGGGTGAACATGACAATATAAAATATTGGTGTATTTAAAAAAATAACCTCAATATATAAAATCTTTTTTGATGACTTCATGAACGAAGAAGAATTTTTTTTTAACATAAAATTAAACATTACTTACCTACTTCGTTTGTTTCAGCCTGAGAACTACCTCCAACTTCATGAGCAACAGCGTCTACTGCCCCAGCCAGCAGAACACAACCAGTACACGTCGTTTCCTCCCAGGTCACACAGATCACCTGGCACTGTGAAAGCGAGGGCTGGAGACAGGGGACAGTACTCCCAGGTCTTCGAAAGAGCGCCGTCAAGTCCCAGGGCTGCCACGTTAGGCCGGGTTAAGCGCAGTGCCATGGGTGATGGTGAGTGGTTGTTTTAGACGTTTTAATTTGTATTTATTAACTTTTTAATAATTTGTTGTATGGATTGATAAATTCGTTTTTCTCTTTATCATTTTTATTTGATCAGAAATAACAAACTTCTTTATTTTAACTATCTGTAGTCTCCTACAGATCATTATTAGGATTTTTTCTTAAATAATTCTAATAGTAATGAATATTTTTATTAATTTCAGAACCACACTCCTCATCAGCTTTACAAACACAGACTCTAGATCGAAAGAAGACTGTTGGCAGTACTAAATGCCTCGCCACTGTCCACGGCCCAGCTCGAGGCAGAAGCAGGTCGACCATACAGAGGCCAAGAGGGGCAGTCATAGAACAGCTGATTGCTGAAGAGTGTGGAGAACTCCAGATGAACAGGAGTGATGATGAGCTCGATGACTCTGAAGATCCCGATGAATCGTAAGTAAACCTTGTAAATTTTGATTGGCCATAGCTTTTTTATGATCATTTTCGTCATTTAGAAGATTCATTAATGAATCGACGATAGACAAGAGAGTTTAATAAAAAAATATATTTAGATGACGTTATCATAAACAAAGTTGTTGGACATGAATATACTTATAAAGATTGGGGATATTTTTTGTAAATAAATACCTTGAATTAATCCAGCCTTATAAGTCAGATTTTTTTGAGTCTCTAGTTAGCATGTAGATTATCTTTGATCAGCGCACAGTACAGTCGACGTCCGATTTACAAGCCACAACTACAACTATCAATCAAAAAAAATGAATCGGTTCATTCGTGTATTATTCGTGGAATTCATATTGTTTGTCAAATTAATACAATATTTATGACATTCAGCCATGTTTGTACTATTAGTAATTTTTGTTGATGGTTTTTATA
This sequence comes from Abrostola triplasia, assembly GCA_946251915.1. Classification (NCBI taxonomy): domain Eukaryota; kingdom Metazoa; phylum Arthropoda; class Insecta; order Lepidoptera; family Noctuidae; genus Abrostola; species Abrostola triplasia. The sequence continues at coordinate 8,902,618 of OX276432.1, read as the reverse complement.
GCAAAATTCTTAATTGTTCACAGAATTTGTCCACACGACACGCCGTCTCGAGTGCCTTTGATTTGGAACGAGGAGAATCACAAAATTAAGAGTTGCACCGTACCCAGCAGTAGTGCGTCTACCAGTGTTCAGCATCACATTCACCACGGCATTGAGCACTGCCACATACCGGTCGGGATCGTCTTATTCCTTCTTCTCGCCTATATCTGCGTTGGAGCCGCCATCTTCTCCGCTTGGGAGAATTGGAGCTTCCTCGACGCTGCATACTTCTGCTTCATAGCCTTAGCGACCATAGGCTTTGGAGATTTTGTCCCCACCAGCTTTTTAACATCAAAGCAAAGCACAGAGCACTCCAGAAGCGAGTACGTGCAGATGATAGCGTGTTGCGCTTACTTGGTATTTGGGCTAATTTTAATAGCAATGTCGTTTAGTCTCCTACAAGATGAAGTAGTCTCTCGGTGTTCGCAATTAGCTAATAGTTTAGGACTGTCTCGTCAATGACAGTACGAGAAGAGCGATTGTAGCTCATCAGATAACCACTTAAGAATGTTATGATCGTTATTGTAAGCAATTGATTTAGGGTCCTCATCATTAATTTAATAATTGGATCCATTTCTGTACTTCTCATAATCCATGTTATCATTGTATCATAAACGAAAATTATTTTCTCATATCTACACAAAATAGTAATGGTAATTTAATAAAGAACAAAATTTTAAAAAAAACTTTTTACGGAATTTGTACTCGAAAATGAAAGAGGTTTGTGATGTAAATAATGTATAAAACTATTTATAAAAGCAAGGCTGAAATTGTAATGAAACAATAAAATTGTGTTGAACTATAATTTGTGTGTTTATTTGAGTCTACCAAAATCCAATGTTAAGACAAATTAGGCCAAATTGTAGACATATTATATTACCTCTACAAGCAGTCCTCGTTAATACAAATCTAAGATCTTCGCATTTAGAGAACAATCTTCATACAAGTAATTATCATGGTGAAACCAATGAAATTAATTAAGAAGATCCTTGTAACATTACACATATTAACTAAAATATATCTGCTCTAATTGAAACATAACAAGTCTGAACAAGCTAGTGTCCCGCCACAAGGGGATCGAAACAATTCTGAACATTACATCAGTTTACTGGACGACTAAATTTCCCGATTTCGTTCTACGTAAAATCGTCCCCGGTGGGATTACTGCGGTCTGATACGGGACAGTCGCCCTTGAATAACGGGCTCCTAACGTAGACTATAAAGTTGGGGAAAATTTAAATGATAAAGGAAAAGTATTATCTGGATTTGTTCTCTCTGGTGCTATAGATAAACATGTTTTGGTGAATTTTATGGCCTATGTGTAGTCAAATATATGGCTTTTACTTGGTTTAGTGTTTGCTTCTTGGAGAATTGGTATAAACGACAGAAAGTAAGTATACAAGTAAGAAAACGAAAAAGTCCTCGTTGGTCTAGTGGTCGCTAAGCGCGACTGCTGAACATGAGATCCTGGGTTCGAATCCCGGGTCCTGGAAAGTGTGATTTGGTTTTGCCACTAGTCAATTCTCAGTGGTAACACGAAGATTGCCATCTTTCGGGCACAAGTCTAGACAACTTGTGCCCGGATGATAGCAATAGGCTTTGATAGCTTAGCCCTTATGTTGGGTCATTACTAGCGATATGTAGTGTACTACTATGCCTATACCTGTATTAGGGAAATCAGGCGTGATGTTATATATATAAACAGGCCAGAAAACCCAAGCTAGAATATCTAAACATCCAATATAACTTCTGAACTATCGATATTTAAGGCTATGACTAAGTTATTTAATCCTATAATTGTCTCTCTGCGCAAAATATTTTGAAGTGACTGATAAGTTTTGCTGGACGGATACAATTTAACGAGAAGAACAATTTGCTAACTTTAGTACCTCCTTTGGAAGTCAGACTGTAAAATGCAAATTCGTTTCACTACCCACTTTCAATGCTTAACACAATTTGCTCAAAATATCAAACTCGGAGTCACGTATTGGGCAGGCTATAAATAGTTGAAGTTGGTATCTTATTTCTTAAATTTATGGCCTAGATAGCAAAACTAACTATTCATAATATTCAGCCGTGGGTCAGATAAACGCAATTTGGGTGTAACTTTCATAACATAACAAGTACGTGACAGTTTTTAGGGCCTTATATTTTCTACATCAATATATTACGAACACACAATTCGATATCCAAAAGACAATGAAAAAAAGGCAAAAAACTGTTCGACGAAAAAAATGCTCGAGCTTGACGATAAGATGAGGTTCAATATTGGCCTAAACTCTTCAGCCAAACTTCGAGAGTTCCACTTCTCGTCCGATTCTAGTGAGTTACAATGGTTTCCAATAGAAGGCGAATTTCAAATGCAAACGACTGAATAAAACAGCATTCACCCGGAGCGTTACTCCAATCGCGACGAAGCTCACACAAAACTAGTTTGAAATTCCTAAATATTATGAGCAAGTCCCACCTGTTTTCTCACCGTTCGTCGGGGTAACTTAATAAAACTTTGAATGCAACCTTTGGTGACAGAAACTTGGTCGGAGCCTTGATGAAAGCTTTCAAACATTTATGAAGCAACAATGTGATAATTAGTGATTTTATTGTAAAGAAGTTTAACGTGGGAGAGTGGGAATTTTTATTTGGAAATAATGTGATAGGTCCTGAACTGATGACGTCACTTATTCGTATCAGATGATGTCATGGCGAGTGATTTAAAAAGTATTCAAGATTTAAGTATACTTTGTTTGATTTCTGAATGCTTGACTATAAATCGAAGATGGAAATATTTGTTAAAACAGGGGAAGGCTTTGTGGCCCTTATTTTATATTGGATCGATTTTTTTTTGCACAGGAGTTCTCTTACAGTCTATGTTAATTTATTTTCTTAGATACAACCTAATTATTATTGTGACCGATAAATGGCAATAGTCTGGCAAAATGTGGGTGTGTAATAGTACCTGCTTAGAACTGCGGGAAACGTCTCATCAGCGGTACTGAAACGCTAAGTGGCTTCTGTCAAAAAGCTCTAACCATAAATTTAGGAAAAGTATAGTTAGTATAGTTTGAAGAAGATTAATTACCCTGTATCTCAGCTAATCAATCTCGCGGCCTGCGTCGCCGGATAGACAATAGATTTGCTGCTAGACTGTGAATAAGCTATTCAGAAATTTTTCCTCGTCACCTGTGGCTTCGAACTAAATTAGAATAATATTTCAAGCTTTATTAAAATTCGAAACAGATTGACAATATCAAACTCCAATTTTAATTAACTTTTCTGCCTAAAATAGAAAGGCTTAATTTTGACAAATAATGAAGTCGAATTCCTCTAGATTTTGCTAACAAATATAATAATCCACTAAAACATTCCAAGCTCCTTTAATTAAACCTGAATTACCTTAAATAGAAACAAAAGCGACTCTAATTTAAATAGACAGGGTCGGTGGATAATGATATTGGTCCCAAGAGTCGAAACACAACATTATCGCGATAAATTATTTAGGTTTCTGAACCAGGAATACTTTAATAACGTGACCAGAATGGGTTAGTGACATTCACGACGAAATTCCGCTAAATTATTCAACTGTTTATGCAAACTAAAACCATTACGAACGAATAAATGATTAGTATTGTTTTTGCAAAACGTAGTTTAGCGAAATATTTAGAATCCTAACCTCCTAATAAAATAGTGTTTGTTGATTTTTTGACTTAGCTACAAAATTCTTTGATTTACACACACTTTTATTGAGAATCTCCTTGAACGAGGCTCAATCCATTACGTCACTATCTGTGTATATATTATAATATGTAAACTCTAGCATTTTAGTTCTCTAATGTAACCTAAATAGACACATTTAAAGTTTCTTACTAACATCCAGATCAAATAACCAACCCTCAGGGGAACCTTTTAGAAGCGAACGAGTGCTATGGAAATTACCTTTCAAATTCAAGTGTATAAACACAGCTTTAATTGTCAATACAACCGGCTTAGCGACCGTTTAAACAGCCAATATCGTTTTCTTCTTGTTTACTATGAAAACGGCTTGGTGAAGTTAAACGGGGTAAATAAGGACGCGGGGGTAAATACGAACAAATTGTGTTAACAAAATAAATTAATATTTATTCCAAGTAAACAATTTACAATAAACCCAAAAAAATGTCTTCTAGGCCGTCTCTTTACCACTTAATTCTTGAAAAGTTTTGTTCGTATTTACCCCCGCGTCCTTATTTACCCCGTTTGACTATACAGCTCAGTGAAATAGATTGCCTTAACAGGAGTTTCATTTGTCTTCCTTGGCGAAGACATAAGGTAACAAAAAGCTACGTAACGCATTGATCGATGTGCGCTTGTTTTTACAAACACCTGTTTTCGCGTGTTTATTGTTTATTCTCTAACATGTTTGAGCATTAATCCTGCTTTGAGATCAGGTGTCAAATTAGCGGTTGAAGTGGATTGGTTTTTGCTGCTGTTAGGCAAGTAATGAGTGGGATCCTTGATGCAGGTGTGTAATACATAAATATCTTACTGTTTATGTTATCCTAGTAGTTGGTATAAGTATATGTGTAATATGTATGCAGGTTGAAATATTACACATGGCTTAAAAATACAGTAATTGAATGATTTTTGATTGGAGAATTCGAGCTCTCAAATTGTGGTGATTGCGTATTGTTATGATAAAATACTTTTATAAGTGTTAGTCAAATATTGTGTTATTTCTGTCAGTAGTGCTGATGAGTCTCTCGCAAAGTTTTTGAGTTACCAATTATTAGCAGACAACCGTTGTCGTTTAGCTTTGAGTATATCTGCAAGATATTTTTTCCTTGATTCCGAGAATTATTATAAGTATATAGCTACCCACCTAATATATAAAATCTATATAATATCTATTGGTAAAGTTTTGTTAGTATAAATAGGTATTTCCGACTCAATCAGTTTATTTAATTTTCAGTTTGGTTTCTTTGTCACTGACAATTTTTAAGGGTAGCGTAGCGCACTCAAAGGTATAGGTGCTTTTAAACTTAAAAATAATTATAAACTTACATCAATATTACCTACATTACAAAAGTAGAAAGAAATATGGTTCTATTAAGGTAAGAACTTATATAGTAGTCCGCAGTAATGCCCACTAATCGGATCCCGGGGATTGATTCAAATATGTCCGTCGTAATCCCTCGGAATGCCACGTTCGTTTATGGCTCTAACATTCAGTAAAAGTTTCAATCGAGGTTTAAGAATAGGTATATACCAAAACTAATGTAATCCCTAATATGTTTACCATTGAAATTGCAAAAGTAGCTCAGACTAGACAGATGGAGCTGTTTCTCTATATATGTATATAGACATTTTAGCTCATGATGGCTAAAATACTGAACTAATCGTAATGGAAATTGATGTAGAGGTAACTTGAACGCATGGACAAATGCTTCAATGACTTAAATAAATTACGTAGAGAAAGTCGCGCGTATACGCTAGGTACATAAATATACATTTAAACTGGATGCAAAGAGGGCATAATATCCGCAGGGTTTAGTGCTCACAGTAAGTATAGCAATATACATACCAATTATCTTAGTAATATATCAAAACGGATTTTCAACCATTTTATAATTAAAATGGATTAGGTAACTACAAAATGGATTCTAGGAGGATAATATTTTATAAATCTATCGCGTTAAATTAAATGTATACTACCTACTTGAAAGGATTGTACCTAGTAAAATATATTTAAAAACTGCTTAAAACTTTTATGCTAATGAAACCAAAACTGTAGGACTGAAAACTGAAAAAAGTAAATGATTAAAAAGAATTATTCTCAAAACAACAGAGTTCATTTATTATCATTTCGTAATTTAGCTATAAAAATAAGCATCATGTAAAAGAAAGCAATGCCATTTAACAAATACCAAACAAAAAAGTCATTTGTACTCACGGAATTCTGTGCCCCGGACTAATAAAGTTTTGTTTCCGCAAATTTACCAATAGACCGAGCACTGCAGTTTAAAAAAAAGTCGGCCAGCCATTAACACTGCAAATGGCTACGTAACGTTGATGTCGACACACCGCCATGTTCCAGTCAGTATTAACACTAGCAATGCGGAGTCAATGTTATTTTTTTAACATACAAAAATCACTGCTGAATGTGAACGCATATTTCAAGGTGTAGGAACAGTTATCTCTTATTATAGTCGTTGATCCGGTTGATAATTAGTTTATATGTTTATAAGTCCCATGGTGAGAATTCATTTAGCCCATAATGAGTTCGTTGTGTCTTGAACTTGCTTTCGCGTCGAAAGGAATTTCCTCCTAATCCGGCTCACATTATAGTATTACTGTGGAGAAAAGAAACCTATGCTGCATTATAGATTTATTTGTAATTTGGATGTGAATCTAATAAAACCACGTTTAATACTAACAAAATACCAGTTAACAAAATTATCAACGACTGAAAGTAGATACTCAAATAGAAAGTAGCAGCTTTAATATTGAAGCCTATTTCCACGTTGTGTTTATCCGCGAAATTAATTGACAAAAAAACGTGCATGGTCTTAAGGACCCTTTGTCAATAACACTAAGCTTAATTAAATCCACAAAATTCCTAAACCCGTATCACCATTTTCGACCACATACACAATTAACTGGTGAGCTACTTATAAAAACGAGCGAAGTAAAAAGTAGGTACCCAAGTCGCAGTCACCCTTTCACCCTAGGGCGTGCTAATGAATTCCATTGTCAAAGCACAAACACCGCCTCATTTTCCATTCCCATTTCGACAACCCTTGCGCTCCAGTGTGCCACAGAAAAAGTATACTCAACAATTTTTATTGGCATGCTGCGTGTTGGCTTTATTTTCCGCGCAATATATTTTAATCTGTGTTATTTGGAGAAGGGACGAACTTTTACAAGACCTTGTTAAAAGCGTGTCTTTTGTAATTTCGCTAAAAGGGGCCGGTCGGGGTCGAGTGTCACATCTATATGTTAATTGTGATTTCGTGCACCTTCGGCCATAGTAAAAGAGGCGCACATGTATGGAATTAACCATGAAGGGATAAAGTAAATAGACGTTCGTGTTTTTACGAATGAAGTGTTTTTTTTCGGGGAAGTACCGAATTCAATTGGTCTACCTACTAGTAATGTAAGTGGGTTGACTTTGAAAAAATATTTATATTATGTACGTGTCAATGTACAATGTACTTAAAGCCTGAATGAGATAGGTCCCCGTCATGTTTTAAATTAAATCATGTATTATTCTTGTACCTATTGATATGCATTTTTAGATCTTTGGTTTATAAAAAATAATTATATTGATCCACAAATTACTTACGACCTAGCTTCATAATAAACGTTTACATCTACATGATAATATATTGATTTTCTCCAATAGCTGTACCTACTTATAACAGTCGTAATATTATATTATTTTTAATAATTCAAACTGACTATGGTATCATAATAATAATAATTTCATAATATCAAACTATAAGTAGAAAAAAAAACACTTACACATAAAATAGAAAAAAAACAAAATCACAACGTTTTCACACCTTTACCTGTCAAAGTCGTAACGGCTCAAAGTGTCCATAAAAAGCGATATCAATAACTGTACTTAAAGTCGGGTCTGAATAGACCGCGCCGCGTCGAGAGGGTTAGCGCGAGCTTTAATGAGACCGAACGTTTGCGTTATTAATACTAATGGCCTTTGCCTTGTGCAGTCCAGATACGAAAGTTTAGCAAATACTGCATAACTTTAACCCTTCATTAGTCTCGGTATGAGATTTCTCAGAAACTCTGCCATTATTTGAATAAATTATTGCGCCGGTTGTTTTGATACGTAGTGTGTTCTATTATTTTCATGAGCTTTATTTAGTGCCAGGTGAGTGCAAACGTTTTACAGAGTTGAATGCGCTTTGAGATTATGTGCTGCAGTGTAATATTATAAATACAGAGTTTATTTTTTTCTGTAATGTTACGAGTGTAGTTACCAACGTATTACAGCTTTTTGAATGTAAGTTTACTATTTATCTACTTAGAGACTAAAGGCTAAAACTAGTTAGGTACTAATAAGTGGTTTAAAGCATACATATCTGAACTTGTAAAATAATTATTACCTAAAATAATGGAAAACTGTGCTTTCTGTTTTATCCTTCTTTTACAACAACAGACTTTGTTTTTTGCAGTCTCTCGCTACAGCTCTGATATAGTTTTTCGACTTAGTCACTGTAGCATAGAACGCTTAATACCACTTTAGGTTTATTCTATTTTAAAGTTCCTTACTTAGGATTTATTTTTATATCCGAGTAAGATTTTATTTTATTAAAAAAAAACGGTTACAAGCTGCAGTAATACCAAAAAAATCTAAGCTAAGTTGGCGTGAGCGTGAAGAAAAATCACTGCCACTGCTGGGCAAAGACCTCCCCATTATTCCTCCACAAAACCCTTTCAGGCCATGTCTTTCGCGCAAAAATGTCCAAATTATCTCGTTATCGCCTTCTCGGTCTATTAATATTATAATAATATCCAATCACAACATAGCTCTCGTTATAAAAGTCTTCGACACACAAACAAACAGGGTATCTAGTTAGCGACGCTCCGTGAACCGAGTTTTACGTGTTCGCCGTGTTTTCACACCTGGCGTCGAACAGATTGACGGCTTAAATGTTTTCATACATCGAGTTAACGGCTATGTACCTCTATAAGTACCTACGGGAACCTAAATGCATAGATTGACAAACAAATTGACTATCACGCAGAAGATACAACAACAAAAAAATCTTTGATGACTACACAACGAGTTATGGTTAAGCTACACCAATCCAGGTCGGTCCGTAGATGGGTGACCACTGAACATCCATTTTCGTCCAAGCCCCTTTGTGTCTTATAATCATTATCACCCTTAGGTAAGGGGGGTGCCATAATCCCCACGATTAGCACGTGGCTTGGAGATCGCAGTATTGGTGGTGAAGTTACAGAAGACGCTGTTGCCCATCTTCTAGATTTTCCCTGAGTCGCCTCTTACGACACCCACGGGAGGAAAGGGGGTGGTCAATTCTAGGCCGGATGCCACTCGGCATTCTTATTTTTTTACTGTACACCTAACTTAAATATTATACATTGTGCATTATACAGCACGATGAACCTCCCTTTCTTTCATTAAGAACCTCTGGCAACAAATTTTACCGAGTCTTGCTAAAAAAATATCATTCCAAAAAAACTCCCTCATAATCGACAAATCTGTGGAATAAACCAAAAAACAATTATTCATCTTAATAAAATGATAACAAAACACAATTTTATTAGTAGAAATGAAATTTTCATACATTTTCGTAGGCCGTAAATTTTCAGCGTAGCGACTAAGCGTCGACCTCGTAACACGGTAAACAAGAATTTGTAAAGACATTAAACAACAACAATATTTACCGGCTAAGAATTATCAAGGAGGTTCACACTGAATCGCTAACGACTAATTCAGCCATGAACCAGAATTAACTGGATTTATCGGCTTTTGAATTATAACTGCCACAATTACACAAAATTAACTGCCTAGAGATAGTGTACTGAATAAACGATACCTAGTATTATTAATTAATACTACCTTCCTAGTATTATTACTTAATAATATCTACTTAGTATATTTAATTAATACTACCTACCTAGTATTACTAATAAATACTAGGTCTCATGTGATGGGTGACCGTTTTCACATGTCGAGACCCCTCCGTGCTTCAGATGGCACGTTAAGCCGTTGGTCCTGCGCCTGATCCCTCTCCGATCGTGTCGATCTACGATCACGTTGGACTACAAGAGTGAGGGAATAAGGAGTGCACCTGTGTTTGCACGCATACTTTTGAAATATAAAATCTCTGCGTAGTTGGCATGTTACATTATTATTCTTTGCAGAACATGGTATGTTCTTATAAGTCAATTGCAAGAATTTTGTAATTTCTTTGTTTGCTGAGACAACACTGATTAGTAATAAGTAATTGTTGCATCCGCAGATGGCAAGTGGCTCAGCCTTTATTATTTCGCAATGAAGGTTTATGTTTCACGTACCTTCAGGAAAAAGACGTCAAAACGTCAATGAACTAGTTTACTATAATAACTTTCGTGAGTGTTATCCATATTATTTACTGTATATTCCGGTTAAACTCACGTATGTTTTCGGGAATGCCCGACTAGTTTCAAACTCGAACGGAGCCTTATTCATGAGCTGGTTACGCGGCAGAGTCGTGAGCCGAACTCAACTAGTCAAGCATTCCCGAATATACCCGTGAGTATAACCGGAATATTCAGTAAATAATATCAATGAAATATCATCCGAGCCTAAAATCTGAAACCAATTAACGCCAACAAAGCATACAAGTATAAAACCTTAGCTAATATCAAAGAAAGCGCTGTAACAACAATTTATAAAGCTATACAAAAATATTTTGGCCATCATGTCTATAGAAAATGTAACAACCGTTTTATCGGGCAAATTTCTGTACCATTGGGATTGGTCATTAACCTTTTTATGTATTCAACGATAAATAAGGCTTCTGAGTATAAGTACCTAGTTAGAGACCCGTAGGGAATCAAAATACCAAGAGAAAAGATTTACAGTCGTAAGCGGATATAGATAATTGGCTTTTTGCTTTCTAGATCATTGTAAAACTGCTATTTCGGTTTATTTTAATCCCATTCGCTGTGCGCAACAATATTTCTAATTTCGGAATTGTAAATAAAAGTTGAATTTTGCTGTAAAGCTTACCTAGAAATGATGAGAGTTTTTATTATGCTCTCGCTTTGGTTTCGGCTTTCGTATTAAATGCGGACAAAACGTGTTTTGCTTATTCGGAGATAATTGGAAGCATAACATAAACATCACGCCTGTATTCAATAGGCAGAGGTGCACATATAGTACCACACACCCACATTTTGCGAGTTATGTTTTTTTTAGATCCCAATGTAATAGTAGGTGAGCCTATTGCCATCAACCGGGCACTAATCCAGACTGCATACTAAGAATTACCTTATGGAAAAACCCAATAAAACTTTGCTCGACCCGGGATTTGAACTCAGGACCTCGTGCAAAGCAGTCGCGCTTAGCAACCACTAGAGTAGACCAACGTGGCAGTCTGGAACCAATTGGACGCAGTAGGTATTTTACAGATAACATAATCTGAGTGTTTTATATAATTATTTATTAAGTATAATAGCTAGATATTTTTGTTAGTAAGTAGGTAGTTACTCGTATTTACGTAATAATGATTTAACAAAGTCATACTTCTTATCTAGAGTGGTATTCAAACCACGGATTTCCATACAGTAATTTGAAACAGCATGTCGATGGCTACTACTTATGATTATGTAATATAAAATGTGTTTCAATGTTATACTTGAGCCTTTTCAATGTGTTTTGATCATTGTCTAGTCTACTCTTATTATTCATGAAAAAGTAAAGTGCTGAATTAATGGACAACAGAAATTTCAAATAATTTTTTCGAAGGCTCTCAATGCTAGACATCTTCAAATCAGTTCAAGTGTAACACGTTTGTTCAAAGCTATTGCTTTAGTTATTTTTGCGTATGAGTACTCGAGTAGTTTGCCCGCATTTCGCTATGCTTAGGGTCCAAAAGTAATAGACTGCCTCGTTGGTCTAGTGGTTGCTAAGCGCGACTGCTGAGCACGAGGTCCTGGGTTCGAATCCCGGGCCGGGCAGTGTTACTGGGTTTTCCCATTTGATAATTCACAGTGGCAGCACGGAGTCTGGATTTGGGCCCGGTTGATGGCAATAGGCTCGCCCCCTATTACATTGGGACCTAAAAACATAACTGGCGAAATGTGGGTGTACTGTATGTGCACCTCTGCCTACCGCTTCGGAGAATACAGGCGTGATGTTATGTGTAATAGGGGGCGAGTTAGTCGCTATGTTGCTTATTCTTTCTTCATAATATTTTCCTTTATTCAACTTGACCTTGGATTATACTGACTATAAAGGTGACCTCAAGTGTGTATATAGCATTACCATCCTTTCAAAGCTGAAGATAATTATACGAACAAAACACTAACCCGTCGACAGGTAACATGGTAACACATCAATCACCTATTCATTCAGTGAACTAAACAGGCACGTCACTGCCTTTGCCAAGCTTACAACATTAGGTCACCCCCCAAACTTTACTGTTAGAGCAACTGGAACTCTATGTCTGCAGCATAAGATTGAAATTTGGTCATTTGTATATTTTAGCAGCAAATGATAGTTGGGAGGATTGTTAGAAAGTTTTTTGGGTTGAAAGGGACTTTGAAAAATATTTCCTTAGTATATAAATGGGGAAATGGATTGTATAAACATTATGTGCGTTTCTTTAAGATGATTTCACGAAAGGTTTTCAAAGTAGTGAGACCTTGATGCGCTTTTAGTATAGTTATTGTAATGTTTAAGTAAATCATTATTATTGTTAACAGGCTTTAAGTTATTCTCTTACTTTGGTTATTCTGATGTACCTAATAGTTAAACATGTTGAGAAATATGACGTTAAAAAACTGAATATAACTATGATTCCATCATTGTTTTAAGTCAAAAATTATATTTATTACTTATGTTGTATGTTAACCGCTACATTTTCAGGGATAAAAAGTAGCCTATGTGTTAATCCAGGGTGTTAGCTACCTCCATATGAAATTTCATCAAAATCGTTCTAGCCGTTTGACAGTAAAGAGGTAACAAACATACAAACACACTCACAAACTTTCGCCTTTATAATATTAGTGTGATTATCATAACGATGATGATGAATTTTGATATATTTTACAATATTAAACCGAAATGTTATTTAATTACTTGCCCATGAAACCCCAGTATTCAGGGTGTCATTAGGAAAATATAACTGTGACAATAATAACCTACTTCTGTGGTTACATAATTATTATTCAACATGCATTCAGAGGCCATTCCGATCATTTGGCGTGCTTATTAACAGCCATAGTAAATTCCATTACAAATTATAGAGTGTAGGCCTTAATACTAATGTCGGAATTTAACTTTTCTTCCAATATGAATCGCTGTACCTTCTCTTAAGGTCGGGTTTACAATGGCAAGAAAACTGTTATTAAGAAAAAAGTTTTTGTTTTAGCAGTAGGTATTTATACAGTCTTATTGACAATTTTTATTGAGACGTGTCTATCCTGAAATGTCAAGCTATAATCGACTACGTCGATAAAATGACCTGATAGCACAATGGCTAAGCATTAGGACTACTGCGCTAAAGGTTGAGGGTTCGATTCCTGCACGAGATAAAAATTGTGCAATCCAAGTCTCTGTTTGTTTACGTGATATTTTGTCAGTGAAAACGCACGATACAGGAGAAATTACGAGTGTAGGGCGACGTTATTAAATTAAAATAAAGTAGCCATGGAAAGAATATAGTACACTTAACGACCACGCTTCTATTATTACTCACTAGTCACTAGAATAATACTCGTTCTTATTATCAGCACCTACGTAGAAAACACATAAGTCTTTTTAGTGGGTAGTTGTAAAAAAATAAGTATACATATACACTAAACTGACGCCGACGACCAGGCCGACCGAGAAGGCGATGGCGAGATGATTTGGACATTTTTGTGGGAAAGACGTGGCCTGAAATGGCATTGGACAGGGGTTTGTGGAGAAATAATGGGGAGGCCTTTGCCCAGCAATGGGACACCGAACAGGCTAGATAAAAAAAAATACACTAAACTAGGAACAACAAGCTTACCTACATCGTTTAGAAAGCAATCCAAACATGACAATGTATGTATATTGCACATGTCATTTGCAAGCGTATTCTTCTTCAAAGACAACAATTGTGAGGAAAAATGTAGTTCTCAAATGTGATAAAGGACAGCGTTTCACATTCGACGCAAAACTTTTGCATGGAACAAACCTGTGTTTATGTAAATGATGATTTTGGTGCCAATTGAACACAAGTAGCTTTTGAAACACCGGCTATTGAAACTACTACTATCCAATTGATTGATCTCGATTTTCTTGTAATATGAAAAGACCTGGATGCAAAATGGATGCTTATGCCCAGCAGTGGGCCATTTAAAAGCTGATGATGATGATGTCTTGTAGAATCGATACAATATTTTCTATCGATTACGATGCAATGATTGCTAAGCTTTATTGAGGCCAGTCATGTAGCCAAAGGAGCATCTTTAAATGAGGATATTAGTCACAGAGAATTACCATTTCTGTTTATCAAGGGGCAGACAAAACCTTACAATCGAATCCTATCGAGTAGAATAATTGTGCCTTTGTGACTAACACACCATCATCCAAGTGTTCAGTAGAACGCACAACGTTCCTTCTTTTTACTGAAGCAAATTCAAAAATCATCTTACCGTAAACATAAAATTATCACATTTAGTAAGGTATTGTCGTACAATATAAATGATATACCTTGAAAAGAAAAGCGACTCAAACAGGTACTATTCTACAATCTCAGAAGCGTCTTTTCTTTTAATTCTATTAAGCACTTTATTTTAAGTCAGTCATTAGGAAACTCGACTGAAGCGCCGATCATTCCGCTGGCAATAGTCATTCTTATTGAACGGGATTGGAAAGTAAATGAGATTCTTTAACAAGTGCCTATAAAGTGTTTCTTATACAGATAAATGGGGTACTTTACACCATAGATTGCTTCTAAATGATGATGGGATAATAACACTGTATAAGGATCCTCAAACCGAACCGGTTTTTACTAAATGCGTTGCTATTTTATTTCTCCTGTATAGTGTTTTTATTGCACAAAAAACACTGATAGCCAAGTAGTGTGACCGCTGGACTGCCAAGTCAAAGGTGGCAAGTTCAAAACCACGCCAATGTCATTTCGATTGCATGTGCGTATTATAAATAAGTTATCAGTTGCTTAAAATGGCGAAGGAGAATATAGTGCGGAAACCGTCATACCTGAGATTGTCATCGGTTTGTAAAGCCATGTCACAGGCGTACATGCGGCTTAAACTATGACTCTAGGTTTTTCATTAATCGATAAGAATTACAACTGATTTTTTTCGTAGAAATTGATTGTCTTTAAAACTAATTATAATGAGAAGATTGTCTGAGGTAAAACGTTAGTTCAGAACTAAGTGAATACAAATTTATTATATTACATTAAAAGAGAATAATATATTACAATAGTATATCATACTTTTTTAAACTGCATCTTACCGACTAGTAAATCAAACTTAGGAAATTCTCTCCGTACAAATTGTTCGTTGTTACCATGCTGACGTAGAAGTAGAAAAACCCACCTTAACCTAACCTCCTATGATGGTGATACATCAGTAAATCTTCTTACATCCATACCTCATATACTAAACTAAATTACTGTATGTATAACCTGTGCTAATGTATTACTGCGCACACGAAAGTAATAAAAACGAATCAGCTTAATCAAATACACCGTGAAACATCAACATCCAGACAACATTGCAAGTATAAACATATCGAGCAGATATCCGCACTATCACGTTCCTCGCTCCATTTCATCCGGCCGGTTTACACCCGACGATATCTTACGGGACACGTACGGGACGCGAGATGAATACGTGACGGTACCTATACACCAAAAAGCGGTGACCGATTTTTGATGAGCCATTGTGGGCGGCGTGTCAATTTTTGATCGTGAATTTCAAAAATTTGAGCATACTTGTAGAGATGATTTTAGAACTGTAGGTTTTTAGGAGTTTTTGAAGAGATTAAGTCATGGTCTTGACGTTCATTTTGGCGTTCTAAGGAGGGGGGGGGGAGCTTTGTTCGACAGTGGACGTCTTTCACCTTAATTTGATGAAGTGTCATGTTCGTTTATGTTCAAATGTCGATTCAACATGGTAAAAAAAAACGTTGCCTCACACCAGGAATTTTTCGTGTCGTGGGTGCATTTCACAAGCATGAAATATCACATATCGACACAAACACCCAGACTCAGGACAAACATCTGTGGTACGCACGAAGTTTTGCCCCGTGCGGGATTCGAACCCGCAACCCTTAGCGCAGCAGTCCAATCGCTTAGCCGGTGCGCTAATCAGGTCGTCAGGTCGTCGATTTTGTTCTGTTACGTCTCTCTCTTTCTATCTGTGTTAGGTATGTAGTTGAGACCACAAAAGTCTCCAGCCAAAACTAAATTCTAAATACGAAAAAATTCAATTCAACAACTTATTAGTTTAACATATTAAATGCCTGTAATCCAGATATATTGGAAAATGAGTCGGAAAAAAAAGAACGATGGGTATTTCCTAGTAAGAGAAATTCCTTCTCACAAGTTTAGCATCATAAGCATTCCGTTCTCGTTGCCCGTTGCTTACCCACCTTCGTACATCAATTATGATATTACGCGGAACCATTCACCTCTGATATATAATACGTCAGAAGGAAAATTCATGCTATTTACACGTTGCGTGGAAACTGATCGACTAAAAACTTTTTCTTCATCATGACGTCAGGTTTTTTTTTCAAGTTCTTTAAAGATTCCGGGAATAGCGTTACTTATAAATAATTTATGAGAACCCATCTCAGGGTTAAGTTAGACTGAACTAGGGTTGGTTTACATGGCTACAGTACGGTCCTAGTACCCTAGGTATAATTAAAACATTTCAAAAATGTGTACAAGGATTAAAAAAACATATTTTTTACAGACAGGTTAATGGCAATAGGCTCGCCCCCTATTACATTGGGACCTAAAACATAACTGGCGAAATGTGGGTGTACTATATGTGTACCTCTGCCTACCCCTTCGGGGAATACAGGTGTGATGTTATGTTATGTTTATGTTATGTTATTTTTTACAGAATATGTTCATCTTTAAGCCCGGAAAATCAGGAGTGTAATAAGTTTGATGTGTCTGTCTGTGTATCGATCTGTGGCATCGTAGCTTCTAAATGAATAAACGGATTATGATGCGGTTTTTTTTATTTGAAAGCTTATGTGATCGAGATGGTTCTTAGCTATAATTTATGAAAATCTGTTCAGGCATTTGATAAATAATTAGAGATGTTTTTTTGTGTCGGGGGTTACATAAAATTATTGAATTTTATTCATTCAACACTTTAGTTAAGGGCAAGAATTTTCAGATTACATAACATGTGGGAAATTATTTTTAAGATTTCGATCACAAAATTTCTTTCCACTATCTCAATAAACGTTTAAACTAGCTAGATGTAGGCCATTTGGATATCCCCAATCAGTATCGGGGTTATTGTGTAGCGAGACCCGTAATACTTACTTTCGCGAATTTGTCACTAGTTCCATGTGAACCAGCCTTTTTAATGTGAATAGTGTAAATATTATGAGTTGCGTAACAAACTTTGATAGTTCACGAACAACACAGCAGGTGCGATAAAATATAAATAAGCCATTATAGAGCACAGAAGTTGTAGTTGTATTCTAAATAAAATTATTCTGTGACTGCCTCGTTGGTCTAGTGGTCGCTAAGCGCGACAGCTGAGCACGAGGTCCTGGGTTATTGGGTTTTTCCATTAGGTAATTCTTTGTAGCAGAGTCTGGATTTTTGCCTGGTTGATAGCAATAGGCTCGCCCCCTATTATATTGGGACCTAAAAAAACAACTGGTTAAATGTGAGTGTACTGTATGTGCACCTCTGCCTACCCCTTCGGGGAATACAGGCGTGATTTCATGCTATGTTAATTTTTCAAACGTTTTTTGTTACTTACCAAAATTGATGACATTATACCTACTATTATCACACTAGCATTAGAATATTGGTAATCTTAGACATATGAAATGGAGACGACCTGGTCTACAGTTGCCATTGTGTCATACGAAATTTTTTAGACTCCATTCAACAGGTACGTACTTAATTTAATAAACCAAAATATATACAAGGGAATGGGAGGCACGTAAAGCTGTAGGTCATGCGCCTGATCTCCCTCCGATCTTGTCAATCTAACGTCCTATTGATCTATGAGAGTGAGGGAATAGGCAATGCACCTGTCTTTGCGCGTATACTTGTACACTATAATATCTCCTGTGTAGTTGGTTAGTCCCAGCTGAGATAGGCCGGCGTGACCGATATTCGGTCAGAAAAACATTATATACAAGAAACTAATATTCTTCTAATATCCGCAAGTTATTACACACATTTTCCTTTCAGCCTTTTAGCAAGGAAATAAGCTACTCACTACCCTATTAAACATGACGTACTTTGACGAACCGCCTACAAAACTAAGTAAGTCTGCAACTTGCTTTGATGCACAATCTTGATTAGATGTTCCTGCACGTCTTAGGTTAATGTTTGTGCGTATTAGAGAGTTTACTTATCGACGGTCCCTACGTATATAAAGACATGTCGAAAATGGCATTTTTTTTTTATTGTATCATTGGCTTTAGATTATCTTAGCGCACATACTGACATATGATTTTTTTTTTAATTTTATTTATTTAACTTGTTTTACGAATCGTATAAAAGAACAAGTATTATAAATACAACGATTATGTGTCGTAGATGCGGACATCTATAACATATCTTTTTGTACGGTGTTTTAAAATGCGTGCCACTCGGTGCGAACGCGGTCTTGTCAGACTTATCGCCATTTACGGGAGTTCCCCGAACGAGACAAGTCGTTTGTGTGATGAAACAATGTAATGTTATGATACAGTTTAGATTTAGTGGTGTGTTATTTAGTTATAAGTACTCATATTACCTCCAACAATACCTACTATAAAACATGAATACCAGCAGATCAAAGTTATTGGTGGATATTGCAAATTCCAAAAACAATGTTTTATGCGTTCCTGAAGCACAAGATTTAATTAAATACATCGATAAAGCTAATGAGGGCAAGTAGTAATTCAAATAAGTATACATTAAACGCTTAATAATTCCCAAAACCATTATAAAGTCATTCTTTTTGTTTTTATAACCTCGAATGGCAGATTATCAGCATTAGCTACGTGTTACATGTGGGATGAAACAGTTGCTAAACGTGGCGCCAACGAAGTGGCTAGTTGTTTATTTTCTTTCGTTGACAACAAGGTTAAAGCTGGAGTCAAAGATTTTAGATTCTGGTCAGACAACTGTGCTGGTCAGAACCGCAATCGCATTGTTTCTTTTATGTACTTATATGCGAGCGATAGATTTAAGGTAAGTGTGTCCCATCGATTCCTAGAAAAGGGCCACACCCAAAATGAGGCGGATAGCGTTCACGCATTAATAGAGCGAACAGCAAAAAATAAACTAATTTACACACCAGATGAATGGTACACACTGGTTCGTTGGGTTAAACAGAATAGTCCGCCATATACAGTTGTAGAAGTAGACCAAGACTTGGTCTTGGATTTTAAAGCTTGGCTGCATAGTAAAAACTGGGCAAAAGATACAAATTCAGAGAAAATTTCTTGGAAATAGGTAAGAGAAGTAAAAGTGCAAGGGCATAATCCAGACATAATAGAATTTAAGTACGACTTTTCTAAAGAAAATTATAGAAAACTTAACTGTAGCAATTATTTGAAATTGACTAGAGGGAGGAAAAAGAAAGAACAAGAACTAATTCTAGAGAAGGTGTATAATAATCCTATTCCTATCACTGAGGTTAAATACAAAGACTTGATTAGTTTATGCGATACGTTGATTATTCCAAATAAGTATCATGACTTCTATAGAAACCTTAAGCATAGTGAGGAAGAACAGGGCAATGACGAAGAAGATTGTTAAATTTATCTTTACGTTTTTTTATAAATTTTGTTATTTAACTACTAAGGGAACTTTATTAGTAATAAGAATGATGAATCAGTCTGAATAAAGCTGTGATGATTGTTAAAAGTTACCAATTAGGTATTAAAGATAAGGCACATACTCAAACAATGCTGTGATGATTATTAAATTTTACTAATTAAGTCGATAGGTAGTTAATTAAGCTGAGGTACCTACGTAATAAAACTGTGATTATAATTAAATACTAGGTACCAATTGCATTGCTAGAGATGATTAGGCAGAGGCACATGCTTAACATTTTAATTTGTAATTACTAATATTAGACAACAGTGATTTTTTACGTTTAGTTCCTACTTCAGTGAGTCTATAGGTACCTATTAATTAGATGCTAAGAAGATTGTTTTTTGATAATAAATAAACAATTAAATAATAATTTTGAATTTATAAACCTTGTTTAATTATTATAAAAAACAAACCTGATAATTTTAAAAGACATGTCTTTATTTACATTACAAGAACTATAGTCCTACCCCGAATGACGGAAACCACGTATAAAGTGATATGTCTTCATTGAAGTACTTTTTATATCCATGGGTGACGATTTCAGGATGTCTAACGTATTGATTTAAAAATGGTAACATAATCCTACATTTTCATAAAACATTTTATTTAAATTCTATATCAGACACTGTTTTTTTGTTTCCTGTGTATAAAAAGGTATCATAGACATGACTGACATACTTCTATTTTAATATCGGCGTAGAAACGGTCATCTATCAGTTTCTTCATGAAAACGTAAAAAAATTAAATATGTGTAAATAGCATTATAAAGCTCTTAAAATTGTTAAAATATTGTAGAAAGAAAATATTTATTATTGGTCATAGAATTATTTCTAGGGCGTGTTGAACACAAATTACGCTCTCCTGTAAACCTCGGTTTTTGACTTGACCTTATGTACGTAGGAACCGTCGTTATGGAAACAGAGTTACTGGGCCAGTGAGTTTGAGTGGAGAATTATGAGCGCAATGCTGAGCACGAGGTCCTGGGTTCGAATCCCGGGTCGAGCAAATAGTTACTGGGTTTTTCCATTAGGTATTCTCAGTAGCAGCACGGAGTCTGGATTTGTGCCTGGTTGATATATGTGCAGTGTGCACCTTGCCTACCCCTCCAGGGACTACAGGCGTGATGTTATATTTTTGTGTTGTTTTTAGATTTTATGACATTGTATTCTTATTTGTGTGTTGTGACTGTACTTACTGAATAAATGTTTTTCATTTCTCTCTTCTCTTCTATTCTATATTTTATTAAATTCTGCGATAAGAACGCATGGAGATCATAATTATGAACCATAACTGTTTACTGACTGTATGAATTAAATATGACATCTTCCAGTTGATGATGATGCTAATTATTAAGCATTTTTATGAACACTGATGAATAAATCACCTATGATACATTCGTAATAATTATTCATTTATTCACAAAATTAGTCAAATTACATTACATCATAATCATCATCAGCTGGAAGACGTCCACTGTTGAACAAAGGCCTCCCCTCTAGAACGCCACAATTACATTTACTTTACTTAAAATATATCGCAAAGGTGCTACTGTTCAAATTGTCCTACACTAAATGATTGTTTGGGTAAAAGTTTTATTTCAGTATTACAGGTTGTAATAGTTATGTTTGATTTTGTTTCTTTTTATATGTAATTTTTATAATGTTACATTTTTTTTATAATAATAATAAGTTTATATAATAGTAAGAAGTCATAAGTGCCTAGCTATCGCATTGGGTAGTACTCACCTGTAATGATAGTTTTAAGGTTTCGATAAATAAATAAATAAATCTTATCGATACGTTAGAATTATCTTCAGTCGCAAGGTCATCCCTCCGATTCAATTTCAGCATTGCATCGTTATATTTGCCATGTGACTGCCGCAACTTAATTACAGTTTGATACCGATATCCTTAGGTGAAACTGGATATGTTTACGATGGACCACCAGCTGTCGTTCATCGTTATCTATAGGACTGGACGGGTATAATTATTTCATGACTTAACATATAAGTAGGTATTATATGAATCTGTACTATAAAGCCAAATTCAAATGACTGCTTTAATATTTGCATATTTTTGTCATCAATACAATAAATTCATCCTTTAAAATTTACGTTCACGATTCTAGAAGATCCTTTGCGTCGAGATCATTGGTTGCAGATTTTCTGACAGAAAAATCTTGGTTGAGTTCTCCATTTTTCTGACAGAAAGTCCGACTGACAACAATGACGTCACCGTCTTCACTCGTCGCATTATGGTCACGTGATCAAAAACAGGGTTTTTATGCGTCAGTCTTCTTCCTAATATCGTGTATTTAATACTTGTTCATAGTAATTCTAACTTCTGCAGTTAAACACTAGTGCTGTAGCGTATATAATAAAGTAGATACGAACACCTACTTGAGTGATCACGTGTATGTTTGCGTAGCACTAGTCCCACGTGGTACGAATATTATCTTGGTACTCGTCGCTGCACTGGGTTGCTGTAAAGAGTGGAGAATAACCAATTCTAAAATAGATTTACTATGCTTTTGTAATCAAATCTTATGTTTTAGTGGAACTTGCTTGTATTATCACATACCCAAACATGTACTACACTCTGCCCGCTCCTGTGTCATTAGTCATTTGTTTTGGCCACTCCACTGTAATTTAACTAATAAATTATAATTTTAGCAAAAAGCTTCTAAATTATTTCACCCCCCAAAAGATATATTGTTATTATATTCTAGTTAAAATAATGGTTGGAGTATATTTAATAAATATTTTAGTCCAAATTTAACTTAACAACCATTCTTAAGCAAATATTTTTTCAGCTACTCTTTATTTACCAGAAGCTCTATAAATCAATTAGACGCACATAACGACTGGAACAAACAAAGATGGCGCTCCCCATTTAAACGTCAAGAATAATAGCCTGTGGATTAATAGTAAATCCTTTCGTTTATAAGGGACTGAGATAATACGAAAGGTAGGATCTTAGTTCCGTCTCCTTGAGACGACCAATTATTGACGAAAGATGGTAATTGAAAGACTTTTGGCAGTAAGACATTTGTTGTCATATATTATTTGACTCGTTGGTCTAGAGGTTGCGAAGAACGACTGAGCTGACGGCCCCACTTGGGGCTAAGTGTTATTTTTTTTCCATGAGGTAATTCCAGTAGCAGCTCGGAGTCTGGTTTTGTACCCGATCGATGGCAATGCCAGTAATTAATATAATATATTAATGACATATTTGGAAATATTATATTATGGGCAAGGCCACATAGGTCGTCAGGGACAAGCGTACCTAATTCTTAATCGTACCTTTACAAGTTTACATCATACTACTGGTAGCAATATTATTGGAAGTGTTACTTTGTTAATAGTGTTAATTATACTTAAAATGAGGACGATAAAAGTTGATAACATGTAATTAATGGCAGGTGTATAATTTCACTTAAGAATAATTTATACATTGAGGGTAAGTTCATTATGAATTCAGATCTTAAAAATTGTTCGGCTCGAGACTACGTCGCATCGTCTGCTCAAAAATAGCCGATGCCGACTAGTTTCGGAATCATATGGAGCCCCGTTGGTTCGGGGCCCCGGGGGCTCCGTTTGAGTCCGAAACTAGTCGGGCATTCGTATAAACCCAGTTTTCATAAAGTTATAATAAAACTAAAATACATGAAGTTTAGTCTAGCGTTTAGTCGAGTAGTATCCGGCATAGAACTGACTACCCCCATTTCACCCGTGGGTGTCGTAAGAGGCGACTAAGGGAAAATCCAGAAGATGGGCAGCAGCGTCTTCTGTAACTTCACCACCAATACTGCGATCTACAAGCCGCCTGCCAAGCATGGGGATTAGGGCAACCCACAACCAATACCATAGTGGAAGGCCTTTTTTCCACAGTGGTCGTCTTTCAGCTGATGATGATGATGAGTCTAGCGTTTATAATACATAAAACTTACTATTTGCAAGAAGTTTTTGAAACCTTTTAACCTAATTACTGCCGTAAGTTGTATTCACATATGTATTGGGAAGATGTTAGCAATATTGACCGTCATGGAAGGAAAACTATAGCGATCGAGAATGTGGTCGGGTCGAATAATAAATATTATCCACGAATACCTGTGAAGGAATGGTATAAGGGAATATTAAAATGCATGCTGCTAAAACATGCATTTTAATATTCCCTTTCCCTTCCGTTTGACTGCCTCGTTGGTCTAGTGGTCGCAAAGCGCGACTGCTGAGCACGAGGTCCTGGGTTCGAATCCCGGGTCGGGCAAAGTGTAACTGGGTTTTTCCATTAGGTAATTCTCAGTGGCAGCACGGAGTCTGGATTTGTGCCCGGTTGATGGCAATAGGCTCGCCCCCTATTACATTGGGACCTATAAACATAACTGGCGAAATGTGGGTGTACTATATGTGCACCTCTGCCTACCCCTTCGGGGAATACAGGCGTGATGTTATGTTTTATGCTGCTAAAAATGCTGGAGTAAAAAGAAAGGAACAAGATATAAAATAATTGAAAATAATTTTATTATTATCAGCCCATATTGTCCAACTGCAGGACAAAGGCATCCCAACCATCCTACCACTTTGCTCCGTCCCTGTCGGGCGCCACTTGACGCTTTTCAACACGCCATCTTTTTCTTGGTCTTCTTTAATTCAGTTGAAAATATAGGTAAGGAAAGAAGTAACTTGCCTCGAGTAAGTAGTTAAAAAAAAGAAGAAAATTAAACCGCTTGACGTTAAATGAATACTTTATTGTAAAAGACGATTTGCTATATTCTAAGGGAACATTAAAAAAAACATATAGTGAGACGACCACTAGAAATTGCAGACACAGTTGTTACACGAGGATTTTTTCGCTTACAGAGTAGATGGAAAACAACAATAGTAAAGAAACTGTACAACCAGATTAAATATTAAATAATATCGACAACAAAGTTATAATAGCAGAAACTGTACAGTCAGAAAATGAGACTTCTTAAATAATAAATGCTGCAGAAAACTAGACTATATCTACCGTCGCGCGCCGTATGTACACTAAGAAACTCATCGCAAGTTCTTCGCAGTGAAAGTTTTTCCAGACAATGACGAGGCTTGTTGTCACCGAATTTTGTTATGAATTTACTTTGCCGACTCACTTGGAAGTTTTCTCATATGTGGCTCGGAGTATATTTTTGAAGAAACATATCGGTAGGCTTCTGTTAATGAAGTAATGAGATCTGAGTTGATCTTAGAGAGCTTTTTGTTAATTCAAGAATGGAATTCGATAAGCACCATCGATTAGTCGAAGATTTGTTTGACAACGCAATGATTCTAAATACGGACTTTGATAAGACTGTAGCAATTCCAAAGATGATATTATCGCACAGTAATAAGTTCATTGATTTATATCTAAAAAGATCATCCAAACAGTAAATCAGAAAAAAGTTGACAGAACTCCCAAAAAGTACCTAACGATACATTTTCCTATAGTTCCATAAGAACACAGACATAAATAATGACCCAGTGATATATAAAGAAGCAACTGTACGAGGTTCCGATAATCATTAAACTAGAGAAACAATGAACGAAACAAAAGAGGCTCTCCCGTAGGAAGACAGGAGGCAATCAAAGGGCAATCGGGCGTAAGTCCACGGAGTAGTAGACAAATGGGCCAATATGTGTGGATTGTGGGTAGTCGGCCGATACCTCAATTGTCTTATCAATTGGACCTGGATATTGCTAGTTTCGTTTCTTTACGAGAATAAAGTTCAAAGCAATTGGAATACAAGTGAAAGTGCTTGTAATGTAACATATTTATTTTAAGGGATTTTGTTTTTAATGTTGACTCTTTCAATTCTGTTGGTCTGATTTGACAATTTTATTGTAACCCTAACTTTGAATAAGCGAATAACAAATATTGGGTCATTTTGCTGGTGTACCATAATAATAACTGTAATATTGTTGCTTCAAATGTTCTGTTCAAATATTTATTCGACCTGCGGCAAACAGCGGATTTTAGATGGATTCGATGCAATTATATACAAAATTGTTTTTCTCCGTATTTTGTCTGAACAATGGAAAGGAAGAAGTAGATAATGGGGTATTACTCAAAGTCGTATTTCTCTCATCCACTGACGATTAAAGGATTATTGTATCATTCGCGTTAAGCCAGCCGAATACGGATACAGCCGAACAAAATTAATGTTTTGTTTTGAAGTAAAGTGAGAACAATGTTTTTTATGTTGACTTTCTTTTAATTTTTGGCAACAATTATGAAAAATGACTGAATAATATTAAAAATAGATGATACATTTTATTAAATGATGAAGTACACCTAATTTTAGAGGAGACGGTCAAAGTAATAGAAATAAAAAATTTGGAATACAAAATTAAACGGTGCCCATGCGTATTTATCTTTTCGCCGAAAACATTATCCGACAAACGTCAACTACTTAAAAAGATTAAAGGGACACTGATGATGTACAAGCAGATAGTATTTTTCTTGTCAAACGTGAAAGACCTAAAACAACTTTGGAAAGATGGTAATTAAAATAAAATGTTGGTAGTAAGGCTAGCAAATTGCGATGTAGGCTCTGTTTTACATTTTTACCAAAGCCGTTACGACATGCAAAGACATACATCATGTTTTTAAATAATGGAATATATTATTAGCCGTTTCTTAAATTATAATATTACGGCTAATTTCATTTATTTGGTTTTGAGATTTTGTATCATGGCATGTTTTATTGGCAGGCTATATTGCTCGAAGAACCGATAACCGCTGGGGAAGAAAGGTTCTCGAGTGGCGACCACGAACCGGAAGACGCAGCGTTGGCAGGCCTCCCACCAGATGGACCGACGATATCGTCAGAATTGCGGGCAACCGGTGGATAGAATTGGCAAACTGTCGTTCTTTGTGGCGTTCTAAGGGGGAGGCCTTTGTTCAGCAGTGGACGTCTTCCGGCTGATGATGATGATATTTTATTGGAAGCAGTAAAAGACACAGCTTTTTAAACTGTTAAAATTTATTTTAAATAAAATTTTCGGTTAACATCTGTAGTAAATGCTCAAGCATATTTCCTGTTTTTGCTTTTGCTGACCAAATCTAAGTATATTTTAGTACTTAAATAATATAAAGATAAATCATGTAACTTATCTATAATACTTATGTAAGCTTTAGCTTGATTAAGCTAAAGGCCCGAAAAGCAAATAATTTGCAAAATCCGAGTAATTTACGCAAATTGCCAAAACCAAAATCGATGACCAAAAGTGATCCTATCGCGATAGTGGCGAGATTTGCCGAAACGAACATAAATGTGTAACCAGTTAATGAAATTCCCATCTGTACCGGTGACGGAATCTGCGTTTCTCATCGACACGATAATCGGGTCACTGTGAGCCACCAATTACAGATGTATCTGGCATGCGATACCGACCAGGTTTGGAGATGTTTTCAGTCCAATCAATTTTCGTTTATCGATTGACATCGAAGTTATGTTGTGTTTTCATTTCTAGGTAAGATTTTACTTAATATATTTATCCCATTTTCCAAATGCCTGTTAATATAATGATTTTTACCACTTACGCGAATATTAGACGTTGAAATAAAACTAGGTTTACGGTTTTTATCGATGATTTTTGGTACCAAAAAACCGCGATAAAATCCGTAAACCTAGTTTTATTTCAAAGCCTGTTAATAAATATCCGATAATAGTTGTGAAAGTGTGTGAAGGCTACATTTCCTTGTAGCGTGTAAACCACAAGTACTTTGAAGGTAATTAACGATTAACTTTAAACTGAGCTTATCTGAGATTGCAACCAATAGTACAACAAGTAAGCTGAAGAAACCATCAATGTAGGTAGTAGGTAACTAATATGAAGTAATAGATTTTTATGTACTTCCATACTTAGTCAAAAACGTTGACTACCCTAACATTGCCAAAGGCGATATTTTGGTACCTAAGATTTTTGGAAGTAAAGTTGTCAATACCGGACTAGCTTTGTTACAATAATATATAAACATAATATCAGAAATTTTAAATCTAGCCCCAATTATTCTCTAGCTCGCGCTTTAATACCACAAACAAAGTGTTGACAGCACCGAGACTATCACCAACAAACAGTTATTTAAAAGCCAACCATAACAGAACCTGTTCTATTATCTAACTTGGAATAGGAAACGCGAGACAACTTGTTGTACAGATAACGAACTGGACTGCTCGTTTGTTACTGCGTTTGTGGTCAGGGCTTTCAACTCCTCAAAAATTCAATGACCTTTTTCATCGACGATGTTTCGGCTTATAGACGTCTAATGGAAATAAGCCTCTTGACGATGAACGTCGGGAAATAATCTTTGAGCTTTTAGAGCATGGAGTCCATTGTGAAAATAGAGCTTTGACACATTCTAATGCCCTTGCAGTCACCGATATGTTTAGACAGCTGATGTGGAAAGTAATATCATCATCATCAGCCTATCTCCTATTCTAATAATAAACGTATCTATTACTTACCAGCCACACAAAATATCTTGGTGTGGTAATCGACAGGCACCTTACGAGAAGCAGTTCAATCAGCAGTCTAAGTCTTAAAGGACGCGTAAGAAAGTATCTCATTTTGAGGGGTCATTTCTTTTTTGGCCTGCCTCGTTGGTCTAGTGGTCGCTAAGCGCGACTGCTGAACACAAGGTCCTGGGTTCGAATCCCGGGTCGGGCAGAGTGTTATTGGGTTTTTCCATTAAGGTAATTCTCAGTAGCAGCACGGAGTCTGGATTTGTGCCCGGTTGATGACAATAGGCTCGCCCCCTATTACATTGGGACCTAAAACATAACTGGCGAAATGTAGGTGTACTATATGTGCACCTCTGCCTACCCCTTCGGGGAATACAGGCGTGATGTTATGTATTTCTTTTTTTTAACGTAAGAAAAAATATTATTAAGCTTCGAGTAAAATGAACACTTGCAATTTGATGAAGCCTTCTGGCTTTTTAACAAGCCTTACGTCCTGCCAGCCCTGCACACACTGCAACAGTTGCTCGACTTTGTTTATTAACATAGCCAGGAGTTTGTTCGAGTTTGAATTAGATGCTGAACAAAGATGCATGGTTTTATAGATAAACCTGTACCTTGTAGGTACATGATATTGTCAACACTAGATTTAGCCTTTTGAGTCCTTTATTGTAATATTGGCGTTGTAAAGACAGTGGCTCTAGACAAATGACGATAGACGAAATCGAATAGAATAATTAAAGAGATGGAATTAAAATTGTTCCGATTATATTATCTGTGACATTCTACATACATAACATCACGTTTTTAACATCAAGTCTTTTTCATTAGGTAAATCTCAGTAGCAGCATGGAGTTTGGATTTGTGCCCGGTTGATGGCAATAGGCTCGCCCCCTATTACACCGCGACCTAAAAATATAACTGGCGAAATATGGGTGTGCTATATGTACCTCTGCCTACCCCTTTGGGGAATACAGGCGTGATGTTATGTTTAGGTTTTATTTAAGTAAATACAGCGTTTAAATCAATAAACGAGCTATTACCCAACAGATTCTCTATAATGCTCGGAGTGACGTAACCTATGATTAAAAGAAACTCAGATTTCCGTAAACAAACTTTGTTGAACACGCTAAACGCAAATTACAGTTTGTTTTCTATAAAACTCCGTGTAGTTATTACTATATTAGTTATTACACTATTACAATACTTTATACGACCGCTACAACTTACTAAGTTGGTCATGTATAAAGATATTAATCTTTTAAATTGTTTCCGTAGCCATATAAACGTAAACAAGTTATAAATACATTGCTACTGTTAAAATCGTGTACTTATATTATTATTTTAGGTAATTAACAACGAATAATAGTTACATGGATGTCGTAAATTAGGATAGTAGAGTAATTTTAATTCTGAGATTTTATTGAGACAATTGCGTAGTCATAAGTGTGGATGTGGTATATCAGGAAAGAGGCGTCAAATAATTCTTGTAATAAGAAAACTGCGTGGTCTTTAATCTTCACAAGACTTATTTTAGTATCAAATATTGACAGCACGATTGCTGTTTTATTTGATCATCATCATCAGCTAGAAGACGTCCACTGTTGAAGAAGGCCTCCCCCTTAAAAGTATTACCTATAGCTGCGAGGTTTTACCCCGCTATACTTTCGGGATAAAAAGCAGCCTATGTGTTAATCTAGGGTGTCAGCTACCTCCATATGAAATTTCATTAAAATCCAGCAATTTTGACGTGAAAGAGTAACAAACATCTTATTAATTTATTTATTTAGAACAAAACATAATTTTATAGAATTACCATTTTTCTGAAATAAATTCATGGCGATTGGAGCTATAATTATAACTAACGTATGTAAGAAATAAATTATAACGTGCGTTCTAACAAAGTCGCTAACCATGTATGAGCTTCTATGCCAAATTCACTCATTGTATATTTTATGACATCACAACGATATCGCGAGTCATGATTTTACCAATCTTGACTTTACGACGTAGTAATCTGGTGACATCGTAAACTCTGAACTTGGGTCATGTACAAAGCTTTTAAAAATTGATAAGGTTGTAAAAATTGAAGTTTGAATTTTGTAAAAATAAACTACATCTAACTTGGGCAGATGGGACTTGGACAGTAGCGGGAATCCTTAGGAAAAGAAACACAAGACTTAATGATGGTGCAGCCCTGAAAAAAGTAAGTAGGAAAGTAGGAAAGGAAGTAGTAGTTTTTACCTAAATTGATGACGCTAAAAACTAACAAGTGAGTAAGCTGACATAAACAATTAAACACCCAGACACGGGACAAACATCTGCGGATCGCACAAATTTTTGTCGATGCATGAATCGAGCCCGCAACCTTTAGCGCAGCAGTCTAATCGGTTAACCACTGTGCCAATCAGGTCGTCGAATTGCGATTTCATTTTACAGTAAAACCAGAAAACTAAAAAAGACAGAAAAAAATATTCAACAATAACGTGGGAGCAGCCAGCAGTGGACTGGGTAGTTCCACAGAGACAAAATTTTCGATTTCTATAGTTATATTTCTGAAACCAACTAACAAAACGTTCTCTCTTTTTTATATAAATAGTTTAGCTTTAACCCTACCTGAACGTAATTTTGAAGAACTACCCGACTGACATAGGCTAATGATGATGATGAAAGTAGGAAAATAAATATCAAGATAAAACTTTACCCAAGTCCACAGTTTGAGCGTATCTTCAACCCGTCATAACGGCGCCCTCGAGGTCGTCCCCGATTAGTCGCACAGTCGAAGTGTTCACGGATCATTAAGTTCTTTCGGACCGCCCTATAGGACCACTTTGTACATAAGGACCAGACTATATAAATTATATATTTTTACCTTGGATGTGTAGTGACCTGCGACGGGACCCTTCCTGAAACTAATTTATGAGGTCCGGAAGACGTAATGTGGGATGGGAGACATATAGGTTGACCTATGTTGTCTTACCATTTACTATACAGTCAGATAGTACTTTTAATAAATAAAGTTTTATAAACATGTAAAATCGCTATTAAAAAAAATTGATAAGGAAAATGTTTTTTTTTTCATTTTGACCTATCGGAATGATTTCGACTACACTTGCCACTTACTACAGTGACTACTTTCACCTTTAATCTCCTTCTAGCCATAATCTTTTTGAATGTGTTTGATGAAGCCAATGCGGCTAGTCTATTTACTTTACATTTTTAATTAGTTGTGTAGCACTGTGTATGTAGTTACTAATGGGAATGCACTTTATGCACCCCCTTGAAAGAAATCTAAGCGCCTTCCATGAATATATATTTTATAAAGCGTTCATTAATTAAACTTTTCTCTATCCTAAAACAAAATAATCAACAATTTTTAATTTCCGCTGCAAAAAATAAAGCGATAAGTAATGAAGCTAAAAGTAACAATGTTTGAACAAGTCAAAGATTGCAATGTCTGCTTGTTAGAAAAAACGCTTGCCATGCAGTGTTACACGGTTGATTAAATTTTAATCAGAGTTTATAGGAGAATGCGAAGTGGCGACCGGCGGGTTATGGGTCTTGCATAGAATATAGCTGCTGCAATATTAAAGATTGTCTGTTGGATATAAGTTTATATATAACTTAGACTATGGCAGAACATAGTGTTACCTACTGTAAAATAATGTTGTCATCTTGTTTTTACCTATGGTCACAAATAAATGTCTATGTCTATGTCAGAATTAATAGATTTGAAAGATAGCTAGATGAAATTAAAAGTTATTAAAACATTTTGATAAAAATCATTGAATAATATCTATCTTTTAAGTTTCACAAAACGTTTTTTAAGCGTGTGGAGACCGAAATGTGAGTCTATTTTGGACAGGAGTATATTCTAAATATATCCTTAACAGCAGTCGAAGCCCACTTCTGTCTTTCTTTCTGGGTCATTTATGTCCATGGGTTAATTTAAATATTTTAACTAAATAAATTTAATATTTATTATGTTACTACTTTTTTTTATCAAAAACCTATAAAACAGTGTTCTCATCAAATGATTTCATTATAGTTATTATTTCTTTTTATTTTAACAACGTTCTTGAGTTTTGGGCTAATTAACCAAGATGAATGAAGTACT
Organism: Abrostola triplasia; assembly: GCA_946251915.1. Classification (NCBI taxonomy): domain Eukaryota; kingdom Metazoa; phylum Arthropoda; class Insecta; order Lepidoptera; family Noctuidae; genus Abrostola; species Abrostola triplasia. The sequence continues at coordinate 8,870,233 of OX276432.1, read as the reverse complement.
ATATAAAACATTTAGGTACGTACTACAAGAATGTTCGTAGAATCTTTGCTAGAGGGCGTATCCAACAAATTGGACTAATATTGAGGAAGTCCACAACTAACTATTGTTAAAGTAACACCATCACGAAATAAAATACACGTAATCAGCCAATAAATACCCTACAATTCTGACTTTTAAAGTTATTTGGGAACTTAACACGGCCTTCAAAGCATCAAATGGTGCCTTTTACCGAGCGTTAGTCCGTTAATTAATTTTTAATCAGAATCTATAGCCTTCGTGAGCGAGCGGCGCGGGGCGAGGGGAGGGCAGATTGTGTTGGAGCCTTGGAATTTTATGAAACTTCATTCCGTCGGTAATGCTGTTATGTTTGGCATGGAAATCCTTGATCGAGCCTTATTGGTACTTAAATTTTAGCCAGTGTAATTAATATTTATAGCACGAATACCTCGAAAAGGGTATGCGTAGATTTTTTGTAATGAGGACTTGCTTCTCAAGATTTGAATCTTCAGTAATCAATTACGTACTTGTGGGTTATTCACAAGCTTGGGCCTCAGAGACATATACGGTTTTATGCAAATTTATTTATATAATAAATACATTTGAGACACACACTGAACAATCGATTTGTCTCTAGTTTGTATTGTATTTGCAAGGCGCTGTTTATTTATGTTATATCTGAGCTAAACCCTGGAGCACAAAACTTACAGGGTAAAATACTAATGCTTCAAAATTGCCCCTTTTATATATTGGTCTCACGTAAACATAATATTACAATTAGAAACCCTGGTGCCGCCACTTGCACTGTTGTTCTAGTTTAAAGGATTTTCTGCATTACTGATTTCCTGGTGTGCAATAAAGTATACCTATATTCTATTTGTTTATCTACAGGTACGCAGTACAGAAAATAAAAAACTGTAAAGCTTACTGCTGTCTGAAATTATGTTCTTTAAGGTTCATCGCACGTCCACTGCTGAAAAAAGGCCTCCCCCTTAATGGATGGTGGTTACCATAATCCCTACGCTTGGCAAGCGGCTTGAGGAGCCTAGTATTGGGAATGAAGTTACAGAAGACATTGCTGCCCATCGTCTAGATTTCTCCTCTTACGGCATACGTCTACGGATAGTCGCCTTTTACGGCGCTCCACTGGACGAGATGGGAAAGTGCTTTTATCCCAGCACCCCACGGGCATCCTTCGGGGTTAATGAAAATGGCCTGGCCATTGAAACTAAAAGTATTTAGAAAAGAAATTAGAGACAACAGTCTGGGCTCTAAAACCATTGATGAGAGAACTAAGGGTTTTCCTTGTTCTTTACAAAGATCAAGAAACTAAAACGTAAAGTTTCATGTAATTAGGTAAGTTCTAAATTAGATTACGACCTCGTATTTTACCGAGCGACTAGTTAGGTTATTTTTAAATGAAATAGTTACTTTATTTGAATAAGATAAAGAAATGTTGTGTAAAAAAATCTTTCCGCACCAACTTCAAGTAATTTGAAAACAAAATTTCAGTTAACACATTAAGATTTACAAATTACTTTCTTTTCTTAAATATTCATTTATTAAAGATGAATTCCCCAGCCAGCCTCCTACAATCGATGGTAATGTTGTAATTTTATAACCATAATGAAAAGACATACACTTCCCGCGAACGAATACGCGGGCAATCTAGATAACTAATAAAATAAGAAACACATGCTGTAACCCGCGCTGCTACATTGTAACTCAAAAATTAATTAGATCGCACCCCTAATTAGGGGCATAAATTAAAAACACAATTTATGAACCCTTAAGACCATGAGTGCAATCTCATAAGACCCCATAAAGACCCCTAAGCACATATAAAACTGACGTAACAGCCACCCCGAGTAATGCAATTTAGCTTAATTAACTCATTAGTCCAAAAAGTGTTGGTGTCCTCAAGGAAGGTACAGTCAGCGCCCTTTGTTAGTGGAGTTAATTGTGTAATTTAATGAAATATTAATCTTATGGCGGTGTGCTTAGATGGGATCGCTATTTGCGTGTTCATTTGAACGGTTGAGTCCTGTTTTAATGAGACTCTAATTGAATAAGTGAGTTTTACATTTTGTATTTTGCTGAATTGGAGTGGATGCCTCGTTATTTTTTTTATGTTCTATTGTATGCTCGTTTGTTTCAATACTACTATCCTTGTTAGTGAAAGAAGTGCTTGTAGAGCAGAATTTGACGACCTGATTGGCGCAGGGGCTGAGCGATTGGACTGCTGCGTTAAAGGCTGCGCGTTCGATTCCCGCACGGAACAAAAAAATGTGTGATCCGCAGATATTTGTCCCGAGTCTGGGTGTCTGTGTATGTGATATTTAATTATTGTAAAACGCACCCACGATACGAGAGAAATTCCGAGTGAGAGGCGATGTTTAAAAAAAAATTCTTAACTTAGTCAACATTGCATACGAAAGATGTTTATTTCAGCACCTTCACACGTTGCATCACCATGATAAAATTAGTTATAACCAGAGAAAGTGAAGCTGTCCGAATTTCATTCTAAAACAGTGGATGAACGTGTATTGCTCGCTAAACTAAAGTTCCAGCTAGCAGTGCCTGAGAACGACTGGTACACATTGTATGTGTTATATTATATATTATAGTGTAGTATATAATGTACAGTATTTTGTCGTCGCTAGCTTGACTACGGCTTAATCAACGTCTCGAGAGCTGCCAGATTCAGGCGAGATTGTGCGCATAAGAGCCGCGATGAAGCCAAACAAAACGAACTAAAATACAAAATTCCTTATAAAACAAGCAAATATATTTTTAAATATTTTTCCTTATAAGAATTATTATGTAATTTATGATCTTCTACAGCTCGTTATGTTTTCTTTTTAACCGACTTCAAAAAAGGAGGAGGTTCTCAATTCGACTGTATTTTTTTTTTATGTTTGTTACCTCATAACTTTCGCTTGGGTGAACCGATTTTGATGATTTTTTATTTATTTAAAAGCTGGTGCCTCCCGTTTGGTCCCGTTGCAATTTGATTAAGACCCGATCAGTACTTTTTAGAAATTCTTAATAATGCTGTTTTTTTTCACGTTCTCTACTACATTTTTCTATGATTATTCTCCGATTTCTGCGGTTTTTTTACTTTTTAGTGCTTTTTAATTTGTTGTGAAATAGTTTTGTTTTGAAGTCGTTTTTTTTGTTAATTTTTTTTTATATTGCATTGCAGGGTGAATGAACTCCTGAAGTTGCTGTTACTAGATTCAATAAATTTTATAAAGTTTTACATATTCATACGTCTTGGTGGCCTAGTGGTTAACATACAGGATTTGTATTCAGGTTGCAGGTTCAAACCCGGGCAAGTATCAATGTGACATTTACAATGTTATAAATACTTTCTTAGTTATTCTCAGACACCATTGACTAACGGTAACGGAAAACATCATGAGGAAACCTGGATTTAATTATCTGAAATCGCCAACCCGCAGTGAGCTAGCGTGGTGATCAAAGCTCAATCCTTCTATAAACGAGAACAGGTTTTTGCCCGGAGTGCAACAGTTATAGGCTGTTATTATTATTATTATATAAATAAAGTCAAATTCTAGTAATATACACAAAAGTATTTGAACACACGCTCCAATCAAGATAGATCTTACTAGCTTTAGTCAAACTTTTTATGACTAAGTCTTTAGTACTTATCAATTATTAATCTTGCAAATTGTTTCAAAACCTCGCGATTCCAAACTAATTTTAAATCTAAAGTCCATTCAAATCACTTTTAATCGTCAGTTAAACGTTAATATCTCTTGAAACTTAAGTATGAATTAATTTATCCAACAAAACAGAAGGTGGAAGACAAAGCCCAATCGTTACCGCTTTCCGTGCATTATTCCGACGCATTCATACGCACACAATATCTGCGAGGGCGGTATACGGGACGATGAATCGTAACCGATTGATCGCAATGACGGACGAGTCAATATCGCAAACGATTGACTTCATCGCAAGCGACAAGAAACAACAGCGCAAACAAAATCCTATGCACCTTGAATACAAGTCTCTTTTGTTTCGTTGATAACTAAAATATGACAGATCGTAGGCAACGACCTTTTTTTCTTTTTTTGTTATCGGGGGGAAACCTTCAAATGGCACCCGGCCCCTATGGTGTAGGGACTGGGGAGTGTGGGATTTCTACCTCACTAAAACCACCCCGGTGGTCACTATCTGCACAAAGAAGGGAAGTCCCAAGACCTCAAAGAAGACCAACTCCGGAACCTCCCCTTGCAACGCCTCCTATAGCCGACGTGTGTGAGCGGCCATTTTGAAAAGATCGATCGTCACGATTGTCGTACGATTGATCGCTGCGATGTGTCGCCCCGTATATGTCGCGCTTCACGTATAAGTATAAAAGTTAAGTCCACAACAATGAGTTTGAACGTAATTAAAGTTGACGACTGGTGCTCGGAGCGGCCATTGTGCTAACGTATTGTTGATTTATAATTGTTACCGCGCTATTTTTATTCATTGTTTAAAGAAATTGCGCTAACCTACTTTGGTTTATATTCAAGGCATTAATGACGTGGTGTGGGGTGTTGATTGTGAGTAGACTTAGGTATCATCGCAAGATAATGTTGTAATTCCAAAGCTACTTTAACCCTGTTTATAACGTTTTAATATGGTTTTTTTTCATAAACTTTACAAAATGTTCAATACAGGAAATAACATAACTGAGGTATCAAATGCAGTTAAGTAGTAATTTACTTCTTCATGTCGTATGGTTGATTAACAACCTGGTGTCAGAGTTAAAACCGCCTGTAGGCCTCTGACATGGCTTTACAAACCGTTGAAAAATCTCAGAAGTGCCGGTTTCCTTACGATGTTTTTTCACTATTTTTAGTAACTGATAACTAATACGCAAAGACGTTGGTGCGTGCCGAAGTTTGAACTTACAACCATTGACTTGGCAGTCCAACGGTCATACTACTCGGCTATCAGTGCTTTCTTGCTTTGACCAATTCTACTCCACACGTCTGTAATAAATTCAGCTGTTAACCATGTAGCAGGTACATTATAATCTATTCAAAACTGCGAACAACTAACCGCGTTGTCACACTAATTAAAAGTTTCAATAAAATTCTTTGATTTCGCAAATACGTGTCATGGAAAAATAGAACTTTTGGTTACGTAATAAGGGTGGTTATTGGTGTTTATATAAACGTGGTGTTATTACAACAACTAGTTTCGCCAATTAGCAAGATAGATATGTGGTTCGCGGTGTTACAATTGTTGCTCTTCAAATAACTGCTGGCGTTTGTATTTTAGGACTATCTGTTAACTGTTGATAAACTAGATGTAGTACTGAATCGGCTAATAGTTCCTAGTTACACTATTATCTAGAACTTTCTTTGTTTTGTATAGTCGTTGCCCTTTGTAAGAACATCGTAGTCTGAGCGGAATCGGGATGAGGCCGGCAGAGAAATGGAGACCGGCATAAAAAAGAGAGGGCTATACCCAGCAGTGGGTGTTGTTGGGCTGTGGACAATGATGAAGGACCATAGGTATGTTCAGGCCGTTTTCATGGGTGTCCATTCGAGCCTGGGTGACTACGTTGGTCTACCAAAAAAAGCACTACACAATACATACATGTTGAAGATACCATTTGTTGGCAAATCGAATCTAAAGTTTTAAGTTACTTTTAATGCATTTCTGTTGAGCCAGTAACAAAATAAAATAAATGCACTTTGATCTTCTGCGTAGATAGTTACTCTCCGCTAATTGGCCTCCTGAAATTCGGTGACGAGCTCATTATGATAATTTGATTATTAGCGCGAATCACTTTCAAAATTAGAACTGAATTTGACTGATATAACATTGAACAATCAGTGTAAAACAAAACACTGTCTTCAGACTAAATACTTACGAACGAGGTCTTCTAAAATCAAAAAGGTCTTAAACAAAAATCCAATTCTGTAAACACTTGAAATCTAACTAAGTTCAGGAGAAATATTTGCGCAAATTATAAAATGATTTTACCTATCTGATCACCGGATGAGTGAACAATAGCAGAAATAGAATATTAATCTTAATTAGTGAGACGTCTTAGTCAAAGCCGATTAATTTCTTTCCTTCATAAAAAGTAGAACGCGGATCCGAGTTGTTTTTTTGCGAAAAGTCCTGATGCAACGTCGTTTATTAATTCAAAATTAAGAAGATTTAACAAATTCTGTTAAGGATGAACAAATTCTTATCTATCTCTGTTGATAATACTTGAATTCATGTTTCCATACCTAATGGCATTGAGTCCGGCTTAGTACTAAAATGTGCAGGAAGAAGGTATAAATAAATTAGTACACTTCATGACAATCTGCCACTTCAACTTATCATGCAAAAGTCGATAATATATGTTTTTAAAACGTCGCCCCACACTAAGAATTTCTCCTGTATCGTGGTCGCGTTTCACAAAATGAAATATCACATACACAAACACCCAGACTCGGGACAAACATCTACAGTTCGCAATTTTTTTTCCAGAAGTTACAGAAGACGCTGCTCCCCATCTTCTGGATTATCTCTTAGTCGCGTCTTACGACACCCACGGGAGGAAAGGGGGTGGTCAACCTAGGTCGGATGCCACACGGTAAATTCACTTGATTAATACTTTGTAATTAAAATGTTTAATGAACACAAAATACAGGCCAATTAACATAACGCAATCAAGGAGAAACAACCCATAAATACTGAAAGTTCAAAGCAACTTAATCAATAAAATATCTATCCTCTCAATAAAATTCATTCTTAATCGAATAACTGTACATAAACTTAGACGTCTTAAAATCTTCCAAATGAAAATCTCCATCCTCTCTTATACCAATTAGAAAAGGTTTTGTGAGTGTTAGAGGATATTAATTAATTCACAGTTGAAGATGCTTAATTAAATATTTGCTACATTTTTCTTAGTGTTAATGGTTCATCAATTTAACAAAATAATTAGTATCTTACAAATTATTTCGTGAAATTGATAAAACAATAACACAAATATAAGATGACTGCCTCCTTGGTCTAGTGGTTGCTAAGCGCGACTGCTGAGCTTAAGGTTCCGAGTTCGAATCCCGGGTTGGGCAAAGTTACTGGGTTTTTCCATTAAGTAATTCTCAGTACCAGCGCGGAGTCTGCACTTATGTCTAGTTGATGGCTTGCCTGTTATTACTTTGGGACCCATATCATAACTGGCGAAATGTGGGTGTTTTCTACAGTCACCTCTGCCGACCCTTTCGGAGAATAAAGGCGTGAAGTTATGTACATATGTTAGTAGGAAGATTTTTTTTGACGGAAGAGGGCGGTGGAAGCAAGTTTCGAATCGAATTGTTACTTGAGTATTTGGGTGTCTATAGATATTAATAATATCTATTAACTACCTATATAACGTCCTGTATCGTGGGTGCCCTTCATAAACATGAAATTTCACATACACAAACATCCAGACACGGGACAAAAATCTGCGAATCACACAAATATATTTTGTCCCATGTGATAATCGAACCCGTACCAACCCTTAGAACCTACAGTAGTCCAATCGCTCAACCACTGGGTCCATCAGATCGTCGTCGATCAGATCTTGACAAAATATCAGGGCACTGAGAAAAAAAATCCCAATTAGGAGTGCATTTTGGTTTGCACTTCCAACGAATGATTCCCATCCAATACCCAGCCAATTAATTAGTCCTTTCAAAAATAAAACCTACTTCATTTCTTTGCTAGCAAAAAAATTGTCAAAGCGCGTCTTACGTTTCATTTGCAACTAGCAAATAAAAACTGGGACCAATGAAAAAGAAAATTACAAACAAAAGCTTCAAAGAGTTCGATATGAAATGAAAACTGTTTGATGCGACTGCAGAAGATTTACAAAAAAAGGCTCAATTAGTTCCGACCTGCTTACAAAGATGGCTGAATGATGGCTGAAAAATTTGTTTCGACCTGCGCGGCCTCCCACCTGCTGGACCGACGATATCGTCAGAGTTGCGGGCAAACCATGGATGCAAATGGCAAGTTGCCGTTCATTGTGGCGTTCGGAGGCCTTTATTCAATTGAAGACGTCTTCCGGCTGATAATGATGATGATTTACTATATACATGGTTTAAGATATTTATTCTTTTAAAAGATTTACAATCACTTACAAAGAAAATACAAAATATTAAAATAAAACATTTAGCCGATTAGCGTAGTGAGTTAATAGTAAAATAGTTAGCTATATAATATAATTCTATAAGAATAAGAATAGTAATTTGCGTGAAATCTTATATATAAAATTCTCGTGTCACAATGTTCGTTCCCGTACTCCTCCGAAACGGCTTGACCGATTCTCATGAAATTTTCTGAGCATATTGAGTAGGTCTGAGAATCGGCCAACATCTTCTTTTCATACCCCGGGTCAGCTAGTAATGGTGTATAAACCACATTACATTAGTACCACATACTAAACAACTGTACTATTTAGTAACGCATTGTTTAATACACAAATACCGTCGAAAATATTCAAACTCATATCACGAACAACCGGCACACGTCAATATGAATTACACAAGAAAATAGGGGAATAAAAACTGAATTGAAAATGCGGAATGTTGCGATGCTGCAGGCTTAGTGATGAGCGTATTCTATAACTGGCAAAAAGGCTGGCGTAAATAATACTCGCGACATAAATGTTATACTAAATACTACATTATATTGTAGAGACCGTGAAACTGGAATGAAAACTTATGGGTGAAAAGAGAAAAAACTTACGTATTTACATTTTCAATTAGATATTATTTTGTAGTCAGTATGCAGTCTGATGCAGTATCTGGTTAATAGCCATAGACCCATGTAAAATACCTGGCAATTTGTCCCGAGTCTGATAGGTCCTTGTGCTATCTTCTTCTTCTTGGCTATCAAATGCAACCTAGAAAATCTATGAAAAGGAACACAATATACAACAGTATGTTCATCTAAATTTCAATTATTAAATTAAGTGGGAACGCACAATCAAACTGTTAATTAAATTGAATATAAAAAATTAAAACCAATTTTCGGTGGCCCGAAAACCGCGACGGCCAGTGAAATGATAACTTCATTTTATATTTCGTAACCAAAATGTATTCGCTTCACTCAAATTTCGCGCACTACATTACTCTAACGAATGCTTACAAAATAGGTATTACTCATGTTTAACTTTTTTACTCAAACTTGCACCGTTGTGCACAAAGAGTGTTTTAGGAGTGATGAAGGCTGAATGAGATTAGCCAGAGCGTTAAAAATGTCTATCTTACTGTTCCTCTATACTTTTGGTAGTGAGGATCTATGGGTGCTTTTTGTGTTCCATTGTATCCAGATTTATTGCTCGCTGCTTTGCCTTTTAGTCAGGAGAATTTGGGTAAAGAGCCGTAAGTTTTAGGTGAATTTGTACGTACATTTCATTTGTAATTCAGTTTTGGCAAAGGCGTTGTGCAGATGGTATATATTCAGTTGCGGAGCTAAAACACTTATATTTTTGTACTCTTATATTTGTATTTTTCTTTTACATTGTCTTCTTGTTTCTTCTGTTACCTATACGTTGGCTTTAGGTGTAACTCTCTCCAAGATAAAAGTTCAATCCAGTCGTGTTAAATTCTAAAAGGTCATATTCTTGTCTAAGTGGTTCATATTTTATGCAGTCCATTCCTGTAGCTATAAGGAACGATTTAGCGATCATAAACGGATGTGGATTAATAATGTAAATTCTTGCTGATTCACAAGCGTTGGTATTATCCGCGAACTCGGGCATCCAGTGAATGCCCGCCCGACGATTATTATTCAAAACTTAACAGTTCTTTGGCATAGATGGAAATTTATACTAGATATTCCTTTTGGAAATCCGTCTCTGCCTACCTCTCTGGGAAACAGGCGTGACTTTATGTATGTATGTATTCCCTTTAATGGTATTCAGCAGTTTACAGACAAAAAATATAATTACTTTTTCACGTATAAACTCCATGTCTAGCTATGCTATTCTGAAACACAAACATGATCTCGAAAGTCACCTCGCTGCTCATCTCGACTCATTCTCGACTTCTTATTTGATTAAAAAGCCAAATTCTATAGGTAAAAGTCAACATTCTCATTTTCATTCTCACTCCGCGTGATTCATCTATGGGGCGAGCCTATTGCCATCAACCGGGCACAAATCCAGACTCCATGCTGCTACTAAGAATGGTATGCTAATAGAAAACCCCAGTAACATTTTGCCCTACTCGGGATTCAACCCGTGACCTCAGATTATTTTATTAGAACCTCTCACATCTAGTTCCTTTACATCTTTAGACCAAGATGAAGTTCTTAGACGATCGTGTTGGTCAGTTGCGAACTGCTGACGGGAATACTCGGAGCACCAATTAACATTGCTACCCGACACCAACGCCGTATCTATGCCGTTTTTAATTAACAAACTTTCTCAATAGTTGTGGAAATCTGTGCTTTCACCATTGAATGATAAAAACTATCGATTTACTTTTAAGTCTTACAAGTTCTATTTAGCATTCATTTGTAGCTGCATTTATGATTTATTCATGTAGAAGAGCTTGACTGCTTTAAAGAGAAATGGTATATCGCAGTTCACAATCAAGGGGAATGGAGGAAGAAAAGGGAGGCCTTTGCCCTGCAGTGGAACGATCATGACTGAAATGGTAAATAAATAAATAATGGAGACACGCCACTGAGGAGAGGCCTATGTCCAGCACTGGACTGAAGTATGCTGATAATGATGATGAATGTAGAGACCTATAGATTTTTTTTAAGAACGGGCAACATGATAAACCAGATGTGAGTACTCATTTTTGCAGGTCCAAGAAATATTCTTAAGTTGATTTGAAGTCCTGCGCTTTATCAAATTTATTGTATCTACTTAAGCAAGTATTAGAGCTACTCATTGCCAAACCGCGACAAATATTACTTTCCTTTTTCTCTCTGATCAGTAGACGTGCCAAGTCAATATCTTAAATACTCGTAAATTGAATAGGAATACAATTAAAGCTACTACATATACTACTTGTGTACACAATAAACCTTACTACCTACTCTCCTTCTAATCTTTGTTCCACAACATGATCACCTTTCATGAACGTGTCGACACGATAAAAAAAATCCACGACAACTGACAAAAGCTTATACAAAAGATTTATAAATTCAAAACGTAAAGACAGAAACAACAGAGGCACATATTTTAATAAGCTTTATCTTCTGAGAAATGAACTCGGAAAACTTAAATATAGAATTAAGATTCCTCGGAGATTTAAACAGTAAGACGCAAACAGTCTTGAAGAATAAAAAATATAAATGGCAAGTGTATTGCCTCGTTGGTTTAGTAGTACAGCGCAAATGCTAAGCATGAGATCCTCGGCCAAAGTAGAATTAGGTTTTTTCATCAGGTAATTCTGAGACTGCCTCGTTGGTCGGGTGGTCGCTAAGTGCGACTGCTGAGCATGGGGTCCCAGGTCGGACAAAGTGCTACTGTATTTTTCCATTACGTCATTCTCTGTAGCAGCACGGAGTCTGGATTTGTGCCCGGTTGATAGCAAGGGGCTCGCTCCTATTACATTGTAACCTATACCTATAACATAACTGGCGAAGTGTGGGTGTACTATATGTGCACCTCTGCATACTCCTTCGAGGAATTCAGGCGTGATGTTATGTATGCATGTAATTCTCAGTAGCAGCACATGATGTTGTAGCAGATCGTTGTCTGGATGTGAGCGCAGTTAAATGCACCAATGCCAATGACGTTTTCAATAAAAATCTATATCCCGAACAAGCACATATAAAATTCGTACCCAAACGTCAACATTATTATTGTAGGCTTAGCAAATATGCATTGCGCCGGACTCCATTTTATCGAAAAAATATTGCCGGATTTGCAGATGCAGCGACGGTTATTTTTTCCCACGTATATTGGTTCAAAATCGATTCATATTGGGCACGCTTGAAGGCACGCTTCATATTGCTTGTGTACCTACGTACGTCGTTTGAAACTCTTAATTGTTTTGTCGAGGTGGCTCTAAAGTTAGTGACCGGATTCGTATTTGCGTTGCGCGTTTAAATGCTGGCGAATTTCACCTTTTCTTTTTTCGGTTTATAGAAATTTATTTCTTAATTTTTTTTATTTTTGTTAATGGTAAATGTTATTACCAAATTAATTTGTAGATAATACTTATGCACAACATAAAAAACACGTAGATACAGTTTTCTATCTGAAACTATTTAAACTATTATCTTAATACAACATTTACATTTTGGATTAACAAAAAAAAAACAATAGGTAAATTAATTTTCTTTTTCAAAAACTACGTCCACAGCAGAAACTTAAATAAAAATGACCTAGTTTTAAATAAAAATGTATTAACCAAAGTTGTCGAGAAACAGTCACAAGTTCCATTACGACTGCACTGGACTGAAGTATTTGGTTTACAAGACAAATAAAGGTACAGCAGCGAGATAATGCAGTGTTTCCCTCAAGGAACCAATACACAGTTCAATTTGTTCTAGCAAATTATCACTGAATAAGAGACGAGCCGGAGAGCGGAAAGGGACTCCCCCTTAAGGTATTAGATGAATAGAACGTTTTAGACAACAAAAACACATCGATATTTGACGACCTGATTAGCGCAGTGGCTAAGCGATTGGACTGCTGCGCTGAGGGTTGCGGGTTCGATTCCCGCACGGGGCAAAAACTTTGTGCGAACCACAGATGTTTGTCTCGAGTCTGGGTGTTAGTGTATGTGATGTTTCATGTTTGTGAAACGCATCCAGGACACTGGAGGAATTCCTAGAGTGGGGCAATTAAAAAAAATATATAAACCTAAAGCTCTTTATAGAAGATTGCATCACTGTTCCATACGTGACTGTATTTAAAGCTGACTTCAAAATATACGTATTTTGAACTCCGAGTTGGTCCTAATGACCGCAACAATTAAGCATAAAAGTTTCTGTGAGGGCAAAGTTTTTGGGCGTTTAGGAGAAGGGCTCGGCTGAACTGGCCTTACCATCCCAAATGGCACAAATTATACATTTCTCTTATGTATATTACGTATATGCAAGATTGTATTATCCAAAGAGAGTTAATGTACTAGTCAAAATTCGCTGTACAGGCCACTGATTTCTTGACTTTGACAAGTCTTTTCCGTAACGAAAAGTAGCTCTAATTTGGGAGTCAACCTTCTTAATCTTCATTGCAGTATCCTGGTATCACCTCCTGCTGGGTACAGGCCGCACTTTTCCTCTTCCATTCCTCTCTGCTTTGAGGGTCTCGATGTGTGATCCAAGTGTCTGAGTTAAGCTTACTTCTTACCAATTTATCACAACCGGTCAAGCCGTTTAAGAGTACGCGACCAATTTTATAAATAAAGAGTATCTTCTAACTGAAATATTCAGTAGGTAGAAGGTAGGTACTTGATAAAAGATGTATATTCTCATTAACAATTAGCAGGATTAATTTCAAAATATCTTCCATAGTTCCGAAGCTTTAAAAATCAACTCGGCTCGCTATCAAAACTGTATTATATTTCTCTCTTCTTGAAATGTAAATGTATAATTTAGAGTTCATTCCGTTTTCACCCCTGAGACGGAGCGGTAAGTAATTCTTTGTGTTACGGCTCTAACGTACCGCTACTCGGATACCTCGATGATTTATTAATGTCTAGTCTTGATGCGAAGTGTATTTGAAGATCTCTTTTAAAATGTTAAGGAAATTAAAACTTTTCAGGTATGGCACTGGTATCTTTTTTGGAATTTTTTTTTTGTCTCATTGTCTTTGAAGATTCTTAATCTCGTCATGTGACGGCTCTATTATACGAATAATATTGAACGGCTTGTAGCACGTGGGTACCGCGCAGATCTGTGAAGTTAAGCAGTGCTCGCCGCGGTCGGTCTTGTGATGGGTGACCGTCTTTACATGTCAAGACCCCTCCGTGCTTCGGAAGGCACGTTAAGCAGTCGGTCGTGCGGTTTTATCGGTCAATGAGAGTGAGGGAATAAGGAGTGCACCTCTGTTAGCGCGCATACTATACTTAACCACAATAATATATCTGCGTAGTTGGTTAGCCTCAGATGAGATAGGCCGCCCTGAACGAAATTCGGTCAGGAGAACATTATTATTATTATTGTATGAATAGCTCATAGCGAGGTAAACGGCCCTCTGACCTAGTTAGTTCTAGCAGATCCTTTTACCTGTCAGTCAAGTCAGTTGGTTACTAGTGGGTAAGTAGCTGGCTTGTCTGATAAGATTGCACTTTATTTGTTTTTCTGTTCAAACCTTATGAATTTAGCATTTAGGCTTATGCCTGATAAAATGGCAATACAATCGCTCTTACACGGTACTTACTGTCTGGCAAACTGTGGGCCATAATAAACTGCGTGCCCTTTTGGGGATTACATTTTGAGGATAAATACTTGTATATTATAGGGGTATATACATTTTTGACAGGTGTTTCGGTTATTCCAATTTAACGTAACATCATACCTGTACTCTTTGAAGGGGTAGGCAGAAGTGTACACCCATATATCCTAAGGCCCTAATGTAATAGGGGGCGTGCCTACTCCCATCAACTGGGCACAAATTCAGTAGTAAGTGTTATTTTAATACTTTACTCACAAAGTAACGGTACAAAGGCGAACTTAATGCCTGATGACTAAGGTGATGCAGGGTAAAGTGAGGTAGATGCACTAAACAGAGGCGGGTGAGTTAAACTCGCCATTTACAATAATAAATAGAAAGATGAATAACATACTAAGAAATAAATATGGAAATATAAAAATAATACGTAAAATCCCAACAATACTTTGCCCAACCCGAGATTCTAATCTAGGGCCTAATGATCAGCAGTCGCACTTAGCAACCAATGGATCAACGAGTCAGTCCTATTATACAGCAATACTAGAGCATCCAAACAAAAAAAATATAAAATAAAAATTGAGCATCCACTAGACCAAAGAGGCAGTCCTATATTATGCAGTCCTATTATATAGAGCATTCAAACAAAAAAAAACATGAAATAAAAATGGTTTCTCGTGATAAAATTTTAAAAAGTGCTCTAAATTCAACTGTGTCTAATAAATTAATCATTACAATAATTCATTGTGAATCTACAGTTCGTGCCAATTCAGGTTCCGTAGAGATTACTCGAGGGCCTCAGCTTCGTGGTAATCCTTGGACGTTCAGTGATACCGCCGTCACCAAATCCGTGATTAGAACGAATATTTGGGAAACCGATATCTCGCTAAAATATTTTTGACAGCCATAATTTTAAATGGAGAATTTCACTTCTTAAAGATCAGAGTAGGTTTTATCGTCAAATCCTAGTTAATTTTATAAACGCAAATATTTTGGTTTGTCTTGTTTATTTATTTATTTAATGAATATACCAACAGTTTAAATATATAGACATTTCGGTTAACAAATATAGTACAAGTTCTCATATATATACAAATTGAAGGTGTACATGAGATTCGTTTAAAAAGTATTATGTATTAAAAGTAATCATACATAATTATGCACATTTAAAGTAATTGTCTTTCTTTTTGTATTAAGGGATCAAGTAGATAGAGGAGTACCTTTGAATTTAAAGTGGCAAGAATTTTTTTGGGATAAGTTTATGTATTAGAAAAAAAAGTAGTTCCATTCGTCTCATAATGTCGAAACCCGACTGTTTTGCAAATGTTTTGCACTTTCTATAACCTCAATAAAAATATGTAGTCACTAGTATATTCAATTGTGAGTGGAAAAGTGCTGGAGCGAAGCCACGAGTAAATGCTAGTCGATAATAATTATAACGATGCATATTTTGCAATGCCAGTTAATAAGTTCGGTAACTATCTGATTAAAACCATCAACAGCTGAATACATTCAATTCATTAATTGCGTTGATAATTGCTTTTATATTTTATTTGTTTTGGTCCAAATTATAATACCATTTTTTATGCTAGTAGGTATATTAGGTATATTATAAATTCTCCTGACCAAATTTCGGTCTCGGCGGCCTATCTCATCAGAGTCCCATAGTCTCTCAAGGAGCCTTTTGGGCACCCTACCAGTCGACAGCGATGAGGAGGAATACTTTAATGCATAATTTTTAGTTTAAATTTTTTCTTTTGTATATATTTATTTTTAAGGAGTGTAAATAAGTGTATATGTTACCGGCCAAACCCGATTTCAGGACAAACTAGTTTTGCCTAGGCTAAACTAGTTCTTCCTATACGCGATAGGATTAACTAGTATAGCCTAGTTCAAACTAATTTGTCCTAAACCCGATAGGTTAAACCAGTTTAGGCTAGGCCAAACTAGTTGATCCTGATATAAATACGCACACTCTAGGATAAACTAATATGGCCTAGTCTAAACAGTAAAAAAAAATTGCCACCATGTAAAAATAAATAACAATTTTAATAATTGACATAATTTGATTATTGGTTCTATTAAAAAAAACAGTATTATTCGTTATAGTATGATTGTTCGTATTACCAATTAACCATAACTTTTAACAACGAATCATTATAGTTTAATAAAAATGATTATTTTTCCAATTACGGAGTTTTTTATTCAGTTTATCTATTTATTTTGACTTTCTAGATATATTAGAATGTTAAGACTAGGCCATATTAGTTTATCCTAGAGTATGCGTATTTATATCAGGATCAACTAGTTTGGCCTAGCCTAAACTAGTCTATCCTATCGGGCTCAGGACAAATTAGTCTAAATTGAAAATTTAACTAGGCTATACTAGTTAATCCTATCGCGTATAGGAAGAACTAGTTTAGCCTAGGCAAAACTAGTTTGTCCTGAAATCGGGTTTGGCCGGTAACATATATACTCTCATGGTAAATTAGTTATCAGTTGCTAAAAACGGTGAAAGAAAACATCGTGAGGAAATCGGCACACGTGAGAGATTTTTCATTGGTGTGTACAGCCATGTCAGAGGCCTACAGGCGGCTTAAACTCTGACACGTTGTTCATCAACCATACGATAAAATGAAGACCAGCAGACCAAAAAAACAGTAACAGAATTATTCTTTCTATGGCTATCTAAATCAAATTAGGCACAGTTTTCATAGTAGTGATCTTCCGATAAATACCAATGAAATTTAGTAAAAGTCTTATCCAGAATCAATCGAGATCTATAAATATATCGTCCGTCTGAAGTTCTGGGATTCAATTTAAAGTTGCCGAAGCCCGTACAGTACATTCTAGGTAACCTGCTGGAATTCTATTGTAATGCGAACGGTTGATTCAAACTGATGCTAGTTATAGTTTGTGTTTCGCTGTTACAGAACCGGTATTAATTACTGTAGACTTACATATTCAGGTATTTCGTTCTTTAGCTTATGTATCAAAGCTATACTTTGCTAATTTTAATAGTGTATTGTTGAATATATAATTAAAATATTTTTGAGGATGTCGCGCTTAGCCATCAGTAGACCAACGGTTGCCTCGTTGCTGGCGCGACTGTAGAGCATGACGTCCTGGGTTTCGAATCCCGTCGGGCAGTAATTCCGGGTTTTTCTGTTACGTAACTCTCAGTAGCAGCACGACGTCTGGATTTGTGCCCGGATAATAACAATAGATTTCACTCCTTATTACATTGACAATTACATATCCAGACCATCTGACTTAACGTTTTTATTGCACATAAATAATAGTAATACCAGCCTTTAACTGTCCCACGGCAAAGGCTTTTTTTGTTTTTTTTAAGGTACTCGTAGCCCACCACTCGAACCCATGACTGTAACTTTTGGAAGCCAGGATCTACAATAAAAACCATTGAGAACCATCGAGCCAAATAATTGTCAATTTGTCACTATTAAAATTCTACGTATCAATATCAATTCCATTAATCGACCTCAATACCCATTTTCCTGGCAACCCTCACAAACAACCCCTATCCATTTAATAATTCATCGCGGTGCCACACTGTGAACTTCATAAATTATCCCTAGAGTAATAAACAGAAAGAATGACGATGTCTATTAACATTCTGCAAATTAAGAGTAACTGTGTTACACAGACAGACACACGACATTATTATATTATCATCTTACTTATAAACGACTAGCCGCCCGGCGGTGTTACCCGCTACATTTTTTCTGGATATAAAGTAGCCTATGTGTTAATCCAGGGTGTAAGCTACCTTCCTGAAACTTCATCAAAATCGGTCCAGCCGTTTGAGCATGAAGAGGTAACAAACATACAAATACACAAACTTTCGCCTTTGTAATATTAGCGTGATAGTGTGATGATTAAAGGTTTACTTAAATACCTCAAGTCTATTAGCATCATAATGTAATTAACATCTCTATTCTGTGACATGAAAATGACAGGAATAATCAATGTTTAAAAAAAACTTATTTTTCATCATAAAATAACTTAATATCACGCCTGTATTCCGCGAAGGGGTAGGCGGAGGTGCACATATAGTACACCCACATTTCGCCAGTTATGTTTTAGGTCCCAATGTAATAGGGGGCGAGCCTATTGCCATCAACCGGGCACAAATCCAGACTCCGTGCTGCTACTGAGAATCACCTAATGGAAAAACCCAATAACACTTTGCCCGACCCGGGATTCGAACCCAGGACCTCGTGCTCAGCAGTCGCGCTTAGCCACCACTAGACCAACGAGGCAGTCCTACTTTTTTTCATCAGTATGATTTGATTTTGATTCATTACTTGA
Organism: Abrostola triplasia; assembly: GCA_946251915.1. Taxonomy (NCBI): domain Eukaryota; kingdom Metazoa; phylum Arthropoda; class Insecta; order Lepidoptera; family Noctuidae; genus Abrostola; species Abrostola triplasia. The sequence goes on along the minus strand of OX276432.1, from coordinate 8,851,533 downwards.
TAGTAATCAATTTTGAAAATGGTCCGGGGATCCCTGATCACAGGTCTAGCTATTTCATGTTCGTACGCCTAACAACAGAACAGGCCAAAGTTCAAGTTTGATACAAAAAATACTTGTGTTTCTACATTATAGTCTAGGTATTTTGTTACTAGTGACATGCGTGTCGGCACGTCTCAGTAGCCTAGATACCAGTCACAGGTCGCGTACCACGTAACCTCAACATAAATTCGTCATGCGGACGGTAACAATGACAAATTACTACGTACGTGTGTGCCATGAGCGAGCGCAAAAAGCACTGCTGTCATAGTCGGGGATACGAGTTATGTTTTATTTTTCTGGCTCACCAAGCTTGTATTCTGTGGGTTGTATTAGTAGCTATAGGGGCCGATCGACGCAGTATTAATTAAGCTAGGTGTACCTTTATGTGCATACAAAATACCTAAAATTAAGTCATCCATCGTAATGCGTTACTGGATAGAAACGAGCCATCATTCTGATAACCAGCACCAGCTAGCTACCTTTGATAGCGATAATTCGTCTCCTTTATATTCACTATGGACTTGGGGTTGTGTCCGGTTTCATTTAGAGCTTAGTAAGAAACTGTTTTCTTAATGACAACACATTACACTTGAATAAAATTGTGAAAAGCAATACCAGAATTAATGACGAACGATCTCTGTCTAATTTCTAAAACAGTGGTACATCATGCATTAAACTTAAAACTTTGAGTTGTTTTTTATGAAAAACATTGCCTCACACTAGGAATTTCTGCTGCATCGTGGGTGCGTTTTATAAACATGCAATATCACATACACAAACACCCAGACTCGGGCCAAACATATGTGGATCGCACAAATGTTTGTGCGGAAATTGAACCCACAACCCTTAGCGCAGCAGACCAACCGCTTAGCCAATTAGGTGTACTTATGAACGTGATATTTCAAAACAAGAAACATCCTTTTCATAAATGTAAATACCTTAACGTAACATTGAATAAATACAAACGAATCAGTTTTATACTAAGCCTAATATTCTAAATAATAAAAATGATGATGATAATCACGATAAACGAGCGCGCAATTTATATTCAGCACTCAACATACGTATTATATACATGTAGCATAATATTATTCGCGTTTCCACGCATTCTCTCCAAGCCTATAGTAATAAATAAAAGGAATGGAACATTTCATTTCAAAAAGACTAAATTACGGCTCCTACAAGCGAAAATTATTCATTCGCCTTTTGAAACGTTTAAAAACTGCTAGTCTGCAATCAGTCTGGATCGAGATTCGATATTAAGGGAAAATAAACTGGCGAGTCGGCCAAATTACAGGGTTTCAGAACGCGTTCGCTGGTACGCTCAATAGTGAACGCCAATTCTGTCAACAGTATCGAATGAGTATCAGGATTTTATTAAGTCGTACGGCGAATGAGACAAGTTATGAGTTTTAGTGCACACATGTCATATGTGAATACAATCGTTTTGTTACCAATAGCGTATTTCGTGCAATATTTGAAAATAATAATAATGCAATAAATGCACGTTCATTGACCGAATTGAATTAATTGGGTTTCGGTTATTTATTTTTGCTACATTGAAGTAGTTACGTAAATATTATTTAAGTTACTTTTGCTACGCAGTCGTAGCATAGCTAGACTGTGCTACGACAAAGCTCATTCCAGCAAAAAAACTTAAAAATCTTCAACAAAATGTCTTGCGACTTTGTTGGGCCTTCCTTCGCCTAGTGTTAATAAACACGGGTATAATTAACTTATTATTATTTCTTACTGGCTGACCCAAAACAGTAAACAGTGCCGTTTAAGGGAGGAGGCTTATGCCCAGCAGTGTTTGAGCGCGAAGAGGCAACAAACATACAAACACACTCACAAACTTATTTGATTTATTTTCATAAGGGACCTTTGTTCAGTAATGGACGTCTTCCGGCTGATGATAGTGATGTAGATTTATAAATCATTTTTATTTTACTATATTCGTTAAGTCCCTGTGTAGTTCATAGAGTAGGATAAATTCAAAGAAACTATGTCACTAACAACACATTTTATTGAATAACATAATGAAACAATAATAATACATAAAATAAAATAAATTCACATTAACAAGCCTTTTGTAAATGACAAAAAAATGAAAAAAGAAAAAATAATCTACAATAAAAATTAAGAGATCTATCAGACTGCATCATGACGGTATCACGGTCGCCCGCTACTCTGATACATCCCTAAAATACTATCAATAAAATTATTTTTAAATTAAATTTATTAAGAAATCATTTGTAAGCATTAATAAATTATAATGTCGTAGCAAAAATCCAGTTAATATCTATCAATACATTCCATGTTATATGAAGGCTTAGTTGCCTATGTTACTCATAGGCATTCATCAAAATAAAGGTCACAAATAAAGAGAAATAAAAGCAATTCGTTAGTGACATCTCGCATTCCAACACATGACAAAAACCCCTAATAGATTAAGGCTGGGTTGCACCAATTTACTTTAACTTAAACTAACATGTTAAAGTACCCTTTAGGCAAAAAATGAGTTGCACCATTTGACAATTTGTTAGATGACGTCATAACTTTAACAGTAACCGTAACCGCCTAAACTTCGCTGGTTAAAGCTATTGTTAAAGTTACTTATAACATTCGCAGATTTAATATGACAATGACACTGGCAGAAAATTTTGTCTATTGACAGCGTCATCTGTGTTTTCGTCTAGTATTCCCATTTTTATAGATGTTTTCGCCACTGATTTGGGGTAAATAAGATCTCATTTCACTGGAAACCCAACTAACTTTAACTATACCAAGGAATACGATGGTGCAACTCAATCCGCAGTCAATGTTAAAGTCAGCGTTACCGTTATCGACAAATTTGACATAAACCATAACTTTAACCGCTAATCTGTGCAACCCAGCATAAATGTTTTCTAAATTGCACGTAAGCAATCAAGATGAAAAAACACAATTATCACAAATATACAATGGACGGATATTAGTGTTCTCAACCAGACAATGCCCCACTGATTCGCGTGACCTAATTAAAATAACGTCTCATTCAGCAGCATTTAAGAGAGCAGCAGGCTTAGGGAGCACACACTCATCCATACCGGTCCGTTCTGTGATTTAAGTCATTCGTGACGGTATTTTTCGATCCCTCTGTTAATACACAGGGTAATAATGCATCCTGCATTTATCTAAAAGTACCGCTGTAAAGCACAAAAATATAATAATTTAAAACAACTTTCATCTATAAGATGACTTACTACTAACTATTGTTATTAAGATATACGTTGCCCCTGCATATATATATAGTTATTTTAACAATAGGGATCTTCTTTTTCCTAAATTTAAAAGCTTTGCTCGTGTCGGTGAAGCCAACGCCACTGGTATCTACTGTTCTATATTTTCAGCATTCGATTTGATATCACTATTTTATATAATAGTAATAACCAAACTCGGGACTATCTGTGAATCACTCAAACATTGCCCCGTGCGAGGACCGAACTTAAACTAAAATTATTAAATTTCAATTGCACAATAATGAAATAAATAATTCCCTTTTTTTCTCATTTCACTCGTAAGGCAATTTTTCCGTTCAATTTAATAATACTATACAGTGGTCAACCCAATATGATAATGTTTACTTACGGAGTCTTTTGATGATCTTTCTTCATATTTTTGGTAGACTCGTAAATCATAGCTTTGACATCCGGGTATCCATCTAACAAATCTTGCCATTTATGCAAATTTAGGACCATAAGATCCACAACCTGCGAATCGAGCAATATTAAAACTATATTCTACTGTGTCCGTTGCTAGGCAAAGGGTTTTCTATGTGCACCTTTTTAGGTCGATACTTTATGCTTAACTAGAGACCCGGCAAACATCGTCATGCCCGGAAAAGCAGCGTGACGTGAGCTGTCAATTGTGAAAGATGGCGAAGTACCTTATTTATTTTAACTAATTGTTTAATTTTTTTCTTGAATTTTTCGACTTTTGTATGCTCCTCCAATACTAGCGGCGCCCCGCGGTATTACCCCCTATATTTTTTGGGATAAAAAGTAGCCTGTGTGTTAATCCAGGATGTCAGCTACCTCCATATGAAATTTCGGCAAAATCGGTCCAGTCGTTTGAGCGTGAAAAGGTAACAAACATACAAACAAACACAAACCCACTCACAAACTTTCGCCTTTATAATATTAGTGTGATTCAGGGCAGAGTCGAATCCAACAAATCAAAAACATCGGAATTCAGTCCAGCAGTTCAAGTAAGTGTTCTAACAAACCCGAATTTGTTTTATATGCCATCGTAATAATGTTTGAAATTACAAATGTATATAAAATATACAACGAGTAGTATATACAACATAACATCACGCCTGTATTCCCCGAAAGGGTAGGCAGAGGTGCCCATATAGTACACCCACATTTTGCCAGTTACGTTTTTCGGTCCCAATGTAATAGGGGGCGAGCCTATTGCCATCAACCGGGCACAAATCCAGACTCCGCGCTGCTACTGAGAATTACCTATCGGAAAAACCCAGTAACACTTTGCCCGACCCGGAATTCGAACCCAGGACCTCGTGCTCAGCAGTCGCACTTAGCAACCACTAGACTAACGAGTATATACAAAAAGAAAATAAAACTCACCGTTCTGGAATAGTATGAATACTGAAATGCACTGTTAACGAACAATCCAGATATACACCCGAAGTAACCATTTGTATATAAAACTGATAGTATTTTACCATCGCCCCTGAAATCATGTATACAATGTAATTTTTTTTAAAGAGGGAACAAGCTCAAAATATAAATCAAAACCAGCCTATGAATGTTGGATGTCTAAATAATATTAAAAAATATATTTACCAATTTACTATAATAACTTTCGTGAGTGTTATCCATATTATCTATTATATATACCGGTTATACTCACGTCGATATTCGGGAATGCCCGACTAGACTCATGAATAAGGGCTCCGTTAGAGTCTGAAACTAGTCGGGCATTCCCGAATATCGACGTGAGTATAACCGGTATATATAGTAGATAATATATTTACCAACCCACAATTATCGCAAATGCTAACGCGATGTTTCGACATTATAGACCTCCGAAGTAATAAGTTGATATTAAAAATACATTTTTAAATCCAAGCTTTTATATCAGCTAGGCTCAAAGTACTTGTAAAGACGAATTAAATAAGCCCAAATACGATGGGGTTGCGTCATTTTGTTACAGTTTTCCTATGACCACCTTCGACTCCATCATCAGACCAGCTCAAAAGTACAATAATATTGTATTGTCACCAAACCTACATATGTTGGCAAAATTTCATTTTAATACGATGTCAAGAAGTGGTTCTAATTTAGATTGCAGGATTTGACCTAAGCAAACATATTTATACTTACAAACATTGCAAGTTAAACAAAAGACTACCTTGTCAACAGACGTAAAATAACCACTAGAAAGGAACAAATATCTTACGATGCATCGTTGTACCACTTCTCGACTTCTCCTTCATGAATGAAGTAGGTGACGTTGAATGTGTCACCCTCCCGCACAATGCACTTGCCTGAAAAACATAACAAATGGTTACATTTTGCACCCAGCAAACGCAACATGCAGGAGATGCAATGTTAGGCACGAGTAGTGGGCTTGCCCCAATGAAAATATAATAATATACGAATAAACTTGATTTAATTTTAGTTTAGATTATTATTTATTTATTTCAGCCATGATTGCCCCACTGCAAAGCAAAAGCCTCACTTTCCTTTCTCCATTCCTCTCGGCTGTGAGCTGCGATGGACCATTTCTCTTTAAAGAAGTCAAGCTCATCCCGCTATCTTCTTCTGAGCCTACCGCGACGCCTTTTGATTATTTTAATTCATTTTTAGATTAGCTTGAGGAAAATTTCCAGAGTACAAGTTCTTACTCTGTACCAAATTTTATTAAAATCGGTCCAGTAGTTTAGCCGTAAAGCGTAAGAGACTTCGTCTGCCATTAAATCAGCAGGTTTACTGTATCGTATTGATAAAGCAATACGATCTAAACTTAAAGTCAACAATTTCTAAATTAGTTCGAAGTAGATCCTATGTGCTTAACTACTACCAATTAATACAAGCATAGATTGTACGTATAAGTACTAACCTGGGAACACAACGACTCTCTGAAATCTTGATACTAGTTGCCTTTTGAAGTAATCAGGCAGTTGGCGGAAGGTTGGCGCTGCCTCTAAATGGTGCATGTACAGGGCGCTAAACAAGTCCTGCCGTAAACATAGCGGCGCTTCATAAGCTATTTCCGGTAACTTATCACCTGGAAAGTACTTTACAGTTATAAACGTTTAACTAAATGCGGGCAGATTACATAGCCACCGTAGATGGAACCTGGATGGAACTGGAACAAAAGCGCCGAGAGTAAATTGATAAAGGAAATTTGAAAAATGATGGAAACAAACGGGACTTAAACTCGTGACCTTCGCCGTACCGTGGCGCAGCTCTACCAACTGAGCTAATGTGTCGTTGCTCCTCTTGGTATTTATTTATTTTAAATTCGATGTGTGCGAGCAGACACGATAGCTCAGTTTGTTTTTTTTTTTTTTGTTTTTTTTTAATAAAACGTCGCCCCACACTAGGAATTTCTCCAGTATCGTGGGTGCGTTTCACAAACATGAAATATCACATACACAAACACCCAGACTCGGGACAAACATCTGTGGTTCGCACAAAGTTTTGCCCCGTGCGGGAATCGAACCCGCAACCGTTAGCGCAGCAGTCCAATCACTTAGCCACTGCGCTAATCAGGTCGTCAAAGTTAGCAGAGCTGCGCAACAGTACGGCAAATGTTGCTATTATTTTGCTATATTGTTTAAAGCAACAAAATAAATAGTAGATAAGTTTTCTAGAAAGTGCGAAAGATTAAACATGCCAACAACTTAAATTATTTAGATAAATGTCAAAAGTCGGTGTCAAAGAAGCGGTGATAAACTTCGTTAAAACATCATAACACTTTTGCCCGATCCAGGAATCGAAACCACCCATCTCACAATCAAGTGCCGCGCTTTCAACCAATAGACCAACAATGCAGTTACTAACAGATAAAGTAACCATAGAAACTGACCTTTATGTCTTTTCCATAGCAGTTCTGTATAGGACTTAAACGTTTTCGCTAACGAGTCACAAAGCCCACAATTTACTAAAAACGTTGATATTTTATCGATTTCATAGTCAAACTTGTACAGATCACGATACTTGGTGTATGCTGTGTTGATTGCCAAAGCCAGCACCCAAATGTCCACCAGATACATGATGTAAGTAATAACCACCCTGTAGTATACTTGTGAAATAGTCATACACATTACCTGCCAACAAATATAATGGTTAAGATGAATATAGGCATAATATAATATGTATCGCTGATTATTTTCCAAGTCTATCTTTAATAACAATCCATAGTTTATTTATCAGCCAAGAATATCTTGCTAAAGGCAAGCTTAATTAATTTTATGACAAACTGCTTACTTTGATTTTTTATTAGTGTATAATGTATAGATTTTATTGTTATTTCAGCCATGATAGCCCCAATGTATGGCGACACTCCCTTTCCTTCCTCTTGACTGTTTATTTTTTAAACGTCGCCCCACACTAGTAGTTTTGCTGGTATTGTGGATGCGTTTCACAACATGAAATATCACATACACAAACCCAGACTCATGGCAAACATCTGCAGATCAAACCAATTTTAGTCCCGTGCGGAAAACGAGCCCGCCACCAATTTCTGCCACTGCTCCAATCAGGTCGTGAATGGTTGAACTTTTTCAAGAGACAAGTTTGTCCCGCCATCTCCTTTAGTTTACTGATATAATATCGTACTTACACTGTCAATGTTCGTATGTGTAAAAATAAGTAATACGAAAGTCAGGGCAACAGCATAGTCATCTTGCCAATAGCGAGGGACTACGAAGCTTGGTAGTGCCCATGTTTTTTCATGCTGCGAAACTCTTGTGGTTCGTGCACAGCCTAGAAACAATACATTATGACCTTTTAATATCAGTAAAATACGTCGTGGATACTACACAACCCAATTTGTAATTAGTAAAAAAACTTTAATGATTTATTGGTACAGGTATTACATAATAGAAAGGTTTTCATAAAGAGCCAAGTTATTAACGGGAAAGCCCAGGGAAAGGTCTGCGATTTGAGCTGCGACGCGAGTTTGCCGGGATATCAATGACAGCCGAAAATAAAAACGAATAGAAAAATACTATGCGTACTATTTTCTTGTAGCAATTGTAATTCATGTAGATTCAGTTAGGGTTTTACGAATTATTTATTACTGATGGTAGGCAAATTTCGTACGTTTTTTTTTGTCTGCTTAATTATGATCGGTAACGGAGACTTGGTATGATAAATAGGAATATGAAATGCAGATTTTCTAAATCTCTTAATTAAATGAGTTTAATAAAATGATTATAATTAATATTACAGGACGTGCCTGTAATGATAGTGGATAAGGATGTATTTAAATAATAAATGAATTACCGCCTCCTCTATCATCAGGGTGCATCCATTGCGAAAAGTCGACGGTATCAGTTGAATTACGTATATCTCGAATTGACATAGGAAACTTTTCATCTGAAAAGTAATAAAACATAAACATAAGGGGTAGACAGAGTCGTACTTGTAGTACACCCACATTTCGCCAGTTATACTTTTGGTCCCAGTGTATTAGGGGGCGAGCCTATTGCCATAAACTGGTCATAAATCCAGACTCCGTGCTGCTACTGAGAATTACCTAATGGAAAAACCCAGTAACACTTTGCCGACCCGGGATTTTAACCCAGGACCTCGTGCTCAGCAGTCACGCTTAGCAACCACTAGACCAACGAGGCAGTCAAAAACGTAAAACCATTTAATACATAACCTTATAATAGTGCATTTTTCCAGTAACGGTATAGAGAGAAACGGTCTCTCAATGGAGCAGTGGAATTATTGCAATTAACCTGGCCCAAATCCTGACTCTAAGCTGGCAAGAATTAATTACTGCAAAACCTATATTTTTTCCCCATCCGACAATCGAACCTAAAACCTTAAGCTCATCCGTCGCTTTAGTGACCACCTGTTGATTTATATTTTATATTTAAGATAGTAATCATTGAATTACCTCTACAACCAACAAAAATCCATCCACACGTGAAGAAGTGTATCATCAATACCAAGATTGACAATTTTAAAACGACTGGTGTTAATTTACTCTGAAAACACAAGAGTAAATTTATAGTTAAGAAACTAAAACCACCATCTTCTCAAGTCTAACATCATCAGCCGGAAGCCGTCCACTGTTGAACAAAGGCCTCCCCCTTAGAACGCCACAATGAACGACAGCTTGCCAATTGCATCCACCGGTTGCCCGCAATTCTGACGATATCATCGGTCCACCTAGTGGGAGGGGTAGTATTTTATAAATACCAGCTATACTTAGGACCTTACTCAATAGTGGCACCAACTGTTGAGCACAAGAACGGTAGCCCTCATCCCTGTGATGTGCGACCACCTTTGACTTCTACAACTCAGTTACCACGTAACACGACTTTTGGTGATTATTAATCAAGGAACTAAAATCAACTTACCCTAAAACTCTTGCAGAAGTTATTATAAAAATTAAAAAAGAATTTTAGTCTCAGCAATCGTGCCAATTGAAAAACCCATTGGTTTGAAATTAACGTAAGTAATGGTATTAGGAGTGTTAAAACATCCACGTATAGAAACCATTCTTTTAGTCTTTTCTTACCCAGGCGTTGGGGTACGCATTTATTTTTTTCGACAACAAGCTCCACCTACACAAAATAAATGTATATTAAAAGTATATTTTTAAATTGAATCGTTTAAAACAGTTAGGCTCAAAGTACTTGTAAAGACAAATCAAACAAGCCCAAACACGATGGGATTGAGTCATTTCGTTCCTATGAAAACCCTCGACTCCATCATCAGACCAGCTCAAAAGTACCATAATATGGTATTGTCACCCAACCTACATAATAGGTATATGTATGCAAAATTTCATTTCAATAGGAAGTCAAGAAGTGGTTCTTATTTAGATTGCAAGATTTGACCTGAACAAACTCACACACATACATCCAAACATTGCAAGTTAAATAAAAACTTCTAAAAAAACTTGTAATAAGAACAATTAATAAAAAAACTTACTGAATAAAACTCTGCTATGAAATTAAATAAATGTACAACATCTAAAATAATGAGAACGATGTAGATGTAAGTCCATAGTTCGTGACCCGGAGGCAGGATTAAAAACATGATCACCAAAGTAGTCGACAGAAAAGGGCCGATAAACCACATCACATAAAGACTGTAAGCGTACCACGTGCCGTGACGCGATTCAGTGGTATGACGAGCCCTCTAAATAAAACAATCAAATATTAGTACAATGAATTATGATTTTCATATTAATATAATATATTTTTTAATATTAATACCATAAATAACATAACATCACGCCTGTATTCCTCAAAGGGGTAGGCAGAGGTGCACATTTCGCCAGTTAGGTCCCATTGTAATAGGGGGCGAGCCTATTGCCATCAACCGGGCACAAATCCAGACTCCGTGCTGCTACTGAGAAATACCTAATGGAAAAACCCGGTAACACTTTGCCTGACCTGGGATTCAAACCCAGGATCTCGTGATCACCAGTCGCGCTTAGCAACCACTGTTTATGTTTATTATGCAAATATTAAAAAGAAAATAACAAATTGGCCATTCTACTTACCGGCAGTTTGATTGCTTTACGTCCTCGAAGTATATACTGTACAGTATCATAAGGGTTTTCGATAAACATGTTCCTTGTTGCCATAAAATCTTTTTTGTGTTGTGGGATGCAGAAAATGTTCTCCCTTACCTAAAATAATGCATTATATCATTTGAAATATAACCAAATTAAAAGAAGACTACTAAACTTGAAATAAATTATAATATAATATGCACCATCATTATTGTATTGTTATATAATTTATAATGTTTTTTGATTCGTCGTCGTGAAGTCGATAGACAACACCATTCTTCCGCGGAAATTGTTTTATTAGGGGCTTTAATTGGTATATTAAGGGCACAACATGTTGGGATAGTTAATTTCTTACGTTATAAATCATTGTTTAATAGTAATCTATAGTCAGTGTTCAATATCTACAGCTATTTCTTGCAGTATCCTACAAGGATCCCTATTGGGACAATTGTTGGTTATTATACATATTTATAAACGACATAAAGTTTAAGTTCAACAATATAAAAATATTTTATTTAATTATTATTATAATATATTTTATTTAATTAATAATTATTTAATTAATTCATAGGTGTGCTTTACGATAGTTTTATTATACGTACCCGATCGGTGATAATGTTTTGGAAGTCCACAATACTGATATGCAGTAAATCGACCCTGTCATCAGTTGTTGCTGTTACAAAAATGGGGCGAGCTATTTTGCCTGTTAATTGGCCGAAGATATCTCCCTGCAAAAATAAAAGTTAAAACAATAATTTACGGAGTTGTTGATTTTTTTATAGGTGACATCCTAATCTCTTTTGCAAGAATTTACATGGGAAACGGAAGATGATGTGTGTGATGATGACAAGTAATTTTTTAATTTTTTTATACGATATTTTTCATCATTATTATAATTGTATAACAAAAATCAGCCCTAAATAACGAAAATTTACAGAGAAAAAAAAGTTATAAATAATAATAAACAACGGGCACTTTAAACGCCCGCCATTTTGGCGCGCTTGGTGTAACATAAATGTCTGAGTATCAAACAATTATAGATAGCTATAAAATTATAGTGCTCTGTAATTTATGTTTTGTATTTTACAACAATTTTAACACGAAAAATATCTAACCAACTTATAAATACAGTATTAAAGAACCTAAATGTAAAATACACTTCAGATATCATGTAATTTGACGTCACATTACACGTGACAGCTAGCGTTGCGTTTCAACTACTTTATGATTCCCGCTCATTTGTGGCACGTTTCAATAATTAACTCTGAGAAAAGGGCCTTTGCCGACCAAAACCACCACAAGTTCTCTCAATGTCATGTCCGTAGGTTTTAGTAGTGAACATTGTTAATTCACCGACTCCTGCTGTAGAAGGCTTCTAGCCATGTCTCGAGAGAAGGGGATATAGGAAGCTACTCCAGTCCCTGCAGCCCAGATACACATATGATGTAGACAATTTGATCAAATCTACCGTACGATATGTGTATTGACATTCCGATATAAATAAAGAATTGAATAAAAAACAACTTGAAAATAGTTTAGACGGTCTCTGCTGATTCTTCAAAACTAAAGTTCATGACTAAAACAGAAAGTACGTACTTTCTGTTTTAGTAGTAGTACCCACTCCTTACCTTGGTAAGAACGACGATCTTCCTTCCTTCCTTCGTGATGATAACTCTGCCACGGTGCACAATGTACACCATGGGCACTAAGTCCATTTCTCTGAATATGTCTTGACCGGCGAGGTAGAAGGACTGAGTACAAGCACTGGCTAGTTGTTTTGATGTCGTTTCTCCACATTTGATTATCGAATCCAAGATAGTGAAAGTTCTGTTTTCAAATGCATTAGCTTACATTTAGGTATAGGTTTGTTTATTACGGCACTGATAGCCTAGTGGTATGAACGTTGAACTGCCAAGTCAAAGGTCGCAAGTTCAGACCCCAACACGCACCAATGTATTTTCGAATTCATATACGTATTATAAATATAAGCTGTCCTTCATGATTTCATGATGATAATGATTATACGTAATATAAAATAGTTTTCATTCGCTATAAAAACGGTGAAGTAAAATATCGTGATGAAGCCATGACAGAGGCCTACAGGCGGCTCGGACGGTAGAGGTATGATTGCAACGGTTGTCTCCAAACTTATATTGTAATATTATGATACAAAATATAAGATGTGTAGGGACACATGTAGTAGGCATGGTATACAGAATGCAAGATAGACGAAATATGAATGTGTGTGCGACGAATGAAGAGCACGGCCAGTTACTGCGCACTGGTCCGAATGAACGGTTCACCTGAGGGGAAATAACGCGAAATATACCCGGTACACTCATTACGTGTTTAAATTGTTCCGTGCAACCCCAACCAGAAGAAGCAGTGCTCAATTAGGGATTCACATAATTTACAATCTAGAACGATCCCTAAAGATGCAATTTACCACAAAAATTTAAGTAGTTTTACTGTTAAGACGTTAATTTAGAAAAGATTTTCTCTAAAAATGTTATTAATTTGTATAACTTAATTTGGACAAAGAAAAAAGTATCCATTGGAGAGTCCATAGCATGCAATTCATTAACAGTGGACGTGTTCTGGTTGGATAAGGAATATGAATGAAAATCTACTTCACGCAAAAAAAACGAGGATTCTCATTTAGAACATTAATTTTAAGTTAGACTATATTACTATTACTAGTCGGGCATCCCCGAATACACTCGTGAGTATAACCGGAATATATAGTAAATAATATAGACAAGCCTACATCATTATCAAATAAACCAACTTACTTCTTATAGAAATAGTAATTCAAATCCTGTCGAAACATCACACCGATGCGCTCATTTGTCAGTTTTTGGATATCTAAACCCTGGGTTCTGTAAAAGACTCATAATTTTAATAAAGCGTAATTAATATTATATTATGCCGAGTGGTATCCTAGAATTGACCACCCCCTTTCCTCCGGTGGGTGTCGTAAGAGGCGACTAAGGAAAAATCCAGAAGAAGGGCAGCAGCCTCTTTTGTAACTTAACCACCAATACGGGGAAGGTCTTTGTTCTACAGTGTATGTCTTGCGGCTGATGATGATATATTACTAGCTTCCGCCCGCGACTCGGATCGCGTGGATTTCGAATCTTTTATACCCTATAGCCTTCCTCAATAAATGGGCTATCTAACACTGAAATAATATTTCAAATCGGACCAGTAGTTCCAGAGATTAGCGCGTTCAAGCAAAGAAATAAACTCTTTAGCTTTATAATATTAATAATTAGTATAGATATATAGTATAGAAGATATTCCGTCGTTTTCGTATATTGGTTTAAAGTGGTGGCAAAGTGCGACGCCTACGCGAGGGGTCTTTAGCTTCTGAAGTCTATGAAATAAAAACCTTATGACTGTATGGATTAGTATGTGTAGTGTTACCTTATCCAACAGTATCGAAAATGACCAATAACTCCTGCGATGATCGGTTTTTCCACTCGCTCTGACATTAGGAACCTTTTTAATTGGTGGACGCTGTGTTTGTATAGATTATCTCCACGTGAACCCAATATAAGAAGCGTCAACGTATAACCTGATATAAACCTGAACAAAAACATGATTAGAATATATTAGGTATAATTATTACTATTGGGTATTGGTACAAAACGCTATTGGCTCATAGATTTTGTATAGAAATAAGAACTTATGACGTCACTAATTCACTACACTAGGAATAATCCTCGCGCGGTCTAAGGCATGTTCGCGATGTTCAAGAATGTATGCACTTTAAATCAATAGTCTTAAAGTTTATTTTTGAGTTTCTTAAAAATACCCTCTCCTCTGTGCTCCTCTCAGGATGCGCTGGCCTTGGGAACTTACCAAAATAAAAGACAGAGTGCGAATAGCGCCGCACCGACACCGAGGTTCTTACGATCGATGTAAAATCTTCCAGAGTTTACGCCCAACAAGCCGCATTCGCCGAGAAATAGACTTTGGGCAAATATCTGGAATATTAAACAAAATATTTTTTTTATTTATTTGACTACTATTATTATTGATTTTCCGAGTGGTTTCCGGCCTAGAATTGACCACCCCCTTTCCTCCCGCGGGTGTCGTAATCTCCTTCATCACCAATACTGCGATCCCCAAGTCGCTTGCGAGGCGTGGGAATTATTGCAACTCCTCCCCCCAACTCTAAGGAGGAGGCCTTTGTTCAACAGTAAACGTGTTCCGGATGGTTATTGATTAAATTTCCCAGAAATATAAATTATATCTTATATATAAAATTCTCGTGTCACAATGTTCGTTCCCGTACTCCTCCGAAACGGCTTGACCGATTCTCATGAAATTTTGTGAGCATATTAAGTAGGTCTGAGAATCGGCCAACATCTATTATTCATACCCCGGGTCAGCTAGTTATAAATATATATTTTTGATAGGTAATTAACATGTGACGGCGATCAATAATTAGCTAATTGTGTGTGTAATTAAATATCAAAAAATTAAATAAATTGGTAAAATATTAGCATGTCATGCAAAAATTACAAGCTGATAATGTGCTGATGTATGCTGTACTTAATACATCTACTGTAACACCACAATTTTATTAAATAAATATTATCGCTGCAGGTTAAAGGCCTCTTCTCGCATAGAGCAGGATTGAGCATTGATCACCACGCTAGCTCACTGTGGATTAGCGACTTCAGATAATTAAATCCAGGTATCCTCACGATGTTATCCGTCACCGTTAGCCAGTGGTGTCTTAGAATAACTAAGAAAGTATTTATAACATTGAAAAAGTCACATTGATACTTGCCCAAGTTTGAACCAGCTACCTTGTGCATACAAATCCGGTATGTTAACCACTAGTCCACGACGAGTTTTTAATTTCTCTATAACCGTTTCACATTGCGTATTGAGAAAAAATAATAAAATTATTACGTTGAAAATACTTTACAAGGAACGTACCAAGTGCAAATTATCCCAACTCATATTACTAGGCAATGGTAAATAGTCTGGCATCCAACAGCCTTTATTCACATAGCGTATGCTAGTCAAGGTAAACTCGTGATCAAAAGTGAAATCCACACACTTCACCATAAAGAAATGGCTAACTCCTAACACGATCAGAATGTTTACAAGTTGCCATTTGAGTATCTACAAAAGATAACATTTATATTAATGTAATTATACTTAAAGGTAAATTTAACAGAATAGGCATACTGCTTTTCCAATATTTAGTATGTGATAATCAATTCAGTCCGGTTTGAGTTAGCGCTGATTATGATCAGCGCTCACAAAACCTTGCGGTTGGCACCACTGCGCACTGTCGCTAATATAATGAGTTTAATTTCGTTTTCCTTCCATATACAGTTTATTATTCTTAAGAGCCATTTCACATTTTTTGACAGTTTTCTGAATTTTCGGACGCGAAATTTACCATCTTAGGTAGTACTAAGGAATTTCTAAATACATGTAGAATGTAGACCAATCTTTCCCATTGTTACAAATAGAATTAGATTTTTAAAATATAACTTGACTGCTGTGTGGTGAGCTATTTCCCGCAACACGTTTTTTGAAAATCCATCGCAGAGCCATTTTCGGGCTTCAAATTCTACCATTTACATCAACAAATTTAAATGGAAAAAATACAGTAGGCATAGGACATATACTTTTGTTGTAACATACGGTGGAAAATTTTCGATTAATAACACTTTTAATTGATAAAAAAATAAATACTTAAACCGGTTTTCACGGTTTTATATGGTAATTTTATCGCGACTTTTTGGTTTAAATAAAGGTATTTATTACTTTTAAAATTATGCCATAATGAACTATGCTCTCTGGGAAATCTATTAATACAATGTTTTTTAATATTCCTTTATTTAATTAGATATAATACCATTTTCAATATCACTCAAAATCACAATAAATTACAATGCACAAACGTAGAACGATCAGTCGGGCCCGAGCGCCCTTAGAGGCAGGACCTGTGTCACTTTTTTTCAAATTTTGAATTACGAAAATTCGTATTAAAAACCCATTTTTATACTACGACCACAACGTTTTCATTTTCTACGAATTATTTTCATCCGGTTTTTTTTATTATAAAATGTTATTAAATTCTTTTAAAATATTTTATTTGATTAATATTCAGCAACCATCCAATCAGATATTATATCTGATGACGTAAGTTTCTATTCTGTAGCAGCACACTGAATTATAAGTTGCGCGAAAAATGTTGCCAAAAATGTTGTCCCCTCAATTCGCTAAGTAGTCCCAGCCAACGTTCATGCTAACCTGATTTCGGAAATTTTGCACAAACCTCACATCTTATCTACTTTCTACCCCCTGCTCGAGCTCGTCCTTATTTGCAATTATAAGGTCGGTAAGGGAAGGGGTGGCGCCGCTATTTACCTCCGTAACGATTCCACTGCATTCGAAACTGTATTATAATAGATAGGTTCATATTATGCACACCACATCATCATGGGAGATTTCAACACTTCCTTACTCCGCATACCTCCCAATCCTCCAAACTCCTGCACATAGTCGATTCTGCCAGCCTACTCGTCGTACTGCTTCAAGCCACTCACCACAACGATGTAGCTGAGCACACTCGGCTCGATTTCATTAATACCCCCAATCCTTCCCTGGTTTTCTCTCATGGCCGACTCGTCACCGCTGGATTCTCTCACCACGACCTTATACTTTTATCGTATATCCTCAAACCTCATAAACCTAAGCTCAAGGTACTGTACAATGTACATGCACAGCTTCGCGCGAATCAATGTAAGCAAACTGAGTTCAGATGCTTCTCTAATCGACTGGAAACCTATGATGGAGGCTCCCGCGGTCGACGAAAAGGTTAGCGGTTTTAACCGGCAAATCATCGAGCTTTATGATATACACGCACCGGTTGAAAAGGTAAAGCTGAAGCGTCCAGCTGCGCCATGGATTTTGAATGGTGTAAAGTTGGCCATAAAGCGTAGGGATCGCGCTTTTTGAAAATTCAAGAAAGATCGTGATGAGGACTGGAATCTTTTCAAAGCTGTACGAAATCGGTATAATTAAGTAATATCCAATACCAAACGCCGCCATATTCTAAATTACATTTATTTATGTTCCACTTTTGCCGATCTCTGGAAGTTCCTTGAAACTCTCAGTATTGGCAAATCACCACTATTTGACCGGTTGAATTCCATTGATTTGGACGATCTCAATTCGCATTTCTTCACTAGCCCAACTTTAGACAAAAGACCAAACCTCAGACACATGCTTACGTTGATGGTCTCCCGCGTCCCAACATGAATCCCTTGCACATATCTCCAGTCACTGAGGGAGAAATCAAAAAGATCATCCTCCATCAAATCCATAGCGTTAGACTGTGATAACGTCTATTGCGGAATGATCGTCACAATAGTTGACCACCTTCTTCCAGCAATCACACACATAATATCGTGCTCCTTGGAGACCGGATACTTCCCCTCCTTGTACCGCAAAGCTTTCGTTCACCTTTTACCTAAAATATCGAGCTCTTCTCTACCCAGTCACTTCCGACCAATCTCTATCCTTTCTTTCCTATCTAAAGTGCTCGAGGCCTATGTCCATGAGAATATACGAAGAGTCAACCAAAATAACCTCTTGTCTCCCTTGCAGTCCGGTTGCAGGCCAGGCGATTGGCGACATTAAGGCAGGCATAGAAGATACTAAAGTTACAGCCCTAGTTGATTTTTCCAATACCTTCAATATAGTCAATCGCGATATCCTCGTCTACATCCTATCCCATCTCTTGGCGTCTCCTAAAGCGCTGGAATAGATCCCTTACTTTTGGGAACGCCAGTGGTCGGTCCATGTGGAAGAGTCCTCTTCTTCCTGGTGTGAGCTAAAATCTGGCCTTCCACAAAGCGGTATTCTCCGCCCATTGCTGTTTTCTATCTTTATTAACCTTATAATCCAATCACTTCGGTGTGCGTATTCCATATGCCGATAACTTGTAGCCTTACTCTGTTTCTGGGATTCATGATGTGTACTAGACAATGAGTGCAACCAACTGCAATCTTTAAGCTACAATGGACTGGTCCGAGAGATTTGGCATGGCGGCAATTCCGAATGAGTGCCAAGCAATCATACCTGGCAATGCTGCCAGTCTTTTGGGCACGTTACCGGTTGACATCGATGGGGATGAATTTTTTTATGCTTTTAACTTGTTATTTTTGTATATATTGTTTTTATCTTGTATTAGATTTAAGTTGTAAATAGTTATAATAGTTGAGATAATTAATTAATTATTGCTTTATGTTATATATGTATTGTTTTGTTTCATGTATTTATGTAACGTATTATATGTATGTTATTATTTTGCGTATCGATATACGTCATCATCATCATCATCAGCCGGTAGACGTCCACTGTTAAAAGGCCTCTCCCTTAGAACGCCACAATAAACGACAGCTTGCCAATTGCATCTACCGCTTGGGCCGCAATTCTGACGATATCGTCGGTCCACCTGGTAGGAGGCCTGCCAACGCTGTCTTCCAGTTCGTTGTCGCCACTCGAGAACCTTTCTTCCCCAGCGGTTATCGGTCCTTCGAGCGATATGGCATGCCCATTGCCACTTCAACTTGCATATTCTTCGAGCTATGCCGGTGACTCTAGTTCTTTGGCGAATTTCCGTATTCCGGATCCTGTCGCGCAAAGAAACCCCGAGCATAGTTCTTTCCATAGCTCGTTGAGTGACTCTGAGCCTTTCCAAAAGGCCAACCGTTAGCGACCACGTCTCAGAGCCATACGTAATCACATCGCATGCATCGATATGTGCAATGTGCATCTACCTAATATTTGTCTCCATATCGCTCTAAAGTCGACTGGTAATAAATGCCTAAGGTATTAAGTTCGCCTTTGTATATTTATTTTGAAAACTTTAAAATGGAGGAGGATATCAATTCGGATGTTTAAATATATTTTTTATGTATGTTCGGGCATAACTCCGTCATCTAAAGACGGATTTGCAAAATTCTTTTTTTGTTGGAAAGTAGAGTTAGAAATTTCATGTAGATCTGATGATGATCTTTGGAGATATGGAACTGAACTCCTTATAAAATCATAGCAGAACTGTCGTTACAAGTAATATAGCCTAAGTAATTGTCGCCACAAACTAGAAAGAAAGAGGGGGAGGTGGTGCCTTGTCCCCCCCTTCTACCACTTTAATAGTATATATCGTGTGAGATATCGTTTGAGGGAGCATTTTGTAAGGATTTCAAATACTAATCCTCAAAATGTCTACGGCGGATGAATCCTAGGCATCACTAAAAATTGTGAAATAAAAAATATAAAACCGCCTTAAAAAATAGGAACAAATAAATAATATGATCAAATTACTAATGAATTCAAAATATTTTCATAAATCTCGAATATAGGTATATTGTAATAACGATCAAGATTTTTTTGTCCGTCTCGTTTTTTGCGCTACACTGTTAGCATTATTTTTGTGTGGGTGTGTCACGCACACATGACAATTCTACCGAAATTCGAACGTCAAAATTTTGTGAAATGGCTCTTAAGTACATATAATTCGTTAGATTTTAGAGAGACTCCACAAGTGATAGTATATTATTACGTCCGTTGCGCTCTGGGCGGTCAACCTCGCTACCTTTGTTGGCTGCCAATGTCTACATTACGCCATGACCTGGTGATGTTTTCTTAGGCATAACTCATGAGAGGTGCCGAGTGGTATCCGACCTAGAATTGACCACCCCCTTTCCTCCCGTGGGTGTCACAAGAGGAGACTAAGGGAAAATCCAAAAGATAGCCAGCAACGCCTCCTGTAACTTCACCATTAATACTGTGATCCCGAAGCCGCTTGCCAAGCGTGGGAGTTATGGAAACTCTCCCTCCCTTATTCTAAGGGGGAGGCCTTTGTTCAACAGTGGACATGTTTCGGCGGATGATGAGCTCATGCTGATATTATAAAAAATAAGATCATTAGTTGGAGGCGGAGGCGCGCCAGTAGATCCCAATTTATATTACTAAAATTTCACTTGAAGTAAATAAGTAAAGCTTAATTATAATAAACAAACCGTTAGAAATGCAATGTTCACAGTTGGTACATCACTGATATAGTCAAAGTAAGCAAACACAATGTACAAGTGGGAGAACTTGCAGACTGTATTTATAAGTAAACAATCATCATCATTCAACTCAAATGACAATAAACCACTTATTACTAGATACCAAGGGTAGACTCCAATAATATCTAATATAAATGCTTTGGTTAAGTAATTCATTAGGCACTTCCTTTTGCTCGTTATTATTATACCACGGTCATCGTAATACGCCAGCTGTGAAAAATATATTATTTTAATAGTATACAATTGAGATCAGACAGAAATATTCCAAAATAAGTGACCTGTATTTGAATAGTTTTAAGAATATAACATTTGTATTCCCCGATGGTGTTGGCAGAGGGGTGTACAATGTACAATTGTACATACTTAGTCCACTCACATTTCGCCAGGTTTGTTATAGGTTCCAATGTAATAGGGGGTAAGTCTATTGCCATTAACAGGGCACAAATCCAGACTCCGTGCTGCTACCGAGAGTGACCTAATGGGAAAATCCAATAACACCATGCCCAACCAGGGATTTGAACCCAGGACCTCATAGGCAACAGCCGCGCTTAGCGACCACTAGGCCAATGAAGCAGTTGAATAATACATACATACATACATACATACATAAAGTCACGCCTGTTTCCCTGAGGGGTAGGCAGAGACCACGGATTTCCATTTGCTACGATCCTGGCATACTTCTTTTGCTTCATTCACACGCATCACATTCCTCATACACGCTCTTCGGTTGAGGGTACTCCTCACTTGCCCTTTTTGCAGAAGTTGAATAATAATATGAAAAAATTGCATGCTTACAAATAATTTCATAACGATATCAATATAGCCCACACATTCACAGAAAGCTGATATCATCATAAAAATCCATCTCGATATTGATCCGATCCCACCTTGAAAATATTAATACCATTTTAACAATATTCATTAGACCATCTTTAGTTACCAGCCTCCCTAGACAAGTGGCGAAAGCTAAATGGGGATGACACGATTATGTCATCGATAAAATAGTCGAATCCATTGATTTAGTGGTTGCTACGTACGTCGAAACATTATATCATTCCCATACACTTATTTATTTTATTCAATTTCTATTCGTGAAGCGGTTTATCTCTTGTCTAGGGAGCTGTGGTCACACGCATATACTGTTTCGAATCGATTCGGAGCCTCGTACACAGTCAGTTCGGTTCAAGACTCCGCTGCGTGACTAGCTCAAGACTCCGCTGCGTCACCAGCTCATGAAAGAGCTGAATTTGAGCCTAAAGCTTGTCGATAATTTCTGAATATGCACGTGAGAATGGCCCGGTGTCAGTAAAAATACATACATTTCGTTAAACATTTGACAGTAAATTGTTCTTCAATCCTCTCATTATCTATTACCGATTTTTACTGATATTAGTTTTTATTAACATAATTAAACTAATACAATTAATTTTATTAATTTACCCATGGAAATTGCTGATATGATTGATAAATAGGCGATGATAGCTCTGAATAATAACCAGGGTTTCATAAAACTGTAACGAAGGGTGTTGGTTAATACAAGTCTTTCAGCTACTTCTACTATTTACTACTTTTACTTAATCCGTGGTCAATCGTCTTGTTCCGTTTAGCTAACTATTTTATTATTGATTACCACGGAGGTGATGATCTGACGGAATTTTATTCTGATTCTTATTTGACTATTTTCTCAATTGAATTAAAATAATTTTGTTTTACATAATCACTAGCTGCACTCCGCGGTGTTACCCGCTACATTTTTCATGATAAAAAGTAGCCCATGTGTTAACCCAGGGTGTCAGCTACCTCCATATGAAATTTCATCATAGTCTAGCCGTTTGAGCGTGAAGAGGTAACAAACATACAAAGACACACACAAACTTTATTATATTAGTGTAATTTATCGTATCCTCACTGAGAATGTATTAAAAAACATCTTATTTTACAGGGGCAAAAATCTGTTTTACTAGCAGGTTATTTAGCAGCAGACTGTAACGGGCTGATGATGATGTTATTCACTCTAGATGTACCTAGTTAGTTTGTACCTATCTATACAAAAAATCGCCGTGTGGTATCCGGCTTAGAATTGACCACCCCCTCTCCTCCCGTGGGTGTCGTAAGAGGCGACTAAGGGAAAAATCCAGTAGATGGGCAGCAGCGTCTTCTGTAACTTAACCACCAATACTGCGATCCCCAAGCCGCTTGCCAAGCGTAGGGATTATGGCAAACCCCCCCCCCCCTAAGGGGGAGGCCTTTGTTCAGCAGTGGACGTCTTCCGGCTGACGATAACGATGATGATACAAAAAATTATGTGTGCGCTTACGTGGATTCTGGCTCTCCCCAGAGTAAACCTTCAAAAGGTAACGAACGATTGTCTTGAATGTCAGCTAGTACTTTAGAATTCGACACCATCGACATTCTTGTACTATAAATTCTATCCCTCAGTTTAGTTTGGTGCTAAAAACGATAACTTATTTAAATACGTATATTCAGGATGCTTTCATTTCATATAAACCAATTGAGAAATTTATCTTCTATCTAGTAACTCATGAGTGAGAGAGAGACCTGTTGTTTGCTATAGGCATGTATCTAACGATGTACGCACTGTAAACATAATGGAACTGATACTCTGCCGTTTATTATTCCTTCCACT
Organism: Abrostola triplasia; assembly: GCA_946251915.1. NCBI lineage: Eukaryota > Metazoa > Arthropoda > Insecta > Lepidoptera > Noctuidae > Abrostola > Abrostola triplasia. The sequence goes on along the minus strand of OX276432.1, from coordinate 8,827,956 downwards.
ATGTTTAGTACTTACCTATCAATATTGTATATAGTTTAATTTTGAATAAAACGCCGTTTGAAAAACCAATATTGTTTCACATCGTTAGGTATAGATGTATTCCTTATAATATTTTAAAAGTGAGATGAAGATTTTGCACTGTGATAATATCCGGCCAAGAATTAACTACACCCTTCTTTCGTGGGTGTCGTAAGAGGCGACTAAAGAAAAATCCAGAATCCAGAAAATGGGTAGCAGCGTCTTCTGTAACTTCACCACCACTTCTGCAATCCCCAAGATCCAAGCGTGGAGATGATTGCAACGCCTCCCCCCCCCCTCCACTTTAAGAGCGTGACCTTAACAGTGGACGTATTCCGGCTGATGATGATGATGCATTTTAGAACTATAATATTTGACGATGTAAACAGTCGGATTGACATTAGTAGTAACTTTATAACTCACATCTTTGTGTTTCAACACATGTTTCTTAAACAACGCATCGAAATGGGGAGCAAACTCTTTGGCAGATGTTTTCACATAATTGAATTCTAAAGAATATCGTTTTATAATTGGCCAGAAGTCATACATTGAAATGTACGCTATCTGAAAAGAATAGAATAAAGTATTCAATTAATTTTAAGCAGCAAACAGTTAATAAGAAATAGACATACAGCTTTCTCTTATAAAGTGTGTAAACCATTTTATGTTATATAATGATTTCTATCACTTACGCGAATATTAGACATTGAAATAAAACTAGGTTTACGGATTTTATCGCGGTTTTTTAATTGTTTTTTGGTCCCGACGTTTCGAATCCTTTACAGCATTCATGGTCACGGGCAGACTGAGGTGTTAAACGTCTAATTTGAACAATTACTATCAACTACCTTACAATTTTAATTATTATTGACAATCCGATTTACGCAAAATGAGCTCACTGTGTCATTCAGTCTTGCAGTTTTGTGCTTGGAATTAACTTTAATAGATTCTATGATAGGATTCCAAGCAGGTGGTATGTCCCAGCCATCTTCTCTATTGAAATTAGGGTGTTTTTTAATTTCAATAGCCTCGCGTATCATCCTAGGAAGGAATCGATTTTCTTTGGCAAGGATTTGTGGTTTATCAAATCTGATGTAATGATTGGCTTGGTCCAGCGTATGGTCACAAATTGCATTTTATGTTATTAAAGTATAATTTTTTTTTTAAACAACGCCCCACACTAGAATTTTCTCCTGTGCCGTGGGTGCGTTTCACAAACATGAAATATCACATACACAAACACCCAAACTCGGGACAAACATTTATGGTTCGCACAAAGTTTTGCCCCGTGCGGGAATCGAACCCGCAACCCTTAGCGCAGCAGTCCAATAGCTTAGCCAATGCGCCAATCAGGTCGTCAGAATCAATAAAAATAATACACAATAACATATCACTTACTTCACATTCTGTACATGAGGTGTATGTTCTGAGCGCCGGTTTGCCAAGGAATACGGAATGAGGTGCCAACAAAGAACCACATCCAAGGTATGTCATCTGCAATTCACCTTTTTCGTCATAATATTCCGATTTTACATAACCCTAGAATATACATAATAGTTGTAAATGAACAAGCTTTATTATAATATTGTATTTGTTAATTTTACTGTTAAGACGCTATGTTACAAAATTTAATATACTGCTGTTTGTTATCCCTATCTAAATCTATATATATAAAATTTTCGTGTCACAGTTTTCGTTCCCATACTCCTCCGAAACGGCTAGACCGATTCTCATGAAATTTTGTGAGCGTATTAAGTAGGTCTGAGAATCGGCCAACATCTATTTTTCATACCACGAAATTCACGCGGATAAAGTCGCGGGCAACAGCTATAAATAAATAAAATTAATAGGAACCCCGCGCACCGTCCGCAGTGGCAAAGGCATTGTAATTAGAAAAATGGTAAAAAAATATATTAAAGATGTATGTGGACATTAAAGGAGGATGACTAAACTGATACCAAAAATTAAGTTCCAACCCCAGGTTTACCACATAGCTCAAGAAAAGAGATTTTTAAGTTCAACATTTTCTTCTTTCGAACCAAACAAATCTTTTATTAAGAAACACAGATATTAGCTAAAACGTGACCTTGAAAAAAAGTTACACATTTCATTATTTTAACACAGCAGCAGATAGTGTCCTTTTTATATCAGGCCACCCCTCCGTGCTTCGGTAGGCACATTAAGCCGTTGGCCCTGCACCTGATCTCTCTCTGGTCGTGTTGGTCTACTGTCCCATCGAACTACGAGAGTGAGGGAATAGGAAGTAGTAGTAGTAGTTGGCTGTAGTCTCAGCTGAAACGAAGCGTACCGACCAAAATTCGGAAAAAAAAACTTTTTTTATGCAAAACTGATACATTTGCTTTAGGCACATGTAATATCTACCTTATGGTATTTAGCGTGTGCGCGTTATGTGATTATTAATCATCCAGCACAGTTTTAAGACAGTATCATAATTGACGAAAATTAAATTATTACCTATATCACTTTACTTATTACTTACCCAATTAATTAGTCATTTGTAAAAGAAATGAACAACAAACTTGTACAAAAGTATATCTTTTCACTACTAAATGACATCGAATTACTCTAAAAATATGGATTAGAATTTGATGCGCTTTGTAGACATAGTTAGTCGAGCATTTTTGGACCAGAGTCCATACAATTTTGGTCATTCTCCTTTGTGTCACGTATGTAAAACGTATACATACAACAGCACAAACATATAATAAAAGTATGTTATAACCACTGAATAATTAAATGACTTACCTGGACAACCCAAACGACGTTTCTGCATACGGTTCCAAACATAATAATACTGGCTTGCCGTGGTAATAATACGAATTTAACTTGACAAGCTAATTCTTTTATCAGACCTGGATCTGCGTCTTCGAACGGCCCTGAACCCTTGATGATTCTCTCAGCGACCTCACCTTGAGCTTTCCAATATACCTCATAGGGCTCATCTGATAACTCATTCGAAAACATTACATCTATTCCTTGATAGTATTTCCAATGGCATAATAGATACCTATCAAGTCTTCTCAACAGATCTTGATGTAATCTATAATGTTCATAATACTGCTTGAGATAGACGACGAATCTTTGATAATTCATGACTTCCTGGTTTTTCAAATATAAATACGACACAAATCTGCTTTTACTATAAAGAATAACTAAGTAAGACATGAAGGAAACAACTATTCCTATATAGTTATCAGCCAACGATTTAGGGAAGAATTCTGTGTATGTCCACTCAACAATCCACAAAACACTCACACCCAAGAAATTATCTGGGTATTTACAATTAGTGTCTCGGGCTATAGTACACATTCTTTCACCAAAAAAATAAAACATAGATAAAAGTTGCGAATAATTGGCCACCACAAATACAATATGGCTACTTAAAATTGTATTAACAATTTGGGTCAATGCGATTCTTTTACCAATATGTATCAATGGATTTTTTCTTATGTCAAATTGTAAATAACTTCCATAGAAGAGTTTATAAATTTTAATTAGTCTGTTAAACTGAAGACTGCTGTACATTTGCTCAGCTCCGGCAAGGTAGGCCAAATCTTCTATCCAAATTGTAGACAATATATCCAGCATAAATTGTAAACTCTTGAAACGTTCGAACACAACTGTGGCAAATGTAGACGTTACAGAATCGTGCGTCTTTACACCTGTAAATAAAGATACTGCTAAATCTGCAGCGTACACAGTGTTGGTCCAATGTGAGAAATAAATGAACCACTCTTCCTGTTTAGTCTTGATTAAATTTGGCGGATAAAGCAAAAGTACAAGGTACAAGTTGACAGTAACAATTCGATCCCATACTGCACCAAATTTAGAGTGCGGATTTAATATCCATGGAAATGTAGACTTGGTGAACATAGATTTAGTCTGTAGTTCTGTTGGAGTACATAGTACTAGCTGTCCTATGTATTTAGAACAATGGTATATTGTTTCCTCATGTGGCAAATCAAATTTAATTTGTTCTTTTGACTTGCCAGTAATTTTGGCATATCTGTGAATTAGGTCGTATATTTGCCACCAACGTCTTTTGAGCCAAGCTACTCCTTCATCTTCATTTCTGTCAAAACCTCTCATATAATCTTTATTGCCGTACAATACTTTTGCATGTTTTAGTCGTTCCTTCGCAGCCGTCATCACATCCATTCGATCATCTGGATATTTATGCAATGCTTGTAATAAACATTTACGTTGCACGTAATATATTTCGCAATAAGTGAGACAACGAACTAAAACTTTTCGTTGCCCGTGAGGTACATAAAAATTGACATCACCAAATACTGTACCACTCGTACAAGAAAGTATTGGAGTTTGTCCATCATCAGCCGAAAGAATTTCAACGATCCCTGATTTTATGAAATATAAATTAGAGCCGGCAAGAGCTCCTTGAAAAAATAAATCGCCGGCAAATTTGTAAGTTAATACAACAGTTTCACTTATCCATCGCCGAAAAGGATAAGATGTTTGTCTTAATGTCGGGCTGTGGTAAAATAGTGGCCAAAGTAAATCTTGTTTCATTTCTAGTCTTAAATATCTTGGTATTTCATTAACGAACAGCTCAGATATGTATGTGACACCACCCTGCCTCCTCCATATCGTTTTGTAGTAATCTTCAACCAGATTATGAGCATTTGAATTAGGGTTTCTTCTCTTAGTTTCTTCAACTATTTTTTTTACGATGGGAAATTTAACACACATTTTACGAAGTCTCAACATGATTTCAGCAAAACTTTTAGGTATGATTACAAAATATGCTAATAAATAGCCAGCCATCATAAGACAGCATGTCATATAAAATTCTATGATTGTAATCGGTTGAGTTTCATCGTCGAAAAAAGAATTCTGAGTAAACGAAAATATATAAGTGAATGCGTAGATGTAAGTAGTATATCTCACATCAGCTTCATCTAGCTGAAAGGAAAAAACACTATTGATGTCATTTTTGCATGTTGCCCATGCTATGCTTGAATCTAAATTGATAAAGGAAAAAAAAATTCATAGCTGCAAAGGTTGAGTTGGCAATCGTAGATTTCAACAAATAATACCTGACGTCACCCTTAAGACGTAAATACTAAAAGGGAACTTGAAATTTGATGGATGCGAGCAGCGACACGGTGGCTCAGTTGGTTAGAGCAGCGCCACGGTAAGGCGATGGTCACGGGTCCCGCTCGTGTCCATCATATTTCAAATATACATAATACTTCATTCAGCAGTTTTTACTTTTTAATTGACGATAAACACGGAGGATGTTGTCAAGTCGACGCGTATATTTGGTTTTTTTATGTATATGCGTAACTTTTTACAGAGTAGTCCGATTTTGATAATTATTATTGGATAGTTAAAAAGTTAATCCTATTTAAATTTGGGAAAAAATCCTACCCTAAGACTGGGGAAATAGGGGTGAATAATGGTTCACTCACAGATTTTAATACCAAGTTGTGTACTACAACGAAAATTATTTGCTAGTTTGGTGTTACTAACCAGAGGCATACAACCATAAAAATTACTATATCTTTAAAGGACAAGTTTTAAAATGTTTGTTTTTTTAACTTTAAAAACTGTCTGTATTTTATAACTAAAGTTAATTACCTTATTTGAGATGCAAGCTCGCCAGTCGTAAAAGGTGCCGGGTTTATTACAATGTTCACAAAAACCTTCCGCAGTTAGCAACAACCAAAAACAAGTGATACAGTTCAGACACATGAACAATATAATTATATAACCTATTACCAGCTTCATGTAAGAATGAGTAATCAGAAGACCAAAGTATTGCTCTACCCTGTAAATGCTAGAATAGAAAAGAACATCTTTAGAAGCATGTTGTGCTTTATGGTAAACTAGCTGCGCCCCGCGGTGTTACCCGCTACACTTTTTCGGGATAAAATGTAGCCTATATGTTAATCCAGGGTGTCAGCTAGCTTCGTGTAAAATTTCTTCAAAATCGGTTTATCCGTTTGAGCGTGAAGAGGTAACAAACATACAAACACACTCACAAACTTTCGCCTTTATAATATTGTGTTAATAATGATTAGGAAATATTTGAATTTTATGGTAGTTTATTATAATATGTTCAACGATTTCTGTTGCTGACTGTACAATATTCTTAATTTTACAATTTTTAAATATGAATACATTTATAAATATATTTAACATAGTCGGGTTTGTTAGAACACTTACAACTCGAAAATTGCTGGTTCCATTTTCATGGTTTTTGAACACAGATCGCACTGATGAGTGTTGGAGGAAATCAAACACTGAGTTAACATACTAAGCGCATAACACCTTAATAAAAATATAAATTTCTACCTAACCAAACGATGGTAACGAAACCATAGCGCGATTTAGAAACCCGAGACAACGCCATCTATCGAACCAAATATGCAAATAACAATGATTTCGTTGCCCCACATTTACATTTAAATAAAATATATTATTTAAAAAAAATATGGCTCATATTTGACTCACATGCATACTTCCTATTATCTTGCATCATCAATTTCTAACTAATCTAAAATCTCTTAACAAATAGGTACTTACATCAAAAATTCATTGAACGCTAGAACATTTGGCCACACCTTTGCTGCCGGACAGGCGTTTCCCTGTACCAGGTGAAAAAATGGTATCAGAGCCAATATATCACATAACAACAATCTGGCCGATTTTGGCAAATGTTCGCGTCGCATCGCCTTGTCCGTGACTTGCCTGATAATAAATGTAAAAAAAGATTAATGATTAAAATTGGATATCAATTACCTCGTTGGTCTAGTCTTTACCCAGTGTGACTGCTAGGATAGCTAGGAAAACTGTTATTAGGTTTTCCATTAGATAAATCAGCATAGAGTCTGGATTTGTGTTCGGTTGGTAGAAATAACCCTATTATATTAGAAACTACAACATAACTGGCGAAATGTGGGTATACAATAGATATACCTCTCCTTCTTTATGTTATGTTTTTAATGGATATCGAAGTCGATTGACGTTCGGACTGCTAACTGTGGCGGACACATAGGTAGAATATACCATCTATCTCTTAGTTTTAAAACTGCAGTGTCAGTATGCTTGACTTGCACACCTATATTCCTCATAGGTGCAAGCAGAGGTGCTGTATATTACACCCACATTTTGACAGATATGCTGTAATCATACTCTCAATGTAGGAAATGGAGGCCAAGTCTTTAGCCATAAATCAATCATAAATCTAGACTCCTTGCTGCTTCTGCAAATTACCTAGTTGAACCCAATAACATTTTGCCCGACCTGAAAATCAAACCCAGGACTTCAAGCTGAGCAGTTGAGCTTTAAGAGAGAGAGCTTATTTAATTAGTCTGTGCTCTTTTGCTCTGTGTTCTATTTCATTGCAATTGCGATAAAAACACTAACGCGTGTTATCGATATAAACTTTTACTTTACCTGTGAACTACATGAAGAAAAGTATCGATACCGTAAATGGAATCACAAAAGTACCAATAAAAATATTTTATAAAGGCCGAAACCGGATGCTGGTCCATCATATTATTGCAGTAGACTATCGGATAAACTGACTGGATTGGTCCCTGAAAATAATTGAAGCTTACAATGATGTAAAGAGAGAAGCATCTTGTCTGACTAAGGAGTCAGCCACCTATACCAAGCAGTATAGGTTACATACACAAATGTCTTATTGCAATTTAAAATCACGATGTCATCATCATCATCGGCAGGGAGTCCACTGTTGAACAAAGGCCCCTTAGAACGCCACAATGAATGACAACTTGCCATTTGCATTCACCGGTTGACCGCAATCACTTTACTGCTGGAAAATGTTGTTGTCTAATGTTAGTCTTTTGACCAATTATTATTATTTGTATCTCGATATTTCTTCTCGAGCTGTCAACCATGTAGGCAATACCCGGTCTTTAAAAAGGCATACGTCCTACACGCAGAGGCCCGTTGAGAACTTTAATGTGAAAGGTGTCACCACCTCCAAATGGAACACAGCTCTAGAACAAAGCAGCCATAAAAAGTACCCAGAAGGTGCGGGACTACTGAGAAAAATGGATACTAAAATGATTTGGTCTATTGTTCTGGGATGTTTCGTGAAATTGACCAAGTAGCCCATAATGTCCCACTGGAAGCAAAGGCCTCCCTACTTTCTTTCCAGTTGTCCCTGTCAAGGCCTGTCACTGTCCAGTCCTCCCTAAAGCAGTCCCAATTGATCTCGCCGTCTCCGTTTTGGTCTACCTTGTTGAGGGGTCCATTGGGATTTACATTTTTGACCAAGTTTAAGGATTAATTTCATGACCAGGCCTGGTGGGGTCAGATTATTATTTTACTAGCTGCGCCCCGCGGTGTTACACGCTGATTTTTTTTCAGGGTGGAAAGTAGCCTATTTATTATTCCAGGGTGTTAGCTACCTACATATGAAATTTCATCAAAAGTGGCCTTTGAGCGTGAAGAGGTCTCAGGCCTTTATAATATTATTGTTATTAACGAATTGCACAAATTACCACTATATTTTCAATAAGATTTTACCAGTATTGATTTTACAAAAACAGCAGACAGCACGAACATATTAAACACTGGGTGGAACGGTAGAAAGATCAGATTACTCCATTCTATACTATCCTCGTCTACAGCTATGATAACTTTCTCTGTTGTTTTTACACCATGAGGATGCGTTGGGCCCAAATGTCCTTGTGAGTGTGAGTGTGGAATTACAAGTTGCGATCTTAACGATTGTTGCCTTAGCGGGTCATCAAAGGCTTCACTCTTTTTCCTCATTTTATTATTTTCATAACATGTTCACGTGTAAAATAAAAATCAATTGACATTAAGTTTAAATGTTTTCATTGACACTGGCTAGAATATTTTTTCCTTTTTTTAAATTATTTTTGGAGCATTGGAGTAACCAAGTAGATTAGTCTACAATCAACTCATCATTGGCCGTTGCGTCTATTAGAGAAAGATTATAGTCGATTAACGTATGCTTTAGGATTAGACACTGTTTTTATGGCTAAATAATCCAATTCTAAGTGTCAGGGTTGCCCACACACAGGGTTAGGCAGGTGTAGGTTTAAGGCCGGTTGTTTCAGCTACATTTACTCTACTCTCGTCAAACCAAAAATGGGTACGTCAAAAAGTAACGTTAATGGTTACAGATGCTTTGCCCACTGGTTAACGTCAACCTATTCTTAAACATGTACAGAACCAAGAAAGTGGTTGCATCGATCAGATTTTTTTTTGTGATTTTTATTCTCATAATTATTTTTGCCTGCTTAAGTTTATTTACCAGAGAATTAAATTAAAGTTTATAAATAAGTGAAGATATGTCAGTAAGGGGTAGTTCTCGAAACTATCGTTTAAAATATTAAAATTCATTGACTAATGCTTAAAGTTAATCTTCAGGGTGGATATTCCGTGACATTTCAGACGAAATCGCAGGCTAAATCTACTCAATAATAAAACAACATGAATCTTTAATTTGTATTCTCGTTTATTCGATTCCTGTTTGGTTTCAAAAAAAGTGATGAGATAAAAGATTGGAGTAGGTACACTATGCGATGACTAAGTTTTTATATTTATTAAATTATTATAATTTTGTTATTTTTCATCGTCAGTTGTCATGGCAACGAATAAAGATGAAACATTTTTGTCATAAGCTTGTGACGATATAGAATTCTACAGCCAATTTGCGTGGTTTTATCATTCCACTCTTTGAGCGCGTATATCCTGCTTTTTTTACATAATTGATGCCGCTTAATGGATTATTACAATCACGAAACAATAAGTAAAATATAGATAATATTCAGCATAACATAAAGAGAACTTACCATATTTCTTGTAATTCGCGCACCCTAAATTCAAAGAATAAAATGAAGTTGTAATTGAAATAATTCCGTTTAGTAACTTTATCGGCCATAAAGCGGCTATAATAAAAAATCCCCAAGACTTTTATTGCTACCTATAAGACGGTGAAAAATTCACGAAATGGAATTTCTTTTTAGGAAGTATCTTCACACTTTCTTCGTTGTTGAGACAACTACGGTGTTATCGGTAACACAAATAAGTGAAACTAAGATGTTTCATAGATGACTAGAAAGTCCGAGGCGAGCACATTTTATCACAATAAGGATGATACAACACACGATAGAATAAAACCAGGCAACCGGTGGATGCAATTAGCAAGCTGTCGTTCATTGTGGCGTTCTAAGGGTGGAAGCCTTTAATAAACATTGGACTTCTTCTTGCTGATGATGAAGATACCTAACTTCAAAACTATTCATCAAATACAAAAAAAAAAAAAATTTCCAATGAGCTTTTAGGATGGACTTAACTGTTATATTCACGAGAAAAATTAAGCTAACAAATTCGCTTCGGCTTTTTCAATTTTTCAGTTGGGTAAAAAGGACACATTCCTGGTAAAATCTGTCACAAAGTTTCCTTGTTTCTTTGAGTTTCACGTATCAATATCCTTCCATGGTGCGCCCAATGCCATCTATTCATAAATTGGATAACTAAGGTATAAATTACAGGTCTCGGCTGAAAGTTACCACGCTGCCACTAACGCCATCTATTAACAAGTGTATCAGTAATATAAGTACAAAAAGTCTTCAAATCCTTAAATTAGAATTTTACTCGTTGATCTAGAGATCTCAAATCCTTAGCTCATGGTTCAGAATTTGATTTCCAAGTCAGGTGAAACAATAATCATTGGAGCATTTAACCAGCCGTTGGTTGAATGCGTAGAGTATTAATCGACTTTCCACAAAGTGTTTAATCTTAGTTCAGCTGACTAGTGCCCGGTGTATGGCAAAATTTGATAATGCTTATTATGTTTAAAAATATCTACTTAATAATTATTTATTGTAAAGTGTATTTTTAAGCTACCTCCATTTAATTTCAGATTTTTTGACGTAAACCTAAATCATACTTCTTGATCTCATGTTTATTGAATGTTACAAACGATGAATAATATTAAATTAAAAAATAAAAACGGAAACGTCAATGAAAACATTTAAACAAAATATGTCATTTTAATTTCATTTATTGTGTTATTGTAAAATACAGAAAATAGTATAAAAAACTACAATCATGCATTCCGGGATTCTATACGATGACCCGCTTAAGCATTCAAGATCTTCGATGAAGTCTCACGATAAGCTCGTAGTTCCCTCACACCATGTCCCAATCAGGATAGCACAGGAGAAAGCTGTTACTGTAGATGAGGAGGATGCCATTGACTGGACCAATCTGATCTTCCTCCCTTTCCATCCAGTCTTCAGAATGTTTGTTCTGTGCGCCGTTTTTGTTAAAGTTACATTGGTAAGATTGCAATCACAATATCTAACCTACCCGTCGCTAGCAATTTGGGTAATTTAACCACCAAAAATAGTACCAAACCCCTCACATGAGGCTACTTAATTTAACTATAATAGGCTAATAGGACCATTGGACTATGAGAGTGAGGCAATAGGACATGCACTTGTGCTTAAACGTTTACTTGGAAACTATAATATCTCTTGCGTAGTTGGATAGTCTCAGCTGAGACAGGCTGCCGTGACCAAACGGCCACTCGGAAGTCGATGATGTGATGACATATAAAAAGGACGATAAAACCTATTAAATTATTAAATTTATCTCAATTAGATGCTAATGATTGCCTCGTTGGTCTAGTGGTTGCTAAGCGCGACTGCTGAGCACGAGGTCCTGGGTTCAAATCCCGGGTCGGGCAAAGTGTTACTGGGTATTTCCATTAAGTAATTCTCAGTAGCAGTACGGAGTCTGGATTTGTGCCCGGTTAATGGCAATAGGCTCGTCCCCTATTACATTGGGACCTAAAAACAACTGGCGAAATGTGGGTGTACTGTATGTGCACCTATGCCTACCCCTTCGGGGAATACAGGCGTGATGTTATGTTATGTTTTAAAAACGTCTGTACTGTTGATTGTTAAGGAGTTCGTACGTCGGTAGCTAATAGGATGTCAATCAGGTCATTTATTTCAAATTGAACCTACATATAAAATGTTAACTACGTAGGTTGAGAGAAATTGGTTTGCTAAAATTCAGCTTGCAATATTGAATGAGTCTAAAGACTGGCAGTTTATTGTTCATGTTGATTTTGACGCTTTTGTGCAGATCTGACTATTTCTTATTTATTTTCAATGTACTTTGTATCACTATTATTCCGGAAATTGTACTCTCATTTTGAGTTGATCAATGATCATCATTTTTAATCAATTCCTGGTGATTAAATGAAGTCGCTTCTTGACTTATCAATTTATTTACAGGGACCAATACAGGGAGTTTTTCCTATAATCTACTGCGATGATGCGATGGACAACCACCCGCTTTTTATTTTCTTAAAATATATTTATCGGTATTTTTGCGATTCACTTTATGGTATCGATACTTTTCTTCATATAGTTCACAGGTAACTATTGCTAACATTATATTGGTTATAATTAAGATAAGGAGAATGTAATTCCTTCGAAACAGCATACATGCTACGGTGTATTTTATTATGAGGACCTTGTTGCAACCAGAACAAACTTCCGTGCGTTCAGTCGTTTTTGCCATTCCTACTATTGGAACCAAAATGTTAGCTGGACCGATTATTTTTTAAACTTTTATACCCGTTATGCTTGGCGACTGGGCTAAACTTAGTTGTAAATCCCTTATTATGCATTTGGCATTAAAGTCTTTGTTGTACCCCTAGGCTTCCTACATATCTTTTTATAATTATTTCGTGGTGGGTTCCAAGACAGTCATTTCTTTTAGGAAGCCTCAAACTTCATTATTTCGATTTTCGATTACAAGAGTTATGATCGGTAGGAGTGGCGGGTTTGTCCCTATAAAATACTAAATAATACATACATTTTTAGGCAAGTGACCGACAAGGCGGTGCGACGTGAACATTTGCCGAAAGCAGCAAGATTATTGCTTTGTGATATATTGGCTCTGGTGCCAATTTATCGTCTAGTACAGGGAAGTCCTTGCCCGATTGTCAAGGTGTGGCCTAACCTCTTAGCGTTCAACGAATTTTTGATGTAAGTAATACCTGCAATACAGAAATTAAAATAAAATAATCAACTGTCATAATTATAGGCAACACATGATTGGTTGTTGTTGCAAATATGCTATTATGTCAGCGGCGTCATAATTATCCGTGTATATACATAATTACTATTCATCCAATGACATACAATTTTTTTTTAGCATTTACAGAGTAGCAAATTATTTCCAATTATTGACCACTCATTCGTACATGAAGCTAGCAATAGGCTATACAGTTATGTTGATGATATGTCTGAACTGTATCACATGTTTTTGGTTGTTGCTAACTGCTGAAGGTTTTTGTGCCCGATGTAATGAACCAAATAGCTTCTACGACTGGCGAGCTCACGTTAGCCATAAGGTAATGAACATATTTCAGTAAAAAATAAATTCAGGCTATGAGTAGAATGTTATAATTTAAAAAAGGTTTTTATGAAAGGGGGTGGTGGGGATCGGGGTGCTTGGGCACACGAAACTATACCACAAGATGCAACAGGCTTTATTATGATTGCAGCCGTTGCCCTTAGTAAATCGCACCTTATTTGCAGGCATAATACACATAACATTTAAAAGTGTTAGGTGCCTTTTTTTATAGCACATTAGTATCCATACCATTGCTGTCGACTCCGGGAATTTTTAGCCATCTACTTTAGACTCCGTTATACTGAGAATGGTACTACTGTCAAAAGAAGACCAACATAGCACGGAACATAAGGAAATACATTTAAAAAATATCCATCTTCTTTTTTGTGTCAATTTATTAAACTGGGGTCTACTTTTAACTCCGCCATCCCCTGGCAAAATTTATTGTTTTAAAATATAGATAAATTACACATACCTATAAATTTAATGTAGTATGACAAAAACCATAAAACTACAGGAGACACAGGTCAAGTGAAAACTGACAAACATTTATTTTTCAGTTGAATGAAGTTAATAAACTTGGGTATAGCACTTACGTCTATGCATTCACATACATATTTTCATTTACTCAAAATTCTTTTTTCGACGATGAAACCAAGCCAATTGCAGTCTTAGAATTTGCTATGACATGTTTTCTTTTGGTGGCTGGTTATTTACTAGCATATTTTATTGTTTTGCCAAAAAGTTTTGCTGAAGCTATGTTACGACTGCGCAGAGTGTGTTACAAATATGAATGCACCAAGAAAATAGTCAACGACACCCAGCGACGAAACCCTGGCACAAATGCTCACATAGAGGTTGAAAATGAATACAAAATGATATGGAGGAAGCGGGGTGGTATCATTAAAGTACCTGACCTGTTTATAAATGAAATACCAAGATACCTAAGACTTGAAATTAAACAAGATTTACTTTGGCCACTATTTTACCACAGCCCGACATTAAGACAAACATCTTATCCTTTTCGACGATGGATAGGTGAAACTGTAATGATTTCTCACAAATATGCTGGTAATACATTTTTCACAGGAGCTTTCTCCAATAGTAATTTATACTTTTTGAAATCAGGAATCGTTGAAATTCTTTCGGGTGATGATGGGCAAACGCCGATACTTTCTTGTACGAGTGGCACCGTATTTGGCGACATCAATTTTTATATACCTCATGGTGTAAGAAAAGTTTCGGCCCGTTGTCTCACATTTTGTGAAATATACTATGTACAACGTAAGTGTTTAATTCAAGCGTTACACAAATATCCAGAAGACCGAAATGATGTGATGGCAGCTGTGAAGGATCGATTAGATCATGCAAAAGTATTATATGGCAATAAACAATGTATCAGGGGTTTCGATAGAAATGAAGATGAAGGAATAGCCTGGATCAAAAGACGTTGGTGGCAAATACACGATTTGATTCACAAATATGCCAAAATTACTGGCAAGTCAAAAGAACAAATTAAATTTGATTTACCACACGAAGAAACAATATACCATTGTTCTAAATATATTGGACAGCTAGTATTATGTACTCCAACAGAATTACAGACTAAATCCATGTTCACCAAATCTTCATTTCCATGGATATTGAATCCGTACTCTAAATTTGGTGTTATATGGCACCGTATTCTTACTGTCCACTTGTTCCTTGTCCTTTGGATATATCCCCCATATTTAATCAGGCCTGTAATGCCAGAGTGGTTTAAATTATTTTCATATTGGATCGACACTATATACGCTGCAGATGTAGCTGTATCCCTTTTTACAGCTGTAGATATACACGAAAACACAACGTCTACATTTGCCACAGTTGTGTTTGAACGTTTCAAGAGTTTAACTTTTATGCTAGATGTAATTTCATCACTCTGGATTGAAAATATAGCCACCCTTATCGGAAGTCCACAATATTACTACACGCTTCAATTTAACAGACTTATTAGACTTTACAGACTTTTTTTTGGAAGTTATAAACAATTAGATATAAGAAGCAATCCATTGATCTATGTTTGTCAAAGACTCGCATTAACTCAAATTGTCACTACCGTACTATCCAGTCATATAGTACTGGAGATGAGTAATTATTTGCCAGATTTGAAAGTAATGAATATGTTTGGACGTAACATGTGTACCAAAACCGTAACAACTGATTGCCAAAAGCCAAATGATTTTGTCGGTGTCAGTATTCTATGGACATTTGAGTGGACATATACTGAATTTGTTCCTATTAATTTGATTGATAACTACGTGGGTATGGTAGTTTCCTACATTACCTATCTAATAACGCTGTATACTAGAGGGAGATTTATGTCGTATTTGTATTTGAAGAACAAGGAGATCCTAAGTTATCAAAGATTTGTTGTAGCTCTCAAGAAGTATTATGAGCACTATAGAATACATCAAGATTTATTGAGGAGACTTGATAGATATCTTATATGCCATTGGAAGTACTTTAAGGGCATAGACGTAATGTTTTCAAATGAATTAAAAAATGAACCCCATTCGGTATATTGGTTATCTCAGGGTGCGATAGCTGAGAGAATCATTAAGGATTCAGGGCCGTTTGAAGACGCAGATCCGGGTCTGATAAAAGAATTAGCTTGTGCTGCAAAATTTTTATTACTGCCAAGAAAGGCCAGTATAATTAAATTTGGAAGTATAAGCAAAAACGTCGTTTGGGTCGTCCAGGTCAGTCATTCCTTACTACTATATACGTATAATACGCTACACATTACACCTCTGACTACATTTTCGGGAAATCCAGGCGTGATTTTTTTAGGAAGGTTATATTGTGAATCTTGTTTTTTAATGTGGTATATATTATATGTTTATATAATATATACAATATGATAAGTACTGTAAAAATGTCCTTAGATATATGTACTTTTCCTGTTCAATGTTCATTGCGTATGTATTAAAATTACCATAAACAAGGAGGGAAATATTTCTGTAGGTCGAAAATTTACAAATTATGTAATTTTGTAGGACATAATTTCTAATTTCACGCGGCACGATCTGCGTTCCTTTAATACTGTCCGTATAAAGGATGCAATTGAGCGGGACCAGGGCTCTAAAGTGTTCGCGAGGAATACCTTTGTTGGGAAAAGCCAAATGATGAAGCTAAAGATTGATGATGGCAGTACCATCTCATCAAAACCGGAGTTATTGAGAGAGCTGGAGAGATTTTACGGACAGCTGTACACCTTGACACGGAAACCCGTTGTCAGTGTGGTTCAAGACTAGAGCTAAACTGACCCGGCCGATCCGGCTACAGGACAAGAGTACAATTCAACTGCAGCGTGGTGTGAAGCAGGGAGACAATATTTCTCCGAAACTGTTCACAAATGCGTTGGAGGACGTTTTCTCTTGGACTTAAACGGGTTTGGTATCAACATCAATAGCGAATACATCACTCACCTTCGTTTTGCTGATGATATAGTAATCATGGCGGAGTCGCTGGAGCAGCTCAATACTATGCTCAGCGACCTGTTTCGTTTCCCAACAGATGGGTCTTTAAATGAACATGGACAAGACGAAGATCATGTCCAATGTCCATGTCGCACCGGTACTTGTTGTCGTTGGGAACGATACTCTCGAAGTTGTCGACCACTACGTCTACTTAGGACAAATTGTTCAGTTAGGCTGGTCTTACTTCGACAAAGAGGTTGCTCGAAGAATCCAACTAGGATGGGCAGCGTTCGGGAAACTACACGACATCTTTTCGTCCAAAATTCCGCAGTCTGAAGACGCAGGTCTTTGACCAGTGTGTGTTGCTAGTGATTACGTATGGCTCTGAGACGTGGTCGCTAACGGTTGACCTTTTGCAGAGGCTCAGATTCACTCAAGCGAGCTATGGAGAGAGTTATGCTGGGGATATCTTTGCACGACAAGATCCGAAATACGGAAATTTGCCAAAGAACTAGAGTTACCGACATAGCTCGAAAAATATGCAAGTTGAAGTGGCAATGGGCTGACCACATAAAAACATAACATCACGCCTATATTCCCCGAAGGGGTAGGCAGAGGTGCACATATAGTACACCCACATTTCGCCAGTTATGTTTTTAGGTCCCAATGTAATAGAGGGCGAGCCTATTGCCATCAACCGGGCACAAATCCAGACTCCGTGCTGCTACTAAGAATGACCTAATGGAAAGACCCAGGAACACTTTGCCCGACCCGGGATTCGAACCCAGGACCTCGTGCTCAGAAGTCGCGCTTAGCAACCACTAGACCAACGAGGCAGTGAGCTCATATTGCTCGAAATACCGATAGCCGCTGGGGAAGAAAGGTTCTCGAGTGGCGACCACTCGCGACATATCGTCAGAATTGCAGGCAACCGGTGGATGCAATTTTTTTTTTTTTAAAAAAACGTCGCCCCACACTAGGAATTTCTCCTGTGTCGTGGGTGCGTTTCACAAACATGAAATGGCACATACACAAACACCCAGACTCGGGACAAATATCTGTGGTTCGCACAAAGTTTTGCCCCGCGCGGGAATCGAACCCGCAACCCTTCGCGCAGCAGTCCAATCGCTTAGCCTCTGCGCTAATCAGGTCGTCGATTGGCAAGCTATTGTTTATTGTGGCCTTTTAATGGGGAGGCTTTTGTTCAACAGTGCAGACATCTTCCGGCTGATGATGATGATGATGATGGGTAGGACAACGAAATTAATATAAGTCCTTAAAAATGGTTAATAATACTATGTTACCTACGCATCATTTCATCATCAAAACCAGCACATAATATTGCAATGTCGCACTACATTAGACGACACTTGGAGATAGGACGAAAAAATTTAATTATCGGGAATAAAAAAGAAATAAGCTTTGTTTAGGTGAGCTAATTAAGCTTAGTTTCAACGTGCTTTCGTAACACTTATCTACCTTTTTCTTATAAAACTTATCATTGGTTAAGAAATACACTATTACAATAAATGACTATGTAAGTAATGGGAATAAAATGGATCTAATATAATTCGGTTTTCTAGGGTTATGTGAAGTCGGAATATCATGATGAACAAGGTGAATTGCAGAGTTTAGATCTTGGAACTGGTGCCTTGTTAGCCTCTAATTCCGTATTCCTTGGCAAACCGGCGCTAAGAACATACTTGGCGTGTACAGAATGTGAAGTAAGTGACATTTTTATATGATTATTCTCTGCTATACATTCTACGCGATGTAGGTTTAGTTTTTTCGTCAATAATTACAAATTAAATAACAAAAAGGAGAACGGCTAAATTACTATCGGCGCTGTCCCCAGGGCCCTGTTTAATAAAGCTGACAATTCGACATATATGTCAAAAAATGACAAAATTGTAGAATTGTCGGGCTTAGGCTGTTTAATAAAAGTGACAAATATGTCAAAAATCGACAGGTGAAATCTTGACATATTTGTCATTTATAAACGCGTTTAAAAACCTCGACATATGTCAAAAAACCACAGTCAAAATATTTCTGACAATATCATTGATTTCGCGACAGAGGATAACGCTCCTGTCAGAATTGTCAGACAATTCTACAAATATGTCAATATGTCATGACAATTTTCTGTTTAATAAAGCAGATTTGACAAGTTTTCCACGACAAATTGTCACCTGCCACCTGTCGCTCAAAAAGTTTTATTAAACAGAAAAATGTCGGATTGTCGCGACAATCTGACATATTTGTGAATTTTCCACCATGACAATTTTGTTGCCTGTAAGTTTCATTAAACAGAAAAATTGTCGAATTGTCACTTTTTGACATATGTCAGACTTGTCGAATTGTCAGCTTTATTAAACAGGGCCCAGGTTGTATCAAGTTGTGACATGTATTATGTCATTTTGAAGGTCACTGTTATTTTAAATTGACTTTTCACCGGTAGTAAGTTTTGAATATCACCACGAAAGTATGGAAGTCCATTACTGCGAACATAATATCATCCAGATAAATCAAGAAGAAAAGCAGTCATAGTTATTTCCCTGCACTAGTGTCAATGTTGTTGTCAAACAATAAAAAATAGCTATTGTTAAGACCACAGATATAGATCTACATAGATAACGCAAATGCATGTACTTCGCGTGTCCGAACCCCGAGCAAGCGTCTAGGTTGGTCGCCGCTAAATGTATGAGTATGAGCGAGAAAATCATAGCAGACGGCTCCAGTTGAATCGTTTGAATCGTGCTGGGCGGATGGGCATCGGCGGCATCGGTGTCTTTGAATCGGTTTGGATTTCCCGTCACTAAATTTTGGCTGTGACGTCATAATAGGTATTAAAAAGTCGGCACGCTTGGTTTCAATACAAATCGTGATACTTGCGTTATCTATGTAGATCTATATCTGTGGTTAAGACCTTTAAAACGACATATGACATAACTTTATAATAGTGAGGTAAAACGCCCATTCTTCTTTGGAAAAATATTCTTAGATGGTTTGGAAATGGAGAAAGGATAGAAGGAATTAAGAGTGTTAGCAAATATATGAGGTGAATGTTAATGGAGTTGTGGGGAAGAATTTGGCGAGCACACTCTGACCAGATCGGAGTCGTTCTGCAGAATTCTGAGAATTATTTTCTTTGAGAATTGGCCATTTTGAGGATTACGCCTTCTGCGCCTAATAAAATCAAAGGCCTTGGATATACCTGCCTGTCAAATATTCAGTAATTGTAAAAATAAAATCTTTTTGTAATGTAAAGAAAAACACATTATTATAGTTTTTTTTTATGTAACTTATAGCACCTACCTATATTCTAAATTATAACAGTAGTAGTAATTGACACACTGCCTAGTGTAGTAATTCACAAACTGCCTCGTTGGTCTAGTGGTTGCTAAGCGCAACTGCTGAGCACGAGGTCCTGGGTTCGAACCCCGGGTCGGGCAAAGTGATACTGGGTTTTTCCATTTGGTAATTTTTAGTAGCAGCACGGAGTCTGGATTTGTGCCCGGTTGATGGCAATAGGCTCGCTTCCTATTACATTGGAACCTAAAACATAACTGGCGAAATGTGGGTGTACTATATGTGCACCTCTGTTGTACACTCCCTTCCTCAATTAATATAATGTTACTTAGCACCTAAGCATTATACGTTTGGACACCGGACAGATAACTCGTTTGATTCATACCCTAAAGTCCGTCATCGCTGTTTATTGCACCGTTTCTTCTACCCAGTCATAGCACTTAAAATCGACGAGGAGCGGGCGTTTCGAGGCTGTTTTTTTATGTAATTGACTTACTAAGTAACTACTAATCAATCCACAATCATTTTTATCTCAATCGCGCTGACTACGTATGTAAATATCTGTGAGGTAACTTCCAATTTCAATGAAATTTATATGCAAGAAATCATTTCATTTCCAGGTTATATATATTACAGTACATGATTTTTGGACAATTTATAGACGATATCCTAATGAAACTCAATTTGTGGAAGCTTCTGCAAAGGAGTTTGCTCCCCAGTTTGATGTGATGTTTAAGAAGCATGTGTTAAAACACAGAGACGTGAGTTGTAACTAAATCACTATAATAACTTTCATGATGATTTTGCCTATTCATGAGTACGTGATGCGGTGGAATCGAGAACGCATGAATAAAATGCCATAATTATACTTGTAGCAAACCTATGAATAATAACATAATCAAATACACTGCTGACGCCATCTGTATCACTATCCACTACTTACTATTAACTTACGTAAGCTTCCGTTCATTGATCGCCTATAAGTAGTTCCCTAGTTTTAAACTAGATGGCGCTGCAACAGTGTCGTCATCTGTCTGAATGGCGGTGTTAAGATTTTCCGTGGGCTAATGACCTCCCTCCTAACTTTGATTATTGTAAGGTCTCCCTCGAGATGCATTCGTGTGTCAGGTCCTAGTTCCTGACTGACTGGAGGCCTTTTATTAGGTCTCGCCAAACGACCGGTTTAGCAGTAAGAGCTCCTTCAGAGCTAATTGCGAAAAATAAGTTCGAAAAAAAAAAGTTCCTAGTTAGAATGATCACATGAGATTTCTCTGAGGAAAGTCACAGCCTACACACTAGTCATAGTCTTTTAGTGTTAGAGAGTAGCGTCCGCCGCCTCCGTCCAATAGGAAGAGGTATAAGGGACTACCCCTATATAATATATATATATATGTATATATGTAGTTACGTACCTGGACTGGAAATCAGTTTGTTGAACCTACATCGAGTTTCTTTGTGACGATATCGAAGAAGATAGTAACCCCGTTACATACTTAAATTATCAGGAAATTCTTATTTTTAGTACCAAACTAAAATGAGGGATAGAATATATAGTACAAGAATGTCGATGGTATCGACGTCCAAAGTACTTGCTGACATTCAAGACCAACGTTCATTACCTTTTGAAGGTTTATTCTGGGGCAAACCAAATTCCAGGTAAATGCACATATTTCTGTATACATACTAATTACTTAACTAATTATTCCACATAATTAATTTTGAGTATTATAAGCGAAAAACTCAACCAACTTAAACAAAATTGTAACTACACTTTTGTATTAGGATCGCCTGTGAGGATAGCTCTGTGGAAAATAATAAATAAATAAAAAATCTTTATTGCACACCATTGAACAGATTATTATGCAGAATGGACACACATTCTCATTGCTCAGAGCAATATCTTCCAGATAACCGTAGGATGTACCTACTGGAACGTTGAAAATTAGTGCCGGGTAGTCTGTGGTGCGAACTATTATACTATTTAACTTGTTGTTCTGTCACAACCATTATATAAAATTATATATATTAGCATATATATACGAATACAGTAGTGAATAGAGTAGTAGCACCTGAATAAATAATATTAATACACACCTTCAATTACAGATTTTTGCAATCCTGGTTTTTATTTAGAACTATCATTGCCTATGTATCAATGGTATCAGCAGCATTACTAGGTAAACAAATAACCTTAGTTGTGTATTTAACAATTAATTAAAGGCCGAGGTGATGCTTATGTCCAGCAGTTGACGGAGATAGGCTGATGATGATGAAGGGACCCAAGACGACGATCTGATTGGCGCAGTGGCTAAGCGATTGGACTGCTGCGTTAAGGATTACGGGACAATCACCTCACGGGACAAACATTTTGTGTAATTCCCAAATGTTTGCCCCGAGTCTGGGTGTTTGTGTATGTGATATTTCATGTTTGTGAAACGCACCCACAGTAAAAGAGTAATTCCTAAAGCGGGGCGACGTTTAAAAAAAACGGGCCGATTTTGCAATATTTAGATTGACTACTTATTTAACACAGTTGCTAAACATTGGACTACTGTACTTGAGCCAGCGGGTTCAATTACCGCACGGGACAAACATTTTGTGTAATTTGCAAATGTTTGCCCCGAGTCTGTTTGTGTATGTGATATTTCTAGTTTGTAAAACGCACCCACGATACAAAGTAATTCCTAGTGTGGGGCTACATTATTTTATAATCAATGTGACGTCATAATTCTACAGATAATTAAATTATTTGATGATTGATAATTCGATCCTAGGTTGCTAAATAATGTTAACGAAATAATAGTCAAAATGTTAACCCTAGTATTTTCATAATGTTTTGCCAAAATGGACATTCATATATGAATAATAGGTGTTAAAATGGTTTTTAAATTGTTTAAGGTGGAGTTGGATCAGTATCAAGATGGATATTTTATATGATCATATCGTTTTGTAATTGCATCACCTATATAGACATCATTATGAAACTATTCGTAAGCATGTACATATATTATATTATACTAACGGCCCGGCAGGGGTTGTCCAACCCTAAAAGATAAAACCTAGAACCCGATTGCAGTGTCAACGACCTTATGTTGTGAATCCAAAATGTGTCGTAAGTAATTATTCAAATAGCGTTGAAGGCGTAATGTCTCGAATTGTGGTCGCGAATTCACATTCAAATTCAAATTCAAAATGTTTTTATTTCATATAAACCTATTACAGGCGCTTATGAAACGTTAGGATGCTAGTTGCACGGTTCCAAAATGTCATTCCAATGGAGAAGAACCGGCAAGAAACTCCAGAGGTTACTCATTTAAAAAAGAAAGATGGCACAAATTTGTAAATTTACATAGTTTCATTATGCGACAACAAAGCAAACTAATAGTGATAGAAGGGAAAAAAATAACAAATTGGGCCAAAAACCCACGGTGCAATTAAAACTACTAGCTATCACTGTTCTTTACATTGTGGTCACATTTTCGGAATTTTCGGTATAGTGTGTTTCGACACCCTCTCATTCATAAACGAGAATTATATCTGCATTAGCTTAAACTCGTATGAAGTCTATTGACATCTCTATTCTTTGTCATGCAAGCGACAGTGTCATGGTTTAAAATAGTCATTTTTTATGCATAAGCGGGTGTATAACTGCCGCACTTAGATACGTTTAATTATTACTTAAACAAAGATGTCAAGAAGTAAATCATTACTTGTGAATGTGTTTGTATGTTTGTTACCTCTTCACGCTCAAACGGCTAGACCGGTTTTGATGAAATTTCTTGTGGAGGTAGCTGACACCCTGGATTAACACATGGCTACTTTTTATCCCGAAAAAATGTAGCTGGTAACATCGCGGGGCACATAACACACATAACATCACGCCTGTATTCCCCGAAGGGGTAGGCAGAGGTGCACATATAGTACACCCACATTTCGCCAGTTATGTTTTAGGTCCCAATGTAATAGGGGGCGAGCCTATTGCCATCAACCGGGTACAAAATCCAGACTCCGTGCTGCTACTGAGAATTACATAATGGAAAAACCCAGTAACACTTTGCCCGACCCGGGATTCGAACCCAGGACCTCGTGCTCAGCAGTCGCGCTTAGCGACCACTAGACCAACGAGGCAGTACCGCGGGGCGTAGCTAGTAATCAATAAATGTCTGTTAGTTCATCATTTTAAATGATTCGTTCTTAATAGTTGAAACCTGTTCAATCATCTGTCCGGAATAATATTGTTTCTTCTTCACAGCTAGCCTACTACGATGACCGTGGTTTATTAATTACAAGCAAGAACAAATGCCTAATGCATTACTTGTCGAGGGCATTCTTATTGGATATTATTGGCGCCTTCCCTTGGTACCGAGTCATTGATACATTGATGTCAGTGACTATCAGTGATAGTACTCATTTTCTTATAAACACAGTTTGCAAGTACGCTCACTTGTACATTGTGTTTGCTTATTTTGAATATATCGGCGATTTGCCGACAGTCAACGTTTCGCTGCTAATGGTTTGTATACAATATACTCCTTCCACACGTTAAAGGGTTTGTCCGCCCTCACTAAACTTATAATATCGTACGTTTTACGCTAATATCAATAGATTAATACGTATTATCAGCAATTGTAGCTATGCCTAATACATTACTATTGACTAGATCCATCCCATCTAATTTTAAACTCATGTACAGTCAATAGCAAAAGTAGATGATCAAAATCAGAAATTCAATACTAATGAACGAAGTTCGCGTCAGAACTCTGTGGCGTCGCGTCGTAGTGATTCAAAAGTGATGTGATTGTAAATTATATCAAACATTTACTATTAGTACAGCTGCCATATATTCGTAATCACCGTTTATTAGTATTGAATTTCAGATTTTGATCATCTACTTTTGCTGTTGACTGTAACATCCTAGTATTCAGCTAAAATACGATAGATTTGTGTAAAATAATACTTCACGATTTTATATTTATTTCACGGAGACTGTAAACAACGTGTCATGGTACTATAGCATTTATTAATACTTACGATTTCAATATAGGCGATTGTATCTATAGCCCATTGTGCTTCCATATCATAATAGGGAATATGCATGTGATTCAAATGTAAGCCATATTTTCTTTAAATAATCTTCTTTGCTTACGAATGATAACAATATTAATATTTTTTTATATAATTTTGATTTACTTTTAAAAATAATTATCGAAAACTGCCACAAATGAGAAGGAATCTTAAAGTAGTTTAAACGCAACGCTAGCTGTCACGCGTTATGTGACGTCAAACAACACTATATCCAATACTTGTCTTATTAGTTGGTTTTATGTAATTGTTCGTGCTATAATAGTTAAAAAATACAAAATATTGATAAACTACGAAGCAAAACAATTTTATAGCTATTTGTTAGTTGTTTGATATTCAAACTTTTAGGTTACGCTAAGCGCGCCAAAATGGCGGGCGTTTAAAGTGCCTGTATTTGGATTATATTTATAACATTTTTTTCCTCCGTAAATTTTCGTTATTTGGGACTGATTTTTGTTTTACAATTATAATAATGATGTAAGGTATCGTATAAAAAAATAAAAAAAATACGTGCATATTCCCTATTGTTAAATATGTCTAACACCGTTATTATTTCAAAGAGTACAATGGAGTTTCTAATTGGTTCTTCTCATTAATCTAATTTCTTTGTAGATACTGAAGTGGCAACTTGTCAACGTGCTAATATTATTGGCGGCGAGTCATTTCTTTATGGTGCAATGTGTGGATTTTGTGTTTGATAAAGACATGTACTTGATAAACGTACGCTATTTACATGACACATGCTGGATGCCGGACTACTTACGGAGAGTAATGCCCGATGAGTTGAAATGGGAACACTTGCATTTGGTAAGCAACTCAAGTAACAATTGTAATCTTCTTATCGTATAGTTGATGGACAACCTGGTGTCAGAGTTTGAACCTCCTAGGCCCCTGACATGGCTTTAGACACCGTTGAACTATTGCTCAGGTGTGCCGGTTTCCTCACGATGTTTTCCTTTACCGTTTTTAGCAACTGATAACTTAAAACACATGAATTCTAAAAGACATTGGTGCGTGCTAGGATTTTAACTTGCGCTCTTTGATTTGGCAACCCAACGGTCATACCAGTCGGCTGACTAACAATGGTTATAAATCGTTATTACTTACTTGTAGTCGCGCCGCGTATCGTGTGTTTCATCTCCTTGATAATAAATCATATTATAATCTCATCATAACATCTTTAGCAAATTTACAATATTAATATAAAACAGTAACGTGTCTTACGTATGGAATAATCACTTTGCCGGACAAAGTGATATACAGCCAGTTACAACGCACAGCCAAATTAAATAATTAAGATTTGATGAAAATATTCCCTATGTTCATTTCTTCATCATGATCAGCCGGAAGACGTCCTCTGCTGAACAATGGCCTCCCCCTTACAACGCCACAATAAACGACAACTTTGTGCAATATAGTTATGAACTATAATTTCAAGAAATATCGCATCTACTGCAGTTTAACAACAGTGGATGACACCGATGTTTGCGGCCTGAGCGCGCAATGTTACATAAACTCCTAATTTTGACACAGCTTTTTATTAATTATTTCAGATATTTGCCCAAAGCCTCAACATCGCTGAATGCGGCATGTTGGGCATGAACACTGGTAGGTTTTATATCGATCGCAAAAAAATCGGAGTTGGCGTAACGCTATTCGGCCTCGGTGTTATATTTTGGTAAGTTTTCCACGTCATCATCATCATCAGCCGTAAGACAACAAAGGCACTTGGAGTCTACTTAGATTCTGCTGAGCAAAAGCCTCCCTTTCTTTTTCTACTTTCGTCATCAATCTTGGCAAGATGAGACCAATTAATCTTGTTATTTCTGTGCATTAACAATTTTCACACTACCCTAATCTGGGTACTGCGACACTGATGTATGTTTAGCGGGACCCAAAGTACTTTCAATTGTAACCTTATTCATAGACATGCGGTAAACGTGTTCCTATCCATTTGACTCTGACAGCTTTCTGCATGACCACTATTAGTGTATTTACCATAAAAACGCACTACTTTTTACACGATTTTTTTCTTGTAGGTTCATAACATGTTATACTATAACGCTTTTTGTGCTGGGTTCCCAAGACGACCATGTGTATCGTGACGGTGTCCTCCAATTACTGAGATTTCTGAAGTCCGAAAGGGTTGAGAAAGACATAATCGAAAATGTTATCGGTCATTTTCGATACTGTTGGATAAGGTAAACCTTATCCTAAGTAATCCTAAATATTTAAAATATTTTTTATAACTGCTTTCTAGCATCGTAGTATGCCTGTTCTGATCCTATACCCTCTTATAATATATTTTGTTCTTCTGCAGAAATCAAGGTAGAGATATGCAAAAACTGTCAAATGAACGAATAGGTGTGATGTTTCGACAAGATTTGAATTATTACTTCTATAAAAAGTACGTTGATTATTTTACTTAGTAATTTTTTCGACTTACAAATTATTAAATAAATATTATTTACATTTATAGTTGCCTAATATATAGTATTACTAACTATTTCGCCCTAAAATTCTGCTACAACTTCTCAGATCTCTGGATATTCAAAATATCTATATACCTATATACCTATCTTTTTTGCAGTGAAGTAGGTATCCCATATAGACTGTCGCTAAAAGATTCTTTTACTTTTGCATTCGTACGTGTTTTATAATTTTTTACATATAGAACCAAGACTGATTTGTCAGAATAATTTGATACAATTTTAATCCTGAATACAGAACTTTTACCATCCTGGATTCCACTATCAAATGTGGAGAAGCGACGGCACGACAATTAGCCAGCAATAGTGTTCAAGCTTTCTTTCTCGCCGGACATGACATATTTAGGGAAATGGACTTGGTGCCCACTGTGTGTATTGTGCACCGAGGGAGAGTAAACATCACCAAAGATGGGAGGAAGATCGTCATTCTATCCAAGGTAAGAAGTGCATGAACGTAAGTTCTGGTCCTCAAATTAACAGTTTTTGTTAAAAATCCCTATTAACCCCTGGTTCTTACTATTGTAATTTGGTGTGTTGTAATAAGTGATTTAATAAAATAATGTTTTTTTTCCACAGGGTGATATATTTGGCCAATTAGTAGGCACAAAATTACGACCCGTTAAAGTTACGGCCACGGCTGAAGATATGGTCGATTTGCTATACATCAATGTTACCGACTTTCAGAATATCATCAGCGAACAGGTACAGTTCAAGCGGTTTTTAGTTCTCCTTCGAATACTTTACTGGCCATTATTTAAATATTTATTTATTTATTTTATTTTAATTTTTTAATTTAAATATGATTATTATCAAATGAGCCATACCCTTGTTAACTTCTTCTTCGTATCAACATGAGCAAAATGCCACATAGGAATAGGTCATGCCGCGGTGCGGAAACTGGCTAGTCAACAAGGAAGGCAGGAGGATATCATCACTCTTGGAGGCTCTCTACCTTTTAACCACTCATTGATAACAGTTTTAAGCTCTATATCTAAGAGGGGCAAGGGTGAATATTTCCTCGCTAACTTTCCATCGTCCTAGAAAGCATTAACATATTTTAAAATAAGCGTACATTTTATAATTAGCATACCGTTACTGCGACTTATTATTGCGTTAACGCCTGTCTGATATCCGATATTTCAAGTGATAGCAGCCTTTTTTTCAGGTAAAACGTAATATTGCCCGCAGCCCTCAACAAAGAAGCAATTTTATGGCAACAAGGAGTATTTTCCTCGAAAATCCTTATGATTCTGTACAATATTTACTTCGAGGACGTAAAGCAATCCTGCTGCCAGTAAGCTGATTAAATAATGACAACCTTAATCAGTGCTTATATGCAATGGTAATATAACTAATGGTGAACGACGACTGAGCAAACCGAGTGGTATCCGGCCTAGAATTGTCCACCCCTCCCCCCCCCCCTTTCCTGAGGGTGTTAAGAGGCGACTAAGGGAATATTCTGAAGATTGGCAGCACCGTCTTCTGTAACTTCACCATCAATACTGCGATCCTCAAGTCGCTTCCCAGCATGGGGATTATTGCACCCCTCCCGCTTTACCTGAGGGAGGGGCCTTTGTTCAACAGTGGAAGTCTTCCGGCTGGCGACGACTGGGTAGACCGAGAAAGCGATGAAGGGACAGTTTGACCTCTGCGGGAAAAACAAGGGCCTGAGCCTTAACCATGCCATGAGCCATGACCATAGTCATCTCCAGTCTGTTCTCAGGTCTAGGCCAGTACCATGAAATTAATATTCGTATAGATGGGGAGCATACGAGACTCGGCTCGTAAAAATACTCTTTTTTCACCCTATATACCTTAGTTATATTCTGAGAGTCTAGTGTAAATTTGATGCTAGCTAACTTAACTACTACGTTAGCGTTTTTCTTTACCTTAATGACAGATAAACGCAAAAAACGCAAACGCGATAGTTAAGTTCGCTAGCATAATAATTATGCTATAATCTTGTTTTCTTTAACCGACGACAATAATGTTAAATTGTTTCTTTTAGACGTTTGAACATTCCACTGAATCGCGACGCGGCACGTGGTACTCCTACTGTCTATATGTGATGTGGTTCATCTCCCCTTTTCTAACGACTATTCTCGTTACCGTTTTCATAATTCTTCCTCCAGTTCACGCATGGTGGGGTCGAATCTACGTTCTCCTTATAATTTTGGATATTATACATATTTTGAACTTTATAGGAGAGTTTTTTACAGTAAGTTTCTCTTATATTTACATTAAAAACACCGTTTATCATTACATTAATAAAAATACTACAATTTATGCATGTTTTGTAGATTTAAGCCAGGCATTCGACACAATGAATTATAATAAATTATGGTCTAAATTAAGAGACACAGAAGTACCACCAAAATAATAGATTTGTTAGAATACTGGTACTCCAACCAAGTCAATCAAGTTAAAGTTCTTGCGTTCTAGCAAGGTGCGGGTGACACATGTCAATAGGGGATGACTAAGGAAATGGCACACTTCGATCTGCGGGGTGTCCCCTCTCCCGCTCCTCAGCTTTTGCCATCATGTTGAGGTTATGCATGTCAAAGCCCCGATTGCCATCGTCAACTTGTCGCGTACAGTACCTAACCTATTTTAGTCCTTATTTTCTTTACTAGCAAGCGGAAGACAAAGCCAAAACTATAATAAGGGCAAAATGCAGGTATGCATACTATCCTATAGTATGGATCTTGCATGAAGGTATCTGTAATGTTATACAGTCAGTTTAATGATGGGCCGAAGCCTAGCTTATAAGGGCTGAATTTTCAAGTTTTTAACAATTACATTTAAATGTTATAATTATTGCAGGTGGAACTTGCTGTCGATAGAAACAAAGTTGTGCCCAAACGATTGGGGAAGAAAAGACTAAAATATTGGTTTTTATATGTGGATGCTTTATCGTTACTTATTCCATTACTTACTTTAGTTTTGGACAGCTGGATTTTTCAACTCGCACGATTGGTCAGACTAAAATGGTACTTGGATTTTAACGCGAATTTCTGTAAGAATTTTAGGGTAAGTTAATTTTAATTTACTAATGAAGTATTTTATTGTTGTATGCAGATTTGTTAGTTTTATTTGTTTATTCTTAATTCAATAACTGAAGGAGGCGATGTGCCTTCAAAGATTCGCTAGAAATATTAAATTAACATTGTAAGGAGCTTGCCTCACTATAAAAATAAAACAAAAAAAAATCTGAATGCTGGTAACGCCGGTACCAATCTGATCTCACTTCAACTAAGAGTGACTACTTAAGTAACGTGGTAGATGCCATGGATTTTAATATTTTAATTATGATTTTAGAGTCGACTTACACCAATCTTTATGAAACTCTCCATTGTAATAATGTTGGTGCACGTCTTTGCATGTGGATTGATTCACGTTGCTTGCAGAGGTAATATTTAAAATAATATCATCATCATCAGCCTATATCAAACCACTGCTGAACATAGGCTTCTCCTATGGCAATATTTAATATATTAAAATTGGAATGCTATTTGAAAATAGTACGTATAGGTATTACACTATTACCAATTGATAATCGAGAGAGAGAAGGCCTTTACCCAGTTGTCATTATAATAAACTGGGAGATTATATAAAATATTAAGATGATGGATTGATTATATGTCTTTTATTTACCAAAAACACAAAAAGTTGCAAAAAATACAATAGTAGGTAAATACATAATAATGTTATTAATTGTATTTCGATTTTTTGCTCTGCCTATCAACCATGTGAATAATGCCCGGTCTTTTAAAAGGCTTACTTGGGGACACAGGTCGAATACGCAAGAGCCCGTTGAGAACTTTAATTTGAAAGGAAATCGGACACCCAGCTAGGGACAACACGCAGCCATATTGGTCACCAGAAGGGGCAGGACTATTGTGAAATATGAAAACTAAATAAAATAATTTGGTCTATTGTGTTGGGATGTTTCGTGGGCTCGTTCTTATTCGGTTTTTACTTAATGGAAATGGTTTTCTCACATAAAATTTTAATGTGCATTAGTAGACGATGTCTCGCCACTCACTAGATGGGCCTCGTAAACGGTCTATGAGTAACAGGAAGTGACGGTGTGATTGGCTAGGAATGGCTAAAATATATAATTAATCATATATAAGGCCCAACCTACTACAGAAACGGGGTCCAAGCTACTGATGGTTAAAGCCTTTAGAAGGAACTAAAATAGCATGGCTAAAAATAATATCGTTCGTTTCAGAGGAAAAGTTTCCTATCTCTATTCGTGATATACGTAAATCGTTTGAAATGGTCGATTTCTCCGAATGGATGCATCCCGATGATAGAAAGAGCGGTAAGATTTATAATTATTTATTAGTTTGTTATACGTGGAATGTGTCCGCGTAGTAAATAATATGTTCGGTTAAAAGCCACAGTCTCGCCATATCTCCTTCCTGAAGAAATCTTTATGAACTAACTTTATCCCGTATTACCTACCTCAAAAACAAAAGAGAAGAAAGAAAAGAAGATAGTGATCCTCGTCGCCACCAGGATACCCTTTAGCAACCTTATGATTAGTTAGAATAAGGTATAAAACCTAATAAACAAAAGGTTTTATTACCAGGTTGTTCGCGTTTAACAAGAGTTTCGAGTAAAGAGAAACCATGGGCGGCCCCAAGCTTTATAGTCCCACGATATTGGGAAAATGACTATATTCTTGCTGTAACCAACATTTTACTTGCTTACACGCAAACCGCTATAGACACTGTAAGTATTTAGAAGCTTATTTGTACTTTTTTTTACCTTTACTTCTTGAGGACTTTCCTTGTCTGGAGCCAAATTAAAACCTGGGCTTTGTGTCTGTATTATTTCATGTTTGTGGAACGTACTCGCAACTCGCGAGAAATTACTGGAAATGATGATTTTTTAGACCGTTACATTTAAATACTATTTAGACATTGATGTACCTTTTGTTGACAGATTATGCCTATGAATACCAGACAAGCATACTACAAAGTATTTGTTACTTACTTATTGTATCTAGTGGATCTTTGGGTAGTATCTATGGCACTTATCACAGCATACAACAGATATCGTGAAATGTACAAGTTTGACTATGACGTATATAAAATACTGACCTACTTGAAAGCTTGTGGACTGTGTCCATCCCTAGTGGATACGTTTTTGACCTATTCTGCTCAGCTATGGAGAAGACAAAAGGGTAAGATTCTATAAATTCATCGTCCATGTAGTCGGTTGCTTGCTTGATGAATATAAGTATTAAATTGAAAACAACAAGTGAAAGTTTGTGAGGATGGATAGATGGATGATGGTTACTCGTTTAAGCAAAAACTACTGGACGAATACTATTCATGCAAAAATAACGCAGGTGAAACTTTGGGACACACAGGTAGTAATATAATTAAAAACATTATTTACGTGATATACTATTCCAGGTGATAAGCTACCCCATTTAGCCTATGAAGCGCCGCTATGTTTACGGCAGGACTTGTTTAGCGCCCTGTACATGCACCATTTAGAGGCAGCGCCAACCTTCCGCCAACTGCCTGATTACTTCAAAAGGCAACTAGTATCAAGATTTCAGAGAGTCGTTGTGTTCCCGGGTTAGTATATTAAAGCATGAGTACATAAATTAGTCACCACTCTTGTATATCCCGAAGGGTAGCAGAGGTGCACCTATATACCTAATAATTCTATTAATACCACATTCCGCCAGTTCTAAGTGGAAGTTAATAGGGGGCCAGCCTCCTCTCGCTTCCGGAGGTTATTATTTCCATAATTGGTAGCAAACGCGCCTGGAGTGCCGTCACCTCCTTCTTCGAGGAGCTGTTGCGCGTAGAGAAGGCGTTCGAGAGAGAGAGGAAGCGAGCGAACCACCTCCCAAATATTCTCAATAACTTACGAAAAAGAGTCGAAATACAAATAATACTCATAAAGAATAACCTTACGAATGTTACTATTTATAATAATAACAGCATTTAACTGTCCCCCTACATGGCAAAGGCCTCTTCTCGTATAGAGAAGGATTAAGCATTGATCACCACGCTAGCTCACTGCGAGTGGCATATTGGAATGTTATTATTAATTATATTATAGTAAACATATTTTTGTACTAAAACCATTAATGTATACTGCGACAGAAGTAATATATTTTCTTTGCAGTGGGAACCAAGCTAAACATGACAATTATAAATTACTAAACATTAACCAAACTCTGTTGGATTTCCTTGTAAACCAAATTGACCCTATTGCATGGTATTTTCAGGCAAGTGCATTGTGCGGGAGGGTGACACGTTCAACGTCACCTACTTCATTCATGAAGGAGAAGTCGAGAAGTGGTACAACGATATATCGTAAGATATTTGTATCTATCTTACGACGTATAACATGTTCTTCGTTATTGACGTAACACGTCATGTTGACTATTGACGATCACATTTCAATGCAAAAAATATTACTTAAATGAAACGTATTGACCATGAAATTGATTTTAGGGGTGAAGGCAGACTTCTATCAGTACTATACACAAATGGTTATTTTGGATGCGTTTCTGGATTGTTCATTAACGCAGGATTTCAATTTTCATACTATTCAAGGACGGTGAGCATTTTAACTAATATAGGTTTTAACAGTTGAAATAGTTTCCAAATACACTACACTGGTTAGAACGAGGACGTAGATTATGTATTAATTAAATCGATTTTGATTGAACATATCGATATGATTTTGTTCTTCATCTTTAATCTAGTATATTATTGATCGAAGACACTAGCATATATAAAGATGGCGTGCAAGATGCTGTTAGTGTGTCAGAATAGCCGGTCGTCATTGTTTCGGACGGTATAAATCGGAGGGAACAGAGAATGGCTTTTGTATGGCAACGGGGTAATCGTAAGACCCGTGGATATAGTAAAATTTTGTTTTTAAACTGCTTTTTGCAGGTTGTAGACCTTATGGTCCTCTATTTGCATAGGTGGCAAGACTTGTTAGATGGATACCCGGACGTCAAAGCTATGCTCTATGAGACTACGGGAACAATGAAGAATGAATTTAAAAAAGATAACAATAATATAATATATCCGTAAGTTTAGGTAAGAATTTTTTTACTACAACATTTATTGCGTATTAGGCTATAAGCAATTCGCAGTGCCACAACGAGTGACTATAACACTAGCAGCCAGCCCCCTTCCATGTAGCCTTAAAATAACGCTGCTACGTGCATTGTATTATTAGGTCTCGCTCCCACAACGGTAATGTTCTGCTTTAAGAGTTCATGGTAATGGGGCTGGTAAGAGTGGTAGTGGTATACCCCGGAAATTGTATATAAATTACGTATAGTCACTCGTTGTGGCTGCACGTGCTGTAGTGCAGTGAAGTGCTAGTGGTCAAGTGTGCTGTCTGGCCAAAGATTTTATACAGCATGAGCTATTCTCATATTTAACCCCCAATGGAAAAAGAGGGGTGTTATAAGTTTCACCGCTATTTGTGTCTGTCTGGGGCACCGTAGCTCTTAAATTATCTTTATTGTCCTTGATAGTGATTGTACCCTGCTACATTATTATTTTATTTATTATTATTTCAGCCATGATCGTCCCACTGCAGGGCAAAGGCCTCCCTTTCCTTCCTCCATTTCTCTCGGTTGTGAGCTGCAATAGACCAGTTTTCTTTAAAGGAGTCCAGCTCGTCCATACCATATTGTAACACCATTTTAACAGGGAAACGTTTTTTTTTTCGAAACTGTCTCTCGCAATTGGCTCTTACTGCTTACCCGGTCGTTTGGCGAGACCTAATAAAAGGCCTTCAGCCAGGTGGGGAAACGTTATCGTACCATCCATCTTTCTATAATTAAATACACTTAAGTGTTACTCGATTGAATTTGAAGGCTAAATGATAGGTTTTGTTTTTGACTTTTAAATTACCGCTGTTCTTTTTTACATCGATGTCTTCGTAGTGGCTGTCTCAGAGGTTTCGTCCGTGATTCTTGAACTGAACTGAGTTAAAACTTCGTACCATAAACTGTTGCATTTTTTTCTGTTTTTATATCTATATATATAAAATTTTCGTGTCACAGTTTTCGTTCCCATACTCCTCCGAAACGGCTAGACCGATTCTCATGAAATTTTGTGAGCGTATTGAGTAGGTCTGAGAATCGGCCAACATCTATTTTCCATACCACGAAATTCACGCGGACGAAGTCGCGGGCAACAGCTAGTTGTATCTAAATTGTAGCGATCCAGTAAATCCGTCTTCTATTACTAAGATACGGTAACTAGTATTTCTTAATGAGACTTTTCTTTACAGGTAACGGTAGTCTGGTTTCTTAATATATTAAATCATAGGACGACTAAAAGCAGTATTGCAGTAGATCGCAGCGCAGTTCACGCAAGACGTTCTCGGGACGCATACAACCAAGTTTTTCATATTTATACGTAATTGCAGCTTCGTATAGTTGATGCACAATCAATCTATTGCTGCATAGAACAATTTATACATAAATTTGGACGGTGATTATAAAATCATCTAGTAATAAAATATAATAATATTTATTATTATAGTCATGATTATACATAATAGCAGGTATGATGAAACTGTCCCGCAATGCCGTTGAAGGTAGTATAGACTTACGTACTTATTCCATAAAAAAGATTTATTTAATTTTAATGTCTAGTATTCGCGTAAGTTGTAGGAATTATTATAAAATGTGTACATTTCAGAATTAAGAAATAATGCATTGAACTGTTTTGTTGTATAATTATAATTATTGGAAAACTAAAACTCACTAATTGTAGGACTGCCTCGTTGATCTAGTGGTTGGTAAGCGTGACTGCTGAGCACGAGGTCCTGGGTTCGAATCCTGGGTCAGGCAAAGTGTCACTGGGTTTTTCCATTAGGTAACTCTCAGTATCAGCAGAGTCTGGATTTGTGCCCGGTTGATGGCAATACGTTTGCACCCATTGGGACCTGAAAAACATAACTAGCGAAATATGGGTGTACTATATGTGCACCTCTGCCTACCCCTTCGGGGAATATAGGCGTGATTTTATGTTATGTTATGTTTTATTCCATGAGCGAGACTAGAAATTTAGAAGTATCAGTTTCATCAAATAGGTGAGGTTCATTACTATGGAACTTCCTGGCGCTACGCAGACAGTAACTTTAGATGTCACAACTGTTAACTTTTAAAAAGGTCCCGTATACTATTAGGTATAGTATAATAACTTTTGTGATTATCATCTACTATTTTACTATAATAACTTTCGTGAGTGTTATCCATATTATTTACTATATATTCCGGTTATACTCACGGGTGTATTCGGGAATGCCCATCAGTTCGGCTCGCGACTCTGCCGCGTAACCAGCTCATGAATAAGGGCTCCGGTCGAGTCCGAAACTAGTCGGGCATTCCCGAATACACCCGTGAGTATAACCGGAATATACAGTAAATATTATCATCTACTGTTTAACTCACTTTAATATTCGGGTATGCCTGACCTGTTTCAAACTCGAAGCGTGGGCTATGCGGCCTTTTTTTGGTGGCTATTTAATTGCACTGGTTGCCACTTTGCCAGTTGTAACAATGGCTGTTGCCAGTTGTATCAAAACCTAATGTTGGCGACTTCTGATAGTTGCAACTCGAGTTGCTATGCTCGTGTAGTTTCGTGTAATTGTTGAAAAATCGTCATAAACGGGTAAATGATAAATGATTTTATTTTTGCAAATAGGTTTTACAAAACACTTTTACACGTATTTTTTTTTAAACTAGATGGCTTCGGCATTTCCTAACTGACTACCTCTGAGAAGAAATACTGAAACAAAACTCAGGGCTCGAGGTCTCTTTTAGGTAGTTACGAGTTGCTCCTCAACCACAACTCGAAGGTCATGTTGCCGAGTTTATTGCACAGACCCTTGAAACCCAAGTAGGTTTAAAAAATACAATATAAAATAAAAAACATTTAACTATTATTAGATGAACATTTTATTATATTAATGTTTAAATCTAAATGATACCATTCAACAACAAAAGGTAGTATTTGCCTATATTTAGTTTGTATTCGATAATGTGTCTTAGTATCAATAGACAAGGTGTATCGTTTAACGTAACCTCAGACGAAGTATATGATAGACCGGTTCTCATGTAAATAAGGCGAGACCAAAAATGAAATGAGTGCGTGTTTGACATATAGTGCTGTGACACGCACTCTCATATTATCGTATGTCGATAAAAATCACAATCATGAAAACAACGAAGTTAAACGAAATTATCTAAAATCAATATAGTAAAACAAAAGAATCCATAAATCATCGTCGTTTATTAAATCTTAACAAAAACATAAACCTTTTAAAGTTAACAAATAGTCAAAAACATGAAATAAAATAAAAGTCGGCGTTGGTTTCTAACGTCATTAATGCAGTAAGCCCAGTGATCAGTGATCACACTGTTAATAAAGATTTCAACTTCATATCGACCCTACCGCGGATTCCCGAAGGCAATTAACATATTACAGAATCAATACATAAATCACTTATTCTGTTGAATAAGTAAGTGTATAATAGTCAATTATTGCAGATTTTCCGTTTTTACTAAACTAACTAATTTACTATTTACTAATGGTAATTTTTATTACCATAAAAAAGTACATATTAAATACTTATAGTCGTATTGTCTAATTTATTAGGTAGTTCTGTGGTAAAAGGTAAATTCATAAAATAACATACCATATTCATAAAATAAATAAAGTAATGAAAATCGTAATCTGATTGTATTTAGGGCATTTTCTAAAACAAATTTGTTCAAAGTGCTTACTGCAAACTGATGAATATTTTTTGGGAATCCAGTTACCTCTATTTAACAGGTTTAGCCATTTTTGGCGAAACTCTTCATTTACAGGAAATCTTCAAAATATTTTTTTACATTATTCTAAAGAATTACATGTTTCTAAATAATTATTTTGGACATTGATTGATTATAATATAATATGTGTATCAATTTATTTTTACAATAATAATATTATGTACCTATACTAATTAATCAACTTCTCAAAATAAAACGTCAAGTAGAATATCGAACGATATCGATAAAGTCTCTGTCAAGGTGGTCAATCTCTATTCTATGATATTTGGGTAAAAAATACACAAAATTTACGTACGTGTTATTTCTTTTTATAAAGATC
This sequence comes from Abrostola triplasia, assembly GCA_946251915.1. Classification (NCBI taxonomy): domain Eukaryota; kingdom Metazoa; phylum Arthropoda; class Insecta; order Lepidoptera; family Noctuidae; genus Abrostola; species Abrostola triplasia. The sequence goes on along the minus strand of OX276432.1, from coordinate 8,789,004 downwards.
TACAATATTAAGGGTCACTATGTGATTAAACGCGATACATTGGAGTACCGATTGATATACGCAACGTTAGTAAAGGCATTTGTAAACGTATTGTAAATAGCAAAATAACCAATTGTACTTACAAGTGAAAACTGTAATTATTTATATTATTTCTATGATTAGTATCACATCCGGGTACTACACACGAAGGCATGACGAAGACAAATAAATAAATATAATTTACACACCAAGCATATATTTTTTCAAATTAAATAACACAATTTATTTTTGACTAATTTGAAATGTGTCATTTGGTGTAAAGTTCAGTCAGTAACACGTCCAACTACCTTTCTCACTCTAACCTACATTGTACTCAGGTCTTTCTGTTTCAATCACCCCATCTATAGTAGGAACTACTTGGATCCTATATCTATGAACGTAACAATACATATTTGTTATGACATTATCATCATATATGCTTACAAAAGGTTTGTTAATCTAATTATATTTTATTTATTTTAATTTAACATTATTGTACTGATAGTATTTAATCGTTTTAATTTTATTTGTCTTTAATTTCGTATTTGTTATTCAAATAATTGTTCAATAAAGGTTGTTCTTAAGGGTGCAGTTTTTTTAATGGAAAAAAATAATTTAAATTAAATGAAGGTATAGGTTAATGCATTGGCAAGCTGTCGTTCATTGTGGCGTTCTAAGGGGAGGCCTTTTTTCAACAGTGGACGTCTTCCAGCTGATGATGACTAGCCTATGTAGCCTCTGACTAGCCTAGTCACACGTGAGTAAAACCGGCGTATAAAGTAAATAATAAGTAGCACTTGTCAACATCAGTTCGGGTATGGATTACCAAAATAAAGGTGATTACTATCATAGAACCAGTTTATAATCATGTGAACAAAATAATGATGGCATTGTAATTGCTTTACTTGGTTATACTTTTGTAGTTCGCGCACAACCTGGAAGAGTTAACAGCTCGTACACCTATTGTTATCCATCGATAGCCTTCATTTTACAGAACAGTATAATATATTATATATAATAACATATTGTACAGAATAGCGGGTATTGCTTTAAATATCGGCTCGGCTCTTAGACAAGAAGAAGTACAGTGGCGACCATATGTGGATAAGCAATCTCACAAAGCAATAGTTTCACGTTAAGTTGGACTTACGACCTTCTATTTTCAAACAAAACACACACCTCGACATTGCCGTCTACAAGTGATTATAGTTCATAATTTCAATAAGTTAATGTGTATCCTATTCAGACCTATTGTATTAATCAATATGGCCATGACTGCCTTATCGATCTAGAGATCGCCAAGCATGAACGCTGAGCGTTATGCTTAGTTTCGAGTCTTAAGGGGAAAAGGTATTTGAGTTTTCCATTAAGTAATTCTTAGTAGCCGCACAATTTTTTGTACATTTTATTTATATTTCATTTTGCGTCGGGAGTTGAAAATGGCGGCTCGTGACTCGGTGATAACAGACGTACGAGTAGCTACGAGCAAAATTTCATCCCTGTTGGATCGCCAACGAACTTACTCAGCGGTTGTACCTGTACTTAGAACATATGAGGTATAAAGGTCGTCAAGCCATAAGTACGTCGATCACCCACTTTAGAGAAAGGCATTTCTATATCATACTTCATGATCTGATGTTTCTTGAATGTTACCAAACGATTAATAAATTTAAATTAAAAAATAAAAACAACCGTCAACGAAAACATTCAAACAAATGTCATTTTTATTTAATATAATGTGTTATTGCAAAATACAAAGGTAAAATAATATAAAAAACAACAATCATGCATTCCGGGGCTCTATATGATGACCCGCTTAAGCAGTCGAGATCTTCGATGAAGTCTCACGATAAGCTCTTGAATCCCTCACAACATGTCCCAATCAGGATAGCACAGGAGAAGGCTGTTGTCGTGGAGGAGGATGAGTCTCTCATTGACTGGAGCAATCTGATCTTCCTCCCTTTCCATCCAGTCTTCAGAATGTTTGTTCTGTGTGCCGTTTTTATTAAAGTTACACTGGTAAGATTGTAACACCGCCTGTGCTACTTTGATGATACCTATGCAGTATGCGTTCTGCTTGAAATATGTTTAGTTTATAGAAGGTAGTCGATATTTTAATATTTAGGTCATTCGAGAAGACTCCCGCTTCAGTCTCCTGTGTGATTTTGGAGCCATCTGTGTACACCCTAACTTTATTGATCCCAAAGTTATCTTGTATCGCCTGCTCGTTAGGACTTCGTTGTGGTTGACCTTTCAACTCCTTGTTATCGGGAGCCAACGCCGCCCTATCAACGACCCTCATGCAAGAGCGCTTATTGACTAGGCTCCATGTGGTGGTGTCTGTAGGTGTATTGGCCATTAACATGGCCTTAGCAAGGTTATATAGGTCCAGGCTCGAACCTGGCTCGTTGTATGATTTGTTGTTCCCCCCAGAATATGCGGAACTCGGTGACGTATGCTCCGCTTTGCGAGGTACGATTTTTAGCGTTCATTTATTAACACTAATAACATGAAAAATGGGTCAAATACAGTATTTTTAATATACCCTTTATCCCTATTATAGTTCTCTAAATTTTGAGTTGAATATCGTTTTCAATAGACTGTTGCCATTGACTAAACTGAAGCCTTTCTTAACTTATTTAAATAAATTTACAGGGACCAGTACAGGCAGTGTTTCCGATAGTCTACTGCGATGATTCGATGGACTACCACCCGCTTTTTATATTTTTAAAATATACTTATCGGTATTTATGCGATTCGCTTTATGGTATCGATACTTTTCTTCATATAGTTCACAGGTAACAATCGCTTACGTTATATTGTTTAATGGTTATATATATGATACACACTTCGGATAATAACTTTTTCATACCTACACAAATGCCCAGATGCAGACCAAAAATCTACTGAAGTGCTATTGAAGCTACAATTTGCATAATTATTTATTAACCGACTCGTTCTTTATTCAAATGCATTTAGCAGCAAAAGAATTATCTATGTTGATTATCCCAGAATAGAATAGATAGATTTAGATTTAATAACGATCGATTTGAAATTAATTTTATTTGGGCCGATCGGAATGTATTCTTCCCATTTGATCCAATTTCAATTATGTTGATTACATATATTTTTTAAATAATACATAAATGTTTAGGCAAGTGACGGACAAGGCGGTGCGACGTGAACATTTGCCGAAAGCAGCAAGATTATTGCTTTGTGATATATTGGCTCTGGTGCCAATGTATCGTCTAGTGCAAGAAACTACTTGCCCGGCTATCCAGGTGTGGCCAAACCTCATAGCGTTCAATGAATTTTTGATGTAAGTAATACCTACATTACAGAAATTAAATTATCAACTATGACTTAGGATTCGTCATCGTCCTCATCAGCCGGAAGACGTCCACTGTTGAACAAAGGCTTAAAACGCTACAATGATCAGGGATTGTATCACAATAGGAAATATGCATGTGACTCAAATATCGACCGAACATTATCTAAAGTAGTTGAACCGCTACGCTCATTAGTGTCAGATGAAATGTGACGTCAAAGTTCAGATATCAAAGTACAATAATACAGTACCTTCTGTTAAGCAGGTTTTATGTCGTTCTCCATGTTATAATAATTGAGGAATACAAAATGTTGATAAATTACTGAGCACAATAATTCTACAGCTATTTACTACTTGTTTGTTATGTGAAGTATTACGTCACTCCAAGCTCCAAAATGATAGGCGTTTAAAGGGCCCATATTATAATGCCATTTATTTATTTTCTCTCGCTAAGTTTACGTTATTTGGTGCTGATTTTTTATTGTTATATAACGATGTAAGGTATCGTATGGGAAAATAAAAAAAAACATGCATATTCCTTATTGTGAACTGTAGACTTGGTAACCAAGCAATAATGTTTATTTGCAGTTTTTTAGTTATTTTATTCTCGCCCGTTTTTGCCATCCATTCTTACATTGTATAGTAATAAGGCAAATGTACCGGGCTGTCAGCTGCGTAGTATTTTAGAATAAGTTCCCAGGGCCACCAGACGTCACGAATTTTCTGGCGAAGGAAATGTAGACGCGCATGCGTTCTTAGTACATACTAACACTACTCAATCGTCCACATTTCCTTCGTTAGAAGATACGGGACGTCTGGTGGCCCTTGGCTTTTGAACTATTTGTATATATATTCCAATATTTGTTTAATTTTTTTTAGCATTTACAGAGTAGCAAATTATTTCCAATTATTGACCACTCATTCGTACATGAAGCTAGCAATAGGCTATACAGTTATGTTGATAATATGTCTGAACTTTATCACATGTTTTTGGTTGTTGATAACTGCTGAAGGTTTTTGTGCCCGATGTAATGAACCAAATACCTTCTACGACTGGCGAGCTCACGTCAGCCATAAGGTAATTAGCATCTGTTAAATAGAAAAATCGACCGATAATTAGAATGTTATAAATTATAGGAGATTTCTGAGCGGCGGTGGTGAGGAGCGGGGACAAGTTTCTTACAAAATTAAGCTAATAGTAACAAACAACGAAAATACTTAGTAGCCTGAATCTTAGTGCTTGGGCACATGCATCGATACTACCAGTTATACCAGGACAGTTTACGATATGGAAGCGATTCATGCGGGATATTGATATCGATAATCATTCTGCGACACTATAATCGATTTATAACCACTATATCAGGCTTATTGGCAACAATAGTCCTATGAGTAATGATAGATCGATATCAGTATAACGTGGCTTGACTATTTTTGAAAACTAGGTCGGGCACACACCTGTAGTACGGTACCTCTGATTCCACAAGTTCATATTTAAGAGCGAGTTGCTAGTGTATATTAGCCACTTGGTTATATCTATGCCACAATGCGCCGTTAGCCAAATTAGAACATATTTTAAAATCATAATAATACTAACGGACCCGGAAAACGTCGTCCTGCCCGAAAAACCAGCGCCACCTACCAGGACCAATTGTGACTTCATACCACCCATTGAAATATACACACAAAATTTCATCCAAATACGTTCAGCCGTTTAAAAGGAGTTAGGTAACAATCACACGTACAAAAGAGTTAAATATTATATAACTATACACTTCTTTTTGTGCCATTTTATAAGAAAAACTAACCCTAGTAACTTTTAACCCCGCCTTCCTCTACCATAAAGATAAACTCATTAAGTAAAGATATGTTACTCATACCTATATTTTTAATGAAGCATGACAAGAACCATATAACAACAGTACCATCGAAAGTAAAAACTAACAAATATTTTTCTTTTCAGTTGAATGAAGTTAATGATCGTGGATTTGCTACCTATGTCTATGCATTCACTTACATATTTTCGTTCACTCAAAATTCGTTTTATGACGATGAAACCAAGCCAAGTGCTATCTTAGAATTTATTATGACATGTTGTCTTTTGGTGACTGGTTATTTACTAGCATATTTTATTGTTTTGCCTAAAAGTTTTGCTGAAGCTATGTTACGACTGCGCAGAGTGTGTAACAAATATGAATGCATCAAGAAAATAATCAGCGAAACGAAGAGACGAAACCCTGGCACAAATGCTCACATAGAGGTTGAAAATGAATACAAAATGATATGGAGGAAGCGGGGTGGTATCATTAAAGTACCTGAAATGTTTATAAATGAAATACCAAGATACCTAAGACTTGAAATTAAACAAGATTTACTTTGGCCACTATTTTACCACAGCCCGACATTAAGACAAACATCTTATCCTTTTCGGCGATGGATAGGTGAAACTGTAATGATTGCTCACAAATATGCCGGTAGTAATTTTTTCACAGGAGCTCTCTCTAATAGTAATTTATACTTTTTGAAATCAGGAATCATTGAAATTCTTTCGGATGATGATGGGCAAACGCCGATACTTTCTTGTACGAGTGGCACCGTATTTGGCGACATCAATTTTTATATACCTCATGGTGTAAGAAAAGTTTCGGCCCGTTGTCTCACATTTTGTGAAATATACTATGTACAACGTAAGTGTTTAATTCAAGCGTTACACAAATATCCAGAAGACCGATATGATGTGATGCAAGCTGTGAAGGATCGAATAGACCATGCAAAAGTATTATATGGCAATAAACAATATATCAGGGGTTTCGATAGAAATGAAGATGAAGGAATAGCCTGGATCAAAAGACGTTGGTGGCAAATACACGATTTGATTCACAAATATGCCAAAATTACTGGCAAGTCAAAAGAACAAATTAAATTTGATTTACCACACGAAGAAACAATATACCATTGTTCTAAATATATTGGACAGCTAGTATTATGTACTCAAACAGAACTACAAACTAAGTCCATGTTCACCAAATCTTCATTTCCATGGATATTGAATCCGTACTCTAGCTTTGGTTTAATATGGCACCGTATTTTTACTGTCCACTTGTTCCTTGTCCTTTGGATATATCCCCCATATTTAATCAGGCCTGTAATGCCAGAGTGGTTTATATTATTTTCATATTGGATCGACACTATATACGCTGCAGATGTAGCTGTATCCCTTTTTACAGCTGTAGATATACAAGACCAGACAACGTCTACATTTGCCACAGTTGTGTTTGAACGTTTCAAGAGTTTAACTTTTATGCTAGATGTAATTTCATCACTCTGGATTGAAAATATAGCCACCCTTATCGGAAGTCCACAATATTACTACACGCTTCAATTTAACAGACTTATTAGACTTTACAGACTTTTTTTCGGAACTTACGAAGTACTTGACGTAAAACGTAATCCATTAGTACATATTTGTGAAAGACTTGCATTAACTCAACTTGTCACTACCATACTAGCCAGTCATATAGTACTGGAGCTGAGTAATTATTTGCCAGATTTGAAAGTGATCAATTTGTTTGGACGTAACATGTGTACCAAAGTCGTATTGAGTAAATGCCAAAAGCCGAGTGATTTTGTCGGTGTCAGTATTCTATGGACATTTGAGTGGACATATACTGAATTTGTTCCTGATCATTTGATTGATAACTACGTGGGTATGACAGTTTCCTACATTACCTATCTGATAACGCTGTATACTAGAGGGAGATTTGTGTCGTATTTGTATTTGAAGAACAAAGAGATCCTAACTTATCAAAGATTTGCTGTAGCTCTCAAGAAGTATTATGAGCACTATAGAATACATAATGATTTGTTGAAGAGACTTGATAGATATCTTATATGCCATTGGAAGTACTTTAGGGGCACAGATGTAATGTTTTCAAATGAATTAAAAAATGAACCACACACAGTATATTGGTTATCTCAGGGTGGGGTAGCTGAGAGAATCATTAAGAATTCAGGGCCGTTTGAAGACGCAGATCCGGGTCTGATAAAAGAATTAGCTTGTGCTGCAAAATTCTTATTGATGCCAAGAAAGGCCAGTATAATTAATTTTGGAACCATAACCAAAAACGTCGTTTGGGTTGTCCAGGTCAGTCATTTCTTACTACTACACACTAGTCAGTATACATTACACCTCTGACTACATTTTTGGAAAATTCAGGCGTGATTTTATGAGGAAGGTTATACTTATTGTTCAATTCTTTTTATTAAGAATATTGAATCTCTATTGACTAATAGATGCTGAAAACTTTCACGGCTTTATAAGCGATGGCTTGCCATCGCCTTTTCGATATCATTATCTCGATAATTTGGACATCTTTGCGGGAAAGACGTGGCCTGAAATGGCATTGGACAGGGTTTCGTGGAAGAATAATGGGGAGGCTTTTGCCCAGCAGTGGGACACCGAACAGGCTACATAAAATATTACCTAACATTTGATTATGAGATAGAAATTCACTATTATGAGAAATGTCTATATTATAACTAATGAATACTGGTATAAAATGTATCTAATATAATTCAGTATTTTAGGGTTATGTAAAGTCGGAATATCATGATGAACAAGGTGAATTGCAGACTTTACATCTTGGAACTGGTGCTTTGTTAGCCACTAATTCCGTATTCCTTGGCAAAGCGGCGCTAAGAACGTACTCGGCGTACACAGAATGTGAAGTAAGTGATGCGATAAGTGTATATTAATATAAATGTTATTCTCTCCTATACATTCCACACGGTGTTACACGGTTTAGTTATTTCGACAATTCCTATCACTAATACAAATATTTTGCAGAATTTTCTTAGATGGGCATGGAGAAAGAAAAGATGTAACTAAGAGTGACTTAGCAAATAAGGTGAATGTTATTGGAGTTGTGATTGGGTATTTAGGTACCCAACAAGCGTGTATGAATGGTGGATGAAGCGAAATATGTATGCCAAAATGGTAGCATGAAAATTCATCGTTAGCACCCTAATGTGAAACAGGCGTGTGTATTTGTAAAAATAAAATCAGTTTGCAATGAGAATTACATTATCAGGATAACGGAAACACAGGAAAATTCGAAAAACCCGAAACAAAACTTTTAAAGTGCCTATTATACTGTAACAGCCCGTATTAGCTAATCCTAGGTTTTACTAAATCTAGACTTTTGTTGTGGATCCCATATTTACTATGCGTTTGGCATATTAATCTTTGTGTGTCCCGCTTGCTATGGAGGGAAGTGGGAACAAAATTTTTATTTCTACTACTCCTCTATATATTCTTTATGATTCATTTCGTTGCGGGTTCCAAGACAGTCGAGTCATTTCTCTTGGACGCCTCGAGCTTCATTGCCTCGGTGGTTCTCATTGGTTATCATTGTAGAACCTGGCTTACAGGAGTCGCAATGGGCACGAGTGGAGGGCTTGTCCCATAAAAAAAATCTAGACTTGCCAACATTGGTAAATGTAAGAATTATATGATGATAATATGTATAATATATATAAGAATTTTATGATGATATATAATTATATATCATCATATAATTCTTACATTGATACTATTATGGCTTTTTGCGCAAATTATAACACACAAATTGTACAGCTAGGGAGTTTGTTGCGCTGTATCTTCAACCCAGTTTATAGTACTTGGAAGCGATGACGAGCGTGCGTTTCGAGGCTGTTTTTATCTATTTATTTCTTATTTCACTAAGTACCTATCTAATATTCGACGACCTGACCAGCGCAGTGGCTAAGCGATTGGACTGCTGCGCTAAGGGTTGCGGGGTTCGATTCCCGCATGGCGCAAACTTTGTGCGAGCCACAGATGTTTGTCCCAAGTCTGGGTGTTTGTGTATGTGATATTTCATGTTTGTGAAACGCACCCACGACACAGGAGAAATACCTAGTGTGAGGCGACGTTTTAAAAAAAAAAAAGTAACCATAAGTCTACTTATAAAAAAGGATTTTTTTCTTTATCACCACGCTGACTACGAGTGTAAATAATAAATGACTATGAGGTAACTTTTAATTTGTATTTAAGCGATTGTTACTTTTCCAGATAATCTATATTTCAGTACTCGAGTTTTGGACAATTTATAGACGATATTCTATTGAATATCGATATGTGGAAACTTGTGCGAAGGAGTTTGCTCCCCAGTTTGATCTGATGTTTAAGAAGCATGTGTTAAAACACAGAGACGTGAGTTGTAACTGTTTGACAACAAACTTTCATGATTATTTTCCCTATTCATGAGTAGATGACGCGGCAGAGTCGCGAGCACAAGAATAAAAGTCCCATACAAAATGACCTTCATTATTCAGTGAATTCTTATTTTTAGTACCAAACTAAACTGAGGGATAGAATTTATAGTACAAGAATGTCGATGGTATCGACGTCGAAAGTACTAGCTGACATTCAAGACAATCGTTCGTTACCTTTTGAGGGTGTATTCTGGGGCGAACCAGAATCCAGGTAAATGCACACATACATTTCTGTATATACGTTAATTAATTACGCAAGACTATTTTAGCTAGAGAAGAAAGGTTCTCGAGTGGTGACCACGAACCGGAAGACGCAGCGTTGGCAGGCCTCCCACCAGATGGACCGACGATATCGTCAGAATTGCGGGCAACCGGTGGATGGAATTGGCAAGCTGTCGTTCATTGTGGCGTTCTAAGGGGGAGGCCTTTGTTCAACAGTGGACGACTTCCGGCTGATGATGATGATGATTTTAGCTAGTTTTCGACCCCCCCCCCCATATAAGTAAAAATAATAATAGCACCCCCCCCCCCTCCCGCTTAATATTTATTACGGGAGTTATACACGTTTTTTTGCATTTTGTATGATATGCATAAAGTTTGGTTTTTTAGTTGTGTATTTTTGTGGCCTTACTTGAATTATCAAGACTCCTTCCCACCCCCTTGTGAGAAAAGCACTGTGCGGTTCAGTCTGCGGCTGCCCGTCATTGAGTGATAGTGCACGTGGTACAGTCGGCCAAAAATATGGTCTACCACCCTACGGTTGAGGTTCGTTTGAACGAAAAATGGAGTAAATAGCTGTAACTCCTTCTACGGTCGTCGTTGAAATGGCTCGACGTAACCGCAAATCAGCGGTTCTTCAACTCACAATGCTGGGGTGGATGCGGCTGCCTGCAGTGCCGTTACCCGCACAATGCGTATGAACTCTTAGACTAAGATGGCGCGGGTGATGTGCGGGATGGCGGATAACCCCTCCCCCGCGCCTCAGCTCATACCCCGAGTGCCACACATTCACGTGAAAAATGCAAAATTGCTATTTTGAGGTTTACAACAGTTTGCATAGGAGGCATCAATTAGGTCCAGTAGTAGCACCTGAATGATAATATTAATACAACTTTCTATTGCAGTTTTATGAAATCCTGGTTTTTATTCAGAACTGTCATTGCCTATTTATCCATGGTGTCAGCAGCATTACTAGGTAAATCGAGAACGCTTATTGTGTATGTAACTTAATTAGTTGATTTTTAATCTTCAGATTATTGTAACCCAATTAAGGGGCTGCGCAAGCGCGGAGACTTTTGTGTCTTGTGTCGGATACAAGCTACCAATAACTAATTGATTTCTATATAACCAGTATGAAACCAGCCAGACTGCCTCGTTTGTCTAGTGGTTGCTAAGCGCGACTCCTGAGCACGGGGTCCTGGGTTCGAATCCCGGGTCGGGCAAAGTGTTACTGGGTTTTTCCTTTAGGTTATTCTCAGTAGCAGCGCGTTGTCTGGATTTGTGCCCGGTCGATGGCAATAGGCTCGCCCCCTATTACATTGGGACCAAAAACCAAACTGGCGAAATGTGGGTGTACTATATGTGCACCTCTGCCTACCCTTTCGGGGAATACAGATGTGATGTTCTGTTTTGAAATCAGTCACTCCTTGCGCAGACGTAAAAAATGTTTTTGCCCAGTTTCTGCCACTTGACATATACATACACGCTGCCGATCAAAAAGCTTTTTCCAGTGATGATGTGCCGTGTCTGTAAACAAAATTGTCTACGTTTGCGCAGTCGCTAAACATTAGACTGCTGTGGGTTCGATCCCCGCACAGGGCGAACACATTTTGTATACCCACAGATGTCCCGAGTCCGGGTGTTTGTGTATGATATTTTATATCTATTAAACGCACCCACATACAGGAGAAATTCCTAATATGAGGCGACGCTATTTTACATTCAGTGGTCAATGTAATAGTTTATATAATATAGAAAATATATTAATTATTAATTACGCAAAATGCACATTCTTGTATGAATAATAGATACTAAAATCTATATTAATATTGTTTAAGGTGGAGTTGGATCAGTATCAAGATGGATATTTTTTATGATCTTATCGTTTTGTAATTGCATCGCCTATATAGACATCATTATGAAGCTATTTGTAAGTATGAACACTGATATTTTATATTATACTAGCGGATCGGCAGTCGCTGTTCTATCCCGAAGCCTAGAACCCGATCGCAGAGTCAACTACCTAAACTTTAGTTATGACTTATGAATCCAAAAAGAAATTGAAGCCTTCCTACTGAAACACGCATGAAATACCATTAAACTTGAAGGAACAGCTTAGAGGAGTGCAGTGACATTCTCACGTACGGAAGTTTTATATAGTGTTTTTAGTCTATCCAGTATTTCCCGACAAAACTCTGTCCATCGCCGCCATCTTAAGTGTCGACATTGACCCGCCATCGCCTGGTCGTCGGCGGGTGGCACGTTTAAATATTACTAAAACCAACCCTACGTAAAGATTTCAAGAAGTAAATCTTTACTTCAGATTTCTGGAATCAATAACTATTGTCTCCGAGTGCGGCGGTTAGGTAGGTCATGATTTGAAATGAGTCGTTGCTCATAGTGGAAACCTTCTGTTCAATCTTCTATCCAATAAAATATTATTTTTTTACAGCTTGCTTACCACGATGACCGTGGTATATTAATTACGAGCAGGAACAAATGCCTAATGCATTACTTGTCGAGGGCATTTTTATTGGATATTATTGGCGCCTTCCCTTGGTACCGAGTCATTGATACATTGATGTCAGTGACTATCAGTGATAGTACTCATTTTCTTATAAACACAGTTTGCAAGTACGCTCACATGTACATTGTGTTTGCTTATTTTGAGTATATCGGCGATTTGCCGACAGTCAACGTTTCGCTGCTAATGGTTTGTATACAATATACTCCTTACACACGTTTAATGGTTTGTCCACCCTCACTTAGCTTATAGATTCATTAGCGTAAGTTTTACGTTAATATCAAGAGATTAATACATAATATGGACTGACTGCCTCGTTGGTCTAGTGGTCGCTAAGCGCGACTGCTGAGCACGAGGTCCTGGGTTCGAAACCCGGGTCGGGCAAAGTGTTACTGGGTTTTTCCATTAGGTAATTCTCAGTGGCAGCACGGAGTCTGGATTTGTGCCCGGTTGATGACAATAGGCTCGCCCCCTATTACATTGGGACCTAAAACATAACTGGCGAAATGTGGGTGTACTATATGTGCACCTCTGCCTACCCCTTCGGGGAATACAGGCGTGATGTTATGTATTATGTATAATACATAATATTATCATCTATATAATTTAGCAACCGGTTCATGCAATGTGCAAGCTGTCGTTCATTGTGGCGTTCTAAGAGGGAGGCCTTTCTTCAACAGTGGATGTCTTCCGGCTGATGATGATGAATGTAGCAATTGTAGCTATGCATAAATATTTTAAACCATTACTAGACCCATCCCTTTGAATTATACATAATTATAATATTAATTCGTTTGATTCGATAGACCTGTGGTTTATCATCCTTCCATTTTATAATCATAATAACTGTAGATAAGCCTGTTGTGTTATGAAATTTCTAACCAACTCTTCTAATTTATCTAATTACTTTGTAGATAGTTAAGTGGCAACTTGTCAACTTATTAATCGTATTGGGAGCGAGTCACTATTTTATGGTGAAATGCGTGGATTTTGTATATGATGACGAGATGTACTTGACAAACATACGTTATTTACGAAAGACTTGCTGGATGCCGGACTACTTACGACCAGATATTCCCGAAGTGTTGAAATGGGAACACTTGCATTTGGTATGGAACTCAAGTAACAATCCCTACTAATAATATAAACGCGAAAGTTTGTAAGTATGGATGGATATTTGTTACGCTTTCACGTAAAAACTACTGACCTATAGGTGGTTTAAACTCTGACATGGCTTTAATAGAAAAATCTCTCAGGTGTGCCGGTTTCCTCACCGTTTTTAGCAACCGATAACTAATTTAGTATGGATATGGATACTGCCTCGTTGGTCTAGTGGTTGCTAAGCGCGACTGCTGAGCACAAGGTCCTGGGTTTGAATCCCGGGCCGGGCAAAGTGTTACTGGGTTTTCCCATTAGGTAATTCTCAGTGGCAGCACGGAGTCTGGATTTGTGCCCGGTAGATGGCAATAGGCTCGCCCCCTATTACATTGGGACCTAAAAACATAACTGGCGAAATGTGGGTGTACTGTATGTGCACCTCTGCCTATCCCTTCGGGGAATATAGGCGTGATGTTATGTTACGTAATGTTTATTTTTTTTTATTTCAGATGTTTGCCCAAAGCCTTAACATCGCTGAATGCGGCATGTTCGGCATGAACACTGGCAGATTTTTTGTCGATCGCAGAAGGTTCGGAGTTGGTGTAATGCTGTTCGCACTCGGTATTTTATTTTGGTAAGTTTTCTATTTGGACAAGATTGGCACAGGACCGCGGCGGGTGGCATTGTTTAAGGGAGGCTTATACCCAGCAGTGGGATATTGAAGGCTGTGGATGATGATGATGATGAAGTTTTCTATAATATTAAAAATTTTAATATGCGTTGAAAGTAATATAGGTCATTAAGTTTTTTTTTTAGAAGAAATGTATTTGTTTGAAAAAAAAAACTGAAAGTTATAGCTTTCGTGAGTATTATCCATATTATTTCCTCAATGTTTGTGAGAGCGCAATAGCTTTAATTATATGGCGGCAATATATGCGCACGGTAGGTAAATACTGTGGAGGCTGAATGTAAACGATCATCGGGGGCTGAACGTGCTCCGGATTCGTACCGTACCTGTTACGCCAAAGGTATAGCATCAGGACAATCTACCGCCCCCTAGAAAAATTACAGCAATTCCTACGTTCGCTGAAAGATACAATTCCTCTAGGTCTACCTATACACTCGACTCGACTGCAATAGTTTTTTTTTTCGTTTTAGGCATTCTATAAATTGCCTAGGCATTATATAGAATGTAGATAACACACATTTCTTTTTATATTAAAAACGAACTCGCTTGTCTTGTAGGTTCATAACATGTTATACGATAACGCTTCTTGTGCTGGGTTCCCAAGACGACGATGTGTACCACAACAGCGTCATCCAATTACTAAGATTTCTGAAGTCCGAAAGGGTAGAGAATAATGTAATTGAAGAAACTATCGGTCATTTTCGATATTGTTGGATAAGGTAAACCTTGTCCTTAGTAAACCTAAATATTTCTAATTATTTAAAAAACTGCTTTACAGTATTGTAGTATCATGTAGTACCTGTCTGTTCTGATCCTATACCCTCTTATAATATATTATGTTCTTCTGCAGAAATCAAGGTAGAGATATGCAAAAACTGTCAAATGAACGAATAGGTGTGATGTTTCGACAAGATTTGAATTATTATTTCTATAAAAAGTACGTTGATTATTTTATTATTATTGTCTTAATAAGAAATAAATGCAAGCAACAACGTTTTCGTTAGATAGCTTATGTTTTTTCTACTATTTGGCTATAAATTAAAAACTTGCTACAGCTTTTCTGATCTCAAGATTGAAGCTAAAAGTTGCCTTTACAATTTGCTTTCTTTTGTTTTTTTTTTAATCCAAAACTGAATCTATGATTTCTCAAAATGATTTGATACCATTTCAATCCTAAATACAGGACTTTTACCATCCTGGATTCCACTATCAAATGTGGAGAAGCGACGGCACGACAATTAGCCAGCAATAGTGTTCAAGCTTTCTTTCTCGCCGGACATGACATATTTAGGGAAATGGACTTGGTGCCCACTGTGTGTATTGTGCACCGAGGGAGAGTAAACATTACCAAGGATGGGAGAAAGATCGTCATTCTATCCAAGGTAAGAAGTACATACATACATAAAGTCACGCCTATTACCCAGAGGGGTAGGTAGAGACCAAAGATTTTCATTTGCAAGGATCCTGGCACACTTCTTTCGCCTCATTCACACGCAGGTAAGAAATGCGTGTACGTAAGTTCTGGTCTAAAAATTAACTACTTTTTTGCGGCCGTTAGAGGAAAATGATATAAGAGACGCACTTTTCAAACCCTGTATTGCTAGAAATCGTAGGGACGGCAAAAAAACATGAGTTTAATTCTCGAAAGGTTAAAAATAAATTATATACCCTAGTTCTCTCTTGTTATTTGATGTGTAATATAATTTAAAAAAGTTTTTTCCACAGGGTGATATATTTGGCCAATTAGTAGGCACAAAATTACGACCCGTTAAAGTTACGGCCACAGCTGAAGATATGGTCGATTTGCTATACATCAATGTTGCCGACTTTCAGAATATCATCAGCGAAGAGGTACAGTTCAAGCGGTTATTAGTTCTTATTTAAGCACTTTACTGTTATTTTTTTTTATATATAGATTTTGCTGCAAAAGCACAAACTGTGTACCTATATCCTAAGATTTACCAACATATTGGTAAAAGTCCCGAACGTTCAGCGATCGTCATTCATTTTGAACTTTTACCAGCGTCCACTCGGTAAATCTTTGGTTTTACCTCAGAAATATGGTAAATGTGGAAAAATATGTCGTCTTGTTCATTAGAGGCGTACCTGTAAAGCTGTGACTGGTACTAATAATAAAATAAATATGATAACTAATAGACTTAGCCAATGTACTACTAAATTAATTTTAGAAAAAATAGAGTGTTTCAAATGAAATCATCTCCCAATTCGTCAAAGAACGTCCAAAAATCTGAAGATTCACTGGTAAAACCTAGGATTTACCAATATGCCCTATATTATACATAGGGCTTTTACAGTGGTTTCTACCACGACAGGAATCAGTAACGCGGTGTAGAGATTGGAAATCATCACTCGTGGAGGCTCGACTGGTACCCTCTAGTCACTCCTATGACAGCAGTTTTAAAGTTCTCGACAAGTGCGGGTGAAATTTCCTCGCTATCTTTCTGTCGTCCTGTGAAAGCATTCACGTATTTTATAATTACAATAAACGTTAATTCTACGATTGTCGCTCATTATGCCTATATTTCAAGTGATAGCAGAAGCATTTTTTCAGGTAAAACGTAATATTGCCCGCAGCCCTCAACAAAGAAGCAATTTTATGGCAACAAGGAATATTTTCCTCGAAAATCCTTATGATACTGTGAAATATATACTTCGAGGACGTAAAGCAATCCACCTGCCGGTAAGTAGATTAAATAATAACAACTTTAATCAGTGCTGAACCATAATCGAAATATTATTAGCTTTATCTAAAGGTGAAGTAATATAGGTGAAGGTGAAGGGAGAAATTTGACCTCTACGGGAAAACATGGCCAGAAATGGCTTCGAATAGAGTTGTGGGAAAATAAAGGGGCGGCCTTTGCTCTGCAAAGGGACGTTGAACAGGCGAATTAAACGCCAACGTGATGGATAGTGATATCATAATATACCTATATAATAGGGTCTATACCTATAGTAGAATGTAAGTTAGATGCTAACTAACTACTACCTAAGCGTTTTTAGACCGAAGATCTACTTAGGCACCATGAAGTCACCTGTTTAGATTTTTAATTTAAAGATGAAAATCTAAGACATCATTTACAGAAGGTAGTTTTTACTCTTTAGACCAACATTTTAGTAACTTCTATCAAAGTAACGGAACTGATTATTTTATGCATGAAAGTACAACTTATGAAGATAAGTGATGTGAATAAAATAAACTTAATTCTAATACAAAATAAAAACAATATATACAAAAATAAAAAGTTATCATCAGCATCAAAGAATTCATCCCCATCGATGTCAACCGGTAACGTGCCCAAAAGACTGGCAGCATTGCCACGTTGAATGGCAATGCTAATTCTTTGGCCAAAAAATGAACCAGCCCTTTGGTCACGTGTGGAGTCGACTAGACGCTTTGCTAACTCTTTAAACAAAGCACGAGCGCTCGGACCCCATGGCCCAAATGTTTCAACCCCAAACGGCTCAAAAATACAATTACCTATCAGGTTATTGTATTTCCGCCGTTTGAGGGTCTCCGCAGCAGCAGCAGCAGTGCCAGCGCAAATTGCCGAGCCAGAAACATGAGAAGGTGCAAAGGTATCGACGCACGTTGCGTCCAACACCAAAGGCCTTCAAATATAAAATATTATATTTTATATTTGAGTTGGTGTTCAAGAAGGCGGTTATTATTTTTTTTAACTCAAAAAACGTAGCATATATTTTAGTTTAAGTTTGCTAGCATATATTTTACACTTTATTTAAATATCGTTTTCGTAAACCCTCGACACTAATGTTCAATTGTTTCTTTTAGAGGTGTGCACATTCCACTGACTCGCGACACGGCACGTGGTACTCCTACTGTCTATATGGGATGTGGTTCGCCGGCCCTTTCCTAACAACTATTCTCGTTACGTCGTTGATAGTTCTCCCTCCAGGTCACGAATGGTGGGGTCGAATCTACTTTCTCCTTATAATTTTGGATATTGTACATATATTGAACTTTATAGGAGAGTTTTTTACGGTAAGTTGCTCACTTTTATATTGTATTGAATAAAATACGGCCATTGATGGAATGCCAAAAAATGCACTGATAGTAAAAAAGTAAACCTAATTTCATAATTCAAATATTAAAATACAAAGAAATAATCTTCATCAGCCATTAAACCAGCAGGTTTACTGTATCGCATTGATAAAGAAATACGATCTAAACCTTAAAGTTAAATATCTTTTTATTAGTTCGATGTGGATTGGATCCTTTCTGCTTAACTACGTCCATTGTAGTGTATAAAGAAATATATAATTATGCATTAAAAGCATTTCGGAATATTTCGAAAAATAGTTGCGACTGGGTTATGTCATAGATTATTCAGACTGATTCACTTGAAGAGGTGTTGTCTTCATCATCTTCGCCTGCATGAATTATTATCAATTATGCTATACGTTTGAAGTTTCCTAAAATTAGACTTTTGTTTTTGACAATGATTACAATATAGGGACGATGTCAGTAGGTAACACGAGCAAGAACTGCCAGAGAAACAAATTAATTTCATCATTGTTCATTTTTAAACAAAATATTAATAATATAGTGACAGTATAAATGAAAGATTTTTATTATTTTTATTCTTTTATTCTGTCACTACAAAAATAAAAAAAATGACGTAATCTTCTAACAACGTTGTAGATTAAATAGAATATTGATTTCTTAAATTATACATTAAATTTATCAAAATTAATGTAGTATGAAGTAGGTAATGATATAGTTTTTAATCGTACATACATACATACATTTCTACCGTTGGTCAGTTTATTGATAGGCTATGGCCTAGTTTATAAAGCTCGGCCAGACCAAACAAACAAAAGTTTCAAATTTTGTAATATCAAATTTAAAATTTTAATTTTCAGGTGGAACTTGCTGTCGATAGAAATAAAGTTGTGTCCCAACGATTGGGGAAGAAAAGACTAAAATATTGGTTTCTATATGTGGACGCTTTGTCGCTACTAATACCATTACTTACCTTAGTTTTAGACATATGGGTTTTTCAACTCGCACGATTGATCAGACTAAAATGGTACTGGGATTATTATTTGGTTTTCTGTAAGAATTTTAGGGTAAGTTGATTTTAATTTCCTAATTGTTTAGAATTTTATTTGACGCCACATTAACATCTAACAGGAGTATTTTTATTTACAAGGTTATTTACACTTCTTAAAAATAAATATATACAAAATAAAAATTTCAACTAAAAATTATGCATTAAAGTATTCCTCCTCATCGCTGTCGACTGGTAGGGTGCCCAAAAGGCTGGCGGCATTGCCACGTTGAATGGCAATGCTAATTCTTTGGCCGAAAAACAGGCCAGCCTTTTGGTCACGTGAAGCGTCAACCAACCGTTTAGAAAGGTCACTAAAAAGAAGACGCGCTCTCGGACCCCATGACCCGAGTGTTTTGACCCCAAACGGCTGAAAAATATAATTACCTTTAAGGTTATTATATTTTCGCCCCTTAAGGGGTCTCCGCAGCTGCAGCAGCAGCGCCAGGGGTATTTTAATTTTGTATGTAGGTTTGAGAGGTTGTTTGTTCAGAACTCATTAACTAGCCTTAAGTAGATGTCCTGTCAAAGACCTCGCTGCGAATATTAAATTTTTATGTAAAGGTGCAGGGGGCCTGGATATTAAGGATTTGATTATTATGTTAGATATCTATAAAAAAATGTACTGGCGGGACATTAAAAATGTATGAATGCTGCCAACAGAGCCGCCTATCGGATCTCACTTCAACTAAGAACCATCCAAATAACTACTTAAGAGACGTGGTAGATGCCATACGATTAAAACTTTTAAAAATTATGATTTCAGAGTAAACTCACACCAATCTTTATGAAACTTTCCATTATAATAATGTTGGTGCACGTCTTTGCATGTGGATTGATTCATATATCTTGCAGAGGTAATTTTAAGTTTAAATAATATGGAAATAAACAAATATTATTGAAAATACGACGTATCTAATATCGGTATTACACTATTACTTGATAATCGAGAGAGGGAAGGCCACTGCCCAGTTTGCCATCCATGAAAGTATGTTTAACTAAATTAGATAATAATAACAATAACAGCCTATCTGTCCCACTGCAGGGAAAAAGGCCTCTTCTCGTATAGAGAAGGTTTGAGCATTAATCACCACGCTAGCTCACTGCGGGTTGGCGATTTCAGATAATTAAATCCAGGTTTCCTCACAATGTTTTCCGTCACCGTAAGTCAGTGGTGTCTTAGAATAAATAAGAAAGTATTTATAACATTGAAAAAGCCACATTGATACTTGCCCGGGTTTGAACCTGCAACCTTGAGCATACAAATCCGGTAGGTTAACCACTAGGCCACCACCACCACGAAATTGGATAAAAGATATTTAAATTATTGTTGTTGATTGATTTATAATCTCTATTTGATAATATTGTTCGTTTTAGAGGAAACATTTCCTATAACTATTCGTGATATACGTAATTCCGTTGACGTGATCGATTTCACCCAGTGGATGCATCCGAATGATAGAAAGAGCGGTAAGATTTAAGTTAATTACTTTGTTATATGCAGAAAGTGTCCGCGTAGTAAATAACATGTCCGTTTAACGGCCACGGGATCGCCACCTGTTTCTCCAAGGGAAATCCTATGGACTTACACCGTCCCAGGACGGACTAAAACATACCTATTCATCTACTATCCTACCTACCTGAAACATAACAAAAGAGAAGATAGAAAAGAAGATGGTCCTCTTTGTCGCAATCAGTAACCTTATGATTAATAATAATTGGTTAATAAAAAATTAATAACGTGTAAACCTGATACACCATAATAATTGGCGGCTTTATTACCAGGTTGTTCGCTTTTGACAAGAGTTTCGAGTAAAGAGAAGGGATGGGCATCCCCAAGCTTTATAGTCCCACGATATTGGGAAAATGACTATGTTCTGGCTGTAACCACCATTTTACTTGCTTTCACGCAAACCGCTATAGACACTGTAAGTACGACAATATTAAGAAGCTTTTTGTCTCCTACTCCTCCTATTAATTATATTATTTTATGATTCATTTCGTCGCGGGTTTCAAGACACGCGAGTCATTTCTCTGGGACGCCTCGAGCTTCATTGCATCGATGGTTCTCAATAGATATCACTGTAAATCTTTAGACGACCTGACTAGCGCAGTGGCTAAGCGATTGGACTGCTTCGCTAAGGGTTGCGGGTTCGATTCCCGCACGGGGCAAAACTTTGTGCGAACCACAGATGTTTGTCCCGAGTCTGGGTGTTTGTGTATGTGAATATTTCATGTTTGTGAAACGCACCTACGATACAGGAGAAATTCCTAGTGTGGGGCAACGTTTTTTAAAAAATAAAAAAAAAAATCTTGGCTTACAGGAGTCACAGTGATGGGCACTAGCGATGGGCACGAGTGGTGGGCGTGTAATTTAGATTCTTCTTGGTCTTTGATGTACTGTTTGTTCACAGATTATGGCTATGACCACCCGGCAAGTATACTACAAAGTTTTTGTAACTTACGTAATGTATCTAGTGGATCTTTGGGTAATATCCATGGCACTTATCACAGCATACAACAGATATCGTGAAATGTACAGGTTTGACTATGACATCCATAAAATACTGACCTACCTGAAAGCTTGTGGTCTGTGTCAATCACTAGCGGATACGTTTTTGACCTATTCTGCTCAGCTATGGAGAAGACAGAAAGGTTAGTTACTAAAAATTCTTCTTCTATATAATAATGTTATCCGTACTTACTAAAAGACGTTGGAAACATAAAATGTTTTACTTAAAAAAACTACCCACTTTTACATTATATTCCGGTTATATTCACGTTTTTCGGGAATGCCCGACTAGTTTCGAAGCCGAACTGGCGCGCGACTCTGCCGCGTAACCAGCTCATGAATAAGGGCTTCGTTCGAGTTCGAAACTAGTCGGGCATTCCCGAATACACACGTGAGTATAACCGGAATATATAGTTAACAATATGGATAACTCTCACGAAAGTTATCATAGTAAAACTTCCCACTGTCAGATAAGTCTTTGGCTGAGATCTATTAAGTGCATCTCAGAATATCGTCATCATCATCATCCGCAGCCCGACTTCAGCCTCTGCCCGATATAGGGCCCGCTTTTTGTACCAGTCTCCCAAGTTCTACCAAATATGGCCAACGAGTTAAAGTCAATAACTTAGCATTCCTCTTATGCTGTACTCGGCAAATTTGTAACTTTACAAAATCGATGAAATTGAATCTAAAAAAAAACCGCCTTCAAAAACACAAACTTGGAATTGAAAAAGAATACTTAACTCACTTCACTTCACATAAGCGAAGTTAAAGTCGGCGCCAAATCCAAAACTTCATTAACTAATTTAGACATTCAAATAGTATAATATATGTGCTTTTCCAACAGTTTTAATGCTCAAACTATAAACAAAGCGAACACATAGGATTTGGCGGCGACTTAAACTTTGCTTATGTGAATGCAATTGTAGAAATAATGAATAATATTTAATAAGAAGTTGGAAAATCAACCTTTTTTTTTATCTGGCTAAATTTGGTTTTTATTCTAGTATAATTAAATACAATACGATTCCAGGTGATAAGCTACCCCATTTAGCCTATGAAGCGCCGCTATGTTTACGGCAGGACTTGTTTAGCGCCCTGTACATGCACCATTTAGAGGCAGCGCCAACCTTCCGCCAACTGCCTGATTACTTCAAAAGGCAACTAGTATCAAGATTTCAGAGAGTCGTTGTGTTCCCGGGTTAGTACATTAAAGCATGAGTACGTAAATTAGTCATCACTCTGGTATACCCCAAAGAGTGACAGAGGTCCATCTATATATTAATTATATTATACACCCACTTTTTACCAGTTTCTTGTAATAGAGGGCGAGCCCCCTCTCGAGACGATGGCGCGTTTGTATTAAGAGCAAAAAAAATTTGACAGAGAGAACGAGGCTTAAACATGACAATAAGTGACTAAACACTAGCAGCACTCTGTTGGATTTCCTTGTAAACCAAATTGACCACATTGCGTGGTATTTTCAGGCAAGTGCATTGTGCGGGAGGGTGACACATTCAACGTCACCTACTTCATTCATGAAGGAGAAGTCGAGAAGTGGTACAACGATGTATCGTAAGATATTTGTATCTATCATACGACGTATAACATTTTCTTCGTTATTGACATTGCATATTTAAAAGCTATTATAAAAATTGAAAAAATAACACATTTTGACTATTGACGATCACATCACATTATAATATTAGGGACTATAACAATGAAATTGCCGTTTAGGAGACTACGCACACTTATTCAGCTCCATTCGCGTTTCGCTGAACGATTTTGGTCACACTTAGGGACTACGCACATTTATTCAGCTCCTTTCAGCTTTTGTCCATAGAAAACAATAATTTTGTATGGAGACGTGTACGCGTCCATTCAGCTTTCCGCGTCCATTCTCCTTTCGCGGCAAACCAGCATAAAATGAGGATAAATGTGTTTTTATTATCCGAATGCTATAGAGAGCCTTCGGCGCTGTTCCGCCGCGTTCAGCGCTGTTCCGCCGCGTACAGCGCTGTTCCGCCGCAATCACCGTCGAACGCGGCGGAACAGCTCTTTACAGGGATAGTTCGCGACTCCTTGTCGACAAGTTGCCAACTGTATTGTTCCATTGATTTGATTTATTATTGCGTTATCATTATGCACGCAAGGATTAAAGAGTGCAGACGTGTTTTATGTTGCATGTTCTCCAACCAAATTCCTATTTCTCCAAAGTGGGTCGACCCATTGTCGTTGGTGTTCATTTTTTTTACGTTTATTGTTTTCTATTTCTTCTACAAGAAGCGAAACGATAAAAATATCGCACATAGAACTGTCCATGTTGCGGGCACAATACTAAATGAGTAGCTTACCGTCTTCGCAGCTTATTCAGTGCCGTACGCAGTAGATATAGCACGTTATGACGGCTATTCTCATTCTTACGACGCCGTACGCGGCTGATAGAAGCAAAGCTGTATAAGGGACTACGCACACTTATTCAGCTCCATTCGCGTTTCGCTGAACGATTTTGGTCACACTTATACAGCTCTGCTTCTATCAGCCGCGTACGGCGTCGTAAGAATGAGAATAGCCGTCATAACGTGCTATCTACTGCGTACGGCGCTGAATAAGCTGCGAAGACGGTAAGCTACTCATTTAGTATTGTGCCCGCAACATGGACAGTTCTATGTGCGATATTTTTATCGTTTCGCTTCTTGTAGAAGAAATAGAAAATAATAAACGTAAAAAAATTAAACACCAACGACAATGGGTCGACCCACTTTGGAGAAATAGGAATTTGGTTGGAGAACATGCAACATAAAACACGTCTGCTCTCTTTAATCCTTGCGTGCATAATGATAACGCAATAATAAATCAAATCAATGGAACAATACAGGTCGCAACTTGTCGACAAGGAGTCGCGAACCATCCCTGTAAAGAGCTGTTCCGCCGCGTTCGACGGTGATTGCGGCGGAACAGCGCTGTACGCGGCGGAACAGCGTTGAACGCGGCGGAACAGCGCCGAAGGCTCTCTATAGCATTCGGATAATAAAAACACATGTATCCTCATTTTATGCTGGTTTGCCGCGAAAGGAGAATGGACGCGGAAAGCTGAATGGACGCGTACACGTCTCCATACAAAATTGTTGTTTTCTATGGACTAAAGCTGAAAGGAGCTGAATAAATGTGCGTAGTCCCTAAAACGGCAATTTCATATTACAAATATTATTACTTAGATGAAAAGTATTGACCATTAAAATGATTTTAGAGGCGAAGCCAGACTGCAATCAGTGCTTTATACAAATGGTTATTTTGGATGCGTTTCTGGATTGTTCATTAACGCGGGATTTCAATTTTCATACTATGCAAGGACGGTGAGTATTTTAACTAATATAGGTTTTACTATGTGAAATTGTTTCAAATACATTACACTAGTCAGCACTAAGACGTAAATTGATTAATTAAATTTGTAAGGCATGAAAGAAACATCTAAATAAACGGACCACAAGGCACAGCAAGCGCACGGAAAACTAGTTTTGGATGCATGCTTTTTAGGTAGTTTTATGTAAAGATAAATCCAAAGAAGAAATTGCTCTAAGCGTTGTGATAAATAGTATTCATAAAAAAATTGTCTTCCTGACTTATAATATGAATATTACTTGAGGTGGGTCGTATATGACACGTAAGCTTACCTCTACACGCCAGACAGTCCTTTGTTTCATCGTTATAAATCGGAGAGAATAGAGAAAAGCTTTTGCATGGCAACGGGATAGTTATAAAACTCAAGGATATAGCAGCATCTTGTTTAAAAACTGCTCTTTTTGCAGGTTGTAGACCTTATGGTCCTCTATTTGCATAGATGGGATGACTTGTTAGATGGATACCCGGACGTCAAAGATATGCTCTATGAGGCTACGAGATCATTGAAGAAACAATCTCAAAAAAATCCGAATACTTACATTTAGGTTAGAATTTTGTTACTACAATATTTATTGCGTATTAGGCTGTAAGCAATTGTGCATTTGGAGTGAAATAGCCACAACGAGTGACTATAGCAGCAGAAAACTAGCCCCCCCCCTTCCTTTACCATGTAGTCTCAAGTCTGCTTTAAAAGTTCATGGTAAGGGGGCTGGTAAGAGTGGTAGCAAGTGTGCTATCTGGACAGAGATTTTAAACGGCATAATGCTGTTCTTATTTTCAGTAGACTCTGTCTCAGAGGTTTCGGTCCTGATCCTTGATATAAATTGAGCCAAAATTTCGCACCATAACTAATTTGTTGCAATCCAGTAAATCTGTCTTCTATTGCTAACATACGTTATCCAGTATTTCTTAATGAGATGTTTCTTTACAGGTTACTGTATTCTGGCGTTTTAAAATTTTGAATCATAGAACGACCAATTGCAGCAGAACACAGTGCAGTTCACTTGAGACGTTCTTAGGATACATTCAATGATGTTTGTCATAATTATTATACGTGGTAATTAAGCTTCGTATTGGTGTCGCATAATATTCATTGGAATTTGTGCATAGAACAACATACATACATTTGGACGGTGATTATACAATCATCTCGTTATAAAAAAGTCCCCACATGACACGGTTTAAATCGTCTGTAATAGACGCAAAGGCCAAAGATGTGTCACGAATTATTATAAAACGTGTACAATTCAGACATAAGAAATAAGGCAGTAACTGTTTTGTGGGACATATTATAATTTAAAACGACTGCCTCGTTGGTCTAGTGGTCGCTAAGCGCGACTGCTGAGCACGAGGTCCTGGGTTCGAATCCCAGGTCGGGCAAAGTGTTATTGGGTTTTTCCATCAGGTAATTCTCAGTGGCAGCACGGAGTCTGGATTTGTGCCCGGTTGATGGCAATAGGCTCGCCCCCTATTACATTGGGACCTAAAAACATAACTGGCGAAATGTGGGTGTACTATATTAGCACCTCTGCCTACCCCTTCGGGGAATACAGGCGTGATGTTATGTTGTTATGTAGGTATAATTTAAATATAATAAAAAAATGTGCAATTCAATGAGC
This sequence comes from Abrostola triplasia, assembly GCA_946251915.1. Lineage (NCBI taxonomy): Eukaryota > Metazoa > Arthropoda > Insecta > Lepidoptera > Noctuidae > Abrostola > Abrostola triplasia. Next base: position 8,762,212 of record OX276432.1, on the reverse strand, counting down.
GAGACTGGAAATTAAGAAGCTTCATCGTGTCCTTAGCGCTGCGCTGATACTGATAAATAAGAGTTTCAGTAAACTATTTTATAATGACTTTCGTGAGTGTTATGCATATAATTTACTTATATACCTATTTTAGTTTTAATTACTTTTATATTCGGGAATGCCTGACTAGTTGCGGTCTCGAAGTCTCTACATGAGCTGCGAGGCGGAATCGCCAGCCGAACCGCCTTTTTCGTGAACTGTTGCCCGATAGCAAAATAAAGGGTTATCGACTTCTGAAACTTGCAACTCGAATTGCTACATTCTAGCAGTTTCTTTAAATTGTATGAAAATTGTCATAAACGGGTAGTTACGGGTTGCTAGTTACCGCAACTCGAAGGTCACGTTGCCAAGCCTGTTTCGCCTTGAGGTTTTATAGTTCCTTAAGCCACAAATAGGTTTAATTGAAAGTACATCTTTACTGACGAGTAAAAAAAACTATAATATTAACATTCAACTTTTAGTAATATTAAAGAACCCTAAATGTATAAATCTAAATGAAACTATTAACAACAAGGACAGTATTTGCCTTTATTCAGTCTCTATTCGATGTCTTAATATAAAGAGACATTAGATGTAAATTGTTAGAACTTAACAATATATATTTGTTACGACATTATTATTACAAATGCTTACAAAAGGTTTGTTAATCTAATTATATTTCATTTCATTTATAATCATTTAACATTTTATTTATAGTACGTTTGTTTTTGTTTAGTCTTTAATTCCATATTTGTTTTTCGATAACAATTAAATAAAGGTTGTTCTTAAGGATATAGTTTTTCAATTAATAAATGGTTTCTACATACTTTAATACTGTAACAGATGTTAATTATATTATTATTCATAAAGTCACATGTGTTTTTCAAAGGGGATAGGTCAGACATATTTTTATTACAAGAAAAGCCAAATGATTTAAGGCCCTATCTCATAACGTTGGGCTACGAAGCGGGAAACACATTACAAAATTTAAAAACTTAAGTTAACCCCGACACTACATAAATAATACGAGTAGCAAAGAACCATCTCGATAGAGGCCGTACCTATCCCATTAGGATGCCATGGCAGCGAAGCCGGCAGCGTCACCCATCAAAAGATGTGAAGTTTCGTCGACCCCAAGCCGTCGCCAAGTGCGGTAGAGTTAAGTACGTTGTAATACAATTTGACATGTTTTGATTGGCGACGATGTTATGACATTTAAATGAGATTCGGCCCTAACGTCAGCTTTAAAAAAACGCAATATAATCGGTACATTCGTTTTAGAGCTACAATGCCACAAATAGATACACAGACAGACACGTCAAACTTATAAGTGAACATCAGAATGTCTGGCCAAAATGACCGATCAGCTTTAAAATATTACTAAAATCTAATACCTATTTGCTACTATTTGTTTAAATAATTGGTACCTAATTAACAACAGAGAAAATGAATTTACAAAACGGGCAGTCATTCTGATGTCAGGATGACTGCCCACATTTAGAATCTCCACATTTAATACTCCTCTTTTTGCGTCGGGGGTTAATGGTAAAAAAGAAAAAGGCAGAGGTTGTTTCATACTTTCTTAGCGTAAAGGACATCGTAGTGTATGCGATCAAGAGAACAATAAGTCAACAGTGTAAAAGTGCGGTGCGATTGCCACCGTTGAAGAACACCGTACTCATCAAGTAAGCGGCCTTAGGGTTGAAAATTCTCTACGAAAATCCAATTACAAGCTACCTACGCCCGGCATATATCAAGTCATACTTAAGCCTATTAGGCATTAGCATAAATATAATATACAAAAAGTATAATTTCGAAATGGCGTAAACGTTATCGTAAAAAGGCGAGCTCCATTCCCCACAGTTAATAAAAAAGCGATAATAGCACAATATCATTGAGATAAGATATTCAAAGGCATATTACAGCAAATTGTTTGAGATCTGTTGGAAGGGTGCAGTTCACTTGGTATTATGAAATTGTAAACAATTCTTTTGCCACAAAAGAACAATAATATTGCCAACGTTTATTTTTATAAGTTGTCCATTAAAACCCAGGTCTAGTTAATTAAATGTTTATTAGTTTTTCAAATTAATAATAAACTATCAAATTATAATTTAATAATAATATTATTATTAACTAATTATTTAACAATAACAGACTCAGTAGCAGATGCAGGTAAAGATATTATTTATGAAGTCCTACACGACTTACATCTACCCACTGTCTTTTGTTCGTTATTGGCATTAATTCCTATTCTGCTATATCTAACTGCTAACGAGCCAATATGCTCGTATGTATTCAGCATCTCGTATAGCAATCATATAATAATTACGCAACTAACATAAATTAAACATTAATGTCTTATAAATTAAATTAAACACATACAATAAAATAAACTTGTGCTTAATTCATCGAAATAATTGTCTAAATAAATCTAATAAGCGAGAAATAATAACAAAAACCATCGTTTTAATGTTATACATAGTTTACTTAAATTAGTGAAACTATGAAATGGTTGCGAAAATGATTGAGCAATATATGTAACGCCGATCGCTAGCTTCACTACGGCCTAGTTATAATGCGCGTACTAGGTACACGTTACTGTGGTCCAATAAAAGGTATTATCTTCATTACAATCTACGCAGCAATCTCTTTACCATAACTGAAACAAAAAAATACAAAGCAGGTTGGAAGCTCGCCTTTAAAACACACACAAACTTACAAGAACCCTTTTTCCACCAAGGATTTAAAAATGACATAACGATGTTGCTGGTCTTCGGGTAGCGTAGTATATTAAAAAATAAGCAGTTTTAACTGAGAATACTCCGCAAGAATAAACGTGCGTCAGTCTTTTTGATGGAATGTGTACATAGCAAAATTTGAAGAAACATTGTTAAGAAATACATTAAGGAACTAGATTAAGAGCATCCAATCAAGAGGACAGAAGAAAATGAAAAAAATGGCATACTTTGCTTTGGTGTACTCTTTTTTAATATCATCTGTGGCGTCATTGAGTATTAGTTTTATGTCCGGATAGCCGTCTAACAAATCTTCCCATCGGTCAAGATTTAAGAACACGAGATCTACAACCTGTAGGTATTAAATAATAATTTATTACTTAAATGTTATTTGTCATGAATGCACCTATGGAAATATTATGTGAATGTAGGGAATATGAATGTGATTCAAATATGAGCCGATTTTTTTTAATAACATGCATATTCCCTATTATGTATCATTGTATATCTACTATAATATTATGTATTATATATTATGTTTAAAAGAAATCGAAGCTTACCGTCCGTGAAAAGTAAGAAAACTCAAAACCTCTTTGAACAAACAATCCAGAAATACATCCAAAATAGCCATTTGTGTACATAATGGACAAAAGTTTGCTATCTCCTCTGAAAATGTAAATTATTAGGTATTTTCTTTGTCACTTAGCTCATCAAAGGTAGACTGCAGGTGCCTACCAGGTGGTTTGATGAGCTAAGTGACTGCAGCTAGCATAATAATTTTCAGTGTAGGAAAATAATAGCATTTTATAACCACCATAACATATTTATTATGTTCTGGTGGTTAGAAAATGCTATTACAAATAAATGATTCTAAAATTTGTTATCTGTCGCCGTACAAAAATGCATCGTTATGGAACCTGAACTAAAATGTGGGTACCAACAATTTTAACGCTTTAAACTAATAACAAGATTTAATCTAAACATAATCAAAGTTTGTTAAAAATTACAGATTATTGATAATTTAAAAAAAAGACTTACAGGGTATCGTTATACCATTTCTCGAGTTCTCCTTCGTGTATAAAATACGTCGTATTGAATGAGTCTCCTTCACGCACAATGCACTTTCCTATAATTTGTATTACTTGTTAATGCGAAGAAGGTAAGGAAATGTTAAAGAGAAGAATGGGCATAAAACTCCATAGATACTCTTTTACATTAAGTTTCATGTTCGACTAAACTGGAAGATTATCGGAACAAGCCCGGCCAAAGGCTTTTTAGTTTTCTAACTGAATACATTTTTTTGCATGCCGCTAGTAACACACTCACCAGGAAATACTACCGTTCGACGGAATCTTGAGGCCAGTTGCCGTTTGAAGTATTCAGGAAGAATGCGAAAAGATGGCGGTGCATCAAAATGATGACCGTATAGTGCGGAAAAAACGTCGTCTCGTAAACAAGGTGGCAAGTCATAAGCTATTTCAGGAAGCCGTTCACCTACAAGTAATAATAATAGGTAGGTATTTACAAAAACTTCAATCACTAATATTAATAAATTATCGTAAGAAAAATACATCAGATTTCAGCAAACAGTTGTTAACTCTTAGTTGATATAGAAATTAAAAATTGTGAAAATAATATTAAATCATTCAAACAGGGGCAGGGGATCAAAAGGCTGCATTAGAAAAGTCATAGAAAAATATTATAGAATTAATTAAAACCATAAAGGTATTATGAATAATATAAGAAGAATTGCTGGGAATTCGAGAAATGTGTCACCTAATCATTTTATATGTTGCACTAAAGACTCGAATAAGTAAAAACATAACGCCTGTATTCCCCAAAGGGGTAGGCAGACGTGCACATAATATAGTACACCCTTATTTCGCCAGTTATGTTTTTGAGTCCCAATGTAATAGGGGGCGAGCCTATCGCCATCAACCGGGCACAAATCCAGACTCCGTGCTGCTACTAAGAATTACCTAATGGAAAAACCCAGTAACACTTTGTCCGACCCGGGATTCGAACCCAGCACCACGTGCTCAGCAGTCGCGCTTAGCAACCACTAGACCAACGATGCAGTCGAATGAGTAAATACAGAGTATAACATTTAAAAACCTTTTTGTCTTTTCCACAGCAGATGCGTGTACTCTAATACTGTTTCTATAAGCGATTTACATACACCGCAGTTATTCATATACGATATAAGAGTTTTCACATTAAAGTCGTTTATATACATCTCACGAAATAAGGTATGCACGTAACTGAGTGCTTCAGCTGTTATCCACATATCCAATAGATACATGATGTAAGTAGCCACCAACTTATAGTAAACGGAACTCGTTGACAAAGCGATTACCTGAATATTAAAATAATAATTAAGTACGATATGAAGTTAGCTAGCAGTCAAACAATCTACAGGTACAGTCAATAAAAAGCTAAATATTTAAACTTTAAAACATACCATTAATTGAAAAACAAGTTGTTACATAGATACTTACCCCCTTACTTATAAAGATTGACAATGTTAAACAATTGATTAAATTATACCTGTTACTGTAGTTTGCATGCCAAAGAGTAGAGATGTCAATAGACTTAACAAGTAGTTATCTTGAAACACATGTTAGCATCGTTTATAAGTAAGGGAGTCTTAAATAATTATACAGAAATCTCTTCATCTCATCAATCATAATTTGCACTCTTTTTTTATATAAAAAAACGTCGCCCCACACTAGGAATTTCTCCTGTATCGTGGGTGCGTTTCACAAACATGAAATATCACATACACAAACACCCAGACTCGGAACAAACATCTGTGGTTCGCACAAAGCTTTGCCCCGTGCGGGAATCGAACCCGCAACCCTAAGCGCAGCAGTCTAATCGCTTAGCCACTGCGCTAATCAGGTCGCCTTTTATCTGAGACTACATAGTCTCCCTAAATATTAATTTGGTAAATAAAGATATTATGCGGAAAATTGTTTGGGAAATGGTAATTTGTCATTATTTTTTATTGAAACAAGGGTAAACCTTTAAAGAAGTTGTAAAACAAAAATATCTAAAGATCTAGTTTTACAATCTACGTTTCACTTTATAACTAATATAGATGCTGGGCCCTAACTCGGCCCACCTAACTCTTCAAGCAGGACATTTCTTAGCGGAAGTGAGCCTGATGTGCAATGTAAGCTCTTAGTAAACCCATTGTTAAACGCACCCATATATATTAATTAAACACATGAATTATTGTACTATAGAAAAAACAATACTACAAACAAGTAATACGTAGTACTTACAGTGTCAACATCAGTGTGGGTATGGATTAACAATATATAGGTGATTGCTATCACATAATCGTGAGGCCAATGAATCGGGACCACAAATCCTGGCATTCTAATTCCTTTATTAGTGATTATATCTTTGGTCGTTCGCGCACAACCTGAAACAATTAACTGCACGTTTACCTACTGTTCTGCTTCGCTTGCCTTCTCTTAACATAGCTCGGCTGTAAGAAGTACCTATTCAGACCTCTTGTTTTTGTCATTATAACCATGACTGTCTTATTCTTCTAGTGGTTGTGTGACTGCTGCGAAATACAGACGTGATGTTATGCTGTTAGCTATCACCGCCACCAGCGCCTAGAAAACCCGTATGGTCCGACCGACCGACCGAGTATGATCTCAGCACCTCTCTCCGAAGTCTGCGGGAATGGAGACGGGCGTAGCTCGCACTCCACCTGCCCCCTAACACATCAGTGGGTAAAAGCCAGGAGTCTCCTTCACATTACACAATGTCAACTGTCTACTATGGGACTATGTAGTGTGTCACATTACCCCCGCTTGGCGTGAGGAGGCCCAGCGCACGCAGTGTACAGGGCAAACTAATAGGCCGCCGTGGCGTCATCGTAAGGGAATACCGGGCCGTCCCCCACACCCCCGCCGTCCTACCCCCCGGGTGGTGGAATAGCTCGTAAGAAATTTTCCTCATGAAAAAAAATAACAACCATAGAATAAACACAGGTAGCTTATAACAAACAATTGACCTGATCAACAGCAGAAAATCAAAGCCTGCGCGGTCATGGAGACAATCTGAACAATTGAGTTGATGCGCATATTTTGTTATGGAAGAGCTCCTAACACAGGCATCATTTTCATTCATTCATCAGACGGTCATCATTTGCTTAAATGGAGTGTCCAAGCACAAACTATACGACACCAATTGTGTTGTATAAATAAATGATTAATTTATTTATAAAACATTTTAATAGATCATCTTATATTATTACCTTCTTTCCTAATGTCAGGATGTGTCCATTGACCTAAGTCGACCATTTTAGTAGCATTTAGAGTTTTTATATCCGGGATTGAGATAGGAAACGTCTCACCTGTTGAATACACAAAAATAAATAGACTAACAAATTTGTATAGGTGTACTTGTTATTTAGTTACAAATGGACTACATTGCATTTGGTACCGAGTGGTATCCAGCCTAGAATTGACCACCCCTTTCCTCCCATGTGTCGTAAGAGGCGACTAAGGGAAAATCCAGAAGTAGCAGCGTCTTCTCTTACTTCACTACCTATACTGCGGTCCCGAAGCCGCCAAGCGTGGGAATAATGGCACCGAACGAAGGCCTCCACCTTAGGTAAGGGGGGGGGGGTTACCTAAGGGGGAGGCCTTCGTTCAACAGTGGTCGTCTTCCGGCTTATGATGATCATGGCATAGCATCTGTTTCGTAGAGTTGTAATTTTTTTAAGGATGACTTTTTGGTTAACAGATTATGCAATCGTTAATGATACTGTTAGTTTCGCTTGCGTAAAAGTGATTGTCAGTAAATTGAAAACAAAATTATAAATCTGTTAAATATTACTAGAAATATATATTGAACTATTCATAGATAACAAATACATGACGCGAAAACCTCAGACCCTTTACGATTATTAAAAGCATGAATTAAATATTTTTAATCGAATTTAAAAATGAAGCAGATACATATTCGCCTGTATGTTATTTTTTATTTAATTATAATTGTAATAAGATTAATACTCACTTCGGCATGAGATAATTATCCATCCGCATGCAAAACAATGCAGTAACAATAAAGCAATCCCAGCTTTCAAAATAGCAGCTTTAATTCTCGTCTGAAAATATGAAGTGTGAATATTTCATTTGATAACTCACACTATAATATTATAAAGGCGAAAGTTTGTGAGTGTGTTTGACTTTCACTGGAAACCCTTCACTTCAACTATACAAAAGAATACAATGGTGCAACCCAGCATCAGTGTTAAATACCTTAAAAATTCTGCAGAAATGGTATTCAAATTCTATAAACGAATGAAGTCGCAGCAGTCTTGCAAATTGAAATCTCCAATCGTTGTCAATAAACGTAAACAGCGGAATCAGAAAAGATAAGACATCTAGATAAAAATCATAACTTTTAAATTTTTTCACGCCAAGTCGAATAGGAACACAGCGTTTTGCCTTTACAACAAGCTCGATCTGCAAAATAAAATGATAATTATACATTTCTTGACAAAATAATATATAAGAAAATTAATTGGAAGTAATAACGGTACATTTTCATATTTAAAGTGAACTAAGTTGGACATAAGACTTGAGGTTGTTGTCAGAGTAGAAGAATGAAACGATGTTTGCAAGGGAAAAATGTGAAACGAGATCTATTCATTATTCTATCATCTGAAGGATAAATAACTGTAGATCCTCTATCCTACTTATATTATAAACGCAAAAGTTTATGGACGGATGTTTGTTACTCTTTCACCCAAAACGTACTAGATGTATTTTGATGAAACTTTACAGTGATATAGCTCACATACATAGACAATCATTTTAAATTTATAAACATAAATCGACTTTGCACTTTAATTTTCGTAATTCAAAAGGATATACCTATATATAAATAATAAAAATATAAAACGTGAATATAAAATTGTTGTTATTCGTGACCATAAAGAAAACATACTTACTGTATAAAATTCTGACGCAGTTTGGCATATTTGTATAACATCAGTGACTAAAAGAATGCCGTAGAGCTTCACCCACCAGGTTGTTTCATGCGGCAAGACATAGAACGTGAACACCGTAAACGATGATACTAAAGGACCAAGAAACCACGATAGGAACAGCCAATGAGCGTACCACGACCGATGACTACTCTCCACGGGCTCACGAAGCCACTGAAACATGAAATTAAAATCACATCTGTATTCCTCGAATGGAAGCAGGTGTATAGTGCACCCACATTTCACCAGTCATAATAATATCGTGAAGGAAAGGGAGGCCTTTGCCCTGCAGTGGGACGATCATGGCTGAAATAATAATAATAATAATAATATCGTATCGTATTATCTATAGGTACTACTACAGGTCACCCATTACCATTAACCGGGCAGAGAGTCTTACCCCGTCCTGCTGCTGATAAATTACCTAATGGAAAAACGGGTCATATTGTATATTGTTTTAGTATATGATACTTCAAGAGCGCTCAGGCACGGTTGCGACGCGGCGACACACACACACAAGCGCGCTTTTCAATAAACGTTAGTGAGATATTTAAACGGACCTCGTAAGATAGAACATCTAGTGCGTTTAAAATATCAACTTACCGGTAGCATAATAGTTTTTTGTCCCCGCAGTATATATTGGACTGTGTCGTAAGGATTTTCGATATAGATATTTTTTGATGCCATAAAATCCAGTTTAGTTTGAAAGCAGTGAATAATTTTAACCCTAACCTAAAAATATAATTACATTAATAGATTTACATAACATTAATAGGTACCGATATAATACCTCAAACTTATAAACGATATTATAATTAAATTAACGTCTTTTAGCTCAGAGACATCTTTAGTTAGTTCTGAAAGGGAAAGCATAATAATATATACTTTTTGTTTAAGTATTTATTTCACAATCACAGTTAGAATTGTCTTTACAGGTCTTCGACCTAATGCGACAATTCGTTATCTGAATCACAATCGATATTGGGCTGTTAAGCATTAAAGTAATCCTCTTCATTTTAAATACTTATCTTTATATTAATTTATTTATCTTACCCATTACTTAATAATTGTTTAACATACCTGATCGTTAATAATACTGTGGAACGCGGAGAAATCAATAAATAGCAAGTCAACCCTGTCGATAGTAGTCGCTGTCACCCGTATAGGACGGACCTTTTTGCCTCTTAGTTGGCCAAATATATCTCCCTGTATAACAATATATCTCTATTAAATAAACATTTCTTAGCCATAGCTCTTGTGTCATCTGTAAGTTTCAAAGTGTAGATTTCAAACAGACTCATAAGAAAAATATTATTTTGTAGAACATAGGTTATAAGGTACAAAAGCCAAAGACTAAATCAATAGATATGCCTTTTAATAAAAAAAATCGCAATTTGTAGTAACGACACTTGTCTCACCTTAGTAAGAACGATAACATTTTTGCCCTCTCTAGAAATGTTCACTTTTCCGCGATGCACTATACACAATGAGGTAACCAGGTCCATTTCTCGGAATATGTCATAATCAGGCAGAAAAAACGACTGGGTACTTGCGCCAGCCAATTGTCTCAGCATAGCATCACCGCCGCCAAGTAAGGAGTCCAAAATGGTCAAAGTTCTTAAAAATATTAACGAAATAGATGATAATATTTATGTCCGTACTCATGACATCATTGACGCATATTTTAAATAGCTATAATTTTCAATAATGTTATACCAAATTTTTCAAGATGTTTTTATTTCTAACAATAAAACTGAATAATTATTGTTCGAAGCTCATAATTAAGTCTCTTTGTTTCTGGATTTGCTGGGTCCATAGAACGCAGCGTCCACAAACATGTATATTACTAACTACAAAAGAGTAGAGATTTATACTTGTTCATCGTATTCGTCTAATGCCTATATTGTCAAATGAACTCAGGTAATGCCCAGCTATAGTGGAATGACCAAGTTTAGTATTCAATTATACTTGACCAGTCAACAAGATGGTAGCAATAGCAAGGTTGACCACTACCCAGAGTGCGCCGGGTGTACCTGCTCATTAGTCGAAGCTGTCTACTAGGATATTGCAGATAGCTACATTAATTCGGAAGATTATGTTATTTAGAAGGTGTCAACTGTCAAACCTTAAAATAGAAGGTAAAGAGAAACGGATTGTCGAAGGTTGTAAAGAAAAATAATACTTTACGGTTTAAAAAGATAGTAGCTAATATCGTGCCGAAACACCACGCCAATACGCTCATTTGACAGTTTTTCAATATTCAAGCCTTTGGTTCTGTAAATGATAATATAAATTATATTATGCGAATTTTATGGTTTTAGATTTGAGCCGCATTACAAGTAAAGCAAGTATTTCCATAATAAATGTAGTATCGACTAAATGACTAATAGTAAATTCTAGAACAACGTACAGTAATATGCCCACGAAGTTGATAATTATCACATTATAAACATATAATAAGATATAGGTAATTTGACAACTCAAAACATCATCATCTTTATTTTGGGAAATTGCGTCTATATGAGTTGTTTACATACTAAAGTCTACCCGTGCCAAGTGAGCGCTGATTTTCTAAGACTATAAATGTAAGGGAGTGTAAAAATGCCTATGAATTGATTAGTTGTGGTTTTCATGTGTCTTAATTATTCCCCTCTAGCATTATTGATTAAGTTCCAAAGTAAAGAAATGTAGCGTAATTTATATTATTACCTTATCCAAGAATATTGTAAATGATCAATGGTTTTCTTTATTATTTTCTTTTCTACCCTCTCGGATTTCAGAAACAAGAACAGATGGTGCACGTCGTTTCGGAACATAGTGTCTCCCAGATTATTCAGCACCATAAGTGCTAGAGTGTAAAACGTTATAAACCTAAATGTGCCATAGATAACTTTAGTTATTTCTAGTCACACACAAAAATATTTGTACAAACATTATTATGAATAATACGAAACAAACAAATAAAACCTACTGTTTAAGATTTTGACATACGCAATAGCAAAGCTCTTAAATTTGAGAAAAAGATAAAGTGAAAATGATTGGTACAGTCGAGTTTATTAATAGATTGGTAATATAATGGTAATATATAAGTGCCATTATACTAATGAATTCGATTGTACTTTTTAAATGATTTTTTTGGCAAAACGTTCACCCATAATCCAAATAAAATATTACAAGAATATTAAATTATCACCTGATATTGGTGATTCACTTACGTATATAAGTTAAATATAACATGATATTGACTAAAGAAAATGTAGATCTAGAGAACATAAACCCACGGGCATATAGAGACGTGTAATAGCAATGAGATACGCTACGTAGTAGTACGCTGTCACCTGTCGCCAACTTACCAAACAACAGTGCCAAGAAAGAATAGGATTAAACCGACTCCCAGATCTTCACGGTCGATTATAAATCTCCCAAAATTCTGCCTCAACATACCATTTTGTGCAAGATTTAGACTTTGAACAAAAATCTGAAATGTTAAAGTAACTCCATTTTATGCTATTGTTTTCTTTGGCATCAAACCTGCAGTCTATGCTTGATACTTGTTAAGAGAAACAATAATACACCGGTGAGGAATGTGGCCCAAATTTTATTTTGCAATCAATCTTTTAATTATTTATGAATCACGTTTTCTACTAAATTAATCACTCTAAAGTGAGGGACACTAGCAACCAAATAACAACAGCAACAGTTTTAGATATTCTTCTTTGTGTTGTAGGTATTTTAATAATTTTGATTATACACTTGTATAACCTTGCGAGTTTGCGACGGTGAATGTAAAAGCAACATACCAAATGTAAATGCTCTTTATTGAGATACTGGGGCAAGCTGTTAAAATGTGGCATCCAACATTTGTTTCGCTTTTCAACCCCCAATAATGCCATCTCGTCATCAAACACATAATTTACGCAGTTTACCATCAAGTAGTGACTTGCCCCGAATACGATAAGAATATTTATGACTTGCCATTTTACTATCTGAAAATGTAACAAAATGCATTGCGGTAACTTTCTAGGTTCAAGGGTCAGATTCATACGACTAAATTGTATACACGGTATATATATGTATACACGGTATAAATAAAGTTACATAAGTACCAAAAGGACCTTTTAATACCGTTACCTGCTACCTTAACATGAAGTCTTAAAGCGCGCCTCACTACACTGTACAGTGTAGTGAGGCGTCTCGCTTCCACAACAGAAAATGTCCTACTTTAAGATTTCATAGTAAAGGGGCTGTCATCAGACAAGCAAAGCAAAAATTAAGTAATAAATTAATACCCACCATAGTATAAGCAATATTCACCGTCGGAAGATCACCAATATATTCAAAATATGCAAAAACTATGTATATATGGGCAAATTTGCAGGTTGTATTTATAAGCAAACAAGTGTCAATGGAAATTCCTTTAGAGATATATCTTCGTAATACTTGGTACCAAGGCAAGGAACCAATAACATCCATTAAAAAACCTTTTGTAATATAATTAAGAAAACAGATTTTTCTGTCAGTAACCAATATGCCTCGTGTATCATAAAAGGCTAGCTGTAAGAAAAAACAAAAGAATTTTCAGAGAGGCTCAGAGTCACTCAACGAGCTATGGAGAGAACAATGCTCGGGGTATCTTTGCGCGACAGGATCTGGAATACGGAAATTCGCCAAAGAACTAGAGTCACCGACACAGCTCGTAGAATATGCAAGTTGAAGTGATAATGGGCAGGCCATATCGCTAGAAGAACCGATAACCGCTGGGGAAGAAAGGTTCTCAAGTGGCGACCACAAACCGGAAGACGCAGCGTTGGCAGGCCTCTTAGCAGGTGGACCGACGATATCGTCCGAATTGCAAGCAACCGGTGGATGCAATTAGCAAGCTGTCGTTCAGTGGGGCGTTCTAAGGGGGAGGCATTTGTTCAACAGTGGACGTCTTTCGGCTGATGAGGATAATGATGATGATGAATCTAATGTAAGTGACATTAGATTCATATCTGAGAAATTACGAAATACCCAAAACACCATTTACCAGCAGTTCGTATTTTCTTAAATACCCCTATATCCCTAGAAAGCGAATATGAAGAACAACCTATAATATTTTCCATAGTAAAATAAGAAGAAAAAATAGCGAATGTCTAAAAACGATCGTATAGGAATCGGACTTCCACTAGTAATTAGTTTACTTCGAAACGCTCTAAGGAAAATCCCTATTTAATATAATTAGTAATTACTAAAAAATAGGCCAATCTCCAAATAAAGACAAAATGAAGACTTACACATAATTTTATGATGATATCTACCCAAGCGATACAATCACAAAATGCACAGATCATCATAAATATCCACCTCCATACTGCTCCAATCCCACCTTAAAACAATAACCATAAATATAACGATTAATGACACATATTTTGTCCTAAACCAGGTATCTTTGAAAATAAAACTGCCTAGGTATATTTAACTTAACATAAATTAAGTCCATTCTCTTGAGAAGTCTTCAACAACAGAAACTTTTAGTTAAATACATACTCAAGTTATCTTACAGGCAATAAGGAATAAGAATAACATACCCATTAAGGATGCTGATATTATAGATATGCAAACAATTATGGCTCTAAACAACATCCAGGTTAGCATAAATCTGTAATATAACATTTTCATCAGTAGTAGCTAGCTGCGTACAAACATAAAAACCTACAGACTTTAAATTAATATTTTTTCAAAAATAACATTACCTACTACGAAAAGATAAACCGGATTGATGAACAAAGTTAAATTTAATTTTGGAAAACTTGCCCTTATACATTGATATAGGTAGAGGTTAGTTTACGGACCGCAAATAAGTTGTTATTTTTTATAGATGTAATGGTAATCCCACACTGCTGTTAAAAATGTTTACAAACATTGTTAACAAATTATAACAAATAAAACACCTTTATAATTTGTTCGAAAACTGCTGCTTAACGATTTTTTACGAACTGATCATTCTTAAAAACATTTAAACAACCATCAATGCCCAAATCCTTAAGATAGTCTTTTTAAAATGGCACTATATATTGCTCTAGCACCAAATGTTAAAAAAAAATTGTAAACATTTTCCATCAGTGTAGGAGCACTCAAAACATCAACCAATTCATAACAGAATTTAAGAAACTCCTAACATTTGTTAGACTTTGGATAACCTAACGATAGACCATAAGACTCTTTGTGATCGATCGAATCATATTGTAATAAATAAAAACTTTTAGTTTAAAATGTGCTTACCTAGAATTCGGATCTCCCCACAATTGACCTTGAAAGGGAAATGAACGATTGGGTTGAATGTCAAGATAGTCAGTATCTTCAGTCTGTATTGCCAACGACATTCTTTTACGTCTCTCCCTGAGTTTAGCTTGATACTAAAACGGATAAAAAGTTGATCATAATTATCGTAGTAATTGTAGAAAAATGTGTCTATAGAAATGAAGTATTGGATAGCGTCAGATTTTCTTTACGTAGAAAACGACATACACATACATCTTCTTGTTCGTCGAAATTCATGTCTTTAATCGAAAACAGGGTATTTACGAACTACACTGGATCGCAAAAAATCCGGGTCATTAATAAGCAATTCGTTGGGACTCGGTACTGATGTCTCACTGGATAGGCATACACGCGTGACCAAGCGACTGACTACTTTGTACTTTTACTAACACTAGGTTAAGAACATTGTTCCTAACAAATATGGACCAAGTCTGAAATAAACCAATCTATTATTATTTGTATCTCATTTTCTTTACTCGGGCTATCAACCATGCGGAAGATACCTAGACTTTTAAAAGGCTTATGTGGGGACACAGGTCCAACACGCAGAGGCCTGTTGAGAACTTTAATCATAAAGGGGACGGGACACCAGCTAGGGACACCACACAATTGCTCTATAACAGAACAGCCATGAAAAGTCCCCAGAAGGTGCGGGACTATTGAGAAAAATGGATACTAAAATAATTTGGTCTATTGTGTTGGGATGTTTCGTGTACTTAATAGTTTTTTTTAGTTTATTCTGAATAACAACGGTGTCTGCCTTTTACCATAAAATATGCAGTATATTAGCAGACGGTGACTCGCCACTCACTAGATGGGCCCCCTAAACAGTCGCCACTATAAGCAACAGGGAGCAACACTGATGTGAGCGGCTAGGGGTGTAGAGCGGTTTAGCCCCGGTTTCACCATCGCGCGTCTCGGACACTCGGAGCGGGCTTCCCCGCTATTACGCCATTAGACACTTCCACCCCCGAGCATATAACTCTGGCGACCCCTCTCTGACCAGCCAACTAAGGCAAGAAAGAGCTGAGAGTCCTGCGGCGCTCTTCGGTTTCCACTCCAGCTACTCATATCGGGAAACCGGAGATGAGTCCCTGCCGACTCTCAGGGGTATCAGGCACGTTGTGTCGCCACTCACAAACAGCTCGCCACAAGCTGCCCTGCGGTTTGTGTGCTTTTAGTACCCGTCCTTAATATATGTTTTACTACTTACGTCTTTGTGGTTCAGTACATGTTTATGGAACATTTCATCAAACTGTGGCCCAAACTCATTTCTACACAATTCCAAATAAAAATATTCTTTCCCATATCGTTTATAAATGTTATGAAAATCATTAATTGGTATATATAGAATCTGAAAAAAAATTATATATATAATTTATTCTTCTGTAGGTGTGTTTTCGATTTCGTAATTTTATATGTATATTTGAATCATCCTGTGGCAGTTGTTGGGCGACGGTAGTGACACAGGGTGGCTAACCGCACAGCCTACTTTCGATCCTGTACTACCTATTTATTATTATACACCCAATTTTTTTTGAGGATGGATGTATGTAACTCTTTAACGCAAAATGTACAGAAAGGATTGGATGAAACTTAAGGCTATAATTTACAACGATAGAAGATGCAAATTTAACGCGAGTGATACCACGTGGCAACGGCTATACATTCGTGTTCTGCGTTTGAGTGTGTACTAAAGTGCCTCAGAAGCTCCGTGGATACACTGGCCATAGTTTTGGACGATAATCAATCGAATCATCAATTGACGTAAAATGAAAATACTGGGTGCGCCCCATAAATAAGGATAGAAAATTGCAGATTTAAGCATAGTAATGTAAAGAAAGAAAGAGACTGACTCATTTGCAAAAAAAATGCCTGAATCATTTATAATAATCCCTACTAATATTATAAACGCGTTTGTTTATAAGTATGGATGGATGTTCGTATTCGGGGCGCAGCTAATTTATAATATTTATTTTCAGACGACTAAAGATGATTTCAATGAACTGATGCCATGATATAATAATAATAATAACAGCCTATAACTGTCCCACTGCAGGGCAAAGGCCTCTTCTTGTATAGAGAAGGATTGAGCATTGATCACCACGCTAGCTCACTACGAGTTGGCGATTTCAGATAATTAAATCCGCCGTCAGTAGTCTTAGAATAACTAAGAAAGTATTTATAACATTAAAAAAGTCACATTGATACCGGGTTTGAACCCGCAACCTTGTGCATACAAATCCGGTATGTTAACCACTACGCCACCACGACGTGTTATGAAATAATAGATAAAAAATAATATGGAATCACCACTAACTTCGCAATCTGTGTATGCTATGTAGTTTCTTACAGATACCTTGCCCATAAAGACTGAACTTGCTGACATCACATTATTTCCTGGTCCGATATATGCTGTCAGCAAGTCACCCTCCTCACTGTAATACTCAGTTTTTATATAACCCTGAAAAACGTTTTTTTTTAATGAATTGTGCAAAACGATTGATATGACATTTGCAAGGCGTTATGTATGTAACACACATAGGCTTATTATTTAATTACAATTAATAAATTACAAGTCAAGTAATTAAAAAAGACATGATTTCGTTGCTATGTTAAATATGTATGATAAATTACTATCAAGAAACACCTTTTTGATTGTCAATATTAAAAATTTAATTATTCCTTAACCTTACCTGAACAACCCAAGCAGCGTTTTTACACACATTTCCAAACATAAATAAATTAGAGGTTCTTGGCATTATTATAAATTTTGCTGCAAGAGCCATGTCTTTTATGAGCTTAGGATTAGCGTTCTTAAACGCCATAGATTCAGCAATGACTCTTTTTGCCACCTCGCCCTGAGCTTTCCAGTATATTTCGACGGGTTCTTCTTGGATTGAATTTGGATACATAACGTCTTCGCCCTTATAATGTTTCCAATGGCATATGAGGTATCTATTAATTCTTTTAAGCAGATCACCATGTATTTTATAAGTTTGATAATAATGCAGTATATCCAAAACAAATTTTTGATATTCTATAATATCTTTCTTTGTTAAATACACGTATGCTACAAATTTGCTTCTACAATATAAAAACACTATAAAGTTTAAGTACCATATTGCAAACCCAAAATAAATATCAATTAATGTTTCTGGAAGGTATTCCGAAAATGTCGTCTCAAATGCCCATAAAACAGATACGCCTGTCCAAGTTGGAACTGACTCACAATTAGAAGAAACATGCTTACTAGGACACAATCTATGTCCAAAGAAAAAACTCGACGTTATGGCTGTTATATACGAGTTCAAGTCGTACATAAGATGGCTGATAATTGTCGTATTGGCTATACTGATCAAAATAATGTTGCGATACACACCAACTCCAGGATCCTTATTTATTTCCAAATGTAAGTATTCTCCAAAGAAAAGTTTGTATACTTTTATTACTCTGTTAAATTGAAGAGTGTAAAAATACTCTGGGTGTCCTAATAGATTGGCTAAAGATTCAATCCAAATCGTTGATAATATATCCAACATGAACGTAAAACTCTTGAACCGTTCAAACAAAAGTGCATGAAAAGTAGTTGTGACGACGCCTTGATTTGTCATAGCCGTACAAAGAGATACACATATATCTGCAGCATAAATAGTATCGGAAAACATTGTAAAAAATATAAACCATTCGGGAATAGCAGGTTTAACTAAATTTACTGGATACAAAAAGAGAACAAGTACAAGATGGACAGTCATAATCCGATGCCATGCGAGACCGAAACTAGAATGTTGATTTAAAATCCATGGAAATTCAGAGTTAGTGAACATGGATTTTATCTGGAGTTCTATGTGAGTGCATAATACTAGTTGTCCTATATATTTTGAGCAGTGATATATCGTTTCTTCACCAGACACAGTGGACATCTTTTTAGATATAGTTATGCCCGGTATTTTATTCAAAATCTCAAGTATATTGGATATTTGCCACCAACGTCTTCTAATCCACGATATTCCTTCATCTACATTTCTATCTGAGCCTCTTATATATTGTTTATTTTTAAACAATATCTTTGCATGGTCTAATCTATTCTTTGCAGCTGTCATGACTTTCTTTCGATCTTGCCAATATTTATATAAACCTGTTATTATACTCAGGCGTTGGACGTAGTATACTTCACAGTAAGTGACGCATTGTACCATAACCTTTCTTTTTTTGTGAGGTATCAAGAAATTGATATCACCAAATATTGTTCCGCTCGTAACAGAAAGTATTGGAGTAACTCCATCATCAGCGGAAATAAATTGAACAATTCCCGATTTCAAGTAATATAAATTACTACCGGATTTATTAGTTGTAAAGAATTTTTCACCAGGCAATTTGTAAGTTATGACTGCATTATCCGTTATCCATCTTCGGAAAGGCTGCGAAGTCTGCCTTAATATTGAGCTGTGATAAAATAATGCCCAGAGCAAATCCTGGTTAACTTCGATTCGCAAATACCTTGGTAAGCTTTTAAATGCCTCGGGAGCATGAAATATACCTTTCCGCTTTCTCCATAACAGATCATAAAACATTTCAACTTTTTTATGTGCATTATTATAAGGGTTTCTTCTCTCAGTATCAGCAATAACTTTGGACGCGATTTTATGTGCGACACATATTCTACGAAGTCCTAAAGCAGCTTCGCCCAAAGTTTTTGGCACAATAACCCAATTTAATAATATATATCCAACCAGCACCAAAAAACTTATCAACAGAAATTCCAATATTGCGGAAGGTAGAATGCTATCTAAAAATACATTCAGAGAATATATAAGTACAAAGACACCTCCATATATGTAAGTACTAAATCCTACATCAGTTTCGTTGAGCTGAAAAAAAAACATTTATATTTACTTAACAGAACACCCACACTTAACTAGTTCTGAGGTCCCATATTATTATATGGAGCCAAGCCAACTGCCAACGTGCTGCTAGTGTGACGTAATGGTGCTTCCTCACCTACAGCATTCGAGTGGATTGTAACATTTCAGATTCGAATGTGAGCATTACCCTACAATACATGATATACATGACAGGCAAATGTTTGTCAAGTCTGGGGAGGCACCCTGACTTGACGTACATATTTTGCCTGTTATGTAACATTTCAGATTCGACTTTGTATCAAAATATTACACATTTTATTTAAGTATTGTAAATTGTGCACTGAAATGCTCGGTTCTCTTCCCTCACCAATGTAATGCTAGAATCTGTAACATTACACGATGCGCACTGTAATGCTCGTATCGTCTCCCGCACTAATGTACCTAATGTTCGCGTTTGTAACGTTACATTACACGCGAGTGCTGCAGGTAGGTAAGGGAGCACCTTAATAGAACTCAATAACACTTCGCCAAACTTTGCGACCACTAGGCCAACGAGACAATACCTAAACTTCATTAATTATCACAAAGCATGCGGGAAATATTATGTATTTTTTATACAGTAACAGCATTTGACTTCCAAATTCGAGCGAGTGCATGTGAGCGTGTATAAGTGTTATTATTATCGATTATTGCATCATCATTAATCATTTCGTCAATAAAATCTAACACCACCATCATCAGCCGGAAGACGTCCACTGTTGAACAAAGACCTCCCCCTTAGAACGCCACAATGAACGACATACGACACGATAATGTTCAAATTTGATTTCTTAAAAAGATGCCCAGATATAGGTATAATAAGGGCCAGCGCAGAGAAGAGGGATTTTTAAGACGCTTGAAAATAAACTATTGCTAAAAAATACATATAATTTATGTTTGAACATGACAAAAGCTGCATCGTCCGCGAGTCGAACGTGGCGCTCGCTTTACACTCAGTGTTGTCACTATTTTGATGACTCAAAACGTGTTCTTTGTTTTTTTAATCTTTATAATCTGAAAGTACGTACACAATTACAATAGATGAATGGCGAATGAAGAAAAAATGCATACACATCTTAAGCTAACCCAGAACGGTTTACTGGCGCAAGTTCGAGATTACCGAGGCTAAGACCGCGCGCGGATTATTCCTCTCGGTATGCGCTGACCCTTGAGGACAAGGGATACTCATGTAAAACAAGTTTAATAATAACGATATTTCATAACTATTACCTTATGAGAGACGTAAGCACGCCAATCGTAAAAGTTTTCATCGGACTCTAAACAGTTGGCACAGAAACCTTGTACAGTCAGCAGTATTAAGAAACAGATAACACAGTTTAGGAACAAAGTAAAAACAATTACAGAACCTATTAGTAACTGCATAAATGAATGTGTCCCTGTTAGTGAAAAAAATTGGGTTACTCTGTACATCCTGAAAAACAAAGTAACAAAAAACTTAGTTTAAAAAAATGCAACACTAACGAATTTTTCTTATCTGATAATTCATACTATACGTATTATGTAATATGGATTAACAACCACTTACACGAGGAATTCATTAAATGAGAGTAGGTTTGGCCATAGTTTAGTAGGTGGGCAGGGGCCAGACTGTACTAGGCGATAGAACGGAATGAGTGATAATATATCAAGCAGCAAAAATAGTGCAGACTTCGGTAAATGTTCTCGTCTAATAGCCTTGTCGTTGACTTGCCTAAAAAAGAAACAAATAGTAAAGTAGGTACATTAATAGAATATAATTATGAATACGATATGTGCAGTGAGGTTTTGTCAGTGACATGACTAAAATAATATCACTCCTGTATTCCCCAAAAGGGTAGGCAAAGGTGTTCAGTACCCCCATTTATGCTATGCTATACCTATTACTATCAACTGGGCACAAATCCTCACTCCGTACCGAAACTGAAAATGGAAAAACCCAATAACACTTTACCCAACCCGGAATTCGAACCCAGTATCTCATGTTTGGGCCACTATACCAACGAGGCTGACGAGAAAAAGCCACCAGTTTAGTTACCTGTGCACGATATGAAGAAATGTATCGATGCCGTAGAGAGAATCGCAGCCATACCGATAGAGATACTTTATAAATAATAGAACTGGGTGATTTTCCATCGCATCGCCGCAATACACTACTGGAAAAGCTGACTGTATTGGCCCCTGCAAAATGTATAGTTAAACGATAATTATGTTGCAAGTTACGGCTAAACCTTATTTCAAACTATATTTAATATTCACGTTTACTTATTTTAAAAAGTACAGCCGTATTGTAATACCTGTAATACCATACATACCACTTTAATTTGTTAGCCATTGTCCTTATGTATACGACATTATTAGCGAACATTATAATTAGGTAAACACATTGCACAAGGTTACAGAAAACGAAAAAGGCCAGCATAGAAAATTCATATTATGATAATTTATGATTCCATATAGTAGTCACAATTTGGTAACAAATAATAATATTACATCCGTACGTTCTATAAAATTTATTGAAATATTACATGAATTACTGGTAGTATATTAGCCCGGAAAACTTAAATTCATGCTATCTTATTTATATTAATATCATTAGTAAGTTTGGTACGTTCTTAATTGGACAACACTGAGTGTTTTGGATTAAAGCTGTGTATTCAAATAAATTTTGATGTGTAGTTCTGTACAGCGCAAATATGGTACTATCCTATCATGAGATTTACCTGACTTTGAATAGATACTTCGGCATTGCCACTGCCACACTTACCAGAATCGCTTTAACAAAAACGCTGCAAAGAACGAACATCCTGAAAACCGGATGGAACGGTAGAAAGATTAAGTTGCTCCATTCTATTTTGTCCTCGTCTACGGAAACATAAGTTTCCTTTGCAATTTTTACAGTTGAAACTCTGCTTGCCAAGTGCGATTTCACAGAAGCTTCACTTATCCGCATACTCATGATTACAATATATTTTAATTATATTGTATGAAAATAAGAAATAATCACTTCCGAATTAGCTTACTAGTTCTTGACAGCTATTTAGATACAGAATTTAAGAATGTGCGGGATGTTTCTTTGGTTTATGGTTTTTGTTTAAAGTTCTTATATGGAAATAATATTAATCTATTGTTAAATAACATATACAGTCTTTTCTAGTCTTGCCTGTTTCCCAAAACGTTATAATGAAAAATTACGTCTTATAAATCCAAGGTCTATTGATATAGGTATTATGTTTGCCACCGGTATCTTATACACATGTGGAAATTGTTAGTTGTGAAGGTTTTAAACACCAACAACAAAAAGTCTCTAGTAATTATACTTTCGTAAAAACGTCGCCCCACACTAGGAATTTCTCCTGTGTCGTGGGTGCGTTTCACAAACATGAAATATCACATACACAAACATCCAGACTCGGGACAAACATCTGTGGGAAAAGTTTTGCCCCGTGCGGGAATCGAACCCGCAACCTTTAGCGCAGCAGTCCAATCACTTAGCCACTGCGCTAATCAGGTCGTCAAGTAATTCTCCCTTAATGCGGCCGATAAACCTAACAACCATCCTTCATCCTTCCTTTAACAAACCATCAGAGCAGTATATTATTTTTTATCACTAAACATTTATTTCATTTAAGTATAATTTACATTCTACGACGATTATTATATTCATATATATAGTTATCAATATAATTACATAACAAACACACATAGCATAATTTATTAAATGTATAATACATATTATTATTTCATCTCTGCTCAATAATTTAATGCATTCCATAATAGTATATAGATGGACTTATAATAATACAGATCTTTATGGACCCTGTCCACAGCAAAATCAGAGAGACGATCTCCACTATTCAGTGAACTCATAAAAAAATGTTAAATGTTTTAGTATAGTTATAAAATTGTTATATATTAGTGAAGACTGAAGATGTTTTGATGAGGGACTTCCTTCAATTGTAACGTAATAATATAAATAATAATAAGCAATAAGCATTCCATTTCAAACACTGTTTAGGGCATAGATTTAAAATACCAAGTAGTACAAGAGAGTTAGAGTAGACAACTATGTCTATTTCAAATACCATTCCGACGGAGAAGAATGGCCGTAACACATAAAAGTTACTTTTAAAACTCTTCTTATGTATTATATAACTTATTTTAAGCATTAAATTATTTAACTACGATGTACACAAACTAACTAAGGCGCACTTCTTTAAAGTAAAACAAAGCCCACCACGAGATGAAATGAGGTTGCCGAGAGTGATTTGCAAATGCTTCTACGAAACAGTACATACTGTATAATGAGTGCTAATGCTCCATCCATTTAATTAGGATAATGCGTGCTCGCTTTTGATGGATATGCTTCGCGAACGTAGATCTTTTTGAATTTGCTCCGTTAACATGAATATGTGTTTTTGAAGCCTGGTTTTATAACTACGAGGTGGTTACACTGATTTAAGAGTTTAGAATTTACAACGAGAAAATTATTTAAGAGCAACATTACTGTGTCTTTTATTTTGTTTTGTATTTTACTTATCATAGTACTATCTTGTCGGCATTGTTCACTGGGCAGCAATTTCATATGCGCTTATTCAACAACTGCGTCTAACAACACCTCGTGCACCTGCAACAGTTCAGGTGTATTCAATATCAATTTTACCAGCTTCGCTACATCTTTTATTCTCAGCCTTGTATCTCCAGGAACAGTTTCTGATAAACTTTCAATGCTTCCACAAGCGATATTAGTTACTTTTATATTAGCCTTCAAATAACGGAATTCATGTCTCAAAATCTCGTTGACCGATGTAATAGCTGCTTTTGCAGCTATAAATACGGATTTTTTGGACTCTACGGGAATCTGGTAAGCACATAAATCATTAATGTTTATAATGTGTCCTCTTGTCCTTCTTTCAATCATAGTTCCGGCTGCCAACCTTGTGCAAGCAACTAAAGCGTAAATGTTTATGTCAACGATATCTCTGAAGTCTTTTAAATCTCCGGTGCTAACCAGACAATCGGTATTACAATAGGCATTGTTAATCAGTACATCCACTCCTCCGTAGATGTCTTTGATTTTCTCAAACGTATTTTCCAGTTGATTGATGTCGGTTATGTCACAATCATATAATACTATATTACCAGTGTTTTTATTGGCAACCACAGGTTTTAATTTCTCCGTAACTTTTTCCAAATTATGTTGGTGTCTGTTAAAGCCAATAATATTCATACCAGCCTTAGCTAGTTGTTCCATAATGGTGAAACCGACTTCGTCTCCGCAATCCGTGATAACCGCCACCTTGCTTATCCAGCACTGCATTTTGCGCAATGAATATTGTACCCGACCTGCGTTTAAAGTAATAATACCCCTCTGAATATTTTTACCATTCTTTATAAAACATAAGTTGGCTCTGCAGGTCGGACATTTAATACGTTATCTGGTAATAAACGCACATTATTCAGATTGGTTGTTTGGATAACATAACGAGTATTTAATGTGTGATGGAAAATATTTTCATTCGTTCCTTTAAAAAAACTTGATACCTATACTCCTTTTTCTTGTTAAAAATAATACTAGTTACTTGTAGTTGTTATATTGTGTTGTTAGGCGTAACTTACGTGGATTTTGTAATAAAAAACAAATGTTATAAATGTGAAGGAGTCCCTGTTGCTTTGTTCTACTTTCATACAACAATAATTAGATGTTAATTGGGAATTGATAATTGAGGTAGGTGTGATGGAATTACTCCTCAAGCCCCGACGCAAAAGGAGGAGTCTTATAAGTTTGACATATTTGTCTGTCTGTGGCATCGTAGCTCCTAAACGAATGGATCGTTTATGATGCGGTTTTTGTTTGAAAGCTGACGTGATCGAGATGGTTCTTAACTATAATTATAATGAGTGTTCAAGTGTTTGACATTTAGAGATTTTCTGAGCCGGACTGTCGGGGTTTAGAAACATACAGTTTTATATTCTATGCCTCTCAAATGGCTGTTAAAGACTAACAATTTAATAGCAACAATAGATAAATTAAAAAAAATCTATATTTGTTACTAGAATTACATCTGTTAAGATAATTCACCTTAAGTCACCAGCATTATGTTAACTCGATACATAATAATAAATTAATAAAACACAATATAAAAAAATGTATATAGTTATTAATATTATAAGAAAGAAATATCAAATAAGGAATCTAAGGTACATTCTATCCTAGTAGGATATTTCTCGTGATTTTAACAGACAGGCAGTTCTTTCATGAAGAATACTCAAATGTATGTATTTAACTGCATCAAGTTAATCTGTTGGAAAATAGTTAAGAACGAGCTAGCTAATGTTACAATAATATTTTAATATGAGATTTTAATAAACTTCATGCAATGCATGAAAAATAACTTCATTCACTTGAATTCCTCGAGGAGCTGCTAAAATCATGAGAACAACATTGGACACATCCTTAGTAGACAAATGAGGATTCTTATTGAAAAAATCTTCATTTAAAAATTCAATGCCGGCTGTTTTAAATATACCTGTCCGTACAATCCCTGGAGATACACTGGTTACTTTTATCTTACGATTAAGCCATTTAAACTCATTCTTCAAAAGAGTGTTCAAAACTGTCATCGTCCTCTTTGATGCAATATACAAATTGATTTTTGGTTCAGCAAATGGAGGCATATAGTGTCCACAAATACTATTGATGTTAATGATTTGTCCGGTAATATTTCGTTTAACCATAGATTCTATAGCAAAACGTGTGCATGTTATCAAACCGTAAATGTTAGTGTCTATAATTTCTTTAAAATCCAGTATATTCCCAGTGCATATTAATCCATCCTTGCCTATAGCAGCATTATTTATCAATACGTCAACGCCACCATAGATAGCTACTATGCCCTCAAATGCATTTTTAATATCTTCGCCTTTGGAGATATCACATTGGCAAGGTATTAACTGTCCATCAATACTGCCCCAACTATTCATTTTGTTAAGCATTTCATTCACTCTTGCTTGTGTTGGTTCGAAGCCAATGACTGTCATTCCTATCTTCACAAGATCTTCAGAAATTTGAGCTCCTATTCCGTGTGCAGCACCAGTTACTATAGCAACCTTATTTTTCCAGTACTCCATGTTGAAATTTCAGTTGAAAACAATATTCTTAAGATTATAATTTATAAGCTGTAATTGAAGTGATGTTTTATACGTCTTCCAACTAGGTAGTATTCCGTTGGATGCCGTGAAATATACCAAACAATTTATATTTGTATCGTCACAAATTACACAGATTACAATGGTACATTACGCCATATCATGATGTATCTTATACTGATAACATTTAAACTGTATGTTAGCGTGACTATACTTAGAATAACAACAGATTGAATCAGTTCCCAGTTCTGTTCGATTTAATTGACAATTTTAAAACCCATTAGAAAACATCCAATCAATGTTTGTTTAAGTTTTTTGCTATAGGCATGCATGTTACTTATTTAGTTTTCGTATATTTTTGTTATTGTGCGCACAACCTTACATCATACTTTACTAACGGAATATTGCATAGGTACTACTCCTTGCTTAAGCCCGTGTCTCGCAATTAAGTTCGCAGTTTGACTAATTCAATTTCATGACATGCATAAAGTAATTCGTTTACATTACTAACTTAACAATATCATAATAAATTGTATATGCTTATAAATAGAGATGTCATGCTATGCTGCCCATTCATAATATTAATATGGATTAAAAATCTAAATACGAAAAGATTTTACGATAAATGAAGGGTATTGATAAATAGAAACTCATTTCCATTAGGCAATAGACAAGTATGTATTCACCTGTATTACACATTCAGTGTAATGGAACGAACATGAGTCTATTTGCGCATTGGATGGAAGCGCGGGAAATAGCCCACTCTCCCACAGGTTATTGGATCTAATCTTTTGACCTCGGCTGATGTTACAGTGTTTATATAAATTATTCTGAATATTGTGCGATGTACGAGTAGATCACAATGAATATACTATAGGTATAAAAAATGCTGAGTGATGATTCATGGTAAAAGGAAATTTTTCTTTCCATATTCCATATTATCTATGTTGTTGGTACACATTTGTGTAATCTATGTAAGTAGGAAGGTACTATACTTATAATCGTAGAATACTTAGATACTTATTATTAGGTATCTTAAAACGTGATAACTTAACACAGTTTTTATGTTGTGTCTTTTGTTTCTGCATGTCAAAAGCAATAACAAGTAAATAACACAGATTGTGACAATATCACTAAAGAACATTTTGAAAAAAATAAATGCCGTTATCTATCAGCAATTTTATCAAAATCAGTATTAGCGTCACTCTCAATGCGCCATTGTTCATACAACATCGTTTAGAGCTCAATCTCTAGATCGACGTAAAATAAATTGATCGCGATTTATCGTCATTTTTTGCGAGCTATAGAATTTTCCCAATCAGTTCGGAGCTCCATTATGCCATACGGGTAATACGGGACGAGCGTGAACGTATTACGACGGTGAATAGATGCACTTGGAGGAAATAGAGCGATCTCTCATGGCTGATTGGTTGCGACTCGCAAGGATTTTGTGATATTTACACGCTCAGGTTTTCAGATAACATTTAACTTGAAATCTATTGAAGTGAGCGCCAGGTGAGCCGCTTTAATTGAAGGCTTTGATACTTGACTGGTTGTAATATTATAAATAGTAGGAGTACAGAGTAAGACTTGATCAGATTGTCTTTTAAAATACATAATCATGTAAAAGTAATCACTTTCAAAATGTTCAGAGTCAGAAGCCGTTGTTTGTCGAGATGGTATTTACTCTAGTATTGCCAGCATCTGAGGTTTCACATTTTTGACAACTGTGCTATTAGGTACAACTGATTACTGATATTATTTATTGGCCTTTAATTATTCAATGCCACAACTATGACAGCTGTTATTTACTTGATAAACTCTTCAAACAAGGCACCTACAATTTAAACGCGTACTACGACAGTAAAAACATTCGTACCACCCCCATCTACGATGAAGTAGTCAGCCGCTATAAAAGTAATAACGGCTGGTGAATTGGCCGCAAACAGTAATGAACACTGACCGCAATAAGTGCGGTCCTCCTGCATTGCCGACCTTACTTTAATTTGAACCGACAATGTTATCAAATGTGATACTCTTACGCTCGTAAAGTAAGTAATTTGGTTTATTGTAATTGGAACTAGAGGAAAAACGATTGTGTTACCTACTATAGTAGATTTATCTAATAACTAAGGAGACGGCGCGCGGCGAGTTGTATTAGCAACAAAATTATGTTTACTCATTGAACAGAAATGTTTAAACTTTATTCTTTCTCGTAGTGTGTTAATTTCGTATTAGTACCTCTTTGTCGCGCATTGTAGCGTAGTAACTTAACTTATATGTGCTATCAGCGCGTTCATTTTTAAACACTTAACAAATAATTTTAATGCGCTTAGTTTTATTTCAATGCATTTAATATTTATAGCCGTATCTATTGTCTTACCTTGATTTTTAGTAGCTCTCTACATTAGGTATAATATGGTCTTATTCTAGCGCTGAAAATTACAATTAAAGTAATTAAATGGTTTTCGAAGACTTTTGTTTACCATTGAGTAGTTTCTTTGAATACAAGCACTGCTTTCAATACGAGTATTTACCTGCTCGAAGTTTCTTCCAAAAACCAATTTAGGTTTTTCGAACTTCTCCTTAGAAAGTTTCGTATGAAACAGAAACATGTGGAGTCTTAACTACCACTTTGCCAAAACTAAAAACTGCAACATTACTACCTTCTTATTTTTGAAACAAAAGTATTAACAAAGTTTATGCCTAACTTTCTCCTATAAACTTACAAGTATCATCTAGTACTCCCTAAAAATTCTCTCCTCTTTATACATGACATTACAGTAACAGCCTCCGTCGCTTATATTAGAATAAGGCAGTAGGGACGTAAACATACGATGTTCGATATATGCAATCATAAATCAGGTCCGAAGTCCGTCCTGCCGATACCCACGATACCGTTCCATTGTATAAACAATGTAAGTCAAAAGATTCGGAATTTATTACATTGGGTCCACTTTATTGGTTCAATTGTTTTGTTTGTGGTGATGCTTCCGTAACATTTTTCGTACCTTTCTGCCTTCTATTACAAGATATAGGTATAGGAAACGCCTGTTTGAATGAACACGTACATCAGAGAAATATATTTGTATAAATTTACTCGCCACTAGTTAAGTTAGTATGGGAAATTCTGCTGGAAAAAATATGCATTGAATATTTAATTTGCTGAAACTAACAATGATTCCAAAAAATCACCTAAGATCAGTGAAACAATAAATAACTGAGTAGTTCCTATTCAAACGGCAAATATATTTCACAATCAAGCAGAACAACAGTGTTCGCACGTCACGAAATCATTTTCAGTTATAATTTAACAAACATTGGAAACAGGGATTTTGCACGGATTAATGGAAATTGTTTCATATCGCTGACGATTCTCATAGGCTATCATATTACATTGATTTGTGCGTTTAATTATCTAGCACTATATTGCTGATTACTGGCACATCACAGTCTATGCATTGATACTATAATTCGAATAATCCAATCATAACTTCAATTAATTAATTAATTGCCTCGTTGGTCTAGTGGCTGCTAAGCGCGACTGCTGAGCACGAGGTCCTGGGTTCGAATCCCGGGTCGGGCAAAGTGTTACTGGGTTTTTCCATTAGGTAATTCTCAGTAACAGCACGGAGTCTGGATTTGTGCCCGGTTGATGGCAATAGGCTCGCCCCCTATTACATTGGGCCCTAAAACATAACTGGCGAAATGTGGGTGTACTATACATATGTGCACCTCTGCCTACCCCTTCGGGGTATACAGGCGTGATGTTATGTTTATGTGTTTAATTAATTAGTTCATAATTAAATAAAAGGTCGTATTGCATTCCTAAAATAACAAAATGTGTTTAAAATTATGCATGCATGTCTCTTAGTTTTCTGCACTTCATAATAACGGTCTTGTATCCTATCCTATTCTAAGGAAGTCCTACTGCTACAGCTCTTCAGAACTTATTTACTATATATTCCGGTTATACTCACGGGTGTATTCGGGAATGCCCGACTAGTTTCATGAGCTGGTTACGCGGCAGAGTCGCGAGCCGAACTCTTTAATCTGACGGACCGAGAACGCATAGTCTAAACCGGTAGAATTTATTTCGTGGGGAATTCAAAATTAAGAGCAACACCCGGGATGGAAAATGGGTAAAAGTTGTATTGTAAACATCAGTATTTTTTCATTCTTATACATTTTTTCTTTTAATTTATATTTGAAAAGATAATAATATAGTAGGTTTGTTAGAAACAGTCTATCCTAGCAACAATTTAGAAAATAATACATATAACTATGACTGAATAAGTCGACTGTTGAACTTCGTAGCAATCGCCTAATTTAACATAAGTGGACATTAGCAACGTCTAACTTAAATTTGCTTGCGAATTTCTACAATTTGTAGTTCTCCGTTAATTAGTGTTGCCTAGATGAGTTCAGGTTATGGTACCACCTACATAGTTTAACACTGATTATATCCGAGGCGCGAAGGGACTCACCGCAAGGGCGGGTCAAAACTTGTCTGGACCTGTTTAATTGCTTCTCCTTGCCCATTTCCATTACGACTGATGTTAGTCCAACGCTCTTTGTAGTTTTAAATACTTATTAAGGTTTAATGATTATGGGAGACCAGACATTTAGACGTACCTAATAGCAATTTTAAAGTATTGTTATAGTCGCATACATAGGTACTCTTAGTATAGAACTTCAATATAAGATAAAATTTTATGTTTTGTAAATTGAACATTTTTTATCATTGGATTAACTGCATTACTAACTGCGAATTGGAACATATTCGGTTTTGGGTTGGGTTAGCTGGGCATTTTCCGCACTTAGCCACTTTGGTGGGCAATTGTGCGTGAAAAAAAATTCTCTTTTTTATTCCAAACATCCCAGATCATCCCAGAAAGCGAGCAGCCTTTTCAGGTTGCTACAAGCCTCCGGTAGTAACGCTGGACCTTTGCGGATTCGGGCCCATTGATCGGCCACACTGCCGCACTCTAGGAGTACGTGATGTGGTCTTTCTTCCGCCTCCATGCAGCCTCTGCATAGGGGGTTGTCCGTCACACTTATTGTGAATAGGTGTTTATTTAGGGGGCAGTGTCCTGTAATTGTACCCTATACAATTGAAACATATATCCCAAAAATTAATTGTAGAGCTTTTTAGGCCTCACCTATAAGTATCATTAAGCGATAGTGAACTGTTGGGGCATCGTAAAGTACGGTTAAGACCTTGTTGACACAGAACCAATGAGCGGACAGTCCAAACAGGCCCGCCATGGCCGCCACAAATGTTAAATGTAACGAACACCCGTTTAAATAAATATTTAATTTTAACTTCTGGTTGAAACAGCTACGTTTAAAACGAAACTTTAATCATTTTATTCAAAGCGTTGAATAGTATATAAAGACATAGAAATATTTAACAATGAGATCACGTTCTAACAAAACTCTTTACAATACATAACATCACTCCTGTATTCTAATATAGTACACCCATATTTCGCCAGTTATGTTTTAAGGTCCCAATGTGATAGGGGGCGAGCCTATTGCACACTAACCGGGTACAAATCCAGACTCCGTGTTGCTACTGAGAATGACCTAATGGAAAACCCCAGTAACACTTTGCCTGACCCGGGATTCGAACCCAGGACCTCGCGCTCAGCAGTCGCGCTTAGCAACCACTAGACCAACGAGGCAGTCAAAGTCAACAAAACTCGTTATTTTAAGAAATATTTGTTTTAAATGGGATAAAATACTTAATAATTATTTGATTTTACTATAAATTGCGCTTAAATACAGACATACATATCTACAGACTCTGATTGGTTTTTTAAGCTAATGTTTTGTAATATAAAATTACTCTACAGATAGTAAGTTTAATTTTACTGGATTTATGCACCGCTGCGAAAAAGACACAATTTACTTGCTTTTCAACTTCCTACAAGCTTACCTCGCGTCGGCTTTACCGGTATTTCAATAAAGCTTTAACGTTCAGAGAATGCTGAGCAACAATAAAACTATGTAGTAAAAATATCACTATTTCCCTCTACAATAACTACAAAATAAAGTTTATTTTTCGTTTATCTTTATCTTATTGCTAAATCATCAAGCATATTATTGTATTTATGTATACTTAGTAGTTAAGTAATGTTTAGGTCCGTTTGGGTCCTAAATGTAATTTACTTAAAGCCACCTGCTAATTGTCAATGTTCGAAGTTTCCATTACCTACGTCATTTTTATAAATAAATAGAACTAGAACTATAGATTCTATAGATATACCTAAGACTATGAACATGAATACAGTGAACTTCTCCTAAAGATAACTAAAATCTTAGTTAATCACTCTCGGGGTACCTGTAATACACCGTAAAACGATCTCTAGATCCTTTATTAACTTTTAATGGTCGTCCATTTCGCTAAAATTAATATGCAATTTGCATTTTAATCGACTGTTAAAAGGAAAATCTTAATTTTAGACAAGATGAAGTTCTTAGGTTGATAATTACATTTTCTACTCGTACAAATTGTTTCTGGTGAATGGGTTCGAGTTGAATAGTTGCGTAATGTTGAGTAATTGACTACGTTTAGTTTTGTGCCCAGTAAGCAATTAGTATGTAACCCAAAATATTGGTTAAAACGCCGAATCGTTTTTGTTTTTGTATAATTATGTAAATCTATACAATATTTCTCGGTTATGTAATATAAATAATTTTCATGCGACTACAACGCACATGAGGTTAATGATCGGGATGTAAAAGAAATAGAATTTTCGTTCGCCTGCAATTTACACGAGAATTAATTAATAGACGCCAATATAAATTCTTTTTGGTACCTACAATAGTTGCCTATAACACTACCATTATTTTATGAGTATTACATACATTTTAACGCATTTTACTAAATACATGTAACTTGAAATTTGTATGAACATGTAAGTGCGCAAAGACCGTAAAAGAATCCTAAGGACTCTTCGAAACAACATAATATTGATACTCTTACCTATTGGTAATCAATACCCATTTACTCACAAATCCTTTTTCTTGGTTAATCTGACAAAACTTTCCCTTTCCAATGGGGTCCTGTAAAACAACTAAGTCATAAAATGGAGCTCTAGAAATAACTTTAAATTCATAGGTGCGAGTAGATAGGTATCTTTGTTTTACGATCATGTCGCAAGGTGGTACTTAAGGTGTCGTAACTTGGCAGGTGCAAATTGCGACTGAATATGATTTACTGAACGGCACCTCTGGTACTTTAGAGACTTACATATATTTCTCACTATGATTAATCTCAATATGATATTATGATTGTATGATGAGTAGTGGAATACGGTTTTAAATACAAAATTAAAGAAGGAGTTAAGGAATAATTGTTATGAATTTAATTTAAGCAAATCATTTATTATAACAAACAGAAGTAAGATAAGTATGCAACGGCTATTCAAAACTGGTTATTTCCATAATCTTTGCAGAGCCGTGTGACGTGATGCGAGGCGACCGCAGCACGACGAGGCAACATGGCGACGTCATCACCTGTTGCCAGCCGCACGCTGAAGGCTTGCAGTCTACACGTGCCGGCCATCATCCTACCAATAACCCTGTGGAACATTCATCCATCTCAACAATTCTCAACAACATACCCTCAACTCAAGAACAAGCTTGATTAGCATTGTTATATACCAATACTAATATTATTTATTAAAAAATGTATTTGACAAGCTCTACCTGATAGTAGCAGATGGTTTAAGTTCTGGTAAAAGAAAATCTATCTCGTAGTAAACGACCTGCATGGCAGGTCCGTTATCATCTCTGATAACCAAGTTTTTGGCGCAAGCTTCTCCAGGTCGTACACTCACACATTTCGCTGAAAAATAGTTATTCTTTTGAGCTTAAATAGCAAGAGCCGGTAATATAATTATTATTAACAGTAAAACAATAAGCAAAGCGTAAGAAAAATAACGTTGAACGGACAATTTGCCCCTATCATTATATATTTTTTTTACAATCTAACGACTTTAATAATTATTATTAAACAACAGAGTAACTCACATTGTCCATACGTTCCATTCTGATTTTTATTGCTAACATGACATTAAGTACAAAAGCAAAATAAACATTTCCCATCAATCAATCTTACCTACGATTTCGTAAAATACAAAAACGCCTATGTCCTGCAAAGCCTTGTGCCATTTAAGCACCTTTTCCACCGGACCGGAAAACGCTCTCGGACCGCTTTTGTGAAGCGCCTGAATGCGAACATTTATTATTATAACATCGCCACATTCTGTAGATATGCGATCATAAGCTATTTACGAGTGGAAAATATTGTACGGAGCTATGGGTCTTCATGTAGGTATTTTATACGATGGTAAAAATAGAGATACAGTGTAATGGAACGAAGTTGCACATTGATAACATCTTTAACTTAAACAGAATATGAAACTAGCCTAGCATGTTATGTTTATGTTTTAAACTCATAACTTTTAGTGACCCGCCACCACTTATCCCGATCCATTAGTACCTAATTCATGTGCTAGGAAAAAACTCGTTACGAAGAACGCATTTACAGAGAACAGACTACTCACGTGTAATAATTTGCTATAATTTAATTGGATCCTCTTTAATTTAGAATTAATTTAATGGGATCTTCAAATGTGCGAATATATCATAATATGTATATCTCTTATTTAAATGTACACAAACGGAACGTAACGCGAACACGAAACACGAAAACAGAATATACGGAAATGATTTAAGAAAAAACACAAGGCAAAGGAAATGGCGTACCCTACTTATCTCTTTGCTGGGCAAAATCGAAAGGCCTAAAGGAATGTTCAAGAAATCACTTTTTTCAAAGACAAAGGCACGGATATTGCATCGGCCGCGCGCACCGGCACACTTCCCGCAATGAACTTCACTTTATTTACTTAGAAAAATCAATGGTAAGAATTTATTTATTGGCTTAGACCACGACTTTAGAAATATTATTGTGGCTGAACTGACGTAGTTATTATAATATGCATTACTTCAAATTATTTCTAATAAATGAAATTGAAGTGTACCAAACTGGAATCTCAAAAGATATTTGAGAGAACCTAAAAACTTTCACTACTTAAATCTTTTTATAACATCGAATTAAATATTGTAGAACTTAGAACACGTTTAATCCAAATGCGATGGCACTGTTCCCGGGACGCTACCCTCTCAGGCCTTCAGGGCCATATAGATGACAAAGGAGAAAAATGACCGCAGTTACTTTTATTACAAGCAATTTCTTTAAGTTTTCATTTTTATGAGTCAAGTCGGTATGGTTTTTGATGAAGGCTGTCTGTCACACTGGCCTTTTGATATGGGTAAACCGTAAACGTTGAGAACGGTTGCAGATATAATTAAATTTGTTGTGTGGATCTCTCTTGTAGTAGTTGATGAGTAATGTGTGTTGTACACAGTACGGGTGATAATTTTTATTAGGTAGATACTACTCAGGGAGCAAGAAGAAAGCCTCCACGAAAATTAACCAGTAGTGCTATTCTGTAACAACATTTTCGTGTCTCGACAGCGGATTCCGCGGTGAGATATCAAATTCATATTCTCTAAATCTCGACAGCGCCGGTGGCGCCACACTTGCGAGTGTGGCGTCGAGACGAACCGTGTTGCGTGAGAATTTTGACATTATTAGTATGAATTTGGTATTCTGAAAGGGGATTTACCACTTCACTCATCGAAACTCGACACTTCGAACAACGAATCCACTTGTCATTTTTAAGGTGGCCTAGGAGGCTATCGAGATTGGGAGTGAGTTCATTTTAACTCATTATTTCAAGGTAAATAAGTGTGTAACAGTATTAAAAATTAGCATAAAACATTTAATTAAAATTATAAAGTATGGCTCGTTGTTTTTTAGAGAGTTTATTAGAATAAGCTTATTTCATAGATTATATGTGATAGTCGTCGTCAAGTTGGTAAAATTTGCAAATTTCAAATAGGTAATAGACAAAGATTTTGTTGAAAATTATCTTTTGTCTGAAGAATTGATAGATCATAATGTATATGTGTTACATGACATTAAACGTCTTAGAGGGTATTAATTTATTACGGAAGACTATTTATGCCCGTTTTTGAGCTCCTATAGGTATATGAATAACGCCTAATAAAGTAAAATAAAATCACGCCTGTTTCCTAAGGGAAACGTGACTTTATGTATGTATGTATATAAGACTAAATAAGAATAGGCCGACCTCTTCCCCTCGTCGTTAATATTTATTACTTAAGAATTTAAAGGAAGGTATGAATACACGTTTAGTTTATTGTATTTGTGGTAGTAATAAACTTTGGTTTGATTGCGCATTTTTGTGATCCTACTACGTAAGAACTATCAAGACCCCTCCCACCCCCTTGTAAGAAAAAATAAGACATAGTCGACACCCCTCTTAAATTACCTGACGTAATAAACAAATCGCCCCTCATGAAAAATCCACGCCGGCGAGGTCGCGGATTGTCTATCAAAACTTCTGTCTTTCTAGTTTTAAAGCGTAATGCACCCTTCTTCTTAACAACACTTGTTTATCGGCCCAATACTAAAACAATTTCATACATTAAAGCTATGTAGAATGACTATACCTAAAAGTAATTGTTAACAAGATTACAAACTTTAGTCCATTGTTTCCATGTTTTAACTGCCTCCTAAACCATTGAGTTGAAGCGCCAGTTTCTCCGAGCGTTTACGGGCTATGTCTCTTGCACTAAGAACTTTTGAAAAACCTTTCCCAAGGCTAGGATTCACCTCCAAACAAATTTGTACGCCGTGTATTTGGGCTGTTAAAGTGAGAGCCGTTCTTTCTATAGGGTTATAATTTAAACAAAACAATTACAGTAGGGACTGGTTACACTAAGACTAAGTATCAAAGAAACTAATATCAATAACAAATGTTTATACTTAATTCATACTTTCATTCGGTATTATATTAATTAGAACACTAAAACAAACTTTTATTTAACCTAAAAGCAATCTCACTTCTAAACGTCAATCGATTTGTAAACAAACTTAAACTACTTTTGTTCGAGGCACGAATCTCAAAACATACAGCCAAACTGAATGCGTTTTTCTTTATTTTAACAAAAATAAATATAAATTTAACAAATATCGCACATTTAATGCATTTATGCAATATATATACCGAATTTGTGGAAAGTTTATGCACCTATTTTAAAATAAAGTCTTATGAAAAGAATATCGATAAAACGAACATGGCTCTAGTTTATTACTCTATGATTCGACACTCACTTCACATCGCAAGTGCGTACCAAATGTTTACAGAATCCTAAAACAAGGTCAAGTCAGTTTGCTTTCGAAGTGAGCTTTGTCACTCAGGTGAATCTCGATATCGAAATGGTTTTTTACAGAATAGCACTACAGGTACCTAGATATCCAACGCACCCTGGACTGCCCTCGCTACTATTCTTGATAAATGACCGTCTCTATACCACGCCATATAAACTATTATCATGTGACACTTGGCTCTTGCCGGCTGACACGAAGTAGACACAGCAACAAAAATAAAAAGCAAATATATTGAGGATCTTCGAATTAAAGTGGTATAATCTTTGTTTAAAACATTCGATTTTACCGGAACTAAATAATACCTGGCTACGTAAGATTTTTTGTTTCATTTTAAACTTTACTAAAAACGCTGTACACACGCATTGTTTTCTACGGACATTATATTTGCGTATTTTTAAAAGCATTTGATAAGTATTCACTCAGATTACACCACTGTGTAATAGGAGAACACACTAGTGGGTAGGTACACTGAGTGCTTAAGTTATGAGATTGATATTTGAGGTTTGATGAAATGAGGTGAGATATTTGGGTAACGGTTATAAACTAGTGTAAAGTTATGTAATCCAACTGCCACGAATGAATTATAAATGCGAGATTAAATACAGGTACGGGCAGAGTGGTATATAATACACTTGGGAAGGTATGCTAATATAACTGAGTGGTAGTTAAAAGGGGACGATAATTTGAACTCAAACATTATGAAGTGAGCGAATTATGAAAATGAGTAGGCAGGATTATTTTCCTTTCTTTGTGGAAAGGTTGTCGAAATGTAGCAAAGTTTGTTATTCATTATTTATTCTGGAGCGCGTATTTAACGTTTGAATTCTTACCTTTAGTTTATCCATCCTTGATATGACCTGAATCTGTGGTTCCTTCCTCTTTATGTCGGTGTCCGATGATGATGTTTTAGGCATAACTAAAAACCAATAGTTAATTTAATAGATGTTATTTCCTAAACCTTTCAGTAAAATAATAGTTAGATAATTTAATTAATTTACCGAAGAGCCATATAGTAATATACTACATGGCCATATACTAACCTAACCATTGCGGGGCTTTAATTTTTTTTTTACATTTAAGTTTCGTCTGTGCGTAGTTTCTACACTATTCTAGAAGTTCAATATTTTTTGCATAATGTCCAGTAGGTAGATATAGCACATACGTATGCACACAAAGTGCGTACACACAGGTCTTTAATTAAATCACGTTCTTACGTTGATAGGGGAGACTTTTAGAACTCACAACCCATTGGGGGCGCAACTTGAAACGCGTATCCTGCCAAGTATCGCGAAGTTTCCCTTTAGAACTTAGTTCTCTCGAAAATACAGAGTAATGAGCTTGTTAGACCGAGTTACGGGGCTTTAGCGCAGGTCGCCCACGATACTTTTACGTTTGACAGCGAACAATTTGCGGGTTGGTAACTTTATTTTATGCATCTGTTTTGTTTAGCCATCTTTAATTGTAGTCAACTTTGTTCCTGCTCTTTTGTTATGAGAAAATTGAAGGTATATAAACAAGCATCAATAAGCATGTCGGCGCCATGTCGGCGCACGTCAGAATGTCATTGTCAAGAGTGACAGATTGCCAACGTCACTCGACGTCAGAATGTCATTGTCAAGAGTGACAGATTGCCAACGTCACTCGACGTCAGAATGTCATTGTCAAGAGTGACAGATTGCCAACGTCACTCTAGCGGAGCGTCGAGGCAATGGTAGCGGGGCGGCCATCTTAGAGGGCACTCTTTGATGAGCGGTCGCCAGCGCACCACGTTTTCGACGAATCGCTATCCATCGCCTTAAACCTAGTATATTAACGTGATTAGTGCTGAACAGAGTAATTTTGTGATTATCATTTACGCAATTGTAGAATTATTTTTAATATAGAAGTAAAATCGTTTAAGTTGCAAAGACAATACGTTTAATTTTAATTACCCTGATTGGATTGCCCACAACATACCCACATTGCAAGATGGATTCTCATGAAGGCCGTCCTGAGCTTTCATCAGAAGTGGGATCGAATGGAGTGCAGAATGAAGCAAGGCAACCGGAACTTGGAACTGCTGAGAAGCTATTGAGCAGCATGGAAGCGTTGCTTTCTCGAGTTTTAGCAGCCCAACAAACACCGCTTGTAAGTACAAATCGTACAATTCTTTTGAACTTCGACCCAGATGAGCCCGACTCTGACATTGATGGATGGTGTAAAGTCACAGATTACATTGTGCAAAATAAAAAGCTGGAAGGTGTTAATTTAGTGATGGCGCTAACGGAGGCGCTGAAAGGTCGTGCAGCAACGTGTTTAACGCGACTTAATTTAGACACCATTACATGGGATTCGGTTAAAGAAATCCTAATTGCAAGATTTTCAAAACCTAAACTTATGCAAGACTATTTCGACGAAGTGTTACGCTTTCAAATAGGCGCTAAGGAGACTGCGTCCGAATCTGCTCTTCGGCTATGGAATCTCATAGAACGAATACCTGAAAGTTCGATGCCTGAAAAGGTAATTACTGGATTTGCAACATCCGTGTTGTGTCAAAAAGACAGCTTGATACGGCGCGAGTTAAACGCACAGACAATAACGACTCGAGCACAGTTATTTCGAATACTTGGTGGAGTATCACTTAAGCGACGCACGGATACTGAAGTCCAAGAACCTGAAGCAAAACGTGGCCGTGTAATGGAGAAATTCACCGGCAAATGTCACCATTGTGGATTAGTTGGACATCGTATCGCCGATTGTAGGAAACGTCGAGACGAAATTGGAACAAAGTCGCAAGATACTTCGAGTTTACCACGAGCCGTGGAGAAAAGGACGACACCGATCTGCTACACGTGTGGTCAGCCTGGACACGTGGCGACTTTATGTCCAAACAAGAAGAACGGCAGTGGAGCTGCAGTCAAGGAGGTCCAACAGTGCGAGCACCGCCCCTCTAGGAGCATCTTAGAGACATCTTCTGGTGAGCGAGTCCCTTTTTTATTTGATAGTGGGTCATCATGTTCTCTTTTAAAAGAAAGCTTTTGTGACAAACTTGCGGGTACTGTGCGTAAAAATCTTGTTTACCTCAGTGGCATAGGTGGTGAAGATATTCAATGTACCACTCAAATTCAAAGCGTTGTAGTCATTAATAAGCTCTCAGTAAATTTGACATTCCATGTAGTTCCTGAGCGGCTTATTTCTGATCCGATCATAGTCGGGAGAGATATTTTTGATCAAGGTTTGTGTGTTAAAATCGATAATGATAATCTTACGTTCTTTTCTAAGAAAACGAGCCATTTTTGTAACTTAAAACCAAATAAGCCGGATTTTACTAAGATCAACACGGATTTGATAGGAGAGGATAGGGTAGTGCTAATATCGA
This sequence comes from Abrostola triplasia, assembly GCA_946251915.1. Classification (NCBI taxonomy): domain Eukaryota; kingdom Metazoa; phylum Arthropoda; class Insecta; order Lepidoptera; family Noctuidae; genus Abrostola; species Abrostola triplasia. Next base: position 8,720,397 of record OX276432.1, on the reverse strand, counting down.
TCTTAAACAAATATTCTGATTATTTTGCTGAAGGTATTCCCTCCCGTAGAGTCACGACAGGCGAATGCCAAATTAATTTAATAGATCCTCACAAAACCGTACAACGATGCCCTTATCGTCTAGCGCCGGCGGAAAAAGTTATAGTCAGGGAAAAGGTTCGGGAATTACTTGATGCTGGGGTCATTCGCGAAAGTTCCTCCCCTTTTGCTAGTCCAATACTATTAGTTGAGAAAAAAGACAACTCGTATAGGATGTGTGTGGACTATCGGGAATTAAATTCCAATACGCGACCCGAACATTACCCTCTACCACGTATCGAGGAGCAAATAGACCAGCTCGCTGGGGCTAACTATTTTTCCTCCTTAGATATGGCATCAGGGTTCCATCAAATTTTGATGCACCCTGACTCCGTAGAAAAGACCGCATTCGTTACACCTGAGGGGCAATACGAGTATCTTGCTATGCCCTTCGGGCTGCGGAATGCTCCATCAGTATACCAGAGATGCATAACTAGGGCTCTGAACCATTTAAATGACAAACCACTCATATACATGGATGATGTCTTGTGCTATTCAACTGGCATCACTGAAGGTTTGCAGCGTCTAGATGACAGTTTAAGTGCCTTGACAGAAGCTGGATTTACATTCAACCTCCAAAAATGCACATTCATGACCCAAAGAATAGAGTATCTAGGATATTCCCTTCAATCTGGTGAGGTAAGACCAAACTCTCGAAAAATACAAGCGTTAGTAGAGGCCCCACAACCCAAAACTGCCACTCAGGTCCGGCAGTTCCTTGGTTTAGCATCGTATTTTAGAAAATTCATCCCTAATTTCACACGAATCGTGGGACCATTATACCCTTTAACAAAACTAAGAGGACCTATTACGTGGGCTCAAAAGCATGAAGAAATACGAAACGACATAATACGTATTCTAACATCTGAGCCAGTTCTAACTATTTTTGAACCGAAATTGCCAGTAGAGTTGCACACTGACGCTAGCTCTGATGGCTACGGGGCGATTCTCATACAACGGATAGAAAATACACCACACGTCGTGGAGTATTATAGTCGTCGAACCTCGGATGTTGAGTCGCGATACCACTCGTACGAGCTGGAGACGTTGGCAGTTGTACGAGCGGTCGAGCACTTTCGTCATTATCTTTACGGTCGTCATTTCGAAGTCTATACAGATTGCAATTCTCTCAAGGCATCCAAATCAAAAAAAGATCTCACTCCTCGCGTCCACAGGTGGTGGGCTATATTGCAAGCTTACGACTTCGACATTATTTATCGTGAAGGTCGCGGAATGGAGCACGCAGATTATTTCTCGCGAAATCCTCTTCCCGATGTTCATGACGATAATACAGTCAATAGAAGCCCGCTGACACAGCAAGTTCAGTATGTCGAATTACATCAGGATTGGCTTTCGGTTGAACAAAAACGCGACAGCGAAATACAAGACCTTATCTCAAAACACGATAGTAATAGTTTCCCCGATACTGTAGCTCAAACGTATGATGTAAGGGACGGTATCCTATATAGGAAAATCGTTCGTAATAAAATAGTTTCCTGGTTGCCGGTAGTTCCCCGGTCTTTAATTTGGACGCTAATAAATCACGTTCATAATGAGTTACAGCATTTAGGAAAGGATAAAACTTTAGATAAACTCTACGAGCAGTATTGGTTTCCCGAAATGTCAAAATGCGTGCGTAAATTTATCGACTCGTGCATTATTTGTAAAGCATCAAAGGGTCCATCTGGAGCTCAACCCGTTCAGCTTCACCCAATCCCCAAAGGCACGGTACCATGGCATACAATACATATTGACTTTACGGGAAAGCTTAGCGGGAAGAGCGATCGAAAAGAATACTGTTCGGTAATTATCGATGGTTTTACAAAATACATTTTACTAGAGCATACTTCTTCTCTTGATGCTAGGAGTGCGGTACACGCGTTGCAAAAAGCAGTCTACCTTTTTGGTGCGCCTAAACGGATCATTGCTGATCAAGGCCGTTGCTACGTAAGCTCTGATTTTAAGAATTTCTGCGGCGAACATAAGATAGATCTCCATTTAATTGCGACTGGCTCTAGCAGGGCTAATGGTCAGGTAGAGAGGGTTATGCGGACCCTCAAAAGTCTTTTAACTATTGTGGAAAATGACCCAAATAAGACGTGGCGAGACGAACTAGGAAATATTCAACTCGCGCTTAACAGCACCCGATCATCCGTAACGAAGTATTCCCCTACAGAACTTATGTTAGGTATTCGTGCACAGTCACTAGGTATGTCAAAGTTAAACTCAGAAGTTCATGGTCAACCAGAACGACTTAACCTCGAAGTTGTGCGAAATGACGCATCTGCTAATGTCCGAAGGGCAGCAGAAAGCGAAATGAAACGATTTAATCAGGGCCGAGCAAAAATAAAAGCTTTTTCAAAAGGTGATTACGTTTTCCTCAAAAATAGCGAACGAAACCAAACAAAATTGGATAGAAAATTCAAAGGTCCATTTGTTATAACGGCGGTACTAAGTAACGATCGGTACGAACTAAAAAGGTTAGGTAGTTCTCATCGAATTTATAAGTATGCCCATGAGAATTTACGCTCAGTACCTCATGGACACGAAGGTTTGCTTGAAATCGCTTGTAACCTTTTGAATTATGATGAGGCCGAGTCGGCGCCAGAAGATGTAGATAGGGATGACCTATTATCCACAAACGATAGTGACACCTTGACTGCATGCTCTGACACTATATCCGCCGGATCTTCTACTATTACCTGTAATTCAGAGACTGTCAGCACACACTCTGATCCTGAGACATGGGATGTAGATAACGAAATCGAAATAAGGGATGAACAGGATATTCCGCAATCATAGGTATGTCGTCTGTATGTTTTATGCCCTGCGTGAGTCTGTTGGTTGTTATTGTGAACTCTATTTAGACCAGAATTGCCTGGCCGAAAGGAGAGTGTCGTCCGGGCCATACCCAGTGGGGTTGGTTGGAGGGATGCACTCGTCCGATCTAGAAGTAATGTCCTTACAGTCTATCCTGGTCGAAGGGGCAGTGTCGTCCGGGCCATACCCAATAGGGTTGGTTGGAGGGATGCACTCGTCCGGTCCAGATGTACTGCTGTTGGTAGACAAGTTGATGAGGGCAGTGTCGTCCGGGCCAGATCCATTACGGGCTGGTTGAAGGGATGCACTTGTTCATTTTAATGTCTTAATATGATTGACTCTATGTTTGACGCTACAATCGAAAATTCATGTAAAGCTCTGAATGTAGCAGGATGGACGAGCAGATGTCTCGGTGATTAGACATTGTTTGTTACAGGAATACAATAACGCCCGAGGACGGTCGTATGTCAGTCTGGCCGTGTCGGCGCCATGTCGGCGCACGTCAGAATGTCATTGTCAAGAGTGACAGATTGCCAACGTCACTCGACGTCAGAATGTCATTGTCAAGAGTGACAGATTGCCAACGTCACTCGACGTCAGAATGTCATTGTCAAGAGTGACAGATTGCCAACGTCACTCTAGCGGAGCGTCGAGGCAATGGTAGCGGGGCGGCCATCTTAGAGGGCACTCTTTGATGAGCGGTCGCCAGCGCACCACGTTTTCGACGAATCGCTATCCATCGCCTTAAACCTAGTATATTAACGTGATTAGTGCTGAACAGAGTAATTTTGTGATTATCATTTACGCAATTGTAGAATTATTTTTAATATAGAAGTAAAATCGTTTAAGTTGCAAAGACAATACGTTTAATTTTAATTACCCTGATTGGATTGCCCACAACATACCCACATTGCAAGATGGATTCTCATGAAGGCCGTCCTGAGCTTTCAAGCATTTATTAAGACTATACTAAACTGAAAAGTATAACTAAAACTACGTAATTACCTAAGAGTAAAAGCTCTGTAAACGTTAAATGCAAGGACTTAAGTCTGTAAGTAAGTATATACCAGTCTCGCCTAACTTCATAAAGTTAAAGTTCGCAATTAGTTCGGCTCACCATTAATTTGGTTCTGCTGAACTGGTTCCACTTGAGCATGTTGCTTGAGCTGAACAGCGCTCTTAATATTCCCTTCGAAACTCTTAGTATGTTTGGGTATTTCCATGCGTGGAGCTATATATAAAATTAAAATAAAATCTATAACTCTTTAAGAAAAAATATAAGTTTTGGAAATTATATTATGGAAGAACCTTGCAGTATTTATTGCTAATTATACTAAATAAGTATAAATCTATTAAGAAAAAAAACACCCATACTATTTATTCTGTCTCAGCGTCTCTCTAACAAAGTGTTAGAGAAACGGCAAAATTAAAAAAGGACATAGGGAACTTTTTGTCCTGGAAAAAACGAGATGTAATTTTCCAAACCTACCAAGTCGCAAGCGAAAGCTCGTTGTGTAACAATATCCTCTTACCATAAACTCTTAAAACAGGACAATTTACGATGTGGAAACAAGACGCCGCTTTATACTGCATATAGCGCAATAACGCAAACGATCCTGCTTTAAGAGTTCATGGTACGGGGGCAGTACCGTATACGTTGAGGGCTATAGTACCTACATAGTTAGACACCTCTGCAACTATCGACTGATTGACTGCAAGGCTCTGCCTGAAGTTCTGAACGGTTAGTAACTAAACACTATTAATACCAGTTACGACTTGTGGAGTAAAACTTTTAGCTTTATTCCTATCAGCTCCTGCGAAGCTATGGTTGCTGTAATTACTTCCGAAGCCAAGATTGAGCTGTGCTGGTGTTTGGTTCGGATCCCCTTGCATTGACTGACCTATATACAATATAAGTATTTTATAAGTTATTTATTTATTTTATTTTTTAGTACAGTTGTGTACAAGGCGGACTTGATGCCTTAGGCATGTTCTACCAGTTATTCTTTAAGTACCTAAAGAATATCTTTTACAGTATAGTCAGCATGTTATGAAAGCTTATATCAAATAATCGAAAGAAACAAACATCAATTCAAGTTATTGTATCAAATTATAGAAACGTCCAATTGATGACATGAGAATATCCATTTAAGACTTTTTACTGTACTACTAAGTACTATAAGAAGTGGTTCTTTATAATGGTATGTTAAAAAAATGTTCAGCTACTTATGATGCTGACTGTACTACTAGTTATGGCTTTCATAATTTCTCTGTTTATTTATATAATAAAGAATCAACATCGCCTGTATGTATAATAGACTCCTTTGGGGAATAATAATCTGTACTTCACGAAGAGGTTAGCAGTATTTACTTAATATTATGATAGGTGCTAATGTAACTGGAAAAAAATCGGACTCTGTGCTGTTACTGATTACCAAATACCATAAAGGACTGCACTGTTCCCGACTCGGAAATCGAATCTAGGATCTCATGCTCGTCAGTCTTCTTTTACGACCACTAGACCAATAAGGCTCCCAATGAGTTATTATTATCAGTAGCAGTTTAGATCTAAATTTTTATTTATATTTATAAAAATATTATATAAGTTACATACCTGTAACAATAAATTGAGCGCTGTTATCGGAGTAGTTGGATAAGTACCGTGGATCGATTCCCGTCACCACTTGACTTTGACCTTGTATCATCTGAAGAACATAATATAAAAAAATAATACTTACTACATTACAATTTAGAAGTATGCCACGATCGTAGCAAATGGAAATCCGTAGTCTCTACCTACCCCGCTCGGAACAGGCGTGATTTTATGTACGTATTAAAATTTAAAATACAAATTACAAACAAAAAAAAAAGGTTTTTATAGGGTTAATATCTAAGTTCTTAAGTCAAAGTCTGTATTAGATAATTATTTATTAAATACATAAAAAATACACACGTTTTGTCCAAATACATTTTGTGCATTCATATGAGCGACATCCATGTAATTCGAATATGGAACATTAGGCACGTTTTGATACTGATTTGTATAGGGTCCGTAGTATACATTCTCAGTAGGTCTATAAAATAAAAAATCTTTTGAAATTCCATCACTTCTTTTTGATTTCACTAACGCTAGGTGACACCCGCACTGACCTGCAGGCCTACTGTTAAGAGTCTGACACTACCCGTTCACTCCCCTGGATGAACAGGAGAATTGCTCCGTAAAAAAATGTGAATGTAACGTCGGTAAGGTTTGCCGAAGTCATAAAACTGTAGTCTGATAATATGAACATTATTATTATTAAGGATACACAAAATAATCATTGTTTATGCTTAGATAGATAATTAAGGAAGGCGTACAGTGTATTAAAGGTACTTATACTTGAATAAGGAAAAGAGAAAAGAAATACATCTAATAAAATTATAAATGAATGCTCCTAACATCCTACTTTAAATAAATACGATGTTTACACTTACATCGAATTATTTCTTGCTGCGTTTATTGAGAACGCCATCATTTGATTTCCCTGCGGAAAGCCTGAAAAATAATTATATATTTCCTTGGAAGACCTTGTAACATGGCTTACGAAATTTTCATTTAAGTTTTATTCTTACTCGCTCCAACTCTCGGTTCTCTAACTACATATCTATCCATTTTACATTCACTTGTTATATTTTTTCGTTATTTAAGTATTTATTATCACTAATTAATTTATACTTCCATCAAAATTTTTGAAAGTTCAGTACTAATTAAAAATGATTGGCGCCAAAATCGTTAAAAATATATTTTTTTTACAAATATTTTTTTGTTTTAAATATGGCCTGTTGTAAATTTTCAAATATCTAACAAAATATTCTTAAAAACATAATACCTAAATTAAATCATTTCTTACAAGGCTATCTTAAAAAGATATTAAATATTGAGAAATTAAAATAGATCGCTAGCTCATTCTTAAAGTGAGCATTTAAATTTTTTTTTTTTTGTTATGATATCATTAATAGTCGTCAATTTGACAATAAACAAAATAATTTGTAATTTCGGTTTGAAATTAATAAACCCAACATAATTACAATTATAATAATATATAAAATCCTAAGATAAAATCACACGCACAATTTAATCTTTCATTAGAAAGTAAAGTTAAATTTTAACACACTACGTAAACACTTATGTAGCGTCAATTTTGCAAGTGCTGACAGTTTGAGTCATTGTCAAAAATGATGTCAATGTCATGAATCTGATGAATCAGAATTAAAGAGTGACTCCCAAAGAGTATAATAATGGTGACTCCAGTTCATATTTATTCATTCCAGTTCATATTAAAGTCGATGTTTGCGTTAAAACCATAATCAAAATTAAGACTTTAATATAGTATTTTATTATAGCAAAGAGGCATTAAGTAAAAACAATAAAATGGAGCTTCAAGATACTTACTATAATAAATCAGAATACGTGGAAACTGTAAGGGGTTTTCAAGATGTTATTGATATTTACCTGGCACTAAAACATTTACTAATTGATTATTATTATCATTATAGGCATCAGGTAATAAAGTAAGCAGACAAACTGTGCTTTGTGGATCTCAAAATATTGTTCTTCACGGCAAAGTGATAGTTCAAAGCGATGCAATAATCAGAGGCGATTTGGCTAATGTTAAAACAGGAAGATTTTGTATAATAAGCAGAGGATCAGTCATACGGCCTCCCTTCAAGAAATTTAGTAAAGGGTACTCAATCTTATTAATTTAAACCTCAAATAATGTATTGAACTGCAATTAATGTCATTATGTTTATTTTAAGTAATTATATTTAACTATAATTCCAGTTATATTTCCTGTGTTACTTAGTGACACTTATTTTTCTTCTATTTTCCAGAGTTGCATTCTTCCCGCTACAAATGGGTGACCATGTATTTGTAGGTGAAAACACAGTTGTGAATGCTGCTGTTGTTGGTTCATATGTATACATTGGAAAGAATGTAGTTATTGTAAGTTTATGCATATTATTTAGAGTTGTTATTTAGTTCTATAGGATTAATAAAATAACAACCTCTAACTCTCCCACTGCAGGGCTAAGGCCTCTTTTCGTATTGAGCATTTGATCTGCGGCTTGGCGATTTCAGATTAAATCCAGGGTTCCTCACAATGTGTTTTGTACCTGTCAGTCAGTGGTGTCTTAGAATATTTTAGAAAGTATTTATAAAATTGAAAAAGTCAGATTGATACTTGCCTGGGTTTGGCCCTGCAATCTTGAGCATATTATCCGGTATCATGGAGGCTTGTAGCAACCTGAAAAGGCTGCTCGCTTTCTGGGATGATCTGGGATGGTTGGAATAAAAGAAAAACCCTTCACGCACAATGGCCCACTAAAGAGGCTAAGTGCGGAAAATGCCCAGCAATACCATACCATACCATACCATCCGGTATCACAACCACTAGGCCACCACATCTTATATTCTATTGGAATATAATATTTGTGAAATATAGTAAGCTATAATCTTACCATGAATATTTCAGTGTGAGATCTTGGTGTCTGCATTATTATGTATTTCTTTAACAATCCACAATGATTGTCAGGAGTATTGAATTATTTTTTTTTGTATTACAGGGCAGGAGATGTGTGCTCAAAGACTGCTGTATGATTGAAGATAATTCAGTACTGCCAGCAGAGACTGTTGTACCATCATTTGCAAGATACTCGGGCAGCCCCGCTCGACTTATTACTACATTACCTGAAGCTATGCCAGATCTAATGACAGAATTCACAAAAAGTTACTATCAGCATTTCTTACCAACTTCAGTGCAATAAATTAAAAATTTATGTAAAGTTTACACAAACAGGCTTATTTATTTTATTTCCGCATTTTATTGTATGAAAGCATTACTCATAATATAGTATAAGACATTATTTATAAGGCATTAAAAGCAACTTGTAAGATTACTGTAGTTTTAATTTTTTTGTGCCATAAAAACCAAAATTGTTATTAGGTTGCCAACCATGGGTAAAAAAAATGACATCTTATAGAAATACGTATTTTGCCCTAAGGAAGTAGGTATCTAATACATTTCATACAATCATCAACAGCTAAGTATGTATCGAAAAATCTTTAATTGGTAACATTATAAGACATAATTCAAAATTCGGACACAAAATAAGGCAATCGCCATTATCAAGATTAAAGATGGTTAATACCAATGATTTCAGTAGATTATAAACGGATGGCTAAACATAAAATTATATTATTATGTTGTCAAGAGCATCCAGTTTGGCTCAATAAATTATGATAATGGACGACGAACTTAAAAAATAATGAATACAAGACATATATTTAACCTAATCATCAGATTTTTAAAAGTCCAAAAGAGGCCTTATTATGCTCCGAATCCAGAACTTAATTTATGAATGAATAAACGAAATGATAATTTTGTCAGAATTTAATGAATCATAACCGATCCACCTTAAATGCAATATAATATTATAATTATCACTATTAAATAGCAGTTCAATTTTATAATGTGAAAAAACTTTTATTTTGCCGGTTTTAATTTTTTTAAGAAATTGTACTTACGTAAAACGGAACGCATATACAGTTTGATGACAAGACGCGAGTGCATTTTGTTTTCCAACAAGGGTATTGCATCGTTTCTGTGACCTGTATTGCGTGTCAAAAAAGAAGTGTTTTCGACCACCGAGGACAGAATGTCTTCGTAAATCTCATGTTGATTCACTTGAAAATAATTCTGATTGCCGTCGTCGCACTCATGGTCTATTTTGTTTCATTTTAAATTAAAATCGTATATTAATTTAACTTATGAGTTAAAATAGTGAATATAGATGTTGTGAATCAAATTATTCAAAATATTATTAATATGGAATACCATTATTCCGATCTTTGCATACCGACTGATCATCTGCTTACTGGTTGGTATTAAGTTTTAAGTGTAAATCTTTGTTTATTATCCGCAAATGGTTAATGATTCAATAGATAGTGATAGTATACCTTTATTTCAGAAATTCCCAGAGATACTACTATTTCCAATGACATGTTCTGATATAATTTGATAAGTAAACAAATGATTTGGAATCTTCATAAACTTCATCTTTAAGTTTTATTCAATATTTACTAATACCAACAATTTTTAGTAAATTAAAATACAATTTATTACAGGATTACTTACCCTGTACATTTTACTAATAAATAAATGAGACAGGAGATATTGTACCTATTATGGCCGTTAAATTTAGAAATAAGTTTGTCTGGGATGTGGTTTTGTTTATGCATAAGCTTTTTATAAATGGCAGGTAAAGATTTATGAGTAGTATTCATTACCAATATTTACTTCCTAGGTAGTGAGTTCATTCAGACATATTAAATTATTAGTAATAGCCTTAGTAGTGATTGCTGAGTGTATGACCATGGAACTGGCATGTTAAAGGTTGCAAGTTCAAACCCCAGCACACACCAATGCTTTTTCAAATTCATAATTAGTATTTTTCGTATTATAAATTAGTTACCAGTTGCTAATAACAGTGAAAGAAAACATTGGTAAGAAAACGGCACTTGTGAATGATTTTTCTATGGTGCATAAAGCCATATCAGAGGCCGACAGGGAGTTTATACACTGACACCAGGTTGTTCATCAACCATACAATATGAAGAAGATAGAAGTAATTACAGTGGCTGATATTTCTCAGGTCCATATACTGCTGAATATGCTCCACAATATATGGTACCTAACCAAGCGGCAGAGTATGAAGTGCGGGCCAGTGTGTTGGTTGACGGCGGCGACAGGTATGGGGTGTCTGCGGTGGTGTTTGATAAGTATGAGGAATTAATATGGACGGGGAATCAAGGAGTAAGTTATGCAGTTTATAGAGTTGATATTTTACTTTTCTGTCCTTAGTAATTTTGAGATAGATAAATTAATCATATAGAAAAAATTTTAAAATTTGGTCTTATTTAAACTTTTCAATGTACCCACAATGATAAATTTTGTCTTATTATTGAAATCCTACCTTCAAATCTAGAAAGGAGATGTTATATAGTTTCGGTCCCACCTAAACTGAACAAATTACAATGCCTCAATATCTTATGTAAAACTTTTGCAGCGATTCTAATAGTAATTCAAACTAGAAATGCCTTTATTTACAATCCGTTTATTTCTAGGGTCACGTGACGTCTTACTATGGTCCAGGAATGCAAAAGTACACATCCTTCCAAGTGCATGAATCAGAAGAAGTGAGGGATATAATTACGGTAGAGCAAGGAATATTTGCACTAACTAAAACGGCTTTACGTCACCAGATCCGAAGGGGGATTCCAAAGCGCACATACAAGTAAGTGAAACTAGTTCTACTTGGTTTTAGCCATGAACATGGTCTACATTATGAGATCACAAAAAAATATTGTTAAATCAAATATGTATCTAAAATTTTAAATTCACATTATTTTAGTTTTGGTTACTACTACTTATTTACTATTTATTTTTTTGTTTTAAATACTTATTCAATGATAATTCTAGGCTACATGCCTGGCGAATTTTTTTTTTATCTTAAGCTGGAATACCTCCACTGTTGTATAAAGGCCTCCCCTTAAGGTAACGAAGGATTTGCCATTATCCCCACGCTTGCCAAGCGGCTTGGGGATAGCAGTATTAATTATCCGCCTTAATTATCATTAAATACATATTCAATGATAATTCTAGACTAGATACATGCCTGGCGAAAAAAATGTGACACAACACCAAAGTGAACTCAAGTTCTCTTCTAGGTCACCAAACATGACAGACATGCAGTGTCTCTTCCAAGTGAGTACTTCAAAGCTGCTAATGGGCGGACATCAAGACAAGCTGCTGGATTTAGACATAACTAAAATGACTGAGACAGCTATTGTAAGTATTGTCTATATATTATGGTTCTTTATGAAAAATACCTCACTTGGTTCACACTCTGTAACAACTAGAAAGAAACCAAAGAGTCAAAAATCATGCATTGTGACATGTGGATTTGACTTTTTTAACCTAGAATGGAATTAATTCGAAAAGAAGGATTGTAAAAACAAAATTAATTATATTATTTATATAAGAAAGAATACTAATTACATTATGGGATCGATGCAAAAATATGTGGGCCGATCGCTACGAATGCGACGCTACGCATAAAAGTCTTCCTCTGTGAATCTCGTACAACCTTATGTGTCACCCATAGTATATAAATCAGAAATAAATATATACACTAACCTGTTAAAATGGCGCCCAACATTTAAAATATATTTTCCCTTGTCCAGCCTATACAAGAAGAAGGCTGCGCAGTTCTCCGCAGCGGTGGCGGTTCGCTAGTGGCGTGTGGTAGCGCCAACGGTATGGTGGCGCTGAGAGATATCCGGACCCCTGGCTCAGCTGAACACACATTCAGAGCACATTCTGCATGCCTCTCAGACTTGGACATGCAAGGAGATCTGCTCATCACTTGCGGATTCACACAGTCGTATGTATCACACTAATATTATAAAGGCGAACGTTTGTGAGTGTGTTTGTTACCTCTTCACGCTCTAACGGCTGTACCGATTTAGATGAAATTTCATATGGAGGTAGCTGACATCCTGGACTAACACAGGCTTATATTCCGAAAAAATGTAGTGGTAATACCGCAGGGCGCAACTAGTAATAGATACAATCTTACTTTAAAGTAGTCTTTTTTGATACATCCACATTTTCCAATATAAAGATTATTATTATTATAATATAGAGAATTATTTTAATTACGCCACCCAATTGGAATATCGTACGTACTTTAGAGTATTATAATACTCAACCAGTAATATACGTTCAGCAACCATAGTGTGGGGCGACATAATCATAAAACATTGCAGTGTGGGCATGCCGGTGGCGGAGCCGTACGTGCTGGTGTGGGACGTGCGGCGCGTGCGCGGGGGCAGCGCGGGCGACGCGGCCTGGTCGCTGGGCACGGCGCGGCCCCCGCTGCTGCTGCACTTCCTGCCGGCCTTCTCGGGCCGCGCCGTCGCGCTGTCGGGGGACGGCCATGTGGCTCTGCTGCATGTTAACGCTCCCAATGCCACCGACCACTCTGTGTTTCAGGTTAGATGATCATAGACGTATTTATTATACTAGCTTTTGCCCGCGATTTCGTTTCTTATTCGAACTCATTTTTCCTTAAGTTAATGGTCCTAATATAATAAGGAGGTTCCTAATATTCAAAAATTTACTGCGAATTTTGCGAGTTTGTGTGGATTGAAACAAAATAGACACCTGTTAGGTTTTTTTCATCATTTTTTAAGTATATTGCAGGTAGACATGTGCTTTTCTATGTATAGTTAAATATATACTTATTTTAGGTGGACACCCACAGTTCCCTGTGTAGTGTAATGGATGTGTCTTCCACAAGTCAAGCGATTGTGTTCGGTGATCAAGCTGGACATTTGCACTTGTTTTCCCCACAACACAATCATGAACCGGTATTTAATAACTTTTCAAGGTAAGCATTATATTTATAATTTTGATAACTTTGCGATCAGTACATTAGATAAGTTGCGAAAGTTTGTGAGAATTTTAGTGTAAGCGGTAAGCAACGTCCATAGTTTTTACCCTTTAACTCAAAAAGTACTGGAACAATTTGGTGAAACTTTTCAGTAGTATAGCTTATGCTTTAGCTCTCTTATTCAACGACGAGGATCAAACCAGCATTAGGTCTATTGATATCTTTATTCTTTGATATGCAAACGTCAGTATATTTGAATCCTTGGTTAAAAGTTGTAATTTTTGACGAATAAAAGGGGGGTTGCCGTTTAATGCAATGATGTCGACAGAAGCTGGTAACATTACAGTTTTTTTTTACCAGAGCAACAGAGTTCGCGGACCAAGTAGCAGGTCTGCCATACGTCGGCTTTAGTGACACTACGTTCCAGTATTCCACTGTGCCGCTGCCACCCTTGTCTACAGGCAGTAAATGGTTCAATGAGCTGCCTGAAGAGTTTTTCAAGAAGATATACAGGTACGGGCGAACGTTATAACTAATAAATGATGGTGATTGATGTCGAAATGATGGAATATATAATCATTTAAAACAGCTAACCTGACCATAGGGCTTAAATCCAAATATATTTGTAATAAAAACATAATTCGAGAATTTTCTAAATACTAAATCACTATTTGTGATATTAGAAATGAGTAAGAAGTACAACACCTTTCCTTCCTTTTGTAGGAAACCAAAACCGATCGATCCCGAAGTACTGAAATCTATGAAAATGCAAGGCCCTATTGGTTACGCACCGAATCCCCGTACTTTTAGAAGAAATCAGGTATTGTTTCATCCAAGGCTATTTTTTAACAATATTTGTCTCAAATATCCTTAATATCTTTTATATTCTTGCAGATACCGTATGTTGCAGATAATTTAGAAGATTTACATGCTGCCAAACAGAACGAAAGTAAATTCACTGCTCAACCTATACCGAAACATTATCAAAAGGTACAATTTAAAATTTTCAGCCAACCATTGGGTAAGCTTGTCATTTGGTGTTTGAGGCAAACATAGATGTATAGGCTTGAATTATAGTGAATAATACCAAAAATGTTTATCATACCACAACTACTTACAAACACAAAAGAAATGAAATCAAAATCAGTTTATCCGTTTGGGAGTTACGATGCCACAGCCAGATACACAGAACTGAAGAGTTAAGAGAGAAAAAGAGTCTAGTGTTTGATCAGTTAGCTCATAAAATCCACAATAATTGTTGGATATTAATGTGCATTAAAAAATTATGTTTATAAGTTTCTTGAACATAGCTTTTATAGATTGTGTGTAGTGACAGGTATTATTTTAATTCACACAGCGTACTCATAAAATAATCTTCGGAAATTCTAATGTAGTTATTTTATTTTAGATTGATTTACGCTACAATAAACATGGTCCTAACGACGACTTAGAAAAGTGTAACAAAACAGGTCTTCCAGGCTTAGAGGCAACTTTACCTAACTCTTACTGTAATTCTATGCTCCAGGTAAATTTAATTATTTTAATATGGCAAGCAAGGTCTATTCAGATATCAAAACTTCGTATTTATTATTATGACTTAGAATAATTCTACATAAAACCAAAAAATTACTAAAATTGTACTCCATGAAGGTATAAATTAAGTGTACTCGTATACAAAGAGCACTAACTCAAGTGTTATTGTGTCTGTAATAGAGATACATCTTCGTAACGTTCTGTCAGTTCTTGATTAAAAGCTTGTGAATAGCCGGTAATGGCCACTATTCTATATTCAAACACACGTCTTATGTGTTCCATATCTGAATAGGCCTTAAAATTAAATTAAAACTTAAAACATCTGTAGATTATGAGACACAACTTTTTTCAGGTTTTATATTACACATTGCCGGTAAAGGCGACCCTCTTAGCACATACATGTGCCAAAGAATTTTGTCTCAGTTGCGAATTGGGTATGCTAACTTTTTATTTATTCAATTCAATTAATATATTTTCAGAATTAGGGTTGGTTTTTGTTGTGTGGCATACATTATTACATGCGTATGTAATGACTGCAATGAGGTACCTTCTATAGGCGACAGGTCGACATGGCAATCGAGGTATGAGTTGAGATGCGGGGGAGGGGACGCCGCTCATATCCGCCCATCGCCCGCGCCAACTTTATCTGCCAACCGCGTTTATCGATTTCAATCTTTTTTTGTTGTTGTATTAAAATTACTTCGGTCGCTGACTCGTCGTGCGTAAAACAATAATTCATTCTCAAGCACGAGAACTAGCAAGAAAAGAAAATGAATAAAAATTATTTTTTATAAATACCAATCAGACATTGGGGAGGGCAGCGTTTTACACCAGTTATTGAAAAGAACGTGCTTGTAGCGATGAGAGTATGAATTCATTTGATTTTGATGAATTCAAATATGGTTACTTTTAATAAACCATCTTTAATGATTGAATAACTCCTATTTTGTTTCGTGGCAAAAGAAAATATCGATATAAACTACCCGGTACTTGATGCTACATCACTACAAAATTGCCATGTCAACGTGTCGCGTGTAATATCTTTACAGCGATTTTCAGGTAGTTGTTGCAACTGTCGCTTACTGTTATCACTGATATATATTAACATACTAGCTGTTGCCCGCGACTTCGTCCGCGTGAATTTCGTGGTATGAAAAATAGATGTTGGCCGATTCTCAGACCTACTCAATACGCTCACAAAATTTCATGAGAATCGGTCTAGCCGTTTCGGAGGAGTATGGGAACGAAAACTGTGACACGAAAATTTTATATATATAGATTATATGACGTCACAGTTGGCTTAAAATAAACTGAACTGTGTTTAGTCTTTCATTAGTTTAAGTATGTTTTAATAAGGCCCAGAGAACAAGCCCCTTTAAAAAAGTAAGAGAATATACTTATGCGCTGCTTATCGTTATTTTAATTGGTTAAGGGATGTTATATGTATTGACGAAGTTTGTATTGTCTGCTCCATATGAAATACCAAATATTATTATATTTTCAAAGGAACCTATTTCTACTAGCTTTAAAAAATATATGGAGCAGATGATATACAATTTCAAGCCATCTTAACCCTGTATCTACATAGTATTAACCCTTGCATCTTCCAGGTTTCCTTTTCAGGATACTAGACACGTCGGGCGGCGCGCCGTGTCAGGCTAACAACTTCTTGCGCGCGTTCCGCACCGTGCCTGAGGCGGCAGCACTGGGCCTTATACTGCCCGACCGCGGCGCTGACTCTAGGGTCGACTTGATCGCCTTGATACAGGTATGACTTATGCCACTGGTATCAGAGTTCAGTTTTGAATGATCTTCTTAGTTTGATTTTGAATCTATGGGCGACTGGTTAGGAATATAACTTTAATCCATCAACCGACTCGTCAGTTGTGAGTATTGATGGAATGTGGGTTCATAGACTAAAGGCTAACTTTTGTCTATGCCCTTAGGGATTACAGTCCTCATATGTGATAATATATAAAAGCTTGCTAACAAATTAATGATAAGTACATAAAAAAGGCAGGCGTTGTATGTCTTGAAATGGTTGCAAGCGACAATATTTATGTTAAAAACTTAATAAAAAATCCCACAGAGCTGGAACCGCTTCATTCTACACCAGATTCACTACGAAATATTAGAAACACGGAAAAAAGAGAAGGCTTTACTAGTGAACAGCCCGCCGAAACCCGTCCGGATACCGAACGTTCCTAAACTGAAGGCTATGCCTCCTCAAGTGATCAATGGGCAGTTCCCAGAAGAATATCACTATACGGAGCTGGAGTTTCTGGGGCCGGCGACTGAGTTCGACTGTCAAGAAGAGCTGAGAGAGGATGGGTGGACGGCTCGCGAAGATGGTGAGTTTTAATAAAAAAAATAAAGTAAATTCCTTCGTATAGCTGTCTCACTTAAGGGAAAGGCCCTTCTAAACAGTAACAGTTATTTTGTATGAATAAGTGTTTTATGATTCGTGTTTTATAACACTAATATTGTAATGTTGTTATTAAAAATAACGTTAAAAACTGACCACTTTCAAAGCTATGTTCATCATGGTTATAAATTTATGCAAATGGCAAGTTGTCGTTCATTGTGGCATCTGAAGGGGGAGTCCTTTGTTCGACAGTGGAAGTCTTCCAGGTGATGACGAAGCTTATTTGTACCCTTTTGTTGTAACATATATTTCGTTCTTATATAAAGGTGCTGGTGACGCAGTCTCAGTCCCAGTGGACAGTCACGAGCTGCCCAATACACAGCAGGCTGATAGGGAAGAGTCGGAGATATCACAACTCTTTGCTATCGGCCGGCATCAGCTCAATAGGTGCCTCAAATGCAACAAAGAGGTTAGTGTTCTTGTTGGTGTGTCCAATTTTGTTGCGATTTCAGTACGCATTATGTAAGTTGGACGGTCTGAAGTCGGTTTTCTTATTTATTACAACTGTGACGCCACGTGTAACGAACTTCAGTCCTTATTTGAATACGTGTTTGCACATAAGTGCTACTGTTTACTTGTTTATTTTCTAGTATATATCATGTATTAGCACTGTCACATTTGCGATAAAGAGCATTTCTTTATTTACATGCGTGATTGGTATATATTTTTAGGAAGGGCGCGAGTCCGTGGTGCTAGCGTGTGCCCTGCAGTACCCGGCGGCGGTGCGGGAGGGGGGCGAGGCGCGCGGGGGCTTCCTGGAGCTGGTGCGCGCCTCGCTGGCCGCGCGCCGCAGCACGCCCGCCTGGTGCGAGCACTGCTCGCGGTTCACACCCACCATGCAGCGCGGCAGGATCGTCAGGTAGTCCGGTGCTAGCGTGTGTGTGCAGACGTTTATCTCGGGTCTACGCAACCACGATATAGGAGAAATTCGTAATATGGAGCGGTATTCCTTTTAAAACCCCCGCAACCCCTAGCGCAGCCGTCTAATCACAGAAATTGCGCAAATCAGTACATCAAATTGAATATTGGATCGGTGATTATTGATCAAGGATCGTGCAGCACTTTACATAGGCTTCTAAAACATTATTAATAATGAAGTTGTTGTTTTTACAGATTACCGCCGATACTAGCAATTAACTGCGGTGGTGCGACAGTCAGAGAGAAAGCGTATTGGGCAAAAGGCGCGCAGAAAGAAATGGTTAGTATTGAACATTATGCAGGATGTATATGAATGCGGGACCGGCTCAAATCAAGCGGTGTTAGTTAGATATAAAAATCAAAAATGTTTTAAGAACAGAAATTTGATTTTTTTTTCATGAACGTGTGATGTACATGTAAAAATCATGTGTTTATTTTATTTATTAAATAGTTATCGAAAGAAAGTAGATAGGTAGAGGAGTCAAGAGTTTTTTCATTACAGGAATGACAATTTTAAATTAAAATTTTAGTTTTTGCTTTATGACTGAATAAAAATGTGTTTTAAGTGTCTTTTTTTTGTTTTTCAGCCAGAGGCTAAGCGAGGTGGTGGAGGTAAGCCATGTCGATACGGTTTACACTGCGCAAGACCTGGCTGTCACTTTAAACATCCTGATAGGTAACTATAGTAACCAATATACGCATGTTATACAGGATACCGCAAACTGATGTCGGAAAGCAATGATGGGCAAAATTAAATGGCTGGCCTTTAACGATATCACCAGGATTCTCCTAAATATAAAGTAAACATCTTATTGTAATACATTATATTGAAATATCAAAAAATCAATAGGGTTAATACGGGGTTTAGCTTGTTGCCTTGTGTAGGAGGGCAAGAGATGGTCGGTGAAAACAACTCTGTATGGTACAGTAATTATAGGTGTGATTTTATGTATTGAATTATATTCAAAATTCTCATAGTCCATGTCGATTCTTTAGAAGAAGACTACAGCTTGAATTTATACAGTTGGCGGTTTTAGAGACGTACGTGGCGAATACGATTTGAACACGACGAAAATATTTGGCATTTTCAATTCTTCTTTATTTCGATATTTATATATTTAAATTGTGTCTTTTATATATTACAGGCCTCCACAAGCAGGATCGTCAAAGAATCCAGCACAAGAATCAAACTGCGTGTTGCCACAACAATTGCTTATCAGACTACAATCTGACGGTGACGTGGTTATCAACGATAAGGTAAGATAATAATAAAACAAAAAAATATATATTATTTTATATGTATTTTGAATGTACTTTAAATTATTCCACAATAATAATGATTGGTAAATAATTACCTTAATGTAAGAAAAAAAATATTTTATGCAAAAAAGTTATGGCAGCGGTGGAATTCGAACCCACGCCTCCGAAGAGACTGGTGCCTTAAACCAGCGCCTTAGACCGCTCGGCCACGCTACCGTGAGAACATGTTACGAATATTGTTATCTATATGATTTGGATTCCACGTACATTGTTATAGTGCCAATAAGTTATTATTAAATACTGTAAAAAATGGGTAATCCCTTCTAATATGGATGGATTTTTGTTACTCTTTCACGTAAAAACTACTGAATAGATTTTAATGAACTTTCATATGGACGTAGCTGACAACCCTGGATTAACACATGCTATTTATCCCGAAAAAATGTAGCAGGTAAAACCGCGGGGCGCAGCTAGTTCATAATAAAATGTCAACGTTAAACCATTGATAATATAGAATTTCAATCTATTTTCCAGGTTGAATTCCCAACAGACCCACTCACATCGAACAGGGCTGACAAAACCAAGAAAAAACTAACGACTACCCAATCAGAGGAGGAATACACTCTGTCGGCGGCCGTCGTGTGCGTAGAAGACAACCCTAAGAACTTGGTCGCGTACATACAGATGTCGCCTAGAGACGTCGAGCCCGTGTGGTATCTGTTCAATGACTTGAGGTGAGAGTTATTTATGTAGGAAAGAAAGAAAGAGTAAAACGACCGATTAATTGCCACAAAGTAGGCATTAGCTATTGTTTGCAGTCTCTGACGTAGTAAATGTATTTAATATTTTATTTACTGTATGTTCCGGTTATACTCACGGGTGTACGGGCGAGCCAAATTGCTTTTGCGTTCGGCTCGCGACTCTGCCGCGTAACCAGCTCATGAATAAGGGCTCCGGTCGAGTTCGAAAGTAGTCGGGCATTCCCGAATACACCCATGAGTATAACCGGAATATACAGTAAATAATATGGATAACACTCTGCCGCGTATATACAATAAATAATACTGTAATACGTACCTACTATTTAATTAACTTTAGTTATGTAGTAGTAAAGTTTATTTTCTACTGTTAGTGTTAGACCGGCAAAATTTTGAAGTAATCTTTAAAGGCTAGTTCGGACTAGGCTAGTAATTTAGTAGAGTAGCGAGTAATTTAGTGGCTAAATGAGTGTGACTGCCTCGTTGGTCTAGTGGTAGCTAAGCGCGACTGCTGAGCACGAGGTCCTGGGTTCGAATCCTGGGTCGTGCAAAGTGTAACTGGGTTTTTCCGTTACGTGATTCTCAGAAGCAGCGCCAAGTCTGGATTTGTGCCCGGTTGATGGCAATAGGCTCGCCCCCTATTACATTGGGACCGAAAATCATAACTGGCGTAATGTAGCTGTACTAAATGTGCACCTCTGCCTACCCCTTCGGGGAATACAGGCGTGAAGTTATGTATGTATGTATGTAAATGTGTGTAAACCACAAAAACATAGTCAAGTAGAATAGAATAGTGGTTTATTGTTTTCACCATTACAGAAATTGGTACATGAAATAAAGTAGTGAAGGAACTAAATTATTGGCTTAGTCCGAACAAGTTTTTACTGCCACAGTAAGTGTTGGGGCTCGTAGCTTTAGCCATCGTGTTATTAATCACATTATTATTATGTGTGCCCCCCCCCCCCAGCATCGTGCCCGTGAGCACGGAGGAGGTGGTGCAGTTCGGCTCGTGGTGGAAGACGCCGTGCGTGCTGTTCTACACGGCGGCCAGCGCGAGGCCCGCGCCTGCGCACGACCCGCCCGCCTCATAGCCCACGCTACTGTATGGACCATACAGCCATGGGTGACTACTTTCATACTTATCAAATTAATAATGTTTAACTTTTGATTAAAATATACCTGTCAGTGGAAGACGTCCACTGTTGAACAATGACCTCCCCCTTAGAATGCCACATGAACACAACCTTTACAACACTGTTGTTTCCATTTCAAGATTAAATATGTAAGTATAATTATGAGTTCCTTGAATAAAAAACTTAATCTTCGTTGGTAAAGAAGGCATATATTAACAATGATTGGAACATTTTTTTACATATGGCACGAATTCTGATATATTATGGCACAATGTCAGTTTATTTATTAAAGAAATCATTGTCATGACCGTATGTTTGTTACTCAATAAATACCAAAATTTGTTAATAGGTACTTTAAGATTATTCTCCCATTTTTCAGTGCTGTGGGTCCATACGTGATGAGCGAGATGTACTACCAAGTACCGCAGGGGCACTACAACTACGTTCAATAATTCCTTTACGATAAGCTCAAGTGAATGTTCGGCGGCACAAAATTGTGTGGACATATACGAACTATTATGGTACGTGTAAATTGTGGATAATTATGTAATACAGTCTGACCGTCAGACAACTAAGTTCTGATACTAATCTAACAAGTATATCTGACGGCTGTCAGCCCCCGTACCATGAACGAAACGAGGACAGTTTACGTTGTGGAAGCGAGATGCCTTATTACACTGCACGTAGCGGCGTCTCGCTTCCACAACGTAAACTGTCCTGTTTTAAGAGTCCATGGTAAGGGGGCTAGACCCTGTAAATACAGATAACAAAAAAAAATAAGTGTAACATTTGCTATTGTATTCAAATACAATAACTATTTATCGATGTAAGACTGCTTACGCATGAACTGAAGGCGCGAAATGTATAAAATGTTAATTTATGAAAAAAGGAATTTTTATTATGCAGATTCTACAGATGGACGGCCGACTATCTCACAACTTAGCAAGATTTATATACTATTTCTATTTATTATATCTACGTCATATAAATATATCTCTTACAAGCTACAAGTTAACATACTTCTTTTTACTAAACAATTTTAGTTAAATAAACACTGTATATAGAACTCACATCTAACAAGGCCTAAAAGCTTTAAGTGATTTTATCGAAGTCTTAAAGAAAACATCTACCTCAAAACTTATTCCGTTCTTGTATGTAAATATAATGCTCTTGCTAAATGTTGATATAGTTCGGCCGTCGTATGTATTTTTATAATGTACTGTGAAGTATTGTAAATGATATCAAAGGGGAAGAGATTTATATTGACACAAGATTGACTAGTTATTTGATAGGTAAATGAATGGATATATAATGATGCTATTAATCATCAATATAATGTTTATTTTGTTCGTATATTTCTTTACATGGCGATTTGTTTATGCTCTGTGCAAAATATTGATCTTATCTACAAGTTTGGGATGAATTATCTAGAATATTCGACTCCAGTTCTTTCTCTGTCTAAAATAGGCATTTGCCCAAGAGTGGGACAGTAAAGGCTGGTATGGGAGTTGCTGGTTCTTCTCCATAGAAACTACACTTTTGAACCAAGCAACTTAAGGACCCTTTTGTAGCGTATATGAAATGAAAACCCTTCTTTGAATATTATATGATAATATTTAAAGAGTGGACACTTTTACTTTTTTTATTTAGCTGTTAATAATTAGGTACGATCCAACGCGCAATTTCTTTTGCATTACAATGTCTTATATGGAGCAAAAACAAGTCTCGCCTTTAGGTACCGTCATTAAATACTTTTCTATTATTGCTTAATAATTTTTTCTCAAGGGATAAACACATCGAGATTATTATCAGTAATTACATCTAAAATTTCATTTATGATTTACACAGAACTTTGTTTCGCATTTCACAGACGTAATTTTTACTCAATATAAATTGATATAGATGTAAGAATTATTTATTTCGGTTGTGATATTACGAGTATATTAGGGACTTACTAAATTTTACCTTCCATTTAATGTTACGTCCATGGAACCAATAATAAGGCAGTTGCACACGAGCAAGCTAATTGCAGCAGCGTGTTATTATTGTAATAACCGGTCACGGCTTAGACTAAGCGCATACCAAACGCGGTGCAGAGTAGAGGATTTTTTGAAAACCCAAAAAATAATTTCTATTACACAAAAAATAAAGTGCAAAATTGTTTAAGCTTCGCTTCCTTGAACCGTATCGAACTCTTGCAAGCAGTTAAAGAATTTTACACTTTATGCTTATAAAAATAAAGTTGAGTTTTGTCAAAATTTCGAATCATGTTCCGCTGCGCTGACTTCACCTAAATGTCCAACGACGAACAACTACGACCATCATATTCATTACAATTTGTTAAAAACTAACAAATACCCATAAAAGATATTAATTATTAACGTGTCCATGGGAAGAGAGATAGATATTAAACATATTTTATATAAGTACCCTTACGAGCAGTGGATAAAGGCAAACTAGGCTTATACCTAGGGTCGAGCGCTTTTAGTCGATTTTTTTTCGACTAAACAGGTGGGTGGGTGTAAAAGTGCGCTGACGAGGTACCTGCCTAGGGTGTCATAAACCTTCAATCCGCCACTGCCTACGTCGTTAATGAAAAAGAAGGTAGAATTAAACTACAATTGTCGCCTCTCTATACCTGTACATAACTGACTTTCCTTACTCTATGTGAATAATGAAATTTGATGTGTCTTGGTGTTGTTGTTAGCATTTTAATGTATAAAGTTACGCTGCTCTACGATTTTATCTCTGTCTACATTCATATGATGTACTTACAGCGAATGACAGAAACTTTTGTTAGTATACATTAATGGCGACGCTCATATTAAGGGCCCTATACGGTACAATTTGTCATTTAAAAAATCGTAATAACGAATTGTAGTGTCTATCAATATCTTATAGGACGATATCGAAAGAATCTTGAATATCGTAACGGTAAATCGAAAATGTATGGCTCCGATCGTTTGTCTCGATTTTCTTCCGATTAATCGTTCGTATAACCACCCTGTAGTCAAGTTACGTCTGTCGTGTTAATGCGTTATTCTATGGTTCGTTAATATATTGTTCAGTACCTATCAGGTATGACAACGACTGATGTTTTAATTAGTGCAAACGAAGACATACTAAAATTATTTTATATGGTAGTGAGAATAAATTGTTGTTGTATTTAAAAAGTAGCTTCGGCTATTCTATAAAGTTATTGATGTTTTTAAAATAATATTTGTCTGTAGCGCTAGTACTTTAACTTGAAGTACTAGGTGCGAAGTCCAGACAGATCGTGTCAGTCGTTCAATGGTATGTATGTGATCATTAGATTATGCCGCTTGTACCTACATGGTGACTGGTTTTAAATAAAAAGGAATATTTAAATATTAAGCCTTTTATTTTTACTCCCTTAACAAAACGAGTTTATTCTTAAAACATAAATTAATAGCTTCTTCCTTAACGCATTACAAATAAATCTCTTTGTGTGAAATAATTGTGTTGTATTATTCTTTATAATAAAATATTCTTATATTGCCTACCTAAAAATTCAATTTTTCTGTATACCTAATATTTCGTAATTATACTTTAGGTACTTATAATTATTGATAAGATAATATAAATATTAAAATTATTGCTACCTCGTATTGACCTTTGATGCAAACAACGAACTGCTAGCCCCGAACCTTAGTTTCAAACATGTTGCCACTTTGATCTGTACTAACGTTGGTTACTTATTATAAAAATATTGTAGCAACACCTACACGTCGAAGGATGAGTGACATTGCGAATCCTGCATCGCGCTAGCAAAGTAATCGCGTTCGCTAGCTATATAAACAGCCGCCCCGAGTTGAGAAGTAGGGCGCTGCGGCCCACCAGGCACAACACCGCCTGGTTGGAAGACCTTTTCCTTTTCGTTGGAGGAACTCCACGTCCCTTCCTCCACAATATTTTTCTGTATAGATAAAAGCAACATTCTCAAAGTTAGAGAACATTAGGTACTCTTATTGCCCAACAAACTGTTCAGCGGTCTTCAACTCCGCTTTATGATGTTCATCCAATACGCAGGTCCTTTCAAATCGGCTGATTGCCCCTTGTCTTATATTATCATAGACAGCCGGGTAATAAGCAACCGTACTGTTAAAGTCCTCTCTGTCCAGCCTGAACAGCTCACAGTTCGTGACGGCGATAGCAGACGCTGTCCGAAAATGGTGTTTCATTACTAACGCTATTTCGCCGAAGTAATCGCCGTCTTCTAAGTGACAGATCTCCTTCGCGGAGTCTGAGTAGATCGCTACAGTCCCTCTGTCGATGAAGAAGAGGCAGTCGCCTGGGGAAAAGACGAGAGTAATAGATATATGGTGCAAATATACTTACAGCGAAATCGGGAGCCAATGGGTTCGGATTGACGAGCAGATGCAGAAGAAAAAGGGTGCATTTATCTGCAATGGGTGATACCGGGCTATGGTGATCGTGTGCAAATGGAAGAAGTCGAGTATAGTTTTCGTGCATGGCCATCCTGGCTTCATATTTTTAGTGTTTCGGTATCATCATCTACATCAGCCGGAAGACTTCCACTGTTAAACAATGGCCTCCCCTTTAGAATATGTACCTATAATTAATAATCAACTGGGGCACTAGATCCCGGAAATTAATTTGATAATGCAGGACTACAACCACTATTGTTAACCTTGAGATTACAGGATTGGTTCGGATTCTGATAGAAGAACACATCGTTACCGTTACGCAAATTGGGCCAAGAGCATACGAACACGTAATAAAAAACAATAACGTGCAGAAAAAAATATTTCTCACCTACAGTATGAATCTTGTATATTATATCACCAGCAATATATATGACGACACGTAATTTAAAAGCAATTTGGACAAGCAGTGAACTGGGAAGTTGCTTCAAGAACTCCAGTTCTCTCACCAGCTGCCGACCAGTGTGCATAAGGATGTCTTCTCGTAGTTGGCCAGACACGCACCCAAGCATTCGTGATTCCTAAAGAAGGTTATAATAATTATTGTTGATTATATTATTTATTATTATATTATTTACGTAGGTACCTAATGTAGCTACAGGGTACAGGTAGTACCTATTAGATGCCTACTATGATGACGTTAAGTTTAAGACTAACGAGAAGAGACTATTCTAACTAATCCCATTGGCGGTTGGTCAGCTCAATTCTTAAGGGTTCATACGGTGTATTTTTGTTATACTCATCCCTTCTCCATCTCAGCAGTTGGTTATTCTGGTAGTATCAAATTCAATTCTGAGTTGTATAATATAATAATGACTTTAAAGCAGTAGACGTACGAAATTTAAATAAAACTAACCTCAAAGTATTTAGACTGAAAACGTATAGCATAAAACTTAAGGATTTTGCTCTTCAGCCGTGGCGGAAAGTTTCTTTGCACCATATATATTTCTAATTGTTTTTTCATCATATAGTAATTCGCACGAGCCGATTCTTTTCCAAACAATGCGAGAATATATTTTAGTGCAAAATGAAAGACGAAGATCTGTAAAATTATAATTATTTAGGTAAGTATCTACTTAATATCACCAAAATGCTTCACCTGTGGGAACAGCAGAGATGGAGTTGGTATACGTCGGTATTTCGCTAATAACTGAAAAGTCACATGTCCTATATGCAAGGAAGGCCTATTGCGATTCTTCGGGCACAATTCCCGGCCTAAGGCTTCTAATGAAAAGAGGAACAAAAAAGTTGTCACCACGCTTGTGGTAGCCGTCAAACCTATGCCTCATATGCTTAGTATAGTCGTATTTCAATTGACACACTGATAGGCATTCCTTAAAGGTTTGGACTAACAATAATGGTATAGAAACTCCAGACATACCTTGGAAGCAAGCCAACACACAACGAGGAAATTTTCAAAACATCCTTGCTGTTCAAGAAGATTCATATTTGTATTAGTCGTTAGCATACCAACTGCAAAACATATGATGAATGATCTACATAAATATATCCTTTGTTTTATGATTCAGACTAGCAAAACTTCAACAATAATCCCAGAATACTATCGACCATGAAATTTTTTCGTGTCTTTACCATTGAAGAAGCCTGTATCCATCCTGGAAGTTCTTTTTACATATTAGTGCTAGTATTTTGGAAATTGGATGGATTGTTTCGACGATTAGGTACGTACCTCCTCAAGATACAAATTACCTTTCAGCATCATCGGAAGACGTTCACTGTTGAACATAGGCTTTCCCTTAGTACGCCACAAACTACTATTACCTGTTTAAAAAAATATTATGTACCTCTAGTATAGGTATAGATTAGGTAGGTAAGAAACTTACCAGCTCTATCAAAAGCGTAAAGTATCCTCACACTGGACGTTTGATTCCACAACTTGCCCAAAGACAACCACGAACAGTTTCTAGGACTAACTGGGTTGTATTCACCCTCAATTATGTAATCAACAGCGAATTGGAAGTATATGTTCCATGATACGTACATAAGCAAAAAGAATAATATCTCAATAGCTGTCTTCTGGTAAATCTGATTCAAAAGAGGATAATAATATTTTTACTATTTATAGAGAAGTGGATCGTTATGCATGTACATTAGCGCTAAACATAATATTTATGTGTACAGCTATTTTCTTACTTTTAAGATGGAATAATTGAAGGACCAATTTTTTCTAGCTAGTATTTCAAATTGTCATGTATAATATCTAAGTATAAGGATAAACTTACAGAAGCCCTCATAACAGTGAGAATGTTATCTATATATGAAAGTATTACAGGCAGTCGTAACAACTTCATAGTCTCCATAACCAGGAGAAGGGTAATACGTTCGAGTTCATCGAAGTTCATGAAAAAAATTATAGATGCCAACAGATCCACTATTAGCCAAGTTGTTAAATATCTCAAACCGATTCTTCTCAAGCTCAACACAGCAACTTTAAGAGAATGTCCCTCGATGTAGCCAGTAAAGAAATTTGAGATTATGTTCACGATGACTAAGAAATCGCAGATTATTAAGGTTTCTTTGTGATAATCCTGGTGGTAGCAAAGAATTTTATGGTTTAGTTTAGTGAAGGTTTAGCCACAAATGAACTTAAAATAATAAGGAAATGAATTGGTTGACAAGGCAGTTTAACGTCACGTTTTAAAGGTAACCAGGAGTCGGTGGGTCGTGGTTTATCTTCAAGCACCAGCTCTCACCACCACTCTTCTAACAGTCAGTCAAGGTTATTTTTTTGATAAAGCTACACTACGTATTCTTCTACCCTGAAGGTTGATTCTAAACGAATATCGGTGAATTTTAGAAGGCAGTTGAGTATCGAATATTACCATTTACAAAAAAAGAGTATGTAGGTATTTGAAATAATTAAGGATTTTAAGTTCAGGATACCTGATGAATACTTACATGGAGGGACGGGTCCACACTGCTGTAATGCATTGCGAGGGACACAGACTGAACGATCATAACCGCAGTAAATACAATTTCCAAATAGAGTCTTAATCTGCTAAATGGATGCATGGAGAATCGGAATTCAGTGTGGTGTCGATACTTCTCAGCACTTAAGGCAGCATATGATCTAGATTCAAAGCAATAGCACTTAAATTTAACATAACATCAAACCTGTATTCCCCGAAGGGGTAGGCAGAGGTGCACATTTAGTACACCCACATTTCGCCAGTTATGGTTTCAGGTCCCAATGTAATAGGGGGCGAGCCTATTGCCATCAACCGGGCACAAACCCAGACTCCTTGTTGCTACTGAGAATTACTTAATGGAAAAACTCAGTAACACTTTGCCCGACCCGGAATTCGAACCCAGGACCTCGTGGTCAGCAGTCGCGCTTAGCTACCACTAGACCAACAGGCAGTTACACTTACATTTCTCATTCGAATACTATGAACAAGAAAGAAAGTGGAATAAAGAAAGATAATATTTACTTGTACATGTTGATAGCTCTTATATCCCCAGCCCGAACAGCAATCAGGTTGAATAAGAATTTGCCAATACCATGGTATTTTAGGCCGTAAGCAGACAGTTTGTCAGAAGGCAGGTGACACTCGTGGCCATGGAAGTACCCATGTGAAGTAACAAGACTTATTTTCTTGTCCACTTTATTGGGTTCGGTTTTCTTTTTTCTTTTAAAGATCGTCATCTTGTCGCAATTTAAGTACTAGATTACTGATACATATTGTTTTTGTATAACATTTCGATTTTTCGGTCTTGGATTATTTTTTTATACGCCCAGATCTAGTGTCGTGTTAAAATTTGACAGGCAGAGGTTCACATGGTATAATAATAAACTCATATTATTATACCATGGAGGTTCAACCAAGTGTACCGTAAGCAAAGTTGAAGTTTTATCGCTGGTCCATTTAAATAAAAATAAAACTTTTTACTCGGCCTCCTTTCTAATAACAGAATTGTTTTATTAGGATTGTTGAATAAAAGCTGTCCAGTATGCTATAATAATTTATCTTTTATTAAGTACATTATATTACATTTTTTTTATCATGTGATTGGATATTTTACAACAACGCCCATGGAATTGTGTTCTTGCCTCTTTTCCAGTAATCCGCACAAGACTTAGAACAGAAAGTGGCACTTAGCAGAACTTCTTCAACTTTATCAATAAGAATGATCTCTCTGTAACATAAATAATACGGCCATTAGATACCGATAAATTGCACAAACTTTTATTCGAAAAATAGATTATTTTAAACATACCCAAAACAGAATTCGTAATACACGTCATCGAATACAGACTTTTTACAATTCAAATTCTCACATCTTGAAACCGGCCCATTACTTAGATCTGATTTAACGAAATTGGGCAGGAAATTAAAATACTCTTTAATTATATCAGCCGGTACATAGAACACTTTTATAGCTTTCTTGTTCTCTCCCCCTTTCATTACCATGGTATTATAATTGTTCCCATTTTCATCTGAATATTCATTTCTGCCATCGATATTAAATCCTTGGAAGTTGTCTTGTAGGTCTGTTATGTTATTGTTATGTTCATTATAGAGATTCTCTCTCACGTGTTCGGAGTAGAAGCTGTACGTTTGTGGGTTTAGTTTCTTCACTGAGGCGTTTAGCATGAGGTAGAACTGTCTCCTGCAGATTTCGTAGAGACTTGTCGGGGAAAATGTTGTAGGATTTAACACGGTGTTGTACTGTGGTGGGAATTTAACAATAACTTCTAGTTCTTTGGAATCTTCATTTATTTTTAATTTGCATTGATGACTTCCCTTTATTGTATTGTGGCTATTTGTAGCGTTTAAGCACCTGGAAACGAATTTTTCATTAACCTTGGGATT
Organism: Abrostola triplasia; assembly: GCA_946251915.1. Classification (NCBI taxonomy): domain Eukaryota; kingdom Metazoa; phylum Arthropoda; class Insecta; order Lepidoptera; family Noctuidae; genus Abrostola; species Abrostola triplasia. The sequence goes on along the minus strand of OX276432.1, from coordinate 8,689,678 downwards.
ATTATTAAGAAAATATTAGTATTAAAATAATGGGGGGTGAAGGACACAGACATTAATTGCCTTCAGAACATACGAAGGCCATCTTTTTAAAAGTAAAATAGGTAAACAGAAAACTTTAAGAAGCTTTGAAGACAGACCAATAAGAAATACATACAATATTATACCCAAATATAAGTTGAGATCATATGCTTTCTGATATAATACGCGTGCGCGATTTATTGGAAATAGTTGGCCGATACGAGTACCATCAAAACTTACCCAATATTGAGACATCTAGTTTGTTGGTCCCTAAACATGTGGTACCATAGCGAGTACGGCAACGTCTTCAAGTTTGAGTTTCTCCAGAATCTGAACTCACAGTGATGGTAGTTGTACACAGGTCGCTGTGCCAGCCATTGTAATCTGTTATCTGAAAGGAAATACGTAATTAAGAACAAGAAGTGCAATTTCTCTTAAGACATTTCTAGAACACTACTTTTAATCATCATTAGCCTTTTTGTTTATTACAGACGATTTATGCAGGACCACGTGGGTAGTAGGCGCTTTTATTGTTGGCAGAGGTGCACATATAGTACACCTACATTTCGCCAATTATGTTTTTAGGTCCCAATGTAATAGGGGGCGAGCCTATTGCCATCAACCGGGCACAAATCCGGACTCCGTGCTGCTACTGAAAATAACCTAATGGTAAAACCCAGTAACACATTGCCCAACCCGGGATCTGAATCTAGGACCTCGTGCTTAGCAGTCGCGCTTAGCAATCACTCTCGACTTAATACCGTTAGTCATTTTAACTATTAATATTGATATCCTATGAGCCGTTTAAGGATAATTATTATTATGATATATATATATAATTGTAAATAGCCAGGAAATATGTTTTTTTTAACCGCATTGAGCTAACATAGTGATCAATGCTCAATTTTTCTGTATAACAGAAGAGGCTTCAGCCCTGACGTGAGACAGTTATAGGCTGTTATTATTATATTATATGATATATATTTTAATCATACCCACTTCTGTGGGTTATGTGGTATTTTTATGTGCGTTTCTCAGTCTTGGAAAAATGTACTAGGCTGAAATGTTCAGACAACACTTTTCACCGTATAGATCTCGCAACTCAAAGCAACACTTCATCATAAAGTCGAAAAACAAAACACGAACCACTTTTTAATTTAAACAGCGCGAGCTGGTCCTGTTACGTAAGTCTTGACTCTTGGAAATGGGTCAACCGAATCAATGAGGAAATGTTAAAGTTGATTTATCGCGGATAGTTTGTTATCCATGGCGCCAAAACTACTGTCTTCGTAAACTTTACGATGGACAGTAAACCGTAATTAGAGCGGGCTGGCCACTGTTTAGATAGAAATGGTAATGGATGCTGTGATGTAACTAGCTTTAGGAAAATATTTGGTACGCGGATTTAAGTGCGCAGTGTTTGAAGCTTATGCACTCAATATGAGGTTGGATTTAGCGTTGAATAATAAATAATCTTTTAGATTTTCAAATATACATGCTGTTTCGTATATCGTTAACCTCATTGGTTTCCAGTGTGAGTGATTGGTTCGATTTTGAATTTGGGAAACTGTTTTTTGAGATTTTTCTGGAATACATTTTGGATGCATAAAATATGAGCTTTTAGTGAAATCAGAATAACTGTGTTTACCTTTTTTTGCAATCCAAATGCGATGGTTGACATATTTTTGGAGAGAAGCGAGTGAAATTCGCAGTCTTATGGTTGTCCCTACCATTGTTGTTGCAATTTTGTTACCACTTATGGTGTTAATTAAAGAAGGGTTGGTCTTATGACGCGTTTGGTACTCCGTATGGTGAAAAGCCAAAGTATTTCCTTAATAATACAGAGGAAAGCCTCAATCTTTGGGGAAATTGTCAGGCAACTAATCCGTAAAACGCAATCTCTTACAATATTTTTGTTTACCCAAAAAAATATGTAAAATTCAAATATTGAATGCAAAAATGAAGGTACCGTAACTAATATCTTAAATAATAAGTTAATATTAAAAACATATTTTTAACACAAGCTTTTAAATCAAACGTACCATAATATTGTATTCTCACCAAACCTATATATTAAGTATGCAAAGTTTCATTTCAATCGGATGTCAAAAAGTAGTTCTAATTTAAATTGCAAGATTTGATTTGTATGTATGTAACATACAAATATTGCAAGTTACATAAAAGCTTGTAAAAATGAGTGACTTCCACAACATACCTTAAGTTCTCAACAACACATGAAAACAAAATAAGGAATCAAATTACCACAAACCGATAGGTACCGTAGTCGTCTTAACTCGGCAATCCTTAGCGGCAACTCCGTTAATTCATTCTCATCTAGTATCAGAAACTTCAAGCTCCTCACTTCACCTATCTCGTCAGGAATACGCCTCAATCTATTCCCGCTAACATCCAAGCACTTAAGACATCGCAACTTAGATATCTCTCTTGGCAATTCGGTTATATCATTACCGCTTAAGTAAAGGCTCTCCAAATGCTCCAAGACTCCGATGTTGGCTGGCAAACGAGTCAAGAGGTTCTCTTTTAAATATATATCTGTTATTTCTGATTCTTCTCCTTTTAGTTCATTTAAAGGTAGTTCTGTAAATCCTCTGTAGTTCCAGTGTAGGACTGTGGTTGGTATGATTTCGTCATTGTAATCCATGTTTACCACTACCACTAATTCTGCGAGTTAATGCTTCATAATAATTCAAATCACTTCACTTTTTTTTTTCTTGTTTAAAGTATTTTTTATTTATGTTACTATTACGTTAAAAACTTCATTCATACGTGTTTTAGAAAGCTAATAGACAGAGGCGAGCTCCTCTGATTCCCGTCTCAAGAAGACTGCATCCTATATCGGGCGGACGCACGTGAATTATTTTTAAAACTATAACAAGGTCTTCGCGATAGAGATTTTCGTAAAACGTTTTCTGCAGTAGGTATATATAACTCTTTAGACAGCGTATGAAATTATGATAATTCAATATTGGCTTATTTAATGTCATCATTATAAATGTTTCTGGTTCAGTTAAGTAAACTAGTCACAGTGTTGAGAAGTATACCCACCGTAACGCACCGGTGTTTTTTTCAAGTTTTTTATTATTGATAGTACACTAATTATGAATAATAATGTTTAACTTGCAAAATGCCTAATCATTTAGATACTCATATAATTGTAATTTTCGTGTTATTTAATAGGCATTGCTTGCGGAAAAAACTACTCTCAAGCCAAAAACGAAAATTGTAACAACATCAAGATTGTAATCCCCGAAGGCGCAGCAAAGGTGTTATGATAGGTATGCAGAATAATGCACCTGCAAAAATTAATTCAAGAATATTTCCGTATTCTAAATAACTGAAAGGCAAAGCTAGGAGTGACAAGTTCAATATTGGTCGGAGAGCTTGGCTGCGGTCCAATACAAACTGCGCGTTAGGTCGAGGACATTCGGCCGTAACACAATAACAAATAATGAGTCCACGTCGTTGACGAAATATCGCCTTTGTAATGTTTATTGGGAACTGCCCCCTTACCATGAACTCTTAAAGCAGGATAGTTAACGTTGTAGAAGCGAGACACCGCATTACACTGCACGTAGCGCCGTCTCGCTTTTACATCGTAAACTGTCTTGTTGTAAGCGTTCATGGTAAGGGGGACTGAAAGCTTTATTTTATGCCCGTGTTACTCGATGTAAAGTTTATTGATGGTGAACCGTTACTCGATGGTGATACAGTGAATTAACTTCAAAATATTCGTCGGAGCAGAGAAATGATCAACAATCAGACAGACATTCGTATTTATTTAGTTTAGATTTTCTAGCGATGTTTATTTAGTGCTGAGACGATTGATATAAACCTCTTTTATGAAATGGAAAAGAATTATTGCACCGGCCTTTCATTGGGAACAGGAAAAATGAGTTCAGAATAATTTTAGTACAACGAGAATGTATGATTGATACAAAAAATATCTATTTCATAATACGAATTACAATAACTGGACTAAGATTAAAATAATAAAAATATATTTTTAACAGAAGCTTTTAAACCAATTAGGTTCAAAGTACTAGTAAAGGTGGATTAAACAAGCCCTAGTCCCTATAGTATGATCATCTTCAGACTCCATCATCAGATCAGCTCAAAAGTACCATAATAATGTATTCTCACCGCTATTTAAGTATGCAAAATTTCATTTCAATCGAATGTCAAAAAGTGGTTCTAATTTAGAATGCATCTAATTTAGAATGCAAGATTTGACCTTAACAAACTTACATACATAAACATACATACATACAAACATTGTAAGTTAAAGAAAAACTTGTAAAAAATGCTAGACTTTATTAATTAAGTTTCTACCCAAAACGCAACAAAGTCAATTTTATTTATTAGTTACCCTATTTTTTTTTGTATAACAGGTTCAATGGTGAACACCAATCAACATAACCGTCAGGGTTGCATCGTAAGATACTAATTAATGTGTGTAACTTACACATATGATGACATAAATGCTAAAAATGACGCGTGTTTAGATATTATAATTCTTTGCTGTTGAGATGCTAGCATTAAATGCAACAGCTATTTCTGTCGGCCCGGACTTCTGCCTTGCTAATTGGGATAAATTCGAACAAGGAAATACAGTTTTCTAAGAACACTGAACATAAAAAGTGTACTGAAGAGATATGAGATTTCTGAGAAGACGCAGACGTGGTTTGGGCTTCAATTTGATGAAATTTTCAAGTAACTTTTGAAAGCTGAAAGTAAAGATCGATCAATAATGCCTTCACTGTAACTAAAACTCTTTTATGTCAAGCTCGAGGGTGAATTTAGGTATACCTAGTTATTATTTTGGTAATAAGTACCAGAATTGAAATCTTAAATTACCAAATTAATCATTACAAATACCTGTATTGCGGAAATAAGTGCAGAAGAATATATCGTAGCCTTAGTTTACAATTGCACTAACTACAAAATTAAACGGTTTTGAGATATACCTATCACACCGGGCACTGTTTACCTTGGATAGTGTTGATCTCTAGCTATCAAGCAGAAACGTATATACACAACATCACGCCTGTATTTCCCGAAGGGGTAGGCAGAGGTGCACATAATATACCTACATTTCGGTTATGTTTTCAAGCAGAAAAATGTCTAGATATTTTCTTATGTCCGATATGTGAATTTCAGACAAAACATTAAGGCTGATGTGCTCCATATGCGTCCAGTATTTATATTGTGAATGGTCCGGATTGACCACCCACGCTTTAATCGCTAAAACGTTCTAAAAATATAGTAGAATTTTATTTACGAATTTCATCAAGTAAAAGCACAGAGTCTGCATCTTGTAAATAATATTTCGTTATGAACATACGGATTAGTTTTTTTCTTTATAGCCGATGTTTCCCACTGCTGGGCAAAGGCCTCTGTTTTCTTCTTCCAAACTACTCTATCTTTCCCAGTATCTGATCACGATTATTAAACCAAGTATCTAAGTAATTACGTTTTGTATGGTGTCAAATGATATTAACAAAGAAAGGTAATAGTGTAGTACGTGAATACTATACTATACCTATATAGATTTACAAAAGATATGGTAGTACTCACAAAATAGACTGCCTCGTTGGTCTAGTGATCGCTAAGCGCGACTGCTGAGCACGAGGTCCTGGGTTCGAATCCCGGGTCGGCCAAGTGATACTGGGTTTTTCCATTAGGTAATTCTCAGTGGCAGCACGGAGTCTGGATTTGTGCCCGGTTAATGGCAATAGCCTCGCCCACTATTACATTGGGACCTATAAACATAACTGGCGAAATGTGGGTGTACTATATGTGCACCTCTGCCTCCCCTTCGGGGAATACAGGCGTGATGTCAAGTTTTTTTTGTATGTAGTACTCACAAAAAGTTGAAATGTTGTTTCCAATAAATACACCAGAAAATGTGATATTAATGTATTCCAGAAAAATCTACATCAAATTAGCTTACTTTGATAAAACGTGCTATACAAAATGTCTAGACACATAGTGTCCATTAATATAAATACATACTCAAGTATCACACATTCAGTACAAATAGATCAGACTTTGAAGTAATTAGGATAAATCACATCAGTTCAGGTTTATAAAGCAATGGGTTCGAGGCGAAATTGAAATCATGGGCCAAAATAATTTTAATCAACGATAATTCTTAATTCTAGTTGGTTAAGGAAAATGCTACGTTGCTAACTGCATTATCGTTAATATTGATGCTGACTATCTTGGCCACAAAATATGTTATCTGCCCCCTTACCATGAATTCTTTAAACGTTACGTTGTGAAAGCGAGACGCAGCATCACATTGAATGTAGCGGCGTCTCGCTTCCTTAAACTGTCCTGCTTTAAGAGTTCATGGTAGGGAGCTTAAAGTTTACAGAAATTCCCTCTCTATAAAAAAGAGATTAGTCTGTTAAGTTTAAAAAGCAAACATATTTTGTGTGTGCTTCCTCTAGGGCCAAGTACGCCTAGTCTACTAGTTTTAACAGACCCATTAATCTAGTTGCAAAATAAATGACATAGATTATAAGTTACTCAAATTTGGTCACATGCTTTCAGTTTCTTCCTGTAGCTTCTACAGTCCTTCTTGGTATTTTTCTCACTAGGTATAACTCTTTAAGCTCGGCGATAGCAGAATTTTCAGACAACAGTCTTTCAAACAATTCTTTTTGATACACATGTTATAAGTTATTCTTTTACACACATAATTATGTAGGTATACCATATTAGAATATTTACAATTTAGTTCTTTGAGATATTTATGCCGACTTATTATATCCAGACACACGGTAGTGTGACCGCCAAGTTCGCGTAAAGTAATCATACAAGGTTTGTAAAAAAATATCTTGTTAATTACAAAATTTTAGGTTAATTCTTAACAAAGTAAGAGGTAGACAGATTGTTTCGATAAATGTACTTATGATTCCTATTGATAAAAATAATACTAATGTCGAATACCCCTTGCTTATAAACGTATTAAGTTATCTTTAAATCGATGACAAACTCATAGCTATACAAATGCATATATACTAAGTAGATATATCGCATCAGTTTCTCCAATACATATTATTAATAATATTGAAGAAACAATGATTAATATTTTTATAAGCAAAGGGTTGAAGATTTGGAAGTCATAATATTTACAATAAAAGTATTCTATGGATACAGGTATCACATACTTAATCAGTGTTAATAAAATTATTATAATTAAAATTACAGATTAGAAATACTTTATAACCATTTAAGGCTTACGTCTCTTGTATTATCTCGTTATCGTGTATTAGTTCCTATCTCACATATTTTTGGATCCATCTGTTCTCCCCCACCCCAACCCCCACCCGTTTAGTCCCCTTCAATCTATATCTCAATATTTAAAGTTCGCAAATCATTATGTGTTCTAAACATTTTAGACTTCCTCTTTTTTTTTAATTTTGCCATAGTATCGCGGTCTTAAATCTTTACTTTACAATTATTTACTAATCAGCTCTCCTGAAGAGTGGCAAGACGCTAGACGCATAGAAATCAATGGTGAATTAATAGGGTAATACTCTCATTATGAAAATAAGTCAATGTCAATCCCATACATTCACTATTCTATTCTATGCGTCTAGTGTTAGAGACGTAGTTTAAGAACTTGGCTGCTAACTGGCAACATTTTTGTTCGGGATATTTTTTGTCCACACCTTTTTTAGGGTTAACCCCTAAAAATGTAGTCATTTGACGACCTGATTGGCGCAGTGGCTAAGCCATTGAACCGCAGCACTAAGAGCTGCTGCTGCGATTCCCGCTAGGACAAAAAAATGTGTGATCCGCAGATGTTTGTCCCGAGTCTGGGTGTTTGTGGAATGCATCCGCGATACAGCGGAAGACTTAGACAGGGGTGACATTAAAAATGTATTGTTGATATCGGAGTGACATTCTTTTAAAAACGCACCGTTGCCAGATCGCTACTAAGTAAATGCTCTTAACAATATCGTGATAATTAATAAACACCTATAAATATAAGAAATCATTACAGTCAACATGCATACCATCATTAAGAATTATTTCTTATTTTTTGGAAATATCATGACTAGATATTTGATAAGCCTCTGTGGCAACAATTACCTAAATATCCTTGCTACGTGTATAATAAAATATTACAATTAAGGAAAATTTTAAATTTCGTAGTCAATTTTCATTGTTTTGCCAAATATTTATCCTATAAGAAGATTATTTTTAAAATACCCGATATAATTTCGTGCGAATTGAAAATTTAATTATATTTAATATAATTTGTTACACGAATAATATGTAATGTTGTTAGGTTACTTTAAAAATTGTAGACTTTTGATATTTAACGGTAGGTACACTATATTTAATAAAGTGTCTGATATATTTGTTTTTAAACATATAATGTTGCTACAAAAATCTACTTCATAATTCTATTGCAACTGTTCTATTTAGGCTATTGACTTGATTGATAGTCTAGAAAAAGGTTATGCATTTCTACATTCTGTCAAATAACTATTATAATTTTTACAATAAATATAAACTTGTAATGAAAACGTTAGGAAGAACATTATAAACTTAATAATAATTAGAAACTGGGATGTAATCACGACCGTCAATAAATATAACGCAAATAGCAGTGGTAGTGAAGTACAACCAAGCTGTTAAGTAACTTATATTTTCCAAGATATAAAATAATACTAATAAGTAAGTCATGTTGACATAATACAAAATCAATACTCTAGATACTCAAATCAAAACATTAGGCAAACGACTAGAATCTGATAGTATTACCGAAATATTTAAAATCTACGTATGATTCTGACGCGTCGCCCCTTTCCGTCGCCTTCGTCATCACTGTCTACGGATGTCTGCCGATGTCCCAACATCAGAGCTTGGACCTCAGGGTTGAGGGGAAGAGCAGGGAACGACGAGCGACGAACCATCGGCACAGGACGAGCTCCTGAATTGGAAGAGGTTCGTTAAAAATGTGAAGTAACAAGCAGAAATTCTGAATGTGTTTTGGCTAATCAGGGTGGCGGCAGGAAGCAGTTGAGAGGAGAAACTACTGAATGTCTTGGAGATCTTTCTATTAAAAACGTCAATCAAGGTGATTCATAGTACTATTCCAAAAGCAGTTAAGTTTAGTTAGTTAATATCACACAACTGCATCAAGGTGCACTAATATCTCGGTGCTGCTGTGAAAGATTCAGCATGTACATAATTTGGTAACACTTTTACTGTGCAAGATATCTTTGGATTTCCATAGCGTCAATTGGAGATCAATTACTGCATCGCTTCAGTTGCATATTAAGTGCTACTCACACGCAATGTGTTAGTGACTGTACTGCAGTTAAAGGAATTTAATTGAAAATAGCGTAATATAAATAGGTGTCCATTGAAGTGTAAACTAATCTTATCATTAAAGAGCCTCCTGTGTAACAGGATGGAATAACCATCAAACAGTCCCCTGTGTAGGGAAGGTAACATGACAGCAATCGGTGTAGGATAAAAAAAATCCAAACAGCAGAGTTTATTTGGAAAGTCAGCCCTGTTACCAATTTCCAACATGACCTGTTCCAAATTCGAATGAATTTGAACTCTCGTAAAAATGATAAAACATTCGCAAATTGGACGGTGAATTGTATTAAGCTACTTTACAAAAAGGTAAGCTTGTGTGAAACATTACCGTGGCATTTGAGCTCTCTCCCTCCTTACTTACTTTCTCCTTGATAGAAATGCTATTGAAAATGATGTCAGTCATATTAGAATTATTTAAATTTAGCTAGCATAAGCTCTACTAGTCAGTGTGCCATTATCAATAATGGTGTTAAACTAATTGGCTACACTAATGTCATTAAACCTAAACAGCTGATCATTAACAAAATATGCAGAATTAATATCACCATTTATGGAACATAGGCCATATTTGTCAGCTCACAAGTAATTACAAATTGGATTAAAGGGTTTCACTAGCGAACCGATTTGCTACAACTAAAAGCCAATTAGTCGCCAACTGAATCCACCACGAATCTCCGAGGTACTATTGATTACGGATCTACGGTAGAAAATTATTGTACTGCTACAGTTTGTATTTGAAACCTTTGATTAACCATTTGGAATGTGATCATGTGTTCAATGGACTGTGAGTTCAATTGATTACGTACAAACTTAGCAATAGTGGACGAGTGTATTGATGGATTTGTATAGGCACGAAGAGATGTTATCTATTTTCATGCTTACATGCACGTTACAAAGGATTTATTGGACTGTGAAGCGGTTTGGCTCTTAACGATGTATGGAGCTCAGACTAAAATCTAAACAAGTTAATGACATGTCAATTTGTCCAGGCAAGACATGAAACAATGATAGTAAGTTATTGTACAAGAGATAAAAAGGAATACAGCTATATAAATTTAAACTACTGAAAAGAAATAAGAATCAAACAAATAGATTTTATTTACAAACTACAAGTGTGAGTAACATCAATTACCTGAAAGTCTTTTCAGTCGTCAGAGAGACCTTGTTAAAACAAAGAATATAAAATAGTGACAGGAGAGATAGAACGTTAAAACATATTGAAATTATAAACATATACATTCACAATTATTAACATCAAAATAATTGATTAATGAAGAGCAAACTTGCAATTAAATTGTTAATTACATTTTCCCAATTTCTAAAAGTCTGGTCAAAATACAAATCAACTAACAGACTCGCAAAAATAACATGGCTGTCAAAGCAATTTAGGTGCCTGAGAGGATGATTAAATAGTAACATTTTTAACACCAAAATAGCGTTTGACATACGATTTTAAAACGAAATATGAAGCTTTGTCATCAAAACAAAATATTTATACAAAGTATATAATAAATTCTTTTTCCCACTTAAATAACAGAAGATTTAACTTATTAGTTGATTTGTCATTGATCATCTTTTCAAAAACCAGGTAATTATTAGTTAGTAAGTACAAGAAAAGAAACAGATAAAAATGACATACCAAAGAGTTTTGCTACGGATTGCCTTTTAACGAGTCTCGGTTCTCCAGCGGGGGTCTCAGCAATCGAAGCCGGTGCTGATCCTTCCTGAGGTTTCCTATGAGGTTCGCTCAAATAAGAATTAGTAGAATCCCCCCTCTTATATGGTCTGGTCTGGCGGTTATTCTTCTTATCGTCATCGGGGTTTACAAACGACTCAGCTATCTGAAACAGCTGGAGACCAAATTTGCTCGATTCACGTCGTAATGCTTTTTTATTAGCAAATTCTGCTAATGATTGTCTCCGTTCTCCGTCTGGGTTAAGCTTCCTTCTAGCTCTTTCTTCTTCTTTTACTTTCAGGACATCGAGTATAGCGTTTAGTAGTAATATCAAGAGGAATACAGTGATGCCTATGACTGTCACGGTGTTGTTGTCCGCGCTCAATACTTGTTTATGTTTGCGCTTTACTATAGGCTTCTCAGTGAACACTTCTAATACGCTGCACCCATTTTTTATGAATAGTGGAATGGTTTTCGGTTTAACCTCGCGTTTTAATGCTTGCGATGGTTTTTCCGTCACTATTTCATTTTCCTCCGAAGCGATTGCGGGCACTATACTGTTCTCAGGAACCGCAGCATCTGATACAACATTCCTTTTCATATACCACATTTGCACACTGTATATACTGTAAATAATCACGGATAGGATAAAAAATAGGATCTTGCGTTCGTTCATGTTTACATCGCAAAAGCACTGGTTTGTTTTGACATGGAACCACGCGTGCGTGAATATCTATTCGCGTACTGCACGATATTGTTGAACAATGTACTGGGCTTGTATTGAATTGGTTATTAATCTTCACTTTACGGGTTTGTTGTGAATATTTTGAGAGATATTACGTAGCAGTGACCGGCGGCGTCATTTTGTGATTTGTGTTGTGGGTAGCGTGTTCTGCGCATGTGCGAGGTGCGGCGGCCGGGTCGTCAGGGTCGCCCTCGCTTCTACTCGCTACCGTACATCGCTGGAACACTTTGCCACTACAGATTGTACGAACATTTTAACAATCTCTGTGATAATCTCACATCATATTCCCTGTTCATTTACACCCTTAACTATACCCTATACTTAAGTTTAGACTTTCAATTTTATGTTTATTGATTTAGCCGTATCTGAATATGAAAATCGTTAACAGTATTGCTTTGAGTGGCTGGTAATAGAAGATAACAAATCAAATTCAATAACTTTATCTGAGGTACTTTTATTGATTCTATATTTATGTTGTGATATGCAATATGCATATACGTATATTAGTACATACTTATGGATAGGTTATTTTTAGGTCACAGTGTTGTTCAAATTCTTCAGTTAAGTAATTCTTCTATTGCGTTTAGAAATGTTTTTTTTTAGGAACAGCCGCATTGCACTACACGTAGCGGCGTCTCGATTCTACAACGTAAACCTTCCTACTTTAAAAGTTCATGGTAAGGGCGTATATTCCTGAGATGTAAACAAAATGATGGGTACAAGGTTAAAGGAAATCAAATTATTATACAAATTCATACGATCCAGAATGTATTTTTAACTTTTATGAGTCTATATAAATTCGTTGAATTACGATTCCTTCATGGTCGATATAGTAATACAATTTTTAACGCGTATGTCTGTTAGTTTGGATGAAATATTTAGTTGAGTTTGATCTACAGTCTCCATACGATTGCCATTAAACAGGAATTGAATCTGCAACTTTTATGCAAAGTACACGTACACTCAGCCAACCCTATTTTTAGTCCCGTTATGTATTAGTCATACATTTATATTGTATTTATACAAACAAATCTGGTACAAAATTATAAATCACCAATCCAAAAAAATGCACAATTATCACAAAACACATTCATTCATGAATAATTCCACTCAATTGCCTCAAAACCTGTTCTCATCTCTCTCTTTAACATACGAACGACAAGGACAGCTATATTTTATAAGGCACGGCCTATAAATTCGCGCGGTAATACACAGAAATTTAAGTGCATTTTTTAGTTTTTACTTCATCAATAATAAATATGGCTTCATTGTGTACGGGCATAACTCACAAACGTGTGTGTACTAGTGAGTATATACACTCACGAACTCAATTTGAAAGCGAGCGGGCGTCTCAATAATTCACATGTAGTTAGGGTAGCCACCTATTGCTGAAGAAAATAAATAGTATTTTTTGTAATAAATTTTTTACAAAAAAATACATACGTACACACATAGTACAATATAATACTATGTTTTTTTAAGCTATAGCAGTTGGAGATTTAAAATATAAACGTTTTATGGCAAATCAGCTTTTTTACATTAGTAACATTTTTTATTGTTGTCCTTTTTGTAATATCCAAAAAAAAATTGTAACTTTAAATTGATACTAAGTTTTGCAGGCCAGTGAGTTATATTATAGTACAAGTGGTAACCCTACATGTAGTAGGCATGGTCGCGCCCCATCCCGTCCCACTGCGAACAAATGAAAGATTGAAGTGATGGTCCTAAATAGATAAGTGTAATTATAGAAGCACTTCAGTTCTGGTACAAAACTATTTGAAATGCAGCGATGATTGAAAAGATAAAGTGTTATGTTTCAAACTTATAGCATAACATAACATAACATCACGCCTGTATTCCCCGAAGGGGTAGGCAGAGGTGCACATATAGTACACCCACATTTCGCCAGTTATGTTTTTCGGTCCCAATGTAATAGGGGGCGAGCCTATTGCCATCAACCGGGCACAAATCCAGACTCCGTGCTGCTACTGAGAATTACCTAATGGAAAAACCCAGTAACACTTTGCCCGACCCGGGATTCGAACCCAGGACCTCGTGCTCAGCAGTCGCGCTTAGCGACCGTCCGTATCCGTATTGCGTAAGGTGTACAATATATTTTGTAATCTACATAAACGAAGCTTATAACAATCTGGACAATATAAGCCGGATCGACTATCAGTTAGATAAGCTATGCTGGTTTCACTACCACAATGAACTGAACACAACGCTCTAACTTGGAGTACAGATCTCCCATGAATCTACATGCATTAATTAACAAAGATAAATGCATACATTCAATATAATCAGGTCTGTAATCCTCAAAGGCAAAGGCAGAAGATGAATCCTATTTTTTAAGGACATTTCGCCGATAATTGTTGGGTTGTAATTATTTTTGGGTAGGTAAGTCCGCTGCCTCTCTTAACTGATGACTGCTTCGTAGGACTAGTGACTGCTAATGACTGCTGAGCATAAGGTCTTGGGGTCGAATCCTGGGTGGGGCAAAGTGTTATTGGATTTTTCATCAGGTAATTCTCATTAGCAGCACAGAGTCTGGATTTGTGGCCGGTTGATGGCAATAGGCTCGCCCCCTATTAAATCGGGACTTATAACTGGTGAAATATGGGTGAACTAATTATGTGCACCTCTGCCAACCCTATCAGGGAATACAGGCGTGATAGGTAAGTCCCATAAGGTGGCAATCTTATTGGCATAAATCAAACTCACGTTTGGCCTCTTACATAGATTTCTTACCGAAATAAGAGAACTGTATTCTACTCCCGTACTGAATTAATTGAATAATAAACTGCCAAACTTATTAAAACGTTAAACATTTTCTTTCTCCGTTAAATTGAACAAAAAACAAATTGTTTTCATAGGAAACAATTTTCTATTAAGAATAGCATTGTTTATCAGTTATAACATTTTATTTTCAGTTTCCCCGACGTCTGTCCGCCATTTTAATGTTCCAGTGTTCAGTGCTAGCGGCACTAATCGCTGTTACGTGCAGAGCTTCGATAATTCCTGGAATATCATTGATTTTCCTAGCCTGGTGCTTTGAACAATGCTCTCAAGCTGGGGTAATTAGAAGACATTTAGTCGTTAATAATTAACTTGAAAAGTGATGGTTCACCGATTGATAATGATTACTGCTATCAGATTAAAGGCGTTATCGGGAAAATAAATCAATTTTACCTTACTGTATAGATAGGACTGGTGTAGTGTAAGTGAGACTATATTATGGTGTGTCAGGCTTAGAGCATTTGTCAGGTTTTATAACAGATATCATAAAATATTTTTTTATTCTTTATTAGTGTATTATAAAAACAGAAGAAGAGAGTTTTATACTTATTGTAAATTATAATATCATATATAAATTAAAGGGTCATTGGGTTTTGCCCGTTCGCACTAACCGTGGTCAATTATTAATTTATTTTGATATCTTATTGATAAAATTCTAATGTCGTTGCATAAAAACGCTAGTATGTTCTCCAGTATATTCTAGCCAAAACCCCAAAATTAATTTAAAACTCCACGATATAGAATATTATAAAAGTGCTTGGCAATATCCTTGATAGCATATTTTTTCCAAAACAGTATTCCGATATTGCACTGCAGTTAAGGCAGGCAGTTACGATCCCGAAAGATTTCCATTTCGCGCTTCGTCGCATTCGGCTGCGCATTAAAATATGCAACGGCAGCCCTATTCTGTGCATTCTGAATTACGTGGTACTGTCCCGACCTAGTTCAGTGCTGGTTTTGGTTGAGGAGAGTTAGGGCAACGGGATTAATGTAAAATGCGTATGTAAGGCCAAATGCGAGTCCGACTCGCGCACGAAGGGCTCTGTACCATTATCTATAAACACGGCAAAAACCCTATTAAATATTTATATTATTCTGTTTTTTAGTATTGGTTATTATAGCGGCAACACAAATGATCCGTGAAAGTTTCAACAATGTAACTATCATGGTTCTTGATATACAGCTTGGTGACAGACGGACGGACGGACAGCGAAGTCTTAGTAGGTCCTGCTTTACGCCGCCTTTGGGTACGTAACCCTACAAAAGACTAATGTTAATAAAACTTATAAAAATCCTCGGATTCTAAATTAATGTTTGTATCAAAGTATTGTTAGGGTCATCATCATCATCAGCCAGAAGATGTCTACTGTTGAACAAAGGCCTCTTCCTTAAATAAAGGGAGGGGTTGCCATAATCCCCACGCTTGGCAAGCGGTTTGGGGATCGCAGTATTGGTGGTGAAGTTACAGAGGACGCTGCTGCCCATCTTCTGGATTTTCCCTTAGTTGCCTCTTACGACACCCACGGGAGGAAAGGGGGTGGTCGATTCTAGGCCAGATACCACACGGCCCGTTTTGGAGTCATTCTTTGATATTACAAGACAGAACTAAAAGTTTTCAGGCAAACATTGCAGAAACGTTAAATTTTGTTGGTAGGTACCGAAATGGTCTCTAAGAAATGAGTGTTTGGAATTATCAGTTGAAATAATTTAACACGTGTCCTGGGAAGATACATGGATAATTCCACCGAATAATTTATGTCATCACCTGATGGAGACTTCCGCAATTACATCAGATAAGAGCGATTACAAGCCAGTGGTTGTCTCGCCAAATTTAGAGTAGTTGCTTACAGAAACAAAACATGTTTTCGATGTCAATGGCAGGTTGTCAGTCTGTGGACTGGCACACTGCCATTGACACAGGGGATTATTTTTGAATCTAGCACGCGAATACCATGTTACATCCACGCACTTCATGTTGCTAATTGAAGTTCTGCCAGTGTTGTCAACCCCCTAATGTTTATTGTGATGCTGTTCGACATTGTTCTGTGAGCCTGTAGCGCGGCTATTTGTTTAATTATATTTATACTAGCAAACCCGACACACGTTGTCCTGCATGATATACCATGCGATCAGATATAGTTACGTGCATAGGATTTCGTTTATTTTTCGACATTTTAATTTCGGTTTAGCAGTTTAATTGCAGTATGGATATTATAATTAACCTAAATACCGACTGCAGCGCCATCTGCCGGGCTTACTTTTGAATCTAAGCCATCCTCGAATCCACTTGAACATACACCAAAAAGTTCATTTAAATCGGTTCAGCCGTTTAGGAGTTCACTGTCAAGACACGTACAGAAGAATTATATACCTATATATAAAGATAATCATACAAGTGTTTTATGAAGGTTAACTTCTCGTGTGGGAAATACAACTCATAATTATACGCAAGGACCGCCCATCCCAGTCTAGTCATTAATTAGGATGCTTTAAGCAGGCGAAAGATGAACAAGACATATTGCGATAATCCGGGGTAAGAAAGCCTTTTTTTCCTACCCTGGATAAGCCATATCTGTCCCCTTACTATGAACTCTTCAAGCTAGTTATGTATAGGGTAACGCGGTGACTCGGTTGCACAACGTAAAATGTCCTGCTTTTAGAGTTCATGGTAAGTCTAGTATGGGAAAAATATCCACTTTCGCACTTAGAAGAGCCTGTCTTTCAAAGTCAATTGCTTTTTTACTAGAAGAAAGTTTATCTTCTTACAATCTGACATAACTTTCTCTATACGTAACTACTCATTAAAATAAGCGATCTATCAAGACAGTTAGAAAGCGTCGCTTTAAGAAGAGCACCTTTTAATATAGAGACGTACCTAATACAATACACACACTGCCTATTGTTTCCCACTTGACAAAGATCAGATAAGTAATGACCATGTCGTTACAGCTAAGTGGATGATTGCTTAAGCAAATCTGGAGAGTGACCTTTCACGAGCCCGGAGATGTGGGTTTGTCAGCTATTAGGACACATACGTATGGTCATATAAAAACTACTACTGTTTTATAATATTAATTTTGTCAATGACAAAATTTCCCCATGGTGTGCCGTGCCAGCACCTAGCTCTTCCCGTTGGGTATCGTAGGAGGCGACTAAGGGAAAATCCATAAGATAGGCAGCAGCGTCTTCTGTTACTTCACCACGCTACTTGCCAAGCGTGAAGATTATGGCACCCGCCTTAAAGGGGAGACCTTCCGGCTGATGATGATAGTGAAAACCAAATTTAGGTAATTCTCAGCGCCAAAAGAAGACTTAGCAGAATAAACTATTGTGGAAAGAAAGAACAAACAAGTGAGAGCTGAAACACATGTGCACTATTTCGTCCCTCACTTTCTACCTTACGGTAATGTTTCTCTGCCAAAATATTTTTATTATTTAACTGAATTAACAAGTTTATTTACATGAATTAGGCAGGTGAATCAAAATAGTTTCCTTGCTGACTTTAAAAGTAAACTAAAGATCCCTTGCCGTTATATAATGGCGCCCTCCAGAATATTCTCCCGAAACAGCAACGTTCACACCTGTCGCACTAATGTACGTATTGCGATACATGAAATTACACAGCTTTTTATTATACCTACACCTTGCAGATTTATACTTGCTGAGTTATAAGAAAAAATGTGCAGGAGTGCGAATACTGTTGAAGTTTTAGTTAATAGGCAAAATCTACGCTGAGTAACTGAGTATTGTTTAAAAATCGTTTATTAGGTTAAATTTAGACTTTCAGTATATATTATCATGTCAATATTCCCTATTTGGCTATGATGAGGTGTGGTGAAATACATATCAACATTATCAGCCTATCTCTGTCCACTGCTGGATAAGGCCTCTCCAATAGCATGCCATATATAAATGCTGTAAAATAATGCTTAGAATTGGAATTTGGAATGCATGATATTTGAAAATAAACATCGTACCACAACAACACGAATCAAAGTAAGACAAATCTTGAAGGAAAAGATTGGATTCTTGTACTCTTCAAATACCATAAATATTATTATCCTACCAGGTGGACCGATGAGTAGTCACATAGTCAAGAGTTGTGGGCAACCGGTAATGCAAATGGCAAGCTGCCATACATTGTGGCGTCATTACGACACCAAACATAATCATGTCATTTCTGATAAGATCAGAGTTTCCTAAAACAATGTGCTAGGTTATTTTTCACGTGTCGTGGCTAGTACCAAACGCCAATACACCTACTCGATGCATTGTATAGGCAGTAAATGTTAGCAGGTGGTATGACAATACGATTGCGAAAACCTCTCGATCGAACGATTGTTCATCCGAAATTAAATGTCCGTGTTGTATCATTGGAATCTTCTTGTAGGTGGTACATAATGAATGTTTCTGTACCAACACTTACTTAGTCATCTTAGGGTGCTCACACATATCAAATTGGAAAGGTATCGTTACCGTACCGCCCGTCCGTACGGTGTACGGAGTAGCACAGTGGATCAGCTAAAATCGGCTGTCCGATATGACGACTCGGGTACGGCTGGCCGGTCCCGAGGCGAGACGATTACGTTACCGATTAGTATGCTTTGCAGTAGGGAGTTTCATACAAAGATTACTGCATGGCTTGTCGACTTGATAGGGTTACGATCCCTTTCCGATTTCATATGTGTGGTAGCCTTTAATCGAATGCGAATTCACGTAAATTATTCGAGTCGCGTCATTACAACCATTTATAATGTAATGATATTGTAATATCTGGTAGTAGTTATAGCGTAGGAGTAAGCTTAGTTCCTAGAAAAGTTTTCTGTAGCCTAGGTACTGATTATTATGCATGGTTTTGAGTGCGAAGGAGAACAATTCGCTAATGTGTCCTATTATGTATGTATATGTAAGCAGAATTCAGTAGAAATATTCTATACTGTGTAGTGTAAAGGCCAATGCTAACTATTTGGGAAAGCTATAGATGTATTATTTCAAAGATTAACACATGTGTGTACGTACCTACCCACTAAACTTCTTATATAGTGTATGTATAGAATCTCGACAGACACGTAGGTACATTATTATGTTATATTGTATTCAAGAGCTTGATCGGCGAGACGTACATATATGCGCCTCCTTTGTATGCATTTAGTTTGCTCCAAAACTGTTTTCTTATTTCATAAGTCAAGACGTTTGGGTTTTGACTCAACATGGAAATAATGCGCGCTATGATTTCTCAGAATGTTTCCAAAAAACTTAAAATGTTTAGGGTACAAGGTAAGTGAACCAATTTGAAGAAATAGTAGCGATATCTTGTGGAAACCCAATAATTTGGTAATACTAAATAACCAATACAAATTGTAAGCTCATTACGAGCTTAACACAAATTAATGCTTTTCATTATATCATCAACTCATTCAATTCAATAAAATAGATGTTCTTTTCACTAAATACCAAAGTATGAAACACACACAAATATAGGGAACCCGATTGAAAATCTTAATAGTCTAGTGAATCGCTACAGAATTCAATAACATTCGCAAAACGATTCGTAGAAAATTCAATAAGACTGAAATTGAGAGCCGGTGAAGTAATATCGTCAAAACGCAATTCCCCCTCATTAAGAACGCGTTCAAATTCAAATGGGGATGAAAAAACCCCGGCACATTTCCCGGCTAGTCCCGACTGGCGATTGGCTATTCAAAACAATTTTCGTGTCCGATTAGGCAACCGAGATATCGATGACTATCTGTATTGAAATTGTATTGAAACAGGGACTGATAGAATTAAGGGAGGATAAGCTTTTGTAAATCGATAAAAGCGTTTATTTTTCTATTCTTGGTGGAAAATATCTTCTCTTCAGACATCTTTGTTTGTGCACTTTAGCTAGAAGTATATACTAAAATATCAAAGACTGGTAAATTTTAAAATACCTGAGAGTACTTGATGGAGCGAAGTTCATAGTAAAGCCCAGATTTTACCTTATGACGTTGCTAAGGAGAAATTCACACGGATTGTGAAGTGTTAAGTATTGTTTTTACATTAATACATTGTTAGGATTATGCTAATTATTATACAATAAAAAAAAATACTTTCGATCTAATGAGCCATACATCCAACACTCGCGACATCCTTGCGTTGCCAAAAATTACAAAAGAATAAAAGAAGTCATATAACCCCAAATTGGTGACCTCTATATCAATGTCATAAAGTCTAAAATACATTTTTTCCGTTTTCAAAGAGCTGTATGTTGTATCTCATCACAAAGCCGTTCTGCTTCATTAGGCTCGAGTATGCAAAGCTTTGGAAAAACTCGCCCTTGCAGACTTTTGAAGCGGAATCATAATTGCCTATTGAAAGCGAGGCATTAATACGACCTGTTACCGATAAATGGCGATACATTACCGCTGTCTGATTGGCTGATATTACATAAAAACCAGTTGGCTAATAGATAAAAATGAGCTGAAGTGGATTAAATTCTTTCATGATGTAAAGGAGACTTGTTATACCTGTCAATAGACTACCTAATATCTTAAGGTAGCCTGCACGAAATCGTTTTGATATCATCTACTTACTGGCTGCTGCTTTAGCGTATCAAGTTATAAGGTACGTCTTATAACTCGATGAGAGGTATCGAAAGTGAGTAATACGTGTCATGTCAAAAAGCAAAGAAATCGATGGTGTCTCAAAATAACAACATAACGTCACACCTGTATTCCCCGAAGGGGCAGAGGTGCACATATATTACACCCACATTTTGCCACTTATGTTTTAGGTCCCAATGTAATAGGGGGCTAGCCTACTGCCGGGCACAAATCCAGACTCCATGCTGCACTTTGCCCGATCCGGGATTCTAACCCAGGACCTCGTGCTCAGTAGCTCGCGCTTAACAACCACTAGACCAACGAGGCAGTCAGAATAGCAAGCAAGAATAACAAGATGATAATCATATCACTTAGCAGGCAAAACTCACATAGCTTAGCATTACATTGCATCTATAACCGGTGACCAACCTTCGCGAAATAACCTTTTCTTTGTTCGATAACATGACATACATATTCAAGCCACGTTTGTTGAACGCTAATTTGAAACGTTTCCACAAAACTTAGGCAAAGTTGCTTTCCGTCACTTACAATTAAACTTAACATTCTGATCCTGAACATAATATTAAATGGAGATTTTGCTTAAGTTTCTAGTTCAAAGACCTGACGCGTTTTTCGTAGACTCTATGATTCCGGATAAGTTTTGCCTGTTTGTCATACCTATGGGCAAGTGTCTATGCTGAGGTGAATAGAATAGAATCAAGTAAAGTATGTCTTAACACTTTGACTGTGTTGAAGCAGACACAATAGTCAAATAGCTATATGTGGGTCATTACACTAGAGGGGTTAAAAATGTTGGTTTAAATCATGGGTCTTCTAGGGAAGCCATAAAAACACACCTTATACTTCCAATAACTAAAGGATGGACGATTGTACTTCCTTGTTAATAATATTATAGGGAAACGCCTTAAATGGTCGAATTGCTGTAAATGGTGGTCTGAGATATTTGAAGTTATCGAGATATGTTGCTATTAAAAAATCTTCAGGCTCGTAAAGATACCTATAGTTCTCAAGAAATTCGTTGAGACGAATTTGTACTGTTGGCTTAAAATAATTTTGATTAAAGTGCCACCGTAACGTTCGGTTCTAATTAATTCACCGTACCGCATTTATTTAAATTCGTTAATATATTTTTGTCAAATTTTGTAACTATTAGATTAAAGAACATTAATGTTCATAGACTGATTTTTGATAATACTTTTTAATAAAGAATTATTAGTTTTCAGACACGTTTCGTCTCTGAGTTATTCTCTGGGTTCTGTTCGTCGGTCCTTTGACCTATGTAGGTCATTGTAGTTTAGCTTTTATTTTATATAATAATGTTGGTTCCACGATTGGCCGATTTTCCAGCAACTCATCAGTACGAGTACCATGCGGAATTCTCTAAAGGCTCCAAGCAAGAACTGCTAAAAAATTATGTTTTTTTTTCCATTTAATGATTTTCCAACTACTTTTCCAGGAATCTACAACATAATTGGCAAAGTGTAAGCGTACTACTATACCATTTCTGGGAAACAATGTGAAATAGTTTCAATTCAGTTTTTTCATCTCGGGCACCACTTTGCACAGCTTATAAATATTACCATCGGTACAAAAGTTTTAGAAGACGAATGTAGAACTGATTTTTAGTGCTAAATCTGTATTCGTTCAATAATGTCCAAAATAAACGTGTGTGAATGTCGCTGCAATACAAACGATATTAAAGTCTATAGTGAGTTTTAATATAACGGGTTTTTTCAAGAAAAGGGCAGATCTTACCAGTTTCTTACCGATGCAAAAAGGGGTGATATAGGTTTATCCCGTCTGTACATACTAGCAATGTAAAAAAAAATAAAAAGTCTCTCACATCTACGTGATATAAGCGAGTATCTTAAGTTAAGTGACGAAACTTGACGGGTTTTGCTTTGATAGCCTTCTCATACAAAGTGGGTCTTAGATGTAATTTCACTAGATCTTTGCAAAATCTTTTCGCTCTAACATATTATGGTCACGTTCCCTGCGTAGGTCCTTCTCTCTGTGTCTAGACGTTCTTTCATTACATAATATTATTTGTGGCATATTCTGGAAATAGAACACTTATGTTTGAGGCGGTTTCGTCATGTTTCTTGGGACCTTTCGTCATTTTGTACGGGCAGAGAATGTTATGTAATTTATATTTGAAGATGGAAATGTTGAAGGAATGATGTGGACATTTATACTAAAACAGGTTACTTTTTCCTAAGTATACATATAGAGTGAGCGGCGCCACGGTACGGCGAAAGTCGCGGGTTCAAGTCCCGCTCGTGTCCATCATTTTTCAAGTTTCCTTTATCAATTTAGATGTATAGATATTTCATTTTTTTTAAAGGCTATTTTAGGTTTTAATAGCTTCAATAAACATCCATATCAAAGTTCTCTTAAGTATGCAGTGTGTTACGAAAACCTTGTCCGCTCAAAAAGGAGGTTGTTTAGTATTCTTACAATGGGGCCATCTCTGAAATCGAAAAAAAAATCTGCTGTTCCATACATTTTGTGGTGTCAAGTATACATCATCATAAACTACCTGTACTGTATAGATATTAACAGCATCTCAATGTCATCTTGCCACATTACCCATGTATTGCTCATGGTCAACATGGATCTTTACTTCAGCCCTGTACGGACTCTTGCTTTCCTAACACCATCCCTAACCAAATCCGATTCTCAACACGACCAAATCTAAAAGCATCTATACGCCTACAACCTTGTCTAATGCCGTTTTAATTTGAATAGAAGTCCGTCACGTAGACCGGCGCGGAGCCGTTCGGGGCGTGAGACTGAATTTACAATATAAGAGCTTTGCAAGAGTTAATTGTGGGATTGCGACTAATCTGGCCGTACCGACGATGCCTCAGCGTCACGAATAACACTAGAAATTTAATTTTGTTAAGGCGATAAAGAAACTCTTAAAGTGTTCGTGGTATATTCGCAAAGTGGCTAAAATGTTAGGATAAAGGATTTGGGTAGTGTCTTATCACCGATTATGGAAGAAGTTTTAATTAATAAACCAAGCTTTAAAATGCTCATGAATAATTGCTTGTAGATGGAGTAATTTTTAGCTTTTGTAAACACCAATTTCCCGCACACGCGATGTATTCCGCTACAAAGGAGGATTCTCAAGAGTCCTCCTTTGTTGCAGCGAAATGCAGGTTGAAGGAAAAAACGGTGAAAAAACACCCTTACTCTGAGGATGCTGGCTAGCAATGCGGTCACAAATCCGCTTTTACAGTGCAGTGATGAGGCTATTACCTTACTTTTTAAGGCACTAATGACCAGTTGACAGCGGTTTTCCACTTTCCTGGTACGTTATTACGGTGGCCCGAGTCACATTTTATCCGATAAGAAAGTGACCACTTTAGCTGAAGCCACTTGCCGTCCGAGCTGCGTCGTCGTACTTTAATAATTCTTGTTAGAAGTTGCTACTGCGGAAATTACATTGTAGGTAGTGGTCAAAGAATTGTCGAGTTACAAACTCATATAGGAGCTTATTGCTTGATATGTTTAACATAGGTTAAACATGATATTTATGCGCATAGAGCGCCATCCCTGGACTTTCCCAAATATTTCAAGACCAAAATTAGCCAAATCGGTTCAGACGTTTTCGAGTTTTAGCGAGATTAACGAACAGCAATCCATGTAAGAAAGAAAAGATGATGGTTATAAACAATATATGCAGTAAAAATGAAAGGTTGGTTTTGACTGCTCATATCTACCTAAAAATAGTCAGTTTATGTACGGATCAGTAATCCACTCTCTAAAATCGCAGTTTAAAAGATCTATTGGTTTTCAACGCATTTAGCTGAAGCATTATACATTAGCTTAATCCATTAATTTACTTACCTTTTAGGGAGAGAGTTTGGAAGAACCTCAATACATTTAGTCGAAGAGCTTGCTTTCTTTCAGAGTAAATTAAGGTTTTAGTCAAAAGAAGGCACTATCTCTTGTGTGGATACAAAGAAATATTGTCCTTTTAACTTGATTTAGGAACAAAGATGAGGCGTTAGCAACATTGAGGTCATGACAGAATTGTCTTCAGTATTCCGTTACCCTAAACGACTTTAAGAACGTAAATGGCTCATTTGGGAGTTGGATTCGGCGAAACAGTCTTATTAAATAAACTATGTGCTGCTTTTATATGTCTCTGTTAACATGTCTCTTTCAAGTAACTTTGTGCGCTCAACACCATTTAAAATCATTATTTTATTTTTATATGAAAAGTTGCTAGCATTTCCATACTGCAAGTTCTCTCTAAATATCTGAAGAGTTCTTTTCAATTTCATCATGATACATCGGTTTCGCTCCCAGGGGACTCAGCGTTCCTTCCACTTTATCTTACAAAATGCAAGTATGCAAATATTTATTATTTTAATACTCTCAAAGATTAATACTAAGTATGATAAACACGCTTAATACGTGACACTAACACAGTGACTTCATGAATTATTCCTTTAATAATCTGCGCCCTTGTAACAATTGCACATAAATTTACTCGTACGGCGCATTTACTAGGTTTTTTAATAAGAAGCCGGCTGTGATTTTGGATTATTAAAAAAAGGGAAATTGCCGTTTTCAAAAAGCGTTACGTTGATAGTAACATAACATAACATCACGCCTGAATTCCCCGAAGGGGTCGGCAGAGGTGAACATAGACATTGCTACAATCAGTGTAGTGCAGTGTCTCGCTTGCACGACGGAAAATGTCCTGCTTTAAAAGTTCATAGTGAGGGGGAAGCTCAATGATTTAAAGGCATCAGTTGTCACAACTCTTAAAATTACGAGACAGGACACTTGAATTAACATAAAACTATTTACACAGGTCTCTCGGGTCTAAACAAGTGATCTTTTTAAAGCCAGTTAATCCAATAGGTTCATGCACAATAGCAAGGTTACTTTATGGGTATTTCTTTATCCTATCCACACTAGAATAGACTACAGTTTTGGATAGAACTAGATTTAGGTGCATAAAGATATCTTGAGAGACAGTGAATGACGTGAGCTATTTTCCACTTTGAAATGTTAAGAGCGCACGGCTAGTGAAATTTCAGCAGCAATTCTTGTAACAGCCTTGAAATTTTAGAGCATTTGAAAAGAAATAAAAGATCTAGTACGTCATACTGGAGTATCTAGAAGGTACTATTCAAATAACTTTTGAGGCATGTTTTAATAGTACATTAAGAGCTATTGGCATATATTATTATATCTGGACTGACCGGTTGTCCGCAGTGGAGGGTAACCGGACAGTGCGTATGACCTCTTCGACTTGCCTTATATGTCTTTTATATTCTTCCTGATTTATATTTACCCGTGGGTTGCTAGTCCAGAATAGCGTCTTCCCATCTCGTTAGGTTTTGAAGGAGGTGACTAAGGGAAAATCCTGAAGGTGGGCAGTGTCTTCTGTAACTGCGATCCCTAAACCGCTTGCCAAGCTAGGGGATTATGACACCTCCCCCCATTTAACGAGGAGGCCATTTAAGCACTTTGTTCTGCATTGAACGTCTTTCGGCTGATGATGATTCTTCCTGATAAATAACCTACAATAACATGTTATATGGCAGTTAAAATACAATTTGTAAAGACTCAGACAACAAAATCGTCCAAAACACAAAATGAAATTAAACTTTTTATATCCTCCCATTCGAAAAAATATGTAAATTATAAATCTCGGCACGAATTGCAGAAAACCCCTGAAGAACGCCATAAAACGGCCAATAACGAAAGAAAAGTAGCAGCGGTGTGCTTAGAGCGGAAACTTTATAAATCATGGTGTACAATGGTTCCGTATAACCATTGTTTTCTAAAGGATGTCATCGCCGTTTCCTCGCACAATACGGCGTTTTAAATCAAAATGTTTTTCCTAAGGCATACTTTATCCCTATAAGATTTAAGCTTCCTTTGAATAAATGTATGGTCTTTGTTGTGTATGGGTAAAAGGGAGTTAGGAAAGTTAGGTAGGGATGAAAGGTTTTTGACCTGATATTTGTGAAGCAGGCTTCTGTGTTACTAAGGACGGATCAGAGCAGTTTGAAAGTATTTTTTAATCATAGATTTTCATTTGGGCTATACTCGTATAAAACAAAACGTGTAAACCCTACTGCCTCGTTGGTCTAGTGGTTTCTAAGCGTGACTGCTGAGCCTGAGGTCCTAGGTTCGAATCCCGGGTCGGGCAAAGTGTTACTGCGTTTTCCATTAGGTAATTTTTAGTAGCAGCACGGAGTCTGGATTTGTGCCCGGTTGATGGCAATAGGCTCACCCCCTATTACATAACTGGCGAAATGTGGGTGTACTGTATGTGCACCTCTGCCTACCCCTTCGGGGAATAAAAGCGTGATGTCATGTTTTTTTTTATGGATTACATTTTTAAATATATACTTATATAAAAATAAAAAAAATAGGGCCCAACCAGCAGCGGGAGCAGGGTCCTAGCTACCGGTGGTTAGGGCTCCAGAGAGAGGAACCACCTCAATTATTATTATTAGTTCAACGTAGATATGTACCACCAACTTGAGAAAGCAGAAGAATATTATAAATACAGATTAAGTAATTAACAAATGTTGGACAATGTCTCAACTGTCCAAAATTACGTTATATATATTACGTTTGTACGCAAATATAACGCATATTTATATATATCTTATATATAAAATTCTCGTGTCACAATGTTCGTTCCCGTACTCCTCCGAAACGGCTTGACCGATTCTCATGAAACTTTGTGAGCATATTGAGTAGGTCTGAGAATCGGCCAACATCTATTTTTCATACCCCGGGTCAGCTAGTCTTACATATAAAATTCTCGTGTCACAATGTTCGTTCCCGTACTCCTCCGAAACGGCTTGACCGATTCTTATGAAACTTTGTGAGCATATTGAGTAGGTCTGAGAATCGGCCAACATCTATTTAAATACCCCGGGCCAGCTAGTTTTATATATATTTTCAAAAGATTATAACATCAAGTTTTATCTTGCAACAAGGTAGCAAGGTTACAAAACCCGGAAAGCAATTAATGTGTTAATATTTTCCTTATTTTAGTACCATTAGAGTATTTTACGAAGAACTGGTTCATTCACTGGGCACAAAACCTGTGACCGCTGTAGACGTATATGGGTAAGAACCGTATACCGGACTACAAGGTCAATAAACAATAATGTTTCTGCTTATAAAAAGAAGTTCCTATGGCTATTATGAATACAAAAAAAAAACTAAACTTTATCTATACTAAAGTGCGTAACCGATACGATTAATAAAACTATTAGGTACGTAGGTACCATGACATGATTTTTTTTTAAAACGTCGCCCCTCACTAGGAATTTTTCCTGTGTCGTGGGTGCGTTTCACAAACATGAAATATCACATACACTCAGAACAAACATCTTATCTATATATATAAAATTTTCGTGTCACAGTTTTCGTTCCCATACTCCTCCGAAGCGGCTAGACCGATTCTCATGAAATTTTGTGAGCTTATTGAGTAGGTCTGAGAATCGGCCAACATCTATGTTTCATACCCCGGGTCAGCTAGTAATAATAAGGATCACACAATGATTATTATGGAACCCACTACCCTGATCGTAGTACTTCTATTGCTTGGCCACTGCGCCAATGAGGTGGTTTTAATTGAGTACCTCCTGTTTAATTGAGTAGGTATGTATATAACAGAGGCAAATCTATTTTTAAAGAATTCTCATAATACACTTTTTAACCTATGGTAATAATAGAATGAACATTAATTATAATTCAAACAATATAAAATTAATTGACATTTTATTCGCGATGCTATTAGAATAAGACTTTAACAAAACGTGAATGAAGATTTGATTTTTATCTTTTATTAAACTTGTTTGACGAGCCATTCTGCTTATATCAGACTAATAGACTGAAACAGCAAGTATCTGCGACAAAAAAAATGATGTAACAGAACAGAAGACATTAGATATACTAGACTGTGGTGACGTCAAGAATATAATACCCTAAAAAACAGTATAATAATACAAAAATCTATCTTTGGATCCGTAAGTTTGGTTTTCGATATACTTTAGATCTTTATATACTTCTTTTCGATATACTTTACTGTATATTTAGACACCTAACCTTAATCATCATCATCAGCCGGGAAGACGTCCACTGTTGAACAAAGGCCTCCCCCTTAGAAAGCCACAATGAACGACAGCTTGCCAATTCCATTCACCGGTTTAATCCACCTTAATATATTGTTAAAGAATGTCATAATGTAAATTCAGTATTTATGAAATAAGAATCAGGTAACTTTTTAATACTAAATGCTGAAGTAACATCAACAATAAATTATCCTAGAATCGCGGCGCTAATGTCACCACGTGATCCGTGAATAAACAGGTGCTAATGAGGCTAATGGATGTAGTTATGCAGTAGGTATAAGTTGAAAGAGCAATTTTATCTTCTTTATTTATATATTTACTAACTGCGCCCCGCGGTATTACCAGATTTTCTCGGGATGAAAAGTCTATGCCTAATCCAGGGTGTCAGTTACCTGCATATAAAATTTCATCAATATCGGTCGAGCCGATTGAGCGTAAAGAGGTAACAAACACACTCACTGACTTTCGAAAAATTGTGTGATTGCATTCCTACAAGATCAAACTTTGGTAGGGTCTTCTAAAAACGCCTGTGGGTTTCTGGCCCACTTAATCTTTGTATTTTCTATCCGAAATCTACACGAACGAGGCCGCGGACATCATCTAGTTATTAACAATCAAAACCAAGTTATAGGTATTTAGTAGGTGTACTTAGTTGTCGAGGCTTGTCTGTCGCTATTACTAAACATTCGTGAGATTCGTTCTAAGTAAGATAACCAAACCGGGGTAAAGGTCATCGCTAATTGACTAAACGTTTGTTAGTTATTACGCTCTTGCGCGCAGTATGTCACCTTTGACCCGAACAATTACTGCTCTTAACGCTGTCTTAGGTTCAAACTATCATTCAAACCCAGACTTGAGTTTATTCCATTCAATACAGTCATATCGAAAACATTTTGTTAAAAAACTATTGTGAGAAGAATACAAAAAAAATTTAACGAGAAAATGTGATTAGCGAAAAATGTTAGAAGATTTTGACATTAAACTTAAGTTAAAATCGTAACAAACATACAGACGAGCTCGTCAAATCATGAACTTATTTTTACAATTCTATTTCGATAAATATTTTTAGCATCCACAACGCACCTCAAACACCGAAGGCAATTAAGATTATTTACAGACAAATTGGATTTGGTGTTTAGTCTGGTTCGCCTCTTGCATATCACCGTTCGGATGAAAGTGTTCGTTCCAAGGTGACCGGGTATTCTTAGGTCGAACTGTCGGGTCGTAGGTCAGCAGAATAAGTTGAGGAATGTCCTAGTCTTTTTGGAAATCAGTTTCATGTGCAGGTGCAGACTGCAGAGGTTGCGTGACTAGATTTTATAGGTCATGTCGTGCTCTCATACTTCATGTGTTCTCATAGTACATATGTATCTTCAGCGGTCTTTGTTTATTGTTAGTTTAGGAACTTTTCTTCAGTGTGTTGCAGCCTGCAGCAGTGTAATATTTTTTTTTTCAAATATGCTCGTATTATTTTTGTTGACCAGTTCTAGGTTCGTGGATATGGCTTGTAAAATATCGTTTTGAAGTAATTTGTGTAAATGAATGCTATTAATATTGGAATTGTGTTTTTTTTTATCTAAGTCTTGTACTGCTTTCAAAGCAATCAAGGCGTTAAATAAACAAGGCGTTTTGGAAGCGAATAAAAAGCAGTTATAACATTCGCCTTAGAGTATCATATATCATACGTCTATATGTCTATTTTACAGGCTGACTTTTACATCAAGTGGATTAGAGCTAAATTTTCGTAAGTGGCTAAATGGTCAAAGGTCAAGTTATAAATTTGCTACTTATCGTCTCACTAGGTGATTTGTATGTAAAGGCATATCGTAAACCAGTTCAATAAGACACTTACATAAATGGTTGATAGAGATGTCCTACTGACTGATCGAAGAAGCTAGGTAAGGTTAGCCTAGTATTTCCGGATGATAACGTCACAAATAATACACATACATAACATTCACATCTTTATTGGTTTCATAAAACATACTATTTTACAAATATATACAACTATATTCTAATACAAAATAAAAACAATATATACAAAAATAAAAAGTTAAAAAGCATCAAAAAATTCATCCCCATCGATGTCAACCGGTAACGTGCCCAAGACTGGCAGCATATCAGTAAGCTGAGGTGTATCTATAGTTCACTCACATTTCGCTGACTATGTTATAAGTCCCAATGAAAAAGAGGACGAGCACAACCGGGCACAAACCCAGACACCGTGCTGCTTCTGAGAATGTCTCCAAGGAAAATTTGAGGTCAAGACCTCATGCTAAACAACAGCGCTTAGCGACCACTAGACCAACGAAGAACAACATAATAAATACTAATAATAATGAATGTATAATTGTTCGTTTATTGCCCGCGGTCTAATGGCGGAGTTCTACTGGCCAATCCATGGGCATTCTTTTTGGTCTTTTTTAAATCTCATCCAAAAAGTATGTAAGTACAGGATTAGGTACAATAATTTCTTCAAAAATAAAAATGACCTTGTATGAAGCAGCTAAAACAGAGTTAGTAAGTAGATTTGTGTTGGTAATTTCTACAAAATGTATGGCACAGGACAACAACCGTAAAAATACTGATTGACATATTTAGAAGACTAAAGTAAGTTAGTAAGTAATCTAATTAAGTTCTCCTGATCCAACTTCGGTCACGACGGCAAATCTCAGCGGAGCCTAGCCAACTTTACAGAAGATATTATAGCTTACAGGGGCTCTTCATGTTCCCTCACACTTATAGTTTTACTTTACCTATGATTTCGGAGTATAAAAAATTGTTAACTATATTAAAACTGGCGGACTTCCGCAAGTGGTGCATTACCTTTATGTAACTACGAGACTTAAGGACCAAATTAAGAATATTTAAAGTTTGCTTTCCGTTTTTATTGAATCTATTTAAATATAATCCCGAGGTAAAGTATTTTATACGTCCATCTATATACCCAGTTGTCGTTGTTCATCATATTTAACCCTATACTAATATGACTTTTTGTATCTTTTTTTTACATGCTGCCATGCTAGGCTTAAATCTAAATTGATAAAGGAGACTTGAAAAATGATGGACACGAGCGGGACTCGAACCCGCGACTTTCGCCATACCGTGGCACCGCTCTGTCAAGAGAGCCACCGTGTCACTGCTCGCATCCATCGATTCATCAATTTCATTTCCAACCTATACTAATAGTTGGAGGCCAGGTTTGAATATTAATTTTCATAAAGCTCTGGTGTGAAATGCTCCGCTGCGGTAAAATTCTGGCTACGAAGAATTTTCTTACAGAAAAACCTAGTAAATACTGCTTGAGAGTATTATTTTCCTTGGAAAATAACCTGTCGTGTTTGGAAAAAGGACCAAAGAATTTAATGGACACTAGAACTAGTGAAACACGTGCAGGCTAAAAATATAGCCTTTCAGGTCAGAATGGCTCTGCTCCGGTATATACCGCGTTTAATGGAAGCAATGTTCCTAAAATATACTTAAATTCGAACTTCTTGGAGTTTGCTTGTCCTTATGTACATTTACTTGTGGGTAGTTGACTAATCTAATAAGTTCCCTTATACAAGCAGCAATACGCTTGACAAATCTATACTAATATTATAAAGCTGAAGAGTTTGTTTGTTTGTTTACTTGAACGCGCTAATCTCAGGAACTACTGGCCCGATTTGAAAAATCGTTTTACTGTAACTCGCATTATCACCGTCCAATTTTTGCTTTAGTGTTAAAAATACTATATTGAATGTACATGTTATGGTCAATGTCATATTATAGTTAAGACATACATGTATTGTGTCACTTAGGCCGGGTGAGAAAACAATCTTAGAATAGTATTGCAGTTCCCGAATATCCACACGGACGGAGTCGCGGGCACAGCTAGTATCTATATAAAAATGTATAGGCATGACATAATGTTTCGTATGTAATCTTTGACGTATTACGATTTCTATTCGTCAACCACTTTAC
The DNA here is from genome assembly GCA_946251915.1 of Abrostola triplasia. Classification (NCBI taxonomy): domain Eukaryota; kingdom Metazoa; phylum Arthropoda; class Insecta; order Lepidoptera; family Noctuidae; genus Abrostola; species Abrostola triplasia. The sequence goes on along the minus strand of OX276432.1, from coordinate 8,656,378 downwards.
CAATTGTATATGGAGGCTGTTATTCGCATCCTCGAGTTTCCTCTTCACGGTGACTGTCCACGAAGCAGACACAATAGTAAAACTTGTCAGTAAATGAAGTAACATGAGGAATTGGCAAATGTCATGCTTTTCAAATTAAGTTTCTGCTAGCAACCTTTAGTAGGATCAAGAGGGCAATATTAAGTGTGCAAATATATTCATTGGTATTTAAAATATTCATACCAAATTTTTCGTACATAATTGTAACATAAATAACATGACAAAATGGTTTTAATATTAATAATCAATATTTTAAGCCAATACCAATGTAACTTACATTAAAAATATATTTATGCCTATCCCTCAGGGAAACAGGCGTGACTTTATGTATGTATGTACCAATGTCATTTTAAGTACTTTCTTAGTTCATACGCCACTGAATAATGTGGGATTGTGCTTGTTATATACCAATAGGCCAATTACGTTTGGGACTTATTAAGAAAATGTGGTATTATGGGCCCACACTATTAGATAACAGAAGCTTATTTTATACTGTCATACTCGTACTGCTGGAATCCGTCCACGAACATAAAGAGGGGTTTAATAGTGGCAGTCAAGAGTGATGCGTAAACCAGGTCACATACAGGCTTTGTTTCATTAAAATGATGATTATAACGAAGCTTCGAGCAGAGCAGATTACAGAGCGCAGGCGCTATTACGCCAGCACGGTCGGTGATTAGCAAAACTTTTTGCTCAACTATGACATTATTAATAGGCTGTATAGGCCGTTACATGTTTGGTAATCATTGAAAGGTTTAAGTACAAAGAACGTAATGTATGTATTGTTCAAGTGATTGATATTCATTAAATTTTCAGCTCACTGGAGCCTATGACCTCATTTCGACATTTTTGGCGACCTTGTGCTAATCTCAGTTACTCATGTGAGTGAATGAGAAAGCTTTATCTTCTTTATGATGTTAAATCTTGCTTAGGAGGACGTTGATTTGTTGAGAAAGTTTTGGCTTCCCAATTAGCAATTATAATGTTAGCGTTTGTCAGCAATTATAATCAAGACTGGTAGTTTGATGCAATTTACTATTACCAAGTGCGTCTGATGATTCAAACTATTGGTTGGTTAATCCTACTATTCTTTTTCACACATTTCCTATTTTCAACATACATAATCTAAACAGAATTCCTATATTTTCTATAAAGACTGGTACCTATAGGACATTTATATTGGCCAATCCATTCGTCCAAAAATTGGCTCCATAAATCCAAATTTTGCAACCTTCTCGTTGACAGTATTAATTATACACGTGCCATACCCAAAACTAGGTTTTGAAACGTAATGAATATAATAATATTTATGACAAAGTTTATGAAATGATATTCCATTAATAACATTAAAGCAAGAATTCAGGGATGATGGCAATAGCTATAACTGATTTGAAGTTGGTGCTTTAAATAAACTTTTGGATAGATAAGGTAAAGTCATAATTAAATTAGTCTTATTAATTTCATTGACTAATAAATGTTCCATTGTAATCGGATTGCTAATTATAAAGACTGCCTCGTTGGTCTAATGGTTGCTAAGCGCGACTGCTGAGCACGAGGTCCTGGGTTCGAATCCCGGGTCGGGCAAAGTATTACTGGGTTTTTCCATTGGGTGATTCTCAGTAGCAGCACGAAGTCTGGATTTGTGCCCGGTTGATGGTAATAGGCTCGCCCCCTATTACATTGATATCTAAAAAACATAACTGGCGAAATGTGGGTGTACTATATGTGCACTGCCTACCCCTTCGGGGAATACAGGCGTGATGTTATGTTGTTAATAATGATTAAAAGGTAAGGTAGTCATTGTTCAAATTAGATGTTTAACACCTCTGTCTGCCCGTGACCATGAATACTGTAAAGGATTCGAAACGTTGGGACCAAAAAACCGATTATAACCGCGATCAAATCCGTAAACTTAGTTTTATTTCAATGTTCCATTGAGGTATTATTTATTTGAATGGTATTGAAGACAAGTAAATTGCGGTAAATGTTATAAGCAAGTACATTTTTTAATATTATTATATACATCCATATTATTTGTATAAAAACACTTTATTTTATTATTATTATCACGTAACTCTTCGTTTTTTGGAGCGTTTTTTTCACTAACTGCTGTCTTTCGCTTTTTTACTGACATTATTCTTAGACTTCAATATTGATTTTACATACTTAGTATTAATTTCATATAATGTATTCTAACAGCTATAAGAGGAATTTCACTAAAAATGATTACATATTTTTTTGTTAAATCTAAACTAGTTTTTGGGTTGTGAATGTCAAGCGTACTGTCTATAAACTCCAAACAAAAAAAAAGTAAAGGCTGACCTTTTCAACTGATAGACTTATTAGTAGGTATGGTATCGTATTAAATATTCCTGGGAATTAGTATAAAAGAACATAGGCACCTTTAACCGCATTAGATTGAACTAGAAGTTCGAATAAGCAACACCACAATGGTAAGTGCGCTTTGAGTGTAGGCTCAAATTAATATAAACTATCTATTAAAAGAATTAGCGCTCAAATAACAAGCAAACAGTTTAGTATTTAATGTGACCTAATTATAATTATTGTGTACTTATCCAGAAAGTCAGTATTTTCATGAAAACAGTGTTGTAGCTAATATTATTTTGACCACAATAGATATTGATGGTGACATGACCTTATAGTATTTCTGTGTCGTTTATGACTTCAGCATCCATTACCGTATTTATTTACATTGCCTCTGTGTTTGGGCAGAGTAAAGATGTTACTAGTTTCAATATTATGTTAATAAATGCCTACAAATATTTATACATATATATTTTTTTAATAGAAATCCGCCATCATTGCCGTCTGCATTGTCGCGTGCGCGTACGCGTCGTCCGTCGACCAGGTCGCGACGGTCTTGAGAAGCTCCTACGACCAGAGCGCCGAGGGAAACTACCAGTACGGCTATGAAACCGACAATGGTATCTCCGGGCAGGCCGTAGGCGCAGTCAAGACCGTTGGAAAGGTAAGAGCTCAACCTGCACTGTAGCCCCACCCATGGAGCTTCGTTTGACGCGTGCGATTCACTGATTTTCATAAACGCGATGATCTCTTAATCTTTTTCCTACTTATTTTACGTGAGGCGACCGATATCCGCCCTAGAATTGACCACCCCTTTTCCTCCCGTGTGTGACGTAAGAGGCGACTAAGTGAAATTCCAGAAGATGGGCATCAGCGTCTTCTGTAAATTCACCACTAATACTGCGATCCCCAAGCCGCTTGCCAAGCGTGGGGATAATGGCAACGCTCCCCTTTACCTAGGGAGGTCTATATTTATTTGTAGTGAGATCAGCTTTCCTTGTTTTCTTCCTCCACTTCGCTCTTGACTCTGTATATTTTTTTGTACTAAGTGTGTGTCAATATATTTACATGATAAATTAATTTTTATTGTGCCACTCCTCTGCCTAATTTTCTCGCAAATACGTTGGAATCAGCTTCCAACTGGATGCAGCAGATACCACTATTTTATATAGAGCGACTGCCTTTCTTACCTCTTCGATCCAGTTACTAGGTACCACCAGAAACAGTAGCTCGTTCTTAATACTTTGACTTTGTGTGTGGCGAAATATGCTTGTACCTCTAGATAACATTATGTTATTCCTTTCTAGGATGTCGCCCTCGAGGTTACTGGCTCCAACAGCTACAAGTCCCCTGAAGGAGATGTCTACAGAGTGGACTACATCGCCAACGAGTTCGGTTACCAACCCTCGGTTAGTATAGAATAATTATAATGCCCAACTGACGGAACTTTGGTCACAGCGGCCGAACTCAGTTGAGATATACAAGATATATGTATTATAGTAAACAAGTTTGTGAGTAAACATAGGTATAGGTGTAGGTACTCTCTAGTCCGAAGAAACGGATAATGATACGACAGGAGAGAGCCAGGCGTAAGACCAACGGCTTAACGTTGGTGTATTTAAAAGAGACAAAATATAGTACCTATACACAACGCCCGGAATAGGAACAAATACCTATTTAATGACTGCTGTATTAATAATACCTAGTAAATCCCACGAGTCCTATCTAGATTGGTATTTGAAGAAAGCATTCTCATTCAAATCACTGATGAATTGCGTGACAAATTAGGTTTAAATTTGATAGTTTATGAGAAAATGTAGTCCGTTGTTAGATTAAATTATTCTTTAAAAAGCTACTATGTGTCTCCAATGTCTCTAACTCATTACAAAACTGGTATCGATGTTAGTCATAATATCAATGGTATCTTCGCATAATGACTTTGTGTTGTTTTTATTTAGGCTATATTTCAATATCTTAAACCTGATTAAAGTAATTTAAAATGACCTTTACTGGAGATCCGCTTGGGGACCAAATTAAATGTCATCATATGTCTGAGAGACGTTTGATTAATTAGCATACTTAGCTGAAATAATACCGACCTCTGTTAGTCAAGGGTCAGATAGTAATTGAATAACAATCTAACAGATTATCTCTTATTAGTTCTGGATACTGGAAATTGATGCAGAACTTGACTAGAACTCGTCTACTCGGTTGATATTATAATACCCTGTGTGTACTATCAGCTGAGAATAGCGAATGGCTGTATACACTATAATTGTTTTCAAGAATAGTAATATCTTGTAGTATTCTTTACTTTGCTGCCTGACTTGTTGGCCGAATGGGTGTAAAGCGCGATAGCTAAACAGGATTCTAGATTCGATTCCGTTCAGTACGTGGATTTGTGGCCGATGCATGGCCGCTTGCTCTATTAAATGAAACCTAAATGGTAGTTCGGGATACCTACATGATTTATTTACTTTATGTAATGTTTCTTTCCCTTGGGGTGTCGGGCCCGAATAGCACCATTCGTGTCGTGGGTGTCCTAGGGAGGCGACTATTGGAACATTTAGAAGATGGGCAGTAGCGTCGTCTGTAACTCACCATCACTACCAATACTGCGATCCCCAAGCCGCTTGCCAAGCGTGGTGATTACGACAACCGTTGCCCCCTCTATAGGGGCCTTTGTTCCACTGTGAGCGTCTTCCGTCAGATGATGGTGCAATGTTTTTGTTAATGATACTAATATTTGTTTTTGTTTCAGGGTGCCCATCTCCCCACCACCCCCGCCCCTGTCCCCATCCCAGACTACATCGCTAAGGCTATCGCCTACATCGCCGCTCACCCCTACGACGAGAAGAAAGTCTAAAGCCACTAAAAGTACCAAATCAAGCCAACTAAAGTAACTCCTCCGCCACTAAATCAAGCATATGGCTTTAAAACTACGTTTTGTTTTGTTAGTGTTTTGTTTCTAGACAATAAATTAATTATGTAAAACGTTTACCAAATATTTTGTTTTACTTTATTTTATGGTTTGCTACTGTGACACTTTTGATCATTATTCTGACCGATAAATGGTGACATGCCCTTCAATATTGGAACTTACAATACGTCTTATCACATTTCCAATAGCATTGGTGCTCTCCTTGCTATTGGCAAATACATAATAATAGGCTACTAGCAGCCTAAAAGAGACTTCAATCATAAAATACTTTAATTATTTAGTATGATTAATATCTAAATGTCAAGGCATACAATGCAACTTATGATTAATGTTGTTGATACAATTCATTAAATACATATAAGATGTATAGTAAATAAGTACTTAATTAACTTATTCTGTATATCATATTCTTATAATGACTGGACATGGACTGCCTCGTTGGTCTAGTGATTGTTACCGCGACAGCTGAGCACGAGGTCTTGAGTTCGAATCCCGGGTTGGGAAAAGTGTTACTGGGTTCTTCCATTAGGTTATTCTCAGTAGTAGCACGGAGTCTGGATTAGTGCCCGGTTGATGGCAATAGGCTCGCCTCCTATTACATTGGGACCTAAAAAAATAAATGGCGAAATGTGGGTGTACTATATGTCCACTTCTGCCTACCCCTTCTGGGAATAAAGGCGTGAAGTTATGGTATGTTTATGCAACATTTAGATACAGAACGTCATTTGTATCACCTGCACTTTATCTAGGAATTATAGATTAATTAAAACATAATACACACCTTATAAAAATACATAACACAAAAAAATCTTGATTTACAAGATGTTCCAGTAAGGTTCGCCGTAGTTAATTATTTAAATCCTAATGCCTTACATCTTAATTAATAACAAAATCTCGTATTTAATCTAAATATGCTACAAATGAGTTTTTTTAATTGTAAAAATCTTAGACAGGGATAGGGTTGCCTATTGTTTAGTTGCAGAATTTATTCAAAGTTTTTCCCCAGTTTTGACAATATTTTGCCATTGTCTTACAGATTTTTTTTTTATATTACCAGTCAAAATGGGGAATCCCAGGCCACATAGAAAAGAGTGGGGTAAGGACAGATATAACTGGCTACATATTGAGGAGTATGGTAGAAAAAGAAACAAAAATGCCATATTTTTTACATGGCTGCCCAAAAAAGAAGTGTTTTCATCTTTGTGGCTGGCCCGAGAAGTATTCAGTACGTCCTAAATGATTATGAGACAAAATAAAGAACCTGTCGTAATACTTAGTGTCTAATTTTGGCTATATTGAAGGATATGACTTTTTGTGTCATTTTTGCATGTTGCCCATGCTAAGCTTAAATCTAAATTGATAAAGGAAACTTGAAAAATGATGGACACGAGCGGTACTCGAACCCGCGACTTTCGCCGTACCGTGGCGCGCGAAAGTCGCGGGTTCGAGTCCCGCTCGTGTCCATCATTTTTGAAGTTTCCTTTATCAATTTAGGTATATTGAAGGATGCCAGATTTTTTTCAAAAAACGGATTTGTCTTTTTAAATATTACAGAACTACAATAATGGAAATATGGCAAAGCTTTAGAACAACTAAAAAACCGGCTAAGGCGGCCTCAGTTGAACTCGCGTATAGAAGGTTCCGTACAGGCTTAATAATGACATTCGTCTAACAACAAGATAAACCGGATTGATGAACCAACTTTTTTTTCATAGCCCACTTTGTTTCCCACTGCTGGACAAAGGCCTCCCCTTTCTTCTTCCAAACCACTCTATCCTTTGCGATATCTAGCCACGTGCGTCCCGCACTTGTGACCACCATCAGATCATCACACCACCTTCGCCGTGGTCGAACAAACTTAAGTATTTTATATCAATTTCTGTTACTTTATACCTTCGCGCGTTCTTGAGAGAAAAGTGTTAACAGACAGACAGACAACGAAGTGATCCTATAGGTTTTATTTATCCTTTTTGAGGTACGGAACCCTAAAAAATGTTAAAGCTTCAAAAACAAACAACCATATGCAGACCCATCGCAACTCCTCACACCGATGTTAGGTTAGATTAGATTTCAAACAAAGTTCAACTCCCGGAATGTCACTCGTCACCTTTCGTCGGAAAGGCCTGTATCGTAGTTCAACGTGAACAATGGCGCAGATTAAAGCTTGTGTAGTTGTATTCATTTCCCTTGTGATTGCAGTAATACGTGTGTTTTTATGTTGACAAGTTGATGTTGTTGAAGGATAATAATAATATCATGTACTAGCTGCGCCCCGCGGTGTTACCCTCTACATTTTTTCGGGATAAAAAGTAGTCTATATTATATACGTCTTTCTAGCTACATTTTTTCGTGATAACAAGTAGCTTAGGTGTTAATCCAGGGTGTCAGCTACCTCCATATGAAATTTCATTTAAATCTATCCAAGTAGTTTTTACATGAAAGGGTAACAAACATCCATCCATACATACAAGCTTTACTTACGCGTTTATAATAAAAGAAGGGAAGTTGGGATTAAAGTTACACCTTACAGATTAGGTAGCCAAGTGGACACAATACCCAACTATCGTATGTGATGAACTGGACTGGAGGGTTAATTAAATGCCTTTTTGTTGAGTAATTACCCTAGTGTTATGTCTTCAGTTTACAAGTCGATCACGTGATACGACACTTATCTGTATGTTGCATAGAGGTGGTGTACTAAAAACCTCATGTTCCTATTAAAAGGGGTATCATTTCGTCAATTATGTCATAGATCCCAACGTAATAGGAGCGAGCCTATTGCCGTCAACCGGGCACAAATCCAGACTCCGTGCTGCTACTGAGAATTAACTAAAGGAAAAACCCAGTAACAAGCAACAGTATGAGTAAGATTCATTTGAAAATAGCAACAAATAAAAATCTAAAAAACGAAATCGTTCAACCCTAGACCCGAATGATTAATGACATGATGTCGACATTATAAATTCATCATTCGTCGCATGCACGCAATGTATCGTGCCGCCCGCGTCGAGACAAATACCACATATTGATTGCAAACTGCTTCATTACTAGTTATTTGGATAAAACCGTAAATATCCACGATTTTTATTGTGGGGTAATACATGGGAAACACCTTAGACTATTGTGGAAACAGCATAGTACTAGTTCTTAAAGCCGAAATTAAACAAAGTTATTGTCTCCATAATGGCGACTGCAAACCTATAGGTTACTGGAACTCAAAGATCATCTCATCGCAAATTTGCAGCATTTTGTTTTTTTTTTAGCAGCCTGTGTTGTCCCACTACAGGGCAAAGGCCTCCCTTTCATTCTTCCACTTTATTCGGACGTGTGCTAAAGTGGACCAGTCTCTCTTGTAAGCTAGCTCGTCATGCCACCGTCATCTGGGTCTGCCGCGATGACGCCGTATATTTTGCGGGACCTAGTCGGTGCAAATTTTAGCCCATAAGTTATTACAGGATCTACATAAAAAAAAATATTTAAAAACATTTCCCTATACTGGGAATTTCTCCTGTAGATTGCGTTTCACAAACATGAAATATAACATACACACACCAGACTTGGAACAAACACCTGCGGGTCGCATAATTTTTTGTCCCGTGCGGGAATCGAACCCGCAACCCTAAGCGCAGCAGTGAAATTGCAGTGCAACTGCGCCAATCAGGTCGTCAAATTATTGGTAATATGTATTTCAAGTAACGTCGGCGAAAACGGGAGATCGGGTCGTGTGGCGGACCCTGGGGGAGGTTTACGTCCAGCAGTGGACTAGAATAAGCCGATGTAATGATGATGATGATTGGGTATCATAGTTTTCCAGCTATCATAATTAAAACTGTTATGATCTCGAGATAATGTCACATAAAAAATGATAGAATAAAAAGTAGCCTGTCAAATCTGATCCATATAATAATTAACAATAGCAGCCTATAACTGTTTCACTGCAGGGCAAAGGCCTCTTCTCGTATAGGGAAGGATTTGAAGCATCGATCACCACGGCAGCTCACTGCGGGTTGGCGATTTCAGATAATTAAATCCACGTTTCCTCACGATGTTTTCCGTCACCGTTACTCAGTGGTGTCTTAGAATAATTAAGAAAATATTTATACCATTGAAAAAGTCACATTGATACTTGCCCGGGTTTGAACCTGCAACCTCGTGCATACAAATCCGGTATGTTAACCACTAGGCCACCACGACCTCAATCTGATCCATACATCTTGCCAAACAACATCACACTCTTATACTGTTACGTTTTGCAGAAGAGATATTGTAAAATTGGTTAAATGTAAAACATGAATCTTATTCAAGTCTGAAGTTAATAGGTACCTATACTCATAAAATACTTATAAGGAAATGGAAATAAATAGTCTGCTTAGCAAATGAGTAGTTCAAGGACTGAAAGAACGGGTAATTTTTATGGTTCATTCGGTCTATTACATAATGTCACAACACGATTGCTGTCCCAGGTATTTTTAAAGCAAATAATAATAAAAGTCTTGAATACACCGACAATAGCCGTGATGTGAATCTTATGGTTTGTACTTTTCAAACATAGTAGGAAACTATCTCTTTTTATGATACTGTGTCATTGGCCTATTGCCGCTAAACTCGACTGCTGAGCGATGGGGTCCTGGTTTCGAAGCCCTAGTAGGGCAAAGAGTTACTGGGTTTTTCTATTACGTAATTTTCGGTAGCAGCACGGAGTCTGGATTTGAGCCCGGTTGAAGGCAATAGGCTCGCTCGCTATAACATTGAGACCGGCGATCTGTGGGTGTATTTTACAGTCACCCCTGCCAACCTTCCGGGGAATACAGACGTGATGTATGTTTTATTTCATATGGAAGTAACTGACACCCTGGATTAACACATAGGTTACTTTTTATCTGAAAAAAATGTAGCGAGTAACACCGCGGGGCGCAGCTAGTTTATATTATACAAGGGTTCAAGGTTTTCTAAACATATTCATTGCTCATGAACATCAAGTAAAAGCTATAATCAGCATCCCACATTAACATGCCTACGTATTTAGGTAGTCTGGGCACGTTCTATACACCTGGGATTTACGTGAATGATCTCATCCTTAAACGAGATAGCATTAGGAAGGTGACATTCCATAGACAATCGCAAACTCGATCCCACAGCTGACAGATAAATAATAAAACGTAATCATAGACTAGCTTTATCCTGGGGTCGATTTGAGGTCGAGCTAAAGGTATCGATGTAGGTATGTATACAATAATTGATACCTACATGTGTTCTTTTAAAGACTGCCTCGTTGGTCTAGTGGTCGCTAAGCGCGACTGCTGAGCGCGAGGTCCTGGGTTCGAATCCCGGGTCGAGCAAAGTGTTACTGGGTTTTTCCATTAGGTAATTCTCGGTGGTAGCACGGAGTCTGGATTTGTGCCCGGTTGATGGCATTAGGCTCGCCCTCTATTAAATTGGGACCTATCACATAACTGGCGAAATGTGGGTGTATTATATTAATGGGCACCTCTGCCTACCCTTTCGGGAAATACAGGTGCGATGTTATGTTATGCTATCTTCCTTAAAACTTCCACATTCTGCAAGAATGTAAATTTCTATGTTAATCGTTATTTGGGTTGAGTTTATTGCCATTTATGGACCTGTCTAATTATTTAATTAGTTGGATCTAAAAATAACAAGGTACAGTCGGCAACACAAGCTAAACATTTTTTTTAAAATACCATTAATTAAAGAACCACTTCTTGTTTAGTAAAAGATTTAAATATTCTCAAATCATCAATAGGACGTTTCTTTAATTTGAATTGGTGTTTGTTTCTTTCATTTATTTGACATAAGGTTTCTTAACATACTACTTATGTTGCTGACTGTATCTAATTGAAAAAAACATTCAATATTGGAAAAGATAACCTGGTATTTACGTGGCCTCGATCCCGAGGCCTCCTGCATATTATAAATCTGTTTTTTAAACCTTATACCATAAAATCTTACTTTTTAACCGACGTCAAAAAAGGAGGAGGACCTTCAAACCCTTTTGTATTTATGAATCAATAAATTATATGTAATTTCGGAAATTTATTATCTCCATTACTAGACCATCCAATTCACTACAAATGATTGTTCCCTCTTGAGTTACAATTGAGTTTATTTTAAATATGTTTTCATACGTGCTTTTTTAAGTTTTTTTTTAATTTATTTTTTCTTTGAGAAAATTCTTGGGTGTGTTATGTATCTGATTGTGATTAAGTAAATGAACAAACTAAAAGACTACCCAGGTAATAAATAGTTATTAAGATTATCATCAAAATTCTGTCTTAAGGCGAAACATTAATAATTTCCATACAACAGATTGTGAATACATCGATAAATGCCAACAAGCTGTAAAATAAATTTATAGTTACTGACTAAAATAATTTTAATATAAATTTCTTTGTATTATGTCTGCAACAAGGAAGGATTGACATGGCCAGTAATACTAAATTTGAAGGTTAAGAATGAATTGCTTTTGAGGCTCAATATTCGCGTGGGAACAACTTTAGATGATGAACGAAAGCTTGCGTAGAAATACTTTTATATATTCAGGGCTAAGTGATTACCCTGCTGCTATAGAGAGTAAGATTCCCTTAAAATACTTAGGAGCCTATAATAATTGTACTAGGTACACATCATCATCAGCCGGAAGACGTCCACTGTTGAACAAAGGCCTCCCCCTTACGCCACAATGAACGACAGCTTGCCAATTCCATCCACCGGTTGCCCGCAATTCTGACGATATCGTCGGTCCATCTGGTGGGAGGCCAGCGAACGCTGGTCTTCCGGTTCGTGGTCGCCTAAAATTCTCTGATATCGTAGGTGCATATATAGCCGTGGTGGCCTAGTGGTTAACATACCGGATTTGTATGCACAAGGTTGCAGGTTCAAACCCGGGCAAGTATCAATGTGTCTTTTTCAATGTTATAAATACTTTCTTAGTTATTCTAAGACACCACTGACTAACGGTGACTGAAAACATCGTACGGAAACCTGGATTTAATTATCAGAAATCGCCAACCCTCAGTGAGCTAGCGTGGTGATCAATGCACAATTCTTTTCTATACGAGAAGAGTCCTTCGCCCTGCAGCGGGACAGTTATAGGCAGATATTATTATATAAGAAGTTCAGTTAGGTATTCGTGATATTAAAAATTACAAAAGGAGGTAATTAACAAGTTTTAGTATTTGTGGACATAAAACTTGGTGGCTGTAAATAATCTGGCTGATTACTGCCAAATAAAATTTATACTGAAGTGATAAAATCCTAGAATAGGTAATAAAATTAATTTATCTTGAAGTCTATTTGTACGGATGACAAGATTTTATTTGTTTTGTGTTTTAATTGAATTAAATCTTTATTATCTTTCGTAGCAGATATTGTTGATGATTATAGATGTACATTTTTCTTTTTAGGTTTTCGGGGTTTCCTTTAAAATCACGCCAGGGGTCTCCCCCCTACCGTTCTCTAGGAATTGGTCTTTTAGAGGTTCCGGGACCTCCCTAACCTTGTTTATATGGTGATCACTGGGATGGTTTAGTAAGATAAAAATCCCATACGGGGAGTATGGGATTTCTAGCTTACTATACCGATCGACCAATTCCGGTTCCTCTACCAAATTATTATTCCTACCATCCAGACGGTGTACCTGTCGACAGCAAAAAACTTCCATAATTTTCCAAAGGATTTGACCTTGAATGTTAAACAGACCCCTGGTTTAACAATCACCTACTCGCCTAGCATAAATTTGAGTAAATATCACATGCTTTAATTTTATAACATTTATAGAGACCAAAGATTAGGCAAAAACTTACAAAACTAGACTGGTCATTTGTTTCTGGTTTGTACCTAATTTTACGCGCTATCTATAGCTATCATGTAGATTAAGGAACGGTGAGACTGGCGTGTCCTTGTGGACAAAATCTCTAAAAAAAGCTATTATTATTTATTTTATTTTTAAAAACATTACATAGTTGTTATATTATACAATATCCCACAAAACCAGTTCAGTGGTTTGACTGTAGGAGCACCGCTTTAGTTCTTTACATAATTATAGATATTATTAGTAATTACTCTTTATGTATGTAGTATACATTAATATAATACATAGTAGATTTTTTACAGAAATTGTCAACTTTGCGTTTTATATAATTCTTATATTAAGTAGCTATGTGTATCAAAGTAAATATTTATTACCTATATCTCTCTAATTAACCTTTTTTTTTGGAATGGGTTTATGTCGACGACCCCAAGGGGGGTCTTGTTTGGCATAACCGGACCAAAGACTCGAGCCTCCGGCCAGGCTAACTACATAATGCCTCGATGCGATGCTACGAAGGACGCCCCCTCCGGGACTCGACCCAGACTTGGTGCATCGCTGCCTAACATTCAAAACAACAACAGGGAATGCTGGATCCGATATTATTATTTGGGCATTGTTTTTAAAACTAGTGCTCGGCCTCCGGCCGGGGGACGGGAGGGCTAATTAACCTTATTTCGTCTAAGTATATATTTGGAATTGGCAAGCTGTCGTTCTTTGTGGCGTTCTAAGGGGGAGGCCTTTGTCCAGCAGTGGACGTCTTCCGGCTGATGATGATGATGATGATGATATATTTAACTTGCAATGTTTGTAAGTATGTTTGTTAGTTTGCTTAGGTCAAATCTTGCAAACTAAATTAGAACCACTTTTTGACATCTCTTTGAAATGATTTTTTGTATACTTATGTAAGTTCGGTGACAATACAATATTATGGTACTTTTGAGCTGGTTTGATGATGGAGTCAGGAGGTGCTCATGACTCTGTGATAAAATAACAAAACCCCACCGAGTTTGGGCTTGATTTATTCGTCTTGATGAGCACTTTACTCCTAGATGATATCCAGGGTCTGATCATGAAGCTGGAAGGCGGCCACGGCATCCATGTGATAAAATAATATAACATATCTTTTTCACTTCTGAACGAGTTAGTATCCATATTTACAGCAGAATATAATGTTGAATATTTTTAAACATCACTACACTAAAATACTTACTGAAAAGTAAAAAATATAATATTTATTTTTATTTTTAAACCAGCTTTTATCTATAATATTTCCCTAAATTTTTTAAAATAAATTGTATTGTGTAACTCACAAGTCACAACGGATTGTTTAGGTTTTATCTGCACGTAGGTATTAATGGTAGTTGTCCTATTATCTTCTATTACATCAGTAGAATTGTCATTTTAAAAATAGTTATGATCGACAAATAAGTGATCTTAAACAAACCTCGTTCCTCACCTTTCGTTTTAGAAACAACAATGTAAAATCAAACTATTCTATTCTAATGTAAAATCATTATAAAACGAAATAAATCAGTATTCGCAATATATACACAATGTAGGTAAATCCTTGAAAAAAATAAATGTATGCATCTCATAATGCATCGCCGCATAATCTGCATTACATTTATAATCTTTGACCAATAGAAGATCTAAAAAACAAATAACTCGTCCTCATTTCTATTCTGGACGTTTGGTATATAAAGACGGTCTTAAAATATTTCAATCAGATCGAAACCAAAAGTTGACAATCCTCTAGCAAAATGGTAAGAATATATTTCCTAATTTGATTGCTTTATTTATAGTAGCTATTTGTGTTTTCTCAAATATGACTTCTAGAATCATTACAAAACACGACACGGTTGTAAAATCAGAAGACAAAAACCACAAAATAAAAAAAATAAAAGTGATAATTGCACTTGTATTTAATATTTAGCTGCTTCGTTGGTCTAGTGGTTGCTAAGCGCAACTGCTGAGCACGAGGTCCTGGGTTCGAATCCCGGGTCGGGCATAGTGTTACTGGGTTTTTCCATTTGGTAATTTTCAGTAGCAGCACGGAGTCTGGATTTGTGCCCGGTTAATGGCAATAGGCTCGCCCCCTATTACATTGGGACCTAAAACATAACTGGCGAAATGTGGGTGTACTATATGTGCACCTCTGCCTACCCCTTCCGGGAATACAGGCGTGATGTTATGTATTTAATATTTAGCAAAACATCAAATTCACATTTTGGTGTCTAAATTTTCTCAATGGACGTATTCAAATTTGTTTGCTATGGTGACTCAAATAAATTTCAATAATAACCTTTTATTGTTTGTTCGCATAAGATTCAAATGCTAACTTGACTAGACACTAAGTATTATGTGTGTATGAGTCATTGTGTCACCAGATTACGACGACATACAAAAAAACGAATGTACTCGACTACTCGTCGCCTTATTATAAATAGCATGCAATAGTAATGATCGTTGTTAACAAGAAAATAAATCGTATGAAGGTATATATCCCATGGCTGATCAGGGACTTCTTGATGCCATAATTTATTAGCACTGGAGAGTACTACTGTAACTAATGCAATGAAATGCTCATTTCAGAAATTCCTAGTAGTTCTCGTCGTCGCAGTCGCGTGCGCTAGCGCCGACGTCTCTCACCTGAAAGATGAGTCCCAGGCCCCAGTGGTCAGGAATGACTACGACCTCAGCCCCGAAGGCGCTTTCCGGTTCGCCTATGAGACCGCCAACGGCATTTATGCCGAGGCTGCCGGTGACGTTAAGAACCAGAACTCTGTAAGTCCATGTTGTTTGTCTAGGGGTGGATGGGGTAATCATCCTATACATCGGATTAAAAAAAACATACGCTAATATTTAATGTGGGCCTTCAGGGTGGACAATTGAATAACAGGAAACACCCGAAAAACAATTCCAATCTGGCAAAGTTTCAAAGGTTTAAATTCAATAAGTAGTATAGTAAGGACGGACAAATTTGAAGTTCATTGCCAATGGTGAAGGGACAACACCATTGGTAGAACTGTCTAGACAAAATTACCATTAGATGGCCGCCGTGTCAAGGTCCATATGTATGTTAACTTTACTGTTAATGAATGCAAGGAATACTGAGAATATATTTAAATTATATTGATCGTTAAATAAAAGGTGAGACCTTGTGGCCGGCAAATATTGGTGATGACCGGTTCTGTATCACGGTGTCACCACGTGATTTAATGTGACAGATCATGATGGTTTATTTCAATACCAACTTATATACAAAATGGATTGCGATTCGTGTTTTATATTTTTCCTTTAGCGATACTTCCGTGTGATTAAATAAGTATCTATAAATCTACTTCTTATAATTAAGACTGTTTTCGTTTAATTTCACAGTGCGATAGTTGCCTCTTGAATTTGTAGTGTTTCATTCGCAGTCAGAATCTGTCTACAATTCTTATTGACGGATGCAATATTCAATGATTGAATAAAGGCTAGGAACATTCATACCAATGACACCTGGCCTTATATTTACACATGACGATCATTTTGTTTACATTTATGTACCTTTCACAGGAGTACCCCTCTCTCTCCGTGAGCGGTGGTTACAAGTACACCGCCCCTGACGGCACCCCTGTCGAGGTCTCCTACGTTGCTGACGAGGAAGGTTTCAAACCAGTGGTAAGTTATCCATTTATGTTATGACTTTAGTAACGTTTGAATTTTTTTTTGTCTTTTTTTCTTTTTACATTTGATTCGTTTACTAGATATAAGTCATGAAATGCCGTCATCTGATTGTGCTTAAATTATGAACGAAAACTCACGCCATAATGGCTTTACAAAATGGTACCTACTAATTGATTTCCTCTCTTTTCAACAGGGCAGCCACTTGCCTGTAGCCCCTGAGGTCCCTGAGGCGATCAAACGCGGCCTGGCTTACATCGCTGCCCACCCCCCCGCACCTGAAGGCGTTGTGAAGGCCGCCCCTGCCGCTGCCTACAAAGCCGCCAGCTTATTCGGTTAAGTAGAACGAGGGAACGGACCAAGCTAGTACAAACGCAACTCCATTATGTAGTGAATTAAATATTTTGTTCGATATTTGTGTGGTTTTATTGCTTCAACTCAAATTTTCCTATAAATTATCTGATTAAAATGAATACAGTCAAAAATTGTACGGCCATGAACATAGGTCGCGTTGAATGAATTCTGAATAAAAAAATCAATTATCTCGCTAAATATACACCAAATTTAAAACTGCAACCAAGTATTTAAACATTACGGATTTCAGACTAAACGCGTATTATGAAATGTTTTAAATATCACCAAGTTGATTATTCATGATGACAAATAAGCTTTTAGTTTTTGGGATAACGCGACACTCTTCAACTTTGCACTTTGGGTATTTACGAAACCTCCATAGTTAATCTTTGTGTTCTCTTGTTTTATGTATCAATTTATGTTGACAGATAGATAAATATTATATTTTATGTGATAAGATTAAAATAAATAAAAATAAAATAAAAAAAAAACATTTATTGCTACTTAAAAAACGAGACACGTACAAAATAAACATAAAAATTAACAATCATATTGTAGCAAAAAGAAGTGGGCTCAGAATACCATATTAGTTTCTGACTTCAAAGTTAAGTGGCTAAGTAGTATTATTATGGTCTAACAATCATGTACTAATTAATCGTTTGGAACTAGAATAGGAACTTATTGATCATGTCACTACAATGACTCAAAGGTTTGCTGTGACCTGTGAGAGAACTCAATTGTGAGTTAAGCTCGCCCTTATAATAATAATAACAGCCTATTACTGTCCCGCTGCAGGGCAAAGGCCTCTTCTCGTATAGAGAAGGACGCCCTTGTACCTACATTAAATTTCAGATTGTTATTCCTTTAATATTTAAGTTATGTGTACAATAAAGAATTAAGAATCATTAGGTACATAAACATAAACACGTCAAAAGCCGGGATATATAGTAGATAAGAAAGGTTAAATGTATAGAATTGACATAAGGCTACGACTAGGTCTAGTGATCCAGCGCATCAATCATCAACATTGTCGGCCATTACTTCCACTACCTCGTTGACAATAATAATTTTAAAATGTTATTAGGTGCACTATTTGGAGAAAATATAATTATACAATCATCTTAGTTTTGGGGATCCTTACATTATATTATTAGTTCTTCCACGAAAGGCAACACAATAAATAAATAAAATTTATGGAGAAAATATTTTTTAGTATTTATTTAAATGACAAATGATTTTATTTTTGCAAATTGTTTTAACAAAAACACTTTAACACGTCACTTTTTTTTAACTAGATGGCATCGGCATTTCCTAACTGACAACCTCTGAGAATAATTACCGAAACACGCTCAAGGGTCAAGGTCTCTTTTAAATTCCAGACAAGCTCAATATTTTATGTGAGAACAGTGCAGGTGCACATTCTATTATTTTTTATATTATTGTTTACAACTTACTTCTAAAACATAATAAAAACAACATGTACAAACATATACAGTTATAAAGCATTAAAATATTCTTCCTTTTTCAAACATTATTGACTTGCTGGAATATAAAACAGCATCGCTATTCTAATTCTCATAGCTTATATAGGTACATGAAGAAATAAAAATTAAATCATAAGACGTGCCTACACCCAGTGGTAGGCAATGTACGGTTCATGATGATGAAGAAGGTTAAGTGACTTTAATTATGAGACACATCTTAAGAAAAAGTAAGTACATAAATCTAAATCCTTTAGTAACTTAAATTTAAATTCGAATTTATCGGCTCAAAATTCCGCTGCGCGAACGGCGTTGCCTAAATTTGAACCTAAACTTAAAATTTAGTTATTAAACTGCAAACGTTTAAGTAGTAAAGAGATTATATTATTGATGAGGACCAAAAAAGTGCATTTCTACATCTATATACGTATTTATTTTGCAGAAGTAATTGAATGTTTGATATTCAATTACCCTGTGAGCCATGATTCAATCTTTTTTCGGTGATAGAATAAATAATTTTCCATATAGGGCACTTTCAGTTGACTAACTAAAAGCTTGCAAAGCCGCGGGCATGTAAAATGATGTTAAAAATATAATAGGATTATAATAGTGGCAACCCCCCCCCCCATACTTAAGGGGGAGGCCTTTGTTCAACAGTGGACGTCTTCCGGCTCATGATGATGATGAAATGTGTTAATAAAAGAATGGACTCCATAATAATGAGCTTCTACAATTAGCTCAAAAAACGGCTTTCCTTAATAATTATAATATCTATGCTATAATAACTCAATGGAAAGTCTTATCGACCATTATACCCACAAAATTGGTCCCATATGGTAAGACCTAAAAGAGCTAAATAGATATATGCAAAGACATGAATGTAGGACTTTAGTGGGACACAAAACAGTCTTATCAGAAATAAAAGCTCTTGTGTGTGAACATAAAACAGTATTATTTCAGTCTTTGCATCTATTACGCTGTGCTTGTAGCTCTGGTAATCTCGCATTATGCTTCTAGGCCACAACTAGGCGCATTGTAGCGAAAGAATTTGCACGTATCGCGCGTGTGTATTTTATATCAAGTGGAGTATGCCGAGCGGACGTCCGGAACGCGACATCCTACTTTGTCCATTGCAGTTACTGGATTAAAACGTTTTTGTCATGAAGCAGATAAAGATTGTCTCCTCCAGTTTTGGTTTATACAACTACATGCATGTTATAGGTGGAGATGGCGAGGTGAACTAGACTCTATTACAAGGGACTGGGCTTTGGCAGCCCTTTGCCCTGCTGTGGGATATTACAGGCTCTTAATTCGCTTTACTTGAATCTCTTTAAGATGTTTTTGTTATAAAATCTCATTACAGCCGTTTAATTTCCAGCAGTAAACAGGTCACTTCTTCTTTTGATAGCAACATGAAGATTAGCAGCGTAGTATTTACGCCTGCTTATTATTATAATTACCTATCCGTCTGCTAAATGGCAAGTTCTCGTTCATTGTCGCGTCTAAGAGGGAGGTCTTTGTTCAACAGTGAACGTCTTCCGGCTGATGATGATCCGTCTGCCAAGCTGATGATATGACATTGACTGTTTTGGTTATTTATTGAAGGCTTTTTTTAAAGGCCTGTTGTTCTACCGTGAATCCAAAGCATGGTGCATATGGTGATCTATGCTAGTTACTTTTGTCTTTAAAGTTTAAGGCGTTAGCCGTGAACGGGCACAATAACAAGCGAAAATAAGTAATACAAAATTCAAATGTTTATCACAATACAACAGGTACAATAGTCGTTTCTATTTTGTTTTTATATTGATTCCTCATCAATTACAGTAATGACAGATACGTCTGAACTTGAGCTGTATAATGATTGTTGTAATTACATGTTAGTACCGAAGTCAGGGTCAAACTTCCAATATAGTTAACAATAAAATAAACGTTAATGATCTATACATAGTAGGTATCGTGGTGAATGAAGTTTGTGGATTGGATTTATGCGCACTAAAAACGTTATCAATTGATTAACTTCATTGCAATAGAAATAAAACTATTTATTACGGACCTTGCCGTCGGATTGTGCCGAGTTGTATCCAGCCTAGTATTGACCACCCCCTTTCCTCCCGTGGGTATCATAAGAGGCGGTAAGGAAAATTCTAGAAGATGGGCAGCAGCGTCTTCTGTAACTCCATCACCAAAATTGCGATCCCCAAGCCACTTGCCAATCGTGGGGTTTAGGACAAACCCCCTTACCTAAGGAGGCCTTTGTTCAACAGTGGACGTCCTCCGCCTGGTGATGATGATGACGGACTTTATCACGGTTTTATTTGATTTTATTACTATACACTATTACTATACAGATATTCCTCCTTCGCATATAACCGTGAATAATGTAAAGAGTTAATGCTATAATACATAACATCACGCCTTTATTCCTCGAAGGGGTAGGTAGAGGTGCACATACAGTACACCCAACATTTACCAGTTATATTTTTAGGTCTCAATATAGGGGTCGAGCCTATTGCCATCAACCAGGCATAATCCAGACTCCGTGCTTCTACTAAGAATTACATCATTGTGGCGTTCTAAGGGGGAGGCCTTTATTCAACAGTGGACGTCTTCCAGCTGATGATGATGATGATAGTATCTACTATATAATTGTACCGGTTACACTCACGTCGATATTCGGACCGAATATCGACGTGAGTATAACCGGTATATTAGTAGATAATATGGATAACACTCACGAAACTTATTATAGTAAACTAGATGATGATAGTGTTTGTAAAAGTACAAAGTAGTCAGGCGCTTGGTGTCGCGTGTAAGGCCTATCTAAAATGATTCTTTGTTAAGCATGCTCACTGAGATGACATCTTCGTCATCAATCGTTCTAGGTTACATACATAATATGCGTTAATTACGTAATCTATATTAAGAATATAAGTCAAATGTAAGGTAATAAATAACAAAATAATTAAGTAGCTTATTTAGATACAAAGCTGACCTATAACATAACGCAGTCTAATAAAAATATATGCATACTTATTTGCACGTGAGGATAGGTTGGATTATTTAGGTATATTGATATCTTAAGAAACTGGCTTTCATGATTGATGGTGAAGGGGTAAATAGAAGAATACAATAGGTATTCTTAATGGCAGAAAACATTGCAGCAGCACGTTCTATGGTTAAAAACAATATCTATGAATGATAAAAAGTAAAACAGCACCCTTACCATGAACTGTTAAAACAGAACAGTTAACGATGTAAGAGCGAGACGCTGCTAGGTGCAGTGTAATGCGGTGTTTCGCTCCCACATCGTAAACTGCTCTGTTTTAAGAATTCATGGTAAGGGGACTGTAACCAGAGAGCAAAGGTAAACTCAGGCTGCGGTTGATGATGATCTTTTTGAAACAAAAAACATAGTAATAAGACGACCTGGTTGGCGCAGTGGCTAAGCGATTGGACTGCTGCGCTTGGGGTTGCGGGTTCGATTCCCGCACGGGACAAAAATTTGTGTGATCCGCAGATGTTTGTCCCGAGTCTGGGTGTTTGTGTATGTGATATTTAATGTTTGTGAAACGCACCCACGGTACAGGAGAAATTCCAAGTGTGGGGCGATGTCTTTAAAAATGAAAAAAAAAGTAATTTAATTAATTAGTTTGTCTTATTAATCGGATTAGGATGAGAGCTTCATTCATTTATCCAATAATAGAAACGTCATTGACGTTAAGTGTTAGACATTCACGTGCGCTGAGAATGTTGAGATTTCCGAGCATTGACGTGTTATTTTGTTGCGGAGGTCAGATATTACGTTAGGAGCGCCGTCTGTTCATAGAAAGCATCTTGTTAGGCTGGAGTTAAGCCTAAGCGAGAAAGGTTAGCTTAGTGATGCAAGATTGATATTTATCTGAGAAATATTTCTAGACAGGGTCGTGTACTTGTGTCCTCACAAGCAAACATTAAAAACTTTTTACGTGAGCGTGAGAAAAAAAATACATTGAAAATGTTGATCAACTAGCTGCACCCCGCGGTGTTACCCGCTACTTTTTTCGGGATAAAAAGTAATAAAGCCTGTGTTAATCCAGGATGTCAGCTACCTCCATATGAAATTTCATAAAAATCCATTTAGAAGTTTTTACGTGAATGAGTAACAAATATCCATCCATACTTAAAAACTTTCGCGTTTATTATATTAGTAGGGATTGGCACTTGGTAGGTATTAAAGAGATATTTTGAGTATAAAAGATTTAATATTGACATAAGCTTGAACTTAGATATAATTCCCTTTTTTCACTCACACTATCACAAATCAATTATTTCATTTCATTTGATTGCCTTAATACCATAATTATTATTACTATGGTAGACTTAATACATCTAACTCTACATATAATTATTAGACTATTTGGCGTGATGTTTTCGAAACATACGAGTACGTATGAAGTATGGTGTCCTAATATGCGCACGCGATCACCGCCGACAACGGAGAATCATAAATCATTTATCGTAAAGTATGTTTACAAAATAATAAATCATATTATATCTGTACTCATTTTAAACATTGTATCTTATAATAACGGTGTTTTACATAGATTCATATGAGCAGTGATAGCCGAGTGTGACCGTTGGACTGCTAAATCAAAGATCACAAGTTCAAACCCCGCACGCACTAATATCTTTCCGAATTCATGTACGTACTATACATTAGTTATCAATTGCAAAAACGGCGAAGGAAAACATCGTGAGGAAGCACATCTGAGAGATTTTTCGACGGTGAGTAAAGTTATGTCAGACGCCTACAGGCAATTTAAACTCTGACACCAGGTTGTTCATCAACCATATGATAAAAAGAAGAAGACCTTTCTAAGCACGGTTATAATGTTTCTACCCTAGTGGGATCTGCTTCGTTATATAAATCTTTCTTATTCATCCTGTGATACAGTTTTTAATTAGAACAGGATACAGGTGATCTTTTCCACTAGCTTTAGATTATCTATTACTTGTACCTATTATGTTAACGGTGGAAAACTAAATGTATCACTTTTTACTGCCAATAAAAAACTTATTATTATTATTAAAATTATAAATACATAGTTATAACCTCATTTGGTTTGAACTGGTTGGGACGTCCATATTTAATAAGGTATTTTACACTCATTATCATCTATCCTGTAGAAGTTCACTGCTGGATATTGGCCTCTCTCAAGGTATGCCACAGGGCCCGATCCACTGCTTTGCATTCTTCAGACATCAATTCTGCTTAAACTAACGACCAACAAATAAAACACATACAAAAACATGACATCCCGCCTGTATACCCCGATGGGGTAGACTGAGGTGTAAACGCTCACATTTTGCCAGTTACGGCAAGCCGGGCATAATTCCAGCCCCCGTGCTGCTACTGAGAATTTACTAATGGAGAAACCCAGTAACGCTTAGTCCGACCCGGATTCGAATCCAGGACCTCGTACTCAGAAGTCGTGCTTAGCAACAACTAGAGTAAAGAGTCACAAATAAAACAACAAAAATATTAGTCTCTTGGTTTCAAGTGCTTTAGCCTCTCGAAGGTTTTTTAGGAATTCTAAGTAAATGTAGGTAGTAATAAAAATGACAAAAAATGGGTAAGTTAACTACTAAAAGTACTGTAGGTAGGTAGGTACCTACCAGACATTAAAATGTCTATTATTCAGACGTCTGGTAAAGTTATTTGAAAGAACATGAAACGAACGTCTCGCCTATCTTTATTATTATTAGCTATAAAAATATTTTATGAAGAGAATAGCTTCTGCAGAGAAAAGATCTAATAAATGCGTAGGTACTCAAACTCCCGCTTACCAATTGTAAAAGTAGCGGTTTGGACAGGGTCGTCAACCTGATTTATATTAGACATAATTGGGTATATGACACCAGCAATCAATTGACATAATAATATAATATATAAATATAAAATAATTTATTGTTTTTTTTAGTGCGTTATTATTTTATTTATTTACAAGGTTATTTACACACAAAATTAATGGTAAAATAACTATTTTACAACTATTTACAACTTAAATCTAATACAAAATAAAAAACAATATTATATACAAAAATAAAAATTTAAAAAGCATCAAAGTATTCTTCTTCATCGTTGTCAAAAGATAACGTGCCCAGAAGATATTTATGATTTTCCCTTAATCAATTTAAGATATTTATTATATTCATATTATATATTGAATTTTGGATTAAGAGTAAACTTTTTATTTTTGTATATATTGTTTTTATTTTTTATTAGAATTCAGTTAAAGTAGTTATTATTTGTTACAAACTAATATTGCAAAAACAACCCGCATAAAATAGAATTTATTCTCTTGAAGTAAACCAGGTACCCAGAAGTTTGAGATGACTATCTACAAACACCTATCGTGTGACTATTATGCAAAAAAAATGTTTAAATTGAAATAATTTACACGTTCTCGTGAAATGCTGGTACAATGAGGTAGTGTCATCATACCAACTTATTGTTTAGCAAGCTGCTATTGGAGAGGTTAGAGAATAAGCTAACAACATTTCTTTTGAATTTTTTTTTTATAATATTTCGATATACGTCCCATATGTACCTATAGGTGACGAAGCTATTGCTAATCATCTGGCTCACAACTAAATTAATTTAACATAAACATAACATCACACCTGTATTCCCAGAAGGGGTAAACAGAGGTGCACATATAGTACCCACATTTCGCCAGTTATGTTTTTTGGTCCTAATGTAATAGGGGGCGAGCCTATTGCCGTCCACCGGGCACAAATCCAGACCCCGTGCTGCTACTAAGGATGCAAGGATGCTGCTACATTAGGTAATGGAAAAACACAGTACTTTGCCCGCCCCGGGATTCGAACTCAGGACCTCATGCTCAGCAGTCGCGCTCAGCAACCACTAGACCAACGAGGCGATCTAAATTACACGCTTTATATTAGCTTCACTTGTATGTATGTATGTTTGTTTGTATGTTTGTAACCGACTTCTTTGGGCGCGATTTTGACCCACTTTAAACGGCTAGATTTCGTTCAAACTTTGTAGATTTATCGAGGACCGATGACAATACACTAATTTGATAAAATTATTTAATAATATAATTAATAAAAAGTATTAATTAATAAAAATAGCATAATTACAGCCCGCAACACAAACGCCCTCTGCTAAGCCGCTAGTCGCTACGGTAAAGTTCCGTGGTAGCTAAGCGTCGCGCGCGTGTCCCGACTCCAACGCCCTCTGCTAAGCCGCTAGTCGCTACGGTAAAGTTCCGTGGTAGCTAAGCGTCGCGCGCGTGTCCCGACTCCAACGCCCTCTGCTAAGCCGCTAGTCGCTACGGTAAAGTTCCGTGGTAGCTAAGCGTCGCGCGCGTGTCCCGACTCCAACGCCCTCTGCTAAGCCGCTAGTCGCTACGGTAAAGTTCCGTGGTAGCTAACCGTCGCGGGCGCCGAGACCGGCTCGCGTTAAGGTAAAGCTTCGTGGTAGCTAACCATCTTAATAAAAAATAGAAAATAAATAATAGTTTAAAAAAACTAAAAAACACGCTTTTTATCGAAAACCGAACTAAAAAATAGAAAATAAGTTTTAATCAATTTAAATTAAGAATAGTGTTAAAAATTTCAATAAATATAAATTAATAATAGTGTGAATAAAAACAAAAAATATTTTATTTAAAAAAAGCGTGGGGTGCTTTTTAAGATATTATCAAAGTGATAATCACTCTACTCGTATCTGTCAATAAAATATTTATAACTATTGACACCATGCACCCCACGCTTTTTTAAATAAAATATTTTTTGTTTTTATTCACACTATTATTAATTTATATTTATTGAAATTTTTAACACTATTCTTAATTTAAATTGATTAAAACTTATTTTCTATTTTTTAGTTCGGTTTTCGATAAAAAGCGTGTTTTTTAGTTTTTTTAAACTATTATTTATTTTGTCCTACTAAATTAATAAATACAAAAAAGAGTGACAATATTTAACGTATAGAGGGAGCTGTTTGTTTTAGGTAAGACAACAGACAAATTAGCCTTTTCTTTGGGATATTTTTATAATTAACTAGCTGACCCATATCCTAACTACTCCCGGAATAAAACTGGATATATAGTTAGTTATTCCTTATGTCAAAGTAATAGATTAAATACATGTAAGCGTAGTCTCATGTTTCTAAGAACGTTTTAATTTAGTCCAACATTTTCCTCCTTGAGCTACCTATAACACTTAGATAGCAATGGTAATACGTTTTCTATAAAATATTGGTAATTTATTGCTTATTTTTCCATAGTTTAATAGTTTTTTTTCTTAACGTTAACCGAATACCTAATTCTTCTAATGGCTACTTAATTGTTAATTCTTTATTGCACATATGCAAATATGTACCGAGGCGAGCTTAACTCAAAATTGAGTAACACACGATACATTGTTACATTTCTATAGTCGTGGTAAGGCTAAGATAAAATAGAGACTACCAGTGGTCTAGGTGGCAGCAGATGGGCTGAATATGTAGAAAATGTGTGAGTTTCAGTATTATACAGAAAAACAAAATAACGGTAATTAGAAAGTAGTCCAAAATAGCTCTTATCTTGACTGAAAACTTCTGCATTCCAAAAGGGATTTTGTCACTTAAATCGATTAACATACGACAGCAATATCTCTCAGCGAAGAGCCATACAAACTTAATTGAAATATATGATAAGTACAAAAACAAAACGAATTCGTAAAATATGTCGGACCATTTTGCCCCAATATCTTTTATATATTGAACATAAGAATGCTACTATATAATAATAACGGCTGCTAACTTCAATAAATTTTAGACTGTTGAGCGTTTCATATATTTTTTAGGTTATATACTAAGGTACGATACAAATGACATGTGCCTAACATTACGAAGATCGATAGTAAAACAAAAAATTAAACACGGATGTGGTCAAACCACCGAAAAATCACCGAATCGCGTTCACCTTGTAAACTAACAAATCATATTGAAGACCAGAGCTTCTTTGTTGCAAAATAATGCAAATGCCGATGCTTAGAACCATATACGAATGAAGAGGGTCGAGTATATAACGGCGGCTCGTTTATTTTATAATCACAGTTACACATCGTCTGTTAACTTTGACACACAAGATGGTGAGTGAAGATAGTTGCATCATTGGCTGGTATTTGAGAGCGGCACCCAAGTGCCCGACTATAACGCGATATCTTTGTTCTCAAGCTGACTTAAAAAGTTGAAAAATAATGTGATAGTGAATATTTCAGATTAAAATCTATTTTAAGGGTTACGTATTTTTAGGAAACTGTAAATATTTAAATAATTTTTTTTTTACAAAAGTGGTGCGACAAATTTAACAAAATAATACTAAAAGGGAACTTGAAATTTGATGGATGCGAGCAGTGTCACGCTGGCTCAGTTGGCAGAGCGGCGCCACGGTACGGCGAATGTCGCGGGTTCGAGTCCCGCTCGTGTCCATCATTTTTCAAGTTTCCTTTATCAATTTAAAATTTAAGCCTAGCATGGCAACATGTCATAAAAATATCAACATTCTGATGAATCTATCTGACGATAAACATTGTGAGCTCATACAATTATTTTTTTCTTTAGAAATCCTTTATCGCCATCCTCGCCTTAGTGGCCGTCGCCGCCGCCGATGTGTCTCACATCATCAAATCCGCTGAGGCCGATGCCCAGATTTTGAAACAGGACGCAGATGTTTACCCTGACAAATACTCGTACGGTTATGAGACCAGCAACGGTATCGCCGGTCAGGAATCTGGATTCCTTGAAAACCCCGGCCGCGTAAGTTTTGCTGCTATTTCGATTACCATACGTATTCATTAAATTATTATTATTATAATTAAATCAAACTCCCGTCGAGTACAATGAACATGAGTAGAGTATAACTTGAATATATACTATAATATTTTCACGTAATTACAAAGACATGAATCTCAACTATAAATATAATATAATGACATAATGTCCACTAAAGTCATTAATTATATCAAGAGAATCAAGGCTACTCAGGTGACATTTAAATAAAGGCAGATGATCTTGCAAACGATTTATATTAATATATTATGTGTGCATAAAACCTTGGTTATTCGTCTAAGGTCAAATACATACGCAATAGGAGAAACATAATCAATCCTGATCATTCATCAAATTATAACGTGATGTGAATTTTATTAAAGCTAAATAATAGATTATTACGTTCATTAACAATTTGTATTATGGGAACAAGTTCATACCAATTTTAATAATACTATTTGAGAAATGGTTAATTTTGAAAACAAAACCTGAATCCTTGTGAGCTAACTTGGTTCTACAAAGCTCGTTTCTTCTTTGTAAAATGTTTTGATCTAGTAGCCCAGATAAAGGCTTAATAATAATATTATTTTTAAATACAGGAGGACGAAGCTATCGTCGTCTCAGGCCAGAACTCATATACCGCCCCTGATGGTCAGAGGATCAGCATCTCATACTCTGCCGGCCCTAACGGATACGAACCCCAGGTAAATGAACTACCAATTATACCTTATTGTTTTAATTTATCTCATTATACAAATTAAAACCTAAACACGAATACAAATGTTTAGGTTTTTAGTTTGTATTATATTTCAGTTGTCAATAATAGTAAAATATGAAACTTGTAAATTTAGGAGTACATCTCATTGGTATAATAAAAATAAATCGATAAGGGCTATAAAAAAAAATTGTTCTCGGTCGCTTACGTTACGTATAAACAATTTTCGGTTTTATTTAGGATTTTTTAATTAAATATTAAGTCAATAAAAAGTTAAACTCAAGTTTCTACCTCCTGTCGTAGAGGTTAATTTTAAAATATTTATTCTGCATACATCTTCTATAATATACAATTTTTGTTGCTATGTACCCTAGCTATAACTATGTTAGGTTAGTGATCATCAAATCAATTAATGATTCTAACATTTTCATTTTCTATTCCAGGGTGCCCATCTCCCCACCCCTCCCCCCGCCGAGCCCATCCCCGAATACATCGCCAGGGCCATCGAGTACATCAGGACTCACCCCCCTAAGCCCGAAGGCGTCCAGAAGTATTAAGTAATTAACTTTAGAACTTAAGAAATAACTAAGAAACTCTCTAACACTGCCAATCTTTTTACCTCTAGTCGCAATATGAATGTAAATTTCTTGAAATAAAAGGATTTCTTTTTGTACAGTCATACATGTCTATTTATTTCTTCGTTTTCATCATCATTCGCAGCCCGACGTTTCTTATTGTTGAGGATAGGGCTCTTTATATTTGTTTCACTTAATATCAATCAAGAACAAAGGAAAAAAGGGTTTTGAATTCATTTGTCATCCAAACACCCAGAAACAACCTAAAGCACTTATCATATCGGTCTTTTGCGCAATGCCACCGGCGAGGTAAATGTACTGAGTTAGCACAAGGTAACTGTTATCCAATAAAACAAAAGATAATCTTGACATACTGCGCTAACCACAACAGTGCTGCAAATTATCACCATTGAATATATTATGATTCTTGTTCAAAGTCCATAAGACATTCAGATTTTACCGAATGTCTTTAAGCCCAGTAGCTAGTTTATATAGCTGTAAATCATATGATTCCGGATCGAAATCCTAGCTTAAGGTAAGTCATTTTGTTTTTTACAAGAAGCTCTCAGTAGTAGTCCGGAGTTAAAAAAATCCTATGCCTCAAAAATACGTTAGTCTTTGCGTATTTGACTGGTCTTAATTGCGATCAAGAAATTGGTCGAAAATACGTAACGTCAAACATAAGAGGTAGTAAGGAATTCGAGCTAACAAATTATTCGGGTTTGATTAGATACTAGGGTTTCAAAATAATTTCCTGTTATTACGATTGCTATATTGTTTTAGTATCCACCTGGATTCGGAATAACATAGATTAGTCGAAGAATCGTCAAAACAGTTTTCGGAATTTCGAACATTTTGTCACTTCAACAATTCGTTCGAATAATCTGAATCAATCGATTATAATTATTACCATCAGCAGTTTAACACTCCATTTGTCCGTAAGGTCGTTAAAGGTCTTTGTTTTGGCTTATAAATAATTGTATTTAGGTTAATAACGCATTCAGACACCCATCAGAACGAATAGAGTGACCTCGACCCCAAAACGTATGTACGGCGTCAAACCGCTCGTATAAGTCCACTTTATTTCACTTAGGTACTTAAATGTTATGCATGTTATCCACATACAGCCATATACTTATAACTGTGTTAGGTCACGCTATACAATCATCAAGTGAGGCCGAATTGTATAAATTGTCGTTATTGTTTTATTATTTTTAATCTTCTGCGACAAAGTTTACATAAAATTAATTGGTGTTGTAATGGAGTTATAATAATTGTTATCGCTTGTTGTTTATAGTTTTTCCGATTGTTGTTTGAAAGGCACTATAGGTTCGTTATTATTTAAAAGTTACCGACGAAGGGTTTTATAAAAAATACATACAATAGTAACCTATTTTTGATCCATACCTTATATATATATTTTCTTCTTTTTTTAGAAAAAAAAAATATAATTTTCTTAGAATTATGACAGTTTCTTAGCTAAATACCTGGTACTAGTTGACCAATTTTATTTCTGTGTATAGGTAGGCGGAGTAGCTTTTAGTAACATTGGTATTCGACCGATCTGATCTGTCTGGTGACCTTTGTCGTATACATGCTAAGCAACTTTTTTATGTTGGTAAATCCATGCTCCTACGCATTATTATGTAACCTGCGAGCCCGACGAGCTGACTCTTATTCCCTCGATTTAAATTGATTATTATAATAATATACAATGACGACCTGATTGGCGCAGTGGCTAAAAGATTGGACTGCTGCGCGGTTGCGCGTTCGATTCCGGCACGGTACAAACAAATTTGTGCGATCCGCAGATATTTGTCCCGAGCCTCGGTGTAATTGTGTGTGATTTTTAAAGTTTGTGAAACACATCCACGATACAGAAGTTTCTCGTGTGGGGCGCGACATTTTTACAAAGCAAAAAACAAAATTAGTTTCAGTGAAAGGAGATTTAGAATACCATTCTAATAGTAACACTGCCTCGTTGGTCTAGTGGTTGCTAAGCGCGACTGCTGAGCACGAGGTTCTGAGGTCAAAGCGTTATTGGGTTTTTCGATTAGGTAATTCTTAGTAGCAGCACGGAGTCTGGATTTGTGGCCGGTTGATGGCAATACGGCTCGCCCCCTATTACATTGATATCTAAAAAACATAACTGGCGAAATGTGGGTGTACTATATGTGCACCTCTGCCTACCCCTTCGGGGAATACAGGTGTGATTTTATGTTTTATATAAGGTAAAACTTACGAGTGTAAGACAAACGAGGCCCTTACAAGGTACCTACGACTAATAGGGTTCAACCGGAGCTCTTAACCATGGCCGTCACTATAATCTCGGCTCACCGAAATGGTAGGCGTACCCGAGGGATGCACGTGTGTGTTTCATACACACATGCTCGAAGACACGTGACATATTGTGTACACTCTCTACGAATGATAAAGTGTGAGTTCAAAGCATTAGTTACCTTGCTTATGGTGTCGCGTATTACACAGACTACATGTTAAATGTTAGTAGTGTAATTCATAACAATTTTAGTTTTGTGACTTCTGAAAAGAAACTTATGCTCAGAATATTAATTATCTTGACAGTTTTTTGTACCTACATTCGTTCGTGTTTTAGCTTTTGACCAGGTACACACTAGCTAGCATAAATCTTTACCTATTAGATTAAATGTGTAACGCAATCGATATAATTTACACTTATTAGTTTAATTTATGTACTTTGGGAGAATCCTATGTCCAGCAGAAGACTGCAACGGGATGATAATGAGTCGACATTTTACACTTCAAAATATCCAATCATTTGAATCCATGTATCCCGAATCGACTATAAAAACAGTCATTTCTATCAATTGTTCGTTCTACGCTTACATGTATCTGTCAGACACACGCATAATCATAATAAATATCGATACACAAACATAATAAGCGAACAAACACTCCAGATTCATAATAGCTTCACTGAAACCAGAACAAAGGCTGATCCTGACGTTCACAGGCGACATGGGGGTGCGGTGCGGGGAGAGGGCGTGTGCAAATATTGTCTCGCAACCAACAGGCTTCATTAGCAATGAGTGATGTAATTAATTTCACTGTTCGATGGATAAAGGTTCGGTGTTTGAAGTGCTGTTGACGCTTCGCCGGATTACTGCGGTTGTGTGTTATGAAATATATTTTTGCAGGTGGTTTCATTCAAATAATACATCGCCTAAGTAATTTACCTATCAAATCTAAAAAGAAGAGGTATTTAAAAAAAACCGTCGTCCCACACTAGGAATTTCTCCTGTGTCGACTACTGAGCACGAGGTCCTGGGTTCGAATCCCGGGTCGGGCAAAGTGTTACTGGGTTTTTCCATTAGGTAATTCTCAGTAGCAGCACGGAGTCTGGATTTGTGCCCGGTTGATGGCAATAGGCTCGCCCCCTATTACATTGATATCTAAAAAACATAACTGGCGAAATGTGGGTGTACTATATGTGCGCCTCTGCCTACCCCTTCGGGGAATACAGGCGTGATGTTATGTGTGATGTCACGGGTGCGTTTCACAAACATGAAATATCACATACACAAACACCCAGACTCGGGATAAACATGTGAGGTTCGCACAAAGTTTTTGACCCTGAAACCCTTAGCACAGCAGTCCAATCGCTAAGCCACTGCGCTAATCAGGTCGTCAAAGTATAAGTTGAAGTAATATAGAGTGTTACACATCTATAGTACTATGCAAGACTTCAATGATTAAGCCTAAGATAAGAATCTTATTAATGAAGTAAAACAGAAAAGAATCCTCATCAGCCCCTTTACTATGATCTCTTAAAGCAGGACGTTTTCCGATGAGGAAGCGAGATGCCGCTACGTGCAGTGTAGTACGGCGTCTTGCTTCCACAACGGATGATGTCCTGCTTGAGATCCTGGTATGGGGGCAGGAGCGATGAAATATTACGTATTTATGACCTAATGTGATAATTTGACTTGACTGCCTTGACTGCCTCGTTGGTCTAGTGGTCGCTAAGCGCGACTGCTGAGCACGAGGTCCTGGGTTCGAATCCCGGGTCGGGCAAAGTGTTATTGAGTTTTTCCATTAGGTAATTCTCAGTAGCAGCACGGAGTCTGGATTGTGCCCGGTTAATGGCAATAGGCTCGCCCCCTATTACATTGGGACCTAAAAACATAACTGGCGAAATGTGGGTGTACTATATGTGCACCTCTGTCTACCCCTTCGGGGAATACAGGCGTGATGTTATGTTTTTATGTTTATGTTTATGTGATAATTACCGTGTCTACAGTCTAATGATCAAAGCGTTACCAGTGCACCGTATGCCAAAAATAACTCTCATATTTCCCAAAATTCTTAAATCATGCTGATCGATTCTAGAGGGAATTATTTATGTTTTAAGCCTCGAGGCTTTTAGTTAATATTCTGACGTAACAGCCAATTACACTTACCAGTAGACTTAGGCATAAAACAGTTCACGTGCCAATATAGATAATAGAAAGTTTTTGAACATAAATCTGTATTTATAGTGGGCGTAGAACCTTTCAAATACAAAACTGCGAATGTTAAAGCAATATTATAGTCTCCGCAACTGGTATTAGAACAAATAAATTAGTTTTATTAATATAGTGTGTTTAGGTTAAACTATTTGTTTACTCGTTTGCCAATAGTAGCCATCTAACCTCGGCGAAGACACTTTGTATATAAAACCATAACAAAACATAAAAAACATAACATCACGCCTGTATTCCGTTCGGGGAATACAGGCGTGATGTTATGTTTTTTATGGGCAGAGGTGCACATATAGTACACCCACATTTCGCCAGTCATGTTTTTTAGGTCTCAATGTAATAGGGGGCGAGCCTATTGCCATCAACCGGGCACAAATCTAGATTTTGTGTTGCTACTAAGAATTACCTAATGGAAAAACTCAGTAACACTTTGCCCGACCCGGGATTCGAACCCAGGATCTCGTGCTCAGCAATCGCGCTTAGCAATCGCTAGACCAACTAGGCAGTCTATGTATATAAGATAGTAAATAATATAGTTAAGAATGCTTCGTTATTTTGTCAGGGTATACAAGAAACGTTACATATTATACTTACACTCGATTTAATACCATCCAAGGCCACCTTGCGGTATAATAACAAAACACTATGAGGATTGGGTTTTACTGTAGGTACCTACAAATAAATGAGCAATAATTGATGCACCTAAGATGTGGTTAAGAGATATAAAAAAAAATTGAAGATTTTTTGTAAACATAAACATAACACACACATCACGCCTGTATTCCACGAAGGGGTAGGCAGAGGTGCACATATAGTACACCCACATTTCGCCAGTTATGTTTTTAGGTCCCAATGTCATAGGGGGCGAGCCTATTGCCATCAACCGGGCACAAATCCAGACTCCGTGCTGCTACTGAGAATTACCTAATGGAAAAACTCAGTAACACTTTGCCCGACCCGGGATTCGAACCCAAGACCTCGTGCTTAGCAGTCGCGCTTAGCAACCTAGTAACTAGGCCAACGAGGCAGTCAAGATTTTTTGTGGCCTCCGTAAAAGCAGTTTGTCCATCATTACTAGCAGTCATGACCGTCTATTTGGATGCAATGGGCGGAGCTTTAACAGGTAGGTACTCTATCTACGATATCCACTTAAGCTATCGAAACATCCCACTGCATAAGAAATCAATAAACACTAATGTATGCGTCTCTATAAAATTGTTGACAATAAATGAAAACTCATTTAGCCGTCGCAAAATCGCCGAGCGCGGCGCGTAATTCGATTAACTGCATTTCGAGAGGCACTCAAAGCGGCCGACTTATCGAATTTGGCGTTTGCGCCAAATACGTATGAAATGGGAATACACGAAGTGTGGGCGGTGAAATATGCACTGATCGATGTACGTATGTAGTTTGCATAACTGTATTGTTGCCGGTGGCTGCGTTTTTGCTGTTGACTCACGCCTGTTGCTGCTGGTGGGGCGGGCAGAGGTGTGCGCCAAAATATACAGCTTACACAACATTTATTGTATACTCTTGATGATATAACAAAGCGTACAATTAATAATTTACTGATGACAAAGGGAAGCCATTGGTTTATATTAATTACAGTAGAGTGAAGTTATTTAAATGTACTTGAAATCATATCAACGTTTTTTTATATACATTTAATTATTTAATTTGCAGTAGTCAATACTTCTGCCGATCCCCGCATAGTGACTTGAATGAAGTTCCATCTATCATAATTGCAATTTTTAGATAGGGACTATCCTAAAATAATGTAAACGAATTTGCCACGAAATGATGGAAGGGGAACGTATAATAAACAAAACAAAAGACGCATCATTGATTTGAATTCTAATAGGTATCTATTACTTTTGATGACATTTAACGGAGGACTCCGATAAATTATTTATTAGACTGCCTCGTTGGTCTAGTGGTTGCTAAGCGGGACTGTTGAGCACGAGGTCCTGGGTTCGAATCCTGGGTCGGGCAGTGTTACTGGGTTTTTCCATTAGGTAATTCTCAATGGCAGCACAGAGTCTGGATTTGTGCCGAGTTGATGGCAATAAGCTCGCCCCCTATTACATTGGGACCTAAAAACATAACTGGCGAAATGTGGGTGTACTATACGTGCACCTCTGCCTACCCCCTGGAAATTATTCCTATGCTGAATAATGTTGTGTGCGAGTGAAGTGAACGAATGCGAGGGACATATCCTTATCAGTCTTTTCACGTTTGTTTCAAAAGGATCGTTTGATCATTCGCTGTTTGGTACGTTTTTTTATTTCATGTCTTTGATGCTTATATTATTATCAAGTATTTGTATGTATCATAAAAGTTCTAAAAATTTAAGCGTATATTATATCCATACAGTACATACATACTTACGTTCATGTGAATCAATTTTGTACTATATGTGCACCCCTGACAACCCCTCCGGGGAAAACAAGCGCGATGTTATGTTTCTTTTTATTCTTGTATGAGATGTTATGTAATCAGAATCTACATCCATCTTCCACGAGGTGTCAAGGATTTAACCTTAAGTAAATTTAAGGCTCAACTATTTAGGTTTCTTAATGATAATTGCTTTTACTCCGTACAAGAATATTTAAATTTAAAATTATAATTTGTGTTATGTGCATTCAAATAAGTGATATGTGATCTCAAATAACTATAGTATTAAGGTTCCCTAGAACATAGGTTATACATTTGCATGCTTTAGTTCTTAAGCAAAACATGTATGTTCTCTCAATCAAATAACACCTCTGTACACCATATTTTTATGCGAATAAATGTATTCTATTCTATTCTATTCTACATACTCGCTTTATTAATGAAAACTGTATTTTATAAAAAAATATACAAATATACAAATCTCTTTTTGAAGTCGGTTATAATTAAAGTAGTATTGAGTAATAAACATGCAACCCGGTAGAGTATATATTTATAACAGGAGCAACAGTTTTTAAATAAGGTTAAACGGTGCCAAAAGCTTTGTACACTGCAATATGGCACTTTTACGTTCATTTTAGTTATCAAGTTGGTACTATATTGGTAATTTTTCATTGTCTTATGTTGTTTAGATTAAGTTATTGAATCAATATCAGCTTCACCGCAAACTGCCCTTGCCTTTTTTGTGAATTCAACTCTCGTAGATCGTCTAGTGCGATAAGACCGCCCATTGTACATTATCCTTATACTGTACTTATGTTTATTTTTGGTGTACAATAAAGAGAAATCTATCTATCTACTATTGTTATCAGCGCCATCTATTGACAACCATAAGAGTTTTATGAACAGATCTCCTCCCCTAGAGGGGGGGGGGGCAGTAATCCCCACGCTTGGCAAGCGGCTTGGGGATCGCAGTATTCATGGTCGAGTTACTGCTGCCTATCTTCTGGTCTGGTCTTCTTTAGTCACCTCTTACGAAACCCACGGGAGAAAAGGGGGGTGGTCAATTCTAGGCCGGATACTACTCGGTTAGCGTCACAAAATCTGAAATAAACTTCCTCTAAACAACAATTTGTTACGTAGAACAAAGTCTTAGACCGCCAAAAATGTTTTATTTTAAATTAGAATGCATTCATTTTTATACACAATTCATTGTTGCCAGAAATATTACTTTTTTTTTTAGGAGTGGTCTGCCGCAGTCAGCCCCGGGAGGGGCTTTTACTGCTCTACCGGACTTTATGGCGAGACCAGAGAGCCTCCAGCCAAGGCTAAGAACTACAAAAAAATTAAGCGAATGACCCCAGAAATATTACGTTCTAGCTACAACCGTCTAAAGATCAAGAATAGGGTAGGTACAAGCAAAAATAACGCAATTTTATTACAGGAAATTAATTTCCCTTCACGTTGCGGACGAAGAACGAGAATGTATGGATGTAAACGAAAATTTATTTCCATCCCATCAATATGTTTCCTCTCTTTCTGAAGGAAATGCGAAGGTTAAAAGGATTAGGGAACGTATTTGTGATATAACTATAAATCAGTAGTATTGTTACGTATATCTTCTTGTTATATTTTTATTTCACTTTATTTTGCTATGTGCTATAGCCCTACCACATATTACTTCGGGACCTAAAAACATAACTGGCGAAATGTGGGAATACTACAGGAGAATATACAATTATCGTTGATACGCTTTTCAGAAACCGGTGTTTTACTTTACATTATGATTTATATGTATATGCTAGAGTAATATTTCCACTACCATGTATCCCACTTTTCACCACAAACAGAAACCTCACCTCCGGAACTTCAACTTTGTAAGCGCGTTCCGATACACAAACTCGTCCCGCGCCAAATGTCGCAGCATACATCACGATCAAGCAATTTCACAGTTGTCGTCTCGTGTATCTGCATCCTTATTACTGGATACACCTGGGAGCGCAGCTCGCGATACAGATCTCTGACGTGTGCGGTACCACTGGAGAAAGTCTAGCTCCAGTGAGTTGACAATGAGTTGACTAAACACCTGACTTCGTTTCAGACGGCGTATCACCACATCACGCTTGTATTAGACAGGCAGATATAGCCAGTTGTAATAGGGGGCCAGCGTAGCCAGATCCCATGCTGCTGCTAAGAATGACTTAATGGAAAAACTTAATGACATTTCACTCGATCAGAAATCGAATCCAGGTCACGCTCAGTAGCCTCGTTCTGGGAGCCGACAACGAGGCTGTTAAGTTTTTTTTTTCAGATAAGAGTTAGCATATAGCTAGTACGAATTATCTCAGGTTGAAGGTGAAAGCTAACCACAATCTTGCTGTTTATTGTATTTTTAAAGCTAATACCTAGTTCCTACCTATGACTCAAATTTATTTATAGTGTTAATTCGCACGGAACGAAACCATCTAGATAATGAAAACGATACATGGAACATATCACTTACCTGCACAAATATTTAATCCATGTGGCCACCCAGTCTATGATGGCTGTAATGCTCACAACTGAATAATATTATGAGCATTTTACTATTTTTTTACGGACTTATTGCCTTTGGCATTTTCTACCAGTTAACCTTAGGACGATACAGAGACAAGAATGGGGAATGAATATAAAGTCAACGACAAATTGTGAACGCTAACTATTAAAAACTGATATTAGGGAGAATACGTTTTATCTCGGGAAGTTCGAAAGAAAAGACAGGTATTATAATCATCAGCCTATCTTCGTCCACAGCTGGACGTAGGCCTCTACTATGGCACGCCACTGAGCTCGCTCTTCGGCTTTCTGCTCCCATCCACTGCCAGCGATTTCGCGTATATCGACGCCCTACCTAGCTGTTATGGTGCGACAGGCATGATTTTATCGAATAACCAACAATATTTTGTAGATCGTTCTTCCTAAAATTACAATCGGAAAATTTATTGAAAACAGGGCCGACGCTTTTGTGGTTCCTATTTTTGTTGTATATATTATCTCTACATTATTATATTGAGAGGAATATTATGTTTCCATAATTATGCTTACAACTATATTTTATCGGTTCGCGTCAAAATTAACGGCTTGATTATGGGAAAACATTAATTAAAATTCATACTACATAACCTTGATAAAATATTATATTTAATATTTTTGGAAGTAATATAATTTATTATTATATATTTTAATTCGGTTTATTAATTGGCTTATTAACATCAATATCCCTTCATAGTCAAATAAGACTGACCGCAAACGGTTGGGATTATTAGGCCTGTGTAACGTTCATTTAAAATTTTGTATAATTAAATCAGTATTTAATCTATTAACATTGATTTTTAAAATACACTTCTGAAATTATGCAATTACTTTTTAGACGATACACGTGTAGGTTATAATCCAAGCAATTTAGC
The DNA here is from genome assembly GCA_946251915.1 of Abrostola triplasia. Classification (NCBI taxonomy): domain Eukaryota; kingdom Metazoa; phylum Arthropoda; class Insecta; order Lepidoptera; family Noctuidae; genus Abrostola; species Abrostola triplasia. The sequence continues at coordinate 8,616,292 of OX276432.1, read as the reverse complement.
TATTTTCGTCATATCAAATGGTAAAAAATATGCGCATAAAAATATCTATGATATTTTAATTAACAATCTCATTTTTATTATAATCCCAACATTTTTTTCCTTAAGTAGGAACTTATTGCTGCAACCTTTAAGATTGAATATTTAGGTATATTGTTATTTAAAATAAAGTCGTGGCCTATTGCCACTACCTGGTGTGTCCCGAGGCTCATATTAGATGAGTAAACTAAACATACCTTTATATGAAACTGCATATTAGAACTAACTTGTACTTCAGACGATATTCATTCCGTGTACGGTAGTAGGGCCAACTAATGCAATGCATGCAGTGATACGAAGCTATGTAACACGTGAAATATCTACAAACTAGAATGTATTTACGTACATTAAGTTATTTGTTGGCAGCGATGAGACAGGGGTAATAGCTTCAGTTAGCGCTAGAGTTCTCGCTATCCTAACAAGTTTAGCGCTTATATAATCGGAATTGTAATTCGCTAAAGAGTAGAATTAGGTCCTGCTCATAATCAAGTGCCTTACTATGAGATTTTCTGCTGTGGAAGAGAGACGCTGGTATGTACAGTATACAGTGTAGTGTACGTCTCGCTTCCACACCGGAAAATGTCCTGCAATGCAAGCTCATGGTAACCCGCAGGGGGATGTGTCCCGTTCATCATAAGTCCTATGTATGGCGAACTTAAATCTATTTATCGGGTTAGTTCATTTTTTATGTTTTGGTCCTATTGCTAACGCCTTTGTCAATACTGGCCAAAAATTTAGTTTTATTTTATCTCATAATTTTATTATATTATAAAACTATTATCTGGCCAGTTATTCAGGACGCACGTGGTCCAAAACTGCGAGAGACAGATTGCTTTGGAAGTATAAAGATAAGGACTTGGCCCAGCAATGGGAAACAAAAGAGACTATTAAAAAATTATAGGTATGTAGTATGTACTAATTTTAAACGATGTTAATCATTCAATTACTGGGTTCATTAAGAATTTTAACGATTTGCGTAAACGTAAATAAATTTTAATTAGACTCAAATATACATTTGTATAAGTGCCTAAGTGAGTACTCGTAAATAATTGTATTGGGAAAGTATTGGCATAGCAACATAAATTGCGATAAACAACTGTTACGTAGTGTAAATTAAGCCTAATTCGACAACATGACTGCACACAATATAATAACAACTTTTACCTTGTCCAGCTCTCATACCAAGAACTCTTAAAGCAGGACAGTTGATATTGTGGGCAGTTGTAAGAGTGAGGCGCCATTAGTGGCATCCCTTCTACAACGTAAACAGTTCTCCTTTTTATCCACGACGGAACGGAGAAGGTATATTATGCGTTTGGGTTGAGAGGTTGTTTATTTGTTTGTGCGTGCACAAATAATTGTTGCCAATTTTATCAAGAAAATGGGTTGACCGATTTTCATGCGGTTTTTGGTTCATTAGAGATGGTTTTTAGCTTGATATTCATGACAATTTTTGTACTAAAACGTTTATAACCGTCGTGGGTTACTTCATCATTTAAATATTTTTTTAGCTTTAAAAGTTAAGGTCTTGATTTTATGGCATAGGGGGTCAAGTTTAGGTTAGATCGCGATTATTGCAAAAATACACAGAAAGGAGACTTCTTTTTAAGTTAACTTCGCCCTCTACTCGGAACTTCTTCTATATCATGGGTGCGTTTCACAAACATGAAATATCACATCATGATCATCATTCCAGCCCGGTCTCGCCCATAATATTCTCTATTCTATCCAACGTTTTAGTAAGAACGTAATGAAACTCGATTAATGCTATGAATGGTCAGATATTTTCAAAGGGCTTTTAGTCTGTACCGATAATGAATTGTTAGAACGCGGAAAACTGAAAATTGAAAGCGAGTGACGTAGAAGTGGACTGCAAAGCTGATTAAACTGAGGTCTGTTAATAGCTTGCGTGATACAACCAGCCACCAATAAATTAGAGAGTTACATTGAATTTGTACTTTAGATAATTATTTATTTTTTCTATTAGACTTCTATGCTCTTAGAGACGAATTGTTAAAGAAGCAAAAGCTTATTAATATATAGAGCAGAAAAGTTAAGACTTTAGCTGCGTGAAAAGAATACGCCCTGGATACATAACCCTCATTTTTGGCATCGGTTTTACTTACTATTCTAGTTATACTCACAGGTGGTATCGGGTATGCCTGACTAGCTTTGACATCAAGCGGAAACCTTATTCATGAGCTGGTTAAGGCTGAGTCGCTAATGTATGGTAGAGTCACGAATATAGACAATAAACGGATAACACTCATGAAAGTCTTCTTCTTATCGTATGGTTGATGAACAACCTGGTGTCAGAGTTTAAACCGCCTGTAGGCCTCTCAAGATGTGCCTTTTCCTCACGTTTTATTTCTTCACCGTTTTTAGCAAGTAGCAACTGATAACTAATATATAGTACGCACATGAATTCGAAAAGACATTGGTGCGTGCCGGGTTTGCGACCTTTGACTTGCCTGTCCAACGGTCATATTTTTGAAAGTTATTATTGTAAATTAGTTAATCGATTAAAAATGTCAGTCCCATGAAGCAGAACAAGAAACTTTTATAGAAACTCATAAATATAACCACATTTTACGGTTCATTCTTAGTTACGGCCCCCACGTTTATTTATAATCCATAAAAATTCGTTTGAACATTCTAACAATAGTTTTATAATTAAATAGAGAGAGGTAATAACTTGCAGGTATTTTAATAACCGGCTTCTCTTAGTTAATTCTTACAAAATACGGTGTGAAGTGTTGATAGGCATACATGATTAATTATAATTACATTCGTTATTAAGAACTGGATTGGAGGTTGCACCTCGTAATTACTGTTGTAGACATCTGATAGACAGAAGGTTTGGTTTAACTTGATTAACGACCTGATTGGCGCAGTGGTTAAGTTGATGGGCGAGCTGCGCCAGGGGTTGTGGGTTTGATTCGCGCACGGTAGGTACTAAAATTTTTGTGATCCGCAGATATTTGTCCCGAGTATAGGTACTATATTCTAACAAATTAATTATTTCTTTCTTTTTTTCTTTCTAGGTGTTTGTGTATGTGACATATCATGTTTGTGAAACGCACCCACGATACAGTAAAAATGCTTAGTGTGGGGCGACGTTTTGTTTACCAAAAACAAATTGTAGGTTTGATATAATGAGATTACAAAGTTTAGAAGCCGATGTTAGATGCCAAATATTAGTGTCCGAAATACCGAAATCTGACGATGGACCTAGTTCACTATTGTTTTAAATCAGTTTGTCATAAGAAATGTTGCGCAAAATGCAATGCAACGTTGTATGTAATACAAGGCGGAGTAAGGGAATGACACCAAAAGTAGTTACCTACTAAAACTATCCTAAACTCTATGATTCTGCAGTCAAGAATTTATTATTATTACTTATACATAAGTACACTTTTTCATTGAATATATTATGCACATAAATTTATTTATATAATATTTCAGATTTAAAAAAAAAATTGTTGCGTGTGTGAATTGAACCCTCAACTTTTAGCACGGCAGTCCAATCACTTAGCTACTGCGCCAAGCAGGTCGTCAACCTTCCTATTCTTACTTCAATGCCTATTACAAAAGACCTAATCTTTTGCTTCGCCTACTCAATCTATTGGTTATGTGTGAAAGTAGGTATACATATGCCATTAGCATCTCCTTTGATGTGCAATACCCAAATGTCGACGGAAATATCAAAAGCTAATAAGTTAATGTTAAAATTGCGAAGCAGATTGACGGTAATTACATCGATGTAGTTTGTAACGTGAATTATTCCTATGGTTTAGCTGGGCATTTACCGCGCTTAGCCTCTTTAGTGGGCCATTGTTTGTGAATTATTCGTAATTTACAATTATTCTCAGTGGCAGCACGGAGTCTGGATTTGTGCCCGGTTGATGGAAATAGGCTCGCCCCCTATTACATTGGGACCTAAAACATAACTGGCGAAATGTGGGTGTATCTACTATATGTTCACCTCTGCCTACCCCTTCGGGGAATAAAGGCGTGATGTTATGTTATGTCATGTTACAATTATTCTGCAGATAGTAGATACCTCTTAAATATTATTTAACATACCGTTTGTTAATAAATGATTACGTCATATTACATATCTATTGGCAATTATTTGACAATGGCTATATAATTCGACCGCTTCGCTATGAGTTGCGAAATACCTGAGCACGAGTTCAATCTTCGTTTGTGTTATAATCATTGACGACCTAATTGGCGCAGTGGCTAAGCGATTGGACTGCTGCGCTAAGGGTTGTAGGTTCGATGCCCGCACGGGCAAAAATTTGTGCGAACCGCGATGTTTGTCCCGAGTCTGGGTGTATGTGCATGTGATATTTTATGTTTGTGAAACGCAGCCACGACAAAGGAGAAGGTCCTAGTGTGTGATAACGGTTTTGTTAAAAAAAAAACTCCTGTAAAAAGGTTCAAAATACATTGACAGTTAAATTTGTTCACGACTGTAAGAGAAACAAATGTTGTTCTTTATACATACATATCTGAGCATACATAAAGCCACGCCTATTTCCAAGAGGGGTAGGTAGGTTCTATATAAGTCTTTAAACATAAATTTCACAGTTCATCAAAGTCACTAAATAAAGAGCAGAATTCCTTTCATAAACACTGCCTAACGTTAGTTGATGCAACCTGTCTCTATTAAAAGGACACAAAAAACTAAAATTGAATAAACGAATATATAATTAAATAGTTTATATACTAAACAAAACATCGATAACTCTGCGACATCCTTTCACGCTGTCGAAGGCGCCAAAGCGTTGCGTATGTAACATACACGTGCGGCGTTGAAAAGGTTAATCTATTGTAGTTACATCACTATAGTTAGAACAGTGCTGATGTTATGCTGAGTGATACGATCTAACCTAGCCGGTCCTAAACACTAATGCGAGATGAATGATGTGGTAGATGCTTATCGTAGCGTAAGTGACGTCTGTGAGGAGTTAATGTATCGATTTATGCTAATCGCGTAATGGGTGCTAATTAATCGTTATATAAAAATATTTTTATTATTGATTTAGTGCTTAGTTGACTATGTTTATTAATAACACGCAATAATAGATTACCTACTGTCTTCAAATCGATCGATTAGTTTGCAAAACATTTTAATCTGTCTGCAATTTTTGTACTTAATTTTGCTAATGAGTGCTGTGTTACTCAAACTCAATTTAAAATTATGTAGTAATATGATTTAGTATTTGTTAAAGGTATGGCAAAAATAAATTATTACGAAGTCTTAAAAATATTTAGCCATAGGCCTACAATTCTACACATACATGTTTTAGTCACCAAATGCAGTAGACAAGTTTAATAGTATCTTTTGTTGTACAAGATAATGAGGAAACTCAACATTTTAACGTTTCAATTATTAAGTTAAATGGCTAAGCTTACGAAAAGTGTTAAGCCATTTTTCTTAATTAACTTTTGTTTTCTAAGACCAATTAGCGATACCTTTTTGAAATTAACCTTGTTTAAGAATAACGGAACTAGGGTGACGATTGGTATCTCATCATCAGTCAGAAGACGTCCGCTGTTGAACAATGTCCTCTCCCTTAGGTAAGAGGGGCCGGGGTTCCCATAATTCCCACGCTTGGCAAGCGGCTTGGGGATCGCAGTATTGATGATGAAGTTACAGAAGACGCTGCTGCCCATCTTCTGGATTTTTCCTTTGTCGTCTCTTACGACACACACGGAAGGAAAGGGGGTGGTAAATTCTAGGCAGGATACCGCTTGGCAGATTGGCATCTACATAATATATTTTGATGAGGCATCATCCATAGTAGTTGGAATTCTAAATTACATTGCTCAAAGGAAAATCGCCTTATTATTAAGAAGAGACAGGTTGGGCTAGTACTTATACTAAGAGTCTTCGAGCACCATTCAATATTGATACCTGCAACATCGCTTGTAAATTGCCGCTTCATTATTTTTCTATAAACTAATTTATATACGTCTGAGATTTAGACAGTAGGTACCTATATACCTTCCTAGATCGATGTTATGACTTAAGTCAATATTTTTGAATACATAACTAGGAACGATAATGAAAACACTTTTTAAGAACCTAATCATGAATTTAAGTGTCTTGCTTTTAACTTTAACTTTTTCTCAACGAAAAACGCAAATCAACCACCTATAATAAAACAGAGAGTTAGTAACAAAATAAGGAACTTACTAGCTAAGCGTAAAATAAATAAATCTCAAACATTTGATAAAGGAAAACACAAAATGCGCCGACGAGACAGCCGGGCGATTGATCAAATAAAGTGTCCCTTGATTAAACAAATGAACGCTGTACAATTCAACCCAACCGGCGGCGGCGGGAAAGTAAAAGAGGGATTTAAACGAATAAAATCAAGGTCATTGAAAAGGATCAACCGTACTGAGAAGGGAAAACGATTTGACAGCTGCTTATCGAGATCAGATGTTGCGAGTTGATTGAAGGATTTATAGAAGGAGATTGATGCTTCGATTGATTAGACTTAGAAATGTTTTGTATGAAGTAATATTAATTGAATTAAAATCATCTTCTTAGTCAGAAGACTGCTCTGACTTTATTTTAAATTGGTTTGCGAAATCATTCCTACGTAAACGTTTTTACTAAACCAAATATACCTAGTTGGTATGCTTTCTAATCTTTCGTACTATTCTAAATTCTGTCAAAGTTTTTGTGAATTCGATACGATATTGTAATCAATTATGAAGTATTAAAATGATACATAATCTATGGTCTATAGAACTTACTGGACTTGTGCTCTAACATTTACAACCACGACACCCAAAAAATTATTGTTAAACAAAGTGGGGTTTGTTAGAACACATAACATGAAAACTGCTGGACCGATGTTCGTTTTTTGATTTGTTGGATTAGTTTCCGCACCGAATAGCAGAATAACTATTTCAATATCGAAAAAGTCACATAATTAAAAAAATATATATAAATTAGGTTTGATACTCCGCCATCTTTGGCAATTGACAACACACGTCACTCTGCTGTTCCGGGCAAGACGATGTCTGTCGGGTCCGCTAGTACTAATTAAAGGCATGTATAAAAAAAATTACCATTCAACAATCGAATCGTGTGTTTAAAGTATTCATTCATTATTTTTATGGAGTGCCCGTAGTTTATCGATTCCAAATTAAATACTGCAGTCATAGAGATAACTGATTGAAGCGTTTTTGTTCCATCGATTTCAGTTTGATGTTTTGAGTCACGCGATGCGACACTAAGTTGGGAAGTAGGTGTTGGCAAGCTACTGTTTTAAGTATATAACTTGCTAATGCTGGTAATAAATTGTGTTATTTTACTGACAGCATACAATGTTCTATATTAAATTATTAACATAGGTCCAATGATATGTCAAAAACTATAGATACGTCATATGTTAACAAAATGAACGAGTAGTGTTCTGAACTGTCAGTCGGAACTGCACTAGTCTTATGTCAAATCGGACAACAATTTTACTACTCAAGACAAAAATGTTGTCCTCTTTTCGACTCTTCATAATGGGCGCGCTAATACCATATCTGGCCTTTTTTCAAATATCGTTGTATAGGTCGTTTGAATTGGGCTACAAATTGGATCTTTCAATTAATGCTTTTAATAAGAATCTATTAATTAATCACATGGTTTCATTTGATTTTAATACATATTTCACCAAATAAGAAAAAATAACTGCTTATGACTGTCCTCAATTCTAATGTAAGGCTAACCCCTTTTCATGTAGTACCTAAATAAATAACAAGCCATGGATCATACTTTTGATTGTTGTCGCGATTTCACTTTACCATTCGTGGAATATTTAAGAAAAATTATAAAAGAAACAACATCCCTTATTTTTTTAATTTTTAAAGTAACAATATTAAACCATAGATTAAATTATTCCTGCCAGTGTCGTTTGCATGTCAAATAGATAGGTTTAAGTTAATACAGATATTATCCTAGTTTATGAATAAGAGGGAAAATATTTTATAGCAAAAATAGAAGGTTTAAGTACAGTGCGACATAAAAGAGTAGAAAATAAATGAGGGCGCCACAATAGAGCAGGTGGCAACCCACTTAGTACGACCCACATGATCTTGATACTTGAAGACCTAGCATTATTTATGAATGATTATTTTTCCGACCCAAATATCGACCAATAGAATTGCACCATTCGACGTCACGTGGTACAACCTACATGGTATTATACTGATAATTTTTTGATTATTTTTAGGTTGTACCACGTGACGTCGAATGGTGCAATTCTATTGGCCGACATTTGGGACGGAAAAATAATCCCCCGAATACCACACGAGCTTCAAAATTATCTGGCATTTCCATGCCATTTCCATTTTGAAGCTCTTGTGGTATTATAAGTGAATATTTATTTATCGTGTGTCAATGTTTTAAATAATTATGTTTATGAATCAAATGTTTTCAATAAGTTCCGCGTAGATGCGTTTTGGAATGTAGTAGTAATAAAACTATAACTTCTTAAGAAATATTTTTTTATTAATCTAATGAATCAAAATCTAAATATTCTACACCTTCCATTGGATCTTGAGTTGAGTTTAATTCGTCTATTGATTTTTCACTGCTTTCTGAATCAAGCTCATCGTCACTGCTGTCACATCTAAATCAAAAAATAAACATGATATTAATTTGAATAATTATAGATAGTACTTTTAATGGGTGCTTATCCCCCTATATTTATTTTAACCACTGTCAGTCCCACGAAAGAATTATATTTTCATTATGTGATAATATTTTGAATTTACGTTACTTGTAAGTTTCTTCAACAAATATAGTTTTATTTCAAAGTCTCACATTCGCGGATACCTAAGAAACCAATATATAAACCTAAGAAAACAAATTAAGGTATATCAAAAAATTTCTTTCGTAATACGCAATAAATTAAAATTACATTCATAATTATCAACGTAGTTAAGTCGCGCTATAATTGCAACGATATTTGTTTACCTTTGCTTAACCTCAAAAATAGTAGAAAAATCATATTTAGTCCGGATATTTTGCTTTTAGAATGTATTAATCGTTTGTAATTAACATTTAGTGCAACTTTCAATAGTTACTTACCAGTAAAATCTGCCGTACGTTGGTAAACATCTTCGAAGTTAGATAGCTGCTTCCCAGCTTGAAATTCGGCCATGCACCGCCCATAAACTTTATAAATTATTTCACGGGCTCCTCCACGAATTACCTTATTCATGATATGTCACTGTTTTTCAGTCTACACTCAGAAATAAAACACAAAAACAAAATTCTAACAAAAACGCAACCGGTCGAGTAGAATTTGTCGGTATTTTGACAGTTCAAGTACTCATTTTAGATGTTGCCAGAAAACAACAAAATATTAGTTCCCAAATATTTAATTTCTACTCTTTTATGTCGCACTGTAGGTTCACGATTTAAAAATGTAAATGTGTACCAAGCACAGTAACAACTTAATTTTGCGGAACAAGATTTTAGGTCGGAGGCACGTAGATCAACGTAAGTACGCAGAAGGAGAAGAGGAGAAAAGATTCAATTAAATTTATTTGGTGCATTCGAAGGTATAATGTAGGTACGTTGCCTTCATTTTCATGAATTACGTAGTCTTATTCCTTGTTTATATTATTAATTTAGTCTTTGATAAAATCTATATAATATTTTTATTATAAGATCCTTTTGATTTTTAATTATTTTTTTCTTACCAGATTTCGTTTCCGTAAAAAAAGGGAATATTCATAGTTCGGTTAGGTATTAAAACAAAAAGTTAAAGCTGTTTAGCTGCCTGCTATGAATGATTAATACTGTATTAAAACACAAAGTACTTAAAGTTAATTATAATAAACTTTAGGAAATAATTTACAACAATTATTTAACCATAAAACTACCGGAACATAAAAATACTTTACACAATCAAGTACCGAGGCAAATTGAAATTCCATGAATTCATTTGTATGGCACATTTAGCATTTCGAAGCGAACTAATTTAGTGCATTCCCAGCCTTATATTACAACATTTGCATGTGAGCACGTGGATTTAAAACACACTGGAGAGTCACGCCACCGCAACGATCCCGATAGCGTATGTTTAGTGCGCGCTATGTTTTCCTAAAAAAAAAACAGAAAAACTAACCTGCCAGTTCACCAGCCATTCTTTAGAGACCTCTCGCGCCCCCCTGTATCCTAACATTTGCAGATAATCGACGCGTGTTAGTCTGATATGCGAAGGCTTCATTTATGCTGGTTAACAAAGTTCGTAGTATTGCAGTTTAGCTGGTGTCACCGTTTATGACAGAAACTGAGTCGTTTGGCTCGCGATACGCTTCGGGTGTACGTTTATGATATTTTTAGGGGGCCATATAAGCGATTTGTATTCAATTGCAAGTTATAGTCACGGAAGCTTTAATAATGCCATTATGTTGTCTACTCAATAACTATTACGTCTATTTGGAACTAAATTATGAATCTTTGAATGGAGGTCTAAGTAATATTATCAAGCACCAGTCTTTGAAGATGAGAGAACGTAGTGCTTTTATAATAAATTTATTAACATACATTATTCATCAATCATCTCAATTGAAAAGGCGATTCGCCCACTCGTGTTAATCAATAGAAAGCTACATCAGACAAGAGGTATTCATAGGTTTACCGTTTCTAAAGACTATAACAATGGACGATCCTGCGTCCGACCGTTATCTCTAGTAGTGGTAGTTACTTCGGTTCCCTCAGACAAGATAATCTCCAATCATCCAGTAATAGACACGTCATTCAAAAGTATGGAGAAACTTATGTAATAGCCTAGTTACGTGACTATCGAAGCTACATACAAAATACTCTGTATTTTTTTTAAATTCAAGTGTAGAAACAAAATCAAATTTACTTATCAAAAACAAAATACGGGCCGAAAACATAACCTCCTCCGTTTTTGAAGTCGGTTAAAACTCGTAGAATTTACTGCCTCTTGCAGTATATTTATTTTATAATTAAATAAGTTATTATTAAAAATATCTTTTTAACACAAGCTTTTAAATCAAAAGTAACATAATATTGTATTGTCACCAAACCTATTTAAGTATCCAAAATTCTATTTCTACCGGATGTCAAAAAGTGGTTCTAATTTAGTTTGCAAGATTTGACCAAACTCAAACTCACATTATATCCATACATACATACAAACATTGCATTTAAATAAAAGCTTGTATAAAAGCTATTTTCAAGTGTCACCATCTGTAAAAGATAATGCAGCATGTATTTTACGAACTTCTTTCATTATTCATGAATATAAAAATAAAAACTTAAGTTTAATTAGTCCTAATCTTAGAGGATGTTATCTTGATGGTATATCTGCATGAAAAGGGAGATTTTTTCGCAAATTTAATTAAAGTTTAGACAGTTAAGGACGGTCGAACATGAAGGTTCTGACCCCTTACTATAAACTCCTGAAGCAGGACATGTTCTGGTGTGGAAGCGAGACGCAATACTACACTACAAGTGTGGGGTTTCGCTCCCACAACGAACAATGTTGCTGCTTTAAGAGTTCGTGGTACGGGGGCTGTTCAAACATTTCACCAAAGTTTAGTCATAAGTCACCCATATAATACGCCTCTGCGTGGATGGAACGGCTTTTAGTTTAATGTATTTTTTTATTAGTTTTTTTTTCATGGTATTTTGATATTATGGCTAACAACAAGATTATCCTAGATTTATAAATAATAAATATTGCAATACTATAACTAAAGAATTTGGACAAAACGTAAAATATTTTTGAAAGAGAGGAACATGTAAAAATTAGTTGATAAAGAGTAAGCTTTAGATTAATTTGATTTAAATTGTTGGGGCATTTGCGTTAGTACATATCAAACATTTAGTTTATGAGTTTATTTTATTATCCTGAAATGCCTTAAACTGAATTTTAAAAGAAATATACTAAAGCGTTGCATCTACATATTTATAAATTACTCCATGAACCCCAATGCATTATTTTCTCAGGCCAAACATACTTACCGGTCACAATTACAGTATCTAAAAAGGTTAAGAAAGTGAGAAAAGTAATCACAACTAAAACCTCTTTGGTTTTTGAAAAGTTTTTAAACTTCAATTTAATTTCTCAAAAGCCAACTAGACGCTGCCATGCGCAATATAAACAACCCCAATACGCATGCGCCATAACCATGGCGTCGAACAAATGACAGTTTTGACAACAATCCTCAAGGAGCGACTCTGTTTTCAATTATTTTCACCAAAAAATTATATATTTGACGATATTCTTCTCAGAAAATTGTGTTTGAATATCTTTCATTTATTTGAACATGTGGTTGTAAAGTGGAAACATAATTTTAAGTGTGTTTTGTTAGGTTAGTTTGAGTAACGTGTTTATGTTAGTGGCATGCATTGTAAATAATAAATTCAAAACTTTAGTGTAGTGATAGTGAGTTAGTTATATTTTGTTTAAACATTTCGTGTTACGTAAGTTTTTGGAGGAAAGTCTTGGAGACCACGTAGTAATTTGGACATTTTTTTGTGGATTCAGAGGTAGGTATGTAAATTGATTAATATTTCTATGACTATTTCTGTATATATAGTGTCAGTGACTGTAATTACATAGAAAAACGAGCAAGATCAAACAACATATATTGTGACGACAATAAATTATCCAGAATCTGTAATTTTTATTGACTAAAAGTGACAATGTTATTCAAACTTCGCGGGATACCAACATAAATAACACTATTACGTCACTATGCTTGATGGATATTAACACAGATTAGTAAATAAACAGACACGTCATGAATTGCGTTTTCTGCATGACTTGTAATCACTTAGTAAAATGGGTCGCTACCCTGTTAGTTTCCGCGGTTTAACATACATTCATTCTTATACTTACAAGTAACACTATTGTTATCGTACGTGTTAAATAATATTGCGGAACATAATGTAAACATCACATCATAGAAAAGTAGACAATAGACTTGCCGTTACATAAATTAAACTATTCATGCCTAAATGCTTAAAGGTTGAAACCTACTTGTGGTAAAATTTCTTGGTATAGTGACGTATTTTGGCACCTAAGGCGCAGTTTACCTCGGTTATCTTTATCTTTAATCTCACTTTCTCATAGTGCACTAACGCAAGATTGATTAGGTTCTTGAAACTATTTTGAAATGCGTATTATTTACACTGAGAAGTAAGACTGTTTGAATGAGAAGTAACTTATAAAGATGACCTAGAATAATTAGGATGTTAAATGAAGGCGGGGAAGAAATGATAATGATTCCACTAATAAGATTACAGCTGTTACTAAATTAAACTGAAGAGAATAATTTGAATCAGACAAGGTTTTAGTTCGTAAGTGGTTAACTCCTGAATGAAAAAAATAATGTATAAATTAAGATAATGATCTGAAAGCCAGAGAAGTATGTGGCCGCAAATACGGCCGTACCAGAATACCTTTTATATTTTGTTTTCCCTGTGATCAGTTAGCAGTAGCAGCACGGAGTCTGGTTTTGTGCCCGTTTAATGGCAATAGGCTCGCCTCCTATTACAATGGGAAACATAACTGGTGAAATGAGGGTGTACTATATGTACCTACCTACCTCTGCTTTTCCCTTTGGGTAATACTGGCGTGATGCTATAATTATTTCAGAGCGTGCATTAGCCAAGTGTAGGGCTTACGATGTTTATGGAACAGTGGGGCAAAATGAGCTGATTTAAGTAAGTTTAATCATTGGCTATAATAATGTTTATTGTAAAGTCTCGAAATGGACACAAATTCAATTGACCTCCTTCAGTGGAATTGCTTAATGTGACTGTTGCTTAGCAGTCACCAGTCTCTTGCTAATCGATTTATCCAATACGCTATTTTTTTAAATAAGTCGCCACACTAAGAATGTGTCTTGTATCGTGGGTGCGTTTCACACACATGAAATATTACATACATAGACTCCCAGACTCGGGACAAACATCTGTGGATCGCACAAATTTTTGTCCCGTGCGGGAATTGAACCCGCAACCATTAGCGCAGCAGTCAAATTTCCTTAATCACTACGCCAATCAAGTCGTTTGAAATGGAAAAGCATGTCTTCAGTTAGTCCCTCAGCAATATTGAATTCTACAAGCTTTCAATACACGAGGCTCTCTTATTCGATACCACAAACGAGCGCTCGCTTATATTTGCACTAATTAGGCCGGTTCATTACACGTTGTATTGACGTTCGCGCGGTTAAACCCTCTACTAATTCTGCGGTTAGCGATGCTGAGCTACTAACAGTACGCTAACGTAACCGCTAATGTCAGTTTGTATGGAAAATTGAGCGTGTTAAAGAACATTATTTACGTAAATAAGGTGACACGTAACTTTGGTCTTATATCTAGCTTACACATAACTTGACTTAGGTAAGTTTTCGATTATGCTTTATTTTTGAGAAGGTAGGAAAATCCATACTTTACCAGAAAGAGTGGCTTTCTTTTAAATAAAAAAATAAATATACCTAGTTTATCTTTTATTGCCTTTAAGGATTGAATTCCCAAATGGGGTCTCAATTTTATTTGACAAAAGTTACAAAATTCTTTGTTCTGTGGCAACTTACTCAGTAAATTATATCTTATAATGTGGTAAAATATTGATATTCCTTAAGCATTTTCCTTTTAGGTCTTATTAAAAGCCTCAAGTCCTAATATGATTTCCAAATAAATGTGTTATTCCAAGATTTATAGTAAGGCCGTGTTAAAGTCAGCTGTTACGCCTACCGAAACGCACCTACAGGTTATACAATATTGCTGTGAGGAAAGTAATAGGCGTTCATTTGAATAATAGAATCTTCTGCATATAGGTACCACCTACATACATTATTTGAAATGTTATCTTCTTAAGACTTATTTTAGCATTTTTGTGGGTTAAAGGGGTTCGTGAAGGGTCGGGAAAATATTGTTATTGACTTATTATTGACGTCTAATGTCGATAAGGATCTGGAATTAAGTAGGTAGGTGCCTACATACGTACGAGCTACAATTTAAAAGTTTAATGTTAATACTTTTGCATCATTTATCATATATCATTAGAAATAACCTTGAGAATGTAGGTACTCATCTACCGGACTTAATTCATGATCCTAGTAAAACTAAACTCGAACTGCTTTGACAGCCTATCTAAACATTTTCGTCCTTCGTTCTGTCAACTACTCAATTTACTTACAATTTTGTAATAACATATGATTTTTGATAAAAGATGATTAAAGATAAAGCTTATTTAAGCTTACGCAGTCCAGTTACAAGTTGAATCAAAATTCGGTCCATCTTATTAAAATCATGTTAATAAACATAATGCCCTTTAATTAATAATTTACCTCTAAACGATATCGTAGCTGACCCACCAGCAAACCGTTGCCTATCCACCGAAAATTTTCACCACAGACGATATTCTGGAGTCTTGTTTACGCCCAAAATTTCGTTTCTTGCCTACGGTAATAAATAATACCTTGCTCGGCCTTCTCCAAAGGGTTTTTGCATGCAGGTCGGACGTGTTTGGAGGGCCGATGTTTCGGTCGTCATTAATTACGTTATTATGAATTCTACTCACAACTCCGTAGGCATAATGCGTTCCTCCGAAAATCCTTACATACTTAGGCTTTGCTTGAAGGCGGTGCGCGTAAAAAGTTGGCAAAAACATCCCTCTAGTTGGCTCCGGCGTTGGTATAATGGATCTCAAATTATTGTTATGTTCCCGTTCCGAACCTATATCTCAGCGGGGTTTCGGCACGTGAAAGCCTCCTGTGCCGCCTCAGGGCTTTTCTGTTTTTGTACTCAGTCTCACATTTACGGGCTTAGTAGTGTAATATACATATAAACCTAGATGAGTCACGAACAAATATCAATTCAATCACCACCATCGATGGCAGCAAAGTTTGTTTATTGAACAAATGAATATTTAAGCGAAGCTTTTATTTCGTCGGAGAGCAGAAATGGCGAATTCCATTGTAATGACTTTCGTTTTATTCGTGCCTTAATTAATATTTGAACACTTTTGTCTCCGCTCTTAATGGATATGCGTTGATATTTATTCAGAAAGCGTTATTTATGCAATAAATGCATTATTTATCTTTTCAATCATATGTATTTTTAATTATGTGTATTTAAATTTTCACCATAACGCAGCGGATATTTCGGTGAGCCTCCGCTCTGTCATCCGATTTGGCCATTTCAGCGCTGTTGATAAGCTGACGCGACAGGAAGTCGGGTCCACGGATATTTGGGCACATGTTTAAAAAACAATCGTTTTTAATTATTTGTACTTATCCCATTAGTTGTGGAGCTTTTGAGGTTTTAGGTGGCACTAACTACGGTTTTTACTGATTATAGTCCAAATCCAAAGTTAATATTTAACGTTAAATGGATTTCGAAAGCCAACGCAAGCAAAATGCAGTATCACGAACTTTTATTAAATAGAAGAAGTATTAAAATAAATTAGACGTAGAATATAGTCTTCAATATTGAATTCCCAAAAAGCATGTCACACAAACGGACCGCATCCAGCAATTTCAGTAAAAAAAACGTTTCCATGTAACCCCTTTATTTGAATGGAAGGTAAAACGGCATTATTTATAGCGCATATGGAAATGCGTCGTGTAAAATGGGATCGTAATGTTTGATCGTTTTCGAGATAAAACCAACGCGTACGTTATACGGGGATGGCCATTTCTCTCTTTATTTGCTTTTCATTTGCATGGCTGATGAATAAGTAATACGTTGTAATAAACTGGACTACGTTTTGGCGATTTGTCTAGTTTGGTAGCGGAGTTAAGTTGATGTGTTACGTTTATATGTGTTGGTTAGCAATGTGTGGTGATGGGAGTGGAAAAATTGTTTCATGTTATTACAAAAAAAAATATTAAGTTCATTAAAGATTAAAGGAGTGCATTCAGCTAGAGAGGAGCACGAAATTAAGAGGGATTGAAATAAAACGTGTGATAACGGTGGATATAATATTTAAATAAGCCACATAACTGTAAAATATTGGTGTTTACCTTTATATGCCTACTTAATAAAGTATTTCAATTCAGTGAGTAAGGGTTAGTCGCTTTTTACGACTTATGTTACGGATAAGAGGGGACTCTGTTCCACTGGGTATCGTAAAAAGTCTTGGCCCAAACTTTGTCACAAACCAGGCAGTAAGTTGGTAGTGATAATTAATTAAAATAACACTGTTCGGTGCCAGCTTAGACCTCCCTAAACTGGTTGGATGCTAGTCTATTCAAAATCGCTCGCGTATTTCACATATATAATTCTTTAGGGTACACCACAACACCAATCGATCTTGCAACAAAATGTTATCGGGCCCACCCATTACTCAATTCCG
Source organism: Abrostola triplasia (assembly GCA_946251915.1). Taxonomy (NCBI): domain Eukaryota; kingdom Metazoa; phylum Arthropoda; class Insecta; order Lepidoptera; family Noctuidae; genus Abrostola; species Abrostola triplasia. Next base: position 8,598,884 of record OX276432.1, on the reverse strand, counting down.
CATCTCAATTATTAAAGATAATGTTCATACCGCAGCCCGTTCTGCCGTAATGATACACGTCCGTCCTTCAGTTGAATAAATAATATCGCCAATCGTATTATTCACGAATACAGATAGAATTTGGGTCAGTTTCGCGATACTCAACTAAAATATCGCGTTGAAATGGATCCAAATTTTGGTCTATTTATGAATGGCTGGTTAGTTCCGATGTTTGGATGCGCTACCGATTGTCTCGTTTTGTATGATTGTTCCATTCAATATTCTACTATATTGTGATAATACAATAATAATATGAGTTTACTAGCTAGGTTTACTTACACGCCTTTTGCACAAATTATAAAATATAAGTTCTATATCTACTAAAAATCGTAAGGTACTCATACTTGTTAAAACATTCGTTTATTTAAACTGGCTTCTATTGTATCTCATAATTATTAATTACTTACTCATTAATATTCTTTTAGATGTCTAGTCAAATTCAGAAAAGTTGTCAAAACAGTGAACGTCAACAATCTGTTGTGAATTAATTCGAAATAACTGGCCAGACACAAACTGTGGAATAAGGACAATGGCGTTATAATAAAACGGAATTTGGAAATTAAATTTCACCAAAACCTACAACGCGGCGGTAGTGTCAACAGACGAAATGGATAAAGTTCGTAAGTGCTTTAATGCAATCATACCGTCGAGTTGCCAACTTACTGGGAATTTAAGTGGTTGACTGTACCGGTACGGATGCAGCCTTAATTATATTGTGTTGCTTATTAATTCTTTAAGTTTACGTTGGACTGTTTGCCGGTTGCGGTTGCACGTAGCGGCCGCGCCGCTGTCCATATTAAAGCCGCAGTTGCGCTCTGCGGAAGGAAGGTACACGACTGTTTTGGGGAATTGTATTCAGGTGCATCGTATTAATTTTAGTGGCGTTTTAATTATAAGTTTCTAATCGTTCTCATATTTTCATTGTTAAGTCTAGTTGTACGCATATTTAAACCGTAACTCTATAGGTACCTACCTACCTATATGCAGAAACTATTTTCTATATTTGTGACTCGACTATTTCCAATCGTATCCACGTGTAAAAACTATGTCACAGACAAAGAATAAAAGAGACTTATAAATAGATCCAGCAAAATACATTTTAAAATTAAATCGCAATTGTATGCAATACGATGGGTTGATATAAATTTAAATTAAGTCTACAAAAGGTCGATTAAATATTAAAAATCTGTGTCCGTCGCTTCACAAGTCTACTGTGCATTGGTAATGACAATATGAGCCAATTGTACTATCGCACGGCTTTACTTTTTCATAATTGAAATTTAAACTTCATACTATAGGTATAATATATTGATAATGTCGCATGGATGCCTTACTTATTAAACGTGGAATATTTAAGCCCCGAGTAAATAAAATATGATGAAATTATGAATCCAGATACGTAAACTTTGATATTATACTTACATTGATATTGGGTTACAGGCTGAATTATATGAATCTTCATAATTTATAGTTATATCGTAGGCTAAGAAATGTTGTTTCATTCCCATTAGGATATCACTTTCGTGTAAATCAATATTGTTGTCGTAAGATTTGATTGGATTGTAAATTGGATGGATTTCTTTTTTCTTTTCCTGTTTGGTTCAAACCTTAAACAAAACATCATACGCATCCCTAAAAGTTCGGTTTTGTGTAGACCGAACACTTGCACCAACTTAGAGCTTACAGCTCACTCATTAACAAATTCTATTATGGGATTGAGTTAACATAGCAGAACATTTGAATCTCTGAAAAGGTATTCAGTTTTATACCAACGATGCAGAGTGGCAGTAAAAATAAAGTTGTTTAATTATTCAGTCGACACGTCTGCTTTAATTCGCAATTTTTTGCATAATGTTTGTCAGAAGATTCCAGTAATAAAACGGTGACAGACAGATTTTGTGCTAGACATTCTCTATATTCAAAATATATATTTTGTTCACAGCTAATACAGAATTACAAATTGTATTCTCTTGTCGTAATTAATACCAGCGTTAGCTATTCCTATTTCATCTTATCCATGAATATCTATCGATTCGGAATATTATTAGTCGAACCCTCCAGTCTGTCAATGAGCAGAAATAGCACGCTACATATTTTATTACTTTAGGAACAGACGAAGCCGAGGGAAAGTTTCATTCGTATTGTACAATGAAGGTGCACAACCTACAAAATCTATGTCGAAGAATTAAAATATTGCCTTTGCGATTAAGTATAGGTTTTTATACCTACTTTGTTTATTAAAAAGAACATTAAGAAAGATATTTCTGAAATGATTTTATCTTTTTAGCGGTCCAAGTTTATATCTCAATTATTTATACTATCGTAGATGAAAATTTTATTCGCAGGTAATCGCAAAAAGCGATGTAATGTTTATCCATCTTTTTTATCAAACGAATTATCCGATATTGAGTCCCACACTACTATCGCAAATAGCATATTCACTGCTAACATCACATCCGACTATTTCTGCCTTTTCACTGCACTGTGCTCAGGTTGAAATAACTGAATTAAATATTTAAACAGTGCCATTCACTAGTCACATTTGAATTGCAAATTCTAGTAGTGTGGATATTATTGGAGAAGATTTTTTTAGTTGGCAATTTGGAATTTTATCTGCATTTTATGTTGTTAAAGTTTTTAATCTCCGAATAGTTATTAGGCTCCTAAACCTAAATTAGTTCCTAACACGTTCGAATTTTCACATTCAATGTACGATTTACAATCTATTACGGTTTTTGTTATCTCTTGTAGGTATTATTGTTATGTAGATATTTTATTGTGGTAAACAATGTAATATTGAGCTGCTTTAAAATCCTACCTTATCATTCTATCCTCGCGCACGTATCACGTCGTCTAACTCTAACGACTGTTATATGACGGAACAATAATATAACTTGCCACCCAAAATACTACCGGCGACATGGTGAGCTGCGTCACCTGTGTCAACTTCTAAGTTAACTTGCAAATTCCCTTACACGTAAAAAAATGATTATGGGCTGTAATATAATATCATCAGTTTTTTAAAGTAAACGATTTTTACTTCTTTAAAAGACTTGCTACTTGACAATTCTGTCAATCAGATGTAGGTCGTGTATTAAGAGAAATTGAAACCTTCGAAATAACGATACAGCTAAACTAAAAATAGACTCAGTTCAACAAATACATGCGCTACCACGGCAAACACTGATCGGGAAATGAGCTCGCCCATTGTTGTGTGAGCGGATACCAAGTCAATAGATCTTTATTAACTTGTCGGGTTATTATTACACATAGTTCCTGTATCGTATTACTAGTGACCGACCATTTCCTGAACCTAAAAACACTTACGCCGCTATGTGCAAAACCCGCATCAAAAAGGTTGTGCAAAGACCACGCAATGAAAAAGTAGGATAATAATGCCGGATAGGGAAAATTCGTGTTGTTTATCAACGCCTATGTGTATCAAACCAAATTACCATATATTTTGTCGTTCAGCTACTTTTAAACGAGTAAAGTAATTTGATACATTACCGTAAAATATTTCCTCAGGAGTCGTTGCTGAGGAGGCCCGATAGATGGCTCTTCATTTATCTCAAGCCAGTACTTACGATAAATGTGTCATTTAAATTAAGATTTCAGCAGACAAGTAGTGTCTCTCCTTTCCATTCAGATTTTCTAGTAGGTGAAAGTACTTTGACCTCGATTAGACAGATTTAAAGATAAATAAAAAAAATGTTATTTATAATATTTGTAAAGATATTGTATCAAAAACGTAATTGGGTGAATATTTCATTTGATTGAGGAGAGATTAAAAACTTTGTGTTAAAACTTCTTAAGTTTAATGTTACGGTTTTTGAGACTTAGTAATTTGTTGTTTCTTAATGTTGGTGTTTGTTTTACGATGTTTTTATCTGGTGCCACAATATAATAGAAGTTTAGGACTAACTTATAAATAAATGTTATTAAATCCAACGATTGTAAAGCTTTCTGATATTTTTGTTTGAAATAAATTCTCTTGGTAAATTAAGCTAACTCTACGCCCACAAGTCTCAAATTAAAGCAACTAAGTTTATTAGGTATATGATTAGGTTTTCTTTAAATATTTATTAATATAGGTACAGTACGCTGAGACGAGAGTGTAGTCTTCTTATTAGGTTTAAATAAGGTAACTACATATTTATTTTGATTTATTAGCTCATGGCGTCGTCGCCTCAGATAACAAAAGAAACGTAAACTTGGTCCTCTTTATTCATAAAAATATACAATTTTAAGCCAAGGATTAAACAATACCTGTCACTGTCGTTTGCATATCAAAGCATAGAGATGTCAATAGATTTAATACGGGGTTTATTTAATGCTGTTATGATCCTCGTTTATGAATAAGAGGAACTATGTTTTGGACTTTTTTTTCTAACTTGTCTCTTGCAGTTAGCTCTGAAGGAGCTCTTACTGCTTAACCGGTCGTTTGGCGAGACCTAATAAAAGCCAGGTATGTTTTGGAGTCAAGAATAGTCTTTTTGTAGTAATGTCGCTTGCTGAAAAATCGTTTTTATCCTTCCTGATTGGTTACATTACAGAAGGACAAATAAACGATCGAATTCGAACGACACTTACGCATTAAAATGTTAAATAAATCATTATTTTCTCTACCACTATTAAGCGTTACCAAACATCGACATCAAAATTGTAGAGTTCGTCTATACTATTAACAAAACTAACATTAAAAAATCGATAAGCTCCCGGTAGATCTAATTACCCACGTATACTTCAGCGAAGGCACGCCATTGCTCTAGTTACTAGGAGCGTCAAAATGAATTATGGCTCTTCATTAAGCTAAAGTGCTGTCTTAAAGTGTCTAAAAAGATTCCATTATGTTAGGGGAATAGCACCCGCCTCGTTTATTAAGCTCGCCAACAGTTTTTTATCTGATTACAGAGTGAACAGATTTGTGTTTTGCAAGATTGTAAAATTTGTGAGACGAAAACTTTGGACGTTTCTATTAGGATTTCGGAGATAGGTAAGATTGGACAATCTGAATGGTTGTCATAAACTTAGGTGGATAATTCAATTTACTATTTTATTCTTAGCAATTTAACGGCAGATTGGTGGCTTGCTCTTATCCTTTATTTAAATGCTCTTCAGAAAATATTATGTTTCTTCGTATGGGTTGAATAATATCGGTGCCTTCCTTATCGATTGAAGTTTAGTTTAGTTTTAGTAGTAGCAGCGGTAGCGGCGAAACGCTATTAAACAAGAAATATTATTATTATAGTATTTTAATTGGTCAAGGGCAAGTGAGGAGTACCCTCAACCGAAGAGCGTGTATGAGGAATGTGATGCATGTGAATGAAGCAAAAGAAGTATGCCAGGATCGTAGCAAATGGAAACCGTGCTCTCTGCTCCGAAACAGGCGTGATTTTGTGTATATATGTCTAATTGGTCAAGCAATCTATGTATAAACCTGCTAATGTAATATCTACTGCATATTAGTCGCAGTGGTTCAGTCCGCCCGCCCGTCTATCCCAACCGCATCACTTCCGCAGTGGTCTGCCTATGATTATCTGATACCGACTCTAAATGAAGTTTAGCTACTGCTACAAGTTTTACTTAAGTTAACAAATCAAGTTGTAGCTTGAGTAAAACTTACGCTATTAACAGTAGGTACTTAGTGAGACGTTTTATAAATGTTAAGTCGACTGAAATAATATCGTCGTTTTCTTATCCCATTCCAGTTAGTTTTCTATACCTAATATTTCATTTATAATAGTTGTTATTATTCAATCCGTGCCTTATTGAATCACTAGCTGCGCCCCGCGGTGTTACCCGCAACATTTTTTCGGGATAAAAAGTAGCCTATGTGTTAATCCAGGGTGTCAGCTACCGTATGAAATTTCATCAAAATCGGTCTAGCTGTTTGAGCGTGAAGAGGTAACAAACATACAAACACACTTTCGAAATAGATACCGTATCATATTAAGCGGTTGGTAAATTTATTAGTTTCTCATTGGTTGAAAGGTAAACTTTGCTCATGCATATTGCAAGCTTAGTACTTTCCAAGTAGTGCTACTTACTTGTTCTTGGATACTTAGTCTTCATATCGTCAGTAACCAGGTACTTATGGCGGTTAAACTGCGTTTTGCATATATGCAAGTATGTACGTACAAACTTTAGTAAATTGTCATGTTGATACGTCGGCGTCATGATGTTAAGCTTTTTATTTATAGCAATAAGCAATGGGGTTTACTTGCCAATTTTATACTATAAAATTGCTTACTGGTGTAAGAATAATTAATAAAAGATCATTAGAGTTATCGACGACGACTGCTTTTATTAATTGGTTCTGTGATTTAGCAAAACTTATCTTTTTCAGTGTAAGGCCTTCAGTCATTAGGTATGTAGGTACTGTTTTGTTTGGATGGTGGACAATTGGACATGTTATTCAAAAGTCTCCCGATTCCTTAATTTCTCATTTTTATTTAACCCTTCAGAGCTACATGGTAATTCAGACTCAACAACTGAGTATCCTTTGTTAGAGAAAAATTCCCCTTTTTACGAGTCACGAGTTCCCACCCCTCCGTTAACGTCAGATCAAAACACGCCACGTATGCGTGACCTGCTACGAATCTGATCTCTAAAGGTGCGACCCTACTTGTAACATTACAACGAACTAGCCTCCATGAACGTGTCGGTCCACACCAAAATCCCGAAGAAACTGTGTTACGGTCAAATGTTACCATTCGGGACGCACCTTTAGCATACTGTGTCGTCGACCGTTACTTTTGTTCACAAACTCGGCCTGTTTTCTAGTTGTGCACTACAAAATTGTGTTACCGCCTTTGTTGCTAACCTGTCTCGAGTTCACGCATCCTGCCATCTGCGTAATTAACTTGGCGGCGCGGCGCTGTGTCGCTTATACGTTCGGCGATGATGATCGCTTTTAGATCTAATCGCGAACATAAGCAACGCTTTTGCGGAGTCTGTATCGACGTGTTCCTGATATTGTGTCATATCCCTGAAGCATAAAATCGAGAGACCTTTCATTATAATATGTCTATAAGTGCTATTAGTTTCGTGTAACGTTTCGTTGTTTTAATCTTAACTTTTTTAAATAGTCTCTAGACAAGTATCGTATAATTACTAAGTTTAGGAGTAGGTAAGCCATCTTTCATTATTTCTTGAAGTTCAATTTTAATACAAACGATTCTACAACAAATTTAAGCTAAGTAAGTACTAATTTACCGTTACGTAAAACTCTACATTTGGAAAATGTAGACATATTATTTTAAAAACAATAATATCGTAGCCTTTTTATGAACTACTGTCCCTCTTAATTTCCTATAAATACACAGTATAATATACTGTGAACTATTGTTAAAACAGCGTTGAATATTGTACGAAATTATATCCAAATCACTGAACCGTTTCTCGCCAAACAATGCCAGTTGCTTTTAATTTCTGAAATTAATACATGCTTTCACAACAGCCAAATCGTATTTAGTTTGAAATATTTTTACTTAATTTGAATTTTGTAATTAAGTAACTACATAGTGTTAACAATGTTACTTGTAATCTGATTATTTTTAAGCATGTATGTATTGGCTTTGCAAAGGTGTAACATCAATTTAGAAATTAATTGATATTTAAAATACACCTGTCTTATTACAAAATATTTTTAATAATAGTATTACTGAAAATACATTTCTACTTGTGATTTCATGTAACTATCAGGATAATAAAACTCAATCTACTTATCCCCTTGTTTAACCCATTAGCAAATAACGCTGAAATATTATTGCAGGCAATAAAACACCAGGCGCTTACATTATTATTGTTTTCATAAATTATTTCCCCTTTTTCTGTGTGATAACGGTCGTAACTTACAATTTTACGAGAAAAGCAAGTAGAATGTTAAAAACGCAGTCCTATGTCCTTGTTTAAAGGGCTCGTAAAATACTTACCTTAACGAGGTTCGAGATAAGAAAGCAGTGATAAGCACTCCTCTTTAGAATATAAAAACGCCTATATAATTTATTTCGAACGCTATTATAATTTGTTGTTTATGTTTCGGCATATCCCAAATTTTGCCTAAATTGCTTTCGTAGATTTATGATATTCGGATCGTTTCTTGTAGAGTTCTTTATGGCAGTAGCTCAGCTTATTAGAAGCTTAGTTGCCATGGCAAGGATTTATGGATGGCTCTTGTCCTATTCATCTCTGTAGATTTTCTTTCCTCAATTTTCCTTTCTACTTCTAATCCGGCTTTTGAACCATCACCTTTGCGACGTCAAGGAAAAAACTTACCAATCAAGTGGACTGAACGTCAATACAGCAAGCAATTAGTGTGGTATAATTAAAGCCCACGCGTGGTCCCGATGGATTAGAGCTACGAATTTGTAATGAACCAATTAGTCGGTCGTTGAATGTCCTACCTCCTGCCTTTACCTTTTGTGAGGCCATTGAATTATGACAATTGTTTGCCAGAACCCAGTGCTACCCGGTTTGATTGCATTCACAAGTAGTGAATTTATCGTGGCAGTAAATTTTGAGGGAGACGCTTTAGGATGCTACGCAAAAGTTAGCAGAAAAGAAATGTATTTATTGTCATAAGATCCTCAGGTTACAGTAAGTAATGTTTCTTTGTTTTACGTCATTCAGGAAATAATAAAATTTAACACTAGATTAGGAGGAGATTAGGTACCTACCTAAAGTAAACAATGTAATCATTGTTTATGTGACATGAGCTATTTTACAAAATCCAATGTAAAAAGGGGTTTTCTTTATTTTGTGTCCATTCACTCCACGTATTTAGATTAAAAAACAGTCGTCATTGATTTGAATGTAATAATTTGAATGTGACAACATGTTTTTATTTAATTATTTGCTGAACAAAACAATACTGACAAGATTACAATAAAAAAATATCAATAACGATGAAAACATAGTCATAGAGTAAGTGATATAAGAAAAAGGGAGGCCTATACCCAGCAGTGGGCGATACCGGGCTGAAATGATAATGAAGTGATATAATAATATAAACCTTAAACAAAACTGCATTGGTCAAAACGTCCGATTTTCATTCAAACATTCAAATAGTATACCTTCTGCTCTGCTACAATAGTTTCTATCTCTGACGTCTCAATCGAAACTCCTGGAGAAATTTCAGTCTATCGGGTCCAAACTTTCTCATAGATATTTTGAATGGTGCATTTCGAGCGAATTTTCGATCCACGTCCCACTTCAAGTTGAATGAACATTGACATTGTTGAAGATATTCGGCCTTACAGTATGCACGTACGTTTTAATTATGTGTTTAGAATAAAATATTACAAAATATAAGGCAATTGTAGCACGGAAAAATATTATTTAAATATATTGTTTTTTTTGCAACCATTAATGTAAGTTATAGGTAGTTGAAATGATCGATAATTGTTTCTAGGAAAGCGCTTTCTGATCGATTTGAGGTTGGTGTCGTAAGAAACGACAGTGAAGGGATTTTATTAGTGAAGGGAAGATCGGGAACATTCACTTTTGTTCAATAACGTCTATAATTATGCATTATACAGTATACTAGATCACCATTATACCACCTGCAATGAAGAATTTCATCGAAAGTTAAATGCATCTTGGCAGAATGTAATGTCATGCCATGCATGCCATTTGGTTTGATTTGAATAAATTCCAAGATATACCGGTGTCTGAGACGTAATAGCGAATCCTACAAACCAAGAACTCCCTAAAATTATATAGATATTTAGGTCTCACTTAAGCAGAACAACGGTCGTTCGAGACTCCCAATCTATAGAATTCACAACCTGAATAGTTCGATAGATACGTACGTGTTAGTGCAAACTCCTCGGACAAAGTTGGTAGGTATTGTGCATTGAGCGGGTAGTTGTGAGTAACTTTGAGAGTGGCTCATACTGAAATGTAAAGCCAAAGCATGCCTCTAGTGTAGGCTTAAAAAGTGAAGTGTATGTTATTGTGTTTATTGTTTGTAAGTTATTCTGAATAACGCTCGAATGGAATGAAGGGCGAAAGGCAGGTTTCTTAATATTTTGGGTTAGTCTTTTACTATTTTTGTTTGATTGAAAATGTTTTAGACAGCACAGGAATAAGCCTTGGAATTGCACTGCATTATAGTGTTGGTAAGAGTGCTATTCGCAGGTGGAAGCTTTGTGATGATATGGGCAACCCCACAACATTGCCTAATTTGAATTATTTTTATAGTTGATAGTTTATTTCATTAGTGTGATAGATAGCCTCCACGAAACTCGATTTTACTTTCTCGGTTCCAAACGGTCGAAGCTAAGTTTAGAGGGTAAATTAGGCAATACATACATCAAACTTATTGCTTTACCAGTAGGTAAATCCTCTAGGACGCGGACCTAATTGGCTTAATTAATGTCATATCTTCAATATGGCCCCAATGTTGGGCGAAATTCGGTTTTGCCTACTAGGTATTATGTGCCAAGTTGGAATTTAATGAAGTTATGTAATCTCTCGCCAAGCGGTGTATGAAAGCAAAACGTAGCCCACGTTTAGGCTTCGGTGCGACTGTTGTCTGGTAGCGATTAGTGATTATGAGCACATGAATGCTTATTGAAGTGCTCCTCTTCCTTATTTATGAAATAACTTTGCTCTCCCCAGAATTGCGATCGCAAGGCCTTGCGTTTCTTTTTCCTACTTTCTTGGCCTATTCTTATTCCTTAGACCTGAATTAATAACTTATATTCTAGCTTTAGAGTTTTATGAGATAGTAAAACTTGTAAATCAAGCGAAAGCGCTTTAATAGGCTTTTGGGGTATGTTTCGCTGCAATCATCTGGATGCCTGCCATTGGCTCGAGGCCACTAGTACATAGTTTGCTATCCATAACATAAAAATTACTCTTAGAAACAGATGCATGTTATTTTTATCTAAATTTTCAATATTTATTAACAAATAATTGCGTAGTAATAACCCATTGTATGTAGTAAACGAAACAGGACTTTTTCAGACAAGTTGTACTCAAAATAACGTCATAAAATGGTTGACGTTATACCGAAATCCTTGATTTTCAGTAGTATTGCTATTTTTTGTTTGTTTGAAGATTTAAGCGTTATAGAAGATACAAAAAATATATTCTTTCACGTAATATAAAAGTTGTAAATAGTTTTATTCGGTTTTGTCATTTCTTGAACAAATTTCACATCAGCACGCTTGCTAACGGACCACAGTCCTCGAAGACCGTAGCGTAACTTTTAATGAATGGACTCGTAAACATAGTGTGTTTCCGTTTACCAAGTTTGTACTGAACTATACGTTTTGTCCCAAATTAATTATAACACAACCGTTATAAAGCCACTATTAAACTATACCGATCTATAGTGCCGAAAACACTTTAAAGTGCAACTCAAAACAGAATCTCTTGCAAAATTCCATAATTCATAATACTATTTGCATGAAGCTGGAAATGTGTTTCTTTTTATTCCTTCTCGTATAATCGTATTTGCAGAGTGAATAGTTAAGTATTTAACAATAGGACTCGCATAAATTGGATTTTTCCTTTCCATTTAATATGTTAAATTTGGATAAGAGTATAGAGGATGTTTTAGAGTGCATTTAAGTATTCATTCAGATACACAAAATGTGCATATCAATCTTATATTAAGTCTTTTAAAAATATTAATTTATTCAGCCTACTGCTTCCTTAATCTTAGACAATGATTAACATAGTAAACCAAATGGCAATCAAACAATATGAAATGTATGGCTACAAATACTGGCAAGTTAAAATGATTAAACTTAAAAACAACCTATACATTTAAATCGAATACCTATGGAGTTTATTATAAAAACGAATATCACTTAAAGGCTTTTACGTAGATTTTGAAGTGTACTACGTACGGATGTAGAATTTTGTAGAACAACCAGCGGCCGTTAGACACGATAAAGGTCACGAAAGTCATCAGATAGTATTAGGCTAATTCGGTTTATTGCCGTTTTTCTAAGTACAGCACTAGCCCTTGGGCTGCCATTTAGGGTTTTATAATATAGGTATAATATTGCTAACGGTATCAATGCGGTTGAAGATAAAAATACTTTCTGGTAAGTCGAATGAGATTAGATGTATCCATTTAGATTTGTCAGATTCTGATCAGACTAAAGACACAATTCATTGAAGTTATAATTACAGGATATTTTATAATGTTTAATTGAATACAGTTCTATACTCCTTCTTAATATCGATATGAGCAAATAGGTCACGTCGTCGTGGTGTAGAGGTTGGTCAGTAAACAAGGATGATAGCGAGGTTGACCGTCAGGGTGCGCCTGACGTACTAAAGTATCGTCACTCGTGGAGGGCCTCTACTTGCACCCATTTTATAAACTAGTTCTATACTTATCCTATTTCATGTATTATAATGATAAAGAGTTACATGTATTATATTATACGCATTTCTAACGCGGCGCCCGACTTAATGTGACAGTTTGACTTGATACCTTTAACCTTTGCGCGCCATTATGTATGTTACGATTCCTTATGAATATTTGATTCCACTGGCATCAAATAGTTAGCTAAAGAAAGTCAACTTTATTCAATTTGATATAATGTTTGATTATACAGCGTCATACTAAGTTTCGTATTTCGACGAAGTTGGGGCTTCATGAGTGAGAAGTGACCGCTTAAAAATTATGCAGTTTTATACACAAAGAAATATACGTCAGTACTCTTGATTTTTATCATAATATAATTGATTAATATTGAATAATTGTCTACATTTGCGATTAATTATAGTTGGTCTTCTACTACCTACCTACTATAAGTCGCAAATCTACACATTACACATACGAAACAGTAACACCTCGGTACACTAAGAAACGAGGACGCTACACATAATATGTAGGTACACAAAAGAGATATTGCACTGACATTGCTTACCTAGGACGGCAAAATAGTAGTGGGCTTTCTGAACGTTGTTATGTTGTATCGCGAGTATTTGACAAAAGCGGGCTAGCCGCCATTTTGTGAGGTCACTCGGCTAAAGGTTACATTTGTAAGCTATTGGTCCCCCGCGGGGCAAGGTTTTTGTAACGGTGGGTAAATGACATACCTTTGCCCTAAATATTTGTAGGACAATTGTAGTGTTGAATGGAACGTTGTGACTTTAATATTTAGTTTGTCGATTAGTATGTGGAACAAAAATATGGTACCTATGCTCCGCGCTTTTGTATTGAGGAAGTGATGTAAATGTATAATGAAAAACTAAACACGTTCGAAACATATTTTAGGCAGTTCAGGTCTGTATTTTTTCACATTATCAAATACAATATAAAATAATCTTGTTTTATTTCTGTGTGCTAATTTTTCGTAACTAAACTTGTCAATGGTATTTTAATACAACAATGAGAAAAGTAATATAATAATAATATACGCCCTCGGAAACCTATCAAACTTCATACAACATGTATAAGATAGGTAGGTACGTTTAACATAGTGCTGAAACGGATTACTGTTTAGATTTTCCAATTAAGATAGCTCGTGCCTACGCTTGCCAACACCTTAATACCGGAATGTTCCCTTGACAAGACTAAGGAGGGGTTACTACGGATACCTAGACTAAGGTAGTAGGTATACCTTGGTCTTCAGTTAATTAAATCATTTCGCCTTGCGTACCTCACCGGCGACGGCGTGTTACTAAGTTACGTCAATTATAGCTAAGCGCTTAGATAGACCAACGCTTCGAGTTGCTTCCTATTTCACTTTACCGCAGTTTCAGTTGCAGACGCCTCTAAATATATTATACTGTTGTTTATTTGGAAGCAGGGAGTGAAATATTTGGTTTCTATCCCCTAAAAGAGCTTTGTGATATTAATAAAAAATTGTTTTCACGATGAATGAGACAGCTAACAAAGTGTATTGTTTTATGTAAGTAAAAATTACGAGATTTTAGATATTGCCTTCGAAGTTTCAAGATGAGGTATTGCTTCGTTTTGAATGCATCTTCATAGCCGTATGCTGATAAAATGAGATTTCGCATTATGATACTTTAAATAGATGTTTTAAATTATTTGCTATATAATTAATACGTTATAACATTATACGAGTAGCACAAAATCAAATCTGAATTCGTTATAAATTTTGTGCTAAAGCAAATTATTCGAGTTTCTTGGAATGCAAAATAATGTTGAATGTACCTACTGTAACCGTAAGTCACTTTAGGATCATCCTAAAGGAATAGACATATATACATAGCATTACGCCTGTATTCCCTGAAGGGGTAGGTAGAGGTGCACATAAAGTACATTTCGCCAGTTATGTTTTCAGGAACTAATGAATAGACATCACCTTAATATCGCACAAGAAACCATAATAAAGATAAAATGTTGAAACGTACAGAAGTCTCTTTATATTATAACATGTACCGATGTTTTTTTTTTTTTTTTTTTTTTTTCTTTTGATGTTTAAAAAAACGTCGCCCCACACTAGGAATTTCTCCTGTGTCGTGAGTGCGTTTCACAAACATGAAATATCACATACACTTACAACCAGACTCGGGACAAACATCTGTGGTTCGCACAAAGTTTTGCCCCGTGCGGGAATCGAACCCGCAACCCTTTGAATGTGTAAATAGTTATTTTCTATATGCAAGTTTAATTTATTATTTGTTGCTCATGTATACAAGGTATATCCTTGTATACATGAGCGGTCAGTAAAACCTATGTAATATGGCTAAAGCAAATCCTATGAAATCAGTTTTGTTGCAACTTACCCTTCAATTTGCGGCGCTAATTATCCTATTGCGTAAAGCTTAAAACAAAAACTTGTGTATTGTGCGCAATCTCGTGAGACTTAAATAGACATTAATTAACACACTGTGCTACTTTTATCGGCTCAATCAAAAACAGCAGTTTTAGTTTCAATGAATATTATTTTGTGGTCCGGAACTGTTTTGTGAGTTTAGAGCCTTTTGATACAAAGGAAGGAAAGGAATTGTTACCGTGGGAAAGTTTTACGCGGCTTTCAGGTTCAAACTATCTTCATACAGAATTCAATCAAAACCGGTTTTGCGGTTTTTGCAGAGAAATTGCAACAGATAGACCATAGCGTCGTTGCGACTTTAAGACCTCTTATGTGTCACTTTTGGCAAAACCACTTTTTTACGCCAGCCTTTTTCATATTTTGAAGCTCTATCGAATACAAAAACTCTCATGTGTATACGACAATTTAATCGTCATTTGTTTACCAATTTCAAGATCTACAATGTGTTTCCTAATAAAATGTTGGTGATTTTCTCATAAAGTTGAATTTTACACATAAGAGGTCTTAAAATCGCAACGACGATAGACCATTTGGCTTTCGTATTGTTTTTATGATTATTGAAGATATTGGTAGAATTCCGTAGGAATCGATTCTTAAGTGATGCCACTTACTCGGCTTTTGGTAGACTATTGTTTAGCTGTATTTGTTTTTTGAACAATGATCATCATAACTACCAGACGTTTTACCATTGACAATTTGACATCTATAGGTAACGTATTCCATAGCTTCGAAATACCGCTGGATGCAATCTAAAAGAGCGTAAAGACATAACGTAACCTGTCCCCAAGAAGATTAAACAATAAAAGTTGACAACTCCACCTTCTCAGGTTGCCGTAATAAAAGAGACCACAAATATCCCAACGTCCTAATCGTACATTTCCAACCTTCTAATATTCCTTTGTTCGAAGGTTAAACGTAAAGTGCTCTAAGCTACGACGCCAATGCCCTCTAGTGAGACGCACCTAAATGACTTTTGGTGCCAATGAGACAATTGAACCTTGATTTAGAGGGTTGCCTTCGATAACCGGCAGGAAACAATAATGAAAAGTTCGCGACGACAGACTAGGGAAACATTACAGAGAATCCGATAAAATCCGTAAACCTAGTTTTATTTCAATGACTAATATTCGCGTAAGTGATGGAAATCATTAAGAGAATACGATTTCAAATATAGGCAACCCCTTTATTGAGCAGTTTTTCACTAAGTAAAAATTTTATTATAATGGTGTAATCGTCCAAAAACATACCTACTAATAGAACATTCGTTAAGCCTCATAATTATGTTTTCTATACTTTACAAATTACTTATCGTAATATTGGAAATAGTAATTTGATTTACTTTCAATAATAGTATTAAATGTAACGTTTTGCTTGAACTTTGAACAAACAACAGCAAAATGAAGCAAAACAATCGAGTTATGAGTTATCCACTCATAACTCCGCCAACCGTGAAATTTTTAATTACTCCTTAACAGAAACAAAAGTCCATAAATTGGTGGAGTGCCACTCGGAAACTTTTCTTTGCGGACACCCTGTAATAAAATTTCACAAGCGACTCAAATTTAATACGATTGTGTTTTGAATAATTTATCTGTATTATTCATTACTCTGGAACCCTTTCGCGCGTCGAATAAGCGCGAACTTCTTCAAAAAGTTTTATTGTTTACACCGTTCTTTGGAAACTCGGCACAATCGTTACTTTGTCTCACTTTCACGTTTGCTTTATCGTTTTCCGTCCCTTTCCACCATGTGATTGCTTAGTCGGAGGCTGCTTCCTTCCTGCCCTTTATTGGATTGATATCGGATTGTTATTTTTTGTTCTGTTTAGAAAATTGGTGCCGAGTGTTATTTTTTCAGACGGTTTTTCGTATCAGCCGGCGCGAAGAGGATTGCAATACTTTTTGTTACTCCGCGTTATGATTGAGCTTTTGAAAGTTGACTGATCTCGTATTTTCAAACGAATCTTCGCAGCTAATGAACTTTGAAACACGCGAGTTGGAAAAATAATAAAATTGAACTGTTTATTCAGCTGTACATTTGAGAGGAGCTTTATATTTCAGGATAACGTGAATTTACTTATACTTCTATGCGTAGTGTATAAAGTATTTGCTTTTGCGTGTATGAAAATATGCGAGTTAGATTTACATCTCGTATACTGTTCTAACATTAACAACACGAGTGTATATCAATTTTTTATCGGATAAAACCAAAGCAAGGCAAAAGACAATCAAAATGTGTCAAAATCAAATCAAAATCATGTTTTAACATAGATAAACACATGTTTATCTAATAGAAGTATCTGAATTAAGTTAATATCATCAAACTTACCCATTAATCCACAAAATAACACTATAAGTGTGACATGTAGAGTAACCAAACCCCGCGGCCTGAGTTAATTATGTCACCTTAGTAGGTGTGTCCTTACAGTAAAGTTACGGCTTATGTCCAGCAGTGGAAGGAGATAGGCCGATGATGATGACGGGAGATGGTTACGAAGTTATTTGGATAGATTTTTAGTTTTAAGTCAAGTCCTAACAATCATCATACCAATTATTTATTATTTATGTTATATTTAACATATTATTATTTAGTATTTCGAGAGGGAAGTCAATTGATTACCTCATAAGTAATATAATGTTTTTAATTTCCTAACCGCTACTGCCTATTTCCTTACTGTGGAACTAAATAGCATTACCGCCGCTTTCAAAATTTGATCTATCGATGGATTTGGCTACGAGAGATAGAATTTTGAGATATTTTATATGGAGCATATTATGTCAAATCTAGGTATTAGGTATCTAGCCAAATCGATCGAAAGATACCTTGAATAATGAAAACGGCCGTAAGTATTACTCTGTTGTAACACTTATAACCTAACTTTACACTCGACAGTTGCTTTTGTGATGAACACGAGGCCAACAAGGTCGTAAGTAAGAGTTTAATACATAATGTTACAACTTTATGTCGTTTCAATAATAATTTATTTGAAATAAATATTTTTGATGCAGACGAAAGTGTCAGCCGATTGAATCTGTTGGTAAGTAGGTACTATCGATAACTTATTATTAAGCCTATTATTAAGAATTAACTTTAACTTATTATTAAGAATTTATCGGAAATTAAACGTGTTAATATATAGTAAGATTCGATCGTTGCATTTCCTTATTTCCTAGAATAATAAAAAAAGAGATTAATGATAACATAATTTCGTCTCTGGATTACCATCTAATTGAAGATATTTACGTGCCAGCATCCTACGCCAGTGTGTAGTAATAATATATTAATTTTCATGCAAATGGTAATACTTATTTTCAATTAATTTATGACAAAGTTATCACGGAAGACGAACGATTTATTCAACTACAAATATCTACACGTCATCAAAAGTAAATGACATGTTTTCAGAGCCTACCTTCCTAGGTAATTCACTGACGTAAAACTTAATCGATAACTTTACAATTAAACAATTGAAGTACCTACAACTGTCTAGTTTCAAGAGACCCATTAAAATATCATAATTTCAATTCTAATGAGAACATTAATAGCCGCGTCGGGGATTACCATAATGGATTTTGGCGTAAGACCAATCATTTATAATTACGCACATCTCGCACTATAAAAGCATTAAATGTTAAATAGCGTGTAAGTGACGTCAAACATATTCATTTGTTTACATTATTCAGCTGTATGAATACTAAATGAAAATTAAGGAGCCGATTTAATTATACAATTACTAGCTGCGCCCCGCTGTGTTACCCGCTACATTTTTTCGGGATAAAAAGTAGCCTATTTGTTAATCCAAGGTGTCAGCTACCTCCATTTCATCAAAATCCATTTATTAGTTTTTACGTGAAAGAATAACAAACATCCATCCATACTTACAAACTTCGAGTTTATAATATTAGTAGGGATAATTCATGTTAACGGTTTATGTCATTAACTATATGGGAGTAAATAATTATAAAAATAAATCTGAATTAGACGTTTTAGATGGGTTTATAGTATACCGACGACTCCGAGAGGGTCCTTGTTGGGCGTAGCCGGACAAAAGCGAGACTGTTTGTGCCTCCAGCCAGTACTAAATTAGACTTAGCTACATTTTATTTTATTAGTTTTTTATAACTACTCACTGTCGTAGAAGTTTAACACTGCTATCCTGTCTTATAGGTCACCATATTGTCCCCGGAAAAACCCCATATTGACAGACGCACGTACCGAAGCTAATCGTTGCAAAACGATTGACAAAGTTATTACAGGATATAATAAGTATCTGGCGTAAACAATTATAAGTATTAATGATCGTAAATTATCAGAAAATTTGTACATTTAATATTTAAGAACTTGATTCGGTATCTTTCTTAATGCCTCTGCCGATGGCAATAACGTCGGTGCGCATCGCAAGCATGTAAAGAGCAAACTACAACCGATAACAAGACAGGCCCAATATAACATGAACACAGAGGGTTCACTCTATACAATATTAGGCAAAAATCTATTTTGGTAAGCAACAGCGAACCTAATAGATAAAATTGGTTGACACCACCAACTAATTGACATACTTTTTGTGAGCTGTCAAAACGCTATTCGTCTATATTATGTATCGCAATAGGAACCTATAACGTCATCAGTTCGCAAACTCATTTGCCTTACTATTCATATACCTTTCAAAGCAAATAAAAATCGATTTTTGCATTTATTTATACGTAAAGGCTGGTTTTTAGAGAAGTACTGTTTTGGAATTATGGGGTAATATAGCCTACTGAGAGATTGAGATATACTGAGTTTATTGGTTAACAGACTGCTGCGTAAGAGGTCTTTGGTTCGAACCCAGGTAGGGCAAAGTGTTATTGGGATTTTCCGGCACGGAGTTTTGATTAGTGGCCGGGTAATGGAAATAGGCTCGCCAACTACTTGTAACATAACAGGCGAATTGTGGGTGTACTATAATACACCTCTGGCTACGCCTTGGAAGAAAACAGGCGTGATGTTATGATAGGAGCCAAGATAAATTCCAATTGATTATGGTTTTTTATCACAACCTTTAATTACTACTTATGTGATTTTTAATGACTTTTTGGACAAACGGCAATTTAATATAATTCGACGGTTAGTGACCTCTTAACTAATACCAATATATTATGAGTACTATTGACTAAATAGGTTTTAAGTCAATGTATAATGTGTATATAAATGTTTTCAAAATTATGTACACTTGGCAATAAAGAATTTAGATTTGAAATGTGAATATTTACTTGTACCTAAAATCTAAATACATGTCATGTTCGTTATCACACTATTGCAACAGGTTTTCTGTGTTATTTATTATGTGATATTATTAGTCACAACTGTAATCATAATTTTGTTATATTTTGCATAGTTGATGTGCACTAGTTGGCCTTGAGCCTCTTGCAGTTCTTTGACACGAGATTCTGTAGTTGCAGTTGTATGAATGCATAGTTTTTAAGTAGTTTTTTGTATGAGAACAGTTTTTACATTTTCTAAGAGTGGGTTTCTTATTATTGCATTAAGTAAACTATATATTATCCACACTTGCAGAAACTAGCCAAATCGTAGGAAAATTATGTAATATTAAAGCAGTACAATTCGATTCAATTATATTTTCTATACCAATGCTTGGTAAAAGAATTAGACACACATTGACACACCTATCATCGTTTAGTTAATAAAGTTCCAGCACCTTTGATCATACTCAGGCGAATATTTATAAGTCTGTTGGTAAATTTTATACGCTCAAACGGCTGGACCAATATTGATAAAATTTACACATTTTACACCCGTACGAGAATCGAACCCACAACCCTTAGCGCAGCAGTCCAATTGGTTAGCCACTGTGCCAATCAGGACATATTTATTTATCTAGTTGTATTACCAATGATAATAATATACAATTTCATTCAAAAGTCCATAAAGTATTCCAAGCACGATATTCATTGTTCTGTTTTCACACTAGAATTCCTCTAAGGTATTATGCGGACAGGCGACTCGACTGCAAATATTGAAATCATCTGACTACCACAATATTTAATGTACACCATCAGACAATAAGATATTATTAGTTGACATAACCAGACGTAGGTGCGTAGCCGTTTTATACAAAACATAAAACAAATTATAACCAAGCGGTAGTCGCGACTGAACATAGAGCTGCCAGTTACTGATAAATGATCATTATATGCGTATGTATAAGAATAACATTAGTCGATGGCACCGACTTTATATAGTACCTACAACACCTTTTCATCTTATTATCTACTGTTGTTGGAAGTATTCAGACAATCCATGATCTTGACCACGACTTCTCCATCAAGAGTCTACGACTAAGGAAAAGAATAGTGGAAAACAACTATATACCCGAGGATAAAATTAAAAATAAACAAATAAATTAAAAGTAATAGTTTAAAACTGATGTTGTTAAAGAATACTCCCAAAATCGGGGAGTTGTATAGCACAGCATTTTTTGTTCTATTGTTTAAAATATCAATGTTCATGTTGTAACAGGCAATTGTTGATCGGAAATAAACACTGTTAGTTGAATGAATTGTATAATGTATTAATACGTAACTCGCACACGGTTGTAATTATCAAACTTTATACTTCCAAGGCACCTGAATATTGAATCGGTTATTATTGTATTACACATTGATGACTCTTCAAATACAAACTTCGTTTGTAGTAGAACATCAGGAGTAAATATTGAAAGAAATATCAATAGATTTGAATGTTACAATGGAAAGAATCAATTTCAATTACGATTCATAACTAAATAACGACATAATATTACGGCTGTGACGGATAACAAAGATCAAATCACGATTCGTGACTTTAAAAACAAATAGAATTCCGTTGTAAAAACAGCCAAAATAAACAGACGATGAAAAAAGGAAGAAAAAAAGGTCGTTCTGCCGACCTAAGTCAATAGGAGAGTGGATAAAAATAATAATGGAAGAGACGGTAATGACCCTACGGACGACTGATAAGTTATCTTCACAACGGTCGGTGCAATCAGAAGTGTGTTCAACAGCTTTAGTAGCTTTGAGTTTGTGTTCTACAAAACATTCTCTTCTCATACGTTTTGTTTGCTTACGGTGACGTATTCTGGGTGTAGTACCATTATAATTATTTAGATGGCTATGAGTATATGACGTAATGTAGAGAAGGTTTTTATTTTTTTACGTTAATTGTCAGGATACGTTGATTTTGCAATCGGACTCTTTGGTTTTCATCGTCACAAATTTTAATTAATCACTGTGTGTTGTAGTCGGTTTAACGTAAATATATTTCTCATTATCATAAAACATCTGAGCCACATTGTGTGTGGTCTAATAGTCTCTCACATAGCGTTCTTCTTTTCCTGTAAGACTATTTGTGTCGGGAATACGGGCATCCTTTGGTGCACTAATAATACACTCTTCCTGCGTGAACTAATCGGTATGCGCGACTTGGTAATCAAGTTCGATGATTAGTAAAGGTTTTACAGTGGGAACCCATTTTTACATTTTTTTTCATAGCCTATTTTGTTTCCCACTACTGGGCAAAGGCCTCCCTTTTCTTCTTCCAAACCACTCTATCCTTGTTTTATTTTTTTATTCAAACATAATATAGCGCTTGTCACTAACTGGGTAAATTACTCATTTAATCGTTAATGAATAGCCATCTACAATACTTTTAAACGGCATGAACAAATAATTATTATCTTCTAATAATATTTACTCGTTTATCAAGATCGATGCTATTAGGCGAGTGTGCATTGTGTTCAGTTTACGTGCACCATGCCAAGTAACCATGTTGGAAGTTTCAATTAGTACAACAATTACGTCTTTATTTTAGTAGATTTTGTTTACTTTAGGAATTAAATTGTAAAACATAACGTTGCAAGTGTTCTCGTGCCTATAGCACGCGATCAAATCACTAATCATGCATACGTAAATTTTCAAATGCGATTTTTGATTATTTTTTTAAACACGATTTATCAGACCTCACAGTTCTCATATCCGACAATAAATACAAACTGTTTTATTTTAAACCAATGATGCAATAACCGTCGCTATTTAAGAGAGATGAAACACAATCGAAGCGTGGTGACTCGAAACTGAAAGTTAGAAATTGTATTAAGTACTTGTGAAGAAACTTCGCTGTCACGTTTTTAGATCCCTTTGACAGGTGTGAATTTGTCTGGTTGTACTAGTTTGAACAAAACTTATACCGTTAGTAAAGAATTTTTTACTGACAAATGATTCGGTTGTTATTATGATTTTGTCTAGTTATCTAGTACCACTAGCTAATGTTAAATAAAATAAAATTATTGTTTTTGAAATTAAATCTAATTTATTATTCGTGTTTGTCAATGATTGATTGATTTTCCTTGACTCTAAACAAAATATTTATGAGATACGTTAGTTTGCATCTACGTATGGATTTATTATATTCATGTCTAAAATCCATCTTCTTCACATACATAAGAAATTTAGAATGTGAAGGATCAGCATTTCTTTATAAACTGCCAATAGTTTGTTATCTGAAGCGTTAATTAGCGATCAAGAGCATGTAAGCTGAAATCTTGCCCCTCTACGTATGATTGTTCCTCAATCCCGGGGCAATCTAATTAAGCTTCGTTAACAGAATTATTTCTAACTAGAAGGGACCGTGGCTCCGCTTGTGTGTTTGTCGAGTATCATGAGAAGTGGGCTCTACGTCAATCTAATCTATTGTACCTTGTGTTTGCGTTGAGACGCAGTGGTTTGAATTACATCTTTATCCGTATCATCATTAACAGCCTAATTGGGTGACAGTTAAATTGGAATATCAAATATGCCTAATAACTAATATTTTTCTATTTAATTCGGCGTAGTGTTTGTATGGAGAATCAAATAATTTGTTTGAAATTATGTTAACTAGACCAGTTTCATCATCAACAGCCGGAAGAAATCCACTGTTGAACAAAGGCCTCCCCCTTAAAACGCCACAATAAACGACAACTTGTCAATTGCATCCACCGGTTGCCCGCAACTCTGACGATATCGTCGTTCCACCTGATGGAAGGCCTGCTAACACTAGACCAGATCAGACCAGTTTACTGATAACGATTTGTCCTTTAACAAGGTTACTCAACAAAGTTTATCCTTAGTATTAAAATTTAAGTTTTACGATAATTTTACGAACAAAACAGAAATCGAGAAACTTATCAATCGTCAGTGAAATCGACTGTGAATAAGTAAGGCAAACCGCAATGAGCTGCGATAATAACGTTTTCTTTGAACAATCTTAAATAGATCTTATTTTCTTGGTAACATTCCTACATTTAATTTAAATTTTCTGCTATTTCTAGACGGCAGGGCTAAGAATAGACTTAATTTAATTAATACGTTACCGGCAATGTGTATAATTCAGGTATTATATACAATGCCTAGGCAATGTAATGGCCTATAGCTTTCAGGTATTGTTTGATTGATTAATTATTTATTTTATACTATGCCTAGGTATTCTAAACAATCTAAACACTACTACTTAATACGCAGCCGGCATTGTACTCGTATATAAAAGACGAGAGCAGGGAAGGGCAATTCCCATTGAAACAATAATATTATTCATTTCTGACATTCTCAATACTTAATGACTGAAGTAAAACTAAATGCCTCAAAAGATTAAATTTCCACAATAAAGAAAAACGTGGATTTAGTATTAATATTGTCATCGTGGATCCTGCAAGGAACCTGGCTGGAGGCCTTTTATTAGGTCTCGCCAAACGACCGGTTAAGCAGTAAGAGCTCCTTCAGAGCTAACTGCGAGAGACAAGTTCGAAAAAAAATCCTGTAAGGAACGATGTAAGTATAATTTTTACGGTGGAAATAATTCATTCAACAAAATTTTGTAAAAGCAATGGGCTGCCAATATGTGTCCACTAATCACGGAAAGGTGAAAGTTTGATCGATGAAATTGTAGGCAGGTACAACAATGATTGCTTTTTAACACCTTGACACGTCCACGTCTATCAGTCATGTTTGCTGTATTTCCGTTTAATGTAGGCTCATATTGTGCCGTCAAAGAATAGTTTGTTCAAGTTATTAATTATTTGCCTGCTTGTCAGCTATTATGGACTGGATATTAAGTATTTATTTAAGGTCAATAAAAATAAGCTCACGCGATATCAAGGACTCCAAATTGAGAGTATCGGCAAAATTAGCCAGCCAAACTATATTAGCTTTAAATCAGAAACAGCAATGATTGTCAGAGGTTGATTAAAAACTTTGAAATGAAGTTAAATTTTAAGAATGTCTTAAAATCATAAGCGATGAGCTTCTTGTCGACGAAATAGTTATTAGAATCTATTGTCAAAATAAAATCCTCACATAGCATCCATGTCACCTCGTGTACTCGCATTAGTCTATTTCGTCTTTGTTTTTGATAATAGTCGCTCAGTTGGTTAGAGCAGCACCACGGTACATCGAAGGTCGCAGGTTCAAATGCCGCTCGTGTCCATCATTTTTCAAATTTCTTTTATCAATTTAGAATAGTCTAAATATTTTATAGGCACCGACAGTGACTGCTCTGTTATGTAACCACAACTTTTTTTTTTTTTTTGGGTCAAGCCCACCACTCGTGCCCATCATTGCGACTCCTGTAAGCCAGGATCTACAATGATAACCGTTGAGAACCATCGAGGCAATGAAGCTCGAGGCGTCCCAGAGAAATGACTCGACTGTCTTGGAACCCGCAACGAAATTAATCATAGAAGAATATATAGGAGGAGTAGGAATATAAATTTAGTTCCGACTTCCCTCCATAGCAAGCGGGAGACACAAAGATTAATATGCCAAAAGCATAATAAATATGGGATCCACAACTGAGATAAGCCCAGTCGCTAAGCACCACGGGTATAAAAGTTATAAACTAATGGGTCCTAATTGTTATTTTGATTCCAATAGTAGGTATGGCAAAAACGTCTGAAAGCACGGAAATTTGATCTGGTCGCAACAAGGTCCTCATAATAAATTACACCGGATGTAACATATATGCTTTCTAACAAGGTATTACGTTCATTCTGCCATAGACCACACTCCCACAGGATATGATGTGCTGTTTGCTCGTATTCACAATCTGGCGTTGAGCAGTGGCACAGAGGTGAAGCAACAAGCTTGAAAGAGAAGAGCTTATCCTTAAAGTTACCATGACCCGTCAAGAACTGAGCCACGCAATGATCCACCTCCAACCAAGTCTTTTCCAGGCGCTCGCGAACGGATGGAAAATACTGGTAAAGGTGGCGGCCCTATGTAACCACAACTGTATACATTTATTATTAATATTATAAGACTCTCATTGGTCTAGAGGTCGCTAAGCGCGACTGCTGATGAGGTCCAGGGTTTGAATCCCGGGTCGGACAGAGTGTCACTGGGTTTTCCATTTCGTAATTCTCAGTACCTTTGTAATACAAAATAACTGGCGAAATGTGGGTGTAGTAGGTATAAGAGCACCTCTGACTACTCACCCCTTCGGGGAAAACAGGCGTGATGTTAAACTATGCATTATTATTGTAATACAATTACTTTTTATGACGCAACTATTTTGGTATTCTTTCCATAGTGTTATCAATGTCTGTCAGTTATCGTTGATGGGTTGGCGTTTGATGCAGGTCTGTGTTGCTCTGTTATTTCACTGAATATGCGGCTATCGGTAATGTCTTCCATCTTTCTAGCATTCGTTTGGTATTACGAACAGACCCTACAGGTAATGTAATGCATATAAATTGTCATTAGGTACTTCGATAGGTAGATATTTCAAAATATACATACATACGTACATAAAGTCACGCCTGTTTCCCTGAGGGGTAGGCAGAGACCACGGATTTCCATTTGCTACGATCCTGGCAATCTCTTATATACAAAAATGAATTGCTGTTCGTTAGTCTCGCTAAAACTTGAGAACGGCTGGACCGATTTGGCTAATTTTGGTCTTGAAATATTCGTAGAGGTTCAGGGAAGGTTTAAACTGTAAGAATGCGGTACGAAGTTTGCCGGGTCAGCTAGTAGTAGATATTTTTTTAAACATAACATCATTTAATTTTACTATGGTAAAATTAAATACACCGAATACATCCATGAGTATAAACGGAATATACCGGAAATATTTTATTTTATCTATTTACATACAAATAAACAACACTACCGTCACCAATCATGGCGTTCAGATTAAAACTATAGGTACACACTAACACAGGATAAAAAATATGATAAAAAATGCAAAGGCTCAAGATTTTATAGTAATACTAAAACTTTTGAAATGTCTGTTATAAACTAAAATAACTCACTCGAGTATCGAATAAGTATCTTCGGAAGTCTAATGTCATAGCTGTACATAATGTTATTTATGTTATACATAGTTTATGCTACCATTCTATACATATAAATAAAACGCAATAGTCAGATGGTACAAGCCGTTCCCCGATAAGGGAAGTGTTCACTTGATAACGGGTCCGATGCACACACGAGTGTGATACTCATTGCACAAAATAGATGGACATGTAAAAACCCCTTGGGTAAATACCCTGATACGAGCTAACTTCAATAGAAAATAGCGAAAAATGTGTGTAATGCCATACACTATGATGTCGGTATTCACGGTTAGGTAGCACCTAAACATCTATGTTGCTACTCTACTAATTCTTTAACACGTGTTATTCCAAGTGGGATTTCTGTATTTTTTATCATCGTGGCGATTATTGCTCGATCGCCCTCAGAACGATTTCAATGAGATTTTATTTAGTTGCCGAGTAATGAATCCGTGTTCTGAAATACTTTTATTTACTTGGTAACATTTACTAGTTTGTTAGTGTGTGACCGACTCTACCTACCTATCTATAATGATACTTATCAATTGTGTTGTCAACAAATTCTTGGCAATTTCTATACGTATCTATATTACAGCTAATGGATATATTTATAGTGATAAGATACATTTAAATAGAAATTGATGATTATGCAGATATCGTTTAACATTACGTACCTAATTATAACAATAAGCTGAATATTAAAAAAATAATATTATTGCATAAATTAATCGGCCAATATACACGTGACACTAATGAACTTATAAGTAATCTTAATAGCCTTGGAGTACAACACTTGAATCAACTAGACGTATCTTAAAGTCTACTAAATAATACTTTACCTAATATATTTTTCCTTTCGTTTTAATCTTATAAAAAGTGCCCATTATCACATTATTCAACAAACATTACTTTTATCGCTTTATAATCATTGCCTACGTACCTGCTTGTTTGAATAAAAATATGTGAAGGTAAGTACCTAAGTATGTACTTATTTGTAATCAAAGCGTATCTGTCGATTTCGTTGACACGAGATAAGATTAGTGCGGTAACGTCCAGCTAATGCAGAGTTGTCCTCAAGTTTTCCACGGTGAATTTTATCTAACGTGTTGAACGGAAGCCGGCCGATGCGCACATCTCGTTGCCGCATCCCGTTTCACTCGGCCCTCCGCCAATCGCCTCCGACCTCCGACCAAACGGACCTCTACACCTCAATTCTCCCTCAGTCTTACTGTGGGCGGCGCGTCGCACGGACGTACGCCACGGTCGTTCGGCATCCGCTCGCGAGCTTTCGAATTTTACCTGTGGATTGTCAGTGACATGTGTCTGTAAAAAAATACACATATATAAACATTGTGGATTTTTTCTGGATTAACACTGCCCTGTTTCGAGTTCCGGGAGAATCACAACATATCATATTCAAGGTCGGTGTGTTATGTATGCTTTGCGAATAGTAATGCGATTGGATGCATTCGGAATGTCACCCGTCCAGTCTTTATAAGTTGGCATTAAAGGATTGTCGAGGTGAAGATTTTTTTTTAAGTTCGTGTATTGGAGTTCGTTGACGTCTCGGTGTAGACTTGTTTTTTTCTTTAATTATTTTTTGTTGTTTGACCGGTGCGTGAGACAAGATTCTGCGTTTATTCGATCACTCTTTTATCTGTAAAAGTAAATGAATAACTATCAGATATTGAAAATTTCAACACATTTTTGTTTTTGCGCGGAGTTCCCCAACTGACGTCTGCGCAGTTTCCGATTATCTTAAAAAAGAACATCGTGATAGATAAATGAACTGTTAAATTCCTAGCTGTGAGTATGTATTTATAAGCTTCAGAAGTTGAATATACTCATAAATTTTCGCGCCAATGTTTACATTGTTAGTAGATCCAAATGAACGTAAAACAGAAGTTTCGCACAAAATAATGATTCAGACGTAGCTGGACTGTGGTGAGTTACGTTTTTAATGTTTAGATGATCTCACCATTACCTGCTATTTACATATTAGGTATCCTTATGGATGTCGTCTTTGTTCAAGGAAATGTATCTTCAACAAATTGGTACCTAAATATCATAAAAAATATCTGCATATCAAGGATAATTTATTATAAAAAACAGTAGGATCTAAATTATTTCAGTCCGTAGTATTACCACCCGGAGAGCATGCTAACAAGAAACTATTTCTCCCATAATTATAATATTACAGCTAACGTCTCAATTATTCCTTCAAAGGGAGCCCACTCTATGCAAATGAAATCATAATAATTATGGTTACTAATGAAGCAATATTTCCGTGACTGACTCACTATCTCGCTCTCATGAATACTGGTTACTGCATCATTGTAACAGTTGTATGGATAATTAACCCGACAATAAATAGTTTTAGAAGAAAGAACCTCGAAACGCGTGTCAAGGTAACAACTTTGAGGATAATTGAAAAATAATTATCAAATAACTATGTGACAAACACAAATTATAAAGTAACTTGGAAGAAAGCCTCGTTGGTCTAGTGGTTGCTAAGCGCGACTGCTGAGCACGAGGTCCTGGGTTCGAATCCCGGGTCGGGCAAAGTGTTACTAGGTTTTCCATTAGGTAATTCTTAGTAGCAGCACGGAGTCTGGATTTGTGCCCGGTTGATGGCAATAGGCTCGCCCCCTATTACATTGGGACCTAAAAACATAACTGGCGAAATGTGGGTGTACTATATGTGCACCTCTGCCTACCCCTTCGGGGAATACAGGCGTGATGTTATGTTATGTTTTTTGGAAGAAAGAAACGGTAATGGGCATGTAATTTGTCATCTTGAAGGAAGTGAAGTCAATGCTGTTGTGTTAGAACGAGAAATGTTAGTTCTGTATCCTCCCGGTTTGCGATGCGTGGTACAGTCGCAGTATATTTTAATTCAAACTTAGTTTCATAAAAATATATGATATAGGTAATATGACTATGAGTTTATTTTCTTTAGAACCACGATGTTAACCTTCTCTTAACCAATTGATCTTGGAAATCCGTTTATATCTACCACATTAGGTCACTAGAATTGGTTACCGTAATCCCAATGTAACAACTGCTTATGGTAATTTTAGTTCTTTATTTCTTGGTATGGCATCCATAAAATAGATTTCCGTCGGGTGTTTTTTATAAAATTGTATTTTACATAAAATAACATTATATTACCTACCTTGAATTAGTCAGGCACCGTTGCTTAGTTCCATATTTCCTATTCTACATTCATCACCTAGAATAAATTCGTGGTAACGTTTATATTAACATAAGTTACGCCCGGTAATTAGTCCCATAATAACTGTTTATAATTCATTCTGTAGTTATAAATGGCGTTAAATTTAACTTACAGAAAGGCTACGCTCAAATCTAACTCGAGTAAAAAATATACTGGCGTAAACAGTTTAAAAATATTGTAATTCTTATTTCGAAGTGATTTAGTGTTTTTAAAGTTAGAAGTATTTTAAACGGATTGTTGTTGTTTATTTATTTTGTTTTAAAGTGTGGTTTTTATCTAGTTAGTGCAACTGTTTTTGACGGATGTTTTATTTACTTATGAACGAGGCGGAACAGTGACTTAGTAGAAACTTACCTGTATATGAACAGAATCATGCAATTTATAAGTTGGAACGAATAATTGACTTATTAAATTAACTTCACTTTAAAATAATCACATTAATTCGTCAAGCAATAAATATCCAATTTTAAAGAACCGTCTATAGAAAATGTTAAGCAAGAGGTTAAAATATTTCATCATAAGTGCCAGTCATCAGTTAAAGCCAGCGGAAAATTCCGAACTGTCTACGGAAGATTGAAAGTGGAATAGTTTCAGAGTCTCGGTGGGACCCCCGACGTTTTACACTGAAAGCTAATTAGTAAGGTGAGTTTGTCTACCGAGGTACCTACTGATTTGTGTCGAACGCTTCCCCACTGACAACGGAAGCTGTAAAATCGGGAAGTGCTTGCCAAACGAACGGAGAAACAAAATGTTTATTAATAGCAAGACTGAAGTGCTCTGTTAGGATGAAATGTTCTGTGGAAACAGGATTTATGTCATCAAACTTAGTTTTCTTGTTAAATTGTGTAAGTATAATATGCCTGTATTTTTAGTTAAAAGGTCTCATAAATTCTTCAGTAAGTGCATGACCTCTTTTTTGTCTATCAAACAAGTTTGTGCTTTGACGCGGAAACAACTCCGTTTTGACTTCTAATTTATTTACTTTCATTCTAATTACACTTAGACAATTGGACGTGTAAAATCCTATAGTTTATCGAAAGTAGGTAAGTACTTGCATTAGGAAACGGCTTAAAAAACAAGTTGGTGAAATATTGATACGATTGTCCTGAATAAATTTTCGAATAAATACCCATGAAAAGTTTCAAAGCAAATATGGTCGTATGAATATTCAGTACTAGACCTATGATAATAAAGTTGATATTTCTATCACGAGTTTTCACAAGCTCTACGGGTGGCTGTTGTTTTAAAACTTTTCTTCCAATAAAACAGACGCGGTTATTGCTTAGATTTTACCTAAGCTTTCATAACAGCACAGTGAAACTGTGTTAAGCCCCCTAGTAGTAAGCACCAAGCAATACTCGGGAACAATGTGCGGCTTAATTTCAAAGCGCTTTGTTTAAGAGCCAATCAAAATTATGCACGGCGGCTTCCATATTTCTGGAACGTCAACTCGGTAGGTACCCGGTAACGAGTTTTGTTCCCCCACACCGTTTAGGACCAACTGCTGAGGCAATTTTAGCTGTTTCAAGACTCAACTGTGAGATTCTGCTTAAAACAATAGTCGTAAATTCAACTGGGCCCGTCAAGGTGTTTAATTTATACAAGTCTTTGAACACCCATACGGTACGGACAAAAGAGTTGTTTGTCTCAATGTTGAAGCGGGCTATTGAAATTATAATCGTATTATGTGTTGCTTAGCATATAAAAGTGTCTGAAATTTACGCGCGTTAAACCAATTAAGCTGTCTACAGAGAAC
Organism: Abrostola triplasia; assembly: GCA_946251915.1. NCBI lineage: Eukaryota > Metazoa > Arthropoda > Insecta > Lepidoptera > Noctuidae > Abrostola > Abrostola triplasia. The sequence continues at coordinate 8,566,731 of OX276432.1, read as the reverse complement.
GGACGTGTTTTAAATAACTATACGCGAGGGAGAGAGAGAAAGCGAGAGTTCGTCTTCGTCATAACGGACTTATTTCAAACGGATCTTCATTCAACTCAATACTCATTTTGAAGTATTTGCTTCGAAACGTTAGGTTTGAATAGTAATTTTTTTAAAGATTATGAATTGTGATTTTGCTGAATGAATCTGTGATTGCAGTGAATGATTTCGTTACATATTTCCCAGTTATTCAACCTAAGTTGTAATTAATTCCTCCACCTATTAAAGTTAACAAAACATGTTCTAACTGTCAACGTGACGCAACGCAGTTTTATTACGGGCGACAAAGCCGTGCTATGAGTAATTACCCCAAGTCTACTTCCGTGCCACCGTGCGAAATGGGAGCTAGTCGTGGGAACATCACTCAATTGATGATTTAACTTTTGCTTTTGATTTTTTTTTAAACGACAAATATGATCGTGTCCCCATTTTTAATATACTACCTACATTATTATTTTCTAAGTCAATCTTTTTTCAAATTTCCTTTATAACTATGGGACCTTTATCGTTCAATAGGTAATCAATATGCGTACATGTACGGTACCCGGTCAAAAACATGTTTATGGAGCTCGTAAATTCTAGTTAATCATTTTATCAAATCGATAGATTCTCTTATCACTATTATATCTCTTGGCTGCGATAGTTTTTAATGTTGATTATTAATAATGTAATTCGGTGTTTGGTTCTTGTTTATATGGACTGAATAGTACTTATAACGTAAAGGTGTTAAACAGTAATTAAAAATCAGCTCACGCCTCTTACTGTACTGCGATGCCTTAGCCAAGTTACCAAAAGACACACGAACCAAAACAAAATATGTTATACCTACTATCAAACAACTCAGTTCAATAGTTTTCTACTCAACCTGCTTATATTCTTTAACGTGTCCTGCCCTTGGTAGCTGGCTCGTTAATCATAATTAAAAAATCAAATCCAGCTCTGTGTTTCAAATGTAGCTTCCCTCAAACTATGCCCAAAACCGAGGTCCGAACTCAATAAATAGGAGACCCTTGCAGCCTATAGCCGCACTGTTACCAAGTTTATAATATTACCTAGTTCATAGGCCTGGACTTTAAGGTCACCGAGTATGGTATAAGAAGTTGCAGTTTTCTTAGAATTAGGGGTCTAAAATAGGAACTTTAAGAATATTGGGTCTTTCCGCAATAACCAAAACGTATGATTTCTAAGAATTGGAATAAATTCAAATGCAGTGTATAAACGTGTATTGCGTTTTGTGGTCATAAAAGATAACTCTACTAGCTGTGGTTTTGCCTCACGTCTGTCTACTAACCTATTTGCTGCTGCTATGACGTCACAACTGTTCAGCCAAACTGTACCGTAAACCGAGAAGTGTATGTTTATCGGTAGGTTAATTCGAGATCTATTTATAGTCTGAATTAGCAATGAGATTCCAATTAGCACTAAGTGTTGAATATCTAGTGTTCGCCGTAAAATAAGCAATATATTTAGTACATAATAGGTATATTATGTATTTGTCTTGTCCCCCTATTGTGTATATGGGACTAATTATTTTTAGTAAAATGTGGGTGAATGTGAATACCACACCCACCGTTGGAAAATAGGCGTGATTGTATTAACCGTATTTATATTTAGGCTATTATGATGCTGATTTTACAAGTGTACGAAATAGAATTTACATCTATTTTTTTCACCACGTAATATCAATTGGGAAGCAGTTGTGCCTACCTATGTTTTTTTAACATAGTTTACGTTTTTTGTACAAAGAACTAATGCTTAGTGACTTGCTTATAAAACGATTACATTTATTTTGATTTAGTACAAAAACGTTTCACCCATGATGATTATTAACTATTAGGTGAATTATCTATTTCCTGGACTATTAGATCATGTGGACTATTACCAGACACATTAAACCAACTGCCACAATTTTTTTTCCAACAAAAACAGTTTTAGTTTTGACTTAAATACATGCCTACCATATCCCATGCGTTATGTATCTTATATACCTAATTATAAATATTAGTATTGCATGTTCTAGTGATGCGCAGTCTAGTGGTGAAAACGCGCGAACTGTTATTTTACATTTCTATGCAAAAAACTGCAACTGATGAAATTATCTGCCAATTTGTCAAAAAAAAAGTTGTTTTTTTTTTTAAATAGGATTAGAACATAATATGGCACTTCTTATCCAGATAAATAAAGCAATTTCCGTAGGATGCAATATCACAGCTTGTGATATATTACACTCCGTCGGTATCTGATAACAATCTGCTAAGTTTACTCAATATGTTTGACATCACACATTTAGCGCTACAATGATATTGTTTCTACTGAGGAGCTCCTTGCACTAAATACAGTATCTAAAGGCTATCAGTTGCCAACGATCTAGACGACTGATGATACGGAGGGCGAACATATGACGCGCACGCGCTTGACAGCTGAATCACTGGCCCTGTGTTCGAGGATAGAAAGTGCAAATATTCGTCGTGTTAGTAAGTAACATCTTAAATCTAAAGGAAGTTAACGCCTTGTATATTTGTTTACACATACCTAAAGTAACTTGTAAAGCTCCTTGTGAGCCAACATTAAAATACATCATCAACCGAACACATCCACACCATAATACCCACGCTTGGCAAGTAGCTTGGGGATCGCAATATTGAGGGTGAAGTTACAGAAGATGCTGCTGCTCATCTTCTGGATTTTCCCTTCTCTTACGACACCCACGAAAGGATAGGGGGTGGTCATTTCCAGGCCGGATACCACTCGGCAAATAATATTAAAATTGGTAAACCTTTATGATTTTAGTAACAAAAATTAAAGTTCGGTAGAGATCTATCAGTGATGTTATGCGTAAACAATAAACTCAACTCATTCTAACCATTTCTTTCTTTATGTAATAGGTAACAGTTTTTTATCTCTCGCGCAGTATTAATAGTTTTTTAACAACGCACTAAAATGTCTAAATATGTTCCTCGTGGTGCACTTCTATTTGTGTAGTCTGAATCACATATACCTACAAGATTTTAAAATTGGAAATTAGTTAAAACAGCAAGCAGTGTGGATAACCGAGTGTTATCTGATAACATTGAGTCATTTACCACTTGTTTTAAGAGGTTAAAGTAAATAGTAGATTTTACGTTGTCAAACTATTTCAACGTAATGCTTTGATAAGGTTTTAATAGATTTAGTTTAAATTAAAGGAACTTATTGTCTATGATAAAAAAGCCATTTCAAACGACGACAAATTATTTGACAATGGGACAACATGCAGCTATCAGGAGTTTCAACGAATTTTATGATGTCGCGTGCCCGGATAGTGGATAAGCATTTATGTTTTTATACAAGTTACTAGTGATAACACGTTTCCTGCAACAACCGATAAAGCTGCATTCTATAAATTTAAATAACATTTGCTGTAACAAATGTTGCTGAATAAATTGTTTTGAACTCACATAACAAAGTATTGTGAAATCACAGTTTTTGTAATATTAAGTGTCGCTCCGATAGCACTGCATCGTGAATTTCTCCGTGGTGTAAAATTTATTGTAAAAAATTGTAATAAAACTCGTCGTGATAGCCAGTTGATGACAGGGCTAGTACACTTATACAAAATTGCAGATTGCAGCCTTGAGAAGTCACCAACATGACGTATTCGATGTCTTAATGTCAATCAAATTTAATAAAGAACATTAACAAGACGGCACGTAGCAACACAAGGATAATATCTATATTCCAACTAAGGTGTTGTTGTTACTAAGGCTTACTCTGTCTTGCCTTTGATAGAATCAATCAAACGTAAAATAAATATTTCAACAAGCATAAATAAATCTAAAATGTTAGGTAAATTTAAATAGAAGCCAAAGAGATTCAGATGTGATTAATATTACGTTCTCTATATCCCAATTAATCACTGATGAGGGATCGTGTCTGAGTAAAAACAGTAATTAGAACCGTATAATGAATTGCACAACGCGTAAACGCGGAAAATTGATTTAATTCATACGTAACGTGATAAAAGGAAAATATCGTAAAACTAACTCGATTTATTTTCTATCGCGTACTAACCTATGTACTTACTTGTTACACTTGGTAAGTGTAATTTTGTGTATTTACACTTACGCTGAAGGATTTTATTGTTTGTTTCTCGATGACTGTGTTACGATCCAATGTTTTACCACGTGTATTGGTTACTAGGTAACTATAGTATGGAATGCAATCATTTTGTACTTAACTTGCAAGATTATTAATCTTCTATATACTTACAAACCAAAGTCGTGTTTGTGGGAACACGCAACGCAGGAACTGCTGGAACGATTTTCATGGTTATCAATTTGTTAGGTTCTCCGCCCTGAATAGCTGAATAATTATGAAATGACAAAGAAAATACGAAAATCAATTAAACAAGTAATGAATTTTTAAATAAATTAGGTTTGGTAGGTACTCCGCCATGTTTCGCAATTGACAGCTCACGTCACACTGCTTTTTCTGGCAGGACGACCACGTCTGCCGGGTCCGCTAGTCATAACATAGTGCAGTGGCACTCACCCTTAGAATAGGGAGGTTAATTTCGTTAAACGAAAGTGGGTCCAATTACGGTGAAAAGTTGATGATAATTGACATCCCGGCTGCCTGACATTCAACCGATTTGATATGAATTTCTACGAAATTATTGTATGTGGGATGGCGAGTGACCCGAATGAAATATTTCAATGATATAATATCACATTATGTATATCTACTAGTAGAGTAAATACTACTGTTGCGTTTTATTTGTTCGCATTCAAACATTATCGCAATACACACATCCGATTTATATTATAATGTGTGTTGCGTTAGAAAATTGCCCCGATACATACACGCGCAGAGGTTTCACTTATTTTCAGTTAAAAATAACTTTTGTGGAGCAGAGAAAGTTACTGCGTTGTGTGTGTTTAACGATACATTGAAACCAAAGTACATTCAATATTATTTTGCCTTTACTTTATTAACAAGGTGACGTATGCAAATGACTAGATACCTATTTCTTACCTAATGCATACAATATTGTAGTTAAACATAATTAGGTATGTATTCTTCTGAACAGAGTAAGCTGAGATCTTTATCTTTGAGAATGTGTAGTGATGACTCTTAAATCTTTACTACACCTCCTGCAATGATAAATGTCATTAGTCGAATCCAAGATGAGTCCGACGCATCCTGTAGTTGGATTTCCAAGTGACGCGATGGGAGAAAATCGTATTCTTAATACGGACATTTACGTTCAATGTTTATGCACTCATGTAGTTTTTAAGTAGCCATTATTATTTTTTAATACATTTGCAAAACAATAAACTGACTAATTGCCGTATCCAATTCTATTTAATATGGTACCTACCGCTATAGTTTCGATTACGGCATTATGTACCACCTTTGTACGAGGTATTTTTATTTAGAAGTAGAATTCGTTTCTATCGTCAAGCTTGTTTGGCATATTTTTCGTAAAGGGGCAACATACTGTTAAGGCTACATATACATAGAAACTTGGTCCATGAAATAACAGTTCCTTTCAAAACAACTTTTAGCATTCAACTTGTCATAAAACTAGAAACATGACTATTAAGTTTTCTGAGGAATTCTTCAAAAGTATTCTTAGTAACTTCGTGAATGTAGTTCAACTCAGTAAGTTGCATACAGTCTGAAGTTTGGAGTGCATAAATAAGTACACCATAACTTACAAAAAACTTCTTGTTATTTTCGTATGGTTGATGAACAACCTGGTGTCTGAGTTAAAAGCGCCTGTAGGCCTTTCACATAGCTTTACATGTAACAAAAATAACATTTGCTTAAAATACTTTTGGGCCTAGTATAAATGAGGAAAAATATTACTCTAACCTCTTTTGGCAATCGCTTTATGAGCATTTATGAAGTCGTCTTGACTTTATGACGCTACTGTCCCAAATCAGTCAATTATAATTGAGTTGTGAAGCTTATCATGCCATCTGTTAAATCTTGTTACTATGTGGCATGCCGAGTAAAATGACCTTACATGGAACAACCCAGTATGATGTGGATGCTTTATACTTGACTAGCTGCGCCCCGCGGTTTTACCCACTACATATTTTGTTCGCGATAAAAAGAAGCCTATGTGTTAATCCAGGGTGCTAGCTACCTTCATATGAATCCATTTAGTAGTTTTACCGTAAAAGAGTAACAAACATCCATCCATACTGACAGACTTTCGCGTTTATAATATTTTTAGGGATTTTTACGCCTTAGCAGTGTATAGAAGATTATCTAAGATATTGTTGGAATACATACTCTTTTATGCTGACACAACACAAAAAGCTTACTCGGGCTTCGGAATGACTAATACAAGATAAGCAAGGGTCCCTATTAGCTAAGAATGCTAGTTAGCGTTACGAGGGTTTCGAACGTTGCTGTAAAAAGCGTCGTAAAATGTAAAGGAAACGTGTAATCATCGTCCGTAATATTGTAAGCATGTGGTTTGAGTAACAAGCCGTCCATTACCTACAATTTCACCTAACAAACTTTTTTGTGTAAGTAATAGGGAATGTTGTTACTGATGTATCAATGAAACTATTTATGTACTATATTTTACACCTCAATTAAAATTTTAATTTCTCATAGTAGATACCTACTCTAAACGTGTATAAATTGAACTATTTATTTATAATATTATTTCCCTCATTTAAAATTTTAATTTGACATAGTAGGTATACTCTAGTCGTGTATAAATTGACACCGTGTGCGGGTCTTATCAAGTCCAAAACATTACGAGCGGCGTCGTTACTGTTTTCACTATGCATAAATGGTAGCTACTTAGTCCATTAAACGTAAACCACACAAAAAAAACACGTAAAGTAAAATAAAAATAACACCGAAATAAAACCGATTTAATTAATACTTACTAAAGACATTACGTGTTTCCGAAGCCTATATTTTCCTTACTCAAACTACGACTATTTAAGGCACTTATAACTGTAAATATATGTGTTTTTTCTGTGGACTGACAAATAGACCCTGCTTCGATAAATACTGGAAAAAATACAAATTAATTAATCATGAACCACGTGGAAAGAAAAAGCGTGAGAATAAAATGAATGTATGTAAGTGGTATGCGTGGAATTACGTATGCCTTGTTTAATTGAATGGTTTATCGCTTATCCACCTATTACTATACCTGCTCTATTAATTGTCTATGAGACTTGCACTATTACGAGGGAAATATTCAAAAATAAGACCATCATTTGATAACTGAACACACCAATTACCTACACATAACTTGAGTAACGATTGCAGGTTTCTTGCCATGCCAACAGCAATCTAAATAAACATAGCTTTTCAAACACCAAAGGATGCACTGGCGGTCATTACTAGACTAAGATTAAAATCGAAGCATTAGCTGTCTGAGTAAGAAATGAGTGCTTTGCCAAGAGCTGAGCGTCGAACAGGTTTCATCGACCCTTTACTAAGCATCACTGCGTCCGTCTTCTATGCACTCACAATAGGTGTTTTCACTTAGGATCGATCGTTTGCGTTACATCGATCGTTGTCGCGTGGTAGCGGCCACGTAATGATGTGGACTGCGGTGTCACCGGAGGCCATTCGTCGGTCAAGTGTACCTGTTTAACCGCATAAGGTTGTTTGCGATGTTAACGATTTTGCCTCTGGCCTGGTAATATAGCTTTACATTTCTATTTCCGAGATTATCGACATCGGAGTTTGATAACCGTGTGAAAGGTCTTTCCTTTCATATTTTACGCTTACTCTTGATTACAACGTCTCTGTACCGACAATGTAGTAACTCGGCCTACACAGCCAGCCTGCGGTCATTGAATTGAATGACATCATTATTGCAGTAGCAGACAATTGACACAATCATAACACTCGGTTCTTTATTAATGTTAAAAGATAAGATGAATGTGTATTACATTGGAGTAATTTTTCGCTTCGTAGCTTTGCGTGATGTTTTTATTTCATTGTCTATGAGCCCGTTTAAAGCCATTGCGCAATTGTGAATATGCGCTGTTGTTTCAGGGCCAGATTATCTCAATTTATACGAGCGTGTATTGTATGAACAATCAAGTTTTACTTGATAGGTTTCAGATCATTGTTTCTTGCGTTTTAGGATTTTTGAGAAATTACGAAATCGGCTTACACTAAGAATGAGTACAATATTCGATCGATTAAACGATTTTTATTAAAAAATTATAATTTTATCAAAAGTCTTGGAACCATGAATAAAATAAATTATTGAAAACTCCAAGTACAAAATATCTTTCATAAATAAAACACAATATGTAAATCGAAACATTGTTATAAAACGCAAAATGCAATTTCCCAGAGAAAACTATTTGCAATAATTTCGCGTATTTCAAAACATGTTGTAAAATTGTCCGGGCCGCAGTTATCGTGCAGTCAATGCGTTTTCAACAACAATAATGTTCTTATCAAACCTATTGCTAGGTAAATTTTCTATTACGCCAACGGTTTTGTGCGAGCCGTATAAAACAATCACCAATTGTTTTTTTTCTGCTACACCACCGTGATTTTCTAAACCTGATGATATTGGATACAATTTCCTCGTAGCTGCAGTTATCTAAGATCTTTTAGATTTACTGTATCTTAGCAATTTCCAATGTCAAATTAAGATTTTAAGTAAAACGACTTGCTAAACAGTTTGTACCTACAAACTGTTTAGCAAGTCGTTTTACTTAAAATCTAATACATTCATGTTGGTCTGGATTGATATTGCTATTCCTGAATATATTTTTTTAATTTCAATTCTTGAGCTTGATTTAGCTTCATTAATTTATTGCATAGAACTTCTTGCTTAATTGATCAAGTACTCGGAGACCTGTTTTTGAAAATTCTGTTAAGATTTGAGATTCTGGTAAAACATTGTGTTATCACATCTGATGTTTCGATAGCGTGCATAATAATTATGTCATATGTTTTAATTACATTCAAACATTTTTTCATATGTATTATGCACTATTAGCAAATACAAAGCCAAGTGTGTATCTAAGCAGTTATTATTACGTATCTAATGTCCCAAAATTTCATAGTTGGCAGAACAATAGCCGCAGTTTGGGAATGTTTGTGGGAAGCGAATTTATTGTCACGTCATATGACTGCGCAGTGTTTTGCAAACATACCGCTAGCTGTAAACATTTTAGTACCTGCGAGTAGTACGGTTACCATTATTCTTTGTTGGTATTATTATAATAATAGCCATTAGTATAATGTAATCAAAAATATTAGTTCCCATGTTAGGAGATATTTTTCAAAACTAATGTTTATGTTGTATATTCAATTGAAGTTAATCAAACCTTCCTTATGCCATGCATGTAGAGTACCTTGTCAAAATGTATGTTACGGGCTAACTCTACGAAGTGTTAGCAACGAACAGGTATAACTTGATGCCGCTCTTCGCGACGTTATTGGCCCACGGAACGGCGTGCTTGTGATGTCGTCACGTTGCTTATGTAATTAACTCCTTCCTTACTTAGTTTGATTAGAAATGTGACTAACGTCATACGCCAATCCACAAACCCGATTCCTTCGTATTTGGCGAAGTTAACGCTAAGTTAAGGTCAAGGCAAAACGAATGAATACAGGAAAAACAATTGATTGTGAGGGAAATATAGAATGTGGTTTCTTCCTTTGGGTCGTCAAGATTATTGTATTTATAATTCTTCTTTTTTTCTCTGTTCCTCTCCAATTACTGGACGTCGAACAAAGAGAAATATTAAAGGCTGATGAACCTTGAGCCTTCTCTCCCTGTTCTGTCCCTGGCGAGGTGAAATAGTTATAATATTAAAATTAGTAGGTATTCAATAGTGCAGCTGCGTTCAGTTTTTTACTAGCCTTATTATCCTCATTATAAAATCATATCTTTCTTGCTCTCTTCTTTTTAATCTATGAGATAGGACCGGTTTCAATTAGTTTTGTATTAGCAAGCAAAATATATCACATCCTATAGCCAATATTGTAGCTTTTTGGCTGAGGAATATTTGTATTATACTCAATATACGTCACAAAGTCTGGCGTGTAAGTAAACAACGTGCAGTGATTGGCACCACAAAACAAAGCGATATTCAGGTTAAAGGCAATCGGAACTACACGTTCTCAAGTCCTTTGTATGAAGATATTGTCACCGTTACTACAGAGCCGTGGGTTAGCCAGCCAGGCCTGACTACGTGAATTATATGAGAGGGTCCAATGCATGTATCTGTAGCTTAATATATGAGATTGCAGGCCAGACGCGTACCTTGTGTAGCACAATGGAAACGATTTGACATACTGGTAATCTAAAAGACGATCATAGCTAGCTCTTATTTAGCTCTCGGATTAGGTTCTTACAAAAAATGGTAATATGTAGTTACCTAATCGCTGTAGTCATTAAAATGCCATACTTAATTATCAGTTGTATTAATTAGCGTTTATTGTTTCAGGTACTCTTCTATTAATTGCTGTGGTTAATTAGCATCGGTTAGTAAGTACTAACTAAAACTTGTCTGGTAATTATCCAATTTCTGTGCCGTCACATTAGATGTGGCAGAAAGTATTGTGTTCATATCCAACAATATTTTCGGTCGCTTTTGATCAATTTAAATTCTTAACAAAAGAGGAAATCTACATCTTTAAGAAAGCTCTTGTTTTCAGTCAAATCCGATATTCAGTAATCTTATACTTACATAAAAAAACCGAAGTATGAGTCTGTGGTAATGGTAAGAAAATACTGACTTTTCACCATTACTTGAAACCCTTTGGCTAATGGTAGCTTGCCTCTCCATATATGGCCCCCCTAGCTACTATTATGGGGACAGTGAATAACACTGATGTGAGAGCCCCGGGGAGTACATTTCGCCAACGCACATCTGTAAACTATTTAATTTGCCTTAACATGCATTTCTTACAGTTAACAGTATCGATCTATGTTGTAATCGATGGCCTAATTACAAATTATCATGTGGTTATTAATACTTGTAATTATAAACGCATTTTGTGCATTATGTTCCTTATATTTTAATTGTCTGATTTTATCGTTAATTAATTTAATGTTATTATCACCTTGCTAATTTTGTTAATGTACCCAAAAGATAAAGGTACATGACTTTAAATGTAGATGCATTGTAACTGGGCGTGATAGTAATTAATTTCATGTTTGAAAAACGTAACCGATTCCCGGGTCGGGCAAAGTGTTACTGGGTTTTTTCATTTGATAATTCTCAGTAGCAGCACGGAGTTTGGATTTGTGCCCGGTTGATGGCAATAGGCTCGCCCCCTATTACATTGGGACCTAAAACATAACTGGGGAAATGTGGGTGTACTATATGTGCACCTCTGCCTACCCCTTCGGGGAATACAGGCGTGATGTTACGATATGTTTAGTGTTATTATGTGAGTCTTATCGATACTATAAATATAAGTTATAAAAACAGTGAAATAAAACCCCTATTATGGTAATAGTTATTATAATTACGTATAAAATATCGTAGCAACAGAAATGAACATAACTACCATCTGCCGCATTACAACTTTCCACAACATTAGTTAAATTATAGGTCGTTCGTTGGCTTAGTTTCTAGGCTAAAATCCTAATTTCCTACCTGAGTTCAGACTTAGTTTAACTACAATTTTGTTCACTGAACAACACCTATTAAGTGGATCCCTTTAGAGAACCCCTTTGTTGTAAATGTTACTCTATTAGTAATGTTGCCAACCGAAAATGTTAAAATGCAGACATTGTTTTGGAATATTTTTTTAATTTTTAAGCAAACGGAAAGTTTAAACAATACGTATTTTGTAGTAATCCTTTGAATTTATCTTCTAAAACTAAAGTAAAGACTCCTCCATAATTTTAAGCTACTTAAAGTAAGGACTTCCGTTTCCTCCTATTTATTTTCCAGATTATTTAAACTGTTCAATAGCGATAGAACTGCAAAATGTTGTTAAATTTACAATAATTTACAGCGTATCGTTAAGACTGAAGCTTAGTCAATACAGAATGGTATCCATCGCTACTTAAACCCCAAGTATAAACTATGGAGAGTGCTAAAATTTAACAGCCGAACTGGTAACAAACGTTTTAACTCTAAATGTTACTCGGGAGTTTGATGCTCCGAGAGGAGGGACCAATTATTGAGGACGTTAGGTACTACCCAACGTCCGTGGGAAGGCTCTGAAATATTGACCTCTAAAGCCCATTACAGTCCAGTTTGGACCCTCAATAAGCCGAGTTTGACCGATTAAGGATATGGACTTGTGATTTGAGAGCAAATTTTAGGGACACAACAATTATTTGGTACGCTCGGATTGCTCCTACTAATTATAATGCTTTAAATTATTTTGTGTATATATTATGTTCTCTTTAAAACTCAATGAGGAGGAGAAAGGAGTAGGTACATTTACACAACCTTATTACTTCCATACGGCATAAATCTTATATGAACTTACGGCATTATTGGACACAATTGCTAATTAGTAAGAGGAATTACGAAGGAAGCTCATAATATGATAAGGAAAATGTCTTGACCCATGTGAATTTAATTCTTACCGTAAACCTTGAGGTAAGAACAATGTCAATGTCAATTATAATATTTGCCGCTCAGATTTAAGCGGTAATGATTTGTTGTCTACAAGGATCAGCCCTCTTACCATAAACACTTAAAGCAAGATAGTTTACGTTGTGGAAGCGAGAGGCCGCATTACACTGCACGTAGGCCGCTTCCACAATGTTAACTGTCCTTCTTTAAGAGTTTATGGTAAAGGGGCTGATCCTGAATGCATCAAAATGACTTAATAACATACATAACATTTTGTTTTTTGACAAACATCGTCTTCATGTATTCGAATATAAACTTAACTTGACAAATAGTGATAGTGAAAGGCGGGAAATGATACTAACCAAAACATACATTGCATTACCTATCTTACTTTTTGTAGAAGCAAATATTTCAGGAGGAGCCAATGATATGTCAAAAAGCATAGATTCGTCTTCAATTAACAAAATAAACGTGAAAAGAATTCCGACCTCTTGAATCTTAACTGCACTAGTATATGTCAAATCGGACAACAAATTGTAACCCAAGACTACAATTATCGCCCCAGTCTCGGGTCTTCAAAATGAGTGCGCTAGTAACATATCTGTAGTTTTTTGAAATATCATTGCGAGGAGCAACATTTTTCAGTTTTAATTTTGGCAATCCCTGACAAAAAAAAAGATCTTATAAAAAAGTGTAATAATGAGTTTTATTTTGCGTTATTATGCTAGTTTTATTAGGCTCTACAGAACAATTTATATTTTGAAATAAAACTAGGTTTACGGATTTTATCGCGGTTTTTTAATCCCGGTCCCGTCGTTTCGAATCCTTTACAACATTCATGGTCACGGGCAGGCTGAAGTTATATTTTGTTATGACAGATGAAGTATAAACAAATTAAAAGCGCTACCGCAATACAAAAGATTCACACTGCTCGGTTCAATAATAACTTATCATGTGTTGTAATAATCGTAAGTAATCACACTAGCTTTCATTATAGATATTATTCACTTCTTATCAGTAAATAATACTATAAAGCTTAAAACTTATTTTTTATTTACAAGGTTATTTACAATTCTTAAAAATAAAATATACTATAAAGTATATTTTATATCAGTTGGAATATCTTTTTTTAATATCATGATAAAATCAGAAGCATTAATTTATAATAATGTTGAAATTATTTCTTGTTATTATTTGGAACTAACTTTGATATCGTTAAGTGATAAGATTATTATTATTTATCAGTTTGTTTGATTTTTAACTGTATTTTATTTAGATAAGCATGATTTTCAAATACTCAGGCATGACTTTATGTATGTATGTATGGTATAGGTATGTGAAATTATTTCAGAGAAAGGCCTTTCTATACAAACATATATTGAATTTGTTTCGGAAAGTAATTGAAACTGTAGATAAGTGTATTTGCGTGTACTTCCATGATCAATTACACCCATTTTATCGTTAATCAATCGAAATGCAACAAACAAGAAAGCGTTGAAAATAAATAAATTACTTAATCATGTAGATTTAGCGAAAAATATTTTAGCAAGCGTTTCGCCTAATTGTCCGCCCACGAATTGAAGAATCACCTACAATACAGCACACTCATTCGAAGAGAAATTGGCCTTGATTGTTGATTTTTCTTTTTGGGGTCACAATATAATATGACTATCAAGAAATGTATATTATGGCAATCATAGAAACTTTCGTGTCATCGGTCAGCTTTCAAATGTTTCGTCCACGACCGGTTCAAGAGTGAGTGCGAAGGTCAAACATAACACCTCGCAACCATCTCCGCTTCTGGATGGGGCCTATGCTATTATAAGTCATTGTTTTGACTTGTCTCGACGCGCAATCTCCATTGTTCCCACACGTGTTATCAAAGATAGTGTTTAGAAATAATGAGTCACTTCCATTCAATTCACTGCGGAACCTATCTCAGTTATTGCAGACGAAAACCTTTTTAATATTTTTGTCAGCAGATTAATCTGTTGACAAAAATATGTTTCTAACAATATGGTTATTTCCGCACGGGAAAATAATGGTTCTCCTAGATGGCCGTCTATATTCTAGTACCTAATATAAAAAAAAAAAAATTTTGGAATTTCTTAAAAAGGTAAGTACCTACCGAATAATATTTGACTAATAAAAAGACTGAAAACTAAAATTGTGCTCAAAACACAAAAATCTAATTCATCATAACCTACTAATTGACAAACTCCATAATATGCCATTGATTTATTAAATAGAGTACGTACCGTTACTTGACATAATTTCTTCATCGTGTGCCATCCTTTAGTGTGTCATTGAGGAGTTCATTCGTATTCCTTTATGCGTATCAATCAACTGTACTACATAGAGACCTCGAGTCTTGACTCATTCTTCAAGACACAATGTCCGTAAGCACATCTTATTGTGCCCGTCTGATGTCTACAATTGATAAATGGACACTCTCGCTTCCTCCTTCGTTGAAATTGTACGCCGATGAGATTTACTCTCATTGTTAACATTGAGTGTTGATTCAATGATAATGGTGTTTACCGGCCTCACTTTACCTTTCTTAGACAAGGCAAATATTTTTTTTATATACAAATGATTTTTTGGTATATTTGAAGGAACAATAAAAAAATCCTTTTCATGGATTTTTAATTCATGAAACTAATTTTGTCCCATCACTAGCTTGTGTAAGTATTTAAGACACAGTCACATCTAATGTGTTAAATACAAGGCCACAAATGCCCTCAAAAGTCAAATGTCACCCCCAAACTCTATTGTTTAACATTGTATTGTCTCATTACCAACACCGTCGACGCGATGCGTTATGTTAAAATATTATGACATCTATAGCAATCTTTCTGGAACATCAAAACGGTTTTATGATAAAAACATGATTTTATACAAACAAGATAACTTCAATCAGTGCGATATCATAATCCTTATTTCCTTTGAGTTAATTATAGATTTAATCAAACAAATGCACGATATTATTATAACGAGTGTTTGCTTTTAGAAATGGGACCGTGAAATAAAGCATTTTACCATAAGAGCGTGTGTAGAAATAACAAAAAGAAACGCGGAACCGTTATGGCCTCGACTGAATATGTAGAATCTTTGCTTTGACCGTGGCTTCGCTCGGCGTACCGTTACTGCGCCTGACCATTCGTTTTGTATTGTTCTTGTGTAGTGTATTCATGTGACGTATTGGACGATGTTATTGGGTAAGTGCACGACCATTAATTTTGATATAATATTTACTTACTACACTGTTTGAAAATATTAAGGTTTGCTGCTTCATTGCAAGGGTTATGTTGCTTATCGCTTAATTTTATTTCATGGTTTATCAGTGTCCGTAAAACTATGGCACTCTCCCTCGGTTTACAATGTTTTAAACTATTACAATCTTTTTTCACCATGTGCAGTGTGAACCAGACAATAGTGTTTAAAATTAACATAGAAAGAACGGATTTTAAAAAGTAGCTACCTGTTTGTTAGGTTCTGAACATGAAACCTAGTGCACCTGCATGCTAAAGTAGATACAAAAGGGATATGAATACCACATAATATGTGATAGTTAAATGCAGCCATCAAATCACAATGCAGTCGTAGCTGTTTCAGTGTTTCAATTTTTGATAGTATATAAAATAAACTATATTTTCGTGTAGAATTAAGCACTCTATAGAAATGTTTAAAAATGCTTGATAAATATACTAACAAAGTTCTTTCGAGCTGATTAAAATTTTGAAATAAACTTCACGAATACTAACGTAGACTTTACGAATGATAAGGCAATCTGCTGTTGTTATTGAATTTTGTTTTTAATATGTGTACCTACGAACAGAAATGTTTCGGTGTGCCTTTACTATGCCGAACACGAAACAAGCATTGAATGAAATCATTTGCATAGTGCGAACGTGTTTGCGAGCACGTCACAAACATGTCAACACAATAGTTTTCGGTTACTGATTGAAATTAGTTTTATGTATTTAACTAGCTGTTTTTATGTATTAAATTAAGGTAATATTCTACTACGTGTACCAGGCAAAGCTGACTTTAAAATATCGCTTATTTAATGAGCCCGCATATCTAGTTAACATATTCGTGCGTGTATATCTAAATGTAGGTACCTATATTCCAAGAAGGTTAACAGTGGGAAAACATTTTCTTCATATTTACACAAAATCGAGTGTAAAGCAAAAGTATGTAAAGTAGGCGACTAACATATTTACAAACAAAATACGGTGGTGATTCGTATAAAATAACATTAAGTCCTCTTGAGGATCTAAAAGGTTCTTTTCGGTATACAAACCTAAACTCCTAAGCTGAATATCGGTAAACAAAACTGCTTTTCGACAAACTATCATAGTGGGCAATAATCATTTGAAATTTAAATGTGTAAAGTAAATTCTCGACGACCTAACCTATGTGGGTTTTGACCTACAAAGGCTTATGAATATTTTGTCAGTGTAATCTCCGCTGTTGCTAGGTGTTTTACGATTTATACTTTTTCTTTTGGCTTGTGCGGAAAATTCTCATCTTAAATCGAATGTAGGTACGCTTCCGTAACTACAGCTTCTGAAAAGATGTGTAGATAACCCAACCATTATCGACCTATTTCTATCCTTCCTTTCCTCTCTAAAGTGGTAGAAGCTTGCGTGCATAAGCAAATGTCACATTTTGTTCACCACAACAACCTCTTAGATCCCTTGCAATCGGGGTTCAGACCTGGGCATAGCACAGTTTCTGCACTCCTTAAGGTGACTGGCGATATTAAATCAGGCATGGAGGACAACAAAGTCACTATCTTGGTTTTGATTGACTTCTCAAATGCTTTTAATACCGTCAGTCATGATATCCTCCTTGCTGTCCTCTCCCATCTTAGGATCTCTCAGGATGCGCTGGCTTGGTTCTCATCCTACCTTCAGGAACGTCAACAGTCGGTTCATGTCGGTGAGTCTTCTTCGGCATGGACCAAACTGGAATCTGGCGTTCCACAAGGCGGTATTCTTTCTCCTCTTCTGTTTTCTGTTTTTATTAACCTGATCACTAACAACCTTCAATGTGCGTATCATCTTTATGCCGACGACCTACAGCTATATACACAAGTAGGTGTGAATAACATAGCTAGTGGAATCCATATCATTAACCAGGATTTAATTAATATTCAAACATGGTCCGGTAAGTTTGGTGTCTCCGTAAATCCTGCTAAGTGCCAAGCAATAGTTATTGGAAGTCACCGAAACATGTCAAAGGTAGGCGGCATGGCTGTCCCACCCATCATATTTGATGGCATAGTAATTCCTACTGAGTCCTGTGTCAAAGAACTTGGGTTATACATCAACCACACTCTCAGTTGGCAAAATCAAGTCGCAAGTGTGGGTCAGAGAGTCACCGGTGTACTGCGCGCGCTGTATCGGCTCAAGAATTTTCTCCCTTCGCATACTAAGGCAATGCTTGTACAGACCCTAATTCTCCCTATAATCGACTATGGTGATGTGTGCTATTTTGACCTGAATGCAGACTTGCTCAATAAATTAGACAGACTTCTTAATAACTGCATTCGATTCATTTTTAACTTGCGAAAATACGACCACGTATCTGGTTACCGATCGCTGTTAAATTGGTTACCAATTCGGCAGCGTCGGTCTATTCGGGCCTTGACAACTCTTTATTCTTTGCTTGACTCTCCTAATTCTCCTTCTTACTTAACTTCTAATTTTCAGTACCTTTCCGCTAACCACAACAAAACTCTTCGATCTTCCCATAATCGTCTCTTACAATGTCCTTCTCACCGCTCTGATTTTGTTCATTCAACCTTCTTTGTGCAGTCCATTCTTCTGTGGAATGCCCTCCCTATAGAAATCAGGATGGCTAACAGTCGGTACTCTTTTAAAAAGAAAGTCCGAGCACATTTTCTTAAGTGAACGATGGCAGAATCACTTCAATTTTCATTTATTTTGTAAGTTTATGTAAGTATATTATAACGATGTATGTATTGTATTATTGTATGTATGTATGACATAATAGTAAGTATGTTTATGTATAATATATTTTGTTAATAGGTATTTTAGTCTACACGTTTATACTTAGTGCATCTACCACTTTTCGACTCTGCATCACCCTAAGGTTGACTGGTAGAAAATGCCTAATGGCATTAAGTCCGCCTTTATACAAATGTGTATATGAAGTATAAATAAATAAATAAATAAATAAATAAATACCCCTTTTAGCTTTATTAGGTCAAGTACTACAAAATTAAATTTTCTACTTGTGACTTTATATAGATGTTAGATGAAAAAAATACATCCATTGCTTTATACTTACATCATTTTGGATATGATGTCTATAATAATGCAATAGTAACCTTACTCTATAATATTCTAAGAGCAGAACTTAGGGTCCCTAAGTTAAAGAAACGCAAAACCTTCAACATAATGATTTTCGAAAAAAATATATAATGAAATATTTTCATTATCTATAACTAGTAGTAGGAAGTTGAGACGTTGAAGAACGTACATATTTCTTCTTGCAATATTCTATGAAGACGTTGAAATACCTGAAGCATACCTAACAAGGTACCGTGAACGATCCGATCTTCACTACGAAGACAGTACAACTTCAGGAACTGATTAGTGCTCTAGTTGGTGAAGGATATTTGATGCAAGTATTTTAATTAGTTTATGAGTGCAACAAATAAAATGGAAGCTATTCTCGGCTCCAAGAACTTGCTTCCGAATACCTAACGAAGGATTTTAGCAAACAAGTAGTTCTTTAAAAATATTTTATACTGTAATTCTACTTAATTGTACCTACCAATTAAAATTTTGTAAACCCGTAATTCATTATTAGTGAAGTTAAACGAACAGCTGTGTAGGATCAAGTGTTTATTATACATATACCTACAAGTAGGAAACTGTATGAAACACTCAATGCCACAATTCTGTAAGATATTGTTAAATTTGTTTTTATTAATTATTCACTTGTATTAACAGTTAATTTTACAGGAGTGATGTCATTATCTATTTTATACGTAGGTATATTGTTGTGGAAAATGAAACTTTCTTAGCTTGTCACTTGTTGTTGTCTTGTACTATTTAAATGACAAATAAATTAGTTCTTTCTTAGCAGGTCAGGTCACTGCGTTTTTCAACTTCTTAATGTATTGTTTTGGTACAAAATTGTAATATAGAGCCAGTTGAGTGAACCCAAATTACAATACCTAATTAATTTACGCACTGTTTCAATGCTCTGTTAGGCAAAATGGTTTAATTACTACATCGTACTCGTAGTTAACACACAGCCTACTTCAAGAGACTATTCAGATAGTATTTACACCGACATTGATTGATAATGATACACACTTGGATTTATTGTTTTAATTGCTAATCATGTTATGGATTACACTGGGTAGGTAATTACAGTACACTCGGTAAGGCACCGCGGAAAGTGTCTGGTTTCATGACGACTGGTTAGTTTTGGACGTAACGTAGATATCATACTAAATATTAAAACATACCTAATTTGTTTGAACGTTAGAAGAATGCTAAATTTAGAGGATACATAACAGGCTTTTTATACGAGAATAATTTTGACGTTGTTAATGATCATTTGTTGATTTTATTACATTTTAGTCTTTTAGTTTTAATAATAATAAATCTTCAAGCACATGACTGCGTCGTACTCTACGCTGCATAATAATTAACATCTACGAGTACAATCGACTTGATCAGTAATAACGCTTCAAAGAAGACGTAGGTACCATAAAACTCGAAATGATCGACCATTCTTTTTATTCGTTATACCTAATAGATATCTTTAATATCTTCTTAAGTACCATATACAGTGCTTTAGTCAATGGCGATTGGTTGGTTGGATTTGGTAAAGTAAATAATGGCTGTGTAATATAATGATATCTGTGTATGGTAATTATTTGATCCCTATACCTACCTAAGTCCAGCATCCATCAGTAGTACAAGATCCTGAGTAAACATACTCATTAGCTAACAATTGATTGCATACAGATAGAGCGTGATTACGTGTATTGAATGAATAGTGCGGTAGCAAATAACATAATTATATAGCCATTTAGCAAGCCGTACGCATGCGTAAGCTGCTCTGTTATGGTCTCGTTTTGATTGATTTAGAATTGTCAGAGAAGCAACAAACAGATAAGTTTGTGCATTGTAATAATAGTTCTACGATATACTTTATTACCTATCACATACACACTACTGCGTTAGGACTTAGCGAGTTTTTACACCAAGTTTCGACTCATTATAGGTCCCAAGTAGGTGAGAGACTATTTACATCCATTGACTCCATACTATTTTTTAAATTTACATTTTTGTGGGACAAAGCTTAATGAACTCGTGTTTAAATGAAGGCGTGTACAATATTACTTAATATATATAACGTGTACATGTAACACCGAATCGTGTGCCTAGAGCGTTTGCCAAGGCCGCTGCCATTGACCGTCGCTCGCCTAGTCTTGTTACTCTCATTAATATACATTTTATACAGTACATTGTAATATTATGTAAACCGGTTTAGAAATGTGTGCCGGATAATTTCAGCTATCTTTTGTGTTAACGAAATCTCTTTTAGTATTTTGGTAAATGTGGGACATTTTGTGAATTAGTATTAAGATTTATGGTAAAAACACTTACGTTAATATATGGTGAGGTCGTGTAGGTTGATTAGGAATGTTGCTTCTTTTTCTATTAGTTAAAAATGGTGCCATACTGTTTTGACCTACTGATTCTAGTTATAGCATTTTATTACATACAAATATTTAGAACGGAAATGAAATAAAGTTAAGTATTTATTTTAAGACAAAACTGAAATAGAAAAATGGAAGAGTTAAAATAATACTTATGATGGTAAAAGCGTTGAAACACCTTTACAGTTTGCACAGTTCATACCCGACCTTAAACACGCAGCGGATGTTTTTTACGGGTATTTTTAGATAATTATTTTAACCACAAATCGGTACGAAGTAACTAATGATATGCGCGAGATAAACATAATTATACCTAGTATACTTCTATGCATAATTTTTTATTTCTATATTTGTTTAACACAGGTTATTGTGTATATAATTTTAATGCCTAAATCGTTTGAAAAAATAAAATTAAAAGTCTTGTTTATGCCACAGAGATAAAAAAAATGTAAAATATTGTTGTAACATACATAATTCAATTTTACTAAATGAAATGCATTGCTGGCAATGGAAGAACATCGTCGAAAAAAGGCCATAAATTAAGATACATTATCTTAAAAAAATAATGGATGTACCTATCTAATTTGATGTAACGGATATTCCAATAATAAATTCCAAATTAAATTAAACTAAAAACTAATGTGGCTGTGGCAAAAATGGCTGATGAATAAATGAATTTATTTTAAGCTCACATCGAACACCATATTGGGAAACCTGTTAAATATACCTTGCCTTACCGTTACGTGCGTCGTCAACGGAGGCATCTCGTATAATGTTCGCTTTATTGGATTAGGTGGCTCGGCCATTGACATAGGCTGTGTTCGGATGAGTTCCGCTACGTCTATCAACCTTAAGTTTTTTAACCTTGTTACTTTTGTTTTCTTAATCAATTTCCATGTGTTGTCGAAGTTGATTTTTTTGTTTTAGATACAAAGGTTATGCAAAGTGGTTGTTAAATATATAAATCCTTAGTTTTGTGAAATAATTGACTGCTAAAGTACGTTAACGTGCACACGTGCTATATTTTGCAGAGGTGGTTCGAGTTAAGATGAATATTGCGGAAGTTTTAAATAGCCGTTATTTTGTGTATTGTGTTGTAGTTTTAGGTAAGCAAATACAATACTCATTTATTCATATTTTGCGTGATAAATGTCATATTATTATAATGCCTTACTAAGTTACTAGTCTTCAAGGATGGGTTTACAGTTTACATCATTACTTTACGACCTTGAGCCCGATGCTATGCCTTAACTGGCTTCCATTCCATACGCTATTATGTATGAAACATGACTTCATCATTTTATCTGTTTTTAATACGATTGCACTTGTAGATTTAGTTTTGCAATCATATCCAATTGAGTATTCGCAACAACAGCTCGGGATGTTTTCATTGACGTTGAATTATGATGAATGCATTCATTGTGTACCGTGTGCACTTATTATTACGCCCGACCTTTTGTTCGGGGGAAATTATCGCGTTGCGTAATATCCATTGTAGTGTTTGTGGGCGCCGATTATAACTGTTTCCGATTCTTCATATTTGCGGCGAAATATGATTGTGCCATTATCGAAATGATCGTGCCATTAATCCGTATATTATGCAATTTGTTTCCCGGAAGATTTCTATTATTATGGTATCTTAAATAACCATCTGAACCTCTCCAAGCTCTTTACATAGGTAACTCATTTGCCCTACAGGAAACTCTTACTCAATGAAAATAGGTCCATGTGGTGTTTGCCAATTTTAGCCTTTTGGACTTTAAATCTTATTCCATTTAAATAAAGTTTGTTTTTTTTCTTGGTTATATTTTTCGATTTTATGGCTGCTGGCGTTTTTCTTACTTCGTTGAGGGATCTGTTTTAGGGCTGTACAGTGTACTATTTTAAGTATAACTTAGAAATGTTCAAATATAAAGTTCCCAGCTTTAATCATACTGATAAGCGTAGAAACAGGTAAGAGCTTAACTGACGCACACTCACATTAGTCACAAGCCCACATAAATCAACATCTAACGACATTTTCATGTAACTGTCACTTGTGTGAAATAGCAGTGTATAAATTATATCCGACTTATTTCCTTAATTATATGGAGAATAAATTATACGTACATAAGTTAACATTCAACTTGAATGATCACTGAATGTTGATGAACACATAACTTGGCCCTACAGAATCAGAAGCAAGTATAAGTAGAAAAAAAAGAAAATATACTTTTTTGATTTAAGAATAACTTTCAAAGCACTCAATATGGTGTCAGTTAAAATAAATTCAAACCTCCTCAATATTATAACGCCTCAAAGTGAATCATAATAAGGTAATTTTACTCGAATTAGCAAGAAATTTCGGCTGAACTACTTTTTACAATAAGACTTAAACTTTACTTAAGCAAAATGCTTGGGCTTCCATTGAATCTATTTTAGGAAAAGTGTAGAACTTTTTTAAAAAGAAAAGTTTTTGATTGATTTACTAAATGTATTTTTCGCATTCAAGGGAAGTATAAATTGTTACGATAAAACTACCTAACTACTCGTATTTATTCTAAACATGGTTTTAGCCTTCCGGTAGTTATGGGCTACAGTCGGGACAAACATCTGTGGATCGTAAAAAAAATTGTGTGCGAGAATCGAATTCGGAACCATCAGCACAGCAGTCAAATCGCTTAGCCACTGCGCCAATTGGGTCGTCGGAGATGATTTTATGCGTCATTGTCACGTGTTGACAAAATTGAATGAGGAAATTTTATCTTTAGTTAGAGTTGGTAAATTATATAAATGTTGGTTGTTTTGTATATTTAGGCCGAAAATAGGTTAGGCCCCGCGGCGTTGTTATAATTACACTGCGTTACAAATTTTCAAAAAAATTGAGTACCCGCTTTGAAATGTCATGATTTTTTATTTATACGTATCGTTTAATAAACATATATACAAATTTTCTTTCCATCACGTCTCATTTTTATCCCGCAAGAAAATGCTATTTTATATTAGAAATTAAACCGTCAAAACATATTTTAAAGAAATCTTATATAATCAACCAATTTTTTTTACATTAATTAAGCCTCATTTAATCATTTAAGTAAAAAAGTCAACAAAAATATTACCTATGAAATTTTTATAAAAAATATCGTGAAACTTTAACGTTTTCTTTTGTGTTTCGAATGATCTTCTCGTTTTAAACACCAACAGTAATCACCTAGCATAGTTTTGTCCCAACGGCCTTAAAATCGTTCTTCAAGCTTCTTTACATCTTGGTGAAACCTCTCACCCTGCTCATCACTAACCGCACCAAGATTAGATGACAAAAAAAGAAAAATGAGAATGAAGATAGTGAATTTTTAATGACATTCTGCAACCCAACTTTTCGTATGCTTTTAACATGTCGTTTACTAGCTGTACCGCATTTTCGGCTCTGTGGTTCCCTAAAAACCCTTTTATAACTGCTTTCAGTGACAACCAGGCATCAAGTTCCGTATTAGTAAGCTTTTGTCAAATTTTAGGTCGTTTATCAAAGTACGTATTTGTGGTCCTACAAATATTCCTTCTTTGAGTTTGGCGTCACTTAACTTTGAAAATACTGTCTTCAAATATAAAAACCCATCTCCCTCTTCATTCATGGCCTTCACATTTTTTTTTATCAAACCAAGTTTTATGTGGAGTGGTGGTAAAATAACATTTTTAGGATCTATCAATGGTACATGTTTCACATTAGATTTTCCGCATACAAACTCTGACCTTTCTGGCCATACATACAAAGAAAACAACAGTATTTAGTAAATCCGCCCTGTAATCTGAGCAAAATAGCTATAACTTTGAGATCAGCGCATACTTTCCAGCTGTAGTCTTGTGTATTTTATTAAATTTAATATTGATTTCACGTTCTCATATGTTTCTTTTAAAACAGTTGAATATGCTACTGGTACTGACGCATACTTGTTGCCATTGTGATTGTTGACTTGTTTTTGAACCATCAATAAATAAGCGCCAAAATAAAAAAGTACAATACATCAAAAACGGTAACGGTCTTTTACGCCTAAAGTTAGGGGTAGGGAAAATAATAATTGACATGTACCTCGAAAACTAGACGTGATGGATACCACATATGTTTGGAACATTTAATCTATGACTCATTACCTATTCATTCCAGCTAACAGTTAAGAGGGTACCAAAATCGTGTAACGCAGTGTTATCTTTTTCTTGTACCTACTTAATGTACCCTGTTTTTTCCTCAGAAAGGAACAATCAGATAGAGTTACAGAGTAACGTAATATCCTTGGTTTAATTCCATAATGTCCAATTGTGTAGCATCCAACACAGTTTATACTTATAGCAATTGTACCTACTTATAACCAAATATAAATTACATTACGTAATTAACATTTATATTATCATTATAGGTTCTTTAGGTTTAATTAGTAAAAGTATTAGACATCCTTTAAGACAGCAATGCTTTGAAGAAGTAATATCCTAATAAGTTATTTACCCATCTTATCTATGAATATTAATGCCAAAATCATGTATAGAAAGTACCTACGCCAAGTGACCGAATATTCATAAATCTCGCTCTAATAGAATGGATCTTTCCCCGCCCGTTCGGAAAGTGAATCCCCGCATATCGGTTGCTATCTGTAACCTTCGGCTCGGTTCGTGTCCGTTAGCTCGGTCTGTCGTGCGATCATCCGTGCTGATTTACTCGTGCCGTCTCTATCCGTACATTACTCTGTGGGTACAGGTGGACACATAATATATGACTCGATTTATTTCATTCTATTACTTTTCTATTGTAATTTTCTCCAATTTTTGTAATGTATTTTTATGCGATCTCTTGAAACGTCATAGTTTAATAAATATAAATGTTTAATAATAACTGGAAACCGTTGAAAGTATGATAGGAATATATTATTAAAGTTATCGAAGTGTTTTAATTAATTAAAACCGAATCTCGTTCACAGGTAGGTACGTAGACGTACCTTATTAAAGTGAGTAATAAATTTTAATTATGTCAGATAAGTTAGTTACTTAGTAAGTGAAACACTGACTAAGAATTCAAGAGGTTATAATATATAATTATATCTTAGTAAAACTAATATCTCAGTAACCTTTATGTATATATTTTTACGTCAAAATGTTATAATAGATAATGTTGTGTGAATTTAATTAGTTTATTCATTTATAATTATTTAAGATACATCGGAATTATTATAATTTAAACTACTATAATTTCGAGTAGGTAGGTACCTTAACCTGTAATTAAAAGTGAAAAAGAGCCGAACTCTAGCCTACTACTGAAAACCGCTCAAATTGCAGCAGTCATTACTGTAACGTAATTAATAATATGTCTAAACACTTTCGTCATCGTTTGTACTTTCCATGACATTAAGCCGGGGACACAAACGCGCGGCCGACCGCTTAGCGAAAGCATCGTCACTTTCACCGCTGCCTACGACCTTTGACAGCAGGGGGTTCGTCTGGTTCCGAATCGTTTGGTGTCACAGGCTAACGTGTGATCTATGCATTAGTGTTCACATAAATAACTAAATGGAAGGCTTATTAAATGGCGAAAGTCTTCAAGTTCAAGTTCTATAATTAACGTAAGAGGTCAAAAGTCAGACGTTTTTAACAGACAGCTTTGTGTTTCTAAAGCTGTACACTATACTTAAAATATACGAAACCTTTATTTACGTGTAGATTGAGAAGCGGTCGTCAAGGTTGACCGTTTGAATATTTTAAGAAAAATGTTTATATTATTAAAATAAGGATGAAATTTTTTGTAGCTGATCATACATCAACATCTTAAAAATAGATATGAAGTTCACCGTTAAGGCTCGAGTCTGCACGAAAATACAGTTGACCAAGATTATATACAAGTATACCTACTATAGGTAAGTGACCTAGTTTTTGGTTAAAGTTGGGGGTTGCTGGCTCTCTGCCTTATATTATAGATCGATGAGAATATATTATAAATAATGAATGTTAGCTGTAAAATATTATATTATATCATTTGGTCATGATATTAATCTAGAACGTGTATAACAAAGTTAAACTCACTTTTATACAGTTTTCATTCAATGTTTATATTGATTATTTTTCCGACCCAAATATCGACCAATAGAATTGCACCATTCGACGTCACGTGGTACAACCTACATGGTATTATACTGATAATATTTTTTTGAATATTTTTAGGTTGTACCACGTGACGTCGAATCGACGTCACGTGGTACAACCTACATGGTATTATACTGATAATTTTGAAGCTCTTGTGGTATTATAAGTGAATAAACAAAATGTGAATATTAGGTATATTTCTACTTTCTTTGTGTGGTGTACTTTGCTGAGAAATCAATAAAATTATTTTAACGGTACCTACTTCACAATATAAACCGGTAGTCAAAAATAGCTGTCTTTGATCTTGACCTAATTGTTCACCCTTTAAGTCGAGGGAACTTGGCCCGACTTAATGTAAAAAGTTTTTATGTATCTGTCGACCTGATCTAAAATTATGTCAGTAGGACTGAAAAATGAAAACAAAATGATTGTTACATCAGAATTAATTGCTTACTAGACGTTAAATGTCAACCTATACCAATTAATTCGACGAAGGTTTGTCACAAAAATTGTGTAATTATTGAACACACTGTTTAATGTATCATGAATAGCTTATGTTATGTAACCAGTTTTGTCATAGCGTGTGACTTTACGAAGATACTCTCATCGGTCTGTTGAAATATACCACTATTTACACGCATAAATCGGATACTGTGAATTTGGATTCAGCATGTTTCACGGATGAAGAAACTTGTTGTAAACTTGGTTGTAAACGAACACTGTCCGGTTTCTTCAAGCAGAACAGACATATCAATGGATCTAGAAAACAAAGGATGAAGATGATGGATAAATTCAGTAAATTCAAGAGAATGTTATTTTTTATTCTTTAAAAAAACAACATGTTACATGTTGTTTTTTCGAAATTTATATTGCACCGCTACCACGATTGAAAATGAAAATGTTAATGGGCCATCTAATAAATTCGAAGCTCGATTTTAATAACATTTTTTTCTTAGTATATATTTTAGTTAGTTAATAGTTACAAACTGTAGATAAAAGATAAAAATCTAAACTTTAAAAATATATATTGCCTGAAAACAAGAGAAAATAATTACCTACTTATTTACCCAAACACACATACAAACCCAGTTGTTCGTCAAATTTTATTTTCTCATACATAGACTGGGTTTATGATATTCATTATTAAAGAACCAAAATTATTCACATATTTTACTGTAGCCCATGAATAATTTCAACACGATGTGTGGTGCGTGAACTAACCCTTTATAGATTGTATCGCGACCCGCCGGAAACGAGCATTCCTGTACAACAGTACGACTGTAGATTTCAATTTATACAATACGGTTTTCATAGAATGTCGCGGAAAATTGCTTTTTGCGGGAATACCAACACCTTTGATATCGATTTATTAATTACTTACCAAGTATCGCTGTGTATTCTGTAAAGCTTTACGTTGAAGAAGTTGAAGAGAAAGGTGATTTCCGTTATCGAGTGTATACTCACCCGCCACTCATCATCATCGAGACTATTTTGCTGTTAATCAGGCTAAAACAGTTATTACAGACGGCTTTTTTAAAATCCGTTTATATAAACCAAAATGTTCTAGTTGGTAGCAAAAAATACTTCAGCAATATTCAAACGTTACAACTGTCGTCAGTCATCTCTTGGCGTCTTCATTTTTGAGGTTTCCGTGTGAGTTCCTTTATCCTGCATGTAGGTACATATATTCACAATGTGTCTTTGTTTCAGGTAGGCACTCTCGTTCCTAATTACACACGTTACGCGCCCGTAGTGACGCACCTCACACAGGTAAGTTGCCACGTTCATTTGGAAGTTCCTCTAACTTTATTATTTACGCTAAAAGGAAGGGTTACGTGTTCTGTGTCTATGTATGTGTTTTACAACGAGGCAATAACTATGTGGCGTACCGACGTGGTTGCTGCTTTCTATGTGATGCTTAATTGAATTTAGTACCTATTTGTATTACCTTAAAATAATAAATAGTTATTTCTACACTAACTTAATACATTTTAAAACCAGTTGTTACTCTGTTGGGTTTTTAATGTCATGTGCACTTTCTTACTAAATTATATGACACATGCTTGCATTCAGAAGAGACTGGTCCACCTTAACACACTACCGAATAAAGTGGAAGAATGAAAGGGAGGCCTTTGCCCTGCAGTGGGACGACACTGGCTGTTAAAAAAAAATGTTTCCAACAAATAGTAGGTGCACTTAAGATAACCAGATAATACAGTAGATAATGGGCTGATATAACTTTTAAATTGTAATTAATTTCTCATTCATAATGTAAGTAGGTACCTATAACATGGGACGGCAGAAAAGGGGTTGTGCGAAGTTATTATAACAGTAAATTTATTTGTCACCATAAATAAACCGCGTCTGTTGTTCACTTGCCAAACAAATTAATATCGAGTGTAAAGCCGTGAGCTACTAGGCAAGCGATGAATGTTATAAATTCTAGGAAAATGCCGCACACCGTGCCATAGAACACAACACGCTTGAAAATGAAATATTATTTTAATTTAATGATATATTTCTAGAACTTTCCTCTTACAATTTACATTCAGCGAAGTTAGTTCAGAGTTAAGTTGTGACACGCTAAATAGTGTTCGCAGAAGATCTTTACCTAAAGTAAATGTTAAACGAGAAATAGAAGTGTTTTGGTTTCGACTATGTTGTGCGGCCATCGTTAATATTGTGTGAACTAGAAACTAGGAACTTAATTAATATTTTTTCTTACCACCTACAATCCTGTAGTCTTCTGTGTGTGCTATCTCCATTGTTTTGTGGAGATTTGTGACTCAACTAGGTGTAAACCTCCATTTAAGTCTAAAGAAGTAATGTATGAACTGAATGACATAAGATGTTATTCAACCAATAGTTTCCTTCTATAGATTTATTATAGGGATCCCTTAAAGTCTCTTCTAATAGCCCATTTATAATCATACTAGCTGCGCCCCGCGGTGTAACCCGCTGCATGTTTTCAGGATAGAAAGTAGCCTATGTGTTTATCCAGGGTGTCAGCTACCTCCATATGAAAATCGGTCTAGCCGTTTGAGCGTAAAGAGGTAACAAACGTACAAACACACTCACAAACTTTCGCCTTTATAATATTAGTGCGAATATCGCAAAACGTTTTACCATATTGTGTTTTGCAGTCTACACTTATGCAGTCCATATCCTTATGGTGGTAATAACGAATTAATAGTATTAATATCATCGCTCATTATCGCATCATACGCCGATTTGGCCACAATGTCACAACCATTACTACGAAAATTGTAATAGCTGCGGTGACATTAAACGTTATTAATTATTTTAATATCAGTGCTACCATTTCTGATTGCGATATCAACATGAGCAAATTCAATTTATAATTGTAATCAATGATGTATGTATCCGGACGTTTGATGCAGTGCAAACACATTATTTACGACTACGTGCCTATATTTTTGTTGGTGTCATTGAATTTAACTTTAATTTATTTACTTTATATTTACAATCCGATGATTGCAGTGGCTAAATAATTGTCGAATTAAAAGATGAAAGTCAAATCCTATGTTTCTTAGATATTTGTCCCGTGTCTGGGTGTTCCGAACGATATAGGAAAAAATCATTTAGGAAACTCCTTTAAAATCATAAATAGGATATTGAATACTATCCACAATTTTATTATTTCTGAAGAAATACTAGATTATGTTACACGAGATATTCGCATGTGTTCCGTCACATATCAACCTACTTCGAAAGTCAGCCGACGTTAAAAGTTTTCAAATCACGTTTCAAATTGGTATACTCGTGAGTAATGGGCTACTATCTATGCACTGTAGCGATCTTCAACCTAGAAATTACTGTATAGGCTGGGTCAATGCATCAACTGTAGGTAACTGTAATAAGTCTGATTTCTCCAAAGATGCTTATACTTTAAACTGTTAGGTTCTGTAAAGCTATCACGACCTGCCACACTCGTGCAGACTATTGCCTCAAGCTCTAGTAATTTGAATTTACGATATACGGTCGACAATTTGTGTGCTACCAAGAGTGCTATGTTTGCGTGTTAGTCTCATCAATATTCGCATCAAACTCACTGCTGGACATAAGCCACCTTGCTCCGTCCTATACTAGTCGTTCACGTGTAAGTTGCAAGGTTTTGATGTCTTTGCATTGTGCGGTACTTGTGAAACATGATATAAAAACAATCATAGGTAATACATGAACTGTTACTAAATTATATTTGAGAAATTCTGTCCGTTATGGGTAAATAACCTCAGAATTTAAAGTTTTCACTTTTCTACATGGTCGTGTAGTCACTGTAGACTAAATAGCGTACTTGAATAAATCTATAGAACGACAACAAAGATTCCGAGAGTATAATTATTTAATGTATAGTTTACGTAAATGTTTTCGGCGAAACTTTTGGTGCCGTAATTTGACGCGTGTAAGTTTCATATGACATGATCGTTTTTCCTTATGAGTTGCGAAGTTTGACGATATCAACACGAAGTTTGCTCAAGACGACGTTGCAGTTAAGTTGTGTTAAATTTCGTGTTACTTTGGCCACAAGATTTTACTCTAAGTGTTTGAGCCTTGATTAAATTTAGCAGACACTACCCTTTCAAATGATTTACAATGCAGCAAATAATTGATATCCTATACATTTATTTACCATTCTATTTTTGAAAATAATCATGTAACTACCATATAATTGTTATTCAAAATATGTATGATAAATGTCTCTACAGTAAAAAAGGCAACTGGTAAAGGTTCCAAAAGAATTATTTGTGAAGTTGCCACACTAAACAATAAAGATACGGCGATATTCAATGACGCAGGACAAATCACTTAACCCTTTTTTATTGATGGAGAAACCTTCCACATTGCAGTTCTGAAAGCGCTCACAAGGGAAGACTGATTCTCTTAAGCTACCAGTGCGGCAGCTATAAAATAAAACGTTGAAAGATATACTCGTGAAAGAAATAGGCTTTATTACATATAAACTGCGACTCACCCTGTAACAAGATCTTGTCGTCTTTTTATGATGCTCAAGACGGCAAAAGTCGTGAACGAAAGCTTTTTTATTAAAGATTAACATGACCTAAAAGAGTTATGTTTTATAGTTACCTAATATTTTTTATTTTATGGATATGTAATAAAGTTTCTATGGAAATTCTTAACCTTCATAAAAAACAGCCAAGTTATGCGGGTCGTGCTATTAGTATAATTTTGTTGGGTAAGGTTCTAAGACTCGGTAGTTCATTCATATAGATATGTTAAGGTATATTTAGATGTAAGTTGGTTTAGCTACATGTATATTTTATCCCAAATGAGCTTGATCATAGTAAAATAATATAGACCTTAATCTGAACTAAGGAAAAAAGGATCAGATTAAAATAACAACAAGTAATATTATCTGGACTCCTTTGCGGGAAAGACATGGCCGGAAATGGCACTGAATAGAGATTTGTGGGGAAAAAAGGGGAGGCTTTTGTCCAGCTGTGGCACACATTACAGAAAAATTACAAAAAAAAGAATATTTTGGTTTGTAGACTTGCCATTAGATATGATGCAATATTATGTCACTTGAACTAGAAACCAACGCAACAGGATCCAAAAATATAGTCCAGCTAGAACAATCACTTAATGTTGCTACAACAAAATGATTAATATTCCAAGATCACGCTTCACAATATCCCATTTGAACGACTCAATAACAGGCGAAACTAATCACGTGCTTACATAAACTGCTAAGTCAGTAATGTAATCACAATATCCAATACATTAATATCTCATTCAAGTACACGGATCGTGGGCGACGGTCACGGTAGCTGCTCGAACGCCACTTGATACTTCCCTAGTTCGTTGTATGGTCATTGTGTTCGGCTACCTTTACCACTACTGTTTAGGGGGAGCTCTTGTTAAGCGAGCAGAAGAATGTTCTGCGTCATGCTACCGTTAGAAAAGTGTAATTTCAATGTTCGGGGTCATCTCAGTAACTACGAACTTCTTATAATGTTATATTTTGAATAGATATGTTTTTATAAATTCTTTAATTAATTGTTTTTATTTTGTTTTAGAATTAAGTTGTAAATAGTTATTATATAGTCATTCTTTAATGTCACTGATAGTAAGCTATTTTAGGTTTTGTATTTTTTTGAACATGCTGTATCGGGTTCAAATTGGATATTTTACCTAATTATTTTGTAACATGATCATTTTTATTCAGAAAAATATTAAACCTCAATATCAAGTAAATATGATTCAAATTAGAAAAATTATGGAGGATCTATAATTTTGATTTCGTGCTTACATCGTGTGAAGCAATATCATATGCATAACATAATAATGTTTATGTAAATTTGTTACTGTATCGTGTGTGTATGGTAATAACTTGCTTATTACGCATTAATCATATGTTTTAATTCATTCATAATAATCTTCATAATATTTTGGTTTATAAAAACAAGAAAGTTCGAAACAATATTAGTTTACTCAGCGCTTTGTCGTACTTAATTTTATTAGACAGCATAACTAAAAACTATTAACGATTATTACTAATGTTAATGTCGTTATGTAATTCAAAATCAATTTGCTTCTAACTGTATTCAATTCTCTATCTACAAAGCGATTTGTAACAGTTTTATGTCAGAAATTAAATGTAAAAGTTGTTTTATCATTTAGTAAGACTGTGCCTTTACTAAGTTGATGATGGTGCCTGCTCCACAATGTTATCGCCTGTCATCTTCGATTAATGACACCTTGCGTGCACGACTTTGATATTTGGTTTATTTTTTTAGCCATTAGCTTCTACATTTGTAAAAAGTTTGATTGATTGTATGTAGATATGCATGGAAATTGGAGTAATTGTAAACTGTACGAAATAATGGATATTGATTTACATTTACGTTTTTAATGTGCGTATTTTAGTTTTTAGGTTGTTAATTTGACATCAAATCCAAAGCCTGCCAAGCCTGGCTTGGTTTTAATTTTATATATTACAATTAGGTACAATCAGCAACATAAGTAGCTTAAAATGTTAAGAAATCTTATGTCAAAAAATTAAGATAAGAAGAAAATCAATTAAAGTTTATAATTAAAGTTTATTTAGTTATTGTTTCAAATTATAGAAAAGGCCAAATGATGATCTGAGAATATTTAAGACTTTTTCCTAATAAGATGTTTTTTTGAATAATGGTATATAATAAAAATATTCAGCTACTTATTATGCTGGCTGTACCACAATACAAATCCTGTTGTTATAAACTACGAAGTGGACATGACAACTATTGAACATTAGTTATCGTGAACTTTAGTCATGTTTATTGCATTATCACATAATACCTATATTATATAAAGCTCTCAAGACTCAAGACATCTTTTCTATATTTGCAAATAACTTGTGCTAATATAGATATAAGAAATCTTTACGCACACAGCTTTCTCTTCAATCAAAGCGAAGTTTGCATTAGGGATTTTATTTGAGCATCGAATAATGTACTCTCGGATGGTGATGGAGAAGTTCGATTTCATTCGGATCAGCGGTTTTAATTAAATAAAATTTAAAGCGTCCACTTAAAGATAGTAACTGCTTAATTCCAAATCATATTGGTATAGTTGTCCGTAAAACGGATGTTTGTAGGATGAACTAAGGTTACTATTCAATTTCATTACCTAAAACGACTTATAGACGAGAACGACTCCGGTATAGTCTCGATAAATGAAAATAGACTGAGCTATTCCATGGGGCCAATGATGAGTGGTAAAATTTAGGTGTATAGACCAGGGGTTTAAATGACCCCCTCATTTAAACCCCTGGTCTATACTCCTAAATTTTATAAAGGAGATCCTCTGCCTACTCCTTGTTACAAGCGTGATTATAACTAAGTATATTATAAACACGAATACCTATTGTTTTCACCGTGTTCAGATCCAATAAAAAATACACCTTGGGTTCTACAATCTGTTTCACTGTGTGTGAATCTCTATGACTTCATACGTGCAGATGTTCAAGAATCAAAAAAGTTTAGTCACGCATATTCTGCCTAATTGATCAGCAAGGTTATTTGTTTTTTTCAATGCCTTCTCATGAACTATCACTTTCACTTCTGGTCACGAATTTGTATGTTTTAGCCTAACAGATTTGTGCAAATTGATTTTGGTGTAACTTATGTTTTTCAGAACACTGTTAAAGCTTAGCACAATGCCAGTACGCAGTTCACCTTCGTCGGATCACTCGTTTATTATTCTGTGGTTACGATCATTTTAAATTAATTATTAATTTGTAACCTGAGCACGGCAGTTACTTCAATTTTATTTATTAATTCAACAGATTTATTATTTACACACTTCCAAAACAACAGCGAATTTTCATAATTAATGGCACATTGTAAAATTTGGTTCAAAAATAGAAACTCCCGAATTTGATATTGTTTCTTCTTGTTCGTTCATATTAATTTTGCCTCAAATTGCTTCACCCAATGGGAGAAATTGGAAATCTAATTAACTTTCAATCTGAGGCATTAAGCTCGAGTTTGTTTTGAAGTGCCGTTTGTCTCTGTGTGTGTATTTTAATTGGGAACATTTTGTACGCCAATACCGACTCGGTTTTCATTGCGATCAGGGGTAGATAATTAGAAAACAACAAGGGCAACGAATGTGAAGGTACGATATAAGATGAGTTGATTTTCAACTTGATTTTGTTTCAGATGCCATGTACCTATTTAGGAAGTTTGCAAAAATATAAGGTATTTTCTTTTACACGAAGTCCCATTTTTCATATCAGGTTGCAAAACCTTGATCCAGCTTTCTTGGTTTAGATAGGTTTCCACTATGTTTACTAAAGGCCGCACTAGGTAGTAAGTTGTAGGTTTGATACGATACGAATATTAGAGTAAGTACTTTCAATATTAATTTCACATTTTATTGCCAACCCTGGCAGTACAGAAATTCATTCACACTCCTGTTAACTTCCGAAAAGCAATAAAACCGTGGAAATCAGATTTACCTACCAATCTGTGTTTATTACGTACGTTGGACCATATGATCAAGGGTTCCGTAGTCATATTATATATCCGTTCACTGTTGAAAGTATCTAATGATCGTATTGTCGGTGTAGCTGTATGCTGTATTCAAACTTGTTTCTAAATTACTTATTTTATTTTGGGTTTTTTAGAAAAATGCTTCAAACATATAGACCGATAGGGGAACATGATGAAACTGAGAGGGTTCCTTGTTTGCCCACTGAACGCCTAATAAGCCATTCAAACCGCGGACGCTGCTGTTTGATTGAGCTAGTGCACGTGTGTTTGCGATACTAGTTTAGAATTCACTTTGTTCAGACACGGTGGCGGGTGACTAACAAGGAAACGAGAGCACAAGTCAAAGTTTAACGAACAAAATTTATCAGAACGGTAAAACATTTTTTTAGGAAATAAATCTAAAAGGCGTATTCGAAATGCATTTTTATATAACGATATATAATATTGGTGTTATGTAAAAGCAATAAATACAAAAATAAACGACAGTGGTTCTTTTTCTTCATCAATTTGGAATGGTAATCTTAATCTCTAAACAAGGTTTATTTTTATTTAATTGTTTACGTTGAAATTATTACGTTTACTTTCATGTCAATCTGTATGTAGCTATTTTATTGTGTGCAATAAAGAATTAAGAAATTGAGAATTGTTATTTAGTTACTTTCGAAATACATAGTTATAATTGATAGCAAGTACAATACAATAAGGGTTACCATTTCTGATACCCGTTCTAAGATTAATTTGTAACTGCCTTTATTGTCGATTACCGAATGATTACCAATACAACACGTCCTTCTGCTAGAGCTATTCTAAATTCTAATCAGGGCAGAAGTCGTTCATGCAAAATTAATTAATAAACATCGGTTTGTAGGCCTGCCAGCCTAGTGAAACAACAATGGTTTGTTAATAATAAATTTCATTGGAAATGTCACTTTAGAATTCAAACATTCAACTTGTATTCACCATTTTCCAAAAGCCTGTTCAATTGCTAATTGTACAAAATACTCCTTTCCCGTTATGACATTCCAATTTGGTATTAGCCGAATTTTTATTATGCGCAAATCCTTTGTCTGCTTTCAAAAAGCTTAAGGCAGATTACATGTAGAAACTTTTTGGTTTGATACAAAACGCATTGTACGCTTTGTATTTTTTTCACTGCAGTAATCATGCGAGTATATTCCTTCATTTTTATATTGTATTACCATTTGCACATATGTACGTAATGCATGTACTAACAATCATCATTATCATCAGCCGGAAGAAGTCCACTGTTAAATAAAAGCCTCCCACTTAGAACGCCACAATAAATGACAGATACTAACAATACTACCTAATATTCGGTAAAATATAATAATAGTTGTTTTTGTTGGAATGTGTAGATGTGCGAAGGCAGTGAAAGGATTTATGCAACTACTTGAGTAACAGTTACCAGACGCACATGAACTGTGCTAAGATGAACGTTTACATACTTTTTGCACTTGCTATGTAACTTTCTAAACAAACGTCCCAGTGATGACTCGTAATAACATGTAATACCTTCGTGTTTGAGAGTGATGGATTACTTGTGAACTTTGTTTCGCCTTTTTACTTGACTTTGGGGTTTGCTTATGAAAGCGGTTAGTGGTTAAAACACATGATTACAAAACTGTAAGCGTGACCAAAACATGCGTTGGATAAAGCCTGTATTAGACCAAGTAAATATTAGGAAGTTGATTCTTACATGTGTTAAAACAGTCTCCTTATTTTAATACGAAGCTAAATTGATTTCTTTTCCTCTTATTTCAAAGTCGTCTGTAAACTTCGTGCGCGAACTCAAACTTTGTTTTCTTTCCAATCTTCTCTATTTGTTACAGTTATCGTGTTGCAAGACATTTAGCTTTTATTTTCTCGCCCAGTTGGATTTCATATACAGTGCTTCGCAAAAGTTTTGTAGTCTTAGCAGAACTATTGGAAGTGCATTTTTCAACTAGCGATCTTTTCTTGGGCGGTCCGGCAAACCTTATTTTTAGCAAGTTTCTAGAAAATTTGGTAAAAGAATTAAGGTAATAGATATTATTGTATTTTCACCTGTAAACATATAAAACTCAATACAATTAGTGCATACATTTACATTTGTATCAGTATCTTGAGATGATGTTAATCAATTCTTGTCGACAACAAAAAGTACTATATAAAAGTAAAACCGCAAAAATCCGAGAAACAGATTTATATCACATTTTTATTCAAGTCGTTACGAAATGAGTGCAAGAATGACGTTTGCTGGATGAATCCGAATCGTGGGTAAACTTATTAAGATAGAATCGAGTTCTCACGTTCTGCATATCGCGACATCCTGCTTGAGATAGCTCACTGTAAAAAACTAATGAATTAAAGTGAATAGCGCGTTAAAAATCGCAAATTTGCAAACAATCTACTTGGAAATCTAATAATGTAACACTTTCACCTAAAGAAATATGTTTTAACTTTAATTCAATGAGTAATTGGATTATCGTCTATAACGCGTATTGAAATATAATCAACATAATTATCCGTAAAGCTATTTGAATGATTGTATAATGTAATTTTTGCATGTGTTTAGGAATTCTATCAATAATTCCCTCCACAGTTACGTGTTCTACTTCTTATTTGGTCTCAGAATATATTTTACTTATGAACAGATCAGCACGTTTGTTTCAGAGCTAGCCTCTCGTAAAAATAGAAATCTATGAATAGAATATCTCCGTGCATTGTGTTTTAGCACGTTTCAGTCACCATTCTCGGCATCTATGCGGCTTAGCAGACAGGCTACAGAAATAGGCCCGGTGAATTTAGTTCTGCTACGCTGTTGTTCCTCAATCGGATCAATACTGTTTACTTGTATTTAAATGAATTAAATATTTTCATCATTATCAAAAAATCGTTTTTAGTTTAGTTTTTTTAAGTGTGCTTTGAGAACAAGTTTCCTTTTTCCTAGAGTAGATATTCTGTGTTGTAAATAAACGGTCTCAAACCTGCTACTTCTAAGATGCTTACATGATACTTAGTAACACTAATTACAGTGTTTAAGCGCTGTTTTCGCTGTGCAGGGAAAATGTCATGCAACTTCAGAGTCCTAAATACCTGCTACGTAAGATAACAACGCTTGCACAGAGAAATAAAATGCTTAAAACATTCACACCGAAAGTTGACGGCTTACCGATACAATGCGTAGGTATACATGCTATTGTTGCAAAATTAACTGTCAATCAAAGCTAAATATCAATTTGACGAGTCATTAAAATTCATCGAATTTCGTATGACAAATGATTTTTCTTGCAATGATGCCATCTCTGTAGCTTTTACTTTTTACATGATAAAGGTCAACTAAATTTTAAAAGTAAGGATAGATAATTCTTTTTTTTCGTCGAGGATTTAATTAATCACTCGACATAGAAGTAGGTAAGTGCGTCACAGACAAACAATACAAATAAAGTTCTAATTTTAGATTAACATTTTTATATATTTGCTATTTTTTTGAATTAGAAAATGGATCAATTTTGCGTGATGGATCAATTGGCTGCCTCGTTATTCTAGTGGTTGCTAAGCGCGACTGCTGAGCACGAGGTCCTGGGTTCGAATCCCGGGTCGGGCGAAGTGTTACTGGGTTTTTCCATTAGGTAATTCTCAGTAGCAGCGCGGAGTCTGGAATTGTGCCCGGTTGATGGCAATAGGCTCGCCCCCTATTACATTGGGACCTAAAACATAACTGGCGAAATGTGGGTGTACTGTATGTGCACCTCTGCCTACCCCTTCGGGGGATACAGGCGTGATGTTATGTTATGTTTTGTCAATTTTGCGTCTTGTTAATCTCCATTTATTTCAATGAATATCGAAATTACAAATGAATTTTCTAAATATTTGACTGCCTTGTTGGTCTAGTGGTTGCTAAGCGTGACTGCTAAGCACGAGGTCCTGGGTTCGAATCCCGGTTCGGGCAAAGTGTCACTCGGTATTTTCATTAGGTTAATCTCAGTAGCACGGAGTCTGGATTTGTGCCCGGTTCATGGCAATAGGCTCGCCCCCTATTACATTGCGACCTAAAAACATAACTGGCGAAATGTGGGTGTACGATATGTGCCTACCCCTTCGGGAAATACAAACGTGATGTTATGTTTTCTAAATATCAGATATTACTGCTTGTCGCGTTTACAAAGCTGCATGTAGCCTACGAACAAGTATTTTGTTGGCATTATCTATTTTCGTGATGCGACTGAATAGTTCGTGCGGAATTTCAGATTGAATGGGCGTGATTAGCTTGCTTACTTTGAAGATTTGGTTTACATTGATTATTTTTAAATAATAGTTCTATGTTGTTGTGTATTTATAGAATGTCGCCGTAAAGCCTTCTGATTGTATCTCTGTGACCCGGATGTGAATGTACAGTCATCCGCAGTTTCATGAATCATTGGAGACATTATGTAGGTATCGGTCGCTGAGAAACGTGATGTTTACGCAACATCATAGTATTATATTGTTTGTAATTATTGATGACCAAAAGAGCTTTAATTTAAATGTGAATAACATAAGTTTGAATAATGCGTTTTATATATTTAGTTGAAAATGCCAAATCTTAAAATATTAATATCAAATAATGTGTACACTTTGACCTATTGATTCGATTGACATAGAGCCATCTGGCTATTT
Organism: Abrostola triplasia; assembly: GCA_946251915.1. NCBI lineage: Eukaryota > Metazoa > Arthropoda > Insecta > Lepidoptera > Noctuidae > Abrostola > Abrostola triplasia. The sequence goes on along the minus strand of OX276432.1, from coordinate 8,525,659 downwards.
ACGGAATGCAAAGACATACCTTTGCCAAGATTTATATCTCTTGTCTCTGCATAAAGGAATCAAGAGAATCTTACTATAAAATTGATTTGACTTACAATCACGGTTTTGTTTCGCTGTATCGTGCACGTCTCACTTTGAGTGCATTATAATGAAATATGGCCGTCGTATCCGGTCGCAGTACACCCTGCGGTTTATAGGGATTATAGTTTTGAATTACCTTCCCATGAAAGTACAACTGGAATAAACCAGTTTGAGGTTTAAATGGCTACAATTTTATTGGTTGAAAAATTCTCAGCTCAGTACGTCTAGTCTTTTTGCATTGGATACTGCATAGTGCATATAATTTGCGTTTAACTTGTTTTAGCTCGGAGTATTTTTAGAATAACGTCGTTCTTTTTTGTAATGCCTTGTTTTATTACACTCGCCAAGGCAGCAAGTATTATAAAGATATCTGAGAACTATGTTGCTATATTTTTTTTACTTTAAGTAGCAAGATACATAAACAAAACAAACAATTTGTATATAATTACCTTAACAAAGTATCCAATAAATGAATAGTGACCTAAATAAAATTACAACGATGAACTTATCAAAGCTTTCGATAAAATATAGGTCGTATTTAATATGCATAAAATGATATAAACGATTATGCAAACGCCAAATATTAATCGAGGCTCCTAAATTCTCATCACGATGTTACTTAATTAGTTTTTAATGTCAGACTCGAAACTGTCAAGGCTGTTCAACGTGATAATATATTTTTAAGTGATACATCAACAACATAAACAATTATAATCATAACGATCGTAGGATTGTATGTTTGATGGCACAATGAAATTTGTATCACGATATTTGTATTAGCACAAATCTGAAAAAGCTTTTAATGTATATTGTATAGTTCGTACATCCGTGATGTGACGGTACAGGGGACTGTGGTGGGGAATAGAAGGGAGGTGGTAGGGGGGAGGTAGTAAAGCCAGTAAAGGTCAGTTGCTTGCTTCACCGGTATGGCCCGATGCTACCCGATCATCGTGTACCATAAATGCGATGACCTCTATCGTATTATTAAATTGTTCTGCGTTGCGACAGGCTGTGAAACTAGCCTCAATACCGGTAGTTGTGGCTATCGATGATCTTTTGCGTTGCCTAGTGGAACGAGCAATATTTATTTGCAAAGTTTGGTCAGAAAATGCAGGAATATTTCGTCAGTATTCTGATATCGTCGGTATTAAGAATACAGATCCCTTCCGTTAATAGGAAAGCCAGACGAAATAGACACGAATCCGGTATAAAACTGATAATACGCCTTATTATCAGCGACTAACTGTGGGTGTATAGTATCTTATAACAAACTTACAATACGTAATGTATTCTTATAATATTTACTATTCCTTGTATTTAAGTTATTTAACTAGCAGAACCAGTTCGTGGAAGTTATGAACAAATGAAATCATCACTATTGTAGCAAGCGTTCAGCCTGCTATTTTATTCATTACCTCATCTGAATCGTGCCTTTACCTACTCAGCAATTAAGTTTTTGTGATACCCAACGTGTTACATTCACAACTGAGTACTGACAGTGTATAGGTGTTGAGAATAACTACACTTTTTGTTTAGGATTTAAAAATTTAAGACCAATAATGCTTAGGTCTTTGATCGCTGAATTATTGTTTAAAGATTTGATATGATGCTCTCAATAATTTTGATTGCTTTAAAAAAAAAACAAACGTATAAAGGTACTTTTAAACATTATTTCTAACAATGTATGTATAAGCAACCTTTGACCTGACTCGATCGACACGGTACCGCTCTACTCTCCATCAAGTACCGTAAGGTTCCCCTATTTGGATTCAACGCTTCTTCATCCCTGTATGGAAATTCCAATCTTAGCGCGCCTGGATTAAGGCTCGTTTTACTAAAATAGAAGTTAATGATGAGTGGGTTATCACAAATTGTTTATAAACCGATTAAGTTAATTCCAATGTGCCTATACCTGTTTTGGGTTATGGTGTTCATTAAATAGCGTTCTCATAGGATCTTTAAATATTTAATCGATTCTTGTTATGCTTGTTCGTTTCTTGTAGTAAAATTCTTGGATCGTAAAAGCATGCAGAATGAACAATAGAAGAGGTTATACAACAATTACGTTTCTTGCTATGGCTAGATGGTATATTTTTAGATTAAAATTGAAAAATATATGTACAATTTAATTGAACCTGCATTTTTTTGTTAAATTTCTCGTAAAATGTTTGCTGAAGCTAGGATGGAGAATGCCAATGAATACTTACTTACATATTGTAATTTTGGCCATGGTACGCAAAGGTCTATCGTAAAATAACTCATAACTCACAAGCGAACGATGACGGACGTCGGATTTTCATAATCGTATTCATATGCCACTCGTACCGTGTCATTTCGTTGCCAACCCAAGGTATTGCTACCGAAAAATAGGACGAGTGATATATTTTTTGTATACCTAAAAGATTATATTTATGTCCAAAACAATATGGGGATTAGTTTGAACATTATGTTAGCACAAACGCGAAGGAATGTATGGAGAACCGAAATTTTCATAATTACTTACGCCTACAAACTTTACATAACAAAGGAACAGGTAAAATATTATTCATGTTATAAGCCACACAGAAATTGCCTACTCTTATAAGACTCGGTGATTACTGCTTTAGTGAAATCTAGTTTTTGGACTTTATTAAGAACTAGCTGCGCCCCGCGGCGTTACCCGCTACAATGTTTCGGGATAAAAAGCCGATGTATTACTCCAGGGTGTCAGCTACCTCCATATGAAATTTCATCAAAATTGGTCTAGCCGTTTGAGCGTGGAGAGGTATCAAACATACAAACACATTCACAAACTTTCGCCTTTATAATATTGGTGTGATGTGATTAATCGCCTCTGCGGTATTATTCCTTAACATTAGTGTTTGCTGCTTGTGTTTGATGGCTCAATGGAAACTCGTTGCTTATTCTGATTGTAAGCTTATATATGATCACGTCTATAGCATCTCGCAACTAATAACCGAGCTTAGCTTTTATACTGTAAGTCAATGGATAGCTTGGCTTTCGTCTAGCTTTACAGGTGGCCGTAACCATTTATTATGGAAATTTATGGATGAAACTCATACCCTGAACGTCGTACGACGGATAATTATGATAATGTTCAATAATGCTATGACATCTAACGTTTAGTATTTAAACACGGAATAGCTAGCAAATTACAAGACATAATATGTAATGTCGGTGAAATTAATTTCAATCTTAAAGAAGATTACGTAAATAAAACAATAAATATAGCACCCACTACTTTGATTATGAACGTATATCACATTTAGGATAGACAGAATGATTATCAAACTGCTCTTAATAAGTTACCGGCGTAAAACGCTACATTAATTTCCTGCAAATGCACCTTTCACGCCGCGTTAAAGATGATAAGAAGCGATGCAGAAACTGCGTTAAATTTGTCTATTATCATAATAGGCTAGAGAAATTGGTGGAATGTGAAAGTGAAATGATGAAACTATTATGTAATGTTATTTCGTTGAACATAATACGAGATACCTATACCTTCTATAACTGAGATTTTTAATATCTGAAACGTAAATAGCCTATTAGACTCTGGCCTTAGTAAATGAGCTTGTGTACCAAATTAAACTGTTCTAAATAACAAGACCAAATTTTAGTACTGTCTGTTATTTATTAGGCTTTGTCTACTTTGTTTAGTATTTTATATAATGGTAATCTGCTGTAACATAGATCATACATGTGGGAAAGGTTATAGGTCATTAGTTTTGATTGTCTACCCCATCCTGTCCCACTGCTGGGCAGAGGCATCCCTTGCCTGTAATATTAAGATTCTGCCAATCTTTTGATCCAATAATATTGGATTACTAAACCATTAAATTCATATTTTTGCAACATAAAAACTTGAAATTAAACCCTAATATTTTATGGTTTTAAGTGTTACGTCGCGAGAATATTAAATAAGTAGCTTTAGTAAGCATAGTTGTAGACTTTTGTAAACAAGCAAACTATTTATTCAGTAGCAATACCTATCTGTTGAATAGGCTGTTTTTTCCAAAGCGGAAAGTATACACCACTGTCTGTCATTATAGCTATCAAGATTCTGGTGCCTAGATTAGACTTTAATAACTTTTTTATTACGGGTTAGCAAATGTTCCCTCGGCAGACTTATTTCACTAGAGGAATAACGGATGCACTCACACGAAAATAAACAATTGTTACGATGTTCACAAAGAAGTGTAGTGACCCAATCAATAAACAGTGAACCATAATACCAAACTATACGCACAAAACAAGTTCAAACAGCTAGTGGAACGCATGAAAACTAATCAAACCACAAAGTTACAACAGTATTATCAATTACGTTAATATGTGAATGTTTGAGCCTTAAAACACTGGCTGTTACTCCTTTTAGTAACTGCCATTCTTCGATTCTCAATCTGTCTCATAAAATACCAATGAAGACGTTTTTTGCCGCGTATCAGAAGATTGTTGAATTTAGTAGAATTGCTCTTTTATGTCATTATCAAATCCGTTTTGTCGGCTGACTCAAATTCTTTCTCTTTAAGGAGTTGCAAAACAGGTTTTGTGATTTACTGTATTGAATAAGGGGATTTTCTACAGTCCTCATTTTTCCATTATTGTATATGATATGAAACTTTACGTAGCTTTCTTCTTGTTGAGTATTCACAAGAGTAAGCATATTCCCCTGTTGTGTATTAAATAAATACCCACTTATGTAGGACGCAGGAAAATATGAGATAGATAACCAGCAGACAGACATCATAATTTTTATTTGTTCTAAAAAGAATACAGAAAATAAGAAAGAAGTTACCTACTTTTAAAGATTTTAAAAGGAGACTACTCCTACAAAGCAACATACTACAAACTTCAGGCAACTTTACAGAAGGTACATATAAAATGGTAGTACATAAAGGAAGTTTTTATCTTAAATTATATCAAAGGCCTTTTGAGTTGCAGCGCAGTTGGAGATTGCTAGAAAATCCTTTAGGTTGTAGCCCAGTTTGATTGTGTCTCATGATATAAAAGAAGACGGGGAAAAGTCGAGCAGTTTCAAAGTTTAACCGGCGAACGTTATGAAACTTTCCTAGAGTGCACTGACAGAATTCGAATTAAATTAATAAACGGGAACTGTCTCTATTGAAGAAATTGGAAATCATCTTGGAATGACTCGATTTTGTGAAAATAGATGTTCATCTTTGCGTTTTAAACCGATTAGTACCTATGAATGACTGTTTACAGATCTGAAAACTATTATAACGTTTGTGACACCAATAATTTATGTATTATTCAGCAAACTCGTTACTTTATTGTATTCATCGGTCCATCGACTTAATAATCAGATATGGTCGCTTGGTCAGATTGGACTTTTTGCCCTTTTTTCATCCTGAGGAGGAATTTTTGCAATGTAACTGTACGTATCTCAGATTCAAGTAGATAATTTCAAGTTATCGTATTCTTCCAAATTTTTTTGCAGCTCAAAGATAAGGGCTCTGAGTGATTCCACATCTCTCGGGATTTTCAATTTGGAATTGATCGTAGGAAGAATGAGGAAAAGAAGATTGATATTTGGGATTTTTCCCTAGCCCATTCGCATCGGAGGCCGCACAAGTGAGTGATCGCTCGAGTCTGTCCCGAGCTAATGATACCCGAGGCTTATCGGCTCGACTGTCGCGCGTCATTTTTACGGATTCAGCCGGATTTATGTAAATTTGTTTTGTCAGCGACCCACCTTGTTACACCCGTTGAGAGTCGCACCAATAACGTTAATGTTGGAGACTTTTCGGTCCAAATTTTCTGCTTAGCTTGCTTTTTTTGTTAAAAACTTTGTAATTTCTACATTCATTAAAGAAATTGAGTCTACAACATTATGATTAGTTATCTATTCTATTACGTAACTAAGATTTCATCAGTCCGTAATTGAGGTAGTTAAATGCATACATCCATAACATTTTACCATTACACACCGGTTCAACACGAAGCCAATATTAATATTCATCGGAGTGGCTGTGTTACTGGATCGAGTTGCCTCGTACTTGTCAATGTAATTAAGGCGTTTCACACACGACGCACAATACGTAGGCAGGCTGCTCACGTTATAATTATGAAGATTTGCACTATTCGAAACGGGAACGCATCTCTGTTTAACAATGAAGGCTCCATATTCAATGTACGTGCCTCTGATTGGATCTAACAGGCTTGTAGGAGAATAGAGTATTATTAGCCGGCGTGCCTCGCTTACGATCACACTTGACGTATTTCCTTTATACGTTTATAACGTTATTTCGTTTGTAATATGTTAGATTCTTTGACTGTTACAATTGTTTATTATGTACGCTGTACGCGTGTACAGCTATAGGTACTTGATTCGTATAGGGGTAAAGATAAGTGATTTCCTCATAAACTTTCTGCTTTAGTTATATTTATCACATCCTTCGTAAATGCTCATTAATTTCGGGTACTCCCGAATATTTTGTGATTTTGTTTAATAACCTTTTAATGAAATACATTAGGTATTTACTTTGAATGCTAATAATTTATTTAAAATTGACAAAAGACCTTAATCCATAATACATGTTGACAAAAATGCTTTATTCAAAGCGTTTTAATATTCATAACAAAACCTATACATCTTTTCATTATACACACAGCTGGTTAACTAGCCTTGAGCAATCACGGGCACCGACATCTATTTACTCTGTATTTGACGTCACTACCTAATAATTCGTACATTTATCCTCTATGCGATTCTCTAGGGACTAAGACATCAGATAAGGAGTATAGCATTGATTCCAACGTGATTGATGTGTGCCAAGCTCAGACGGACTTGGTAATCTGATCCGATTGGGTGTACGTAACCAAACTATCGCGATTGCACATGGTTAATCCGATTGATTGCATTATCATTTATACCATTGTTACCGGGATAACATGACGATATATGTAGTATGAACCTACTCCCGTATTTGCTGTTATCATTGTATTTAAATGCGAGGTCATTTAAATAGGTGATAGTATTAGCCGGGATATGTTTATGATTAGGATTTTAGCATCAGATGCAGTTATGTTTTTTCAAATTAGACAATAACTGTATCTTGCTAGAGTCTGATAGGTATATCCAACAATAGGCCAACTTCTTTTTTAAGATATTTTTCGTTGAACTCTTCATTATTGTAACTGTTTGAAAAAAGGTACCTACGCATAATACGACACCTCGAAACTTAACCATGTTGCCTGGTAGTAGCCCTGTATTTTACGGTCTGATTTTTCTTCACAAAACAAGTATTAAGTTGCGCCTGATTGTAATTCGACCGGCGCATTATCGCGACTAGTGGGCGTGAATAGATAGATAAACGCGTCCCCGCAACGGTTTGTTAAACAAATCTAAGTGTATTTATTTTGTTAGAGCTCTCGCTTTACTATAACGGCCGTGCTTTACTGATTTCAAGCCGTTTTCTAGAAAGTGAATTTAAGTAGGGGAGGCCGGGGTTCAACGTTCCGAGTTTGGAGTAGGACGAAAAATGAATGCTATAGAAAGATTTATAATCTATGATTCCTATATGAATAGATGCGGATTTTATGTGAGTTTCAAATTGTATAGTCAAATTCATTGAAATTATAATATATTTTGGCTCAGGATAATTTTTCTGTAGCAAGTCGACAAGAAACAACTTGCCCCATAAAGGGGCTGGTTGTTCCTCAGTTGAGGTAAGTTGTTCCGCTGTCAATTCCAATAATTAATAAGGTAATATTAGTTGGAAAGGTATGTATAAAATAAAAAGGTGCATTTACTGAGTATTTATAAAGTTTCATTTATGATATAAATAGAGTAAAAGTACAAAATCTTAATGTTTTTAGCATATTTTCAACAAACAGGCTTTAATAAAAACAAAACTATTAAAAAATTGTATCAAGTATTACTACTAATAATGTAACACGACCTATTAATTAGGGGTTAAGACTAATAAGCATCTATATCATAAATCAACTTTGACAAACGTTTATTTGTTAAAAAAAAACTATTTATTTTTAATAAAACAAAAAGATAAACAACCAATTTTAACATTTTGAACTATAATTTCTTTATTCAGTCATCAGTCTTTTTTTATTATTCTTCACCAAGTTGGTATGGATGATCTTGGTGGTGCTTTAGGTAAGGGTTCACTGCTTCAGGGGAAAATGTGCTAGCTGTGGCTTGAATAATAAAAGGCAAATTAGCAATGTTCGAGGGTCCCGGTTGATCCTGTTATTGTTGGAAGTGGTTCGCTACCTGGGCCGGCTTTCATATTATGATCCTGCTGAGGCTCTTCAGGGTCTGCTATTTCTTGGAGCTGTGAAGCTTTTGTAACAAAAGATATCAATTTTAACAGCACAAGTATATTCTAACTTTATTCTTTCTTTTGGCAATAGACCAAAGTAAATTGATGTGAATTTAAATAAATAATTCGCCAATGTCTTCTCCTGGTCGTGGTTCAACCCATAGTTGGTGTTATACCGGCCTTCAACTTTTTGACATAGCGAAATAATGTCATATGCCATATCTCTAGTTCTCGAGCTTACGACCGTCTTTAATACAGCATCAACTGCCCACTGCAAAAGGCCAATCGAAACCTTGCCCGGTTAGATTTTCGTTCATAGTTTCTCATTCTAAAACAAAGTATTAACTTTATTATTTACGTGTTTCATTATGGGGCACGTTGTTCCGCGAAACAACTAGCCCCACACCTGAGGAACTATGTACCCCAAATCTCACTTTCAAAGTATCCCTCAATTATAATAGAATGGGTTATGAAAAGCCCACAGTGATATTAAAATGATAATCACTATACTTTGCCCAATTGATAATAGCAAGTAACTCATAAATAGCTAGAAAATTGGTTGATATGGACCAAAAAGTTTAAGGATGAAAAAAATTACTTACGTGATGTTTTTGTGCCACTAATCGATTAACACTCTTACACGCCGACAAAGCGTCAATAAAATCACTGAAGCAATAGCGCGATGGTATGACGTTTTGCAAGGCACTTTACACCAATTGCTATCTGTTTTCTTCGCGAAGCTATTCGCATCGGAACAACCTACCCCCGGCACTTTGAACCCCGGCCTCCCCTATCTAAGATTTCATTCATGGTTTGGTTGTTCATATGAAGAGAGTAAAAAGATCCTGTAATTTATTGTTGTTGCTGCTTTATTTTAATGTTTTATTTCTTATGTAGCCTGTTCAGTGTCCCACTGTTGGGCAAAGGCCTTATATTTTACTGTTTAAGTAATATTAAATTCCAATGTTTCGAAATCAATTAAACCATATTGTTCGCATAAGTCATGTTTTTAGTATAAAAAATACACATTGTATAGCCATTTTTTTATATCTAAACTCTGTTTTGTTTACAGGTAAAAATTTCTTCCGTACCAGTAAACATGAAGAAAGTATCGTGAAGTACTTCTAACCCAGTAAGGCATGATAGATATTTCAAAATTTGCATGCGAACTTTGACATAATAGTATTGAGAATTACGAAACTTGGAAACTTTCCAGAAATTACTTAACGACTTGTACGGTACAGCTCTTCAATTCCCAATTTTAGGAATATTTCTTGAGATCGCAGCAGCGATATAAATACATACCTAGCTATCGTTATTTTTAAATAATTGCGTTTTATCGAAAAGTACGATACATATATATGTATCTATAGGTACGTATTTATTTAACCTAGTTAGTCATTTAAATGTATGGATATCTAATTACTGCAGATGGTATCCAAATATTTTACTTATCGATTTCTAACAATGAAACTCTTAATTAATGTAATATTGATATTGACGATGTAAATATAATTGTAAATCCAATAGAATCAATTCATTTGTTCGGATACAAACTTCCAAATTTAATTAAGTCTTGTGAAAATAATAGAGCAGAATATTATATTGTATAACTCTAATTTCAAATTCAATTTTATAGTTACACCCTTTGCTTAGCCTTAATAATCTAAAATGTTTATTCTATCAATGTTATTCTAAACAATAGTCCACTAGTTGGTGGCCCAAAATCGAGTTCACAACTCAGAAACTGTGAAATGCTATTAGGGTTCCCGTTTAATTGAACACCCGGAATGATTCGAATAATTGACAGTATTGTGCCGATTCCCACTGACAAATTGCAGTATCAGAATTTCTACTCAAATTGCTTAGAAGCGGACCAAATCTCCACAAATTTGAATCATCACAACTTTTAACACTGGGCGAATGGAATGCGGGTATTACAGTGCTTGTTTTATGTACAGGCACGATCGGTGGATCAAGTTAAGTGATGCATGAGATGTAAGCAATGACCTCTATCGATACCGTGATTGTAAACCCTTCGTAGTAAACAAGGCAAAGTGCACACAATTATAGATTGTATAACTGAATAATTAAGACCAGACTAGTATGTATTTAATCAGAACAAACTCAACCATCCCACGCGTTTCGATAATTGACAGATGACATTGGAAATTAATTTCTGTTTTATAAAATAGCTCAATTTAGTGCTAATATAGAATTAGTTGTGATGATTTATCGAAGAACAATTTATGAGCCGTTTGACACGGATACGAAATCCGTCGCCCGCACGTTAAAAGATTTACGAGGGAGTAAGTTTGGAGGTCGTTAATTTTACTGACGCGTCGATTATCTTAACAAGTTGTCGTGTTTGAGATAATTCTTGTCGGAGAAGGTATAAAATTCTGTTTGAGGTTTTAATAGAAATCAATTTTGATTTTTACGTTCGGACGTAAAGATACTACGAGTCAAAGAGACTTAATTTTTTAAATTAATTACTTAAATGTTAAACGTACCAACTTAATACAGTTTTAGAGTTATATAGGTATACATTTATTTCAAGAAGATATTGATTGTTTGAATGAAAAACAATCTGAAAATAGCATGTTTTTGCCTACACTAAACATGTGGATACTTTTCCTAACGTAGGTACCTCTTTTGCAACAAGATTTGTATAATATACACACGTAACAAGAAAACAGCAATCTCCACTAAACCAAACGGCTTGACAACAAGGTTTTGGAAGCAATTGCCATTTACCTTTCTCAGGGCCCGCTCGGGGATGAAACCGGCATAGGGTCCTTGATCACTATCCCCCCTCTGTTCCTAAGGTCGCCAATAACATTCAACATATTACGAGACTTCCAAACTTGCTCGAATTCCGGTCACGAAACTGTTACGCTTATTTCTAAAAGAGCTTTGCGTGCGACAACCTTTTTATTGCTCAGACCTTAAATTATGTCAAAAATAGCTCCTAGGTAGGCGATACTAGACGACGGAAAACGGAAAAATATACTTTTTGCATGTTTAGGTTGCGAAAAAGTGGTATAATAGGTAGCTATAGATTTTTTGGTTAGGAAAGTTAATGGTCGTGTCATGAGTCATGTATCATGTCACGTGATAGCGTTAATTAATTGTCTGCTATATTATGGTAAAATTGTGCTGGTAGGTGTTATTTACATTACAGTTTTATTCGTGATTAATTTGTGTTGACCTTTTAGTAAAGTCGTGACACGTGGTCACATTGATTTTCAATTCAATAGTCCATCACGATTACACAGTCTGCTACATTTGGGGCAATTGGTTTTCGCACTTATATTGACTGCCATTTTAGCCTTGGAATTAATAAATCGCCTTTTAAGTTTAGGTTTGTCTTCATCAAGAATCAAAAGAATACATACCGAAAAAAAATACTCGCTTAAATCACTTGGCAAGGATTTTTCATGCTCCGGCAACAATTATATTAAGTACATGAATATTTGACATAAAATAGAGCAGTACATGCCAGCACCTGACAAGTACAAAAGAAAGTAACGAACCGACTTACTTTATTTGAATAAAGTTGGACAGCTTTATCGAGAACCTGTTAAATTTAATTAGTAGGGTCTTAGTAATATTAGGATCAAAGATTATTGCCTTCTTATCGTTATCTGTATTCCTTTAATATTAAGTTAAGGAGGCTGAACTGAGTTCAAATATAATTAATTCAAAGGTCTAAGACTGTACAGACTTTTGTGTTACGTATTTAGTTACCAATTTCCTTTTATATTTTTACTTCACACTCTATAATTATATATATAATTATAATCATCACACTTATCACATCACACTAATTTTATAAAGGCGAAAGTTTGTGGTTCGTTCTTTTCACAAGCTTGATTAAATTTGGTATGAAAGTAGTTGACGCTTTGGATTAACATATAGGTAGGTTACTTTTTATTCTGGAAAAAAAAAATTGTGGGTAACACCGCGGGGCGTTGGCTATAACTGTTTATACATATAAAACACATGCTATTCCCAATTGGTTCGGGGTAACTTAAGGAAAATGCATGGAATCACGATATAATATCTAACCAACACATTAATCACGTTGATTGTATCTGATACCGTAGTTGCCATAATATTTCGATACATTAGGGATCCAATAAATTGGCTCAGATGCAGTAGTCCTGCAGTTTCCCCTAGGCGTTTGGCGTTCAACCAATACATTGCTACAATACTGCAAATGACATAGTAATGTCATTGGCGACGCCTCCGATATCTCCAACTATAGACCGATATCGCTCGCCACTGTCTGTGCTAAGGTGTTGGATAGTCTGCTGGATAAAATTCTAGCCAAGCATATTGTTCTCGAGGATGGTCAGTTTGGTTTTAGACCGAACTTGTCAACGGATAGTGCAATTTTATGCCTTAAGCAGACTGTCCAATATTATACAGACAGAAAGACACCTGTAATGGCATGTTTCCTGGATTTATCGAAGGCGTTTGACCTGGTCAATTATAACCTGCTCTGGCATAAGCTCACTCACGACACTACTGTCCCGGCTGACGTGATATCACTGTTTAGATATTGGTACAGTAGTCAAAAGAATACTGTTAAGTGGGCAGGCTCATATTCTGATATGTATGGGTTGGATTGTGGGGTAAGGCAGGGGGGGCTGAGCTCCCCTCGTCTCTTCAACCTATACATGAACAAACTGATAGGTAGGCTCAGCAGCACCAGAATCGGTTGTCACGTAGACGGTGTTTGCGTGAACAACATCAGTTACGCTGATGATATGGTGCTGCTGAGCCCATCTATAAGTGCAATGAGAAGGCTACTTAAAATTTGTGAAAGTTATGCAGTGGCTCACGGGCTCAAATACAATACCGATAAGAGTGAATGGTTGGTTTTTAAATCGGGTACTTTAACATACCAACAGCTACCTGAACTCTCACTCTCTGGGTCTCCTTTAGGTCGGGTTTCGAAGTTTAAGTATTTGGGCCATTGGGTCACTGATGACTTGAAAGACAATGTAGACATTGACAGGGAGCGCAGATCGCTGGCTGTCCGTTGCAACATGCTGGCCCGCAGGTTTGCACGCTGTAGTGAACCGGTAAAGGTAACGCTTTTTAAGGCCTTCTGCCAGACGTTCTACACGTGCAGCCTGTGGACCAAGTATACTCAGCGGGCATACAGCGATCTGCGCGTACAGTACAATAACGCATTCAGGGTGCTTTTGGGGCTGCCGTGGCGATGTAGCGCGTCAGGGATGTTCGCGGATGCGTGCGTTGACGGGTTCGCCGCGATCATGCGAAAGCGATGTGGTTCCATGATGGCGCGCCTGCGCTCCGCCTCTAGTGGCATCCTGAATGTGTTTGCGGACCGGTGGGACTCTCCCCTATTACGAAGGTGGATAAGTGTGCAGACACACTTTTCCAAATAAACTAATGTGCCATTGAACGCCAACGAACAGTTCAATGGCACATTAGTTGAGTATTATTGTTAATTTTATTATTTGTTACTAATATTAGGTTAAGTTGTTCTGCTACTAACAATATATGGATGTAAGTCTGAAATAAAAATATTTGAATTTGAATTTGAATTTGAATGTCGTTTGGTAAGGAATACGCCATTTGGCATTATCGATATGCGCCAATTGACCAGCCAAGTGATACACATTGTAACTAGATGCTGTAATGCATACAATACGGGCCATAAATAATTACCTGTCGCGAACAAACACACATTACACACAGATTCAGCGGTTTAGAAAATAATTGTTTGTGTTCGACTCCTTTTGTGTGGAGCGAGCTGAACTGTCAAATACTATGTCTATTTAGCTAAATGAAGCGGTGCCGGCGGCTAATGTTGCATTTGCACTGAAGTGAAGCCAGAATAATCTCGTTTTTGTTTATATGTCTAAGTTACGATTTATGTTTTTTAAAAACATCTAAACAATATTGTATGAGCTCATCCTACATGTAAAAACTATTGCAGAAGCCTTTTTCAGATGCTACAAACACAACCGAATAGGTATAAACATTTCAATAGAGTTTGGTTTGAATAGCAAGTTATACAGAGTTTTGTTTCGTGAAATCATTCAAAACATGTGATATTTAAAAAACATCGTGTAATGAATACTAACATTCATTTGTTGTGTGTTATCCTTAAAATAAGGAATAATAAGAGTATAAATCCGTGTTGTAACAGATGAAAAGGTTTTTAATTTCTCCGAAAGTCTCTGCATACAGTTAACTTGTATCATTTTGCATGAACTTAACCGTTTTAGTGTTAGCTTACAAACAAGTTTCTAAATATTAATTGTATGTAATTCTACGCTGAAGCAGGAAAATGGTTTTTAGACGCGACGAGAAAACTGGTATTCTAGGTAGGTTAAATGTTATTTTGATAATTCACGTTTGCATACATTAAGAACACTTTTTAACGTGACCTTCAACTTTTATTAAAGCATAATTTATCTTAGGATGGTAATTCCTATGGCCTACTGATCTTTGATTCTGTTGGAGTATGTTTCATGTATTTTAATTTGACCCTAATATATATAAACACTTTGATTTTATTTAGCATAACAAAAACTACACTTTTCCAACATATTTTACTAATAGAAAAGTATTAGGTACCTCTCAAATAAACATGACACCAACAGCTAACGACCATACTGCAAGCGAAGCAGACTCTTTAAAAAAATATTAATATTAACGACCAATCGTCCAGGTGAACGGATCAGTCTATTTATGGCTGTGAGAGTATAATTACATACTTTATTTATTTCTCATTAAATCCCTATACGATATATTACAAATAAAAAACAAGCAGTCTGTAGATAAGTCGATGCCGCGTGCCTTGTCTTGCACCAGTCAGACTTCCCGTTTATGACAGCGCATTAAAAGCTTTCGATATTTTACGACTCCCATCATCATGCCTTATGGGGATAAGCCGACCCAACTTTATAGCCTGTTATGGAAATCCGGTACTGCATCGATGACATGATTGTTAATAAACTTAGAACATTATTTAATGGCCGCCGAAGATCCTACGTTTTAGTGCCCGCTTCAAGGTGTACGAGTGTATACGTTGGAAAGTTGTTTTGGTTAAATTAATTGAATAATACAAACCGAGTACGTATGAGATTTAATAAGGTTTTTAGCAGGCATTTTGATCAGTTTAATATATTTTTTAAATTGTATATAATTTGGGTAATATAGTTATAAATCTGTGAATGGTTTTAATATTAATAGTAAACATCGTTTTGGAATAATTATAACCATTGGAACTATACCTACACGGAAAGGTAACGCACTCCAGAAAATGTATCTGGACAAATTTAATGCTACGATAAATACAATAATATACGCAGAATGAACTCGCTCCCAAGTCAAGGCCTCTCTAGCTTAGACCACTTCACCCGGTCCTGAGCTAATCTCATCCATGTATGACCTACGCATTTTCTAATGTCAATGACCCATCGCGCTGGACGAACGAGTAGTACACACACACCTACGTATCTACATAGGTGGCAACTATTAGCAACAACGTTTCATTACGCCTGATCACAAGGAGGGCACCCGAACAAATTACCAACGCAATAAATCACAAGAACACATATTATTGATAATAATATTATTAATCACATAGGCTTTCAGAAGTCGTGTTACGGAGGCCAGATTCGAAAGTAATTACGCCACAATGACAGATGGTACAACAAGGCACAATTAAGAGTGATTCACGCAAGTTCTATCCCACGCTTCGATATTGTAATGTTAGTTAAGTAACATCGCCATACGTGCTCATTTGTGGTAAAGTGTGTGATTGAATGATGTGTAGATATGTATGTTCATAATAGGTAGTTTGCGTAGTATACGCATGCATTTTTTTATATCTTGAAGGATGTAACTGTTTTGCGGTAGAATGCTATTGCGATCCCACCTCTTTGCCAAGGAGCGCAGCGCAGGTATTGTAAGGTTTTGTAGGTAGGCCTTTGTGGATCTTATTGGTTTCCTGGGGGGTTGTCCTACATACCCCCGTCTCCAGCGCAAGCGTAATGTATTTCCCTTACTCTAAAAAAAAAGATATAACTGTGCTTTTTGTTAGTCCAAAATAGTTATTGTAAACTATGTACATTGTACAATGGATAAATTGGTAGACTCTACTTGTATAATTTTCACCAATCCATTTAACCGACAAGGCTTTATAGATATCATTCAAAATACGATAGCAACAAATCTTTGGTTGCTTATGTTGCGCTGTAGGCGCTTTTCTTCATAAAGAATGTAAAACGACAACGAACATAAAAGAAACAGCATACTAAAATGGTCTTGTGGCCATTCATTAAATCCATATTATCCAACCGATAATCTCGTAGTATGTGCAACGTGGCTTAACAATGCACATTAAAATCGATGGTGCGTGGTTGCGCGCGCGCATCACACCTTACACAATGCAGGTGGGTACAAAAGCCCCATCTTTAATAAAGAGCGGTAAAATATTCGCTCACATAAACCCTATGGTTTTAGTATTAATATTTTTTGAAGGAAAATAAAAATTTTACAAAATAAACTTTTACGAATTTTTATTTTTACCTTCGTTTGTTTGGGTTAACTATGACTTCTGAATGTAACCTTCTGTACGTTTTTATTTTGTGCACATTCTTGCAAGTGTTGCGCCTGCGTGTCGCGACCTCATGCTCATACGAATGTTGCGCAAGCTCCGATGCAACCGATTGTAATGTGCCGTTACATCACTAATTATTGATTTTTTTGTTTTATCATTCGTTTGGTATGCGTGGGTTGAGTTTGTCATCAGATAGCGTGTTTGGTTAAAACAGTGTCAAGTTTTTTGTTTGGCTGAAAAGATGCTTGACGGAAAGTTTGTTGTGTAAGGTAATGGTGACTAATATAATAAACCTTCTTAATTACGTTTTTATTGTGTAAATAAATCCTAAATATTTATATTGAGTGTTTTAATATTAGGCACATTTTTTGCAGTAAGTAATTAATTAAATGTTAACGTACAAAGATCTGTCTTCTAATTACTACCTTGTCGGTAGTTCGGTACCTCTAATTCTAAAGGTGGAACCTATTTGCAAAGACAACAAAGCAAATATATTTCCGCTCAACGACAGCTCATAACACAAACTTCACAATAGGCACTTTGCAAAGTTTAGAAGCATATATTACCTTCTGGGCTCACACATCCGAGGTATTGTCGCCTTAATGGATATGCCGTGCGCAGTGTTCGGTGTTATTGTCCAAGAATTTTTGGGTCAAGGAGCCTGGACTGTCGACCCGTGACTTTCGGCATCATGTAGGATATGTATGCATATGTACACATGTTATAATCAGTTAGATAAATATTTCCTTTTTGGAAAAAGGAGAATTGTAAAATTTACTTTTTTCTTATGCTGGGTTTGGATAAATTTGAAATAAATGAATTGGATCTAGTCTCAAGGAACTATTAGTGGTGTTTATAATATATTTATATCGTTCTGCGAAAAACGGAATTTTAACTGAATCTTCTATCCCAGATGGTAGAGTCAAAGATCATAATCATATATTTATAGTAAATGAGATAGAAGAGGTATAATGCTAGTGTATTTATAAAATTTAAAGTAATAAAAAAAAATATTGACATAATAGTTTGCAATACGTTTATAGTAACCCTGACTTCTGAGCTAGGTGAGAACCTGTGTTACAGAAGTCAGTGTCTTCTCCTGTGTAAATCATATCGCTGACATTATTATGCAATAATAGCTATACATAAGCATGCAACTTATACAGAAGTTACACCAAAACTATTCGAGATCATGATTTATATTAGTAGTTAAAGAAAATTGTTTCGCTTTTCTAAACCACTTTACACTATAACACCTACTCTATTCAAAGTTAGCATAATATAACAAAGTAAAACCACACTAAGAGGAAATGTGCTTTGAATTCAACATAATGCTGATCCAATTTCAATTTATCAATATACCCTCTAAGTGCTAATTCGTGACGCACGCGTATAACTCTCTTCCTTACAATTCATATTTGGCTAAGCCGTTCCTAAACTGTGACGTCATCACTTACAGCCTATCAGTACACATAGCTAGGTGCAAGTAGGCTGTGTGTAATGTATGTGTAGTATTTAAACAAAGTTTTGACACGGTGACTTAACAAACAAAGCGAACACGCAAAGACACCGCTTAGTTGGCGTATTGCCTTAGTTCTGGTAAACTTTAGAGAAATATTTAGACAATTTATTATAATGGTTTAAGAGAGTGCAACCTCCAAGTATTTATTTAGTTGAGCAATACTTGAGTCGTTTCTCAAAGGATAACTTAATTATCCTGGTTCCTGATTTGATTATTAAGTTTGAATTAGTTTACCAACATTTTGGTTTCGGTTAATTCAGTTGGCAACGGTCATAAACTTTTGGCCAGAATACAACTTATTACAGAATTAACTTTAGGATAAATTAATACAAACAATTAGTACCTATACTATTAATGCCTTTTACCAGAATATTATCTATTAGCGAAATGTGCACTATATTGTTTTGATTAACCTATTTTGGTGACCGA
Organism: Abrostola triplasia; assembly: GCA_946251915.1. Taxonomy (NCBI): domain Eukaryota; kingdom Metazoa; phylum Arthropoda; class Insecta; order Lepidoptera; family Noctuidae; genus Abrostola; species Abrostola triplasia. The sequence goes on along the minus strand of OX276432.1, from coordinate 8,506,716 downwards.
GTTCCTCAACGCAGAATCATAAATGATAACTTAATCATGCAATGCTTCATTAGTCCATGTGTCGGGAATCATTGATTTTAGTTAGGCACAATATTGAATTTCATATGGATTATTATATCTATTAGAACAGTGGCTTTGTCCATTAATGAACTAATCAGGTACATATTTGATTCGTGTTTTTCTGACATATCACAACGAAGTATTGTGATACGATTGGAATTGTTTCATATAGTCATACATGAACAATGAAGGTGTTATTCAATGGGGTTTTTCTTAATTATGCTTCAATATTATGTATTGTTTTAGTGTTAATTCATTCTTAAAACAAAACACATACTTGGCTGCCTTTGTTATCTCTCGTGAAATATTTTGTTAGGTACATGCAGTCATCATAACATGCATCAGCTGCAAGAAAGATCAATTCGAAAAATAGGAACTACTCACACAAATTTAGAATAGACATATAAAATGTGTATAAATCAATGAGCTAGCATAACTGTGTTAACTTTTAGTCTTTGATATTGTTATAAATATGATATGACGCGAGCAGGCATGCAGCTACCTTGACCGACACGCTCAAAGAGTTTCTTGATCAAGGTCAAACGTCTGCATAAAGGTATCTCATTGCTTATTGTTTTAGGTATGACTAAGCACCACTATTGTGCTTTCTGAAAGATCTTTTAGTTTAGAATTCGTAGGTGCGGTTGCGGTAAAGGGTTTTAAGAACCATGTTTGGAAACTCGGTACCGATATTTTCTTGTCATTTCGCTATAGCTTCATACGTAAATGTAAACGAAGATCACTTCTGAGCTGTTTAAAGCTTTACAGAGTGTAAACGATTTAAAATCTACTTGGACAGCAGTAATGTAAATTCCAGCCTCCTTGACTCTCCGCCTATATGTTAACATTTGCCATCAAACGCAAACTTTAGCAATTCATAAGTGTCAGAGACGACACAACGGTTCGCCTTGATGCCCGCTGATGTGGGTTAACCGTTGCGGTCTTACGATTTATTTAATTGCATTATTATTACGTATGACATTGGTTCTGTAGCCGGTTGAATGCTTATGTAATTTTGCGTGTGTGTTTTATGTTTTTGTGATACGATGTTAGTTAAATGTTGGGAAAGTGGTTTTGGAAATGAGGTAATTGTTTGTTTTTGTTAGACGTTTATTTGTATTTGTCTGTGTCGTATGAATGCTTTACAGTTATTTCTAGGTTCCTTCCATCTCCGATTTAATTATATTTAATTAAAACTCTAAATACGAATTGTTCATTCACGCATGATCAATACAATTTGTACACATGGAGCCTAAAACAAAACAATAGGTATCAAAGTATTTTGTCCGAACAACCAGAATTTCCCACATCACAAAGCGTATAAATCGATTATAGAACAAAACCAAATGTCAGACGTGGAAACTGAATCGAGTTAACAAAAATAGGATTAGCAGGTAAGGGGTGGGCAGCGGTCGTGCGGTAATATCGGTCGGACGACGCCGGTGCACTTCCCTAACTAAATTGTGCCGACGGGCCGAAAACGTGGCGCCAGAATTTTGGGACATTTGCCTCTAGGCGTAGTGTTCATGCTCAAGAAACCCAGGGGGCTAAAAATGCAGCTTTAGTCAAATCATGGAATCATGTTGGGATACTAATATTAATAATCATTGTAACGTGACATATCATAAAATGACCAGCATAAGTTCATACCACGTAGTTCAATTATTACACCAATAAACAGTTCCGTAATGAATGAGTATGATTTAAATGTAACCATTTCATGGTAATAAGAGGATTTGCTTGGGATTAAATCTAAAACTTTGAAATGAATTACGTCACAGTAATTTACAAGCTTTTGTTGTAGGTACCTATCTAAGATACATCTGTCCACAAACAAGCACAACATCATTAATTAATCTAAAATGGCGTGATATCATGCATGTTATGGATAACAAACAAATTATAATGTATTATGCTGATGACCGTAGCTCCCCAGCTAAACGATATGGGCACGCCTACCTTCGGCTCGGTTACAAATGATGTTACTAAATAGATTTCGTAGTGTCGTTGACAAAGTTTTATGACGTGTCACCTGATGAGAATTTATGATTATTGAAACATGCCTATTTTTTACCGATCCCTGTATAAATGTTTATTTAGACGTTGGGAAATCAAACAATATGTAGATCTTCTGAGCTATGTCAGGATTGTAGCAAATGAAAGTCCGTGGTCTGTGCCTACACCTCTGGGAAATAGGCGTAACTCTATGTATGTATGTACTGACGGATCATCAATGTAAAAGGACATTCTTCAAATTAGTAGGTACCAACACAGGAAATATCAAGTAAATAGCAGCCCTTTACCTAAAACCACACCTTTAAAATGACTAAGAACCAGTCCTTACAACATTCATGTGTTTCTTCAATTCAAACACATTTATTTTCATGAAACGTCGCTCCCATATTACCCATTAATTTCACAGACGGTATAACTGCAATGTTCTTGGTATAGTGCTTTTAAACTGCAATAATAACATTTCATACAAACAAACAACTTTAAAGTTTTAGACTCCCAAGATTCCCTGCATGCGGTTTTCGTCTTGAATTGCTAAGGTTATGATCGTATTTGACACAACCTGTATTAAGGGTAGGTATAGACGTTATAATGAATAAATCAGTACAATTTAATTTTATATATTAAAAATAACAGTTTTTGTATGACACAAAAATCACTTGCAACAAAAAAACTTGGACAGCTAAAAGTAGAAGCTAGATGGATAAATCGATTGTATCTGTTAATCGCAACATAAAAGAAGTCCCAAGTCTCAAACCAGCAATAAAATCACGACTTTCCACACTGACCTAACCGGCACATGATACTATGTGCATAACAATTTTATCGCAACATCAAACGTCACATGTATAGATAGTAAAACAAAAACATAAACACTAGAACGCTTGCTTCTGTATCAGGAATCTAGTCGGATTGCGAATGGGTGGTCGTAAAATGAGTGTCATCTCATCATGGACATGTGGACCTCGCAACATCTCCGATACCTCCGTTATTCCGTTTAGCATAATAGTGTTGGCATTGCTGACTCAATGTGGGTACACATGAAGCTGTTTTACACGAAATTGGACGGTATGCGAACGTATCTATAGGTTTCCATTCGCTCCGTGGAAATATGTGTGATATTTTTCTGATAAATGAAAGTGTTGTCTCATGTTTTTTAAATCTATGATTGCAAAGGATGTGATTTTACGTTATTACGGATACGTAATCAAGATGTAAGTAGAGGGTTGGATATTTCTGATCGTAATGAGTAATGTGCTCATATTATAATGCATGATTTCAAACAATTTAAAACTTTTACACATTCAAATTTACGCCATCTGTACAATTTATGTTAGTATCTTTTAGTTTTTTTTCGGTCTTTGTCTTAGATAGGTATAGGTAGTAATTTACTTTGGCGTTTATTAGATCAGACTACTTCATTTGTACTCGTAATAAATACGTATACCTACGTACATATTAAACAGTACAAAACATACTGAAAGTAAGTATATTCATAAAATAAATAAAATATGAACCAAAATCTTATTATATTTTTTTTCATTTCAGGTAAAAAGCTGAATCCATACGTTGAACGTAAGTACTAAAAGGAAATCTAAAAGCACTGTCCAATTTCACCGATACTATCGCATCACTGGTCGGTATCCGATGTGTTTTCATGTATGCTGATCAGGTTCGGCCCAACTTTTTTTAACAACTTGCACCTTCATGTTTAGATATTGCCGATTTTGTTTACCCACTCGAAGCGATCGAGCACAGTTTGTTTGCGAGAGTTTGTACAAAATTCTCGTTTTTGTCTTTCTTTGAGTGGTTTCTAGTCTTTATACGCATTTCAACAAAGTTTTGAACGAGATTTTCATAATAATTTTCTTTTTCATTCATACCCCTGACCAGGTTTAAATATACTTTAGACAACTTAAAGTTAAGAGTATTTTTTCTAACCAATTTTGCCAGTCAAAAGTAATTCCACGAATTACAGTGACAAATATAATAAATACCACGTTGAAACAATGACTGTTCCCATAAACGCTTCACAAATTGCCATCATGGCACTATTAGTTAAAAAAAATACTCTATTTTCTGTAATTAATTATCCTCATTGTATTGCCATCATCATCACAATTACCGCCAGCACCGTCGGCGGACATTTATTATAGAATAAAACAGGTTGCGACTGTAGCCATAATATTCATTGCATACAATTTGTTTCCATTCGCACTAATTATAAGTACTGTAATAAATTTACAGTTGACCCGAGGAGGAAGTGTAAAAACGTGAACTGTTTACTATCTTGTGGTAGTTTACTGTTGGATTTAGTAAACACCTTTATGCAGTAGGAAGTTTTTTTAGGTGATATTGGTTGAATTTGTCTCTAATTTACGTTTTATTTGCACTTTTTTTGTCTCAGCTGGCTAAATTTACATTTGCAATAAATTATACTTAATATGCATGCCAAGAACTGCATTAAAATATTACCATAAATATGTAAAAGGCCTAAATACAGGTTTGAATTAACATTTAATACAGGAAATATCGTAATATAATACAGACCGCGTTCCCGACTAGAGTGCCAGTAGCGAAAAGCTTCTCGAATATAAAATTAAATATGCCTTTATTGTACGGCGCTGGCCTCAAAACCAATACGACAGGATGAGGTGAGCGGGGCACGAGCGGCAATGTTAATCTGACCAGTACCGTCCAGTTTTTACATAATATAACGTGTACTAGTAATATTGGTCACCGCAACTGTTAACGATCTTCAAAAAAACAGCTTGTTAATTATATTCATTTTAAACCGATATCTAGTTTCGCTTGATAATAGATTAGAAATTTGTACCAATAGGCCAATGAATTACATTTTGACACTAACATTATGTCCACCATACATGTAAGTAGCGCTGCCGTAGTATACGTCGTTTGAATTAAAGAATTCTGGTCTTTGGCTTCGAGAAAAGCCAATACTCGTATTTTCTCTCACAGCGCCTCGCTCCGAACGCTTGCCGCTGTCATCGAAAACACGCACTCACGCGTTTTCGTGACGTCACATGTAGTTGCTTTTACATTATATTTGCACTTTCCCCTTCATTTTCTTGACTTCGTACTACGAATATTCAAAGCGTTTAATGACATGCGATAAAACATAATTACGCTTTTAACAAATTGTTAGTTCAAGGTAGTGTGGAATGTCGTGTGTTTAATTCAATTTATTCATACTTTCATTTACCTAATTATTATTTTCATATGTAATATCGCATTTAAATGGTTTTTTTTTGTATTAAATAATATTACAGACCTACGATTCTTTTGTCCTTATTAATCTGTTTACTTACAGAGAATAAAAGCATGCAACCATTTTTCTAGAAATCTGGTGAAACTAATGGATTGGTTTCCATTCCACTTACTGTATCATGATTCAAAAAGCTTAGCATTACGTACATTACTTTATACGGTACTCGTTGAATCTCGATTCATGTTGAGTCGGATCGTTTAATCTATTTAAATAATAATTACAACATCTCAACTTACGTCTAAGAGTTTGACTCCAAATTTCAGGTTGTTATAATTTGAGGTATTAATGCGAGAAGTTTAACCGACCCACAGTTTGAGCGTAATGGTACACCTAGAAGTATTTAGAGAAGACTAATTCCGTGGAAGTAAGTGGGCTTTCTGTAGAACAAGTTTGTTCGAGAGTAAATATGACAATTAGCTTTAAGCTTCATGAACGAGTTAATTCGTCGGTACTTAAGAAATATCTGTATGAAAGTAGAAAGGCATTTATGGAGGTTTATAATCAAAAGCTTCGAATAATACTGTGACTAACATTCTTGTATTATCATCATGGCTTATATTTTTAAATTAAAAAAAGTATTTATAATATTCTAGCCCGCTTTTTACCCCAGTTTATGAAGACTTCAATAATATTTTTTATTAATGGTAGAACGCGAACCTGGCTAATATTTAGTAAGGATTGATTAAGGATGAACTTTTTCCGAACCTTGGAAACAAAGAGGATTGGTGCACAATATTTAAGTTTTTTTTCTATATATTGAAGGTATGTAAAGACAGTTACAATGAACAAAAATAAAAATGTTTGTTTTAGTAATGTCCATAGTTTTTAAAATTCTTGGGGCTCATGTTTTAGTTAAAATATAGTAGAGAAAAATTAAAGAAAGTCAACGGTACGCAATATGGCGTTTACTGCTAAATTTCTGTGTAGAAATTCCCTGCCCTATTTTCCTTTGGCCACAAGTAAGTGCAAAATGTACCTCGCTGGCCGGAATATCGTGCCAACAACCAGTGTTTATGGTGGCATTTGTGTTTCCCTTTTTTATTTTTGCACTCGTATTTTCATCTTTTATTAATTTCTTCGTTTATACACTTATTAAACGTTGATTTGTCACTCAGCAAATGTTATTCTTTTTAATGTTCTACATGCCTTTGAAGCTTACATTCCTTGCTTGTTAGTTTTACTTGAAAAGTAGTAATATGATATTAGTTTGATTTTACCTACAATTTTTTTTTCTTTGTTCGTTGCTTTGAATCAGAAAACTATGGCAGAAAACCAAGATCTAGGTAATTTTGAATTACTAGGTAATGTTTTCTCACTTGTTATGGGACGTCCATCATACGACGGAGGAGGTCTAAAAGGATGTCCCCAGTAAAAAAAAAAGGATTACTTAAACGATAGTTTAACAAACGAACCGGTTTGACTTTATTTTAATTCGCAGCACGCAGTTTTCAGTTTTGTACATTTAGTATAGTAATGACAACATTAGAACTGTTTTATTTAACGGTGATTGCACTCAAGATAATATTATAATGCTATTAGTTCTATATAAAGACCGAAGTTTCAGCGTTACCTATTAAATCGAGTTTCTTCATTAACTAATTATGTCTAAGAGCTGACATTAACTATTAATATTAATGGCGTCTAATGTGGTCTGAAGTCGTATCGTTGTATTAATTATTATAAAGTCATTAGGTACTCCGATTCAAGTCTGGGAACTTGATGGCAAAAACTACCACGAAATGAATTGTGCATTTATTAACACAATATTCATTGATATCTCACATGAATTTATTGGCGCGGCGCATTCTGATTTGTCGCTGGCTTTATTTATTGTGATATGATAGTCTTAATAGCAAATATTTTTCACGTGAAATTGACGAATATATACGAGAATTACTTGTAACAATAACATTTTCGTACTTACCCAGCTTAACAATTCCCCCTTCTATCTTGCCCGAGAGGTTTACATAGGTACCTATTTTTAGTTTAACCCCTTTTATCGTGAATAGTTTGGATTGTTGCCACTGGTCCTCCGCCCAACTGGGAGGATCAAAGCCCTTTTATACGGTAGTACAAAGAAAACACGCGGCACGTCAGGATAACAGTTTCATTATGGATGAACTTCGACTATGTAGGATAAATTTCGACTATGTAGGATAAATTTCCCTTGCTCGCTACAATGTTCATGATGTAGCATGAAGTCTGTGAAAGTTAAGGACCTTCTTGATAGCTCGTATAAAAGGTCGAAGATACTAACATTGTTGTTATTTTTATGACCACAGGCAATCCGTATTTTCGACTCAGGCTCTTGTAAATTGGTAAGATCAATTTCAAGAGAAATTAAGATCTAATCATCATCATATCAGTTCTTAATGCCAACTTTTTATATGGTAACATAAGTTTATCCCTATTATAGTTTTCAGAAAAAGTCATACTTACGTCTTGTTATTAAGATGTCAGATACAATTTACAATATTTTGAATTTAGTTTAATGTTATTTATTCAAACCTTGTATATTATCATAAACCAGCTCGGACATTTTGTTTTAAAATTTATGCAGCTTTGGAATATGCGATTTTTACTGCTATTCTTGATATTTTGCACTAGAAAATCAACAATTTAAATGAAATTGTGCCTTGCGTCGCTGACATTAAAGTGTATTTGGTTTTTGATGGATGGTAAAACGTATTACGGTTTTATTTAGTGCAACAGTCGTAATCGTAAAACTGGCCAACGTAGCCTAGTGTACGATGGAAACGTTGGGTAATCTTATTTTGTGGCTTTGCGATATACTCGGGAAAACGGAAATCGTGTTATACGTGAATTGTTTTCAGATTAACTTATTGAATTATATTTGAACTCACGATAGCGTATAAACAATGCTTCTGCATGGAACGAATTGCATCAAGAGCATTGGGAAAATAATTACAAGGAATAATAAAAGATCACAGTATAGGTATTTACAATTTAATTCAATCATAATTCAAACATATGTGACGCAAATAGCGATTAGGTTCAATCAACTTCAAAATAAATCGTCAATTATAAGAAGCGATACATTAACATCCTGATGCCAAAGTTTATAATTGATGTTATGTTTGGGGCTTAAAGAGATCGTTATTCCTTACACGAAAGTTAATATTTCTTTTTTTCTATCTAACTTTAATCAAACTTTGTACATATTGAGGAACATAAAATATATTACGCCATGAGTATAACAAAAAGTTTCACAAGCGTATCATTGAAAGTAGGTACGCGTAAAACTTAGTCGCCTTACATTCTCAAAGGGATATAATTTGCGTTCACTTGACTAAAATGAAGTTTTGTGAAGATTACCTCGAGCGGGCTCAGTAATTCTGATGAAACGACGCAAATTATGGCTACATTGCTTCAAGCGCTTGCCTTTCCGCAGGCGTTCTCTTAGTTACTGTTCCTGGCAGCTTACAATGCCTATTTCTCTTTATCATCTCTGTGAATCTTATTTCTAGTGGAATAACAACTAAATTGCCTTGTATTCAGCTAAATTGTATCTGACTTCGTATCTTGAGTTTCGTTTAATATTTCGAAGAACAAGACCGGGGATCTTTTTAATTAGACCCAACTTGTCTTATCAGGATTAACGTGCTTTACAATAGTTATTACTGCTGGGATTTCGGTTTGAATTAATTTCAGTCATCGGCGTGTTATCTTAATGATATGTTTTCTATGGTTTTGTTTATGGTATGGAAATTATCTCCTTGACATTACTTAATTTAGGTTTAATTTTGCCAGTAAATAATATTACGGATAATAAAATCTATATTAAATCAATTTTTTATATGCTCTTTATCTCGTTTTAGTCTTAGTTTTACTCTTTTTACAGTGGTTACAATTTAGATCTTAAAGTTTCTTCTTATACACGAGAATATAATAATGACTCAACATAGAAAAGATGCTATCGCCGACACTTACTCCAAGCAACGAGGTCTCGTTGTTCTAAGCCAATGTTGCCGGCTCCAAGTACAATCATGTCTTCCTGTAACAACCCACTAGAAAGGTATACACAAACTAATTTTAAACAAAGTTTGCGAATTTTCGCCGTAAAGTCTGGTCGTGTATTGTCGACGGGAGGTCCTGACTCTTGGTAGATATTCAGACCGCTCGCGAAACTTTGATACATGGCTTGGCTATAAAACGCAGCGCACCCAACCCGCATGTATTGTACACTCGCGTCCATGTGAACAGGAACACCGTTAAATGAAGCGATTAAATACAGCTCTTCTGTTTACACACAAATAAAACTAGGTATTTTATGTTAAATTGAATTGTGGGAGCAGAACTGTGAGTTTCATTTTATTTGGCAACTTAATATTTGTCGCAGATTTGTGTGTGTTGACTGCAACAAATTTCCTTTACATATGCCATTATTTTGATTTATGTTTCATGTTATCTCTCACCACAGGTGCACGTTTTGGTGCAAAATAACATAAGTTTAGCTCTAATGACAAAATTTAAATTACCTTCATGATTTACGACCGACACGGACGTTCGGAACTACGTTACCGCGAACAATGTAGGACAAGTTTACGCAATAACGTCGAATATTCCGGAGCATGTGTGTATTGTAATTTGTCCTTAAGTGTATGAGGCCCCGTATGGTAACACATCGATATCGGATCGGGATGGTGAATTTTATTTCGCGTGCGAACGGAAGCGTGGCTGCCGATGCCGCCGTGTACCCCGTGCGTGCGATGTCGTCTAGCCTATTCCAATTTTTATACCCCACCGAGTGTCGGTAACGCTTCCGAACACGGTCGAATTGTTTGCCAATGAAGTTCGGGTGGGCGGTTGATATTTTATCCACTGCGTACGATGTGAATCATTGCGAATATATACTGTGAAGCTACGTATGTATGTCGATAGGGAATTGAATTTTAATACTTTGAATAGTTTTTACGTGGATATTCGAACTGCGGTAAAATGCTTGGATTTAAAAGGGATTAGTTTTTTTCGTAGGCTGTCCATTTATTTATCAGTATTAAATCCTATGATATTTTGTATAGCTACGTGTTTTCGTAATATTTTACCTTACGCTTTCGTTTCCAATCTTATCTTTCTGTTTATTTATCACATCTTATTCATTTCATTATAGGTGTGTTCAAAGGTATTAAATAGGATTATTATCTTTTAAATGGCCTTTCCAATGGGCAAAGTTAAAGAACATTACAGATACTGATTCAGAAATTATCATGTAATAGCTGTACCAGTAATCCTATTAGCAAAGATATCAGTTTTAGTGAGGTTTCCCTTTGTGAACGGTTATCTCATTCAATGTCTGCGTAACGAGTATCAGTCGCGAATTAGTGGCGCGCGATGGGTAGGATGAGTTGCTTTTCCATCGCAAGGAATCATCAAAGATGGCTATATAGCCTTCGAAGATCCTTAAGAGCAATGTTAAAGTAATTTAGGTATGTTTGATTTTTGTAACCGAAGCCGAAGTCTTCACTAATAAAAGCTTACGTCTCAACCTCTTAAGCTTAAAGGTGCAACTTCTTAATAGGATGTGCACTTTCGTTGTTTTAAAACTTTTATACATAGTAAGTTTAAGTTTTTTTTTAATCGTAATTTTATCTTATGATTGTAAGAAAATGAATTGAGTATAAATACCTAGTAATAGAAAAAACAATCGTATAAAATATTAAGTTATTGTTCTAAGAACCAAAGTGATATAATTCCTATAATGTTGGGGCTGTTAAAGTTCCTATCACCACATTACCGATCATCGGAAGCCTGCTTTCCTTATCTTCGCTAATTCCGCGTTTAATCATTTCTTTTCCATCCGACCTCGCATAGTTAATCGGCTTGGTGCTCTTTTCTTCTCCTCGCCCTTTGATTAGAGATCCCTTCGTCTTTGGGATATTATGTCAATCAATTGATTTATATCTCTAGGTGGATTTCGTGACGGCTCTGTGGTTCAACGCTTCTATGCTGATGAAATGCCAATTTAGATAGAGGTTTGAGACGATTGAACGGTCGATTTGAGTAAATTGAGAAGCCCCCTTGTCAAGGCGATCGCTATGCAATTAAGTTTTGGGATTTCGGCTTTGTGTGTTAGTTGGGGGTGGGTTTTGTTGAAAATGTTTACCCAACACATTATGTGCTTGTATTCGATAAAACAAGATTATATTTCTTAGTAAATAAGGTCGCGAGTGAAGAATTTTATTGGTTATAACTTTTAAACTGTCGCGTTGCATGATTATAACATAATTAAATTAAAATACGGGAATAAACGTGAACACAAGCTTTTAACGTTGTTGTGTTCGCGTTAATCCCCGTGTTATAATATAAATGTATTATAGTTTAAGCAGTTATTCAGTTGGGATTTCCGTCTTCAATAATTTATATCCTCCATCAAAAGTCCACATTTTTCAATGTTGTTACCTAATCAAATATTAGTATAGACGTCACAAAGTAAACACAAAAGTGCCCAGTTTGTTTTTCAATTTTTTTAAGTTTTTTTCAACATGGATTCGTTTACGTAATCCTAGTACAAAGTGCCTGTCAAAAGCGTCATCTACGACAGACCGCGGCGATTTGTCCCCGAGTCGTGGTTTATATTTGTTGCAAATTCGGGATATTCGTAAAATGCGAGCTTGTCGTCAGCATTTCATTCGTACCGTGCAGGCCCCGCTGTATGATTGACAGATTTTGTTTTATTTGAATGTTTTAGATTCTCTTTATGTAGCCTGTTTGGTTCTTATTAAGAATAGAACAATACACATTTCGTAATGAAGTATTTTTCAATAATAAATACATTTACAAATGTATGGACTGGTAGTTATTTCTAATTAATCTACAAGGTCTCCCTTTGTACATGCCTTAAAATTCATTTATATTATCTTGCTTACGATAGCTACCTAAATGTTTAGGGTAAAAAATATTTTTTTAGAAATAAATGCATTCTGTTCAACCGTTGTGTATTCCTCGTCAAAGTCAAACTTGCTGAAATAAATCCTCGGCCAAAACGTTTTTCGATGTCTACGTTCAAGCGAACTTCTTCAAAGCGAAAGGCACAGTGCAGTCATAATATTTCCTAGCCAGCAACCCTGCAAGCGATAGCGGTGACATTCATAAAACGGGCAGACGTTACCAGCACATTTGCATGTCTATGCGATGAAAGTGGTAAGTATTTATTACGCGGACAAGTTGTGGTCGTCGGCAGGCCAGCGGGCACTTGTTGAGTGAATTTTCATTGATTTATATTGAACAGTGATTTGAGTAGCCACACACAGAAGTTTCCGATGATACAATACAGTAGGGACCTACCAAACTGAGTTGACTCAAAAACTTGTAATTATCGAAGGCATCGATGCTTGGTATTCTCTCTGCACTGTTTAAAGGAAGCATCATGCGAGCTCAATAAGCTGAATAATAAAGCTTTGGAATGAAATAATACCATCAGTTAAATACATCTCTAACATTAACGAAAAGATCAAGGATTCCACATTATACCGTAATTGCATCTATCTTGACATTTAGGCTCTGTGATAAAGATTTGTTGTAGTGTATGTACTTAAACTTATGTATTAACAATTAATCTTAATTAGGTAGGCAAGAATATGTGAGTATTGTCAAAAAACATGACATTTGCTAATCCTGCTTCCTTTACCGAAAAAGCACACATTTAATTTAAAAAGCTTAACTCGTAGAAGCTACAAGTTATGAAGATCAAGACGTGTAACCTATCACGATAAAGCAGACCGCACGCTCTCGGAAAGTGGTGTCATGTATATTGTGTTTACATCGGTGCAAAGAGCATAACATACGTCTGGAGCCTAAGTTTGTTGGCCGTAAATTCATTTAATTTGTCACCCGACATAGCGTGCGGTCAACGGAGCTCGCTTCTTGCAACAAGATTATATAATATCACGGTACCAACGTTTCTTCAAGCTTCCTCGGCTCGCATTGTTTTGTTTTCGAATAGTACGTACTTACTGAGTTTATTATCAACGGTATGTTGTCTTCAAAGCTTTGGGTTCGTAGCTGGTTTGCTTTCACGTTGTTTGCGGTTATTTAGATATCATTGTTACGGGCTTTTGGTAATTATGTAGTCTATATTGCTATTTCACAGTAGGCTCAGAATATTATGAAAGAATGCCTGACTAAACTTACTGTACTAAAACAAGAAATTTAAAAAAAATATATTTTTCAAATGTGATCTGTATTTTACGCAAACTGAACTTGGTCACGTACCTACTAAGCAAAATGTGTTCTGACAAATCTCAAGAGAAAATCAGTTTCCAATATTTTTAGCATCAAGTACTCCAGCTTGATTAAAATTCAGTCAAAAATCTCTTACTCATTTTTATTAGTGTCAAAGTGTGAGTAGTTTCATATTGCTACTTCGAAGAAAAAAAAATATTTTGGCGTTGCTAATGAAGAAAGCTTTGAGTTTCGACGCAAACACAAGGGACACTGTTGGAACGTGAGTATCTTTCGTAATCGCAATTCACACCGAAGACTCTCTCACACCATTAACCCTGAAAAGAGCGATCGGACGGAAGAGATTAACATCCACCGCAGCGTTTAGACGGTGCTTCTTGAAAACGCAGCGGAGAGAACTGGCAATGGAATTTGCGCTCTTTTGTTTAAGTGAAAAATTGCTGCAAATTTTATCGTGCAGAGTAAGAGTACTGAGTTGCACGATTGCATTAAATATAATAACTGGATGGGCGCTGCACGGGTTAATTTAAGAGCTGTGCCAACTCATGAAATTAACTTTTAGATCATATTAAGTAAAATGCATTTCTTGTGTTAGTGCTTATGAAATTGATTTGGTATTAAATAACGTCGTAATATATTATGCTTCGTTTTAAAAACAAATTGACGCTCAACAAAACATAATGTTATGTAACAATTCCAGAACCTGCAGTAATATTACAATTTTCTCTGTTAAAATTATAGAAATTTACTGCCATGATGTATTCGGTCTGACATAATGATAAAAGTTTGATGAAAATTGTTTGCTGTTTTTGTAATAATGATGATACTTAATAATTGTACGGAGTGTACCTAAATCGAATGACTAACATACATTTTTATGAAGCAATATACTCGAATCTCGTTATTATAACATAATGAAGTGTAACATTAAGTAGACTTTAGTCGTGAAAGGACGGTTTATTATATATTCTTATTATCATTGTGTACTCATTTATGTCTTTGACACATTTCGTTACATGAACTCGGGTATTTTTGGCATTAATACCCGAGGTTATATGTCATGATATATAATTCTCGTTACTCCCACGTCCTTTTATTACTAAATCAAACCAAGAAAAAGATGTAATACAATGGATTCTCGGTAACGTCTTACTTCGTTAATACTAAGAGGTGACTCTGTGGAAAAGATTAACTTCTAGGACCGCAATAGAAAGAAAAATAAAAATTAGAGTCCGAAATATTATCGTGCTCTAATTTAACTAAGTTTTTTTTCAGTATTCCGTTTTCTAATTAGATTGGTGCCGAAATATATTCTTGTTGTCTCAATTTAAAAAAAGCAAACAATTTTGTTTATTTTCTTACAAATTTATACCTAGTAGGCTTTTATTTATTTTTGCCTAAAATTGTACTTAGAAACACATTGATAAGTTCAATGACTTATATGTATACTATGTATTAAATCCCTACCTACCTCTATTACTGTTTTTTTGCGTATTTTCCGTACGAGTAGGTATACAATACAACTTTGTATCTATAATTTATTCGGTTATGATTTAATATTCAAGTGTTAATGTCGTTATTATGGTAATAAGGTTGTACCAACATAAGTAGTTAATTAATTCTTTAGTTGCGTATTAAAATGACATTAGTTGGGACCAGACCCCTTACCATGAACTCTTAAAGCACGACAGTTTACGTTGTGGAAGCGAGATGTCGCATTACACTGCACGCAGCGGCGCGCGGCGTCTCGCTTCTACATAATGAACTGTCCTGTTTTAAGAGTTCATGGTAAGAGGGCAATAGAAATTACTTAATTCTGAACAATAGTGATTTGACATGTTTGAAAGCACAACTTTATATTATGTCTTAACGTATTAAATTATGTATTAAACTATATCATTTTAGTATAATAGACCTCTGCGGTAAAACTCACCAATATTTATTTACCGGTTTGTATAAATTTAAATTATAAGTACCCCACAACATGAGATGGAGCAGTATGCTTCTTGGCAGCCTCTTATTTCCACAGTACTGTTTTTGCGACCGAATTCTCTTGGAAATGTTTTAGCAGGTTTAGCTATTTCTGCTTTATTTATGAGCTCTTCAAGAAACAGGTGTCTTCGCTAAAATCTTGTTTACTCCGTGCCTTGTGTAATATAAGATGCAGTATTTTCTTATTTGTTCTTTGTTTTGTTACCTATTTTTTAACTCACAATTATTTCATACTTATTTTGGACTTCCTCTTTCTTTGTTATGACCTTATTTTTTATCCGCTATAATGTCTCTTTTAGCACCTATTGCTGACGCATAAAGTTTGAGCTTAGGTTTCAAGAGCTGACTGACTGGTTATATTCATCTTTGTCAATCACCATTATGTTGGTTATAGGCGACCAAGCTAATGTGATTTGAATTGCAATTTGTAACTTCGTGCATAACTAATGGCGTCAGATATAGAAACAATCTCTAGCATCGTGACATGCGTTAAGACATTATACTTTTAATAACCGAGCCTATAATCAGTCTATAATCAAATATATTTTGCAATTATGTTATACGCATCAATCTATGTTCAAGTATTGGAAATTCTAATATCCAAGTAAAGTTATTTCTGTTATTAGGTATTAGCTACTTTTTTGTTTCTCCTGTTTTCAAGTTTCAAGAAAACTTTTCAATATTCCTATGCTGGTTTTAAGGAATGTTATTTCTGTATAATATCAACGAGTTCCAAGTAAAAATTTTCTTCGCCATCGGGTTGACTCTCGGTTTTATCTTTAAATCTTTCGAATATTCGAGAGACGAAGCTTTCTCATTTTAAAAGTCAAATAAGTTAGTATATGTAAATCTCTACCTACTGCAGTTAATACCTACGGCCATTTTATGTTTGAATTTATTGTGGTATGTGACACAAATAGTTGTGAGCACAATTTTCTATTTTCATATTGGTTTGGACAAGATTTGATTTCTACTAGAATGCAGATATACCTAAAGCTGCAACCAGATTTACAGCAATATCTTTTGACTATTCCCTGCTTTGAGAGCTTAGTGTGTTCAATATTTTGAACTCGCAAGAACGGATCCTAGAATCAAAGGAAGCCAGTAAAAGAACGACAACGAATACGTTTTGGTGAGAGACGGAAAATGTTTCATTCTTTATTAATAATCTGTAGGTGAACAAAATACATATTTAGTTATTAACACAACAAAGTTATAAAATTTGAACCATTATCGACTGTAATTTATCTACAAGATTCTGCTATCTTAGCAGGATTTTCTTTATCGCTCTTATGCCAGAGAAATGTATATAAAAGGGGAAAATTAAATTGCTGTTACCCATTATGGCTAAAGAATTGGCTCACGTTTCGAAGCGATATAGCTTTCATAAATTGATCAGTTAGCTAATAGAGATAGTATTGCTCTAGACAGAAAGAAACGAGCCAAATTAGACGAGATTGATCTTGATCGTTTCTGCTTCGAGGATAAAAATATTACCCGAATACGGAATCAAGTGATTTATCGAATTAGGAATTATTATGAGATATTACGATATAAACTATACGAGAAAGTTGGCCCTCACGCGTGCTGGTTTGATCCAATAAGTTGCGTAGTTTCAACACACTTGCAAATTGTTCCGAATAATCTCCGACTGGTTTTTCGATTTGTATTTCGTTTATGAAACAATAAACTTATTTCAGTGTCTTGGGAATACCTTTGCCTTATTTGGTATTCATGTTTCTTATTATTGTTGCTAAATTTCCCATGAGGCTATAGATGTTAAAATATGTATTTGTTAACACCATAAAAACGTTCTCAGAGAGTACATTTTTTATGTTAGAAATATTTTTTGCAATGTTTTAAATTGATAATGTACTTACTTTATCGTAAATTGTACAAAAAGCAGTTGATAGAGTTGAAGTTGGTTTCCGTAATCAAAAATCGTCAAAAAACGAACCCACGCTTGCCCTAAATTTAGAGAAAATGTTGTAAGGTTGTATTTTTCCGTAGCTATTACATTTTCAACAAAGACAATGCCACAAGAAGCTCTTCGCTGTAAGCTGTAATAGCAAAATGTGCACGCCACATAACTGTAACGTAAGACGGTGCGTCGTACTCCATTTCTTGTCCACTTTCATTAGTGAGTGTTATTGGCTGAAAGCCGTTTCAAGTCCGCGTGTCCGCCCCTCGGAATTGACAAAGTTTTGTTTGGTCATTGAAAGTATATGCGCTAATATTCTTAGTTTTACCAAACGACATTGAAGAAAGTACGCTTTGAACAATAAAAATAAAGGTTCCCTTTTTGTTTCAGGGACAAATTCGGATGACGGTGTAGAAGCTGAAGGTAAGATATTTCTTATTTGAAATAATAAAAATGAGTTTCGGTTTACACAGCAAATTGGTACAAATTCACTGTTACATTCAAACTAAAGTTCTTTGACGGAATTTTCTATAAATTCTAGAACGTTAAAATGCAGTGCAGTAGAAATTTTATGCAATATTTGCCATTTTAATGAAATTCACTTTGCTACGAGCAGATATAAAATAGTGCACAGTTAAGTATTACTCGTGTGAGCCAATGTAGGGTTTAGTTGACTTTGTAGAGCTCGATTTAAAATAGATACGGTTTTATATTAATCTCGCGGAAATATTAATGTTGGCTTCTGAGTGAGTGTTTACCGGTACTCTGCAATATTTTCGCCAATTTATAATGATATTTGTATAAACAATATCATTATAAATTGGCATTCAATATTTCTTATATCAGCTTTCGATTTCTTTAATATGAAATATGTTAATATCATCAAAATTATTGTATAAACGTCACAGAACATGTGTACGATTTTTTCCAAAATGTATACTTTGCATATACTACGTATGTACTTACTGAATTTTGATTAAAAACCATCCTTATCTCTTTGCTGATGCTGAAAAACTTTTCCTTTACGTCCCGAAGCATTTTTGCATAGCACACGGGATATGTGGACTTTAATTTCTCTCTTTCCAAGTTAGTGGGGAGAACCTATCTCCCCTCTCCTTCGTGGATTAACATTTTGTACGATTTAAGAGCTAGCGTCCCTATCGACCTATCTACGACTACCAGTCTAAATTTTGTCACATTGGACTTGGTAAGCTTGTTTGTAATTTACTTACATTTGTTATGGTAGTCATTAAGAATGTTTTGCTTTTCACAATAAATTGAAAGGACCTCGTTATCATCATGGTTATTATCAGCCTATCTCATTGCACTGTTGGATATAAGCCTCTCCTGTGGCACGCCACTGATCTTGTTATATTTTTAAGGTAATTATTTTCTAAAATTTCCTTTGAAAACTTTGAGCAGGAGGGTCGATGATTATTTTAGCTATAGGTACGCATGCCTTAATAGGGTAAGTGTACATTACTACAAAAGGCTTATATTGTAACTAAATATCCTCACGCAACTCTACGAAAATATCAGTTTCGTTCGTGCAGATGAATCTCCCTTAATAAGCGACAAGCAAAACAATACATACCCATATGTACACAATTCCGCTGTATCTTTCCCGAACACAGTTATCCCATCGTATCTTATTTCGGTGACTAAAAGTCGGTCTGTTTCTCCCCCTTTTTATGCGAGTTCCGTAATCGCTAAGGCAACAATGAAATATATAAGAAACTGTGTTTGTCGTCGAGTGGAACATGTTCCCAAATGATTTATGAGCTAACGCGGTATTTATTCCTCTCCATATTGTCGTCTTGTACGCCGTGTTTGGAAGAAAGTATTCCTTAAGCATATTGATATTTTATGACTACTTCAGACATATTTATTGTATCCCAAGATTCCTTTCTATCTATTAGATTTTATTTGAATGTCAGCAACCTTTTTTATTAAATACTGAATATAATAACAGCTTACCTTACTTGTGATTCGTCTCATAATTTCGGTGTTTTGTTTTAACACACAATAATTATAATTTTCAAGAATGATATTTCTTTGGTGCCTACCCATATACAAGATGCCGTATAGGCAACGTTATTAGCCTTAACCTTACTTTTTCATATTACAAAAGTAGTATGAAAAAGTATAATATTCCAAGAAATAAAATGAAACTTGAAACGAATAAAATACATCAATAGCCTTCTTTTTGATTTACTATCATTCAACGAGATAATTTTAAAGGTTCAATATAGTATTGAACGTTATGAAGACGTGACTTATCTGAATTATTTTTTTGTATACAGCCACGATCACCTTTTCAGAGATAGCAATCTACGAAGTGTTGCTCATTGCAATCGATGATCAACTTATATTTGTGTCTCTCTTTTATTTATTAAAATAGACGGGGATAGAATTACTCTATCTTGTGAACTAGCCCGGACGATGGGTCTCACGACCATACCACGAGGTCGCGAGCAGGCTTTGTTTTATTATTTACTAGCTTAACATGATTCTTTGAGATGCATTGAGATTATTTGCGCGAAATTACATAGGTACGTTATGAGTAAATTGAGACACAAGTGACCTTTACACGTGCATACATGGACATTTTATTCTATCGTCATGTTATTTTAGTGTTGATATCGTTAGGTACTTACTTTTATATTTTAGATCCAGATTTACACTTAAGAATTGCAGGTACCTACCGTAGCATTTAAATATTACTGCAGCATTAGCGTATTATATTAGCATAAAGAACTTGTTTAAATACACAATAATGTCAAAAGTTCCTACTTTCCAGCAACAGATACTTCCCAATTTCAATTTATATTTTCCGGCAGTGAGATGAAAAGTTTTACACAGAGAAAGTTTGAGATCACTTGTCATAAAATAAGTTCATTTGTCTACCCCCATTGTACATTTATTAGACACGTGTTTTATGTAGAAGAGCGACAATTAATTTGTCTTTATGCTGCGATGTTTAGTTTTTTATTTGCAGCAAAATTGAAAATTAATCTGTAATGATTTTGGAACTCAGATATTTAGTACGTAACTGTATGTAGCTATTGTCTTGACATAAAAATAGTGTAACAAATACACTCATTGGTATTAAATAAAGCCTAGAGTTAGAATTGTTAGAATTTTCATTCGGACCGTATGCGCAGTACCACTACTCAAAGATTGCCTACGAGACCTTAATAAAATTATCCACTCCACATTAATACAACCTCGCTAATAATCAGAACTAATGGCCCATATATGGCACTCCGATGGCTTTTTAATTGAAACTTGGCACATTAAGCAGCCGAAACGACTAAATGACGATTTACTATACGATGTCAGGGGACGGTCGTTTCAAGTTACGATATTAGTCCATTTGCTGGTTGAATGGGACCGAGTTTGAAGATTCACCCCGCACATAGGGATAAGGTGCGGGCGTATACAAGACGCGAAAATGCAGTTAATGTGTATATTGCCAGTTATATAGTTGAGTTAACAACGTAAATAGATTTATATACGGCTTACGGCGCCTCGCTCCTGTTAGAGTTAGTTTAGTAGATACCTATAGTTACAAGATTGAAATGTAGTAATATGGGTATACACCTTTGCATTGCTATGAGGTCTTCTCTTTGTCTTAGTAATAATGATTCTGTATGACTAACACCAATTTCTATACTATTTTTGTGTATTATTTTACGAATACAGTAAAAATGTTACCCGTTGATAGAGCAGATGTCGTCCTAAATGTATCTAAATAAAAAGTTCCATTAAAACTGTAAATAAACTTCTGCAATACGATTCGTTCTATAAATCTCTATTGTTTGTTACTAAAAGTTTATTTCCCAAAACAATAAATTATCATTACAACAGCTGTCATACTCCAAAGTATTCAACATCGGCGTTGTTTTGCCAAGTTTCCGAGATAAGAAACCCGAACAGGTTGAAACGGTCGCCTACGTCATAATCCTCTCGACCTACAATACAAAGTTTGTCAAAGTTCAAGGGTGTCTTAGAGAAATGGCCTGTTCCCATCACAAAAAATATAATATGCAGAGCAAAATGTAAGGCAAGCGTGTGCTATGCCGGTGAAACTGGGGCACTGGTGATACTTTTTCCTAAGGCTTCACTAAGCAACAAGTTTTACAAGTATCGTTCGATTATTGGAATCGGATATCGATGATCGAACGTTCAATACCGCGGACTGAATGTTAAGCGTCTATTAATTAAATAATAACAGGTTCTCCAAGCTTTTTCTTTGAAGCGGTATTGATCTGTTGTTTTCTTTTGAAATTAATTGCTAAGTAACTACTAACCTAACACAAATAAGTGGTTGCCTCACTATGTTTTTATTTTTAAATTTCCTGTAACGGAGTGTTTATAAGGTCAACAGTATTGCGATAACTACCACAGTCTAATAATATATTATTTAAAAGCTTTATTATAGGTTTAAGATTCAATTTCAGTTTTATGACTGCCTAATTGTCTTGTTTTGTTTACTTAGTTTATAAATTTGTATACTGCTCTCGGCGAGTCTGAGTTGAACATTATTTTAATTATGAGAACTAGCTACCATCAAATTACATCTTAACTGCCTCCGTACCTATATACAACATGGCGAGATTACATCAACGATATGTAAATTTGAAGTAGTACAATATATTCTAGTGACAGTAATTGTGATTGGAGCAATTTGTTCCCAAAACAGATATTTTAGGATCTACAGCACAGAATGTGCAAAGGACATTATTCATTTGCAAAATGCAATTTCACAGGATGTCACGTTTGTTAGAAAAATTGCCTCGCTGCATATTCAATACGTTTCCAGTACCGATTCTGAATTACACGTACGATAGTGTCGGCGTTAACGTAAATTGTAGTGCCCGATAGAAATTAGGGCTACCAAAATGTTACAAATAATATGTTATTACTGTTATTAGGTTATTACTTAAGTATTTTGTTTGAATAGTTACTTACTTAATTACTAGTTCAACTCAATCAAAATGGTTTATGGAAGTGTAGTTACGTGTCATTTTTTATATATTCTAATGTCTTACAGGTATCACTATTCATTCGGCCATTAAAGTTATGTTGAGTTGGTATTCTATTTTTATGTCCGTGGAGTGTTTTATTAGAATTACGGAAGAAATAAAGTGGTCAACCTTAACATAAATAAAAATAAAAAATAAAATAAATAGTATTTGCTGTGTATCATTATTATGTAGTTGTTACGTATTAGTTTCTAAATATTGACAGCCCTAATAGGAATCGAATTTTTAATAGAACACTATCGGTTTGTCCAATAAATCTCTTTCGGAATCCACGCGGACCGATATCGTGTTACCATTTCGACCGTAGCGACATCTGGCGCGCACTGAAAATACCCCAGAAGTAAGCTTGATGTCAACTCCGGAATAAGGGTGTATACTATCGTACATCTAATGTTGGTTTGCAACTGGTTTTAGTTTTCCAACTCTTGTGTCACAAACATATTATAACTCTTTTTTTGAAGACTACTATCCATAGAACGGATTTAAAAAAATATCATAAACCTATTTTTTACAAAAAATCCTCAATCGTAATTCACATAGCAAACAAAATTCACAAATCTTCGAGTAAACATGGTAGGTTCATTATAATTATTGTGAGTAGCGTACAGATTATAATATTATGCGGTTCCTGACCCAATCTCCCTGGTATCATTATCACATGGGACTAAATTGAGGACGTATTAACCCTTCCAAGCTTACAGGCGCGTGACGTACGAGTGACGGATACGAAATCTGATGAACGAATGATTATAATATGTAGGCAGCTATACACCTGATTCTACCACAATAATGCCGTACAACCTTCGATTATTTTTAAAAATAATGATGATATATGATTAATACAATAAGCAGATTCCTGGAACTAGCTTTCACAGGAACGTTTAATTTATTTTTGCGATTTTATAATCGCCTATGTTTCCATTCAATTAAATCAAGTGGGTGGGTACCTCCTAACTTGTACTAAGAATATACTTCTTTCCAACAGCAGTCGGACGTCAAAGCTGTTTGTTTTTAAGTCACTACACTATTAGATACACAAGAAACTCGAATATAATTTATTTTAACGCAAATAGTAGCAAGTTTTCATTGTGTTGAGTGTAGATGAAAGATTAATGTACTTTCAATAATATAAGAGTTACTCACGATATTTTGCGGAAACCATTTTTTTGCGAAGCCAGATGTTAGATATTAGGTAACATGTGTTTGGCCTCCAAGTTAATTAGATGCGTCGACCGGTCATTTAGCTATTCTTGAACACAGACAGTCTTGAAGATTCACTGTTAATCAAAAAGGTCAAGGAATCGTTAGTATAAGATGCTTGTTCAACGGTATAATAATTAAATATTATCTATTTCTTGGTAATTATAATATTTGATTCTTTATGTAGGAATCTATATTTGGATTTCTTTATAATTTCGTTGCAGTAAGAAGTTAAAATTTTACTGGAGTTACACTTTATGTATGAGCTTGTATATGTACTCTTTTTCTTTACAAACAAAAGATAATTTTGTGTCGCGATTATTAGCGGATGATGTAAATTTTATCTTTCATTCAATAAAAAACATAAGTATAAAATGATTTTGTTTAGACTTGCTCATTTGTAACATTTTCTATCATTTAATTAAGAGAAGTCTTATTTATTGATTCCTTTCAATTACGATAACCTATAATAATGCACTGTCATACAGACACGACGTCCGATTCCATCGAATATTATGTTTTATGGTTTTAACCTATTTCGCATAAAAAAATACGAGTATTATTACCTTTTGGTGTTAGCTGCGTTTTATAATTAAGTAAATCTTTTTAATGGAGGTTACTTTTAAACACATTGTATCTTCTGTATGGTCTTTAGTTTTTAATAGATCGAAGCTTGATTGGATCTTGTTTAATTGTAAACATTAAATAATTTTATTAATACTACTTCTAGGTATAATAATGATTGTGATGCGATAATAATTGCCGCGGGTTTATATTTTGTTTTATTTTATACTGAATGACTTACAGAATTAACCAACTTGGCATAGGTGAACTTGATTTTGCCAATGAGCTAGAAAATATCAGGTAATGTATTAGAACTCGCGTGTCCAGTAATTGTATTTCATGTTACGACTGTTATTTACCTAGAAATAAATCGGAAATGAACCAGTCGCTAAAGTACCTAATTTTCTATGGCCCATTTACAATAAACAATTTCTCTTATGTAGACTATTTAGATTTCAATTTCTGATGTATGGCGGTCGCTTAATAGTAAAAGGTTATATAAAATGACGGTGGCGCTGAAATAGTAATAATATGTGTCAATGTTGTAATAAACAGTTGTTTGATTTCAGTTCCATTTTAATTAGATACCTACAAACTTGCATAGACACACATAGACAAAATGTTAGTAGGCAAATACAATACAAGAAAAGTGAGACGTGAGAATGATAAGTAAGAAAAAAATATAAACTGTAAGGTTTAATAAAAACCAATCAATTATAAAAGCAATATCAAGTGAAATATCTATAGCATAAAGATAAGAGCGAAATATAAAACGCGCAATCTCTGAAAGTCTCTTTCAAAAGACGGAAGTGCTTACTCGACGTCGTAGCAGTTTGATTTATTCGACCCAGACGCCATTGAATATGAAGTTTCAGTCCCCGAGGTGGTCGCTCAAATCACTGATGAAAATTCTAAAGAAAATCCTTGTTAAGTATTCTCTTCTTCCCATAACTGAACTGAAAATAAACTGATTAGATTTTTTGACTACCTACTGTTAAGTTGGATTCGTATATTTTTTTTATGAATTGTTTTATTTTTTTTCTGCAGTTATCTACGCACGCGTACGCAACCGTTATAAATAATATTTTGGACATAGTAAATAATATAAATAACACTCACTAAAATATTAATAGTAAAATCGAAAGATGTTAGTGAGGTTCTGCTCTTGTTAGAGTAGAAGATAAATTATATTTTCTGCACTAGCTGCATTATACAAAGTACAATTATAATGTTCAGTATAATTTTTACAAAGTAGGACCTAGCAACGTAGGTATGCAAAAGCAAAAAAAAATGTATACCCAGCATGGAACGTTACCTACTTATGTATTTGAATAAACCATAGCGGGTTTTATTTCTAACGTGTTATATTAAAGAACATTAACCTTTAGGATATTACATTGATAGAAGAAATCGTTTTCTCTTGGCGTTTGTATACTTGTCTCGAATGTCAATTGAAAGAGATTCCGATTACACAAAGTTACGTTATTAGATTGCTTCGAGAAAATACTTTGATTGTAAAATATGTATGTTGTTTTATACTACTACTTAGTACTGCTATTTACTACTTGAAAGTTTACAATGGATATTGATGCATCGAAAAGAGTAATTAAAAAAATAATAGTTATATGTACATACTCTGACTTTTACTTATTTACATTTAGTACTTATATTTTATTATCAAAAGCAATTTTATTTTTAATTAAATTGTTATCAGCCCATTTCCGTTCCTTATAACTCATTTTTATCATTTCCTATTCGTCTATTTCATTATCCTCGCAACTTTTAAGGAAAAATGCGTTCAAAGACCACTCATTTCTCAAGACTGGCTCCCGTCACCCTATCTAATATTTCTCATAGCGATAAATGAGTGTTGCCATTGAAGAAATTTCTCATTATGGTAATGATACTGGCTGAGATTTTTTCAGCATAAATCATATTATATTAGAGTAGGAGTCAAGTGGTTTATATTTCTTCCTTCATATTTTTATTTAAGTCGTTGCGCTTTTATTGGTCTGGTTTTCATATTGTGGTCAGACAAATATTTTAAACGTGATCAAATATACAAAATGATTTTTTTTCGTGAATGATTAGGTATATTCATAGAGTTGATAAAGTAAATAATTAAAAAATCACGTAAAAATGCTTAACTGTCACTTCTAAACTATCGTGTTGACTAAAAGCATACAGCTTTCTCAAAAATAGCGTAAAGGATTAGTACTTATTAGGTAATTTGATACTAGTACTAGACTTTCTACTCAATGAAGATGGTTTAGAAGTGAAAGATGAAAAAAGGTGTTACATCTCTCTCTTTCTTGTCGCAATCAAATCGAAGTAATTTGAATGGTTTTTCGTTATTCTCTCGTTTTTACATTACTATATTTTTTTTTATTTTCTTTAGTTTATTGTAATAAAAATTCTGCGTGCAGTGTCCATGCTTAATTTCTCACACGTCTAAACCTAACTAAACAATCACAACTTTATCAAAACTACGCACAAGTTTGGAATCCAAATGAAATAGTAATTAAATTTCTCTTAATAAAACCACCCAGACATATTCTTGCCCACTAGCTTATAGTTTTTGGGAATTGGAGCGCAAATGAATCTCTCTTTTATTTCAATTTAAAAATACATCTGCACCGACGTGTGTATCGGACTGACCTAAATATTACGGGATGTTACGATCAACTTGTAATAAAGGGAAGGGGGGATTGTTCTGAGGGAAATCAACTTCAATTAATAGTTGTGTCGAGTGGCCACGTATCAGTATATTGATTTGTTGATTATGAGTTAGGTTGTTCACGAAAGGTGCTAGAACAATACTTAGGTCATGTAGTAATACGAAGTTTGTGTAATGTTCTGACAGGGATCAGAGTCTTGTAACATTTCGTCCCTTATCATATGGAGAGTTCTCCGTGCCAATAACGATAAAAACAAGACTGAACTTACAAGAACAAGACGGTATACTATTAAAATAATGTGAAAATTAGTTGATTTGTCTTTTTCTCGCAGCTAGTGATAAATAAAAGTCAGCCCGCTTTTCAGAGTGGTATGAATCCAAAGATTACGATTTGCTACGATAATATCATAGTTCTCATACATCTTTCGCCCCTTATTAGATCTTACGCCTAACCCATAAAAATATTGTCGGTTATATGAAATTACTAATACTTGAAATGTTAAGTGTGCCATGTAACCGATATCGTAAGGTTGGGTCGATCAATAATTATGCTAATGGAGAGATATCATATTGATACAACAGTTTATCAGTCGGTACTTCAATAGATATAATTTTACCTAATCTACATTTACCCTTGTGACGAGAATGAATCATCCAGATTGTTTCGTAACTTGTACTTTTTTAAATGAATTTTTTCCCGGAATTAGTATCTACATTATATTTTTTAACTATAATACCTATGATCCTAAAAGCATAAAAGGAAAATCAAGCTTATCATTGCTCTTTCTTTAATATACATACATAAACTCACGTCTATTTCCCAGAACGGCACCTCTACAGTTCCTTGCTACTTACCACGGATTTCCATTTGCTACAATCCTGACATACCTGCTTCTTTCGCCTCATTCACTCATTCATATTAATATATCTCTCTTTATAGTAATATCTATATATCTCGTACGTGGAAATAAGTTAACTCTATGAATCACATAATTTAATACATTAAAAATATATTCATAAATGCTAATCTAATTGTCTGTTAGTTTTCAAGGTTAAGCCGCTAAAATGTTTTAACTGGAAGTTTTTATCGAAATTAGTTTTTTTTCAGAATATCTTGGAATATTTTTTACTCCCACCACAAACGCAGTTACAGGCAACTAATAAAATAAATAATTAAATGCTAATTGGCTTCAAATGCTTTGCAAATGAATGTTTAGTATATAAATTACATATTAGGTAATTAAATAACATTACATATGAACTTAGCGTGTCTGGATTACTTCAATGAGAGAAAATTTAATTATTGTTCCTCGTGGAAATGTATTTGTACGAGTTCTCATTAAGTAAGTTGTAATAATTAAGGGCCAGACGTGTAATAACAAACTTAACGCATTATGTCTACCACGAAGATAATAAGTATAATTTTAAAACTTTGCGTAGTAAGTTACGGTTAGGACTATACCGAATATTCTCAAGAAAATGATGTATACTATGGCCACTATAATGGCTTTGTTCGCTTAAAAACACTACGTCAAGAACGAAAATATTTTAAAGTTAATCCCCGTATTTTAAATAACCTTTATCTAAAATAAACCTTGACATAGGATTGTGTGCAATTTTTGGTGTGACAAACCTGTTTTTAACAATTAAATAATTATTTTTGATATGTATTTTAAACTTTTTATTTAATTGCTAGCAATTTTATGTACACCCACACGTATTAAGTCTATAGAAGTAATACTCCATTAGCTAATACAACACAAAACGTTTAATGCATTTGCTATTCAGTGTGTGCTTCTCAGTAAAGCAACAAATGCGGCACGACAGAGGCACCGCTTTACGTCTGCTATGTCGTAAACAAAATAAATCTGTACTTAAGTAAATCTAATTATGTATCGAGACTTCTCAATTTTCATTGAAGGCTTTTTTTCCTATCATCATCATCATCATCATCAGCCTATCCCAGTCCACTGCTTTTTTCCTATATTGTTTTTTAATTGTCTGCTTAATTTCTTATCTCCGCAAATCTACCACCTGATTGCAGTGACTAAGCAATTGTATTTCAGCGCTAAGGGTTAAATTTCTGCAGGTGAATAAAAATGTGTGATCCGCAGATGTTTGTCCCGAGTGTGGGTGTTTGTGTATGTGATAGTTATGTTTGTGAAACGCACCCACAATAAAAGAGAAATTACAAGCGTAGAGCGACGTTTTTTTTAATTGTAACTAAAAATACCATGACAAATACTGTCTGTCATAGTTCAAACAAAAATATTTATGAACTACAATATTTACAATATTACGAAAAAGAAACAAAGTTGTTTGAAACTCATTTCTTATAGGCACAAATTCATATTAAAAAATCAAACATAGTCACAATGTTTATGTAACTTTTGAGTTCTGTAACATATTGTCGGGTGTAAAAATAAAATATTATTATCGTGAAGCATACAACACTCTTAGTAATCCTAGCACACTTCAATATTAGGGATGGAATACAAAATACTTTTCGTTCTTCAGTAAAGAAGGGTACTGTAGAATGAAAATTGTACCAATGTTACAGGCTGATTGCTTTTGAGCTAGCGGTTCTACTGATTTCTCAAGGGAACCCTAAGTTTTCTTAACTTCTTAGGTTTTCACAGAGCTTTTACATTCAAGAGAAATCAGCGCGCTTACCGATTTTACATAGCAAATATTTAAAGCTACTGTGGTTAATTGAAAAATAAATTTAATTGTAAAAGCAAGTTAAATACTTACCTTCCTTACAAGTATAATGGAGGGATTCAAAAAGTGATCCTTATGGATAAATATTTTGTTAGATATTGTATTACTTGCAAAAGTATTTTGGTATTGTAACTTTGTAAGTAAATCAGTTATAATAATAAAAATTTGGTCTACATTTTAAATTCTTGTGGAAACCACCGCCATTACATTAAATGCGTTACCATAGTTACGAGAAACCTTAAAACTATAAGAACAATAATACCTACTGTATAACAGTATTCAAATTATCATTATTCATTGAACAGTAAACATCCAATCCAATGTTTAATGTTTTTATTAGCATCGCTTTCATAAACTGACTTACAGGTCATATGCTAAACAAAGATATGCAGAGATTGCACTTACTAAGACCAAAAAATATGACAATAAAAAGGAAAGTAAACTCCTTTCACAAAATTAAATAAATACTGGCAATAAAAAATTAGAAGCTCATAGGAATACATCATGAATATTATATAAGAGAGCATTTATATTTTTGATTGCTAACAAGTTTGAAATACTTTTAGAATGGTGAACTCCAAAATCGTTTTTCAATAGAGAGTAGCCAACTGTCATAACCGACACACAAAACCTGGTTATAAAAATTGTCAGTGTTGAACAATTGACTAAATAATACCTATCGCTGTCGTTAGCATGTCTAAGAATAGAAAATACTTAAGAAGTAGTTATCTTAAAACACATGTTAGCATCGTTTAAAAGCAAGAGGGATTATGTTTACTATGACATGAGAAAATTACTATTCTTAAAGTATAATTAAAATATAATTCTGAATCTTATTTTAAATAATTGTGAACCGAACAAAACTCTTCAACTTACACATAGAACTTACATAAAACACTTTAACGACTGCTTGTAACTCTCGGTGAATCTCAAAAGCCTTTTATTATAGTCTCGCCGACGTGTCCTCCACCTTTGCGAACTTGCTCCACTATTCAATGACTGGCGATCAATTAAAAACGAAGTGTTCAACGCCCAGAGTTTGCTCAAAAGTTTCTTTCAAAGGGTTTATTTAATGAGTGGTTTTGATGAAAACTCAATCTAGTTTTATAGTTGAATGAATAGATTTTCGTGCGGAATGAATTCCTTTTATGTTTTACAAATACCCTCAGCAGCAAAATAACACGTTCTTTCCACCAGACAGCGTAAATAATGTGCTACTTACTAGGCTGTTAATTTCATACCTTTTACACAACTCCGAAAATGCCAATTAATTCCAAGCAAAAACCTTGCCAATCTCAAAACGAACCAGCATAATATTCATCGGTAAACATATTTCAGCCCTAAACCGTTATTAATCCAATGTTAAGTCAATTAGGCGCCGACTCCCTTATTAAGGGGCGGATATAGGCGGATATATGCGGATATAAGTGCTTCGGGGCGCGTTGGGTCGGAAACTAAAATCGTGGCGCGGTTTGCGCCCCTGGTCTAATGGGCCCCGCCGTAACGAGGGACGGTGAGGACTCTCGAGACACGACCGATCTCCAAGCGTAACTAGGTATGAGTCTAAAACGAGTTGTGTACGTCAAGGGTCTTATGAGATCGGTCTGTAAGTGCTCTATGATTTTCGAAATGAGGTAAAGTCATGATGGCATATTGTGGTTTTAATTATGGGCGCTATTGTTATATAGCCATTAATTTTACTGACAAATGATATAGGTATTTTTTTACCTACATCAAAAAATCTGTTTATTTTTAGTAGTATTCTGTGAAGTGATAAAAGAACTTTGTTTTCTTAAATCAACAGATATACATTATTGAGGAGCTGTAGTGAGTTTTCGAATGCCCCAGTAACAATTTATTTCGTACAAATAAAATAAAATACTCGTACATACTTGCTATATTTAACCGGTTCGTTAGCTCGTATCATTTCTATCTACATTAATTCTCCCATTGTGAGTGAAGTCAGATCGGCTACGGATTTAATCAATTGACCCAACGCCGAACTCTATTTGAGAGGGACCGGTCCGAATCTGAAAGCCCTACAATCATTACTAGGTATATTATTGCCAGTAATAGTGACCCTTCGATTGAGATTGCTGATAAATTTAATGGAACTATCAAATAATGTATCCAAGATTTTCGATTACTAACCCATATCTGTCGTTGAAAATGAGTAATGGGAAATTTGGTGTTTATAAATGAAGATCATCATTTTCGTGACCATGCCGGTTTATATTGCTTTTACATTTATTGTTTTAACTATATTGTGAATGAATCACAAACAAAGCTGATTTGCTAATACACTTTTAGAAATTTGCGCTTCTGAGAGTACAAAACCATAGTTAATAAAACCTACTTAAGAAAATAAAATGCTTAATGAATTCATCGGATCGATCTGTACTTTATCATGGCTTGATAGGAACCTGAATTCATTCTATAAGACAAATAAATATAATGTTTTGTCATTAAATTGAATTATTACCGTGACATTTCTGTTTATGGAGATCGATAAACGTAATAAAAAATGATACTTTAAAGGTTAAAATACAGTCAATGTATTGTTGTTTTTATTTTGATTATTGCAAATTCTTTAGCAACAACTGACATTAAGAAGGTAATGTCGGAGATACATTTACCATTAAAAAACCGCAAATCAGTATTTTTACATCTTGGAGCTCAATGGGTTTCTACTAAATGATCCTGGGTATTTTAAAAGTATTTTAAGCTAATGTTTTTCCGTTACCTTCCTTTGTAATCTTTCTAGATCACAAGCCTCGCATCAAGAAAGCTTTTTTGACACAATTGACGTGTTTATTGCATACACTAATTTTTAAATGTTACTGATGACACTAGTCTACACAACATTGATAAATCTGATCTTTGCGATAAATAGGTATTTAAAAACAATACAATTTTTATACCTACTCAAGTACAAAGACACGTGTTTAATACAATACAAGGTTATCGGCCCCTGCAGGATGCCAGTGCTTATTCCATTACAACCGCACCGACTGTTCTTCTAAATTGGAATTTTGTGATTCAAAATTTGATGTGCACGTAAAATCGTCATTTGTCACTATTATTACTGTCTATCTTTTATTTAGTCGACCTTAATTCGTAAAAAGCCTTTGTCAGTAGGTGTGTATTTCTGACAATTAATAATTGATACTGTGTGAAAAACTGTGATGAGTTACCGATGTTTTCTTCATTATAATCAATCGATACCATTCTCAAGGTTCTATAAATCAAAGATCTGCTTGTTTTTATGTATTTGTAACATCATGCGAAGGTTGTACGAACGAAATTACGATAAAATTATGGAATCAAAATTCGTTTCGCTGTCATCAAACTGTATAATACCGTAGCAATCTATAAAATTGCCTCAAGGCCGTCCAACGATTCTGATGATTCTTAATGTGGTACGTGACCAGATATTAAAGAACTTTTATACTTTATAGCTGGAACGGTTTGGGAGATCATGATAGAATAGATAGTGCCATTAAAGTTGTACATGTTGAAAGCACCGCTACTGCAGACGCGTTTAACTGCTAATCGCGTTGCGAACGATAGCAACCGACAGTAGTTACTGCAACGGTTTGCTCTGGGACCGTTTGTGGCCAGCTTGCTCCACTGAACTGATTGCTCTGTACATTGCTGTGTGACTTAACACTTACGGTTTTGATGGAGTCAGCTTATTCCCATATGATTTGGAGCATATTCTGTAAATTCAAGAGCAATGAACTGATAATTAAATTTGTTGGTGAAATCAGCGCCTGTTTCCGCACAGGAACTGATTAAATTGTTTCAGAAACAGTTTTAAAGTAAAGGGTTTGATAACAAATCATCATTATTATTCCTTAAATATTCTGTCATTGCCTAAACAGAAACATTTGTACGGTGAAGGACGCAAAACAGAAATGTGATTTGTATACAAATGAAAGCCAAATTTGACATCACAAACCGTTTAATCACATCCGCAATGAATATAAAACCGTCAATGGGTACGGACAAGCGATATTTATTGCTTGTTTTTATACAAAACCTACAGTGATATTGTCGTTTTGGTTCAAATATTGGTCCCTTGCGTACCATTCTCACTAGCGGTCATGTAACTATAAACATTCAACTTGATACAGACGTTATGGTTTTGTGATATATGGCTATAATTATAATGAGCTAAGATACAAACTTTTAGGTTTTCCTCTAAGGATACAAAGCTGTAAATCATGGGAGCATTATTAGTTGTTTAGCTTGATAAGGGTCGTGATGCACTTCATTATTCGCGTTTGAATGGTTAATGTTTGATTATATCTTACTATAAACATTGATCAAATCACTAGCCGCAAAGGTTTTTCATTCCATTTACCTAGTCCATATTTCTGTTATTTGTTTGACGTGTAACTTTCGGTAAAGGATATAATATTATGTGTATACAAGAGGAGGCCACGTTACGTCTATTTTGTAGACGTGTAGGTACTTTTACAGAAAAGCAACGGAACTCATATTGTGCAGGCTCTTGCACTTAACTCCTTTTATTTTAAAACTAGCTTGAGCTAGTTTTGTAATGTGATATAATCTGTCTTCTGGGTAGTGTTATTTGGAGCTCCTTCTCAAGATTCGCTTTGTTCTAGCTCTACTGAGATGCTTTAAAACACAAAAGTGCTATTTAGGGTATCTTAGTCACAATGCTTGTTGTTTTTCCACTACATTTTAAGGTCCCCAGAAGTCATATAATAAAACTGTAGGTGCACTAAATTTAACTTCTAGAATAATTTTTCGCTTTTAGAGTTGTGTAACTTGTAATCATAAAAGAAGTTACAAAAAATAGACTTTCACATGTTTCAATGCTTATTTCAGGTAAAGTTCAGCACACACAAACAATAGAATTTACTATTTACTAAAAGCAAAACAAGACGCATTAATATAATCAAAATAAATCATTAGAATTCTATGAGCGTGAAAAGCGGTAATGAAAATAATTTAAGTCTTACCATATAACCGGAATATACATAAATTATCATTGTCAAGATCTCGCATTGCCCCTGACAAATTCAATTTAGTTAAGTAACTTTGCGTCTCCTTCGACGGACAAGATTTGACGATACCGAGGCTTTTAGATGTTCAATTATTCATTCGAGGTTTTCTATTCTAATCGCGTAATTACAAATGACTCATCTCTAAAAAAACCTAATAAGCAACTAAACGTAACCTTCACGCTTGTGGTTACGGGTTACGAGAAATATGTAGGTACGTTTGTCGATACGTCAACAATTCGTCAACGTGCTTGAAGCTCTGTTTGTCTACCAAGGCGAAGGGTTTTGTTATACTTATGCTACTATATTTTATGTTTTCGATTAGACACGATTGATATCACGGGAAGATAAAAGTAGACACTATTCGCCATTTCTTGGAGAATATACGCGTTTGATGCCAAAGCTTCTTAAGAAAAGCAATTTTGAACTTGATGAGTGGATCTTATTAAATGCGCAGTCAGGTTTGTTATGGATCGCTGAATTATTGCTTAGTGATCCCATATTTTATTTATAGCTTAAGCATACCCGTAATTCGCAATAAACAGTACGAGGGTCAAACTGAAAGTTCTTAGAACTGGCCACTTATAAACAATATAATAAAAAAATAATTCTAAAATTTGAAAATAGAACTCTTTGCCAATATTACTGAGTATATATTTCATTAATTTGTCATTTGTTTTACGATTTGGCGGCAAATTGAAAATTGTCTGTGTCACGTCAACATGAATTTAACACGAGAAAATTTTCGTGCAATGATTTTTTATGACTTTCGATGTCATTTAAGTCAACAAGAAAGTTATGATAGACTACGATTGGCCTTTCACGATGAAGCCCCATCTCGTGCGACAGTTTACAACTGGTTTAATGAGTTTAAACGTGGTCGCACTAATCTCACTGATGATTTACGTGAGGGACGGCCTTCTACGGCGACGACTGAAGATAACATCTGTGTTGTGCGGCGTATGATAGAGACTGACAAAAGAGTGACCTATCAGCAGATTCGGACAAGCTTAGGCATCGGTATGAGTCAAGTGCACAAAATCCTCCACGAACATTTAGCAGTCAGGAAGCTTTGCGCCCGGTGGATACCTCATAATTTGACTGAGGCTCAAAAACTCCATCGTGTGGATTGGTGCCGTAAAATGATTGAAAGATTTAACGGAGGTGACTCAAATGCTGTGTTCGACATACTAACAGGTGACGAAAGCTGGATTTACTGTTATGATCCTGAAACCAAAAGACAATCTGCTCAGTGGGTGTTTCCTTTCGAGAGGTTGCCAACTAAAGTGAAGAGAGATCGAAGTGCGGGAAAAAAAATGGTGGCCTCGTTCTTTGGAAGGATAGGTCATTTCGCAACAATTGTGTTAGAGGATCAAAAAACAGTTTCTGCAGAATGGTACACTACCAATTGTTTGCCACTTGTCTTGGAAAAAGTTTGAGAGAAACGACCTCGCAGTAGGATCCTCCTTCACCACGACAACGCCTCGTCGCACACCGCTAAGCGAACGATCGACTATTTGGCGACATCAAACGTTGAATTACTGGGTCACCCGCCGTATAGCCCCGACCTCGCCCCTTGTGATTTTTATTTATTTCCAAAAATTAAAGAAAAACTTAAAGGAAAGCGGTTTATGAATGCTGAAGAAGCGGTGGCTGCGTATCGCGATGCCATTGAAGAGAACCCTAAAGACGAGTGGGCAAAGTGCTTTTCCCAGTGGTTCCATCGCATGCAGCGGTGTATTGACGTGAATGGACAATATTTTGAAAAGATATAATAAAACTAATAACTGGCTAATGTAATCAGTTTTTGATTTTCTAAGAACTTTCTGTTTGACCCTCGTACTACTTCATCAAGTTTAGAATTTTTCTCAAGAAGCTTCGGTATTAAACAAGTATATAATCAATT
Organism: Abrostola triplasia; assembly: GCA_946251915.1. NCBI lineage: Eukaryota > Metazoa > Arthropoda > Insecta > Lepidoptera > Noctuidae > Abrostola > Abrostola triplasia. The sequence continues at coordinate 8,470,090 of OX276432.1, read as the reverse complement.
CAATCAATCAATCAAAGTTAGATCACTTAATCACATGTTAAGTAGTGTGTTAGCATTAAAATGCATGCACTTCGGGTCTGGTGAGGTAATAGCCTCGTGTGCAGACGAGCCGTGACCTTGGCTGCTGGCTCCATGTGAGCGGGTGCGTGCGTCACGACTGACTCGCATCACGATCTCTGTGATGGGTGCTCCGTTTTCAATGGTAGCAGGAAGTGTTTGAACGGAACAAATATTTTCTGCAGGTGTTTACCTATTAAGATGTAGACGGTTGGAGTGCTTTGTTCATTAGAACAGACAGTATTAAATTATAATATGGAAGCAATATAAATGTAGTTACCTCTCAGAACACATAACAAACCAAAATCCGTGGACGCGCACAAAAGTGAGGCAACACCAATTACTCTAATACGGTGTAATTGGCTAATCGGACGATTTGACATTTAGTTAACAAAGATCGCGCGCATCTTGGAAACGTTGTACACGCTGCACATTTAATTCGATTATGCCGTCCTGCGTAACGTCAATGTGCAAAACTGCAGTCGGAATTACAAAAAAAACATGTTAGAATGACTTTTTATTTGTACACATGGACACAGCACACGGAAAGGAAAATAGGCTGAATACGGGGCCTGTGATTTTCCTATAACGAACTATTTAACTCTCATGCTGATAAAGTATTACTTAAGCAACAAGACTTATCCGTAATCGATAGGCTGAAGGTTTGCTAAAATTTTCAACAATAGGCACTGAACTGATAAATATTTTTATGAAGATTGGCGAAATTTCAAATATACATGTTTTCAGTATACACTTTGAATACTAATAAAACCCTTATAGTATCCAATTCAACAACAACGCATAAAATATGCAAACAGCATACGTATGTATCCTTATTAACATTCTCTTATCTTTAGTAATCCTTACGAATTGAGCAATCTTCTGAAAGCGGTTAAAACGAAAATGCATACAAATACGCTTTAGCTGATCGAGTAAAACATCATCTTGCCTAAGAGCTGTTTATCTTGCCTAACGCCCGAAGGTCGGTTGTACTCTCATCGCTACAGTATAAAATATTATACATGGAGAATACATTTTTGCGGCCGCTACTGCGAGACTCGTACGGCTTACTCACCACATTCTACTTTATCCACGTGACATGCGACCGTTTTCATGAATAGCGTATTTTATTTATTATCTACCTATGTACTTTTTAATAAACACCCCGGCGCTCGAGATTTCCATAATGATCGTAAATAAAAGGGCTTATTCGATATTTTAATGGATACTTTTAGGACTAGAGCTTGGGTATTATTTTTTGTTTTTGGTATGAATTATATAGACATGTATGTGTTGAACCCTATTTTTTGTCTTGTAAATTTAACTGTCTCATTGGTCTAGCGGTCGCTAAGCTCGTTTTCTAAGCATGATGTCCTGGGTGCGAATCCTGGGTCGGATAAAGTGTTACTGATTTCCATTAGGTAATTCTCAGTAGCATCACGGTGTCTGGATTTGTGCCCGTTTGATGGCAATAGGCTCGCCTCTGTGAAATGTTGGTGTTACTAGTATGAGCACATCTGCCTACTTCATCAGAGATTACAGGCGTGATGTTATATTTATGTACAATTCTAAGCAGACAATTTTTTAAATTGTGAAATGAAGGTAGACCAATAAACCACGCACTAACAAGCAAAGTAAATAATTTGAATTTTATTTAACGTTACGTTGAAACTTTAATTAGTGTCCAAGCGGAAAAAAGCCATCCGCTAAACACGTTCAATTTCCCAGCACACTGAATTTTATTTTAAAGTTTTATACTAGAACGCTATTAGCAACGAAAAACCCGGAATAAAGTGTCCCTGTTAAACGTTTAACTGCGCTATTTAGAGGCAGCCCTGTATCGCTGGTGCAATACAGCTCAATTAAGCTGCTGCCAACCCTGCGCTGGTGGCAATTCGTTGCGGTTAAGTTGTGGTCACATTAAACCGTCGAACCGCACGTCATTTGCGACAAAGAATTGTGTACATTGTTGACTGATGGCCATACAGATAAGGTGGAGTGTGTAATCAGCTTTATTTACTTAGTGTGCTCACTTGAATTTTAATGAAGCGATTATTGCTTGTTGAGATAATGAAGCTATATACAATTGCATTTCCATAAAAAAATATGTGTAAAATGGGTAGAAAAACTTACAATGTGTAATATGCTCACAATGCCGTGTAAGGTGTCTGACTCGATCGAGGTAAATAGGTTACAATGGCGCGCATAGGCGATGAGCTACACAACATGTCAGCTTAATAATGGCGTATAAATTCTGCCGAGCATTAAAATGTAACTTTATAGTATACGGATATTGGTTTTAGCTTGTCCTAACATAACCTAGCATTTACACTACATTGTGCACTCTGCTGGTAAATGTACTGATAGCCTGCTGCAATAAAAATGTTAAAGGTTCTAATATAATTATATTATGTAAATCTAGCATGCCAACGTATGTAAACGTTAAGTAAAGTAAATTTAATGGTTTTACTTTCATTCGAGTAAGAATGGTGCTAGATGCAACCGCACTAATAATGCTAGATCCTTATAATGATAATTCATTTTATATAGCGTTGTTTAATTATAATTTACAGCTCTACATTCTCATCTACATGTAAATAAACTAGGCTAGAACAGGCTTACCACAGGGCATTTCGTATTTTTTTTGTGAAGTATCGACGTAAGATATTTTATCACTGATGGAATGCAGAAATAATGGTACGTCTATACGTAGTGGTTGACACACACTAGCCAGTTTAGTGACTAATGGACATGTCCATTGCAGAAACTGATACCTATGGAATTGAATATTGCCGTCTGACCCTAAAATTGTACTAATCATACTAGAATAAATTAATATAATATTATGTATCTGTTTAAAATTGTTACGTAATATTTTCATCAATTTGCAGTATGCAGCCCAGTTCTAGTATGTAGGTAGTGCTCAAAAGTCTAGATATCTGAAGTTACACATTACGTAAACAAACCGAATTCAGACTAAGGATCATTACTCGTTGGGATTCGTAGAAGTTATGTTTTGTCGCCGAAAACAGTTGTATTGTTGTTATACGCTTGTGTTGATGGAAGGAAAAGAAAATGGAGTACTGGGTAAACATGTTTACAGGCTGTATGTATTGTAACATAATAGTGCTCGTATAGAAACAATAATTACCTTTTAGGTTATTTTCTCCTCTAATCCCTATAGTGTAAACATTGATTCATACTCATAGGTATTTTGGCGATTGCGATACATAACAGAATATTTCCAAGAAAGAGCTAAATAAACTCGGTAAACAATATTTGTATCAACATCAAAACTCTTGATAACTCATTCTCCATTCTCGGTATACAATTAAGGAGATGTTTATTTAGTAATCAAATATGAACTATCTAATTTCCAAATAACGATAAGTCCTATAATCCTCGTCACGTAACTGCTACTTGATCCATTTTTGTACTCCGCTCATTTAATGATGCCAAGGGCGTTGCGACAGTGTGCCCGCTCTGCTATATCACCGAGGATACTGTTTCAATTAATGAATACGCCTGTTAACGGGGACGTGTGTTCCCCCGTCGTGCAACACCGTCCCATTACTCGTGTAAAATAAAAAATACCCTCAATTAACTTAATGCTATCATGAAAAATTATCGTGCTTGTGTTTTGCTAAATTAAAATTGCCTAGCTCCCGGTGTAGGCTTGCCTAGTTAAGTGAACTGTTCACACGATAACATTTTAGCATTACCGTAATTCTGAATAGAATTTTGTTTGTGAATAGTAGGTACTTACGCCATGATGTCTAAATTAATAGTTATGTAGTATTTTAACATTAATATACAAGATGTGATAGATTTTTATTACAAAAACGGACAAAATGATATTGCTCTCGCCTAAAAAGTCAAATTTTATTTAAATAATTAAATTAATCTAATTACGTACTTAAGATAAATAACTTTGTTGGTAATTGAAAGTATCATGCAAATATTTATTACCAAATCGGTAAATAGTAATTTCTCCACATATAAAATTACGAGTAGTACAATTTGTTCACTCAGAATAAGTAACAATTAAAATGACAGGAAATAATAATAAATACCACAAAACAATGAAAAGGTGTTCATTAAAAATGTAAGCCTTTTACAAACAGCGCAGCTTTAACACGTAAAAATACAATTTTAAACAGGCACGTTATAGAGATGAGAAGCGGTAAAAACTTCAAACATTACCGTGCGAAACCTAATAACAAAATCTTCTCGTAAATCATTGTACGCAAGAAAACTAGTACCGGTTGCAAAAATATAACAAAAACACCGTTCTATTAGTTTTTGTTTCGCGTACATTTTCCCATCTAAGTCCTGGCGAAGAACAAATAAAAATCTCTAGAGAAAACTAATTTAAGTGTTGTCAGGGGCAGAAACCGGTAGTCACCTTTATACCGAATGCATTAAAGACTTTGAGGTCGGTGCGTGACTTTAGAACGTGCTCTAAATAAGGAGGTTCTCGTATTTATACGTATTGCTTTTTTATTAATACGAAACTATTCGCTTCCTGATCGTTTACTTGACTGTACGAGGTGTTGGATTCACTTAAGGAAGGTGAAAGCAGATGAATGTTCATCTAGATAATAATCATAGGTATTGGCTTTATCAAGTTTTAAGCGACAAAACTATTTATAGTAATAAGGAGACTAAAGTATGTTACATCTAAGCCTGGTTACCTGGAAATATTGTTAATGTATAAGCATGAATTTCGATTTCTGACTTATAATACATTAAATATACTTAGGTACTGGATATATAAAGCATCAGACAAAACAAATCTAATAATGGAAAACAAATAATGAGGAACAAAAGCGTTATTGAAATTACAAGTGAAAATAGTAGGAAATAACATTGGACAATAAAATTGGTTATTTTCTAAAATAACTTACCGTAGACTAAAAGCTTGTAGGCTAACTTAAAAGGCAATACAATAAATGTCTGTATTTATTCTCATCAAAATCGCAATTGGTTGGTGTAACTATGGACAATTATATTTATGACAAAAGGAGAGTATAATATTGGTCTCCCTATTGGTCACTACAACTCATATACCTATATAATACTACATAAGACAATACTTAATTTTAATTAGTTTCCATACCGAAAATAAAGTAGTTAGTTACCGTTTGAACTTTCGCGAATTCGCACGGTTTTCGGCCAACAATAGCCAACTTTATTCGTGGTGCTAATTTACAACACCCCAGTGGGAAAAGTTGGTAATGATACGCGCCCATATACCGCATGTGTTTATCTTTTGGATTATGGTATATAAATTAGCATGTACTATGTACTACAGTCACAAATTGTTCTTCTTTATATTTTTAAGTATTTATTTATCAGTGTCGAATTTAGGGCGATCATGTCCTGGTTAAATGAAAGTAACGTCGACAATACATATATTTAGGAATATCGTAGCATTTAAAACTCGTTTCCACTGCGGAGGCGGTTTTTACTTTATATATTATGTATGTACCTCACGACCCATCGTTTATTAGTGTATTATTACATTTTTAATTTAAATAAAAATAAAAACAAGTGTCAAGGTTCTCACGTAGGGATAAAGCAATATGAATATTTTAAGGCAAAGTGTACGCCTATCGTATTTATATTACGTGTAGGGAATATTGAAAGTTATAATAGTTTTTTGTAGTCTTTGAGCGTAATGTTTCGCATAGTAATATAGATAATAATATTTTTGATGATGGGTTTACGTTATCATAATTTGTGTGATTTTAATATTTATATCATCTTATTATAATACAAAGCATGAGTAAACAAAGGATAGCATAGCACTCACATTCTCTTCAAAAGTGTGTATGTAGAGAAAAACAATACTTTTAATACCGAGGTCAAGGTAACGAAAACATACAATATTGTGAACTATTTGTCCTGATAAAAGTACACATCTACTTTGTTTCTTTATACCTAGCTGTCTGTTTCTTGAAGTGCCATTTTGTTAAGGGCGCGTGAAGTGTAAAACTTCTAGGTTAATGTTTTGTGTTGTTAAGCTTTATTACTGAAACTGACAATGACAACATACATTCGTAAATTAGAAAAATAACATTTCTAATAAAGTATTTATTCTAACTAAAGTTTGTTTTGTGGTTAATCTTATTCTACAACCATGAAACGTTGTAGTAAACGAAAATTACTTGATTGCAACAATCTTTCAGTGGTTAATAATCGAGTTTAAAATAACAGTATAACATATGGTTTCCAATTAAATTAACTTTTGGTATCCAAATAATTGATAACGAAATCAATTAAAACGTTAAAAGTTACTGATTCAATAAATTGAAAGCGATTCAAATCGTTTTAATTACAGGTTACTCATTAAATGTGTAGAATTTCATTTAAACGTTATGTATTTATAATAAATATTTGCTAGCCAATATTATAAACATATCAAAAACAAATGCGAAAAATGTTGCCCTAATTAACGTAAAATTCCTTTTTGTTCAACAATTCACTATACATGCAGTATGCAGTAACAGAAAGAAAAAAGGCACTTAATCGCAATGCCCGGGCGTGATGGTATGTATAGCTTTAAAACCTCGCAAATGTCATTAGCAGGACTCTTAGGGGCAAGGGGTGGGAGAGGATTAGTGCGGGGGGAGGTCGGCGACCCCTGACCGGTGCTGGCTCGTCCACATTGTGTGGTGCGCATGCAATCTTAGTACGTGCTTACATTGATGGCTTTCTTGTACGTAGGTACGTGTTATTTTCGAAAGTCATTACTTCACTTCTTGAAATGCAGTTTGTAGTAGTTGGTTCTGTTAAGTTGTACTTTCTTTGGTTTTTGTACGCATGGTTTAAGACATTATTAATTTTCGTTTCCATTTCTGTTACATATTGAATTTGATCCCATACAAGTTAAAAGAAATCTTTCTGATTTTCCTGAACTATAACATTTAATATTCATAGTGCTTGTTGCTGCTGTTCAAAATATAAAGAGTGCGGTGTAGGTAGGTGTATCAGAGACATCACGAGTTTGTTACAAAAAGTTGTTTCGTTAAATTTTATCCATCATAATTTTATTTTCTTTTCTCTGCAAGCAGGCCCAAACGACACCAAAGTTTTAATACCTCGTAAAGATGAAACAAATGTTATGTGTGTAACAAAAATTGCAGCAGTTCTAACCATCGTTTTTGAGCACCTTAATAAAATCTTTTCTCCTTATTGTCTACTTCTGTACTTAAGATAACAACATCTCATTATTTTTTTTTATTAACGATATCGTTAATTTTCGTAACTTTTTAAATTTCTGCGTGTTGGTCTCATTGCTTCTCAAGTCTGACTATTTGGGTTTTCGATTCACGACAGAATTACATAGCTTTTTTATCTTACAGTTTCTTTCAATTCTCAGTGATTGCCATTAATAATAATATTCAGTAGGGACCTAAGTTTTATTGACTTGTATTTTTGATTCATCAGAAAAAAATTGTCAAGTTAAATTCAAACACTTTATTTGCAGAATATGGGTAAGTTAACAAGATGTTCTTAAATTATATTATAAATCGCCATAATCAGGCTCACGCCATGCAAATTTAAATGCAAATTAGGTACCTACAGACGAATTAAATACAGTATCTTGCAAACATATCGATATAAATTACCTTGTTCTTTTATTTTATTTTCATTATCTTCGTCGCTTTCATTGAGACTAACGTTTATTTTTTTAAACCGTTCGGAATACAGTAATTGGTATCTTAACAAGACTAATATTTATTGCAAAAATGTTTATTTAATCGTGCGGTGTTGCAAGCAATTTCTGGCTCGCGCAAAAATAATGCTGTAATGATTGGAATGTTGTATGTTCTACCATTCGTTACAGCTAACAACTAATAATTACATCAACCTATGATAATGCTAATAAACCTAATCAATAAATTGGTAAAGAAATCAAATTACCAGTTACTTCACTTATTTTGTCTTGCTCAATTGTTACGTTGTTATTACCGAAACTTATTAAATTGACTATCTACCGGTAAATCCCTACCTGATATTATAACTGCGAAAGTAAGCTTAGTTTTCTTTTCACGCCTAAACCAATTAACCCGTTGTCATGAAATTTTGTATATACTTTGTTAGGGGAACAGAAAAGGTCAAAAGGAATCTTTCACCCAGAAAGGAAGTAATGTTCCCGAGGGAAAGAACAATACTTTCGAGAGTCACAATTGCATTCGGATGCTAGATAGCACTACGTGTCAATCTTAATTCAAATGTTAAACTAAATAACGAATATCGCATATACCTAGTATAAAAAATTGCCAATCAGCAGGTTGGTATGCTTTACGATCAATTGAGTATTCCAGTACTCGTAGAGGCTCGTATAATGCACTTCCATAAACTCTCTAACGGTAACTTACATTTCAAATTCAATTTCCCCAACCCGGTCACGGCATTAGTGATTGCACTCACAATAAAATGATGAATGAAGTAACGATGTAAATTAGCAGTTGCACGTCGGCTCGTGACTGGCGGGCGGAGGGCCACCGGAGTTCGCTTAGGTCATGGTTGCGCGCACGCAACTCTGTGTGAGGCCAGTAAAGTGCTTTGTACCGGCATTTTTGTTTAGCTTCCTTTTTTAATCATCTTTTTTTGCAAAAATGCATACAGTGTGAAATATCCAAGAGGCCAGTTCAATCAAACTACTCGTTCTCAATTCGTAGACATAACACATGATTTGAAATTGTCGAGTTTATTAATAAGTTTTGAACCTCAATTATTATTAAGTCCCTCTGTTATATTGCAAATATTTTTCGTAAATTGTTTTTTAAGCATTCCAAATATTACACATTTTGCTTACCTAATGCTAACTATAGGAATAATGCTTTTATATTGTATAATCATTTATTTTTCTAACCATCTACTACGATTGTTTTGGGTACCTCATTAGTTATGTCAGCATTCACTTGGTTTAATCTCAGTGTTAGTTAGTTTTCCGCTCATGCTGTGGCTCTAAGCGTATCTAAATGTTTTGCAAACTCCCGTAGAATTATCTAAATGCTTAGTTGAAGCACTCCACCACTTTATTGTGACATCGCTTTAAACATTTAATTAAAATAGTTATAATAATAAGCAATCTCGTCAACTAAAGGAAACATGGTCGACGTACTTTACAAATTCCATATCCGCAAACGGAATGATAACTAACTTCACTTAATTAATGCATACTCAAACGATAGAAATGTTGGATCGCAGTTATTTAAAAAACAAAGAAAATTTCTCGTACATTTCAATTCAACGCGTTTAGCAAAGGTACTTTATTTTAATTCTATTAATTCCAATGTTTTAAAAATATATTTTAAAACTTGTCTAGATTTATTGGCATCGTTTTTTTCTTTATTCATCTTTCTATGTTTAAATATTTACGTTAGTTACATTACATTCAGCATAATTGGATTACCTACCCAAACTACATTTCGGTTTAGAAATCTCACATGTAATCTGCCAATTTGTGGATTAAACAAACTAGCAAATAGAGTAACATTAATTGAATGTTTAATCTGTACTAACGCAAACTCAACTCAGCATAAACAGTGAAGTATAATACCTACATTCGCAGATATTTGTTCCGGGTCTGGGGGTTTGAGCGAAAGACTTCATATATTATATCTGGGAACGCATAAAAAATAGAGGATCTTCTCAAAATAACTGTTGTTAGGAGAGTTGTAGAAGCCTAGTGATTTACATACGGCAATTAAGTTTACTTACTATTACCATTCAGCGGCATTGCTGATAAATGTGCCTCATACATAAAGGGATAGGTTAAATTCTGTACATAAGGCTTAATACCCCTTATTCAGAAAACATTTCTTTTTTTTGGAAATCCGTGGTCTCTGCCTACCCCTCTGATAATAGGCGTGAGTTTATGTATGTATGTAAATACAATTTAAAAAAAAGGACTAAACTATACAGTATACATGTCACTGTCGTCTGGTTGTCAAAGAATAGAGGTGTCAATGGACTTAATACAAGGTTTAGTTAATGCCGATATGATCTTCGTTTATGAATAAGAGGAAGTCACACAGTACGCAGTCTAGTATTCCCTACATCTAAATTAAGGGTTCGTACTTTCTTTAGCACACCTCTGCTTACCGTTTCCGAAAATACAGGCTCATTATTAATTCGCCGAGTCCACGCAAATTAGGTAGCGCAAACACAAAAGCATATTGCGTATTTTTCGGTTCAAGTTCGTACTTACGGATCTGCATTGCGTATGAATATTGCGTATGTATCCTGGTACCAGACAGTTATCACCGATTTTTACCCACACTGCTCGTGAGTGTAACTCCCTTAACTCTTTAACGAGCAAATTGTTAATGTTTTAAGCTTCTATCGTTTATTCGTGCTTCAGGAACCCTGACTGTGACAAATGGAATTACATGATAAGCTTAATTAATTTAGGCACTTCCTTTATCCAAGATAATATAGTTGTTGCTAAACAGTTTATTTAGACTTTGTTTTAAAATAGTAGTGTTATAGTTTGAAATTCAGTTTAGTCTGGGTGTTAGTGTATGTAAATATTTCATGTTTGTGAAATGCACCTACGATACAGGAGAAATTCCTGGTGTGGGGCGACGTTATTAAAAAAGAAAAAGAAAGTATCTTCAATGAACTGCCGCTTTAAATTTTTAAATGCCAATACTAATTTGTATAAACCAAAAATCCAATTAGACACATTTTTTTATAAACATTGATATCGTAGAAGAGCACACAAAGACAATATTAATTTTACAAATGGATTTCAATACTAAGTGTAACAGATCTTTGTGAAATTTTGAATTTATACCAATTTGCTTCGAATGGCTTAAGCCCTCGGGAGGAGTTCTCTCAAATTTATTACAGGCGACGTCTCAGATGTTTGTATATTTCGCCACTTAGTGCTATTTACGATAAATTTGAGACCGTAAAGATTTTATCTAATTTATTACTCGTATATTTCGACGTCGCCTTAAAATATATCGAAGCTATCACATCTACGTATAACGAAACTTTAATTTTGTAATTATTGTTACAGGTATACGAAATCGCACCGAATTCGCAAGAACATCGTAGTCACAAGGTAATGTTACATTTATTATCGCAAGCTCGTAGGTTTCATTAAAAAGTTAAAGATAAAAGTTGAATAAAATTCGGGTTAGGTAAGAGTGTGCAGCAATATGGGAATTGAGGTCAAATTACCCAAGGAATCGTCATACTTTACCCTCATTTCCATTTCTTGACTCCGTGAGACGAATTAAGGATTTTATTGCATTCCCTTCTCTGTTAATCTAATAAGGATGATGGGATAAAACTGGTCAAACGTACTATACTTTAATTTTGCAACTTTAGGAATTGTTTAGAATTCTATGGTCCTTAGAAGAAAATTGGAAGTGGTTTTTGATTAAGTTTAATTTGAAATGCCATTTTTGTTTAATAAGAAGATAAAGTTTTAATGTTGTCATACATAAAATACATAGGTATTATGACCAATAGCAAGTGCAGGTCTTTTTATATACCTATTTGTTGCTAGAAATATTGATTAATAGGAGTTTTTAAAATATAGACCATGACATTAAATAACTTCAAAGCAATTTTTAACACTGACAGCGACACCGGGTGTTACCGTTCTGGCCTACAAAATAGCTGTGTGACCACTTGAAAAATGGCACTGGCAGCTAGCCCCGATAATGTTCGAAGCAGAACAATCCATCAGTCGTGTGGCGGAAACCTCCACCTACCTCATACCACTGAATAAGGGCTCCATTGTACATCTTTAGTTCTTTGTAGGGCTGTGAACAATGTATTCAAGGTTAATAAGTGTCGTTGATTACATAAAATATATTGGATTTCCTTGTAGGACTGGTGATAATGGTTTTTCATTTTTATATCGCTGGCCGTACGCATCTTCTGCAATGGTCACTATTTACTACATAGATAATTAAGTTTAAGTTATTAAATTGTATTGTTCCATTTAACTGTTTTATTTTCATTGTGCTTTGGTTGTTCAGCGGCAACATTAACGTAAGCTCGACTTCTCTAATCAGAGTATCCAAGGTGTAGAACCCCTTAAAGGGACCTTCCGACACAATTACCTTTTCAGTCGCTGCCGGCAGGGATTTGGCGAAAAATCGCCAGCCATAAATATAACTTAGAGACGAACATCAATCAAAATTACTTGGATTTTATTTACGTTGTTTGATAGAGTGTGCGTGTTATGATATTGATAAGCAACTATTTTGTTCACAGTGTTTGTGCCGAGGAGTATGGACGATAAATCATGCTCAATGAGCGCTTGGAAATGAAACAAAAAACGAGAAAAAAACTGTTCAAATACAGAAAAACTGCGGCGAAATTATAGCCAAAACATTCACCAAAGTCATGTGAAGTAAATGTTAACAGTGCAACTGTCATATCGAAGAAGCATATCTTGTGACAATCGTGAAACAAGAAGACATATCTTATTATTTATGCTAGTCACCCTTTTGTGATTATAGATAGTGTAAACATTATTGCTCAAATTCTATAAAGAAGATTATTTGATTTAAACATCCTAGATATTAATGAAGATAAGACTAAAATATTAAAGTTTTTAATAATGTATTGAGTGAATTAAATAAACATAGAACTTTATCGAGTCTGTATCTTAAAATAAGTTGTGACGAGAATGAAATACAGTATGTTTTTCCTACGGAGGCGGACGTTGATTCTAAAGGCTGTGCTCATACTGACAGCGATATGGTTTATGGTCGCGCTGCTGACTACTAATGGCGGTTCACGGAACGCTATTGGTGCTCCGGCGATGGAATACGAAGATGCGGAGGCGAAGCCCTTGAAAATGGCAAAACCCACGTCTACAAAAAGGAAGAGTGAATCCTACGGAAATAATCTATCCGATGGTAAGTATTTTGTAGTATAAAAACTGCATGAGCTTGCTTGGTGTAGGTGTTAAATAAAATACCAGATATATTGATAGCTTTACACGAAATTGCACAGTATCACCTACTGAAACTAACTCGTAACGCTTACGATAATATTGCAATAAATAAATCTGAATCTGATGAATATAAAATAGATACGGAGGGTACATTTTATTAGGTATGTTTCGATGAGGAAATCTTTCTGCAGAAATCAAATTGAGGATCGCGTCCCCAGAGATCTAAAAGGAAAGAATAAACCTCGGCATTCTTCGGTTCTCTTATTTATTTGGTTTCGAAAACAGCATCCCGCTTAAGTTATAATGGCATCAGTGCTACTGTTTGCATTTATAAATATTGTTTCTCCGTATTGTCTCTACATTTTCTACGGAACGTCTTCCGCAGTGAATGTCTTTCAGCTAATACATGCAATACAAATGGTAATGAGGATAGACGTAACGGAATACTAGAATGAACATCTAATGGGATTTTCCCCAAGAGTGTTATAACAATGTTTCATTACTTTCATTGCCATTATCTAGTTTCTATATGCAAGCAATTTAATAGTGGGGCGGTACGGCATTGTGGATAAAATATGCTTAACGTCTATTTTACGGTCAACCGATAGTATAACTCTATTACTAAGCACCTAAAACTCTTCAATATTGGAGTTTGTAATGGTCCGATACTCGCGATAAAACCAAATATTATCGCTTCAAATCTAACAGCTACAAACTGACGTAATATCCACCCCTCTTTTTAATAACTTCGATTTCAATGTGAACTTGAAATAAACATGCACAAGGAGTATTTAATTAGTAATTTTGAGGTGACGCTTAATTAGTGTGTATTATAGGTACACCCCTAACTTGATTTATCAATCTGCATGTTAAAGTTTGTTGTTAGTGGCTTCCTTTATTTCGACATTTTGCATGATAATGTGCGTTTGTCCGTCACAGCACGAACGCGGGTCGATTGGATCGGTCGGCTTGCGGGATATGAAGGTAATATTTTAAGGCCTTTGTTTATTAGTCTTTACTATGAATTACTAAGCAAGCGGAGTGCTATATCTGGCACTTGAAATAAAACGTAGTAAAGTGAGCTGATGTTGGAATTTTGTATTAGTGGACGAAAAGCGAAATATCTCAAAAACCAACGTAACATTATTTCTTTGGACGCCGACGTGGAGTCACATAAAACTTTTGTCAATTGATGGTTGTAGTGATTTAAAGTATTTTTGATCACTCCGTGAGCTTACTAATCTGCAGTATAAACTTAATGTTAATGCTTTAGACGTTCGTGTAGAATTTTCCTCTTATTGTTTGGGGATGTACATAGTCTGTAACTAATTGTACCTATTAGATCGTACGTCATGAATGTATTTGTGGAGGACAGTATGCATTGTAACAGCTGAACACTAATTTACACTCGCATTACACAAACTAACCGCAGGTGTTGGATATAATATTATTTATCGTCTAATACATACCATTTATCTACTTAACCAAACCCTGAAAATTTCAAACTGTAATCTCATGTTCAATCCTAAGTTTTGATGCATTACTCAGATCCATTTAGTTTTCTACTTTCCAACATATCAATCATGGGCGCAATGAAAACGAGTGTGCAAATTATATTGCCGCTTGAAAAGGCTGCCAGTTATAATAGTTGACATCCCGTAGGGCTAGGCGTGATCGCTGCTCCTGGCTCGGACAACGCACCCGGCGAACTTGGAAAACCGGTCGTTCTACCGAAGAATATAACCGAAGACACTAAACAAGCCGTCGCGGAAGGCTGGAAAAAGAACGCGTTTAATCAATACGTTAGTGACCTGATATCCATTAGGAGGAAGCTACCGGACCCCAGAGATGAATGGTGAGCAAATTATATCAAATCCATCTAACATGTATGAGGTAACCAAAAAAATCCCTAAGGATTGAGAGATTTCTGTTTATCCTTTCTCTCTCTTATCGCATTTTTCTGTATCAACACATTACCTTGTGTATATCGCAAGAGAAAATAACCGTTTTCTTCCAGCGCGCGAAGTAAGTCGGTTAATGTTGTGAAAAATTATATATTTTGTGACCTGCTCTTATCTGTGCACAGGTCTATTTGTAATAAAGTTTCCAACACTGAGAGGAAGGAATAATAGCTCGTTATAAAGATAAGAAATTTATTTCACAATTTAATGTTCGAGCACTTTATAATATCGTTAAGGAAATTTCTGAATTTAGTCTGTTGTCGTTTATTCCTTTGTACTATACTATACTGGTGGACTTAATAACCCAATCAAAATACGTAATCTTTTTTCATACACCTTTTTTAATTTAATAGAAAATTTTGTGTTCGATTTTTTAGTTAGATCTTTAATCTTTAAATAGTTTAAGCTGAGATACATTGTCTGTTTATTCTACCAGGTGCAAAGCGCCAGGCAGATATCAAGAGAGCCTGCCACAAACATCTGTTGTGATTTGCTTCCACAATGAAGCGTGGTCGGTGTTACTAAGGACTGTACATTCCGTGCTGGATAGGTCACCGGCGCACTTGATTAAGGAGATCATTCTTGTTGATGACTTCTCTGATATGCGTAAGTTTAACGATTAAGCATACTTAAATTTATATTTAATTATTAAAATACTTGGATAGTTTTTATATTCTGCATGGTCTGCAAGTTGCCAGTGGAACTGGTACTGAAAAATTACTGAAATGCTGATGATTGCCTGATGACCTACTTGGTAAATAACACAGTTTTTCTTTTACAGCTCACTTAATGCAACAGCTAGACGATTACATGTCGTCGTTACCTAAAGTTAGAATAGTCAGAGCCAGCCGACGCGAAGGCCTTATCAGAGCGCGACTCCTCGGGGCCCGATACGTAACGGCACCCGTTTTGACATATCTCGACAGCCATTGCGAATGCACTGAAGGTAATATACTATAATTAGTTTAACATCAGTCCCTCTTTAACGAGCAGTCATTAACCTCAGCTATTTGATTCCAGGATGGCTTGAACCATTACTAGATAGGATTGCCCGTAATAAGACTACGGTAGTATGCCCTGTAATCGACGTCATCGACGACAACACCCTCGAGTACCATTATAGAGACTCAACTTCAGTCAATGTTGGTGGTTTCGACTGGAATCTCCAGTTCAATTGGCACCCTGTACCATCAAAGGAACGATCAAGACACCAACATACTGCGGAGCCTGTCTGGTCTCCGACTATGGCTGGTGGCTTATTTGCCATAGATAAAGAATTCTTCGAAAGATTAGGAACTTACGACAGCGGTTTTGACATTTGGGGCGGCGAGAATCTGGAATTGTCGTTTAAAACTTGGATGTGCGGGGGAACTCTCGAAATAGTTCCGTGTTCGCACGTCGGTCACATATTCCGGAAACGTTCGCCGTACAAGTGGCGAACAGGTGTCAATGTCCTCAAGAGAAATTCTGTTCGATTGGCTGAGGTGAGCATTTTTAGTAACGTATGACGCAGCCACTGTACCTCACAGACCCCACTCCAGAGTTCAATTGTAAACTATTACTTCTATGATTTTAGGTGTGGCTGGACGACTACGCCAAATACTACTATCAACGTGTTGGTAACGATAAGGGCGATTACGGGGATATCACCGGACGAAGATCACTCAGAGAGAAATTAGGTTGCAAATCTTTCGAGTGGTATTTGAAGAATATTTATCCTGAATTATTCATTCCCGGCGAGTCTGTTGCTCATGGCGAGGTACGTTCATTTTACATTTGCTCTATTTTAATTACCTAAGTGATATGAAAGTTCAAAAAATTCTATGATTTTTTTAAAATATTCAATCATTAAATTGAGTAAGATTTTTTTGCGATATTGCTCTGCATAACAATGAGTGCAAATTAATGAAAGTGTTCTTCGAAATTATTACCTATACAGATCCGAAATGTCGCCTTCCAAAAGATATGTTTGGACTCTCCTTCACGCAAGTCAGATCACCATAAGCCAGTCGGACTTTACCCGTGTCACCGGCAGGGAGGAAATCAGGTCTTCTGTCAAATTCAATTTGACCGATTGCGGCAGTACCACTTTGCAGGAGTTTTTGTTCAAAATTTTAAATGTTTGTTTTGGTTCCGTTCAATTTAATTTTAAATTTTATTGCACTTTCTTATGCACGTTGGACAGCACGGTTGTTTTTGTATTGCACCCATAGTCACTTTTTTGCATTTGTTTTTATGGCAACCTTTGATAGATTCGAAACAAAGGCTTCACGGCATACTGCATCGATGGTGTGACGGTCGCAGAAAATGACAGAGATGAAAATCGACCAAGAGTCATGATTCACAAATGTCACAAAACTGGTGGCAATCAGGTACTCCTAATATGACATAGGAGTTGTGTGAACTTGGGTTGGATTTTGTTTTCTAATAAAGGGTGTTAGAGGTTTCATTATACTTCAAATATTGAATTCTTAAGGAATGATTGTGTCGTTGCCGATTATTATAACAGTTATTTATGTTTTCATTTTCATTATCACGATACTTTGACGTCATCAGTCGTTTATATTTCAATTATTTTTTAATTTATTTAAACTTTACTATATCGAATGATGACGTTAAAGCAGCACGCTTGCTTTTGGCACGCCTTTTATAACTTATGGATGGCATCAGATCGCGAATCCTGGGTCGGAAATGTGCATCGACTCGGCTGCGGGCCCCGAAGATATGAAGAAGCCTGTCAACCTTTGGCCTTGTCACGGGGAATACGGAAATCAGGTTTGTCGAAGGCCGCCAAATTATTCAAAACTCCCGCTTTCGCTTAATCCTGTAGTTGGGTGTTGGTCTCATCCCCATTTCGGTAAGTTTGGTTGTCGTAGAAGCTTTTAAAACAAGCCACATTAACATAATAACGCATTGTACGGATATAACTAATCGCAAAATGTTTGCGTGTCCTCGTGTTAATTTGTTCATACGACACGCATGGGTTTTGCATAATTTCATTCGTATTTTCGCTGTACTAATGCGATAAATTTTGTATCAGATATGTTAATAATTTTTATTTGATAAGTAACACTGTAGATATCATTAGATTTTTTAATTTGTTGAACTGATCCAACTGTGTTTGAACCTGCATTTACCCTTTAAGGCATTTGAAGGGTAAAATAGAGTAATATATTGGACAACGAAGTTTTACAAGTATGTTTACTCTTCCAAATTTGGTACTGCCGCGAGGTAAATTTTAACTTTTAAGCCATTTAACACATTATGATGTACAACAACTTCATGAACAAGTATCAGAGCAAAATTAGCTTACATATATTACCTTGTTGCCTATTTTGATACGTGATAATGACAGTCATTTGTGTTAATAGGCAATTTAGTATATAAGAATTATCTCTTTAAAGTCCTGTTAATCAATAAAATGTTCATAAAACATACGTTTGACAACTGTTTTCATTTCTGTAGTTTTGTTTGATGTATGTCAAACAATATAAACTGCGTGTTTAGTGTTTGTATATTGATTGAGCGCGTGTTTGACTAACACGTTTCACGTAAATTTACGTAAAGCTAGTCATATTATGTCATAGGCACATGCAAGCCTTATTAAGACATAGACTGTATTATAAATTGTACGCCTGCTCTATGGGTTGTCAAACACGTTTTAAATGAACGTAATATAATTGACAGCATCTATGTTGGTAAACAGAACCCTTCCTACTATTTATTATTATTTATATCCAATGTTTAACCTGACCCTGTTTATTTAATTTTTTTAAGCTCTTGTTTTTGTGTCGATTGATTTTTTATGGTTTTGGTATATTGGGTTATGTGGGAATCTTATCCAGTGATAATATATTTACCCTCACTGTTTATACTATACACTTTACTGTATATACAAACGCTACATATAATATTTATTATTTAACTACATATTATTATTCTATTTCATTTGTTTTCTTCTACTTTTAAAACTATGTGCTTGATCACGATAATGAAGAATAAATAAAAATCTGGCTGTCAATAAATGTTTCAGTACTGGATGTACTCGAAGAATGGAGAGATCCGCCGAGATGAGACGTGTTTGGACTATTCTGGACATGACGTTGTTCTGTACCCCTGCCACGGAGCGAAGGGTAACCAGCTGTGGCTTTATGACGTTAACGTAAGTTTTGGAAACTTTTATATGCTACAAATACTCTCTAACGTCTGCTGATTTGAATTGTTTTTTTTACTTACTCTAAATTAACTAGCGTAGATTTTTGAAAAATCACCAGCATTCGTCTTTGTAAGATTTTACTCATCCATCTTCAGATTGGTATCTATTTGTTTTTCTTTGATTTATGAATGTTGTAGTTCCAAAAATAATTGTGAAAGTCGAAGGATAATTTGCCTTTTAAGATTCTAGAGAAAAATAATTTTCATAGCTAGGAAATATTTTAGTACCCATCGCTTTACTTAGAATACTAAGACAGCAAAATTATTGAAGTGTTTCCATTAATAAATTATGATCCCTTTGCCTTGCAAAATACCCGAACCGTCACTCGAGACTCGGCTATGTAAGAGCTAATAAAAGTCGTCTACAGCAGTTTGATTAGGGATGACAACTGGTAGACCCAATGTAAAATTATATTTTACTTTAGTAAATTTTAATAGACTTGGACACAATTTTAACAATTTAGCACTGGCTAAGCTCATAATGATTGGTTTACAGACGAAGTTATTGAAGCACGGCTCGAGTGAAAAGTGCATGGCGGTGTCTAGAAACAAGGACAAAATAATCATGGAGTCTTGCATGGAAACGGAACAGAGGCAAATGTGGAACATGGAGAACTTTAACCCCGACAGATTAACCCCGGAGTTGATAGCCGAGTAGCCGGAGGCTTACGTCGAAGTGCTGTTCATATAAACGGCAAAGACTACAGTAATATATCGTGACTGTGACTTAGTGTTAATTCAAATGGTTCACTTGTTGTCCGATGCAATGAATGCTGTGTAGTTATTAAACGTGTACTTTATTGTATAGTGGGATATGAGGACTGTTTATCGGTAGACGATAAGGCTTGACGATTGTAAACATACTTGTTGTACATTTTTCAATTGCTGATTGAACCCCGTTGAACTCGGCCTATCGATGACTGATGTTTTGATTTTAGTTTCGCTTGGATGCCATTTGTTTAGTTCCTACAGATTTCTGAGTGAAATGTTAACGAGGAGAGTAATTTGTGGACGGTGGAAATTTTGCGTTTGAGTCAAGAATAACTAATATCTATGGTGCTTGCCAGTTTCTGTCTTATCACGAAATATCTTTATTTACGTTTCAAATTGTTATAGTCATGCTGATGTAAGAAATTTGCATTAATTTTGAGTTGTTTTAAGTTTTCTTTTCTATGCGCGTGTTATCTAATAGTATTTAATGGGAAACTTATCTAAATTATACATATCTTTACATAAGAATTTTATTGATATTTTCAACTAGAATGTTTATTGCCGTCTTTTTATGGATTTTAAAGTGGTTTATGTAAAAATTAATGTTGTAATAGTATTCTTTATCGAGTATTAACTTACCGGATAGAATTTAGTATACACTTGAACTGTACATATCTTTATCTATATGCTTCAATATATTTATTACAATTACTTAAGAATGATCTATTACAAAAATAGACGACCTAAAGTCAGTGACTGAATACTGCATAAAAGTTTCACAAGCTTTGTCACCTTTGTGCGTTTACACCGCATGTTCATGGCTGCTTAACTTCAACCAGGATCCATATTATCAGAAAACTATAAATCGTCTCAACACATATCTAATTAAAAACCGAGTGTACCCAATGAAAATGTCTAAATTATCAATACTACGTGAGATTCTATGAAAGATGTAGTCTCCCGTACCTCTTTCAATATTTTAAAATGAATGATTGTGTGGTGTTAACGCATATTTTTATCCGCTTGTAAATCGAGAAAGCATAGGGTGGGTAAACATTTAGTTATGCGTAAATTACATGATTGTGATTCATTTCAATTATAGTCGTACTGACATGCGTCGTAGATTGTAAAAATTTTAGTGAAATTGTATGATAATGAATGATAGTTTATAAAGTATGTTAATAAATAAGTAAATATTTTTGTACTCATAAGTTACTGAGCGAATTTGTTTGTTAGTCACGTGTCATGTTCTGTATTAAATTATGTTGAAGGTGACTGGATTAAATTCCTAGAAATGAATGAATTCAATGTAATGTGGTAAGTAATGTTATCAAAACAAGATTTGACGCAAACCATTCAAGTAGAAAAGTACATTACAAATGACAAGCAATCGTTTATTTTAATCTACCCAAACACTTCAATACATATTCAAAACATTCCATAAAGAAACTGAATTTGTCATTTAAATCGCTCGTTTTAAAAGATTTCTTTCACGAACTAAGAAGTTATACATTCCTTTAAAAATACCCTTTTAATAGAAGATTATTTAATTCATTTTCCCTTCATCTTATGCGTTTAGTCTTTGAGCCAGTATTTTTAATATCTTTTCCTTAGTTTGTAGCATAGATCATAAATAAAAATATAGGTAGTTCTCAATACACGATACTGCCAGATAGTCTTCCTAGTTGACTTTCCCTGATTGAGTCACATTCTTTCGTTTCATTATCAGTTTAAGCATCGTAAATAATCGACTGAATTTAGTTTTGTGGATATCGAGGAGAGCATAAAATAAAATAATTTTTGATAACATGCAAATAAATCGGAAATTACTTTATTATTGACTAGTTTTAACGATTTGAAAAGTAATAGAACACAATCTTGGTTGAATTGAAATTATTAAGTTTGTTCGTTTAGGTTTGATGGTACGATATGATTTGTATTAAATGGAGAATTCGTTCAAATTGTTTATTTCTGAATATATTGTATGTATCGCAAGCCATTACAATTTATATGTTTGTATATATTTTATCACTCTCAGATAATTTTTTACAGAAGTTTGATAGCATTTGGAAGCTGTCACAGTTTTATTATGACTATATCATTACGAATAATATCACATTTAGAGACGTTAAGATAATGAGGAGGAATTATTTTAGTTAAAATTTTATCCGAGGTTTCAATGTAAATAGCTTTTCATAATTAGTTGAAACTGAAATGTCGTAATGTTGAGTGAGAGGTGGAAATTTAATTGTATAGTTGAAATATAAAGGATAATTTTACGTTATGCGTATGCGTTGCGTATTCAACAGATAATGAAAAAAATTCAATGAAAATAATTCTGATCATTTTACAAGAGATGATATTTCACAAGCTAGAATTTTCTTAGGTGCCTATACTGTCTTGTATAGTCTCTACACTTTATATTTTCTCGTTGGTAAAGTTATAAATTTCGTTAATAGTTATGTATTAAAACGCAACATTAGAAGTTATTTTAAATAATCTCTTAATACAAATGATACAATTGAATTTCAACCTCAACCTTAAATATTAATCCGTGCATTCACCTGTATAGTTAGTAAATTATTAGATGATAACAAATATATATGTAATAAGATGTTTTAATGTGCCTTATAACTTTACATAATTATTGAATGTTGAAATTTCTGTATATAATGCGGTGTCTCCAAATGTAATTATAATAGGTATGTACTATAGCGTAACATTTAGATGGCGATTACATAGTATTTGTAAAATAAAGCATTATGTTGGATTTGTATTTCTTCGTTTTATTTGTTACCACCAACAGCTACTAGACAACCTCCTTTATAGACTTGGTTACTAAAACAGCTCTTAACAGCTGTATCGTCAAGAAACGTAGCCTTTTTTAAAGAACTAATATATCTAATGCACTCCTACCTAATATCTGTTATATCGGACTATCAGAGCATTTTAAATACAATGCCAATCAGCCCCCTTACCATACACACTTAAAGCAGGACAATTTACATTATGGAAGTGAGACTCCGCTAAGTGCATTGTAATGGGGTGTCTCGCTTCCACAACGTAAACTGTCCTGCTTTAAGAGTTTATGGTAAGGATGCAGGTATTCTTTATATACTTGACGATGATGATAGTTACTTAGTGATTTGTGAAATCAAATATACCTTACAAAGAAGAATGTAAGAGTAATAAAATCTGTCAATTTCCCTAGATCTTAGAACAAGTAACAGATAATCATCTTACAGTACACAGGCACCTTAATAACATTTCGTTTAGAGGATTCGCAAGGAGCTTTTTGCAGTGATACAGCTTGAGCATGCGCAGTTGCGCAGGTAAGAAAGTCAAATTCTAATCTGGAAGTAAGTATCTAACAAACACATTATATTTCAAAGAAAAATACATTTATTCCTAGAGAATATGGTATATTACAGTTGGACCGTTCCTATACATTACTAAACAAAATTCAGGAATGTTAAATCATGATATGGATATGCACTTTATCATAACTTTGTTATATCATGTCAAACCTGGAGGGTATAAAATAATTCCTTACCTAAGAGAAAAAACGGTTTCATCAAGTAATTTACAATGAACATGCTAATTTCATCTTTAACACGTAAGCATGTAATATAAAAGGCGTAATGGCCTGTAACGCCTTTTATATTTAAGCTGTCGAATAGGTACCTATACAAAGTCAAATATGTGCTGAGTTACTATTCTAGCCAACTTGCTGTGCAACTAGCATTATGACGTTTCATAAGAGCCTATAATTGGGTTATATGAAATAAAAGCATTTAGATTTTTTTTAATAATAAACGTCATCCCATACTAGGAACGCCTGTATCGTGGGTGCCACAAACATGAAATATCATATATATAAACACCTAGACTCGAGACAAACATCTGCGGATTACACAGTTTTTTTCCCGTGTGGAATCGAACCAACAACCTTTAACAGAGCAGTTCTTTCGCTTAGCCACTACACCAATCAGATTGCCAACTTCAATCCATTTGCCAATCTCTTTACGATACATACTAGATTGACACGTAAAACGACGACCTGCCAGTTTATAAGCGTCAGGCGCGATGCATTTGGAACGTATGGAAGTTTTTACGAAAAATTCTCCGAACGATTGTAGCCTGAAGCAGTACGAACGATGGCTTACTGGAATGCTCGGACTTTTTTATTTTTTATGTCGCCCTCTGTACCTACGGGATTAGTGTTAGTCCACCTGTTTTGACACTCAGCTTTGCGTTGAATTGTTCGCAATTAGCAAAAGGACGTGGTTTCTGGTATGAATTGTTCTGTTAAGCATTCGGAAGCATGATGTCTTTCCATTTTTCTGCAGTGTATTTTGTGTATCTGATAATGTGGGAACGTTTTTGTACTAGCAAAATTATGTCGTCAGAGAAGTGCATTTTAGTCTGAGATATTCTTGTTTTAGTGCCAATATTTATACATATACCTACTTTAATAGAGCGTAGGTTTGTTCGAAAATCTTTACTTTTATCATGAATACTGAAAACAGCAAGTATAAAGGAGCTTCAAAGAATAACCATTAAAAAGTCATTTCTATATAAATTGGTTGTAACAACTTTCAATATCCTACGTTGTTAGTTTTATAAAAGCATAAGAGTAAGACGTAACTGGTTCGCCCGGATGAAAGTAGGTTAGGGTTGCATCAGTTCAAAAGTCAGCTGTAATTATTATTCTACTGGAACTGAGTGGTTTGTCTTTATATATCTTAAAATTGTGTTCAATCATATATTTGTTTGGTTTCAAACGTCACACTATCATCTTTCTCATGAGTGTTACATAAATTAATTTGTAGGTCTTTGTTGTACTATTCATGGAACAAAATAGCAGAGTCCTCAGCTAAATGCCAATAACTGAGCCACTGCACCAGTCAACCCGTCAACGATACATCAACTTGTACAAAAAGCTTCACCAACAAGATTCAATTAAAACCAACCCATCGATCACACCACCTAATATTGACGACACTGTCAGCCCCAATACAATCAGTCTACCTCAGTAACAAACCGAACAGTCTACTCAATTACTCTCCATTTTACGATTCAAAACTCCAATTATAAATTGTGATGTGCCCAAACAAAAAGTCATAATGTTGAAACGTGTTGGTCGTTTGTTGGTTGGTGAAGTTTTAATGTGTCGCCTGGACCCTATGGATGAGACGTTTAGGGGAACTTTATTAGAATAGAATGGATGTGACGTGTTTGTCATGTTCTCGTACTTGCTAATTTGTTGTTGTTGGTATCATTTCTGTTTATCATCATAAATAATGGTACATAGAATTTAGCGGTTGAAAGCGGTGGGCCGAAGATTGAACTCAGTGGCGTGTTATAGGAGACCTATGTCCAGCAGTGGACTGATATAGACTGATGATGATGAAGATGATAATTTAATCCACAATTTCTGAATGAAGGGATAGAGCTGCTCACTTTCCAAGCTGGCTGACTTTCTTTTTCATACAAGAGCGAACAAAAGTGCATCAGTATTAAAATAAACTCAAATAAGGTTCTCATGAACGTAGTAGTCTTTTACGAGTACAGTAAAACTATTGATTGAATATTAAAGAAAGACTTTTGTAGTTGATTAATTGCATTTGTATCCCGCTCAGTATACTCATCTTCTTTACGCCGCGCTAGCAACAAATCGGAATCGAGCAGTGACACGATGGCTCAGTTAGCAGAGCGGCACCACGGTACGACGAAAGTCGCGGGTTCGAGTCCCGCTCGTGTCCATCATTTTTCAAGCTTCCTTTATCAATTTAGAACAAATCGGAAGTTATGAAGAATTCTTAATATCGGTAATGTACAAGAACTTTATAGGTAAGTAAACAAACAATGTACAAAAACCTCTGTATTTTAGCGAGCCCATTTTTATTTATAAATTCTGAACAGCCTCTTAAAATACAAGCAGGTATTTTTAGAGGACTTTGTATAGCTTTCTATATAATTGGGTCGGGTATTTTTATCTGATAGGTTCGACCTAGGAATTAAAATAAGTCGTTTTCTTTTTCTACGAAATATTTTTTTAGAAACAGAAAGATTTGGTTTATTTCTTAACATAAGTATACCTACCGGTTTTCGCGTTTTTAGACAAAATTCGTGAGAACGTGTGGAAGAATAGGCTTACGTAATATCGCTCGTATGAAGGTGTCAAAGCCACGACCTAAACAAACATTTTACTGCTAATAATGCTTTGTTTTCACTGAGTGAGGTTTTTGTACTCTATATCAACATTTTCAATCACAGCCAGATTTTCCGTATAGATTGTAAAGGAATGACAGAAAAGCTGCTAACAATATCGATTAATGGTCTAGTAGGTACTAGTACCTACTTGTGAATTATTAGGTACCTATATTTAATTTTCACTGTAAAGTTTCGCTTTTATTTAACTTTCAATGTTTGTATTTGTATGTGTATAAGTAAGTAGGTATGTGGGTTAGGTCAAAATTTGCAATCTAAATAAAAACCACTTCCTGTCATCGCATTGAAATGAAATTTTGCATACATGGGTAGGTTCGGTGACAATACAATATTGTGGTACCTACTTTTGAGCTGGTCCGACGATGGAGACGACGGTGGTCCTAGGAACACTGAAATGAAATGTCGCAACCCAATTGCGTTTGGTCTTGTTTAATACGTCTTTACAAGAACTTTGAGCCTAGCTGATTTAAAAGCTTGTATTTAAAAATATATTTTTAATATAAACTTATTATGGAAATAAAATTATCAGGATTATTGGTCTTTAGCTCTAGAATCAAGATGCATAGGTAAAGGCCACCTGAAGATACTGCGATTAGTTAACAGACTAGCTCTTTTATTCAGCTCGCTGATAAACCGCGCTTGATATAAAGCGCATTCACAAAACGAAAGCTAATGATGCAAAAAAAATCTCAAAGCCTTTTTCAAACGTCTTAAAAATATATTTATTGTGAATATTTTTAGAGCGTAGCTATTTCATACGAAAAAACCCTTAAGATTGCTCCCAGTCTCATGAATAAGTGATAACTTTGCGGAGTATCACAAAGTCAAAAGCCAGTAGGTAATCCAGGAAGAAAGGAGGTGCTCTTTTTTATCCTTTATAGAGGTACAGTGTGCATTTGTGTACTTATATGTATAGGACTTTATAAAATATATCGTATGATCTATACTAATATTATAAAGCTAGTATGTCTGCAGCTTACTCTATGACACATACAAAAATCAAAACGAAATTACGAAGTAGTTTTTATACTTATGCATACCATATTTATTTTATTATTTTGAGGAATATGTATATTTAGTATATTTAAAATGTGGTTTAATTGAAAAATTATTCATTATTAATAATTTTGATCTATACTAATATTATAAAGCTAGTATGTTGGTTTGTTTACTTGAACGCGCTAATCTCAGGAACTCCTGGTCCGATTTGAATAATTCTTTCAGTGTTAGATAGCTCATTTATCAAGGAAGGCTGTGAAACATTCAAAATCCACGCGGACGGAGTCGCGGGCGGAAGCTAGTTTTAGATAAGCATTGACATGTATAATTTATGATTAATTTCGCTGCGGGTTCCTAGACGGTCGAGTCATTTCTCTGGAGCGCCTCGGGCTTCATTGCCTCGATGGTTCTCAATGGTTAACACTGTAGATCCTAGCTTACAGGAGTCACAGGGATGGGCACGAGTGGTGGGCTCGTCCCGAAAATTATTGAAATCACTTTTTTTTTTAATAACATCGTGGATATATTGTGGTATATAGGCATGCAGACTATTTTCTTACTGTCAAGTGCCAGGTAACGTTTTATCAAAAACACCAATAGCTTATGAAGAAAAACATAGTACGTAAACATGGCCTGCGAATTTTGTAGAAATAAAATTAAAAATTAAGTCATATAAAAATGCATGCCTTAGTTACCAATAAAAAGGTTAAAATATTTGTCAAGGCGACTCAAAACTTCATAAAGTGTGTGCATAAATCTGCGAATGCTTGTTTTTATTTACAACCATTAATTATCCCAGTAATTAAACATTATTCACTTAAAATAATACCGAACACAACGTGAGCTGTTTGCTAAAGCAACGGTAATTATAGCTCTACGTTAACTTAATTAATTTATACTCCCTAGCAGTTATGACGTTTAAAAACAATCTACACATGCTTTTAGGCTAATGAAAGCAATTCCCGTTGGGTTGTTTATTTGTTCAGTAGCCTGAGAGGGTGAGTATTAATCAGAATAGTAATATTTAATCTTTGCTATTGATGTAGGCGGTGAGTAATGGGTACTCTTTCAACAGAGAATAGGCCACTTACGTCTGTATTGTTGAAGTCGTAAAAGAAGCTAAGGGATTAAGTGAGAGAGGATAGGCTTTATCTTGGTTAGGGAGACGGATTTAGTGTAAATTATTAAGGTTCATAATTATTTAATGCTGATTGGTAGGTGTAAAGACTGCCTCGTTGGTCTAGCGGTTGCTAAGCGCGACTGCTAAGCATGAGGTCCTGGGTTCGAATCCCGGGTCGGGCAAAGTGTTACTGGGTTTTTTCATTAGAAAATTCTCAGTAGCAGCACGGAGTCGAATTGTGCCCGGTTGATGGCAATAGGCTCGCCCCCTATTACATTGGGACCTCAAAACATAACTGGCGAAATGTGGGTGCACTATATTATGTGTACCTCTTTCTACCCCTTCGGGGAATACAGGCGTGATGTTATGTTATATTATGTGGTAGGTGTAAAGAACCTGTCTTGTAATTTAAGCTCTCTCCACCGATATTGCCTACCTATGACTCTGAAATCCCTTTGTTAATACGACAATACAAATCCATGAAACATGTATAAGACTCAATTACTGTAGCGATTTGTCAGTCAAATTTATAACATAACATAACATCACGCCTGTATTCCACGAAGGGGTAGGCAGAGGTGCACATAATAGTACACCCACATTTCAAAAGTTATGTTTTAGGTCCCAATGTAATAGGGGGCGAGCCTATTGCCATCAACCGGGCACAATTCGACTCCGTGCTGCTACTGAGAATTACCTAATGGAAATACCCAATAACACTTTGCCACTAGCAATCGCGCTTAGCAACTACTAGACCAACGAGGCAGTCAATAAGATTTATAAGGATTGTAGTAATCTTGTTGACGATCATTTTAACTGAAATTCTTAACTACAAATGGCCCTTGGTTAAAAGACACATAATATACACACATTTGCAAGATTGTAAGAACTCTTCGGTCCTTGCAATTTCCGATTTCACTCGCTCTGGCAATAATCGGAGCAGTCCAAGTCTGAAAAAGTTTTCTATAGTCCCGCCTTGATTCCACTTTATTCAGTGGACCGTGACAAGAATAAAGTATCTCACGATTCAACATTTAATTTCGTTCGGTTTGACAAATCTGTTTTTTATTTTACCAACCCTATTTTTAAAGGATTTATTTTCAGTTTCCCCGTTATACATGGTCTTAGAGAGCATTAGCCAATCATGTTGCTTTGATGTGGTTTAGACGCATTAATTAGGTACGTTACACTGTAACCTCTTTTATTGCGATTTTAGTACAATATGATATGACCAATTTCGAGAACTGGGTCGGGAACATACCTATAGTATATTATTATTAGCCTGGAGTGTCCTGGTCCTGGGCAAAGGCCTCCCCACTCTTACCGTACATCTCGCTGCAACCAACTACTAACGACCAAGAGTTATATACTGGAGAAAAATACTTTGCACCTTTTAATTATAATTGTATTATATTTTGCGCACAGAAGAGCGTAAGATTAGGCAAACAGTTAAATGGCTGATTAGGAAAAGAGGAAGAAATTAAATAAGAGAGCATAATCACGGCGAAGGTACTGTGATGGCCACATAAGCAAAAAACACGTGGTCAGATACTGCGAACGATCCAATGGTTTGGAAGAAGAAAGGGGAGGCCTTTACTCAGCAGCGGAAAACAATACAGGCTATACAAAAAACACTAGATATCATTCATAATACGCAAAACAACAAGCCCAGAATATTTAAACTACACTTAAAGGCATTACAAAAAAAACCGTGTCGCTACTGCGACTGTAGTTTTGATAACATCAGTACTTATCGAAGCGGCAAGATCGCCGCACTGCATACTGCGTAGTGGTGTACAAAAATATTTGCTTTTTACACATAGGTACGTGCATACAAAGAGGATTCGCAAAACTACATATTTGTTTAGCTCTCATTTGAGTGTTGTTTTGTAGCTAACTTTCCACGTTCGTTATCAAACCTCGATTTAAAAAAGGACCCTCAATATGCATTTTTGTAACCTAACTTTAGTTTTTGTTAGCTATTTTAGGCCCACGCTGATGTCATTGGATGCTTTCATTACGATTTACGAACAACATTATGAGTGATCATCTGAAGGTGCTTCCTCAACTGGGGCATTTGTCTGTAATGTAACGTTACACAGTTGAGCATTACTTCAGTAAGGGAAGAGAACCATTACTACCAACATTACAGTGCGCAACCTGCTCTCTTAGCATGAACTTTTAAAGCAGGACAGTTTACGTTGTGTTTCGATATTTTTAGTCTTTGGTTAATGTTCTTCTCCATTTTGCTTCTAGAACGGTCCATATTTTTGACAAGTCATTTTATCAAAAATTCTGGTCATTTTGACAAACCGACTTCATCATCATCATCATCATCAGCCTATCTCAGTCCACTGCTGGACATAGGCCTCTCCTATAGCACACCACTGAGTTCGATCTTCGGCCCTCCGCTTCCAACCTCTGCCAGCCATTTTGCGTATATCTTCGCCAAACAAACCGACTTAACTTAGGGTAAATCTCATATGGCCATAAACACAATACTGGCAGTTTTATTCTTATCGTCAGGATAAGACGAAATATGACTCAGAGTCACATTGCCAGCTGACTATTTAGGGACGCCACGAACAAAGCAAAGTGTTAAATTAACAAAAAAAATACAGTCTTAAGATTTCCTCCACTGCTTATTCTTCATACGCAGTGACAGACGCTTTCTGAATATTTAACTACTCCGGGTCTCCAACTCGTAATTTTGGTTCGATTCGAAAACTTTTTGGTTTACCAGTATTTTGGTGGTGTTCGAATAGTCATTGAATACAAAAACTTTTTCATTTACGCTGTCGGACGCATTCTGAATAATATATGAACGGTGGCGGTGGAGCTTGCTGAAATCCTTTTGGATTTAAGGATTTTTTAGCTTTTCAGCTGAATTAATGACATATTATTTGCGGCGAGTCATTGCAGAGATGTGGTTTATTAACGAGCGAGTCCTCGGGCTGGTAAGTAGGTCAAGGAAAGCGTCATTGGATTTGTTCTCCATCTGACCGAATTTCGGTCACGGCGGCCGATCTTTGAGCGGAGACTAGCCAACTACGCAGGAGATATTGTAGTGCACAAGTATGCGCGCAAACACAGGTGCACTGCCCTCACTCACTCACCGTTGGGGCGGTAGACCAACACGACTGGAGAGAGATCAAGCGCAGGACCAATGGCTTGAGGTGACTTTCGAAGCACGGAGGGGTCTAGACTTCGGAACACGGTCAGTGGTTACCCTCGTAACTAAACCTAACCTCTCAGATTGACTGATCTACGTGGCAACCACGTAGCTACGAGCTTCTCATAGAAAATTATTGAATTACCTACTTAATAATATCTTTATTAAAGCAGAGTTTTCACCCTACATCTCTGTTTATTAGGTACTAGTGCGCCCCGCGGTGTTACCCGCCTTCTTTTCGGTATAAAAGTAACCCTATGTGTTAATTCAGAGTGTCAGCTACCTCCATATGAAATTTCATCAAAATCGGTCAAGCTGTTTGAGCGTGAAAGAGTAACAATCATCCATCCATACTTACAAACTTTTGCGTTTATAATATTAGTAGGGACTAGGAATTATAGGCGTAGTAGCGGCTGCGGCAGCTCGATCCACAACGTAAACTGTCCTCCTTTAAGATTACGTGGTAAGGGGGATACATGGAAACTTTAAGGTAAACGTAGTGATAGCGATTAGGAGCCTGTTAGAAAGGCGCTTAGAAAATAAATAACAACATTTTTGTATGAATCCTACCCTTAAGACGTCTCTTCTATAAGATCGTCATTTTGTAGTTTTCGTTATATTTTTTAGTTACAATATTGGGGTCGAGTTATTTGTTGAAAACTTTACTGAAAGCTTCTAGTACTTACACTGCAAAGCTCTTAAAGTTTTTAGCTCGATGGGTTATTTGCCGATTTCCAAGAATAAGATGTATTTAATATTCTAGCAAAAAAATTGGAAGTAAGGCTTACTAATACCTAGAAAAAAAATATCTGAAATTGTCTGTGTACATACTTCTTTTAATCTCATAGAGACTGGGCAGTGTTTAAACATGACGACCTAATTGACGCAGTGGCTAAGCGATTGGACTGTTGCGCTAAGGGTTAAGGGTTCGATTCTAGCACGGGGATGTTTGTCTCGAATCGGGGTGTTTGTGTATATGATTTATATTCGACACAGAAGAAATTCTCTGTGTAGGGAGATGTTTATTGGCGATTGGTACAGTAGCAATTAGATATGACTCGAAACGTCAAGCTCAAAATTATAACATTGTGTTCGCGTTAATTCCCGTGTAGTAATTTAATTCTATATATAATATAGTAAAAAATGTCGCTGCGTTCAATTTCTAGGTAACACATCTTTACAGTCTCCCCAGAGATGTGCCACATAGGCGTTGCATGGGGAGGTTCCGGAGTTGTTCTTTTTAGAGGTCCCGGGACTTCCCTTGTTCGTGCAGATGGTGACCACCGGGGTGGTTTTAGTGAGGTAGAAATCCCACACTCCCCAGTCCCTACCCCATAGGGGCCGGGGGCCTTTTGAAGGTTTCCCCCGAAAACAAAAAAAAAAAAAAAAAAAAAAAAAGGTAACACATATATTCACTTTACGTGTCTTTACAGACAATAGGTATATTTTTACACAATTTTGTCTAGACCGTAATAATGTATTCTACTTATTTTGTCAATGTAAAAAGAAGTGCTTATAAAAGTAGATGATTCCAGTAGTTTTGTCGATGAATAACACATGAGCCGAATTCCGTTATTTAACGATATGGAACAGGTGTGAATTTCGTGGTACAGGCAATCACTGCTCAGCTATTTGGAGCTCCTCGAATTATTACACAATCCTTTGGGTAATAAAACGATGTGGTTTTAACGGAGTAGGCTCCATTGGTTCCTGCTTAGTGGAACTTTGATTGGTTTCCAGTGTTGGCTCAAAGTAAATCGTTGAAAATAATTACCGTTTGAAATATTAATTGCTTTTCATTATATTTTGGTCAAATACAGTGGCGTTCTGTTAGCACTGTTACATAAACTTTCGTATTACAATTTAAGGTTCATACTATTGGTTTTTGTTTAGGATTTTTTATGTAGCCCGAAGACGTACACTGTTGAACAAAGTCCTCCTTAAGAACGCCACAATCTACCGTCACATTGAATTAATCCCTAATCCATAGACTAACAGATCTTCAATCGGAAGCTCCCTTTGTAATAACCCTTCCAACATTACCACACATCATAACACTCACAAAGAACGGCGGGGGCATAAAGGGGACGGTGAAAAAATACCATTTCCCCCGAGAGATTACGTTGCACCTGGACCGATATTAAAGGTCGTCAGAAAGGTACGAATATCGAACGTTGGATTTTGTATTTGAAAAGATTCTAAAGTCTGAGTGGATTGGGATGTCAGTTTTTTTGTTTTTAAACTTTATGGTAAAACGAAATAGATTCTTTTAACTAACTTTATGAATTAATACAAGTACAGTTTTCTACATAAGGGTTTTAATTTTTGAAGTCAATTTTATTAACATTAAAAAAAATTGTTAAATAAATTTTAATAGTGACTGTTTAAGTAGCAATCAATTAAAAAAAATAAACCCATAATTGGTTTCTTTTAGGATTTTTCCATACTTTAACAGAAATCGAAAGTATTCGACAACATAATAATTTTATATATACCTAAATCGAAAAATATGTCAACATTATCATAATTTTCTAATTCTGTTCCTAAGTATACAAAAACTTCTTCAGTGACATTTCGAACACTATCTGAACAATTCTACTGAATCGCTTACAGTCAAGTCACAACTAACATGCAATTAAACTGACACCTCCCACTAGACTCGCGAGAGACATTAGCCGATAGTTTATGAAGGTTCAAACACCAGATTCCAGCTAATCAATTTTGTTAGAAGGTTTACTGCTAGTGGGACCAAGGAATTTATGTTGCGACAAGTTGATAGTGGCGGGTCCTGGCGTTTATGACGACAAAGGTTGAAGGGGATTGTTTTAGGCTAATTCGATTGAGACGTGTTCGATATTTTATGGCCGAAAAATGGTATGAAGATAGTGGGTGAATGGTTGAGTGCTCTTCATTAGGATGCTAGTAGCTCATGATGTAGTGTTGAGATTTACCAGACAGCTAGCTTATTGTAGAGGTGATGGTAAGAGTCCAAGATGATCCTGGACTAAAATTCAAATCACCAACACGCAGACAACTATCGGAAATGTGTGATTCTTGTTCACCTCTTTTTTGGCCTTTTCCTGCCCAACATCCCTGATAAAAAACCCTCTAAATGGAAAATAAACATTCCTTCAAAAACTGAAAACAATAAACTTGATAGAATTCTTTCGTTTTAATTTAAAGGGAAACCCCGTTGAATAAGCAACAAGCCGTATTTAACAATGAAACAATCGTGGAAGTTAGATTCAAAAAGTTTTCACTTGCGTTTGTGTTACACCTCAACCGTTCTAGGAAGCTGACATGAACACTGAACTGCTAAGCTTGCGTGTACTAGATACTTCGTTTGAATTATTCTGTTGATCATGCTTGTATATTAAGAAGGGGAAGTTAGAGATGTTACGTATACAATTTTGGTCAGTACCTATTGTCTCAGTGTCCAAAAATGGCAGCCAAAATTTGGTGCCTCCTATCTATCATTGAATAAATCAATCTTTTTAAAAACTAAATAAGATATTCGTTGCGGAATCACAGAGTTCACTGGAAGGACTCAAAAGAGTTTGCACAGATTTTTTTCTAATATAAGTTGTCCTATGAGATTTTTTTATAGATTTCCTGTATTAATTCGTATAAAAAAATATTTCACAAAATAGTCTGTGCCCGTCCAGTTCCAATTCACCAACAGCGCCATTCGAAAGACAAATAATCCAAGCACATTGTGCTCCACCTCAACAAATCCAACTTTCCGAAACTACTCCACCGTTAATAATCGCAGCTAGAACCTCGTTAAGGTATTACAGCACCCTATCCAATACAATACGGCTCTATCAAAGTACAGGATCAAGACTGGTCTGAAAAGCCTTAATGCCGGCTTACTTACTTTCGACCTAGCTTCAGTCCGGTTCCGCTTTCTCAGCGCCTTTCAGTCTCAGAGCTTTGCTTACCTTGTCCAACATTTTTATTCACAAAGAGGTGAGGTTTCGACGGGTTGACTTCTAGTTTTAAATCCGTAAAAAGAATTGGAAAGGCGCTTTTTGTGTCAAGCATTTGGTTTTGTAGAACTATTTTTGTTGGAAATTTTGTTGCAGATTTTTACGTGCACATTATTTTTTTGGTGAATTCTTACGAGTGTTGTGCGAGGCATTTCGTAGTTTATAGAAGTAGGTACTTTTTTCAATCAATATGACTGTCTTGTATTATAATATTGTATGACTAAAATTATAATTTATTTTTAAGTTTATAAGGCTAACTGACTTTTTGACAGAAATTGATTTTTTTTTAAATTAAAATCAACTTTCCAGTGAAATGTTTATCAAGTATGATATAAAATATATAAAGCGTTGTGACAAAATAAATAACATCAAGAATATGTTTTAGAACACAAACTGCATCAATTTGGGTAGTCGCACTGATCTGTGTTTATTTGTTTTTCAAGTCTGAATTTAAATCTGAAAATCGTACTGGAGACACGAAAACTCATAGCGCCGGGAATGGACAACTCAATTATTATTGACTGAAAAAATGTTTGGCCTTTTGCATCGCACGGGTTCCAATGCCGCAGGGAAAATACTATTAGCTTGACCTACACATATTTGCATCGAGTCTAGGCGTTTGCGCAAATACAATTTTCGAGAATTTCTATGGTCAGTATTTTTGTTTCAATAAAAACAAAAGAAAACAAAAATATATTACAAGGTTTTCAATGATGCATGATGGAATGGAACATCCGAGGCCACATGTCGATCTGACCAACAAGAAGGGGTTAACAGTTTTAGTTAGTGTCGCATGTGACGTCATACGTCAAGAATAATAAGTTAAATAAAGAACGATCCTACTGTCTCAAAATCTTTATTTATTCATCGTTATAAAACAAATGATACCTATTCCTGGAGGGGTATCGTTTGTTTTGTAACGCTTACATTGTAAGTTACCGAAATGTTTCACCCGCTGAGAGTTGCTTGAATCCAGTCGTTACCTTACCAAAGTTACGTGCGCCGCAACGCTACTTGTCTGGCTCTTTACATTTTTAACTAGACTAACATCGCTTGCTTATTTTTATTACTATCTTTGTTGCAAAAATAAGCGGCCTGTTTGTGTCGGATATTTTCTGTCTGAATTTTTTTGAAATAAGACCAAAACCGACGTTAAGGCACAGTATTTTCGAAGATTTTCATTTTATATGAATACATTTTGGGGTAAGTTTATTGTTGAATTTAAAAGGGGTGTTGCTTATGTAAAAAGTTTTACAAATTTTATGTTACCTACAATGATATTCGGGCTTCCGAGGATAAATATAAAATAACATTTTGATGTTCTACAGCGCGTCGTTATTATCTTCCGAAATAGGTTATTTTTCATGTATAAATAATATTTTTTTCAATACGTTCCAACAATGTCTTGTGGCAGGGCAAAGGCATCTTCACATTAGAGAAGAAACAAGCATTGATCATCACGCTTACTTATTCCCAGTTAGCGGTTTAAAATATTCAGGATTTTTTTTGACATGATCCTAGCATTTACTCTAGATCTATTAAACTTAGATAGAGAGGTAGATTGTGTGGCCAATGCGGATGGAATGATCATGCTAAAAAACCCTAATAAAATAAAGATAAAAAAATCCACGTTCACAATTTAAATATATCTGTGACGTAAGATATCACAACATACCAAAGCGTATGGAGTCAATTACTGAAACAAAACCTTCAACTGCTACAAGGGTCAAAATTAACCCTTAACTGCGATGTCTATAAAATGTCAACGTGAGACAGTGACGTACGCGCGTCGCGTGTCCAAACGCGATGTATCACGAGAAGGAATGGAAAAACGTCCCTTTACCTAAGGCATTAGACACAGTGGCAGAGAAAAAGCTTGCCTGTCTCAGAATATTTGACTTTTATTTAAAACATTTGTTGTTACTATGTATAATACTAGTTTGTACTGTCCCACTGAAGACGAAAAGCTTTTTCTCATAAGTAGGAATAAATATTGATTGCCACGATTACTTAGTTGGCTGGTGAGTATAACATCTATAGTGAATATAACCTTTATAGAATAATCAGCCAGTAGTGATTCTACATAGATGTAATTTATTGGTTTCATAACCAGACTTGTTAGAGTTGGTTTTATATTGAAAGTGTAAACTTATTTTGGATCCCTATTTTATTTCCAGCCTTCAAATATTTAACAATTAAACGTATGACATAAGATCTTTGCCTAAAGTGAGACTGATGCATTCCAGATTTGATATTCTCTCCAATAAGCTCAAAACAAGGTAAAATTCATAAACTGTACTACTCTCATCCCTAACAAATAACTCTAAAACTGAATCATATAATAACACGACAAAACAGCCCCAATATATTTTACAAAAGTAGTTCTAAAGAATACATGTTACTTTTACGGCATCTTTAAAATCAAATAAACATGAGCTGAGCGCCGTTGTAAAATAGACGCGTCTATTTTACATGCAACCAGTGGGGGGGCGAGGGGGGGTGGTCATAAAAGTTACCTTGTTTGTTGGCTGAGTACAAGGAATCGTAAAGTTACCGTTCACTACACACGTTTGGATACTTCTGGAGTCACAAATACGTAATTGAATTGGTTCTCTACACGTTTGCTGCCCAAAATATAATATTGAAAAGGCTTGCGTTTTATCGGGCAAACAATTGTGTTATATTGACATATTTATTCATTTCGGAAAAAGGAAATTTTAACCGGTATTTTTAGCATTGCAGGTTCTTTAGCTTTTGTCTATTGCATTTCTTTATTATACAGATTTTTTTTAAACTTCGCCCATAGATTTTCTCCTGTGTCGTGGGTGCGTTTCACAAACATGGAATATCATAATTATACATAAACGCCCAGATTCGAGACAAACATCAGCGGATGCTAGCGGGAATTGAACCCGCAACACCAAGCGCAGCAGTCCAACCACTACGGCTATCAGGTTATCCAAAACTTGATATGTTTGAGAAACTTAGAACTATATAATAAATATATACATAATAACAGCCTATAACTGTCCCACTGCAGGACAAAGGCCTCTTCTCGTATAGAGAAGCACTGAGCATTGATCACCACGTTAGCTCACAGCGGGTTGGCGATTTAAGATAACTTAGAACTAGACTCATAAAATGTAATGCTATTTCGAAGACATCCAAAATTGATATACATCTAAGGATCATCGCCATTAGAACAACAGTTCCGTGTCGCTCGTACAACGTAAAACTAGAGTTATCTCCGAAGTCAATTCTTCAACTACACAAACAATAAACTATTTTATAGCTGAGTTGTAGCATTGGCTGAGTCCTAAGACATCTAGGAGCTCTATTCGTCGCTTGGGACGAATATTGTTTTGATCTAAAGATATTTATTCCGAACCTAACACCCGGTTTCTGACAGGCTGATCAACCAATTTTGTTTTAGTCTTCGCCCCACTTCACAATAGCTAGGCCACGTGGTCATTCAAAATCAATTAACAAGAAGAAAAATTCAGTTTCTCAAAGCTGTGTTATTCACTTCAATTATGTATTTGTATCACGCATATTTTGCTTTTAAAATTGTAGTAGGTATGTCAAACGCTACTTCGGTCGCTTACAAAACTTAAACTGCTTTGACAGCCCTTTCAAACTGACCGGCCCTATTTATATATATTTTGACAAGCCTTTTACCAACAGGTATTAAATGTTTTTAAGTATAAGGTACCTATATTATGTTTTAGTTTAAACCTCAAATTGTTTGGAAAGCTTAACATTCTCTTCAGATATGCAGGAGAACGTTAGGCAGTTCTGTATTCAGTAGTACTCTTCACGATCCAATGCCTAACGTTAGTCCTGTCTGTTTAATAATTTAGGAGCTCCTCCGTGTAGTCCCAAATTTCTCGGGCCATAAAACTGGTACACAAAAGCAGCGCTTCTGAATGATGTATCCATCTATCTTATCATCGTGGAAGCTTTACGCGACTCCGACATGGCCGCGTAAACTGGAGAGCGACGATATCTCTACACGAAGATCGACGAAGCAAAGAGTGTGCGGTTTAATTAAACTTCGTATTTTATGTGGTATATTTTGGTTCGAGAATTAAGTGGATTGTCTGCGAGAATATCCGTGACAATTACACAGAGCAATCTAGAGCTCTGCAGCTGAGGGCGGTTTCTTTTTTACCTACATTCTTAATTCCTTGCTGATCCATTGTCTGCAGAATTTAATTAAGTATACGTATTAATAAAAATATTTGACTAAATTATTTATAAAATTGCCAGTTTGATACCGGCTTGAAGTATTAGAAGGATAATGGACTGCTAGCATTAGTTTGGAATTAATTGTCTTTATTGTTTTTAAAGTGTAATTATTATACTCTGTCAAGAATTGATAATCAAATTTGATCAAGTAACTACTAAAATATAACATACATCAATGGAACATAGTAAAATGTAGTTACTCATATGTTTGCCAAAACTTTTTACAAGGCGCTGAGCGCACAATAGTAAAGAGCTATTTCACATAAACCGGGCAAACAAACTATCCACACATATTTATCCTTTCTTCTCAAACATCAAAATCGAATAAACAAAAAGATGAATAGACAAACAGTAGCCCATTTCATTCACATGCAAACTAAACGATATACAAGCACACCAGTTTTCCGACTCTTAATAAACATAGCCTTCAATTTCCTTCAATATCCGTCCCTTTCCCATATCCAACGCTTCTTCGATCCTTACTCCCGGTATTGTTTCCCAAAGTAGCGTGTACAGCGTCACGATAAGGCGAACCAAGCCCGCTGGGAGTTCGATAAGATTCGTCAATGCTTCGAAGAATCGTCGCACCGCAAAAACAGGGGTAAGCTAACGGCTGACATTTTTTGCCGAAAATACCGACAAGGGAAATCATTGAGACATTTTGTCTCGGTTTAGAGCATATTTTTGTTTCTTCTAGATATAGGTAATGTAGTTACAGTTGGAGCGAATGTAGGTGAAGGTTGTGATGCCAATACAGCTTTCTGGGAATAGAATAGTTTATTTAAAATCTACCTACCTCTTATTAAGAGAATATTCTCGTTGCATACTATTTTCTTTGACAGTCTTAATCTATACATTTTTCGTTTTTAATAAAAGTTTCCACTACAAGCAACCTTAACCATTAAACCGTTTATCAATAAACAAGACACATCCACATTGAATTCTCCCAAATAATTCCACAAAAGGCTAATAACTCAGGGAACCATTCACGAATTCTCACAATCGAACGAACATCAAAGAACACAGATCAATACGAGACTACCGCAGTCAACCCGATTAAACACTGTAAAAAGCTTTGCAAAAAGGGGAAACATACCGGCTTAGACAATACGTCGAGCTAGCCGCCGGCTTGAAGCACACAACTTTTTCTGTCCAGCCATTTTGGTTTTTTCCCTTTTGTCAATTCAAAGTTACACAGCAATGTCAGACAATCCGACTCGCCTAGAGGGTGTTGGAAAAAATTGCCAACACTACTTGGCAAAGTTGGATCGCAATATAAATTAACGAGTTTGCGAAAGCGATTACTGCGGCTGTTGCACAAATGCGAGGTATAAGTCTTGAAGGCGCCACAAAAAGTGTTATGGAGTATCGAAATTTCGTTTTCTCTCGGTGTAACTATTAATCAGTAAAGTCGAAAAACTGATTCCGTACTGTTAGTATATTAATTTTAGAATATTTAAGGATTTCTACGCCTCCATTGATTTAACAAAAAAAATCCTATAAAATAATGATATGATAATGATAAATCAAAATCCATAAATATGAAAGACACAAATATAATATATACGTCTGTAAGAGGTATCATCGTAAACAACTGACATTAAAAAATGTCGCAGATTTTTTAATTCAAAGAAAAATTGATGTCCAACAATCAAAACTTCAAACTCAAAACGCAGCCTCAAAAATAACTTCTTCAGAACTTTGTAGCTTCTGTACATTCTTATGGATATTGTAGAAGAGGAAAATTTAAAGAAAGAATTATGTAAGGCCAGCATTCAAAGAGACTGGGTCTCCTGCTACACACGCGGGAAATGAAAATGTCAGTGCTGTTGCATACTCGTATAACACCAGACTGCTCGGATGTGGGTGGAGTTTAATACAATGACATAAACACTCATAGGTATTATAATATTACTTGAATAACGCTACTAATATAGGTAGAACTTAACGTGAGATTAATTTATAATTTATTTCAGTAAGACTAGGTACTACAACTTTTTTTGCTGCATGGTATCTACACGGTTCCACTGCGCCTGTAGGTTGGGTTTCGACCCGTCCGAGTCCGAAACTAGTCAGGCATTTCCAAATGCATACGTGAGTACAACCGGTGTGCATAGTTTATACTATAAATAATAGGGTGCAAGTAGAGAGCCTCCACGAGTGACGATACTTAAGTACGTCCGGCGCACCCTGGACGGTCAACCTCGCTACCATTCTGTGTACTATGGCATGACCTTTTTCCATATAAGGCAATTGGCTCATGTCGATTCGAAGAAGCCTATAAATACAAAGTTTGTACTTCACTCAGCTTTTGCATTAAGATGGTTTTAAGATGAACATGCTTCTAACTTTCCCATGGCCCTTTTTAACAGAAAACCTACCTTCCTACCTTCAACATTTCTGATGATTAAGATTTATGTCGATCATGTCTCATCATCATCAGCCGGAAGATGTCCACTGTTGAACAAAGGCACTTAAAAGGAATGGGTTGCCATAATCCCCACGCTTGGCAGGCGGCTTGGGGAACCCAGTATTGGTGGTAAAGTTACAGAAGACGCTGCTGCCCATCTTCTGGATTTTCCCTTTTTTAGTCGCCTCTTACGACACCCACGGGAGGAAAAGGGTGGTCAATTCTAGGCCGGATACCACTCGGCAACGATCATGTCTACAACAGACTTAAAATATGCTAAAATAAAATTCAAATAACATTTTAAAATGGTCACCAGCAATAAAGACTTACTACACTCCCCGTATTTGTTCCATTCTATTCCAAAAACATTTCACCAAACAAAGCAGTGATTCAAGTTGCAGATCTGAGATGTTCACAAGTGGATATTGCATTATGTTTACGCCTGTCTTGTTACACTCTGGGTCTCCCCTAGGGCTACTGAACTACAGTCTTGGCACTCGAAGTCTCAATGTTGTGTATAAAATTGTTATTTGTTCAAGATACTTTTGCTTCGGTGATAGGACTTCAATTGTTTTTGTTGCGTTTTGTTTTTAGAATACCAACATGTTTGTACGAGTTGAATGAATGTGTGGTACTGGCTGTTACCTTGTTTATACAAAAAAGTATTTCTATGTCTTTGGAAAACTAAAACTCTGGCTCTTTTTTTGTATTCTTTTCCTGCCTGTTTTAGTTTTCTCTTAAACTCGATCGATCGATCGACACGACAATTGTTATAATTTATTTGTTCTCATTTTTTTACAGGTAGGTTTTTGACTTAAATTAATTATTTTTTATAATTTCTAATACCTTAATTGGTAAATGCACCAAAATCTACCATACTTTTAGTACACTAGTGAAAATCAAACGCGTGCTTCTATCACAGGAAAAAATAATGTTGATCACAAAATTAATACTTACATTAACAACCACCAGCCAACCGACCTCGTCTCGTTAAGATATAACCACCCGATTGTGGAGCACCCGAGGAGGATTTCTAATTAATACTGATTCATTATCCTTCTTGCTTGTTGTGGTTGACTTTCAGTTAAGTCAGATATCGCTAAATATCAGTATTTTAGCAGCAAATATTATCTGAGTTACAAGCCAATTAGTAGATGATCCGTAAGGCTAGGTTGATTTTAACAAGCTTCTAGAATATTCGGCGATTTCTAGATTTTAACATCGAAATGTTGGTTTCTTTGATATATTTTGGTAACTGTTAACAAATGTATTGTAATAAGTTTTTATACGTTTGTTTTTTAGAAAATATTTATCTTATTATTTATTGTAGACGTAATTGTACTTAAGTATAATAAAAATGATAGCATCAAATGATTCAGAACCATTCAAAAGATTTATTCATTTTATATTTGATTTTATTCATTAGCTTTTCTATTAATAAAATTGCTAGAACTGCATTATCAAAAACATAAAATGTCTGTGCCCGAAGGGGTAGGCAGACGTATATAAGTTACTAGCTTTTGCTCGCGACTTCGTCCGCGTGGAGTAATTAATGACTTCCGTCAGAATTTGGGGTTTTCCCTTTTTTTTCAGATTTTTTTTTTGTTTGGGAATTTCCAAAAATCCTCTCTTAGTGGTAGCCTACTCCTCCCAAAAAACATACATGCCAAATTTTAGCTCTTTACGATCAGTAGTTTCGGCTATGCGTTGTCTGTCAGTCAGTCAGTCAGTAACGGAAGAGTTTTATATATATAGATTAATAAATACACCATAGGTCTGATTGTACTCAAGGTATATCATCATCATTATCATCCGCCCGTCGAAGTCCACTGCTGGACATAGGCCTCTCCTAATGTATGCCACAAAACATAATTATTTTTTCCAAAGTCTTTTACATCTACAAAAACCTAACCTTTCAAATCCTACATACCAAATTTTCGGACATTACAACGAAAACGCCTTACAACAGCAACAAATACGTGACTAAGGAAAAAAATAAATCGCCAAAGGAATTGTAGTGCACAATGGATGTTACGAGAAAATGAAAATGGCGGACCCTTCGTGATATAGGTTCGTCACGCTTCACGGGGTATTTATTATTGATGTGTCAAGTTGAGTTATGTATGTACTACAGGCAAATCAGGGGCAAATGAAGGTTTGATGGCAGAGGTCGCGACTGAAAAGGATTGAGCTTTGTACAGTGTGTATTTACAAAATGGCCGATTGTTATGTGATAGTTTACGGTCCGATTCCCTATTTTACTTCCATAATATACACAAATAGGTATTACGAGTTGTTTAAAAAAGGATGCTGTCTGTCATCTCTCTGAAGGCTAAGGTGTTCTCTTTTATCGGAAGTTAATAACTCTACATTTCTCTATTCAAAATAGTTAAAAACCACAAATAAATATATTATTATTATTATGGCAACTGTCGTTCATTGTGGCGTTCTAAGGGGGGGCTTTTGTTCAACAGTAGACTTTTT
Source organism: Abrostola triplasia (assembly GCA_946251915.1). Classification (NCBI taxonomy): domain Eukaryota; kingdom Metazoa; phylum Arthropoda; class Insecta; order Lepidoptera; family Noctuidae; genus Abrostola; species Abrostola triplasia. The sequence goes on along the minus strand of OX276432.1, from coordinate 8,425,550 downwards.
CTGGCTAATGATGATGATTATTCAGAGCTTATATTTTTCCACTGCAGGGCAAAGGTTTTCCCACTCTATTTCCACTTTTTCTTCACAGACTAGCATATTCTTGTTTTGTATGAAGGCGTTGACTTCATCTCGCCATCTCAGTCTGCGTCTACTACGCTAACATTTACCTTGTAAACGTTATACCTTAATACCTATAAAAAAACATACACATTTGGATCTTTGGTTACGCTACACGATAGTACCTACAAAAATAAATGTCATATAAAATTATTAATTGTACGCTGAAATTAATAAACATGATCAATTTATATTAACAACATAATAAGCATTTATATTTATTGCACGTCGCTTACATGAGCTTTCAAACAGAAATTTAAGTCACATTTCCCAGTAATGCTGAAACCCTTGTGTATTTAAAATTATATTAATTTAATGACAATGATAATATCTTTTGTGATTCATCGAAAACTGTATAACAAACAGGATAATGTAAAATAATATTGCTTTGGTAAAATGAGAGAAAACAATTGGATATAGTTTTATTTTTAATGTTGCCCCACACTATGAATTTCGCCTGTGTCGTAAGTGCATTTCACAAACATGAAATATCACAAACACCCAGACACCTGACAAATATCAGTGGATCACAGATTTTTTTGTCTCGGGCGGGACTCGAACCCGCAACCCCTAGTGCAACAGTCCAATCACTGAGCTTTTGCCCCAATCAAAATAGTTGGAATATCCAATTTGATTCGATTGCATTGTGTAGTGTCATTTTACTCACAGCGAATATAAATTTACCAATATTGCGTGTACGAAAAAAGATGAAAAATGCACCGTATTGAAAATTAAATATGCAGTGTTTAATCGCTCTGTAACAGCGCTGCAAACCCATAAAAATGTATTGTGTGTCGATTGAAAATTGTTGAATGAAAGGTTTATTGAGGGTAACGAAACGTTATACCCAATGCATGTATTTAATGGATAAGAGGATATTATGAACTTCTATTTTACTATTTAAAATTTCCGTGCAGAAAAAAAATTAATAAATATGAATACATCTATTACGGAAAGCCAAAATTTTGTTCGCTTTTTGAAACATAAACCCTTGTTCATAAACGAGGATCGTACTGGCATTTACTAAACCCCGTATTGTCTATTGACATCTCTATTCTTTAACATGCAATGACAGCGACGGGTATAATTTAGTCAATGGTTTAAAGTTACAGGTTTTTGTGAATAATGGGGATTATGTCCATGGAAGGGAAGATTTAGCGTTGATTAAGGAATGCAGTAAGCCAAAATGTATCATTAATCATCCATTCAAAATGTATCATTACGTTAATAATAAATTATGCAACAAATCGGTAGGTACCTGAATTATTAATTTAGATTTTTGTGATGTTAGATGTTCTGTATGCCTTGTAACAGGAGTTAAACCACATTTCGCTTCTCATCATAAGTCCAAGCCTATTGTAAACTTGGGTTTACTTAATCCCCTGACTAGATTGACAGATATTGTGAAAATCACGAATATTAGAAACTACGCCTGACTGATCATATAAATACTAACGTCAATTTTAAGCAGGATACGAGATACAAGACATTGCAACGTATCAGCTTACAGCTGAGTGAGCGTTCGTTTTTCATTGAATAGCTCCCCTCTACTGGAACTAAGTCGATGTATAGAACTTCTGTGACACGTACCGCTTTTGTTCCAGTTTTGTTTTCATATGTTTCGAGCGTGTTTGTATACGCTTTTGTTTTGTTTTTTTCGTTAATTTCATGTTCATTAGTCGCCTGAGGTGGGTTACACGTTGGTTAGTAAAGTCTGCGTTAATCAAGTTCGGATTTATTTGTGTAAGTAATGTAATTTACCTACATTTTGTATACAATAATGTGGGAACTATACAAGTATACACGGTCTCAGTCTTACCCGCTAGTTGCGGGCTAAGCTAACATTTTTAATTAATAGATAACATACAAGAGTGTTGTTGAAAAATTCTAAAGAAACTTCGATAATAAAGTATCGTTTTATAGTTTTACATTGTAGAGAAAGATCGCGATGAAGATATTTTTGTTTATAGACACATGGCTACAGATGACAACGACAGTGAATCATACCGTAGCATTACTTGCAAATAGTCTAAAAGTATGTATAACTAACTGTATTCAAAAGACGGCAACGGCTGATGATAGGCTAGCAGTGTTGCCAACAGTATAGCACCTGCCGATATTATGGCTTATACTGCTCAAATCAACTTTCTTGTCATTTAGATTGTAGTTGCTGCCATCGTGGGCAGTATCAACTTCAGACTGCAGCAATAATGCTGCCAGCATTGCCAGCATGACAAGAAGCCATACCGAAAACATAACCAACTGTAACAGAAAAATACTTAGACCATATGCTTCTAATTGGTAACCGAACTCAAAACCTCGCTCGGCAAAAGACGAGGCAGCTAACCTATAAATACACTCACCGATTTAATATTACCAAGGCAACATAAAATTGAAATAAGTAAGTGAAGATCGCGTGTAGTTCTAATATAATTTCTGCTGACTGAACACGCCGAGCATACAGCCAGTTAGTAATTTATTTTTACACTCAACGTTCAGACTCGGTAGGTAAGTTCCCACGTGAGCCCGCGGTACCGAAGTAGTCGGAAAGTCGAACTTAGTTCTCAGTCAGTCACAGATTGTTTTGCTCTCGGAAGACGGAAGTGTATCGACCTGTACACGGAATTTTCAACAGTTTCTATACACATTTCTTTATAGTTTTTACTTGCTGCGCTCGCAACTTTGTCTGGGGAAACCTAATTTTAGTTGCAACATACGAAAATATTTCTATATAGTACTAAAATAATTAAAACCGAAGATTGTGATATTATTTTTCTCAGAGTACTCATAGACTAGATGCAGTTTTAGAATAAAATATGAATGAGTCCAAAAATGTATTTAGTTTGGTAGACTCAACGTAGGAGATTAGATTAACAATTTTATATTCTGAAGCTTGTGTAATTAATTTTATTATTATAAATATAAAGGTCTCCAGTTTTTTTGTAAAATTGTATAGCTAATGTTAATTAAAACATAACATCACGCCTGTATTCCCCGAAGGGGTAGGCAGAAATGCACATACAGTACACCCTCATTTTGCCAGTTATGTTTTTAGGTCCCAATGTAATAGGGGGCGTGCCTATTGCCATCAACCGGGCACAAATCCAGTCTCCGTGCGGCTACTGAGAATTACCTAATGGAAAAACCCAGTAACACTTGGCCCGACCCAGATTCTGAGATCGAACCCAGGACCTTCTGCTCAGCAGTCAATGTTAATTACTATTACAAAATTCCCAACTAATACTGAATCACGAAGTAAATTACCACAGTCTCACAATCAAATACTTTGAATTGAAAGAAAATCATATAATCATAATAAAAATATTTCTTCTTTTAGACTAAAATCCTAAATTGAACAATTAATAGAGATTAGTGTCTGCAGTAGGCGGACCTTTATGACGGATCACCAGGCTTTACCTCCGCGAGATATCTATGTATACTAACTTAAATTATCCGTCTTAAGGGCCGCTTTTATGCGCATTGCATCTAAATCCAGACAAATTAGTTTCCCTCTCTTATCATGAGAATTATTCAAATAATATGCAACAACATTCAACTAACAAACATTTACGTACTTCCAGCAACTACCTTCCATCATGCTTCGCTAAGAGAAACAAACAACTAAATTCTACAAACACTTCTATTAACTTTATACTTCGAACCAATTCAACTAAGTCTATACTTGCGAATGAAGATTCTAATTGAATTGTTATCGACCAGACATGATATAGCTCTGCAAACAATAAAACCTATATCAATCAATCTAAATTGGTAGCAGACGTTTGAAAATCCATTGGATGAATGCAGTGATAAAGAAAAATAGAGGAGGTTCTTGTTATCTGCGGCTGTCATAGCGATTGTTTTATTAATTGCCATTTGTGAGGGATTTCCATGGCCGTGTTGCTTCTGTTTTAGATGAGGCTTTGTTGATTGTTTGTGGAAGGTAGAATCTGGGATTAGATTTTGTTTGGAAACTTAAAGTTTTCACTTTGTATCCATGTTGCGGGCAAATGAATGAATTTTCGTTATTGATGCCTTTTTAAATATACTTGCTATTTTTACTCGTTCAAAGGATATATTATGGAATTTCGAAAAAAAATATCACGTAAAACATCATACGACTTACATATTATTATGAAGAACTTAAATTCATTTTAGTGAATCGTTATTTTTATACCGTATTTAGATATATTTAAAAAGATAGATCTCTCATCATAAAAATTTTACGGTTATGTACATTTCATACACCTATAAATATTATAAGTGTCTACGTCAGAATGTCTTGCCATGGGTAAAAATTGAATTCTAACAGCGTAGTCATTTTGGCAAATAGAATCGCCCCGCATCCCTTGACAGGAAATTAAAACTTGGAGTTCGATAACTTTCGCCTTTGCGTAGGTATTCATGCATCTTCTACGTGTATTTGCCTACATGGATCGAACTTTGGGATATTGAATTCCTTCATAAGACAAATAAATAGTATTTAAATTATCTCTTTTATGTCCATTCAGTAAGTACATGCGGTCTGGTCCCAGGATATATCACCGTTCTTCACAGATCAAATAATACGTTGGACCTGCCCCTGATTTATTTTTGAGCATGTCTGTGAGTCATCCACACTCACGGTGTTTCAGAGTTAAGCCTCGTTATCACTAGGTGACAATTGTCCCGCGACTCTGTTGCTTGACACAAAATTGTGTCTTGCGCGATGTCGCCCGACATCGCCTGCGACATCCACGGGTGGAGGGACATGCGCGACATCCGTGTCCCCCGATAGTCCTCCGATGCGTCCCACAAAGTCGTAGAGACATACCACGTAAAGGTTAGGAAACATGTCTGCGCGACATTTCCTGTAGTAAAACTGCAGTATTAAGTTTATAATATAATTATCTCTTGCTAAGTTGTTAATTTAGATTTATCATAGTTGTGACTGGCCGTCGTAACCCAAACTTGAGACTATTACCTACATCATAGTCATTCTTTGCCAAATACTTTAAGCCAATAAGGGCAAAACTAAGAACGTCTACGTTATCGACTTACTACATATTCATATTATATTGTGCCTCAGTCGAGTACAAGGGATTATGTTTCTTCTTTATAAGATCAGACGGCCTTTGAAGACCTTACGAAACTCATCTCGTTATGTTTTTACCGCACTTTCAGGTGGATAAGCAGTCTTTCAATTAACGTGTTCAAAAGTTTCGAAGAAACGATGAGTTTGACCTTTATATTACGTTGACGGTTGAGTAATTTTTTTTAATAAAGTAGATATCTAGCTGTTTGAAATTTTTTATTAACAATTTATTTATTAGGATTTTTTCAATAAGTAATTCTTAGTAGCTGTACAGGGTTTGGATGTGTACCCAGTTGTGGGGCAATAGGCTCGCTCCGCATTAAATTGGGACCCAAAAACGTAACTGGTGAAATGTGGGTGTACTACCTCTGCCGATCCCTACGGATCCCCCGTAGGGATCGACGGGCATGATGTTATGGTTTCCAATATGTAGAAGTTCATTGTAGCTTAGGGATATAGCTTAAAGATTTTAGGACATTGTGTGTTGATTTGCGTACCCTGGGGGAGGCCTACGTCCAGCAGTGGACTGCAGTAGACTGCAGTAGGCTGATGTGATGTGAAGTGCTGCTTTAGTTCCTCCATTAGTTCCTCAAAAGACCTCCTTACTAATAAACGGTGTCCCCGAAAAAAAGTATTGCAACTTTAAGTTGGTTTTGTTTTATTTGGGAACTACAAAGCGTCATTGATTAATCGGATGGAATCTGAATAGTGTGATTGATCGGAAATTCACCCTCGCCGCGCGCGGTTGTGGTTCCATGCATCCATTGACATAATCGTCACCTCTATTCCACTCGAGAATTCATTGGTTACCGAATACCGTAGAGGTAGTAATATGGTTATGTAAAAAGTAAAAAGAAGTTTTGTAAAAGGAACAGTGAATTTTTGTTTTATTTAAAGCAGAAAATGGCCTATTTCACCTGAGAATAACCAGAAGAGGAGGAAATATTACTCTACGTATATTAATTTTGCAGGTATGGACGAATACAGGTGCTCTACCTTCATAGCCAATCTGGAAGGGAAGAGAAAATATGAGTAAGACCATCTATAAATGATCTCGGGGTACCGAGGAGTTTTAATGTAGGTATGAAGTACCAATCCAAAGACTGATCGCATCAACCATTGTATAACCGCGCAGGTCATCTAAAGCTACAAATACACGGGTCTCTCAAAACGACCAACACACGGTAAAGGTTGAATGCATTACATAAGATACAGTGGTTCCCAACTCCATACGAGTATTAGCTACCAAACAATACTTGCTACAACATTACGTACGCAGCAAAAGTGCTTTGAGAATGCAACGTTAAAAGTTCTGAAACTGTACACAATAGACCGTGAAACAATAACGAGAGAAATCTTTGCTATGATTGCTGTTCTACTGCGTTTATACGATGCGATTCAGTCGCAGTCTTTAGGTTTCTATTCTATACTTGATTTAAACGTACCTTAAGAAAATTCGTTCACAATACACAAGAGATATAGCTTTGCAATTCCGTATCTTGATAACAGTTTAATCTGTTAGCCATTGCGTCATATATATATATACATATATATCAGCGTTGGATAGTCGATAGAAGAGTGAAATAAAGTTATAAAAAGAAGATAAATTAATTCTACTTATTCTTTTATAAAAAAGCAGGAGTAGAAATAATTTTTCTCTGCATAACAAACAAGCAAACTAAAACTACAAGCAATTGGCAATAACGCAAAAACTAAAAAAATACAACCAATTCCCATTTTTTTTTATTTTTAAACCTGTCTCTGACCAACTATGTGACAAAACAGCAAATAAAAATCACGTCCAGCCAGACCAACTGAAAAAAGTGAAGTGTAAATAGTATCGTCGCCATCAAAAGTTCAGTGGCTCTTAGCGCCATCGATAGGGGAGTGTAGTCGGGCACTTGAAAGTACTGTGGACATACGTACAGTCGATGACAGAACTAAAGTATGTGGAAAACTATGTATAGGTATAGGTAGGTATTAGAGAAAACAAATGGTAGATTTTGAACTACAGTTTGGAGGTGACGGTCGGACCTACATAATTTTTATTATTTTAATGATCGTTCAATAAAAGCATGATAATATAATTCTTCATTATTCACCATTTAAAGTATTTTTGAAATGGTGAAAAATGTAAAAATATACTCAATTTTTGTTGCATTTTACGTACTTGAGGTGATAAAATTAATAAATACTAATCATTATGAACCCTGTCAGGCACAAAAATAATAATACTTACCTAAAACCAATGTAATATATATAACATGTATATTATACTAACCCTCTCATAGTTATTTTTTCGTTTGCATACAAATTTGACTTTTACCCTCAGTTAGTCAAAACAAGTTTAATTAAAACAGTTCGCATTTTATTCCTTTTATGAAAAAGGCCATCAAGCTGCCAACCAAGACTAATCTGCTACACAATAATTATAAAATAGCTTTTCTTAAACACGATTTTAAAATGAAAAAATGCGCTAATACTTGTGTCGCCGATGGTACCGACGACCGTAAACACTTTACCGTACCAACGTATACGCCACACATGTACAGCCACGCTCAATAGTTTAGAACGGACCACTATAGGGGCTTATTGGTACGTTTACCGTAGCTTTGGGAGTTCCACACTGTTTTATATTTTAGCCCATTAAACGCATACGCAACGTAAAAGCCTGGAAGTGGTCAGTAAAAAAGTTATGACTTTTTGCATATACAAACTTCATTTATCCGTCGCGTCATGGGCTATTCGCAAAATACTCTATTAAAATGATCTCCGGGGTATGGTTTCATCGAAATTGAGCTCTGCAAGGATAATGTTTGGTGGAGGAATATTTGCATTTGTTGTTTTATTTTTAGTTCACATTCTTTATTGTACTGGTCGTATAGAGGATGTCTATTTTGAAGAGATTCAGCAAAGATGGTAGCAAAGTTGACCACCTAAGAGCCTCCAACTTAAAGTACTACACCTGAAAGTCTTTGCTAGAATTTTAGGCAGCTTCTTAATAATCATGGCGATAGTAGCCGGGAATAATTAGGTTCTACAAGCACTTTGGAGTCTTAGCCGTTTGCTAGTATTTTAGTCGGCTCTTATATAATCATGCTGATAATAAAAACAGGAGATCCTGCTCGTATCCAGCAGTTTTTTCAGCATTTCGTCTCTAATTTATATTAATAATTTCGATGTCGTTTAAGGTCAAAATGAAGACCTGGCATACACAACGTAATGATGGCTCCATAGCCAAGACTTAAGTTTAAAATTGAAAGAAGAAGAACCCACCAAAGCTAACAAAATAAAGTCTTCGGACAATTCAATTGACTGTAGGTCAATATGAAAGATCCTTTAGAAAGCTTAAGCCAAGCCCAGCACAACTATATTAGTTTGTAAACTCTTAGTTTTACAATTTAACTGATCAGGTATAGAAAACCTCTGAGATGTTTGCATTTGAAACGTTTTAAGGTGAAATGGGAGGCTTTTATATGATGGCCTTGCTTTAAAATTATTACTTATCTCTTATTCAAGTTTGAAAAATTAATGGCATCAGCGGGGATCGAGCCCATGACACATGCTAGATAAACTAACCCACAACCTTCGGCTGTCCTTTTTACATATTAATAAGAACTAATATTAATTAATTGATAACAAAACTTAGGTATAATAATTGTACATTACATTTTGAAGTGAGTACCTATAGTTTTAAGATGATAAAAAGACATTTGTCTTATTATAGACGTATTCAAATTAAGATCTTATTTACATTAAACTCTACATTAAAATTACTCTTGCCTGCCAGTCATATAATAATGAGGTTGTCTTTATAATCAGCCTTTAAATAGAGATATCAAAATTCTATTTTCAAATACAAATGTAGGTATCATCTGCGAATAACGTTCAGAGTGGCGTTAACTGAGCCAACGTAAAATATTCCATGAAGAATGGCCCCGCTAAGTGCCAGAATACGAACCCGACTATATTTCCAGACGAATCTTTCTTTATAATATGACTTATGCTGGACTATCTTAGGAAGTTGCAACGATAGTGTTGTTACTTTATTTCAAAATATTCATGAACGAATTTATCGGATCTTATTAAACCATGTAATGTTGTTTAAAACTCAGATGGTTGATGATGGCCAGTACCTAGTAGCTTCAAGGGGAACTGAGCTAAGCGCGTCATACGAAAAGTTCAGATGACTGACGAATATGCAAACTAGGTACTTTAATCGAGAAATACTCAGGACGAGTAAATAATTCCAAACCAGTTGGTATAGAAATAATATAATTTATTGTTGATCAAAAATATAATCGCTCACCTAGATCTAAACAGGTATTAACTCAAAAAGTCCCGTTGTTTAGATAAGGCGAAAAACTGATAACTGTGCCTGTACGATGTAGGAGTTTTCTGTATATAGCGTAGTATCTAGCGTCGAATAATGGAGAGAACAATTCATAGAGAATCTGTTTAATTGGCCAGTAAGTCTTGAGTTAAGGAAGGCGATGTTGAGCACTAAAAAAATGAGATTATTAAAATGAGGTATGCGAATATAAACTATCTATCTTCTCAAAGTGGAATTCTCTATAGACAAACGGGACATTTATTCACCGAAGATGACCTACTAACAAGGATAGGAACATAATATTCAAACCATCACTTCCCAACGTCCTGAGATTCTCCATATTTCTGGACTTTTAGACCAAAAGTCCTTTTATCTGGCGCAAGCTCAAATAGTAAAGAGTGAGTTCGACCAACGTGCGACATTGCAATTTGTCATCGGCGCTAACGACAGCTGCCGTCCTTTTGTCTACGCTTTCCACCGACGTGTATACGTTTCATAGATTTATCGTTGTGACGTGGCCAAATACTAATGTTTTGGAAACTGATGAATTTGTGACAAAAAACACGACACTGGCTGTCTAGATATGGGGGCAACGGTGGATCATAAATCCGTGTTGTACATAAATAACGGTTTTCCTCTCACAGCTTTTCTGCTGCAGTTTATCTGTGGGCTCCAGCATCGATGGTCGCCTGCAAAGAGTCATCAGGTATGTAAAAAGCAACTAGTGTTAAAATAACTTAAACTTTTGAACAAAACATGTTAATTAAAAAATATTTTTTATAATATTAATTGCACTAATATTATAAAGACGAAAGTTTGTGAGTGTGTTTATATGTTTGTAAGCTCTTCACGCATCAACGGCTAGGCCGATTTTCATAAAATTTCATATGGAAGTAGCTGACACTAGATTAATACGTAGGCTTTTTATCCTGAAAAAATGTAGCGGTTAACACCGCGGGGCGTCTAGTAAACAATACTTAAGTTTTATCTAGCCTCGATTTAAAACCTCATCTTATATATTTTGTTACAAAATATGAGTAAAGATGAATGAGGTGGAATAGTTATAAAACGAAACGATGATGTTGATTGCTGCAAGGATTTAAAACTAAGTAAGTATGTAATTTAATTAAACCCTCTCAAAAATATCCAAAATAAAAAAAAACTGACATCTGAATAAACCAAATCTTTTCGCAAAAACGTCTTCAGCATCAAAATATCTATATTTAAATTCTCAAATCGCGATGAAAACCCGGCTTGGGAGAAATACATCAAGCGACGACGCCGAAGCGGATAGTCCAATGGCGATCTCTATTGATACACCCATTAATCATACCTTGTCTCGACTCGGGAATCTGCGAGCCTCTACCAACTTTTCATCTCTAGCGAGTTTTATTGAGTGAAGCTGTGTTATGCAAGTCGGGAATTAATGAGACAATAATCGGAATTTTAATGTAAGAAAAAAAATTATGTGTTCAATATAGATCGTTTTAAAGTATGTAGGCATGAGTTTAAATTATCTGTCCATAGTTAGGCTTTATAATAAGATCATGCATTTTTGAAAAATATATTTACTTCATCATAATCAGCATTAGCCGGAAGACGTCCACTGCTGAACAAAGACCTCCCTCTCAGAACGCCACAATGAACGGCAGCTTGCCTGCATCCATCATCATCATCAGCCGGAAGACGTCCACTGTTAAACTAAGGCCTCCCCCTTAGAACGCCACAATGAACGACAGCTTGCCAATTCCATCCACCGGTTGCCCGCAATTCTGACAATATCGTCGGTCCACCTGGTGATACAATATTTACCTAATTAGCTTTAATTATCTACTGATGCAAATGGCCCAAAATAGAAAACAGTGGCTTTTAAGGGAGGAGGCTTATAAACTCCAGTTTTTAGCAATATGTTAAAAAGGGTCTATATATAAAGGCAAAAGGGCAAATAATTCGTCTCAAATATAAATTAATGATTCAACAAATTCATGATATAGATCTTCGAAAATCATAACATAACATCACGCCTGTATTCCCCGAAGGGGTAGGCAGAGGCGCACGTATAGTACACCCACATTTCGCCAGTTATGTTTTAGTGGTGAGCCTATTGCCATCAACTGGGCACAAATCCAGACTCCGTGCTGCTACTGAGAATTAACTAATGGAAAAACCCAGTAACACTTTGCCCGACCCGGGATTCGAACCCAGGACCTCGTGCTCAGCAGTCGCGCTTAGCAACCACTAGACCAACGAGGCAGTCAAATCATTTGTCGATAAAGGCAGCCTAGTTTTAGTTAAGACCCCTTGAATATATTATTGATCAAAGTAAGTGCGTCATAAGTAGTCAGTCTTGCACAAACAGTGACAGTGCATGACAGGCAAAATTTTATCACTCCGCCAAAGGTGTCTGAATTCAAGTACAAACTAAGATACCTACAGGGTATATATACCTTCAAGGCTACAATATCAAAGGAAAGCTTGAACTAAGTCCTTCAAGATCTTTCACACAACGTTCCTTTTATTTATATCTAGAATAATAAAAGGATGAAAGGAGCGCTCCTCTCCGCTGTTTGATATGTCAAGTGTTTTAACTTGTTCTAAGGAGGGACTAACTCTACAGACAAAAGTTTTGTGGGGCTATCATTAATCGATTGAGGTCTGGATCGAGTATAAGCGCTTTCTTTGTTCACTATTAATCATATACTTTCTATAATGTCTCTAGTTTCTAAAATTATTGAAGTTTATAATATATAAATATTAATAATAACAGCTTATAACTGTCCTACTGCAGGGCAAAGGCCTCTTCTCGTATAGAGAAGGACAGAGAGTAGAAGTTATCTCTTCTAAAAATTGCAGATTTGTCTAAAATTGTTATGTTATAGATTAAAAAAAAAATTGGCATACAAAGAGGTAGGTACAGTTATGTGAAACCCTGACACCCGTGCTAGGTTTATAACCTGTGTTACAGGAGTCAGTGTCTTCGCCCAGTATTGTTACATTAACTTTAATGTCCTAATAATAAGATTATAAAATGTATAGTTATTCATTAAAAAGTTCTTGAGTCTATAAATCAGCAATAAGTATAAGACCATACGGACATTTTCTATCACATAACATCACGCCTGTATTCCCCGAAGGGGTAGGCAGAGGTGCACATATAGTACCTACACCCACATTTCGCCACTTACGTTTTAGGTCCCAATATAATAGGGGGCGAGCCTATTGCCATCAACCGGGCACAAATCCAGACTCCGTGCTGCTACTGAGTATTACCTAATGGAAAAACCCAGTAACACTTTGCCCGACCCGGGATTCGAACCCAGGACCTCGAGCTCAGCAGTCGCGCTTAGCAACCACTAGACCAACGAGGCAGTCTATTTTCTATCAACAAGTAAAATAAATGAAGTTACTAAAAAATAACGCTATTAAAAATGAATCTTAAATATTTCTATACAAGACTGCAAGTTTAATTAGAACACTCTGAGTAATTTACAAGGAAACTTTTATTAATTTAATTAAAATTCTTGATAGAAATGGCTGCAAACTATTTATGTGTCCGATGTTCTTTGGACCAAGCGACATTTAAAAAGATAGACAGATATGTTCGCCTCGGTTGTCTGGGGTTAGCCTCATTTATTATACACTGGGCACGGAAGTACCGTTCTTAGATGCTCCGTAAATGTTACGCTTATTTAATCATAGATAATATCAAAAGTTGTAAAAACAGTCAGTAAGATCTTTAAAAATATTATTATTTAATATTCCATCAACATAATGACGATCTGATTGGCGCAGTGGCTTAACAATTAGACTGCGGTGCTAACGGTTACGCGTTCGATTTCACGATACAATTTTTTTTGTGATTTTTGTCGATGTCGAGTCTGGATGTATGTGTATGTGATATTTCATGTTTGTGAAACGCACCTTTGATACAGGAAAAATTCTTAATTCGGAGTGTCGTTTGATAATAATAAAGATTCTTAAATTTGAATTGCTCCCTTAGTCAAGGCTAGATGAATAAAACATCAAAGGTGTCAATATAATTAGTTAATTCTAAAATAGTCAAACCCAGATTTCAACGTTTACTATTCTGTGATCCATCCGAGATCCAACATTCTGGACTTTTCTGTGTCTAGCGTTCGTGCCATTCAATTCTAGGACGGTGACCACTTGGCATCTGACAACCAACAATCAGAACAGAAATAAGCTTAGCAAGTCGAAATAAAGCATAACAGTATTATTTAGTCGACGGTAGCGTGCGGAATACTCGCAAAAACCAATTTATACGTATAATGTCATACAAATCCAGTTATGGAAATAGTTACAGACGCGACTGGTATAACTAAGTTAAAACCTTGCATAAACACGGCATTGTTTTGTAACTTCCTCTTAGCAGGATAAAGTGCAATATAAAAATGTTAATGTACTTCACGACTTTATTAATTTCTTAGTATTATAAAGATTATGAAGTTATGCTAAATATTGTTAAGTGAATTTATGTAGCGATGAGAGACAGAGAAGTTGCAGACAACTGTCTTGATTGTTTTTACACCTGGTTTGCGCAGTGGTCAAGTGATTGGACTGCTGCGGTTATGGGTTCGATTCCCGCACGGTACAAAAAATTGTGTAATTCACAGATTTGTCCCGACACTATGTTTATTTATGTTGTTTTTGATAGTTTTCAATGACTAGCAAACATCTCTAACTTGCGTTGCCATGTTAATAAGCAGGACTATTAGTGAGTTCGATTGATCTCGATATCGCCACCCATTAGAAAACTAGAATACAGAACTGTCTTAAAATTACAGTTGTTTTATCACATGTAAATCCCAGACTCCCTCCTTGGTCTAGTAGTTGCTAAACGCGACTGCTGAGCGCGAGGTCCTGGGTTCGAATCCCGGGTCGAGCGAAGTGTACTTGATTATTCCATTAGGTATTTCTCAGTAGCAGCACGTAGTCTGGATTTTTGTCCGGTTGATAGCAATAGGCTCACCCCTTTTACATTAGAACCGAAAAAAAAACAACTGGCGAAGTGTGGGTGTACTATATGTGCACCTCTGCCTGCTCCTTCGTCCCCAGGCGTGATCTTATGTATATAATGTAAATCCCAACAAAATCCCATCCCAAAAAAAACAATAGGAAAAATTGTATAAGCATAACAATAAATCAGTTATTATCGGCATTACAAGCCACAAAAGTTTAGGATAAGGAGGCCATACTAAGCAAATGACCCTAAAAGCAATAAGATACTTCGATAACTTAGGGCTCAGTCACGCGTAGCTTGTAATTTAGTCTAATCCCAAAAGTTTTCTAAGTAATGCTCCTCAATACTAGCCTTAATTTATACTTCCTTAGTACCGAGTTTCCCGTGGAGTGCCGGGCCAGAACTGCACCTCTCTTTCGTCCCGTGGGTGTCGTGGGATGCGACTAAGAGAAATTCCAGAAGATAGGCAGCACCGACTTCTGTGACTTTACTACCAATACTGCGATCCCTAAGCCGCTTGCTACGCGTGGGGATTATTGCAAGCAGTCAGATAAAGGCGGGAGTCTTTAGAGGTGTTGCTATATTCCCTTAGTCCAACAGTGGACGTCTACCGGCTGATCAGGAGGAGTATCAAGAACAGTATCAAAACGCTAGTTTGCGAAATAGAGTAGTTCAACTGGATGGCAAGGCACGAGCTGGAATTTACGTTTCGCGTTCAAATAAATTAACTATTACATCTATACAAAATCTTATGACGTCACACTGTGCGGTCGCGGAGATTTCTTCTACGTCCTTTAAAGTATATGTAGTGAGCTGTTACTTTCAATACTCAGACCCTGTTGCTCCTCACATTCATCATCTTCGCCATGTCCTGCAGTCACTTGCTGGCCGCAGAATTATAATTGGCGCTGACGTTAATGCGTCTTCATCATTGTGGTATGGCAAGGTTAGGGCTTCCGATACCGATCGACGCTGCGCTGTCGAAGACTTCATCGCTGAGATGAACCTATGTATTCATAACACCCCTGATGCACCACCTACTTTTTGCAGCCAAATGGGCGAGTCATCTATTGACGTCACACTATCTAGTGCCGACGTTCGCTTAGACAGTTGGCGCGTCCTCCCTGACGCGTCATGTAGTGATCACCGCCTGATTGTGTACGAATTTGTACCTAGGTTAACGCAAGGTTCTCATAATATAAACGGTTACAGATATAAATCTAAGGGAGCAAATTGGGAATTTTTCAGTTCATTTTTTGCTATTCATGTCAAGGACTTCACTCGAGAGGGCCTGTCAGCTGAAGAAAGTGCTGATATTATGTCAGACACTTTCACTTACTGTGCTGATGTCGCCATTGGTCGCGCATCTATTACCAATATACACCGATGTGATTGGTGGAGTAAATATCTCACTGAACAGCGCAAAAGTTTTCGCAAAGCGCGTAGAAAGCTTAACAAGCTTAAAAAACAACAAGTAACAGGAGATATCTTCAACGACGTTTTAACTACGTTTAGAGTCGCCAGGTCACGTTATAGGGCTGCTATTGAAAAAGCGAAGGGCAATCTATTGCGTAAAGTAGTACAAAGATTAGATAGGGAGGGTCCGTGGTCTCCACTGTACCACGAGTTCAAAGCAAATAGGTCAGTTAACCTGGCATTTATCCCAAACATCAAATTTAATAATAAACACACCGCGAGTATTGAGGATACCACGGAGGCTCTCCTAAACTCTCTCATACCTGATGATCTACCGAACAGTGACAACGACTATCACAAGCAAATAAGAGCGTTTGCTTCCGAACCACCTGCATCTCCAGCATCAGACCTTCCATCTACTGACGAGTTCATCAACGCTGTGAACTCACTAACTCTTAATAAAGCGTCAGGTGAGGACAAAATTTCCAATAAGATGATTAAGGAAGCGTGTAAATTATCGGGTGATTCTATATTAACGGTCTTTAATCGTTGTATTGCTGAGGGTACTTTCCCTCGTGCGTGGCGTCGCGGATTTTTACGTATAATACCTAAAAGTGGCGATAAGCCTCCGGATGACCCTAAGTCTTACCGGCCTATCACACTACTACCATCGCTAGGTAAACTGCTAGAGCGGCTAATTGTTCCACGCTTACTGCCGGGCGGTCCAAAATTTCATAATAACCAATTTGGTTTCACAGTAGGTAAATCTACTACTGACGCTGCGATCTCAGTTAGGAAGTTAGTAAATTCTTCTGAACTAAAGTACGTGTTAGGTATCTTTCTAGACATTTCCGGTGCCTTCGATAATGCATGGTGGCCAATGCTACTACTCAAGTTAAAGGCGCGTGGGTGTTACAACAACATCTATAGTATTATTTACTCGTACTTTTCACATGGATCAGCTAAACTAAAACTTGGCCATCATTCGCTGTCGAAGGAACTGACAATGGGATGTCCTCAGGGATCAGTTCTAGGTCCATATTTATGGAATATAGGATTTGATGACTTCCTCGCGATACCACTTCCTTGCGGCTGTTCACTTACAGGCTATGCGGACGATGGCCTTCTGCTCATACAATCTAATACAAGAGCCGGACTTGAAAATCTAGCCGATACGTGTTTACGATTAGTTTCTCAATGGGGTGAGCGGAATCGTCTTAATTTTGCTCCACATAAAACCTTTCAATTACTTTTAAAAGGAAATCTCAAATCGTCACCCTCTATTAAGTTTAATAACGTAACCATTAAAAAAAGGGAATCCGTGTGTTATCTTGGTCTTGTGCTAGAGAGAAATTTTACTTTTATCGAACATATTAAAACCGTCGGTGAAAAAGCAAAAAAGAACTTTTATGCCTTAACACGAATATCAACGTCAACTTGGGGTCTCTCATTTAACACTTTAAAAACCATCTACGGGGCAACTTACATAGGATGCATATGCTACGGTTCACCAGTTTGGGCTGATAGAGCCACAATAGGCGCGGCGCGACGTAAATTGCTTCAAAGTCAACGGTTAGCGTTGATATTCTTATGTAAAGCCTATCGGACGGTCAGTACTGAAGCTCTGCCGGTACTAGCGGGCGTGCTACCTGTCGATCTCGAAATACAAAGACGTGCCGCGATGTACTTCTCCACTCGAGAGGGTATAAACACCGAATTTCTAACACAACGGGACCGCGTTAAAATTATCAGGTTATTTAAATCCCAAATCGAGGTGTATAACGAGCTATTGGACGAATGGCAATCTAGGTGGGATACATCTATCAAGGGCCGCCACCTTTACCAGTACTTTCCATCCGTTCGCGAGCGCCTGGAAAAGACTTGGTTGGAGGTGGATCATTGCGTGGCTCAGTTCTTGACGGGTCATGGTAACTTTAAGGGTAAGCTCTTCTCTTTCAAGCTTGTTGCTTCACCTCTGTGCCACTGCTCAACGCCAGATTGTGAATACGAGCAAACAGCACATCATATCCTGTGGGAGTGTGGTCTATGGCAGAATGAACGTAATACCTTGTTAGACAGCATATATGTTACATCCGGTGTAATTTATTATGAGGACCTTGTTGCGACCAGATCAAATTTCCGTGCTTTCAGACGTTTTTGCCATACCTACTATTGGAATCAAAATAACAATTAGGACCCATTAGTTTATAACTTTTATACCCGTGGTGCTTAGCGACTGGGCTTATCTCAGTTGTGGATCCCATATTTATTATGCTTTTGGCATATTAATCTTTGTGTCTCCCGCTTGCTATGGAGGGAAGTCGGAACTAAATTTATATTCCTACTCCTCCTATATATTCTTCTATGATTAATTTCGTTGCGGGTTCCAAGACAGTCGAGTCATTTCTCTGGGACGCCTCGAGCTTCATTGCCTCGATGGTTCTCAACGGTTATCATTGTAGATCCTGGCTTACAGGAGTTGCAATGATGGGCACGAGTGGTGGGCTTGTCCCAATAAAAAAAAAAAAAATGATCAGGAGGAGCAAGAACGATTCCGTTCCGATTTAAGAAAAAATCTTTGACCCTTGCTTTGCTTGACTTACATGTACAAAGTTGTTATTGGGCTTTTCCATTGATGGCAATAGGCTCGTCCTCTATTATATTGGGACCTTAAACATAATTGGCAAAATCTTGGTGTAGGTACTACATGTGCATCTCTGCCTACCTACTATATGGAATACAAGCGTTGCATGCATTTATTTTTTCCTGTGTATAGCCCGCTATAAGTAGGAATAGTAAGGAGTCCTTATTACTTTACCGGCAATGGAATTAGAACTCGAGGTACAAGAAGACGCCAGTTCAAAATTTAATTAAATTACCGCTGTGCAGTCTTACAAGCCACTCTGAGTACATTAATTGTTTTGTCTTAACAAATTAATTAAGCTGCCGAGAATGTTAACTGAAAGTTATACATTCTTTTGATTTCATAACTTAATTCTCGGTCCGATGACAGTGTAATAATAGTGAAGTGTATGAAAAAACTGTTAGCCGCAATGCAAATATAAATACACTTTTTAGACAAAATAAATTATTTATAGCTTCATACCAAGTTGTGAAGATTTTCGTGGAGGTCTTAAACATGCCAAATTTCATCAAAATCCGTTCAGCAGTTTAGTCTTGAAGGCGTTACAGACAGACAGAGTTACTTTCACATTATAATATTAGTATGGAAGTATAGATATGGGTAATGAAACTGATACCAATACAATGAACAGATAGAATCGAGCCTTTACGGTCTGTCGATACGATAAGAACATCGTTAGCAAACATCGACGACCCTAGTTGTAACTTAATACCGTCTAGAATAGTTTGTCTATCACACCCTAAGACTATTAGCTTAACGATTAACATAAAACACGTAAAACTATACTAATACACTGAATCTTATAATCCAATTTGAAGGACTAGGAGCATTACCAGCCCAGACATGGATAACGACCTAATGGGCGCATTCCTGCACGGGATAAAAATTGTCATCAGATATTTGCCCCGAGTCTGGGAGCTAGTGTGTGTGATATTTTATGTTTGTGAAATGTACACACGATATAGGAGAAATTCCTAGTGTGGGTTTTGTGAGTTTTTAACTAAATATTATGATAAAGAACTGTGAAATTATAGGTACTATAATTTCACAGGTATACAGGTATGTACTGCTGTGTACTCTGCCACCAGCTCTTTATGAGTTACTGAACTTAGTATGTCAAACACAAGTTTTAATTTATCATAATCTCCCTTTTAATTTACTTTGCAACCGTCTCTGAGAATTGTCACAATTATTTTTTTCTTTATTGCCTCTACTATTTTAGTGTTCTCTCTTACGAAGGCGTTGAAAGATAAAGAAAAAAGGATAAATAGTACTGTATTTATTACTGCAATTCTTTCCGAACTTTTGCACCAAGCACCTACATACTGAATAACAAATATAACCCTATCTTTCTATTTCATAATTGAGCACAGGAGCTAGTTTCATGATAAATGGCACCAGTTAGCAAGGTCGTTTATATACCGGGTTAATATCAGGGTACGGGTTAAGAACTGTAGATTAATATCTCATTGCTTGGGTAAACCGTGTGGGGTTATTGTGGTATTGGGTATTTTAGTGAATTATGTTGCGGCAATTTTATCGTTGTTCATAACATATATTATGGCGCAGATAGGATGCGTTGACGGCTTTATTTTGTAATTATTGCTTGTATTTATAGGTTCGTTTGATTTTATATTATTACTATTATGTACATCTTTTTATTTTAAATTTATTGGGGTATGAGACTTCAGTGACAGAACGTAGGCATTGCAATCGGCGTCTGATAAAAAAGCATTCAAATTATTATTACATAAGACTGGGTCGTTGGTCGCCTTTTTTTATTTCATTAATGATGACAGAAGTTTATAAGTCTTATTTAGTTTCCTAATTATGTTTTAGCTTTAAAAATTATACAAAGTTATCTCATAGCCGGAGGCTGAAAATCAGCGTTGTACCGGGTCATATTCGTCCCGGTACAACATTTGCTGAGCCTTCTTCCTTTGCTCTTATATGATTGTTATTTTTTGGGTTATTACGTTTCTTGTGTAGCAATTAATGTTTTTTATGATTTTGGTTCAGTCGTCGCCAAGCGCGACTGTTGAGCGTGCGGGTCTGAGTTCGAATCCCGAGTCGGGCAAAGTGAATGTTGTCTGGCCTGCTGTTTTCGGGGAAAACAGGCGTGATGTTTCATTGTATGTTTATTATTGTATAATTACGTTGACGACGCTTACGTTTGTTCTATGTGGGTTATTTTTCGGTTAATCATGAACCAAAAATATCGTTTTACTAGCTGCGCCCCGCGGTGTTACCCGCAAATTTTTTTCGGGATAAAAAGTAGCCTATATGTTAATCCAGGGTATAACCTATCTACATACCAAATTTCAACCAAATCAGTCCAGCCGTTTATGCGTGAAAGAGTAACAAACATCCACACATCCATACTCACAAACTTTCACATTTATAATATTAGTAGGATAGTAGGAAGTAGGATTAGTAGGATAACAACATGTTATAAGGAAACTCTGCATCAATATAAAGCCTGTCAATATTCATTAAAACTTGCTCCGTTAAGTTTCATCTTTTTGATGTAGGTATGCACATTGGATAGATCATAAGTTTTTTTAATGGAACTTATCTGCTAGTAAGTTACATTTTTTTCTGGTGTTAAACTCTTTACAGTGGTTCATCTACATAGTTGCCAGTTCTTGGATGAGTAAACATCCTTTACGCATTGGATGGAGAGAGATTAGAATTAGGTACTTGATTTGGCGCGAGGAGCGGTGTGCCTCGAAATAGTCGTTGGTCTTGAGCCCGATCTCTCTCATGTCCTGTCAGTGTGACGTCACATCGAACTGTTAAAAAAGGGATGCCTAAACCAGTGCCTATCTTACGTACACGCTTGTGATTATTAGTATCACAAATATACATTATATTGATTATGTTAGAAGGCCCAAAGCTATTTTTTAATCAGAATATAATTATCTTAAGTAAATAACATAAATAAAAGCCATTCTGAAAATTAGCGCTATTCACTTTCAAGTCGACATTCGTCCGGAGTACGCTTGAACAAAACTACCGTCGGCTTGTTTGGAATAAAACACGAGCTCATTTGGTATACAGCTCAGTGGAATAACAGTAAGGATGGCCATATAGTCAGGGAAACGATGGCACGATGGAAACATCCGAAATAAACTGATGCCGAAATGGAATTTTAGTTTTTGAACGAAAAATAAAACCAACCTTCCTACAAAAATATTCCTAATAGAGTTTTCCAAAGAGAGTCAAACAAATTTTTATTTGAATATTTAACGGTCGCAATTTGTACGTATTGTGAAGTTTCAATATTATTTTTTTTTATATTCAGAATTATTGAATATTTTTACGTTTCTAATGAACCCGAATTCCCACATGACTATCTCCTCTTATAGACTGATGGAGCTCCATACATAATAATTATAGTTATAGGCAAGACTAGCAAATGATTTGGATTTTTTATAATATAAAAAAATGTTAATGAACTTGTTGCTAGCACTTATAAATTTTTCTCATATTTTTATATTTGTTAGCTACTTAATTGGATAAGTGTAATAAGAAAGTATGTTTCGAATGATTCAGTCAACTTTAAAAAAGTTTTACTGCAAAAATTATCACAGCAATTAATCTTGCAAGGTTTAACTACCTGCACAAGAAGTATTTTTTTTTAACTAAAGCACAGTTATTATTTTATTTATTATGTTTTTTCCGAACTAATTTATTAATTATGCAAAGCCTAAATTACTCAAAATAATTTTCCCCCTCTCTCCAAACATTTCGTTGGTAAGAATGTGCCAACGCTAGCAACCCTAGATATAGCTGGAACGCCCGCTAGTTACACTAGAAACGTTTCTTGCTACGACAGGGGTTTCCTGTCCAAGGATATATTGCAATTTTCACGTTTGCCACACTGTCTTACCTGTTTGTGTGAAGGAATAAAGTATTAGTTGGCTTTTGTGGAGATACGGTGGTTTAAATAGGATTTTTTGGAAGAGAAATTGATGTGGCAATAGACACTTATTGGATGGGATTTATGTTTAGAGGTAAAATGGGCGAACTCTGTACACTACTGAGTTTTTCGATAGGACAGTCATAAAATGAAGAAAGCATTCGCCTTGAAGTGGTATGCAAAGCCGTTCTCTTCTTCCAGAAGTTAGACGTAGATGAATAAAGTTACAGTCAATATTATAAAATGCTCAATACATAAAATCTGTCAGATAATGAATGAAACATAAAATCCTTTAAAAGTATAAAAAAAAAATACCTTCAGTTCTAAACACTAAGTCGAAGAGAACCGTTCTTTTTAAACCTTATTTTCAACAAACAGCCATTACACATGAGCTTCGCCAATTACATGGTGTGTTCGGACATTACCCAGATGTTTTGCGACATTGTCCGCGTGAGTAATATCTAAGGCGCACGTGCCGTAATGATCGCTCGTTAGTTTCATGTCGTTACGATGCACTTTTGTACGGCGAAGAAGCGGGGAGCTGTTGACTTCAGATCCTTTACAAAATGTTATGTTACTCGGAATAGTAAAAGCTGAATTGCGTATGTTTTACTTGGATATTTACATATTTGTTATATAACAATATTTTATTAGTTACATGCGTTTTTATTTTTAAATGATGGGTATTTGTTGGTAAACGTATTTTCGTGTTTAATCAGCGTGAACATTCTGAACTTATCCCCCTTATTCATAAATAACTACAATTTAAACAATGGACTAAATTGTACCCGTGACTGTCGTTTCATTTCAATGAAAGATGCCAATAGACTTAACAGGGGGTTGTAGGTGATTCTCAGTAGCACCACGGATTTGTGCCCGGTTGATGGCAATAGGCTCGCCCCTATTACATTGGGACCTAAAGACATAGCTGGCGAAATGTGGGTGTACTATATTATGTGCACCTCTGCTTATCCCTTCGGGGAATACAGGCGTGATGTTATGTTATGTTATATTGTGTAGTTTGGCATTAAGTAGTTCACACCTGAAATTATAGTTTAAGGTTTTGTTTTTTTTTTAATTCCATCCCAGCTACGTGCACATTTCCATCACAATATTTTCGTTAGCTCATGTCTACAGTCTACGTGGTCGCTCAAAAGCACACACATACTAATGTCTACACGTGACGTGAGCTGAATTACAAACTGTGTGCTTAATCGCCTACATCTGAGCCGAGCTTATCAAACAAATATTATTTAAGCTTAATCTGTTATATCTAAGCTCGGTGCTTATCAAACAATCTCTAATTATAAGGACCCACGAGCTTACTTAGCAACTGGGGTAAAAAAAATAAAAGTGGGTGTGGTTCACAAACATAAAATATCACATACACAAATACCCAAACTCGGGACAAACATCAGTGGTTCGCACGAATGTTTGCCCTGTGCGGGAAACAAACCCGCAACTCTTAGCGCAAGCAGTCCAATCGCTTAGCCACTGCATCAATTGGGTCGTCAAAAATTAGCATGGAACTTTTGTTACTATTTATAATCATTATTTTATATCTTTGTTGTAAGTTTATGCAAGGGACTGACTACGTTGAGACCCAGAAGTAGTGCTCAAGGATAAATAGGAGGATAATATTCTAAAGAAAACGAAAAAGAAAAAATAGCAAGGAATGCTCATCTTATAACCACATAGGATACCTAGGAAGAGTGAGGGAATTGGACAGGAGTAACTTATTACGTTGCATATTGAAAAAGGTAATTATTTCATTTTAAAATAGGTTCATTTTATAAAAAATATTCCAGTTATGTATATTCAACAAACTTTAATTCAAGTACGTTCTAACAAATTAATAAGTAAATTGTTAATTTATATCGTCTCTATATCGCATAATAAATGTATCTGTATAGGCATTGACATCTGATGTATGTTTATATAGTTATAACAAACACATCTAATTCCTCTCTCAACTGTCATAACATCAACAGATATGCAATTAATTAGATCCCATTAATGCGCGCAATATTAGAGCAACATAATTGAATACAACTTAATCCAATTAACTGAACTCTACCTATGAATTGTTCAACAATACACAGCATAAGCATAACGATGTAAACACTGATTGTGATAATTATGTAAGTACTTAATCGATTACGTTACATGGATATCCGATTGACGCAGAGACTGAGAGTTATTAGATCCCTGAATAGATTAAGACGTGGTGCATGTCATATTGATCCCTAATGATCTGGTCCCGTTAGAGATATTATATGATAGATATTTAGAAATATTTGGGGGTCATCATCAGCCGGAAGACGTCCACTGTTGAACACAGGCCTCCCTCTTAGGTGAGGGGAGGTTTCCATAATCCCCACGCTTGGCAAGCGGCTTAGGGATCGCAATATTGGTGGTGAAGTTATAGAAGACGCTGCTGCCCGTCTTCCGGGTTTTCTCTAAGTCGCTTCTTACGATACCCACGTGAGGAAAATGGTTGGTCAATTCTAGGCCGGATATAACTCAGCAATTTGGAGGTATTTCAAGAAATTCAACGAAAACAGGCAGTATACTGAAAAGCTTTACTAAAACTGTTCTATAACTTTAAACAACAGTGTTACGTCGTATTTTCTTCCAGCTGAAACAAATTAGCTTTTTCCGTACACGATTGGCCTAGCGTCCCCAGGCGCAAGTGAAAATTTTAAACTGCTTGGAAAAATGTGGAAGGTTTCAAGCATTCTATTGTATTTTAAAGCCACCGTCAACGACATATAATTTAACAGATTTAACCCAATACCATTTTGAGCAATATCAACTGAAGCATTAAAACAAATACTCTAAATAGCGGGCACTTAAAATTACCATTTAACATAAAGAAACCATTAAACGGAACTGTGCATAAAAGACTGCTCATTTAAATTAAAACACCTACAAGGTATGCGAATTCATTAAAACCACGGAGGTATGAAAAACAAAATCGAAAAAGGATGCGCGCACGTTAGAAAATGTACCAACAAGTATTCTCTACTCGTATATGAAAAGATGCAACTGGCGGGCGGGCTTAAAAAATGCAGAAGCTCTTTACTTCAGTAAACATCGCTTTTGTAGGATAAGATGCGACGGTGCGGTGAAGTCATACATGTTTTTTTTTCGAACAGTTTCTATCCAGCCTTTTCTTCCTTTAGGGTTAGTAAGTTGGGACCTAAAACATAACTGGCGAAATGTGGGTGTACTATATGTGCACCTCTGCCTACCCCTTCGGGGAATACAGGCGTGATGTTATGTTATGTTATGTTATGTTAAGTTGTTTGTAGCAGAAAATTGTTTTGTCTTTTACTTTTGTTGTTTTACCTATAAACGATGCTAACATGTTTTAAAATAACAACCTTCTTATGTCTATTGACGTCTCTATTCTTTGACATGCAAACGGTAGTGACAGGTATATTTTAATCAATTGTTTAATACCGACAATTTTTATAATAAGGTAGTTAATGTTTAGTTCCCCGAAGTGGTAGGCAGAGGTGCACATATCGAGGGGTGAAAGGCTATTTGGTTTAAGCGACATCTAGGGCGATATTGAGTTATATTTATAGTATTCCCACATTTCGCCAGTTATGTTTTTAGGTCCCAATGTAATGGGGGGCGAGCCTATTGCCATAATTGGGGCACAAATCCAAACTCCGTGACACTACTGAGAATTACTTAATGGAAAAACCCAGTAACACTGCCCTACCCGGAATTCGAACCCAGGATCTCGTGCTCAGCAGTCGCGCTTAGCAACCACTAGACGAACAGGGCAGTCCAAATTAAGAAGTTATAATAACTCGAATCTAAAGAGTAAGGTTTCTTACTAAATTATTATAACATTCCAGAAATCCAGTCAACATTTATCAAGCCCATTCATCTAAACTGCTCATGTCTCCTCAAAAACTTCACTCGGAATTATAACATCGAAACTTTTCAAATCAATTAACAGTAAAGTTAATTCACAAACATACAAACTTCGTCTTTGTGATATAATCGCGGATAAGTCTGTTTCCTTTAGATTTTGCGGACTAACGTTAATTAGTCTTGAACTTTATTTTCTCGTAGAGTTCTTGAAACTCAAAATCCGGGGCCAACTTCGGTTCGCCTTCAATGACTCTCATTAAGCTCTGTTTATGGTACAGTTAATTATTTTTATTCATAGCAATTAAGCACGTTATGTTGCTTAATTATATTATTTAGTCTTGGAGTTAAGGTGCTACTATTTTAGGCTTGAAAGTTATAAATGTGTGAATGAGGCCCAATTTTCATTGTTAGAACCGCTTTTTAAATTCTTGTTTTGTGTTCTTATACTTACATAAAATTTCACACTTGTAGCTTGACGTGGGTTCATGAAATCGGGATCTCAATAATGTATAAAACATCAAGGATTTATTAGAAGCTGTAAAATAACACGCCTAACAGTTTGTTTCCATTCACAAACAACTAATTTTGGCACATCATGGCAAAATGTTTTGAAACTTTTTGATACATGTCTAAAACATTAATCGAGGAACATAAACCCGGGATGGTTAACAAGCGCCATTTTGTTTTTTTGGGAAAAAAGAACAACGAATATTTCGTTCAAATTTAGAACACGTGTTGTTAGCTTCAAGGCAGAGACTATGCAGAGTATTCAATTTAGATAGTGGCACAGACACTGCCGGAAGATGTTATTCGAGAATTTTCATTAACTCTGAAATATTCTGTTCGTTGCTTTTAAGCAAAATTTGTAAGAAACGCGATAACCTTGTTATCTCGTTGCATAACGGTCCTGTATAAAAGAAAGCATAAGAGCAAACGTGTATCCCAGTAATGCAATTTTTTGATAAGTTACTGAGTAAAAAGTCTTAGACCTTATTTCGCTTCAAGGCAAGTGTGACTACCGCAGTATGAGATTTTGAGCATGACTGACGTCCAACAGTTTTCATTGTTTTTAACCGACTTTAAAAAAAGGAGGAGGTTCTCAATTCGACTGTATTTTTTTTTTATGTTTGTTACCTCATAACTTTCGCTTGGGTGAACTGATTTTGATGATTTTTTATTTATTTGAAAGCTGGTGCCTCCCGTTTGGTCCCATTGCAATTTGATTAAGATCCGATCAGTACTTTTTCAGTAATTCTTAATAATTATATATCAAATAACGTATACTGTTAAAGAAATCTTTAAACATATATGACAATTTATGTTACATACCCATAATTACCATTCATCACTTCATCACACCAAAATTCAATGAATTTGTCGAAACACGAAACTCCTTCCATCCAAAACATTCAATAATTTCTCTCTCAATCAATTTACGGATTCGAGAACCTTGTTTGCCCCAAATAAACAATAAACACAAACGTTCGAAGATAAATTTTGTTTTGACTTGACGCTTTCATAACATGAAAGATTTTCCAAAGCGGGCTGCACTGGAATTCAATTTGCTGGTATTAGACCCCTGGCTTTGTCCGCAATAGTGTTGTCGGGACCAATATAGAATTGACGCGGGACAAGAAAGCCCGGATCATAGGCTTTTACGGCGATTTAAAGGATTAAAAATTGACTTTTTAGCAACAATAATATCTCAGTTTTCTATATTTTTTTATGTATCACAAACATATAATACCAATTTTTAAGATAGTATAATTTATTTAACTACACCAATAATTACATATAGACCATAGATTGATTAAAGTACCAATCAATACGTTCAAATCCCGTAATTTGGCAGCCGCGCCGCAAAATACTTTAAAAACTCGTTTTAGGTTTCATTAATGCGGAATATCCCAAAATTCCCGTGAAAGACCATCACTATTTCCCCTGAACAGGGTCACAGAAATTTCACTTCATAAATTTCATCTGGTACGTCGTAATTATAGAACGAGGATGCCTCCGGATGGATTCTGTATTAAATTCTTTGCGGATCAAAATTAATTTGTCTAATTCCATCCTATTGGCTTTCTGATTAGTTCTTCAACCTTATATTTTGATGGTATACATACGAGTATCTGTATAATATGAATATTATGTTGTGTTGTAACCCTTCATTTTACAGTTATTTATACTTTTAAAATGCTACCTAAAACTTAGCGATTTTTTTTTGTGAATATTATTTTGCTGTTTAATCCAGTAACAGTTATTCCTCCTTACTTATGAATATTGTCAGTGTTGAACAATTGTTTAAATTATACGTGTCATTGTCGTTTGCATGTCACAGAATAGAGATGTCAATACATGTTAGAGTAAAAAACACTTAAACACATGTTAGAGTCGTTTTTAAGTAAGAGGAATTATATTGATGGCAAAAATATAAGTGTTGGTAAAACACAAACTAAATGCATTACGCTAAATATTAGACAACAGTTTATAGGGTTCATTGAACCCCAAAGTCTAAACTCAAGGCGATGGATTAAGACAGTTCCGATTAAACGTTACGCGAAGTTAACAAACAAACAAACTGACCAGCCGCCATCTGTTATAGCGTTTACTTTGAATTTCACAACGCGGTCCGAAAACCAATTATTGTTGGAAATACTGGTGCCAACCTTTTGTGCAAAGTCTCCTACTTCCTGAGTTTAATAATTTCTCGACTGGTAGAATAATTGCAGGTTGGACGTTGAAATACGTGTGGTGACTGGCGAGTTTGCCAAATGTTGGTGGTGAGAAGTTTGGCTTTGCGAAGTGTTTTACTGGAGATTTTTTTCATGTAGTTTGCATAACTCGTTTTCTTGCTATATTTGTACAGAAACTTTTCAAATCACACAAAGAACTTAAACATTACATACATTTTTAGGTTGGACCTTCCAGATCCCAAGACTGCGCTAGCAATGCTTTAGGTGTTACTTTCTGATATCTACGGCAACCCATCAAAAGTCATAGCCCATTATTATAAACTGTCTCCAAAGAAAAACAATGTTAAATTGATGAATTAAGGAAGGACACAAACAGTTTCTTCTTACTGATATCAGCTACTCAACTCATCCCTCGAGGCACAGTATGGGACCAAATAAACTGGTCGATAACCTATTAAACGCCTCCAAAACCTTTTTGTAACACAGTCTACAATAAATAGGATACTTCAGCAAAATGCTCCACGGTTCTGACAACCGAAAATGTATTTCGCGATATCTGACAGGGGATAATTTGATATGACATAAGAGTGGTGAAAAAAACAAAAGTAAATATGTTACTTAGAAAAGCCTACTACCCTACCAGTCGAGAGCGATGAGGAGGAATACTTCGAAGCATTGTTTAGGTTACTTTGGATATGTATATTTATTATAAGTTTTAATGTAAGTATAAGTAGATTATTACATAATAATATAGTTCTAAATTCATAAAGAAAACTTGAAAAATGATGGACACGAGCGGCACTCGCACCCGCTACTTTCGCCGTACCGTGGCGCCGCTCTGTCAACTGAGCCATCGTGTCATGAACATGTCTTGTACTAAGACACCGTTTACATCTCTCTCTCTCTCTCTGTTTTTTTAGATTGGATATTAGTCCAACCAATAAGACCTGTTATAAATATGGTGACAAATTATTTTGTCACCCTAGTAAGGGTCTAAGCAATTCCAACAACGTCTAAGTCTAAAATAGTAAACTCTAAAGTAGTAGCAACGTGTTTTTTTCCAAATATATTTTTTCTCTTAAACCTTTCTCACGTTTCTTGGGCACGTGGAGACATTAATCTTATACGCATATAATAAGTACTTATAATTAGGAAACCATTCCAAAAATAAAACACTCAAATTGGTAAATACATCTTACGCAATTAAGGTAGGCGTTTGGCGATATTTGGTTTTCCCCTGAGAATTAATTTTGAGGAAAATTTGATTTCCCTAATTTGTTTTTGTTTTGATCGAACGATAAACATTCTACGGCGTTTCGTTTATTTTTATATTTTTAATAAATACAGGATAACTGTCACAAACATTATTATTAAAGCTTTTTTTTTTCGTTTTTAGATCTTTTTGTTAATTAATTTCAGTATATACGTCATGCCTCAGCCTTCAGTATATGCTTGCCCCTATCACATATAAATAATCGGTATGGTAAAAATAATATGTGGTAGGAAAATTTGTATCTTACTTACCTTTCAGGGAATAGAGGAGTGATAACGCAAAAAAACACTTAGTACATAAAAAATTCCCGTCCCAAAATAGACCCTCATAGCTTTAAAATTTCTAAAAGTTAATAATTACTTGAAGCAGTCACATAAACTTTCTAGAATAAACTAGGAAGAAAGTCATGAGAAATATCTAGACTTTAAAACATGAAGGCGCCCTGATCCTTTTAAGCCATTCCTACGACATGATGTAAGGCGACTTATGAACAGGGCTTCTGAGAAAGAGCTATCGCAATTTAAGTTGACCTATCTTGACCGTACTAGACGCCAACGCGACGGTGAGAAGTAAAATCTAATGAAAAATAAGCCTGGTTTTGTAAAAACTTTGCCTTTTCAGCCGCAATGCAGCATTATGCAGGGTGACATTCTAATCACCCACCAATATTTTATGAGCAGTAAGTTTCATTAGGGAAATCATACTTATAAATGTAAAGAATTTTGTTGTCCTTTTTTTTACTAGCCTATACGTATTTGAATTCTGTCTGATTAGCTTTTTAAGCTGGTGATACATGGTCTAAATTCTATCCGCAACGATGCAATTGAAAAGCTGTCGTTCATTGTTGCGTTCTAGGCGAGGCCTTTGTTCAACAGTGGACATCTTCTGGCTGATGATGATGATGGAACTGAGATAAAAATATTTCTTGCATATAGAAAAGGCGTATAAAACTCAGCAATGGGATAGCAAAGGCTGTGTTAAAAAGGCTTATTGAATGCCATAATAATTCTTTTTCAATAACAAATAAAATAATAGGCCTAATTATGTTTTTAAATTAATTAGGCATGTCCAGCAGCGTACTGCAATGGGCTGATGATGATGATAAATAATTAATAATCAGATCAATATGGATTAAATGGTTAAAAATGTTCTCCGCTGTAAGCAAGCAGTGCTTGCTCACTGCAAGAAAAATTAAAATCCAGAAAAGATACCTTGCATTGATAAGACATTACTCTTCTGTGAGAGACTTGACCAGCTGTAGTTTGGCAGATTATTATGTATAGCTGTTACTTATCTTACCAGTTCGCATATAATCCCAACTAAAACGTTTAAGTTCATTAAGCGTATTAACTTAATCATCTGTAGGAATCCAGGGCACCGTGTTACGTTCTCGTACTATATTTGCGGCACTTTGGCATGCGTTTGATGTGAATACGCCCATAATCTTTGGCACAGTTTCAAATTATACAGACTTGAGGGCTTACGGGGGTTTGATAACTTTGTGGGTTATTGTCGTGTTGGACGTTCTGTGCTTAGGTTTTATGTTTTTAATAAACCGCGCTTTATAGTGTTCGGCACGAAAGTTGAGGGAACTTTTGCAATATTAATTTATTTAGGTTTTTATTTTAGATTTTAATAAAAAAAATTATGGCACTTTTAGTTGACAGAATAAATAGACTACTCTGTTATTCATAAACAAGGATAGTATCTGTATTTACTTAAACCCGTTTTTAGTGTATTGACATATAATTGTTTTTTACTGTTAGTTCGTAAGATTAATATAACATCACTTAGGTTATATACTGTAATGGTGTTATGTTGTGGTAATAATAAATAAATAAAAATAAATAAAATATTCTCGAAAATGCAAACGACAGTCAGGAAGAATTTATTTAATCCATGGTTTAACGTTGTTTTTTTTTACGAATAAGCCAGAGGATGTTTCCGTTTGTATGTGTTCTATATTTTCATCAGTAATATAATACGATAGTGGTTGCTCGGTGCTTTCACTAGCATCCTACGGTAACTGCCTCGTGTTTCCGAATAACAAGTTTGGATTTCCTAGTCTAGGTCGTGTTTCAACTGAGTGCCAAACTTCATCCAAATCCGATCAGCTATTAAGTCATAACTGATGAATTAATATCCGAATTCATAAACTCACTTTTCACCTCTAAAATAATTATGTTCGATATTAAGGATGACATTACGCTAAGTAATAGTGGTTTCTGCTTCTATTTTACTGGCCCATTTAAATGTTAATATGGAGCGCCAAGTCCTCATGTATCTTCATAAAAATCGGAATTCCAATAAAACTATTGGTCTATAAAAAATCTTCTGTCAGAAACACAAGGTTAGGAGAATAGGTAGTTTATTTTTCCTAGAAAACGTTAAGATAGCATTATTTCTTTTATTTTTTTTTGCTTTGGCGATTTTGCCTGCATCGTAAGCTCATCATATAGCACTACAGGCATAAAACTCACAGAAATACCAAAATCGAAAAAAAATCTGAGAGACAGATTTTTTTTTTCGGAGATCCAAACTGCATCCTTTAGTATAGCAGCCCAATCACTTGACTACTGTGCCAAATGGGTCCTCAAGGTTCCCCATTTAGTAGGTATAAACAAAGTACAAGTAAACTAATCTATTTACCTGTGACATAATTCATTTGTTTCCACTATACGACATTACAATTGCAGTTTCAGTTAAAATGAATGGAAAACAGTTTTCTATGAGAGCTATGTCAACCTGACTACCTTATCCATGTATATGTTAAGCGGCGCCGTAACATTTATCAGGACTATCTCTTGTAGCTCACGACTGTGACATCAGCCGACTTAGGCATTGAGTCTAGACTTCAGATATGGACTAATATCTTAACCATGTTGACACCCTTTCTGTTGATGTTATAAACAAGACAATTTGAATTTTTTCTAATTCTGGTCTTCCAATTGTATTCATAAGTATTTGCCAAGGTAATCATTTTAATAACGCTCCATGAAGTATCTAAGTGATACTATAGTCAGAGAATTATGGGCGAAATTGGTCACATTTTTATAAGAAAGAACTCGGACTTTAGCTAGGTTCAAAATGGGAACATATATCCAATATGCAAAGATTCTACAAAGCTACTACTATAAGTGTATCATATACTTTACGATTCTCTACCAAATTGTCCCTGAAGCTTTTGACGAATAAACTCCCTAAATAGCCATCACTACTTTTCCACCTATGTACAGCCTCTAGCCAGTCATTATAAGTATTCGTTTATATGTTTATATACTGTATATGACACCTAACAACCTCCCACCGTAATATATTAAGTGCAAAGCGCCGAATAGTGGCGAGGCTGCCATCTCCGAGCATGCATTACCATCTAATCCCTGGATGAGTTCAAGTGTGACACTGAATATTAAACAGGCTTTTGGTAGGTCACCCCGGATTAGATGATTCCCGAAACTTTGCCAAGAACGGACAAACTTTAATTATCGTTTAATCACGATAGTTTAGATTCGCGTCACTGTTTTTGAGATAATGGCTGATATTAGTAAGCAATTATGTTGTAGTCGAGGCATGAAAGATTCAGGCTCTCTGAAATTAGGTTTGAAAGTTTTCTGGTTAATATAAGGCTGTATTTTTTTAAACTGAGTTCACGATTTCAATGTTTTAGTACAAAAAATTAAAAACTTGTAGACTATGTGCGATAATAATTATAGAACAATATGTTTCTCAGTTAAAGCCTATCTTCTACACCCTACATATTATATCCCCCTACGTATGTATACCCTAGTTTCTCATCATCATCAGCTTTTAAGTGACCCACTGCTAGGCATAAGCCTCCTCCCCTAAACGCCACTCCTTCCTGTTTTGGGCCTTTTGCATCCAGGTCTTTCCGTGTACAGCAACCACATCATCACCTTGCTAGAGGTCTGCCATTGGCCCTACAGAATCCTCTGGGCCACCACTCTGTTAGGGCCTTACTCCTTGTTATACCCTAGTTACTGCTAGATAACCCTCGATCGACTTTTTATTATGTCTAGTCGACGGTGGAATGACTCTACATTTAAACAAAATCATCACACTTCAAAAGACCAATAAAACTGCACAAATCAAGATTTATAGACATTTACCTGGAATATGTTTTGTTAGAATAATTTGGCAAAAGAAAATACGTTTCCTGCAACTTATTTCAGCTATTGTTCGCCACAATAGAGCCTCTGATTTCTTCAGGCATTCCTTTGATGTAATGCCACCACTAAACACCGGCGAAGTGGGAAACTTTGCTTCCAACTGCTTCGGGAATAGCACTATTATAAAAATATGGGGAAAATTCTTATACGGTAGGTATGTTATTACAATAAGCATTTGATGACCCGTAGGCAGTAAGTATTACAATATTTTTTCGTTTTATTTTCCTCTTTTATATTTATCGTCAATTGTATTTCTTTTCTTTGTCTGTGCTATTTGGCTACTTGGCTTATATCTTTTTTTTCACTAGATTATTTGGTAAGTTTTTTTCTTAAACTTAACTAAGGATTACATAATTTTCTCTCTCACTTAACATAAAATATTTTAATACTATTCAAACGTTGATTTCACGAAGAAAAATGTTAAGTAAGTATAGTCAATATTTACAAGAAGGACATTACATTGTTGTATACGTGCTTTTGTAGTTTCCTTAAACGTATAACTCACATTTAGCAAAGTAGGTCAAGCATATTATGAGGGCCACTTATTTACATACGAATGTACAGTTCTTTGACAGGAACTATAGTGCCTCTCTCCTATTAAACACATAAAAAACAAAAAACATTTTGTATTCTCATTTTGTGCATAGTGAAGTAATAGAGTGATATTCGAGAGTATTTTCATTAAGGAAGAGCTTATAGCTTTATTATTATTTCATTCTATTCAATAAAGATGCTGCCGCTGGCCGTAATATAATTTCTTAGGAGATTGAATAATGGACAAGGTGTATGCACAATGAAATCTGTCGGTAAAATGACGTATCTAAAGTACTATTTGCTTTATGCATATTTATATTTGTTTGAAGTACGTAGGTTATATTAACCTTATTTAAAGTAAAAATATAGCTTTTATTTTGGCAAAAAGTTTTTCAAAATTGCCTTTATTTGCTGTGTCATACTCATGTGCGATGTGTGTCTAAGGCCTACCTCACATTGGGCGCGTTCCTCGAGCGTGTGAACGCGCGTCCCGCACGCTTAATGTAGGGTAGGCCAAACTCAGAGATTTCAAAAATAAAACCTTTATTTAGTGTTCAAGTAACTGCGGCGGTTCCATTGTTTGCATGAAGAACGAACGGCCTTTCAAAATTTAGTTTTTCAGAAGAAACCATTTCATATAACTAATAGTATGATAGCTTTATCGGAACATCCACCTGAGAGTTTTATATTCTTAGACATGGGCATTGTTAACTATCTCATTATCCAGGCAGCACTTCTTAGAAAAAAAGCTTTTCAATTGAAGCTAGCTTTAGCCTTTGATTACACAGTTTCCCATTATTAAGGCTGTTAAAGAAGCTAGAACAGAAGCTTTGAAGAAGCTATGAAACTACCCCTTTATTTCTCATGTAATCTTAATTCCCGCTGTGATTGTCGTTAACGGATGACGTTCTAGCGTTTCAATTAATACGTAGCGTTCAGTTGCGCAGTCGAGAATCATAGACACCGACGCATCAATACCGTCCCACCAGGGTTCCTTCAATTATTTAGTATATTATGTACCTACATAGATTTAATACACTGAGGATATTGGCAAGCTTTTGTTTTACACCAGTAAAGAAAATAAATGATTGAATAATAGTTTGAAGAATTTCTATAATATCACTTCATAGTTACCTATGTTATTTGCTCTAGTTTTTAGGCAGCTTAAAGCTACTTACTTGCCTAAAAGTTACGCCCAGACTAAGTATGAAAATATAAATTGAACTCTCTGTTTTGTAAAAAGGTGCTGTGAGGTTAAAACAAATGTCTTTCACTTCTTTAATTGTGGCTAACTTTTTATGTAGTCCAGCCCCCGTACCATGAACTTTTAAAACAGGACAGTTTACGCTGTCGCGAGCGAGACGTCGTATTACACTGCACGTAGAGGCGTCTCGCTTCCACATGTCAATGACCCTGCTTTTAAGGGTTCATGGTAAGGGGGCAGTTCTTTACGCCTTTAATAGGTTTATTGTGAAATGATATGTACCTAACAAGTAGTTAAAATTCGAAACATAACCCTTCCTAATGCCAACATGTTAAGACTTACTCGTAGGAGTCGATTAAATTATCTAAATTCGGACAAAGAATAGTAGGCGTCAACCGGGGGAATAAATTTTACATCGTATGATCATGTTCAATCTTTCCAACTCTTATTTATACATATATCTAAAACATTTTTAAATTGAAATGTGTAGAGGTGAATGTCAAACAAAATACACACGAATTTGTATTCGAATAAAATTCTATTGTTATACTAACAAACAGTTTTATTCTGTATGTTAAAACGTACACTTGTTTGTTTTATAAAATAAAATTTTATTTGACAAGACTTTTTTTGAACACTTGTAGTGTTAACTACCCACATCGAATATAAAAAAGCTATATTCAAAAACATACATAGTACAGGTTAAATTCTACTCCTGTAAAATAGACAAAATAAACATGAATAACGATATTTTATTTGGATGTTGTAAATAGTATTTTTGCACACAATTTGCATTCCATTGCTATTTTAAAAGCCCGCTATAATGATCAGTTTAGCGCTGTAGTCAGGTGATTGGACTGCTGGGCTACTGGTTACAGGTTTGATTCTCGTAAGGCACAATTATTGGGCTGTCTATAGACAATAATGCCGTGGCAAAGAGACAGTCATCGATACAACGGTATATACTAAAAATACATTATACACACACCTAACCACGTCAGTAAGCCCTAAACGCGTCATCATCAGTCGGAAGACATCCACTGTTGAACAAATGCCTCCCTCTTAGAAGGGGTGGGGTGCCATAATCCCCACGCTTGGCAAGTGGTTTGAGAATTGCAGTATGAGTGGTCATCTTCTGGAATTTCTCAATCGCCTCCTATGACACCTACGGGAGGTAAGGGAGTGTACGATTCTAGGCCAGATACCACACGGCACTCTAGGCCGGCAAAAATGTGTAGCAAAAGGTTATTCACCCACTCATCATAATCCCACAGCCCTATATACGTGGCCAATTACCATTAATTAAGCCTGAAGATGAAAAATTCCAAAATCTCTTGAATTCCACAGTTACGAATAATTTAGAAAGCATCTGGGCTTGCCAGTAGCTTATATCGTACAATAACTTAGCAGGCAAGTCAAGTGCGAGACAGCCACTGTTTTGTATGATTAATGACGCGGTCGTTAGTCGAGACTGCAAATGGCAACTGAGTGTCGTCTTTATTTTCTGCTAAATGCGTTCATCTTTCTTCTACATTTGCGTCAAATCTGTGACGTCATTAGATAATGACGTCGAGGTGTGAATGGATGGTGATGCTTGCTTTTCAGCCTGCTTTTAAGGTAGGGATGCCAGTTTTTGTTGACTTTGGTTTTGTTTAGTTTGTGTAAAATTATTTGAACTGTTACGCTTGCCGCTTCTTAATATTTTTTTAACACCTACATTCATTGGTTATGAATAATATAACATACTGTATTCTATTTTGCCAGATACTGAAGGTATGTGGTATACTTCTATCGGGATTCTAAAAATCCACATTTTTTCCCCTTCTTTTATAACATGTACCTACTGGTGAGGAGAAGATACTAGCATTTTTTTTCTAGAAGAATAAGGTATAGATAGAGTAGAAGATACTAAAAATAATGACGATAACTTCATAAAATGCCCTAGTAGACATTATGAATTATATTTACCTACATGTACCACTATGTATCATCACCATAAATGTCCATTGTTGAACATGAGCCACCATTACTCAAGAGAACAAACGATCTTGTACGATGTTGTCAGTATACGGCAGGCTGCTGTTGTCGATGTAAGCCTATAATATAGGTATTTGTGTTGGTATTCCTGAGATGGTATAATGAAACTCCATTTCAAAAACTTTAACTAGTAAGTTCTGACTCTTAGTTTTCTCGCCCAATTCCTTTCATTGGGCAAACGTTTTGGGACCTTTTTTGTACGACACGAATGCTTTTGTTCAAATTAAAAAAATATACCAAGTGTTTGCAAAAATATATACCATATGAATGAGGTAGAGGTCAATCAATGTTGTAACAAAAAAACATAAGATAAAAAATGACCCACTAACTTCGAAACCAACTTCGACTCAAAACATTTTTGCTACAGCCCTAATTATCCACCCTTATCTTCCCCTTCACTACCCAACATAAGAGCAAAGTGCACAAACAAGCACCATAGTCATTGACATTACAACACGCCAGCCTTACTTACTTTTAAAACAATATCCAGCGAAGATAATTCCAAGAAACCAGTCTTAGTTAATTCAGCTCCGTTGCATAGAACTTCCTGATTTTTACTTTCAATTAAAGAGTGCTAATGGAAAAAACTAAGGGCCCCACACAATGGAGATCATTAGTGGGCAAAGTTTTCTGAAACGAGACCAAATTTACTCTTGATTCTATTAAACGGGAACTTTGGTTGTAAATCACGAGTTTTTTGTAAGCTATGTCCAGGCTAATGTAGACTTGATGAATTGCGAGATCAGACCTTTTTGTTTTTGGAAAGTAATTTATCTTAAAACCGCTGATGCGGATGAAAGTGGTTGGTTGAATAGTTTTGAGTTTAGTATTGGACAGACTGGTGTGGCGGGTATGTGTGGCTTTCTGCGGAGTGATGCAGGTTCGATTTCGGTAGCAGTAATTATTTTTTGGCCCAGAATAAGACATAATAAAAAAGCTAATTTTGCTTCGGACTAGTTTGTTTGTAGGTCCATTTTCGTGGGAGTCAAATTTTTTTGGGATTCTGACTTAACTGAGATTTTGTTATATTTTAAGTACAATAATAGAGTAAATGTAATATTTTATTTGGTACGACATGATTGTAATTGATACAATTTCTAAAATGCCTATTATAGTTGATTGTGTAAGTGCATAAATATACATAAATAACGCAAGTCTATACGTATTCAGTGTATACGTAAAAGCTGTTTGCTGTATTTCTTCATGTTTGCTCAGTGCCTAATGTGTTCACGAGCGCCGGTGCCTTTGTGAATGTTTAGGCTTCCTAAAAGCACAATTTAAATTTTGGGACGTAATTTGAACTGCTGTCGGAGGTATTGTATCCTAAGTCCTTTTTTTATAATATATTTTCATTGAAATTACAATTTTACCTTGTGTATTACTTATAGTGGTATATTAATTACTGAGTCATAAGCTAAATGTGACCTATGATTGTGTGCCTCCGATGTACTGTCAGATAATTGGGTAAAACAAATCAATTTCTCTGAATCGACTTACTTACCGCCACTCTGTCAATCGAGTCATCTCCATTAAATCTGCCATTTTAAACATAAAAAAACATAACGTAACAGCACGCCTGTATTCCTCATAGGGTTAGGCAGAGGCGCACATACAGTACACCCACATTTCGCTAGTTATGTTTTTAGGTCCTAATGTAATAGGGGGCGAGCCTGTTGCGATCAACCGGGCACAAATCCAGACTTTGTGCTGCCACTGAGAATTACCTAATGGAAAAACCCAGTAACACTTTGCTCGACCCGGGATTCGAACCCAGAACCTCGTGCTCAGCAGTCGCGCTTAGCAACCACTAGACCAACGAAGCAGTCTGAGCATCTGCCATTTTTAGCTACTCTTATTCGTACAATTATGCTTACATTACTAAAAGCTATTTCAAAGAAAGACACTCGTAACCTAAGATGCATAATAAAGTGTAAGCGCTTCCAACTTCGGAATAATTATCCTAACCCTCCGATGCCAACGCGTATTCAATCTGACCGAGTTTGTAAAATATTTAAAACCAAATGTCAGAAAAAAAAATCGTTTCCCAAAGGTACATTACCTTTGGGAAACGATTTTTTTTTCTGACCACATTTTTGCACCAGTATGCGCGAAAACACAGTTGTACTCCTTATTCCTTTACTCTCATAAACCAATGGGACGGTAGACGGATATGACCGGAGAGAAATCAGGCGCAGGAACAACGGCATACCATGCTGTCTCAAGTGAAAAGATAAATAAATATTATGGAATAGCTCTAAGTATTTGAAATACTAGGAGACAGTTTTACACCCCATGTAGAACTGTAGACTGATATTACTGCACTAGCTGTGCTTGCCAAGTATGAAAGCTTTCGGATATTCTAAATGTAGGTATAAATAGGTAACGATTAGGATTTATCTTGTGCAGTCAGCTCTTCTATCAACCTGCTGACTTGCTTATAATTTGCTAGATAATATAAGTTTTTATTAATAAAACGACCCAATAAAAAAATTAACATTTTGTTAAACTAAAGGCATTTAAATGGGTTAATTTTAATTTTCCGTCATCCGTACTTAGGTAGGTACTAGCTGTCAGATATGTATGTATTTCTGAAACAATTCTCGTAGACAAATACAACAGTGTAGTTTATATTATTGTTACCTTTTTAGGTTCCACATCGCATGTTACACCTAAATAGAAATCAACTTCGTAACACCCGGTCTTTGATACCAGCTCGACTAACAGCGGGTTAACAAAGAGAGTTTCTTTTAAATGAATCGTTACGTCTAATTTCTTTCACCGATTCTTTAGCTTGGGGTTCCTCGTTAACTTCAGTATTTGCCCACCTTTACCTCAATTTGCTTTAACGATGTCCTTGTAAATCTAAGGAGACAAGTCTTTTTTGTCGTTGACTCTTGTACTGTTGAACAAAAATAATTTTGCATTCGGACAACGGAAATTGAAACGACTAAACAGCTTAATATGGTAACATTAGAGTTCACAATTGTTTGACGAAACTTTACAACGATTGCATTTTATTTCATCGCAGTAATGAGTCTAATGAAGGTTTTTCAAAAGGGTAAGGTTTACCAAGCGGCATTTAATTAAGACAGGACAAGTTCTGTTGGTAAATTTCCTTTAAATCTCCCTACTCAGTAATTTTTTGGGTGCGTGCTTATTAGAAGTAACTTAATTTTGGTGAATTAGGATGCGGATTTTCTAATTTAAAATAACGCCTAGATAGAAGCGAAGAAAACACATGTATATTATTGTAGTAGGCCCAAACAAGTAAGTAACATTAAGTCAACATGAATAACATTAATTTACCTACTCCAAACAACAGACAAGCACATTATTTGCCAATTCTAATAACAGGGTACAAAACTTCTCACTACCGTATTCAGTGACTATTTCATTATGCGAAACAATCAATATTTGCCTTCAGTCTGTGGGAAAGAGGAACTTCGTAGTATTTGAACGTTAACGACTATAAACACACTTGTAGCTACTGAACACGTTATTTCTGTCATTTGGCTTCGAAGGCAATGCAGATGCAGATGATGTTAAAAAAAGCGCTGA
Source organism: Abrostola triplasia (assembly GCA_946251915.1). Taxonomy (NCBI): domain Eukaryota; kingdom Metazoa; phylum Arthropoda; class Insecta; order Lepidoptera; family Noctuidae; genus Abrostola; species Abrostola triplasia. Next base: position 8,383,686 of record OX276432.1, on the reverse strand, counting down.
AAATTTTATCAGTGATAGTTATTATGTGGGTAGTCTCGCTTTTGACGATAGTGAAAGAGTATAAGAATAATAAAAACATGTTTTTTACTTCAAAAGATCAGTTGTACGCTCAAGCGTTGAGTAAATTCAGAAAGAGACACGATAATGGCACATCAGAGTTTAAAGGTATGTTGAATGTAGAAATGTATTCATTGTGTGTTACATAAATGTTTTAAAAACAAAAGTGAATTATAAACAAATACAAAAGAAGTTAAACAAACCATTTTGTCAATAGTGATTGGTGTTTTAATAAAATGTTTAAGATTTTAGAAGTTAACAATATTTCTGTGATCAAAGAATAGAAATTGGACCAAAACAACAAATAACAATTTACCGTCTACAGTACTAGACCCAAACCTAAGAGGCGAAACATACTAGGAAACTTAGTTGCAACAGATGTTCAGATTTGTTACTTTAGTGAACGTTAGTTGGACGGTTCAATAGAGTTTATCACTATTGCTTAAGTAGGTATAAATGAGAATGTTGCATGTTGTTAAAAAATCGACAAAATCAGTCATGAGTTTCGGACATTTCAACTTAAGACAGATACGTAGATATACCATGACGTAGAACGGTTACAGGAAATTATGATTCGTTGTTTTAACACAGTTTGACTTATTTTATTTTTATTTTCAGTTTGGCAACTGCTCCCTTTTGCAAATACTGGTTTATCAGAAAATGAGAAGGATAATATCATCAAGGGTTACGAATATCCACCAGGTAATTTAGTTATACCAAATCCGAATGAAAAAGTAGCTTTCAAAAATATTTTCTTCCATTAATGACCAGAATTCTTACAATTCAAAAATCAATTACATTTAGGTCTATTCATTCTTGGAATCTCAATACATACTTATTATTTAGTGCTCATTATAATTTCTATATCTTTGCATAAAATTGCGTTGTATGTGAAGCGTCCATGTTTGTTTTTTGGTTAGTAACTCGGAACAGTCACGATGCGCACTCAGGCTTGCAGTTCACTGACGGACGGCAAATGTAGCGTACATGCCATGTCACTGGACGTATTGGATTATTGTTGAGTTGTTTTTTGGATAGCCCGCAGGCTTGGACCGGACAGAATTTTTTGATGCTCGTTGAATTTATGTCGTGCTGATATTTTTGCCGACTGTGGTTGTTAGTGGGGAGAATTTTGAACAGAATATGCATTGCAAACTTAATTGTTATTATTATTTTGCAAATATAAATGTAAAGGAAGAATTGTTAATCCAAATTGAACAAAGAAGATTAAAAGTAGGACAATGACATGGACACTTTTGTAGCGACTTTTGTAATCTTAAGACTTAATTTGACCTGGTCGCTTTAATCAATTAATCTTGATTGCCTAATCTCTTATCTGCTATAATTATTACTCTTCTAGGTGCTGATGGTAGACCAGTTCGCCTTGAAGATAATTTGCGATTTTATATCAGACAAGAGATACATAAAGGTTGGAAAGACCATGCTTTTAATAAGTTCGTCAGCGATCTCATACCAGTAAATCGAACGCTACCGGATCCAAGAGATCCATGGTAAGTGCAATCATTTAAACCATTTTTTTTTGTTGTCATTATCATGGTCTATTTATTGGCCATCTTCTAAAAGACATCCGCTCACATAATCGTGAATACGTTTATCAAAACCATGGGAAATGCTAAGACATCAAATAACATTTTTAAATTCATACAAACTTTGTACCATGCACGAACCATAAATAGAAAAATATCTAATTAAATTGCTTGTTTTAGGTGTAAAAATCAAAACTATTCAAATAATTTACCAAAAGCGACCGTTATTATCTGCTTTTACGACGAAGCCTGGTCAACACTAATAAGGACAGTGACCTCAGTTATAAATAGAAGCCCTAAACATCTATTAGAACAAATCATACTAGTGGATGACTTTTCTACTATGAGTAAGTCTTGTCATATTATTCTGGTTTTAATCACGTGTGTATTCGTGGAAGCCGAACAGTTCAGCTTGAGACTCTGCAGCGTAACCGGTTCTTGAGTAAGGGTTCCGTTCGATAACTGGAATATATAGGAAATAATATGGATAACACTCACGAAAGTTATTATAGTTAAAAAATCTGTCAATCTACAATACTGAAATTCTAAAACTTACTTCAGAAGTGATTAGGCACATAAGAACCTTCTCTTATTTTAATTAGCATGTTATGCTCACTACTGCTTCCAAGTTTTTCTTTAGACGCTCTAACCCTTTTCCAGTGTAATGACCCACAGATGGGGCATAGCTATTGTTTTACTATTGTGTCTGCTTCACGCACAGTCAAAGTGTTCAATAGATTAATACTAAAGACGATATATATAGCAATATACAGGGTGTTTGGAAGGTCGATGCAAAGCCGTAAAGCGGAGCTAGTATAGACTATTTAGAACCATTTGAACCCAACTTGTCTTAGACGAAGTGCGACTGTTTTTTTTTATCAAGCTTTAATGATTTTTGATGACAAAACCCAAAATTTTGGAGTTAGTTGTAAGTTGTGGCCAGTTTGAAAAACAAATCATTTACTTTTTATTTTACTTTATTAAAGTAATGTGTAAACAGTCTAATGTAACATGATTCAGGCATCTGTGTCATGAGATAAGTTTTTTACAGATATTTGAAGTCAATGATTTATTTAAAGATTAAGGAAAGCTGTTATTTAACGGCATTAAAAAAAAATACGGATGGTGTTGTTTTCGTTCAAACATTTTCAAAAACATGCCTGGTTATTGTTCTTTCTTTTGAGGTATCAACTACGCGGATAGCTCACAAATTAATGAAATTGGGGCTTATTAACCAAATAGAGGGAGAAAATTATAATTTATTGGCAAAATAATTAAAACAACATTTTGTTTAAAATCATTTATTATTCGTGTTCAAAATGTTCGCCGCGGTTCCTAACACAAGCACGGGCCCGTCTTCTCACTTCTGTTGTTGGCAGAACACTGATTGGGCCCCATATCTTACCGGATAATTTGGATGGCAACAATTATTTGGAATTCCTACAAAATGATCTTCCAGAGCTTGTAGAAAACTCCGAAGCCCCGATATTTGCTACAGACCGAGAAATCATCTTTCAACAAGATGGATGTCCAGCGCATTGGACATTAAATGTAAGAGAGCACTTAAATAATTGCTTCCCTAACAGCTGGATAGGCAGAGATGGGCCTATACCTTGGCCCGCTCGGTCACCCGACCTGACTCCACTTGACTTTTTTGTGTGGGGTCGGGCCAAAGAATTAGACTATACGAATGTGGAAATAAACACAAAAGAAGAATTGATTTCTCAATCTCAATTTAGCGTTTGAAACGATGAAACTGGAGATTAAGTTAAAAACTACAACAGAAGTGAGAAGACGGGCCCGTGCTTGTGTTAGGAACCGCGGCGAACATTTTGAACACGAATAATAAATGATTTTAAACAAAATGTTGTTTTAATTATTTTGCCAATAAATTATAATTTTCTCCCTCTATTTGGTTAATAAGCCCCAATTTCATTAATTTGTGAGCTATCCGCGTAGTTGATACCTCAAAAGAAAGAACAATAACCAGGCATGTTTTTGAAAATGTTTGAACGAAAACAACACCATCCGTATTTTTTTTTAATGCCGTTAAATAACAGCTTTCCTTAATCTTTAAATAAATCATTGACTTCAAATATCTGTAAAAAACTTATCTCATGACACAGATGCCTGAATCATGTTACATTAGACTGTTTACACATTACTTTAATAAAGTAAAATAAAAAGTAAATGATTTGTCTTTCAAACTGGCCACAACTTACAACTAACTCCAAAATTAACAGTCGCACTTCGTCTAAGACAAGTTGGGTTCAAATGGTTCTAAATAGTCTATACTAGCTCCGCTTTACGGCTTTGCATCGACCTTCCAAACACCCTGTATACTTAAGACTAAAAAAGTAAGAAATAATGGAATGAGAATAACACCTTATTTGTGGTTACAGATCATTTGAAGAAACAATTAAGTGACTACGTGCGTGTAACACCAAAGGTCACGCTGATCCGAGCGACTCGTCGTGAGGGAATTATAAGAGCGAGGCTCCTGCCACTAAAATACGTTAAAACACCTGTTATCGTATATCTTGATAGTCATTGTGAATGTTCAATAGGTACAAAAATAAAACTCTACAATCTTCTCAATTACATTGTTGAAAGCGACTTTAATGATGTTATTAAAGTTAAAGAAAGAGTTATAATTCAAAATACAAAATTTGCTCTTACAAATTTGGTTATTCTAAATGAATAAATTGATCATTTTATTTTTACTAGATACTTGCCCAATTTCCTCAGAATTCATAATACATATTTCAGTTTGATTATGACGATTATGTTTATAAACAAACATCATCTCACCACCTGACGATGTTTAAAATTTCTTGTAATCTAGCATATAATATGAATAATATTCAAAATAATGATTTATTTTTTATTAAAGGATGGCTAGAACCATTACTACAGTGCATCGAAGAAAATCCCACTCGAGTAGTCAGTCCTGTACTCGACCATATTCATGAAACAAGTTTCGAATACATTGCTCATGACGTTGAAGATCTACGAATTGGTGGATTCAATTGGGACCTGAGGTTTAATTGGATCGCAATACCACAAAATATCGACAGTAAACGAAAACACAAAGCTGCTCCTATTGCTACACCAACCATTTCTGGAGGACTTTTTGCTATAAACAAGGATTTTTTCGAAAAACTTGGTTACTATGACGATGGATTTGAAATATGGGGAGCAGAGAATTTGGAGTTATCGTTCAAAACCTGGATGTGTGGTGGTTCATTGGAAATCGTACCTTGCTCTCATGTAGGACATCTTTTTAGAAAGAGAATACCGTATGAACAGACAAAGAAGTCGTTGAAGAAAAATTACGTTAGGCTAGCAGAGGTAAATATAATGGGTCCACCCTTTATAGCAGAACTTTTTACGTCATAATTTTATTTCGCATAGCCACGGATAGCATAAACCTCTTTTCGCAGAAAATCGTTTGGCATACACTCATTTACCATACACCGAAACCCATAATTTTGTAAGTCAGAATCATCTTTAGGTATAAATTTCATATCCATAATAATCAATAAGTATAACCATCATATCGTAGAAAGTTCACAACCAGAATCATTTTTTGGCATATATTTTATATCCATAATAATCAAAAGTAGAACCATCATATCGCAGAAAATTCACAGCCAGAATCATCTTTTGGCATGCATTTCATATCCATAATAAATTTAAAGAACACTATTTTTATTCGCAACATTACGATGGAAATGTTAATTGCTATATATAAGCATGCAGCATACAAGCATACAACATGCGGCAAGCATGCAACATGCAGCAGACATGGCTTCTGTCACGGCTCCGGCGCTGCGGGGCTCCGGCGGTCCCACGCGAGCTATTCGTCGCAGATGGTTTTACGCCCACCACCGCAGCTTCGGCTTGCTGGCCGGCTTCGCCGGCCAGCCTCAGCCGCGGCGGTGTGCGTTAAAACCACCTGCTCCTCAGCTCGCGGGCCGCCTCGCCCCTCCGCGCCTTCGCGGGTTTAGATTACACTCTAGGGGTAGGGCAGACAAGACTACGTGAAGTCGGCTTTGCAGCGATTCATTTCTGTCACTAACTTTTGTAGCACACCATAGTGATTTTTTAAAACCATATTTTTTTTTCAATATGGCTAATAAAATTATTTCTATTGAAATTCTGTGATCTTCGTAGTATTATGCCAAATAATCGGCGCTCTAAATAAACGTTATGCTAAACGAAATTATACAAAATTGTAACTCTGACAAAGGTAATTATGCCCAATACAATTCTGCGATCTTAAAAGTATCCCATTTTAAATTCGGACATAAAAACATTAGGCCAAAAAACAATTATATTAAATATTTTTTCTACCTTAATAATGTTCGTTTAAAAAAGTTTATGTCAAGTGAGTTATGCCAAATAGGTTTCGGAGCAACAAGTTTCTGCCAGATAGAGGGCACCCAAATATAATATTTTCTAGCAAAAGATCAAGCGCCGAAATGAACCATGAAAGAATTGGCTGAGTTGGCTAAAGTTGAACACGGATGAAAATACAATTTTATTAATTTGTTTTTACTTTATTATTATTTTCTTTTTGCTTTTCTGTGCCTAATGTGTCTAGACAAAAATAAATCTTCCTTTCGGAATTTAGTACTAAGCGAAGCATGCATGCGACTCATGCCGGTACCGGAAACCGGTAACGGCATGAGTATACCGTGGCCGACATCGACAATTCCTGTGTTTAATATAAGCTGGGTCATTGTCATCGGTTATGTCTAGGCTTTATCGGGTCGACTTGCAGTTTGAACGGCTGCAGCATAAATACCAGTTTCCTAGAGTATTATTATATTCGCGTAATTTTTCAGGTGTGGCTTGATGAATACGCAAAATATTACTATGAAAGAACGGGAAACGATAAAGGAGAATACGGTAACTTGACTTCAAGGATCGAGCTGCGCAAGAAGTTAAATTGTAAATCGTTTAAATGGTACATTGAGAATATATACCCACAAATAGAAATGCCCGATAAATACGTTGGTAGCGGTCAAGTGAGTTAAAAAAAAATAATAATTCATATAATTATTTTTTACCAAATTATTTACTTAAGTACTTATACTAGTTGTTTTTATGTAACAAGGACAGTGTCAGTCCTTGTTACATAAAAACAACTATGAGATTACAAAAAAACTCAAAAAACCTTTTTTTTCTACTGAAAATATTTATACTTAACAGCATTTTTTAAAATCATTTTACTCCTATATTCGCAAATGTTTTTTTACCCAAATACTTATTTTTTTTTTTCAGATCTATAGTGCAGGAAACTCCGGGCTGTGTTTAGACGCGTGTGTGTCTCTGGATAACTATAATGAGGCTGTCAAAATTTTGCCTTGTCATTTTGAAGGTGGTAATCAGGTAAATATTAATTAATTTATTTTTTGTACCTGTGACTTAGGTTTTTTAATTTTAGGTACATATATCAATGGTTTGATGAGAAAGCTTTTTTAGACATTGAAAAATATATTCTTGTATCTCATAATATATCTACAAAATACTTTTTGAAAAAAAATATGGATGTTAACTATTACGTAACGTTATTAAGGCCTCATTGTTCCCATTTACAAGAAAACTTGCATGCAACGTCAACACGTTCGATAGTGACTTGCAAGTGTCAACTACATAGTAAGTGCAATCGGAACAGTTTGTCAAGAGTTTCCTGCAAGCGGTAATTATTTGCACTTGCAAATTATTGCAATTTGCAACGTGGCCGTAGGCGGGTTACTGCCGATCAATATTAAATTAAGGAGATTGGTTTCTTAATATTTTTATTTGTTTATTTTCTTATTTTTTGTTTACAAAGCGTGGACGAGTTACTGGTGGTCAATATTAACTTAGGAAGATTGGTTTTGTTATTTTTTTTATTTTATTGTTCAGAAAATAACGCTTTTACAGGCTAGCTTGGAGATAATTTTGCCAAAGTATCTAGATTTTGGAGCGACTCAACATCGTAAAAATATATTATGACTTGACTGTAAAAGATTGGTTGTCATAGCCATTTTACGTTAGATTTCGCTAAAAATAAGTCAAACAAGATATTTTTCGCAAAAAAAAAAAATACAATTACGCCACTGACAAACAGAAGTGGCGATTGATTGATTAATTGAGACTAATTATTATCCTTTCAGTTTTGGACATACACTAGTACCGGAGAAATTCAACGCGACCATTTGTGTCTAGACTTTTTATACAATACAATAACATTATTCTTCTGTCGCAATGCTGCCACACAAATTTGGTTGTACAACGTTAAGGTACTATTTAATGTTATAGTCTAAGAGTTGAAGTACCGATTGAATTCACTATCCAGCATAGCTGTAGATAACTTCAGTACTATAAATATTGAAAAACCATGAGCATCAAACCTTCGAATTTCGTGCAAGAAATAATAAACTTCACTCTCACAGTTTTATTATAATTGTTCAGCGCAGATTTATTGAATGGTGAACTCTGTAAAACATTGAACTGAACAAATTGAGTCTTTATATTAATATGGATGAAAAGATTTATGGATCTGAAAAGTAACTTAAGAAGCTACCTGTAAGAGGCCTTACCGGTATTTTTGTCGTAATTGAAAGCATTAAAATAGATTGTTATTATAACAATAACAAAAAAAGTACCTATTCTTAGTATATCTTTATTTATCTCTAGCTGCGCCCCACGGTGTTACCCGCTACATCTTTTCGGAATAAATAGTAGCCTTTTTGTTAATCCAGGGTGTCAGCTACATCCATACAAAATTTTATCAAAATTAATACAGCCATCCGAGCCTGAAAAAGTAACGAACATACAAACACACAAACGTTCGCCTTTATAATATTAGTGTGATAATGTGATGTGATTAATTTATTGCAGTTTAGGAGTTTGAGAGAGGTTATTTTTTTTTTATTTATTCTTATTTCAGACACAAATCATCCGACACATGGCCACAGAACAGTGTCTTAATATAGGACAATTTCCAGAAGGTTTAAGGTTGGTGCTAACTAAATGCATGCCTTCCATAACACAGAGATGGATCATAGAAAACTTCAAGTTTGAAAGATTAGCGCCGCAAATGCAAATTGGCATAGCTGATTGGGAAAAAAATACTAATATGTAATCAGCATTAAAAAGTAGTAATTTATTTTCATATTTTTATATGTCATGATACAATTATTAATAATTTTAAATAAAATGTTACATACACAATTTTTTTATTTGAAACTGTCATGGTTCAACTTCATTAGCCCTGGTGAATATTATAAAAATAAAATGTTGACAATCCCTGTCGCCTATAAAAATGCAGGGACAAAAAACATTTTCTTCTCAATGTATTACACCTATAGGTATTTGACATGAGTCAGATATAAAAAAATGCAATATTTTATATTTTTAATATTGCATTTTTTTATATGTTATATATGTCATTATAATGTTATAACGTTAACGGGCTTAATGCACTTCTTGTATATTATATTATAGGCATGCCTGTTATAATATTATTATAGAATGTGCACAAAACGTTTCCGAAAATGTTAATTGCTAAAAATACATAACCCAAGAGACTAACAGCAACGTTAAACGCAAAATAATCCTCAAGCTACTTAATACAACACATCGTTTAGAACGAAAGTGGTATTCTTACCACAAGGCTCATTTAGTACCTGAAAGAATTTTATTACAGTCCTTGTGCGATGCGAGTAACCTCAACCACAAAATGAGGACCCACGTTTGAGTACAGAGGCATTATTGTGGTCTGAAGGAAAAAGCACAGTTACGGTAACACAAAGGAGAATTTGCTTTGTTCCAAATTTGAATGTTAACATTTACTTTTTTAGTAAAATAAAAATGTGCATTTGTTTAAAAGGGTCTTATTTAGATACGGTACTATTTTGGAACGTTTTTGCTTAAATATTTTTACATTTTTGTAAGATAAAAATTAAAGGCATTTACGGGTTATGACTTCTAAATATGCGAATATTAGACATTGAAATAAAACTAGGTTTACCAAAAAATCTATTAAAAAACCGCGATAAAATCCGTAAACCTAGTTTTATTTCAACATTTAGGTACGGGTTTTATAAATCATGTTAGTTAATATTTCTTCTTATTTTTTTCTAGGTTTCCTGTTAAATTTCGTCCGTCAAAGTATCTATTATTAGCTATATGCTGGTATTTTCAAACTAAGAACTTTCTGGTAAAATATAATAATGATTCTATCTTTAAAAAAAGAAGTGTCTTTTTAAACATAGACAATTATTACAGTATGTTCTTCATTACACTTTTTATGTAATATTTTAATAGAAACTACCACCACCACTTAAAATGTTTCTATAAATAAATATACCTGCACAAATATCTAATAAATAAACAAAGAACTAAAGCATCTTAAAATACAGGATGAAAATTTTCCTTGCAAGAATTTATCAAGACTTTAAATTGAATAAGGTGTACTAAGCGAACGCATTAATTAAAACTTATTATCTTTTAACAAACGCTAATTAATTTTGCTCAGTGTCGTAATGGCTGTTTGTTTTAATGATAAATATGGCTATTATCTGTATACCTGTCGCTTTTAAGGACCATACAAAAACCTTACTTGCTAGCTATTTTAATACTCCGGAGTTGGTCTTTTTAGAGGTCCCGGGACTTCCCTTGTTTGTGCAGATGGTGACCACCGGGGTGGTTTTAGTGGTAGAAATCCCACACTCCCCAGTCTCAACCCCATAGGGGCCGGGTGCCTTTTGAAGGTTTTCCTCCGAAAAAAAAAAAGCTTTTTTAATACATTTTTATTTTTTATTCAATAGGTAGGTAAGTAGGTATATTGGGTTACATTAAAATAAATTCAAGGCTTAGAAAAGTGAAAATATGACAAAATGCAATTCTTTGAGCTGATGTCAAAGCTTATTAAAGTGGTATTAAGGTTTTTTATTCATTTATTTAAGTAACTTAAAATCAACAAACGAATGTCAATTACTGTCTTCGTTCACTTAAATTCCAGACGTTATAAATATAAAAAAAAACATTATTCAATTTTTTGCGTAAATAAATTAAGTATAATTTAAGAAAAACCAGTGTTGTCACCTTTTCGGAAGCTTTAGTATGAGGTTACATTAAAACCCCTCGCAGTATATAATTTTTGTAACCCTTTACTTATTGTAACCCCCGGTTGTAACACAAAAACCCTGAACCGTACATACGGCAACACAAAGTTGATAATTTATAATGACCTTTTTTGTAAATGTAAAAGTGTTATCTATGGATTAAGTTAATTGCAGCTATAAAATAAAATTTTGTGGTGAAACAACATTTTCGGGGGAGGTTTTTTGTTTAAACCTTAGTGAGGATTAAGTCGGATTTTAGTTGTTGTTCTGGCCCCCAAAATAAATTACATGGTCCGGTGTTCTCGGCATTTATTTTGAAGAGAACGTGCGGTTTGTTTTTAACTGAGAGTTGGACGAGTTATGGTTTTTATTTTACTGCCAGTTTTAATTAGACACATATTTATAGCTGTTGGTAGTTTTAGAGACGTCCAAGAAGCCGGAAAGTCGCTTTTTTAATTGGTGGGCTGACTGACATTTACTAATTACAAATAAAAAATATAAAAGCGATTTTTAAATACATTTTAACGAAAATCACATTATTAAAGAAACTTCTATACAAGAGACATTACTCAATGATGCCGGCTCTGTTTTGTCATTTTTATAACACTGGTTGTAGATACGCACAATTTAAACACTACCTGGGATACCTGCCAGTGTTCTGGGCACGTTACCGGTTGACATCGATGGGGATGAATTCTTTGATGCGTTTTAACTTTTTTTATTTTGTATTAGAATTAACCTGAGATAATATATTTTTTTTAAATAAAACGAAAAAGAATAAAATCAAAACTATTACTTCTGGTATTATTAATAACTATTCTATAACTATAAAGTTGGTCAAATGTACTTATAATTACATTATATTAAAACATAATTTGCTGGAATATAGCGCATAACTTTTTGCACCACCAAGTTTAATCTACGCAAGAATAGTTTCAATTTGCTGACTCCAAAATCTCCGTAAATAATGGCTATTATACTAAATTAGGGGTATGCAGAAACAGATACCAACTCATGTGGTCAGGGAGGAAGGATTAATTCTCTAAGCAGGGCTTGTGGGACATACTTTACAATACTTAAAAGGCAGTATATAGGATTATGGAACGCTGAAATAGTTTGTGAGAGCTTTAAATGTTTGCCTAATTTTGTACCATGCGGGATTAATTGCATTGCATTTGGTGTAGTCAATTTATTAGATACGTAAAACGGGGTGAACCGAAAGTCAATGGCGAAGAGACAAAAATTTGGAACATGAGTATGGATCATAACCAATAAGGACTCTATACTTTAATTTGTATTACAGACAAAAATCATCACCATTTTTGACAACTAACTGAAAACATTGAATGTCAAGATCAGTTGAAAGTTTTGTCTCTATTCATCCTTCAGTTTCGATACACCCCGTTTTACCGATACCGAGATATTGTTTTATGTTGATACGTGTATTCGTATATCGATAAAAGCCTAGCGACTTTTAGACCGGCTTTCTAAAAATATGGTTTGGAAATAAAATTATTTTAACTAAATCTGGCTTTGAATGATAGTCTGATATTGCCAACCTAACAATATTTGTTACTTTGGTACGTAACAGCCGGTTCTATGTAATAAAAAATGTCCTTTCGTCACTCAATTTAAAAATCACTCTATCTAACCGCACAAACGGGAACATCGAAAACCAAATGCAATTGTTTCGTGTTTTGGTTACTAGATGGCGTTTGTAAAAATAACATCAATTCCTGAAAGGCGGTGTTAAGATTTTCCGCTCATAGTATATAATATACCTCCGACGACAATATGTTTCTAATGGTCGATCACATGTTTTAAGGTATGATCACAATAAACGGTCTTGGGAATCAAAATCGCAATTTTATTCGAACAAACCTCAGTCCTCATAATCCTCAAGCAAGAGGATTATTCAATCACCTCAAAGGGAACCTTCGCGACTTCCTCTAATCCCATTACTCTTAAACCTAATACAAGTCTGCATTTAAATTTAATTTAACAAATGGGTTTTTTTAATGCAACTGCAGCCACTGAGTTTCCTGATGTTTTCCATTTAGAGTAAACGATAGGTCCTGACTCGCCGATAACCGCAAAGTGAATGAGTGTTTACGGCACAGTGTACTTACCTACTTACACTGTGTGAGTTTGTTTTGTAGTGTTCTGTGAAAGGTAATCACATCAGGTGCGCTCGTTGAAATACGTTAAACGATACGTAAGTTAAACATTTTTTACCATACGTACGGTTTTCCAGCCTACCTAGGAAAGTGGGTTCTATGCCTAATTTCTTTCCAGTTGGTTGTTGGCTTATTACCCCATTGAGATATGAATTTGAGGCATAAGAAAGTGAACTTATTTTCGCACATGGATCAAAAAAAAATAACCTGCAGGGGCCAATCTCAACTAGGACTCACTATCGGAAGACGTCTACTGTTGACAAAAGCCTCCACCTTAGAATGCCACAATTAACAGCCAAGTTGCCATTTTCATCCACCGCTTGCCCGCAACTCTTACGATATCGTCGGTCCACCTGGTGGGAGGCCTGCCAACACTGCGTCTTCTGAGTCGTGGTCTCTCCCAGACCACAAAATTCGGTCAGAAGTGTTATTACTATTTTTAACCGCCAGCCCGCAGTGAGCTAGCGTGGTGATCAATACTCAATGCTCTATACGAGTAGAGGTTTTTGCCCTGCAGTAGGACAGTTATAGGCTGTTGTTATACTATTTATAACAAATCAATAGTATTTAATGTTTTAAATATTCATGTTTAAGAAATAGCGTACATTAATAATTACTGTTATTTATTTATTTATTTAACAATAAGCACACCAACTGCATAATCACACAAAGCCTTATATACTATTATAATAATTAACAATGGATATCATAAAAGTAATTACACAAATCACAGGTCTGCATGGCATCAAAATAATTTCCCTTTTATGGAGACTGCATATACCGTGCGAATGTAATATTAACAATATTTTACTGACAAAATGACAAAGTAACGGCTAATTGTAACAAGTATATTATTTTAAGTTACTTAATTTTTACAATAAAAAGAAAAATAAGTGGCGTTAAGTACATTATTGAGATTAAAATTCCTCTAAAACTGAACTATTCAAGTTATCTATCAAGAAGTGCCTGTATGATGCAAATGACATGGAAAAAAGGTCAATGAAATTGTTTGACGTAATGGATACCTCGTTATATAGCCTTACCATACGTGTTAGGGGACTATTGAATGTGGTATTAAGAGTAGAAGTAGTTATGTAGACTACTCTGGCTATTAATAGCAATAAACAATTCTATTTCAGTCCTGAGGTAGTCTGTCGAGGAGCCTTGATTTAGTTTCTGAATATAGTTGTAACTGCTTTCGTGAACAATCGATATACTGTAAAGATGAAAATTTAAGCACCGACCTACCAATTTAAAGCGAGAATAATACTCATTCCAAATTTATCGTGCCATAAATGCGCTTTTAAAATTTTATAAAGAAATGTGTAGCCTAATTATTCTGCATTTTTTACAGTATAATAATGGCAATCTATTTATCCATTCAAATGAATGCTTTACATACAAAAAACATCAAATCTGGATAAAAAAGAATGGTAGCCAATTATTGCCACATATTTTTTATTGCAACATATTTTTTATTGCAACATATTTTTTATTGCAACATATTTTTTATTGCAATATTTGTATTTCTAAGATACATTTAAAAAATCCATCAACGCGTCGTTCTGACTTTAAGTAACAAACTTCAAGCCAAAGTTAGTTCGAAGAGCGTTTACTAATATCGATCTCCTGCTAAACCAATTTTAGTTTCGGCAATTAGTCTTCCTAATTTAAATTGAACAGCATCTAAGTTATGCTCTTAAATGGCTTATGTACTTAGTCTGCTTTCACCGTGAACTTGCGTACATAATGTACAGTTGCGTACAAAATATCTTACAGATAGAGTACAATCACAAGCAAATTTTACGTAATACGTTTTTGGTCAGAATCTATTGGTTGTTATGTTATTGTAGATAGATAAAAACAAACTGATCCCTTCTCATATAAGGATAATTAAAACACAGATATAAAAACAATTGCTTCTAATTTATAAGCTTCCCCATCGTTGTCTTTGCACTATGAAAGCCGAGTTGTGATCACAAAATACAATTATATAGGTTGCGCACAGTAATCTGCATCACCCTCACAAACCAATTCTTTAAAGTGATACTGAATTCGCAACTTTATAGTTATAAAAGAGAATATCGCCAGCACCTGATCGCTTGATAGCTTACAAAAGTAATTTAATTAAACCGAAAACTTTTCAGCTCACATTGAATATAAAATATATAATATGTCCAGCCATACATTTGCTTCAAGTTGATTTGCATAATGGCCGCATAGAAAGATATATGGCGTATTCTGGGGCTCTGCAACATATTGAAGGGAGGGATGAAGAAAAATTGCTCCAGCATCGCGCCCTGAAACTGGGACCTTTAATTTGCATGGAGAAGATAGCTCTTATTACATTGTAATAAAGTAGGAATTTGTATGTGCTTATAGCTTAAATGAAGAGCAGAATGAGGGTTAACAAATATGTAACGGGCGTCCAGAATTTATGATCGGACAATTTTCGCGTCTATTACTTACTGCACCTGGATTTGTGTCGAAACTAAAGTCGGGAAGGTTTATTTATTTAAATTTACATAATTTAAATGAGAAATAAGGAGACTTAAGTATACTGGAAATGAAAATGGTCGGAAGGTTTACTAAGGTTTAGTCAAGCGACGTGCTTTAGAACATATTAAAATATCTGTGTCCAATTACAGTGAGGAGGTATAGAACTGATTATAGGAACTTTTATAGTACTTATTGATATTTTTTACGTCGCTCCACACTAAGAATTTCTCCTGTTTCGTGGGTGCGTTCCACAAACATGAAATATCATACACACAAACCAGACTCGGGACAATTATCTGCAGTTTGCACAAAATTTTGGCCCGTGCGGAAGTCGAACCTGTTACCCTTAGCGCAGCAATCCCATCGCTTAGCCGCTACGCCAATTAGGTCGTGAAATCAATAGTTTGAATTATCGCTACAAGATTACAAAGTAGGTAAGAATTCAATCAGCTTGATTCTGTTTCAAGACCAAGCTATGTTTAAGGCTATTAGGCACTTTTAAATTTATAAAGTCAAACTTCAAGTAGTTCTTACTGTTTATGGTTTTGACTACAAATCCATCACCAGACACGTATCTATCTCCAATAAATACGCAACGTATAGTTTCAGTATTCCTAACAGCGGCTCACCCAAAAACTTACTCGTAGACTAGCGAATATCTATGAATATTCATCTTCAACATATTTCCCTGCACTTAGTCTAAGCAGAAGATTCAGGTGTGAACATAAATCCACATGCTTCAAACTTAAAGGTTTATGTGGTGCTAGTTTGTTCGGGAGAATCCTAGATCATGTTTAAAAGAACTTGTAAAAATGACCTTTGAGGTTTTCCATTCAAAAAGGTTTCTCATTCCTATAAGCAGTGTAAGCTATAAAAGTATAACATAGCTTATGAAAGGTAAAATACAGAATACCAGACAAATCTGCAAAGGTTTACCTTTTAAATAGAAGTCATAGCGTTTGCACTAGTAATTATTTACTCATTAAGCTTGAAGCACTGATAGCCGAGTGGTATGACCGTTGGATTGTCAAAGGTCGCAAGTTAAAAACCCTGCACGCACCAATGTCTTTAATATATAATAAATTAGCTATCATTTGCTAAAAACGATTAGGGAAAACATCGTACGGAAAGCGGCACACAAGAGATATTTTTCAACGGTGTGTAAAGCCATGTCAGAGGCCTACAGGCGGTATGAACTCTGACACCAGGTTGTTCATCATCCACCTGTACGATAAGAAGAGACTCACTTAACAAAACCAAAATAGAATATCAGATTATCCAAAACACGTAGTAATGCTTATAAAACCTAATACGTAGTCCCATCGTATAGTTTTAATAAACTATAATAACTCATCCGTAAACTAGTGAACATTTTTATACTTTTTAATTCACTATAAAAGGCATGAAACTAGCTACGTTAACTGCCAAGCCGTAAAGATAGAACATAAAAACGATATAACTGCTGTCGACCCCAAAGGGGAAGTGTCAGCGCAATAATATGAAAGATATCTCTATATAATGGGCCGCATCTTTACGCGTTCATAAAAATAATTTTTCGGGAATATTTTATTTGTATTTTTTCCTCTTACGATGCTCGTATTCTCCAACTACGAAAGTGTCTACAAAGTGATTCGTACTTCCCTCGTAATGACTTCAATATAATATATCATATTTCGTTCTGTTAGTTTGCCTCGTTGGTCTAGTGGTTGCTAAGCGCGACTGCTGAGCACGAGCTCCTGGGTTCGAAATTCCCGGGTCGGGCAAAGTGTTACTGGGTTTTTCCATTAGGTAATTCTCAGTAGCAGCACGCAGTCTGGATTTCTGCCCGGTTGATGGCAAAAGGCTCGCCCCCTTTTACATAGTACTATATGTGCACCCCTGCCTACCCCTTCGGGGAATACCGGCGTGATGTTATATTTATGTCGTTCTGTTAGTAGTTTGGGATATTTATTGTAATCATGATTGCGTCTAAACTTATCTAGAGATGGCATATCAAATATCTTCTACTACTGCCTATAAGAGAGAAATACGAAAATTATATTCTTCTTATATTATATGCACATCAGGTTACAGTTACCCTTGAGGCTGCTGCAGAGTTTTCCTAAGTCTTTAATAGTAATATTCACCTAGAGGTAGCTTTGCTATTACTATAGGAATAAATATTATTCTGGGTATAATTATATTGATTAGTTGACGTGGAGCCTGGCATGAAAGAGGAGGGTTAAGTCAGATTGCGCATGATGGTAATTCGTTGGTAAGCGTATCACTTGAAATTTAATCGTCTTCCTTATAATAATAATTGGATACAAGCCCCCTTAGCAGCCTAGTTCCAGCCTACTTAAAATAAACAGTGTAAGTAGCTATTGTTAAGTTTCAGCACTTCTGTAAGCTCATCAAGAGTCTTTAAGCTTATTAAGGGCTCCAAAACAAGTGTTTCTGGAAACATAAAACATCAATACTTATCAAGGGAATTTCCCTAACATTTATTATATTATTTTATCATACAAAAGTACAGTAAAATATAATAAAAAGAAGGTGCTTCCGCAATTTCACTCAAACCCAGATAACCATCGGCACGTTATGAAAAGGATCCTTAAAAAGAATTATTAAATTGCGTTAACATCATCCCTACAAATGGTGAACGTATAATTTCTTTTTTATTTTCCGTCAAACCTTTTCTATCTGGAAATTTTATATGAAATTATTTTTTATGAAAATGCTTTTTATATGAAACTGAACCAGCAGTTTTCAATGCGCGTTTAATTAACGTAGCGAAGTGCATTGAAAAGTAGGCGTTTTCCCATTATGAACAACTTCAAACTGTTTGATATTTAAGTTAAAACACTGCGTTTTCTTACCTTTCTTCTCCGGATCCAAGATTCGGTCCATCATTCTAAATTCACTTCGTATTAAAGTAAATAAGTTGTAATATATTGTGAACCGTTTCATAGGGCTGATAAATATTCGTTAGTGTAAGAAAAGCTTATGAATCATATTTTTTATTACTTTTCTATCAGTTTTGCGTACTTCGGAAGACACGTTAAGCCGGTGGTCCTTCGCCTGATATCTCTCCGGTCGTATCGGTCTACCGTCCTATCGGTCTATGAGACTAAGAGAATAGAGAGCACCTGTGTTTGCGCGCATACTTGTGCACTATAATATCTCTGTAGTTGGCTAGTCACATCTGAGACAGGTCGCCATGACCTACTTGTGTAATAGAATAACTCCTGAGGAGTTGGCTGGTCTCATCTGAGACAAGTCGCCATGACCGAAATTCGGTTAGGAGAACATTATTAGTTTTCTATCCTAATTTTTCCACAGTACTACAAATAATCAAGGTACACCAACACTCACACATATAAAATCTTTTTTACAGTAAGCTAAAACAGATATCACCTATCCAATACCAACCAAAGAAGCTCCACGAACATTGAGAGCACTATAAGACATCCAGTGTATTAACTTGAAACCGAAGTGAAATTGAGTTAGAAATAAAGTTAGGCTTCATCAAAGTTGGATCATTCAATACAAACTGAGGTGAGAACGGAGAGAGACTTTGATAGCGGTGTAGCTACCATGTTTTATAACGATCCGATTTTTATAAAACATTTAAATAAATTTTGTTGTCATATAAACCATGATCTACCATTAGAACTATTTTACAACTATTTACAACTTAAATCTAATACAAAATAAAAACAATAATATATACAAAAATAAAAAGTTAAAAAGCATAAAAAAATTAATAGTTATGGTAGTAAAAAAAAAAATATAATAAATCGTTTATTTCTCACCACAAAAAAATAACATGAATAGAAAAAGTTCACTAAGCAGATACAGTTTTAGACGTAGACCGATCATAAGTTAATAATTATACATTATGAAATGTAATATATATCACCATAAGTTAGATCGATCGATTAAATATATTTTGAAAAAAAAAACGATTTGTACTAATTATGTTATAACCCCATTTGTATAATTAAATGAAAAGATACATCGGCCAGTACCTAATAGGTATATTGCTGATCATTTAGTTTGCTTCTCATAGAAGAGCATCTATAAATTTAAATTTTATTAGAGGCTATATAAGTTTTGATAATATAATTTAGCACAGTTTTGAAGAAAGTTATTTAAACCACAAACGATTCTTAAACACAGAGTAATTCAGTCTCAGAATGATATCCTGTAGTCTTTAACGAACTAGTCATACCAATAAAAGTCCAGATGTTCACTGTAGTTGGAAGGCAAACAAAAACAAACGCCAATCGAATCATTGCTATACCAACATCAATATGGTTGAGAGCACAGGCAGCGAAACGCATGGAATTCTAATGCTATGCAATTTAGGTGCGTACAGAAAACGAAAAAGTTGGCTTTGCCTCCTGAAATATTCAATCAAACTTTGGTCTTACCTGAGGAAAGTTCTTACTCCTTGATACATAAGGTACCTGGAGCTTTGTGTTCCTGTGTGCTCGTGGATATGGCAACTATGGTTTCATAACCACTACTGAATTTATCGTTGGATTTTAGTGTACGTTACGAAGCCGCTGTTTTCATCATCATCATCAGTCCGTTGCAGTCCACTTTATACTGTTTTCGAAAGGATTTATTTCTGGATTATTTTATAAAATATTGAATGCCTTTTTTGGTGGCTAACTAAGTTAATGTTAAATTCCTTAAATTGAAAACGTAAGTTTTAACTAAAGGTTTCTTCTATTATTTTGAAATCAATCCACCTATGCTATTCTGAAACACTAACATAATCTTGGAAGTTATCTGTTATTATCTCACACGTCACTTTGCTACGCGCTAATGTCAAATCTCGCCGCGGATTTAAAAGTGAGTTCGTAAGTCTTTAGAATAGCATGGCTGTTTAAAATAAAGGTAAATCTGTGTTTTTAATTAAATTAAAAGTCACATTAGGAAACTAAACACATGGACAAGTTTAAACATGCAATGTTTCTCAGCAAGCTGATCGCTAGCTAGCTGGTACAAAGCAACACCATATTGTTCTGTTACTCAAAGAGGTAGGTATACTTAAGTAAAGGAGTTGGTATTTAATGTGTAATTAATGAGTTAATTTGTGGTAGGAATTTCGTTTACCTAGGAATAGTTTTATATACCTAAAGCTATAATCCAGTATCGATTAACTTAGAATATCAATAATAGTTACATTTAAGCCGTCTCCAATCATTCTCTTTCTTAGCTTCGCGACCAAGTTTTGACATGATACGCACGCAAGTTACGACCTCCCGAGCAAGATTGGAGTTTGATAAAAGAAAATTTGACGACTTATTTCGATGATAACAGGATTACGTTGGCTCAGGAAAATATTTAGGGCTTTTTACAAGATGTAGGAGTGTTGATGAAAAAGGAAATAGAAACATGTATCACTTTTGAACATGGAAAATGTTAGGACTGTTTGAGAAATGAAAAGACTTTTATTGGTTTGATGAAAAAGTAAGTAAGTATATAACATATAAGTTTTTAATCTCACGGTTGTAGTACAACGAGTCACTAGTTCGCTTTTTATGTACCTACAAAATTAATAGATATTATTAAGATAAATAAAGACTGCAACCAAAATTCCAATTTTGAAAACAATTTGTTTGCTTCCTTTTGCAAAATAATTCGCTTTGCCACTTTAATGAGGGACAGTTGTGATAATATCTACCTGCTCAATTCCCAAAAACTAATACAGATTTCAAAAAGTCAAGGACATTAACCCAATTTGTCTATTGGACCAGTAAGACACAATTAAGTTAGAGGTTCGTTGAGACTTAGTGGATTTTAAAAGTTTTTTTTAATACCCTGTGTTGTATCCACAGCTAGGCAAAGGCCTTCCTATTATTCTTCCACAAAACCCGCAAGGATGTCCAAAGATATATGTATATAAAATATAAACTTGTAATGTAAAAATATGGTTAACGGCTAGACGAGCAATTTCTTATTTGAAATAGGTAAAGAACTCGTTACCAAGTATGGTTATAATTGTAACTTTAAAATACTGATCTTGAATAAACCTCTCACAAAATAAATCTTAATAATGTAACTTGATAAAAATCTGCAAAACCCAAAAAGAGTCCGGAAATTCCAGGCAAATATTTTCGTTTCGCCAAACGACCAATGTTTATTTTGCCGCACCCAATTGTTTAATTTTCTGTATCTTCAACATTTAAAAAAAGTTATTCTTTAATTCAGAACGCAGCGACCCCGCTTGTCCGTAATTACGTCGGTCTAACTGGCCATTCCGTTAAAAAGAGGAACTCGACAAAATAAATTACGTAGAAAGATTTTTCTCTTACATAGACATCGCTAATTACCGCTCTTTGGAGAGGTAAATATCCTGTCGTTTACATTTTTCCTATTCAGTCATCGATGTTGTAATTAAAGTTTAAAAATGTTGAAATTGCTTTAGAAAAATACTCTCACTCTTGATCTTAATGAATTTACGTTTCGACCGAGATTTTTCGGTGTTTGGTGGATGATAGCAAATTTGGAATATTCTGTTTTTAATTATTTTTATACAGTATTCAGTTATGTTGTATAATATTACGAAACTCACAATTATTCAGAATCAGCCGTGTATATTATTATTACCGAGCTTTTCTTTTAAATATAATTTTTTTTGGGAGCCAGGGAAGCCATTATACTATGTGTAGTAAACAGTGGGTAGCAGCAAAGACATTAGTAGTCATGGTAAGACAAAATAATTAAATAGACATAAGAATACGGTTATGTAGGACAAGTGCAGTAAGTAAAATTCAATTTGTAAAATTATCTTAAACCTAAGGACAAGATTGGCACAGGACCACGGCGGATGGCATGGTTTAAGGGAGGCTTATACCCAGCAGTGGGATATTGAAGGCTGTGGATGATGATGATGATGAAGGTCTTAGACCTTGACAAAATAATAGTTTTAGAACTAAGTTTTAATGAACCTTCTGCACGAGAAGAAAAGAGACAGGACTAGTCGCAATCTGGCGAGAAATATATTTTCAGCACCATCGTTATACTAAATCTTGAAGAACATAAACTAGAACATTTCGCACTGTTCCGCTTGTGGGTTGCTAAGTCAAAACTTCCAGAAGTGGGGCACTAGAAATTATAATTTAACTTGGATCACAAATACACAAGTTTGTGACGTCAGAAACATAACTAGCCTATTTGATTGCGTTGTAAAAATCTGTCATCTAGTGCCTTCTTACTGTGATAATGATGTATAAATATTCGAATTGTATTTAGCTCTGAATGTTCGGTTAAACTTTCTTATGATTTAAGACAGAATTTCACAACTTTTATAAAGTCTATTCAACGTTTTTCTCCACTATGTAATAGGTGACCTGTTTATTGATAAACTTTGCAAGGAATTTTAATTACTTGTAACTAAATTATAATGATGTAGAGACGTCATTCTTCTACATCTAAAACAACATTATCACAGTTTAAAATATCTCTAAATTCTCAATCCGTTTTATATTAGTTGTTGGATTTTTATTAACTTACGTGAGATATGTCGCATGTTTAAGACTCGACATTCTCATAAAATCTAGTAATTATGCTCGTGTTAGCCACTTTAAAGAGAACTTATAAATTGAGATTGGCAAGTTGTGTTAAAACCGGTATAAAAAGCGAAAAAAATATCATTTTTGAAATAGTATTTTTTTATTATGCAGTGTTTGTCATTATGAAACGCTACCCGTTTGTCGTCCGTGACAGTAAAACGGAACTTTTTTCAAACCAACATTCTGTTGGGATTATTATCATTACCATTGCAGCTCTTGAGATATATATCAAGATTTGAGGTTAATCACAATTTACACTAACTAGCAACCATAGTACAAGCAGCATCATAAGTAGCTTAACATGTTTAAAAACTTTATTTGAAATAATGAATTAAAAGAAACAAACATCAATTCAAGTTATTGTTTCAAATTATAGAATATTTAAGACTTTCACTATATAAAAAGGTTTAAAAAAAATGTTCAGCTAATTGATGCTGACTGTACAGTCAACCAACATCATCCCGATGATACATAATGATGATGTTGGTTTTAACAAAATATGTACCTAACATACGATGAGCTCCGTTCAACATTTTTCTAATTCATTCCATCCGCTTTGAAATACTACCGCGTTCTTTGTACAACTCAGTTCGTTACCAAGTTGATGCTACCAAATAAAAACATTGACGTCATTCGTCGGTTTCTATTTCAATACAATGTTAGCTTTCTCGACACTGTACGGAGCTTCATTTCCGAAGGTAATATCCAGACCAGCAGCAGTTGCTTCGACTTTTTAGCAAGCGTTGCTGGGAAAAGTTTGTGTGTTTATTTGGATTGCATCCTGAAACGTATTGCTTTTTTAGTTTCTTGCTTTTGCTGCGGGGATTATCTTAGTATTACTATTGAAGAAGAGTTCTTGTTTTCAGAATGTCTTATGAATTTTTTGTTACCGTCTTTTCTTCACATTTTGTTATCTTTTTCATACTTTTCTTTGTTTAACGTTATTTTCTTTTGACTAGTAGTCATATTGTGGTTTTACGGTAAAGTATGTTTCAGAAATAAACTTACAGTACTGCATTAATTAACATTGCTTGATGTCGTTTTGTAATAGGTTACTTTATATCATGACTTAATCTGTAATCTTGTATCAGACATTTTTTTGTCAGTAATTTATCGACATAATCGGTGCAGTGGTTAAGCGACGGGACTGCTGCGGTGCGGGTTTTTCACGGCAGCCTCACGGGACAAAATTTTTGTGGGATTCTCAGAATTTTGTCCCGAGTTTGGGCATTGTGTATGTGCTATTTCATGTTTGTGAAACGCACCCACAAAACAGGAGAATCTTTGAGCGGGGCGACGCGACGTTTAAAAAAAGAAATGAAAAATATTGTTCGGTACACATTTTATAGAAAATGTAAGAGGTGACAAAACTGGAGTGGGATGACGAATTATAATAGACTTGCCACCTACGGGAGTTTTTATGAACGGTAAAACGTAAGTGGGTGTTATAAAGACACAATGATAAAACAGAACGATCTACGTGTCTACGTGGGGGCCTGATTTCATGTATAAATCTGTAATTCTCTTTGATGTCTATAAATAATTACAATCTCGAAAATATTTTCGAAACTCTCTGCTCTGGCCACATATCCACTGTTATTTTACATATTTCATGACATTGAATACCTTCCATTTTCTATCTATATAAATAAAAATTTATGTTTGTGTTTTTGTCCTTTATACGCTCCTGAATGAATCAGATTGTGATAGAACTTTGGTAGGGTATTCTGAAGACGCTTAAGTGCGTTACTGGCTCAAAAATATAAAAATATACTTTACCTGAAATCCACGCGGACGAAGTCGCGGGCATCACCTACTTATTACATATATGAATGCATCATTTTTCCAAAACCTTCATCCAGCAGATTTCGCTCAACTGGGCCGTTTTCCAAAAAAGGTTCTATCTCCTATTTTTAAAAATGGAAAACAGCGGCATGCCTGTCCCAGACTATATGTCAACGTGAACGCGCAGTTTTTCAATAGTAGGTATCGCAGCAAGGGCCGATCGGTTCATTGACAAGATTAATTTATCGTGTAACAACTGCTCCACACACTGTTGTTTTAAAATGACCGGGAAATTTTTGGTGGACCTGAATTTCGGTCAAGTTTTATTTTTTAATAATGCAGTTTACTTTATTAATTTTATAGGTTGTCATTGGAAACGAGCTTTATCAACATTTTATGTCGGAAAATATTTTAAATGCGGTGCTTCTACGAAATATTAATAGGAGTTAACGCTCAGCCACACAAAAAACTATGTCAAAAACAATATTTTTCATAACTTGAAAAATAAATAGTTATTAGATTTTATTACAGCGAAACTTAGTTATCATATTCTAGTGGAAAAGTTCGTCGGCATCATCATCATCAGCAGCCTATGTCTGTCCACTGGACATAGGCCTCTCTTATGGCATGTTACTGAGCTCGATCTTCGGCCCTCTGCTTCCAACCGCTGCCAGCCAATTTGCGTATATTCGGAATCGTAGCTAATAAAAAAGAAAACCAAACCAGACTATTTCAGCTCAGAAAAAAGGTGACCAATACCAAGTCCTTCGTATACTTTATTTAGCTATCGTGTAATTTGACGTCACATTACACGTGACAGCTAGCGCTACGTTCAAATTACTTCATGATTCCCGCTCATTTGTGACACTTTTTAATCATTATTTTTCAAATCAAATCGAAATTATATATAAAAATATTGTAATAGTTATAATTCTTAAGCAAAAGAAAAATGATGATGATAAAAAATGTTTGGCTCATATTTGAATCACATGCATATTCCCTATTACCAGATCATTATCCTGTTCAACCAAATGATATCTAAATAAGACATCATTAGGTTCAACAGCCTAATGATGAAAAATAATCCTATAACTACGTCCTTTATACCCAATAGAACTTGTGAAAGATGGCAAAAATGAGCAAATTCAGGGATGAAAAGAAAAAATACGTTTATTTCGCAAAACGGATGGCTTCGTTACCGTGATTTACAATATCTGTTTTGCTTGAAATATGTTTTGGCAGAATAATACAAAAGGTATCGTATGGAAATACTTCCGTGTAGATTGATGTTTGTAACGTGGGAATTTCCTATAGGAAGCCATATTATTATCTAGCGGGTTTTGCCCGTAAATTGGATGGTAGGCTTCGCATTATTAGAAAACTAAGATCTTATATTATATCTTTTTGGCTAAAATAAATACTAGAGTTGTAGGGTAAGTTGGTACACCAAACACAAGGCATTATTTCCTCAGACTCTTAGTTAGGCGAAACAGCTAATAACCAATATGAATATAACTACTTGGTGGTAATTTAAGAATTTATATTATAGTCTTATACAGTTTTTACCCGTTTTGTTACATTGAAAATAAAAGAAATAAAATAGGATGCAAGTACATATAAGAATGTGTTCATGACCGAATATCGGTCACAATGCCCTGTCTCATCTTAAACTAACTAACTTTGCAGGAGATAATTATTATAGTGCACAAGTATGAGCGCGAAGCCGCGAACACACGTGCACTCCCTATTTCCTCTCTCCCATAGTCCGATGGGACGGTAGACCGACGCGACCGCAGAGAGATAAGATGCTGGGCCAACGGCTTAACGTGCCTTCCAAAGCACGGAGGGGTCTTGACATGTAAAAACGGTCCCTCCATCACAAGACCGACCGCGGCGAGTACGGCTTAACCTCACAAGTCTACTGATCAGCTTGGCAGCCTTGTAACTATGAGCCGCTCAGTACAAGTGCCTACATAAGTATTATATAAATGAGTAGGTAGGTATGGTTAGTTAAAATAAATGCAGTAGGTATTCATGAATCCTGCTTCAAATTATTTGATCTTATAATAATTTATGAAATTCTAAGGATACGCGACACGCAAAATGATATCCTTTTCCTTTAATAAAGATATCGTCTTAAGATAACAAGGACAAACTCTTCACCTTTCACCTTTCGTTACCAGGGCGACATTCAATGTGGGAGATGAATAAGGAATATCCATTTAGACAACTTTTCCGTAGAAATTCTTTTTGAATTTTTTATAAGCGGAGCAGAGCAGGTATGTTCAATATTACCTATGTACCCCAAATGTATAAAGTTATAAACGTATAATGGATTTGTCGAGGTCAATGCCTTCACAAATAAGCCTAAAAGGCAAAAAAGCTTTGTTTATGTTAATGTTGGTTAGATATAATTTTTAAGAATGGATTGCGATTCCAGTTTGTTAAACTTTTTGAAAGTTGTAATATTACTTAAAGCACACATCATCATCATCAGCCGGAAGACGTCCACAGTTGAACAAAGGCCTCCCCCTCAAAAGGGGTGGGTTGCCATAATCCCCACGCTTGCCAGGCGGCTTGGGGATCGCATTGGTGGAAAAGTTGCAGAAGACGCTGCTGCTCATCTTCTGGATTTTCCTTTAGTCGCCTCTTACAACACCTACGGGAGGAAAGGTGTTGGTCAATTCTAGGCCGGATACCACTAGGCATAGCAGTAAAGTACACATAAAATATCTTGGATATTAAAACTGTCTTGTTTTTTTTTCATACGAATACGACGTCATTCCTGACGTACGATAATTATCACGAACTTAACTAAGTTTTAGACGTACGAAAACTGACTAGCGGATTATTGATTTACTACAAAAAAATTAAGGAACATCAAATAGATTTCTGTAAAAGAAGGTTTCATTTAAAATTCCTTAAAGTTTGAAGAAATCACTTTCTTAATCTGGTCCAAAAACGCCGCATGAATGCAAACTATGTATATTCTTAAACAAATACAACGTAAATTGAACATAACACCCTCGTAAATAAAGCCTTATCGTATTCTGTTAAGGTTGAAAATCGCAAATAAAAATATATAAAGAAAAATAATCCAAGCTGCATGAATGCAGAATACTTTTAAGAAAATACATCGTATGTCTTCTTAGACATGTACCGTAAAGAATACCTTATGTCGCGTTGATAAAGTCTTGTTTTCTTTGATCAAGGTTAAGTTTAAATAAGGTTGGTTGCAAGCCCACCCGGTCACGTGCGTTCAGGAGTTTCGTGCTTGACGTGAGCTAGACTATAAATCATGGAGCCACGCCGTACCCACGTGGACACAAATTGAATTTCTGACCGTCACTACAGTCTGGGTCCTGCGTGATTTTTTAACGAAACAATGTTCTTGCACGCTGTATTAAACCCACTTTCCGTATAAAATACAGAGAAAAGGATGAATTCAATCTCGCCTGCATATTCCTAGTCGATTTTTATTTTGAGTTACCAGCTATTTTTCTTTCGATGGTGTCCTTTATACTTACATTTTGTATTGATGACCCCAAACTCGGTTAGTGAGATGAGATACAACTTATGCTATCGACCATGTTGTAACTTTTACAGCGGTTCACAATTACAAAAACGAAAATATCTAATTAAAAGAAATAGGTTCACGACTGCCTCGTTGGTAAAGTGGTTGCTGAGTATGAAGTCCTGGTCGTATAAAGCGGTCCTAATTTTCTCCATTAGGTATTGCTCAATAGCAGCATGGAGTCGGGATTTGTGCCCGGTTTGTGGCAATTAGGTCGTTTTTTTTTAAATTGGGACCTTCAACATAACTGGCAAAATGTGCCTACCCTTTCGGAAAATACCGCGTGATGTTTTTAAATACATAATATATACACTAATAAAACACACGTGAATTTTGGGTTTTACAGACATAACCATAAAATGATGATGAACACTGAAATCATATGCCCGGTTCATTAATCTGCTGCATTAAACTTTGGCAAAATCCCACGCATACGTATAATGTACAAACGGCCAATTCTCACTGATTTGGAAGGAAAATACTGAATTATTAAAGGCTTGACCGACGTAGTAGCCTTGCAAATGGCTTAACGTGCTACAACGACTAAAATCTGGACCTATATAAGCTGTAAATATATTATTTACTTTCAATCCGGGTGCGTTTTAGGTGAAATGTTGGTCCAAAAATAACTAACGTTGCATACATAAAACTTGTATGTTGTGGTAGACATGATTAGTAAAAACCTGTAAACAATCGACATTTTCAAAATTATACTAAATTAATAAAACATTCTTATTTTCATTTTGACTTTTGTTTGCTCAGTGTTGAACGTATGACTTGAGAATGTATGAGTAATTTAGCCCAGTAGTAATCTAAGTAAGACTGTATAAATATAACTAGAGATTAAATATACCCACTGCTTGCCTAGAAACAAACTAAAATATTATTTCATATCCAAAGCTCATAGTTACCACGCAAATCCAGCTCCGAATATCGATCCCCATATGATAACCCCGATAAAAGTGTGGGATGAAATTAAACAAAAACTTTTCGGCCCAATATCCCCGGAGCCCAAAGTTGGCCAATTGATCCTTTCCATACGAATGCCCGAGAGCCCAGTGGATTCGCATCCCTTAGTTACTCGTATTCTTGTACACGGGCGCCTTTAGAAGCCTCGTAAGTTTGTAAATCTCTGCTGTGGAGGTAGTAAAAGGGTAGAGTGTGTACTTAGATAAAATATGACGAAAAACGTGTAACTAATTTGGTTTCCAGAATGAGTTCTAGGAATTAATACGAACATAAGGGTTTAGAAAAGTCATTCCGAAGTCGAGACGTCTTTTGGTTCCAAATCTTTGGTTACATTTCAACACGAAGAAGATTAGTTCTTCTTTTATTTCATTCATTATTTTAAACTACTTTAGTACTGTTTCATTAAAATCACCAAATTCTTTTAATAAGGCAGTCACTATTCCTTAGCAACTGGAGAGCAGCGAGGCAGAGAGTGCGCTGTGGTGGCCTGCGACCACGTCCGCCGCTTTGCCAAGTTGCCTCGACAACCGTGTTTTCACACCGGATGAGGGGCGCACCGCACCAAAAACGGTAAATACCTCAATGCCAAGTGGTTATATAGTTCTGATTCAATTTAAATGGGACGGAATAAGACTGTATTGTCTTTTAATTTAAAATACATTAAAATATCCTTTTATTCACAATTTTTTTCTGTTTCAAAGTTGGCTACACACAAAACCAAATCAAACCATGACTATCAAAACTACAGGTGTAAAACCCAAGATTGTAACGGTAGAATGATAGGCACACAGTCCAGAAGAGACAAATATAGTTACTAATAGGATATGAACAAACAAGGAAAAAATATACGTTGTTATGTTATAGATACAAGAGTTGTCATAATAAACCAATTACCTAATTGATGTCTACACAAGATTAACGACCATTTTCTCAAAATACAGCAGCGATAAGACAAAAACAAAAGCGATAAAACCAACAAGAACACTGCCTCCTTGACAAATTCCAACGGACAGTAACAAACATTATATCAAATAGGAAAGAAGAAGATGAAGCTATATTTTTATATTATATTCTTACAATCCAATCAATAAGTATCTATAAAAATATCTTCGACAAGTCCCACATCCATTGCTAGGCGATTAATGCCTACGATTCAAAGCGAATTCAAATTATGGTGTATGATTTTTGTGATAATTTTCAGTTTTAGTAACATAAATATTTTTTTAGATTTTGCTAAAATAAACGTCGTGTTCCCCCTTTTAAATAAGACTATTTTCTGCCATGAGTAATGTAGAAGTCCAGCAGATAATTCGTGCCAAGAAAAACAGGAGTGAATAATTGGACACCAATAATAATAATAAATAAACAAAATCCAAAAATGAACATAAGGAACAAAAGTAATGATTAAATTGAACACAACCAATATCTTAGAAAAAAAAATGTCTGTTTTCCTTTTATCATGCAGCAGGGGAAGTAAAGATAGACTTTTTTTGATGTTTTTTCACTGATTTGTTGTCAGATTTATGAGCCTGAGTATAACATTGCCTACATTTACCCCAAAAATAATACAATAATCGCAAAGTCGAAGCCGCGGGAAAAACTAATAAGAAAATAAAACAAGCATCACAATAAATATATTTGTACGTTCGTAACTCCATCACTACGGATGATAAACGATGAGATCTCGCTTTATCCTTCCCCGTACAACAGAACCCATATCGTTTGTTATAATAAATTGTAACACCGCACTCGACTGCTGAATCTAATGTATTGTTATTAATGTTATTTTGAGTTGCTGGGTCGGATGAGGCGTAATAGACAGGTTTAGGTTACGGTAGAATGTCTTACATTTTATAAGAAGCTATTGTTTGTGGAACAAGAGGACTTAACATGGTATTTTCTTCTTCCTTGTAAAGGTATAAGTTGATTGTCTGAAAATTATAGAACATGCTGGAATGTAGGTAGTGGACAGTCAAGCCGTCAAGAATGCTCCAGATGTACTGAGGTATCGCCACTCATATAATAGGTTATTCCTATAACTTAAAATGGAAATATTGAATTGTGTGGCATCTTTGAACACCCACACATTATGTCAATTTTAAACATAACCAGCTTGATATGGAATATATGGAAGTGAAATAAACAGAATGGGGGTACAAAATAATAAAACCGTTCTGGCGAAAAAAAAAACCCAATTTTTTATGCAAATCATGATGCCTGTATTCCCTGTAGGGCTATATGTATAATATTGTACACCCACATTTTGCAAACTGCAGAATTCCCATATGTAATGAGATAAACACATTATCTTTTACTAAGCACAATTTGATATTAGTAAGTAGGTCTAAAGAAGAACCAAAAGATTTTAAGCAATTTATAATTTTTACCAAATTTTCTGCCCATGAATATGGTCAGTTAACATCAATTCGACCTCAACCTTATAAGATAAATACATTTTTAATAACAATAAATCCTTACCACAATAAATTTAAAAGTTAAAACCTGAATTCGTGGACTTTGCCTTAAGCACCAAGGCTTCGCACTAAACAAAACAAAAAGAACAATTACAGAAGAATTTTCAAATCGAATTAAAATTTCAATATTTTAACTCGAAAACATTCTAGGACCTCTGAGGCCAAGAACTTCGAATAACCAAATCAGCGTCCTTTATATATTTAATCTAAGTTCGTTACTTTCTGCCAAGTTTTATCATTCCCTCCTGGAAGATAGCTATCATTAATTTCTTCACATCGAAAACGAGATACTTGTTTGTCTGTCTGACAACATAGCTGCTATAAAAAAACTGTTGAATATTTTTAATATAACCGTTTCTGGCGATGTTAAAACGTTTACGTGGTACCCTCCATTTTCATAATACGCTATAAAAGCGAGAAATGTGGTAACTGCGGTGCTTGTCATTCAAAAATGGCTCCCGAGTGAAGTCAGGTCGGGTCAGTATAAGTAGATATAATCAGGATGTCACGGGCCAAGTTAAATGGAAAAGTTTTTGTAGGCCCTGCTTTATGCATGCCCTTTGGGCTAGCTTGACCTTAATAAGCGCTGCCTTTAGAAGTTGTCCGCTCGTAAAAAAGTTGAGAACGTGAGCGGCGGAGGGTTAATAGAGGTGAACTTTATTTAAAATATCAACACTCGCAGTGGCTACAGCTTCGCCAAGAACGGAATTTTCCGGTTCTGTTGCTATATTTTTACTTTTTACAACTTAATTTGCTTTTCATTTTATTATTTAATGTTAAGATCTTTTCTTGTTTCATTCTTGCCTTTATACTATCGTCAATACGGGTAGTAAACCAAACAACAGCCTTACATTTAAAATGTTACTCACTTTGCTTTTTTTTAAATTTTGCTTGATAAATTGAAGTGAAATTTTTTTTTCAAAATTTTTAAAGAAATATTTTTTACTAGA
The DNA here is from genome assembly GCA_946251915.1 of Abrostola triplasia. Classification (NCBI taxonomy): domain Eukaryota; kingdom Metazoa; phylum Arthropoda; class Insecta; order Lepidoptera; family Noctuidae; genus Abrostola; species Abrostola triplasia. The sequence continues at coordinate 8,350,964 of OX276432.1, read as the reverse complement.
TTCGCCCCGCGTTGTTACCCGCTTCATTTTTTCGGGATAAAAAGTATAAAAGCCTATGTGGAAATCCAGGGTGTCACCTACGACCATATGAAATTTCATCAAAATCAGTTTAGCCGTTTGAGCGCGAAGAGGTAACAAACACACTCACAAACTTTCGCCTTTATAATATTAGTGTGATAGGTTAGTATAACTTATAAACTAAGCCTCATAAAACTATAGTAGTGGTGGTTTGTCTGTGGGTTAGTTAGTGGGGGTGTAGGGTAGTTTTACTGGTCATTGTCCGCACTTTGCCACTTCATTGATAAATTAAAATAATTGTAATTATAAATGAGCATAAGATTTACCTGAACCGAATTATATTAATTAATTCATTAATCATTACAACAATATTTATGTAAACAAACAAAATAACTAAAGGTATAAATTATAATGTTTACCTGAATAAATACTTCACATTTTAAAGGATTCTTTAATTAATTACTGTTTCAGCATAATTTAAAAACGTTACAACGTACTTTTCAATTTTATGCCTCGATATTTAAGCTGCTTGTTATTAAAATATGAATTATCATAATTATTTCATTATTATTCCAATATTTTAATTTTTAATTATAATACTATGCTTGTCGTAGGTATACATAATATATTCATAGGGGATACCTACTTCACTGCGAAAGCCGTTACATCGTATTTTTGTTTCTTCGAAAATCTTTCAACGACAACTCTATACTGCGACGCCTCGTTAAATCGATGTCTTGTTACTGCGATATTATGTTACGTCGAAAAACTGAACTGCGTGGCTCATTGGTATAAGTAGACTAATTTTCCTTTTTCTGTAAGTTCCTCTTAATCACAATCAAACCGTGATCAAATAATAATGTTCTCCTGACCGTTTGTCGGTTAGGGCGGCCTATCTCATATGAAACTAGCTAACTACACAGGAGATATTATAGTGTACAAGTATGCGCGCAAACACAAGTCCACGCCCTATTCCCTCACTCTCATTGTCTGATGGAACGGTAGACTGACACGACCGTAGAGAAATCAGGCGCAGAACCAACGACTTAACGTGCCTTCTTCACAGAACTGACCGCGGCGAGATCGACATAAAAACCATGATGTAACAGGGTGTAAACTCTATGATATTACCTACTTAAGCATTATCATTTGTCGAACTTACCTTATTATGCACCTTTTACATATTATACCTACTTCTGATACAGTACAACCAACGTAATTTATAACTTACGATGACGTCACTGTTTTTCGCGTACGACTTGTTCAACTTCATTAGCTTTCAGGGCGCGTGTGTAACGAGTATTGATGTTTGGTTCTTAAATAACGAGTGTGCGATGTTTTCGAACCGAATTGGGTCGGCTCATATTATTGATATAATCCAATAAAATACGGTGACGCCCCACTGTGAAGAAAATTAATACTTTTAGATGAAACAAATAAAACTATGGACTTCAACTGCTTGTTTAAAAAGTGATCTGTACATTTTTAAAGAAAATAGATTAATTTATTAGGTATATTTAAAAAAAACTTTAACATATCAGATGTTTATTTTAAAAAAGGAGCACGTAATGAACTTGAGTGGAGAACGTTTTGAAATCTTAACACAGCAACAGCAACAGTGTCTTAACTCGTATTGATTGGCAAAAAAGTTCTTATACCTGTCAGGGATAAAGCCACTATTTCCTCGTTCCTAAATGTACGTAGTTCCATGCTAAAACATCGTAATTTTGCTCACGTAACCTTCCAAGACTGGCCAGTAGGTTTGGTGACAGTGAAAAATATTGTAGGCTAACCTTTACAGCATTTAACAAATCATTCACTCGGCCATTTATTTTCGGGACATAATGGGATCAATCACGCCCACACACTGGACGATATTGGACTACAAAATTGTAAGTCACGATTTTGCGACTACCTCATGTATTTTTAGATCTGACTACCTCAATTTAGTTTGTTTTTCTTTTCTGGAATTTGTGTCACCCACGGGAGATTACGAATAAGGTATTTTTGAGCTCAATTTAAGTGTTCTGTATTTTTTATTTACTAACAAGAAGAAACGACATAAATGGTCTCCAAACTATATCGTATATTTACAATCAAAGATGACCCTACATTAGAGCATTAATGTTACCTCTTGCATCAAAAAAACAAAACATTATTCGATCCAATGCTACAGTACTAAAACTATTTATTATTTATTTATTTATTTATTATGTATTTATAAAATAAAACTTATATGCTAAAACATTGCCCCACAAAACCATTTACACGGTTTGTCTGTGGGTGTGATGAAGTTGCACAATTAATTAAACTTAAATACTAAATGGGTTCGTACATTATGGATGGATAGCTGTGTAATATAATACTAATATTGTAATATAATAATGTTTTACATTATAAACTAAGTAAATGTTGTTTTAATTTATTGGAGAATTTATTTTTGTTTTTTATTTTTCTTAAATCTGGAGGTAAACTATTAATTATATAAGGGATTCTTTTTTCAAGTGTTCTGTCCCCATAGTAGTTGCTTACTCTGGGGACTTCATACTTGCCTGTAGATATTGCCCTAGTTACATGTTTGTGCCTCAATATTGAGTAACTATCCCAACTGCCGTGACTATTTGTGAGAATCAGATATTTATGTTTTAAACTAACCGGAAGGATTTTACAAATTTTAAATAGCTTATAGTAATCATCTTTACAACTTAATTTTAATTAAACTAGTTTTGTCAACCATTTGGCATTTTATGCAATTCTAGAAAAAAAATTGAATATCATACACGATGTGTAGATATTGAAGTGAATTAAATTTAGCAACTGCTCATTCAGGCCCAATATGTAACTTTTATTTTTTGCACTAGGTGCCAAAATCGAAACACTCACAGAAATGTTAGCTACATCGCAAAATATATTGAATGAACGATATTGACTTAACCCTTGCAATGTCCACGTGTCTAGTACATTACAATAGTACACATTGATTGTTTAACCATTGTGTCTACTTTGCGGCCAGTCAACGGGTTAACTTAATAAATGCCTTTTAGTATTTTTTCTGTGTATTAAATTGTAATGTCAATTTACTTTTTTATCAGCCTGTGTTGTGTTTGTGCAGGGCAAAGGCCTGCCTTTTATTCTTCCACTTTATTCGGTCGTGCGCTAATGTGGACCAGTCTCTCGTGAGGGCAAGCAGCTCGTCATGCCACCGTTTGGGTCTATTGCGATGACACCGTATAATTTGTGGGACCCAGTTGCTGCAATTTACTTACAACATTAAAATATGCGAAAAACATGGACGATACAATCAGCAATGTAACCAAGCTGATTAAACAGAAAGCTGGCGCTGTCGACCGCATCGCACCAATTTGCGTTTTACCAACGCTCGACGCAAATGCATCAAATCATCCTTTACGTCAATCGTTTAAAGCCCATTTAGCGCGCAATGGGCGCGAACGAATGACGATTATACAGTTTTATGGATTAAGTGGTGACTAGCATACAGGCCGTCCAGAATTTTGTTTGGAATGTATTACGGGTAATGTGTTTTGTGCTTTATTTAGTTTTAGCACCTCTGTGGTTAAAACCTGCTTAGTTAGATAATGTTAGGTTCTTTACGTGTAGTTTTCTCTAGCCTATCAGTCAAATCTATTCGCTCTTGTATTTTAAAACAAATTAGTTCATGCAATAATTACTTCTATTGCAGTCCCATTACATTGAACGCGCATCATTTTTAGTCCAATAGGTATATAAGAAGCTGAAGGCCATTTAATGAAGTATATTCTTTGAACGAAAAGGTCGCGTACACCTACTCAAAATTCCATATTTCTCTCACCTTTGTGATAAAATATATCTAGTGGACGCAGAGTGCAAATATATTTTCAAGAGGTTACAAGGGGTAACACTCTTTAAAAGGTCACCAAACATCATTAAACTGAAGTTTTATGATTGAGTTTTAAACAGACAGTGACGTAGGCGTTATGTTGGTGGGCTCAATGAATATTAAACGCTATATATATTATCTTAGATCGTATTGTATTAAACTCGATAGAAATCTAACATTGAATTGAATTCAGCGGCTATATTTAGCAAATAATTAATAATTGTTCTACACTTATATAAAAAAACTGGATTGCCTCATTTGTCTAGTGGTTGCTAAGCGCGACTGCTGAGCACGAGGTCCTGAGTTCGAATCCCGGGTCAGACAAAGTGTTACTGGGTTTTTCTATTAGGTAATTCTCAGTAGCAGCACAGAGTCTGGATTTATGCCCGGTTGATCGTAATAGGCTCGCCCCCTATTACATTAGGACCTAAAAACATAACTGGCAAAATGTGGGTGTACTGTATGCGCACCTCTGCGTATCCCTTCGGGGAATACTGGCGTGATGTTACGTTATGTTTTATTTAAAAAAAGAAGGAAAATTTTTACAGAAGCTAAATAATTACATTTCACAATGTGAGTAAACAGTAAAGAACAACGGTTACTCATCATGGTTTATATTTAGAATGCAAAACAATGTTCCAAAATAAACAACAAATACCCTTTCTTTTTATTTCAAAAGAAATTCTAAATTTAAAATTGTGTAGGTGAAAGTATCCCCTAAGGGTTAATTGAATCACATTTAAGGCAATTTGGAACGCCCACGAATACAGTAACTCCTTCACTGGTAACACTGAGTATCGTCAAGTAAACAAGTGTACCATCACAATTCACATCACGACTCGACTGTACTACCGGGAAAACAATTTTGTGTACGTCTGTACTGACAAGGAGATCGTGAGTGACAGTCACACCGGACTGTAACATTTTGGTGTCGAGTGTGATAATGAATAAATAGAACAAAAGGCTACGGTGTGAGAACTGACAAATCATTTCTTGGAGATTAGCAGTATTGTAGGCATTTGCTTAGAAAGTTTTATCTTTCTTAGAACGTAAGGAATCCTTTTGACTAAAGGTAGCAATATTATTTAATACTAGCTTTGCCCCGCCGTGTTACCCGCTACATTTTTTCGGAATAAAAAGGAGTCTATGCGTCAATCAAGGGTGTCAGCTACCTAAATACGAAATTTCATCAAGAGAAAGCGATTCAGAGCGTCAAGAGGTAACAAACATACAAACACACTCACAAACTTTCGCCTTTATAATAATAGTGTGAAGTTTGATCATTGAGTATCTTTATAACTTTATTATACAAAGCTCTTAACATTTTGCGTACTAACATTTTACCTATTTCACTAAAGGTGATTTCTTCCCGATTCAATACTTTTAAATTAAATTGTAAAAAAGAATTCTGTATAAAAGTAGGAACTGTTGTAAATAAGTTAACTTTTTGAAATTGTAGGCCTAGTAAGATCATATTTTCACCAATTATAAAACTTAGTTAATGTTCATCATTTATGAGTTAACGTTATCACAATTCGTTCACAGAATTAAAATCGGTATGTAGTAAGTTACAGAACCTTCTGTGTATGCAATGATTTTAAAACAATAAAGTCTGCCTATTATAATAAAGTTGTTTAAAGCAATAAACTAAAAATAATATAGTCATCTCCCATCTTGTTAAAGCTTCGTTCAGAACATTTCAGTTACGGTACAAAAAACTTGAAAAGATCAACAAAATAGCTAAAACAAAAGCTGTTTTTACTTCACAATCTTCTCATGTACAAACCTATATATCTCTATTTATTTATAGGCGCCTAAAAAACAAATAAAAAAGTTTTTGCGCACACATCTCACGTAGACAATACTTTCACTGAATAACACTATCAGGGATTGGTAGGATATGGCACGGTTTAAAATAAAGAGGACTGTGCCTTTATGTTAAGGGGAAATTGTGTTATATGGTGACAAGGTTCTTTTATTGGAAGAAAGTGTGGGACTGAAGTCCTCTAGTGAAACAATTTCCGAATAATACATTATTTTGTTATAAATAAAAACTTACGTAACGTAGTGTTAGTCGAATATCGGAAAGGGGTAGACCTAGACGAACATAACTAGACCAAATTGGAGATGATCTGCAAAAAGGGTAAGTGAGGAGTACCCTCAACCAACGAGCGTGTATGAGGAATGTGATGCGTGTGAATGAAGCTAAAGAAGTATGCCAGGATCATAGCAAATGGAAATCCGTGGTGTCTGCCTACCCCTCAGGGAAACAGGCGTGACTTTATGTTTGTATGTAATAACTTATAGTTACATGCTGTTTAAAAAACTTGGAAATAAAATCCATAAATTGATTTGACATAGGCTTAAAGTCAAAAGTCATGTATTCGATTGCAGGCATGCTTACACCTATATGCGAACGGCAGTTATTCCAAAGATATAAAAAAAAACGTTTACTGTTTAAATTCGCAAAACGATTGTAATTTTGCTTGAAATTTAATCTTACTAAGTAACAACTATACGACTCCGAATCTGTTTACCCAACATTAAATCGTTCCTCTTAATTTAGCGGAGAAGTTATAATCTGCTATAATTGCACACAATTTCATGGCAAAAATAAACAAATTCATATTTCCGTAAGCAAAAATATTTATAAGCATATTTATATCCAAACACCTCTGTAATTGAAGCTAACAGTAACTCAGACAAGATTCGCGCCGAAAATTCACAAACTTGGGCAAATCTCGTCAAAACTTCGCGCGGGCGAATCAAAGTTCCGTCGATTCGTTTAACTTAAAACCGGTGGGAACCGGTAAAAGTGATTTGTTTGGCAGATTTCTTTGTTAAACAATATTTTTAAAGACGTAATCAGGTTTGTTATGGACGAACAAATTCGGTTTGAACGCAAAAACAAATTGTGTTTTTGCAAAAAGCCTGTTCAAAAATTCAGTAGGGGAAACTTTTAGGCGTTGGTCCTTCGTTCTGGTTTAAAATACGTCTGAATATTTTATAGCTTTAGCAGGTAAACTTGTGTTTTATTTTTAAAATAGGAAAATTATTTGTTTTAAGCTCTAGTAAACATAAATCCTAGCAAAAAGGCTTCGTTAACAAATTGCAAACAAATGTACCTATTATATATGTATATTATATAAAAATAAACGTATTTTTACAAATTTTAGAATGTATACAATTTGTTTAGACCTTAGCACAATAATGTTTGACGACCTGATTAGTGCAGTGGCTAAGCGATTGAACTGCCGCGCTAAGGGTTGCGGGTTTTTCCGCACGGGACAAAACTTTGTGCGAACCACAGATGTTTGTCCCGAGTCTAGGTGTTAGTGTATGTGATATTTCATGTTTGTGAAATGCACCTACGACACAGGAGAAATTCCTAGTGTGGGGCGTCGATTTAAAAAATAATATTTTCAAGCCATTTTTTAAGTAGATACGTATATTAATAAACTAGTATCAACTATTTTTTCACCTGTGTTATCTTATTTTACATCTTACATGATTTATTCTTCTGCAAAATATAACATACTTTGTAAGTATAAATTAGCATTATCGGCCCGATTCAATAAAACGATCGCTATAAATATAATACAAAAATGTTATATTACCCGGTTGTAAATTTTTAGGATGATCCGTTACATATTTTATCACCTACGTATATGATTTTCTTGCTACATAAAGACCTTATTTACCGCTCGCCTTACGAGTAGGCCTTCTTTCTGAAAGACGCACGCCTATAAAATAGGAAGGTTTTTTGTTTTTGGGGTTGCCATACCACAGTTTCTTTTACCGTTATATGTGGAAAAGTAATTGTAAAATGTAAATTTATAAAAATTCCGAGAATCATGGAATACATTTTAAAATATTATTTGGAAAGGCTGAATAAATAATATATTACGAACGTGTTCCATAACGATTTTATTTCTATATGTAAATTGTGCCTTTTTAAAAAGTACCTTAAAAATATAGCCAATAGGTAAAATATATGTAAAACCACGCACACGCCACAATACAGAAGAAATCACCTTATACATATTATTTAGGTACATGTTGCATATTTCCGAAGTTTTCATTATTTTCCGAAGATCATGTATAAAGTAGACATATAGGCAGAATGTAGCCAATTTATTCGCAAAACACTGAATACATTTTTCATTCGGCTAAAGGCTCGCGTATATCAAGCAACTTGTCACTAACATGTTGAAATAAATTACAGACAACTGTAATATTCGTTGAAAGTAAATTAACCTAGTATTCGTGAAATGTCTTCAAAGACAAAGGATGAAAGTTCCACTCCAACATATTCAAGGTTGCGACTCATTGTTTGACAAATGGTACCTACAGCGTTTGTTACTTTTGCCTAGTTGAAACATTACGACGAACTCATGTTTAAGTATAGATACAGTCAGCATCACTTAAGAAATCTTGTGTCAAATAATTGAAAGAAACCAACATCAAATTATAGAAACGTCTAAACGATGATTTAAGAATATTTAAGACGTTTTATTCTGTAAAAAGTTGTTCTTTAATATATAAAAAATACATGTTCAGCTACTTATGATGCTGAGTGTACGTACTTAGTACGCTTCATGTGGAGGGACGGGAAATAAATATTTTTGGGGGTAATGACCCGAGGCAGTGTGGGTTTTGTTATTTCTGGCCACTTTAGAAACTATCGTATTCCTCTATTATTAGACTTGTGCGTATTTTGGTTTGCATTCAACTAGTTTAACTATGCTAATTTTGTTATAGTTCGGTTTCAAGTTGTTTCAATTCAAACACGACATTCAAAATTAACTGAAGACTCTTTGCCAATCTACATGTAACCTAAGTGTGTACAAGAATATAGACACGTAATAACACAGTCGATTGCATAAGTATGAACCAAAAAGTACGCGTTTCAGTCGCCGAAAATCCAATTTTATACCTTCGAGCGTGGCAACACTAAGCACATTTGTCACGTCTATGTTATCTTCTGTCTGTCTGTCACGTGGTTGATAGGGTAATGGTGAGAGCGGCGCAGAATTTTAACTAACACCACTGCCTTATTATACGTGGAAATGAAAAAACTGGGTCGCAATAAGAGTTTCAATTTTCATGAAGACACGTACGCCAGTAAATGTTTATTATATTAAAATGAATTATTTATTAGCAGTTGGTATTTCATTTGTTTGGGGAGTGTGTTTGTTTTTGTTGTTGGCTTTATTTATTTGTTTGTGATATGGGTCTTTTTTTGTTAAGTTAAGTTGTGATCTGCTTAGAGTGGGGATTTTTACAGTTAAAAGTACCTCGCGAAATGATGTATTTTTAAAGACTTCTTAATAATAATTTTAAGGCAAACTTCAATGCTAATATTGTAAACTTGCTAATAGTAATACACCTAACTGACTTTTGGCTTTAAATTTGGAATGGAATTTCACCTTCGAATATAACTCAACTTAAGCCCACGCACGTTAGTACTGGCAGCTGATCAGCGCTACACCTCCTGTTTCTATGTCTCTTTCATTTAAACAAATGAAGAAAGACACTAAAACGTATTGCAGAATTGATGATACGATAGCCAATTATATATCAAACTACGTGAGATTTCATAGTATTTGAAAAACATAAAAGTCCATGCGTGAATATTACAACAAAAAAGTCCTCCAAATATTTTTTATATCATATTTCAACCCAACAACCGCGCTTAAACATTTTTCCAACCCAACTACATTCGCAATTTTCAAGTGGAAGCGTAAAACTGAATTGGTTTAATATATAATATTTAATAAGTAGACTTAAACTGTAGTCTACCGCGACGTCCTCTCTAGTAGTTGTTAATTTTAAGTTTAATTAAAAATAATTTCTCTTCGCTACTGGACAGCGACGATGTACGAAGTAAGTTATGCGACTTAGTATGTTAACATTGTTTTAACATGGTATTTTGGCGGCAGAAGTGTTAAAAATAGATCAAAAGTTTAAATTATTGAAATTGCTTGCCTCGCCTTTAGTTTAAAAACTATAAAATAAACAATAGTTATTTCAAAAATGACAATGTTGGTATTTTTACAACTATAGATCTGTTATATTCTGTCTTCACTGAAAGATTTGAAGCTTTTCCAGGCACAGTATGATCGTGTTTATCAATGTGATACACAACTATGTTCTAGAAGTTTTCTTATAGAAAATAAATTTCTTCTGCGCTATGCATATGAAAACATTGAACCAGTTTTCAGCCAAGAAAAATATAGAACGTCTTCCATACTGTTGAGCTATACATTGTCAGCATTATACATTTTTCGCTAACATTCTTATCCATTTAATTTCACATTCCGAGTGCGGAGTAATTAATGTTTCGTGGTAACAAAGTATCCATTTAAACGTAACTGGTGGTTTTAATTTCACTCCAAATGTTTTAGTGTCTTGCTTTTTTGCGACAGACGCAGTTGAGACTGATTTGCGTGTGTCCTCATACATCGCTGTTTAATGAAGGGGACTACGGCAACAAATTAAAGGATATAAGTTAGTGTTTAGCTTCTAGGGCTTCTTGTCTAATAAATTGTAACTGAATATTAGTATTTTGCATGGGGCCCAGTCACTGAGAAGTAGGTAAAGTTACTATACATTTAGTACTAGGCCTGGTTGTCAGACCTTAAAATTCAGGCCACCCGTAACGACTCTCAAAAATCTACGAATGACAGCCGTTCGGGCTAAAAGGTTCGACGGCTTAACATTCTTACCGATGCACGGAGTTCATTCATTCACAAACTGTAATTAACAAACGGCTTTAATAGAACATGTTCAACATTTTTTGGACTAAATAATCGAATGAATAACATTGTGAGTATTCCGCCAAAAATAAAAATGAATGATACAGAGAGTAAACCCCTATTTGTGTGACTTTTTTGTCAATAATAATGCCATAGTAGACGTTATATGATTGATATATACATTAGAATTACTAGAAAATCTTATACTGCACTATGAGTAATGATATTCTGGTATTTGGCCAGTCGGTTATATACAGACTCTTATACAAATGATACAGCTCTGACATACCTTTTTAATGTCCTTCTGCGAACTGTGTAATACGTTTTTTGTGGGCACCATTATGGAAATGATGATCGGACCGCAGGCGGTGACAGATTTTGAAACATTGGAAAATTAAAATGTGTTCATAAAATACCTACGACATTGTAAGTATATACCTATTGTGTGTTATTATTTTTGTATCAGAGAATCGTGAACTCCTGTAGCTGAGTTGTTTAGTCTTTCTCCTTTTGATGCTCCTTTGCCATCAGACTGAGCGTAAAGAAAGAAGAGTGCCCGAGTTTACACGCTTGTGCTCTATAAAATCTTCTACATAGTTGACTGTTTTCAGTTAAGGTTTGGTTAGGACATTCTTATCCATTTACGTAGGTATGTGGTAGAAATAATAAATCAAAAATGTAATCTTTTCGGCCATGGTTCCGGCGGGGCAGGGGGTGCTAAGAATCCCCGGGCTACGGTAGGCCGCCAACACCGACTGACTCTGGCTACGTTTAACGGACGCACGCTACGGCTCGACGAACATCTGGCACAACTCGAAGAGGAACTCAAAAGTATAAGATGGCACATTCTGGGGTTGTGTGAAATCCGAAGAAAGGGGGAGGATACCATAACCTTGGATTCGGGCCATCTTATGTATTTCAGGGAGGGAGACCAACCATCCCAAGGCGGCGTCGGGTTTCTGGTCCACAAGATGCTCTCGGACAACGTTATTGAAATCTCCAGTGTGTCGTCAAGGGTGGCGTATCTTGTGATCAAGCTAACGGAGAGGTATAGCCTCAAAGTAATCCAAGTATACGCGCCGACTTCGACATACTCGGACGATGAAGTGGAGGAAATGTATGAAGACGTTTCGAAAGCCTTACATACCACCTACAAGGCCCACTTCAACGTTGTCATGGGGGATCTAAATGCAAAAGTGGGAGTACAAATAAGCGGCGAATCGGTAGTAGGACCCCACGGATTTGGTAGCAGGAATCATAGGGGGCAAATGCTCGTCAACTTCCTGGAACAAGAGGGTCTCTTCTTGATGAATTCCTTTTTCAAGAAACAGCCCCAACGGAAGTGGACATGGCAAAGCCCCGATTGTATGACCAAAAATGAGATTGACTTCATCATGACGGATAAAAAGCGCATATTTAGAGATGTCTCAGTGATCACTAGGTTTAAAACCGGAAGCGATCACCGACTCGTCCGAGGCACTCTAGATATCAATTATAAGCTTGAACGAGCCCGTCTGATGAAGTCTACGCTCCGGCCAAATATGCTCCAAACCGTGGTGGGATCTGAAACGTTCCAGATAAAACTGGAAAACCGATTCGCTGCCCTGGAAACCACAACTGACATTGACCAGGATCTCGACCAAGTGGTGGGTATACTCCGGGAAGAGGGGACGAAGTTCTGTGAGATGCAACGTACCGGTAAGGGGTCCAAACTTTCTGCAGAATCTCTGCAGCTAATGCATCAGCGACGAGAAGATCCCACTGTCGCTTCGTCAGACCAGCGGGCTTTGAATAAAAGAATTTCCAAACTGGTAAGGCGTGACCTCCGATGCTCGAATACACGCATTATTATGGAAGCCATCGAGCAAAATCGGGGGTCCAAAGTCTTTGTTCAGCCGCTGGGCCGAAGTCATCTGACGAAGCTGACCAAATCTAGTGGAGAAATCGTCGCCACTAAGCCGGAGATTCTCGCGGAAATTCAGGACTTCTACGGTCAGTTGTATAAATCTCATGCGTCCCGTCCCCAACCCAATAGAGAAGACCCGAGAGCCACTTTAACCCGCCACTTTACCGAAGATATGCCAGAAATTAGCCTAGACGAGATCGAGATCGCTCTTAAACAGCTTAAGAATGGAAAAGCCCCCGGAGAGGATGGAATTACAACGGAGCTCTTGAGAGCAGGTGGAGCTCCTACGCTCAGACAACTCCAGCGTATATTTAATTCCGTCCTTTTTCTGGGGAGAACTCCTAAAGCATGGCACAAGAGTGTGGTCGTTTTGTTTTTCAAAAAAGGCGACAAAACCCTGTTGAAGAACTATCGACCCATATCTTTACTGAGCCATGTCTATAAGCTGTTTTCAAGAGTGATCACAAACCGTCTCGCGCGTAGACTCGACGAGTTCCAACCACCTGAACAGGCCGGGTTCCGAGGACGATATGGCACCATAGACCACATCCACACAGTGCGGCAGATAATACAGAAGACCGAAGAATATAATCAGCCCCTGTGTCTCGCCTTTGTGGACTATGAGAAGGCATTTGACTCTATCGAGACCTGGTCTGTTCTGGAGTCTTTGCAACGGTGCCAAGTCGATTGGCGATACATCCAGGTGCTGAGGTGTCTGTACGACGCCGCGACGATGACCGTCCGTGTACAGAACCAGCAGTCTGAGCCGATTCCGATGCATCGTGGAGTGAGACAAGGGGACGTTATTTCCCCCAAATTGTTCACAAATGCATTGGAAGATATGTTTAAGACTCTGGACTGGAAAGGACGGGGTATAAATATAAACGGCGAGTACATCTCACACCTGAGATTTGCAGACGATATCGTCATCGTGGCCGAAACCGTGCAAGACCTACAACACATGCTGCTTGATTTGGCTAAATCTTCAGCGCGCATCGGTCTCCGGATGAACTTGGACAAAACTAAGGTTATGTTCAACCAACACGTCATTCCGGAACCGATTGTGCTCGACTCTGTAGCTCTCGAAGTTGTTCACGAGTATGTTTACCTCGGACAAATAGTCCAAGTGGGTAAGAACAACTTCGAAAAAGAAGCACGAAAAAGAATACAGCTAGGTTGGGCAGCATTTAGGAAACTTCGTCGAGTCTTTTCGTCGCCCATACCACAAAGTCTAAAGACGAAAGTCTTTAACGAGTGCGTCCTACCCGTCATGACATACGGAGCCGAGACGTGGACACTGACTGTGCGACTTGTCCACCAATTTAAGGTCGCTCAGCGAGCTATGGAAAGGGCTATGTTGGGAGTTTCTCTGAAGGATAAGATCAGAAATGAAGTTATCCGACAGAGAACCAAGGTTATCGACATAGCCCACAGGATTAGCAAGCTGAAGTGGCAGTGGGCAGGTCACATCTGTCGCAGAACCGATAACCGTTGGGGAAAACGTGTTCTGGAGTGGAGACCACGACTCGGTAAACGTAGTGTAGGACGTCCTCCAGCTAGGTGGGGCGACGATATACGCAAAATGGCTGGCAGTGGTTGGAGGCGGAGGGCCGAAGATCGAGCTCAGTGGCGTGCCATGGGAGAGGCCTATGTCCAGCAGTGGACTGAGATAGGCTGATGATGATGATGATGATGTAATCTTTTCTGGATAGAGTTGCTACTCGTAATACATACAGCTTTTAAAAGGAAAATGTTATTTGAACAACAGATAAACTAGAAATGTTTATGAAACCGTGATCTTTTGAAGACATGAAGATGACTAGATCGTAGCAATGTCTATGCTTCCAGGTTATTTGCAGTTTTAGGTTGAGAAAATATTTGCAAGACTTACATTATTGCTTAGAGTTCTGCTTTATTTTTTTCTTACCAAACCGGTAGAAAAGTTCAATTTAAGTTCGCTAAGCAAACTCATTACTACGTTGACTATTTGATATTTCTACGAAAGAGGCTTTAAAACTAAGTTTTTGAGGATAAAAATCATGTCGATATCCAAATGAAATTCAAAGCAGTTCTAATTTAACAATAAGGTCTTACATTCCTCAATGAGTCTCAAAGGAGGTCCTCATGGTTATGTTTCATAACTAACTCCCTAGAGAAAGCTTATAACTTCCCGTAGGTAAAAAAATAGATTAGGGTATATTTATATAAACAACATCAGCAATAACTCTTAAGGCTAGTGATGCTAGTGATAAAGCAAACATTTGTACGAGAGACATAATAATTACGATAGACATTAAACAACTTTTAATTACTCTTTAAAAAACGAATTGTGTCGAAACGGAACCTTTAATTGAATTAAAAAAGTAGATAATTAGCGGGAAAATACTTTAATGTCTGACTGTCGGTAATTAGAAGAGGAAAAATCTGGACTTTTTGGTAATTTGCGACTTTAATGAGTTTATTTCTTTTGTGACTAAAATGTTTTCGCAAAAATTTTCACGGACATATTTTCTGTTGAATATTGTATACTAGGCCATGGCGTATTAAAGTGTCATTCACATTTGAATACGATTTAATTATACTTAAACAGGGTAATACAATTAGTATTCAACTAAAAACAAAGGCGATCGTATCGAAAACAAATGTAGGGAAAGTGGTCTACCAAATAAAAATGATTTTTTTTTAATTTTTATTCTTGACAAAATTGAATGAAAAACAAATGAATTTCTTGAACATACATAATGAGACCCAACAATCTTTCTGTAATAAAAAGTTACAATAATAAAGGTAAAGTAACAATACACAAAGAAATGATTAAAATAAACTAGTATAACAGAGAAATTGTGAACTGAATGAGTCCCGACAGGTGCATTGTAGAAGCGTACTGTAGATAATGCTTATAACCACGGAATGCTTTTCAATGCGCTTTGTGATTTCAAACAGCGTTATAATAGGAAGATTTAATAGCTGTAATAATTTTATGTTCTTTCCATGCGATGTGTACTGGATATAAATATTTAGCACTCAAGTTGTTTTATCATTTATATGTTGGAGGTAAAGGAGGTTTAAAGAATATCTGAGAATACGAAATAAATTTCGGAATAATTCGATCGAAATCGGTTTCATTCGGAAATAAATTGACATTATGATATCGAAAACTGACTTGGTTTAGATATTTTTCTTCCCCCATTTTTCTAAACTACTGTTAATAGCAGTCCAGTTTTTACTTATATAATATATATGATAGAAATTTTATACTTATATAGTCCTAATTTTATCGCAGTGACGTTTTTCAAAAAACCCTATCATCCAAGTTAATTTTACATATTTTGCTTCTCATTCAAAAAATATATTCTTTTTATTAATTTCACGATAGTTTTCGAAATAATAAATCCATCAACCACAAAGTTTCAAAGAACTAAAGGTCTTCGTCAAGAGTCGACTTCAACAAGATAGCGTTCAGTTCCACTTTTATGAATAAAATTCAAGCCTTCATAAATTCAAAGGCGTCAACTCCTATATATGCTTCACATCGTATTTCCTCAGTAAACCGCTCTATCTTGACTCGGCTTGCGAACATCATGTTATGAATGCATACGTACGTGCCCGTATATGTTTTGGCTTTTATAATAGTTGTAGGTATGTCGCAGTCAAAGTAGGAAAGTGGAAACTAGGACTGATATATTTTTGGTAAATATTTGATATTCATTCTACCTAGTTGGTAGTTCAATGCCAACTAGGTAGGTACTCGTATTAACTTCAAGATTGAACAAGGTGACAGGCAATCGGTTTCATATTAAAAATGACCGTAGAAATGAATTGTCTTACTTGACGTGAACCTCTAAAGTATGTTGTGTAACTGTGAGATATTCCACGATAATTTACGATTTCTAAAGAGTAAATGTATTTTGTAAAGTCTACGGAATTAAATTAATTACCATCATGAAGTATTACCAATCACACCATCAATAGAACATCACAAACTTGCTTTTGACAGTATAAGATTAGACAGGCTGAATTGATTATTATAGGTTGTATAATTATCCAAAATAATTACTCTTTATCTCCGCAATTTTAATTTACCAGCTACATAGTGCATCGCACATGTTGTGCAGCGGGACAATAGATGTCGCCGTAGGTCTGAATGTACGCCATTATCTGGGATATAATTTCTGTGCCCCGCCCCGCTCGCGGTTTGCTGCTCTCAGTAATTAAGCTCGGTATGCTGCATGTATGCCTGATTTTATTTCGCTATTTATACATAACGTGTGTACCGAAATATGTGTGTCCATGTGATTAAGCATGAACTGGAATGAACGTTTTTGCACGGAGCAAAAAGTTGTTTAAATAAAAATTTGATTTATTATGGGATTTTCCGCAGCATTGGATTTTTTTCGAAAAAAATTCACAGTTAAAAAAATCCGCAATATAACAATTCACGCGCCTTGTTTTAACTTACCTAACAAAATACCCATCAGCTAATTAATAAATTTATGATATTAAAACTGGAGCGAAGGAGCTTAATCAAGAAAATGAAGGCTACCCAGATAACAAAAAGCCCAGACCTTAAACAAAAACTTAATCTGGACTTTCTCCTAAATAATGTTGGTGCCTAATTGAAGCTATAGACTGTGATGTCGGTGTAGAGACCAACGTAATTAATCTCAGTTTGGCCGGTAATCCATCTTTTAGTGAGATTCGATAGAAGGGAGGCGGAACTATTCATCTAATACGACCCTAAATTTATCTCGACGTCAGGTGACTCGGATTACATCTTCGCATTATAACGTGATCTGGTTGGCGCAAATTATCTTCAATTTGGGGAACGTAATGAGCACGTGTTGCAAGGTACGGTATACGTGACGTCAGAGATAAGAGGCGGTGGTATAGTGGTGGGAACTACAGATAACCGAGTAATGGTTGTAAATGGATGGAAAATTACGGCTGATATTACCCGTGACGGTGCGGTGGATCGACATAACCTATTATTTTGATATTTTGTGGGTAATCACTGTAAATGTAGCTTTTGTCTTTAGGTTATTTGTCGAGTTGAAAATATGAATATAATTGTGATAATATTATGTATGAAAAATAAAGAAACAATTTCTCTAAAATCCTTATTACTGTCCTTATATTACTGGAATTTGGAAAGTACCTACCTTGTAATCTCGCGCTGCCTATCTCTTGTTTTAAAACAGCACCATGATAAGGAAGATCCTCATCATAACTAATGCGACATATAATGACCACACCTTTTAACGCCTTTGCCATCCTTCATTCTTTGATGTCAAATTTTCTTTAAAGTCTACGTGTATCTTTTGTTTCTTCTATTGCCACTTCAAAGATTTTTTCCTAACAGTGTTATAGTTCAAGTACCTTCTATTATGCCTAAGACGTTACTCCAGTCAATTTCCTATAAGCCCCTCTAACAAAACGACGTCTTGTCCACAGTCGTGAATTAATATGGAAACCGGTAACGCGTAATATCTTCAGGCCATTCATTACAGGCGCTTCCGACTGCGTGCCGCTGTATGGGTAGCTTATCAAGTGATTGATTGCGCTGATACTGAGAGCCAGGATCTACGTTACATCGTAAGTGCTAAGTACCTATGAAGTTCAAGGTTTATTCACATGCAATATAACAAAAATGTTTGTGACAAAACTTCCTTTCTATGTCTTTTATCTAGCTTTACAATATACCTTTTATAATTGCCGCGTAAATGACAGTTTTGAATTTCTCAGGTAAGTATTTATAAAGAGAATCTAAACATATATTAAAGATCTAAATTGATAAAGGAAACTTAAAAAAATTATGGACACGGGCGGGACTCCAACCCGCGACTTTCGCCGTACCGTGGCGCCGCTCTGCCAACTGAGCCACCGTGTCTCTGCTCGCATCCATCAAATTTCAAGTTTCGTTTTTAGTATTTACGTCTTAAGGGTGACGTATACCTACATTATAGATCTTTCAGAACTTAACATATTCATGGCAAAATATTCCGTTTCGAAAGTTACGATACGAAACAGTATCAGAATTTTCTTTTGTTATAAGAGGGACGCCCTTTAATAAAATAAGATTCTGGAACAGTGGGATAAAGTCAGAAACGAACCTAAAGTGATCTACAAGAACCATGTTTTGCTCAAATAACAAAAAATATGCCCCAAATCTAGGATAAGTCAGAGTAGATCTTGGATAAGTGAGACAATTTAGATGGCCGCTCATAAGTAAGGAAAATCGTAAAGCTGAGAAAATATAGGGCTTCTGCGTAGTAACAACTTTGTTGATATTAAAAACTTTGAGCAGTAAATGCTTGGCAATATTTACTTGGAAATTTGATTTGTTTCGTTGGGTACCTACTCTGACTAAACCATCACAGGGTTACACGAGCTTGGCGTTATTTTATATTGATTTGGCATATTTTTGGCAAAAATGTGAAAGTAACGATGTTTATCTGTTACGCCTTCACGACTAAACCGCTGGACGGATTTTGATTTGGATAAAATTTGGCATGTAGGAAGTTTAAGACCCGAGAAAGGACATAGGCTACTTAATGCGGGCGAAGCCTAGGTATAGTTCCTCTCCTAGCAACGCCCTAAGCGAAGTCGGTACCACACTATCGGGTATCCGTAGCAACGCTACTGTTTGGATTATATTAGTACGAGTAGGTATTTTAATTCCTTATTCTTCAGTGTACCGATCATCAGAAATTTTAAAGAAACAATTGAATATTTACAGAGGCTAGCTTAACACAGATATTTTATTTTTGTTTTTTTTCGAAGATGGCATTGTTTACAATTAATGGCTAATTTACTTTACATTATTCAACAATACCAAATACCTACTTCTAGCGGACATACAAAAATATTTTTTAATACATAATTTATTGATTGAAGATACAACGTAACACATTTACTTTAATAAAAACCTGAACTTACACACGAGTTAGAGATAAAATACGGAATTCTTTGCCGGAAATGTCTAGGAATCTTACTGAACCCGCTGTATAAAAGGAAGGAATATATTTAATAAATACGGGTCTCGTTTACAAGGCAAACAAGTCATCAGCCAGTTCAAACAACGCACGCTTCCCCGTGGATGTTTTTTATGCAGCATTGTGGAACTCTGAATTTTGAGATGAGAGATCTCGTGACGCCATTTTGTGACAATGTAGCAACATATTATTCTGTTGCGTAACAATTGAAGCTTGATTTGGTATTAAATCATATTTTTTTAATCCCGGGTCGGGCGTAGTGTTACTGGATTTTTCCATTAAGTAATTCTCAGTAGCAGCACGGAGTCTGGATTTGTGTCCGGTTGATGGCAATAGGCTCGCCCCCTTGTGCACCTCTGCCTACCCCTTCAGGAAGTATAGGCGTGATGTTATGTTGTTTTGCTTTTAACAAAGATCTGTTAGATTATCTAAGTGTAATCCCGTTACATTCAAAAATAGAAAATAATGCTCTAATACTTAATGGAGTAAAGAACTCTCGCACTACTTTTTATAACAGTATTTATCCAGATCTCATCGCAGACAGAAAACAAAATCAATAAAACACAGCCCACATCTTTATCGATTTACATTTAAAAACAAAAAGGCCCTTAAGCAATTAAGCGTGAAATGGGGTCACGTCACATCAACGTGAGACATTGAAGCACTGTATTGATACTAACCAAATAAATACAAAAGGTTGACATACCCATATACCACGAATAACTTTTATAAAACTATAAAAAGTATGTCAAATTTGGAATTCAAGAAATTCACAGATTTTCTGTGGTTTCTTTGCGAGAATATTGTGGGTTTATGGTTGTGATTGCGGTTAACGTCAAGTGGTTCTTCTGTGTTTAACTGTTTAGTGGCAACAGAAACTTCCCGGGAGAAGGGATTTAATATATCTGCAGCCAAGTTCTCTTATGATAATAGACTTTTGGAGTGCACTCGGTTGGAAATGGTTTTAGAAAATGTTGGCATTGTCTTCGGAATTACAGTTTAAAAGATTATGTTTGAGCAGAATCAATTAAACGTTATTTTTAAACTCTATTTGTATTCTTATTCATCTGTAACACATGAATGATTATGATTTGTTACAAAATTGAGATGATGATGAGAAAATATTAGGCACAAAATAATAAATTTATATTAGAAGCATGAAGCAAATAACCTATTTAGTTTTTTAAGGAATGATTATCCAGGTATAGTATAGGTTGTAGGCAAACAATTCCGAAAGATAAAATATATTAATATAAAAACAAATATATATTAGGTATCCTTACAAAACACAGTTGAAAGATTTTCAAAGCATATTTTTAAAATATTTTCATTGTTTATTTTAAACCTCACACGCAAGGATACAACTAATAACGACACAAATTCTATGATTTTACCAACGACTACTGTATACCGTGAAGATAAATGATGATAACCAAATTGATAGGATTGTATGAATAACTGCTTAAAGTAGGTACCCCATCCGTCTAAATTAGCCACGTGTAAGCTCTTTCAATGCGATCAAAATATATTAATAATTCATAGAAAACGAGGTCGATAACATTATTTTCATAATTTCCTAGAAGGAAGGAATATCAGAACAAAAATCGGACACGAAGTTCAAAACAATTTTCAACAACCTACCCTATCTTACCAAAAGTAATGAATAACTTACCGTGTTAGGTAGATATAAAACACAATTTAAGAAAACCAAAACATTCAATCTTATATGTATATAAAATTCTCGTGTCACAATGTTCGTTCCCGTACTCCTCCGAAACGGCTTGACCGATTCTCATGAAATTTTTTAAGCATATTGAGTAGGTCTGAGAATCGGTCAACATCTATTTTTCATACCCCGGGTCAGCTAGCAATAATATAAAGACAGGAACTACATTTTTCACTCTCAACGTAATATCTATACGTAGAGAAAACACGTCATTTGCCGAACAATGTATGTACGCCTGCTAAGCGTACATGCATCAACGTCTCTCCCGTCTTCCCGCTCCATTACACTACTAATCGTATGAGATTCCACGCTGATGCTTCTAATTAATAGCTTACATACAACCGTCCCTTCAAGATTGTCTTAAATGGTACAGAGAATTAAATTCAGCTGCTACCCCTGTTAAATGAACGTTAATTAAACAGCTGTATTAAGTTTTATAGTGTGTACTTAAGGATAGTTTGGCTCGGATTAATTTGGTTTTATGTATTTAATTTTAGCACCTTTAAAAGTATAATTAGGCTTAATTAGGCGAATTACTTTAGTTTAATTTTGTTCTTCAAACATTTGTATTCATTTCACTATTGCGAACTGTCTTGGCTACTGAATGTGGAAATAGCGCCATCTACAGACGTTTATTTGAACGTGTCAGGTTAATATGCGTAGCTGAAGTTTCGCACGCGGCACGCCCTCTTTTGGCTTCATCGTGGGCGGGAAAGTAGGGTAACCACCCTACTATCAATGTCTCTACGGCTTACAATACACAACGCGTCTAGCGTCTAGCGTCAGTTAATGGCTAATGTAATAGATGGCTCTTATTCGTACATCGCTACGACTTGGTAAAATATAACGTGGAGTAACTTTTGGAAGTTTACATTTGTTATTTTTTATATCAAGAAAATTCACGAAGCTTACTAGAAAATTCATTACTAGGAATATAAATAAAAAATACGTATGTGAGTAAGCCAAATTTTAGTTTTCTGATAGTAGTCATAACTTTAAAAGTTAAGTATTCAAAGAATGAATTGTGACATGCTAATTTAGTTGGTAAAAGTTTAGAGTACTTTAAGTTAACTTAGTCGGCGTATTGTGTATATATATTCTATTGCAGTTCATTATTCATATTTTGCAATTGAAATTAAGGTTCCTGTAGCCTCGTTTCATTCATGAATTTCACCTTCACCCATTGAGCAACGACCTTCTGTCGCGACAGCGTCATATTGATATCATCCTGGAGCATGCGCTCTCGATCCCGCGCATGCGTATCACCACATACAAGTGTTGTGTATACTGTGTACCTTCATGTCCTAAAACCTGTCAAGCTGCAAAAATAAGTTTGCATTATATTAAAATGGCTTTCTAAACGCGTTTTAGATAGATTTCATAGTTGCTTTTTGTTCAGTAGATAGTTTTTCCTACGGTTCCGCCTTTTTAGACGACATAGTGTTTTTAGTTGAAACTTACGAATGCAGTGCAATTGATTGACCATTTTCCATTCAGTGTAGATTGGGTTTACGTGAATAATTAAAAGAACAGTTTCATTGAAGTGTAAAAGGTGATACATCAACAGGTAGGTTTTGTTTGCTTATAGTTATCTGATGACAAACGTATAGATGTACGATGGTTGGTTGTGGGCGTTACTCCAGACAAACTGCGTGGGTGGAACATCTGGCTTGTCGTAGACTAAACGACGGTAAATAAATTCATCTCACGATTCAAATACGATGCTTGTAGCGGATAAATGTAAATTACTTGGGCGTTCAAAGCCAATAGGGTTTGATTATGGATACCACGCCGAGTGACGTCATGCTCCCTCCTGCATTTGTATGTGACCACAATGAGTTGCATGTTTCTCATTATATGTTATACCACTTATGAGATGACAATGTGAAATCAATGAACAATATAGGTATACTAATGGAATTCATAAAAAAATCTATCAATTCACAAACATTCCTAGAACAAAATTTGTCGAATTAATATTACGGTTTTTAGGGTTCTTTCCAACTTTATTAGAATTATCAAAAAAAAGTATTTTAGAAATCATGATAGACAACAATTTTCATTATATTTTGGGCCAAAATTTAATGGACATGCTATGAATTCCTTAAGCATCAATATAAATGCGATGCATTTGTCCATTCATCTTTGCTGTACTTTAGTATCTATACCAATCAACACGTTGTATCTCACAATGTCCTAGGGCGTTAAGAGGTACATTCTCACAAAATCAATATTGACTATTGGGTATGTAGCAAAACGCGTACGGGTCACTGCTCGTGTCCTATATACCGAAGTACGTAAACAATTATGAACCTAATTAACTATCTATAGTTGTTGTTAGCGTTGTATGTTTATGCATATAACATCATAGTGATGATTTAAAAAAAAAACATAACATAACATAACATAACAACATAACATAACATAACATCACGAAGGGGTAGGCAGAGGTTCACGTATAGTACACCCACATTTCGCCAGGTATGTTTTTAGGTCTGAATGTTATAGGGGGCGAGCCTATTGCCATCAACCTGGTACAAATCCAGACTTCGTGCTGCCACTGAGAATTACCTAATGAAAAAACCCAGTAACACTTTGCCCGACTCGGGATTCGAACCCAGGACCTCCTGCTCAGCAGTCGCGCTTAGCGACCACTTGACCAACGAGGCAGTCAAAGTCATAACGCAAACAATGTCATAACTTAGAGTTTACCTATCATGCCAGCTTGAATGTTGTAAAGAGGAAAAGTGGCTTTAAAAAAGTGTATTGTTCCACATTTATCACATCTTACAAAGCGAAGCAAGTTCATAGCCATCATTGGTCACGTTCTTAAACCCTACATTGCAACTTGATGACCTGATTGGCGCAGTGGCTAAGCGATTGGACTGCTGCGCTAAATGTTATGGGTTCGATTTCCACACGGGACAAACATTTGTGTGATCCGCAGATGTTTGTCCCGAGTCTGGGTGTTTGTGTATGTGATATTTCATGTTTGTAAAACGCACTCACGATACAGGAGTAATTCCTAGTGTGGGGCGACGTCTTAATTAAAAAAAAAAAAAAAAAAAAACTGCAATTTTCCTATAAGATTCTCCT
The DNA here is from genome assembly GCA_946251915.1 of Abrostola triplasia. Classification (NCBI taxonomy): domain Eukaryota; kingdom Metazoa; phylum Arthropoda; class Insecta; order Lepidoptera; family Noctuidae; genus Abrostola; species Abrostola triplasia. Next base: position 8,326,591 of record OX276432.1, on the reverse strand, counting down.
GACCAAATTTCACGCAGGCAAATATCTATAGAGATCAGACCACTGAGGCATGTTGTTATGCAAAGCGTGCATGAAAAACATCAATGTGCACTTTGTATTCCCTCACCCACTCACCTACACCGTCCGGTAGGTTGGAAAACTGATACAATCGGAAAAAGACTTGCTCTTTAAGCCATGAATAGGGGTCTCGACATATGGAACTTAACAGTTAACATTGCAGAACAGATCGCTTGGTCTTTGTAACAATACGTAACAACAAGCCTTTAAACAATTATCTGCACAAAAACCATTCAGTAAGACTTCCTCTTCTTGCCTATAACTTGAGAACATTGAACTCGAAACTATGATTATATCAACGATGACCATTTAATAAAACTTTTGGTTTTCCAGAGGTCAATATTTGGTTATGATATAACATAACATCACGCCTGTATTCCCCGAAGGGGTAGGCACAGGTGCACATACAGTATACCCACATTTCGCCAGTTATGTTTTAGGTCCCAATGTAATAGGGGGCGAGCCTATTGCCAATGATAATATATTTTGTTATGATATATATATGCAAATTTTAGCTTACTACAATATAAGCTCTGATAGCCGGGTGATAGGACTAGGTTGGGCTGCCAAGTCAAAGATCGTAAATTCAAACCCTGGCACGATCTAATGTCTTTCCCAATTCATGAGTGTATTACAAATTAGTTATCAGTTGTTAAACACGGTATAGGAAATCAGCACACCTGACAGATTTTTTAACGGTGTATAAAGCTATGTCAGAGGTCTGCATGGCGTTCAAGCTATGACACCAGCTTACTACTATCTTTCAATCGGTATAAACTTTCAACTATAATGCAAAAACTCACAGTTTTTCTCTCTAAACGTATACATACAATACGATAACTTTTACTTGAAGTTCTTTTGCGATTCTTCATCTGTCATTTATCAGAAGTCAAGACTCTGAATGGTTTGCTAAGATAAATCTTTAACACTAATCTGTAAACAAAAGTATTAATTAGAGAGCCTTTTAGGATGACGTAGATTTTAATGGCTTTCGTACAAAATGAGCAGTGTTGCAGCATCCATCAATATATCTCGTTAACTATTGTGATGGATGCTCTTGTTTTCAAATGTAATAGTGAATATTGAGCAGCATTGGAAAAATACCCTTTTCCGCATAGAGAAAATCTCCTTCATTTTGGAACAAAGTAATGTTCCTGTGGTACGGATTAATAATGCTATTTCCTACCGTTTTCCTTGCTTGTGTTGTTTGATTAGTTTTTTATTGCTATTATATATATTTTAACATACTTTTGACGTTGCACACAAATTTCAAAGTCCTTTAACTATCAAAACCAATGCAAACTTTCCATTTCAAAACGTCGCTTTACGCGGATACAAATATAACATGTAATTAAACGTATTCTACGCCATATACAAACTTTATTTAAATACACAAACAGTGTGATATCATTAAACCTAACCTCATTTACAAATCTTTTTGGTTAGGCACTGCCTTGCAAATAATAATTTACATTTAGCGTTTCGCATACTGTGGAATTAAATTGCTGTTTGTTCTGCACAAACATCTCTAGAAAATGAATACTGCTTCCTTAGCTAAAAAGTTGCGCATTTGATCTATATTTAGAGAAATTTAATATTATTCCCCTTTGTTTTATGTTGAGAGATTGCAAGCTGATAGAAAGTGACTAGGAAAAGACTAGAATCTTGGGAAAATTCCGTTTATTAAAAGAACGTCTGGAAGTTTCTTCGTACAAAAGGCTTCGTTGAAAATAGAATATCATGTTTCTACTGTTTCAGTTTATTGCTAAGATATTGTGACACGCTTGAAATATACATTTAGAATAAGAATAGTTTATTTACTTGAAATAATGGTGTTTACAGATATAGTTTTGGTAAACGTTGTTTTGTCACATAATTCGCAAAATTTTTCGGCAAAAACACACAAAAAATTACTACTCATAATGTCGTTTTCCCTTAAACCGCTCAAAATAATTCGTGCAACTATTTTTAGACAAGCCAACAGAAAGGAGAGAATTTCCATACACTTTAAAAACCAAGAAAGTTTTTTTAATTATTTTAAAAGAGATAAATAAGAACAGACTTACTCTACCATCATTACTTTCGTCATACCTACAAACAATAATATACAAAACATGAACAGAGAAAGAATCGAAACTTCTTTGTAATCAACCAAAGAAAAGTCAAAGAAATAAACTTCAAAGAAACGTAGCACGACATTCCAGTTTCCTTTAGGAAATTTCCTTTACTACTTCCGTCGCTAAATGAACTTGGCTCTGACGTGTTTCTTATTGTACAATATTGACGATTAAAATTGATCACTTTTGTAAATGAGATTATCAGACATCAGTTATCTAAAAATAACCCAAACTTTTTACTTTATTAGCGCCGCTAGAATTTTTTGTGTTTCAATTTACAACTTTTTATCTTTTTAATAAAATATATTTTGGGAATAATAAAACGCTTAATGAATACTAAATTGACGGTTGGTAATGTCATTAGATGGGTAACGTTGCTAATATTTTATTTTAGAATCTATATTTATGGGTGCACACTACAGTAACAATTTTACCTACATTTTACAATATACGGATAATTAAAATAATTTAGGACTGAATTGAATACTTTGTATATTTACATAACCTTAACGAATATCATGTTACATAATACCATTATAAATAATTTAGTCTAACGATTCGCGAATGAATAATCAATTTCAAGGTACGGTTTATTCCACTATTAGAATCCAATTAGCAGGTACGATGTTTCTTGAATAGCCTGATTTCACGGTATACATTATTTATCATAGATACTCGTATCATCAGAAAACCTCTATAGAAATGTAAGGCGATTATAAATCCTTTATAATTTGGACCACAGAGCTTTTATTCTGCGTGAAGACACGCGTCAGTTCCAATACCAATTTTATGTCAGTCGCCTTTCAGACGCCGCGCGCACCGGTCGCTGCTGCGGGTTGATAGAAAACACTAATTAATTTTATATCGGTGTATAATTATCGATTTGAAAATGGATATCACTATTACTAGACACTTCAGTTTGGATGAAGTGAGTATTCAAGAAAGTAGAATGTGTAGTTGATTTTTGTTTTTTAAGTTTAGTTTAGTTTTTTATTTGGATGTAGCTGTTTGGATTTTGTTTTATTTGTTGTTAAAGTAATTTACCCAGACTTTTATTCGCTTTACATCTTTGGTCCAAAGGAAAATCTGTCGTGATATTTTTTAAATAAATGAATCCTATCCGGCAAAAAATCGGCACTAAAATTACCTAATTTAATTTTCATCGTGCTGTCTAAACTTAATTTAAATGTAGTCTTTGTATAATTTTGAAGTAACTTGGAAAGCTTCAAACATGGTGAAACCACTTCAAAGGCTTTTAGGGACCATTTCACGTACCTGCGACTAAGATCAAACACTTACTACACGAGGATCCCACACAATGACGAAGGACAAGACCTCTCAAGCATTGTTAGGGCTTGTTTCAAACTCAGTGAAATGGATTACATGTTGATCGGAAGGGATTCGTCATGTCCTTCAAAATCATCAGCTTGAGTTTCAATTTATGAGAACCTATTGTGAAAACAGCATTTGCATAGTTTTCTTTTTACGATTTAAAAAAAATAAAATGCATTGAAAATGAAACAATTTTATATCGTAGTTTTTGGGTATCTCAAATATTTTTTATATGAAAAAAACAATGTGATTCTTCGTGTATTTATCGATTATTTACGTAATCTTTTAAAAATTTTAATACTTTTTTATAAGAAAGGGAATAAAATTTCTTATCTTAGATATATTTGGAAGAAGAACTTCAAAGAAACGAATCACTTAATTGATGTATTAATTAGAATTTATCAAGTTCATGTTGTGGTTAGTAATGTCTTAAAATAAATATGGAAATACTTTTTATGACATTGAAAAAGTTATATTGGTGACTACGTGCTTGAATTTGAACCCGCAATCTTAAGCATAATAGGAAGTCGGTGTGTAAACTTCGAAGGAATTTTTGCATGTTGTTGATTCTAAAGTATTAGTCTAATCGTAAAAGCATTGATATCCGAGTGGTATGACTGCCAAGTCAAGGGTCGCGAGTTTAAACCCCGGCACGGACCAATGTCTTTTCAAATTCATGTGCGTACAATAAAAACGGTGAAAGGAAACATCATGAGAAAACCAGAGAGATTTTTCAACGGTGTGTAAAGACATGTGAGGCCTACAGACGGTTTCATCTCTGACACCAGGTTGATAATCAACCATACGATATGAAGAATATGAAGTCTAATCGTCTATAAATTCTATGCCTTATTGAAAATTATTAGAACATTTCTGTTTTTACGTAATATCTGTCATACATGCTTGTTTTATCAAATCGTCGGCTCATAAATTGACATATTCAGACATTTGGCACGTCGGGTCATTAATTTTATTACACCGCTCTCACTCCCATAATTTATTCGTAATTATACTTGATGTCCCATTTGGTTCTATATTACGATTCTCTTTAGGCTACAACATTCACCACGACGTCACATACAGCCTTACTATGACGAAACTGACATGCCTGACATAGTTTTTTTTTAAAACGTCGCCCCACACTAGGAATTTCCCCTGTATCATGGGTACGTTTCACAAACATGAAATATCACATACACATACACCCAGACTCGAGACAAACATCTGTGGTTCGCACAAAATTTTGCCCCGTGCGGGAATCGAAGCCGCAACCCTTATGGTAGCAGTCCAGTCGCTTAGCCACTGCGCTAATAGGGCGTCAAAGTTTAGTACCTTAGTTCCAAAATTTTATTTTAAATTTTTCAGATTAGTTTGTTCCATATTGTCATTATCAGTAAAGTAGCTCGTAGCATTTTTTTTTATATTTTAAAACTGGTTATACCGAGTTGTTCCAGATTTAAATTGATAAAATACCGCGCGAATAGAATCTTAATAATTGGTCATGACAAGCAGGTATTTTTAAATTTATTAAACTTTAATGACACACAGAGTATAGAATTTATACGTAATTTTGATAAGCCTCTGACAGTTTGTCAAAATACAAAGATATGAATAATACAAACTGGAAATATTATTTAAACTTTTGATACTTTGATATTCGATCAAAGTACATAGTTACTGCCCATGCTACAGAGCATAAACATCAAACAAATTTATCAGTATATGAAAATTTTATCAGCTTTTCCACACACGTTTTATACCACTTTCATAAGAAAAAATCCACGTAATAAAAAGGTGATATAAAAATAATCCCATAAACGTTACCATGGATACCGTAGCAACATGATCGTAATACACAAAAGCCATATAATTTAAGGACCAATAAAATTCGTGATAGAACAGCGTTGGAAAAATCGGCCATCTTGCGATCCGCGTGTAATGATTGTAACCCTCTCGTGTTTCGCAATTTGTCATAACGCGAGCTTTGTTTATTACGTCTACGTGGAACGTGACTTATGAGAAGTTCAGATACTTGTTGTATACTGCGTAGTCGCTTGTGGAAGTTTTCGATTATCTTTACGTCTGTCTTTTGGATAAGACACGGCAGATTTGTGCAATTTGTGAACCGTTTATACCAGAACCCATACGTATTTAATTTATTTATATCAAATATCATTATGTCCAGCAGTTGATGGAGTCATGGCTGATGATGGTAATGATATCAGACGTTGGTTTATTGATTTATACAAGTCAATTTAAAGTTTTATTGATGTCCACTACATCTATTTAAATATGCTTGCCTATTTAAAATCTAGACTTAAACCACCTACTTTTAAGAATATAATATTACTATTTAAATTCTAATCAGGCAGAGGTTTATTAAATTGTGCTGCACCAGCACAGCGAACGGGATCTTGGCCAAACCTTATCACCATATACATCAATGTTGTAGCAATAATAAGTATTACATGAAGCATTACCCTTGCAATGAATATTTCATATTTAAATTAAATATTTGACGAATTATCAAATAAATTCGTAGTCTGTGTTAATTATTTTATAGAACTGAATTCTGTAAAATCTGTTTTGAAAGCTTGCCAGTGGCTAAAGCCCGAGGCATTATACGTTGCATGTTCGCGTATCCTATAATAAAGCGATGGCTTAATTGGTGCAGTAGTCGGGATAAAAGTGATACAATTTTCATGTTAATTGTAAATTTAATATCACTCAACACATGCACGATGTTAACGCATGATAAAACTGTTTAATATGTTTGTGGCTTTAGAGAAACTCACGATAGAATTAGGGTTGGATCATTATCCGGAAGACGTCCACTGATGAACAAAGGCCTCCGCCTTAGAACGCGACGGGTTAGGGTCGGGCAACGGTGAGATATTAAAAAATAACCCTTACAATGATGGACATCAAAGAGCTGTGGCTAAGTGATTGGATGTTCGTACCAGAAGTTTCACGATCGACTGGGAAACAACAACTTTGTACCGAATCTTGGGGTTTATGAATAATAATATTTTATTGACTCAAAAACATTTTAAATAGTTAGTAACATTTTTTTTTTTCGGGGGGAAACCTTCAAAAAGCACTCGGCCCCTATGTGGTAGGGACTGGGGAGTGTGGGATTTCTACCTAACTAAAACCACCCCGGTGGTCACCATCTGCACAAACAAGGGAAGTCCCGGGACCTCTAAGAAGACCAACTCCCCAACATAGTTAGTACCCTAGATCTCACACTAGTGTTCCCTGTGACGATAAGTACAATTATACTAAGACATGAATGTGATAATTTACTGCTCCAAAATGGTCGTAGAAGAAAATGGCGATAATTCAAAAGTCTGAAAAGACGTCGCCGCAAATATACTAATAAATAAAAGTACCATCATACTTTTACTTTAAATATTGAAGCTTTGTCTTCAAATCCAGGGTTAATCCTAATGAATCTGCTCTCCAAAGGGTAGTTCTGATAATCAAATAGCCTTTTTGATCTTCGTTTAAAGGTTCGTCCGGAAATTGGCGTTAATTACATCATATCCTAGCCCCTACTTTTGCTCTACGAAAGCTTTTAGTATTAACTCGCTGATCAGATTAATCTTATTTAAACTAGAAGGAAAGATAGAGCTAAGCTTTGTACCTATTTATTTGTTTACAAGTAACCAATTTTCCGAATTGGCATTTGCTGTAAAGAGTTTGATTTAATGTTTTTTTTTAATTAAAGGGGATAATAGATAGCTACATTATATTACTCTATATGCATTGTAAAAAGAAGAAGAAAGAAAAAATATATTATAAGATATTTACGTTCACGTTTCATACAGTAATTATGGTATTTATAAAAAAGTTACTCGTGTATTTGAAAAAGCAATTTTGTGCTTCTGTCATAAATAAAGGACAATATAAAGAATGGGTATAAAAGTCTAGAAATATAGTGAACAAAGTAAAATAAAAATACTAAAAGAGGTCCCACGGTACGTTCACGGAAAGTGCACTCTATTAAAAAGGAAATCATAGTTCGTTCAGCCCTTGCCATTCGCCGTGTTTCTCTTTAAAGGCTACATTCATTCAGGAAAAATAAAAATATCGTGTTTCGACGTCGAGTAATTAAAACTTTATAAAAATTCACAGCAAACCGGTTACGAATGCTTTAATTAAAATTGAGTTGAATAAATTCATACCAACGTTTGTTTGTCACGTTATTAATTGTTTCGAAAAAATCTTTTTATTGTACATGCTACGTACGCCTACACGTCGGCTGGATGTAGCATTATATTAAAAACGCAATATTTAAAATTCATTATGACTCGTCCCTTGTGGTTTTCTTCACTGCTGCTCTAAGTCTATGCGACAAAAACGTCCTTGTTCGTCTCCTTATAGCTTGGCATTTTCCACCCACTTCTATTGATAGAGTCTTAACACTATAAAACTCTTCCAATATACGTGGGTGGAAAAAATACTGATACAATCCCTAACTACATTCAGCTAAGAATCGTATCAGTCTTTTTACCCGACTACGGTGAAGTCAAAAGGAAGGGTTATGGTTTTTTTATCTGTTATGTGAAAGCTGACGTCCCATATCCCAATCTGTATTTTAGTCCAACAATATTCCAATAATCTTTTAAATTATATTTACCTTTTGCGCTAAACAGAGACTTATGGAAAGATAGTAGGGAAGCCTTTGCCCTGCAATGGGAATAATGGGACATTAAAGGCTCATAATGATTATAATTACCTTTTACAACGTGATGAAAATTACCATCATCAGCCGGAAGACGTCCACCGTTGAACAAAGACCTGCCCCTTAAAACGCCACAATGAACGACAGCTGAAAATAATCCATAATATTATGTAACTTGAATTTATAATCCTTTGACTTACCCACAACATGCTTAGGAGAAACTCAAATGGCTAATTAAATCATTTTTTTAATAAATCTAAACGTTCAGTTGAAATAAGAACAAAAAGCGTAAGTGAAGATCGAAGTTAACGGAATATTTGTTTGTCCAGTCGTCAATGCGAAGCGGGGCGCTAGCGGCAATGGAGGCAGAGCCTGACCTCAGCACCTTCGAGAACAAGTCAGGGCTGGCTGAGGACATGAAGTTCCTCGCCTCCATGCCTGAATTGTGTGACGTCACGTTTCTCGTCGGCGACACCAGGGAGCCGGTGTGCGCTGTCAAGGCTGTCCTGGCGGCTCGAAGCAGGTTGGTCTGATGTGTTAAATTAGTTCATTAAGATTCAAGAGAAGTTTCGAGAGAGGAACAATGCACCAAATAGGTCAACATCCTTATTTACAAAACTCACTATTACTTTGTAAAGTCTCTCTGTAAAGAATTCTTCGTCTTCAATTTAAGAGTCCAGTTCTTGTCAGTGGAGCAATTGCCACTGTCTTCTACTTTTATTATAACTGCTTGCAAGGCTTATGGAAACTACATAAAAAGAGCATACTCAACGATCTACGTGTTATCCAAAACCTAACGGACAGCAAAAAGATAAAGCAAAAAAACACATTGTCACTGAAAATGCAAGAATAAATGTACAACATTTTTAACAGCTACGCAAACAAGAGAAATACGATACAGACCCTATTAAAATAACTTGCAAAACAAAAACGTAAGCAATGTCGCGCATGAATGTTGAAAACAAGTTCCTTGCATAACTGGCATTATTATGATAGTACTCCTTTGTTACCCGCGTTACTCAGTGGACAGTTTTCATGTCTGGCAGAATTACATTGACACATTGAACACGTTTTTATTATCTTATGTAAGATTTTATATAATAAAGTTGTATGATAGATTGTTTTGATTACGTATTCTTTCTATCTACATATTTCTATAACTGGTTTGGAGCTTTCGGGCCAATGTATTTTTTGATCATCATCATCAGTTTTGTTAGCTACGTGTTAATTCTGACTTCGGCCTTTACTGCAATCATTTACCGACACGCCTTTTTCTGTCAATTTGAATCTTTACGTACTTAAGTACTTTTTCGCTAATATGTATTTCGGTTCGTTTGTCACCAGAGTGTTTCAGAAGATGCTCTACCAGGCTCCGAGTCCTCAGCGGAAGAAGGAGCCAGCACCTCGAGAGAACAAGCTACGGCTGTTCCTTAAAAGGTCTTCGGAGCCTCTTCTGAACCTCCAAAACGCCGCTCAGCAGGTAAAAGAAATATTGTCACATTTTGATCCAATCGCAAGAGAATGTCTGTGTGGATCCCCCTTAATGGCGACCTTTACATGATGTTATTGTTAATGGCCTTCAGTTTAAAGCTCATAAACAATCCTGAAATTTGTTGTAGCTTACAGTGAGTGGCAAAACCTTTCCTTTGTTTGGTTTATAATTGTTTTATTAAGAGTCATACTTTTAAATGACTTATTTAAAGACTTATATACAATTAGAAAATATTTTAATTTTTGTCTCCGCCTTTTGGTGAAGAACGCATTAATTGATGAATACTAACAAAATACTTGTTGGTAACTTTCAAAATTGAGTTTTGATTTATAGGAAATTTTAATAAAAAATGAAAATACACCTTATTTAAATAAAAACACTCTTTAACATACGTCTAGTTTTGATAAACTGTAACAAACTTAAAATATTAGATCATAACAACCATTTTGGACGGTACAAACTGCACAAAATAATTGAGTAGGTATGCATTAAATATCTATGCATAGGACTACCTTCTGGCTACCAAAAAAATCCGCTTAAGAAAATCACCAGCCTACACTATACACACGCAAAACATAATAATTCAATTTATAATTGATTTAAAACTCATTAATAAACTTGAACTACCATTAAAATCATTCCGAAAATGCACGAATGCATTAAAATTATTCAAAATATCTTTTGCAGCTGTTCTAATATTTTAACGTGATAAACAAAGGAGAAAATGTATCTACAACTAAAATAAATGATTGTTAACGTTGAATTTTTACTATGTTCGCTACAGAGGTCGACTTTCGCGCAGCAATTGGCACCGATACAAGAGGTAAAAACAAAATTAACGGTGTTCTAGGGATCTCACATTTTATCGGTTTCAGTATTCGGTGTTCATCTTGTATAAATTTTCACTTTTCAATATGCAATGTAGATAGGACTAATTACGATCGATTCAAATCTTTTTAATTACAATTTTATTACTAGGCTATTGCGTCACAATAATTGTTGTGTTGCATGATTTTGTAACGATATTATCTTTATTTTAAAACAATGGTAAGTAAATCGATGTTGTTTTCATTTATCGATCACTCCAACTTTATTTTTATTCCAAAAGTAGTTTGTTAAGCATGCAGGTATAACTATTTATTTCTGTATTCACCAAATAAGTCGATTGTTTCCTTTGGTGTCGTTTAAGTAACTATAATTTATATTTTATAAAGTTTTATATCCATAGTTTTACTCCAAGATCCCTTCCCTTTATTATTAAAACCAGGAACGCTATTGAAGATAGTTAATTTGCTTACGTTCAACATGCACATCCGATTATGCAAAGCAGATTTCCTCGTGCCTTGAAAATTGCTGTCAGTTTATGAAAGATTTAATAAGGTACTCCGTCTTAAAATGTAAATAAAAGCACTATAAAGTCACTGTAAATATATCTTAAATGTATAGTTAATAATGATGTTTAGATAAATGATTCACAAGTCAAAATTGCACTACTCGTATCCGTATTAAGTATCTAATTTATTTATATCAATTACAAGACTTTAAAATAAATTTTGTATCAGTCAATTTTGAAAAACAAATTTATATTTTTTTCTATATCAATTTGTTACGGAACATCACTCACTAATATTGAACTAATTTAAAAAAGTAATGTGTGTCATATTTTGGGACAGCCATCATCGCAACAGCATCAAACATTGATCATAGAAGAGTTTGAACCCGACGTGTTTCGCCAACTGATTGAATACATCCACACCGGCTGCGTAACCCTTCAGCCGAGGACATTACTTGGTGAGTGTACCCTACAACCGTACAGAAATTCTAATTTTGTTAAAGCTACCAGTCAATATTTGCGGAGGAAAGTGTGATAAAATATTTGAGTTGTGAACGAATGGTAAAAGGGAATACATTTGTAATATTTGAATTTCTCTTTTATAAATGATTCAATAAAATGTTCTGTATATTTACTAACTTTTTTTATTAACTTAGGTACGTGTTTAGTGTAATGTATTGTTAAATATAGTAAAAATAGATTATTATCTTGGGTGGAAAGGATTTCAGGGAACAAAAGAATCTTAAAAACTAAACAAAATATTACTTTGACGAGTTAATTTTAAAGAATGATGAATAAGTACAAAACATTCTAAATGTTAAATAAATTGAAATAAGCTGAAGTCCTAATAATGAATGTAGAAAGGAATATGAAAATTGTAATAAAATTTCTATAAGCTGCTGCTGCTATTCACTCAAAATTCAATTAAGGTTCACTTTAGATAGGATTATTCAATACAACTAGGTTCAAAATAAAATTCAGTTTAGCCATTCAACAAGAACAAAATGAGAACACGATTCAATTTCCGATTTAATGACTATGAGCGAAGTGGAGCGGGCCGGACTGGAATTTATTACGAATCGGTAAAATCGATGCCTTCATTAAAGTTAAAGCTGGAAAGAAAATCGAATGAAACGTCGCGCCGGCATCAATTGAATTTTTATTAGTTTCCAGGTAGAAAACCAATTGTGCTTGATGCCGGGCTGTGTGGTACATAGTATTGGTATTTTGTTGGAGCCGCCTCCATTTATGTTTGCCTTTAGATAAATGAGTGCCGCCTCTGGATTTTATTGCACGCGTTTTTTCTTTGTTTTATAGGAGCTTTTACATTTCAGTTTAGGCGAACAGCACTTAATCGTAAAAGATAGATTAGCTTTTAGGAGAATTTCCAAGGAAATTCAATCGTTTGAGTGATTGTTTTTTCATCAAGCAAGATTTGTTCCTCTCCAGTTGTGTTTTTTTAATAGGAGGAGAGCATTGAGCTTTTGAGTAAATTCCAAACATTAAGAACGTTTTCACATCTAGCGAAGCGTAAACTTTTGTATAAAGCGTATATGGCTTTGACGAATGTGAAACGAGATCTACTCGTACCTCTAATTTAAAATAAGTTCGCATTTTTATAAAGACAAAAATTCGAATTTAGATATAAGTTCTCTCTATTTCTAATCTCGATTAGAATAATGTTCGAGTTTCATACCGATAATCGGCAATATGCATAAATAACTCTCGATCACTGCCTTAATAACCAAATTATGTACGTCGATTCATAGTTGATTGGATCGAAATCCAATTTAACTGCGTAATAGCTTTGTTCATTATAATGTCTCCAAGTCTAGTGCCTACCCATATATTAACGTTTGAAACTTTTCGTCCCCTGTCAATCAGAATGCTGTTTCATCCCTCCACGAAGAACCAGCACCAAATGTAGAATCTCAAGAAGAGATTTTGATCAGATTGAATATTAAATAAGATTGGAAAGTAAGAGTTGGTAATTCAGTGAAATGTTGACATTTAATTAAATTGGACTTTAGATTTCATTTGAAGTTGTACCGGTTTGGAATGCTATTTCGATCAGATTAATTACAGTAATATTAGGAATTAAAATGGTTTGTAATGCTCTGAATGCAAACATTGCTGCGTAATGCCTGCTCTTTGGTAACACGCAAATATTGAATAGATGTCACTAAAAAATACGGTCGATTTCCATCACCTACACCAAACTAACACCCCTAAAATGTTCACGGCAATAAATAAATATCTAATTGAAGATACTGAAAGCTACTGAACTATATAAGGACGGTTGTCAGTAATACATCGCTTCCCTACCTCACAAGCCGATTATGAAATTGATTATGGCATTGAGGAAGGAGGATTTTTATTTCATCTTGTCAGATTATGTCCTGTGAAGTGCTTCTCAGGGATGTGGTGAGTTACTTTCGCATTGGATACCAATTGGTGTAACTGAGGCCGAAATTAATTTAATTAAATTGAAGATATTTCTTTTTGCTGTAGCTAATTAAAAACGAAATCGTGGAGTGTTCATTATGCTGGATTTTTATTGGCAAGTTGAGAGTGTTTAATGTATTTTAATTCGTTGTGTCCGTTTTGTTACTATAAGGCCACCTCTGACAATTACAGAATTATGGCCAGAAAAAGGTGGCCTGTCGTCTTGCCTGGCAAAATTGAAGTGTGCACCTATAAATTTATACCATATAAATTTATTTTTAATAATAATAGAGATAAAATTAATTGAAAAAAAATGAAAAATGTAATATATAATATCCAACTTCATTTTTCAACTCATTTTAGGGTTAATAATAACCATAAATGACAGGTTAATAAATTAATCAGTACGTGCTTGCAATACACTTCACCAACAAGGTACTTACAAGTTTCCGCTTTTAACCCTCTGGTTCTGAAGGGGCACTAACCGAGGTAAGTTCATTTCCTGCAACATCAACCCTGCTATAATTTCATTAGAGCACACTCTCCCTAAATTCGATTCAAGTGGTACAGAATGTTAACCGAACGTAATTGCTTAGTATATAAACTCCGTAAGGAATTTAATTACGAGTGCATTTGCGTAAATATAGTACGTAAATAGATTGAAACTGTTGGGAGTCTTAGATGATTTTTAAATATGGGTTGAGTGGGCGTGGTCTCTTTTGCAGCGGCTAGTAGGTACAGATGTTGGCTGTTTACTATTCGATATTCTGATTGTATTGTCTGATTAACTGATTCTTTCTTCTTCGTTTTCTGTCAGACGAAATGTGACGTCAAAGTCTAAGATATCGAAGGTGGATTTTTCATTTATGTTCTTTAATGCAGTACATAACATAAGGTTTGGTTCAACAGTGAACGTCTTCCAGCTGATGATGATGATGAAGTAGGTTCTATCTTATTTCTCGTAATATAATAGTTATAAAATAAAAAACATCGATTAATTACAGAGCAAAATATTTTTACAGCTATTTACTAGTTGTTTGACACTTAACCTTTTACGTCAGGCAAAGCGCGCCAAATTTGCAGGTGCTTAAAAAAACATAACATAACATAACATCACGCCTGTATTCCCCGAAGGGGTAGGCAGAGGTGCACTTATAGTACACCCACATTTCGCCAGTTATGTTTTAGGTCCCAATGTATTAGGGGGCGAGCCTATTGCCATCAACCGGGCACAAATCCAGACTCCGTGCTGCTACTCAGAATTACCTAATAGAAAAACCCAGTAACACTTTGCCCGACACGGGATTCGAACCCAGGACCTCGTGCTCAGCAGCTGCGCTTAGCGACCACTAGACCAACGAGGCAGTATATTCATCATAAAAGGAAAATAGTAATTCAAAGCAGTATTGTTTAATATAACATCAATCGGTAGCGAGTCCTTTCTACTCTAGACCGATACAACACCAAGGCTGTAACCATGGTTACCATGTAAATAACAAGCATTCGCAGGAAATCACTGAAAGCAATCATGTACAAGATAAACTTTGGTATTATCAGCTTTTGTTCTGATATTATCTATTTATTAACTTCTAAAGGTCAATACGTACTTCATATTGGAATTAATCTCCGTATAAAATATTATAGAGTGGGCAGTCTAAAGGATAATGCTTTATGAAGCAGCTCACTAAGTTTGTATAAAAATGGATGAGCATAGAAACCTACTATATCTACTTATAAACAAGCCCCGCGTTCAGCCATTTTTCCTTTCCGTGCGCCGTGTCCATGTGTACAAATGAAATGAAATTAAGTGTACTTACTTAATTTTCACAACCTAGTTCTGCAGTAATAAGCCATTTGTGTGAATGGTAGTCAAACTTTCCTGATTCTGAGTACCCATACTGCTGTTATCAAAAATCAAGAGTTACTGCAGAATGTATGAACCCATTTTTTTACTAGGGAAATCTTTATAGATTTCCTCCGTCCTGGGGCGGACAAAATGGTATTCCGGACTCCCGCCGGATAAAACCCCAGGGTGTCTTCCTAGCTACCCTAGGTTTAGGGACGCGGAATCTGCGTACGCTACACCGCATCCCTTGGCAGGTCCCGACCCGCCTCTGGCAGGTCCCGCTCATCTATAAGCTTAATGCAATACAATAAAAAGAAGAACAAGTTCATTGAAAGCTCATTAGATTAAGTGCTGATCGCTTTGTAAGAAGATAGTCGGATAAAAATTATTTATACATTCAAAATACTTTGAGCGTTAATTAACTTGCCTAAAGTTGAAAATGTGTTTTAAGAGATATTGTTACAATTTTCTGCTACGGATTCCCTTCATAACTTGAGAAGGCTCCATTGTTTAATCTCGAAGTTTTCAACTTATTTTCAATACGCCAGACGTTTAAAGTTTCCAACTGAAATATTTTACAAATAAAGTGTTTCTAAACATATTTTGAATGTTTACTTTTCTTTGGCTAAGCGGCTGTTGAGCGTGGTCGTGGATTCGATTCTCGGGTCGCGTTAATTGTTCTTCAGTTTTTTCCTGAGGTCATTTTCATTAGCAGTATGGAGTTTGAATTGGTTTCTGGTTAATGGCAATGGGCTTG
This sequence comes from Abrostola triplasia, assembly GCA_946251915.1. NCBI lineage: Eukaryota > Metazoa > Arthropoda > Insecta > Lepidoptera > Noctuidae > Abrostola > Abrostola triplasia. The sequence goes on along the minus strand of OX276432.1, from coordinate 8,310,525 downwards.
CCCTCTATTACATTGGGACCCGTAACATAACTACTGAAATTTGGATGGACCTCATACCAACCTATAACTTTTTATACATGCTCTTATCATTAACGAGGATAATACATAAAACCGTATTACCTAAGTCTATTGACATCTGTATTCTCTGTTATACAAATAACAGTGACTTAAGATGCGTTTTACAAACATGAAACAACACAGACACCCAGACTCAAGACAAACATCTGCGGATTACACAAATTTTTGCTTCGTGCAGGAATCAAACCCGCAACCTTTAGCGCAGCAGTCCAATCGCTTAGTCACGGCGCCAATCGGATCATTTTTAATTTATGATGGGCTAGGGATAATGTATAAAAAAATAGGTCTTGCAAGAAAGTAAATATAATACAATAAATGTGAATATAACAGTTTATAGATTAATATAATTGATCACGCTAGAAAGTAATTACAGTAAAGTTGAATATAACAGAAACGTTGAGAACCTGTAACATACTTGTATAAATGTATACCAACTTAATAATACAAACTTTATACGTTTTGATGAACATGAGTTTAATTATTAGTTTGTTAATCACAGGATCAAGGTATACAAGTAACAAGATAGGTATTTACATTAATTATAATTATGAAATCTTATAAGAGTAGGTATTAAGGTTATTTAGATGAATAGACAAATTATTTATATACATAACATAACATCACGCCTGTATTCCCCGAAGGGGTTGGCAGAGGTGCACATACAGTACACCCACATTTCGCCGGTTATGTTTTTTAGGTCCCAATGTAATAGGGGCGAGCCTATTCTCATCAACCGGGCACAAATCCAGACTCCGTGCTGCCAGTAAAAATTGCCTAATGGAAAAACCCAGTAACACTTTGCCCGACCCGGAATTCAAACCCAGGACCTCGTGCTCAGCAGTCGCGCTTAGCGACCACTAGACCAACGACAAATTATTTATCTACGTATCTATCTTCTGTATAGCACAGATAGCGATGTAGTATAACCGTTAGACTGCTAAGCATAAGGTTGCAAGTTCAAACCCCGGCACGCACCAATGTCTTTTCAAATTCTTGTGCGTACTATAAATTAGTTATCAGTTGCTAAAAACAGTCGTCAAATCTAAATCAATTATAAATTATTATCCAGACGAAAGACGTCCACTTTTAAACAAAGGCCTCCCCCTTAAGAGAGGGGGGATTGCCATAATTCCTACGCTTGGCAAACGGCTTATGGGTCGCATTGTTGGTGGTGAAGTTACAGAAGACGCTGCTTCCCATTTTCTGGATTTTACCTTTGTCGCTTCTTACGACCCCCGCGGGACGAAAGGGGGTGTTCAATTCTAGACCGGATACCTCTCAGCTGCAATTATAATGAAAGTTGTCTAATTAAAAGCTTGGGAGGAGCAAATTAACACCCTCTAAGTGTAGTTAACTTGACTGTGCTTTAACTAGGATCGTTTTGTCGAGAAGTCAGTCTACATAAAGGCTTTAGAGAACAACCACGTAATTACAGCCTACACCCACAATACGTGGTACTGTTATTGTGTTGATTCGTTCCCAAAATAACCTAGTAATTACAAATTGTGGCAAATTTGCGTAGGAGGTACGTATTTCTGAACAATATATTTCGTTTTACATTATGTAATCGACGACAAGCTAGGAATTCGTATTGTTTTCTTTGCTTTTAATTTACGCCTTTGTTAATGTTTTGTGTAAGAATCTGCGGGGATATTAATTGATAAGGATTTTTATATTGATTTTAACGTTTCTTATCTTTGATAAATCAATAAAAAAAACACTATCTATATGAAAATGGGAGGCTTATATCCAGCAGTTGGTGATACCGGGCTAAAATGATGATAATCTCAACTTCTTCTTCGTATCGTATGGTTAATGAACCTGGTGTCAGAGTTTGAACAGCCTGCAGGCCTCTGACATGGCTTAACACACTAATGAAAAATCTCTCAGGTGTGCTGGTTGCCTCACGATGTTTTCCTTCACCGTTTTTAGCAACTGATAGCTAATTTATAATACGCATATGAATTCGAAAAGACTTTGGTGCCTGCCGGGGCTTGAACTTTTGACTTGGCAGACCTTCGGTCATACCACTCGGCTATCAGTACTGTCATGATTTCAACAACAAATTGAGATAAAATCCTAGAACAAAATAATAAAAATATCGTAATGGTTGACAAGAAATGTTATTTCATTTATATGTACTAAATCAATACAGTCAATCAAATAACGGCGCAGTACACAACGGTATTCTTTTCATTTCGCTTTCTTTACTTAAAGTAAATTACTGAACAAATATTTCAGGTGTAATGAACGCGGCCGACTACTACGGACTGGACGAGCTCCGCCGCGCATGCGCCGGTTTTGTACAATGCTGCATCACCGTGGACACGGTCTGCGCCCTCCTCGCCTCGGCTGAGAGATACATACAGTATAAGTGCACCAAGTCACTTGTGCAAAAGGTAAATAACTTTAACGTACAACAACAGTACTTAACTGAGTACCCAAAGATTATTTTCTACTAGCCTCTCATCATCATCAGCCGGAAGACGTCCACTGTTGAACAAAGGCTTCCTTTTTACACGCTTTATATTAGTTATAACTACAATGAATGGCAACCAACAGCCTATGTTAAGAGATTATTTCGCGTTGATAATAATCTCCTCTTACCCTATATCCAAGCCAAAATAATATTATCTACTATATATACCGGTTATACTCACGTCGATATTCGGGAATGCCCGACTAGTTTCGGACTCTAACGGAGCCCTTATTCTCGGTATAATTAGCACTGAGAGCGGTGTAGTATGATCGTTAGACTGCCAAGCATAAGGTTGCAATTCAAACCCTGGCACGCACCAATGTCTTTTCTAATTAATGTGCGAACTATAAATTAGTTATCAGTTGCTAAAAACAGTCGGCGGTATATATAGTAGATAATAATATGGATAACACTCACAAAAGTTATTATAGCAAAATAATATTGCCAAATATTTGATATATTTGGCAATATTATTTAAGCCAGCTGCTTTAAAAGCTATGAAGCAAACACATCGGTATTTTGGCTTTATAAAGCATTTATTCCGTTTCTAAGTTTATGAAACTCCGATTTACTGACAATGGTAAACAATTGATTGATTAAATTATACCTGTCTCTGTCGTTTGCTATTTAGCATCGTTTATAAGTAAGAGAGATAGAGTACAGGAGCACACTGCCAAGAACTGGACTCACTGAGAATTTGAAATCTAAACATAACATCACGCCTTTATTCCCCGAAGGGGTAGGCAGAGGTGCACATACAGTACACCCACATTTCGCCAGTTATTTTAAGGTCCCAATGTAATAGCGGGCGAGCCTATTGCCATCAACGGGGCACAAATCCAGACTCCGTGCTGCTACTAAGAATTACCTAATGGAAAAACCCAGTAACACTTTGCCCGACCCGGGATTCGAACCCAGGACCGTGTGCTCAGCAGTCGAGCTTAGCAACCACAAGACCAACGAGGCAGTCATCTATCAGTCAGATTTGAAATCTAAGCAGCTTGAATTATATTCTACTTACAGGTGTTGGAGTTTGTGGATGAGCACGGCAATGAAGTGTTGAACCTTGGATCCTTCACGTTGTTGCCCCAACATGTCGTCAGGCTAATACTAGCGAGAGACGAGCTGAGAGCTGATGAGTTTACTAAATTCCAGGTAAGGAAGTTGATAAATAGAGGTATTTAGTTAAAAGAGTAATAAGAAAAGTAAAATCTTAGTAAGAGTTTCCTAGAGTATGAACTGTTGATCGCTTATTGAGAAAGTAAGTAAATTATTACTGACTTTTTCCATACTACACACATAAACCTTTAAATTTAAAGGTTCTAAAACTTTAATTTACCATTTAACTCGTTACGTTATCATAATATCTAAATTGATTGTCACATACTTTTTCTCTTGACTGTCCTACCTATCAATACCGAAGTATTACATAATTTATGAAGGTAAAATAAATAATTCCAGGCGGCGCTTATGTGGAGCAAGAAGTACTGTGATACAAACCAGAACATGATCCTAAAGGAAGTGATTGGAAACTTTCTGGAATACATCCAGTTCCATAAGATCCCTGCCAACGTACTGATGAGGGAAGTGCACCCACTGGGCTTGGTGCCTTACTCCATCATCATGAACGCTCTCGCTTATCAGGTGCTGTTACGTAGACAGATCATTTCTTCATTTATGAAAGGGCTGTCGTGCATACCGTGGTTCTGCTTTGTCAAATCTTCGAGCATTCCTAAGAAAATATTAAAGTACAAAGAAAATGATTATTGAAACTTTCAATTTTTATGTCACAGACTCACTATATTCATATTTAGTATTGTGCTTCTAACTTTTCTACTATGTATTCTCTTTTTTGCTGTTAGTAGTAGTAGATTGAATAGAACGCTGAAACCGCTGTTGTTGCAGGCAGACCCGGCCAGCGTAGATCCAGGAAAACTCTCCCCGGCGCGAGTCCGACGCGCCGGCCGCTCCATGTCTGTGCAGTCTTCGCTCGACCCCTACGGGTCCAACACCACCCTCTCCTCCACCGGCTCGAGCGATGTTCCGTCGTCAGACAGTAGGCACAACTAACGCGAGGGGAACCTCCCCCGTCCCGCACCCGAACCCACCCCTGGCCCTTCCTCAGCTCCTGTTGCTCCTATTCCCGCCCCCCCAACGGACAAGCCGCCGGAGAAACTCGGACTTTTCTCCTCTATTAAGCGTGCAGCTAGTAAAAAGTTCGGAGATCGACGTTCCCCGACACCAAAAACGAGGGAGCCCCGATCTAAATCGGACTCTATAAAGCACGCAGCTCTAACAAGACAGGTCTCTGAGACGGTGGCAGCGTCAGGAGACCCAACGTTCGAGCGATGTAGACCAAGGAAACGTGATAGTGAAACAGAGTTTCCTGTGCGAAAGTCCACTTCAGAGATATCTGAGAGTTTTCCATTTGTGAGGCGTGCGCTAGCTGAGATAGAAAATGGACTAAATTACTTTAGAAGGTCTATCGCATCAGATACAACTGAACCGAAGCCTTTGTTACTGAGAACTGAGCCAGTGGTTGTAGTTGCGGCAGCGGACGATGACGAGGTGCCAATGTCTCCGCCACCGCCGATGGGGCTAAAAGAGCGTCGAGGTTCACGTGGCTCACCATGTGCTAACCTTCCTCCATTAATGTTGCCACCTGCAACGCCGGAACCATCGCCGGGCCGCCAGTCTCCTAATAGACTTTCACCACAAAGGCCAATGGAGCCTAAATCAGCTCCGGTAGTACAAACTCTACCACAGCCTCGACGTACGAGGACTCGTTCGGAAATGCCACCTGAGCCTCCGCCACGTTCACCCCAAACTCCTCGCCCGGCGTCTGTTTCTCCAAAACATACTTTTGCATTTAAAATAGTATTGAAAAAAGTGGAGAGCACTCCGAATACATCATTTGATAAGCCAGACCAATGAGAGTACCTCCTCTAAGCGCGGCCGTTGTTATACGGTGGGGTACTCGAGGTAAAGACGCGCTTTTCTCCATTTTCTAGAAACAGCTAGCATAGATTAGTTAGCGGCGAATGAACGAAGTCTCGCCTATGAATATTGTATTAATAAAATCAATGACGCTTGGAAAATTCTTTATATTCTTATGAATTTAGGGGCTGGTCCTCTGGTCACAACGTATCGAATTGTGTGACGAACTTGCGATTGTATTATGATGTGACTATTGAAATTTATATGGTTCTTATACTTGTTGTTACACTACACGATGAAGATTTACTAATGGGTGTACAAGTGATGTTTAAAGTGTGTAAAACTTGTGTGAAGGTAATATTTCGTGTGATAATATAATGTATGTTTGTATGTATTGAAAGGACTGGTTGGTGTTTTTGATAAATTTCAACCGCTATGATAATGATTCTCTTATTGTATAATGAATGTGTATCATATCTCTAAACATTTGTCTGACGAATGACTTCTAAAATAACACTTACGCTATGTACTTTTATACGATCAATGATATGAGAAATGAACAGTTTATATGTATTTTCGATGTTATACAAATTGTCTGACTTAAGCGTATTTTTATAATACTGTATATAGATAAAATTAAAAATGTTTGTTGTTACTTCGATAGCAGTTTGGAAATCATAAATATTATTTTTAACTCTTTTTGTCACAACAGAAATATACATATCCAAATAGTTGAAAAGATAAGTTTGGATGTCTTGATTTGCCAAAATCTTTCAGCACTTTGCATAGATAATAAACCAAGTAAAAGTTAAATTTGAACCATTTTTTAAATGTATTTTATTGTAAGTAAAACGAGCGATATCTGACGATATTCTGTTGGACTTATGACGTAAGATAATTCATTATTATATTCAAAGCATGTAATGGCACAATAGTTGTTGTAATTTGTGTGAATTGATCATTGTCTTGTAACAACCCCCCTTGCAAATAGAAATAATTCCATTGAATTCTGGCTTTTACAAAAAAAAAATTTAATTAACATAACATTTATGAAATGAAAATAAACTTAATAAATATTTTTTTTTCATTGGTCTGCACCAATCTTTAGAAAAAAATCTGTTATACAGTTTATTTATTTGAATCTATTTTGTCTGCAAAATATAATGATTTTTAGTAAAAAATAATTTGAAATCCTCAGCCAGAATTGTAGTATTAATAATGTGTTGTTATAATATAAATACCGGTGTGTTATTTTACCTTTATCAATTTAATGTATAGATAGGTAATTCACAAGTTTTTAAACAATTCTAAATCAGTGTTTTGTATTATGTAAGTGATGTATTCTGAAGCTTGTAGTGTCCGACTAAAATTATTTTCTTATCAATATCATCATGAATAATTAATTGATTACAGAAAAAGTTTTCTAGAAAAAAATAATTTTAGAAATGAATGTTTTAACGGTTTTATTAATAATAACATATTTTAGTAACATAACTTCTACAGTGTATCTTACGAATGAGTTCTAAGTAAAAAATCACTTGCGTTAGAAGGCCCCGCTCGTCATAAAAGAAAATATTAATAGTAAGAGTGTGCATTTAAAAAATGTTGTCACTTATTTAACAATATACAAGACGCTTTTAACTGGTTTTAATTATGGTAACTAATTAATTTTATTCATATCTTTACTGTCTAACTTATGTATAAGTTGACCGCGAGTGTGTAAGTATTCTACAAAAATGTAGCGCTACGTATTTGTAGCGCTGCGTATTCGTAGCGCTGCGTAGCAGTTGCGTAGGTGGCAGGCGCACAATCTTCAGTTCAGGGCGAAGTATTATTTTTTATAAAAATGGACACTAGGAATTTCTCCTGTATCGTGGGTGCATTTCACAAAAATGAAATATCACATACACAAACACGCAGACTCGGAACAAACATCTGCGGATCACATAAATTTTTGTCCTGTGCGGGAATCGAACCCACAACCCTTAGCGCAGCAGTCCAATCGCTTAGCCACTGCGCCAACCAGGTCGTCAAATCAATTTAGTCGGATACTATTAGCAAATTAAGTTATACCATATCGATGTCGACTGGGGCTGTACCAAGCTGTTTGTTGTACGAATATTGTGTTTTTTTCTAAATAATATTATGTAAATAATAAAATTGTGGTCAAGAAAATGAGAAATCAGTGTTCTTGCTATACATAGTGTGTATTATTTACTGTCCTTCCCATTCCTACTTCAGCACTCTTTATGTATTCACAAATGTATAGATATATATTATTATTCTATTTCCACGCTTAATATTAATCACCAAAGAGGTTTGGGTTTAAAAAAAATAAAGTTAACCTTATTGCTTAACACTGATAACCAAGTGGTATGACCATTGGACTGCCAAGCCAAAGATAACAAATTCAAACCCCGAAATTCACGGTAAAGGGAGACATCGTGAGACAACCGGCACACCTGAATTATTTTTCAACAGTGAGTAAAGCAATGTCAGAGGCCTACAAGCGGTTTAAACTCTAACACCAGGTTGGTCATGGTAATAGGTACTTACAAAAAAATATATTTTATATACAGTATTTTAATTTTACTATAAACAACACACTCTTTAGTTTAAACATGAAACATTTATTATTGTAATACTAAGTCTGGGTAACTATATTGAACGTAAAAACACACAATTATTTTCGACGTATTCAAAAATGTCTAACTCATTAGATTTTTTTTCCAATTTGTCTCTCACAGTTAGTTCTGAAGGAGCTCTTACTGCTTAACCGGGTGTTTGGCGAGACCTAATAAAAGGCCGCCAGTGTGGTTATCTCGTGGCGTTGCTCGTGGCTTTAATGTCTACTTCTCAATCATTAAGTTCACGACAAATTAAAAAGATGGCGCTGTGTTATGCTACGTTTAAGTAAGTAAAACGTATATGTGGAAAATAAATGTTTTACTGAGGAGTGTATTACTGTAGTAGTATGGTACAAAAACAGACAAAAAACATTGTTAGGGTTCCGTACCTCAAAATGAAAAACGGAAGCGTTATAGGATCACTTTGTTGTCCGTCCGTCAGTCTGTCTATCTATCAACCATATTTTCTCAAGAATGCGTAAAGGTATAAAGTTAAAATTAATTTCAAATACTCGATTAAAATCTGTACTGAACCATCCGAGGTCGACTCGCGCCTTGACCGGTTTCGATTTTTTTATTATTATTTGTTAGTAAAATAACACGTTTAGTTAGATCGCGTATGCACCAGTTATTTTTTGTAGATTACGGGTTTCGATATTCAAGTCTCGTATAGTAAAATATTTCTGCAACCTATCAATTTATTAGAATGCTGCCTTTACACAGAATATTCAAAGATATTATCTGTTAAAAACTTTTATTGGTCAAACGTCACTGGACAAAGTTTTTCTCTTTACATCACTCAATGTTAAACGTTTCAACAAAAATAATTAATTTAGAACAAAGATTAGGGGTACCTTTGATGTATGACATCAAAGCCCTACTGGATATTAAAGTAACTTTAGCTGTCCGAACTGTTAACATTTAAAAAGTTTTCATCCCTGGTTACCAAATATCGTCATAAAAGGCCTGATGGGACTTCCAGTTCCCAAAACTCGAAGTGTCAGTCATGGTGTACGGGAGGATGGTGTGGCACTCAGACCGAACTATTATACGCCCATATCGAAATGTGGTATTTTAAATCCTTGGTTTGATAGAAATCCCTCATGTCACCTGTAAGGCACGTTCTCGTGGACAGAGCATGCACAAGGTTGGAGGTTCAAACCCAGACTATTCTTAATGTGTATTTAATTATATCTGAAATCAACATCATCTACAAAGACCTAGCGTAGCGATCAATGTTCAATCTTTCTATATAGAGAAGAGGCCTTTGTCCTACAGTGGGATAGTAATAGGGTGTTATTATTATTTATTTATGTTATAATTATTTATAAGGTATGTCGTAGTCGAAGAATATGCAAGTTGAAGTGGCAATAGGCAGGCCATATCGCTCGAAGAACCGATAACCGCTGGGGAAGAAAGGTTCTCGAGTGGCGACCACGAACCGGAAGACGCAGCGTTGGCAGGCCTCCCACCAGATGGGCCGACGATATCGTCAGAATTGCGGGCAACCGGTGGATGAAATTGGCAAGCTGTCGTTCATTGTGGCGTTCTAAGGGGAAGGCCTTTGTTCAACAGTGGACGTCTTCCTGCTGATGATGATGATGTCGTGAGGTAGTTAAGAAAGTGCTATCCCGATAAATAGTTATAATCTTACCATATGTAATATTTATCGTATTCATTATAATTGACATACATACATAAAGTCACGCCTGTTTCCCTGAGGGGTAGGCAGAGACCACGGATTTCCATTTGCTACGATCCTGGCATACTTCTTTTGCTTCATTCACACGCTTCACATTCCTCATACACGCTCTTCGGTTGAGGGTACTCCTCACTTGCCCTTAATGAATTGACTTATGATAATAATGGACTAACCAGTACTGTAAAGAATCCTAATAAAAATAATACTCTACTTTCCAATCAAAGGGATTATAGGCGGTAAAATACTTGTTTATAGTAATGATGATGTTAATGAGTTCATCTGAAATGGAAAACAAAGCAATCTGAAATATTTTATGTATTTTTCGCTATTTTATTTTAACAACGAAATAGAGTAGAGTCCATTTACTGAAAATATGTACAGCCTTTTGTCCAGAATCGACGAAAAGCCGACTTTGTGTATAGCGGGCAATATATTGTTTCCCTTTGTTATTTAAGCCCGCAGTACGGGATTTCAAACAGAAAGGATTTTGAAATATGTTTATTCATGTTGAAAAGCCTTTTTGTATAGTTATTGGGTTTAAAAAAACATTTTTCGCACAAAAGTTTGAGGTATTTGCAGCCAGTTACTTTAGATTAGCTGAATTTTAATTAGGTACCTTAGGTTATTTTAAGAGCCTGAATGTTGAACAAAAAAAAAAGATTAATTTTATCGTTTCATTCAATTTTCCATTAAACAACGTTTGTCGTTTTCAATCATTCTGTTTTTAAAAGTAATTGAGTGTAAACTTGTGAAATTAAGCTATCGTCATCGTTTCGATTTAAACGATACTGTAGTAAAATAAATAAAATAAAAAAAATATTATCTTAACGTAGAGTTAAGTCGTGGTGGCCTAGTGGTTAACATATCGGATTTGTATGAACATTATTGCAGGTTCAAACCCGGGCAAGTATCAATGAAGCTTTTTAATGTTATAAATACTTTCTTAGTTATTCTAAGACACCACTGACTAACTAATACTCAATCCTTCCCTTTTAAGAGGCTTTTGCCCTGCAGTGGGACAGTTATAGACTGTTATTATTATTATTATTTTTAACGTAGAGACTACGTTGACAGATATCGTATTTTTTGTTTCAATCAGTTTTTGTAGATAACAATAACCTTTTCCCAGTTGTAGCGCATCTGCATATTTATTTATTTGAAATTTATTTCACCATTACAGACACGCCACAAACGTATTAAATCTGAATCATAAAGATAAACAGAATATGAAACTTTTTAGTTATCTTTTTGCAAAGACCTGTTTTTATAAGACAGTCAAAAGTTATTGTATTACAGCCATAAAGTGACAGTATAATACCGCGTTTATTTTAACTGAAGTGCGTTTTTAACTAAATTGTCTCTTAAGTTAAGTTTAAGACCTTATTTTGCTGTTAAGAAAATATTTTCTAAGATTACACCTGTTTGGAGTAATACTTATTCTACTAAATTTACTTAATGATGCCAAAAATAGAACGACTTATAATTGAACATTGCCTTGTATTTTTCGTTATACTTTTTAGCTTTTCTAAGAGTGCTTTGTTAGTGTAGGAGATATATGATTGGTTTAAAGTATTTAATTGGTTTTGGTGTACAATAAAACTGTCTACAATAATACATTTGTAAAAAAAACAAGATAAATCAACGTTGGAACCTACATGCAATACTTTTAAAACAATATTTAGAAATGGTATTTACTTATTACTTTGACCTAGTTTAGAATGAAAGCGAAATTTCAATCGGCATTATGTACTATATTTATGATAATATGTACCTAGAATAAACTAACCTATAAGTTAATATAATCCTCCATAACATACGCCAACATACGCTCTCAAAATGTATAGGTATGTCGAGGAAAAGTTGTCCTCAATTTATATAAAGACGGTCAAGCCGACTAATAGAATGGGAAAAGAAAAAAAACCAAATTACCACTTTGAATTAGGGTGTAAGAGGCAATTTATATCACAAATAAATACTGCCGAATAAGCTTGGAAAATTGATAGCGTTGCAGATGCCTAATCTAGGCGATAATGGATTCACCTAAAATGTGCTAATGGAAAGTCTTTTGATACTAGGTTTGTGATAGGCATTTAGTACATTAGCACTTACGTTGATACGGTTACCTAACTATATATGCTGACGATCTGTTAGTGAAATGATTAGTCATCTTGAATATGGATAGATTAAATATCTTATATATTACATACCTATTCACATAGGTTTATAAACGATTAAGATGCCCAGTGAGTTTCACATTAGAAGACTGACGAGCGGCTAATTAAAGAGCAGTCGAATTGGTTATGTATTGGGCTAGTCAATGATCTTTTTACATTTCTGATCTGAAACTCATTGACTCTAAAAGAAGAAATAATCATAATGTTCAAATTAAAAATATATAAGCTAAATAATTACGTTTCTTGGTAATATTGTTTGTAAACCTAAGGAAATCAGCCGCTAACAACTTACCGTGTGATGACTGTCAATGTCTTTACCACAAAATAAACTATTCTTATAATGTCACCATATTATTTTCATGTTTAATACAATCCATTGCAATTCCATCTTTTCTACAACACGATTGCATAATTAAATAAATGAATATAAAATAAAATTAGAAACCCCTTTTTTACCTAAAATCATTCATAACATGCAAAACTGACAGGTCGGCACAAAACAATATTTGCATGTTCCATCCGACTTCCGTGACGAATACAAACACAGCAGTTTTAATTAATTAAAACGTGCAACACTATACAACGCTTACTTTGTTTAATTACTCCAAATTGCCGTATTACAATTACACGGGCGAGTGAAAATTTAACGGAACATACTCGCGAACTATGGCGCGACTATTAAAATAATTTGCACCATTGAGTGTCGTATCAATTTAACATGATTGTGATAAATATTTTATATACAGTTCGGTTTACTAATACTGAGTTATTTTTTTATTTGTAAGTTTGCTGTTTATTCTTGTATTTCGTTTTTTCTATATTATTTTTGTTTTTTTGGGGGTCTTATTGGACGTAACCGGACAAATGCGAGACTGCAAGAGCCTCCAGCCAGAAACAAATGTTCGGTATGCTTATCGTTTTATACACTCGTAATACAAACTTCATTACTTATTCTGTTTAGAGAAACACAATAAATTTGGATAGGTACATTGTTTTCATCTAAAAAAGGGTTCGCTGTCAAAACTTGTTCTGAACACCACTTAAGAAAGTTTTTATATTTATTTATTTATTGGGACATATAACAGTTATACATTACATTACATTATAAACTTAGAGTATATCTATATAAATTAATGTATAACCCCAAAAAATTTTTTTTTCTTAAAGAACTTTAATATTACTCCGCGGACATAGGTGTATGTCCGCGGAGTAATATTAAAGTTCTTTAAGAAAAAAAAATTTTTTTTGAGACATGAGCCAAAATAAAACTATGTAATTGTTTCCTGTAAAATAATCCGCAAAAAATAAGGAACAGCAGTGGAAGGCCTAAAGCTACTGTTTTAAGACTTCAACTGCCGCGAGTTTGAATTTAAAATGTGTAAGTGCAAAGATATCGATATCAACAAAGTGTGTGTTATATGTTTCTAAGAGACAGCGGAGAGGTGCTCGTGCACCAGCATTAGTTCTTTAGCTTATTTTCACTTATAGACACACTAAAACCTATGTTAAAAAAATATATTACTATAACCCGGTATGGGGGTCACTATCCTTAACAATAAGACGAAGGTGAAAAGGAATAATCTCAATAAATATACATTTAATATGTAAGTTAAAGGTTTCAGCTGCTTATCTACCCAAAGAGGGTAAAAATGTCTGCGAAAAGAAAAGGGTTCCAAGGGTCAAGCGCATGACGTGTTTGGGTAGTCCAAATGGAAATTTACCGATTTGGGAAGTGGATTATCATATTGTTTGAATAACTAAATTGCTTAGATTTCACTACATAAATATTGCCATCGTCAGAATTGCGGGCAACCGGTGGATGCAATTGGCAAGCTGTCGCTCATTGTGGCGTTCTAAGGGGGAGGCCTTTGTTCAACAGTGGACGTTTTCCGGCTGATGATGACATAAATATTAACGAAAAACTTCATAGTAGATTTCAAAATTTCAATTCAACTAATATAGGATAAAACTTAGGTATCAAACGTGAGTTGTGTATGGGCCTTTGTGCAGCAGTGATACAACTATAGGCTGGTATTATCATTGTCTGTGTTCAAAATGTAATATTAACTACGAGGAAATCTCAAATTAACCTTTTCATGTTTTGTGCCCAAATGTTGTTTCGTATGTTATATTTAAGGTACAAACATGTAAAAGATACATAATATTATGTTCACATTTCTCTTGATATTTTTATTCGCTACTAAAAACTGACACCGTCGTCGAGGTCGACCACGGCGAAGGTGGTGTGATGATCTGGTCACATATGCGGGACGCACGTGGTCAGATATTGCAAAGGATAGAGTGGTTTAGAAGTAGAAATGGGAGGTCTTTGCCCAGCAGTGGGAAACTAAATAGGCTATGGAAAAAAAACTAGAAACTACTCGAGATACACAATCTATGTTATATAACCAACGTAGATTATACCGACAATAACTTAATTCGTATTCTTTTAAATAAAAATGAAGCCTCCCTTGCGAAAATTGAATCACACAAAAAAGATATGCATACAAATTTTTAGGTCACTTTGTCCACGGACCAGGGTTCGCGTTGGAGTGCCCTTAACAGTGCTAACGAGCTTCCACACAGATGAAAATCCACTCTCATTCAACGTCACAAGAACTTTGTCTCTATTTTAAAACAGATTCACAACACAAAGGAAACTCGACCACCTTTTGTTTTTAATTGAATGACGTTTCTCGTCGGTAGTGTTTATGTAAAAGCGTTTTGTGAATATTTTTTGTTATCACTTATAACCTACTAACTGCGCCCCGTGGTGTTACCTGCTACATTTTTTCGGGATAAAAAGCTTGTGTTTATCCAGGGTGTCCGCGACCTCCTATATAAGAGATACATATTATGAAATTTAATCAAAATCGGTAACAAACATACAAACACACTGTGTGACTTTTTGTGTTATTTTTGCATGTTGCCCATGCTAAGCCTAAATCTATATATACCATAGATGGACAGCAGCGTCTTCTGTAGCTTAACTACCAATACTGCGATCCCGAAGCCGTTGTAATCGCAATCATGACAATTGTTAAATTCGCGATTCAACAAGCAGTTATACTGTTATCGTACCAAACCAAAAGCTGAAAGCGAAACATCTGCATTATTATTACTTGCTATTAGAAATTACATTTAATTTTATTATGTTGTTACAATAAATAGTAATTACATTTTATATTGATAATTATCTGCTACATTTGGACTAACAGTGCCACATAATGTTACAACAACTATAATATTATTATACCGTACTTAACTATTAGGTGCGGGAGCCATGTGGAGAGAAATCAGTGATCCCTAATATCCCAAAATATTAGTTTGCATAAATCCAGGACGATACCCTTTTATGAAGTCTGCTAAATAACTGTTTTTACTCTGAAAATAATCACAACATTCGTTTAAAGTGTAACCACACAAAGCAATTTAATAATAAATTATATCTAAAACGAGTGCTTTAGAAATAGTAAATATACAACTTGGAAGGTATATAAATCATGTCCTGGTTTCTCGTGTAGCAGTCTCACTTGTATGTTCCACGAGGTGAAACGTAAGGTACGTATTCCTAGAACACAATGTGTAAGGATTTCTCTAGTGCAACTAGAAAACTTTGCGACCACAGCCGCATATTCAACTAAGGACCTGTTTACTATTTCATTTTAATAGAGCGATTTTTTGCAGTGAAACTGTAACGGGAACGAGTAATAAATCCAAATTAAAATCAGCAAAGAGCTGGTTATTGTAATTATGAATGAAACGTGTTCGTTTATTTTGCCCTTCGCGCTCTAATGGACCACTTTATTGCCTAGAGAGTGACTCCGAAAATGCACGATTCGTAGTTAGACGGATAGACGACCGGAGCGAAGCCGCGTCAAAAAGCTAGCAACCAATAAAAGGTTTGCAGGCTGCCAATTTTATTTACAAACCATTATGTTTATAGTGGGAGTTATTAGGTTCATATGTGGGCAGTAAACGTTATGAGCTTTCTTTGAGCTTTAATTAAACCTGAATAGATTTTATGATGCCTTCGCTGAGATTAAGAAAATATCAGCCAACATCGTAAATGCCATATGAGAGTCTAGTTTTAATAAATACTGTTTGTGGTCCTGCCCCTTACCATGAAATCGTAAAGGACTTTTTCGTTGAAGAAGCAAGACGACACGATACACTTCACGTAGCGGCGTCTTGCTTGTACAACGGTAATGTACCTACTGCTTTAAAAGTTCATAGTAAGGGTCCTGGTTCCGGAATCGTGGGTCTAGTGGTCGCGTTTGGGTTTTTCATATACTGTAATCCTCAGTAAACAACAACAGAAGTTTGGATTTGTGCCTGGTTCTTGGCAATACGCTCGCCGTCTATTATATAGGGACGTATACCATAACTGTCCATATCTGGATGTACAAATAAACGTCTGCCTTCTTCTTAGCTTCTGATGTGTTGCCAAATGTACGGAGTCAATACCTAGTAGATTTAACTGCAAGGTATAAAATCGAAACAATTCATGTATATCGCCTACTCCTCTGGGAAACAGGCGTGACTTTGTGTCTGTATCTATATGTATATTGGACTGCTGCGTTTTTGTATGTACCTATATTTTATTTCAATACTCTATATTGCATGTTATTTTTATATAAAGTAACTAATACAGATTTCATTCTAAAGTTCGAATATAGAATATTCTTTTTCACGCCATCTCTCCCAAGTGGGTCGGCAGGCAGCTATGATCCGTGAATATTTTATAATGCGACCTATTTTCTCCTACACGATGCAAATCTCAACACTAAAGGCATCGGTTTTGCTGCTCTTGAAAGA
Source organism: Abrostola triplasia (assembly GCA_946251915.1). Taxonomy (NCBI): domain Eukaryota; kingdom Metazoa; phylum Arthropoda; class Insecta; order Lepidoptera; family Noctuidae; genus Abrostola; species Abrostola triplasia. The sequence continues at coordinate 8,293,710 of OX276432.1, read as the reverse complement.
CATGTGCACTTAAAATCCGAGATGTTACTCGATATAAGCGTCATATAGGACCATTGCATGATGTAGGATATTTGGTTCATAGTAGGTTATTGTGTTATACCCAGATGGAGGTGGCGGAACAAACTCGACTTGTATATGCAAGACTGGTCGTTGGCAGCTGGTAACAGGGAGATGTCGAAAGAGAATGGGGAGGCCTTTTCCCAGCTGTGGGACATCTTCAGGCTTAAAATAAAGTTAATATTATACGATATAGATAGATAGATATATATTGTGGGTGTACTATATGTGCACTTCTGCCTACCCCTTTGGGGAATACAGGCGTGATGTTATGTTATGTTAATATTATACAATTTCTTAGTACCTTTGTGAGGTTATTGACATATTTGAATGAATAAATGATTTATCTGAAAATGGATTTTCACAAACACTAATTTTACACGTCAGTCTTTAATATAACGCTTCTGTATGAGTGTTTGTCATCTAACTCCTCCTAAATAAAATTTTATATGTGTACTTCAATAGGTTCCTGGACGGTTTGAAAACACAATTGGACCCGGGCGTCGCTTTTCCAGGCAGGACGACGTCTACCGGGTCTACTAGTTAAATATAAATAAGAAACTAGATGCGTTGGCATTGCCGAACTGACTCTGAAAAGAAATGCCGAGACAAAGTCAGGGATAAAAAAAAACGGTGGTGGTGGAAACCATTCAGGGCATGCTGTAAAGATATGCTTAATGCCGGTGGTATAAAATTTGACTGCCCAAAGTGCGCCAGAAGTACTAAGGTACCATCATTCGTAGAAGTTCTCCACTCGTTCGTAACACATAAGTGAAGTGAATTTTAATACGACTTACGACAACATCATAGCTGACATATGACTTTACCCCACATTAGACTTGCAATGAAAACACCATTATGGTAATACTAGACGTACGGGATTGGTTACTGCAAATCCTGCTTGTAAAGCACTGAATATGAATGAAACAGTTATGTTCTTCTTATGGTAGTTCGATTTAAACTCACTTTACACTCACTCATAATAACCATTTCTATGAGGCTATAAGCACATGAATAACCCTCCTACTGCAGTCGGGTAAAAAGAAGAAGATGAAGTGTTTTATTAGGGCTTTGACAGTTGTTACGTCTTCTTATCGTATGGTTGATAAACAACCTGGTGTCAGAGATTAAACCGCCCGTATACCTCTGACATGGCTTTACACACCGTTGAAAAATCTCTCAGGTGCCGGTTTGCTCACGATGTTTTCCTCCACCGTTTTTAGCAACTAATAACGAATTTATCATTCGAAAAGACCTTCTTGTGTGCATCGTCTGAAGTTACGTCCTTTGACTTGGCAGTCATACCACTCGACTATCACTGTACTTGTTCTTAGTTTCCTAGATAATCATTTAAGATAAATTTTTATTCAAACAATTCTCAACAATAATAAGAACAGTTTTACTTACCATTAACCAAACCAAACATTACAAACGTTATAAAACAACCATTAAAAATTCATCGCGCAGCAATTTGCACGAGTCAAATTAACTTTCTGATGCACAGCAAAAAGTAAACTTCATACATTCAGCGTCGCGTCGTTCATCAAACAAATGAGATTTGACTGGACCTACACAAACATTGCGGGGTTAGTATGAGCTTGAATTGCAAGTCACTTTCCGTAGTGGAAGCGAGACGCCACACTATACTGTACCTTGCGATGTCTCGCTTCTACAGCGGAAAATTACCTGTAATGTTAGCTCATAGTGAGGCACCTGTACTTTCCAAGGATTTCGCTTGACTTATCGAGATGAGTGTTTCTCCATACATATGCTTTGATAATAAATTATTGTTTCAATATCATGGTTATAAATAAAAGCTTCTGTAGGTAAGCAACTTTTGTTTCAAGATGTAAATTATTATACAAAAAAGCACTGTATAAAACTCCATCCAATTAAATAGATTTATTTGTAGTTTTGCAAGCTGTAAGAACGGATATTTTAGTTTGATACTAAAACATGTTTATATTTTGTAAGCAGGACTTGTAAATGTTCTTTATCAATCAAAACTGCATAAGTACAAGCACAGATATATTATAGCCACGTGCAAAGATTAGTTACTCTATCGATAGGTACCTACCTACATGCAATTTACATTCATTCAAACTATAAAAATGTATTCATATCACAATAAAAAAACGCAACAGCAATACAACATTTATAAAGTGCATTTCTTTTGACCGAGTCCAGGTAAATCAAAATAAAATCAAATTAATTTACTGACAGACTAGCGGCAACTAAAACTTTTTATCGTTAAAATGAAACATCAAGTTCTAGCTACAGAGCGTCGTCTTACGACGTCGGGAAAAACATCAAGGGAGAAAAACGAGCTCTTTGTAGAAGTAAATTAAATCCTTCATGCTGTTAGAAGGACAGGATTCCCGTAAATCTGCGGGAAGACGACGGTTAGGAGTTAAGGCGGAATCCACTTTCAGTTTATTAAATTATTAATGGGTTTGTGTTTATACATTACCGACCTTTTTATTGGGAGGACTGGCCTTCGAGTGTACGCTTATATCTTCTAACGTCACGCTCGCACAACAAACTATCGCTAGTTATAAGTTCCATGTTATAAGAGGTGAGGGGTCGTAGCTACGTGGCGTGCATCAGTCGATCTACGAGGTTAAGCCGTGCTCACTGCGGTCAACCTTATGATGGGTGACCATTTTCACATGTCGAATATCGATACCCCTCCGGGCTTCGAAAGGCACGTTCGTCCCGACTACAAAAGTGAGGGAATAGGGAGTGCACCTGTGTCCGCACATACTTGTGCACAATAATGTCTAATGCTTAGTTGTTTAGTCTCGGCTGAAAGTCCGCCGAGACCGAAATTCGGTCAGGAGAACATTAGAGGTGATCTATAACAGGGCACAAATGTAGGATCCATAATGCTGCAATAAAAGCCTTATTGAAAAAACCAATAACACTGCCCGTTTCAGGAATTAAACCGTAACTTCTCGAAAAGTGGTTGCAGTCGCGACCATAATTATAATAGTATTACATTTCAGGTTTTCATGTGAGTAAAATGTATGCAAATAGTATTTTAAAGAATAATTATGATACAAGTCATTTCTGTAAATCGAGTTTTACCTTCATTTATTACTCAGCTAGTCTCACCTTAAACCGGAACTACTTGGTATTTTATATCTATGTCTCAAGGTGTTGCCATGAAACATAAGAAGTGAATTAAGACGTGCCTCTAATTAAACAATCCGAGTAATTTCGTCTTATTTTTCCGAGCAGGTATTTTCCTACAATTGTTTTTCCAACTACATAAAACATTTTTTCCAAATTTGCTTTCCAAAAAAATATTATTATTTTGATTTATATGAAATAACTGATTTGAGGTTTTTTATACACTTCTAGGTAACGATGACGTAACACTTGGCTGCCACAACACAGTTCCCGGAAAATACTTCAACCAATAATTCAGTAGAAAACAGCACCACGTGGAAAATTAACAAATTAACTGCAGAAATAAAGCCTGAAGAATAACAGACAAACCTGTTTTTAGAGTTCCGTAACCAAAGGGTAAAACGGGACCCTATTACTAAGACTCCGCTGTCCATCCGTCCGTCCACCTGTCACCAAGCTCTATCTCTTTAACCGTGTTAATTAGAAAGTTGTAATTTTCACACATAATGTATTTCTGATGCCGCTATAGCAAAACATACAAAAAAAAATATTTAAGGGGCTCCTATACAACAAACGTGATTTTTACTAATGGTACGGAACCCTTCGTGCGCGAGTCCGACTGGCACTTGGCCGGTTTTTTATTTAACCAAATTATATTCCCCCTACATCCCCTTCGCGAGGGAAACAAATTTAATTTAATTCTTGTTGAAAAGGAAAAAAAACGTGCTAGTGAATTTTATTACTCTTATTTTGATACGCTCGTTAGGTTTAGCTTTTTGTAATGTGCCGGGATGTAAGCACTGTCACGGCTGTAATTATTGTACCTACGACATCGCGTTTTGCTATCAGTCGCCGAATAATTAATAAATACTAAGCTAAAATAAATGAATGCAGCAAAGAGTTTCTAAAATATTCAAGTTATTCAGGTCATGTTTAGAACAAATATGTTTTTTGTTTTTAAATAAACTATTACCCCATTGCTTATAAAAAATGACAATGCTGAATAATTTATTAAATTATTATATTAGATTATACGAGTACATGTAATTTACATGCCAAAAAAGGAGGAAATGAATCGATTTAAAATTTAGTTAATTTCAAACACATTTTATCATATTTTATGTGTAAGAGGTTTTAATCCTTGAGCGGACTTCTGAACTTACGGATAAAAAGACAATTTTTAATCGATTTAACATTTTTTTAACTAAAAACACATTTAAGTATATTTTATGTGTAAGACGGTTAGCGTTTTAATCCTAAAATGGACTTCTAAACTTACAGATAAAATCTTCTGATTTCTTGATAAATTTGAGCACTTAAAGATGGATATTAAAAATACTATTTTCTTCATTTTAACAACTAAAACTTCTCTTCAAGGCACTTACAAACAGCAACACCCTGTAACCTTGGCACAATGCAATCCGGTAAATGTTAACAATATAAAGTGACTCTTTCAGCCTACATTTCTCTTGGCCCGCCGCCAAGAAGGGAACTCTGAAGGGCCACATTCATGCCCGCTGTGAATTCTCTAATCACTCGTTATTATGATTATTTCAAGGCGTCATAATTTAATGATAATTTACTGGGTAAAACAATTACTATAAAATTGGTACAGTAACTCACATTCTTTATTTATTTTTCTAGTTATTGTATGGTTGCTGAACAACCTAATGTCGGAATTTAAACCACATGTAGGCCTCCGACATTTTACACACCGTTGAAAAATCTCTCTCTCAGGGTTTGCCGGTTTCCTTACGATGTTTACCTTCACCGTTTTTAGCAATTGATAACTAATTTAGTACACCCACATTTCGCCAGTTATGTTTTTTTAGGTCCCAATGTAATAGGGGGTGAGCCTAAAGCCATCAACCAGGCACAAATCCAGACTCAGTGCAGCTACTAAAAATTGCCTAATGGAGAAACCCAGTATCACTTTGCCGGACCGGGGATTCGAACCCAGGTCCTCGTGCTCAGCAGTCGCGCTCAGCAACCACTAGACCAACGAGGCAGTCTATCAAATACAACACATACTTCTATGTTAGAGACATTTACTGCTTTCTAGTATTCTGTGTTATTAATTACCCAACCTTAATTAGTAGAATAACGAACAAGTATAATTAAAAAAGCACGTATAATAGAAAGTTATTAAGTACTATTCCAATTATGGTTGTAAACGTTTTAATTATAAGCTGAAATTTTTATCGAGTGACATCAGAATAATTACCACGAAGAGGAATAGTCCGCGAGCATTTGTTTCTGTGTCAAGGGGGTAGGGCACACCAACCTTATAAATACCACTTTAGTGAGAAACACACGTAAAAGACCGCATCAGCGCGGATATAAGGATGTACCTACCATCGTATAGCAGAATGCGATTTTTTTATGCATCTTTATAAAATAAAAAAAGGTTAATTTCAGAAACTTGTACTATTAAAAAAATTTACATAGGGACCTCCTTTTAAGTAAAAGTAATACCTTTATGTGTATTCACTTTCTAAAACGTTGGGATAAAACGTGAGAGAACGAGAGCTTCATTTTTCTTGGTCACCAAAATACAATCATTTCTTTGAAGGTAGACCACCATTTTTCATTATGGACTCACGAAGTGCTTCAATAAATTTATTGCCAGTAAAATAAGCAGTTACTAAACCTGTTAATAGCGAAAATCTAGAATTTTCTCAATTTTTTCAAGTGTCTATAAAGTATAGATATTATTTATATTTACTTACGCATAGTTTTGACTAAGGTTATTATAATACTTTATTTTATTTTGTTTTCTCTTAATCAAAACTATCTTTGAAGTGTGAGCTGTACTTTATAATAACTAACTAGTTCAAGCAAGGTCCTAGTACTATACTATATTTGAAGGACGAAAGAAAATGATAAGGATTTATTTAATCAAAATTCATAGCTGTATTAAACTAATGTAATTCCGTCTGATGACGTCATATCAGGTGTTAATATAGGACCCTCCGCATTTGTTTCTATGTCAAGGGGTAGTGGGCAGCCTTCGTCACTTGTTAAGTGTGTCACTTGTTATAAATGAGTAATACCTGTGTACTGGAGGGGTCTGTTATCAAGTTAACTGCGCATGCGCGGCTCTTCAACAACACGTCGTTACGCCGCACGCAACATGATCGTTCTGAAGTCAAGTAATTAAAAACGTTCTAGAGTTTTAGAATTTCTTGAAGAGTGAAATTGAAATAAATATACCTTAGGTACTGTATTTCTTAATTAGTTGATTTCGGAGGTCAGATAATTAGACACTCAATGTAGAATACAAGTCCTAACTCCAATTTAAATGATGTTTATTAGGCTTGGAAAATGATCCTGTAAAAATATCAAATATCGACGTATAAATACGTGAAGCGAAAAGTTTGGGCATACGCGGAGCATGAGTATGAAAGGGACAATTAAAGTTTATGTGAAGGAAGGAGGACTGCAGAAATTTTATATTTTTGTAAAATATGCATTAGAAATAGCATAAATTAAAAATACGTCTATAATACATACAAAAACATACAATCTTCTATCATATCATTGACATAATCAATCTGCAATTTAAATATGTTTTTTATTGTTTTTGATTGTTTCTTGTTCTGGCTAAAGTCTAAAGTTAAACTAAGAAAATATTTATATTATTTGTAATATAACTAATTTTCAAATGCTAAGTTCTAGTGTAGAAAAATTCAAAATGCTTATAATTTTTTTTACTGTGATTACAGTCAAGTTAGTCAAATTATTCAGGCAAACTGGGTTGAGGCCCTATTCGTGTATATAGGAAAATAAATAAAACTATTCGATTATTTGCCTTTGCCTATTTATCAACCTTAAACTACACACGAATTATGTCACAGTAGCTACCTATTATGTACATGATTGTCATTACAATAGAAGCATGCCGTATGCAGGTACAGTAGACATATATGTTATAGAAATATGTTGCACAAAGCATTCACGCAGGCATCTACAGATTCCAGTCAAGCGATAGGCTTGTCAGCTCCATTCCACGCGATGAAGGTCCATTATTGTACAACAACGATGTGCAACAAAGCATCGATACAATGGAAATAGGCTCTGAACTGTTTTATTTAGGGCAAAATCCTTCTCAAAATAAGAAGAATTGATAAGCATCGCTGATCAACGCTTGCTTTCTGCGTAGGTAAATGATTTTAAACTGCTATTTACGAGATTTACAGCAACACTAATAAGATAACAAACAATATTATATAATCAATTTTTAACAAGACTGGATCGGAATTTTATTGAGAATATTTTGTCGTTACTTGTATCTAACCTGTGTGCCTTCAATGTAAGTTTTGGTTTTGTAAACTACAGCATTTGCGCCGTTCCCTTGATAATTAAACACGTGACAAACGCTAATGCTGTAGGTGAAGTAGTGTGGGCCTAATTAATGGAAATGGAAATATTATTTTATATTTTATTAGACTTATGTGTTAGTTGAGTGTGAGTTTATAGACTCTTGATAAAGTAGAACATCTCTGCCTGCATAGACTAGTATTAGGCACTCACGTTTGAGCCTATTGTCAGACACCGGGCACAAATCTAGACTCCGTGCTGCTACTGAGAATTACCAAATGGAAAAACCTAGTAACACTATCCCACCCGGACTTCGTATCCAACCTCATGCTTAACAGTAAAGCTTAACGACTATAAGGCAGTCATCACTGGATTAATTTTCATTGTAAAATTATAGGAGGCGCCTGATTGTGGCAGATTAGTCTGTCATCCTAGACGCAAGTCTAGTCTAATTACGAAATGGATCAATAGATGCTTATCGTCTCACATTAATTCGTCACCAGAGATAACCGATAAGTACTATGGCCTCTGATAGAGATGGCTCTTGGTAATGATTGGCGTGAAGCTAAGTGCTTTTCGAACTTAGGTCGTAGGTATTAGAGAGTGTTTTCCTATGCACACAGTTTTAGTAGGTTGCACCTACCTGTTTCTCCTTTTTAACTGCGATTTTCGCAAAAGGAATCTTGCAGATTTTTTTAGAAAGTTTCTTAGTTAGGTAATATACACTGGTTTGCAAAACGAAATAGGTACAGCACTTTCGAAATTTATTTATTTTCTAAATCTATTATCTATTGAAATTAGAGATTTAAAATAAAAATGAGGACCTTATTAGCACAGTGGCTAAGCGAATGGACTGCTGCGCTAAGGGTTGCGGGTTCTATTCCCGCACGGGGCAAAACTTTGTGCGAAGCAAAGATGTTTGTCCCGAGTCTGGGTGTTTGTGTATGTGATACCTATTTCATGTTTGTAAAACGCACCCACCATTATTCAATTTATATTTAACAGCTCTGAAACTATATTAATCCATACATTGGTAACAAATAAATAACTTTTTATTTCAGTCCTTTTTATTTAAAAATATTATAGGTACTTCGTTTTGCTGGCCAGTGTAGTTTTGTTTTGTTTTTAGAGCTTTTAGAATTCATGGTAAAAGGGCGGGTTACATCAATATTCACGAACACCCTGATGCATATTAAACGATGGCGTTATTAAAACCTGTTCCCAGAACCTTAATTGGCTTTTGACGAACTAAATGTAAACGTGAGTTAATGAAAATGGTATCCAGTGAAGTGAATTTGAACTGGTCGGTTGTAAAATTTCCGGTTCAATAGTACCAATGATACAGTATTATAGCTTCTATATACATGGGCTTGCACTGTATTTTGGTGAAATTGCTCTGAAGTCGATTTTAAAGTCATGTTTTACTATAAATATATTGTGTTATAATCAAAACAAAAGAATGAGAACTGCTATTTATTGATTAAATCCATCTCCCGTATGGTCTAGTGGCTAGGATACCTGGCTTTCACCCAGGAGGCTCGGGTTCGATTCCCGGTACGGGAATTTCTTTTTGTATGTTTTTACAAATAGGTACGTCGATAATATATAAGACGTGGATTTTGATCTTTTATAAAAATGTCAACTCTCTGTGTTATACATACCTAATGTCATGAGTAGTAAATATATATTATCTTTCCAAATTATAAATCCATTCTCTAAAGGAACAAGACACTTTTGACAGCAATATTGAATATAAAAAGAGATTTAAAAAATAATTCAGAAAGTCATAGAACCGTAGAAAAAGCAAAAAAGAACACTTTTGCAATAGCTAACTCTATGTTAGACAACATTATTTTTAGAACCTTTATAAAAATGCGCTGGAAAAAATATCAAAGCAAATAAAGTTTAACGAACTGAAATCAAACGTTTGTATGTAACCGATATTTGCCTACCAAAGCAGAAGATAAAAGAAAACTTCAGATGAGTAAGGAAAACAAAACGTATTCACGATCCCGCGAAAAGGAAAAGAAACGGTTTTCGAGAATTCCCCGTTAAAAAGCAAGAATTTAATTTGCATTCGTTGCATGTTCAATTCTCAAAAGCCATGATTCATTTTTATTGCGCTTTTTATCAGACATTAAGTACCTATTTCTTACATAATCGTTGGTATTCGAAATATAAATTGTTTAATTTTAACTAACCGGCACGCATTCGAACATTTTGAAAAAGGAATATATATAATTGCGTTCCTACTTTAAATAAGTAATGTGTGTGCCCACTTTTATAGTTTTAAAAAGTTGTATAAATTCTGGAATAAAATGCCTCATTAAAAATAATTATGTTTTTGGCTCAGGTTTTTGGTCTCCTTTTTGACGGATTGGACATTGGCAACCCTTGACAGGGACTTATGGAAATAGAGGTCTTTGTCCTGCTACTCGTATGAGACATAATTTATTTTGTAATTTATTTTTTGCCTCAGTAAGTCTTAAAGATTATAGTAGGTAGTACAATTTTTTTTACGGTAGGTACCTCACAAAACACTAGTCAACAAATAATAAAGAATATGATATTATTAATAAAGAGATCGGCGGCCTAAACACATGGTATACTAATCTCGTATACCAACGTTAGTTACGCAACAAAAACCAGCATTTTTTCCTTACCAGCGACCCCTTTCTCAAGTATAGAGCCAACAAATAAGCGCTGAATGCATAGCGCATCGTAAAACAAATGCTACCGTGGATGTACTGATGTTTCCTTTGCCTATTTCTTTTTACGTCTTTTAGCTGTTGTATATAATGATTTTTTCTCCTTCCTTAGGTACTGCTGGATTTTTTCTCGCATCTCTGACATTATATATGTCATAGGACCGAAAAAAAAACTAATCTTTTGATAACATAATTGTGGTCTAAGAGAATTAAGTTAATACCTAGGTATATGCCTTTGATCAGAGGCGAGAGAGAGTGAATATTTCAAATCACAAAACAACTTTAAACATAAAGTCAAATACTGGCATTTATTAAGAAATTAATAGTTGTTCTACTGTACATTCTAAAAACCAAGTCGTCACTCTAACTTTTCTACGAGTTGGAACTACAGAAATTATTTGCCACTCCTTCCGACTCATTTATTATGATAATGACGCACTTATATTATGATAATATACCTATTTTATGATGCTATTCAAAGAAAGGTGAAACAAAAGGTGATACAGAAAATATATAACACAGAGAAATTTAGGCCTTCGATCTAAAACAAGAGAAATTGAATACTCACGCATCTCGGTGGATTTCCATCCAATTCTTTTATGTCCTCGTCCTTTTACATAAATATGTAGGGTAGCGTTAGATATCAGGACCGGTTCCATTTCAATTGAAATTATCAGATTGTTTTGACGAAACCCAACCTACGTCTCGTGATAACTTGGTCACAGTGTTGTATGGAAACCACTGCTGGTTTTACATCTTTATGTTGTATTTGTTTTATGCAGCAACTGAATCTAAATCGTTGAATATAGAAGTGGCATACATTTTTCTTATTTTGTCTAACTACAACCATGCTCTTGACTGAATTAATTTACGAACAAATTGACAGTTTTATTGTACCATCTAACAAGCAGTTTATTATTTAATAAAGCAATATACAGCCTTCATGTATAAAACCTTATTAGAAAAATACACTTAATAGACAAGTTAATATGAAAACTGTTGTTCTATTTTCAGATTATGGCTGGCTGGGAAATAATTATTCTAATTTCAAATATCTAATTAGATATCGATGACGTTGTTTGAAGTTGTAATAATTATATATTACTTTTGCAGTTTGCTGATCAGGAATGATAAGATCTCAGGATAATATTTACCGCCAATTTGAACTATCGTACTATTTCGTATTTGAATTATCGTATGTACTATATCGATATGGTTTAGAATCGCAAAACAAATGTTCGTAACAAGTTTCAGTAAAAGCATTGTATAAAGTGCTTCTGATAGTTTTAAGTATAGTTACCGACAGTTAGAACCCAAGCTAATTTGGAATCCAACATCATTGTGAGTACCAGCAAATCAAATATGGACCACAATACCGCTCTTAACAATAGCCAAAGCATTAAATTATTCAATCTCCATTCAGGTACGAGTAGTATTTGCTGACTTGTTTTGAATTATGTAGCGTCGTCTGACATAGGTCGGTATCTGTCTGGAAGTCTCAGAGAGCTTTGGTATTTATAGTAGTTACTTATTTCTAGGAGCAGTGATAGTTGAGTGGTCTGACCGTTGTACTGCCGAGTCAAACTGACACGCACCAATGTCTTTTGGAAGTCATTTGCGTATTATAAATTAGTTATCAGTTGCTATAAACGGTGAAGGAAAATATTGTGAGGAAACCTGCACACCTGAGAGATTTTTCAACGATGTGTAAAGTGATGTCAGAGGCCTACCTACTGGCGGTTCTAACACCAGATTGTTCATCAACCATACGATAAGAATAAGTTCTAGAAGGACAGAAGATTTTGATTTAAAGAAAGTTTCCGTTTATGAGAATACGATCGCTTCAACTCTGTTTTTGAAATTTGATAGCTTGTCTCGCTGAAGTTATTTTAATTATAAAGACCGACAGTCAGTAACTCTAAATTCACCTTAAATCGCTAACGCAAATAATAATATTTATATTTAATCTTCTAAATATGGGTATTCAGTAGATTTAATATAAATAACAGTCAGTTCATATGAATATTTGTTCAATTGTTCTAAAATATACATGTCACTGAGTTCAAAATCGCTGAGCAAGTAATGAACTAACCCCCCAACTCCAACTTTAGTAATAGTTCGAAGGTACATACATTCCTAATCCAATAGTTTTGTACCTGCGTCTGAACTTTGAGTGACGCACAGTAACTTCGTACTAGCTTTGCATATATGGTTGGAGTATTCACACCTCCCAGTGGACTCCACGGATTAGGAGAACCACAAAGCTTAAGAGTTGAAATAGGTACTTTTGTTATAAACATGACCCTGCAGAAGGTAAGAAAAAACTGATATTTATCATTCAAAGTTATTATTTCTGTAAAACTGCTAACTTATCTGTTCTATTACCTGTGGTATCCGGCTTAGAATTGACCACCCCTTTCCTCCCGTGGGTGTCGTAAGAGGCGACTAAGGGAAAATCTAGAAGGTGGGCAGCAGCGTCTTCTGTAACTTCAACACCAATACTGCGATCCCGAAGCCGCATGCCAAGCGTTAGGATTATAGCATACTCTCCCTTTATGAGGGAGGCCGTTGTTTAACAGTGGACGAAATATAAAATACACTCTTAAAACGTGTTACGTGATACTATTTTGTTGTTTTTTTATATTTTGAATCGGGATAAGTATTTAAGTATGCTTTTTTGATAAAACAAATATTAAAATTGGCTTCGCGCTACACAATAACGTAAGTCTTGTAGGAATCACGATTATAGTTATTTCTGACCGCAACTCAACCAAATAGTTTAACACTTATCGACCTCTGTCCAATAACAAAGGCCTTGAAACCAGCTGGTTGTAATTATAATGAATTATTTAGTTGATAGCGATGCTCTTATTAAATTAGATTTTATACACATAGGTAATAGTTACCGTTTTTTTTCGTAATCGTCAATTACTGATACGTTTACCTATAGAAACGGTTTTTAGCTACGATATGTTTTTAGATACCGTATTATATGCAACATAAACAGCTTGTATGCATGAAAATAGGCAAAATACGTAAGAACGTAAATTATTGTGTTAGTTAATGAATAACAAAAGCATCGGTATCGGATTTTTATCATCATTATCAGTCTGTTGCAGGCCACTGCCGGACAAAGACCTAATATAAATAAAACATAATTATAGAATTTTATTATACATAGGTATGTGTTATGTTATTATTATTAAGTCGACGAAGTCGCGGGCGGATACTAGTATAGCAATAAAATAAAATTTAAGAATTATAGGGAACGCATTTAAATGTTAAACAAGTATTACCTACTCCAAACGTTCAGTAGTAAATTCTAAAGGTTTTTACTGTCGTGGTACCTACCGCCACAGTGTTACTTTTTTTTCCTTTGACTGAGGCACAGAATTCACCCTCGCATCACCGCACCCTCTGCAAAAGTGACTTTCAACCGTACTCAACTCTTTGTCAATATTATTTCAGAGAGAGAACTCGTAAAATCCCAATTCACATCGTTCTTTTAAAATATTAAACAGAAATAAAAGTCTGCGTACATAATAAACGTTTGAGTTCATACATTTGGTGAATTTCAACAAATCCCATACATTGTAAATGAAATCATCTCATGAGAGTATTCAAGAACCTAATATTTTAAGTAACGACTTGGTAATACTTTCTGCCGTAAGCGAGGAACATTTACAAAGAGGCTTCACGAATATATTAATACTCTCTATTTATAAAAGGAACACAGAAAAAATATTTTTATTCACAAATAATTTATCAAAATATCTGACCGGATTCGTCTTATCCTTACGAAACCAATAACTTTTCATTTCTAAAAATTGGGAAAGTTATAATGATGTCTTAAAGTATTTTTGTATAGACATACCAATTTGCCAACGTAGTATAGCAGTAGGTAATTACGAGGACAATCGAATGTAGTAAAGCAGAAAGGGTCCAATCCACATCGAACTAATATAGAGATATATTTTGACATTAAAGATTTGATCGTATTTCTGTATCAATGCGCTACGATAAACCTACCGGTTTAATGGCAGACGAAGGGTATTTTCTAGTTTTTTAATATTTTAATTATGGAATTAAGTTTACTTTTTTAACTCTTTAGTATGTCTAACTCACTTATGGTGTTGGTATGGGATGGATCGCTTCTGCTTAACTACGTCCAATTGTGTCAGACAGTTATTATTAAGTCAGATACCCTCTTATGTCTTTTAGTATTAGGTAAACAGGTTTACTGTAAAGAGACTTTAATACCTATCTAATATTAATGTTTTCATAAATACGACCTTGTATAGGTTTTAGTCCTTGTCTCAATATTAAAAGACAGCTACTAGGTGATACAAAATATACTTGTGTACCTCGAACCTCTTATTCATAAACGAGGATCATACCAGCATTAACTAAACCTCGTATTAAGTCTATTGACTCTATTCTTTGATATGCAAACGATAGTGACAGGTGTAGTATAATTCTTGGTTTAAAATTGTATTTTTTTTTAATAAGGGGCAAAGCTGGACAATGATATTTTATCGCACTGTACTAGCCAGTATTATATCAGGCACAGTAAAATTTTAAATAAGCACAAAAAGTAAAATCTAAGTCCTAGGTACATTTTGACATTATTATCACGTTAGTCGTGATTTGATCTGGTTACTATGCAAATAAATCCAATCCGTATACATCTAGGCCACAAGGACTTTCCTGCCTCTTATCTATTTATTACTTGTGAACACTAAAACAGGTATATAAGATCCATTAAGCTCCTTCACAAAACTTTTATATCTACTTAGTTCGTGTAAATCTCTTGAGCAAGTCGTAGGCTAGTTAAGTAAGCCCGATTTGCACAAATCTTATTGAAGATAAAACATTCACTTAAGGTTTACTATAATAACTTTCGTGAGTGTTATCAATATTATCCACTGTACATAACATAACGCCTGTATTCCCCGAAGGGGTAGGCAGAGGTGCACATATAGTACACCCACATTTCGCCAGTTATGTTTTAGGTCTCAATGTAATAGGGGGCGAGCCTATATATAACCGGGCACAAATCCAGACTCCGTGCTGCCACTGAGAATTACCTAATGGAAAAACCCAGTAACACTTTGCCCGACCCGATTCGAACCCAGGACCTCGTGCTCAGCAGTCGCGCTTAGCTACCACTAGACCAACGAGGCAGACCACTATATATACCGGTTATACTCACGTCGATATTCGGGAATGCCCGACTAGTTTCGGACTCTAACGGAGCCCTTATTCATGAGCAGGTGACGCGGCGGGGTCGCGAGCCGAACACTGGTCGGGCATTCTCGAATATCGACGTGAGTATAACCGGTATGTATAGTAGATAATTCACTTAAGGTTCCCGATAAAATGTAAGTTGATAAAATAAGTAGATACGCAATAGGTAGGTACCCAAGATATTAAAACCTCACAATGGTTTTTCAACTTTAACCTTTGCGTAAAATGAACGTCCTGAAGCTTAAGTAGGACATCCATTTATGAGTTTATTATCCAGTGAACACGTGCTAATAGAAATCTGAAATATCTGTATCGCGGAAAACTTTGAAAATACCTATTTGATTTACTTTTTTTTTGCTAGCCTGGAATGTCCCACTGCTTGGCAAAGGCCTCCCCACTCTCTTTCCAAATCTCCCTGTTACGCTGTCAACTTACTTGTCGGTGAATAAATGGTTGTATCTGATTCGTATTGTGTCTGTTTCACAAGAAATTATTGTGAAGCGGCAGTCGGCTAAGGCTATTACTTTAGCTGACTTCCAATTACTGTTAAAATAGATGGCATTATAATTGAAACCTAAACTGTGATAAAAGCATTCACTCTACACTCTGTCATCAAGGCGGCATCGGCGATCATTCGTCTCAATGAAATCTCTTCGTAAGTAAATACATATTATATAGTTGTATTGTAACGTAAGCTCTATGTCAAAACCACCGAAACACCCAACATTGGAAGTTAATAAATCTTTGAGCTAGAATAAAAACAAAATACCTTTCAATTCAACTCCGGCGCTCTACAATTTCAGTTCAGTGTGACAAATAGGAGGCACGCACTGACGGACCGCATCGCATCTACATTGTCGACGCTGGGGCATAAAACAACACGTTGACACGTCCTAGATGAATAATTCACAATACTAGTTTCTAGTCTGTTGCACAAGTGACGTGCCGCAAATAACGGTGGACGCACGTGATAATTTGTATAAATGAATCTTGAATGTGGTTTTTATAAAGTGGTGGTTTATAACTTAGCATACAGTTAAATAATGTTTCAATGTTTAATGTCAGACATAACAATATTTAATTAGGGTGTACACCCTAATTATGTCTTTTCATTATTGTGTTGACTTCGCGCCTTACGATATTATTTATAAAAGCCTTATTGTTTGTTGCACCGTGAAAAGGGGATAAAAAAGGGCAAGAAGTATACATTTTTAACTGAAAATAAACATATTTTTTGCAGACTATTAATAAAGTATTATCTAATCGTGTATCAAATAATTTTGTTAAACACTGGAAATTATATTCAAACTTATCTTAAAGCTCAAAGCTTTCTAAATATATCGTCCATAATTAAATGCAGCTTGTCCAAGCGCTGTATAAACTTACCGTAACAGATCTTTCTATGACGATAAACCTTCACTTGTCTGCGACATTTCAGATTTGATTTGAATTACCATACAAACTAGGATTAGAAATGAAAATAGTTCTATAACTGTGGGTACTTCACGAAATATGTGGCTCTAAGTTTTCAAATTTCTCCTTACAGTCCAGTCATACAAACACGTCACATTTCATTTTGTATAAATTACGCATGTTGGATAAAGTCAGTAAACTGGTTTTAAAAAACATTGTTTTTGAACAAAAATAAAAAAAAAACATCCCTAGCTTTTATTTCAATGAAACTACATGGCTTAATCAATGCCCTGGTGTTTTAACATGCTCTAACTATAGTTTCCAAACAATGTTCTCTAATAATATTATAAATTTTCTTGGAAATTCATTACCCAATGTATGCATACAGCTGAGGCAAAATTATCGTGAGTTATAACGACTAGCGAATCCCTCAGGCATCCGCTCACATCATATGCTAACGTTTAGATCAATAACATTGTTCCCAAACATTATTGTTACCACTTTAAAGCTATTTTGCGAGGAAGATAAACAAATGAATTTTTTTTCCAGAGGAATCGTGTTTGGAAATCATCATTTTTTACTTTAATTTTAAATAAATTTCTCGTTAGAATCAAATATAGCATTAAACACAGAGTAGGTACTATAAATAAAGTTATTTAAACACTAAAAATCTTTTTTATTATTTAAGTACATAATTTTGTTCACCTTTTACCTATACTCGAAACAGATATCTATCCCAAGTAAAAGAATACGATATCTTTACGGCTTTTTGTGTAGATATTAACAAAATGTAGGCACTCATTATCTTATCTTACAAATACAGTAGCTGGTTACTATTCCTCTTAGTTTCAATGGACTACCGTTGCTTCACCTTATAAACACATTCACTCGCTACACAGACTGCATAGTGCATACTCATTATTGAAACATCGGAACCTACCAGTAACCGCTTCAAAGCGAACAGATTCCATGCACTGACTAAAATAGATTCCTAGACTCCAACAACGTGTTACAACGCCGAGAAACTCGTGACAACTATTGAATAGAAATGCAAAAACAGATATCGATACACTAGATCTGGATTGACGTGAATATCAATGGAGTATTGTATTAGCTATCTCTGTCTTCCTCTAAATGAATAAATGTTTTTTATCTGTAAATAGGTCTTCACAAACAATTTTACACGTCAGATTTCAATCAAAAATAAAAACTAAATGGCGTCGGCAATTCCTGACTAACTCTCAGAAGAAATGCCAAAACAAACTCAGGGGTCAATGTCTCTTTTATATTCCAGACAAATGTAATTTTTTGTACGAATAATGTAGGTCTGAAAGCAGGCTTGAGTCGACCTGTCCTGGCAATCCCCTGTCCCGTCTCGTACCATCTGCAGGACATTTGGGTAGGCCGTGTGGGATACTCAAACTGTCAGACGTAATAATTATATTTTGTAATAGAAACATACATACATCTGTCCGACTCTTCAGATTGTTACCTAATACACAATATGGTGGTTATCACCGCATGGGATCGTTATCGTATAAACTAATATTAGGTGAGTGTCATAAATATTAGTTTTTAGGTATCGCTCGCCGCAGTAAGTTCAAGGGAACTTATTTTGCTTTTCAGGTCAAGGTTGTGTTAAACGTACCTGCAGCATGAGGTAAAATTAATAAATTCATTTTTCATTGAAAGAGTCTATTTCAAAACACCTCAATGTAGGCATTAACATGTTCTTGTCTAAACATTATTTTGCAATAAAGACACTACATCGCAATTCTTGAAAACTTTCATACATAACCACAGCAAGCGTCTCTCAGTCCGTCTTTCCGCTTTTATGTTTCAAGTGCTGCCAAATACTTGTTCGTCGTGAAGGCGTTTTGTTCATCCCGCCATCTCCTCGTCATATAATAAAATACCATCGACATTCAACGCCACTAATTAACTCGTTATCAAATCAAGCGCCTTCCAGAATATCCACAGCCTCATCAAATCCCGTGACGGCTTGTGTCGGTATCAAAGCTATGTGACTCCGTCATAAAGCCACGAACGCTCTAACTTGCAGCGTAGAGTTACGAGGGCGCTTTTTGCCACAGCGTGCCATAGCACCAAGCGGCATTCATTACAGCGCAAACTTTCCGGGAATCGGAAAAGGTGTTGAATAATAAACGAAGCCGGATGGAGCGTTGACATCTAGGAATAGTTTAAGCCGGGTCAGCTCAGAAGCCAGCCTTTGGTACGTTAATTAGTGATACGGGTGTGATTAATACGGTAATTACAATGTTACGTCAATTCTAAGACGTTTTAGGGAGATGTTGTTGGGTTTTACGGTATGCTGATAAAATAACGAAATCGGCTTCTATTTAAGGTAGAAATATATTTTGATCTTGGTTGTATATTAGGTATATATATGTAACAATTAACTAAGAGGTGGGTTTCGAATAAAGCTGGGTCAGGTAGGAAATGTAGACGATCCACATCTTTGTAATGGTATGCAATAAAGATTATTCTACTCTAAACCAGAAAAAACCATAAAATTATAGTTTATCTCTTTTAATAATACGATATGAGACAAAAACAAAGTCATCATATTGTTTTTCGTAGACTAAGCACTTAACAGCCATTTTATTTATAGGTAAGTAGGTAAAGACAAAATAAAATTGTAATGATAAGCCACAACATAAAACCTTAGAAGATGAAATTCAAAATAAACTGAATATTGTCCGTACTTTATTTGATCCGTAGGAGTTTAAGCCGAGGGATATAATATCAAGTCACGAACTTCATAGCCTTTATAGACCTTAATCCTAGCAAGAAGATTACATTCTTAGCCAAGGTCGGCCATTATATGTGTGCAAGGGATGCACAGAATTCTACAGAGCTAGTATATATAGTTTATGTATATTCCGTATACTATACCAGCTTTAAAACTAATTTCAAACGGGAAAGTGCCTTCACGTAAAAACTTTTTTTGATTTTGATGAAACTTTTAATTATTATAGCATATACATCAATAACACATGGAATAATAGGCATGTTAACACCAACAATCAATAGACATACTTTTTGTGAGCTGTCAAAACGCTATTTTCCACAGATTTTGTATGGTAATAGGATCGTGTGACGTCATTTCTTCACAAGCTCAATTGACGTACTATTTATTGATTTTAAAACAAATAAAAATCGAATTTTACAGTTAATTATAAAGGTATAGGGTTTTTAGGGATAAAATAGAATACTTTTTTAGTGAAGTAGTGTCTTGGACTTATTGGTTGATGGTGTCAACGTCCCAATTTATAACAATACAAGTAAATTCGCAGAACAGGCTTGACTTTATGTATGTATACTCAATCGCTTTTGTTTTGATACCATCACAATCAATGTTCAAGATTTTATATCTTCCTTGAGGGTGATAATGTAATAAATAGTAAAGACGGCCTCCAGTAATAAAAAATAACTTCGAGGCTAAAAATACCGTATAAAAGCGAATACACTGAATTCGTTCTTTACCCCGTCACCAAGACTGTTCATATACCTAACCCAATTAAATTTTCTTAGAATTTTCTTAATAGAATTTCTAGACTATAAAGCTTAGCTATTAGAGCTTCGTAATTGAATTATATTCTAAGAAATCACGAATAGTTTTTGTAACGTATGTATGTGAGTGTTTGGTGTTGCTACAAATTCAAATCCACTGCGACATTCATCATCATTATCATCATCAGCCGAAAGACGTTGGGCCCCGTAGGACGCCACAATGATTGTAGATCACAATGATGAGTAGGAGTCAACTACGATTTGCATCCACCGGTTGCCCGCAACTCTGATCATATCGTCGGTCCACCTGGTGGGAGACCTGCCAACGCTGCGTCTTTCGGTTCGTAGTCACCACTCGAGAACGAATCTTCCCCAGCTTATCGGTTCTTCGAGTGATATGGCAGACAACATAAGGTAGACTAATGACAAATCAGTACCGTGTGCAAACTGTACTGTATCATTTTAGGTGACGTAATAAGGGGACGAATTTTAAATTCGTCATGGAAATGGCTTATACAATTGGATGGATAAAATGAACTACGATTATAACAAATGAGACAGTTTTGAGGGAATAGAATAATAGCTTTAATCTATACTGCTCTAAAACCACATTATTTTGAAAAGAAAAGAAAGTTAATGAGAATAATGTTTGTTAGCTTAATTTCAAATTTTTTGTTAATATAGCCACTACAGAACAAAAGTTTTGCTTAAATAACGTATCTCTAGTAAAGTTTGGACATGGTGGGCGATCTCTACTGAGACTACGTACGTAAGAGACATAATTAGTACTTAAGTGTGTACATAAACACAGGTGCACTCTTATTTACCACACTCATAGTCCAATTGTACGGCAAAAAGATTCACACAGGACGAACGGCTTTATACACTTTACGAGGCACAGATTTCTGTTATATTATACCTGCATTAGAAAACACGAATAAACCGGGATCTAAAACAAACTAATTTAAAAAACTGCTAGTACAATAAGTGACCTTAAGTTAGTGAAAACAGATTCTAAATTCGTTTACCTCCCCACAGGATATTAAACTCGTGCATAACAGTCAACAGCACACATGTAAAGTTTATAAAACTTTTGATTACCTGGTGAAGTTAGTTACCGCTTTTAGCGCTAAGAGTGAGCTAGAATGCGTTTCACACGGATTTGAAATTAAATGTGTAAGATAAGCTGATGGGTTGGTTAAAGCGAAATACTGATTTAATATAGAGGATTGGTTTTGAGAATAACATAACATCACGCCTGTATTTCCCGAAGGGGTAGGCAGAGGTTCACGTACAGTACACTCACATTTTGCCAGTTATATTTTTAGGTCCCAATGTGATAGGGGGCGAGCCTATTGCAATCAATGGGGCACAAATCCAGACTCCGTGCTGCCACTGAAAATTACCTAATGGAAAATCCCAGTAATACTTTGCCCGGCCAGGGATTCGAACCCAGGACCTCGTGCTCAGCAGTCGCGCCTAGCAACCACTAGACCAACAAGGCAGTCAATTTGAGAATACTTGTTTTTCTGACGGTTGGTTTGAGCTAACACGATTGTGTTCTACAAATCTAAATATTTCAGTGGTAACAAACAAAATATTAAAACTAACAACAGTTTTTTTCCTATTTAGCACTTCTACCTAAACTTCCAAACTTGAGACTGTCAAAAATATTTTTGATTCTGCTACGATTTTAATTGGGTTGGTTTAGAAATACGTGCACGGCTAAATACGATAGTAAATACATCTCAATTAGTGTCTATCGCGTAATTAATTATGCAGAAATAAATCCTACACTGCATGTAGTACGTCCCTATGTAATTACAGAAATACCTACTACATAGGTACTACAACTAAGTTGCTTGGACAGTTTCCTAGAATTTCAGTGAACATTACAATGATACATACACACTGCTTACGGATGCTGACTAGACTCAGAAACTAAAGCTGACACGAGATGTTTAATAGCAAACATATAAACAACAATCGTAAAATATGTTGGTCGCTAGTTTACGGTACTGTTAAATAGAGAACCGCCCCCTTTGACATAGTACTGAGAATAGTTACAGAACTAAACGTGGGTGCTAATGTAAATCTCTGCCAGCATTTCAGGGAATACAGGTATAATGGTTTGAGTACTTAACAGAGAATTATAGTTGCAGCATTATTTTGGCAAATGATTATACAAGGCTGATGGTCACAGAGAAATCTTGTGTGCCTGAGTGAGTTACATACAATCCGCCTGTGACTCGGGAAGGGGTAGGGAGTTCACCTTCACTCATATTAGGAGTTCATACCATTTTACCATTGTTTCTCAGAAGTCATGTGTCATTCTATAGGTGGCAGACCTAACATGAGTTTTGTTAGCTATTTGGCATGTATCATCATCATCAGTCCGAAGACGTCCATAGTTGAACAAAGGCATCCTCTTTAGAATACCACAATGGACAGCAACTAGCCATTTGCATCCACCCGTTGCCCAACACTGGACAAAATGGGCATGCACCAGAAGTTTAATATGATAAGAGTAAAAAGTAATAATGACAGGATTTTTTATCTATAATTTCACTGAAACTATGTTCTAAGTACATTACTATTTTATGACAATATTTATTTATTTATAGCATTGACAAAATCCACAGCTCTGGAAATAACAACTAAGCTGATAAACTAATCTTACAGCATATATTATGTAAGTGAATACCTACACAATATTAAATCGTAACATAATAATAATATGATGTCTATATTGCTATCCCATCCTCAAGTATTAATCAACGGAATCGAATTTATCTTAATTAAAATTCAACTCGCTATAATTGGACCAAAATTGCCGTACATTCCCTGTCAACTTTTTTAAATTGTGGGAAAGGTGAGGTCGTAGTGAAGGTCGACATAAAAAATGCGTTTAATTCTGTTAACAGGGACTCCTTGTTGGCAGAAGTCAAAAATGAAATCCCTAAAATTTATAGTTATCTTTGGCAATGTTATAGAAACCCATCAAAATTAGTCTATAAAGACAATCTCTTGGAATCTGCTGTTGGCTGCCAACAAGGGGATCCTCTTGGGCCAGTTATTTTCAGCCTAGCTATTCATCCAATAATTAAACAGTTAAATTCAAAATTCAATGTATGGTACCTGGATGATGGAACTCTAGGAGGTGACGTAGAGACAGTTTTAAAAGATCTAGAGTTTCTAAAGGACAAATTAAATTCTATTGGTTTGGATCTTAATCTTTCAAAATGTGAAATTTTTATCTCGGACACTACCGACAGACAAGACACGTTAACAAAATTTAATGCAATAGCTCCCAATATTAAAATTATAAATAGAAGTTCTCTACGTCTCCTAGGGTCTCCTATTTTGGAAGAATCCTACCCCGAATTTATAGAAGAAAAAATTCAAAATTTCAATATGATTTCGGACAGACTTTATAAAATTACCATGCATTCGGCCATAACTTTGATTCGATATTGCTGTTTTGGACCCAAATTTACTTACAATCTCCGATCAACCGCATTGTGGAAGCATACCCATCTTTTGGACAAAATTGATCAAATTATCCGGACCACTCTAACGTCGATTCTAAACATGTCCTTGGACGACCGAGCGTGGTCCCAAGCTACGCTTCCAGTCCGTTTGGGTGGTTTAGGAGTTCGTACAGTTTCAAGTTTAGGTTTACCGGCATTTCTCTCCTCAGTCCACAGTACCGAAAAATTAACCAGAAGAATTCTAGCTTCTTGTCTGGTTGATTTTGAGGTATCGTGCTTGACTGAGGCAGTAACAGCTTGGAAAATAGCTTGCCCAAATACTGATCTCCCGAACCAGCTTTTCTCCCAGAGGCAGTGGGACGAGCCGCTCTGCAGATTGATACGGAAGGAATTGATTAATACGTCAATCAATACTGCTGAGCGCGCTCGTCTGCTGGCTGTGGGCGAATGGGAGTCGGGCCTTTGGTTACAGGCACTTCCGTCGCCCAACATTGGAACAATGTTGGACGACAACACATTCCGCGTGGCTACTAGTTTACGCTTAGGGGCTCCAAGTGTTGCACCTCATCGATGTCACTGTGGTGAAGCAGTCGACAGCCTCGGACGGCATGGTCTATCCTGCAGTAGGAGTGCTGGTCGCATACCGAGACACGCTAACTTAAATGACATCATCCGTCGTGCTCTTGTCACCGCCGGCGTACCAGCCGTACTAGAACCAAATGGCTTGGTACGTGACGATGGAAAGAGACCAGATGGTATGTCGTTGTTACCCTGGAAATTGGGAAGGCCTTTGGTGTGGGACGCAACGTGCGTCGATACCCTTGCACCTTCTCATGTTTCTGGCTCGGCAATTTGCGCTGGCACTGCTGCTGCTGCTGCGGAGACCCTCAAACGGCGGAAATACAATAACCTGATAGGTAATTGTATTTTTGAGCCGTTTGGGGTTGAAACATTTGGGCCATGGGGTCCGAGCGCTCGTGCTTTGTTTAAAGAGTTAGCAAAGCGCCTAGTCGACTCCACACGTGACCAAAGGGCTGGTTCATTTTTTGGCCAAAGAATTAGCATTGCCATTCAACGTGGCAATGCTGCCAGTCTTTTGGGCACGTTACCGGTTGACATCGATGGGGATGAATTCTTTGATGCTTTTTAACTTTTTATTTTTGTATATATTGTTTTTATTTTGTATTAGAATTAAGTTGTATATATTTGTAAAATAGTATGTTAATCTATAATTAAATAAAGTGTGACCAAAATTGAGTTAGTTGTTTTGCAACGTATCCTTACTCAAGGGTGGTCGTTACATGATAATTAAATAAACCCATGGCGGACTGCTGAATGAAAAGTTAATTTCACTTGCTAGCATTTTGGTTACTTTATTTTTAGGAAGAACATGATGTTATTATAGAATTTTGGGACTTGTAGATTAGGTATTTCGCAGATCAGTTTTAATGGCCAAGCAAGACTTGATGCGTGCTTAGATTGGCGACGGTCCTTGCACATTAGGACGCCTATGTGTCTCTGAAAGCATCATGCCGGTGCTCCTGCATCTGATCTCTCTCTATATGAGCCACTGCACTCATTGTTATTGTGATCATCACAATTTCTGCTGGGTATAGGCGTTCCTTTTTCTCTGCCAAATATCTTTATTTTGAGCGTCTCCCATCCAGTTGTTCTTAGCAAATTTATCTATGTCATCAACCTAACGTGCTTTTGGCCGTCCTTGATTTCTTTAACCCAACCTTGGCCACCATAGATCAAAGCCTTACTCCATCAGCCATCTTCCCGTCGAGCCAGGTGGACTGCCCAAGTCCACTATGTTATCACACATGGCTTACTTACTCATTCTTCTTCTTCTTACTGTATTGTTGATGAATAACCTGGAGTCAGATTTTAAACCATCTGTAGGCTTCTGACATGGCTTTACACACCATTGAAAAATCTCTCAGGTGTGCCGGTTTCCTCGCGATGTTTTCCTTCACCTTTAAGGGACTTTATTTAGAGTATTCAGCAAAACTCAGTAGATATGCAAAATGAACCGTTTAGCTGCTACTAATAATATTGTTACATTAACAATTAATTACGGCCTAAAGCACCTCAACCCTTGTTTCCAACCACGACTGCTGAATATTTACGAGTAACATGTCTCAAGGGTAAAATACTAGCATGTTGACTATTATTAATTGTATTGTTACTTGACCTCAACTTTGATAAATTATTCTCTACCTAATGCTTATTTGAATATCGTGTGCATACCGTGTATTTTTATTAGTTAAGGAAAGTGTTCGAGGTGAATGAACTTACCACATAAACGAAAATTTCTGATTAAAAAAGTAAAAGAAAAATTGAATCTATGGTTATTGCTATTGTTACGCTTGCATCGTGCTTATATGTGACTACGCCACGGTGAAAATAGTTTATCGAAATATGGAAAAAGACACGATCAAAGCTTTCAAGTAATACTCAGGAATATTTCTAAGTATCCTTTTTTTACAATTGAGCAATGTGAGCAGGCGCGGTGATCAATGCATAGTCGTTAATTCTTTTAAATACATAAGAAATATTCTCTAGAGAAACTTACAAGGGTTTGTCATTCAATGAAGTAACTTGACAAATAAAGCTCTATCTGAAAATATAACAGGCAGACATCATTATCAGTACCTCCATATACGTAGGTCCAAACAAAGGGTATATTGTTTGCAATTGACCTAAATTCTCCATCCATACCGAATGCTATAATATATAATGAAAGGTAAACAACAGATATCATTGTCAGGAAACCGGATGATGTTGAAATCCAGTGAACAGACCTTTTTGCTGACAATGTGTTGGGTAAAATGATCCGAAACCGATGCTCGAGGCAGGCTTTGTGTACGATAACACCATATGGCGTATTGGGCTCACAATAACTTTTTAGTTGCTCATTTGTTTTGGTCATTAGTGTGCGTATCAAAAATTTACAGTTAAAAGTAATTTTATTAGGTCTCGTAACTTTGATAGACATAATATAAGTAGGTACCTGTTTTTTTTTTTTTTTAAAAACGTCGCCCCATACTAGGATTTTCTCCTATGTCGTGGGTGCGTTTCACAAACATGAAATATCACATACACTAACACCCAGACTCGGAACAAACATCTGTGGTTCGCACAAAGTTTTACCCCGTGCGGGAATCGAACCCGCGACCCTTAGCGCAGCAGTCCTATCGCTTAGCCACTGCGCTAATCAGGTCGTCATATATATCGTTTTGTGACAACGTTACACAAAATACCGATTAATGAACACTGGTTAACGAGACTCCACGCTACATTGCACATAGCGGCGCCCGGGGTCTCATTTCACAGCGGAAAATGGCCTACAATGCAAGCTCACAGTAAGACACCTGTCTATACCATAAACTTTTTTTATTCGGGACAAGCCCACCACTCGTGCCCATCACTGAGACTCTTGTAAACCAGGATCTTCAGTGATAATCAGAAAAAACTAACGAGGCAATGAAGCTAGAGGCCTCCCAGAGAAATGACTCGACTGTATAGGAACCCGCAACGAAATTAATCTTAAAAGAATATATAGGAGGAGCTGCAGGAATATAAAATTAGGTCTCACTTCCCTCCATAGCAAGCGAGACACAGAGATTAGTAAGCGAGGCGATCTAACGTCAGTGTAGCGCGACGTCTTGCTTCCAGGAAGTAAATGTCTTTGTTCCAATAAATGATTATGATTATAAAGGAAAATTCATGGGCTAAAAGTTCATGGTAAGGGGGCTGGTCAGGGAACATGACAAAACGTGTAACAAGTGCTCTTTCTTTTTCCTTTATTGCCCTACTTTTGGTCTCATTTACTTAGTAGTTACAGAGCACACACTATTTATAGGTTCGATATAATCGTTTACCGATTTGACCTACTTTTAGTTGGCCATCGTAACATTTTTATACCTGTGACATTTCCTAGCAGAGAAATTCTGGAATAGATATAGACGCTCTGACATTTACAAATGCATTTTTAAATATACCTTTCTCTGTTAAATATGTATTAAATAAAAGTGGAATTTGACTCATCGTTGATGAATATTCATAATTATTTGGCACTGCAAAAAACGCCGGAGATAAAATAAAGATATAAAAAAGCAAACATTTATAAAAAAAGAAATCCCAATCATGACGTCTTGCTTTGGAACATTAGACGTCCATAAAGCTAGAATTGTGCGTTTTAGTTATGTTCATAAGCGACTGCCTCGTTGGTCTAGTGGTCGCTAAACGCGACTGCTGAGCACGAGGTCCTGGGTTCGAATCCTGGGTCGTGCAAAGTGATACTGGGTTTTTCCATTAGGTAATTCGAAGTACCAGCACGGAGTCTGGATTTGTGCCCGGTTGATGGCAATAGGCTCGCCCCCTATTACATTGGGCCCTAAAACATAACTGGCGAAACGTGGGTGTACTATATGTGCACCTCTTCCTACCCCTTCTTGAAATACAGGCGTGATGTTATGTGTAAGTTATGTCATAAGCGACCAAGTGAGCCATCTATTCTCGAGTCAGTTCTCTTATTTATTTATTTATTTATTTATTTATTTAAGGTCTTCCCACAGCTTATGCGTACAAATTTCTATATGATATATATACATAGGTAACTAAAGGCTTACGCACTAGCCAATTACGGGCTAACCAACATTCTTCTAAACAAACTACTGTACACTATACTATGCACATCTTAAAAATCACGTAAAAAAAAAAACAATTAAATATAACCTAATATAAATTTGACAGTGAGTGAGTGACACTTACAAACATATTACTTATTGTGAGGACAGTGGATTTTTATAGCTTTTATGGGACTTTAGGATCCTGGACTTAAATTTGTTTTGTGAGTCATGGTGTATGTCAGCATCCGGTACACTTTTAATAAATGAGTTCAGTTCTCGACACATTCTGTTAAGCGGTGAATTTACTCCTAAATTGGTTTTACAAAACTGGACATGGTACAAATTGGTTAAGGGATATCTAGGTATTTTGTGTGGTACATTTAATGCGATACGTGCCACGAGCTCGTTACAGTCAAGTTTATTATTCGATAATTTATAGAGAAACATAAGATCATTTAGCGTACGACGCTCACGTAAAGTATTCATGTTAAAACATACAATTCGCTCTTCATATGGACATCTGGGGGATATTTTGTTAGTGCAGTACGCCAAGTGTTTAGTAAAGGCTCTCTGGATACTTTCAATTCTTTGAGAGTGAACAGCATAGTGTGGAGCCCACACCACGTTGGCGAATTCTAAATTGCTGCGTACCAATGCGTTATATAGTATAATTTTTGTTCTAGCTAATTTAAATCCTTTCGTGCTTCTTTTAAGAAATCCTAGCATTTGAGCTGATTTGTTTATTATATTATTAATTTGACTATTAAAGTTTGTTCTACTATCCATAATGACACCGAGATCGCGCACCTCATTTTCATGCTTTATAAGAATACCGTTGATATTATAGGAAACCGTAAGAGATTGTTTTTTTCGGGTAAAACGTATATGACAACATTTCTGTACATTCAGCTTCATTCGATTCAAGGTGCACCAGTTTTCAATTCTATTCAGATCTTGTTGAATTGCAATGGTATCTTCTGGCGAAATGACGGTCCTGTAGATCTTGAGATCGTCAGCAAACATAAGATACTTGCAGTGTTGAATTTCAAATTGTATATCATTAATGAACAGTGAAAAGAGAACTGGAGCAAGGTGTGAACCTTGAGGGACTCCCGATACTGCATAATACGGGTAAGATTCAAAACCGTTCACTACGAGAGTTTGGGATCTACGTGACAAATAAGATGAGAACCAGTTAAATAATGAACCATGAATGCCATTATATTCTAGCTTGGATAGTAGTATTGAATGATCTACTTTGTCGAAGGCACTGCTAAAATCGGTGTAAACTGCATCCACTTCAAGCCTATTATCGAGAGCCAATGTTACGTCCGACACATACTGTACTAGGTTAGTTTCTACACTGCGACCACTTTTAAAGCCGTGTTGAGCTGCTGATATAATTGGTTCTATGTGACGCGTGATAATCGGACATACGAGGGATTCAAATATTTTGGGAAAACTTGATAGTATTGAGATAGGACGATAGTTTTTAATATTCGTAGGATCACCTTTCTTAAAGATAGGTATAATTCTTGCGTTCTTCCATGTTTCTGGAAATATTCCCTCTCTGATTGACGAGTTAAAAATCAGTTGTAAAGGGAGAGCAAAGGCTTGGCAACAATGTTTTATGAATGATGGCGGTATTCCATCAGGTCCAGGGCCTTTGGACGAGTCGAGTTGCTTAAGTTTTTTATGTATTTCAGTTTTTGAAAATATAATTTTACTTAGTATATTGTTACTTCCAGAATACTTATTTGAGGTTTGAATAGCCGGTTCTTGATTAAAAACAGAAACAAAGTGATCTGCAAATAGGTTTGCAATTTCAACACCACTATTAGCTACGTGATCGTTTAAAAACATTTCAGCAGGTATGTTAGATTCACCACGACGTTTATCTTTTAAGAACCGCCAGAAGGCTTTAGGATTTTTAGTTATGTCATTTTCTATTCTATTTTTATATTCACTGTAACATATATTTATTAGCTTATGACTTCGACTACGAAGTAACTCGTACGTTAATTTATCGCGTGGGTTATTGTATTTACGATACCTTTGCCTAACTCTCTCTTTCTCCTTTAAACTGCGAATAACTGTGTTAGTAAACCAAGATGGATATTTGGATTTATTTTGCTTAAATTTAGGAATATACATATCGAAACATTCATGCAGTATTTTATAGAACTTGTTTACTCTCTCATTTACATCTCTACATCCTTTGAAAGTACTGTACCAATCAACGCCTTTTAAATGTGTTAAAATGTTATCGATGTCGGCCTTAAAAAAGTTGTACCCTGTTCGGCGGTTTTGTTGTAGGTTATTTATATTTGTTAAGGATAATGTTATGAGTAAACAGGGGTGATGTGTATCCAGCTTACTTAATACATCCATGGGTTCTGTGATAGATACATTAGTGAGGTTGCTTAAGACAAGATCCAGAATCCTACAGTCCTCATTAGGTACAGTATTGAATTGGTGTAATCCATTAACATGTATGAAGTCGATAAATAAGTACCCGAGAGAGTTTTCATAATTAGATGGTGTTGCATATAATTCACTATCATTAGACTTTTTCCAGGTAATGAACCCCAGATTGAAGTCACCGAGCAGTACAACATCATCCACATTATGCAAAATATTATTAGTATTATTCAAGAAACATGATAAAGTGTCCAAATTAACCGGAGGAGGCATGTATACAACACATATTGCAATTTTCTTGACAGAATTGTTTATGTTTAATTCTATAGTGACCCACAGGTCTTCAAAGTCACTTTCCCAGTTTTTAATTCAAGTTGATTTTATATTTTTAGTTACAGCAATCATCACACCTCCGCCGTCTTTTTTGGACACCTTTGAACTAGATCTGTCTCTACGATATACTACATATCTCGGGTCAATAAACTCACCATTAGTGACATTGAGGTTTAACCAGGTTGCCGTGAAAGCTAATATATTATAATTACAAAGCAAAATATTTCTATAAATGTCATCAGTTTTTGTTCTCATACCACGTATGTTCTGATAATAAATATCAAGCATTTTTATAACAGTAACACCAAAACATTCCTAACCTACGCAAAAGAAAATAAGAATTAGTCTAAGCTATAGACACACTGACTACATCGCATGATTTCATTCGATTAAGGCTATCATGGTCACGAATGAAGATAGACTTCGACTGTATATCTTTCCGGACAAAAATTCGGCCATTGCGAACCCATACAAACTGATATGATAATTGTTTTGCAAGTTTACGTGTTGTCGCATGGAGCAGTTTGCCTGTCGGTGTTAAATGCTCGCTTACAAATATCGGAGCAGGGTTACCTTTTATACTTAGGTGCAGCGAATTTAGTTTATCCTGAGGATGTTTCTTGTTGAATGTAGACACGGATGCCAATAGGGTGTCCCGTTGACGTGCGCTGCGTAGTTTGGCAATCACGGTACGTGGTCTGTCATTCTCCTTATTCAGCTTAGCAACGCGTGTAACGTGCAAAATATCGCTGTCTCCTATATCGCTTCCGGTGACTGCGGCAATGGTCAAAACTGTGTGAACCAAATTCTCAGATTTATCTTCCGGTAATCCGTTTATTTCAACGTTATTTTCACGCATGTTTTGTTCGACTGTGACCAATCGTGTTGTGAGATCACTAATGTTTTGCTTCAGGTTCACGTTTTCGTCACGTAATTGATCAATTAAGGCGTCTTTTAGTTGGAATTGCTTTTTGAAGTCTTCAAAGACTTCGTTGAAAAATGCGAACGACTTTTTAAATTCTGTTAAATCGGTTTGTATATTTATAAGCTGATCAGTGACTAAATTTTTTATAGAACTATTCACTGTTAAAAGTTCTTGCTTTATAATGTCTCGCAGTGAGTCTTCAGTTACATATTGGCTAGAGTTTCCACTCGTTAAGCTAGATAAAACTTCTTTATTCTTCTTACGTAAAGACATTTTGCATGCATCAGCCATTTATGTGATAAAAAAATATATATAATAATTATGTCAATAAACACTTTTATTATAATAGTACCCACTAGCGGTAATGCGCATGCGCTAAAATTGGGTCCGGACAGCTTGATGTACAAAGAATTTAAAGCGCAGAGGTGTTGTAGTGCATGCATGTAAGCGCTGCGTCTGTGTGCGTAGAAGCGGGCGATCTGCGGGTTGCCCTAGGTCAGGAACGGCCAATAATGCAAGCGTTGTTGTTTTATGTTTTGATAGTTTTTAGCTTATTACTCACAAATGAGATGTAGTCCAGATATGATGTAAACACCACTGTGTAGATTGAGTTAACACCTTTACTATGATATATAACACTTATACATTTGACAACTTTAAACAATTTTTTATGGAGAATATTAACGGAGCAAGGCACGTGCAGTGTCGTTCGCGGAGGTAGTTGTCTAAAAATTACTCCTAACCATAACATGTGTATTCTGTAGGTAAGCGACTGTCTGATAACTATGATCACTAAGATAGAAAGTTCTAAACTTAATTCTAGGTACCAAGATAAGATAATCGAATTTTCTCTTTACATATTGTATGTATAAACCAATTTTAAAATAACACACGTTCGAATCCAACAGACCTTTTTCATCCGAGTTGCTCATGCTTACAAATAGACTTTAGCAACGCGAGCTGACTATTAACACTAGTACAAAATATAAAGCGTGTAAAGAGATAAGTGTCTGCGAACAATTGGGCCATAAAACTGTGGTTACATTGATAGGACTTGTAAGAAAAAACCCAAAAAAGCCTGATTCGTTAATGATTTTTGGTTACTCCAGCCACTCTATCGTTGCCTTTAATCTCGATTTTTGTACGCGTTTCTAAAGTGATGCCTAAACAGTCAATCGAATTATTCGAAGACAGAAAATAATCCAAAATAAGTATACTATTTTCACCGAGTTAAAACTGTTTTGTTTTATCATCATTTTAGCCCAATTTTATTAATGACTAGCATTTTCCCGGTGCTTCGCCTGCATTAAGTAGCCAATGTATTTTCTTGGGTCTTAAAACTTCTACATGCCAAATTTCATCAAAATCTGTCCAGAAGTTTAGTCGTGAAGGCGTAAAGACAGAGTTACTTTCACATTTATAATATTGGTACGGATTTTTATCGTTTTAGTTTATTTTTTTAATATTATGTGTAAAACAAAAATGTTTTTTTTTATTCTTACTACTTACTCCAATTAAAAACCTCTGTGACTTATAAGATTACGTATAAAAAATATAAACAGAGTTGGGAAAAATCAAAAAATTGAATTCAGGTTGTTCTATGGAAGGGAAAGGGGTAATTCCATTCATTTTTTAGCATTAGCTTCAAAACGTGAAGCCTTTTAAGGTTAAGAACAATGAACGGTGCTAGCGGCAGGATATTAAAACAATTTATATTTAAATAAAAATTGTTCGCGGACATGTTTCTTTATTTTTAGACGCGCCATTTTTTATCTTTCAAAATAACAATAATAACTTTACTTTTCATAATACCGATACAGAAGCCATTTAATAATTTGCGTTGTAAGTAAAGAACTTTTTCCGGTGACAATACCGTGACGTATACCGTGTAATCTAGCCCATCTTGAGTGGTTACCTTTGCCACCATCCTCGTTTCCATGTGACTATTAAATCTGATTCGCAGAACAAGAATACGATATCACAGAACACAATTTCGATGCTACGACTGACGATACAATTGACCGTTCACTACAACTTGCGGTACCTTTAGCACTACTGATTACTGCCATGTTAAGTTTTACTTACTGACTGACTGCCTCGTTGGTCTAGTGGTTGCTAAGCGCGACTGCTGAGCACGAGGTCCTGGGTTCGAATCCTGGGTCGGGCAGTGTTACTGGGATTTTTCTTTAGATAATTCTCAGTAGCAGCACGGAGTCTGGATTTGTGCCCGGTTGATGGCAATAGGCTCGCCCCCTATTACATTGGGACCTAAAAAAAACATAACTGGCGAAATGTGGGTGTACTGTATGTGCACCTCTGCCCACCCCTTCGGGGAATACAGGCGTGATGTTATGTTTATGTTATGTAAGTTTTACTTATTTTTTATTACCGGCAAATATCATTCATCATTTTTTATTTTTCGTACCTCAGCATGATAGAAGAAGCAGTACCTTGTGATCCTTAACACGTTCTATGTTCTGCAGCTCCTGTTCTGTCGTCTATTGCCATTATACACTAGTTCGAAGCTTCCAAATTCTGCAAACGAAATCTTTTTTATTTTTATAGACCTAAATCTTGTCTTAGAGAAGAATCTGAATAATATGACGTAAAAGCTTTTTTACATTAAAAAATATATTTCTTTTTCTGACAAATGTTCCAATTAACAACAATACAATACTATTCGAATTTCTTTCTCCATAGTTAATAGTAACCTCAAAAAGACTGATAAAAGTACTGAACACCCATTAAATATGTGCTAAACTAACTTCTACTGCAAAATATTCAACCTATTATGAATATCTTATTTAATTGATCTAACCGCAATGCAGTATAATTTGTCTAGATTCCAACACTGATAAAATCGCTTCGTGACAAAACTAATAAATCCGAACTCTCTTATAGTCTGACTTATATTACTTAAACGTGTGGTTATAGGTTCATAAAAGGTATTTTATTGACCAAACGCTTCCTTATGGAGCTGTTAAATAAATGTTACACATATTTTTGATTAGACCATATATTATTTTTGCTTAATTGCTTTGTTATTACTGTTAATAATGAAGAGGCTTTAATGTACAGTGTGTTTTTATGAAGAATTAATTCTATTCTTATTGAAGAACTACTGTCGCTAATCATCATCATCATCAGCCGAAAGACGTCCACTGTTGAACAAAGGCCTCTCCTTTAGAACGCCACAATGAACAACATCCCATCCATCCCATTTGTATCTACCGGTTGCCCGTTACTCTGACGATAGGGTTGGTCTACCTGGTGGGGTGGGCCGTCTTCCGGTCCTTCATCGGCACTCGAGAACCTTACAGGCCATCCTTTCAAGCTAACAACTAGTAAGATAACAGGAAGAACCGAAATAGATGGAGACGAGTCCCTTGTATAGGAGGACAAGATCCACTTTAGGTTGCTGAGCCAACGTATATGTAATTCGACCTAATTATATCTCAGGTTAATAAAAAAGCCTACTTAGAGCATGATACTCAATAGATCGTGCAGTGTACTCCGAGTTGTAAGCACCGCTAACAAACTGCTTACAGAATATTTCTTATGATAATTTATATCTATTATTATGAAACCAATGTATATATGAATTTATTGATGAAACCAGAGGAACAGCTGTGTTGAAATCTTGTATCTCAAGGTAAAACCGTTCCAACGCCCCCGGATTTAATATATTCGTATTTCATTTATAAAATTAACTGCCTCGTTGCTCCAGTGCTAGTAAGAGCTCGAACTCTGGATATGTCTTCGGTTGATGGCAATAGGCTCGCCCCCTATTACATTAGGCACTATAAGAGCTATTACGCACTGTCGACTGGTCGCCGGCGACTCGGTCCCTCGGCGACCAAAATATAGGTGGGTGACTGGCGACCAAGTGCGTAAACACCTATCTAAAGTACAGTAAGTCTTAGTTGCCGTCGACTAAGTTGCTGGCGACCAGTCGACAGTGCGTAATAGCTCTAACATAACTGACAAAATGTGGGCGTACTAGGTGCACTTCTGCCTACCCGTTCAGGGACTCTGTGATGTTATATTCTGTAATTCTTAGCAATATTATTGAATTCCTTTTTATTAATTTTTACGCTTATATTGGTAACATACCATAGCCGCTATTTATTACTTGCTTATTGACTGAATAGGTAGGTACACCAGATAGGTGTCCAAACTGTTCAACTTTACATTCTATGCCATTGATATTCTGCTGTGTCTCTACAGTGACCTACAATCGTCTTCAACTGTCCAATAAATAAACAAAAGAAACGTCCATCGTATCAAAGGCCCGGCTGTCGACTTCACAAGTTTTACTGAAGGTAACTGATGGAAATGGGTTATTGTGTCACTACCTACGCACGTCACTGTTTTACGTCGAATTTAGGTTTGTAAATGGTTTCTAGTAGAGTATGACTTTTTAAAGAAAATAATCGATAAACATTGATATCGATTATATTATACAACCGAATCTGAAAATGCCATAGTTTTTTATACATACGGTTTGGTAATTTACTCGTGAACAGTGGCGAAGAGCCGGCTATTCTCACACGATTCCTATTCGAACAAGGCAAATTAACAATGCATAGTATTGTCTGTAATCTGTATTCACATTCAACTTCTAGGTATTCGGCTTTTCCTAACCTTAAATATATTCCTAGCCACAGATACACCAATGATAGAATTTTATTCTGATGCTTTATTTATTCTGGACACGGGACAGTAAGAAAAACAACAACAAAAATAAGATTTTAAAAGTTTTATTTCATCGTGATAGTAAATAGACGTAGGGATGTAAATAGTAATTGTACAATAATATACTTAATAGACTTTCATAATGTACATTAAAATTATGAGCATTTATAATTATTACAATTGTGATCATTCAGAGATATGTACAAGTTCAATTAGTAAAACACTAAATACGCTTGCATTCTAATATCATGTAAAAGCTACGCTAATATTCCAAATAATTTAAGTGGTGTAACATCTAAAGTATTAATATAATGTCTTATAATTTTAGGCTTTCGTCAAATTAATATAAATTCGAAAGAAACTTGGCTTAACTTTGCCTAGTTACGAAATATTCATACATTCATTTAGTTTTAACTCTGACTTAAGTTCACGAAACGTCACAAGCAATCGGGCTCAAATGAATTAATAATATTCATGATCGTAAAGGCAAACATATGGATTATGATGAATTAAATAAAGAGGATCAGATACTTCGATAAAATATTGGCACAAGACAACTTTGATAATAGTTACACAGAATTTTCTCAGAACATTAAAATATAGAACTCATTTCTACAAAGAATTACCAGAATTTGAAAACAGATACATTTACAAAGATAAATTTATTATTACATACTTATACAGTACATTCGATTTGCGATATGATATATTTCAGTTAATGTAGTCGATTCAAAAAGATATATTTACTAGATATAAAGGTTAATTACATGTCTATTTAATTCTTTATATGGACTAAGATATAAGACTAAATTCTGTTCGTACCATTACACATTTGTTTTTGATTTAAAACAAGCTTAACCATACATTATTTGCTACATACTCACTCTTAGAAACTGATGAACAATCCTGCTCAGTATACTAACCTATAGATACACTATATTATCAGAAACTTTTATGATTTTTTAATTATCTTAAAATTAAGGATTAAATTGACAACTACATGAGATATATTTTAAATACGATTATTATAATAACTGCTTGTTGGAAGGTTTTGATTTACTTAAACATGTTTATTTTATGTAAGGTTTTGTTAAAAAAGTTAGGGAGAAACAACATTCGGAGTAGTACAATGTTAGGAATATAATAAAAAATATAATTATGTTATAATAATGTTTGGAATAAATAAATATAAATTTTAAAAAAACATTCTAGTCTTATGAACTGAAATTGTCTGTTGGTAATTTCAATTGCAGTTTATAATAATAAAAGCGTCATTCTTAAAATGATAATATTGACTCGATGAAAAACACATGTACGTAAAGGATTATGTCAAAATTGCCTACATTACAAAAAAAAGCAAAATTTCCAAGGTATGTGCATCACTCGATTATCTAAAATTAATGAAGGATAAAATCTATAAATAGTGGAGGGAATAATATAGTCTTAGCTTTGAAATAGGTATTATTATTTCAAACATTTAATTATAGGATTTGGAAAAAATCCGTGACTTGGATTTAAGGCCTACTGTGACATGTTCTGTCATTCTGGTCCCCAAACACCAGTTCAGATTCATACATTAACAAAATAAACAGTTATTTAAATACAGTACAGACTACATTAATCGATTCATTAATTAGTGCCTTCAATATCTAAATATCTAATTATTTACAGTAAGGGATAAATTGAACAAAATATTTAGTGACTGGTTTAATTGACAATCAAAACCTAAGTTAGTGTACCTACTGTTTTAATTATATTTATATATATATAGATTTGTGCTCGGAAAATAACATGTCTACTTTGAAATTGGAGGCTGTATGTTACATTTGTTATGAACCAATCGTGGGCGGAATCGAAGGACAAATTTATAGAGAAATACTAAATACATTATTTTACATACGGTTATATTATTAAGTATACTGAACTCTGCATAAGTATATTCCCATCACACAGAATCCTCTAAGAATACAATATTACACTCTAACACACCATGTGCAGGTAATACATTTCATTGGACCAAAATTCAACCTTCAAATCGTTTCATAGATTCTACCACTACATAGTATCCTAGTTACATGAATAATGTTTCATACCTACATGCAATACAAAATTATGTATTATAATTACACTCGTAGTGAACTAACAGCTAAGTAGATGAAGTCTAAGACACTGCAGATTATTTTATACATCATAATTTAGAAAGAACTTACGTCAAGATTGCTTATGATAAATTTATAGACACTTCCAATAAAGTTAAAAGTGGCACTGTTAATATAATATATTAATAGTAACATTATTGTGCAGTCCTTATACTAGCAAAGTGAATTAAAAGTCTAATCGCGATATCTTAACACTCAATAGACACGGGAGATAAGATACAAAAATATTAATATTATTAAGATCAATGAAAACACACCACACTAAGCTACGGTTCCTCAACAATACACACAGTAGAATTCCAGTTGAAAGTCTTTGAAATTCGTAAGTGCGCCGAAGAGTCAGAACCGTTCATTCAAAAACACACACTATCACAAAAGAAAAAGTTTATAGAAGTCCGGTGCAGTGCGATGGTATCCTAGTCATCAGCTTAAGGACTTTGTGCGGGGCTGGGCCACGGAGGCCGCATTTTTTCTAGCACATATTTCAGCTGGAAACTAGTATGGAAATGCTACAGATACTCATCTATCTGGTCGTAGTCTTCGTCTGGGGGTGAAGGGCCAGATACTGAGAGGATCGGTAAGCCAAAGTGTTTGACAGTTTCGACGCTGCCACTGTCATCGGATTTACTAGCTTCTTCGTTGATCGTATCCTCTCGGTGCTTGCCTTTGCAGAGTCTCTCTGATGAATCGCTCATTGCTGTTAAAGGTATGTTGTCTGCTGACCTGTAGGATAATATGAACATTAAAATAAACCTATTAACCAAGTAATTTCAACTAACTAAATACTATTTCAGTTTTTAAAATACTTACTCTATTTGGTTTAATGAAAGAAAATATACTTGGGACAGCTACTTACAAATTGATATCTAAAATACTTACCTGGCTTTACGACAAAGTTTAGACTGAGAGCCGTGTCGCCGCAGAAACTCGCCAGCATCAAAGCCAGGGAACCCGGCAGGCTCCGCCGACACGAAGATTGCCGAGTTGACCCGAGGTCGGCTGCAACGAGCCAATAAACGCTCCTCACACTCCAAGCTCTGTGTATGCGTGTGTGACCACCGCATATGCTGTAACAGAAAAAACAATTAACATAAGGATTCGAACTTCAACATCAAATACAAAAAGAGCTCATTTTAAAACCCTGAGCGAGCTTAAACACTATTTCTAAAAAGAAAAAGTCAAGAAAGAGGAAAAAGGAATAAAAGCTATTGAAGAAGTAACATTGAAAAAGTTCAAAAGCATTCCAGTGAAGACATAAAAAAATAAAATTCTGTTTTAGAAAAATGAATTGTCAGTATCCTAAACAGAAATGTTGGTTTTGTTAAAGGAGAGACGCGAGATTAGTTATAGAGTATAGAACATAGAACAGATTAAGCGAAGAAAACTGACAGATAGTGAAATGTTTTATTTTTATTTACAACGACATAGTTAAAGAAATTAAATGATGCTGAACATAATATTGTAAACTTGTTTAAAAGTGTATAAACATTGTGTGTATAAAACAGAATTAATATCCCAAAATGGATTGAACAAGGTAACGTAAAAACAATCACCGTATTGGAATTCAGATAACAAGTTTGATGAAAGTTTGTCGGCAGTGTGGCATAACTTCAATAGGAAACTTTCAAGCCCGCATAATACTTACCAAGATAAATTCAATTTCAAGCATAATAACTTCATTGTGGCTTATATTTTTAAATCTTTAATAATGTTCAAAAGTTATAAGACATTGTTTGTGTAAGTAGATAAATAAGATTTTCGCAAAGTAGGTAGCTTATAAAATGTTAGCACCTACACTGTGCATTAACACTCCAACTGTCCACGAAATAGTCACAATTGTTAAATAATCCCCATGTATTACATGTAATTAATACACTGGACAGGGAAAGGGTTAAGAGAATGATTATTTTAGCTTCTTCTATACCGTTTGACAGATAATTGATAGTGTTAAATAACCTTCTTTGTGGCTTGTAGTATCTACGGCATAGGGCCAATAAGGCTAAAACTGTATATAATTAACTGTATGTGTGATATAACTTTGTAAATAAATGTTTTTCATTTTAAATAATTTCTTTTATAACCTTAACTTTAAAAAGCTTTATTAATATATCTAACCAATTTAAACACTAAAAAGAATACGAACAAGTGATTGAGCTTATTCTCTCGCGTGTCAATCGAATGTCATTGTGTAAAACATGCGATACTTGTGCCATCAACAAACCCACGATTCAAAGTAAATATTCACCTAAAATTTAAATAACTCAAAACATAAATTAAATTTACCGTAACTCAAGGCAATATGGTTCAGTTTTGCACGAATATATTCCAAAATCTTGTAAACTGATTGTCATTTGTAAGACACGCGATTTGCGAGTTTGGGAAGGTAAAGTTTAGCTTGGATGTATTTGCATACCTAAAGAAATGTTTAAAGTTAAATTTGGGAATCGTGTTAATTCAATAGTTTTGGTGCGACAAGCAGTGGTAGAACATTCCGAAAAAAGTGAAAATCACAATTTCCCAGACCCATGTAATGTAAACCTTGGTGTAAAATATAACAGAATAATACATAGGTACATGTGATACATGCAACACTAAAAAATACTGTGTAATATAATTTACGACTCTTAATGTTGGGTAATTAAAATCTAGAGCCTCTTATAAGAACTTAAACTTACACTAATATTATAAAGGCAAAAAATTGTTAGCGTACGTCTTTGTTACCCCCATCTGCTGACACCCTAGCATTATTATTGACACATACGCTCCGGAAAATTAAAACTGCGGGGCACAGCTAGTAAATTTAAAATCACGTCATCGCACTGTAACTATAACTATGAAAGAGTCATACCTATTTAATCATATTTTATACTTATACACATAATATTAATAGTTTAAATAAAAACATTTCAAGCTTCAACAAGCAAACAGCTATTTCCCCTTAGATCGCATGTGCAACGGCCTTTATAATCACGCAAAAGGACCACGAAAAGTAAGTCACATATAAAATATAGAGAGCCGTCAATCATAATTAAACAGTGTAATGTAAACTTAAATGTTCTGTAAACAAACCGCTTACAACACTACGTAAATGTAAGTTTGAGTGTAACCTTCACATAATAGTTCGTCCGTTACCTTAACATGTACTAACACATTACAAGCCTGTTTAAAACTTTTATTATTTGCATATAACGTCGCGTGAGGCCGCTAAAATGGGGGCATGCTTCGTTTTACTTTCTTATATAAACTAGACACAGTTTTGTCTTGTGTTTACTTTCAAATGCGAGTGACCTAGGCCCTATTTTACAAGCTTTTATTTAACTTGCAATGTTTTTATGTATGTATGTGAGTCTGCTTTGGTCAAATCTTGCAGTCTAAATTAGAACCACTTTTTGACATCCGATTGAAATGATTTTTATTTATTTGTTTTGAGAAAAAGAATGTTGTTGCATACTATCTAACACAATCTTAAAAAGCAAATTGGGAAAAATGGATTACCCCAATCCTGGGAAGTGACTGGTTTTATTGTTAGATTTGGTGACACTACAATATTATGGTACTTTCGATTTAAAAGCTTGTATTAAAAATATATTTTGAATATTAACTTTTTTGTATTGTTTTTATAAACAAGTACCTATTCTAAGTCCTTTTGTGAGTGTTATTCATATTATTTAATTATACAACGTACATTCAATCATAATTATTGTAATGACTACCACCTACACCTGTCTTTTAATATTCATCACCATTAAAATTGTGTAAATTAGTTTCTAGTACCAAGAAATTCTAATACATTTTTAATGTTCACACACTAAACTGTTAATTTTCCAAAGTTCCTAGGTAGTTTAAAATAGGAAATGTAGTTATTTCCAATAGAAAGACCAAACACAATATACATACTATAAAGCCTTCGCTGTTATAAACGCGTAAAGTTCTATAAATGTTTCATTATTTACGTGTTTGCGTGTATGGTAGATAAAAATAAAATGAATAATGAAATACGGGCTAATAATACTATGAAATATGCATGTTAGCCGTACGTGTATTAATTTGTCCTAATACTGACTTCACGGATTGTAGGTATAATATTACGTAGTTATTTACTATATATTCCGGTTATACTCACGGGTGTATTCGGGAATGCCCGACTAGTTTCGGACTCGATCGGAGCCCTTATTCATGAATATAGTGAGTATAACCGGAATATATAGTAAATAATATGGATAACACTCACGAAAGTTATTATAGTAAAATATTACGTAGTTGGACGAAAGGGGTCGAAATGTGTATTTTGGTTAATTACTTTGCCACTTTTATGTAGGTTAGGCTAAAATGTCAATTTTATGTACATATTTTCATTGTTGGAGTCGCTTAACTAGTTCACCTAAATATGTAAGTTTTATCCATACTACTCGTATTATTTTGCTACTCAACCCTCTTCCTCTCTCCTAATTTTATTTTTATTTTTTGCGTGCCCAACAGGGTCCATATTGATCTATTACAATTTTTTTTCTACCATCTCTGTAACATATGGAATGCAATAAATGATTGAGTATTGAGTATTATAAATGTGAAAGTCACTGTGTCTGTCTGTTACGCCGTCACGACTAAACCGCTGCGCGGATTTTGATGAAGTTTGGCATGTACAAAATTTAAGACCCGAGAAATGACATAGGTTACTTATCG
Source organism: Abrostola triplasia (assembly GCA_946251915.1). Taxonomy (NCBI): domain Eukaryota; kingdom Metazoa; phylum Arthropoda; class Insecta; order Lepidoptera; family Noctuidae; genus Abrostola; species Abrostola triplasia. Next base: position 8,249,955 of record OX276432.1, on the reverse strand, counting down.
CGGGCGAAGACGCAGGCAAAAGTTAGTTTACTATGTATTCCGGTTTTACTCACGTGTGTATACGAAGGCGCCACTTGTCTATGGGGCCTGTATTGTTATCAGATGAACTAAATACTCTTTGACGAATTTTGAGTTCAATGTTTCTTATAATATACTACACAAACACTCTTGAATAAGCAAGCGAGTCTCTAAAGTCAGCAGCTTATATTAAAACATATTTTAATAGGACTATAAATAATAAATACTTCATTCAACCGTGCACATTATTACCCAATTATACGGCTAACAAATCGTGCGTTATTTATACAAAGGGGTTTAAGAATCACAATCTGAATTCTTAATTTTGTATTAAAATTTTACGGTTCGCATAATAGATGGTAACGAGTCATTAAAGTTTTACTTCCGTCGATAAATTATTCAACTAATTGTGCGCAGTCGTGGAATGTAGGCAAATTATATACTTTTATGCATATTAACTTATTTAATTTCATTTTCTTTATTGATGCCATAAAATTGCTGTTTGTATGATTTATTGCACACGTATTTGTGCAAAAACTTTGGCTATTCTAAGTTCAAAATGCGGCGTATCTTCGATATCATTTAAAATAAGGTTACTAACTAATTTTTGAATTTATTTTTTGAAGTCAACCACAAGCTGATCTACTTGGTACCTAGGTACTGGCTTTATAGATTTTTACCACCTACCGTTTAAAAATATTAAATCACGCGAAATGCTTTTATATCTTACGGGTTTTTTAGTACAATATCAAATGAAACCAATAGAAAGTTAAAGTTAACTAACAAGTTCTTAGATGACTAATGGAATTCATCAACTTTAGGAATGTCCTTTAGACTTAACAAAAACATACAAAAATGTAAGCCAACACACAGACATAAATGGTATATGAAAACTCTCTATTACGATTTCATTTTTATTTATTTATTTTCAGAAAGAAAATGTTGCATTTTATCCAAAGCAATCTTAAAAAGCAAATTGAGAAAAATGGATTACCCCAGTCCTGGGAAGTGACTGGTTCTATTTATTTCCTTTTACAATATTTCAATCTTAGTCTTCATGGTTGAAAATGGAAAAATATTTATCACGACCAAGTTACAGAGACGCATTTCAAATATGCACAAAAAAGAACAAATGTTTATATATATAACGGTCCACCATATTGAAAATGTTTAAAGAATTCAAAAACAGAACAAATATTGGGAACGTCGTATCAGTTTTTTTCTTAATAACCTATAATCTTCGTAGACCATAAATTATACGTGGTCTAATATTTTCATTCCAATTGATACACTTCTTCTTCTGACAGGCATCTCAAATAAACAAAACTTAAACAATGTAACAAAGTACAAAACAATTCTTAATTCAACGTTCATAATTTCATATACACCGCATGTACCGCCTAACTCAATGTAAAATGGATTCAGTTCACTTATTAGTACATTGTTTGGAGTTTCCGAGAAATTGAATTACTAACTTTAGGAGGGCTGTGGAGCATTTGTAAGTTGTGTAATAGGCACGGACGGAGGCTGCAACTGACGTGCATAATTGCAAGCTACGCTGCGTTGGCTATTATTACGTAATTTGACAGGTGAATATTGCTCCGATTTTGGCTCACCTGTCGCTTGCAAGGCATAGAATTGCTGTTTATTTAGTGAGGCTAAGGCAAGGTTTACAGCATGGTAGATAAATACAAATTACAATCAGGTACCTACAAGGTGATATAAGGATAGTCGTATGTTTCAAATTAATTTTATATACCTGTATAATACTAATGACAATTTTGGAAATTTTGGAAATGGTCCTGTGGCGAATAATTCACGCCGATTTTAAGTTTAGAATTTGGAGAACTCCAGATGTAGAAAAGACTAATCTTTAACAACATCCTGTAATATACCTAATAGTCAATTTTTTAAAAAGTAATTAAGATTACAACAACTTAAAAAAAGGTTTTTATCTATAAATCATTGCTGCCTACACAAAACGCTTCGCAATTTCGCTTCACGTAATGGACTTAGTGGGCTTCAAACTAAATTTACGAACAAATTATTACGGCCACGAACATCGATCACGGACCCTTGAAAATATACTGGTAGGAAACGAAGCAGGCTTGTTACGGTGTTAATATTTCCTTTGTCCAGCAAAACAGCGACATTTTAAGCAACCATTAAGTTTGACAGAGGTTTTAATGCACTGTAGTTGGCCAGTAACAAAAGTGTTTTGTATTTGTTTTTAACCGACTTAAAAATAATACATTCGATCTTTAAATAAATAAATAAAATTATCATCCACGTTCCAAAGTTCCAATGCTAGGTATAGGTCTCCCCTAAGGTATTCATTTCGCCGAGATACTTTGTCAGTCTCAAGAAAACGAAAAATCATTTATATTAATTATAGTTTATTGGGTTTATCTTTTTTACTAAACATGATTGTGTGTTATGTGTATACGTAGGTTTTGCGTTGATTAGATGTATGCTTATTGAATTTGTTCTAGCTTAGTTTGTTTTGCGAGTTCGTCCATTTTCCCATTGTAATAGGTAATGGGTTAGTGATTGTGAGTAGAGTAGACTAGGGTAGAGGAAACACAGATTTCAACCGGTATTGGATAACTTATATACCGGTATTGGATAATTAGAGTATTCTTATGGAACTAGGTCATTAGTAACAAGTCTAGCAAAACAGTACTCTCTGATAATTCAAGATTTACTTAAACTTTGAGCTTTACCTAATAAATCAGACTTCGCCCATCTCATATAATTTATTCAGCCTTGTTTTAACAAGAGACTGTGTTATAAAGTGTGCAGGTTCTCCTTATTATTTCATACTTCGTGTTGTTGTCGACTAAAATCAAGGGGTTTTAAAATCCCCAAGCTGTATAATGCCTCTCGCGAAGAGGTAAGACGTGACTCTACGATAATATCATTAAACCTCAAGTAGTGAGAGGTTTCAACAAAACAAAAGTGGTTACCATGTACTTCAAACGAGGAGAATGTGCAGTTTCATAAATACAAACATTTCACGGTGATTCATGTTAGCGTGCTGTATCAGGGTATTGTGCGGAACAGTTACAATAACACCAAAAACACAACAAGTGCGATTGTGATCTGTTAGGTATAACACACAATTAGCTTCTTTAACCAATAAACTTAAATATTCTGGAGCAAAGGGTAAGGTTAAAGCACCGGGCAGGTCGGCCAAAGTGACTTTAACATAATATGATTATCAAACAGCTCTCGCTTCAAACAATTAAAAACACCAATGTCACCCCACGTCTACCTTTAGAGACGTGTCACTCAAAAGGAGCACAATATTTTTATAGTGAAGGGTCGTCAAACCTTTGCCGTGCGGCTCTCAGTTATGTAAACGGTCACCACATCTGTTCCTGTGGATACCCCGCTAGCCCCATGAGGAACTATATCAGAAGGCTGGCTACCTGCAAACTAACAATATTACTGTTGGCAACCTGCCTGAGTATCAATGAACAATTTAGGAGGTGTACGCCCAACGGACGTCTGAAATGAATGAAAAGATGTGAACCGGTGCAAGTGTCGACTCCGTGTGAGTAGCGTGCTTAGCAGAAATACGTGTGAACTCAACGCGACTTTGTAACACACTAGTAAGCGTGCTACGGCTTACTTGGTGGTCGCAACCGGCACATCGGCATTGGCAGTGGGGGCATGCCCGCGACCTAGCGCGGGCAGGGCTCCGCTAGCTACCCTGGTTTTGCTCGTCTGGCGCGGCATGCAGCAATGCAAATTGACAGCCGCAGTCGCGGGCGCTCCGCCGCGGGTATTGGAAGCAACGGTCCAGGAGGCAGCACACGTCCTGCGCACGACACCATTTAAGCAACGCACATATAGCAACTAATCTATGCCCTCTACTGACGTTAGATACATACAAATTGGGACGTCAGACATTTAGTAATGGGATGAGGTAGTCAATTAATATGTATTATGAAAGTGTAGATACATGGTTTTTATTTGTAAACTTTTCACTTAAATAAGGTTCTTATATGGTCATGTATTGTCTCACTTTCATAACACAGAGTATTACGTGATTAAGCTGACAATTTATAAAACAAAACAAATGCAATCTACGATGTACTAGGTATTAGTTCTGTATTTGACACGTCAGGGTCTTTACAGCAGGTATTCGTTCGGCTCGTATCGATTGCCGATACTGTTTTCAAATCTATATAACACAAAGAAAAAGTTATCAGCAATCGTTATAAATGATTACCTATGAAAATGTAATAATGGTGTTTGTGTGTGAGCGTTCGTCTTATCGTGTTCAATATTTTTTTACTCGTAATATGAAGGACTTTTTTTTTATATTGACACCTTATTTCTCTTTTATGAAAACTGTATGGCTTTCAAATTTGATGATGATTGTACAGAAAGCCAAGTTATAAATCCAAAAATGTAGTTTGAATTTTATATAAAATTACGGGAGATTAAATTAAAAAAAATAGTCAACAATCAATCTTAACATAATAATATATAAGTTTAAATAATTATATTATTATGATGCTGAACGTTTATTACGTCTCAGACGAAAGCCGGCTTCTCTATCATAGGTCACCGCCGAAAGCAATTTCAATCAAACTAAAAGTGCAAAACGCCCTTTGACAAGTATAGGTGCCCTTTGAAGGATAATCCACTCAAATCTTATTGTAGTCAATGTAGTAAGTACCAACATAAAGTATTGTCAGAGGTTTCTAGAATCTCTTAAGATATGTCTTTAGCTCCTTAGATATGTCAACAGTAAAAGAATTTGTTTGATCTTTATATTACCTACTAAATTGTGTTAAAGTACTTCGTAGTACCTATTATGGCAGTAAAACAAATGAATAATTGTTTAATGACATTAAAATTCGTATAATATAATAGTGATTTTCCCGGGTTTGGGTAGACACACATACACCATACGATTATGAATGAGTCCATAATCTAGGCTACCACGACTTTATGTAGTTACGCTTCAGAAGGCACGTTAAGCCGTTGGTCCTGCACCCGATCTCTCTCTCATGTCAGTCTGCTGACACATCGATCTGTGAGAAAGAGGGAATAGGGAGTGCACCTGTGTTTGCGCGCATACTAGAGCACTCTCATACCTCCTGCGTAGTTCACTAGTCTCAGATGAGAAAGGCCGCCGTGACCAATATTCGGTCAGGAGAACATTATTACATACATAACATAGCATCACGCCTGTATTCCCCGAAGGGGTAGGCAGAGGTTCACATTTAGTACACCCACATTACGACAGTTATGTTTTTTAGTTCCCTATGTAATAAGGGGCGAGCCTATTGCAACAATACACAAATCCAGACTCCGTGCTGCTACTAAGAATTACCTAATAGAAAAACCCAATAACACTTTTCCCGACCCGGAATTCGAACCCAGGACCTCGTGCTCAGCAGTCGCGCTTAGCAACCACTAGACCAACGAGGCAGCCTCTCATGTATTTATGTAGTTAAGTTAATACGTTCGTAGAGCATTATAACACTGCATTAAATAATTAAGTATCGATATTATTTAATTTAGTGCCTACACTATGTTCAACACAAGCTACTCTTTACCTATAGCAGCTCTTTTACATTTTATACAGTAGGTTAAACTTGTATGTATTTACATTTAAATCCCTCTGATGCTGAAGTAAATCCGATTAACTGCGAATCCACATTACCACTTGTAGGATATAAATGCAGGTAATGGTAACTGAATGTAGGAATGGGAACCAAAAGGGGCTTTAGTCACTGCATATTATAGTTAGGTACCTACTGCTTACACTGTAGGATAATGACCTTACATTGTATACTAATGATTGATTAAAACAAAGATAGGTACATGAATAATGTGCGCGTGGATGTGCCACATAGGCGTTGCATGGGGAGGTTCCGGAGTTGGTCTTCTTAGAGGTCCCGGGACTTCCCTTGTTTGTGCAGATGGTGACCACCAGGGTGGTTTTAGTGAGGTAGAAATCCCACACTCCCCAGTCCCTACCCCATAGGGGCCGGGTGCCTTTTGAAGGTTTCCCCCCGAAAACAAAAAAAGGTATACGTATTATACTATAATTGATTCATTTTTTAAGTCTTATAATTTCGATTAGGCCGTTATTAGGTAAAACTAAGGCTGCAAGTTTGTAACTGAACTAGCATAATTCACAGTCTGATGAGTAAAGTGCATTAACTTGCGAAGCAGTTGCACTGGCCTGAATACATCAGTATCCACACCACTTTATGGTAACGCGAGATACATATTGCAGAGTTCAGAATTGAATACATATATAATAGATTTAGTTTTTTCATAGTCATTATTTAAATAAATTGAAAGTTTAATAATGTAATTATTATTATCATTAGCTTGAACTGTCCCACAGCTGGGCAAAGGCTCTCCACGCCCTTTTCGCACCTCAGAATGTGGTATAATAACATAATATTTAAGTACTTGTGAACACGCTTGCAAGAATTTAGTCTTTCTCGTTTTAAATTTATCGTTTTATGTCTATTTTAATGGACATAACAGATTGAAGTAGGTATAAATAATAAAAAACAACCATAGATGTAAAACTGATAGTCGTGATAATGAATGGTTGGCGTGTGTTGTTTGCACTTGTCAAATTATCTATAGATATCAGAACGTAGTTTTTATTATAGGTACACTAGCATATTTAAATTGCTTCCAGTGGTTGGTTTAAATAAAGCTTTCATCCACTCAACTAACTGCGGATACCAAAACATCTAAAAAAATACCTGCTACTCCAAAAAATGTTGAACTAAATGGTAACTGAATAGAAAATTCAATGATGGGTCTTCTTAAACCAACCAATAAGCTTTCACTTAAGGAGGTAAGTGTCAAAAGAAAAATGTTCGGTGTTAGAAAAGGTTGCGACCCTAATTTTTACTATTGAAAAATTGTCGGATCATTGTTCGTAATGTCTAATATTTAACTTTAACTTAATGTTTAATATTATGTCAGTTATAGATGGCTTATTTAAGAGCTAGACAGATTCAGTAAATGGGTAGCATAAATTGTTTAAGTAGGTACTGCCCCCTTACCATGCACTCTTAAAGCAGGATAGTTAACGAAGTGGAAGCGAGACGCATTACATGCTATGTAATTCGTCGTCTCGCTTTAACAACGTACACTGTCCTGCTTTAAGAGTTCCTTTAAGAATTCATGGTAAGGGGGCAGTAGCTTGTGCATATTCTCAAACGAGCATAATGTATGCAAAAAGTATTTAACAGTATGCTCATATCCTTAAAACTTATCGTGGAATTAAATTGTAAAATATATGACCGGTAATTTGCCATTCAAGAAAAAAAATGTAAACAGAATAATTACTGAGAATTTCCAAACAGTAACAACCATAAACTTCTTCATGGATAAAATACTTTTTATCGAATGAATATTAAATCTTTTGCTCAAATAAATTTAATAATGAATTGTGAAATAAGAGTTGAATTCATTTATATCAGAACTCCACATGCTATAAATGCATTAAAATATCTAAAGCTCCGATTCAATTGTTGTCAGAATTTCTATGCATTTCATGCTTGTATTTTCTGAAGTGGTAGGCAAATGAAAATTCACATTTCGCTGGACATTCACAAGTCACGAAGCTATTGGTGTAATAGCCGTAAATTACACAATATTTTGTTTGTACATAGGTATATTTGCATTCATCTAAACACTTAAACAGTACTAACTCAGTACAAATATTGGATGCTTTCCAAACTGAAACAGATTTAACTGAAATAGACAAGCAACTCTCGTGTGTCTCCTTTGTTTCAAACTGTTTCACTATTATCAGCAGACAGAAATAGGAATAAAGATCCACTGTCCAAGAGTTGGCAATGTTAGCATTTTATGAGATAGACTATTTCGGTGGTCCAAATCACGCTTTGGGAAGAAATAAAACGTGAAAATAAAATCTTTTTCCCCAACAGATGCAGCCGTGTTTTAGTACCGTTATTTTTATATTTAAAATGATTATTTATTTATTTCAGCCATAATCGTCCCACTGCAGGGCAAAAGCCTCCCTTTCCTTCCTCCATTTCTCTCAGTTATGAGCTGCATAATAATCATAAAAATGATTATTAGAAATATATAATTATTTATCAATAGATTATACAAATTTGTGTAGGTTAGGCTATTCACATAGATATAACATAATTGCATCCTTAAGCTCTCATCACAAAATAATATGCAGACGAGTCTGTTGCAATACGATTTGCAAATTCGATAATAATCCGTTCAAATCCAGTGTCTTGGATATGAATGGTCTGTATAAGATTACAGAAGCTTGAGTTGAGCACTTTGTAGTTCCATCGGAACAATAGCAAGACTTGAGCCAATCTACTCAAGGTTCAAAGATATTTTAACAATCAATTGCATAGCATTTTGCTGGAAAATGTACAAAAATCTAAATATGATTGTAAGTGAATTCGTATGTCGACTGAAGAGAATTCTGGAATTCTTTGTCTCCTTTTCTATGATAAGAAAAACTGTTATTTTTAAATTACGTTGATATCGTTAGACCAATTGAAAGTACAATTATTTTTACATTCAATAGATGTTGACCGGTTTTTTATCTCATTATTAGGCAATAAATTAAATATTCTATTGAAAAATAATGGTATAAAAGTAATATGATATCCTATTCGACATAGCAAAGGGCTTATTACTTTAAAAAAATAAAATAATTAAATAGTAAACTCTATTCAACCAAACCTTACTGAGAAGACATTTCAATAATTTAATCATAAATAGCTTTGTATCCTTATTCACAGCGATCTATTTTACATTATCCTTTATAATTGAAAAGCGCTTAGAGTTTTCAAACATTAATACCAAGACACACAGTAATACCCTCAAGTAAACATTTCGCCGTGATCATTCATCCAGGTATCGACAGATACCTTACGTTACTGTAAGTATTATTATTCATTATTCACCCATCTATTCATCCCTTATCAAGATTAGGTACCTGTACTCTTTTCTTATAGAAAGAAGCGTGAATATTTTTATTGGATTAAACAGTTGAGAGCTATGCACAGATTACCTATCACTTTCTTCATCAAATCATTTCTTCACATCTTTAAAGTGCATCCACATACAAAAGAAGATTATCTAGATTCTAGTGAGTGGTGATTCCACCTTTACAAAGTTCTTAAATAGGTAGTCTATGTTTATTAGAACAGTTTTTTTGATTTTCTTATTTCATAATAAGTAAAAGTATAAATTCTGACACACCCCTTACTAAAGCGATCGTGAGTTCCAAGTTGTCCTGTTGGTCGCAAACCCATATTTTGCAAACGATAGAAGAAGTATATTATCAATACCTGTAGAACATTTAAAATTAACGCCTTGCCATGCCGTCCCGGTCTGCGTTGGCCTTTAATTTCAATTGACTAAAGTACTACATAGTCGTAACAAGCAATGGGTATGCTACGTATGGAATATAATTTGACGTTTCATTGACGTGAGTATCCCTAGGCGATTGACGATATCTTGTCAGTACAGGGCGATATACTTCAACAGAATTTCACATTAACAAGTTGACAGCTCTGAAAGAGCTAGGACCTAACTCTTTGACCATCCATGACGCTGCTCGTTATAGACATGTACTGTATATGATTCACCGGGTGGAGAAAGGGTTAAATGTATTAACACGTTGGCTGAAACATGTGACTATAAAAAGACAGAGGGTTAAATAGAGAGCAGTTCCATAATTGACAATATGACGTTAAAAATACGACAGAAACAAGTAATCGTGAATAAAGTAAATAAGAAAGAGTTTCTATGGGTGATAATTTAACTCCAAACCTTAAAACTGTATGAAAAAATACCAGAATCTTGTAAACAAAAAGTCCTAACATAATTTAAATGAAGTTCACAATTTGTAACACCATATTTCAGAAGCCACAACCATTAACCCTAAACGCGCTTATACAGGAATTAAAAACAACATTTACGAGCCACTTGCAAAGTCGATTACAGAGCAAAGCCTCTGGAATCCTATGTAAAATACTACTGGCTTGCTAATGCCTATCATTAGGTGAGGTTTTTTGCGACCAAACAAATGAAATATGCATGTTTTGTGAATTGTATTCCATTTCTTTTTGTTGTTAGCATTTTTGCTCGATTCAGTGGAAATATATCAACTTTGAACTTTGTTCGTGTTTGATATTAACTGGACAACTTTGTTTTATAAAGTTAATATTGCTGTATCATACATCAATGTTATAAATGTGAATAACTCTATATTATTTGGTAGTTCATCATGACTAGTTTCTTGAAAAACAATATAGAGATAGCTTGAAACCTAGTGATGGACATAAGTTTCTTTACAAAACTGCAAAAAACAAATAGAAAAAAAATCATGAAAATTATAATATTTTCGGAAATGATAGTTAACGGAACCTAGGATAAAATGATAATATATACAAATATGTGGGCTTCTACATTTTTTTTTAGGTAAATAGGAATAAGTTTTCAATTATTAAAATGTTTATTTTTTTACGAATTTAGTTTCAAATTAAAACGCAAAAACAATATTCAAATAAAACTCTTAATTAGAAAACCACTTCACAAATTAGGTTCTACAATACAAAAAACATGTAACCAATTTCAAAGCACTTCTTTGAAGGACTTAATGAACAATGTTTTTTAATTGCATACGGGTTGAAAGACCGCAAATGCAGACGTCGACGACAACTCAATCCAATTACGATGTCAGACCATAATTCTAAAAAAGTCTACGTAATTTACGATAGCTCTGACGTTAAAATTCACGCTCTCGTTCAACAGAAAATTACTTTACTCAGCTATTTAGGAGGGTAGGACGAAAGTACTGTCCCGTTGGTCTAGTGGTTGCTAAGCGCGACTGCTGAGCACGAGGTCCTGGGTTTGAATCCCAGGTCGGGCAAAGTGTTACTGGGTTTTTCTATTAGGTAATTGTTAGTAGCAGCGCGGAGTCTGGATTTGTGCCCGGTTGATGGCAATAGGCTCGCCCCCTATTACATTGGGACCTAAAAACATAACTGGCGAAATGTGGGTGTACTGTATGTGCACCTCTGCCTACCCCTTCGGGGAATACAGGTGTGATGTTATGATGTTTAGGACGAAAGTACCTAAACCGCGTAAAACTTTTTGTTGAAGCTACCTCATTAGCAGTATATCTTACCTTCTAGGGGTTATATTATATATTTCCATCATTTTTTTATGGAATTCCAAGGGTTTATAGACTGCCAGCAAGGGTCAAGTATGGCGATCCTTGACATAAAAACTCAGTTCATTGAAGTGTTTTCCCGGTACTCAATAATGACCTCACATCGATTGGTTTGACGCCAAAAGATAAAATAGATGTATATTGTAATGAATCGATATAAAATATGATGTATTCTCCAAACATTTAATGGACAGGAATCGTTTAAAAATAAAAGAATTGCATTGCTTGACCAATTAACATTTGAAAACTGCTGGCTTGAGCAAAAAACAAAAGATGTCGGCGATAAAATTTGGCTAGCAGCCAACATTGCAAGCCAATGAATTCAAAAAACGAATACAAATCGCTCTAAAATTACTTCCTTCATAAAACTGTTCGCGCATTTATCAAATTTCTCAAACACCTCCTTTGTATCGTTCTGCTTCTGTTCAGATTTGTGACGTCATTTAACTTTTTTATGTTTTATATGGCGTCCAAGCTCACTTTTTATATCTAGGTCAATTGGTACTTACGCATGGTTAGCTTTGAATTATGAGTAAGCACTAATAGAATTCAAGCTAATACAAAAATATTTTAATTCAAAACCTTTTTATCAACTAGAATTTAGTCTTTTTCAAAAGCTAATTGCAGGCATTGTCTAGACACCATGATAGTACACTGTGCAGTCCCTGCGAATAATTCGACGTTTTTATTTATTAGTCAATCAAAATTCATTGCTAGATTTTTATAAAACATGTTATTATAAATGCGAGCATTTCGTATGAAATGAGCTTTGAATTGACTGGGGTCAAAAGGCACGCCTCATAGCTTTTTTATTACGATTACTATTTTATGCCTTTAAGCTTTGTAATCCCTTATATGCTTGGGTTAACTGAGTTTATTCCAAGCAAAACTTTGCGATTTTTAATAAAAAGAAAACTCGTGTCTGCCCCGTTGATGCAAACACAAATAAAAGTACAGATTAACTATTAATATACTACGTAGTCGATACGTCTAGTTAAGTCTATTGTGATAGCTTAATAGGCTTTCGATAACCTGAATGACTCATTTTCTCGGTATTACGATAACTAGTAACTTTTATAGAAAATATGGTCTACATTATGTTGTATGGCTTATTTCATTGAATACCTCAAAAAGTTTTAAACAGATCTTTACCATAACAGAGAATAATCATGGAAGAATATTATTTTATACAACAAAAGAATAATAGGAATCTCTCTACTAGTACTTGAATATTCATTCAAAGGAATCATACATTTGAATTGAGAACCTCGTAGTTAAAATCTAATTTTAAATCGCCAACCTTGGGTTGTAGGGTAAAGATTATAACAATCTCTTTCAATGTTTTTATTTGTAAAAGTTTTAAAAGGTTTATATAACCAGGTTATTTACATTTATTTACACACGTTAAAATATAAATATATACTATAGCCAGCCTTTTGGGCACCCTACCAGTCGACAGCGATGAGGAGGAATACTTTGATGCATAAAATTTTTAGTATAAATTTTTTCTTTTGTAAAAGTGTGGGTGTAACATAAACAATTCTAAGCCAATTACTTACTCGGTGCACCGTGGTTTGTAGACAAAGGTTTGCTAGCAAGGACGACGGGTATTACCTATCGCGAACGGTACCCCGGTCTTATTACAAAATGGAGTATTGCATCGTCTTATTGAAATAAGAAAATTGTGATACGAAATGGAAAAGTATTAGGTAGACAATGCTGTGAGCGCAATGGCATAAAAATGATTAAATAATACGTTGGTTTTCATAGTTCAACTGTGTCTGTGTACATTTCTGCTTAGTAATAGTAAGTATAATAGATAGATTGGTTGAAAAAAATTTACACCATTTGCTATAGGGAATTTTTAATATACAAACAAACTTACTATCAGTTTTTAATATTTTGTATTGGAATAGTATCACAATTCTGTCTCACATTTTTTTATTTTATTGGCAAATAGAAGCACTATATTAATGTTAATTAATATATACACAATGTTTTATTAGGGTATACATGCGAGAGATCTTTGTGTATACTTAAATGTATGGTCTAGAGAACGAAAAGTTGAAGCAAAATAATATATGCAACTTGCTTTGTTCCGGCTTCAAAGAAATTGCGATTGGAAATGTACATAAATATTATATGTTAGTGAATCTTTGATTTGAGTAAAAGGAAAACATACAATCTACAAGCTCAAAGGTATAAAACCCATGATGTTGTTGCATTTCTTTAAGAATTCAATTTGTATTGGTTTAAATTGCATGAATTTAGGCTTTAGGTTAATTAGATACTTATTAGTGAACCAATCTATACCTCCGTGAAAGACCTGTAAAAAACTACTAAAGGCATGCTTTGTTTGTATAATACAACATAAAATCATGCCTGTTTTCCCCAAAAGGGTAGGCAGATATGCATCCACATTTCGCCAGGTTTTAGGTCCCAATGTAATAGGGAACGAATCTATTGCCATCAACCTGGCACAAATCCAGACTCCGTGCTGCTACTGAGAATTACCTAATGGAAAAACCCAGTAACACTTTGCCCGACCCGGGATTCGAACCCAGGACCTTGTGCTCAGCAGTCGCGTTTAGCAACTACTAGACCAACGAGGCAGTCATGTTTATATAATATTTATTAAATTGCCCTTATTTTGAAATTCCTCAAGTTCACACGTAAGTCAAGTATCTGGGTGGAACTTTGCAAAAAATGGAATTTGTCTACCTGTGGACAGCATTGTGGGTTACATTATGACCACAACATTCAATTGTTAAACTAGCTGTAAGTCTTTATAATATAACTGTTCGCTGTTCCTCAATTTGAAAAATAAAATAAAATAAAATGCCAAATTCGCCAGATAATATTGCTGAGCTTTAAGTAAACTATAATAAGAGTAAAGATTATTAAAACTATGTAGATATGACACAACTTATTGCTATCATAAGATTGACTCGTATAAACTTTGCTAACTGCTTTAGCGTTCTCATTACCGTTTTCTTCGCCCTAACTGATAACTTAGACAACTATTCGTTTGAGTTTGATACCTCTTTGGCATTGTTAAAGTTCATCAAGTTAATATCTTAACTCCTTACTTTCCTTCCCTTACCTCTCTCTGTATAGTACGTAATGCGTCAACACGACTAAAGAACAGAAGCTCTCGTAACCGTATATGGAGATAATTTAAACCTTTGGAAAGGACATGAGCTACATTTCATTCCGGAAAAGAGGAAAATATATATTTTTTCTGTTTGAACATCACTATCGAATATTTTTTTATTATTTTCTAACTATAAGCACAAGTCTGGCATGAAATAATCAAGAACATATTGCACTCAAACGAGGCTGTAGATCTTTTATGATTGCCGTCGACTGTACCAAGTAGAGATTGTCTATGCATTCGTCTACACAACATTTCCCTCCTGCATGAAATCACAGTTGATGACGTCACCGCTTCCAACAGTGTCACCAAAATAGCCTCTGAACTTTGACGGAAGGGTCAAGAGGGCATGCTCACAGTAGATTAATCAGGCCACAATGAATCACGTGATCTAAGTAAATAAAAGTTACCGAGTTAATAGCTGTCTTGAGAGGAATCCCTCGACCAACATCCGACCAAAAGGAGGTCAATAAAATTGTAGTACACTGTTGGGAGTCGCGAGTATGTACGGCCAGATAAACTGCTTTCGTCGATGCATGGTTTATTCGACCAGTAACAATTTATTATGGTTTCAGGTTATTCTAGAAGTGTGTAATGTTTTTTTTTTATGCCGACCGTGAGGTATTATGGCCTCTTTATAGGACTATATAATATATCAAGTTTTTACGTCGGTACGGTCTTAGTACGCAGCTATAGGCTTCAAACCCTTCTCAATATAAATGGTGTTAAGTTTGCCTTTAAATAAATGAATATAATTTTATGGTATAGCTACATGTATATATTACACAGTATTTACAGTACAAAGGTATTTCTTTTAGCTGTGGGTAGAATAAGTAGGTCAATTTAGTCAATTATGTTGACTTCTTTATATGGAGCTCTCATTTATTACCCATTTGCTAAGCTTTTCAACAAGTCAATCAACAAGGAGGTTCTATTGAACGCCAACGTCTATAAAAACCCTAATTTCAACAAATTCCTATTATTCCTGGTAGTATTATTGCGTATATTGTGAGGCGCCCTACTTAAGCGTTCTATTGGGTTCAGGGTACAATTCCGATAAATTAGACTTAATTTGATTCGTTTTTGTCACGCGAATATAACATAGGCCAGTTTCTGTAGTTATAAAATTTTAAGAAATGACAATACTGCAAATATCGACTTTGGGTATATAAGTTTGAGTATAAAACCCAACTATATTATTATGTTCTGTACAATATTGTAGGTAATATCTGTTTTAGGTAACTCGTAGCGATGTAAAAGACAAAAGTCTACATTGAAATTGAAATTTCCATTGATAATGTAATGCATATAAATAAGACAGAAGACAATCTTATTATAACCTATTCTTCCTGACTGAAAACCTTTATCATCGTGATAAAAGCCATTGTGTAAATTCCCCTCTTCAATTTTGCTCCAACAATCTTTCACAATCTCAATTCTCCGTCGTAAAATTCGCATTGGCAAAGTCGAGCATCTCCAATGTATATTACTAAGTATCAATAAATCAAAAGATATCGGCATTGAATCCTTTTATTAAGATAATCATACTGATACATATCGGAATGTCAGTGGCTACGAGTGTTACGACCGAATCTTTCATCGCCAACGCTTTAGTACGCTATTTGAATCAGAAATGAGATAGGGTTTTTGATGGCGCGAACATTGCGAACAAGCCATATCGGGTTCCGGTGAAGAATCACTTCATTTTGGAGGGTCAATAGTTCTATGGGTCGGAGATTTTTCCATTTTTGAACTGGAGCAGACGGGAGAATTGTGCCAGGATTTTTCGTTGATTGGAATCTGCGATCTAAATTGAGTGTAGGCGTGCGACGCTTCGTAGATTGAAAGCCTATAGCTCTCAAAGTGGATTTGAATGATATGAATAACATTTTCCAAATGTAATTAGCATTAATCAGATATGGGACTGGTAATAAAATATACTTTTTACGAGTTCCTGAATTTTTAATTTAAATAATAATAGGAGATCGCTTTGTCGAAGCACCTTCAAGAGATTGTGGCTTTCACATAATATAGTTTTTCAGTTGTATTTTTGCTTGTTTACGTTTGACATGTATGATTTATCTTGATTAATGTAACATAATATATCTTATTTTGGCGTTCTAAGGGGGAGGCCTTTGTTCAACAGTGGACGTCTTCCTGGTGTTGATGATGATGAATAAATCTTCATCATTCATTATCGTTTTTCTATTACACATTTTACCAAAAAAATAACTGAAAATGACTGTTAGTAATCAGAAAATTACTGCAATTAAATAAGCAACAGAGATGTAGAGAAAATTGTAATATATACTGTTGAATCAGTCTCAAAGAGAATATTGTTCCTGTTACATTTGGAGCCACATATAACCTAAAATGCGAGGAAACGGTGCGACTTTTATTCACTCTCCGTGAAAAATTATCTTACATTAGGACTGGTATGCGAATATCACGCATAACGCCTGTTCCTCAAGCTGAGGAAAGGAAGGAAAGGTTTTTATATAAAAGCATATTATTGTGGGTATGCTCATTCAGTTTTATTGAAATAGAGTAGGTAAGTAGAAATATGCTCTAGGTAATGGTGTTTTAGAAGCACACCATCCTATAACATTAGGTGCCTATATACCTTTCATTACTAATCTTAAATTATATCTCCGAAGCAAGTAGCCAAAGCTGTTTGTTGTAATCAGGAGTAAAGCTATTGCACTTCATTTAAAATCGCATTGTTCGAAAAAGTCGTGCGTGCATTTGTGTACACAAATGCGTAAATATACTTGTATGTACTTAATGTTTGAATTTTGAGACGATAATAATTGAGCTTCGCATGTCCTATACTTATCGTATCTTGCAATATTTTATCTATCAAATTCTATATATATTCTAATATATCTTTTTCTATCTATTGCGAACTAAGTGTACTTATTTTAAAGATGTTGACAATAGGTAGGTTCTTAGAACTTAGTTGCCTGTTACGGCATTGCTATTTATATAGTATTAAAACTTAAAATTGAAGGTATATATCTACAGTGTTACAGTTTACATTATACTAAATTAATTATTTATTATTACTCATACATTTTATATTATATCATCTTATAATTCCTCAAGGAAATTATTTTATATTACTATCACTTTTCCAAAGTATTAGAAATTTTATCTATTCATTTTCACAACTAACTTACCAGTCCCTTATATCAACGATCTTTACTCTAAAGATCCCTTTAACGGCCCACAGAATAAACAAACTTGATTACCCGCAAACAATTGCGCATCTGAGCAAATAGAAACTGACAGCCAGTTATACTTGACAGATAACGGATAGTGGGGGCCCCTTAACCGGGTACTCAAGGGAGAGTCCCATCAAGTAAGCCTATTGGCCCGTGATATAGTGACGGGCAATCTAAAAGTATATCTCCTATCCTTTGGGTTATTAAGTTAAGCTAGGGATAATCTCTCTCTGTATCTATGTAAATGGAATAAGTAATGTCACTTTGTATTGCTTATGGTGTAGATAGAATATTAAATACGAGGTATATGTGACTGCTGAGGGTGATTTTATTTTGAAGAATTAGTTATACATACAGTTGTGAACGTCAAAAGTGTTGAGCTTTCTGGAACGAAACATTGATTAATTAATTAGCATTTGAATTATTAGGACAGGTTGGCCTAGTGGTCGCTAAGCGCAACTGCTGAACACGAGGGCTGGATTCAAATTCCGGGTCGGGTAAAGTGTTACTGGGTTTTTCCATAAGGTTGTTCTCAGAATTGTTCTATGTCTAGCACTGCACTGAGATAGGTTGATGATACTGATGATGAATTCTCAGTAGTAGCACGGACCCTAAAATTGTTCTCGGTTGATGACAATAGGCTCGCCTCCTTTTACATTGAGACCTATATACCTAACATAACTGGCAAAATGTGGGTATACTACACAGTACACACCTCTGCCTAACTCCTTTAGGAAATACAGATGTGATGTTATGTATGAATTATTCGTATTAAATACTTTCATATAGAGAAGCGATTAAAAAACCGCCACCAGAAAATGGTTTACCAAAACGATTCGACGAAAGAAGTCAGACGTATCAAAGAATCAGTTTCACATTGAACTAAAACTGGAGCATTTTAATACCTTGTCAAACAGTTCATTGAACTTCTGGAAGTTTTTTAAAAGACTTACGCAAACCAATTCACAGAAACGAATGTTTATTCGATATTAAAGTTCTCGATACATTGGATTATTCGATGAAACGAGCTAAACCCATTACGATCAATCGGATTGGATTGACGTGACAATTAGGATGTTAGTGACGGACATGATGGTACAGAATACTAATGACATCTCATTAGTTCGAATTATCGTGAATAGGGATATTTTAAGTTATTCTGTTGATCGATCGCCTCGTTATTTTACTGCTAAGAGTTAGAGCGAACGGCCTTTGTTTTTTGCAATTCAAACTGAATTTGTCTAGGTTTATCGGTTATAAAATTCTTTGTACGTAGTGTGGTTGGTTTTGTAAACAACAAATATAAATATAGTATAACATCACGTACTATAAGAGGCAGAGGTGCACAAATAGTAGACCCAGATTTTGCACATTATGTTTCAGGTCTCTATGTAATAGGGGGCGAGCCTATTGCCATCAACCAGGCACAAATCCAGACTCCGTGCTGCTACTGAGAATTACCTAATGGAAAAACCCAGTTACACTGTGCAACACGGGATTCGAACCCAGGACCTTATGCTCAGCAGTCCCGCTTAGCGAATACTAGACCAACGGCAGTCAACAACAAATATAGCCATGTGTAATTTAGACATCCAACATTACATCTCTGTTTAATTAATTAACTCTAGACTACGCGGAGTAAAATCGATTGGAACTAGAGGGAAGCTTTCCATTATTATGTATGCCAGTTATTTTCACCCGTGCATTCTACTAAACAATTCCACAGACTAATGTGATCAATTAAAGCGAGGCATCTCCTAGAATGAGATTCTCAACCACACACTGCAATCACATACTATCAGATAAAGTCTTGGCATTTTCAGTTGATTAGAATGCTTTTGTAAATAGGAGAATAATGTAAAGATTTTATTTAACTATTTATTTCGATATACACGTCCGTACTTACTACACACGTATAAGTGATTTTTATCTATCAATCGTTTTAGTGAAGAGAGTCTGGTATGCAATTTGGGAGTCTCCACTTCTCTAGCAGTCGTGATGTCTAAGTACGTCTGGTGCATCCTGGATGGTCAACCTCACTATCATTCTAGTCTGTGACATTGGCTCATGCTAAGAAGAGATTGATAAAAAGTAAGTTTTGCATCTCACATTTAAAATAAAATACTAAACGATGCCAAGCTCAACCACAAGTGAGTGAGCTTCTTATAATTAAATGAGGGTAGCTCCGTTCAAAAGTTGAAACAAAAGTGCAGGAAAGTAACTACGGGCTTCACCTCGTGGCAAAGTAATTAACTTTAAAGTCGAATAGGTAGGTAAGTATAGCTCGTGGATAACACGATAAACAACTTGTTTCTTGCATTGTTATTTAGCTTCGGCGATCCTGTATTTTATCGGATACAATTTAGACTAGAAATATCTTTTAACTTTTCTAGGTAATTATTTACAAGTGTAATTATAGGTACTTTTTTTTGTCTGTAATCATAAAATTACATAACAGTAAAGTATTGCTTTTTGCTAAAGTTTCTCATAAATATAGGTACATTATACATAATGTATTATCATTTTCACATTACAATAAAATTACACTCCATCAAATAAATATTTATCTGACATTAGCAGTTAATCTGGCGCGACCATTTGTATTTAAATCCTAATATCTTTTGCAGTTTCTGACAAATAATAATGAATATTAGAGATATAATTATATACAATTTATACATTAAATAAAGTCCAGCCTGTATACCAGAGGGGTAGGCATAGATCACGTATTTCCATTTTCTACGATCCTGGCATATTGTACAATCACTAAGACAAGAAATTTGCCAGTCGGTGTCATTAAAAAAAAAACCTTTCATCCCTCAATAAAGTGGCGTCGCGTCGAGCGTCGTTCATATTATAATGGTGCATCACAACACTGGTATGGAGCGAAGCATTGAATAAATTGTGGAATGACCCATTTTTTGAATTCAGAAAACGTCACTCACATACCACTTTTCTACGAAACCACAACAAACAAAGTTGATACTTCCAACTAATAATTATATCATGTGATCCCGAACAACCGTAACAACTGAAGTTCGACAAAGTTCTAATTGATGGTATCATTACCAGCGACGGCAACTTTGTCGTATATGTAACTTTTTTACTTAATTATGTATAGCGTTACAATGAACTCAACGTTCAGATGTTTTATTTTGAATATTTAAAGAGGAAACGAAATATTTCGATGAATAATATAACACATCGAAAACAAAGTGATTCAAATCGTGGGATATTATTTGCTATATAGGTATGCCGATTTTACTCACGTGAATATTCGGGAATGTCCGATTACAACTCAAACAGAGCCAGAGTTCAAATTCTTGGAACGCAGTTGTAAAAAATAAGTAAGTGAAAACGCAGAAC
The DNA here is from genome assembly GCA_946251915.1 of Abrostola triplasia. Lineage (NCBI taxonomy): Eukaryota > Metazoa > Arthropoda > Insecta > Lepidoptera > Noctuidae > Abrostola > Abrostola triplasia. The sequence goes on along the minus strand of OX276432.1, from coordinate 8,228,963 downwards.
ATAACAATACTTTATTGCATATGAGTGTATGATCCAGTATCCGTCCAATAAACAAGACATTTTCCATCATTTACCATCTACAAACGACTTGACTCTCAAATCACGTCTAACCCAACACACTAATCAAACGATCTCAATCCGCTATCAACACCGTTTTTATTGGCCTGAAATAAAATAGAAACTGCAAATCACATCGGTCTGGAGTAATGAAAAAAGACACATCTGCCATTCTTGTTTTATTTGAAACGAGAAGCTTGGTGCAATATAATGCCATATAAAACACGTTTTACAACTTAGTTTATCGCACTCGTAAGGGCTTATGCAGATGGTAACGGTACGCTATTTTATTTACCGTAGCGAGACGCGCCTAGCTTTAATCGCCATTAAATAAGCGGCACACGTGCCACTAAATTATTTGACAATGAACTTCAACTTAAACAGGTTAGTAAACTGAAGACTTAACTATGAAAGCAATTTTGTTTCGCCCCAAACTGGTGACGGAATAACCTCTGTAGCTACAGCAATAACATTCTTTATATTTGGAGAAATAAGGAAAACGCGGATTGTCCACTAAACAATATGGACGACCCTTTCGTGATAAAGATAGTACACAAAGCGTGATTGAGAAGACCTATCATGGTTTGCTTACGACCACTAAAAGTGTTGCCAACACTTCCGTCTTCGCCAAAAGTATTTGTAATAAGAATAATGTTTTATTCGCCATTTTACTTTACTGATCTGGCCGACAAATTTTAGTGGCTATAATTGATTCAACGACTTCGTTCTTTACGATTTATTTACATTGCTTAATGTGACAGTTAATGGTATTGGTTATTTTAAATGGTATTTCAAATTACGTAATCAATGCACAATAAAATTTAGCTCTCATACTGATCACTTCAGTTATAAAATCGCATTTCATCGAATTTGGGATATTTCCGAAAATCGGTCTCATAAAAATTTTCTCATAAAATAGACGGCTTTTAGTTTGTGTGGCTATTGTACGCTGCGCCAATGGCGTGTATTGTATGCATACTACGCAAAGGAAAGCTGACAGGCCTCCACTGTGAATATCGAATGAACATTTCAACGGACCGCAAAATTAATCCATCGGTACGATATTATATGTCAAGTCAGGTTATTGACTTACCGTCCTACGAAAACATCTTCGCACGTTTTCCACTGAAGTTTATAAAGACGTTGGCGCTCGTAACAGACTTAAAGGAGGTGGAAGCTATCAAATTGGTTCGACTTTTCGTCACTCGCCTCCACTCAATAAAACGAATAAGGCCACTTTGGGAAAAGTTCCTGAAAGCCAGCGAAGTATTTTTATGTACCGTACCCACCGTACCAAATACATATTACGGATTTCACTTTAATCCTACTTTCTAACTTATTATGAACATCTAAACATCCCAACTTTGCTACTTGCGACTTTAAGTTGTTTGGAGTTTTATGTGTATAAGATTTATTTACGCCTTAATATCTGGATAATTAAGGACTAACAGGTAAAGGAGAGGCGACGTTAGTTGGTTTCGACTTTCAGAAAAGATTTTTAGAAGTCAAAATAAGCAGCTTTTCTGCTTCCACCAGATTTGACTATTTCTTCTATCCCTCAGATTAGAATTTTGTAAGTCTAATAACTATTCACGATTCAATAACTTTCTCATGTCATAAGTTAATGACGTGCCAGTTACAACTTTTTGCCGTATCTTATTTTTACCATATAACAAAATTACCTCTTTGTTTCTTACACAATTAAATTATTTGTTAGGAGGTACTAGTTAATCTATATATTGTCGACTGTTTATTCTTAAAAGTGCATCACATTCAAAAGTTCATATTCCACAGTAAAGCGAAAATGAGTGAACCTTAAAAAAATCCAGTCACTAACTTTTTATGAACAACAAACAGTTTTTAGAATTTCCATTCTATTTTTGGGGCCTAACAATGAAACACGGAAACGTGATCCGAACCTTTTAAACTTCATCGCTTCACAATAAAACCAGCGAGGAACTCAAACACGCCCGTGTATGGAGTAAAGGGCCAGTATTTATGGGGGCACGTTTGATTGCTTTTGACCTGGCAAACGAAATTTTGGAAAAACATTCCGACAAAATTTTAGTAGGCGCTCAAATTTCTACAAAAGCTCTCTAGCTACTTCTATTTGTTTCTTGATAAAGGTATTGAATATTAATCGGGTAGGTACTGCATACCAAATATGATAGTGACTAGCTAGATTGACTAGATTATGAACGTTGTTTTTACTTCAATTTTTATGGATGAGTCATCAAGTACTTAAATACTACCAGAGCAGCCGTACTTACGATTCTAGATTCGTGGATTTGTGAAGTTAGTTGGAACACGGTCACTTGAAAAATTGTATACCTACTCCATTATTCCAAGGCAAAACCAATTAGCAATCAATCAAGTCCAAAGCATATCAATAAAATCTACCCTACTGGTAATAAAACAATAAGCCCCACGCTGAGCTATATTTAGCTTAGAGCTGCAGGATTTGCCGCGACCTTCAGAGAAAGTAATGCTGCATTGCGGGTAGGAATCACGCTACATCGTTATACTGCAACCCAAGTAATTCACTAACCTTGGCAGTCAATGATGCAGTTGAGATAGTAGGCGTATCAGAATTAAGCATATTCAAATTAGTTTTTCCGCAATGCTGCACACGATTGTAAAGTACTTTCCTTGTAGGTTTGAAAAATGCACGCGAAAATGTAAATTATTCTCATGGCTACAAATAACAGGCCATCAAATTAAATATTTCGGTATTTTACTAAACGCAAATGTGAAATTTATTATAATTAAAGATAAGAATTAAGGCTCCAATAATATCAAAAAAAGAATACGTGTAATAGAGAGTGAAATTATAATACAGAAGTCTGTATACAAACATGAATATCACACCACTCAAAGGATCAACCACTTTCGGTGGTTCGGTAGACCTAATATTATTTAGCTGTAGACTAGCAATTTGCGCAGGCATAACATTTTAACATAACACCTAGGGAATAAGGGAGCATTAATATAGGTGAAACGAGACGCACCTAGTTAATCTAAAGTTTGAAACTGAACCCAATATTACCCACACTCTGTTAGGTGTTGGTACTGTAGGAATATGGCAACTCAAAAAAAGTTCAAATGATTTCTTTTTGCCTTTGATAAATTTGATATATAATCTTAATTTATATTTCTTTCGTATTTTCTTTTGCTTAAGATTAATAATCTCATGCAGGAACATAGACGTTGTTTTATGCTATACAAAATGTATTTATATATTGAATATCTTTTAGTGATTGAATTAATAAAAGTAGGTATATAAAGATTTTTTGCCTTTCAAACAAAATTGTTCCTATTTTATTCCCACCCTAAATTTCAAGTCTGCCTTTCCATATTCCAAATCCTAGGATCGACCACCCGTCGACAGAAAAGGACGGTTTGTAAGATTCACTTCATAGTTCCGTGTTCAACCATTCCTTTACGCTTGGTAGCTTTTATGGTGACATCAGCGGCCTGTATAAAACAATTTCCAGCTTTAGAAAAGCTAGAAATTTTGTATACGCGGACTATAAATGGGATCTTATTATGCTTGGCATTTCTTTGGCTTTTGACTTTAACTGGACTAACAACGACAGGTTTATGGTATTTTTAAGTCCTTTCGCTCTGAAGAATATTCACTTGTTTTATTACCTCTATTAACAACTTTATTTGATCAACTTTATACATTTTTTTTACATTGTTTTACTCGTTTTCATGTTTTTCCACCTGCTATAATAGAACCACGTTTGTGTTTATTATTTTAGTTAGAGGGATATCCCATTTTAAATAGCCTTTCCAAACCCTTCCAAAACATGTCGTGTCGAACCCATGTCTTCCTTGCTTTATTTATATACCGTAATTCTACTTAAAAAAGATTTTTACCACTGTAAAAATATATGGACAAATTTAGATGGTTACTGTAATTAGAAATGTTTATAGCTTACGTAGTTATAAACCTAGTATTTTTATGTACTAAATTGTATCATTATACGACATTTTCAAAAGATTGTAGAATTTTCGATTTTAATAATAGGTTTATGATAAGTACAGTATAAGAAAGTTTAAAAGTGTATTAAAAATTTGAGCAGAGTTATAATTAGAAAAAAAGTATTTGGGAAAGATGAAATGAAGAGTATTAAGATGAAGTACTTAAAAATATAATTTCTACATCTCATTTTGGAATCAACATTGAGAATTGTAACGACAGTAACAAAATAGAATCTATCACATTTGTATTAATGGGAGATTAATAAAAAAACTTCGTGAAAGAAAACGAGATACATCTTAACCTCAATATTGACTGCAAAAGTTTAAATAACTACAAAAATGTAGATACAAAATTGAAATTACATTTACCGAACACGCCGATGGCGCGGAATGGGCTCCACAAGTACCTCCCGCTGCTGCAGCTGCTAATGCACTGCTTCCTGGTACCTGCCAGACGAAAATATACGTTATTCCATTCCATTTCATGTTTTTATTATTTAGAATTGCATTTTCCACTGCTAATGTTTCATAAATCGTGTCTTTGGCTTTGGCAATATAATCTACATCATTTGAGCCAACCACTCTGTAGATCCTGTCTATAATGTTCATAACGTGAAGTAATAGGTGCCAGCCCCCTTACCACGAACTCTTAAAATAGACCAATTTAAGATGTGTGATGTCACGCTTCCACAACGTAAACTGTCCTGCTTTAAGAATTCATGGTAAAGGGGCTGTAATGGGATACATAGCTGGCTGCCCAAAAACCTAAATCAATCAGTAACGCCGTCAACGTAACAATATAAAATAAATATAAAAATATTACTTATCTAGCAAATGCTATTGACAGGTCAACTATACAAAATAGTTTTGATAAGATTATTAATTTCAAATCCTAGGAGTACTAAATAGAAATAGTTGCATTGCGAGCTAAGCCGAATGGGTATCAAAGCTAAAACCTATCTACTTAAATAATTTCTCATACAACTTTTGTCAACGAATCTAACATAGCACGACCATGTAATAGAAATCACATATCGGAAATTTTACAAGAAAATTCATAAGATATATAAAAGTAGAATTTAAAAAGTAAATTAGGTATTGGATTTCGAATAATTATTTCTAAATACTTAAAAATAAGTACTAAAGTGTAGGAATCTAAATATACTGGGAATGTAGGTAGCAATTTCGTGGGCTATGAACAAACCATATTGAATTCCTATAGCGTCGTTGGTACATGAGAAGTACATTGTTCCACCTGTTGAAATTATATTAGCTTATACGATATCCTTAATAACGTAATTATTATGTATACAATCTAATTATGCGCTATTCAGTCTGCAGCATAAAACCAAACAAAATCATCTGTTACTAAATCCACGTAAACTGAATTTGGAAAGACTCGTATTATAATTATAGTAACAAAACAATTTATTTTCGTTTTCATTTACGAGTTTAATTAACAAAGAGAAGAATAATTGAGCTTTCTTTTAAGTGCCTTTTTATATTTACAGACAATTATTTAGTTAGGGATATTACAAAAGGTTTTATTTTATTTGCTTCAAAACAAATAAGGTATATTTAATCGTGATTTTCTAAATCTTTGAGATTGTTTACTTCAGTTTTAACATTAGTTGTTAGAGTTTCTTCAATATCATTGCAAAGCTTACCTTCAGCTGTTCCTGCTTGTAGTCGGGCTGGTATGGCAGCAACATTCTGATCTTCCCCCATCTATTGAAGAACAGTGCTATTGCTCCGATCCACACGATCAACACCAATACTACTATTCCAATTTCCACGCCTCGTATCTGTTTTTCAAATATTAATTGTTTTAATATTGTTCCATATTACTTACATTCTTTTCTTCACATTCATTCGTCTAACATTTATAGTACTCATATTTTTTGAGATTCTATAACGTCTTTTGATGTATTTACTCCGTCCTTGTTGCCATCATTTACGTGAATTTCATTTTCTAATTTTCCATTATCTTTGTTTCTGACACTGAAGGTGAATTATAACAATACATTAAAATACATTTTCCCACATTAAGTTTTAAAATTGCCAAATCTTTGTGCAGTTTGACTTTGTTTGCTTTAAATTCGAATCATTTCAAGAAATAGAAAAATACATTTTCTGATCCGAATCTTAAAGACCTCCTATAAACAATAGAAATTGTAGGTGTCCAATAGAAATTCTTAATTTAAAGATAAACAAGGTCTGATTGTCTCGAACTGCTTCTAAATACAATCTGATAAATTTTAACAAAGCGAATCATCCATCCAAATATTATATCTGAATTGCTAATTTTGGTCATGAATACAGTCAGTTTCGGCGCCATTGTCAAAGTTAACTAAGTTAATCAGCGTTTACTGACCGTTTTTGTTGGGCTGACTTCACAAAACTGTGTTAGTAGAATTTTAATTAAAGTGTGGGTTGTGTACTTTCTTTTTTAAAATTGAATTTTGGAATTGTGTCGAATAAATTAGAGCCGTGGTATGCAAATTTCAATAGTTAACGAAATTTGCAAGAACAGTTGAAATTTCTAAATATTATATTAATTTGTAGTGGAAAGCGAAGAAGTTTTAACGAGCGCAAAATTAGCTACCTTTTTTATTTTAATCCGTAACGTCTACGTTTACTTCTAATTAAATTGCACCTGGTGCGAACTGGGCCTTATAATTTTATCGGTTGATTGAACAAATAACAAACAGGTCAAATACGTCACGTTCCCAAATAAATTACCCACTCCCTTTGATTACTAAACGTGATCTTATACTTCACTGTGGAGAACTTGACTTTGAATCCGGGCATTAACTGTACGGTTTACATACTTACAGGAGCTTCAGAATTAGTTTTTTTTATTTATTTTTTATATTATTGTTATTCATAACTAAACATAATTGCAAGTACAACAATACGTGTAACGAGCATTTGATCTAGTTCATCTAATAGCTAATGGTCCTGAGAGCATTGATCCTAAATGCGTTTGTCCAATTTCCGCAAATTTGATTTTCCTAATGAGTAAAGCTTTTATCTATTAGCTGAATCAGCACTACGACTAATTAATGTATTCATGACGTCGGTCTACCTTAAATTCTATACATTACCGTTGGAAACGTAGGCGATGGGTCTGGCGGAGCGACAGACGACCGGGGCGTAGCACCAACCAGCCCGCCGTCTTGTTGGGGTGAAGTCCGCGGGGGCTCTGCGCAAACACAGTATCAGCATTAGTTGGTGTAATTATCAAAATGGTTAATAGGTAATGGGAGTCATGGGATGAGGAACGCGTATGCTGTGTCAATTCCCAAACCTTTCATAGTGTAGTGATTTATATAATTATGTATGGAGCATGGCCATCATTTAATTTGACTATTGTGTCTGCTTCGCGCACATTCGAAATATTAAAATACAATCTCATTGGTTATGTTTGCAGCTAAACCAAATGTTGTACGTACAATAAAATACTATAATAGTAGTAATAATACAGCTGTCGGTAGGTACACATTGGCTTAAAACAAACATCTTTAGATATACGGTTTCGTACATGAATAAATATCGTAACTCGTAGAGTTGAAAACCAATACTCAAGAGTTTAGTAACATGCTAATTGCTTCGTTAGGTACAGTCTATAGGTCTGAAGGTGAAGCGAACGGTTTGTTAGAAACTGAAAGTGCTGCTCTATATAATTTTACTTTAACGAATAAATTACTATCAGGATAATGGAAGATTAAGTAGGTGAGTACGGAGGAGTAATTTCAAAAGATAAAATTAAATGTGGCAAGATACTAGTGTTATGCAAAATTTATTAGATATCTATTGAAGTTGAACATATTGAGTGAGAGTTGACTATTATATTTTATATAGAAACACATAAACATCAACAGTAACATCACAGTAACATCACGCCTGCATTTCCTGAAGGGGTAGGCAGAGGTGCACATATAGTATACCCACATTTCGCCAGTTATGTTTTTAGGTCCCATTGTAATAGGGGGCGAGCCTATTGCCCTCAATCGAGAATTACATAATGAAAAAACCCAGTAACACATTGCCCGACCCGGGATTCGAACCCAGGACCTCGTGCTCAGCAGTCGCGCTTAGCAACCACTTGACCAACGAGGCAGTTTTATACAACCTACTGAAATCTAATTTAAAAACCAGATTTCAATTTTTTTATTAGAAATAGGTAATAATTATTGTTTCTTTAATTCTTACAAACTTTTAAACTATCGTGTTGCGTGCGTATAATAGAAAATAACAACACGGGAATTAACGCCAACACAACTTTATTGATTTTTAGCTTGACGTTTCGACCGAGTTACACCGGCCGTGGTCACAAGCAAACATCGATAATTCTTTCATCATAAGCCATCTTTTAAGTGTATTCGTTATGTAAATAAGACAAACCATGTCCGTTTCCGTTTCACTTCCTGTATATTGTTTTGGCATTGTCTTAACCGAAGTTAGAACAACGCGGCATGACTTCGTATTTAAAAACCACAACGTGCCTGTCATTTGCAATACCCATTTGTCTTTGGTGGTTTTAAAAAATATTGCCTCATTAGGCCCAGTAATAAGAGTTAGAAAACTTGAACTTATGTTTTAGTTTTAGAGGTGAACTTTTTAATGACAAAAACTTAAATTAATTCAAAGTTAAGGGCAAGATGAGTATTCTTAATTTAGAAATCTTAGTTTTGACGACTTGTTTAGTGCAGTGGCTAAGCGATTGGACTGCTGCACTAAGGGTTGCGGGTTCGATTCCCGCACGGGGCAAAACTTTGTGCGAACCACAGATGTTTGTCCCGAGTCTGGGTGTTTGTGTATGTGATTTTTCATGTTTGTGAAACGCACCCACAACATAGGAGAAATTCCTAGTGTGGGGCGACGTTTATAAAAAAAAAAAAAAAAAAAGAAATGAATAGGTAAACGAACTATATATATCTCATGATTAACCGAGTGTCATAATACGAATAATATATTAATTATATAATATGATAAATGAATTCTTAATATTACACATTCATTAATAATTATTCATATATTATAACTGTGGTTAATACTTTTAGGTTTGTAACCCTTTTATTGTATTATTTAATTGATGTAGTTGTTTATCATCCCATAATAAATAAAGTAAACATTAATTAAATAATCAACAGTATAGGGAGCAATGAAAGATAAACTAATTCGTAGTAATAAGTAAGTATTATCGTAGGAATACACTTGACTGGCTATATGGAACAAATCTATTTGCTGCATCTGGTTAGAGACGAGGACTAATCCATCGACATTGGATATTGTTGGGAATACGTCTACGCTAGCCATGATATATAATAACGTTAAGATAATAATAATAACAGCCTATAACTGTCCCACTGCGGGGCAAAGGCCTCTTCTCGTATAAAGAAGGATTGAGCATTGATCACCACGCTAGCTCACTGCGGGTTGGCGATTTCAGATAATTAAATCCAGGTTACCTCACGATGTTTTCCGTCACCGTTAGTCAGTGGCGTCTTAGAATAACTAAGAAAGTATTTATAACATAAAAATAGTCACATTGATACTTGCCCAGGTTTGAACCTGTAACCTTGTGCATACAAATCCGGTGTGTTAACCACTAGGCCACCAGGACTATATTAAGATAATAATAATATTCAGAATTATTAGTGATCATCATCATCACTAGACGAAAGACGTCCACTGTTGAACAAAGTCCTCTTCTTTAGAACAATCAGTATTAAAGTGAAAAAATAGGGTAATGTATAATGTTAACATAATAATACAAAAACAAAATAATACTAGCAAGTGTATATACATATCTTACCTACATGATTCAATAAAAATAAATCTTGTTAAGCGTATTGCTAGTATGCAAATGAAATTACAGACGTGATTAATAACAACTAATGCTAATAAAACGATTCCTAAACTAATATAAACTGATTAAATTCTCTAATAGCAAAATCGATCTTAATAACCTTGTTTATTTGCGAACCACTGCTCTCGGAATAAACACGGTAATGTGAATGTTATTAGTTTCTTAGTAGCAACCTAACCATATTAGTGCTCACCACGCGGGTTATGTAATAACAGAGATGAAATTAAAAATAAAATAGACAATACACGAGCTTCTAATGGTTTTCAATGTAATAAAGATCATATTTCTTATGATTAAATAAGATAAACAATACGTGTAGAAACAATGAATACTAATAACATTAATAACGATATAAACAAGCTTTTTAGTTATACCAGAAAAGTTCACTAAGAACCAGACGAACGAGTTAACGTAATATCAAACTGAATTTGTGAGATTTTATTTAATTGATTACGTCAAAAGACCAGCCTTATATTTTAAACATATCAGACGGCTACTTGATATATATTTCCCTCGTATAAAACGCATGATAGTGAGAGCGCTGATACACAGCGACACACCAGTAAGACCTAGTAAACTAAATGTCGAATCCAATTTTAGAAATCGGTCAGAGCACTCTCTCGTGTACTTTGTACTCAACGGGAGTATTCTGTTTGCGGAGGCTGGTAACGTTGACATAGAATTACCTGTGACAAGACCTGCTAAAGTAACGGAACAATAAATTGTTTTTGATATGGTTACGTTTGCTGAAATCAAATCGAAAGGAGGAGGCACAAACTACTTGAAAGATAATGGAAGAAGAAGGTGAAGTAGAAATGGTTGCGTATAAAGAATTCAAGCCACAAGTTAATAAGCCAGTAAGAAATTCTTGCAAGAAATTATTGAAGTACAAAGTGGAGTCAAAATATGTATTCACACAGATTAAGCATCCCAACAGCTAGCAAAATGTTGAAACGTTTGAAACCAACGAGGAATGTAAAAAGTTTAAGTTGAATAAACCGCAAAGTAATCCGCAAATCGAAGTTTAATCGTGAGATTAAAACCCGTTGGAACATTTAAAACGTTTTCAGCGTAAACTATTGAATCCCGGGAGTATTTGGGGTATTGAAATTCAATAACGCCTGATTTTAAATTCAAGCTGCGTAGATTCGGATTGTAGACTTAAATTGTGTCTAGCTGAGTCAATTACGGCTTTTGTGCCTTTAAATTGTGGATTGTTTTTATATTCATTTCCCAGAATATAATATGAATGTCCGATATAGGTATATACAAGCTATCTAAATGTCATATCGTATACTGTGCGTCTTATAAGTGCTGTTGGAATACGATCATGCTATAAAATAGGTAATTTTTATCTTTATTTTAGATCCGTTAAAAAGTAAATATTATATAGAACTTGAGTCTTGAAACCAAAGTTTTACCAAAAATCTACAAACAAATGATCCGATAATTCTTAAGTTATTTAAGATTTCGACAACCCACGATCCAGGAAAATATTTAAAACAAACTACTCCCACAACCACCAAAAGATACGACAGCTAACCCGATCCATTCACCAAAACAAAAGCAAAAATAAACAGCGTAATCAGAATACCACTCCGCATTATATAGAGATGCGCGTGCAACCGGGCATCCGGAAGATCGACTGCTGGGTAAATGAACCGGCTGGAGCCATGCCAAAACGCACCAAGCAAGTACAAAGGCTATGCGATACAACAAAGAGCGGGCCATACTCGGATATGCAGTGTTCTGGATTAATCGCACAACTTGATAGTTTGCTTTGAATCGAGAACAAAAGATTTTCGTTATTATTGCTTGTAATACACACGTATTACTAAATGTAGTTTTGACACGCTGTTTAGTTTTACATTAAAACAAGATTGAAACAGCATGTATAAAAGGTAATTAAGGAACAATGATAGAAATTAAATTAGGCTTAAACTCGTCTTACCATTTTGGATTTGTGGCTATGTGGCTAAACAATATATCTGACTTGCCCCAAAGCTATTTCTACCTTGCCGTGACGATATAAATTCAATCTAAGACCCATTAACTAGTAAGGCAATTGACGGTACCTATATCCTAATTGTCGAGTGACATGGTAGGTTTTCATCCATACTAATATTATAAATATGAAAGTAATTTTGTCTGCCTGTCTGTCTGTTACGCCTTGACGACTAAACCGCTGGACGGATTTTGATGAAATTTGGCATGTTGAAAGTTTAAGATCCGAGAAAGTACACAGGCTGCTCAACGCGCGCGAAGCCGTGGGCAAAAGGTAGTAGTCAATGTAATCAACTAGCGAAAATTGACAGATGTACGTTAAGACTATTATTTTTTTAGATTTAGTTTTTGTCTGTGAAGTATGGATACTATGTGCTGCTTTACCACATTTTTGGGACTTTATAAAAGGCATATAGACAGGTCTTTGAGACATGACGTAACATCACGCCTGTATTCCCAGAAGGGGTACACCCACATTTCACCAGTTATGTTTTTAGGTCCCAATGTAATAGGAGGCGAGCCTATTGACATCAACCGACCTCAAATCCAGACTCCGCCCTGGTACTGAGAATTACTTAATGGGAAAACCCAGTTTCACTTTGCCCGACCCGGGATTCGAACCCAGGACCTCGTGCTCTGTAGTCTCGCTTAGCACTATACCAACGAGGCAGTCTTTGAGACAGTAAGTTTTTCTATAAATAGTAATAACACGATTAGAAATGTTTGTCAGTGCTCATAACATACAATAGTTTACTCATTAAGCTGGCACAATGGCGATCTCTTTCTGGCGATCATTGAATGGACATGAGAGATCAGAAATAGATTACCGGGCAGTATGTTTGGTTACACACTCACAGATATTAATGTTCTGATATAGCGGGAATTTGAGCGTGTATCGGATGGAAACAAAATCTATAAAGAAGAATACCAGAAGAGGAGGTTTTAAGTATTAAATCTTTCCTATTAAAGTCCCAATATTGGTATCAATAAAACTCTTGAACAAAGTCTCCTTATTTTAGTGTTCGTAGCTCTTATGTTCTTAGTAAGAGTCTCGCAGAGCTCACTAACACTTCTTGAAAATACGTTTCCGAGAAGCAAAAATAATCCAGCATAAATTCCTAAAAGTGACATTTATAATGTTTGCGTAGTGACTTAATCAGAGATACGTAAATCCTATTATTTATTGCTATGTACTTAGTCACACGTACAGCAATAAACTATAATAAATACATACAAAATACCTAGTTTTCAAGTTTCGATTTATACCTAGAATCAAAGGTTTACGTAGAAAAGCGAAGAACGTCAAATGAACTATAATGTTTACTAGAATTGTGTTTATCTGTAGAAAGATCACAGACGAGTGATTCACTAAAGATTTTTCCACGTAAATGTTTGTTCAATATAATATTTCATAATAGAGCTTCTAAGAATGGGAGATATGATTACTGACGCGAGAGAAATTGTTATTATCGTCTACGTATAGCGAGACGTACCGTGATACATTTATGCAGTGATAGCTGAATGGTATGACCGTTAGAATGACAAGTCAAATGTCGCCAATGTCTTTTGAATTCATGTGCGTGCGATAAAAAGTTATCAGTAGCTGAAGACGGTGAAGGAAAACATCGTAAGGAAACCTGCGTCAAGTCGTGTAAAGACATGTCAGAGGCGTACAGGTGGTTTAAACTGTGACACCAGGTTGTTTATCAACCATACGATAAGAAGAAGAATACATTTAGCAATACCATATAACATAGGAATATATAAATCTTTTATGCGGTGGAAATAAGACTAGCCAGTCTATATAATAGTGGTAGCCCAAGTACCACCGGTTTGTCTAGTAAGTATGGTCACTCATGGAAACTAGAGCACTCAATCTACCACAATCTTGAGTTTGAGGTAAGTATGTATTATGTAGTACAGCCGTCGCGATGGGACTTCAGGGTCAGAAGCAGCACTGTTGTAATTTTATGAGCTTAACCTCTATAATCCTCTTAATGAGACCCAATTTCGTCCAAGTCAATAAAGAGAATTCCAATGTTATTGTTATACTAAAACATTTATCATAATAAAATTATTGCAACCAATGGCTAACTAGTAAAATATGGCTGAAATTAAAATATTATTAATTCTACGTTCTTATATTTACTGTTAATAATTGAAATTGCAACCTTTTTTTTTAATATTTTCATTTTGTTTAATTTCTCAAGATTAGTTTATACAAGCTAAATACATAAAAATGTATGTACTTGCATTGCATATTTACCCTTAAGGTCACAGTACACTGTATTGACTCAAGTTAGTACAGTGTACGATAATGATGTGAAAGAGCGGAGCCTTCTAATACAGGCATTGTTTGCTTAAAAGGAGGCTCCAACCACGTTTAAATGTAATGTAATTTTCTATTTGGCACAATAAACTATTTTGTATTTATTTTGTATTTGTATATTATATTGATTTACTTTAAACAAAATAAAGTACTAAACTCAAATCCTTACTTCTAGTAGAAACGTCAGTCACAAAGTACCATTGCGGGAATTTTCACAGAAACTTTTAAGTTCTCTTCAAAACAAACATTTCTAAGGGTTGTTGAACTTTCAACAATTTTTCATAGCGCGGTCGCGAAGCTTTTGGGGTTTGTAGCTGTCTTTGTGAATTATTGCCAGCGTGACGTTTAATTATAAACCTAATTTAAATATAATGAGGTCTTGTTATGATGGTATTAGTGTGCTATCCGAAGGCTGTGTTTTTTTAAGCTTTTCATTGGTAAGTTGACAATACTTTATATTATCTACTTTATATACCTAGACCAAGTCGGAGATGTTCTGCAAAAAGGGCAAGTGAGGAGTACCCTCAACCGACGAGCGTGTATAAGGAATATGCTGCGTGTGACTGAAGCAAAAGAAGTATGTATGTATGTACTTTATAACATATTATCATACACTGAAAATAATATTAATTAACTTATAGGTAGAAATATTCAGACCAATAAATTACTTAGCAATAATTTGCTTTGTTATGGTAATATAATTAATTAATTTGGAATTGTGTCCGATAATGGCTTTGGGCTCACTTTCCATACCATGGGACGTATTATTATGAAATATGTTTAAGCCATAACATTCGCCCTTTCCATTTGCATACAGTTTTAAAAGTTCAAGGAAATTATTTGCCATTTAGCGTAAAACTGCGTTCTGACTAATATTCTAACGAACATTCCTCCGTGGCCGTAATGTGTGGCGTGTTTGGTCCACACACACAAAATCTCGAAGAAAAAGTGTTACGGACTAATGTTACAAGTGTGGACGCACCTTAACAGACTACCATTATCATTAAAAAAAACAGAGGTAACCTATTCCACAGCTATGACTACATTCCCACTGGACTACCATCCTTCAGAACAAGTCCATTGGGAGGGTACACACGCACGCGGTACACGCAACAGGTCAGTTAGAACATCAACTACGTTGTTAGTACACCAGCTGTTTTATCAGTTATAGTTGGCGTTAGTTCAGTCAGTCTTGTTTGGTTTTTGAGCAAGTGTTTGCAGATTATATAATTAATCAAATAGTACCTTATTTTGGGTGACCAAAGCTAAATAATTATTTAGCAACATAATTTTACCAAACGCAAACTGAATCAAATATAAAACTGGTCGCAAATAATAGTAATCTAATAATCTACCTTTCAATGCGTATTAAAAATCTCTTACTGTATTATTTATTTAGTATACAAAGCAGTTTAGAATTGTCGCTGTGCTTATTATATATTCAATCACATGGGATTACCTTGACAATAAAGTGGTATAGAGTCTCCTAATGAGACCACTTAGGTTGCATTGGACCTAGGTATCTTCCCTGGGGAAGCCCACGTGCACCTGAACACTTATTTACATCGACAACTTAAGTAATGTTGACGAACAGTCTGTTTTTCCGTTTATTTGTGTTCGTTTAATCGCCTGTGTACACAAGAGACGTGCTTTCATTTATAGTCCAGGGATTAAAAGTAAATGTAGTTTAATAAAACTACAGAACTGTTTGTGAGGGGAATGTGAAAAATATTACGGTTGTAGAAAGCATGTTTTTAAATGAAGATGGGTTTTTTTTCTACTTTTTATACTAGATGGTGATGAAGTATTAAAATTTAGTAAGGCAAATTGATATAGATCACGTTGAAACTAAATGTTGCTAAATAAATTCTGAAGGAAGAAAGGAAAATCGAACGTTGAAGAATAAACTTATAATAGAATGGATAGAAATGGTATTTTATTAGGAAGTAAACGGGTAGGTGCTTTAGCTGCTTTAGTGATGGCTCTTTTATTATACATCTGAATAATCAATTAATAATTATATATCTAAGCTTTCGGACCACGCCATTTTATGCCATTGACATGCAAGGTTGGGAAAGCTACACGTGTCAAAATTATACGTTTGGTAAAAAAGTAGTTTCCTAAAACTTGATATGAAAATGATTCTTTGCAGGCTATGTCTTAACAATAACAATGACGCATGACATTTTGAATACCACGAAAACGCAAGTGTAAAAGTCACAACGAAAATACAAATTAAACTGGGTAAGTGCGTACATTTAAATATCATGGTTCAAGTAATTCCATCAACGGCAGTCAGTTACACAAAAAAAAACATTTATAAACGACATGGCTCACAGTTTGATGTAATTTAACGTAATGGTTGAGTCAGTGACCCATTATTTTGGTAAATTTGGGACACGCACACGCAATTCTATCACGCAACAGGTGCACTAAAATGTGATAAATGAAACATAAAACTTGCATAAATATTAATAAACTCGAACCAAAACATGGTAGCACCACAATACCTTATAATAATTAAAAGAACATCTTTGAGTCGCTCTTTATAATAAAACGATTTAATCCATACATACAATCATATCTGTTTTCCATGTAGTGGGAAATCACAAAACTCTAGTTGCAATTCCATAGACCTTGGACATCGGTACCCCTTGGGCCTTTGGAAAATACGATACACTAACGAATTGCGACACAGTGAAAGTTTATTCACACTAGTGGACGTGTTTGTTTAGAAACTAGGACCTGAACTACCAAATATGAGTTAAAACAAGAAGTTAATATTAGAGTACTCTGAAAATTTGAATCACTTAAAACTAGATGCAGGAACTGCTGGACCTATTTATTAGAGCTCTTTTTTTAAAGAAATACAAAAATTACTTAATGTATGAACGTATTAGGAGTACCTAACATCGATGCAAAAAAAACGAAATAACTTGATTGTTTAGAAGTAAGAAGAAACCAATAGATACAAATAAGCTACTTAAGTGCATTCGACGTTTTTTAAGTGCTATATAAAAACAATATGACTATGACTAAGACCTCAAGATTTTTAATTCTAGTAAGGTTTTACCGCCACCCTTCCTTGATAATCTTGTTGCAATTTGATTTGATACATTACTGCTTTCCAAATTTTCCACAAAACCTCACACGGTAATACAAAATAGAAATCATATAGATACCTAACCAGAGTTCGACCTCATCCCACTAATGGTAATGCTCCCCTTGCATGTTTCGCCCACCATATTAATAGTTGACACGCGAAACACCAGCTCAAGAGGGTGACTACCGAAAGTTCGTTCACACGTATATAAACACATGTTGGTAATTGTATTACAAAAGGTGACGGTGTGGTGGTTGAAAAGGAATGTTGTTAATGTAATTTGGTTTTAGGCTTATTTTAAATTGTATGCTTTTACAAGTACTAGCTACTTTTTTAGAGAATTTTAGTTGGCCTTGCTTTTGTTTCAGAACGTTTCTTACATACATACATACATAAAGTCACGCCTGTTTCCCTGAGGGTTTATATATATTATTATCAAAAATTATGAGGTGACTTTTTTTTTAAATATTCATACTTGATATTCAGTTTGTTTTTGGAGCTCAAATTATCTCCACTTCCTTCGTTAATCTTTTACTTGGTTTAGTCTATAAGTACCTACATAACACCGAGCACTTATATTGTGATTTAGTTATTATAGACTTACCCAGCGTGCGGAAGACAATAGGTCTACTCCTGTACTTGTGACCGCCCCAAAGTGCGGCGACAGTCACTTGGTACTGCGTGTCTGCTTCTAACCCGCTCAAGATGACTGCATCCGAGTTGCCAGCCACCTCCAGCACGACTCTGTAACTAACGGACGATGAGTCAATTTCGTCGTATTCTGGTGATAAGCTGCAAACCGTGAGGCCACATATAAAGGTAAAGAATGTACTAGACCAAAAGATTTTGAGGATGTCAATAAATCAAGAGTTTGGACTTTAATTCTTCGCGAAGAAATCACTTCATTATTCATATCTTCTTCTTCTTCTAATAATATTGCTGATTCACTAAGCGCACTCGTATTATCTTATTTCATTCAATCCAAAACTCTTAAGCTGGGTTTATACTTTTCTTTTACAGCAATTTGTAGGAAGTATTTGGTTGAGAATAAATTGTGATTGTGCATTGGCATATGTGACCTCACATTTAGAAAGAAAGAAGTATGAAAGCTACTGTCATTCAAATAGGATAGACGCTACTGGGAATAACACTACAAACATAAGACGACACAGTAATATAATGTTTACAAAATACTACACATATAATATTATTTGTCAGGATGTCTAGCTACAGTATTCGTTCTGTATCGTGCCCTCGTATTCCATAAATAGAAATCCCAAAATCGGATTACCAATATTTTCGCTAAATTATGTGAATTGAACAATCTTGAATGTCAACATTGTTTTGTATCGTGTAGATTTAGGACACATAATATTATGTGGAATAATAAACTCATAAAATTCCTAAGAAATATGCGTAGAAGGTATGATTTTGTCTATCCAATATTGCTTGAATTAACGAGATTTATCCTTTCCTTTATTGTCTAATTGCAACTTTACTTTTATTTCCCAGACTTAGACCATTTTAATTCTGATTACTTTTAATTATATTTTTCACCTAATTATTCTACGACTCCTTTCGTGAGTGTTATCCATTTTATTTACTATAGGTACCTATAATTATTTTAATCACGTGTATATTCTGAAATGCACGACGAATGTGACACGAGTCGCGAACCAAACTCATTCAAGTACATTCTACAGTTTCGTCGGAATCCTTTTCAATTTATTACTTGGACTTATATCCAAGATGATACACGGAGCACCGACAGGGAATAATAAAATAGTGAACAGTTTCATATAAAAAACATAACGCAATTTTCGCGATTCACATCCATTATCCTCTTAATATATATATCGATATATAATCAATTGTATTGTGCGGAACTCTATCGAAACAAATTAGGGTTACGCGGACAACAAAGCGGCCACGTTTTTCCAGGAAATTTGTCGGTAATACGACTTCCGCGTGCCACGCGTGCCTATTCCGCTTATTTCTGGTAGATTTTTGATTTTTTTATATTCTATTGTAGATACTTTTTTATTACAATAGTAAGGAATTTTATGGGTTATATCTAGTGGATTTTTATACACGTGTCTAAGGCAACATGTCTTGGTTACATGTTAATAATATACTACCGTAGGATTTGATTGGAAAACAGGCTTGATCATGGGCGCCGGCAGGGTGCACTTGCACCAATGCAAGCATGCAAGAAAGTACATTGATTTTTTCCATCATCATCATCCACAGCCTTCAGTATCCCACTGCTGGGTATAAGCCTCCCTTAAACAGTGCCATCCGCCGCGGTCCTGTGCCAATCTTGTCCAGGTGCGCCCCGCAATCTTTATTATGTCGTCGACCCATCTCGCTGCCTGACGACCTACGCTTCGCTTGCTCGATTTTTTATTCTTTATTAATTTTGCATGAAATGCACGTTTAGTCCCCTTCTATCCACGATATTTTCAAATGTGTTTGACGAAGTTAATGCGTCTAGTCAATTTATTCACATTTTGTATTAGTTGTGTAGCAGTGTGTATGTAGTTCCTAATGCAAATGCATTTTGTACACACCCTTGATGTTATGTTATGTCGATGTAAAAAAAGTTAATTTTCTAAAAGGGAATCTATTTACAAATGTATGTAGCAGGTAGAAAAAGGCTTACTAAAACGCTAATAATAACAAATTGTCAAAGACTTAATGCGGAGTAAATCCAAACATGAAGAATATTCTACTTGTGTAAATCCTTTCTTACCTACCTCAAATAAATTCTACATTACTTACCACTTTCATTTAAGACAAGCAAACAAACGGTAGGTACGGATTGATTGATCATTCTTCTATTTAGACGATTTCATTGGAAGGTACCAGCAATTAAGAGACAATCTCACAATGTATATAACTAAAAAGTCAGCTCAAGACTCAATGCCATTATTCAAATAGTCAGAAAACACAAATCTTGACGAAACATTTAAGTCTAATACTATTCTAGGTTGCCTTGAAGATAAAACCCGCATCCAAGCACCAAAACCATAAATTCTAAATAAACTTAAAATAATAGTTTTAAAGTTAGAAGGTCATTGCGCAAAACTTTTGTCTGTTATTCGCCGAGGTGTAATAACGAAGACGATAAGGTCATAAATCCACAAAATGAATTCATAATCGGCACTTAAAAGTTCTGGAGACGAGTAATCTGGATCTCATTTGACAGTAAATGCATAAACTAGGAGCTTGGATACTTAGACGCTTATATGCGACACCTGACCTTAGTGCTTGGTCTGGGAAGCACTTAATCCCCACTGATGGCGTTAGTTTCGACGGAGACTGTCTAGCTTTAGAGCTTAACATCGTATGAAGATCGTTGGCGTGAGACGGCGAGCTTGCAGCAGTAAGTGATTGGAGCTAACCACAGAAGCATCTCACTGAGTATTAAAACACCCCTACTAACGGCTCTGAGTATTAAAATCCACTTTACTAAATCACATAATAATCTGCTTCAGAACTATTCAGCTACATTCTTGCAAAGAAATATTCTGCTATACCCGATTAATTATACGCTTAAATATAAACTTAAACATTTCGTCAAATAAAGGACAATAAAGTTGTACCGTTAGAATACTTCGATTCAGAACATAATGTATTCTGAAATTTAAGATCAAGACAAACTCAGACGATGTTTTTATCTAAAAAGGTTTGTCTTCTCAAAAAACAAATTTCATGAAAAGCATTCTAATAATAAATTGCCGAAAAAATACGACTACATTTAGTTTGTAGACAGGAGGTAGTCTCCTTATCTAGTCTATCTAATTCTCTTGCTTCAGATCTTCAAAACTCTTTTGTAGAAACGAAATCTGTAGGTACTGGTGATGTTAAAAGTAAATTGTATCAGTAACTAAATTGTTTAATATACCTACTTTATTTATTTATTTATTTATTTATATACACTTTATTGTACACCAATTTACAATGAGTAAAAGAACGCAGACTTAAAATTATGTACAAAGGGCGGTCTTATCGCACAAGGCGATTTCTTCCAGACAACCTTTGGATGGACAAAAAAAAAACAATAGAAAAATTACGGTTTACGGGCAGTCACGGTGTACATATTGCAGACTAATCGCAGATATAGATTTTTAAATTTCAATAATAATACATACTTATATAAATACATACATAATACAAATGTAGTAAATGGGACAGGAATAAAAGTCAACAAGCTCTAAAAAAAGAGTTACAGCGATAGGTAAAACTCCTTTACAAGCTTTTTGAAAGCCTGCAACGATTGTGCACGTCTGATATTGAGCGGTAAAGCGTTCCACAAGCGTGCAGCTTGAACTGTAAAGGATCTATCAGTGAATTTTGTGGAATGCGGTGGGATTCTAAGATACAAATTTTCTGATGAACGTAATGATCTAGAATGTGTGTCGCAGAGAAACGAAAAGCGTTCTTTAAGGTAGAAAGGGGCAGAGGGATTAAAAAGTACGTTGTAAAGAAGCGAAAGAATATGGGTATTCCGGCGAAGGCGGATAGGCAGCCATTTGAGCTTTGTGCGAAATTCTGAAATGTGATCATATTTACGCAAGTTAAATATGAACCTAATACCAACATTTTGAAGTCGCTCAAGTTTATCGAGCTGCTCTTCTGTAAGGTCAGGATAGCAGGCATCGGCATAGTCGAGAATCGGAAGAAGAAGTGATTGTGCTAACGTAATCTTGGTGGATATGGGGAGGAAATTACGGAGCCGCCGCAGAGAACCCGCTGAAGCAAACATCTTACGACTGACTTCCTGCAGTTGAGTAGTCCAAGATAACGTTTTGTCAATGTATATTCCCAAGTTTTTGACTTTATCGCAAAAAGGAATTAAGTTGCCATCAAAATAAACTTGAGGAAGGATAGACCAGTCGACCCCAGAAATCATGCGCGAGCTGCCAATCACGGTTACCTGTGATTTGGTTGGGTTGACCTTAAGACCAAACTTTAAGCTCCATTCGCGTATGCAGACTAAGTCTCTATTTATGACGTCGATAGCTTCGGATAGTTTACCAGGAGGAGCCTGGCAATAAAATTGAAGATCATCTGCATAAAGGTGGTAGGAAGAAGTGAGACCATTTGAAATTGAGTTAATAAAAATAGCGAAAAGAAGTGGAGAAAGCACGCCACCCTGTGGTACGCCCGCACAAGTATTGCTCCAGGAGGAGAGGGTATCCCCGATGCAAATGCGCTGCCGACGGCCAAACAGGTAACTGTGAAACCAGTCAATCACTGATGGAGATATGTTACAGGAGCACAGTATGCCAAGCAATATATCGAAATCCACGGCATTAAAAGCATTGCTGAAGTCTAAGAGTGCAAGTACCGTGAGGTTTCCGATTTCCATGCCCGACCTGATATCATCCGTAATATGAACAAGGGCAGTAGTTGTACTATGACCGGGACGGAATCCAGATTGGAAAGGATTAAGGAGATTCTTGATTCTTGTGCTAGACCATAATAGTCAGTGGACCATAACATGATTATAGGTATACAAAAGTATTTAATGACCATTTTAAGTTTCCATCAGTGTAAATAAAGCATTAAGTGCTTTTAACAAGATGTGTGTATGTGTGTGCACTTAACGTAAAACCACTTACAGAAAGAACATAAAAATAAATACACTGAACTCATTACAAGCCTCAGAGTAGGATTTTACACTACTATGTAAGGATCAGAAAGCAATAAATGTATGGATAAGGAACAGAACTACATTGAGAACTAGTTCTTTAATTATATTATTGTATCATAAATGTTCCGGGTCTTAAGTTAAATTCAAAGTGTTACTGGGTTTTTTCATCAGATAATTCTCAGAAGCAGCACGGAGTCTGGATTTGTGCCCGGTTAATGGCAATAGGCTCGCCCCCTATTACATTGGGACCTAAAAAACATAACTGGCGAAATGTGGGTGTACTATATGTTCACCTCTGCCTACTCCTTCGGGGAATAAAGGCGTGATGTTATGTTTAATGTTCCTTCCTGTAAAACTAAAAAAATAATTGCAGTTGCATTAAAACTTCCAAGATATCAAGGTTACTTTACTGTTCATTTTTGTTTTCGTTGAAATGACTGTTGGGCATAACCTCATTTCTAAAATCTGAGCAATTTATCTGTTTGCCTTCAGAAAGTGCAAGACTCATCTTTACATACAACTTTACTTTCACTGGAGGCCATAACATGTTATTTTAAGTTTGATCACAATATCGTACACAATACGATTGAACATAATCACTACTATAATCACAGGTCGCATCAGTCGACGTTAATTCCATTACCGGTATGTTTAATCAATACTCCGCGACCCGATTTATTCCCTACGTATCGACGAGCGCATTCTCTTTTACGAGTTCTATTGTATGCTGTGTTTCTACAGCCACGTGTTACGTGTACTTATAACATTTAATATTATTCTAACAGTACATATTCTTAACCATTTTCTTATGGGCTCCTTGTAGATTTAGGTTTGCCTTGGTATATTTTGATTAAACGCTTTAAAAATATGTTTATTCTAGCTACGCCCCGCGGTGTTATCCGCTACATTTTTTTGTGATAAAAAGTAGCCTTTATGTTAATCCAGGGTGTCAGCTACCTCCATATGAAATTTCATTAAAATCCATTCAGTAATTTTTACGTGAAAGGGTAACAAATCCATCCATACTTACAAACTTTCGCGTTTATAATATTAGTAGGGATTATTTAGAATTTATGCATCATATTTTCCTTCCTATTTAATTTTTTATTTAGCTATTTAATTCTTTATTACAAATTATATATTTATACTAAAAAATTTAATCTATTTCCAGGAGAATCTACGTCTCAGTTTCCACTTAATGAATAAATATAGTCTAGAAAGTTTGGTTCGTGATACCAATGTTCATTCAATTCCTTACCTAGAAATATGAAAGGTACCGCAAAACAGTAGCCGTTTTCCTTCGAAATAGAGATAACCGCTGTTAAGTGACGTAATTATTCGAAAGATAATATTAATATTTACAAAGAAAATAAAATCTTCTTTGATGCTCGCTACTTCATCTAAAGCAAAAGAAAAGTAAATGAACACGAGTTCAGTGAAACGTTCCCTCAACCAAAGGTTTTCATAGATCAAAAATATGTTTTGTAAGTTTTGGACCTTGGAGGAGTATTTATATCTTTAGATCAATTTACAGCGATCAGAAGATTAATAACAGATAACTTAGTAGGTATCTCTTTTTTGCCAGTCGGCAATTTCGTAATTCGGATTTTGCATAAACTATACCTACTAAGTCTAGTAGGTATAGTTTATGCAAAATCCCATGCAAGTCCCATGTCCTAAAGAGGACAAATTCATTATTTAGTTATAAAATTTATAAAAATAGTAATTTCACATTTGAAACATAATTTTTTATTCATATAATTTAATTGCAAGTAGCAGCTATTAGTAGCATGCCAAATTTTACCGGTAAACCATATTTTATCCAATAACGCTACAAAGGGAATTTAAAATTGCTTTCATATAGAAATTCAATTCGTTTGTATGTAAATATTGTACTGAATGCTCGCTTTGTTTGGCGAATACCTACGTGTTCGAAGGTAAAAATGTATGTTCCGTGCAAAGAATAAAAGTGTAGTTCTTACTTTTCTATTACTTGATTCAAATTACTTCTTCCCTTAGTAACACATCCATGACATGTTTATTCAAAAAGTTATTAATTAAATTTAGATAATTCCTGATTATTGGTAGTGTTTGCCTCAGAATACAGAACAAACGTCTTCACATATCGTGTAGCTAAATAACCTACCATAACTATGTGTATAATGTACATACATGCATAAAGTCACGCATGTTTCCCAGAGAGGAAGGCAGATACCAGGGATGTATATTTGCTACGATACTGGCATACTTCTTCGCCTCATTCACACTCATCACATTTCTCATACACGCTCGTCGTTTAAGGGTACTCGTCACTTGACCATTTTGCAGAACATCTCCGATTTGGACTAAATTACTAAAAAGAAATACAATATTATTTACAGAAATGTCTAAACAGTCAAAGCGAACCCTTTTTCGTCATCTCAGTTCTTTTTAGATCTTACAGCCCAGCTCTTATCACCCTGTGAATTAGTTTTCTCCTCGTCACATAAAACATATAGCGTATAAAATTCAATACCCTACACTGAAGTAGTACTCGAGATCCCTAACATTTATTATCTTGTTATCCCTTTTTTGTAGGTGTAAATTCTACCGCGGCCTGTACATAATTGAGCAAGTTTCACAGTAGAAGTGCTCTCGGTAATAATTTAGTAGGAGACTTCTCAAAGTAATAAATGGTCAAATTTATTGATGTTGGACATAAAGGTCTTATTTGTAGATAAGGTTTGCAACAGATGGTTTGGGTAAGGAATATAATAATATTATTATGACAAAATATCTCTACACCGCACTTAGGTATATGCATACGTCAGTAATGCGAAATTATAGATGATTTCATGGATTATATTCTATTATAAGTAAATAAATAATATTGCTTTTTCCTATTACAGCAAAATTCGTGTAGACACAGTACAATAAATGACAACTGTTAATTCTTAAAATGTGGATATACAGAATCTATTTCAGTACCTATAGGTATATCTGAGTAAAAAAACATAAATAGGTACATAAAGTCACGCCTGTTTCCCAGAGGGGTTGGCAGAGACCACGGAATTCCATTTGCATATCCTGGTATACTTCTTTCGCTTCATTCACACGCATCACATTCCTCATACACGCTTGTTGGTAAAATAAACGTGTAATTAAATACGAAAATACAATATCCAGTTACAGAAACGACCACTGCTAGAAAACTCATTAAAAAGAAACAATATACTCAAAAAGTACTTGAAGAAAAAGCTGATCGCGTTCCCCACTTCCATTCAGGAAAATGTTCGCAAAATGCAAAGAAGAGCAAATCACTTGACCGATTAATTTGAAAGAACGATGTCAAGATCTGATTCAGCAACAGTCAAGAACCCGTCCGGTTTACATTCATTATCATATTCCCTTTTAAGTGGCTGCAAACTTTCCTCTTTTAGTTCTGCACTATCGACTGGCATTCGCTGAATATTTAACAGTTTGCGGTTCTCAGATTTAAATACTGAATATTTAATTTATAGGTACTAGATGTGGTTCTGTAAACATTATGCCTTGATTACAGAACCACATCTAGTATAAATTATGTATTGTAATAAACAATGATATACAATCATAATTATGCATTGTAATTATATAAAGCAGTTGTTAATTTCATCATCAGCCGGAAGAAGGCCACTGTTGAACAAAGGTCTCCCCCTTAAAGGGTGCCATAATGCCCACGCTTGGCAAGCGTTTTGGGGATCGCAGTATTAGTGTTGAAGTTACAGAAGACGCTGCTGCCCGTCTTCTAGCCTCCTTAGTCGCCTCTTACGACACCCACGGAAAGAAAGGGGGTGGTTAATTCTAGGCCGGATACCACTCGGCAAAATGTTAGTTTAGATCTTAAAAATGTTTAGCACTCAGACACAATCACTTCTAAGTCTTGACTTGTAATGTGAGAAACCTAGGTCGTTCACATTCTTGGAAAATACGGCTTTGAGTTATCTCTGGCGAAGTACCTACCTATTTAGCGATGTAACACACTCATTTCATCTGGCCAGTCTCTTGCTATTTATCACGTATACCTCTCATTGCATATTTTTATTATATAAACTTTTTTTTGTATATAGGTACAGCTCACTAGCACTCTGTCAAACAAACTCAGACCCATAAAAATAAAAGATAGAATTAAACTAAATTGCTGTAATATTTCATTTCCTTTCAATTTAATTGTTCCGCGTAGGGCCTCTTTATTGAGTAAAACTTGATGGGTATATTTAACTTACATTGTCAAGCACTAAAAGATAACCTAATTTCTCGTACCCATCCAAATAAGTGAAAGCTTTTGTCTAATTTACCCTATTAGGTCTTTAAAGAGTAAATAAAGGAGCCTCCCTTTTATTTACAACATTAAATCGATAAGTATACACTAGTTGTAAAAATATTATGCTGTACAAAATTATTTACAACACATTCGCAAATCCATTTTTTGGATATTTTTAATAATAATTTTTCGTGTACTATTAGCAGTGTGATATCCGGTCTAGAATTGATCACCCCTGTCCTCCCGTGGGTATCGTAAGAGGCGACTAAGGGAAAATCCAAAAGATGGGCAGCAGCGTCTTCTATAACTTCACCATCAATACTGCGATCCCCAAGCCGCGTGCCTAGCGTGGGGATTATGGCAACTCCCCGCCCTCACCTAAGGGGGAGACCTTTGTACAAGGGTGGAAGTCTTCCGACTGATGATGATGAGTCAGTACCTTGACTCTTTAATTTACAATATTTTAAATAAACATAACATAACATCACGCCTGTATTCCCCGAAGGGGTAGGCAGAGGTGCACATATAGTACACCCACATTTCGCCAGTTATGTTTTAGGTCCCAATGTAATAGGGGGCCAGCCTATTGCCATCAACCGGGCACAAATCCAGACTCCGTGCTGCTACTGAGAATTACCTAATGGAAAAACCCAGTAACACTTTGCCCGACCCGGGATTCGAACCCAGGACCTCTTGCTCAGCAGTCGCGCTTAGCAACCACTAGACCAACTAGGCAGACAATATTTTAAATATCATGTTACTGCTTGCCTAGGTCGAAGCTGCACTTGCCAAGTTGAACCCGCAACCTTCTGCACACAAACCCGATCCTCAAAATCTCCGCGATAGTAACTAAACATCAAAGTTCGAGCAACTATCTTCAAACAGCGCTCATCTAAAGCCTATAAACCCACCCAAAGGTAACTATTAATTTGTCTCACGGCACCAACTGACTTAGAGCCGACGTTCCAATTAATTTATTCATTAAATTTCCACAGATGTGCCTCAATGTTTGAATAGGTCTTTCAAGCCTGTAAGATGTACTGTGGAACAATTGTAGTGCACGCAGAACGACTTTATCTAGTCCCGTGTTAGTACATGTGTTATGGCTGGAGATTATTCAATTGTGGTGAATCGAAAGGATTTGTTTGAATAAAACTATTGTTGAAATGTTTGAATATGGTCTATTATATATATCCATATTATGGATAATATTCTTAATTATTATATTCGTATGTGGCAATAGTGGAATGACTATAAGTAAAACATAACATATACATAACGCCTGTATTCCTTAAAGGGTTAGGCAGTTGTGACTGTAGAGTACATTCACTTTTCGCTAGATTAGAAATGTAATGGGGGGCGAGCTCATTGCCACCAAACGGACATAAATCCAGAACCCGTGTTGGTAGTGAGAATTACTCAATAGAAAAACCAAATAACACCTTAATTCGAACGCAGGACCTCAAGCTCAACAGCCGCGCTTAGCGACCACTAGCCCAACAAGGCAGTCTCTCACTATTAATATCTAGTTTTAACCCTTACCCTGTCCAGTATATTCCATAATTATTATACAAAGCAAGGCAATCGTGTAAACAAGGTACTGTTAATGTATTTATTTTTAAATGTTAATTTAGGCTTAAAAACGTTCGCACATCAAAATACAGTACAATTCCGACGATAAACCAGCTGCGCATGTAACATTCACGCTTCAGGCCATATCCAACACACCATACCAGTATGTCAGTATATACTCGTACGAGCCAAAATATTATAACTGTGAATTTACAATTTAAATCTCTGTAAATGTTGCTCGAGTTAAATGCAGTAATTAATTTGATTGAAACTAGATCTTATGTTGTGCTGGCATTCTGTCTCGTCTTACTGGGAGAGGTGTGAGAGAACACATTTATTTTAGAATATAATTTATTGCGTGAACGCGGACGGTTGGTGTTTATAATTCTGAACTTGTTTTTTATACATCTATATACGTGAAGAGAAAACTATGTCTGTTTTCAAGCTTATTGTAGCACGGTGAAATGTGTTGTGTAATTATGGGTAAATATTGACAAATGAGTAACCTCTTATTTATATAAACGCGCCTGTAAAGCGTCGAATGAATAAAACTATATAGTACAGCCCCCTTACCATGTACTTTTAAAACAGAACAGTTTACGTTGTTAAAGCGAGACGCTGCATGACACAGCATGTAGCGAGGTCTCGCTTCTACATCGTGAACTGTCCCGCTTTAAGAGTTCATGGTAAGGAGGCAGAGCTTAGAAGTAAGCTGAAATATTTCTTGATCGCCAGTTTAATAAAGCATTTAAGTTCTAACTTTTACTGTACTCGTAACTATCTGTGGTAACTAAGCCGAATAAATTCTTTGATGCTTTTTAACTTTTTATTTTTGTAAATATTGTTTTTGGCAAGCTGTCGTTCATTGTGGCGTTCTAAGGGGGAGGCCTTTTTTCAACAGTGGACGTCTTCCGGCTGATGATGATGATTATACATATATTGTTTTTATTTTGTATTAGAATTAAGTTGTAAAATAGTTTTTATTAGAAGTAGATTATATTGTATGTTAATTTATACCTAAATAAAGCGGAATTAAGTATGTATTATTTGATCGCGAACTTGTTAGCACAGGGGGCATAAAACTTCTCTGCGGTCGACGGTGCAATAAAGTATTTAAACGTTCGTTAGTCTTTGTTATTTGGCTACTTAGGAACATCACAGGGAAAGTTGGAGATAGTTCCTTGACGAAACTTTTTGCTATCAGGTATTTATTCATGATGACGATATAGTAAGACCCGTGTCTTATTCGCGCACAGAATATATTATAATTAGCAACGCCCCTCGGTGTTACCCGCTACATTTTCAGGATAAAAAGTAGCTTATGTGTTAGTCCAGGGTGTCAGCTACCTCCATATGAAATTTCATTAAAATCCAGTCAGTAGTTTTTACGTAAAAGAGTAACAAACATCCATTCATACTTTTCGCGTTTATAATATTAGTAGGGGTTAAGTATTAACGTTAAGGTATTAAAAAATAAATATCATTACATCATGCATGTGATTTTATACAATAGCTTAGGCTTTATGAACGCTGTTATAGAAGAAAGACTAAACTGTTGGACCCTAATATCAAATTCATTAATAAAACAACTAGAATTGTAAAGGTTACTTAATATTTTGGAAAAATCCATAAACGCACAAGCGAAATAACTAAAAAAAACTAGAAGTCAACTAGTTGCTCAGGTTCGAGTACTATTCCTATGAAAAAGAACCGACAAGAAACTAAAGAAATATAAAAAGAAGATCTACTAATAAGTAAACAAAGTTCAAATTAAGTTGTCGACTCTTATTTGGCCTGGTAACAGAGGTCACTACAATGCCGAGCGACATTGTTAGATAGAGCAACTAACTGGAACAAACTAGACGTTAAACGCTGCGACAATTAATTTATTGTGACTTCTTCCATTCATTGCCGATCAACAGGTCGGACTTTTTTATACGTGCCAGTTACTTAAAAAGCAGTGATAGCCGAGTGGTATAACAGATGGATTTGTATAAAATTTCGAATCCTTTACAGCATACATGGTCTGCCCTGGAGTTTTCCCGTAACCATGAATGCTGTGAAGGATTCGAAACGTCGGGATCAAAAAATCAATTAAAACCGCGATAAAATCCGTAAACCTAGTTTTATTTCAACGGATAACATTATTTAGTACCTGGACAAAGATAACGATATTTTGAGTACTGTTCCAAGTCCCGGAGTAGGTATATAGGTAGTGAATCAGTAAGCTACGTAAGGTTTAATGGGAGAGTCAAACACATTTTCTGCTAAAATAATCTTAATATATCAGGCATTGTGAAGCCTACTGAATTATTGCGCATAATTTTTGTGGCCGAATACAGCTGCGAAAAATCCTTGTCCTGACGCGCTACAAAATAAAACAAAAAAAAAATTGTTTTAATTAGAGATGGAAACAATTTTGAAATTTGAGATATTATCATATTTAACTGAAAACAATATCTTCAAATTTTCATCAGAATACATATTGTTTACATTTCATTACGAATTCGGTATTGTTATCTAATATTATCGACCCAAACTCTGATCGTGCCGTGTTTGTTTTATGTCATCTAATTGAGAGGCATTTGATTAATTTAGTCGCAGTAGTCAATTTCTTAGGTCATGTCGTGTTGGCCTAGTGGCTGACAGACCGAATTCCGACACAAAATTGTAGGTTCAAACCAATGTGTCTTACGGTATATTAAAACTTGAAGTACGGTTGAAATAATCTTGATAGTGTGCCGACCTGATTAGTAAAGTGGCTAAGCGATTGGACTGCTGCGCTAAGGGTTGTGGATTAGATTTCTGCACGGAGCAAAGCTTTGTACGAACCACAGACGTTTGTCCCGAGTCTGGGTGTTTGTACGTGATATTTCATGTTTGTGAAACGCACCCACGACACAAGAGAAATTCCTAGTTTGGGGCGACTTTTTTTCTTAAAGAAAAAAAAATAGTTTTGTAATAGTTAGTAGATAGTTTAGATCAACCTTAGTTTCTTAACCAATCAGAATAGATTACATAAATATTACCAAAATATGCGAATAAAAAGAAAAAACAAAGGAGAGTATAAGGCTTGATATGTATTTAATAACTACGAATATATATAATATAAAGAATTCTCAGCAATGTAGGTAATGAAATAATTACATATTTCGTTATCACAGTGCTGTAGCTTGCTAATAACTATGTTACAGCAATTAGTATCATGTGTTAGACGTGCTTAATTACCCAGAGGAATTGTACGTCTCGGATAGAAATACATAATATTACAACGTACTGGTTCAATTTAAGATAACTTCATACATCTATGTATACCTACCTACACGTCATCAGGCTTATAGTTGTTGGCAAGGTGTAAGAATTCAGACATACTTTTTGTCCAAGATGAATTCCGTGTGATAAGAACTGGGCATACAGCGATTTATCAGGCAAGTTACGATCTGACCCTGGAGGGAACGTTATCAAGAAAATAGTGAAAACGATTGATTTCCTTGAAGATAACACAGAGTTGACTATAATTTATGGTCTATGGATCTAGAATTCAAGCCCTCTTACTTATAAACGGTGCTTAAACGTCTGCCTGTCTGCAAACACAATTCAACATGGAAAAAATTATAAGTAAGATTAATCTTATCTCCCACTTCCTCAAAATGTCTATGCAATAACTTGTTCATGAAAATACTACCTAATTAAGTAACTGTATTCAGTTATTAGCATAATTTACGCTAGCAATGCACACTAGTAAACTGCCTGCGGCTTTGTTCTTTGTGGTGCATCTTAGGAAGCGTCTTCACATGTACATATAATAGTTGGATAAATAACTAGGCTATACTATGTAAGTGTTTCTCACCACCCATAGAAATTCTTAAAGCAGTTTTATATGACAACGTTAACTGCACTTTAATACCTGCATACAATATCTAGACCACTCAATATGTATCTGCGGAGTCTGCAGACCTACTGGGACCAAAATGAAAATAAATAAACATGAAAGTATATTGTTTCCACTTCACCATCCTGCACAACTCAGTATTCATATATTCGTCAAATCTGTTTCCGTAGCGCGGCTGCGTCCACTCCCCATTTTGTTATTGCATTAAATTTTCCGCCAATGTATTTTGTTACTGAGTTTTATTTGTGTGGTTTTGTGGGTGTTGAACAGATGGACATTATTCATTACTAGCTGCGCCCCGTGGGGTTACCCGCTCCATTTTTTCAGAAAAGAAAGTAGCCTATGTGTTAATCCAGCTTTTCAGCTACCTACATATGAAATTCGGTAATATTGGTCTAGCTGTTTGAGCGTGACGGTAACAAACATACAAACACCTTTTCCGCCTTTATAATATTAGTGTGATAGTGTGATTGTGTATGTCATTACGCCTGTATACCCCAAAGGGATGGTAACTAGGCATTTTTATTGTAAGTCGCTCACGTTTTGCCGGAGATTACCTATAGGTAACGTAACTATACGGGGCAAGCCTATTGCCACGTGTCTTGCACATTTAATATCGATATAAGAGATATGAAATGTCCTAAAGGTTGCCTAGGTTACCACCCGTAACTTTATTTTAGGTAAGTCTCCTGCAAAATAGGCCAGTTTTGCCGATTTAGGTAATAGACTCAAATTGTAAGTACAAATCCATTAAATTGCTTCTACTATAAACTAAACATTTCTGTTCTTAAATATCAAGTGTGAACGAGCAAATGAACTAGTAACACTACACACACTTTACCGAGAAGCATATTTCACGTCATAATATGGTAGTAAAGTGGTTATCCACTTTCGTACATTGCACAACATTTGCATCTGCTATTTCAGTGATCGCATCTTAAATATACTCAGCATACACTCATGAATTATGACAACTCTCGTCTACTGAATTTAGAACATACATAATATAAGCTGTTTGTACACGATCCGGATTTATCTTCCGTCGTGAAACGTATTTTTCAACTGGATGCCAATTTTTCAACTGCGAGCGATATTTATTTTGAACAAGAATTTGTTTTGTGTTACATTTTGGTGCATGGTGATATGATATGATGACTGCCTGGTGGAAACAAAGCTGTGGGTTTCGATAAAGTAAGATTTCAAATTATTAAGTCGAAGTTTATTTATCGTGGTAAATGAAAGTATTAGCTATAGTGACATAAAACGAATTATCATTATGTTTTCTAAGACAAAATCCATAACTAATTGAATTGATAGGAGAATCTACAACTTAATAATTCTAATGTAAATTTTCAACCAAAATTCGTTGAAAACCAGCATTTACTTTCAGTGTCTGTCAATCATATTCTGTTACAATTATAGGAAGATAGAGATCGTCACCGTATCACCTTTCGCCTTGCCGTCAAACACGCGTTAACGTGACGTGAGGTGATTACGCTACGATTCCGATTAGTGTGCGTTGCAGTACGGAATTTCATACAAAGAATACTGCACGGCTCGAGTTGATACGGTGATGATTTGACGGTGACCCTTTCCGGGATATGATTTTATTCAACGACATTTATTCCATTATTACTATTCGACAATGAAATTGTGTACACCAACATGTCGACTGCAAATCCATCATACTTATTTGAGACTAGACCGAAAAATTGAAAATCGAGAAATATAAAACGATCCTTGATAACAACTGGCAGATTGACCAACCAGAAGTAAAGTTCAAATCTTTCTTGTTCTATCATTATTCTTCCAGCTCATGTCACTAGAACTTGTTACCTTTCGTTCAACAAGGGTTAACCTTCCTTATCTTTTGAAGTATTCACGTCTCAACCCCAAAAATGTTTAAGGGGAAAAATAACTTCTGCAGTTTTATCAGTGACACGTCTAGTTTCCTTTTCCGAATTTGTTTTTACCTTTGGTTTTTCCTTTTAAGGCGAAGTTTAGTGCTGTGAAAATATGATGACATTTTTATCTCAGGGTTTAAGTAGATGGTATTATTGTAATGGGTTTGGAAATTATGGATCATTTGTCGCAGATAGCTGAAATTGGATTTGGAGACAAAGTGCAAATTTCCAGGTAGCCTTTAGTCTTGACGATTTATAGTAATAATGGTTCAGTATTGGTTAATAACTACGGAACTTGTATAAAGATTAACCAAACAAATTGTGAATAATGAATATAAGATTTGTTCGGTTATACTAAGGAAATTCACACGAAATCAAAATATTATAGGTACTGTAACTAATTTTACTTTGGAATAAAAAATAATTGAATCATTTTTCTTTAGGAATATTAAGTTGGTACCGTATGGCGTATGGCGTGGTCGTCAAGCAACAAGGCATTTGAAATAAACAAAAATCTCAAAAATACAAAGTTGTAGCAGTACCTACGTTCTCATTTAAAACATTAAACAAAAGCTAGCTAGTGAAAATATTCAAGAGGGTATAATAACACTAGATATATTCACGCTTAAGCAGCGTTAGCATCTTCTTATGAGGAACGAAAACACCAAGCTGGGGCCGAAACATCGCTTAAAGTCCCATACATTTGAAATATTGCAACGACGGAACTTAGTAAGTACTGTTGGCGGTTTGCTGCGAAATATGAGTGCTCTGAAAATATCTGCGCTGATGCAATTATGAACGACGACGACGAATATGTCCCAGGATTACACGATAATGAGAATTTGAATTTTTCGGGTAAATTTTAAGTATTTCTTTATCAAATGACATATTTGACGAACGTCGGTGCAGTGATAACTGACCTCGGCTAATATTGGTTGCGACTAATTTGTGTTATTATTGTCCAGAAAAAAAATACGATTACGATTTTAATTTGGACATAATCCTAACGTCACGCATTCATCAATCGGTTACACATACAACTAACTCGTTCTCTTTCTCTTACGTATTTTGGCAAAACATACAGTTATATATCACTTAGAACAAATGGAGGCTGATAGCTGAATAGACAAGAATGTTTAAACCATAAACAAAAGTTTTTGGATATATAAGTACCTACGTTGACGTGACGATATTTTCATCACTCTCTGAACAATTAGCAGGCCATTCGTGAGTAATAAGTTATTATTTTCCATTATAAATAATGTGTGCACGCCGTGTAGACAGGATCGATACTATTGAATCACCGAATGCCCTCTACGCACCTTTCGGTTGTTAGGATTATTAGGACTACCACGAATATAATTATCACTTGCTAGAAGGTTTTTTAAAAACATTTTCTATACTTAAACTTAGTACATCTACGATTAAGTATATAACATTAACGTAGTATATCTACGTTTAAATATATACTGTATATATACCTAAGTAAGTAATCAGTCACGTGACGTGTATATTGGACCTTATTACAAATGACTGGCTAGACAAATTTGAATCATATTACTATAAAATAAGAGTAATATCTAAGTCTTAGTGTTATGTTTGTTTTTATGTATAAATTAATCAAAATTCCTTTTTTGGTCAGGACATTTAGGTGTTATACAATCCCAAATTGCATAAAATGTTTGATATTCAATTACGATATTGTTCAAGTCCATTAGTTTGTTTCGTTGAAAAATGTTTTATATTATTTAAACTGTATGTAGTTGTGACGTAACGACTTGTTTTATTTAAAAAATTGCTGCTGAAATACAAAGGTTACATTTTATTGTTATCGCTTCGCATTCAATGTTCGACTTTCATAACATTTTCTACCATTTTTCTAAATGCTTCGAGAATTGATCTTCTTACTAAGGCCCTTAGACTAAGCGCCGCTTGTACATGAGGTGTATTTCATTTGATGGACGGACGTTTTTCATAATTCTTAAACATAAGAAGATCTATGAAGTAGTACATCCAATAAACCGTTTGTGTGTCATCTTATATACAAGATGTATGTCCTCTACTCCAATCGGAATACGGACGTTTCCACAAAATTATCGAAAAAAAAATTGTATAATTCAACAGATGTTCACGCAGTATTATAAATGGTAGGTGGAAATAATTGTCGACGACCTGATTAGCGCAGTGGCTAAGCTATTGGACTGCTGCGCTAAGGGTTGCGGGTTCGATTCCCGCACGGGGCAAATCTTTGTGCGAACCACAGATGTTTGTTCCGAGTCTGGGTGTTTGTGTATGTGAATATTTTATGTTTGTGAAACACACCTACGATACAGGAGAAATTCCTAGTGTAGGGCGACGTTTGAATGAAAAAAAGGAATTGTGATTATAATGCTACATTACGGCGACATTGACCACCATTGGGTTGAAATCAAGCTTACACTGTTTTTCACGTCTACTCGCGTAAAAACGCAAATATGTATCAGGAATATTGTACTACTAGCCGACATTTTGTAATATCAATAAACCATGATACGATAGCTAATTAAACTCTTTAGAAATATTAATTGATACGCGGAAATTTCGCTCTCCTTCTACTGTGTAGCCATCCACGTACGCTCGCACGTGTTTTTATAAGACCTTCATAGTACGTTGAGTTCTAAGTATTGCGCAATCAATTCACATAAAAAAATGGTTCAATTTTATCAAAAAAACTTCTGTTGAATACATGAATTAATATATTTTTCAGCTTGTTAATTACTTTTATCACTTTTCATGAAAAGGCTTGCATTATGACCCAATCAGATAATTTTAAAGGTTTCCAAGCTAGGTTACAGACACAAATTCTCATAAGCTATCGTTTCATCCACATCACACACAACACATCTATGACACATCAGCAAGACAGACAACAGACAGACAGGAAAGAAGCCAACAGAGAACAGATAGAAGAGTTTCGCAGACTGGACTGGTAGGTAACTAACATTTACATGCACTTTTTAATTGGCTTTATAATAATACAATTTTATTCGCGAAAGTTTAATCTTAGGTAAATAAACATTTTGATAATAATATTGAATTTTATAATCCAAAAAATAGCAAGCTGCTTTATGTATATGGAAAGAATAATCAGCATATTCTGGGCACATTGAGTAGCATCTCTCGTCTGGAAGGTAAATTGCGCTACCCTCCCTGTATACTGACTACTTTATACGATAATATCATTAACTATGCCAAAACAAAGAAGCAATAGCATAACAAAGGGAGCATTAGGCCTGACACCAACCAAAGGCTCTTTATAAAAGGCCAATCACTTAAAAAGGAAAACGAAAGAAGCAAAGAGAATTTACACAAGTCTGCGAAACTCCGACGTCAATAAGAAAAGCAGGTCTTACCTCGCGTCGGAAGGCTTGTACGTGACGTCATATTTCTCGACGAGGTCCGCCGTGGTGGACCACGACACCCGCACCGTGGTGGGGTTGAGAAACGTCACGGTTATGTTCTCAGGCACACCGGGGCCCATTGAGCCTGGAACCAAGGAGATGTGTAAAGAATATTGCCGTCTTACACTCTTAGTACCAATGCCTTACGTTTAAGAGACTTGTTTGTGTGTACGTGTGAATTGATGTTTTGATTTTGTATAAAAATTGTGATAGAACTGCCCTATTACCATGAACTTTTAAAGGAGAACAGCTTACGGTGTAAAAGCGAGACCGGACTACATGCAGTATAATGCGGCGTCACGCTTTATGAAAGTAAACTATCCTGCTTTAAGAGTTCATGGTAAGGGGGCTGATGAGCTATCAGTTCTTTCCAAGAACCTGTTCATCAATATTAATTGTCAAGTCGGTTTCTAGTTCATAGGTACTCTAAATGCGGTAAGAGCAGTTCTAGTCTACATCCTTCCCTGGGTACGTTTTTGTTAACTTATAGTTTCAACAGAATGTTTACGACTGCCATTTTCGTATTTATTTGACAGTTCTATAAAACAATAAAAGTAACTGTCTTGGTAAATTCAGTCTTTCCTCCTATGTTTTACAAACACTGCGGGATTGGAACCCCTGGTTTTGTTTGTTTCGTTCAATACCTCTGCAAATGCCAAAAGCTGGCGGAGCGGTCGTGGCCATGGATCGTCTGATATGTTGATTGCGGCTTTTGCGATACTTCTCCATCTCTTTCTATTTGTGGCATTACGTGCACATTCAATGAAGGAACAGTTTGTAGATGATTTAATGAGATCTGTCCATCTTGTGGGTGATCGACCCCGAGAACGGTTTCCCTCTAATCTTCCCTGAACCATTTATCGTTTAAATATGGTATCTATATATATGACATTTTGGAACCGTGCAACTAGCATCCTAACGTTTCATAAGCGCCTGTAATAGGTTTATATGAAATAAAAACAATTTGAATTTGAATATATCCTTATTCAAAAAACAAGAATTATAAGACTAATATAGCATACTCACCGGCGTTGACGAGACGCAAAAGCAACGAGAGCGCGAGAGCGACGGCGGCGGGTTGCGCGGGCGGCGCGCGCCGCATGTCGCGCCCACCCCACCGCTCATGCCATGCCGCTTCTGTAACCAACACAAAGATCATAATATAACCTACATGCTTAATGTTAGTGCTAACAAGTGGATAAGTACAAATAGGATGAAAGATTCTCCCTTTTATTCATATTTTTTTTTCTTTAAACGTCGCCCCACACTAGTAATTTCTCCTGTGGCGTGGGTGCGTTTCGCTTAGCCACTGCGCCAAGCAGGTCGTCATTAACGAGAATCATACCGGTAATAACTAAGTCTATTGACATATCATTTCTATATCTAAGAATAGAGATGTCAATAGGCAAACGATAGTGTCAGGTATAATTTAATACTTGGTTTAAACTTGCAATTATTTTTTGAATAAGGGAATTTATACATACACAGATACATCGGCGGCATAATTATACTATACAGGACATAGGTCCTGCGCATTCTGGGCGATCAACCTTCTTCTTATCATCCTGGACCGATCAAACTCAATACGACAATATGACCTATTGCCATGAGACAATAAACTCGTACCGACACTTAGGAAAAGATAACATCTGTCTCACCTACCCGAAGATACATCTTCAAGTGACAGAACAGACTCTATAAAACAGGAGAAAACTCTGACTGTCCTGTTTTTGACCAAAGTCGATAGGTAGGTACCTAACTATTGCTATTAAAGCACATCTCTTAAATCAACTAAAAATTTTCTAATAAAAAAACTAATTTGTTGCGTTTACGATCACTTTAGCACTGAGACTTAAATAAAAATATTAAGTCATAACTTTTCTTATCATTACATATGAAATACGTAAAGGTTATATGACTTTTTGTATCTATTTTGCATGTTGCCATGCTAGGCTTTTATTTTTAAATTGATAAAGGAAACTTGAAAATTTTGAACTGAAATGTTGCTCAGTTGGCAGAGCGGCGCCACGGTACGGCGAATGTCGCGGGTTCGAGTCCCGCTCGTGTCCAACATTTTTCAAGTTTCCTTTATCAATTTAAAAATACGTAAAGGTTATTGAACGTACCTTAGTTTTAATGGTTATTAATGAAGCATGAGGTATGCACTTAGCCTTATACGACTTCAAATGCTAGAAGTAATATTAATTTGATTATTGTAATAACCACTCAAGATTGCTGTTCTGCTTTTATCTCTTATAAGTTAACCACAACTGATTGAGTTAGAAGCTTTGAACCCTGTGACCTGTAAAGATCGGAGTAAGCAGTATAAATTGAAAGTACTTTTTTTTGCTAACTC
The DNA here is from genome assembly GCA_946251915.1 of Abrostola triplasia. Classification (NCBI taxonomy): domain Eukaryota; kingdom Metazoa; phylum Arthropoda; class Insecta; order Lepidoptera; family Noctuidae; genus Abrostola; species Abrostola triplasia. The sequence goes on along the minus strand of OX276432.1, from coordinate 8,188,503 downwards.
TATAATTTTCATACGCTCACTTTATTACATTACCTAGATGTTATAGGTACACTAAAATTTTATGTATTTATAATTTATCAAATTATTTTTCGTCTCTAAACGTAGGTATCAAGTTTATAGTATAGGGCCCATGTTATAGAGGGCGACCATTCAGCCATTTGTGCCATTAATCCGGCACAAATCTGACTCCATAATATTACTGAAAATTGCCAAACGAAACAACTCAATAATGGTACTTGAGCCAGGATTTGAACCGAGGACATCTGCAGTCTTCCGACCACAAGCTGTAACTACGAAGTAGTCATGAAAATAATTACGTACATTATTATTATTGTCATAAAAGATACCTACGCTACATAATTTCAAACACCTCTTCTTACCATTAGTATAAAAACATACATAACATCACGCCTGTATTCCCCAAAGGGGTAGGCAGAGGTGCACATACATTACACCCAATTTCGCTAGTTATGTTTTAGGTCCCAATGTAATAGGGGCGAGCTTATTGCTATCAACCGGGCACAAACCCAGACTCCGTGCTGCTACTGATAATTACCTAATGGAAAAACCCAGTAACACTTTGCCCGACCCCGGATTCGAACCCAGGACCTCGTGCTGAGCAGTCGCGCTTAGCAACCACTAGACCAACGAGGCAGTCTTATCTTGTAGTCTAGTCTTTTATCATTTACCACGTAATACGCTACATAATTTCAAACACCTCTTCTTACCATAATATAATTAATATTGCGTTCGAATCAGTCGTAACCTTACAATTAGGCTGATTCCAACTTGTTGCTGATTGGCTGTGATAACTCCTGGCTTAAATCGACTTTGCCTTGATTAATTCAATCGCGCTATCTATTCACTTGTGTGAATTTCGCCTTGAATCCATTGTGGTAACATAAATTAAATGTGTGTTCGTTAAAATCTGAATTAATTCCCGTCAGTGTTTTCATTTAGTTTGATAGAATTGTTATGAATTTCCATATTACCTTTCATAGTAGTATTAGGATGGCGTTGGGTATTTCATGAATAATTTTAACTGGTTTTCATTTAAAAACAATTACATATAAGGGGGGAAATACAGAACCTCTGTAGGTACCTAAATTACCTTGGCACTCAACCGTGTTGCTGACTAATTTGCTAGTCTGTAGGAGTGTCGTCGTGGTCAGTCGTAGAAGGGTTCACTCTACACTAATTAATCTCAAAGAAGAAATCATTGTTGTCAAATAATGGTTTATTACGAATTGTCGCAGTTTGTGATTTATTGACAAATTATCAGGCTATAGGCAATATCTGCACGAAATTCATTACATACCTACAACTATAAGTAGGTAAGAAATGTTAACAAAGTAGGTACACAATGTCAATGAACGGTTTATTAGCAAATAAACCGAATTGATTTGACTTGACGACCTGATTGGCGTAGTGGCTAAGCAATTGGACTGTTGCGCTAAGGGTTGCAGGTTTGTTTTCCACACAGGACATAAATATGTGCGAACGGCAGATGTTTGTCCCGAGTCTGGGTGTTTGTGTATGTGATCGTGCACCCAAGACACAGGAGAAATGCCTAGAGTGCGCCGATATTTTCATAAAAAAAATGTATTAGTTAATATAACAAAAAGGCTAAAAGCAATCTTTTGCCCAATATAATTCTAGTTTGACGTGGATACATGGAAATTAAAGCCGTCTAGGGACCAAAGGTCTCACCGACCAACCAATTTACTAATAAAATTATATCAACCACGCCAATAACTAACGCCAAATAAGGTCAAAATAGTACTCCGCCTTCACGCCTTTTAGACGTACTAAAATGACGTAAATACAAAGTGTTTCGCCCAAATGGGGTCACAGTAATAAATGGTAAAAATAGAACTAGAGTTTCACTGTAAGTAATTTGTGAAATTACCTTCAAAATTGTTATTTGGACATTTAATTACATCAGCCTATCCCTTTGTGAGAACTAGTATACACTACTACTGTTATGTTATACCTATATGTATAATAGGACGTTGTGGCAATTTCTTTAAAAGATTCTGTAGCTATTAGAGGCCTTTGCCCTGCAGTGGGACGATCATGGCTGAAATAAATAAATAAATAATTAGATTTTAATTTATTAAAAGCAAATGTTTTGTCTTGAAATAGTACAAATATATTGTGTGTAAAAAACTAAATTGACGTTCTGTAAGGAAATAAATTCTGCGTAGGATTTAATCAATCCGAACTCGAGTGACAATATCACCGCACTGCCCGCGTAGTGATGAATTGCACACGACATGTAACGGTTTTGCAACCAAAACGTGCAGCAATAAGGTTGATTTTGCCATGCTCTGAGTTTGCTAGAATTTATGGTACTATGTAAAAGCTGTCTTCTGTCCCTATGTTAAAAAAGTTTAACTTATTTTTAAAAGGTTATGTGTCAGCTATATTTTAAAACCAAAACGTATCTACACGATTGTTTAGGTGAGGTATGTAAACATTTTTCAATTAAAACAAAAATCCTAACTTTTATATAGAATTAAGAGGATACAAAAATAAAACTCAAACAATACGTACCTAGTTTAATCAAAGGATAGAAGATAAATAATATCAAGCTTACAATACATGCTCAGAACACAATGAATATGAATCCAAAGTAAACGAACCGAATACACTAACTTGATGACGTCACAGAGGAAGTTTACATATCGGTTTACATAATTTACCAGTACCATTCACCCATTACTATTAAATAGAGTGCGCGTGAGTGACGTCATCTATACACCTACACAAAGTCTAGTCCTTACACCCAACTTTAAACCATCAAAATGATTAGGTATTCTGATGGTAATTCAAAAACTTTGGTTGAATTTCGAACGACGCCATTTGACTAAATAGCTCGTTGCGAACCTCATTAAAATTCCATCACCTTAGACTTCAGGTAACAGTGAATATAGTTGTAAGGACCAAGTTGGTCGTTAGGACCAAAATAAATAAGGACCAGTTTTTGTAACATTATTTTATTTGTTACACCTTAATGTTCTTTACATTGTTCTTCATATTTTTAGATTTTTCGAAACCTTAATTTGTAAGTTAGCATAGGTTAGCTTTAGGTCATTAATCATTAGATAGTGACTCAGTTTTGTTTTGTGTTTAGTGTTCTGCTTTCAAGAAATATCTAACAGCCTAAATCAGAAATATCCTATGAAATTTAACAAGACCAAACATTTTGCTTCAAAACTGATGTTTTCAACATCCATCATTTTCCTCATAAACTAACAGCACCTATCTCGCCCTCTTATACGAAAACTTAAGTTCACAGTCCACAAGAATGAAATATTTTGTCAAACACTGCGTGACCCAACATGATTAGCCGCAGTGTAGTGGGCGGGGTGCGATTGTGAGCGAGTGGGAGGTAATTAGCTTGACATTTCAATAACCATGCACTAGTAAATTGAAACCGCACTGCTTTGGCAGGCCGATAGATTGATGCAGTGAAGTGGTTGGGACGAAACAATATTGCGGTATTGTGTTAAGAAATAGTACCTACCTAATTGTACTTGATAGTTGTGTAACTTGTACATAATAGTGTACTTATATTGTGTTTAAAGTATTTTTAAATAATATTAATTTAGTGACTGCCTCGTTGGTCTAGTGGTTGCTAAGCGCGACTGCTAAGCACGAGGTCCTGGGTTCGAATCCCGGGTCGGGCAAAGTGTTACTGGGTTTTTCCATTAGGTAATTCTCAGTAACAGCACGGAGTCTGGATCTGTGCCCGGTTGATGGCAATGGGCTCGCCCCCTATTACATTGGGACCTAAAACATAACTGGCGAAATGTGGGTGTACTATATGTGCACCTCTGCCTACCCCTTCGGGGAATACAGGCGTGATGTTATGTTTATGTGTTTATGTTTATTAATATAGTTTTGTATGTATAGATATGGGCCTTGGTCACCTCGTCATCCATCAAAAGACTGTACGCGGCGAGCACGGCTTAACCACGCCGATCGACTGACCTGCGCAGTAGCCACATAGCTACGAGCCTCCGTGCTTCGGAAGGCAGGTTAAGCCGTTGGTCTTTCGCCTGATCTCGCTCCGGTCGTGTCAGTCTGCCGTCCCATAAGACTGTGAGAGTGAGGGAATAGGGAGTGCACCTGTGTTTGCGCGCATACTTGTGGGACTATAATATCTCCTGCGTAGTGGCTAGTCAGGCCGCCGTGACCGAAATTTGGTCAGAAGGACATTATTAGTATTAGAGGTAGGTAGTTAAACTATAATAACTTTCGTGAGTGTTATCCATATTATTTACTGTATATTCCGGTTATACTCACGGGTGTATTTGGGAATGCTCTCCTAGTTTCGAACTCGAACAGAGCTCTTATTCATGAGATGGTTACGCGGCAGAGTCGCGAGCCGAACTGGCTCGGCTCGCGACTTTTTATCCCAACAAACATGCAGAGGGTAACACCGCGGGGCGTAGGTAGTTAAATATAATTATTACTTAAAAATTGCTTAGTATTCCTAAACTCGTAACCGATAAAAGGCTAAGTCATTGTGTGTCGAGTACACGCAATGACTCAGCCTCTGTCCTATATTTGATGACCGCTATTTCTTACGTTATACACCCGTCCTGAACTTCCAATTATACTGTAGGTGACACGGTGACACTATAGCTGGAAAGCAACTAATGACTGAACTTTGATTAGGGAACTTGTTGATGAGACACGCTGAAACGGTTGTGGGTACCCAGTGATTAATTATGGGAGTTTCTTGGTAAATTGAAACGATGTGCGAGACGCCGAAATTCAATATTGCTAGTCAATTTCCTTAATTTACCAACTATTATCAGTATACGACGTTGAACGCAACCTCGGGTAAGTTAAAGGTCCTAACAATATCGTATAGGTACAGTTTTGGTACATTTTTGAAGCTATATCTTTGTGGAAGTACTTACGTATATAGGTAGAGCTTTTACATGATACCTACAGTAGTTCCAGAAAAAAAAATTGATACCTACGCCTTAATTACAACTGTGCATCCAAAACATTAAAACTTAACCACATGCCTTCTCCAACAGCTTTCTGATTCTTCATCGTTTCTTTGCAGCACCATTTTAAAAAACGAAAAGCGTGTGACAATATATGACACCCAATCCAGGAAGAATTAGCCTGATGGCACTTAATATTTCCACCCACACTAAACTTTGTTTAACCATTAACGAGACAAGCGTGATGAACGACCTCGACGTATCAATATTACGTTGACGGGAATGACGAAATAGGGATGTTCGATAACTGACGATAGTCGATTAAAAGCTGCTGCATATAAAACAGAGCCTTCTCTTATTTAAGGGTGTTGTCTTTTTGGTTTAACCTTACAAGGTGATCTATAAGTAGCTTTGCGTATTCTTGGATTTATGTTATAGCCTTATATGGTACACGATATTTAAATTCAATGTGGCCCTGTATGATTTTATAGTGAGATAGAAAACTGTTTAAATATAAATTTATTTATACGTTCATCTTCAATGAAAATAGTGACAAAATAATGAAAGGATAGTGAGAAAAATGACACGAGAAAGACGGAAGTAAACATCAACCTGACAGCTGATAAAGATTAATGGAGCGAAGAGACACAGTGCTGGCACCATGAGAAATCAGGCAGTACTAAACTTAGAATTTTGTATCAAACTAAAACGCACCTGTAATAGGTTTACATGAAATAAAAACATATTGAATTTTGAAGCCGGAAGACTTCCGCTGTTGAACAAAGGCCTTTTAAGGTAAGGGGAGAGGGGGGGGGGGCTGCCAAAACCCCCGCGTTTTGGCAAGCGATTTGGCGATTGCAGTATTAGTTGTGGAGTTACAAAAGACGCTGCTACCCATCTTCTGGAATTTCCCTTAGTCACCTCTTACGACAACCACGGGAGGTAAGGGGGTGGTCAATTCTAGTCAGCATAACACTCGGCTGATACCACACCATTGAGCAATACCTACTGTTAATTGATTTTGTAACATAAAAAATGCTAGTCACATTTGATAATAATTTAATTGTATGGTATGACGTGAGTAGCTTTAATAATTATATATTATATTGTAATTTATTAATTATATCTTTCATGAGATTCCGTACACATGACAGCGTTGATGACTGTGCCTTACATTTTCCTTTAGTTTGTAAAAAGTAATAATAGCAGTTTTCTGTCGGCAAGATAAATGAAGATAAATTTAGGTAGTACGTCAGTTGAGTATTGATTTCGTTAGGTCCTTAATGAAATTTGTCTCCATCCATAACATAACGTCACGCCAGTATTCCCAGAAGGGGTATGCAGAGGTGTATCGACTACAAGCTATTTATAATGGATTTAAACTTTATCTAAAATACATTATTAGGTATCATATTTTATCAAATCTTGAGTTTTATCGTCACAACATCTACATCACTAGCTCAATATCGACAGCTACGGGCGGACGATAAAGTTTTCATCAAGCGCGCTACCGTTAACTGCACATAACATGACCCTTGAGGTCACTGCTGTCTACAGATAGCGCGCAAAGAATTTGAGCAAATAAAGGAACTGAAGATATAAAGAAATTCAAGTACGTTTTTAAGATTCTAAATACTAACCCTGGATGGTATGAAAGTGACATTTAAATAGCCTGTAGGTATATTCTTCGTGATTCTAAAACAGCTCAAACAATGGCAATGGGTTTATACCCTATTGCATGGAACTAATATAAATGGCCTTTGTTCAACAGTGGACGTCTTCCGGCTGATGATGATGATGATTTGAAAGTTACAAGGCTTGCATACAAATAACTTCTTTAAGAAGTCTATACTAACATAAAATTAACTAAGAATCAATCAAACTTAAATATGTTTTATTGAAACGTTAAAGAACAACAATCAATTTAAGAATCAGGTAAATTTTAACTAAGACATCGGATTCAATACTAAAACGACACGTGTAAACTAACACTCGTGTTCTATTTGTTTATTTGTACAGAAGGTAAACATACGAGCAAACAAACTGATAAATGACAGAGCTTCATGAAGAGGCAAAACAAACATTAATTTGTTCAAACGAAGCTAAAACCTTTTACACGACGTAGGCAGAGTGCTTTATAACTCGATATTGGATATATAAGACAGATTTGGCAAAGTTATTAAACTGGTACTGCCTCGTTGGTCTAGTGGTTGCTGAGCGCGACTGCTGAGCACGAGGTCCTGGGTTCGAATCCCGGGTCGGGCAAAGTGTTACTGGGTTTTTCTATTAGGTAATTTTCAGTAGCAGCACGGAGTCTGGATTTGTGCCCGGTTGATAGCAATAGACTCGCCCCCTATTACATTGGGACCTAAAAACAGAACTGGCGAAATGTGGGTGTACTATATGTGCACCTCTGCCTACCCCTTCGGGGAATACAGGCGTAATGTTATGTATTAAACTGGTTTATTTGAGTGCATGTAGAGAATCTCCATGAGAGATCATAACTAAGTACTAACGTACTCCAGCCATGTTTTTCGACCGGCCAATTTGTACTCTACGCTAAATGATTAAAATATATTATTAACTAGTTGATTTTCTTATTATAAGAATCCTTGTGGCACTCTTATGGCGATGGCGTGAATGAAGCAAATCACCTGAAATCGCAGAACTGAGTTAGATTCACTCATGTATATATCGTAGCCTGTGGACACCTTTAGGATAACCTAATTGAGACAGGAGCTAGCTGTCAAAGCTTTAGTTATTCATGCATACTAGATTGCTCCGTAACCGTGACGACATTTAACCTTTGGCATCGTAGAATTAGATACAGTCGAGAATAATGTTATCGCCAATGTTTGTGATAGTCACACGAAGCAATCAAGCCAATTTTATTGTTTTAAATGTACGTACTTGGACTGTACTGGTCTAAGGATTGGACTAGTTTACCTATGTTTTCCGCAGACCCTGGACTGAGGAAAGGTACACTCGCCCCTTTAGACTATTGGCAAATCGCTTGATGAATAGAAATATAATAGAAAATTGACATACGCCATAGATTTCACAGTCGAAACAGTATGCCAATCGCATACATTTGTCATCCTATTTGTCATGCGTTTTGCTACTTTTCTAGAGAGGCTGGAATTGAGACAAACATCTTTAGGAAAGCGCCTAGCATGTCTAAAAATATGTATGTAATGTGCAATTGCGGGCAATCGGTGGATGCAGTAGGCAAGCTGTCGTTCATCGTGCCGTTCTAAGGGGGTGTTCACCAGTGGACGTCTTCCGGCTGACGATGATGATAATGAATGAGCAAGTAAAGTATTCATTGTTAAAGAAGTCATTTATATGTGTCTTATATAAGTGTTGTCAGTTAGTATTAAGTAACTCTAGGGAAACACTCGGATTCGCAACAACTTTCCCATTACAGACGAGCGAAAACTTCTGCGGTAACATAACAGAGAGCGGACGGACCCTTCGAAACCGCACACGGCTTAATTACATGTCGGTTACAGACCAAAACAATGCATACCTAACGATATACCTATCCTTTACAATTTACAAGGTTTGGCAAAGGAAAAGCTCTGAACTGGACGCTGAAATGTGCGACCTTAAATTTGATTTTAATTAATCATTGGAATTTTTGCTTTATTAAAAAAATACGGTTAATAATCCCTACTAATATCATAAACGCGAAAGTTTGTATGTATGGATAGATGTTTGTTACTCTTTCATGTAAAACTGAATGGATTTTAATGAAATTTTATATAGAGGTAGCTGATACCCTGGATTAACACATAGGCTACTTTTTATCCCGAAAAAAAGTAGCGGGTGACACCGCGGAGCGCAACTAGTATTATAATAGATGGAATGACGTGTAGTTCTTAGACAGAAGGATAATACAACAATAGTCTTTGATAAAGTACTTCATAACTGAAAAGATAAAAGAAACTGGATTCGTAGTCCACCCTGCCAATTTACGAAAGGTTAAAAACGTCACTTCTATTACTAAATTCATTAGTTCTTTACTCAAATAGATTGTAAAATATAGACATAATATTGTGTATTAGTATCTTCCATACCCGCCACATTCTCCCTTAGCTGGTACCTACGTACTTTTGTATAGGTATAGCGTGTACTGCCATCACGTGAAGCCAAACTCAAGACCGTGATTAATTACTACGATTAAGACTCCACATCTTTTGACTAAGCAAGCACGATACTTTCGCTAACATTATCTTCTGAACATTCTTCGTAAGGAATTAATTTTAAGATTACGCCAACATTATGGTAAACGGAGTTACCTGCAGGATATACCTACTAGATTCATGAAATATTAATATCATGAGCTCAAAGTTCACAAGAAAATTAGTTCAAAACTTCATACAGAGAATAAGGTAGATCTAGGCTTTATTGAAGATACCTAATTTGTTAAAACATTAAAATAATTAATGGGACTTTGTGAAACTTAACTTTAATATTGCCGAAAATTGTTCCTGGAAATTCAAACTAGTATCCAAGATTTGTACGAAAAATTATGTTTAGAACTAGGTAAACAGAATTCCCAGAAATCGGTTATTTATTAGATACCTATTCATTACCTAATATTATAAACTTATTTTAAAGGTAAATGCTTTACTTAATTACAAACTTTGTACCTAATTTTTTTTTTATTTACGCCTAACACTAGTTTCGTGTTAGCCAGGCGCAATGTTCTTTATAGGACTGTAACTGACCTGGAAACAAACCTCGGACTTCAGTTTAGTAGTTGCGGTCGCAACCACTATCCAATGAGGCGGTATAAATGTGTAGGCTTGTTTCTTCTGAAGCATGAATATAATCGGTGAATGCGAAACTCTCATGAATATATTTATAAAGTACTAATGAATAATCCACCTTCACTCATATTATCTCGTAATCGCAGAACATGTCCTTGCTGCGTGACTACAAGGCCATCTAGAACGTCGTACAGCGTACAATTAGGAGAAGCGGCTGGATGATTGGCTGATAAGTTACAGCTAGCTCACCCCCAAATAACTTAGGACTCTTGTTCTGAGGAGATATCTGCGTTTTTAGCTTCATTTTGCTATAACTATTTGTTAAAACTAATATAAAATTAAAATTTGACTGCCTCTTGTGGTCGCTAAGCGCGACTGCTGAGCACGAGGTCCTGGGTTCGAGTCCCGGGTCGTGCAAAGTGCTACTGGGTTTTTCTATTAGGTAATTCTCAGTGGCAGCACGGAGTCTGGATTTGTGCCCGGTTGATGGCAATAGGCTCGCCCCCTATGACCTAAAAACATAACTGGCGAAATGTGGGTGTACTATTATGTGCACCTCTGCCTACCCCTTCGGGGAATACAGGCGTGATGTTATGTTTATTTGTTAAAATAGTATAGTAAACTTTCAATCATTGCAGTCTTGTGATGGCTTTCAAGATATTACTCGAAATTGCTTGAGGCCAAGCAAATGCTTTACTAAACATCTCCGAGCAGTGAACTGAACAAGTCTCAGTTTTCAATACAACATTCGAATATTAGGATAACACAAAGCCTTATAAAGCTCTGAATAACGCAAAACTTTCTTCTCGAAATTCTAATAACTCGATGTTTAGAGTTGAGTAATTACTTTATTGAACAGTCTATCGGAATTGTAATCTTTGATTAATTTTAACGAAATTACAATATGAAATTACCTCTTTCACTGAATTTAATGTAGCTGTAAATAAAACTAATTAAGGATTGGATAGCTCATGATTGATATGGGTATGTTTGCCAACGTGTCACGTCGAGGCTGGCTTTGATTGGCAGTTCAGTGGTTTTTGTACAAACCATTTACGATTTTAACTACTCATCGAATCTACCTACTAAGTTTTGGATTAGGTTTACTGAACTCCCAGTACTTGATATGTCATTATCAGTAGTACCAATCACTTACTTAAATGGCATTTCAACGTTACCGTCGGCTCTAATTTCCATACTGGAGAAACATCTTTTGTGATGTAAATACTGCCACTACATGACTGTCATAGGTAAGTAGAAGGTATTATCTAAGGCACAAACAGCACCGAGTAATCATGATATGATACTGTTAAGGAAGTCAGTCACATATTGGATACTTAATCATCATCATCAGCCGGATGATGTCCACTGAAAAACAAAGGCCTCCACTTTAAAGAGGGGGGGGGGGTCCATAATTGCGCATAACGCTTGGCAGGCGGCTTGGGGATCTCAGTACTGGTGGTGAAGTTACAGAAGACGCTACTGCCCATCTTCTAAATGTTCCCTTAGTGGTCAATTGGTGGTCAATTCTAGGCCGGATACCACACGGCACATATATAAAGTTTGTAAAGCGGTAAAATCGCCGAAACCGTTTAAAAAAAAGGTATTTCCATCTGATCATTTACTTAACGATCCCCAAACCGCTCACCAAGACTTTCAACACGGAGGCCTTTGTTTTACCAAAAAAAAAACGAAGACTATATTTTTTTCTTATAATATCTATATTTATTATATGGTATACATTTCTCATATCATGCTACCATTTCTGCAGATTTATTTCTCTTTACCGAAATGAAAGATAATTGCATACTGTTACCCCGCACTTACCCAACCCTAAAATGACGGTGCGATAATCTAAAATGCGAAGTAACTCATATTTCCTTTGAATTCCTACCTAAAGAGGTTAAAGTCATTTTTAATTTCCGCTAAATGCCAAACGCTAGCCATCTCGGATAAAAGAAAAACGGTTTCGTTATTCGCAGAAATTCGAATTAAGTACTAAAGGTAAAACATAATTTAAGCCGAAAGTACCTACCGCATTTTCATGTTTTCCTAAAAACAAAGTACTTTTATTATAATTACTTATACGTAATATGTTTCTTATTCGATTACGTTTTCAAAATTAATCAACCATATTTTTTTAAATATAGGTATAACCCAATGTCAAGCCAGTATTCATATTTGTATTATATCATACCTATATATTTATTTGTCCTATTTATTATCACTATTTATTTACAATTATTACAATTATCACATTTAAATACCTAATCTACCTACTAGAAAATGTATTTTCAATAACAGGAGTATAAAGACACATATAAAACAAAAATTAAATGTTACCCAAAGAAAAGTTTAACCCTTCATATTAGTAGGTTAACCACCTAATACTAACTACAAATATTTAACCCGTTCCATGCAGACAAATGAACATGTTGCAGTCAGGTGTTTGAAGTGCACTCGAAACTCGAAACATGAAGCCATTACTGCTCAGCACGAACCCAGCATTAAAATTTAAATCAAACAATAACATCTTAAGTACTTGCATGTTATACTTAGACATCGATTTTCCTACAAGTTTGACGTTTAGAGGGTTTCCTAATACTTCTGAGGCGAGTTTACATCATAATCCACTGCTAATAACCTATTTGGTGTCGTTTCTTCATTAAGTGGCGAAACCATTGAAGGTAGAATGACAACCTGTGAATCATGTCAACTAGACCTTTTAGATAAGGATACAATAAAAAATAATTACTTTCTTTCTGTACTCTAGATTATTTTGAATTGATTTAGTTGACAATTTTCTTACTGAGATTGATTCGCGTAAAGTACGCTTCTTTATAAAATCATTTTCCAAAACCTCATACACCTTTTATCAGTAGGATTACTTTATATTAAACAAAATTAAGCAGTTTTCAGACCATATCAAAGCACAAAGAAATAACATTCAATTATACATTATAATATATATATTACATAGACATACGAGCTGAACTGTTCGACCCATAGATATAGGATCCAAGTAGTTCCTACTATAGATGGGGTGATTGAAACAGAAAGACCTGAGTACAATGTAGGTTAGAGTGAGAAAGGTAGTTGGACGTGTTACTGACTGAACTTTACACCAAATGACACATTTCAAATTAGTCAAAAATAAATTGTGTTATTTAATTTGAAAAAATATATGCTTGGTGTGTAAATTATATTTATTTATTTGTCTTCGTCATGCCTTCGTGTGTAGTACCCGGATGTGATACTAATCATAGAAATAATATAAATAATTACAGTTTTAACTTGTAAGTACAATTGGTTATTTTGCTATTTACAATACGTTTACAAATGCCTTTACTAACGTTGCGTATATCAATCGGTACGCCAATGTATCGCGTTTAATCACTTAGTGACCCTTAATATTGTAGATCTTTATAAAAAGAAATAACACGTACGTAAATTTTGTGTATTTTTTACCCAAATATCATAGAATAGAGATTGACCACCTTGACAGAGACTTTATCGATATTGTTCGATATTCTACTTGACGTTTTATTTTGAGAAGTTGATTAATTAGTATTGGTACATAATACTATTATTGTAAAAATAAATTAATACACATATTATATTATAATCAATCAATGTCCAAAATAATTATTTAGAAACATTATAATTCTTTAGAATAATGTAAAAAAATATTTTGAAGATTTCCTGTAAATGAAGAGTTTCGCCAAAAATGGCTAAACCTGTTAAATAGAGGTAACTGGATTCCCAAAAAATATTCATCAGTTTGCAGTAAGCACTTTGAACAAATTTGTTTTAGAAAATGCCCTAAATACAATCAGATTACGATTTTCATTACTTTATTTATTTTATGAATATGGTATGTTATTTTATGAATTTACCTTTTACCACAGAACTACTTAATAAATTAGACAATACGACTATAAGTATTTAATATGTACTTTTTTATGGTAATAAAAATTACCATTAGTAAATAGTAAATTAGTTAGTTTAGTAAAAACGGAAAATCTGCTATAATTGACTATTATACACTTACTTATTCAACAGAATAAGTGATTTATGTATTGATTCTGTAATATGTTAATTGCCTTCGGGAATCCGCGGTAGGGTCGATATGAAGTTGAAATCTTTATTAACAGTGTGATCACTGATCACTGGGCTTACTGCATTAATGACGTTAGAAACCAACGCCGACTTTTATTTTATTTCATGTTTTTGACTATTTGTTAACTTTAAAAGGTTTATGTTTTTGTTAAGATTTAATAAACGACGATGATTTATGGATTCTTTTGTTTTACTATATTGATTTTAGATAATTTCGTTTAACTTCGTTGTTTTCATGATTGTGATTTTTATCGACATACGATAATATGAGAGTGCGTGTCACAGCACTATATGTCAAACACGCACTCATTTCATTTTTGGTCTCGCCTTATTTACATGAGAACCGGTCTATCATATACTTCGTCTGAGGTTCGACCAATCATTTTCTCTTTATTGCCATAGATAAAAATAAAATCATCTTGCATTGTCGAGAAAAAACGTCACACGTTGTCATAAAACTGGTGAGCGGTTTAGATCTTTTACGGATGAGAAACACGATTATGTCCGAAGTCCTTTTCTGATTAGTTCCCGAAAATATTGGAAGATTTTGGTTGTCGTCGCTTTTGAGACCCGATTAGAACTGTCGTTTGGACATTAATTCAATTTTGCAAGTTCAATATCCGCGCAAGGCAAATTGACCCTTACCATGATTTCATAAAACAGGACTTATGGTAAGGGAGCACTGAGTATTCGTTCATTTAGTTAGGACATGTTAAAGCAATTGATTTCTATAGTAACACTAACTTCTATCCAATTGAACTACAACCAAAACGCTGTAAAACTTGTAATCAAGATAATAATTCTATCATTTTCTTAAAATGATCACGTTTCATACCAAAACTCAATAAATTTAATCATCATAAGTAAGACTAAACAATTCATTAGGTAACTTCACTTAAGATAATAGGCTTGACAAATCCATGAGTGTATATATAATATGTATATATGAAAATGCCTACAGTAAACGCAATAAATACCCGTCAATTTAAACGAAACAATTGAAGGAGACGAAGCGAAAGTAAAACGTAAATCCAAGCACGTAATCACCTAAATCTCTGAGCTTGTATTACGATACACGGTTTATTACAATGAGAACGAAGACATTGTTCACACGTCTAGACTCATAAACGGCGGCAGGTCTAATAAAACTAACATAAAACAGTAGCCCCGTATTTTATGAAGTTAACAGGCGAGGAATACCGTGATGACCGTCTTTGACGTTCTATCCGACACCCCTGAGAATTTTTCAACGGTGTGTAAAGCCATGTCCAGCCTACAGGCGATTAAAACTCTGACACCAGGTTGGTCATCAACTATACGAGTAAGAATAATAATTTATGTTCATAGAAGTAAGAAAGCAAATTGCTATAATACTTTCCTTACGTGTTTCTTCATTTGTTTGGTCGACTTTCGGGACATATATTACAATGGGGATATGCGGAATGAGGGTACATAGACTTTTGACAGAAAAGAATTGCACCTATGTATAATGAATCTTTTTAAGTGAACCTTTAAAAAGATATTTCTTATTGGTTGATGATGTTATATGCGGACACTTACAAATATTACATCATCAACCGTACCAAACGAAGTGTATTAACAACAGACCATATACTCACAATCCTTAGGGGAACACAAGTTTAATGGTACATAAAACTGATGGCATGGATCTATTCGGTAGCTTGGGTGCATTGCGGCTATAAATACGTCTCTATAAAAAGTGTTAGTCCCACGACCCAACCCTGCGGGTACAGGGGAAGGTCGAATTAACTGCGTCCAAGAAAAATCGCTATAAAAACCTCCGGAAATAAAGCCGTTTGTGGGATTGCGTGTTTATAAGATCCTATTTATTGTTGCTCTCAGAAAAAAATGTTTCAACGCTGTTTTAGCTGTGATATGCTATGAACAAACTGCTATAAAACACAATGGAAGTTATTAGTTATGTTAACACGTAGGAACAAGGTTATATTTTTATAATAATATATACCTAGGTACCTAGTTTGACAGGGTTATCTAATATCTCACCGGAGTCAAGCAAAATCTTTTAACCCTGGCTGCTACGTAGATATCTAACCTTTTTTCAACGGATAAAGAAAACTTGGCGAAAACGCTCTCAGATTATTATAATTACAATAAAACCTCTTTCTATTCAAAACCGGTAAGTAAAAGCACATGAATACTTACAATATACATACATTACCAAATAAATAAAGTCCCGACCCAAATACTTTCAAACAAAATCATTTCCAAAAGCAAATTGGAATTGGCAAAAATAATACGCAACAAAAAAGTTCGGAAAATGAAAGAGCGATTTTAGGAAGGAGTTCCGACTTTATTTTGTTGAGGTTTGACCTTTAATTTAATACGGCAATGGTCATCGAGCCGAGTAATTAAATCAAAACACAATTTGGGTACACATTTTAATATAACAGGTTATGACCAACATGAATGCGAAAATATGTTTGTATATTTGATACCTCATGACAAAAAACCACTGTAGCATCCACGACAAAATTTGACATGGAGATAGCTTGAACTCTGATGAAAGACACCACTTTTTATCATTAACTCGCGGTAAAGTTTGTTGACGCAGTAGCAAGAAGAAACTAGTCACTAGTACATGGCTAAAGCGCAGACGCCTCTAATTAAGATCGTTTAATAAAACGAAGTTCAACCAAGAAGTGCCTTTTAGCTGAGCAATTACATAGTTAACTTGATAGAGAGCCTCCCCTTTCTGTTTGCCAGTAAACTTTGAGAAACACCGTCCATTCTTAGCGTTCTAACGTAGAAAATAAAAATCTTTCTTTCTGTATTAAAGTACCTACTATTGTCATTTTTAAATTTGATTTCTTAAATGCTTCTTAGAAAACATTTTGACTGCAAAAGTGAAGTGAGTTTTTAATTTCGTGGTAGGTATTTTTTAACTTATTCTTAGAATTGCAATGAAATCCAAAAGTTTATATTATTGATATGGCAATATTTTTTATTTAATCCAGCATAACATCTGACTAAATTAATGATGGACTTCTGTTCCATATAATTTAATTTAATTACAAGACGGGAATTAACGCGAACATTAGTTTTTTTTCCAAGCATACTGTTGCGTTTACCACCAGTACAACTCGGTCGAAAACTTGTGTTCACGATAACTCCCGCGTTTTGCTATAGTAAATTTCGTGAGTGTTATCCATAATTCCCGTATTTATTATAATTTTCTTATAATCATGTAACGCGATAGTTTAAAAGTGCCATATACATACGTGTTTTTTTTTAACTAAGCAGTGTGCGAAGAAATAATTTCGAAGTTGGATAAATCAAAACCTATCTCCTTATATAAATTGCTGCAGTATTTTTTATATTCCTTAATCACTTTCCCTCTCATTATGAAATCACTTAATTAAAGGGCCGTAAGAATCATTTAGACTTTTCAAAGAAAGAGCACGGCAAAAAGAAAGTAATTAATTCTCCATTTTCGGAGCTTTGGAACTTTAACTGGGTATTATATTAAAATTATTTCTTTTCTCACAACAGATACTTTAATGTTATTTCGAATAGGCATCATATTTATGAAAACTTGAAAAGACCTTTTCAAAAATTAATATCACATAAAACTGGTGTAGTCGAAGTAGATAATTGTTTTTATTCAAGAATAACTATATTTTTGAATTTGTGACCAACGTGCCATATTTGTATCTACTTCTGTGATGTATAAAATACATAAGATACCTTCTAAAGCAAAGGTATCATAAATAGATGTATAGTCTTTTTTGTCAACCCTTATCATTACAATCCACAATACGTACAAATTATTTTTAAACATAAAAGCTAACCTTAAATAACTTAGGGTTGCTACATTCTTTTCTTTTTATGTAGAATTTTTAATTATTCATAGATATTTGAGTTTGACTTTTATAAATATGTGAGTACGTATTATTATTTTGTTTTATTCGGCTCTTATTAAGTGGCACATTCATATTGTATCAAACTCTAGTTAGTGAAAGCCCGTGGTCCGCCCCTGCCTATCCTGTCGTAGCACAGACGTGATCATGAGTTTATGCATGTCCTATATTCCCATGTTTTAATATTAATGTATATTTTCTCGCTGTCGACAACCCTGACCTCCCATGGCGTGACAAATGAATTATGTAGGCAAAGGCACCAGCTTCGAGGTACTTAAATAAATGTACCAAACTTCACAAATGAATATTTCTTTTTTGTCAAATCATAAGAATTTAGGACGATTCCATAGTACGTGCTCTGAGTTGTAACAACCGGTAACAACGATATTTCATCGCCTTTTCATGGCGTTTCATAACTTTGTAATAAAATTTCAAGTCTTTCATAATTTGAAGAACATTATTTGTGCGCTTATTAAAATATGAAGGTAATATTTTTTGTGTCTGCCAAACATGAGTAATTCGTACTTTGTTATATTTTAATAAATTATGTTCTGTGGCAATCCAAATACCAATCTTTAATTGCTAACTGTTATTAAAGGTAACCTACTCTCTGGATCGAGTCGGGGTACTTCTTTTTATTATTCACTAGCTGCTCCCCAAGCCTCTGTGTTAATCCAGGGTATCAGCTACCTCCATATGAATTTTTTTCCAAGTCGGTCTAGTTTGAGCGTGAAGAAGTATCATACATACACACACTCGCAAACTTTAGCCTTTATAATATTAGTGAGATAAAACAGTTCATTTATGTAGGTACGAATTTTTCTATAGATCACTACGATTTATATCAGTTTCCATTATCGAAAAAAATCTACTATCAACCCATTTTACCTTTGTAATTATCGCTAGCTGTCTTAAAAGAATACAAAGAAAAATACGTGAGTAAAGACACTCAATTACTTAATACTTTACAATTAAATTAGAGCTAAAGTAACAAAGAATAATTAAATCTTCCAAAAAACTTTTACCGAAAGAATCTTTACTTTTCTTTGGAAATTTTACCATTGACCAATTTATTATTCATGAAACGGATTTAACGTTCAGTCAAGAGAAAGCCGACCACTTTGGGAACCGTTCCTCGCCATATAGTGAAGCTGTAGGACTGTAGGTACTAGGTGATGTTGGAAAGAGGAGACTGCCAAGGTTGAGCAAAGAGGTTTTAGGTTTGATAAGTCCAGAAGTCCTTAGCAAAAAGCATGGGCATTTATTTGACCACTATATACTTATCAGCATTTTGGAAACCCAAAACTTCGCTAATCATAAATCAGATTCGTGAGCGACTTGTTCATTGCATTCTGTCTGTTTTTATCACTGACCAAATATCTGGATAAAAGTTTTTAGCCAGCTATTTGGTCAGTTTTAGTTTGGAATAATATATCATAATATCATCTAAGGATGCAATATAAGAAGTAAACGTGATTCATTCACTCGGTCACCGCGATTACCTATGAAATGGTTGCTTTAGGTATTTACCTCAAAATTGTACCAAAAATGTTTATTCGTTATGTTCTCACTGTAACATAATTATGTTATGCTGTTACAAGAACCAAGTCAAACATGACATGAATTCATAAATAAATAAATGTTCGCACGGAAATAATTTTGTTTCCATTCCCATAGAATATGGACGCCACTTCGGAGTTAAGTTTAGTATTTTAAGTTATTTTTTTGGATGTAGTTCCAAATAGATAGAGTCAATGCTTTTTTAGCTTTTGCAGCATGATTAAGTTTCTATTTATGGTTATTTAACTATATTTCGGAATATCAATCAATACATTTTTAGAAAATCTCAACTTAATATTAACGTCAATACATAAGAATAAGTAAAATGTTATGGAATGTTAAAAATGCATATAACTTCTCCGTTCCGTCGTGGCTAAAAAAGAACATGCTCCATAAACCATGGAATGAAAAAACATTTTGACAATTGTTTATCTTGTGTACCAATAAAACGACTGTAAATCCAAATCTAAGAGAAAGTAAAAAGAAAACATAATGACACAATCTTTGAGACAGTATAAAACAGAGACATCTTGCCGGATTGACTTTATAAAATCCAAGTATTAAGCCACGCCAAGCCTCCACTTGGCGTGGCGTAATACCAAACGAATGACAAATGAGCTGTCAAACGCTGATACTTTCGATACGCAGTGCTAAAATAATGATGGATCTGCGTGAACTGAAAGTTGCTAATTAGCAGCAAGAAATAAGTCAAACCGAAGAGAATATAAAAAGGCAATTACAAAATATGTAAAAGATGGATTTAAACAAATTTAAATACACGGCCTTAGCACTTATAGTAAAGAAAAACAACATTTAATAATAATAAGGACCGTCCGAAAGCTGTTTCATACCTATATATATTATAAGCAATTAAGATATACCGACTATGAATAAAATAATAACGCTACTACGATATAAAAAAATACGGCTTCCAACTACTGAACTGCCACTCGCTAACATAGAACATACAAACACACTTAGGACGGAACAAACAGCGGTCCCTTCATTTCCATGGAACAGATCCGACCCAAAAACCTGGAACTCTTAACTAAAGGGTAATAGCAGTCGGGCTTTTCAATATCCCGTGTTTGAGCCCAAAGGGCAAATTGAGTTGTTAGCTCTTGGCCGACGCGACAATTGGAATACTTATTGCTCAATCAGGACGGCTATCGACCCAATTGTAATCAGCTTCAATTGCAGGTTGTCGGATCGCTGTGAAAATTTGTGACTATAGCTGTGTGATGTACCTAGATGTTTGGTTAACCTTTAATTCCATTGTTTTGTTTTGCTTCTGAACTTCGTCGTACTTGAGTGTTTGATTCTTTGAACGTGTTATTTTAGGATAACATCTAGAGATAAACATACGCGGCTACCAGTCTAAAAGTGTTATTACATGCTTTTGTTTTGTGTATTATTTAGTAGAATGATTATTGAATAAAGGCTTACTAGTTACTAAATATTATCTTGAAACACCCTTTTTGGAGATAATACAAAGCCAATAAAGCATTTCTTTAAATATTATTCAGAGTTAAACATTGTGTGTCGTCAAAAATATGAAAATACATTTTTCTTAAGCTACGTCTAACACGTCTAGCAACACGCATCAAGTAGATTATTTACATGAACTAAAGTAAGTACTAGTAACATTTTAGTTATAAAATCCTAAGATTCCGTGTAAGTCATTTCTAAGCGCCATCTCGAGCGTTCATGCATACAGAAGAGGTCTTGTAAAGGAGCGAAAAATCCTTTCACTGGCAAGAGGGATGCGAATGAAAAACATAAAGATACTAACATTATATAAGAGTTACATTTTGTTGTAAAAACGTTTTCAGCGTTGATGAGAATTATTTTTAGAATGAAGAGCTTTGTCTTTGTTTTTTGTTTAGGAAAGAGGGGCGGTACAACTTTGTCATCTTAGAAACAGAATGTGGTATGTACTAGTTTTGTATACTTTAGACGAAATAGTCTAGTGATATATTTTAAGATGCAAAGTATAAAGATACTTTTTTTAACTTCAGAAAAATATAAAATTCTAGCGATGAATTTGTAGCCTCAATTCGTAATTATAATAACAAGCTGGGCACCCTACCAGTCGACAGCGATGAGGAGGAATACTTTGATGCATAATTTTTAGTTTTAATTTGTTATTTTGTATATATTTATTTTTTAATTTAGGTTAATGTGTATATAAGCCTAAGTAAATTTCAAAATATTATATTAATATTAATCAACGATAATGATAATTAAAAAGTGATTCCTAAACAACTTCTGGAAATATGATTGCAATCAGACAGAACCATGTTTACCATTGCTTTAAGTAATGGCGGTGTAATAATAATTTGTATGAATTCACGGCTTCAGGAACTATTAGGTATTATTTGTAGACAACCCTATGTAAATAGCTAGACATTACCTTGCATTAGATTATTAGTAGCATGCTGTAAATAGAACCAGCACGTCATATCATGGCTGTTATGAAGGCGTCAAAGGTTTTATCAGGTAAATGAACCTCTGTTTACGAACGTAACATAAATTGGTTAGTCGCTTTTTACAGCAACCATAAGCTTTTACTAACTTTCATGTTTTATTGTATAATTGCTGCAGTTTCATTTTAGTACCTTGTTTTTAGAATTAATAACTTTGACATTAATTAATTATTCCTAATAAGGACTCGTGGTATGAACACGTGGGAATAACGCACCGTTATGGCGATGGATAAGGATATTTGGGAAAATGATGGCTGTAATGACTGTCCAGGCCAAGGTCCAGTTGAAAACCTGCATTAGGCACCAGTAATTTGGTATTTAAGCCTTTTTGATGCAACTGTATAACACTATCTTAATATTTTGTTTAATATTAATGATGTCAAAAAAGGACCTTGACCCGTTGATAAATTTTATATTTGGGTAAATACTTCCTACCTACTCATACCTATATTTATTTCACCTTTCATATAACCATGAACATGAGAAATTCTCTAAACCTCCGAGCTACAGGCAACGTAATAACTCCAAGTGTGTTTAAAATATAAATTGAATGCCAGCTTCGCACAAGCATTTCTAATTTAGCTTTTGCCATCCTTATGATATTGAGTTCTTCCTAGTCAAGTTAATAATGAAATATTGCAAGCGAATGCTCATTGCAATCTGTCTTATTTACCTTGATAGAATTATTTGTGGTACAAAATATGCGTGGGTGGAGTTTTGAGTAACAATAGTAGAAAAACTACATAAAACATAACATCACGCCTGTATTCCCCGACGGCATTTAGGCAGAGATGCACATAATAGTACACCCATAGTTTGTCAGTATAATATAGGTCGCAATGTAATAGGGGGCGAGACTATTGAAAAACACGTACATGTATAATTTTTAAATGCATAAGTTTAAAAAAAGCTTCATTAACAAGATTATGGATAAAAGGGGCAAGAATAAAAGAGAGAAGAACTTTCTTTTTTTATTAAAGCATACTTTGACTTGTCCAGAAATTAAAGCAACACAGATAAAAAACCTTAATTGGACATTATCATGCTATATGAACAAGAAAATTGATTTCTCTCTGACCGCAACCAACGTTGGTCAAAGCTACATTGAATTTCATTTAAACTCACCATGGTATACTGCGAAACGCATTAAAAATAGGTTATATCTCTCTTCGTTGAACATTAAACAATATAATATTACGTAAGTAACACAAGTCCATGTACGTGGTTTCAAAACAAGCGATTGTACTCTGTTCTAAGCACATGAATCTCATTTGTAATTATTCACAGGTTATATAGGTACCTACCTATACAGACAATGAGAAAGATCTCTAATCAAGTCGAATGGTATGCCTTATTGTACTGTAAGTCATTGCCGTCAGGGGAGCATTTGTCGGTAATGTTTCACCTCTACATGTCATCGTTGGTGTCTAAGAATAAGAATATATTCCTTTTACTACCCTCTGGAGAGACAAACGTCAACATCCTGTATAATGGAAGCACCTTTTATATAGTACTTGGCTTTACTAGGAGTTGGCGAATCTGTGCTTTGGATCTAGCAGCTAGTTTTCGCTCTTTTTTTTCAGGAAACTTAACATTCCAATACCTTTAGTTTGACCTGAAAGGTTAAGTTTAAAAATAGAAGCATTATTTATTTACAATATGAATTGAAGAATTATACCGTTTTTTACGGTTTTTATTTTATTAGTTTCTGCCCGCCCCAAATAGCTAAATTATAAAACGTCGAAAAAATCACAAACATAATATCTTTCCCAATTGACAGCTCACGTCATACTACTTTTCCGTGCCAGATGACGACTGCCAGGTCCGCTAGTTTAAAAATAAATAAAAGAATAACATTTCCTTCTATCTCACTGTTCTCGCAAAAAGGATGTATATGCTAAGAAAAACAAAACACAGCGTGTAGTAAGGATACGGGTAGAAAAGGAGAGCATAGATTACCTTCCCGCTAATTTCATTGCCCCGAACCAACCAACAGATGCAGCCAGCATTTCCATTTAAAACTTTATGCTTTGTTCCACTTATTCAGTTTTTTAATTAATTTCTCCACCAACAAGCAGAAGTTTGTGTGCATCGTTACCGCAGATGTTTGGTTTAGCTCTTTGTTCATTTACCGATTGGCTTCCTGAATAATTTGTTACCGACAAACGAATTTTTGGTTCGTGATTGCTTTTTTGTTATGGACTTTGAATTTTATACTTTAGTGTTAACTTTCTGGAGTCATTGTAAAGATTTGGGACGTTGGTTGGTTTATTAAAATATTACGGAAAATATCTTGTTCTAGGGTTTTTTGGTAAACATTATCTTACACTTTAGGACACGCTCTACAAGTTCTTTTACAAAATCCTTTTGTATTTTTATAACAAAAATGCTAGGCGACCCCAAGAGAGCTAGGCGAGGTGCTCGCTTCTAAAATCTGCGCGGCATAAAAAAAAAATCTGTCTTATATGGTATTGAAACCCTTCAAGCAAAAGCTCAAACTATAAAAATCTTACATTTGAACAATCACTAATCTAACATTCCTACCGTTTCATTATCGCTAGGATGACGTCACAGGGTTAACTCGACTTCTGCGTGCTACACCTAAGTTGTGGGATACATTTAACAATTCGTGTTACACGCAAATATCCCAACCTTGCTTACCGAGCAATCAGAAGTAAATGCTTACGACCCGTCAACTGGTTTCCGATTAGATTAACTTGGGTAGGAACATGGTTTAAAGCAAGTTGTTTCTTTCGTTCATACTTAGAACTGATCCCCGTACTGTCTTGCTCATACACGTAAGCATTTCGTGAAAACCCATTGCAATAGATCGTATGCTAAAGCCGGTACTCTCGCAGGCAGAATAATTTAAAACAAGAACGTAAAATATGAAAAAACATCAACAAGCATGAAGTTAACCCGTTCACTGTCCAGTGTACTGCATATAGTAACTCAGCAGGCAGTCAACGTGTTAAGACTACAATATTTCTGTAACGATTTTGCATAAACAAAAATGGTTACCATTTAAATAACCGCTGACAAAATTGCTGCTACTTTATAGATGTAGACTTAAGAAAAAAGAAACATCAAGGCAATCTTGTTTCTGTATTCCCAAGTAACGTTCAAGATAGGTAAGCACGCAGTTAATAAGGGCTTGGTATCTCCGTTACATTCAGACCGAGGACCAAGTCTCTTACAAACTAATTAGTGAATCTTTTCGGCGCGCCTCGACGCGTCGCTGAAGACATCCAACGAGGTTTTTACACGATAAAGGTTGTATTTATTACAGTTACATGGGTAAAGCGTTGATAGTCGGAATGATAATTGCGTTTTTATACTTATAAATCGACGTAATATAAAAGAATATGCGTTTTAGCTAGAGCTAAAATAATGTGGTTTGCCGCACCGCAGCCAACTACTGTTCTTTGACAGAATTTCCTCTATCGGTTGAAGCACACGCTTCACTATAATAATCGAATTGGACGTGGGCCTGATGAATGGTTTAGGCTTTACGATGAGCAAAAAAACGAGGGAAGAAATCTTTCTACCAACCAGCGGGTTTGTACTTGTACTCCTCTGCGAGTTTGTATAAACGAAATTTTCTAAACAGACAGTCAGCAAACAAATACGAAAAATATAAACAGAAAGTACCAGAGTAAACCTAACAAACGTTCCATTCACAAAAAAAAATCTCGGAACGCAAATAACCAGTACAAAAGTGAAAAACTGAAGACAATGAAGGGTAAACACGAACTACCCTTACGGTTGTTTTCAATAGAATATTCAAACGGGCCTCATTACAAACGGCGGGTGGAGTGGCCCTAGTAATGTATGTACACTGCTGTCATCATACGCGTACTTTACAAACTCTAAAGCAAAACAATGTTTAACACGTAAGCTTAAAGACCAAAATCGATTGCACTGGTAGTGTCTTTTAATGAACTTAAGCGTAACCTTGTAATAAGACCTGAGTAGTTCGCATGTTACAAAAGATATAATTAAAACGCGAATGGTGTATTTATCTGATTGTCTTTCTAAGTTGTATATATTTTTTGACTAGAAAACGATGAGTGCGTTGTTCATAAGTTTGATTAAATATAAGTAGGTACGTAATAAATAAACTTATGACTATAATTAAGCCCAGCGTAAATCTTAATTAAGCATGACATTATATGTATAACTAGCAGGGTAAGTAACGCCTGCTAGGTAAAGCGTATAATTATTATTTATGACCCAGATATTCGACCCAAGTCTAAGAATGTAACTAAGAGTTAAGGCAGATAGGTTCTCCTTAGCGAACTGTTACACCCACAGGTCACTGCTAAACTGAAGTAGAATAAAGAAGTAATAGAAGCTCATTGCCAGCCCCTAACTGAATTTGTGTGTTTATTAACGTAACATCGAAGACTAAATATAATAATAAATAAATTTATTTCAGACATAGTCCATAGTAGGATTGGTTACAATTCACTTAATATCTATTGTTAGTAGGTAAATACAATTAAATGAACTAGAATTTAGTATGGAGTTGCATCCATCTCTGCATCATCTGAGAGTCCCACCGATCTGCAAACACCCTTTGTACACCCCACACTAAAGCACACCTTTTGTAACACAGTATGAAACCTCTAGAAATGTTATTTGCCTCACCCAAAGACTGGTAACCGCCAGCACAATAATCAGTCGTTAAGCACATAGTACTCCTGCCTTTATGAATAAGATGATCAATAAATGATTGACAATGTTAAACCATTGATTATAGTATACCCGTCGTTTGCATGTCGAAGAATATAGTTGTTAGTAGACTTAGGATTTGTTTAAGTGACTATTAACTAAGGTTTTTTTATCATTTATATGTACATAAGAGGGATGGCATTTGACATTTCATCTCGTCATAACTAAACACTAACCTAAATAGAGTCCAATTTACTAAACCAATTTTCCAAACTGACCATAACATCGGTTTACTATTGATATTGGCTACTGACTTTCGTCCTCAGAATAACGGTCCTTTAATCTAAGGTCAACGACCTGAAAGGCGTCTGAGTAGGTACTTAGCGTTTAGCATGGAATTTTCTAAAATCTGTGTACTTCAAATATTAATTTCAACTCGTGGCCTACAAAGGCCGTACAATGAATAAAGAAGGTAAGCAATCGTATTTATAGAAAAGTACAATAAGGAGCGTATCGCTATCTGTGATCTCTTTCGTTCAACGTGAATGGACGGAATTGTTGGCTCGTAGTCAGTGATGTAATAACGTTCATCTCTTATTAATATAAAAATGAAAGATTCTAAAAATAGTATCTCATTTTACTATAATAATTTTCGTGAGTGTTATCCATCATAATAGTATCTCATTAAGTACATTATGACTATCTAAATCGTCCATGTATTGCAATCGCAGGTATTTAACTATTACAAAGCAAATGCACTTATCTTTAACTGAGTGATTTGTCAGCTGCCTTCTAGAAATGAGGTGGTGCAATGTAAAGACAGTTTGTACAGAAAGAACAAACACTGATAGATTTAATAATTTTGTTATCACTTTTAATTAATCAATGTAACGTGTTTACCGTTATAATAATACTGGACACTAATTTATTAAAACAAAGGGCAACATTGACATATATCTGTCACTGTCAATGTCAGTGATCTGTCAACTTCAAAGTCATGAACTTAACACAAAACAATAAAAAATTTGATAAACTCATATTAACAGTAGAGTACATTTTGAAAGACAAAGAACAGTGTTTAAATAGTTTAATAGTTGAAAAATTACAAACAAAACTAATAATTTGTTTTTATAAGTTTAACAAACGCTGGTACAAATATGTCAAACTTTTTATTAATATCTAACTTCAGTAGAACTTAAAACTTACTGAATTTTTGTATGAATATTTAAAGTCATAGATGACGTTAAAAAGAAAAAGCTTATGACAGTAAAAAACGTAAACGAATATAAATAACTTTGATCTTCTAAATTCAAGTGTTTTTGAAGTGGTATGTTTTTATAAAAGGTCACTTCAATAAAAATATAGCGTAATAATAGCTCCGAGTGCAGTTTAAAAAAAACCACTCGTACAGAAACGAGACTGCTAACTTTACAAAAATCATTTATCCATGTTAACTAACTTAATTAAGAGATTTAAGTAAAGGCAAGAATTAAAGAGAGTATACATGCTTACAAAAATAACATTTGGTTTGATTAACTAACTAATTTTACCCAAGAATTACGCACAAAAGAAGTAGAAGGGAGTTATGATTAAACAAATCAATCATTGACAATTTGTAGTCCTGACAAGGATATTAAAGTAAGGTTAGATTATTTTGTTATTCAGTAGAAAACTTAAGATTTAATTTAATGTATCGATCACCTTTTTTTACCCGGACCCTGTGGGGTAGGTACCGGAGAGTGTGGGATTTCTACCTCACTAAAACCACCCCGGTTGTCACCATATCCACATGAACAAACAAGGAAGTCCCGGGACCTCTAAAAAGACAAACTCCCGAACCTCGTAATGCAAATCCATGGCACATCCCTGCGAAAATGTATCGATCACCAAGCCAAAGAAATCAACGCTCACCATCAATACAACAACAAAACAAAAGACACACACCCCGAAACGGATCCAATTACTCAAATAAGGCCGGCGACACATTTAATCATAAGTTAAAACCAACACAATTGGGTCACTATCCGTGTGTGACTATTTTCGAACAAATCGATAAACTCGACCTATTGGGCTAAATACAGAGTGACTTTTCTACAGCGGCCTAAAAATAAAAAACATTTGGAGGCTCACTAGCGTGGTCATGCATCAAAGATGCATAAGCAGTGATCACGCAAGCCGCTAAACGAAGGATACTTACTGACGAAAAAATGTACAAGCTTTTCGTGGAACAAAACAGTCGATAACCCGAGGTAATTATAGGGGCATTATGTATGAATGTAATTATGATATGTATTGATTACGCTTTTTCTTTTGAAGAATATGGAATAAATAATGCCATCGTGTTCACACTTACGATTTTGTACTTTGTTGCGGTTCTATTTGCGGGTAAAAAGTACATATTTAGTATTGCTATTTTAAAAATGTATAACATGCATTAGGTTAGGTCCCGTTACAAGTCTGCAAAACCTATAATCAAAACTGTTAATCTTCTGAATTGTCGTTATTTGAAATAACAGAAAAAATAAAAACACTGATTTTAGGTCGCTTGTAAATTGAAATTGATCATACGTATTGCATAACTCACAACAAAAATGGCTTGCTCGCCAACCAGCCAGTATGTCCGCACCGCTAACCGAGGTCTTTGTCGCCGTAATGTCATATGAAATAGGCCCAAGAGACCAGTAATGCTACCCGTTGATTACACTGGCCTTACATGCCACGTACCTGATGGCCGCGCTATGCAAATACACGACGCATGTCCGATGTCCCGATAGCGGGAAGGTTATGGCTTCTAATTACATTGAAATGGTTTTCATGGTATTTGCCATAAATATGTGACGTCACAGTTATGATGGGATGTCTGAAGGTGAGATCGCAAGTTGTGTCCCTATTAACATTCAAACACGTGTTCTAAAAAGTTTGAATAGCTCGTGCTTCCAAATTCCAAATTTGAATAGTTTCTGACATTCCATTTCCTAATTTAAGTCGTGTTGTTTTTTTCTGTACAGTCTATGTACAGCCTGTGTCCTTGTCACTGCACAGCTGAAGCCTCTTTCATGATAAAGTGAGTGAATAGCTAAACAGTTATTAAGTTTAATTTTTTTTTCCGTTTTTTACACCGTGTTATCCTTTACCGTAAATCAGTGATGTCTCGATAACATACGCAGTAGGTATAGCAGCTGTATTTTTTAAGCATTTTTTTCCGATCCCAAATGCTTGGTGCTCATATAATATTACTGAAGTTGAAACATGAGTTGTAGGTACACGAATAACTAAAGCAGGTTAACAAGCGAGCACAAAGATAGTGTACGTCAAGTAAACAAGCTCACCTAAGTTACGTATTTAGCTTAGAACATGGAATAGCATGTTATGCTAATAAAGTCACGTGACTAACACGCTTACATTACAGTGCGTCACTCCGTTCCATGTTTTCATATAAAACATTACAGGTTCTTGGGAATTGGATCGGGTGTAACTAAAAATAACCGGTCTTAAGCAACAAATGTGAGTACTCTACCTACCTTGAATTACACTATACTGCATACTGTGTCCAGTTAGGAATATTTTAAGGGCTTGGACGGCCTGGGCCTGCTCTCGCTGAAGGCCTTTAAACAGATCTTGCCAAAGGTGTGGTTGACCAAGTAGAGCTCTCTCAAAGCTACCTGAGACCGCATCGAAAAGAGAAAAATGTCTGGTCCTGCGTCGGATAGCTCTAGCTGTTTTAGTACTCATGATAACACTGATTCACGCGCTAACATAATATGTATAATATTCTTTATTTTATCATCATCATCAGCCGGCAGACGTCCGATAATGAACACAGGCCTCCCCCTCATTTCATTTCACAAAGCTTTATTTATTTCACTAGGTACTGATAAATCTTATAGCTATGGCGTCTTCGATGGAAGAGCAATAATATAAAAACTCAACCATGTAAACCCTGTTTCTTAACTGTCTAAATATTCAATGAATAGGTTCACCTAATTCACCAAAATTAATAGTATAATTTTATCCGCAATGTGTACTAAATATAAGGGTCATAAAGTTCATTTTTGCTTGAACCTAGTCGAGTTGAAAATGTCTGCACATTTTCAATAGTACTTAATAATCTCCGTATTTTATGCTGAGAACGGTTTTAAGGTTACCGAGGGCGAAAAGTTATTTGCTATAAAATTTCGAATACTGAAGCAATTTCGGAATATTAGTCTTAAGAGTGTGTTTATTCGCCTTCAAAGAAAACAAAACTGAATTGGTTTGGTGAACTTGCTGATATGCAAGATGCTAAGGCTTGGAATTGTCTACAATAATATTGTAGAAAATGTTCACCAAATTGTATGGAAAATTCTGTAGAAACTTAATAGCTGTAATGTCTTAAACTAAGCTTACTGATTTTATCGAGGTTTTAATTTGTTTTTTGGTCGCAAAAAACTGAGTAAAACTGCGATAAAATCTATACTTATATATATTATATATTTAGTATTATAAAGCTGTCTCTGAGTCTGTATGTTTGCTTGATCGCGCTAATCTTAGGAACTACTAGTCCAATTTTAAAAAATCTTTTAGTGTTAGATAGCCTATTTATCGAGGAAAGCTCTAGGCTATAAAACATTCCAAATCCACGTGGACGGAGTCGCGGGCGGAAGCTAGTCTGTGAATATAGTTTTATTTCAATGTCTAATATGCACATAAGTGATAGAAATCACTATAATATATAAAGTGTAACTTTAGTACGACAAATCTAAGATAATTAATATAATAATGTAGGTACAATAACGAACAAAAGAGTAAACAACGGTGATTTTTTTTATCGCTCTATACACCCACTTGTTCTGCTCATCATCAAGTGCCCTTTAGCGAGCCGAAGAAAAGGTTTTTCTCAGACTTAAGTAGATAAAAATGTAGTCAAAAATGTGGTCAAAAATATCAAAAAAGTAGAATAATAAAATGATGTCATGACATTGAACCTTTTTATCTACATTATCGTACTGTCTTTCCATTCGTACTGGCTTGAGTATAAAACCCGCAACCTTGCATACAACGTATTGAAAGCTTAGTCCAATAAAATAATTAACAACTCATTTGGGGCAGGAAAGAATTAGGTATCTGTTCTCACTTGTAATCACTAAAGATTTATGTATTAGGCACTTTGTCTGTCATGAGAGTGATGTAAACTATTCTGCGTAGGCCCGCTAATACAAACGAACCCACAAAATGTAAAATAACGACTTTTTCAGCTTGTTCCTAATGTAATGATAGTTATTGGTTGGTGAAATATGACGTGAGCGGCGATCAGAATCTATTGGTTATAATACAATATAATTATATCTAATGTTATGTATATTTAGTAAAGCTTTTTGGTTTTTTTATAGTTTAATTGCAGGTACTTTTATATAGGTACCATTTCGTAACCTTAGTACATACGCGTTCAATTATATATCAACAATTATAATTTACAATGCCTTATATAGGGTACCTAATAGACACCTGCGGCTATATTTAAGTGACTTATGAGATAAGTCAAGAAAGATAAATTAATATACAGTGGTAAACCGGAGAAAAATAACCTTTATTTTTACAAAAAATATAGGTCTAATTAATTAAAACACTATTTACTAAAATCAAAAAGAAATATTAATAATCTGTGTGCAGATTTAAAATAAAAACGCGTTAAAATCATGAGTGACGTATTTATGTTAATAAATCATAATTCAAACGATTTTATATTTAGAAGCCGGCAGCCGTGTTCCATCGATTTAAGAATGTTAGAAAACAGTTGAATGACATAGCACTTTCAAACCTTTGAATTATTGAAAGCAATTGTAGTGTAATTTAAATTTTCCTGTCAAAGTATAAAAGTTTAACTTGTGGTTGGTTGGAGACTTCATTGACAATCAATAGGAAATGTTGGGTTAGTACATTATGAATGGAATAAAAAAATAGCTTTCGTTTTCCAACAGAAGACTTATTTTCACACGCAAAAACATATTTACATAACATTCGATAAGGACTGCTGAGCACGAGGTCCTGGGTTCTAATCCTGGGTCGGGCAAAGTGTTACTGGGTTTTCCATTAGGTAATTCTCAATAACAACACGGAGTCTGGATTTGTGCCCGGTTGATGGCAATAGGCTCGCCCCTAAAAACATAACTGGCGAAATGTGGGTGTACTGTATGTGCACCTCTGCCTACCCCTTCGGGGATTACAGGCGTGATGTTACGTAATGTATTCGAAAAGGATTGATGTTTTGAACAGTTTTATAAGATTCTTTAAACTGCGTTTGTAGATTGCTGTATCTAAATATTGTATTAAGCATCTGTAATTTTTCACACGAGATACGGCGTTCTGTTTTACTAAATGGATGATATTATGGATTTTTAGGGCCGTGATTGTAACCCATTCCATAGTCAAGAATACATATGATGTACATTTGTTTTACATATAACTGGCGTTTAAGCTCGTCGCTAGACTCAACACTTCACTAAATAATATTGGTTGGTCTTAGTACGTCTGCTAAATGAGCACGCAAAAAATGAACGGCGAGGTAACGTTTCATTCTCCATTGAGCGAAAAGAACGACATCTGCGATGGGCCTTCTCTCAACTTCAAAGTTTATCATTCATTCAGAACTATTTACACTAAGAAATTCGAATTTAGAAATGTGTACCTACAGCCAACCACTTGATTAATCAAGCATGCGGTTCCTACATTTACAGTTGGTTTTGTGCAGCCGTAAGACATGCGCCGTCAGTTATGCTAATTAGCTACCCTAACCAACGTAATAAAACTTCAGAATTATAAAGGTGCAGTTTCTAGACAACAATAAAAAAATAATGAAAAATTCTACAGTAAAATTTAATTATCCAGATGGTGCTTTTAGTGCTGTTTTATATTAAACTATGCGTAATTATGTTTATGGCTGTTGAGTAACATTCGTTGAGAGGCTGAGAACTCTTGGAGTCGAGGACCAGTCTAATTAACTTCGTGTACACGGCTCCTGCGGATTAGGCTTACACGGCGGATTGTGTGCAACGAATTTAATTTTTAAGCGAAAATTTAAAATGTTTAGGAGCTGTATAGCAGGTAATTACATCTCTTTTAAGAGCCTTAAGTACTTTTATCGCTTATTTTTCCCCTATTTTACACGTATATGTGCACTCGCCGTCGGTTTGCCTATCCGACAGTCAATCTAACGTTCAAATATCGGCATCCCGCTGTTATTGCATTGCGGATCACTGACAGCCGTCTCTCTGTGGTACTGGCATTCGATTGCTTCAATTTCGGATATGTTAATGATGCAATCAACAACCTGTATACCTTAACAAACTGATGCACCAATTGTACTTTTTACTTTGTGCTTAAGTATTATACGGAAATTGGTATGTAATAATACAGTGTGGACGTAGAAGCTTCTTATCAAGATCGTCTTGACTTCCTAGGTATAGCTCCGATGAACAATTACTTTAGTACGTAGGCAAAATTGGGTCTGCCTTATTTAGTTAATGTCTTAGAAAAATTAGGAAACCTCACTGCCATTTAGAAAGGAATTTCGATAACGCGAAAAAATATTGTGTACCTACTTGTTCGCTTTCGTACGCCTGTAGGACACTGTATAGTGTGCCTAAACGGTTTCTACGTTGTAACTATTTTGTATTCTACATCCAATAAGATGCACTTGTGCAACCTATGTTCTTAGATACGTGACCCAAAAGTTATACGTGTCTTTCTTCCTCGTGTTGATATTAGTTGGAAACCGGCCAAGCCGCAAAGAAAAAAATGTATGTCAAAGAGAAAATATGCGCCCTTAAAATCCGTGTCGTATTAGACAAAAAGCACGGAAATCCACTCACATTTTGAGCCACGAATCTCTCGGCGTAGAGGTTTTTTTTACTGAATTTTAATTAACACCAACTTTTGGCAGAGGCATTGCGTTGGATTCATAATGCCAAACGAATCTAGATTGTACCAGGAATAAAAAAACATCGCACGTGTCCGCTCGTACATTCAATTCCTGGATAAAAGTGTATTTCTGCGAAATGTTTCGCCGGTATCACTCAGGAAACTGTTTCAACTAGATTGTGTTACGGTAAACACACAAACACACTCTGATATCTATTTGTGTTATTTTGTATAGCAAGGCAATAAAATGAGGAAAACGACAAGAAATTGACGATCACCGAAATTCTCATCATTATTTAACGCGTGTATTTAACACGAAACAATCATTATATACTTAACTTGTTTAACGTTACTTTTGTGAACTATGAGGAAAGGATTTAGGTACCTACATTACGATTATATAATTCCTCAAAAGGTAGCATAATATGCATTGATAGCAGGCTTTTTTCTTTTTCCTTGGTGCGCAAGTAGTGGGAGTCTACGAGAGGCTACATATTATGTTTATACGTGCAGCGCAACCTGTGCGGCAAATCTCGCATTATCCTTATTGTATAGCCAATATCTATATCATGAAATGCTCCTGTGAGTCAGTTAAATAACAATAAAAGTAGAAAAAGAATTCCGGCATTACCATAAACCCCAGCTTAATACCAAGAATTTTCTTACAAGAAATATTTCTTTTAACCGCGGACAAGTCTTATAATCGTCTGTTACTTCCAGACCACGAAACAAAGTG
This sequence comes from Abrostola triplasia, assembly GCA_946251915.1. Taxonomy (NCBI): domain Eukaryota; kingdom Metazoa; phylum Arthropoda; class Insecta; order Lepidoptera; family Noctuidae; genus Abrostola; species Abrostola triplasia. The sequence continues at coordinate 8,153,391 of OX276432.1, read as the reverse complement.
AAAAACCTAACGCAAATGCCATTAGAAAGCAATCAAATAGTAAACACAATTCGAAAAAAAAGTTAAACTGTTTAAACGATGTGAGTTCTTGTTTACATGCCGCTGAAGAAATCACAACGGCACAATTTAAAATCAAAGGTCAACTTGGCATTTTATGTCTGTCATTTGTAGGTAATAGTGATAATAGCGCTTACTACGTTCTTATTCTTTGAACGAAAATAAACCTTCTTGTTCTCTTTTGTTCTTTCGACGTGGCTGGAAATTAAAAGTCTAGCTTCAAACTAGTGTAGAATGGATAAAGAAGCATAATTAAACGAGCGAAGTACTATGTTCAGATAAATGGGGCTGGAATAATTAGTCATTTTCAAACTGTAGTTACGTAGAGATTTTTATTAAGAATATATAGTAATTCAGAGCGGTAAAGCGTTCTCTTTAGTTTGCGGAGAATTAGAACTTGACTGTGATGAGTGTAAAATGTTAAGTTCTAATTCTCCGACAAGTGAAGAAGACGCTCTATACCTCTAAATTGATGACCCCGACTTGGTCAAGAACGACGTGATCAAGCGAAGAGTTGAAGACCATGTCATTATATAGAGAAAGGGATTGATAACCTTTTGACTTATTTAATAACACGTCTAAATCTAAATAAGTTAAGAGCAAAACTTCCAGTAATTACAAACTAATTAGGACTACAACAATGGCTACAGAAAAGTCGTGTCTCGCCCACGGCGATTAGCCTCTAATACAAATTACCATTAACAAGTTTCGATACAAATAGAGTTGCTACCGGTTAATATTCTCAAATGCATTCGTGGGAATTTACTGTATCAATAAAACCGCTATCGAATTCGCCCGCGGCATGAATATTGATGCATTGCAATGTAATGCGTTACTGAACGATATGAATGGCTAGAATGTATATTACAGGCGTGTATACTGCTCACCGTGTACGTCTGAGTGAGTGGCAATTGAATTGGCAAGCAAACGTAATTGATACTGTGTTATGTTATATTCACTAAATGCATTGCACATTAGTAACATAATAGATGGCTTATCTGCTCAACAACGTGCGCATTACTTAGAACACAATGCTTCAGTAAAGAATAATAATTATAATAGGTACGGAGAAGATACTAATATTATGAAATAATGGGATATTTTCAATGCAGTAAGGATTATAAGTCTGGCTGTAATTCTGTTAGTTGTTACCTTAAAATGACAAAATCCCCGAACCGATCATAAATAATAATAAACAGCCTGAACTTTTGGGGAAAAAATTGTCTGTGTATCATATTGCGTCAAATAAACAGTACCTACCTCTATCATAGAACACCACTGACTAGTTATTATGCACTGTATATGTCAAAAACTGTACTAGTACAAACTCTAATGAAATGTGGTAGTTCGCATTTCTGTCTGCCCATTGGAGGATATAGGACTTACTGTAATAACCGAGTTCCTACAACAGTTCCGTAAAACGAGATGAATCGGAACTCAAGGGTGAATAGAAACAAAACTTTGGAACTAATTTTGACATTAAATTAATACAATTCGATGTCAAAAATGAGTCTGGATTGTTGTCTATAATATAATTTAAAGTATAGGGTCCAGAATAGTAACTATCTATACTCTTTTCACGACACAATCAGTTCCAAAGTTTTTTTCCGATTCACCCCATTTGATCTATATTGAATACTAGCTGACCCGGGGTATGAAAAATAGGTGTTGGCCGATTCTCAGACCTACTCAATATGCTCAGAAAATTTCATGAGAATCGGTCAAGCCGTTTCGGAGGAGTACGGGAACGAATATTGTGACACGAGAATTTTATATATAAGATAAAATTTTGTCATATGTATATGCGCGGCCAAGAACTTTTCTTTACATTTCATTATCTCGAAATCAAGAAAGCAACAAGTGAACTTACAATAAAATCTTTAACAGTTGTGTTTTAACTGCTAATATTATTACAGTACTTTTAAACGACCGACTAATTGTTCTATTAGGTTCGTTAAGCTTCCATTTGTTCCTTTTCTTCGTTCAAAGATGGTCGCATTTATGGAGATAGGAAAGAGGTTGAAATGCAGTTGTTTTTTTTATGGCTTTATCACTGTCTGATAAATGCTGTTTCGTTTTTGCTTTTAGGTTTAATGGTTAATTTAAAATAATATTTTTCTTTTTTTTTAATATAATTAGTTTATAACCGAACAATAACTCTAATTCCAAAAAAGTGATCTCTTATTTCTGGGTTTCGCACTATAAACTACTTCTATCGAAAGAATAGGCACCATGCCTCAATTTTCCAAGTTTGGCCACAGGAAAGACTTAGTACCTACTACCTTATATGAATACCAACATACAAAAATATAATATTCACGTTTCCTACCCCCATTCCCTCTTCCATAGCGAAATTTCACCACAACGGTTATGTATTACGAGTTGGTACCAAACTCTCGCATGACAGGTTACACTTATCATTTCTCGTAGGACATTAGACATAATATTTCATTACCTACGTGTTTGTTCCCTTGGCATTTAGAAGTATTGATGAACTGGGTACCTACTGTTTTGTGTTCGTAAAACACATTAATAAAATCCCGGAAATATACACGTGACGGCGCGATATCGCGTTTCTGGTACATTACCACTCAAGGTTATAGAAACTCATTATTTCATAGTTACCTTTTTTTCTTCGTGATATACTTTCATGTTAGGTTCAAATGCAATTGGAGAAAGGCGAAGGTTAAGGTTACATTAAAAAAAGAAGCGAAATGATTTTTTTTTAAGCTGAAAATACGAGGAGGTTCTGAATTCAACTGTATGTTTTTAATTTATGCTTAGCGATATTGATGCCATTATAAAACTTATATATTATAAGTATAGGTACTTATGTTGTATTTTGTATGCTGATAAAGGTACTCCTATGAAATAGGAAGAGGATTTAACTAACTAGTCTTAGAGGTGATCCATGTTAATTTGGTTGAGATCGCACAGGTTACATTCATTACAATGTATCTTTATAATACGCAAATATTCACGCAATCAAGTGCCAAACTTCTGACAATCTTTATAACAACAATTTACCAAGACTTTACAAGAAGGTTCTTAGACATAAAAAATACATTTTTAATCGAAAAGAAAGCAAATTGCTCGGACAGGTTGAAACGTAATAGTGCATCTGGGATCAGCCACGGTAAAGGCTTCCATTTATGGTTTTAATTGAAACCGGTCGTATTGCCCTCACCGCACCTTAGGGTTAATCGGGCTATGAAACAAAAGTCGTTCAGTATGACGACTTTATACATTCTGAAGCCCCTAATCCCTTCATATAAGCTGTGTGGGACATTAATTATATTTTAGGGTTGTTAAGGTAATTTCGATTGCTATCTACGATACTTAATTTACACGATAAATATGCAGAGGCATAAAAAAGCATTTTTCTTCGATTGTACTGTTAAATAGTATCTACCTACCTAGTAACAGTTATACAATATTGTTTTTACGGACCTAGAAATTACAAACTCCCTTTGCTTGTTTAGATAATAATTATTTTAAAGCACTTTCTTTTTTAGAGTATAATTTTTTGCACATATTTTCCTAATTACTTTTCCCCTAAAAATGTATAGGTATCTAACAAGTACATCGTCCAGACTATAGCTTAAAGTCGTGTACTAACAGTGCATGTGGGTCGTGTCGCGGTAATGGCCGACATGCGGCTCTAATTGAAACCAGCGTGGCTCGTCCTCTGCGGCCTGTTGGGGTTAAATGTAACAACGAAGGAATATTTGTATCACATTTCTATGTCGAAATTTTTAATATTCTGTTTTTTTGCAATATGCTCGCCCAGCTCGCCCCATATTTCAAAGACCGAACATAGAACTGGCAAAACATCAGTGTATTTACCTTTCTGTATATTCTATGGTTTTTATTTATTTTTTCTAACATTTTAAAGGTTTGGTATTCAGAGTTTTGTGGTGTAAAAAGATGATATAACAATAAGGTTGAATTTTTCTTTTGGGAATTAAATGAGGGAATTTTAAATGTGTGCTTTCTTTATAAAAGTTACGCAGTTTTTACCAGCTTTTACAACCAATTTTGGTGCTTAAAAGTCTTGTTTTATTGGGCTGTTAAACAGCTTGAGTATTTCCTTACATTTATGTACACATAATATTTTTCCTTAACTATAGCCGTAGGTATAGAATATTTACATTATCTTAATAATATAATTCTGCTATACGTATGTTTGTCCCCTAACTCCTCTTAAATGGCTGGACCGATTTGGATGAAATTTTATGTGTATATTTCAAGGGGATCCTAGATGGTTTGAAAACACCATTCGATACTGTGGTGGCGCTGCTTTGGGCAGGATCACTGCTCATTGTATTTTATATCGAACAAAAATCCCAATGAAAAATGTTAGGTTGAAGTTTTTAGACTGGTATAAAACTATGATTTGAATGCTTTTGTCCTTGTCCGAAGGAAACAGATATTGAGTGAGTGAAATCAAGTTACCTAAAGGTACGTAGGTAGGTACCTACAGCATCTAATCAGTTTCCAAGTCCAACAACCTAACATAACAACCACAACAAAAGTAAATTTCAAAACCAATTTCAAATACAATTTATACTTCATAAATAAACATGAATTAGTAATCGAATATAAAATACATAAAGCTCTACAATGTCCCTCCAATGTAATCATTTTAATACGATTTAGATTTACCGATTCCCTTAAAACAATTACTTGTCAATACGTTTATCTAAAGGTCAATGGGTATCGTAGTTTTAAAATCGAGTAACAGTTATTTTAATGTCATGAATACGGCTTATTTAATGCCACTTGCAATACAATGAAACTAGAAAATTATTATACGAGTGGGCCCGGCAGATACTGTAAATTAAATAATTATAACTGCCTATAACTGTCCCACTGCAGGGCTCAGGCCTCTTTTCGTATAGAGAAGGATTGAGCATTATTGTAAATTTAAAAAAAAAAAAAAATCTTGCTGCGCTACCTACGAGTCCAGTTTTGTAACTGAAACCCTCAGACACACACGACAAATTTATAAATATCGGTGCAACCGTTTAGCAAGAGTTCAATGACATACACACGGATAAAAGAATCACATTATTTTTTAATAAAACGTCGCCCCACACTAGGAAATTCACCTTTACTGTGGGTGCTTTCCAAATGCATGAAACATCACATACACAAATACTCTGGGTATTTTCTCGAGACAAACATCTGCGAATCACACAATTTTTCGTCCCGTGCAGTATTGAACCCAGGCGCTAATCAGGTCGTCAAATACGTATTTTATATATAAATTGTCTTTTTCTAAACGAATCCTTATCTATTCAAAATATGAGATTCAATAAACATAGTACTATTATCATCATTAAAACAAAACACTACTAACACAACACATGAATCAACAACAAAATTTAGCATTCATGAAAATGCATTATGCCTTGCGTGAATACTAATGCCTGGTAATCCGAAAACCTAAATGTTTTGTAGCAAATGGATTTGTGAATACGAGTTTATTCACTCCATTAGCACTGAAAGCATTAGCTATGTGAGCGTATAATCTTGTAATTAAGATTGAAAATCACACAGTTCTGAAAATTTTAGGTTTAGGCTACTGAGTACCTACTAGCTATGCAGTCGCTTTTAAAATATTATTATAGTATGTAATAACAGAAAAGTAAATTAACTATATTTCGGTATTCCAGGATCATAACAAATTGAAAATGGTGGTCTCTGTCTACTCTTCTGGGAAGCTGAAAGATGTCGTGTATGAAAGTAATTCGTTCTTCAATATTTTTGTTTATATGCAGAATGTTTCTATCATATCAGACTAATATTATAAAGGCGAAAGTTTGTGAGTGTGTTTGTATGTTTATCAACTCTTCACGCTCAAACGGCTGGACCGATTTCGATAAAATTTGGTATGGAGGTAGCTGACACCCTGGATTAACACATAGGCTTTTTATCCCGAAAAAATGTAGCGGGTGTCACCTTGTAGCGCAGTTAATGGCTAATAAATCTGATTAATCTAGGTGATATACTATTATATATTGCTTGCATTGTAAAAAAGGACACAATGTTAAAGGCTAAACATATATTGTTTTAGGTATATTCTTTTCCATAAATAACTAGCACATTTTCATTAAACGTACAGTCATATCTTCGCAGATCCACTAATCTATGGCTTTAATCAATGCTATTCAACGTATACTGATCAACAAGACTATTCAACTCAAAGTAGACCAACAAAATATACATGTAACAAGTACTTTGACCGTCACGTAATGAAGTTCTAAATGAAGAGTCCAATTTATCAGCTATTGAGCAAAGCCGAGCCCGCAATAAGCCGCTCTTCTATCGACATCAGACAGTATTGACTTTGCGGACCAACATCGAGTAATTAAACTACAGATATTATGCAAACTATATCGACAGATCTTTAATTACGACTTCATTTTCAGAGGCTGTATTGAATGTGGAAATCTTGACTTTTGTTTATACTGTAACAGTATAGGTAGCTATGTTTTTGATTGTGTTTGTACCCAGAAACGGTAGTAGTTTTACAGTCAATTAGCATGAGTAAATTCTTGTTCTCTTCCTTTTATTACTAAAGGAGTTAACGCAAACACATTTTTTTTATTTTGGCTTGACGTGTCGACCGAGTTGCACCGGTTAAACCTCAGACTACTTGGATTCAAAATCTATGTGTTAAACGGAGCAACTCGGTTATATTTCATTAAACCTAATAATGTGTCTACGAATTTTTAAAGTTAAATAATTTAGTTTCATGACCTGATTAATTAGCAATCACTCAGATATCAACGTCCAAATATTGGTATTTATAATAAACCAGGAGTAATGATGTCATAACGACTCCGATTCTCGTCAACCGCGATGTTTGTTTAATGAATATTACTCGATGTCGTGTGATTAGGGCTCAAATCTAATTAACTTTTGGACTGAGGACGGTGAAGTAATTTGCTGGGCAGTGGCGTTGACATACTCGATTTGAAGTTACAAATAGCGCTAAACTTAGCTAATGCTACGCCAAAAACCATTCTATTATTAAGACTCATAGTAAGTGTTATATTTTACTATTTTACCTAAGTTCTTATTCACTTATAAAAATAAGAGTAGTGCAAAACAATAACAACAGAATGAATTGTAATTTTAAACCAAAGGTAAATAGGCAATAGTTAAACCTAAACATTAAATTTTAATTAAAAGTATCTAATTAGTTGTTACTACTATAGTTTAAAAACGATGAATAAAGACGTGTTTATCTTCAGCCATTCTGAATAACATGGGTCGAGTCGAGATGCTATTTTCAAAGACGTTTACAAAACGAACCTGTCTATTTATACCTAAGCATTGCTATGCATCTCTAGATTACTTTTCTCATACAGATTGTTTTATTACGCGGTAGTAATGTTTTACTATCTTCTGTTTTGGCTAACTGTCAAAATAAATACAAAATGTGGTTAAATTATCTTCAACATACTTTATGAATGCAATAAATATTCTGGGCTAATACGAATGAAAATGAAATTAATGTCCACCCACTATAACATAGACACGCGGTGAAACTGAATATAAATAGTAGGAAATATAAATAACACGAGTTGAAATAGCGTTTTACACTCATAATTATGAAGGTAAAAAAAAATGGTTAACATTTTTTATTTCAGTTTTTGTTTGTTTCAACGATTTTTTCTTTCAATCCAAAAAAATACATACAGCATTTTTATACAAATTACTTTAATTTTAAAACCTATTTTACTCAATTTGTCTATTTGATATCAGGTAAAAAATTCACAATATTTCAAGAATTGTTTTATAGCTAACACTTCCAATTATCTTAACAGTTTAAATGCTTACACAGCTGTCTCTGGGAGCGTAACCTGAGTATAATGTGATTCTTTAAGTTTGTTTACGTCGAACAAATTGCGGCTACGTTAAATCTTCCTATAAATGAGTTTAGATGGCGTGTAGCTAGTTAAATCATTCAACGTCCGTAATAGCATTAGTAAGGTCAATGTCCACGCTTGATAATTATAGTAAAGAAATCAGTAGAGTTTAGGTACATTAACAAGAACTGAGGACAAAAACCGTTCTTGGGAAAGGTAAATACTGAAAAATAATGTATAATAATAATGTACGAGACATCTTTCACAAGAATTTTAGAAGAAGGCTTGATAGCGTCATAACTTACATACCTACCTAGTTAATAGGACAAAAATTAAAAAAAAAACAATTTTAAAAATAGAATTTCAAACAGTTTCTAATTCCGTAACGTAGAAAGTTCAAATAAAAAGCAGCATTTGCACTGAACTGTGCTTACCTTAGGAACGTCCAATCATTTAACACTAACCGCGTACACTTCGAAGTGAAAATCGAAGTCAATTTGCGCAAACGTATTTAAATATTTGTGAAGCGATTTATACTGTTAACTTTCAGTTTGAACGGGCCTCTTTACGTTTATTAGGTGGGAAATCAAATTAGTAATTAATTGACAAAGCTCTTAAGACTCAGTGAGGTGGTTGACATTAATATTGAATAGCGTTTGGCATATTTTAAGGTACGACTTAGAATTAGGATAATTGATATCCAAACAGCCTCCTTACCATGAACTCATAAAGCAGGACAGTTTACGATGTGGAAGAGAGACGCCGCTATGTAATATGGCGTTTCGCTTCAACAACGTAAACTGTCCCGCTTTAGATTTCATGGTAAGGGGGCAGGTAGGTAGGTACTCTATGTAGGTATTTTACTACGACCACTCACTTAAAGCACCAATTTGTTTAGCATCTAAGAGACAAATGATAATCATTTTATAAAGTAGTAGATAAAAAGATATTCAATGCAGCATGCTATGATTTTCATATAATTATCGTTAATATTTTGTAATATTTAAATGTAATTAGATAACGTTATTTTACGTTTGAAAATATATAATTATAAAAACATCCCACAATCCAGGGTAAAGATAATTATCTAATGCCTTACTCAACTCATGACTTCAATCGCATAAAGCTATGAACCCGTTCAAACACCAATAAAAATGATTATTAAAATCGAATACCAACACAGACCATTTCACTCGGGCCTAATCTACATTTACAGTCTTCAATCCGACCCGGTTGATTGTGTAACTCGAGCCAAATACCTAATGGATTTATTGGGTATAAAAATATCCGAGCTAACGGCTCGTATCAGCCTATTGTAATTGGGCCGCATCAAGTTTAATCTCGGCATCAGTGAAGCAAAAACTGTTTTCAAATGTTTCATGTAGGTAAAGATAAAATATGGGAACTGTTAAGTCCGTGATCCTAGAAAAGGACACATATTTTGCCTGACAGGACCTTGTCGTCCATTTGGGTGTTCATGGGATTATTATGTCCAATAAGTGTCTAGTCAACTAAGGAAATCATCATCATCATCAGCCGGAAGACGTCCACTGTTGAACAAAGGCGAACGCCACAATGAACGACAGCTTGCCAACTAAGGAAATATTTTATTTAAATTATTAAGTTTCAAAAGACAAATCACCATTTGCCTGAGGTTTAGCTTGTAATGAACTAGGTACATTTGTGTACTTAAAAATATATGACCTGTAATGTAATAATTATATACCACAGCGAAAGTCACAGATAAAAATGTTTCACATTATATTAAAAATTAAGAACGTAAGTAATCTTTAAATAAATTGGTTTTGATACCAGGCCATTTTCGGAATTGACAGCTCACGTCACGCTGCTTTTCCGGGCAAGACGAGGTCTGCCAGGTCCGCTAGTATACAATACAAATGTGAAGCAATGACCTTTCTAGATTCTAAGAGAGATTTGTAAAATTCAATTTACAAAGCTTTTGCAGACTACCACGCAGGACTTGAATGTGAATCACTTAAATATTATTAGAAATATTTTTCTTTATTCCTATGAGTACAACACCTACTTTGAGAAACAAAACACGATTTTGTTTTTTGCACGAAATCTAGACAAAGTCAATATTGAATAAGGTTTACAATTGGATTGAAATAATATAGGTTCGAGATTATTGAGGCGAGATAAGTGTCCTAAAGCAGTCTATGTAAAGATAAATATTTGGACATTCCTTTAAGTTTATAGGCATCGTTGTAATCGTTTTACGAAAGTCTTACAGCACCTACGCTTTGTTAAGAACTTATATGTTTTAAAAGTTCAAAAATACATAAAATGACGCCTATTGCCCAGAAGGGTAGGAGTTGAGACCACGGATTTCTATTTGCTACGATCCTGGAATACTTCTTTCGCCTTATTCTCTCGTATCACAATCCTCATACACGCTCATCGGTTAAGGCTACACCTAACTCATACCCGGTTGTTAAACAATAAATTAGAAAGCCTCTATAATTTATTAAGTAAAGAATCTGGTGTCCAATCTACAATTTTAAAAAATGCGACTCTATTCTAATTTCACTGAACATAATTAATTAAAAATTTTATGAAACAAATCTCCAATATCAAAGTTCTACAAGGCAGTAAGGTAACAAACAAATTAGTTCAATTTGTTCGAAGTGGAGCAAATTAGAATGAAGCCTTAGAAATAATTGAAGCAAAGACGTTATTGAAATACAGTTAACTGTAAATAATAATGTTCAATTAAAAACGTAGGTGTGAAATAAATTATTGCGGAATTGATGATAATAATAGATAGGTTAATAGATAGATTAAACGTGGGGTCTATAGACAGGCCCTCCTTCAGCCATTCTTCCTTTCCGTGTACTGTGTCCATATTTACATATGAAATTTGTAAGCCTAACATGTTTTAATATAATTTCGATTGCAGTTTTACACATTGGCATTACGCAGAACGGCATAATCGCATAAAATATCAATTAAATACGGAGCGTGTAAACGTTTTAACAATGTGCGCGATCTTTGGAACTAAATGTAATGTATCGTCCAGATAGGCAATTACTCCGTTTTAGAGTAATATGTGTTGCCTCACTTTTGTATGCGTTCGCAGATTCTGGTTTATTCTGTATTCTGAACCTACATACACTAATGCAAAGTTACAGTAAATAATACCAATACTTACGAAGTAGTGACTCATGTATAAAATCAATTCCTTTCATTGAAAACCGAAGCTCCGTGTTTATTGACGTCACACGCAATTAACCGACTGAGTAAAAATAACCTTAACAAACTGCCACGTGGCATACGTAGACTAACAATTATTAAGTGACGTCAGAGGTAACTTGATATCAAAGAGTAAACATCTTGAAGTCTTGTTCAGGCTGGTACACGATCGGATTAACGGCCTATTACATAAAACGGTAATTAATTTGGGTTACGACATCAATCGTTAGGAGATAGGTACTCCAAGACCCTTCGCATGGAGACCGTACCTAAAGAATCGTATCACTCATTGAAATAAATTGGTCGGAGTTTAGCTACGTAATTATATAAATTTTTGGTAAATTGTAGGTCATAAATTCACGTTATTAATGGTAACTGTGATAATAGGAGGCAAGGTTTTTTTTCAATTAGCCTGTTGTGTTTCGCACTGCTGGGCAAAGGCCTCCCCTTTATTTCTCCACAGATCTCTGTTCAGTACCATTTCCAGCCATGTCTTTCCCGCAAAGGTGCGTGCGCTGCATTTGCAAAATCATACAGACGACAAGGAAAAAATCGATAGTAGCATCTTCATCATCGTCGGCGCCTTCTAACACAGGCATTATTTGATTAAAAGGATGCGCCAATCACAATTCAATGTTACAATTATATTTTATGGTACCACAATAAATATTTTGTATTTTGTAAAATATTTGTATCTTTTTCATTGCCTGCTTTAGTTAATACTGCCTATATTTAGGGTTATTCAGCATACTAATGGACATAGAAATTTATTCAAATTAAGTGTTCAGTTGTTTTCGTACCATTCAATTTATTAGTAGAACCTACATAAAAGCTACATAAACCTACATAAAGCTTACTAATTTTAAAATATCGTTCCATTTTTCAAGCATAAAAAAATATAACAAATAATTGACCTAATATTTTTTTTTTTTTTTTTTTTTTTTGTTTTTTTATAAAACGTCTACGTCTAACGTCTACAATATTATTGCTTTAAAAGAAAATAAAACAGCAAATTTTCACCTACAATTTCCAATTACGAACTGTTATTGGATACTCAATTTGTTCAAAGCCTTGTTCATACGAGCCTTAATGAACTGGCTGGGATATAACAATAATAAAATTGCCAAAAAAACTGATCACTTTGCAGCAAATAACATTCATTTTGTGGGCTTTTAGGGTTGTTTTAGGCTTTGGTTTTGCATAAGCGGTATAGGTACAAACCTTACCGATGCCATAAATATATAGGTTTTAAATATTAATGGACTCCTGTCCAATGCCTTTGTTAGGTTTTATGATTTTCAATGATATTAGGATTTTTCTAGGCGACTATTGAATGTAAAGCTTTATAAGTGAAGAGGATAAGCTCGTGGTAAAATTAATTGTACCTATTATTTCGGTATATTCAGTACCAAAATACACATGTACCCATAACACATATAGAGTTATGGTTGATAACTTAATTCATTATGGAAAAATAATTACAATCAATTAGGCAATTTTCTGTTCCTTTTGTTTTAAGCAATTATTATCCAACGGACCCCTTTATAACTAACTTAAATTTAATATAACCGAGTTTCCAACTTCAGAAAATTCATTTAGAATATCAATTGACATGAAAGTTACGTCTTCCAAAAATTTTAAATTATAAAGCTTCTTAGTTATTGAAATTTAATTATGTTCTACTAGCTGTGCCCCGCGGTTTTACCCGCGTCATTTGCATTTGTGCAAATTCCATAAACTAAATCAATAAAACTCATAAAAATAATACATTCATGTCTATATTCATTTTAAATCAAGAGATGTTTCGAGACGACGTATAAAGTACCCTCCAAGCTTCAAATGTCGAGAGGACGGATAGCCGGAGCAAGATATTCAACAATGCCAGATGAAAAATAGGATCGGAAAGAGCGCTGGAGCGTGTCTTTGGAAATAAGTGTCAGTTCAATGACCAGACTCACGTGGGAGTCGTAACATATGGATAAAGTAGGAAAAAAAGTTAAGTACATCCGTCTTTATATTAAAATACTTGTATAGAAAACGTAGGTCCTTAGTTATTGGCTTTTTAAACATAATAACTCTCTTAGTTAAAAACGGTGCTAAAAGTTCTGCTTATTGACATCTCTATTTTTTGAAATACAAACGATAGTGATAGATGTAATTTAATCAATTACTCAACACTGACAATTTTTATAAGTAGGGAGCTAGTATCAAGAAGGATATAGGTAAATAGTATAAATATTTATTTGGGCACCCTACTAGTCGACAGCAAAGAGGAGGAATACTTTGATGCATCATTTTTAGTTTTAATTTTTTCTTTTGTATATATTTATTTTTAACGTAAATAAGTTAGGCTTAAATATGTTGTAAAATATATATGATAATATAATAATATTATATGAATAACAATTTTATTTGTAGTACATATGTAAAAAGAAACAATCAACTAAACATGACAAAGATGTACATATTTATTTATAAGGCCATATTCGTCTAAAAAAATATATTTATCGATTGGTGACGTTAATATTTTATTCATCACCAACCGAATACCGTACGTTGAAAAAGCTCACAAAATAATGTATTCGTATACCTAGCCTGTAAAAGTATTTGTAACAATTCGAAATACTATTCAAAGCTTTTACAATCAAACCATTTTGAATTTGTACGCCTCAATGTAGAGTTTTTAAAACAAATTGAAACAAAACAATGGAATGTTCCAAAAATAATAACGTGAAATGTAAATAAGCTAATAGTGGCTGGCGGTTGTAGACAAATAATGTTATTCGGAACTGAATATCATTTTGTGAACATTATTTTTGATACAAAAACAAACTACCTACCTATTTTTAAGGGATCTTTGCTTTTTAATAACCTGTTTTTGGCAATTTAAAGTCCAGGACTGCCTCGTTGTTCTAGTGGTTACTAAGCGCGACTGCTGAGCACGAGGTCCTGGGTTCGAATCCCGGGTCGGGCAAAGTGTTACTGGGATTTTCCATTAGGTATTTCTCAGTAGCAGCACGGAGTCTGGATTTGTGCCCGGTTGATGGCAATAGGCTCGCCCCCTATTACATTGGGACCTTAAAACATAACTGGCGAAATGTGGGTGTACTATATGTGTGCCTCTGCCTACCCCTTCGGGGAATACAGGCGTGATGTTATAATACGGTCCACAGCTTGCACTCGTGGGAGAAATATTATTTGACGTAGATAGGTATATAACTTATGGAAACGAGTAATAAGAAAATTGAATCAAATCTTTACGGCAAAACATTCTCTCAATTCTAACCCAAAACCGTCGATCACCCACAGGCTTATTAAAATCCATTTTATTACGTGATGAAGAATTTTCATTTCAGTTCTAAGTACGCCAAGTCTTTCGTCAAAACCAGCTTCAACGAGTGTGGGTCACCAGCATTGTTCTGCTAGCCCAGCAGATTACTGAGGACGTCTGACCGTCATCGTACGAGATGATTAATGAACCTCGTTGGCAGTGCTACCTTTGAACAGCGCCCTTTTGTGCAAGTGTGGACACAACAGCGGTACGAAAGCTTCCTAGAAGCGTTAATTACAGCCCGTCAGAGACAAGCTGGAGTATTTATGGATAGTTACAAATTGTATTCAACGTTTATTACATAACATAACTTAACATCACGCCTGTATTCCCCGAAGGTGTAGGAAGGAGTACACTCACATTTCGCCAGTCATGTTGTGGGTCCCAATGTGATGAGGGCCGAGCCTATTGCGATCCACCGGACACAAATCGAGACTCCGTGCTGCTACTGAGATTTACCTAATGGAAAAACCCAGTAACACTTTGCCCGACCCGGGATTTGAAACGCGGACCTCATGCTTAGCAGTCCCGCTTAACGACTACTAGACCAACGACGATAAAGAACTAAGTCAGTACGCATATAAAGCCGCATTGAACCCGCACTACCTCATTATTCAGTGCGAGACCTCTTCGGTAAGCGATGGTGCGGTCTCCGGCGCCTGCAGTACGGATGCTCGTGGTTTACATAACACACGCAATGCCCGTCCGGCCACACATAAGCTACGGCTTTTGTTTTTTAAAGTACGGACTGAACCACAAACGCAACGCACGTACTTTAGAAAAAAGATTGCATATCTTTGTCTGTAGAAAAGTTAAATGTCTACTTTGATAAATGACCTCTTTGCGTCACGCAGTCGGGTTAGGCGTGGATAGTTCACTAGTTGTTGGTAGTTGTTGAAATAGTCAACATTTACTAAACACTGTTGTATTAATTTGACTTTATACGTTAGTTACCCAGGTATGTTTTAAGCAAATAAAACTAACCTACAAAATTTGTTTTAAAGTTTTAACAGTGTTCTATGAGGTAAATAACATGCATGCAAAGTAATCTTAAATATACCTAATTTAATATTATTATTTTAAGTAAGTATATGTATAAGAGTGTAAGTGTAAGTAAACCTAAATTCCCAAACAGCTGAGCAACCTTGAACATACATACATAAAGTCACGCCTGTTTCCCGAGGGGTTGGCAGATACCACGAATTTCCATTTGCCACGATCCTGGTATACAACCTTTAAAAGATAGCAATAACTGAAAAAACATAATAAAAAACCCATTAAATATATAGCATGACACACATTTATGTATGATTAATAAAAAAATGCCCACAGGTCAATGTCTTCATAATTTACTAACACGCAAGCTGCGGACTAAATAATATCGATTTTACGTGAGTGACCCGTCCCCGAGCCTCCGATAGACCAATAGTGTTGTATTTAGACGTATAAACAAGACACCTTTAACGATCAATAGTAATCGAGTCACGCCGTAGGTACATATACACCTACTCAACACTTGCTAACCACTGTTTGAATAAATATGGGCTTACTAGAACCATTGTTCGTTTTGTAATCTGCGTACAAAAGCAGAATAAAGCGTGTGTATTGTATTTGCTAGAAGTACTTATCTGTCTAGCAGTTAAGGTAGGGTGTGGTCGAATCTCTATCTATTACAGTTAACCCCACGACCCGTAGTGGGTTGCCACTTTTGAATATTTTAAAATGTTAGTAAGCTGGGATAAAAACCTGGGGCTTACTTTGATAGCGAGACTCTGCACTACACAGCAAGTAGCAGCGTCCCGCTTGCACTGCCAAAAATGTCCTGCTTTATGAACTCATAGTCACAACACTGTTCACCTACATAAAGTGTTAACCCTATAATATCACCTTCCTAGCCTATTGCCCTCGCTTGAATCCGACCTGTCTTTGCTCACTCAATGGCACGCAATTCGTACCTGTAACTTGGGTTTTTTGTGGTTTTATATAAATTCTCTAATATTATTTAGAAAGCTCAAAAAAGGCTTCGAGATTAAATTTTAATTTCTGCTGTTACAGTTTTTGGATGTGTGTCCGGTTGATGTCAATAGGCTTGCCCCCTACAACATAACTGGCGAAATGTAGGTGCACAGAGATGCTTAAATAGTACACCTACATTTCGCTAGGTAGACAGAGGCGTAAAATCACGCCTGTATTGCCCGAAGGCGTAGGCGCTTTGGGCAATACAGGTGTGACGTTATATTGAAATAACCCAACGCTTTCATGACGACAAAACCAAATTTTCGAAATATTTTAAGGAGTTTAAACTTTAAGGTTATTGAACCTTACAGTAGTACAAACAACATATTTCTTCACATGTCATGGTACATACGACCCCTAGCTTTAACGGTATAATTTTTTTTTTTTTTTTTTTTTTTTTTTTTTTTTTTTTTTTTTTAAAAAAACGTCGCCCCACACTAGGAATTTCTCCTGTATCGTAGGTGCGTTTCACAAACATGAAATATTCACATACACAAACACCCAGACTCGGGACAAACATCTGTGGTTCGCACAAAGTTTTGCCCCGTGCGGGAATCGAACCCGCAACCCTTAGCGCAGCAGTCCAATCGCTTAGCCACTGCGCTAATCAGGTCGTCAATTAAAAAACAAACAAGGTAACCGAGCCCAACCAGGTCACAAAAACTCGTCTAATAAAATTCAGGTAATGAGTTATTGACATGGAAAGAAGAAGCAAATAGCTTTTTTTTTTTTAAATACTAAGTAACGAAAAGAAACGATTGTATATGTTTAATTGAAACTATATTTTACGGATTTTATCGCGGATTATATTTATTACCCGACGTTTTGAACCCTTTATAGAATTTATGAATATTACTTTCAAATTATAATTCCATTGCTTGACTCATTATTTGAACTACACCTAGTTGTAGGTATATCATATAGCTATGTAACATTTGGAAGGTAGGTACGCAAACTTCTTTCTACAATGAGTAGGAGTAGAGGTATATTAAAGAGAAGAGAAACTTGTGTGTGTGTGTACCTGCCTCCCAAGTTTTGACATAAACACACACACATAAAATCTCACTTTATGAATAATGCATAATTTATTAGACGAAGACCGTAGTTAATTGCACTTATTAATACAATTTTAAATTATTTATCGTTTATCTGAATCGAGAACAGCTTAATAATTCATGTTACTTGATTTCAATATTATTCACCCATTCAATGTTCACATAATAATATCAAAAGTCCAACGCGTTCATTCTATTTGCCATTCGCAATTTGTTTTATCACACTCGAGCGAATCAATGAAGGCAAATAAAGTGAAGCTGAAAATAACTCTACTTTTATCACTTCACATTTTGACGGGTGCCAAATTCTCAATGTATCAAGTATTATATTGAATATAACATAACATCACGCCTGTATTCCCCGAAGGGGTAGGCAGAGGTGAACATATACACCCACATTTCGCCAGTTATGTTTTTAGGTCCCAATGTAATAGGGGGCGAGCCTATTGCCATCAACCGGGCACAGATCCAGACTCCGTGCTGCTACTGAGAGTTATCCAATTAAAAAACCCAGTAACACTTTGTCCGACCCGGGATTCAAACCCAGGACCTCGTGCTCAGCAGTCGAATATTGTACCGTCATATAAAAAAGTATTTTATATTATATAGGTACTATGAAAATTCTAAGCGTGCTGGGTTTAAGCACCTAGTCAAGTTTAAAGACTTGCTGACTTCTACCCTTTAACTAGCTTACCCCCTCAGTGAATACCGGTGTAATGATATACAAGATAGAATATGCAAATTTGTACTCTACCCAAGCAATTAACCAGTTTAAACTAGCACTAACCGGGAGCAAACAGATTTTCAGGTTTTAGTTAAAGTGTGCACAGAATATTCAAAGAAAGAGGTTGGCTTAAAAAGCTACGGGCTCTCTGTGACCTACATAAATGTATTTTGTCACCTCACACGTTATTTTTAGTCCCTATCTCATCGTGAAATTGACTAGGCAACGTAGAAGTTAGTTACTTCGTTCTAAGCGAGTATTCGTAACGGTTTTCTGCGTATAGCTTTTTTCTTTGGAAGTTTATGTTTAAGCCGTGAATCAATGATAAATGGGTGTCTTGCTCGAAGAACTGGTACCTGTCCCTACTAAGTAATTTAATTCTACGAATCACTAAATAAGTATCATTCAGAAGTTCTATGTAAAATACATAGGTACTTAACAATAGATGAGCTCAATTTCTGTGGGCGAGGGAGTGTTTTTGACCGCCTTTACATATGGTTGAAATTGTTTGTCTACTAAAAGTAAAGTTAGTTTAGTGTTTCTAATAGCTTGCCCGCAGACATATTCTGACTAAGCAACTGCGCCTTTTAGTACAATATATTGTGATTGGATTTTCCCTCAAAGGTTGTTCGGAGCCAACTTTGGTGCATCAAATTATGGTTGATGAACAGCCTGGTGTCAAAGTTTAAACCGCCTGTAGGACACTAACATCGATTTACACACTGTTGAAAAATCTCTCATGTGCGTCGGTTTCCTCACGATGTTTTTCTTCACCGTTTTTAGCAACTGATAACTAATATTATAGTATGCACATGAATTCGAAAAGTCATTAGTGCGCGCCGGGGTTTGTATCTGCGACCTTTAACTTGGCAGTCCAAGAGTCATACAACTGGATATCACTGCATCAAGTTCAAATTCATGTTACCTATTGATTCATATTGACCAGCAGCAATTACCTACTTAAGTAGGTCTTATAAAAATTAAACTTTTGGGGTGCAAATAAAAATACTAAGGTGGAGAAATTAATGGATGTTGGATGTACTGAGATTGATCAACCCAAATCCTTTCTGATTGGTCAGTTTTGTAGTTCAACAATAATAATAACTCCACTGCAGGCCACAGGCCTCTTCTCGTATAGTCTTGTAGTTAGTCCATCCATATTATTCATGTTAAATGATTTTATTTTTGCAAATAGGTTTCAAAAAAACACTTTTACACGTAATTTTTTTAAAACTAGATGGCATCGGCGTTTCCTAACTGACTACCTCTGAGAAGAAATACCGAAACAAACTCAGGGGGGTCAAGGTCTTTTCGCACGTAGTTTAAATACACAATTTATTTGTACGGATTGGATACTAGGTGTCGTTATACAATGACCAGCAAATTTCCCTGTAAATTGAGTCCGAAAGGCTAACAGCAATTTTGTTTGCTCTTGTAACATTGTTGTTTTAGGTAGAACCTTGTAAAACCAAGTTTAACTAAGGGAAAGTATAATCTAACGGTAGGGAAATAATTCGTATAGTTTCCAAACCTGATTTAAAAAAAAATAATATGTCCGCCTGATATCCTGAATGATCCTACAAATAATACAGAGAAAAAATCTGTAAGATTAAGGACCATACAAGAATTCTATTTGACGTATTATATGTATACTCCATAAAGTCAAGTATGGTATAAATATTATAATAATATAATATCATCTTTAAATCCACAAGAATTATCCTATAGATACGACTTTTCTATATCGAGAGGTAGGTAAATATATATCTATATATTTACCTACCTCTCTGTATACATAACCACCGAACAATTTAGTAGGTATAGGTATATAACCAACGTCCGTATATGTATAGATGATGAGTACGTACAAACTACTCGTGAACATAGAGTATTATTCAAACACAGGGTAGATATAGATTATTATAGCTAAGGTAGATTCAATCGACATTAGTAATTATTTATTCAGCGAATCGATCCTGTTAAATTGTACGTACTTTGTTTTTTTTGGTGGCGCGGAGCGTAGGTGTTTGGTGGCCAGTTCAGAAACAGTTCGAACTGTTGGAAATAAACTTCGAGCGTATTGTATACCAAAGTCTAAGTAGTTTTAGGAGTATGTAGTTATTGGGTATTTTACTGAGGTATAATATTTTTAATCTTTGTTTAATGACAGTATGCTGTCGCTTACGATTTTACAACTTACATACTTTACATTTTTAGACTTATAGGGTTAGATAACACAACTCTAATAAAGATTGAACTTTGTATTTTTATATAAATATTTACAAAACAATTTAAATGGCAATGAGAAAAACCAAACACATCCGAAGAAATTGCATTAAATATATTAAATTTTTTCGGAGTTGGTCTTTTGTGAGGTCCCAGAACCTCCCTTGTTCGTGTAGATAGTGACCAATGCGGTAGTTTGAGTAAGCTAGAAATTCCACACTCCCCTTACCCCTCGCAGGGGCTGGATGCCTTTTGAAGGTTGCCCCCAAAAACAAAACGAAAATACATTTACTTTACTATAAAAACTTTCGTGGTTATTATCCATCTCATCTACTATATACACCGGTTGTACTCACGTCAATATTCGGGAATGCCCGACTAGTTTCAGAGTCCAACGGAGCCCTTATTCATGAGCAGGTGACGTGGTGGAGTCGCGAGCCGAACTGACTAGTCGGGCATTTCCGAACATCGACGTGAGCACAACCGGTATATACATATAGTAGATGACATAAAACACTCAAGAAAGTTAGACCAGTAAATTATCCATATTATTTACTACTAGCTTCCGCCCGCGACTCCGTCCGCGTGGATTTCGAATGTGTTATAGCCTTCCTCAATAAATGTATCTGACACTGAAATAATTTTTCAAATCGGACCAGTAGTTCCTGAGATTAGCGCGTTCAAGTAAACAAACAATCAAACTCTTCAGCTTTATAATATTATAGTATAGATATAGATGTAAAGGGCAATTTTGTTTTTAATTAAACACTTGTGATGAATAACGTATTTATTTGGATATGGATTTATATTCATGTTTATAAAAACACCTTTGCAAATAACGCATTATTTTTTATCAAATTTGGTTAGCATAAAAAAGGTTATAGTGAGCCAACCTTAAAATATAGACATATGCTGTCGCGGACTTTTTTTTAGAACTATTAAGGAAGAACAATTCTGTCGTACATGATTTTGGCGAATCTTAAACCGTTTACGCAGCGCACGCAGGGGAAGCTGTCGAATGGAAAAAAATCAACCCGATTTTGGAACATTCTTTATTGGTGCTCCGCTCTTATTGACCGTAGCGTAATGATATATAGCCTATAGCTTTCCTCGATAAACGGGCTATCTAACACCGAAAGAATTTTTCAAATCGGACCAGTAGTTCCTGAGATTAGCGCGTTCAAGTAAACAAACAAACAAACTCTTCAGCTTTATAATATTATATATAATATATAATATTATATAATATAATATATAAAATAAAATAAAATAAAAATATTTATAATATTATAAGTATAGAATAGTTAAAAAAACTCAATAACAGAGAATAAACTACCTACCGATAACAAATCTAAACTCAATAAATAAGTAAAATCCCTAAAAATTTATAAAATATCTATAATGAATAATCTTACCTAACAGTATTATAAAAATTAAATAACCTACAGTCACACATAAAATAACGTACACTATCAAATATACTACCTATAATAAGTACTATAAAATAGCGATCCAACATGACAGCCGCGCGCCACGCGTGTGCTGCGAACGGTGCAAGCAAAATTCAACCTTCAACTCCAAAAATTTTTTTAATCACCGTGTTGGGTTCAGTCTCGTTCTAGTAACACCCCCTGCCATTTATTTTTTTAATATTTTCAATGTACAGAATTTTCACTTCTACAGATTTATTATAAGTAATATAGATGTTACCTATGTTATACTCAAGTGAATATTCGGGAAGTACATTTACTGCCTACATAAAATTCCGCCTGACATCTTGTCATAACTGTGCGTACTTATCATGACATCTGCGCTCGACCAACGCGACGGCCGGGGTTGTGTTGGCTCTCCGGCCAATCGACAAAATTGCGTTACAGACATAAATTGCACCACTCAAGACTACTCGACCACATTTACATAAAGTACTACCAAATATTCCAATTTACTTATGACATGAAAGTGTACCTAATACCGTAGTTGATTGAATAAATAGCTGTTCTCTTTACCATTGATTAAGCTTAAAAGCTGGTTTTATTCGGGCATAATAATGCATGGAGCGAAATTATCTCGGCAAGTACAGGATACGGAGCGAAAGCGTGCAAATAATGACATTACTGAAGCCAGGGTTGTCAAGTAAGTCATTTAATGACAAATCTATTTAAGTATATAACAAGGTCGGGATCGATTTTGATTATCTATGATTTGTTGGATTCGTCGTAAAGTATCCAAAAATTCGCAGAAAAACGGCTGCCGCCTGCTAGTGTTTGTATAAAAGTCTCTTCGTGAGAGGTTCTAAGTGAAATTGATGATACTACTAAAGATTTATAGTATGTTTTTCTATCTGTCTAATTTTATCAACTGCGTTCTTGTAATGCATGAATAAATGTAGTCAAAACCTGTTGAAGAAGACGAATTTCCATTAGACGAATAGAATTTCTTTCTTAACATAACAAAATACACGAATAAACCCAAACAAAATCTGAACAAGCCGGGTAAATCCTCCTTATTCCTTCTGAACCGGATAAAGACAGGAAAATTAAAACAAATCTCGCTTTACCGGGGTACTGCCAACCCTAGTCGCAGCGCATGAATACTTACATATTGACAAATCAAACCGACATCCGCGCTACATGGAACATTTTATTTTACACACTGATAATGTTGTTTTATACAAGTAAATAGAGTGATTAATGAACTGATAAGTAAATAAGATACGTGTGGGACTATAGGTATCGTGTTTTTATTTACTTTTCTTTGCATGTATATAATATACACATTAAATGCTACTAATGAACTTACGGATTTGACTGGACCCCCACGACACAGGGAATCCTAGTGGCCAGAAATACATTGTCTTCTTTTAGTACCTAAGTATACTGATGTACTATTTATTGTGTATAATATACATATATTATACAAATATGTATATCAAAATTACATATGAAAAAAAGTTATTATTATTAGTAAGGCATCACATTTTTATGCCTTCGATAGTAAAAAGGTGTGTCTAACGAAACTTATAAAGCGGGTAGGTACCTACGAGTATTTATGCTTTTGAGTAGTGTTTCGAGAAATTAGAATACATAAGTTACCTACATTAGGTAATGGGTGACCACTGACATAGTAAATAAATAGGTTGATAAAATGCATTAATTTCTATCAGTTTATTGACATAAAATAAAATTTTATGTATGTAATAGGTAGGTACCTACCTGTATATACAACCAAAACATATATTTACACATATAACTAAAGAAAGCAGGCGAGATAAGTTAATATTAAAAAAATATTTTTAACACAAGCTTTTAAATCAAAAGTACCATAATATTGTATTGTCAACAAACCTATTTAAGTATGCAAAATTTCATTTCAATCGGATGTCAAAAAATGGTTCAAATTTAGTTAGCAAGATTTGATCTAAACAAACTTACATATAATAATATACATACATACAAACATTGCAAGTTAAATAAAAGTTGTAAAAAAGGGCACAAATATTCAGCACCCGATAACAATTTGTAAGGCTTAGAAAACACGTGGATAGAATTTCTATTTCAATATCACGCAAAATATAAAAAGGTTTCCAAGTCCATACAGAAATAAAATCCCATGGGTGTAACGGTAAATAGCAATGATCCAAGATAACACCCCGGGGCCGGATACGGGCAGACTTAAGTGAATGGACATTAGACTTATTCGTGTCATATAAAATGCAATGGGAGTGGGTCACACGACCTTTTACGATAGTAGAATAGGTTTCCAATGTGATGCGTAGGGAAAAACCGGAGACAGTTCTAGTTGTACGTGCGAAACGACGGTTTTTCGCAACCCTTTCTATATAGCTGCAACACTTATACAGATAAATGTGGTCTGGCTGGAGGCTCATGCAGTCTCGCCTTTGTTCGGTTACGCCCAATAAGACCCCCTTCGGGATCGTCGGCATAATCTTATTTCGAAGAAAAATAAAACATTTAAATGTAGTTGGTATTTCCTTTTGGTGTTATCACAAACTACACAACTAATCTATGCGGTTAAAATCATTCCCTTTTTTCATTTGTCGTCAGGGGAGTTGAGGGGATTAAATGCAAAAGATATTTGTAAAGGGGGTCCAATTTGTAAAGTTTTGTAAAGTGAGATTTGTAAAGAGTTTACAAGTTATTTGGCTAAAAATACCTTTAGAAAGTGTTGTACTAATAGGTTCTTTAGTAAATATATAAGGCCAATAAAAATATAATATCGTATTTGCTATTTCTATACCACAAAAGCCTTTTAGGTCACCCTTAACGACCACCTAACAACGGCTAATAGTATTCGGGCTCGAGATGTCAGTATTTTTAGTTTGGACGAGAAACGAGTTATAATCGGCTATTCATCCGACAAATCGATATTTAAGTGGGATTTTAGATCGGATTGCGGTCGCAGTTGTTGGTTATAAAGTTATCCCATAACGAAGTCGATAAAGGAATCAAGTAAGAGAACGATTTTATCAAGACAATAAGAACGATTATATCAAGACCATGGGCGCCGGCAGGGAGGTGCAAGGGGGTGCACTTGCACCCCCCTGGTATGCAGGAAAATACATAGATTTTTCTTTGTTTATTATGTTTGAAACGCACCTTTAGTCCCCTTCTATCCATATGTTTATATCTTTTCAAACGTCTTTGACGAAGCCAATGTCTCTAGGCAAATTATTCTACATTTTGTATTAGTTGTGTAGCAGTGTGTATGTAGTTACTAATACGAATGCACCCCCTTGAAAGAAATCCTGGCGGAGCCCATGATTAAGACCATTATTACAATGTGTTACAAACGATTTTATTCACACACAGCAGATAAATCGTCATTGGATATGGACAACTATAATAGTACGCTTTTTGCGATCTATATTTTTTATTCACATTATAAAGCGGTATCTTAAGGTAAGTAAAATTTAATAATATACAGTCTTGAAATAGAAATAAAAATGCCCAAAATAAACGAGCCAAAGGCACCGTCAGCGATATAACTTAATTAACTCTACGCAACTCCGGACGTAGGAATTGGTGTTCCTTAGAAACAAAACTCAAAATGAATTCTTCCTTCATTTCAAATATTATATTTTCTAAACCGAAACAGAATCACTGCAAAACATTCAACTGGCTAATACTACGCTTAGAATTCATCAAATATTTGAAAAGCATTCTTCATATTTTCTTTAAAATGCTTGAGAGCTAGATAATTACAATTTTCTTTGTCCGCGAGTAAGTCTACGTCAAAACCATAGCATGAACTTTCATTCACTAAACATGAGTCTCCTGAGACATAGCTTCAATTAACAGTTGGTAGTAATATTCCCGTCATTAT
This sequence comes from Abrostola triplasia, assembly GCA_946251915.1. Lineage (NCBI taxonomy): Eukaryota > Metazoa > Arthropoda > Insecta > Lepidoptera > Noctuidae > Abrostola > Abrostola triplasia. Next base: position 8,127,546 of record OX276432.1, on the reverse strand, counting down.
CTATAGCTTGGCGAAATTGATCGCATTATTAATGTGAAAAAAAGGTTGTTATTTGCTTGACCTAATCTCGAACTGCCATAAAAGTATTCGTACATTAATTGTTTATATTACATTAAATTATAGAAGCTATGTCAACTGCTTTGAATTTCTGACATCCTAGTCAAACGGTTTGCCAATCAGGTTACATGGTTTCGGTTCAGAGCATGGCATACTTTTTAGCACATGTTGGTTGGTTGGTATCTACAGATTACAAAAGTAAACAAGAAGCGTGGAGTCAAGTAAGTTTATCTGTAACGGACAAATTTCATCAGGGAAACTGTACATAGCCCCTTTGGGAAGGCTCTGTATGGACATGGTTTCTTCTAGATAAGGTTGTGATACACATGCATGAGGCAATGTTCTCTGAAAGGCCTATTGGCTAAGCTGCCAGCAAGGGAGTTGTAGAAACAATTGTATTTCGCATTTTTTTCTTTATTCTTTGCGTGTATTTCCAACTGTTTGGTCATGTTAACAAAATTCTATTTGCTATTCGGTTAGCGAGTGCAGACAAAGGTATTGCTAAAAAAAATACATGCGAAAAAAAAACTGTGAAAGTTCATTCAATTTATAACACAATGTTTATATTCGTAAATGTTATTTGTTCGATTTTTACAGCATGGATCTCTGACGACATTAATAAGATAAATTTAAGCTTTACCCTTCGTTAAATCACGCTTTTAGTTTAGTGACACGCCAAGTAATTATACTATAAAGCGTAGTTCGTCACGGATTTGTACCTGAAACAGACGAAATTCATTCTTAATGTTTATCAATTACAATACACACTTCTACTTAATTCTTCAGGGTACACAGATAAGATTACAGACAGAACACGTTACCAGATTTTGTGATAAGACGTTTTGAGAGAATAAAAATTATAACGTAGATGCTGCCAGTCTTTTGGGCACCTTACCGATTGACATCGATGGGGATGAATTCTTTGATGCTTTTTAACTTTTTGTTTTTGTATATATTGTTTTTATTTTGTATTAGAATTAAGTTGTATATATTTGTAAAATAGTATGTTTTATGAAACCAATAAAGAAATTATATGTAATAACGTAGATACATATGTAGGTAAGCCATTTTGTCTTGTTAAGACAATAAACCAACGCTGAAAAGAAAATATTCAGAATTTCTGAAACTACCGCTTTAAAATAACTTCGTTCGCCGCTTTGCGAATACAAATTGAATTATTTGGGTACTCCCTATGGCTAGGTGTACGTATAAAATTGGAAACACTTTTATGCAGAACAGATTTTAAAAGAGCTTTTAAAATCCGCACTTTGTCTATATATCTTCTTTTATTTTCTATCGATATTGGTTTTTCCGCTACTGTCGCGTAATATCATAAACATAACATCACGCCTGTATTCCCCGAAGGGGTAGGCAGAGGTATACATAATATAGTACACCCGCATTTCGCCAGTTTTGTTTTAAGGTCCCAATGCCGGGGGCGAGCATATTGCCATCAACCGGGCACAAATCCAGACTCCGCGCTGCTACTGAGAATTACCTAATAGAAAAAACCCAATAACACTTTGCCCGACCCGGGATTCGAACCCAGGACCTCATGCACAGCAGTCGCGCTTAGCAACCACTAGACCAACGAGGCAGTCGCGTCATATCTACATTGATTTATTACTAGTTTCTATATTTATAAATTCTCTGACGTTATTCAAAGCTATGAAATAATCTGATTAAGAAGTTGAACGTAGGCAGTCGTTAGCTGCTTCTTATATTACTCACAGCATCGCATTTACATTGAAGACATCTTTCTTAAACTAAATTAGGTTTTTAATCAAAGGTTTTCGTCTGAAAAGTTCTTACGGTTTTATTTCACTTTCTAGAATTAATTATACAGTCATAAATTGAAGTTTCTTTTTAACAAGGTTGTCATTATTTTGACTTCTACTTTAAACTAGGTCTTGCTAAACAAAACTAAATGAAAGGAAAAACGACATAGGTACAATGTTCTTAACCAAAGGCTCGTGTATATTAGTGTTCTAAACGTAACATGAAACGCGTGATGAAATATATCAGCCATTAATACAGGTATTATGTAAAAATGAAAATGTTTTACACTCCGGTGGCTCACGCGGCTGCCGACACGCGAGTATGCGACTGTACTCACTAAACAACCGACTTATACGCTTCTTAGTATAAACAGGAGTAAGTACAATTACAGAGAAATGTTTGTTGTCTCAATTTTAGCAAATCGATATCTCACATGCTGATTAGAAGGTTTGCAGCCTTTGTATAGACGAACAACGTAGATGGACACTTTAGTTTAAGGACTGATTCTCTAGAGATATAATGCCACGAGATTATGTTTTTATCGATAAATTCATGTAAAACTTAATATGACAGGGAAATGAAAATAATTTTGAATAAAGAGTCAACTGAATATCGCTTACACTAAAAATAACTGTAGTTTTACTCCACTATAGTAAGATATTATTATAAGTTTCACTCAACGAACTCCAAGGTATATCGTGTGCGATGTAGGACATAATCGCAATCTCAATCTCGCCGGGATTTCCCAAGAGTACGAAGATATGCGGTCATGAGCGAAAAAATAAGCACTTTGCCTTAAATTTAATGTTGTATCGTCGGAACTTCAAAGGGCTTCGTGAATGCAGCTAGACTGAAATTATATTCTAGTTTACGATCGTCGTCTAGCTTTTATGGCAGCGTCAAAGAATATAACTACAGATGGTACAGACGAATGATATATATTTTATTGTTTAACTTCTTTGTTGAATCAAATAAGAACACAATAATAATGACAGCCTGTAACTGTCCTACTGCAGGACAAAGGTCTCGTATAGAGAAGGATTGAGCATTGATCACCATGCTAGCTCACTGCGGGTTGGCAAAAACACAATAGGTACCTACAATTAATCAAAGCATTGCACGATATAACTTTACTTATATTGCAGATGGATGTTTTAAAATATAAAAATTGTTGTCGATTTAAAATTTTCCTACTTAAACAAGAAACTATCTTCCTCTAACTGAATTTTTAGCTCCAAGTTTGGGTTGCTAGTAGTCAGTAGAGAGCCTGCCTGACCTTTGGCACTTATACACTGTATGGCCAGAGTTTCCTTGAAAAAAAGCTCCGATACGATCTTGTTGACTGGCTGAACTCTACATAGAAATACATTTCAGTTCTGAAACATCCGCACAAACCTGACAAAATGGCAAGCTATAAATGATACAAGTTTTCGGTGATTTACAAACCGGCCATATCGGTGACGTCACTGATTTATGTAGCTTTCAGACGTCGTAGATATAGATAGATAATCCAAATATACTAGTATTATTAGTATTAAATGATATTTGTGCGTACGGGTCATTAGAAATAATTATACTAATACAATTATTGCCGTTGAAATCAGTTTAGTTTGTAAGTTATTTTTAATAAGTGACAAGTAAAAATTATGTTAGTCACGCGACTATTATCACGCAAGTATATTATATTAGGTAATTTCTAAGGTTTTAATGCATATCTTAACGCTTGTATCTCCCGAAAGAGTTGGTGTGGTTATCCATTTTTTGTGTATTTCTGCTTACAAAAATAAAAACTCTTAGATTAACCAGGAATTTATTAATGCCATTGTATTACTCAAATTGATACTTGCCTAAGTATACTAGCCATGATTACCACTAAATACGTTCATTAGTAAGTATAAATATTATTGTACATATAAATGATAATATGCGTTCTAAGGGGCCTTTGTTTAACAGAGGACGTCTTCCAGATGATGATAATAAAAGATATACGTATTATAGGTACCTACTATGATGACGGGTAGAACTTCCATCTAACGGAAATAACTGTGCGCGAAGCCAAAGTTTTCCAGGCAGCTCCGTTACGCTCTACAAATGATGCTGATTGGCTGGATCTGCTAAATGACAGCGATGACAGCGGTACTGTCAGATTGAGAGAGGGCAGAGGGCTTACTATAATTTGCCTTATAATAAAACCTTTGCATAGATAAAAGTAAGAAGGTAGCAGATGTAAAACTTTTATTATTTTACACCGGTCTCTATTACAGATACGGAATTGTATCATTAATATAGACCAAAGTACCTACAATAATAAAAAATATAAAATTCACAATTTTTATGAATAACTACTTTATTCTCTGAAAAATAATAATATTGTTGTCAGTAGGCATTGTAATAGTTTGATAACCTCTAGAAATCCTACAAACGCAACAAAACGCTGGTTTCGTTTTCTGGACTCATATATCTGTGTCAAAAACCGAAGCACATTTCACTAACCTATAAACTCTCCTTTACAATGAATCAAGCATTGACACATTCACTAGCAAAACCTCCGCAAAATAGCCAGCCTCAACCCTAAGCTGTACTCATTTTTATTAATTCTACGACCATTTCAAAACAATGGGAATCATCAAGGAAATGGAGCAAAATACACCCAAATGAAAACATACGTAGCTTAAAGGATCTGGTAAAATATGAACGATACAATTTCAACAGTTGATCGCCATTTGTTTTTGTAATTCCACTTTTTTTTCTGTAATTGGACGCTTAACAAATTGCCCTCTAAATAACGAATGGAATAGCCAAATACGTAAAGGTACGCACTAACTGCGGGGGATGGCGAACATTTACTCGATACACATGAGCTGCTCGCGATCAAGTTTACGTGCTTTGAAAGATTTAAGAGTGAAAAAAAACATCCCTACTAATATTATAAACGCGAAAATTTGTAAGTATGGATGGATGTTTGTTACTCTCACGCTCTAACGGCTAGACCGATTTTGATGAAATTTCATATAGAGGTAGCTGACACCCTGAATTAACACATAGGCTTTTTATCCCGACAAAATGTAGCGGGTAACACCGCGGGGCGCAACTAGTACCTACTGAAATATTTTTGAAATGATGATACTTCATTCACTTTATTTATTTTGTAGACAAATCTGTTTTTTACTAACATCAAAAGAATCTTGATATTTTTATTTTGATTTTAGAGTTCCTTCAATATTCTGAAGTCTAATAAAAGCATACATACCAAATATTGTATTTAGCTATCAGACGTCAATTATTTTCCCTAAACATGAAAACTATCTAGGTATATTCCTACTGCCGTTTTGCACGTTCGTCAAAACCACTTATGTATGCGAACATGCTAGCTAAAACAACAAATGTGTGCAAACCCTTACATCTATCATTGGAATTAAAACCCACATGCAAAATATGTTGTTGACGGAAATTATTATGTTTCGTTTGTCGCCAGTTACGAGTCAATTTAAAAAGTTGGCGTTATGGTTAGAGTGCTTTGTAATTCAAATGAGGTTTACATTGTTTTTGTTTGTATAACGACGTAGACACTTGCAAATGAATTTGTTTTAGACGTTTTGGGATCATGATATTAAAAACGCGAAACCAACTTTATTTGTTTAGTAAGTATTTCCTTTGCATTTTGTGAGGGGAGATTATGGTGTGGGATACAGCAGGCATAGGTTAGGTTTGAAGCCAAAGAAATACACTATGGACATTCAGAGTTAAATCATATTATCGTCATTATTATTTCAGCCGTGATTGTCCCACTGCAGGGCAAAGGCCTCCCTTTCCTTCCTCCATTCCTCTCGGCTGTGAGCTGCAATAGACCAATTTTCTTTAAAGGAGTCCAGCTCGTCCCACCATCTCCTTCTGGGCTTACCGCGACGCCTTTTGATGTTGTGTGGCATCCACTCCGTAATGGTTTATGCCCACTTTTTTATTTCACTATACTTCACCGTCACTGTCACCGTCTACTACAATTACAGCGCATGTATTTCTCTTATATTCTGAGTGCATTTCACAAGCTTGTCATATGCACAAACTCTCTTTACTGTGACTATTTTGTTTGAAGTCTTTAGTGCTTGGATATATCTTCTGTAATAATATTACAGTAGAGTACTGTGTCTGTGGCATGTGTGGTAACATCTACAAAGACTCCATTACTTCTAGTGAGTAACGTATGAAGGATTATAATCAAGAGAGCGAGCACCTCAATCTGCATACAGAGAGTAGGTACATACATGTAGTACATACATACTAATATTATAAATGTAAAAGTAATTCTGTGTCTGTCTGTTACGCCTTCACGCCTAAACCGCTGGACGAATTTGAATGAAATTTGGCATGTAGAAAGTTTAGAACCCGGGAGGGAGGAATCTGAAAAAAACATAGCCTAGGTACGGATATAAGGGGTTAAAATAGGGGTGGAAAGTTTGTATCAGTCTAACTAAAAGCGGGCGAAGCCGAAGCGAGACGAAAGCGCGAGCGAAAAAAAAGCGTGGGGATTATGGCAACCCCCCCCCCCCCCCTTAAGGGGGAGGCCTTTGTTCAGCAGTGGATATCTTCTGGCTGATGATGATGATGATGATGTACGCGTTTACCGTACACCTGTCTCTATCACGCAGAATAACAATGTGAGTGATTTGTGAGGCTTTATTTTTGATTGTCAGTCTTTTAGCAAACACAACTCCATACACACAGATATCATTGTTCCAGATACACAAATATTTATTAGATTAGATAGAAGATTAAGTTATTTATAAGGTCATAAGATAAGGTCTATATTTGTATGCATGATAAATTTACTTCAGCCAACAGATTTAGCAATGCCATTCAACGTGGCCATGCCGCCAGCCTTTTGGACACCCCACCACTTTCCAGTCCACAGCGATGAGGAGGAAAATTTGTATACGCATAAATACATAACAATTATTAGTTGTAATGTATATAGTATAGGTATATCTTAACACAAATATAAAAAAAATGCAATACGTAATAACAAGTTAAACAAAAACAGCCTTTAATAAAACTAAAACTTTAAGTCCTTTAGTTGGTAAAACTAGTTTTTAGTTATTAATTCAGATTTTCAACTTAAGATTATTTAAATCCTTTATAAGAGGTAATAGAAGGCCGAGTAACCTTGTTCGGGTGATATAACAAAGAATAAAGACACTGTAATTATACTCCCAGAAAGTTGCTTCAACTCGATGTTAGTTTTGTAGAAAATTCTGAACCAGCTTTCAGAACTTCTAATTTTAACAGCTGCGATAGTTGGATAGTCTTGTCAATTTAGCTTTAGGTAAACAATTTCTCTTTTTATCATAGAACAATTTAAAACTTCAATTATCAGCTGCCATTTGTGCTTTTTGTTTATATCACGTAAATGACAAAAATAGACGTTAATATCAAGCCTATTGGCTATCCATTGTCTGGCAAAAAAGTAAAATAAATTAACGTGTCTGTTTCCGTTAATACTTAATCATATTTATTTTTATCTTACATAAATAATATAATAATGTTCTCTTGATCGAATTTCGGTCACGGCGCGGCGGCCCATCCCACCTGAGACTAGCCAACTACGCAAAAGATACTAGCGATCAAAAGTTTGCGAGTAAACATAGGTACACAGTGTGCACCCTCTATTCCCTAACTCGCATAGTCCGATGGGAGGGTAGACCTACACGACTGGACAGAGATTTGCCGCAGGACCAACGGCTTAACATGCCTTTCGAAACACGGATGGGATGGGATAGTGAAAACAGTCACCCATCATAAGACTGACCGCAGTGAGAAGGGCTTTACTTCGCCGATCGATTGATCACCCACGCCAGCCAGGTACCGCGTTGACGCGCAACGTAATGTATCTTAAATTGAACATTGGATATCATAAAATATATTAAAATCTTATACTAGATTAATTAGGTACGCTATTCTGGTACGTCACTGAACTATACCAAATGAAATAAGTCTTATAGTCTACAGTAACATACGCTACGGAAAGTGGTACGTTCAATATTCAATTACCCGGGAACAACTCGGTGAAACCTCATTTCCAGTTCAATCCAACAATATGCAGGTTTTTAAACAAGTCAAACGTCAACCAATGCCATCGAACAATCAAACTTGGCCAATATGTTCCGAATAACAACGGTTTTAGTTACCGCCTCCCAATACAAGCTACTAGAACGTTCCCGAAACTTCCAGAACATTGTGGATGTTTCATTACTTAGCAGCTCTGTTCGTTAGCACTAGACTGAGCCCGAACTAGGGACTCGTTGACTTTTTAACGTAGTGCTTCCTTAGGGATCTGAAGTGTTAGAAGTTTCGAACGAAGGTAGAATAATAAGAAGTTCTGTTGAAGGTAAATACTGGGAGTATCGAAACTATAGGAGTAACCTTATGAAGTGATAGCTAGTTTGTTGCAACAACTGTGGTTATTACTGTTCTAGCCCACTGTAGTTATGTTTACCATACAGGAAATCATGCAAGTTTCAGCTTTAGCATTTCTAGGAATCCAAATGATTACTATTATTTGATATTCAATAGAACATTTATATATTTCTTCAATTTTTCAGGAAATAAAGTGTTACTGGGTTTTTCCATTAGGTAATTCTCAGTGGCAGCACGGAGTCTGGATTTGTGCCCGGTTGATGGCAATAGGCTCGTCCCCTATTACATTGGGACCTATAAACATAACTGGCGAAATATGGGTGTACTATAAGTGCATCTCTGCCCTCACCTTCAAGGAATACAAGGGTGGTGTTATGTTTTTTAGGGAAATATCTTGATAGGTACGAACGGAGGAACGAACCTCTCAACTCTTACCAAGCTTCTAAGAGTTAGGTACTTGCGTGAAGTAAAGATCCTCTATATGCATAAAATAAAAAAACTAAGATTTTTAGGGTTCCATACCCAAATGGTAAAACGGGACCCTATTACTAAGACTCCGCTGTTCGTCCCTCCGTCTGTCACCAGGCTACAGCCTTTCATGAACCAAGATAGTTAGACTTTTAAAATTTCACTGATGATGTATTTCTGTTGCCGCTATAACAGCAAATACTAGAAAACAGAATAAAATAAATATTTGAAGGGGCTCCCATACAACAAACGTAATTTTTTGCAGTATTATAGATATAAATTAACGGTACGGAACCCTTCGTGCACGAGTCCGACTCGCACTTGGCCGGTTTTTTGCTTTATCGCTATCAGGGCACAGCTTGTTATAAAACCGTTTTCCGTCAAAGAAAATCTGGACAGTTTAAGTGCTCTCACTATAAAGATTAATGCTTTTCCAAACTTTCTTCCTAAATAAAATACAAAGGCAAGTATTTATTGAACTTAGTTTTTATATTTACTACTAAATAGTTCAAGTTTATTGTTAGCAATCTTTCATTGGGTCATGTTTGATTGTGATACTCTAAACTCTATTTTTTTATGAATAGGTACCTAAATAAACAAAAGTCACCAATGCCAATTATAAAAAAAAGGTTCATCAAAAACACTTTTATAATGCAATTATATTATGCTTTTTAACTGTTTTTTTCTTGTATATATTGTTTTTTATCTATGTTAGAATTAAGTTGTAAGTAGTTCTTAGCAATTGGCAAGCGGTCGTTCACTGTGGCGTTCTAAGGGGGAGGCCCTTAGAACGCCACAGTGAACAACCTTTGTTCAAACGTGGACCTGTTCCGGCTGATGATGATGATTATTAATTATTGGAAAGTAAATAAAAGTTGGCTTTTACAATTTTTTTTTTTTTTTTTTATAAATGCAAAAAAATAGTTCTTTTAGGTCAACAGAATTCGGTTCGTGCTAATTGTAGCTTCCATTAAAGATAATAAAATTGTTCATTGCGCTAACGACTTCCTACTGCTATTAGGAGTTAATATTTTCAAATGAAGAACTTTTGAATTGACCAATAAATCAAGAGAACACTTGAGCAGTCATTAACCGCCATCCGATTCCATCGCCTCTGACGTAGGCATCGTCTAAGTACATTAGGGACCACAAAGTCCGGTCACGTTCGAACGGAAATTGCCTGATTTTATCTGCAAAAAGTACCATAGTGCAATGATATCGGTCGTAGAGATCTAGTGCCATCGATAGGACGAGGCCAGATGAGTTGTTAAGGGCTCAACATTGTAATATCATATCATCGACTGTTTGTAGTATAGACAATAGTGTTCTTTATTTTAAGGGTCTTGGAATATAAAAAAGAGACATTAACCTAATTTTAGTACGATTTGTAAGGTGCCAGCTACCTATACAACTGACCTTAAGGTGTAATAGATTCTTTCATATAAGTTTGTATGCCTAGAATTGTTTGCAGCTCGGAGTTCAGAATTGTGTTAAGTTTGGTCCCTGTTAAGATGTTAGATGCTGTTGGTCCAAGACAATTTTGTCCTGTTTGATTTTTTTTTTTAACTTCACCCCCCACTAGGAATTACTCCTGTATCGTGGGTGCGTTTCATAAACATGAAATATTATAAACACAAACACCCAGATTTGGGAGAAACATTGTGGTTCGCACAAAGTTTTGCCCCGTGCGGGAATCGAAACCGCAACCCTTAGCGCAGCAGTCCAATTGCTTAGCCACTGCGCTAATCAGGTCGTCAAAAAAATTAACCTGAAAGTAAAATAATAACATTAAATATTGTACCATTATAAGTGCACTGATATTTTGATTGTACTATCGACATCTATAAAAAATATTCGCAGACGATAAAGCCATAATGTCACCCTAAAATATTTAAATCCAATCAAAACAACCTCGTAAGTTAATTCTTATAAAACATGAATTTATAATAACGCCAAAACATCTCGGGGAATACAGATCCGGGATTAAACATCACGAAGCAGAATTAATTATTCGTGAGCATACTGTAAGCTAATTACGAAGTACTAGTAAACAACCACGGTGCCTACACGTATAGATGGCGCAATAATCAATGTATTACTACAAGGAGAGAGAATTTTAATTTAAACATATTGAGTGCAAGGAAGTTTGAAATATAGAATATTATTTAAAATAGAGAAGTGCTCTTTTAATATAGTCGCGAGAAAATTTTTGGTTAAGTATAAGGACCTTCGGACGTCTTTCGACCGAGTTACACCAGCCGTGGTCAGTCAGCTTGTGACCACTGCCGGTGTAACTCGGTCGAAACGTCAAGCCAAAAATAATAAAGTTGTATTCGCGTTAATACCCGTGTTGTTATTCTCTATTGTAATTATGCAACGCGATGTTTTTAAAACTTCGGACGTCTCTCCAGACTAGACCCTCTACACAGCTTAAGCTTCACTTAATATTTTTTGACATGGCTTTACACACCATTAAATAATCTCTCAGATGTGCTAGTTTCCTCATGGTGTTTTTCTTCACCGTTTTTAACTGATAACTAATTTATAATACGCACATAAATTTGAAAAGTCATTGGTGCGTGTCGGGGTTTGAAATTGCAACAGTCTTACCACGAAAAGTGAAATAGTCACGTATTTCCTAGTTAGAACAGAGCAGAGAAAATTAGAGGAATCTTCGTCACTTACTCATCAAATGTCAATCAAGGACTCCAAAGCAATTACAACAAAAGCTGCGTTGCGACAACAGTATGACGTCACAGTAGTACCGCAACGTTCTAAATGTATTGTATCGCGTCACATCAGATTAATACACGACGCGTATTCCGTAGCACTGGCAGCGGTTGGTACGGAAGGCTTACGCATTGTGCTGACGTCGCAGCTGCGACAGCGCAGCGCTGTCGACAGAATCCTGCTCCCCTAGACAAGTGCAAAATGCTTGATACATAGAAATCGAATAGAATGATAAATGTATAGGGATGATGTTTCGAATATGCTATCGCCGGCCGCCGACGACCAGGCCGACCGAGAAGGTGATGGCGAGATAATTTGGACATCTTTGCGGGAAAGACGTGGCCTGAAATGGCATTGAACCGGATTTTGTGGATGAATAATGGGGAGGCCTTTGCCCAGCAGTCGGACACCGAACAGGCTATATAAAAAAATGCTATCGATGACATATCGATTTCCATTCGTCAATCGTTTTCCAGTTGACTAGAGGGGCTGGCAGAATTATTTGTGTACTAGTGACTCTAGTAGGTACTACATACTAGGTACTACATATGGTATTACTTAGTGTATTAGTAAAAACAAAAATACTTTAATATTACAAACTGTCCAAAAAAGTATTCCTTCATGCCGAAATACCCTACGGTTACTCTGGTAATGCCATAAAGTTTCAAGTTAAAATACTTTTCAAGTAATAAAATATTTAATAGCACTCATTCATCAATGGTTACTTGTGGGTCATTCTGTGTGCGTTTATTTTGTATCGATAATATTTTTTCATAATTCCTCTTTGTTGAATACAAATACACTATTATATTATTATGGTTTAATATAATAATATATACCTTAACGTATTTATATTCTCAACTAATAAAGCTGCATCGTGAGTGAACGCTCGGAACTCAATAAAGCACTCCGTTCTAACGAAAGCTGTTTAGTGCGAGATCCGCTGAAGCGTATAGCACGCTCGAATAGTTTTGATCATACTATATTAATAAAGTGCAGTGTCGTTGCCGGCTCAATATTCTATACCCTGTCATATTACAACGCGAGTAGCTTCCAGAATTTTCTAATAAACTTAAGCAATTATGTAACTATTTCGTAATGTTGTTAAGTGAAAGTTATTTAGTTTAATTTTGTTAATCTTCGTTTATATAATGTGAGTTGGGGTCAATGTACTGCAGAGTATAATAATGATAAAATATAAATTATTATTAATCATACCAACTTATGCAATATATTTTTCTCGATAAAAGAGTATTTAATTTCGGGGCTCGGTGGTAAACACAAACCTTCTCAACATTAATTACAAAACATATTTCCTTTTCGGTGACTGGCTCCGATGAGAATGAGGTCTTCAGTCGTAAGCTTTAAGCTTAACGGAGATACTATTGAAAAATGTGAAGGAATAGTCAACGTGCTTTTTGACAAAGGAACTGTCTTTAGAATTTTATTCCACATTTTCTAGCAAACGCAATACGTCTTTTTCTAACAATAAAAGTAAGAAAGATGTATAAAATATGAAAAAGAAATCGTTGATTAGGTCTGGTATACGTTGACGACTTTCAATTGAGCTGTCGTCGCACATGCATTAGTAATGCATGATAAAACGCTACCAAATCGAATCTATCCTTATCTATTAATATAAATGTTGTCTTGTTGTGTGTATAGTTTCGTGAGTTCTTCACAGCCAAGTGATGGCTAAGGTTAATGGTTAATTCTAAGGGAAGTCTTTTTTCAACAGTGGATGTCCTTCGGCTGATGATGATGAAGTGGTAGCTTCTGTGGCCAAAAATAAATGTAATATAAAGCTTATAAAAATATTTAGCATTTGTACGTTGTAGGTAAATAACTTTTAGAAAAAAAAGCCCCGAACGGGTGAGAATTAAAAATAAAGATAAATTCGATCCAAAGCAACAATATAAAGGATAGGTTTCGCCCCAAATTTCCTGTTGGCTCTGACCCTCGTGACCTGTCAGATGTCAGAAATATTTACACGGTTTAACGCTTACTTCATATTTATATCGACTATATAAAAGAAAACACCAGTTATTTGTCTGTTTGCTATTGCGCAATCACGAATGAGAAAATGTTATTTCTATCTCTGCAAATCTATCTATTTTAATGGTGTGAATGTTTATACCTACATACTTCTTGTTATATGAACTTATATATGTATAAATAGCAGATACAGAGACCTTCTTGTTCATAAACTAGGAACCTGTATGAACTTTAACCCATCTTAAATCTATTGATATCTCTATTCTCTGAAATGTAAATGACAGTGACAGGTATAATTTTATCAATGATTAAATTATTTAATTTTTATGACAAATCGGGTTAGGCAATAGATCAGAGTAGCGTAGCGAAGTGTAGAGTTGCGTAGCGCAGCGTAGAGAAGCGTAGCGCAGCGTAGAAAAGCGTAGCACAGCGCAGAGAAGCGTAACGTAGAGATACGAATCGTAGCAGTTATGAAGTGTGCTTAGCAAAAGTCAAGAACAACAGTAATGTTTCTTTTCTTTGCTATTTCAAGGTCTTTTCAACTTTTATCTATGATGCATTTCACTATCTATATTTTTAATTGAAAACTGCAATACGAGTGGAAAAAACGACAATACCTACCCATTAAGAAAGAAATAACGTAACCACCATCCATTAAATTCGGTACTACCTAGCAACGCGTATATAATCATCACTACTAGATACGTGCCTAAATTCTTAAAGAAACGACAGCAATATTAACATACTTTGTCGTAGAACAATTTAACTACAAAAATACTGCGACGTAAAAAATTCAATCAATCGAGTTCAACCTCGAGCCTATTATTTTCTTCAAATTATAAGGTAGGACTAAAGTCCAATTTCCTAATATATTGTTCCTTATATCGATAAACATCATCAACTGAGCTGTAGAAGGAACTCTTTGTTCAAAGCAACACGAACGATCAATCATATGCCGTGTTTGTGATTCCATACTCGCTGGTAAATATTTGCTTCCCGTCCGAACACCTTAATATGCTTATATTAGTAGCTGGAAACCGGATCATATTCATTGCATATTTTGCCATATATTGGGCATTCGCATAATGTATTTTGTATAGATTTCATGGAGCATTCTAAATTCTTAGGTAATAAAAGAGTAATTAGATAAGCTTTATTGAACACTGTAATCTTTGGTTTTCTACACTAAAGAAGTAGTATTACAAGGATATCTGTTTTAGTTAGCTTTTTTTTTTGGGAAAAGCCTATCACTCATGCCCATCATTGCGACTCCTGTAAGTCAGGATCTACAATGATAACCATTGAGAACCATCGAGGCAATGAAGCTCGAAGCGTCCCACAGAAATGACTCGACTGTCTTAAAACCCGCAACGAAATTAATCATAAAGAATATAATTATAGGAGAAGTAGGTATATAAATTTAGTTCCCACTTCTCTCCATAGACACAAAGATTAATATGCCAAACGCATAGTATAGATGGGATCCACAACTGAGATAAGCCCAGTCGCCAAGCACCACGGGTATAAAACTTATAAACTAATTTACTTAGCTTGGATTGCAGCACGTTTTTCGTTGTGGAAACGAGATACCACACTACACTGCACAAAGCAGCGTCTCGCTCTTACGCCTTAAAAGGTCCTGCTTTAAGAGCTTATGGTAAGGGGGCTGGCTGTTCAAGTGCAAGGAATAATATAAGGCCTGTTATACACACTTACAAATAACAAATCGTTATATAAGGCGTTTAAATTATGCCTTACCGTAATATGAAATGTTATATGTTTATAAATGTAAAAGTTTATAAACCGCTGGACGGATTTTGATGAAATTTGGCATATAGACAGCTTAACACCCGAGAAACGACATAGGCTATTCAACGCGGGCAAAAGCTAGTTGTATAATAATTTTCACTATAATTTTATTATAACACCACAGTACTGGTAAGTTCTGTTTTAACTAAAAGCGCTTACGGCCATATTTAAACATTTAGCAGTAGTATTAAATAGAGTAAACTTAGATTAGTCAACGGGTGTGAAATATAGGTATAACTAACTAAACTAAACTAACTAACTATTCGAGTTTATTTATTTAAAACAGTTTAGGCTCTTGAATAAGTGGAACGTAAATCTATCACATAAAAACTTATGAATGTGAAAAAAGTAAGCCACGATTCTTAATTCTTTATTGTACACATAACTAAAATATCGTATAACAATATGAAATTTGATGTACAAGGGCGAGCTTAAGTCATAATTGAGTTCTCTTACAGTAAACCTTTGAGTCATAGAGAGATCGTAGCAAATGGAAATTCGTGGTAGGTATCTGCTCCCTGGAAAACAACCATGACTTTACATACCTACTTATTATGTAATAAACCTATGTATATAAAATAGAAGATTTCCATAATGATCAAACTGTATCTATCAATGAAATATTAGACGTAATAGTACAAATTATATTAGATACATTTTAGACTTATTAGTAGAAACCTATTCGCTTTTATGATTTACCTATATAATGTTGCATTTGAAACAAACAGGGATTAGAAGAAAATGAAAGCACTGCGCTAAAATACGGATCCAGAACGGATATGGTTGAAATCATACAAACAATGGGCTTTCTATTTATAATGCGTTTAAATTTACATCGCATGAAAAGGCATTTGTAATATTCTCGTCTCCTTGCGTATTTTGAGATATTTATATCATTATATAGATTCAGATATAAAAGATTGAGATGATTATATAATTTTATCACTTCGAGGATTGGTCCCTGAAGAAGTAAGTATGGGTATTCTCATTTAATAGGAGTCTATACACCCACATTTTCCCATTGTCATAGTCCCATGTAAGACACACTAAATATTAAGGAACTTCCATATCGTAGATGTAGGTATATGAGTGTGAACGTGGGTTTCACGAAACAATAAATGGTACCTATTCACTGCCTCGTTGGTCTAGTGGTTGCTAAGCGCGACTGCTGAGCACGAGGTCCTGGGTCCGAATCCCGGGTCGAGCAAAGTGTTACTGAGTTTTTCCATTGAGTAATTCTCAGTAGCAGCACGGAGTCTGGATTTGTGTCCTTTTGATGGCAATAGGCTCGCCCCCTATTACATTGGGACCTCAAGAACATAACTGGCGAAATGTGCGTGTACTGTATGTGCACCTCTGCCTACCCCTTCGGGGAATACAGGCGTGATGTTATGTTATAAATGGTATTCATAAATATGCAGTACAGACAACAAAATGATATCAGTATTTTAGTCGGAAATGACAATCGTACTACGCAAAACCGTCAAACAAAAGTATATTCTTATTTCAGTGAACGGAAATCACCTGGTAAGAGCGCCGGCTGGTTTTGTACCAGAATTTAAGAAATAAAAACGATAATACTGAACAGACACGTGTACAAATGTATGTCACATGGGAAACCGGCAGGTGCCTCGTAATTTATGTTGTTAATTGTCTTTCTCATTATTTCGTTCGTACCAATAATTACTGTCATGATTGGACTGATGGTAGTCTGAAATAATGATTTATTTATTACGGCCTTGGAAGGTTTTGGTAAGTTAAAGACGTTGGAAGGCGAAAAGCAATAAAGATGATTTTTCTCCTTATAATTTTAACTAGAAAGTTTTAATATAATAATAATAACAGCCTATAACTGTCTCACTGCAGGGCAAAGGTCTCTTCTCGTATAGAGAAGGACTGAGCATTGATCACCACGCTAGCTCACTGCGGGTCGGCGATTTCTGATAATTAAATCCAGGTTTCCTTACGATTTCCGTCATCGTTAGTCAGTGGTGTCTTAGAATAACTATAGAAAGTTTTATTACTTTTATATCATAAGTTTACTATTTTTGCACCTATTTTTACATAGTACTTACTAGCTAATGTGAAAAAACTGTTGTATAGTTTGTATAAGAAAAATAATCCACCGATTGTATAGCTTCAGTTTCAAACTATTTTTACAACATTATAGAGAACTCACCCTAACAGTAAATAAGACACATAATCAGAATAACTTGTATACACCAAAACAATCTTACGTCATATAATATAAATATGTAGGATATACGTATATTCATTATGAATTTTTAAAGCAAAAGTGCTTGATTTCCCTTTAATTGATGGACAGTAGGTCGTTTTAATAGGCCTCAAGTAACACCAACACGTGAGTCACCCTTGTGAGGTGGTGGTAAGGTAAACCATTAAAATAAAGGCACATAATTGTTTCTTAATTCCGATTATACTTTATTAATAAACGAAATTACATTGGATTGTACGGAATACACACAATTACCCGTTATAGCACAATAAAATTATACTGATATATTCATAAAATAATTTTTGTACCTACTAAAATTTTATAACTAGATTTTTATTAATTGAAAACGTATAAACTGCTACTTCCTAGACATACCTACGTGTCAAATTGAACGCAAGAGCAAGTTTTTGTATTCAAGAGTATACAATAAACTCTTATTTCTTCTATGATAAAAAATGCATGATAATATTCATTAATTTTTTATTTAAATTCCGATAAAATTAAAACAATTTAAAGTACTTACCTCTAGAAATAATTTTCAGGTCGACCGCCCAAACGCCACACGCGTTCACTTCAAAAAACTTATTAAACACAACCAAAAAATCGTACCGGATTGTTCACATTTGCGATTATCATTCATTTGTATTTCCACATCACTCCACTCAAATGTACTGAAAACTATTCGATATTCCCTAGAAGTTTAACGTATTACGCCTACCGTGAATGGTCGGGTATTAAAAATTCACGCAGCGCGAGAAACGCGGGAACGAGACGTCCGGTCAGGTGGGTGACGGCGACTGAACTGAAATGTTCTGAAAATATACGGACGGAGCGATGTAGGGGCGGTTTCGAACGTACTCCGTTGACTTTAAAGTGCAAACATTACTTTTATTGAATGGAATTGTGATGGATATTGTTCTATGGTGAGTAAATGGGCTTCTTGTGTTTACATAAATGTATTTATTTTTATGGAACCTAATACACTGATGTGGTAGGTACCTGTACTGGACAAATTGTGTTGTAGTTTCCTATTGAGTTTCTATTCTAGTCGTCGTGTCGTCTTCGTTTCACATCCACGTACAGCAGTCGACTCAGGTAATCTTGTGTTATTGGAAACAGAATCTGTCTGTCAATACGGTTAGATACATTAATGGATCTATTAGCTAGGCGCGGATTGCTGATATTTTTATAATACGTATTATAGATTTATTGCAATTAATTAAATTATTATGGTAGTACATATTAGTATTAGCAATTTTTCATTTTAGAACCGTAAAATTCCGTGCTTTTTAAATTTTAGCTTTATTACCTTTTTATTAGAAAATGCGAAATAAATTAGTTATATTAATCTATAAATTAGAAAAATACAAGTGATGTCGTTACAATTAAAACAATAATCTAGGTTTTGCTCTAAAATTAAGTATATCATTGCTAATATGGGAATTCAGAAGATAACTTTACTGAGCTAGTAGAACGGACACAGATTCTGATAATAGATAATTATTAGGAACTAGCTAACCTAGCAAACATTGTGCCGCCATTTTAACGTTTCCTGGACTTTCATGAATATTTCAAGAACAAAATTTGTCAAATCGGCCTAGCCGTTCTCGAATTTTAGCGAGACTAATAAACAGAAATATATTTTTATACTAAAATAACATGATAAATAAATCTTTTTTAGCTAGAACCGGTTTCGGAAGAAAATTTACATGTAATCACTTATCAGTTAACACAAATTCAGCTCAAAATTCGGGCATCACTCGACAATACTTGGTGTATTTAACATTCCGAAACGTAAGTTTATATGCATTCATTAAATCGCTCTTCAAACATTTACCCCTCAAATTAAACTAACTTTCAAGTAACATAAACACAGAGTTGTGTTCAACACATACTATACCTATATGTATATATCGTTACGATTACTTTAACAGTTAAAGGTTAATGAAACGAAACTAATTAGAACAATCTTGCGTCAATTCCTGATTAAGGCTCTGAGCTTCCAAATAATCACTTTACACCTAAAAATAACCAATAAGGGGACGACTACTATAATTATATTGATAGGCAACAAAACAGTTATCTCTCGTCGAATTCGGTCCAACTACTATATTTATCATTGGAGGTAATAAATCCATAAACATCACCAACTGCTAGTTTCTTCTTACTTCTTGATTTATTGCGACGTCACCAGGGTGAGGGATAAAAAATCGAAAAACGTTTCTCGCGACTTTTAAAATATCGTTAGCTTTACATTTCTGTACGTTCTTGATTTCTTCTTCTTTTGACCTATCTTTAGAAGTTCCTATTATTCCACATAATACATTATTGTTCCTATCTGTACTAAAAAACGTTAGTAGCTGTACCAACTGCGAGTAATTATTCTTATTTGTAAAAATCTGTTCATGAAATACCATTTACTAAAAACAATAACGTAACAATGTTATCATATATATATATATATATATATATCTCGTTAACACCGAGACTTGGATGTAGCAACCGCCTCGTTAGATAGGCGGTTACGTACGGCCGCCAATTAAATTTCATGCTGCGCCATATTTGATAGTTTTAGTGCCTAAATAACCGCAGCTTCACTGCACGTTGAAAGCTCGTAAGCACGGCGAATTAGGTTCAAAGCTTTCCGTAAAACATGAGCAGTCAGACACCAAATAGACTTAGATAATGAAGGATTCGGTTCACGGGACCTGGAAAAAATTGTGATCATCATAGCTAAATAATCAGGTCTGTTTCTTGTTAAGTTTCACAAGTTTGTAGAATTTTAATACCCAGACAAGAATCAAATAATGTTACAGTAGTGTGTGCGTATTTTCGGTAATTAGAGAGTGAACGCAAATTAATTATATTAGATGATTAAAATTATAAACAACTTATATTTTTCATGTGTCTTATTATTTCTATGCGATTACCATGTGGTTAATAACACATGTATCAGCCAGGGGCTTGAGTATGATACAAGCTGGTTAAACAAAAATATAAGCACATTGAACGTAGATTTTTATCACATTCTCAATTTTTAACTCTGAAGTTCTTCACTAAAACGGGTAAAAATAAAACTTTGATACATAAATAAGTCGATAAATAAATTACACATTTCCTTGAAGTGTAGAAATCAATACAAGTAATTAATGTTTTAAGAAAAAAGGCATGTTACATAAGGCGGTTAGGTCAAGGCTTACCAAAAGTAATAGCATTATCTTAAGGCCTGGGTTCTATTGTCGTGGAAGAAGAATAGTTGTAATTTCTCAAAGCAAATAATTAAAATTTATGTCGATATATGGAGGTCTAAGTACATACGTATATCGCCATTTTCCTGAAACTGGTAGCCTTTATTTTGAACATTAGGGTTATCATTACTCTCACTCCTTGTAGCAGAGGACTTACCTACTTATAAATACTATTGGGGTAAATGTGGGCGTGTATAAGTACCACAACTTAGCCCGAAAGTGAAGATACACACATGATTTTGGTGTTGCTTAAAAAGTTTATTTCATAGTTCTTCACAAATATTTAATAGAATGCTTAAATATTATATATAATAGAATGCTTTAATAAGGTACCCATGCATTATTAATAGGCTCGTAGGGGTAGACAGAGGTCTATAAATAGTACACACACATTTCACCAGTTATGTTATAGGTCCCAACGTAATAAGGGGTGAGCATAATATCCATTATCTTACTATTGAGAATAACCTAATTTAAAAACCCAATATCTTCGAAACTAGGAAATTATACTATACCTATGAGGTAGTCCACTTTATGTAAGTTTGTGGTTTGTGAACAATAAACGACAATTACTTTAATTCTTTAAACACGAAGCGCACCCAATTAACAGTAGTAGTGCCAACGTAATTATTATTTTTGTGAGTCACATTGAGACCACAATAAACTGCCAGTGATAAAAAAGCAAGTTAAAATTTGGATTAAATATCGAAAGAATTCAATTATAAGACAAACCAATAGAAATGATATACTAACAATATTTTAAACTTTGAAAAGCAGAAAGGTAAATCCATTGTTAAACCAGCGCAGATAATATAACTAGCTCGAAATAAAAGCATAACTAATGACAGACGTTGTCGGAGACTACCCTTTTATCCGCGCCGAGCGTTGTGATAATCTCTTCATACAATAAACAAACACATTTATATACACAACTAAGGGTGACGACTACATTATACGAACTGAGTTCTTCTATACATACGATTATTTAAATCGTCGGCAGCTTTACATCTTTATGTGACCTTCTAAAGACAAATAGATGATCTGGATTATACATATTGTGTTTGTACGTGTCGTGATACCATAGGAAGACGAAAGGGAAACCACTAAATATGTTACAAACGGACCAATATACTCACTGACAGACAACTAGTGGTGTTGAATGGTACGTGACAAACATTTGCTGTAATGTATAGTCGATATAACGATGAGAATGATTGATCTTGGCGATATTCAAAACAGACGCCGTCCAACGCGCGATCTAACGTGCATTATTCTTGCATGAGCTCGCTGTAGTTGCAGCTATATTGTGTAGAAAGCCATTAAAGCTGAGATGCCAGAATGCGATGCAGTCGCGGAAATGCTAGTTTAGTACCTAAGTATCGTGCGTTTGCCGGACGTTTACAATTCGGGTCGTGTCCCACACGCCATTGCCGTTCCGTTAACGATCGTTTGTTTTACAACTTGTACACCGTTTCAGCGATCCCCCGAAGTGTTCAAATGTCCGGGACAGTTTGAAACTTATTTTATTTCAGCAAGTTTGTATTGCAGCCAGACAAGTTGTGCAACCGGCGCCGCAAGTTTTCTTATGAAACTCGGTGTGAAGTTTCTTTCGTTTGCACTTTAGTGCTGTTAGATTATGATTGTTAGGTACTTGGTTTTGAGAACTAGAAATTGAGTTAATAATGTTAACTAGACAGATGAAAATAGTTTGGATTTGTTTTGCAGACAAAAATATTTATCTACCTTAAGACAAGGTCGACAGGTTTTGCTGCCCCCTTACCACGAATTCTTAAAGCTGGACAGTTTACGTTGTGGAAGCTGAAGACGCTGTTACGTGCAGTGTAATGCGTCTCGCTTCCACGATGTAAACTGTCCTACTTTTAGAGGTCGTGGTAAGGGGGCAAGTTAAAAAAAAAAGTTTACTCGCTACATTCAGGGTAACGCTTCACGAATAGAAATCGAATAACATGATGTTTCGAGTGTGTAATCCTTAATAAAGTGCCGTAACTATTTATTTTATTTGATTTATATTTGTTAAGCCACTCCTCTGCGGCCCTCGTATCGTCAATTTGATTGAACATTAACATGAAACTACCGGGAAGCATAGATATTGGATCCAAGTAGTTCTCATATACTTCGTTTGAGGAAGGAAGTGTGTAAGAAAATCAACCAGAGTTTCGAGCAACGACCTCTAAAATCTTTTACTTGGTTGGAAAATCAAATCGTCGCGATCGAACAGATTCAAGCAAACGATCTTGTTGAAGTAAGTGAGGTCGTAAAATTTTGTTAAATTCCTACTACCCAGTGTACGTGCCGACACCGGGCTAGTCTCCCAACAGACCCCGAGGCATGTCTGGCCTCTGTATTTACCGTTAGATTTCGCTCACAAGTTTGTTAGGTAATCTTCAATACTTTTAGGGATCTTTGTAAATATTATAACGAAGTATAACACCGAAAATATTTCTATTTCGTAGGGATAAAGGTTCACTAACAGATTTTGATGATGGATTTGATAATCAACTTTATTATAATATTGTAAGTTGAAATGTCCATACTTAATCCATTTTATCAATGATAAAATAACAATCTGCCTCGTTCGTCTAGAGGTTGCTAAGCGCGACTGCTGAGCACGAGTTCCTGGGTTCGAATCCCGGGTCGGGTAAAGTGTAACTGGGTTTTTCCATTAGGTAATTCTCAGTAGCAGCATGGAGTCTGGATTTGTGCCCGGTTAATGGCAATAGGCTCGCCCCCTATTACATTAGGACCTAAAACATAACTGGCGAAATGTGGTTGTACTATATGTGCACCTCTGCCTACTCCTTCCGGGAATACAGGCGTGATGTTATGTTATGTTTTTAAAATAACAATAGAGCAATGTTTAATTGTAAGATGGTTCATTATAGGTAAAATAAATAATAATAAATAAAAATGAGTCCTCCATTAGATACTCATTATTTAAGGTAGGTAGGTGCCTACTGCTCGCAATTATTTTTTTAATGAGGTAAGTAGAGCTTAGAATATAATACTATGAAGCGCTGCGTCGACATGGGCTTTAAATAGCAGAAGGTAGGTTACTTAGGGCATCATTATCCTTCATTCGTAGACTCCAAGTATAGTCTTGCCAAAGGTAAACTCCAACTTTCTGATAAACTTACGTAGGTAGTTATTATTATATCTGTGGTTCGAACTAAACTCGCAAAGAATCTTGTGTGTGGGTTAAAACTTAGAGTTCACCAAACGCCAGATAAGCACTTTACATAGCGTCAAACACAGTGAGGTTATGCTGTTAGTACGGTAACTATCACACGGATATTTGAGATAATTATGTTAAGAAGAAGTCTAGTTGTACCTGTGAATATTTTGACTTGATTAAGATACGCATTCTTAGGCGATGGCTACATAGAATAGGCGTAAGATAAGGATGCGCGTCTTATGTTTTGCATCGCGACGTTCCTATACATTTTGTATGAAAGTAAAAAGGTGCAAAGTTCAGCCACCTGTCCACGACACTTCCTCGCCTTACGTCTTATCTGTGTGGCTATCGCCTAACATAAAGTAGTTATAGGTTCTAATAAATTTTATAGTAGCATTTTGAGTATACGCCCTTACTAAACTTAATATATTACCGGCAAAGCACTTTTTTTCACGTTTGATATTGAAAAGGAAAAAGAGAAAAAAATATCAAGTGTGAACGTGTTCTGCATAAAAAAACTGTTTGAACCTTAAGAACATTATATTTACATAGCAATGCCATTTAGTGCTATGCGACAAGTCTGTATTTGAGTGCCCGAGTACCCAATCTAGACATATCTATGGTATAAACGAAAATAATATATTTATTTTGTAATTTGTTATAGAAGAGCGGGGCCTCCTAACACAGGTATCACTTTTACTTAAAAGGCTGATGTAAGGTGTTTTTAATAGTTGCACAAGTTTCTGCAATAAACATATCCAACACAGTAAATAAAGTAATTTTTGTGAGATTATCACAATATATCTACATTTTTCATAAGCATTTATATATTATAAATGTATAATTAACTAGATGCATAATTATTTTAGTTTTGTTTTTTACCGTTGCTAAGTGTAGCTGCACTTAGAGTTGTGTGGTCCCCATCCCCGCTCACTCAGTTATTTTTCTCGAAACTGCGTTTGTGTAGTACCATCATAATTTAGTAGGCATACAGCAGCATACAAAATAAAGTGACTGAAGACTGATAACCAATAAGTTAAAGTAATCCAGGATCTTAGTAAAGAACTTGTAACCATGCCTTATTTATCATTGTAACAGCCGTCATACAATATTTCTGTCATATTTTTAGGAACGTAAAATATTTACTTTGGCCACAATACCTCGGCACCGCTCGCTGTCAGTATGTTTGTGGTAATGCTCGATTTATAACACTCCGATTTCCAACGTACCTTGTTTACGGCTAATACGGACTCCGTAGGCGGCGATTGATTTCTGATAGATTTATTCGGTAGTGAATTGGCATGTATTTCATCGTACCTTGTCGGAGAATTCTATTACCGTTTGTGATATGATTTGGTTGTTCTTAATTTATTTTTGGATGAAGATATTTTTAGAAGCACGCATTTTTGTATTGCGTGTATGTTTATAGAATGGAGTATTATATTTCATTATATTTGCAATCTAAGGGTCAGATTGTTTGTAAACGAAAAAAAGTCTAAATAAGTTTCAAAATACTTTTTTATTAGTGTTACCTACTGTAAATAAATAATAGTTTAAAAAAACTAAAAAACACGCTTTTTATCGAAAACCGAACTAAAAAATAGAAAATAAGTTTTAATCAATTTAAATTAAGAATAGTGTTAAAAATTTCAATAAATATAAATTAATAATAGTGTGAATAAAAACAAAAAATATTTTATTTAAAAAAGCGTGGGGTGCATGGTGTCAATAGTTATAAATATTTTATTGACAGATACGAGTAGAGTGATTATCACTTTGATAATATCTTAAAAAGCACCCCACGCTTTTTTTAAATAAAATATTTTTTGTTTTTATTCACACTATTATTAATTTATATTTATTGAAATTTTTAACACTATTCTTAATTTAAATTGATTAAAACTTATTTTCTATTTTTTAGTTCGGTTTTCGATAAAAAGCGTGTTTTTTAGTTTTTTTAAACTATTATTTATTTTCTATTTTTTATTAAGATGGTTAGCTACCACGAAGCTTTACCTTAACGCGAGCCGGTCTCGGCGCCCGCGACGGTTAGCTACCACGGAACTTTACCGTAGCGACTAGCGGCTTAGCAGAGGGCGTTGGAGTCGGGACACGCGCGCGACGCTTAGCTACCACGGAACTTTACCGTAGCGACTAGCGGCTTAGCAGAGGGCGTTGGAGTCGGGACACGCGCGCGACGCTTAGCTACCACGGAACTTTACCGTAGCGACTAGCGGCTTAGCAGAGGGCGTTGGAGTCGGGACACGCGCGCGACGCTTAGCTACCACGGAACTTTACCGTAGCGACTAGCGGCTTAGCAGAGGGCGTTGGAGTCGGGACACGCGCGCGACGCTTAGCTACCACGGAACTTTACCGTAGCGACTAGCGGCTTAGCAGAGGGCGTTGGAGTCGGGACACGCGCGCGACGCTTAGCTACCACGGAACTTTACCGTAGCGACTAGCGGCTTAGCAGAGGGCGTTTGTGTTGCGGGCTGTAATTATGCTATTTTTATTAATTAATACTTTTTATTAATTATATTATTAAATAATTTTATCAAATTAGTGTATTGTCATCGGTCCTCGATAAATCTACAAAGTTTGAACGAAATCTAGCCGTTTAAAGTGGGTCAAAATCGCGCCCAAAGAAGTCGGTTACAAACATACAAACAAACATACATACATACAAGTGAAGCTAATATAAAGCGTGTAAAAAAGATCTTAAGTTATTTACGCCATAGATTTAATTTTAAGTCTCTTATGTCTAATATTTAGTATTTGATGGATCTGATGCTCTGGATTGAAGATCTTCACAGCCTTGACTAAAAAGAGAAAGAAAATATATGTTAGTTAAATCGACTAGTACCTAGTAGACACACAACAACTCTACATACCTAGGTACTCGCGACAAATATACGGGTCATATAATTTATTGAGTTTAAACTATTAATCAATTAAGAAAATTGGAAGTTACGGTACAGGCATTTCCCTGTACTGTAACTACCAATTTTCTGACAGAAAATTCCAATCAAACTTTTTCTGACGGAAAACTATTGACTATTGGAAAATGTAGATAGCGTTGTAGGATTTAGCTAATTTTTTAAGAACTTCCGGACAACGTATAAATTCAACGTATAAACTATTGTAACATAAAAATCCATACTATCTATACTTGTATAGGTATTATAAATGTGAAAGTAACTCTGTCGGTCTGTTAGGTGCGTCTTCACGACTAAATTGCTAGAAGAATCTTGATAAAATTTACATGTAGAAAGTTTAAGTTAGTATCCTATAAATTCATTTTACTTACTTCGCTTCCGACGTGGATAGCCAGCATCATGTCGTATTCATTTGCTCCAACGCTGATGTGGGCTCGTCCATCGTTGCCGACAGTGATCGTCTTGCCAGTGCAGCTGTTACCGCTCTTCTGTCCTGAGATCACGTCGCAGTATCTACCGGCGGGGAGGCAGGTCTGTAAATGGTAATTAGTGTTTTATATTTACGATAAAGATATGCTTAATTCCATGTTTGTGTAACCATTCTCTATGGACGCAATGGTTTGAATACCTTGCTTGGTTACAGACAAAATATTTGTGTTCCTATTTCTCAATGTTAGAACGTAAAAATGCATCAATAATTTATAAGAAAATAAGGCGAAAAATGAACTATTTGGTATGCAAATATTAATTGTCCTGTGCAGACAGTTAAGTTCCAATTAAAACAGCTTGTTTTACTATCTATTTAATTAGTAACCCAATCACACCGTAATGAATAGCGTCATTATAATGATTTTAATTATCAAAAATAGCTTACGTTGCCCGTATTAATTTCTATATATCTAATATTATTTTTTCTAGTTAGAACGAATTGTTTTAATAAATACAGGATTATCACCTGTAGAGTCTGGTTCAGATCCCAGTAGTCGTTGTTGAAGGCAACGAAGCCCTGACCACCTCGGCAGAACGCGATCTGGTTGCTGGAGTTGTCCCACCAGTCGTTGATGCCAGTGTTACCGGCGACGTTCCTGAAGGCGACCATGCTGAAGATCTGGCGCCAGCGGTGCTCGCAGACCCAGCCGTTACCGCACGATTGGTCCTGGGTTTCGAAAAAATATTACATAAGACTATCCATGGACCATCCATCCATGTCGTTCATTGTGGCGATCTAAGGGAGAGGCCATTGTTCAACAGTGGACGTCTTCCAGCTGATGATGGCTTAGACTATCCACCTACTCTTTCACAACCATTATTTCGCAATTTCATATACGAGTTAAGTTTTATAATGAATGTTAATAGATACTACATTCCTTAGTTCAAATTAGTGATTACGCCAACGCTAAACTAAACAACTTAGTCCGTAACAGCAATTTAACCTTGTTATAATTCAAGATCCAGGATTGGAAATTATGGTATAAATATAAGATTTTTGCGCCAAGATTTCTCATATACGAACATTTTTAATAATAGCTACATACCTACTAGAAACTAAACTAATATCGATACAATTATAGCTTTCAATTAAAATGTATGTTCAAAATACTCACAGAGTTAATTGCAGGGGAAATAATGTTGCCGTTGCTGTCCATAGGTGGGCCAGCCTCAGTGTCGTGGAAGTTGAAGCTGCTCATTAGCTGTGGAAGTCCGTAAGGATGGGCCAACATGAAGGCAATAGCTCCCTTGTATTGTTTCGGCCGCTTGTATGTAAGGATATTTCCTCCAGCACCATGACCTCTCTGGTTGTCATGGTTATCGATGAAGGTGAGAGCATCGCCGGAAGCAAGGAGACCCCAGTTTGGTCCCCAAGTAGAGAGCCATCTGAGTTGGTTGTTGCCTTGGAAAGCACGGCTCAGTTCAAGACCGAATCTGAATTCTGTGACTGCGGCAAGAGGGGTGTACTCGTCGCGGCTGATGGCTTCACCGCCGAGGTCGATCACCTCCTGGTATATGTAGGGACGAGCGCCGGAGGGGAAGCCGTGAGCGGTGTTTAAGTTGTTAAGGCGGTTGTAAATGACGCTCAAATCAGATGGCCACATGTGTTTGGCAGCATCGATCCTGTAAAAAAGTATTGGTTTTTGTAATTATAATGTGCTTAACGGTATGGCCCACTTTTTTGGTTTTAGTAGGTTGAAATTCAATATATCATTAAGTCAAAAAATGAAATATTTCCCAAAATATACTCAAAGTATATTATTTGAATAACACTATTATTATTAAGTAATACAGTTTATATATTTTTATCAGGCAATCATATTTTCATACCTGAAACCAGCAACACCCAGGTTGATAAGATGGTTCATGTAGTTAACGAGCATCTGGCGCACATATTCAGAGCCTTGATTCAAGTCTTTAAGACCGGACAGCTCGCAGTTGCGAACCTGCAATAACAAACTTTATCAAAACGAATGAACCAGAAGGTAACTGAAAGGTACTGCAATAATAGAAAAATATACATAACATCACGCCTATATTCCCCGAAGGGGTATTATGTTTTTAGGTCCCAATGTAATAGGGGGCGAGCTTATTGCCATCAACCGGGCACAAATCCAGACTCCGTACTGCTACTGAGAATTGCTCAATAGAAAAACCCAGTAACAATTTGCCCGACCCGGGATTCGAACCAAGGACCTCGTGCACAGCAGTCACGCTTAGCAACCACTAGACCAACGAGGCAGAATAATAGATTGCTACAATGATACATACCCTATCAGGACAACAGCCATAATCGTTTCCAGAGATGACACATTGCGGCCAGTTGAAGTCGTTTCGGCCGTATGGGACAGCGGGGTAGCTCCATTCACCGAAGTTGGCTGTGCTACCACCAGTACCCACGTTCGCGCCCCATGTGCCTGTCATATGGTTGATGATCGCATCTACGTAAATCCTGTAGAGCAGAAAACATAAGGTTGAAAAGACAAGTATTGTAGAAAATTTTAAAACATAACATAACACATAACATCACGCCTGTATTCCCCGAAGGGGTAGGCAGAGGAGCACATATAGTACACCCACATTTCGCCAGTTATGTTTATAGGTCCCAATGTAATAGGGGGCGAGCCTATTGCCATAAAAATTTTAATCTTACTTTATTTGGATAACCAGGTTAGTGTAAAAACATAAGCATAAACACTTGCTTTTGTAAATTTTTGTCCCTACATGGACCAGTTTTTGATACTCGTTCGTTCTGAATTACACAGATTTTCTTTATAAAATTTCTTACCTGACACCAACATTATTGCATCTTCGCACCATATTAGCGAACTGCTGTTCATTGCCGGAGCGAGTGACAAGACGGTATGAAATAGGCTGGTAGCGCTCCCACCAAGGGCGGTTGTGGGCCCAGATCACCAGGTTCTCGTTGGGAGGAGAGATCTGTAACAGAGAAGGTTGAGAATGGTAGCAATTTTCCGAAACTTTCGACAACAGTTTAATATCATCATAATAATTGTCAAAAAATTCATGATTATCTATCGAATGCGCTTACCTGAACGCCCCCATATCCTCTAGGGCCCAAAAACCTCTCGCACTCAGCAGCAATGTCGTCCCACTTCCACTCAAACAAGTGGACCATGGTCGAACGGCCTGATGCATAGTGAGGGTTCTTGAAGGCCAATGCCAGGGTTACGGCCGAGAAGAAAAGGATGAGCCGGAACATCCTAGAATATGAATCGATCAGATTAGCATCCAATCAAGTTTTGCTGATTTCAAAGGTAAACCACGTGCACGTGCAAAGAAAGTTCTTGTTAATATTTAGTGAGTACTCAAAACCAATGTTTAAATTAAGATAATATTTAAGCACGAGTTACGTAACTTGAAAGTTCAAGGACGAACAAGCCTCAAAATATGTTCAAAACAAACTGAAAAGCCCACAATACCGTAAATCTGAAATACGTACTCTTCGGTAAGATAAAAGTATTTATTTACAATAGACATGATAAAGGTAAAGTAGAGCTGATAAAGAGAAGTGTAGAAAGTTGTATCAAGAACATTAAAAACAGGAGGTGAAGGCTGACTAAAGTGAAACTGTATGAAATCTGTATAAAAAAAATGGAAAATAAAAACGAATAATTATAACCTAAACAATTCCTTACATAACTATGTACCCCGTTGAAATAAGTAGATGAAGTGTTAAACACAATATAGGTAGATGAAGCAGTCAATAAAGTCGCTCCGGCTTGCACGCAGCGCAATATCGAGCAATCAACTAAGCTTCCACTGACTGAACTCTAATGATATCAAACTAATATACTAAAGTAATTGTAATATAGATACAACGCACAACTGCATCTAATATTTATCTAACTCTTTTTAATTTTTCTTCTTCATAAATGCTTTCTATTTCTGTCATTAGATCCGTGCCAATGATTTCTTTGTGTTATTAAATCGTAGCTATGTTAGCGTTTAATTTTGCTTTAGAAATATGTATGAACATAATTAATTATGCCTTACCTTAATGTACTGTCGAAAATTGAAATCTGTGATCACTAATACATTTATTTGCTTAGATGTTTGTATATTTCGATACCACACCGAATCTTGATGATATTATTTTAAACTCATTTGCACTTAGATACGCGTAGGTAGGTAACTTAAATTAAATCTTATTACGCCCGAAAATCTGTAGCCAGTTATAGAAGTTAGGTCTAGGTACTTTCAGGTTCTGAATACAGGTCGATTTACATTTTATGGTAATAGCCGTATATTTCCGCTTATATTGACTTTATTATTGTATTTCCATATTAACGTGACGAATATAAGATATCTAGATATTTTAAAAACGTCACGATATTCGTTTTTAAATGTTGCCAACTTTACATGACCGTAATGAATAACTAAGAACGTTTTATAACGACTGAAAAATACTTTTAATGGTTAGAGGGTTTACATTTGGAGGTATATTTAAAGTACTAGGCTTCCTAAATACTTGAAAAGCTAACAAATATTCGTTGCGAGCTGTCAACGTCGCTTCTTGGTAAGGTTTTAATAACTGTATGAAATTGCTTTAAAATTATGATTAAGTACAGTATCTTGTCATTATTACACTTTCGCACTAATTTAAGGATTTGAATTTGAATAGCAAAAATATCTACGAATATAAAATAATGTATTATTGTACTAATACTTTTATGGATTATTCAACACAGAATTTAGAATATCAAACTGACACTAGTATTTTATTTTTAAACGACAATTTAGACAAAATATAGCTCGAAACACACGTTTATATAAAGGCCAATGACGACACAGTTTGACTCGGGTTTTATTATCATTCCCTTTAAAATAGGTACTTGCTTATTATTAAGTACGAATATCGATGTATCATTAGGGCAAAGTGCGTAATTCAACAACATTGTATTTATAGAAATGTCCATTCTATATAGTACATAGGTATAACGCAATATAGGTTGAATATAATTAACGTTTGTTCTTTAGTGCGTGCATATATTGATCTAGTGATGAATATATATTTAAACTGTAGGTACCTAAAAGTAATACCATAAAATGGTGCAATTATGCCGTGCTAATCTATTTAGTTGCATCGTAATCGCTACTCATCGTTTTTATCCACATATTTTATCCACAATCTTCAATATCGCACTGCTGGGCGTCTATAAGCTTCTCTAAGAGTATACTATTCGTGGGCACATAGGTATAATATATACACAGTAATCACATCTACTAGTCTATACTTCATAGAACATGATATTTTATTAAATATCTCTACTCTAGCTCTATTATGGGTGAACATGTGGGAAGGTTAAATTATGTAACGAAAAGCAGACTCACCTAAAAGATGTTTAACGACCTGCACTAACACTAGGAATGCTATCTGCCTAAGCCCTCCTACTGAGACTATACTTATATACGAAGAGATAATATTTCCAGTGGTATGTTTTGATTATACGCCATTATCGATTTAATTATTATAATCCTCGATAAAGGGACCAAAAACAATAATAATCTTAAGATTTTGCCAGAACTAAGAATGCATGTATTATAATGGATATTGTATATATATATATAATTATATAGATAGGTACTATCACAGATATTACATAATTTTGTTGTAGAAAGTTCCAATCTTTTGCAAAATTACTTGCAAACCGTAAAGATGGCTTAAGTGTGATACCGACTATTTTGATGTACAAAATCTTCGATCCATACGGTTTAAGCCTATATATAGGCCAGATATCCAGTCCATTTTTGTTAAGGAAGGTGACGATCGAAGTTCGATTCATGTTATAAACAATGTATATGAATGGCGTAACAAGGAATTCCCGAGATGTAGTAAGTAAGTTAAAAGATAATAGTAACCAACATAGAAAACAAGTTAACATAATAATTGTTATTATGAATGTAATGAAAGAAATAATACCAATGTTTATGTTATAAAATAATGTAATTTTCACAATGTATTTTAATAACAATAAAGGTAGGTAGCAATACAATTAGTCCGTCAGATGTAGATGATGCAAGGTTTTCTCCTCCTTATGCCGTTTAAAGACGAGACTGTAACAAGAGTACAAAAGATACATTTGACTCAAATAAACATACAACCAACATAATAAATTTACAAAATACAATACAGTGTTTAATTATAATAAATAGATAGCCTGTGATGGCTTGAATATACGTATATAGGTACATTGATATGATTTAACGATTAAATCAAAATAGGAGAGATAAGACAATATATTGAATGGAAGAATGATGAATGAATATTTTAGCCAAGTTATTAAAAAATCCACCTATATCAAAGCCAATTGACGGGCATTTCTCTAAAAACAAAATACTTTTACTTTTGCTAAATTTAATGTCGCATCAGAAACTTCAACTAAAACATATGTTGCAAATGCCTTTTACTTGTAAATTATAAAAATTATAGATTCTTCTTACCTCTCCACCAACGTGTATGGCAAGGTGCAATTCTTCTCCAATTCCAGACAACCTGATGGATGCTAATCCTTTATCAGACACATGGATTGTTTTCCCACTGCAGCCATCCCCTTCCCTCTTTCCGGATATTACATCACAATATTTTCCTTCAGGTAGTCCAGTCTGTAATGTTACCTTGACTAGAGTAAGTATTCTTCTTTTACTCCAAATAACACTTACATGTTTTGCTACTAAATAAAAAGCTTATTTTAGATAAAAAACCTGATCTATCAAATGTCCCGAGAAGTGCCAGAATTATAGCACCTCCCCATTTCGTCACGTGGGTGGTAGCACTAAGGGAAAATTCAGAAGTTAGGCAGCAGCGTCTTCTGAGACCACATCACCATTACTGCGATTCCCAAGCCGCTTGCCAAGCGTGGGGATTTTCCCCCCCTTACTTTAAGGGGGAGGTCTTTGTTTTACAGTGGACATTTCCGGCCGTTAACGATGATCGAACTTCATATTTCTCATCTGAGTTTAGATACATTTAATGACTTCAATTTTAATGATACCTTTTTTTATTTAATTAAGCATTGATGCAACTTGCCTGTAACATCACATTCATTTCACTGCCTTCTCGATTAAACACGACAAATCCTTTATTTCCTCTACTAAATGCAATTTGGTTGTTGTCATTGTCCCACCAATTTTCTAGTTGAGTATTACCGACTGAATTCTTAAAGCCAACCATTCTATAAATGGACGGCCAGCGATGTTCGCATACCCAGCCGCCTCCACATGATCCATCCTGGTATAAAATAAGACAATAAAGAAAAATAATGTACTATGTGCTATACTATGAATTAATTCACAAAGAATTATAAGAGAATTGTTATGTTTGTTTAGTTTGTAATCACACTATGATATTAGGTTATATACCTGTGATAATAGCTGTATGTGGTAAATAAATAAATAAAAAGAAACTATTTAACTAATTAAATGAACATACATTTGCTAAATGTTAACAGGCTTACACGAAAGATGTTACATGTTATTATACCGCAGCAGGGCAAAGGCTCCTCTTTTTCTTTCAACACTCCGAAACTATCTTTCAAAAATCTACATAGGTATATTCTTATTTATGTATAATCTATACATATAACATTTTTTCAAAGAAAATGTAACAATTCCATGTAACCTGGTTGGTATTTTAAAAAGTGAAAGACCTTTTAGTAATCGTCAACATAATAAATTAAAGATACGTTAAGAACGTTTAACATCTTACTTGGTTGATAACAGGAGACTGGATGTTCTCATTGTTGTCGTGAGGAGGACCCTGATCGTTTCGATCGAAGTAATAACTGCTCATGATGCGAGGCTGTCCATATGGATGCGCTAGAAGGAATGCTGTAGCTATCTGGTATGAAAAGTTAATCCAATGATTTATCAAAGACACTTTCAACTGAATTTACGAGCTCAGATTACACTTTTGATGTATCATCGCCAATACTCTGAAAATAATTGTGAGCAATTTCTTACCTCATACAGTGGGCCACTTTTATACGTCAATCCGCCATTACTTCGCTGTGTGTCATGATTGTCCACGAAAACTAAAGCATTTTCACTTGGCAGTATACCCCAGGAGGGATTTCCCCATGAACGTAAATACTTTAAAGATTTTTGTCCAGTGAAAAAGTTATGTAACTCAACAACTGTCTGAAAGTTAATACACTATTTATTGACACTAAAAATCTCTACAATATGACCCTAATATGAAAATGTTTAATATTAGATATCTATTATTTATTGTAGTCCAAGGTGACACGGTGGTTCGCCGAGTTAGAAATTAACGCCAACCAAATGAAATGGAATTCTCAAAAAGGAACCACATAATTAATCACCATATAAAGAAGTAAATCTACTGAGTTACTACTCAGCAAATCGAAGCAACAGAAACTATATTTCAAAACAACAATCACATGATGACAACGCAGTTATTTCAAAAGCTTGGGCAGTCATGTCTTCAAACTCACGGAAACTAATTAGTCCATAAATCAACAAAGAATCTTGCCTAGTCATGAAAATCCTTTCCTTAGATGTGAAGAGTCACTTCAGGAAGATTAACTTATAAGTTAGCATAAGAAACTTAAGAGATTAGCCCTAAAGACTAATGTTTTAAAACCCCTATAAAGACCTTACACTAAATGAGTCAGCCTTATTCAGCGAAAATCATAACAATGATGAGGCATTACGAAGCTTGCAACTTAATTACCTTGTTATAACGTTCAAGGTCCGTTGGATACAACAAAATAGAACGATGACCTACGTAAGTATGTATAGAAAGTTATGAGACTGCAATTTATATTTTGTTCAGTAGTGTCAGAGCTTAGAGTAGATGGAGACTTAGGGGTTTTTGGCCTGGTAGAGAGAGACTATGTTAAGCGTGAGAGGATTAGTTATAGCTAGGCACTTACCATGAATTCAGTGACATCTCCTATATCCTTGTAATCATATGTTTTTACTGCTCCACCATTAGCAACTTCTTGGTATATGTACGGTCTTGAGTTAAGTTGAAAGCCATGTTGTGTGTGCAAGTCGTTGAGAGAATTGTATATTACTTTTAGGTCTTCAGGCCACATGTGTTTAGCTGCGTCCACTCTGAACAAAAATAATAAATGTTCTGAAATAACTGTTGAGTATCTTGGTACAACTTGTAGCTTCAAAGCTTTTCACAATGGCTGGATTTTCGAAAATATATTTCCCTTGCAGAACTTTATTTTACAAATACTCAGAATAATTATTGCCCTTATAAATCATTGAAAGTCGTCTAAATATCTCACCTGAATCCAGCAACTCCAAGATTAATCAGCCTGTTTAGGTAGTCTACAATCTTCTGGCGAACGTACGGCATTGTTTGGTTTAAATCCTTTAGCCCTACCAATTCACAATCTCGAACCTGGATCAGGTAAATTACACGCACGATTCAGAAATTAGGATACCTACTTGATAATCATGTTGGATAAAATAATTGAAATATTGTTAAAAAAACTTACAATAGTTTTGCAGCTACAAAACGAATATTCATAAAATAGCGTTTAAGTGCAAACCATTTTCTGCATTTTGTATTTACCGTGCAAACTTGAAGGAAAGTGGAAGATAAACGCTATGCTGGAAATGAAAACACAAAAAAAGAAAACGTCGCAGATGGACAGGTAGGTAGGTAGACCTTTTAGAAAAACATGGTAGTTATTTCAAAGTTCTCCAAAGTCAAATCAAACAAACCTCAGTAGCGTTGTCGTAATTGTTGATTCCACACTCAGGTTGATGGAAATGTTCCCTCCTGTAAGCGACGGCTGGATAGTTCAAGTTTGCAAAGTCTGCGGTACTGCCCGCAGTACCTTTGTTTGTGTCGTGATTTCCCGTCATGTGGTTGAATACAACATCAACGTAGATCCTAAAATATAATTCACAAGTGAGACCCCCTAAAGTTAAGAATTATACAACAAAATTACACCACAGTACCTACTTATTCGAATAAATAAACCAAGTGTATATTTATTTAAGTGTAGCTAAGTAAATTGGCATTGTTTAAGGAAGGCTTATACCCAGCATGGAATATTAAAGGCTGTGGATGATGAAGTAAATTAGGTTTTTTTATTAAGTATAATATATTATGAGTTTCTATTTGTATTTTTTTTCTCTTCATGAATAATGTGAAAGGTTTCATTTGATTAGGTATAAACTATGAATTTCCATGATATTTATTTTTCTTACGGATATAGGTACTAGGTATATTTCATCGGAGCAATGACTATTATAATTATACGTAGGTACTTAGAACGATTAAAAATTATACTGACTCATTAAGTTAATGTCACTGTGAATGATATGGAAGATTAATTGTGTAAATGCGTACGACGTGTATATCGGGAGATATTTATTCTTAATTAGCCTTCAATTAAACTGTAATTAATTTACGGTTGTCTCAGCCAGAGACTAATATCGATGAGTCAGCTGACAACAAAATGGACAATTCCGTAAATAGTATTAATAACGAAAACTTATCGATATTTTCAGTTTTTGAATCCAATTAAAATGTTCTCTAAAGTTCTGAAACTAATAATAAGTGTTGCAGGAACTGCTCCTACTTACCTGTTCAAATAGGCCTTTTGCAGACTGACGCTTTATCTGTTTAGGGACCTATATTAAATAGGTATGTGACAGGTTGTCATGCTTAATAGAAGCAGTGTTGAATAGGCAATTAGGTGTCATTGAACCAGTTGGAAAGGCACTGACTTATGTTACACAGGTGCAACCTAGCGCAGAAGTCAGGGACTTCATATTTTTATTTTGTGTAATTTTATGTGAATAAAAAAGTATTATTATTGGTGGTGCCACAGTTATGTTGGATATATAATTTGATATCTACTTATGCATCTAAAAAAGTGTATTATAGCTTCAGTGAAAAGTAGCATGAAATAATGAAAAAAGGGAAATAGGCGTTAAGGCAGCAAGATGCTGAAAAATAAATGCTAGGTTGTTATAATCATAAGGCAATAGTTATATGCCAAAACTCAAAACCGATGAAACAGATTTTTCCGTAAAAGTTAGGTATCTTCCTCTTTTTTCTTCTTTTTTTTTAAAAAAAAACGTCGCCCCACACTAGGAATTTCTCCTGTGTCGTGGGTGCGCTACACAAACATGAAATATAACATACACAAACACCCAGACTCGGGACAAACATCTGTGGTTCGCACAAAGTATTGCCCCGTGCGGGAATCGAACCCGCAACCCTCAGCGCAGCAGTCCAATCGCTTAGCCACTGTGCTAATCAGGTCGTCAACCTACTCTATACATATATCTTGTTATTATATTAGGTTGATAATTTAACACGAATTAGGGTATTACGTCTTTCGAACCATAAAATAGACAGTGAGCCAGTTAGTATCAAATTTAATTGACCGGGGTGGCCGTAGGCCAGAGCCATTGCAATTAATTATTATCAATCTCGACAAGTCATCACAAAAATTCTGTTACCTAGAGTTAATAATAAAAATATGCTTTCATATTCACCTGACTCCAACATTATTGCATCTTGTGGTCATGTGCAGAAAATCCGTTTTGTCTCCTGATCGCGTCTTCAACTTGTACGACATAACTTGGTACCGTTCATACCAAGGCCTTGTTCCGTCATTGAGGTGTATGATCAAATTTTCAGATGCTGGAGAAATCTGGTAAATAGGTACGAAGTACTTATTAGTGTTAGTGTTTACGATAACGATATAAGCTCCTTGTTAATTACTCTCCAACAATTTAATATTTTATCAACATGATACCTGAACTCCGCCATAGCCATTCGGTCCGAGAAATCTTTCACATTCTTCAGCGATATCTGCCCATTTCCACTCAAAAAGTTGAACTATGACCGAACGGGTAGGCCACTGATTAGTCTTTGTGTAGACGTCGCAATTACAGACGGTTCCAAGTAATAACCAGATGGAAAGCCATAGGAGTGACATTGTCTGAAAAAGAACCTAAAGCGTTATAAAACCATTCATTTCAGTGTTTTTTTATTGGCTTCAAAATGTGACGAAAGGCTTGCCCTTGCATCATCTGCGAAAACTTCCAGTGAAATGTGCGCCTCACTTGTATTTACCTTTTTTGTAGTGGTAGGTAGGTACTCTGTAGGCTTATTAATAATCCTATCTGAACCACTGGCATGCCAATTACACATTTCGGAAGGAAGAACTAAGATACATTTGAGTTGTATCACAACAATCACAATAAATTCATAGCCTACCTTAACAAAGACTTCTGTCAACAATATCGAGGATAAGCGATGTTCCACCTTATTCTAATACCTACTAAGCAGTGACTTACCTGAACAAAGGGTAATAAATAAATCAATTACGTACTAACAACTTGTCGATTGTGTTACAATGCACATTACTATAAAAAATATCTACAATATCGGTAACTGGGATTAAATTTATAGAACAAAATACACGTCTAACTAGCGGTATGCTGTTTGCCAACTGTACCTATTTATAAACCTTTATTCTGTAAACATATTGTGGTCGCGAACGACAAGACTTTAAATTAATGTCCACATTCAGTAGGCATAGCTCCTCGATATAAGGATGCTGTAATTTAGATGATAAGAAAGGATACATAATTATTATTAAGTGTAGGTAAGTAGGTATTGGTCTATAAAAGTTTGCACAAAGCAGAACTACCAGAAAATCAAAATGTTTTCCTAAAACTATTATATTATAGGCACAAGGTATGCTAAAAACTTAGACCGATAAAGAATGTCCGAAACACGGGTCTAAGGCACGTAATCATTTTTTTTTTTATTTAGTATCTGCTCTAGTTGTTTATTTCCTTAGTGAATAATCTTTGTTTAGAGATTTTTGAATTAGTTTAAACATCATATTGTAATACCTACATTCTTGGCAAAAAACTATTCTATTGTATTCTAGACTTTATTACAATTGACTGGCCTAAGAATAAGCCTTAGGATTTTGGAGTCGTGTTTGGAAAAACATAACCAAAACCGGTTATTAGGTAGGTAGGTACATAACTACATAGTTAGTCTATGAGATTTTTTGATGAACGCCATATATTATTAGGTACTCAAAATAACAGGAAGGGAATTTTATAGGTTAATACTAAAAACACCAATGATTACATTTTAAAATTTTATTACGAAAAACAAATGTTATAATATTCCATTAAATCGACAATAATCTTACAGGCTATGACTGAAATTTTGGACTTGTGACATTGCACTGACTCCTACGAAAAGAAGTATGTTAGGCGAAAATTTATTTTACGCGGTTTGCCACCACCATAGTGTACATATTATTGATCCTTTAATCTGTTAGTGTATGTAACAGGTCACACAAAACACGTAAAAGAAACTGCCACCTAAAATACTCAAGTCCAACATCTAAATAATACTATAAATAAAGGTAAGTCTTAATATCTTAAATGTATATTTACTCTTATTCGAGATATAGTCTGCAAAAATATCTAAATATCTTCTATGTAAACATTTCCAAAATATTTCGGGAAATATTATGCTAAAACCACATTATGCACCCAGCGCTATGTAATTATAAGATATATTAATTGTGGATCTCAATTGACAAACAATATAATTGTTTACGTTGTAGCATTTACGTAATATGGCAAAAAGCAGCGAGATGCTTTAAACACGCGTATCTATTACTAAAATTCTAATATCTAAAATGCATTATAATAATAAAATGAATGTCTTTTTTATTTAATTATCACCTAAATATTATATAATGCCCGGAAGTATATTCATGAAAATGTTGGTTTATCTGCTTAATAAACAAACATTTAGTAAAATTATGTCAATCGAGGCTCACCTACCGGCAATAGCAATCAACACTCTTCATCAATTCATTCATGGGTGTGTTTTACGTATGATTAGGCTTTTGTAAAGTGAGATGAGGTTGAGTTGACAATAATAATAAAGAGAGTTAATGTAGGTACGACAACCTTGGTGTACATACGGCGTTTATAAAATGTATGTTTGTGATATAATCCATCTTTCTTGTGAATAACAAAGAGACTTTTGGCTAAATCTACATATTTTAGACCTTAACCTAAGTAGCGTCTACAAATTATACATTCAATATTAATAATTAATTATTCTAAATATAATCTTTAAAACTACATAAACTTATAAATAGATGGAATTGCAACAAGTTTTTTTTATAAAAAATATATACTTACCAAAGATATTGAGCAAAAAATAAAGCAAAATAATATTTAATATTTGAAACAAGAAAAAAATTGCATTGGCAAAACTACAAGTAGAGTACTACATTGAGGGCAACACACTTATAATAATATTAGTATATAATATAGAGTTGCCATA
Organism: Abrostola triplasia; assembly: GCA_946251915.1. Lineage (NCBI taxonomy): Eukaryota > Metazoa > Arthropoda > Insecta > Lepidoptera > Noctuidae > Abrostola > Abrostola triplasia. The sequence goes on along the minus strand of OX276432.1, from coordinate 8,085,839 downwards.
AATTATTTCCAATGCTGAAATTGATAATGATTAAGGAAACCACATAATCAAGTAGGGAGGTATGATTTGCCCATAACAACAAAATGAATTAAGATCAAGCCAACGTAAGTCTTCGTTATAATATGACATGAATGAAAAGGTATTAAAATATGACCACGGTTAACTGCTGTCCAAATAGGCCAGATGCCAAAGATATCGGAATGGCTTGGATACAATTGGAATTGGCAAGGTAAGGATAGTAAGAAAACAAGTGTGAACAAAACTCTGTTACATAAAGTGATATTTGTTTGAAAGGAAAAATTCCAAAGGTCTTTAAATAATGAAGCATTACTGCGTTTTAATAACATTATTCATTCCTATACCGAATATCAATTTCCTTTTGTTAGGACGATTACAGTATAATACACAGGAATTTCCGTAGTATTATTACAAACACATGGTCACACATAGATACAGTTTTCAAAAATATCTGCACAGTATAATTTAAATGCATATTATTAATTATATCAATAGGAATTGTTATTTTGTTTAATTTAGTCAGTCTTAGTATATCTTAATGTGTAAAGTGAGAATGCTTAAAGCCCAAATTAGATCACGTTTCCAATATAGATAACTTGCCTAGTAGTGCGATTTTTAATATGCTTTAGTTTTTTACTTTAATCCAACGTAATATATAGAAAAAACGACATTAATCTATGGCGTTCACATTTTTACGTTAATTTTTATTTTACTATAATAACTTTCGTGAGTGTTATCCATTTTATCTACTATATATACCGGTTATACTCACGTCGATATTCAGGAATGCCCTAATTTTTATTACTTAAACAAGGACAAGTTTTATTACAGTACAGAAGAGACGGTAATAATAATTGGTTTTAAGACTGATAAGATGCCAGATTTAGTTGTCAAACCTTCTCATCAAAAACTGTACACTGTTTAACTGTAATATAGTATTAATCATTAATATTTTTTGAAAAATAGTTTGTGTAAATACAATATTTATTAATATTATCTAGTGTTCTACCTCACTTAATTTATGGTTAAGTATTTAGGTACTATAGCTATATAGCATCTAATGCTCGTAAAGAAACACCTTTAAGGTAGTTACTTTAGGACATTTCGTGTTACCATCGGTAAAATATCGTAAACTAATTTATTATTTAACCTTTCCTTAACATAATTTAGGAAAATAGGGTGTTGAGTAAATATAATAATAAAAAAATATATATTTTATCTAGTGTTGAATCTGGCTTAATTTATGGACATAGATGTTCTATCTCCCGAAGTGTGTTTGACTACGAATGTTGTCCGGTATGCTAATGCACATTGTTTTAGTGTGTATTACTTGAAAAGTGCTAACAAGCGCCCTTGTGAGCACTTTTGTCCAGTAAACGTTACAACAACATCGAGGGCCAAGCGGACTTTGTGAGATAGAAGATCTGTACCAAAGTAATCACTAATGAATCAATTTTATATGATAACTATGTGCTTTTTATAAATTTGTGTGCAAATTAAAGAGGTATTGATGTTTCGCGTTTTACTTTATCTTTTTTAAGTTAAGATGGGGCTGTCATAATCTTTGTTAATTAAAAGTTTCCATATTTTGAAATTCTAATAAAGATTTTAAAAAGTAGTTATATTTTGCGATAATGGCTTTGCAGATGTCACTTATAACATTTATGTATTTTCGAATGAATGGCGAACGCGCATAATTACAACAAAATGTCAATGTACACATAAATATTATATTATTGTAATTGCAATTATAATTTTAACACTTATTGCATATCGTCATCAATATAAAAATATTTAGTAAATACATTGTCATTATATGTACCGATCTGTGTTTTTTGATAGTTTACAGTATTAGGCATGTTTTTGGGCCGCGGGGTTATTGACAGTTTTTTGACATATTATTACAAAATACAAAATCTCTACAAAAATTACATACAAAAATCGCTACAAAATACCTGTTTTTAAATTTTATACCCAAATTATTTCATTTTTACTCCAAGCTTGGTGCCAAGAACAGTGGATTGGGAGCCATGTTCAAGTTTGCAGACTGGAATGACCTCTTTATGCTTACATGAGGGTACTGCTCACGCCATTCTAATACCTGAAAGAAAGAAAATATGTGAATTTATTTACCTCCATATTTTGAGGACCAAATGGACATCATACATAAACTTTAAAATCGAGCTATTGCTTGCTACCAAGACGCGTTTTAATAAGATGCTGTTTCGAATTATTATGATGTATTAAATTTTATGTTAAATGGAAGTTAATTTCTAAATAGAAATGAACATAGAAAAGTATTCAATACCTGTGATTCTTGAATCTGATCGCAAAAACTAACGTCCAAAAGCCGTAGATCCCTGCATTCAGCTAATATCCTGCAAACATAAATATTTAAGCTTAGATGAATAAATGGTTTCGAAACTAGCAATTTAAGTCGTTGATTAGATGATCATAAAAACGACCCTTACTATTAAAAATATAAAATTGTCTGTATATTTGTTTTCAAATGGACAGACTGACAATATAACCTGGGTAGCTCTAATCCAAACAGGTCTATCCAAGGTATTTAATAAATTCATGTATGCGATGCATCGGTGCGAGGCGCGGGGAAATGGCGACGCAGCAAATAGAATAACTTGGCTCGTTTAAAATGAGCGCGACTCGAAGGTATCTAATAATAGCCCAAGACATGCAGATGCAGATCGCGGTCGCCTCCCTCGCCGGCCGCTTGCAGGCACCCCCAACAGCTCTAGACTCACGCGTCGCAGATGTCGGGCGTGACGGCGCGCACCCCGAGCAGGTCCAGCTGCGCCAGCTTGCGCGCCCGCGGCAGCAGCGCGCGCAGGTCGCGGTCGCACACGCCGCGCAGGGCGCCCAGGAACAGCTTGCGCAGCTCGCCGCCCGCCAGCCACGCCAGCCACTCCCCCGAGCCACCCGCTTGCAGGCTGGGAATATGTTAGGGAACATTACATACTTAATACATACATAAACTCACGCCTGTTTCCCAGAGGGGTAGGCAGGGACCACGGATATCTACTTGCTACGATTTTAACATACTTCTTTCGCCTAATTTACATGCAGCACATTCCTCATACACGCTCGTCGGTTAAAGGTACTCCTCACTTGCCCTTTTTGCCGAACATCTCCAATTTAGTTTAGTATGTTCGCCGAGGTCTACCCCTTTCCAATAGTCTACTGACATTCGCCTCATATATTTGTTTTGTCACTCTTCTTTCGTCTATTCTTGCTACATACTCAAAATATTATTCTTAATTTTTGTAACTACATTACACTCAGCACAGCTTTCTTTTATCACCTTATTTAACACTCTATCTCTCATAGTAACACCACTCATACTTTTAAAAACCCCATCTCTACTGCATTAATGCGGCGTTGGTGTTTTTCTGCCAATAAATAATGTTCTTTAATATACGTTAGCATTATTAAAATTTGTTCCTCATACTTATCTATACTAATATTATAAAGATGAAGAGTTTAGGGACTACTGGTCCGATTTGAAAAATTATTTCAGTGTTAGATAGCCCATGTATTGAGGAAGGCTATATATAGGCTATAAAATTCGAAATCCATGCGGACGGAGTCGCGGGCAGAAGCTAGTTCACTAATATAGGTTAAATGTAAGGTACTCACCACCAGCCAACATCCAACTCCTGTAACTTCTTGCAGTTTCCGAGGGCTCTAATACCGTTCGGAGTCAGCGAGTACGACTTCCAGAAGTCCACAGACACAAGGTTCGGACAGTAACCGCCTAAAGCCAGCGCTACCTCATCCATTGAAGATATCATTTTGCACGACCCTGGGAAAAAATATGATTGATATTTTATATCATACGTTCGGTCAAATCCGGTCCAACTTAAATGGTGGTCGACATCACCTCATTCTACGTGACAATTAGCTCAACCAGATGCCGAAACGACGAAGAGGTAGACATAAAATTTAAATGTGCCAAATGAATATCGCTATTACCTATAATCCTTCATGATCAAGCAGGAACATAAATCCTATACTTATATTTAAACACACCAAATAAAGTAAAAATATAGTGATATAAAATAAAACAGTGTTTAATGCGTACCAACATTGAGGTGGCGCAGTCCTGGATTGGATCTTATCAAAGCGACAGCAGCCGACGTGGTAATATCAGTTCGATAAAGATCTAAACGCTTCAGCTTCTTCAGAGCTGAGAGGCACATCCAGTCTGAACAGCCCACTACCGATCGGAGGCATAATTCTGAAAATATAATACTAATCTACATACGGTTTTATTTCAAGAGGTCCATAAGTACAGTAAATAGAAACCAGTTCTAAACTGTATAAAATGTGATAAACTTGTAGTACTACAACTAACATTAATTGCAGCTCCTATTGACTGTTTAACAATGAAAGACTACAATATAAACAATGTTACAACACTATATTATCATTATTACATACCTTGTAAACAAGTAGAGGTTTCAACTATAGCTCTCAGCACCGAGTTGTCGACAAATTTACAGCAATTCATGCGCAAATGTGTTAATTCTGCGCCACTGTCTTTAAGGAAACTGTAAACGAAACCTTGAGATGTAATAAGTAAACAGATTACATAAAAAGTTATAAAAATTACATGTCTATTTTCTAAGTTTGAATTAAAAAAACTTTCAGGCATTTCAGAATAATCTGTAAATACTGTCATTTGAAAATAGGTATGTCGAATACATGGGATTTTTACCCCCTTACTAATAAAAATTGACAATGTTGAACAATCTAACGGTATACCATCATTAGTTTTTTAATATTAGCAATCTTAATTAACAATCTATCTATAAACAAATCTGTGCAAAAATGTAAGCAAAACAACAATCAATTTTATGAATGTGGAATTAACCTTAATCTTGCATTATACTATTGTTCAAGTTCACATGGGAATCGTTTACTACAGCAATTATTTGTCGGACGCAACTATTGGCAATGGCCACTCACTTGACGACATAATTAGGCTGTATCATGCGATGGCTGCCACACCATGACAGATCTAGTTTCTGAAGGAACTTGCAGCGCATCGAAAGGGTTATAAGGACCTGAAAATCAAAATTATAAAAATAATAAACTATAGTTAGTCTTTTTTAGTTTTCGGTATAGTTTCTCTTGTAACAATAAATTACTTAAAAATACAAGCTGAAAAATATGTACCTGTGATTGTACACAATGCCAGTAGGGCCTAAGGTCTATGCTCCTGTAAAGAATAGCATCTGAGGCGAGTCTATTAAAATGCCTGTTGACTTGGGCGCAGCGGCAGAGCGATTGGATATCCAAGTACTTCATCACACATAGTATGGTTTCATCCTGAAATATACAAAGATCTATATTTAATGTCATGTTTTAAACAATGACCTCGATGTGGATTCGTTCTCAAAATGGCCCTAAGTACAAGTTATAGTCGACCTTTCTCATAGATTTATTTGAATCTACTCATGCTTGCTACCTTTTATTTATTGTAGCCTCCTTCGCAACCAACTATTAGCTGGTTAGCTACCCTAATTCTTTGTATATTAATAACCATTACTTAACGGAGCTCAAACAGTAAAGAATGTTAAAACATTTATACGGAACCTAACTACTGTCACCCAAAAGGCCATACGGGGACTAAGGCGTAATAGGCAATTGCCAAAGCAAGTGCGCGTAGATCATTTTAATCGATGTTAACGTCACCCTTAAACTGTTTGCTATCGAAACTTGCAACATTGCTGCAAACCTCATTAAAAATATGCGCCGTAGTTTTACTATGTTATACCTACGTATGGTCATGTCCAGTTACTTTATTTTTACCCCCTCAAACTCCGATAACGTATAATCGTAGTTTATCAACGTTTGCATAACATTTTATTTTACTTTTTGGCTTAGGTATGTAACATTAATTACATTTTCTTTTTGTTGCAATCAACTAACAATTGAACAATGAGTTTAGTAATAACGCCAGATGATACAAAACAGTTATGGTACTCAAGTTTCTTGTAATAGGTCAGTTAGGCAAGATACAAACACGCACTGCGATGGCTTCCGTCGGCTTAACAATTATTTTCTTGAACTTCAAAACGGACAGGGCCAGACACACCAGTTTGGATGTAATGTAAAAACTATAATCGTTATCCAAGAATCTTTATAAATCTGATGGCAATTTTGATTTACGATAGACTGAATTCAACGGCAAGGATCTGCTTGTGACCATAACCGATTTAAGAATGATAAGATTCAGAAGTTGAGAAGTCAGTCTGTACTCGTGTTACATAATATCTAATGATAAATTCCATACGTGTTGGCAGTTAACAAACCATTCCGGAGATTACGAGACGAGAGGATGATCTTCGATAACGATATTATATTTAAATCACAACTAACTTCTACTCACAACCTGTATCTACTTCAACAGTGGACATAACAGTATTGTCTTTGCCATATTGTTTCTCATACATACTATATTTCTGACATCCACAATTGTTCCTTGATGATTCATGTCAAGGTCAGTTTTGGTTACCGTTATAGGTACGTATTGTTTAATTGTATGATCCAAATAAGCTTATTTCTAGGACCACTGTGATAAATAATTGGGAATTTGTGTGGAGCAAACTCTAGGCAACCAAAATGGCTTGATACATATGACACCAATCCAACAATTCTGCAAAGTCAAGCTAACCCTGACCCTGGTTTGTAGGTACTACTAAACCATTGTCCTAATAATGCCCTAGAAACTTGCGAAACTGGGTCAAAAACAGCACCAATTAAAATCGATTGGTCTATATTTATCGATTCGACAAAAAAAATACACTGAAATTCATCGCGTGAGATTGTCAATCTTATTTGTTAATTGTCACAAGATCTTCGGTGCTAAGCGGATAATCTTTGGTCGTTGCGTGACAAGTAGATACACAAATTCAAAGTTTAAGGAAGTAGTCTCAATAACAAAGCTCATAGCTAATGTTAATCAATAACTAACTTTTAGAATATTAAAACAGTTTATGCCGAGATATACCCACTCTTTTTGGACTAGCTAGCCCGTAAGCAAGATCGTAGCTCGTAGCAAAACTGGCTGCTCAGGGTGTAGATATCAGACGTAGGTACAATTAGGTAGGTACTGTTGCTCGTGGAGGCTATCAAGTTTCAAGTTTTTGCTTTTTTTCTTTTTTAGTTGGCTCGGTATTCGTAATAAAAGTTTATTATGATACAGTATTCATACTATAATTAGACCGAAAATAATATTGATGCAGTCTACAAAGTTGATATTTTAGTAAACCTCTCAGAGGTAACCCTAGCAACTGTGGACTACCTACCCTACCTGGGTAGGTAGTCCACAGATAACGAAGACTACTTACTTTACTTTCTATTAACGCAGTTAGTAAAACGTTCAGATCATAATAATTTTTGATAAAACTTACAGGTAATCTATGAAAGTCGCCTAGTGGTGGTCCCGTATCAATCTGTTTCTGACTTAATGCATTGGTGAGCTGCGGTACCAAGTTCTCGTGAAGGTTTGAAGCCATTATCCTGTTAAGCAATTGACCTGAAAAACGTAATATAAAAAAATCTATCTGTACCTAATAGCAATTTCAGGTAAAGTCAAAACGAAAATTGCAGATATGAAAAAAAAATCGATTACAAAGATTATAAGAATTGATGCAAGCAATACAATGTTAGGAAAAATACTCAGTAGCAGAAGTAGCATAAGGTTCGGCATTGTTCCCGATAAATAGGATAACTTGTTATTAGATACGAGTACTTGATACGTAGGTATACCGAGTTGCCGAGTGACTCACATTAGCAAAACAGTGTTTGGCCAGAAACATATGCTATAACTGACCACTGTTAAATTTCTCAAAGTGCGTCTTTTTCATTAATAGAGCTCGTATGCTAGCAAGTAGGGTGAAGGGAACCTATAAAAATTGATTGAGGTAAGATTTATTTTGAATAAAGATTGTAGGTACCTACTTGGGGTTAAATGCCACCTGCGAAACTTATTTTGAACAAATCTTTAGTTAAATCTGTATGCGGTGTCAGATTCTCAAAGAAAAAATATTTTAATTATTCAGTTTACACTAGCGTGAATAGAATACTATGCATAGACGACAATAATAATAAAAACGTTTCAGTTAATTGTTTTAATCTGTATAACCCATCATCATTCATGATTAAATCATTATAATTGTCTATATTTACATGTACCAACCTACTTAAAGATTCACATAAAAGGCCTGACGTCAGCCAACTGACATGTAACGTGACTATAAATCCTATTAGGGCTTAGTCCGCAGAACGCTTACATAGTTATGTCACGTTATGCATTGTACCATCAATTTCAGCAGGTGTATTTTAAAATGTATGTCCTTCGACATAAAGTTCAATATCGGTCAGTATTTTCTCCTAGAACATGACCATGGACAACAATATCAATTTATTACGTCAACGCAACGAAGAAGTCACTATAAACACTGGATATAACTGATAGTATTATCTTTGCTATTTTTAGGGTGATGATACTTTATATCTTGACCTAAGAATAGGGGGAAGGGGGATAAGCTTATTAGGTTTTAATTGTATAGGTATTGTTGGATCTTAATCTCATCAAGGCGGTATAAAAATCTATTATGTCGATAAGGTGAGTAATATACACTAGAGAGTAGGGGCGATTTTTATGGCGTATTAAAAGAAATGTTGAAATTACACCAGATAACATTGAACTTCGCAATGCCATGGATTTATTTTGGACGAGATGAAACGACAGTTTATGATATCACTAATTGACTAGTCAAATTTAACTTGTGTGAAAGAGTTTTAATATTCGGATACCATTTTAAGATTTTATACCGTTTTCAAATTCTTCTGTAATATTATTGGAACATTTGGAACCAGTCAGGTCATTCAATATCAGTGAGATATTATAGAAACGTGTAGATATAGATGTTAGGCCTGATGACGCAATTAATAAAAAATATAACATACATAACATCACGCCTGTATTCCCCAAAGGGGTAGGCAGAGGTGCACATATAGTACACCCACATTTCGCCAGTTGTTTTCAGGTCTGAGTGTAATAGGGGGCGAGCCTATTACCATCAACTGGCATAAATCTAGAATTCGTGCTGCTACTGAGAATTACCTAATGGAAAAACCCAGTAATACTTTGCCCGACCCGGAATTCGGACCGAGGACCTCGTGCACAGCAGTCGCGCTTTGCAACCACTAGATCAAGGAGGCAGTCGAGCATATAACATCCGTCTATTTAACACATCGCACATGCGTGAAGTAGTCATTAAAAGTAGCTTATAATGGAAATTTACTGGATCGTAATGATTACAATATCGAAGTTAATTTAGATATAATCAATCATGTGTATTGAATATAAAAACCATATCTCGTCATGATATGATTATACATATTACATTGATATCGGGAGTTTGCTAAAGGAATACCAGCACCTAATTGCTTATTGTCGAAAAAGTCGCCAGTATTACAGAATTTAAAACGCAATTATTTTTGGGAGACGTACCTAGATGACTACCTAATTAACTATTTAACGAACCAAAATAATCTTTAAATACATTACATTTTTCATTTACCTTTCGCAATATTGAAACTATATTTGGCAGTAAAGAGCTATAAAATTCCTCAAAAGTATAAATTAATTATATAAAATTATGCTTTCGTATAAAAATTAAGTTACCTACGTTAAACAATCTACATAAACTAAATTAAAACACTAGTTCACCGAAAATTATTTTCTCAACCTTAAGAAGTATGAATTCAAAAGAACTTGATAAACTTGTATGGGTAGGTACTGCACAATTGGAGTTTCGAAGTTCAGCCACGTGAGCGAAACAATGCCGGAGAAGTTAGTACCTAGTACTTACCTAAAGGAAAATGCCTATAGAAGTGATTTCGGCATAAATAATCCTGTTTTAATTTATATAAGGTGTGTATTTTCCGAAGATATAGGGACTATTGAACATTCACATTACGTTAGTCGGCTGTATGTACCTTTATTATTCATCGGGCACAATCCTGAATTAGTCAATAGAATCTTAAAATACGTAAAGCAGTACAATGGACGTAAGACATATTATAATAAGTTATGCTACCTATTACATAATACAAATCAGGCACAAATGCAAACCCCACAGTTACTTGCGACTGATACTAAAAAAAAATCTGACAAATATTATCCTAACCTGAGAAATACTGACTGCAACCTAAGACGTCAGATTCACTAGTTGCGTTTGAGTTCACGACAAACTATAATTATAAACGAATGGTATCAAGACTAAAATGCGCTTGCAAAAACGACTTACCCTTTTCAACAACTGGCTGCGTCGTTTTATAAAACAGAGAAGAATACGAGAAGTTATTCTTCATATTTTCCACCAGATGAGGTGGCTGCTTTCCACGGAGTAACACGGCATCCAACTCCGTGTAATATGGAAGCAGTTTGTGATTGAATTCTAGTCTTAACAACCTGGTGAACGAAAACTTGAACTTACAATTCGCAAAAAATCACATTAAATAGGTTACATAAAACTTTGAAAAACATACAACAACACTTGACGAAATGGTTATCACGTTGTACACGAGGTACCCATATAAAATAAAACAACAAACTTTACAATATTTTACTTTCCAGAAATTGTTTTAAACACAAAGTTCTCACGTGGACAAAGTTCAAGTACTTTCACTTTGAGACTAATAGTTAAATAAGACTCAAGACTCAATGCATAAGTTTCACAAAAACACAATTAAGTGTGCGAAAATCCTTATGTTCGTATGATTGTTAGGTTCTGTCACTTTCAAACAACTATAATGGTTGAAAAGAAATTTGCATGGTCACTGGGCCTTACGAATTTTCAGTAACAAATGATCCATGGTTTCCATTTAAAATATTCATTTTCCCCCTTGTGAAATAAAAAAACAAAACTCACCGTGTCGGCACATTAAGCTGTCGTATCGGTGGGCTAAATATCCTGGGTGTATCTCCAACATATTCTGGCTCCCCTTCCCATAGCAACATCCAGGATGTCGGACCTCGCGCCCAAATGCGGACCAACGCTCCTGGGTTATAAGTCTCAAAGATCGACACATCCAGCGGGTAGACTGCCTTTTCGAAGGACACTTCTGTCAAAAGTTAAATTGTGTGCAACGGATTCTTGGAATGTAAGTTAGTACATATACTTAATTATGAAAGTATTCAATACATAAATGAAAAAGTGTTAATTTGGTTACAAGCAAATTTAAACGATGTGCTGATCGTGATTGTTATTTTTATCTTTCCTGTTTAATCCCTTTGAAGGAAAAAGGGATGGCAGATAGATACTATAACATTGCGTGGTGTGCCGTTGCATGCTTTGCTATTTTCGCAGCACGCCATAAAACGGAAGAATAAACAAAGTTTTAGTCGGTAAAATTCCAAAACAACCTGCTCATTATCCCGTTATGGACTTTTCATTATGGGTATCTGGATATTACAGGCAAAAAAAAAAATTAAAATAAATCTAGACCGTCAGACCATTTTCACACAGCTGGTTTTTAACAACAATGTTTAAGCATCCACTGCGTGACGATTGCTTATACTACCGAGTTCATTAAGTGTCACGTTGTGCAGTTATTAATATGCAAATTGCACGAGCTCTTTACACATTGGTAATTATGGCGCGCAAACGACGAACGAACGAGTACGAACAAAAACAAATAAACTGCTCACCGCGATAGTACTTAGTTGCGTGCTCTTTGATATAAGATCGATCGATGGCTAGCAAAGTATATTTATCCAACTTATTATATCTACATCTAGCCTGCCTATTTATTTTGATCTAACCCATCAAAATAGATGTATTGCAGGCAGATGTTTGATTAAGGTCCAGATAATTACTAAATATGGTTTAAGACTATCAAAAATAAATTCATGCTAAAATTAAATACAGTAATCATACAATTGAGAATCACTAAAATGATGGCGAGATAAAATAATGAGTATAGGTATATCACAATCAAAACGCGCAATAATATTGTGTGCTGCGCAAAAAGACGCATTCTAAATTTACTATCCACTTTGTTAGCCAGTGTTAGTAACCAAATATAAACAAAAAATGGGTCAATTTTGTGGAGAAGTAAAGGTAGTAAGTAAGAGGCCTTTGCCCAGCAGTGAAAAATAGTACTAATTTAAAAAAATTAAGGGAAGAGTATATTATTTCTTTAATTAACAATTTATTTATATTCATTTTTCATTTTAATGTATTATGTTGTTATGTATGAGACTAAAAATATATATTTTCTTTGTTTCATTTATTATCTTTATAATAAAGGTCATTTATCTCTATTTCTTAGGATTACCTAGATCTTCAGAATCAAGAACAAACCCTGGAACATACAATCAGGACTTGAAATTGGTCGGCACCAATACTCTCTGAGTCTACATACTAAATAGTAATAATAATTTTCTGGTTCTATGATTAGAAACACTTACCTACAAAATCTTGACTTGTGATTGCACTAGCATTCTGTGGCATGTAGTCTTGTTGGGCCGATGGTGCATCCTCCCACCAGGTTCCATATGTTCTCTGAGGAATAGAAAAAGGAATTATAATGTGTATTAATAAATAAAAAACAAAACTACATCACACTTAAATGTTTAAAATATTATTTGATATGCAAAACTCCAAGTTTTAAATTGCTAAAGTTCATTCAATTAACGTAAGTTGAAAATAGAACAAGAAACAAAAAAAAGAAATGAGCACGAAAAATAATACCAGTAATAAAAATCAGCCAGTGACATTTATAATTTTCAAGGCTTCAAGAGTCAATAAAGCCTTGGTAAATGCTTTAGTTACTTTTAAAACTATACAAACTTGTCTTCCCTTCACATGTGAAAGAAAATGTTTAGTTTCATATTGTTTATTAATAGAATGCCCTTGATTTTTATTTGCATAAGGAAGTTTGCAGCAGGGCTTTGTTTAGACCTGATAAGAAAGCCTTCCCAGTGGATGTTTAAAAATTATTCTAGGATAAGATAATTACATTTAAAATTATGCAGAAAAAAATAGGGAATATAATTTTTTACAAAATTGAATTAATTATTACACTCACCACAAAAAACATTCCCTCAGTTAAATATCTTACTTAGATTTATAGCAAAGATACCTGTGTTGTGTGCAATTTAATAAACAACTGTAGGTAGCATAAGTGTAACACAAGTACCTAAACAGTTTATATGTATACAATAATAATGAAAAAATATAAGTATTTATGTCTCTCATTGTAATTAAGGATATTTTTTAGTTATGTAATATACAAATAGTTGTAGATATGTAGGTAATGTGCAATAACGAAAGAATGTACTAAAAGGGAAATTAGGAACAAAAGAATTATATTAATCACCTACATAATTTTGAATAGTAGATAAGTTTAATAGTAAGTAATAATTGAATGATTACATTTTTCGATATAACACTACAACATAACATTCATTGTGATATCTGGGTAACTTCTTGTGTGCTGGATGACGAAGGGATTCACGATACGATAACAAACACAAATTCCGCGGCAAAAATACTTAATTATAAAAGCAATCAAAACATACCTTAGGAAAAGCGTGAAGAACGCAATTTTATACAAACAAAACTTACCATAACAAAAGCTTGTGGATAGTCGCCATAATCAGGAAAGTTGGAAGGCGGCCCCCGAAGATTAAACGCTGTATAAGAAACACTAATTTCACTTCCATACTGAGAACTAAAATCTTCAACGTTGTGAACAAACTGCTCTATAATTTGTTGATCTTTTTCTTCATCTACATCATTGTCGTCGTTAAACCAAAACAAAGAAGATATCACATCTGATGCACTCTGCATTTTTAATTGTACTTTCCAGAATTCATAAAGGAAAAAATCACGCGAACGGAGATAACGAAGATGCGCGCTCGAATGAAATGAAATGAGTTTGTTTTTTATTTTTTACTGACAGCTGACAAGCACAACATAAACATAACAAACACTGTATACACTCATTCTGTAATATTTATTTATTTTCGATTTACTCAAAATAGATTAAATTATATTTTAATTATTAGTATTTGAATACATATTAGTAGGATATTATTGTTATATTATACGTCTTTGATGATAAAGTAGCTAAATCTCTAAAATAATTTTAATTTACAGTTTGATATTTTCGGATTGCATATAAACTATTTGATGTTTTTTGTATTAAATGTGACAAATACATTCACTATCTACTTTTTACAGCAATAACAACAATTTTGGAGAATCGTTTTTAATTGCAGATACAACTGCAGTTTTCAATCATTGTTTAATTAAAGATTAGTCAGAAATTAGTTATACAGCTGAGAATATTTTTCTTAACCCTCTATAACCTGACGCTATTACCTCTACATAGTTCATTCATTCTTTCCATTTGTCACGCAAATAGGCGTCCAAGTCAAGCATGTAAGAAAAATAATGTTTAGTGTCTATGGATTATTAGCTGTCATGTCATGGACTAAAGCTTGTCAATAAAAATGGCAGCGGGACCAATCGCCGAAAGAAATCAAGGTATTTATTGATAGAACAATACTATTTACCTATGCAATAGGCTTCCGTAACTAATTATTTTTTAACCATGAACATAAATATTCGGATATACTTACCACTTTATAACAAAGTAAGCAGCTATAATTTGAGGTTAAGTACCGTATTATGATATTTAGAATTTACATGTAACTACTTATATTTTGTTGTTGTACTTACTTGCATTTACAAACAAGGTCATTATTTGCCGTCCACGTAACTTATGTTATAAAAGAATGAATAATAATTGCGTTTATTCTTGACTTACAGATGCTACAATATATGTTGGCGGTTTGGACGACAGAGTTACAGAAAGTTTGCTATGGGAGCTGTTTGTGCAAGCTGGACCCGTAGGTACGAATATCACCTAAGTTTATATTACAGATATCAGACAAACAGTGTGTTGTTAATAAGAAGTTTGTTTTAAGTTAGACCAATTCGAGTAGGTCATGCATTGTTATAGTGGTTATAAATAAGTTAAATGCGGTCCCTAACACACAATTACACTTATAAATCTAGGACCCACGGGTACTGGGTACTAATTGTTAAATAAGCAGTGCAGTGATGTTAGTAACATTATGAATTATCACAGGTTTGTTTCCATTGTATAAGAATGAAATTAATTATAATCAAGATGTAGGCTTTGTCTCATGTGAAAGTTCTAATTATAATGATATTCTTACAAATGTTTAGGAATTTATCAAATTAGTATAGTAATTTGGTCTTATTTACTACATTTTTAGTAAAATAATATCTTTGTTTTAATTTCAGTCAATGTCCACATGCCAAAGGACAGAGTGACACAAACCCATCAAGGCTATGGATTTGTTGAGTTTATGGGTGAAGAGGATGCTGACTATGCAATAAAAGTAAGTATTATAGAATCATCATAACATCACGCCTGTATTTCCCGAAGGGGTAGGCAGAGGTGCACATATAGTACACCCTCATTTCGCCAGTTATATTATTTTGGTCCCAATGTAATAGGGGGCGGGCCTATTGCCACCAACCATTGCCAAATCCAGACTCTGTGCTGCTACTGAGAATTACCTAATGGAAAAACCCAGTAATACTTTGCCGGACCCGGGATTCAAACCCTCTTATTATATATATTAGGACCTCATGCTCAGCAGCATGGCAACCACTAGACCAACAAAGCAGTCAGAATCATAATAAATTTTATTAAGCTATATTGTTGTGTTAGTCCATGAAACAACTTTTATTGTGCTGTTATGTAAGATATGTTGTTGTGTTGACTGGCACGGAACAGAAAGGTTCATACCCAGCAGTTGTTGAAGTCGGGATAATTTTACTTGAATTATTCTTAATTACGTTTGATTTGGCAATAAATGCCTTATAGACTGACTCTTCCAGTGTGTTGAAATATTTTTATTAAAATTAATGTACACCCATTTTGTTACTATGAACATTTATGGGAGATTACTTAATAGATTATGTTTAACATAGCTCTCTGACCTTCACCATATAAAATTATTATAAGGCCTTTGCCACATAAGTGGACTCCTGCCCCCAAACTGTGAACTCTTCGAGCAGGACATTGAGAGGCCGTGAGATGCCACACTCCGTTGCACGTAGCTGCATCTCGCTTCATTAATGGAAAATGTCCTGCTTTAAAAGTTCATAGTAAGAGGATGTATCCCAGAGGGGTAAGCACTGTACATCAAAACCATAGAACTAAATATCCTGTTGCAATATTAAAGCTAAAATTTTATTTTTCAGGTAATGAATATGATAAAATTGTATGGAAAACCTGTAAGGGTGAATAAGGCATCTGCCCACCAGAAGAACCTTGATGTCGGAGCCAATGTGTTCATTGGTAATCTGGACCCAGAAGTAGATGAGAAGCTTCTGTATGATACATTCTCTGCCTTCGGTGTTATATTACAGACTCCTAAGGTATGTTGTTTTATTTAAAATATTAAGTTTGTTTTGCACTGTTTTTGCATTTTATCAACATTTTAGCTTGGAATCATCCACTTTTGAAGATACTTAGGTCCTCCTTTCTGTTTATGGTTCTCGTACATACAGAAAGTCACATCTATTTCCCAGAAGGATAGGCAGAGACCATGGATTTTTATTTTTTACAATCTTGACATACTTTTTTTACCACATTTACTTGTGTCACATTCCTCATACACACATGTTGATCAAGGGTACTCCTCATTTTTGGGTATTCTGTTAGCTTCTAAAGTAGACAAGTCTACCAAAGGTATTAAATATCTGATAGAGATTACATTTCATACTACTTATATCAATATTGATTTTTATTTTAAATATCTTTCCAGGTAATGCGAGACCCAGAAACTGGAAACTCCAAAGCCTTTGCATTTATTAACTTCGCATCATTCGAGGCGTCCGATGCTGCGATAGAAGCTATGAACAACCAGTACCTCTGCAACAGACCTATATCAGTGTCTTATGCATTCAAGAAAGATGTCAAGGGAGAGAGACACGGTTCTGCAGCAGAAAGGTAAGTTAATGATTAGAAGTTATATACAACTTTCAAACAATGGGCAACCTACATACAACTAGCCTTCTCTTAGATGTGGATGACATGATTATTTATACTTAAATGTAACTTGCTCTTTCTCCCAGATTGCTGGCCGCCCAGAACCCGCTATCACACGCGGACCGTCCTCACCAGCTGTTCGCGGACGCGCCTCCCACGATGATGGGCCCGGTGCTCCTCGCGCCGCCGCCTCCGCCCGCGCCGTCACCGATGCCCCCGCAAGGCCCTGCCATGAACGCACGCCCCCCGCCTCCGCTACCAATGAGTGCTCCACCACCGCCTCCGTCGTCAATGCCCCCGCCTGGCCCCCCACCTCCCCCTGGACCACCGCCTCCTCCTCCCCCGTTCCACCACTTCCCTCCCCCTCCGTTCGGGCCCCCAGGTTTCGGACCCCCGCCTCCCCCAGGAGCGCGGCCTCCTCCTCCATGGAGGCCTCCCCCTCCCTCCTTCAGGCCACAGTTCCCGCCACGTGGTCCACCTCCGTTTGGTCATCCACCATTCCCGCCACACCCGCCTGAACCAAATTATAATTATTAAGTGTAATTAAATAGTGTAATGTTCAAATGACTGTTTTGTATTGTCCTCCGGTTTTGGGGTGGAGAATAAAGATATATTTACATTTGATGTAAGAATTGTTTTGTTTTTATTTTAGCTATATATTGAAATTGTTATTTTATATATTTTTACCAATACAAACTTTAAGTATAAGTGGGAACGCTTATGCCCAGGAGTGGGTCACATAAAAGCTGATGATGATGATACAAACTAATGCCCATGAGTTATGATAAGTTTAGTTATGAGCTAGAGATGTACTTATTCGGTAAAGCCGATTTTTATAAAAATTGCGGCCATAAGAAAATAATCGGTACTGGCGAGACGAATATTTTTAAATTACCTATGAGACCCAGACAGGTAACCGAAAGCAATAATCGGCATTGCCGACTAGTCATTTTTGCGACTAGCTGCTAAAGAAACGTCCACTGCTGAACAAAATCCTCCATAGAACGCCACAATGAACCACAACTTGCCATTTGCATCCACCGGTTGCCCACACCACCTTCATTGTCATCATCATCAGCCGTAAGACGTCCGCATTTCCGCAACTACCATACTTACTTTTAAGTAGGTACTTGAATAGGTTTGAAGTCGCACTCATAGCCTATTGGGCATAGGTATCAATATAATTCGTACCTAAACTTCAGACAGTGAATAAAATATAAAGTCAAACGTAATAACTGTGTCTTAGTAGGTACCCAAGTATTTACTTTCAAAATCGCTAGCATCACGGACTTGCCCAGACTTATTGCGAGCAATGCAATTCCCAATTTCATGCAAATCGAAACAAGTAAATTTAAATGCCACGGGCGCAATGCCTATTGTTTTCAATTCACGCTTCATGTCACCGCAGAAGTAAACATCAAAGTAAATTTAAATAATTGAATAACCATCTACGAATAAATTAATTTACACATGAACTAAATACGATTCTGAAACATGCATAACTTTGATCGAAAACCCATTGGTCCGTGTACTTATAAATAGAGAAACAAAAATGCAATGTCGATTTATTCAGTGCACATATATTATTTATTCAGCTGAATAGCTTCATTTGCCGTCGGAAATATGGAAGAGACGGTGGAACCGGTAATAGCGAAATATAGCATACGTGAGCGATGCATATGATTGTGACATGTTCTTATTGGATGTCCGTGCTACTCGACGAACTGGACGCTACGGAGCTCGGGGAAACTCGACCGGTTTAAAAATTTATTCGTAAAGCATTTGTATTGTCTAGGGGATTCGGTAAAGGAGCAATTATTTGAAGTTATTGCCGATGCCGTCGGAAAAGTGCATTTGAATTTGTTGAGTATTATTGTGAGTTCATAACTCGACGTAGGTAAGTAACTAGGTACATAGATTCTGTAGAGTTTTTGAATGTTTTATGAATGGTTTAGTACCTTACTACTTTCTTCCAATATTAGATAATTACTTCTACCTACTGAGGTACGTGACTTAGGTACTCGTGCGTTGGGCACTAATTACGAAAAATACCATTTATTCTGGTCACACTACTAGGTACTTACTCAGACATCTAAACTTGTAATCTTCTCGGTCACGTCCGTAGTTACCTACCGCAGATGGACCTCAGAATACAGAGCCAACAGATGGACCTATGTGAAGATTCTTCCTACCTATTCATCTTAAAATCTAGTTTTTTACCTATGTACCTAGGTCCATGTAGTCTGTAGAGTGTTTGACTTGTATCGTTAGGTAACTACCCATCTACAGCCAACTGCACATCTTGAGACCCATGAGGCGTCTACTAATTGATGGCAACCTTAAGCCTATTTATCTGTCCCCCGTCTGATTGGCAGCCACTTACCCTGCCTTTGTGATGACAGAAGATAATATCCGTCCTACAAAATCATAAAATTGATTAAAGCTATGGTTCAAAATGACTGCTTGAAGGCGAGCCATCAAATTAACGGAGTGGCCTAAAACAACGACACTTGATAACGATAAAATAACAAACATTGTTATAATACAGATTCCCATTAAATCGCGTCCAATTTTCCATGTAACTACATACATTTTGTTCACGACTTAATTATTTTAACAACGACATACAAATTTCATCAACAAAAATGACCTATGCCATCAAATTGCGAGTTAAATCCGTTGCGCATCGTTCCGCACACAGCGATAATGGTTGTCCGACGCTGAGGATTAAAAACATCGTTAACTCTCAAAATGAAACACAAATATTTGCATCATTCAGCGTTATGTGTGTATGTCCGAAGGATTATAGTTGAAATTAATAAGCTTCGCCTTGTTGTTTTAGGTTGGAGTCGTATTCGTAGCGAAGGACCAAGATTCACCTAAGTTAGGTCATATACCTATTAAGAAAGTGGTGACTGTCTTAGGTATCTATATTTTCTAGGGTAATCAACATTAAAACACATAATTACTTATTCACATAATGTCGAAAAACGATTGACTTTACTGCTATACCTACCATTAATCATAATACTAACTCATTTTATATATTAAACGAGCCTCTACGAGCTACGAAGCTACGATTGATCGTAGTTAATGCCCCGCAGGCCGCAACATATCTGCTGTCTCTTTTTTCTTCAGTATTAGCTAAGTACCTATTGCGCATATCGACACGATATAAGTCAAGAGTCAAGTTCATCCAAAAATAACCTGATCTATAGAAGGGAGATGGCTACATCGATAGCTGGGTAGGTACCTACTCGTAGGTGTGTTTAATACCCAAACCGTTCCCTTTGTGCGCCTCACAATGATAATATCAGATCGGATCTCATCTTCAAATGGAGGATTACGAATAATATTTTCGGTTCATATAAAATATTACTTTCAATACATTCGATGGTAAGTAAGTATCTACCTACCTATTCTGTATATTGCGTACTCTAGGTGAATATACTTAAAGGGAATTGGTTTGTTTTGTAATATAATTTCAGATTTATTTTGATTCCAATGTGGAGAAGTCATACAGGGTGAGAGGTATTGCGTGTCAGTGTTTGTTTCCACTCACATTAATCAGTACGTATAATAATATCTTCTATGAAATAAGTACCTGCTTTTAAAAATCGACAATGTTACCTAAACCATGGATTGAAAACGTTAATCATTCTTGTGATAAGTAAAAAGATAAGAGACGTTTTATCATCATCTTCAAGTAGGTAGGGTAGGTAGATCTTTTTCTAAGCCTGTGCCTAGCAGCTTTAGTTTCCCTTTACTTCTATTCTCGCACGTGGCAAATATTTGTACAACCTATGTAGGTGTTTGGGATTGTTTTCTCAGTGTTTGATATGGCACCTACGCAGCTAGGCTCCAAAAATGTGGGTCATGCAATATAGGTACCTGTAATTCTTATAAAAACATTTATGAGACATATTTTTTTACTTGAACGCCATCTAAATACTCCGCTTATTAATTAAGTAACCAAGACATTTGTCAATCATGCAATCGTCTAGCGATTAAAGTTTTAATTAAAATATCTATTCACGTCTCTTGAACTGGCTTTGACGAAATTTAATATTGTCAAAATAATTTACGTCTCCTCAGCTTCAAATAAAAGTGGATTGCTAAAAGCTTCAGCGTTGAGCATATCGTTAGTGAGTTATAAGGTACCAACTTATATCTACATTTTTATTTAGATTTTAGATAATACCTACTTAAGTATTTTGATTCTTTTATTAGACTTTCTCGTGTAGAATTTACGCTAATTATTTGAAATTCTTTTAGACGAAAACATGTTGGATTTATTATTAGCTTTTGTCTTCTAAAATTTGTTCTTTAAAGTTCTAAAAGTCTGTTCCCACCTACACTTACGATTCACTGCTCATCAAAGCTTCCACGTTTCTTCCTAATCTGGATTCCTAAATTTATTTTTAATACCTACGTCTTTAAGCTACCCCTATGCTTAATCTTATAACTATTATCTATACTAACATAATATCTACCTATATCATTGTATTTTAAAGTTCACAGTTCAATGAAGTTGCCATTGAAGACATAATTCTATCGTTAGGAACTTTATGGTCCGCAGATATCGGAGGATGCACACTCCTGCTACGCATGTCATATTTTATTTGGACGTTAAAACTTTTTACTGGCCGTCGTTATGAAAAATTGCTTCGCCACCAGTTTTAGTTCGGAAATAGCTAAGTACCATAGTATTACGTAATATCTATCTAGTGCGTCTCGTAAATAGTTTATACCTATTGTATGTAAGTTAATGCGTCATTGATTTTGTATAAGTACTTTCTATTTAACGATCGTTTGTATGGTAGTAATACCATACCATTCTTATTTTATCTATAAAGCTAAATAAAAAATCTATATTATAAAGCTGAAGAGTTTGTTTGTTTTCTTGAACACGCTAATCTCAGGAACTACTGGTCCTATTTGAAAAATTATTTTAGTGTGAGATAGCCCATTTATCGAAGGAAGCTATATATACATATAGGCTATAAACCATTCGAAATCGTAGTCGGAGTTGTATTCCACGCTTCTGTCACTGCTGTCGTGCTTACGCTTAAAGAATAATATAATATTATGCTATTCTAAGACAAAGTTACTGCTTGTGCGTGTAAACAAACAACTCAACCATTAAAAATTTGGATTATAATTCCAAAATTCTGAGCCTAAGTAATCTCTTAATAATCTATAAATGGATGCATCACTTTATTTTTACGACAAAACAATAACTGGCGATTTTGAACTTTGAAACAAAAGAAAAAATATTTACAAAGGTTATAATATATTCTGCCAGTTTCATTCCCGTGGCGTGATCAAACATTCACCTAGTTCATGCTACAAGAGGGTGCGTCAAACGTACGCTAATACACAATTTAATAATTATCATCACCCCTTTGTTTTTCAAAGTGATAAGAGCACACTTTTATTTAATTCTCGCAAGGAATTTATTTTATGTTTAAAATATGACGATTAGTTTGCTCTTGTTGGCGGAGCACACGTCACTGTTCTTTATTATCGACATTCCATATGACCGCTTGGCACCGAGGTAGTAAGCTGCGGGTGTGAACTAAGAGCTCAGACGCATTGTCCGGTAACCGCAGCCTCACAGTGCGCATAGAAATGAATATTAAGTACGTATGCTTGCGGGCATTGTGGCGTTCTAAGGGGGAGGCCTTTGTTCAACAGTGGACGTCTTTCGGCTGATGATGATGATGATGCTTGCGGGCAGCCGTCCGGTGCGTAGTCTAAGAAATAATGATGCAGAGTACCTATATAATACCTACATGTATAGGCGTATGGGGTAGTGTTGATTGAATTAATAAAAAAAGAAACTGCAACGAAAAAAAATACAAGAGGAATGGTTGGTACCTTCTGGAAAATCTTGGGAATATGCATACAAAAATAGGAAAGTTTAGGACGGACTTTAGTGGAATTATCGAGCGTTATATTGGTGTGTTTATTCTAGCATTGTATTTCCAGAACAGGAAATGTGTGGTCTCTGCCTACCCCTCAGGAAAACAGGCGTGATTTTATGTATGTATTTCCAGAACAGCATATTATTATATTTAACGTCACATTTGCTTCTGTTGGGTTGCAGCACTTTTCAAAATTACACAATGGCTCTTGGAGTAAATTGGTAGTAGATTGTTTTTTCTTTTAAATAATTAGACCACATTACAAAATTACCGACTAATTTCATAGACGTTACTCCTACGCATCGTGGCAGCTACGACATCATTACGAACGTTCTACGCACGGGCTACGGCGTAGGCGTCTACATCAATTAGAATTAGGGCTAATAATAATTATGTTTTGTAAATTTTATTGTTTCTGTGGAAATTATTAGTATAGCTTTATACAAAAATATACGAGGCTTGTTTAAGGCATTTCTGTGTTGCGTTTGCTGCACTCTTATATATATTATGTATGTATACTTATAGCTCGCAGGCTATAGGTACATTTTAATAGGTTAATACTCCTAGCAGGACCGACGATATCACAAAGTCTTATCACTACATGGTAAATACAGACAAATCAGTAAAACCCGAAGGGATACGTCTTTTTTTATAAGGGGTTTATACACCGACATTTCACCATAATAAGGTCTATGAAATAAGTTGTGAACCAATTGCCATAATGTCAATCTCCCACGCGGTTCAGATGAAAAGGAGTTATATTCTACTAGCTGCGCTCCGCGGTGTAACCCGCTGCATATTTTTTCAGGATAAAAAATAGCCTATGTGTTAATCCAGGGTATCAGCTACCTCTCTATGAAATTTCATTAAAATCGGTAAAGCCGTTTGAGCGTAAAGAAGTAACAAATATACAAACACATTCACAAACTTTCGCCTTTATAATATTAGTGTGATAACCCCTTACTAATCCATCATTATCCATAAAAAGTCGTAAACAATGAGCTTTCTAATTTCTTACTCTTCAAACGGACGAGTATATTACACAGAATGATAATCATTATCATCATCAGCCCGAAGACGTCCACTGTTGAACAAAGGACCTCAAAAACCTCCCCCTTAGACCGCCACAATAATAATATCCTAAAGTAATGTAATGTATGGTGGCTGATAAACCTAGTACCCACAAAATTATGTATATTTGATAAGGTACCTAAGTGGTACTTTGGTACTTTGGGTAAAGTTTAGGCCTAATTTATACGCTTGCCCTTAATTTATGCCTTTGCTTTAAATATTAGATAGCTATTACATGGTAGGAAATAGTTATAAGTGGGTTACAGTTAGGAGCAAATTTCGCCATTCGCATTAAAATTAATAATAATTATTGACTTCTAGCTTTTGCACGCGGTTTCGCCTACGTTAAGTAGCCTGTGTCCTCTCTCGGGTCTTGTCTTTCTACATGCCAAATTTAATTAAAATCCGTACAGCTGAGCATGAAGCTCCCTTATATAATGATTACTATGATCCACTGACTGCCTCGTCGGTCTTGTGATCGCAAAGCGCATGCTGACCACGAGCTCCTGGGTTCTATACCCGTGGCAGCCAAAGTTATTGAGTTTTCCATCAGATAATTCTTAGTATTCTTCTTCAATTCTTTGGCGAAATGTGGGTGTACTGTGTGTGCACCTCTGCCTACACCTTCGGGGAATACAGGCGTGTTGTTATGTTTTTGTTTTGTAATTCTTAGTAGCAGTACTGAGTCTGGATTAGAAATTATTCTACATTAACCGTTTTATGTACCTATGATAGCTGGATGTGGTTTAGTATTGGTACACTATTGTCTACCCCTTCTGGGAATAAAAGCATCATAATGTACCTATGTTTTCGGCTAACAAAGGTTTTGAATGTCACAGCCTAGAGCGATGCGCACGTAATATGATAGTTCATGACAAACTGATTGACGCAATGTATGAATGGGTAAACTGAACAAAAGATTACGCCTTCGATTCCCGTATGCCTATATTCGTGTGTAAAGTAAAATGATTTGATCCAAATCTCAGTATATATTTTTTTAAACGTTATCTCCTCTCAAGAAATGTCTCCTGAATTTGTTTGTGGGTGAGATAGAAATACCCAGACTCTGGACAAACATCTGCGGATTACAC
Organism: Abrostola triplasia; assembly: GCA_946251915.1. Lineage (NCBI taxonomy): Eukaryota > Metazoa > Arthropoda > Insecta > Lepidoptera > Noctuidae > Abrostola > Abrostola triplasia. The sequence goes on along the minus strand of OX276432.1, from coordinate 8,060,596 downwards.
AAATGTTTGCCCGTGCGGCAATCGAACTTGCAACCCGCAACACTTATCGCTTAACCATTACGCCAATCAAACCCTTTAAATAGCTTTTGCAAAAAATGATTTATGTCTGTAATATTCACTGTTATAGGACAATCAACATTTCTATGTTAGATGGCGCTAATCCGACCGGTGATGGACAGTTGAATACGAATACAAGAATGTGTAAAAGTTGCGTCAGAATGCATCGTTGGTTTATTGGTTTTGTCGCTAAGCACGACTGCTATGCATGAGTTACTGGGTTTTTCCAATAGGTAATTCTTAGTAGCAGCACGGAGTCTTGATTTGTGCCTGATTGATAGCAATAGGCTCGCCCCCTATTACATTGGTACCTATAACATAACTGGTGAAATGTGGGTGTACTATATTATGTGCAGCTCTGCCTACCCAATCGCGGAACACAGGTGTGATGTTCTGTTAAACTCAGATTCAAGATTCAATCTCGAAATTCTACATATCTACATACACAGTAACTGCAAACAAGTTCACGTGCGGTCTGTGAAATATTTGAGTCTAACTTTGAAACAAAACAGTAAAAAACACATTGCGCTATGTGTATGATGTTAAAATTCTACCAACTACAGCGGAGAACGAAAAAATGTTATTTACATCTGCGCTTCGTTACGTAAAAATGTTGAGAATCCCTCTTAACTGTGGACTTTTTTCTGTACCTATGAAAAGTCCATTTAGGTACTAATATAAATGTCACGTGTACAAATGCATAATAACAAAGTACAAGGGCGGGTGGCTTCACACAGTCTGTTATCGTTACATACGGACTTCAAAAAATAACGATTAGGTTTACGGATTTTATCGCGGTTATTTAATTGAGTTTTGGTCCGTTTCGAATCCTTTACAGCATTCATAGTCACGGGTAGACTGAAGTGTTAAACGTCTAATTTGACCTAGTTTAATTTCAATGTCTAATATTCGCGTAAGTGATAGAAATCATTAGATTATAGAAGTAAAAAGTAAATTTAACGCAACAAAAACCTCCATAGAAAGGTTTCAAACATCTTTTTTAGCAAGGCGACATTCATTTGTTTGCAAGCTGAAACTATTACACCGACGCCCCATTACCTCGTGCTAATTGCACCATTTTTCCTTTACTGCGAAACCTTTTTGTTTAGACATGATCTCCCACTTTAAATAAATATGTATGCTATGTAGCGTTTAAGAGAGTATTATCACTTTAGATGTTCCTAGTAATCCTACTCTTTCCGACTAGATTAAAGCTCACCATGATAAAAGAGGTTATTAAATTACTATTGCAGTCAAACAACATTCGTTTATATATTAACTTTGATACTACTCTGCTAGTGTTAGAAATTTTTAATATTATTGTGTTTGTAACTAAACAAAGAACGCCCTGATTGGCGCAGTGGCTTAGCGATTGGACTATAAATATCTGCGAATCAAATCTAACCCTAAAGATTTGATTCGCGCATGGGACAAAAATTTGTGTAAAAAGTAAAAAAAATTAAGCCTACGTCAAATCGTTACTCTTGAGCAGGATTGAAATACCCCCATAATCATTTTGAGTTTTGGCATTTACTGGTCGTAAAATCCTCACATCTGGTTAAGTTTATTGGCCACTAAAATGCTTAATAATTAGGTTATCGAATCAACACTACGGCGTAAATACGTATTACTTTGATGCCTCCGTCGTAAACGGTAAGGGAATAAAACTGGGGCTGGTCCGGCTGGCTTATAAATGCAACGATCCGAATCGGTCAGCAAGACCCCGTCAATTTTAAACACAAGCGACGCGAGCCGCGCTGATTATTGTGAATTAGTATCCGAGGCATCCACCTACCTCTCAAAAATTAACTATCTTGTAAATGATCAGGGTTCGCGTATTAACATTGCGACAGAAAATAAAAACAAAAACAGGCAATGAAGCTACTTTTTATGGATATAGCGCTTGAATTTGTTTTAAGAAGAACCTTTGACCTGATATAATTAATATAAGTAATTCCTAGTATTGCGTACGGGCACTGAAATCTCGAAATATTTCCTTTTGTGCGATTTCAAAAGAAAAACGTTCAAAAAGGTCGTCTATTGCACCCGCCCTTTACGTTGGAATGCATATAATTCTAGTCCGCCCAATATCACGCGACGTGAGCTACGGGGACGTGGTAGTATTCAATGGAGGACAGTTAAGGGTGGGGGCACCCAGAGGGACTTCAAAAGTACCTCTAGTACTTTTTTGAAGTAAGCTAATTCCTAAAATGTAACCACAGCTAATAAATATTAGGAGCTGGAAAGAATACTTTAAAATGAAAAAAAAACTTTAACCCTTTATAACTAGGAACAACCAAAAACACTTACATTTTACCATAGCCTTACTGTTTTGATTGCAATTGCAAAAGCGTTTTAGACTTTCAATATCCCAGACACAAACAACCCATTTCAAAATCAAAAGCTGATCACACTTACTAAACCAAATCCTAGAAGAAAACAAAACACTGAATATTTAATTTGTCCAATTTCCATATTTATAATAATAATATAATTTTAAGTTAAAATTTTAAATAAGGGAAATAATAATAATGCAGACACGCGCTTTTATACAAAACACAGCAATACAAAATTTTGAAGTAAAAATAAAATACCTACATACAAATGTTAAAAAAAAACTGATTATTAACACCAAAGAACTGACAACAAAGGAAGATTTCATCAGGAACAAACTCAGTGCATCCCCATCCTAAGCGGAGAACAAGACTGTTATTTTCAGTGCGATGCCCTTAAGGGAGAGTGACCCCCGAATGACCCACCATTTACTAAGATATATGCATCTTCATACTCCTATATGGAACTGTGAAGACGAAATGAAACTTAAGTGGTTATAACTTGGGAAATATTTGACAGAAATGCTTGTAACGTGAAGTTTACCTATATATCCGGTGGTGACTCGTTGGAAAATTATACTTTTTCGTTTGAAACGGTGTAGTGCTACTATTTTATAAACACTTTTATAGTTTTAGCTTTTGTATGTATGGGGTATGAAGTCAGCAAACACGTCGTACACAGATTCAAAATTGATTTTTGCAAGTTTCTTTATTTATTTATTTAACCAACTTACTTTAACACAATTGTAAACATATAAGTTCTAGGTTAACATAAGTTGCAGTTTTGTATAGTTAATATTATTATATACCTCAAAGAGATAAAAGCCACTCTGTGATAGCTCTACTCAAACGGGATTAGAAATGTTGACCTGACAATTGATTTGAATTGATAGCGATTGTAAGATAATATATTTTTCGGGCTTTTGTAGGCTTTTATACACTCGATATAATTGTTAAGTCAATAGTAACTTCTTAAAGTAAAACTCGAAGGATCACGGTAAAGAGATCTGTTTTGAAACCTCCTACTGCTACTCGTACCTTATAATGGATCGTTTTTATTTTATTATACCTATGATAATAAAATAATAGTAATAATATATCCATGTTTTATTTTGTACAGAAAAAAACAACAGCAAAATTGTTCCTTATGACGTCATAATTTTGAGTAACTTAAGTTATAAGTAAAGTAAATAAGCAAAGTTCTTGAGTTTCTGAATTCTAATAATCATACATTTTATACTAAAACTGGCTGTAAAACCAAAGAAAACTGTATTTTTTACTGTTTTTTTCATTAAAAAACTAAAACAAATACATTAAAGAGTAATAAGATAAACACAACGGATTCATTTCAAACTGTCTGATCCAACAAAGCAAGCCGGCCATTGTTCTCCCAGGCGTTGTTACTATTATTCAATTTAGTGTAAAGCTGAACACCGAAAACAGAGCTGTAAACGTGTTTTGTTTGGGAAAAAAGAGTTTGATTAATGCATGATCTAAGTCGTAAATCTTAAATTAGGAACGAAAAATTGAGGTTATACTATACTTTACTCACTGACTATCGGACGCAACTATGCTGTTTATAAGAAACCAATATCGTAAGAACTATCGTGTGATTTCAACCGTATGTGAGGTCGGCACACCAGTCCTTTAGCCCTATACAGTTAAATTAATACATTCAAGAGATAAAGATTCCCAAATAAACGTAACATACCATTACGCCTGTATTCCCTGAAGGGGCAGGCAGAGCAGCACGTATAGTTCACCCACATTTCGCCAGTTATGTTTTTAGGTCCCAATGTAATAGGAGGCGAGCCTATTGCCATCAACCGGGCACAAATCCAGACTCCGTGCTGCCACTGAAAATTACCTAATGGAAAAACTCAGTACCACTTTGCCCGACCCGGGATTCGAACCCAGGACCTCATATTCAGCATTCGACACTTAGCGACCACTAGACCAACGAGGCAGATTACCAAATAGTATGAAATAATTATCTTACAAACTGAGCATTACCAACTGTTCATCAATTCCATGACTACTGAAAGTGGAGACTTAAACTGACAGTATCTAAAATAGTAGATGCCATTCAACCACAAGTCCGACCGACAAACATCTAGGTACTAGTAAACACCGTAATATACTGCACGAAAAGTTTCCTACATCAAGATTATTTCTATTCACCACAATTCTTGCAGGGAAGCTCAACCATTAAACGTTATTCATCCATTCGTCATTTATAATTTATACTGGCCGCGTCACTAACACGGTCAACGCACTCGTTTGGAAAACATCCATACTTGAGAACAGTTCCGTGATAACGCAGTGGACAAATTGCTTTTACCTCAACAACTTCCTGAACCGATTTTTATTGAATCGTTTCGAGATAAGAATGGGTGTTGGAAGTTTTGCACGGCGCCAGAAACACCGCCCGACGCTAAAACTTTAGTCGTCAACATTTTTCAAAAGGTCCCGTTGAGCGCTCTCCGTTCTTCATAAACTAGTTGCAACAACCTAGTTTTCAATTAAGTTTTAGCTCCACAATTTGCTCAGGCAACTTCTGATATACGAGGATAATATTCATCATGTGAGGTGGGGTTTAATTGCAAAATAAAGTTTTAAATGTTTGATACGCTGTGCGGTTCTAAAAAGTTTTTATTAAACTCGATACGAACTCGCTTCGCGTGTTTTTTTATAAAAACGAGTCAATTTTCGTTCCTATAAAAATACCAGAAGTAGATACTGAATGCACTATTTAAATTGCACTAAGCTTGTCAGTTCTGTTCGTTCTCACTGTCAATATACTACTCGCAGCTATTTTATCTTTGTTATCCTACAGGAAATCTGGAAAAACAGTGAATATATACAAATTTATTCCACTTGTATTTAAAAGCAAGTATTTTTCCAATGAAAAATAAATTATATCAAGTCAATGCTGCAAGCTACCAAGAAACGGTACAGCCAATTTTAATTTAAAGTATTTGCCGAAGTTACCATGTTTGCCGACGCCGATGCTATTTCTACTTCATGTCATGTTTGTTGCTTTTATCTCAAAGGAGACTCCTATACGATTTTGTTTTTACGTCGGTACATACAAATACAATTTTCACTTTGACTCGATTTTCTTACGTCGCCGTCGCGTTGTGCAGTGGGTATGAAAATATTATGATCAAACTTAGCGGGTTTGGGTATTTCGAGGATAAATTCGGGCACTGGGTTAAATAAAGGTATCTTTGAAAGGATTATGGATACGGTAAACGTCTTACTAGTACGCTTTTGAGCTGTATTTGCAATGCAATAAATAGTTTGGGAATTGAAATGGTTAGTCCAATACACAAGCGTCATATAGTTAGTGATGTTTTTATGTATTGCTTTAATTCATAAAATGAAAGGTACAATTTTATTCTTAACTTAACACATAACTGTATCTGTAACCAAATTGAATTCACTTTTAACATACGTTAATAAGATACATTTTTTATCCTCATTGGCGCAGTGGCTTAGCGATTGGACTGTTGCGCTAAGGCTAAGCTTACCCGAGTTCGATTCCCAAACGGGAAAGAAATTGTGTGATCCACAGATGTTTGTTTTCAGTTTAGGGGTTACTGTGTAATTTCATGTCTGTGTGTGTATAGTACCCACGATACAGGACAAAATTCCTAGTGTGAGTCTACATTTAAAATAAAAACATACTATAGGCACTAGTATCTATAAATTATTGATACTTTTCAATCTTGGACAGCGCTCGCAAATCGGATTGTTTTATGCAGTGCCTATGGTTTTATAAGAGGCATCCCGCTGTTCATTACATTGATACCGTCCCTAGAGAAGGGGGCCTAGTTTCTGAGATTTGTATTAGTCTCCACTTCTTAAAGCACTGGTAATAAATGTTCCATAATATATGCGCTGTGTTACTTTGGATACAAAACTGCAGTTTCCCAATTATAAGTTTTTATTTGATTTTTTTTAAACGTCGCCCCACACTACTAATTTCTCCCATATCGTGGGTCCTTTTCACAAACATGGAATATTATACAATTCATTTTAAAAATTGCTAATGGTAAATGGTTTTATTTATGTAAATAGGTTTACTGGACAGAGTTTTACCCGCCATTCTTTTTTTAAGACAAGATGGAGTCGGCATTTTCTAATTGCTAAAACAGCATCGTCCCTAAATCTGGACACTGCAATATGCTTCAGCTACGTGTCCCAAGCTACACATAAAAACACACATCATATTTACCGCTCATTTTCCAGATCGATCCACCCCACATTTCCCGCGCTAAAACCAAGTTTTTTACTATCAACATTGAGTAGACGACGGACGATAGAGAAAGCGGCGCGTAATGACTCTAGCTGTCATTAGCCAACCTCTCCAGGCAGATTGAAAATTTAACGAGCAACATCCCTGATACAGGGCTGGGGAGCTGCATCTTAATACCTCCTTTATGTCATGTTTATTTTTTAAATCTGCGTATAATGCAGGTTTGGATAAGGTTCGGTTTTGCAGCTTTTTTTTGGATTTTTTGGTGTGTGAATAGTGGTTTGTTTTTTGGTGTGTGCTTGCTTGACAGTTTTGATGGAAGTCGAGTTTTATAAAGTTTGTTGTGGCTTTCTATGAGAGCATTTTAGTGTGTGAAGAGGCTACTCGATATTGTATTATGTGGATTATCTTTATAACTAACAAATACATATAGAACTTCATACTCATATTAGCATAGAAGGAAGGGTATTGATTTACAATTACAAATATCTAACAAATCAAAGATGGGTCCTAAATAAATTAATCATAAAATTACATAAACCATACAATTATTTCCTGGAACGTACTTAAGTTAACTACCCTCAATTTAATGCAATTAACTGACCCTACCACAAAATGGCCATAGAAGCAAGAATAAAAAGACGTACTAATTTGAATTTCATATTTTTCTACCTACTTTTTCTAGAAGCTGTCTCCAGATTCCTTAAAGCACGCTATACACGATGCATCATGATTTATTGGCCGTGCTCCTGCATGCGTCAAGGGGGTTCTTAGTAAAAGGATATTTCCAGTGAAACGATGCATAATTTTTACATCCAAGAGTACTCTTCGTATGAAGTGCTCGGTCACAGTCGTACGGAATTCCATTAGCGAGTTTTGGACGTAGGCCAGACTAGTCGTGCAAATCGGAAGATTTTTGATTTTTACAGATGTGGCGTTAGGTAGATTTTGTTGGTGCTTGTTAGTTTGTGTGTTTGTAGAGGTAAATCATCTTTAATGTGCTATTTAAAAGAAACTGGTAAGGCTATTTGAATTAGTTTAAAGATAGTAATCAATAAAGGTACAGAAGATAAACGAAACTGGGAGCATTATTAATAATTCCTTATTCTGTTATTTTTGATTCATTCTTCATACAAATAAAGATGTACAAGGCGGGCTTAAAGCCTTTTTTACTACTATAAAAATTAGGCAAAGATACTGAAAAAGTTAAGCGCCATTTATCAAAAAATTGTATCTCTAATACCATAAAATCTAAACATGGTATCGACATATTTACCCATTCGCTTACCAAGGGGTTTGGAATCCTCGAACCAATACATCATGAGTACATAAATCCCGCATACAATATTCATCCCAACATTACGTAGAAAGATAACTTCCTCGTATAGAAATAAATCCAGTTCACTTACCTGCGTGGAAAAATCCAGTGACCTATAAAATCGCACGCAGATCGATAAGTAGTTGCGTCAACATTATTATTTATACCTATTCGGCCTACTGATTTTGTTTCCATTTTATATTCATTGGCCGACCCTTACAAACGGGATGCGGAGACCACGAATTAAAATGTAGGTACTGTCCACTTCATCCAATGCGAGTGGACCGCAAATAATTAGAAAACTCGCCGTTTGAGCAATAAAAAAAAGAGTTATGACGTCATTGACGCACTTCGCACTCAGTTTGCTCCGAATGTCCAACTTGTAAAGGCAACTTTATGTATAGCTTTTCCATGGAGAATAATTCTAACAAAACGGAATTAGTGGAAGGCCAAGTTATTTTAAAACGTTTTGAAAATCTGCAAATAAAATAATTAACTGAACATTTTACAGTCTAGGTTGGAATGCTACTGCAACGGGTACTAAACTCTCTCTCCATAGTATGACCGACGTATCTTTATGATTATAAACCTAGTAACAATCATATTGATAAAATAATTATGAGTTATTAAAAATGACTAGAGGTAAAAGTATGAATTAAGATGCGTATTGCATTCTGTTATATTGATGACTTGGCCTTAAATAATTTATTGATACCATTAAAGTCTTGAAATAATATATTATAAAAATTTTACCGAACTGTGTAGAACGCAGCTCTGCACTTCCGTGCCTCCAATATAAAAACTGTATGAAATAACACTGGTTATATTATACGGTATGTTTGTTGCTTTTGATATTAGATTATAACTTGGATTTAACATAACTACGGGATCTATAACACAACTGGCAAAATGTGGGTGTACAGTAATGTATGACTGAGAACCATTTTATTATTTCCAAAGAGTTTATAATGTTTCTCCCAGTCCATATTGTCAGCCAGTTATCCTACTGCACTGAAATGACGAATGTGTTAGATGCTCTGAAGGTGAATTAAACCTTTAGTTTAAATATATACATATTCTGTAATTCATATAGCTTTTAGGGTAAGAGTTAATAACAAATAAGCAGCATACCGTAAACATATTAAAGACAGAATAAATTAAGAATTTCAAGAACATATTTCTAACGATCCCACGCGAAACAGTAGGCAGCGGGTTGATTAACGCAGGATATTAAGGGCCTCAGTTTTCAAAGCGACTCGTGAGAAGTACACTCAACTGAAACTTATAACAATTTCCTTGAAATATGATACCACCGAAGTATGAGAAGTCGTAAACTCATAACGGAAAGATGATAAACAGGCGTTCACACAAATCGAATCGGTTCACCATAAAATATTCATTTATTCGCTACAATCTGCAACAGGGATGCATTATGTTCGAACTTCGTGCGCTCTTGATTCAAACTCGCGTGTGAATTATACATGAGATGATATTCTCAATCTGTCGCATATAGTTACCAGTTTACTTGAGCTTTGGCGTCCTCCTGCCGTGTGGTCATTGCAGGTGTGACAGGGGTTTTTGTGAGTGTTTTGAAGGGTCATGTTAGGGTGGTTTTCGAGGCTTATGTTTTCGTTAGCGGCGAAAGTTTGACAAATAGCTGGTAGTGCAGTGTCAGTTTGTACGATAAGCCGATAGGACCTTTTGGTGTGTGAGCGTTTTCCCAAGTAAGTATTAGTTTCGAGTTTGTCCGCTCCCGGTGATTTATGTTATCGTTTTCTTTTTGTCGCAAATATTTTTGTTTGTGTTAGTACCCTGAGTGCTGCGTGATATATTTAGAATCGTATGTAGAAGTTGAATTTAATGTTAGAATTGGTTCGTCACATGGTTGAGGTCTCTTTTTCTTATCAGAAAAAGATTTTTGTATTTCTGGATTTTGTCGAATGTAAGGATTAGGATGCATTTTTAGTTCTAGTCCGGTTCTGTGAACCGTATGAAATTTTATCCGAGAAATGCCACTAGCCTACTAATACTTTGAAATTTAACCTTAGTACTCCCTGCCTACCCCTTGGTTTACAATTCAAACAGTGTGTTATATAATTAAAATAAAATAGTTATATATAGAGTGTTTTTGTTAAACGCTTCTCCGGCTATAAGGGTGATTTCGAAAAGGAACTACTATTTGCAATGAGTATGCGAAGTTCATTTCACTAAACGCCCGCACTACTGACAGAAAGTAGTATGGACAAGAATGAAGAAGACACGTAATATGCGAGTCTTTTTGCCCATGCACTGAAAAGCTAAAATCAGCATGAAAGAGAGTTCCTAGTTTAATGTGTCTACTATACACCACACCACAGCGCACAGTTAATTCACATTAACAATCCGATCAAGCCTAAATAAACTGCATTATCTGCCGGCAGAAGTCTGCATAAACAACAGCACACCTGGTTATTTTGAAAGCCAAATAGTTAGCCATGAGTATTAGGGTATAAAAGCAAAATTTCGTCCAACTTTGGTAGGCAGTCCGGTAATGGGCAAACTTAGGGGCACTGCGCTTTGTAGTTTCAACATACAACTTAATTATCAACCCGGCTACCGGGTAATTACGTCACTGGCCGATCGATCAGTTTAGCCTATTTAGCTTTGACGGTTTTGGCAACTGTTTTTTGAGTGAGCTGCCATTTTTCTATGCCTGGCATTTTGTTAGAGGTTTGATTAAGTTTTTAGAGGTGGATTTAAACAGTAGGTTGTAAAATATCTATGTACAGGTGGGTGTGAACTATGAGGCAGAGTTTGTAAAATTAGGTAAACCACGAATTGAAATTATTCAATCGTAGCATTGCTGATTCCTCCTACTTTGAAGAAGTGCAGCATAGGTTAGAATTATACTACTTAACTTACATAGAAGTAACTAGCTCTCTCTATGAATTCTGCACATGTATACACTATAATTAAATATTGCTTAATGTAACTGTTAAAGTTTTTGCATCTTTGTGGTCATTAATATTTGTGTGATCCGTCGATTTTTTTCCTTACTTTGCCACTAATTGGTGTCATTTTTGTACACTAGTTTTCACACACGATAATCCAAAAAAAGTACCTCAACCGTAACATCTATTATATCTACTTATATTTTAGCACAGTAACAACTGTGTATGACAAAGTCCAGTCTAATTAGATCCGCCGAGGAGAAAAAGAACAGTCACCGCTACCACGGCGCTTTGAAGTTAGTTTCAAATGTAATGTTTTTGTTGCAATGTAGGTTATACTTGTTTTACAGCAAAGCATGGTTATTTTCAGGAAACCTATATAAATATACTATATATACCTATGGAAATATTTTCGAGATAGCAGGAGTAAAACTGTTTCGTGGAGACAAGAATATATTAAAAAGGTTGCTGTTGCTTGTTTATACGGAAACGTTATGTACATGCTTTGATGCGGTTTTAATTACACCTTGACAGTTTTCTTTTTAGCCTGAAACACAGATTTAAACAAACCTAGGCAGGTCGCTATACTATATTAGTCCTCAAGCACGCATTTTCAAAGGTAAGCGGGGTTTAGCGATACATATTGGGAAGGTCCACAAATCCCAAAATGTACGTCTAAACCCTACTAACACTCCTTCCCCTTCGGCCGATACATGTACCTACCCTTTTTGGCAAACTTTATCAAAATTAAAAAATTCCGTCCCACTTGTGAAGCGAGTGCCTCGTGGTGCCAGGCCAGCAGTTGCTGAACATTTAGCTAGGTATATTCGCCTCGCCACACGGGAGAACTCGCAAAGTGCTTGGGAACAACTACTTACCTTCACTTATAAGATTCTACATGTACAAAAAAAATTGGCAAATACAAAAACATTAACAGCCCAAATTAAAGATAATTGCAATACTTCTAGGTCTATTTTTGATCCGAAATCCCCGACACACCAATATTTCCCACCAAGAAATATAAACCAATATGTAGAGTCTAAACTAAGCGAAGGTGATATTAGGGGTGCCGCTAGATTACTGTTTAGCAGTGATGTGGTGGCACCTTGCTCACCAGAGACTTTGGCTGCTCTGGAGAGCAAACATCCGGCTCCAGCGGATGACCTTACTTTTCCTGACTCCCCTGATTTAGTTTCACACTCCCTTCAAATTTCAGCTCAACAAGTCATCACAGCCATAGGCTCCTTTCGAAGTGGCTCAGCTGGTGGACTCGACGGCCTGACACCTCAACATCTTAAGGATTTGACGTGCCCAGGCGCCGGTAAAGCTGGTGAGACACTTTTGAAGGAGCTTACAGCTCTGATAAATTTGATGCTTTCTGGCAATGTGAATGAGTCCATCGTCGATATTTTGTATGGGGCCAACTTATGTGCCCTACGCAAAAAAGACGGTGGTATTCGTCCCATTGCCGTAGGAAGCACTTATAGACGTATGGCAGCCAAAATCTGTTGCAAATTTTATGGCGAAACCCTTTCGGACAAATTTCAGCCCCTTCAGCTAGGTTTTGGCTCAAGAGGGGGTTGTGAGGCTGCCGTACATTCCCTGTCAACTTTTTTAAATTGTGGGAAAGGTGAGGTCGTAGTGAAGGTCGACATAAAAAATGCGTTTAATTCTGTTAACAGGGACTCCTTGTTGGCAGAAGTCAAAAATGAAATCCCTAAAATTTATAGTTATCTTTGGCAATGTTATAGAAACCCATCAAAATTAGTCTATAAAGACAATCTCTTGGAATCTGCTGTTGGCTGCCAACAAGGGGATCCTCTTGGGCCAGTTATTTTCAGCCTAGCTATTCATCCAATAATTAAACAGTTAAATTCAAAATTCAATGTATGGTACCTGGATGATGGAACTCTAGGAGGTGACGTAGAGACAGTTTTAAAAGATCTAGAGTTTCTAAAGGACAAATTAAATTCTATTGGTTTGGATCTTAATCTTTCAAAATGTGAAATTTTTATCTCGGACACTACCGACAGACAAGACACGTTAACAAAATTTAATGCAATAGCTCCCAATATTAAAATTATAAATAGAAGTTCTCTACGTCTCCTAGGGTCTCCTATTTTGGAAGAATCCTACCCCGAATTTATAGAAGAAAAAATTCAAAATTTCAATATGATTTCGGACAGACTTTATAAAATTACCATGCATTCGGCCATAACTTTGATTCGATATTGCTGTTTTGGACCCAAATTTACTTACAATCTCCGATCAACCGCATTGTGGAAGCATACCCATCTTTTGGACAAAATTGATCAAATTATCCGGACCACTCTAACGTCGATTCTTAACATGTCCTTGGACGACCGAGCGTGGTCCCAAGCTACGCTTCCAGTCCGTTTGGGTGGTTTAGGAGTTCGTACAGTTTCAAGTTTAGGTTTACCGGCATTTCTCTCCTCAGTCCACAGTACCGAAAAATTAACCAGAAGAATTCTAGCTTCTTGTCTGGTTGATTTTGAGGTATCGTGCTTGACTGAGGCAGTATCAGCTTGGAAAATAGCTTGCCCAAATACTGATCTCCCGAACCAGCTTTTCTCCCAGAGGCAGTGGGACGAGCCGCTCTGCAGATTGATACGGAAGGAATTGATTAATACGTCAATCAATACTGCTGAGCGCGCTCGTCTGCTGGCTGTGGGCGAATGGGAGTCGGGCCTTTGGTTACAGGCACTTCCGTCGCCCAACATTGGAACAATGTTGGACGACAACACATTCCGCGTGGCTACTAGTTTACGCTTAGGGGCTCCAAGTGTTGCACCTCATCGATGTCACTGTGGTGAAGCAGTCGACAGCCTCGGACGGCATGGTCTATCCTGCAGTAGGAGTGCTGGTCGCATACCGAGACACGCTAACTTAAATGACATCATCCGTCGTGCTCTTGTCACCGCCGGCGTACCAGCCGTACTAGAACCAAATGGCTTGGTACGTGACGATGGAAAGAGACCAGATGGTATGTCGTTGTTACCCTGGAAATTGGGAAGGCCTTTGGTGTGGGACGCAACGTGCGTCGATACCCTTGCACCTTCTCATGTTTCTGGCTCGGCAATTTGCGCTGGCACTGCTGCTGCTGCTGCGGAGACCCTCAAACGGCGGAAATACAATAACCTGATAGGTAATTGTATTTTTGAGCCGTTTGGGGTTGAAACATTTGGGCCATGGGGTCCGAGCGCTCGTGCTTTGTTTAAAGAGTTAGCAAAGCGCCTAGTCGACTCCACACGTGACCAAAGGGCTGGTTCATTTTTTGGCCAAAGAATTAGCATTGCCATTCAACGTGGCAATGCTGCCAGTCTTTTGGGCACGTTACCGGTTGACATCGATGGGGATGAATTCTTTGATGCTTTTTAACTTTTTATTTTTGTATATATTGTTTTTATTTTGTATTAGAATTAAGCTATATTAGTACTATAAGTTCTTGTAACTACAGAGTAATTCTTTTGAAACTCAAGTTTTCCAATTTTTTTTTATTTAAATATTTATTTATTAGCAGTCCAGAATTAATAAAAACACCATACTCATTTTTTGTAAGTCATTCAAATATAGCTCAAATAAAAAACGCATGAACCCGATAATTAATAAATATAGATCTAGAACTGGCATTTAATTGCATGCAGAATTGAACTTTGCATTGCGTTTCACAAAGGATTGAAAGTAGCTACACAATGATACCCAGACACTCTATTTCAAGCTCTGTTTGATTTCAATCTGTGCTAGTGATGTGACCCAATTAGCGGTTCGTATTGCAAGTGAAACTCGACGTGTGAACATTGCTAGGCATACGCGATGTGTGCTCACTACGCTAGGTGTACGCGAGTTGTCGGAATGAAACCTAACAGGTGATCGGTTAGAGGAACAACGAATTATCTAGAACTTATATGAATTTTTGTGTCATTTTTGCATGTTGCCCATGCTAAGGTTAAATCTAAATTGATAAAGGAAACTTGAAAAGCGAAAGTCGTGGGTTCGAGTCCCGCTCGCGTCCATCATTTTTCAAGTTTCTTTTATCAATTTATATATAGAACTTAATCAAAGAACGCTACGCTTGATTTCCCGTTCCTACACATTATCAACACACACGTGTCGTGTAGTCTAATTATACGATATATCATTATATGATCCATAGATGTACGATAGTAACGATCCCCTAGTCAAAGAGTATAATGGTTAATGTATGGATAAAAGTCTATCACTATCGCAATATTACCGTACGGTATCGTTTGTTTTTTTCTATTGCTGCTGTCTGTCTAATATGTTCTCATGTTCGACGTGTAAAAAGGAAAATACTCTGAACCTGCTACAAAAAGTTGCTTTAGTAAAATGTGGCAGACCAATTATAATTAATAACAGCCTATAACTGTCCCACTGCAGGGCAAAGGCCTTTTCTCGTATAGAGAAGGATTGAGCATTGATCACCACGATAGCTCACAGCAGGCTAACGATTTCAGATAATTAAATCCAGGTTTCATCACCATGTTTTCCGTTACCGTTAGTCAACCGATGTTTTATTACTCAAGGTTATATACCATGAAACTATAGCTTAAATATTCGAACCCAACTTAGTTCAGGCGATGCCGCTGGCGAATGCTTGTTAACGATAAATGGGGAATGTAACTTGATCTCTTTGCATATGTGAGACGCAGTGACAGGACATGTTGTGCATCGTGTGTGTATCTATTCTACGTCCAATGTAAATGCAAATAGTCTGTCGCTTATTTTGCGAGTAAAATATTTGGTACTAGCTTAATATAGGTAGGTAGTTCTTCAGGATCGTTAAGGATCAGACTAGGATAACTACTATAGTTTTGTTGCGTTAGATTAGTCTTGTTTTTATATAAAAACTAGTTTTTTTTATATTAGGCCAATACGGTTTGTGTAAAGTTTATTATTCTTATTTTTCTATATCTTTTGTTTACATAGCATTAAATGTCTAGCAATATTTAGATGTCGTTCTATAAATCTATCAATTTCTTAAACCATTTTTATGGCAACTACCTATGTCAAAATAAATTATTCTTTACAACATCTGTATTTTTTTCAAATTCCTGTCAGTAAATAAAACCATGGTACAAAAAATAAAGACAGCGCAATACTAAACACGTTGCTACATAACTCTTCAGCAAACCAAAATGTCTAGAACCTTCTCCGGTTGATTTGCTGCTTACCTTATACTCACCTAAAATATGTATGCAAATGTTCCAAACTCCACGCGTTATATCGAAGCAAATCTTGTGTCATTTATTCAGAGTCAGTATTATGTCTTGTACCAAGTTTTTTGCGAGGCTTCCTAAAAGTAGTCTTATAAAACACATAACATCACGGCTGTATTCCCCGAAAGGGTAGCCAGAGGTGCACATATAGTACACCCACATTTCGCCAGTTATGTTTTTAGGTCCCAATGTAATAGGAGGCGAGCCTATTGCCATCAACCGGGCACATATCCAGACTCCGTGCTGCTACTGAGAATTACCTTATGGTTTTACCCAGTAACACTTTGCCCGACCCGGGATTCGAACCCAGGACCTCGTGCTCAGCAGTCGCGTTTATCAACCACTAGACCAACGAGGCAGTCGCAGTAGTCTTATATGTAGACACTAAACTCGAAAGTACTATATTTTTGCTTTTCCCCTGTATCTTTTTCCAGACCATTAATTTTTGTGCCTACGCTTGTGTCTTGCGACATTGACGTTGAGTCCTACCTGTCTGTTATTCGACTTTTTAGCAGTCTAGACAATCTGTTCTCTGAATATAATTAATTTGGTTATACAATTATATTATATTACTAGCTATTCCTCGCAGTTTCTCACATATTTTATTTTCATTTATATAATCTGCATTGGACTTCTGATATCCTAGTACCCAACGTTCTAAAACACAGCTGCTGCGGGCACTTTTTTAAAAGATTAAGATAGATTAGAATAGATTTCTCAGCAAAAATTTGTGCCGCAGTTAATATATAATAACCCTAAAACATATTTCACACGCTAAAATTCAATCTTAATATTAATAAACAAAATCCACAAATGTTACTATAATCCCAAGCTTAACTTGGCTGGTATCAACGAAACTGCGTGACTCCACACTCAGCAGTAGAATTAGTAACACTTAATATTAATCATGTGAGTCTTAGCAAAACTTGTTGACAAACATATCATATTACTGAAGTACTGAATGAATAATTAAACTAATAGGTAGGCAAACTCGAAACTTTGAGCGAGTGTTTTTAATTATAAACGTCGGTGAATACTTTCGAGTTCTTGATGTAATTAATATGAAATAAGAACTTCGTATTTAAGCGCTCCTTGTAACACATGTTGGAGTTTCTTTAAATATATATTTAAATTCGATTCGTTTTAATCAACTGACGACCTGATTAGCGCAGTGGCTAAGCCGTAAATGGACTGTTGCGCTAAGGGTTGCGGGTTCGATTCCCGCACGGGACAAAACTTTGTGCGAACCACAGATGTTTGTCCCGAGTCTGGGTGTATGTGTATGTGATATTTCATGTTTGTGAAACGCACCCACGACACAGGAGAAATTCCTAGTGTGGGGCGACATTTAAAAAAAAAACTTAAAGCATACAAGTGTGACCTTATATCTTAATATCTCGGTAGATCAAATATGCATCTATATAAAGTATATTTGTGTAATTAAATGTGTGGCGACATCTACATGTCAAAGAACGAATGACGTTACAAATCCTGCATCGCGCTAGCGAAATGATCAAGTCGAGAAGGGGGCGCCGCGGCCCACCGTTCATACTACTGCCTGGTGCGAAGGTTCTGCCTTTTCGTTGGAAGAACTCCATATCCCTTCCTCCAAAAATGGATTAATTAACATTTGTTTTATTTATTTGTTTTTTGTGAGAATACTCATTCCTAAGTAAATATAATTTTCTTTACCAGAGCTTATTTTATCGAAAGTTCATTCGAACAGACGTTTGAAAAAAACAATGTTGAATAGTTTGCTGCCATAATACGCTATTTATAAGTCATTATATGATTCATATTGCGAATCCTATGTTATAAGAACCGCAAACCGAGCACTCCAAACCAATAAAACTGCTCATAAACTCGTAAACATCGATCGTAGAGAATTCCTTTATCGTATAACCTATAAAATTGTTGGTTATTAAAAGTTTCGCCCCTTAATTGCGTATCCAAAGCCAAATCCTTATTACTGTTATGGTTGGGAAGGTCCCGCTAACTCCAACGTAAAGGTGAATTCATAGCGGCCATTATGACTTTCAGATATTTTTCTAAGAGTGCTAAAGTAGTAGTAAGTACCTGTGTTTTAGCTTTGTTATTGATGCTACTTTAATAAGGTATAAATTGAAATGATTGTCTGAAGTTTAAAAAATTTCAAAGTGTATTTGCTATGTTATATTCTTATATACAGCAATGATACAATGCACAAAATTTGTCATCATCGGCAGCCGGAAGACGTCCACTATTGAAGAAAGGTCTCCCCCTTAGAACGCCACAATGAACGACAGCTTGCCAATTGGATCCACCGGTTGCCCGCAATTCTGACGGCATCGTCGGTCACCTGGTGGGAGGCTTACCAACGCTGCGTCTATCGGTTCGTGGTCGCCCTTCGAGAACCTTTCTTCTCCAGTGGTTATCAGTTCTTCGAGCGATATGGCCTGCCCATTGCTACTTCAACTTGCATATTCTTCGAGCCATATCGGTGACTCTAGTACTTTGGCGAATTTCCGTATTTCGGATCCTGTCGCGCAAAAAACCCCGGAGCATAGCTCTCTCCATAGCTCGTTGAGTGACTCTGAGCCTCTCAATTTATTTGTAAAGTGATAAAAACATTTGCTAGTTATATAAATTATCGCATGATTTAGCTTTAGCGATTAACAAACAGATATTAATTTATATCCCAATTGAATGAAAATTTGAATTACATTATAAACAATGTGTTATGAATTGAGCTAAGCGCCATTAATTGTACAACGTTTGTTTGTTAATCTACTCAGTTTGTTATCTATGAACAATGAACATGTAGTTCAACTAGTTAGTAATATTTTTTTCATAACATTTTCAGTGGATTGTAATACTGCAATCGCCATGCTTGTTTAATATATCTGGTATAAAAATTATCATCATCGACATCAGCTGGGAGACGTCCACTGTTGAACAAAGGTCGCCCCTATAATAAAAATAGAGATGATTTTTCTATTATTATTTTAGCGCAGAGAAATAAAACTGGACTGAAGTCTTCTTACGCGCTTTCCTTCCACTTGTGACATAGAAGAGACATAGCTGAAAAATATAACCTTATTTTACGTTGTGAAGTATTTAAATAAAGAGACTCTTGACTGCTAAACTAATAAAAACGTAACCCATTTATTTTGTCACATATCATGATGACATCATACCTATAAAATAACAAAACAATTTTTTTACAAAGAACTGTAGGAGTTCGAAATAAATACTATAATGGATGTAACTTATTTCTATTATTTCAAAAGATTAAGAACATTTACGAAGTAATACCGTTACATAAACAGTTATTCTGAAACTTTGGTAGTCTGGTAGAAAATGTAGCCACATTAACATTAGGAGCGGCTCTCTACCTATTATTTTTTACAAATGCATTAAAAATAAATGATAACAGTCACAGCCAGTTCACAATGCTAAACGTGCCCTAAAGGTCACTAAGTCCCATTTATGTCGGCCCCCATTATCCCTCTAGAACATATTGCCATTATTGGGACGACCTTTAATGGGAATCACCTACATAGTGGTAGGTCACAGCAGATAAGTTATTACTGTTAATATCGCGAGGGATAGGGACTCAGACGTTTTTTATTGTGAGTTTGTATAGTCTAGAAGTCGTCAGATTTTTTTTATTGTGTACCTAGATATTATTAGAAGAAAATAAAATTAATAGGTACTTTTTTGTTTGGAACTTATGGTTTTTATAGCATTGTTTTAAAGGAAAATGGATTGACTGCCTCGTTGGTCTAGTGGTTGCTAAGCGCGACTGCTGAGCACGAGGTCCTGGGTTCGAATCCCGGGTCGGGCAAAGTGTTACTGGGTTTTTCCATTAGGTAATTCTGAGTAGCAGCACGGAGTGTGGATTTGTGCCCGGTTAATGGCAATAGGCTCGCCCCCTTTTACATTGGGACCTAAAAAACATAACTGGCGAAATGTGGGTGTACTATATGTGCACCTCTGCCTAGCCCTTCGGGGAATACAGGCGTGATGTTATGTTTGAAATCTAGAAACCCACCTTCCAAAACAAAACTGTATTATTTACGATGGTCCATCAACATCAACGTAATGTAAATAGACACAAAAGTTAATTAATATAATTCCCCTCTTTGATCTCTGCCCCAAGCTTGGATTTAACGAGGAAATAATTTGGCCAGAAATTAGATTCGATTTAGTCAGGTTGAAATCTGAAACACCGACATTGTAAAATGTTTTGAATAGGTAAGAAAACAATTAAACCGGCTCGTTTCGTATTGGATGTCCAAATTATTTTGAGTAAATTCTTAAGAAAATTTCTATTCATTTGATACAAGATTTCCAGTTTTGGTTGTCAATTAGGGATAAGTATCAGAGCGATATTAAGTTTCCGAATATAAATACTGGAAGGCAAAAATGCTCTGTAATGATCATACGATAAAAATAGGTACCTAGGTACTACATCTACACTGACCGGTAAAAAAAGTATATATTTTTTTAAATGGCAATAATTGCTTAAGTAAATAAAAAAGACTGAAGTAAAAAGTTCTACTAACTAATGTAGGTATAGTTTATTATGGTTTCGAACAAAACTGATAAAATTTGCCATAAAACGTTTTTATTTTAAAATCTCTTATTTCAATAGTTTAGAAAAAAAAATTAAAGTGTAGCACATAATTTTGCAGGCCAGTGTATACTTGTTTTTTGTACCTATCGGTACGATAATTCTTTCAGTCTCCGTCCATGGTAAATGTATTGGTACCTAAGCAATTCTTACCAGCACTTAAGTACGAAGTGAAACAAAGTAATTACCATAACTCTCTGGAACAGGCGAGATAAGTTTGTTATCAATTAATTAAGGGTGGTATCTGATCATTGGTCTGTTACATAATTTTTTACCCCGGCCAGACATTAGCGACAATCCCACTTAAGCTTAATGAACAACTTCATTAATTTCACTCCCCTGTCACAACCTCTTGTACTATAAAATAGCAAAGAGTAAGTCAAGTCCGTTCCTTCTTTAAAATAAAAACAATGGAAGACGTAATTCCAAATTCAGAACAATTTTAAAAATATTGTGCTTATTTGCAACCAGTCCCAAAACTATAAGCAGATGAGAACAATTCATGAAGAAATAATTATTATATCGAGAGAGCTCCTTGTTTTAGAAGTTGGTATAGTTTTTGACATCACTACGTCATGTTGCAGTTTTAGGGGTCAGCTTTAAAATGGGTGACCTAACCATGCGTTAAATAGGAGTTTAATCTATTGTTAGATGTGTCATAATCGTTAAATGAAATATTTTTTTAAGATATTCAGTGGCACCCAGATACGTGCAAGTTTTGTTATTAAAGAAAATCATCACTTAATTAACAATCAGTAAAAACGCACAAAAATAAACGTTAATTTACTGATGATCTTTTACAACGGACCTCAGAGCTCCCCGATACGCACAAGACTTCTGTTGGCGATTAGCGGAAGAGTCCTAAACGAGATTAAATTCCTTTATTTTTCACTTCCCTATTCTTTTCTTTTATTGCAATAGAGTAATTTATTTGACTTGGTATTAAATTTGACAGTTTCCTTTTACGTTTCTCAAAAGATGGCACGATACATCTTTTGTTATAAAAGAAGGTACAATTAAGAGTGATTTTGAGACTCTGTTTAAAAGAATGTTTGTCTTCCTTTATTTGATTGGTTTGAAAAATGAGTGAATTTCATTTACGTGGAAAATAAAAAAGGTCTATAGAACTGTAGAATAATGTAGAAGAATTCATTGCTTGGTTGAAGCTTATTCTTGTTCTTAGAACAAGATTACCATCACGGCGTAACTAGCAGTAAAATGTAACTGCGGAAACTAAACTGCACTTAAATGTAGTTTAAGGTGTTTTAGTTTAAATCTTAAGCCTAAGGTTAGTTAATATCTCTTTACGTTAGTATCCTTATACTCGAATACAATGTATACATTATGTTTAGGTCATGTGCAGTTCTTACTCACATGCAAGTGAATAATATAGTTGTTAGCATTCTATGTCACATAAAAACGAATACTTAAACGCTTACAACGCTATGCAAATGCATTTTTACTCAAACCGTAGGAAATATACACTGTTTTGAATGTAAGCACACCGCTCACGTCGGGGAGTCACCCAAAAGCCACGGGTTTAAACCCCGTGGCGGTTCAAAAGCGGAGATTATAATAAAATTTAAATTTAGTAAGCTGTTCAACTGTACGTAGCCCGAATGATTTATAATTACAGCATAGCTTTTATATTGTGCTGTGTGTGGAGCACGGCTTTATCAGGGAAGCTCCCCTGGATTTCGTGCAATGCGTAATTGTTTTTACGGTGCATACAAACTATACGGAAGATGTGGGTGCTGGGTGCGCTCGGTGAGCTGGTTGGGATTGTTCGAGGTTGAAATGTTTTAATGTAGCGTTAATTTACGTATGTGGAATTTTGTTGAGTTACATTTCATTTGGTAATACGAGTTGATTTACAAATGCCTGGATGTGAATGCTCGTGAAATTCCTCACAAACAAAACAATAACTCTCTTTATTACTGTCATGAACTATATAATAAGTCGATCAGGTAGGTACTTATATTTAAGGGATGCCAGGCTATAATTTATAGGCAAATATAAATACTTTATGCCCATTTTAAACACAATTATTGACCTACAAGACCATTATTCATTGCGTTCTCAATATACAATATCTGAAATACGTAAAGAATGTCGGTGGGCCCACAAAATATCACGTTTGGATAATTTATTAGACTATAGGCGCCGTTTCGAATGCCAAAGTTCAATATAGTTGGGATTCAGAAGGGTGTATTCCACTATATCATACGATAAAGCTATTGACGTACGAAGGTTACGTGAAAAATCTACGTCATCTAGATTTTTATGGACTAACTTTCGTCTTTTCTATCTGTAAAGGCTTTAGTGATGTTTTATTAAAAGTAGAACCCTCTATTTCCTTTTTCGAAAATAATGTTATATTTATTCAACTCATAAAATAGCAAAAGAGATACCAATCTTTATTATTTACCACGTTATTTTTATATAAGTGAGGTCGACCTGATTAGCGCAGTGGGTGCGATTCCCGCCAGCGGCAAGGGGCATAAGGGCCTGTGCAATCCGCAGATGTTTGTCCCAACTGTAGAGTCCGGGTGCTGGTGTATGTGATATTTCATGTTTGTGAAACGCATCCACGATACAGGTGA
Organism: Abrostola triplasia; assembly: GCA_946251915.1. Taxonomy (NCBI): domain Eukaryota; kingdom Metazoa; phylum Arthropoda; class Insecta; order Lepidoptera; family Noctuidae; genus Abrostola; species Abrostola triplasia. The sequence goes on along the minus strand of OX276432.1, from coordinate 8,037,221 downwards.
ATTCCGAGCGTCGTTTATTAAAAAACGTAACTAATTTTATCAGAGGTCAATAACGCATCAATCAAAGCCCAGGATAAATGCAAATTACTAGCATTTTCGATACAAATAGTGTTCATATGGAATTAAATATTCTATTTATTAGATACTAATATTATTATGATTCTAGTTACACTAATATTAGTGTAAATTAGCATTCGATTCACCAACATTAATTAGCCGATGCTCTTAGTGTATTGAATTCAATAGCGAACGCGCTATTACGATGAGCTGCCAGCAGCACTAAATGAATTTGTTAAGCACGATCCTGGCACATTATTCCGTTTAATTTACCGAATGAGAAGCTTAAAATATTTTAGATGATCGACAATAGCGGATTGTAGACGCAAGGGTTAACTACAGAAATTGACATACTAAAAACCTTTTTGGTGAATGAATAACTTTTTTTTTTAAAGCGCCTCCGAATACACGCTGTATGGACTGCACAATGCATACCTCCCTCCGTTGTCCGGTGACACCCCCGGGAAATTTTTACTAACCAAACCATAATTATCACGGTGTAGAAAGTAAATAAACTTTGATTGAATTTTATTAATAAAAAAAACATTTCCTCTGGTATATCGAAGCCATTCTTGGAATTAAACGTACTTACTATCATAAGTATGTAAATATCACAGCTAAACTGTATTTTTTTCCTACATGTCATTTTGGAGGGCTCTACACAATTTTACGTCGGAAATTTCATTATCCGTTGCTTAATCAAATAACTCGTGTAATGGCCCGCAAGCCTTGCCCCTCACTATTGCATTTTCATACGAGCACTAACATTTTATTCTACACATTCAGGCATATACATGAAATATAGTGTTGTACCATTTTATGTGGAAAGAATGCTGGGTTTTTAAGCACGGTTTTTACACAGCGGTTTGAAGCAGTGGATAGTGGTTGGGTAATGTAGTGTGGGTGTAATACCGGATTAATGTATAAGGTACAGTTGAAATTCTTCTGGCGTTGTTTTTAGGAATGCTGTTTATAGTTACAGCAAGCTAACGCTAATGTATTGTGAGCGTGTTTTTGTTGTATCATTGCAAATTGTTGGTGTTTGCAGTTTTCGTTTTGTGAGAAACAACTTATTATTTTATATTGTACCTACATTGATATAAACAGTTTTGGCTAGATCCACAGCATTGGAGTATTTAACTTAAAGAAAAAGTGGTGCCCCGTGTATCCACAACCACGTGTGACGCACGATCCCTCGTGTGACCAACAGCCCTGCGTCAGTTTTCCAAAGAAAACTTTCTCGTTATTGGATTGCTTCGCTGTTTCCTTGGGTGACTATAAAGTGTATGACTTAGGCGAGTTTTAGTCGATTGAGTCGACGAAAATAAGCATTAATCGATTTAGTTTTACTGTATTGTTTTGCCTGCAAATAATAGAATAACTTATTCGCCAAGAATATATGTAGGTATTAAAATATGATGTTTAATAAATGTTTAGTGGAATCCTCGTACATAGCTATATATATGATATGGGCTAGTGCTTAAGCAATGTGCTAATATAAGTTAAAACATTTTAATTTATTGTACAAAATAAAGTAAGTGTGATACGCAGCTCTTTTCCTTTCTATTGGTTATATTAGGGTATCGTAGAATAGCGTTTTATCAGTAGAAGCAACAAGATTGTTCAGACAACCTTTGAAAGGACAAAGGTAATTAAATGGACCGTTTTTATATATTGTGTGATGCAATAAAGTGTAGGATTAACTAAGTTCTACAGTTATATTTATACATACATACATAAAGTCACGCCTGTTTCCCTGAGGGGTAGGCAGAGACCACGGATTTCAATTTGCTACGATCCTGGTATACTTCTTTTGCTTCATTCACACGCATCACATTCCTCATACACGCTCTTCGGTTGAGGGTACTCCTCACTTGCCCTTTTTGCAGAACATCTCCGATTTGGTCTAGGTAGGTATGTTCGCCTAGGTCTTCCCCTTTCCGATACTCCACTAACACTCGCCTCATATATTCGTTTTGTCATTCTTCTTTCATCCATCCTTTCTACATGCCCAAACCATCTAAGCAGTTATTAACAGTTATATTTAATAGACAAAATATATTATCATAATTTACCTTCCTCTATTTCCGAATAATTGGGAATTATTTTTTATTCATTTTGACCTTAGCTTCAGTGTTATTTTAATAATACCAATGCCAATGCCATATCAATGTTCATAATATAATATGTTCATATGATTTAGATTACGAGGCCATTTATCAAAGGATTTAACTGGCTTCAAAATAGTGAATCAAACCATTATATTTGCGTTCTAATCCCCAGCTACCCAGGCTGCCTGGAATTGAAACTTCATAGAAAAGTTTTCAATGATGTTCGCGTTTATCAGTATTCACTATCGACTAGACTCTAGTCTAACTAATGTGTAATCCTCTAGTCACTGGAGGATTATATACTAGTTCAATCAGTTTTATTCTGAGAACTTATATACGTAACTAACCTAAAATACTCTCGTTGCTCATTCCCAAAATAAATCTTGATTAAAATATCTATGAATGAAGCAAAAGAAGTAAGCCAGGATCGTAGCAAATGGAAATCTGTTGTCTCTGCCAACCCCTCAGAGAAACAGGCGTCACTTTATGTATGTAAAATATCTGTCATTTTGTGAAATCTAATACGATGAGGTTGGCATCCAAAGGCAGTAAGCGGCTATTGGTTAAAATGCCCCATACTCCACTAAGTACCTTTAAAAAAAACTGACAACCAATTGTGATTAATAAATAACACTCTAAAATGAGCACTCCATACACAAAGGCCGTTAATTTAAAAAGAAAAAAACAATAAACTATCAAAAACGTGTCTACCAGTCGTAACAATAGCAAATAATAGGGCTGGGCTACACTGCGGCCTTCACATCCACTATTACCGAGCTTACGTCGGAAAATTGAAAAGTTAACGAGCCTATTCCATGATGCTCGCGTTTCTACCGACCACCTTTGTTTTAACGCTGTCGGAACTCGGCCTTATTAAGGGGAAATTGCTTTGAGTAACATGAAAGGTGTGTGTCGATGACCTAATTCTTCGTTTTAAATCTTGTGGGAGGTTTATTGTTAATTTTGTTGTTTATAGATATTTTAATAGCAAATGTTTAGGCAATTTGTGTTTGTTAATTTATTTTGAACTGAAAATGTAACCGTAATGTTAACGGTAGTTAAATGTACATTACATTCGTCTGCCAATGTTATATTTGCCTAATAACATAAAGACTATAATTAAAATGATACTTGAACATGACTTTTTGTATTTTTTATGCATGTTGCCATGCTAAGCTTAAATTTTAAATTGATTAAGGGAAACTTGAAAAATGCCATGCTACGGCACGGTACGGCAGAGTCGCGGGTTCGAGTCCCGCTCGTGTCCATCATTTTTCAAGTTTCCCTTAATCAATGATACTTGAAGTTGAGTGTTTTATTGATCATCCTCACTCATTACTAAAACAAATTTTAAAAGTTTACTTACTGCCTAAATGTTTTTATATGAATATTTTTACAGTAATCGATATGAATGTTTGAAATATTTGCATACATAAGATAAGACCGTAGTTTGGTTAAACATTCCTATCCCTACTAATATTATAAATGCGAAAGTTTGTAAGTGTGGAGGTAGCTGACACCCTGGATTAACACACAGGCTACTTTTTATCCCGAAAAATGGTAGCGGGCGCAGCTACTATGCAATACGTGTAACCATAGATTCAACAAACTGACAATCCTAGTACACATATAGAAAGCAAACATTTTTATTCTTTTATCTAACTAAAACATAACTATAAACAGATTTGCATTGAATTGTACTCAATACGAAGCAATAAAGTTTTTTCAACGATTTCCACAAAAATGGAAATGAACAAAAGCATGTGATATGCTGTTAAGCTTCGTTTCCATGAAATCTATTTTCAATTTGTGTCACAGTCAAAAAAATAGTATAGTATAAACAAGTGAAGACTAGCAGTAGCTCAACGACACTTAACCCTTAACGAGGCTACGTGACATTCTCGGAATTAAAACAAACAACTCCGCACAAGTCGAAATTCCTACTTATTCAACAGGACATTAATTATACACTTTCGTCGCCTTTTGTGAAGCTCCAAACGTCTTTCGTGTTTGAATAGTATTCTTTTTGTTGTTGAATAAATATTAATGTTTTTTAAAGTAATTTTGTCAGTTGTCTTTAATTTCTGAATTATTTCTTTTTTTATAATTATAGACTTATCTTTTACCTATCTTAATTTAAGTTACATTTTAGTGTGAACTCTCTTATTATTACGTTGTATACGAGTTATTTTTCCAGTATTATAATATGAACCTATACGGATTTAGAAAATGAGAAACAACAAAACCAATTGTTTTGTTAGCTGAAACTATTTATTTTACGGCTTTAAAACCCGCCCCTTTCAGTGCACTTAGCCATACCACAAATTAGAATATTTTTAAAGAAAATTATTTAAATTTTCCGCCAAATTAAACATAATTATCTCATATTACCAAGGGTAACGTTACCATAACAACAGTCAACAACAATATTTGTCTTACAGATATTGAATTTAAAAGTCAAATCTCAAATTCAAATGATGATAACTAAATTAATTCTGTAGACCACCTTATTTAGACGGTTTCACCAATCAAGTTAAAGCGAAATGTTTTCATAGTCGCATTATAACTGAAAAGGCCTTTAAGTTAATGCTCCAGTCCATTATGGCTGGAGCCGAATGACCTTCTCTGATCACAGTTGGGTTAAACGGATATTAAAATTTCCACGAGTTGAATTATACTTTCAAGTGATTGTGATTTGATATCTTGAGAAGAAAATTGAAATGTTCCATTGAACGAATTGTTGGAGGGTCTTGAGTAAGTAATGATTTCACGATCGCTTCAGATAAATGGAACGGTATTACAGATTATCTGAGGTTTGATTAGGGAATATTGGTTATTTTTGCGATGAATTTTGTAGCTACGTAAGTATAAGGGATGTGGGGAGTGATTTTTACCCGACTGCACCAGAAGGAGGGTTGAGATTTGTATGGCCCCCAACTGGTAAAGTCACTATGTTATAGCATAAGCGTAACTTATCATAATTCTAGACTTGTTTATTTCTTTTCAGTTTTTAGCAGGCGGGTTTTATTATAAATTACTTTATTATTATTATGTCTTATTCACCGACGTTTACTCCGATACTAACCAATTTTGTTAATCAATATATTTGGCCTGATTGACTGGGTAACTCCTCCATTCCGAGAAAAGTAAATAATAATTTAAGTTCCTCATTTCAATGTTCAAGTATAATTTACAAAGCAAGTTACACTTGGTAAATAAATGAGATTACCAATCATCATTAACATCAGCTAGAAGACGTCCACTGTTGAACAAAGGTCTTCTCCTCAGAACGCTACAATGAACGATTTGATATTTTCATCCTTGCCTGTAACTCAGACTAATAAATAAATGTAATTAAAGAGCTGTATAATATACATATACTGTATAATATATTATATTATCTTATTGTTTATTGTATCTGAAAACGGATATTAACCATCATCATCATCAGACGCAAGACGTCCACTGTTAAACAAAGAAAACCAAACATAATTATTCGATATTATAAACAATATCACCACGATTTGTTACTGTCCGTTGGATCAAGAGTATCCAGCGAGTTTGAACAGAATTCTGCCTGAATTTCATCAAGCAATTTTTGGTGCCAGCCTAATTGGATATAGGGATAAATAAATCAATTAAATTGTTCCGCTGGCTGAGCCTTCTAATGGCGTTGGATGTTGGTGCGTAAAAACCAAACCAGGATGACCTACCCCACCCCCTGCCCATAATAATTATTGGATGCGAATCGCTTAAATATTTTGGCAGACAGAGGTCACACAATATTGGCGTTTATATTGACAATTATTTAATTATTTCTACTTTACAGCCAGGATTTATAAGGACCATCATATTTTCTGATCGTTTTTTATGCACTCATACTTAAACTAATTTAAAAGGGTATCTAAAGTGTATTTTAAAAATCCCTCTTATTTTTTTCGCCTATAGGTATGCAAATAATATTAAAATTGATATGATATTATATAATTTATTTACAATTTTGTGTAGTTTATTGTTATTGTAGTAGTTTAAAAAATATCTTAAAATACAGTGTAAGAAATAAATGACTTATGACTAAAGTTACCTTATTATTAAAATTAGCATCTCTGTTTATTATATTAGACGGTTATTAACTAAATAATAACTCTAATTTTCTTGGCAAGCTTATGAATACTGAAGTTATGATTTCGTTTCTGTGTCACATAGTAATTTTCATTGTAAAATATATCATTATGTCTACCGATGGTCACGAATTATTTTTATATTATTTTCACTATAAAACAATTACCTTTCGTATTTTTTACAAATTTGAAATTTAAAAAAATATTTTAGTACCTAGGTACATCTTCTTCCTATCGTATGGTTGAAGAACAACCTGGTATCAGAGTTTGAACCGCCTGTAGACCTCAGACATGTCTGTGTACACCGCTGAAAAATCTCTCAGGTGTGCCGGTTTCCTCACGATGTTTGCCTTCACCGTTTTTGCAACTGAAAACTCATTTATAGTACGCACATGAATTCAAAAATACATTGGGGTGTGCCGGGGTTTTAACTTGCGGCCTTTGACTTGGTAGTCCAACGGTCATACCACTTGGATACCCTAGGTATATATAACTTTATGAAGATTAATCAGCATATTAATTTGTTGATCGCGTTATTTGAGAGTTTCGAAGTGATATATCAAGCTCGCTGTAACGCAAACGTTCGCGTTACAGTTTGAGTTTAATAATGATATCTAGATACGTAAGTAAGGGTTATTCTAAACATTGTTAGGATAGGCCACGACCCTCATCAACTGTGCGTTAAGATGTTTCACTGAAGTAATGAGTTACAAATAATTATGTCCTCTGCTTTGCCTTTTTCTAACTTTAAAGAAGAAGAAGAGACATCTTATAATCTCCACCACACAATTGGACGGAGATACTGTTACTCGACTGTGCAGAGTGGTATCCGGCCTACAATTGACCACCCCCTTTTCTCCCGCGGGTGTCGTAAGAGAGAGAAAATCCAGAAGATGGGCCGCAGCGTCTTCTGTAGCTTCACCATTAATCAAGTCAATTCAAATCAATTCACATCAAGCTGCTTGCCAAGCGTGGAGATTATGGCACCCTACCCCCTTATCTAAGGGGGATGCCTTTATTCAATAGTGGACTGAGGTCAGAATCGTAGTCAGGCTTTTTGTTGGCGTCTGACACACTAAAGCTTGTCGAATTCGTAAGGCAACCACGATCCACAGCATATCAGACCTCTCTACGCGATTTTCGATATGTATCAGCTCATAGACCATTTTATTTACCGTAGATTTTTAGCTTTAAGTGCACTAACAAAATTACGTCTTACATTTTACGATATCTTAGAATTTTCCGAATTTATTCTTAGACGAAAAAGATTAATTGAATTAATTCCAAATTTTAAAGTTGTCCCTGTTCAAATTCAATAAGGTTAATTAATTCCAGGAGAGAAGTCATGCAGCTGTGTCCAGTTTTCCATTCACGTACTCAACAGTAGAAACTACATTTGAAGTTTCGTGACTGATCATACGTACTAGATAGTTAGTTAATCTGACGGAGAGGCATTCGGACCTTCGCCAATCTAATTTGTCTGCAGTGCGTGCAGACTTTACATCAGATTTGCGTCTGTGCCTGCATGACATCGGTCTTTAATAGCCTGAAATATAACCTTGTTGCGGATGACGTAACTTGATTGGATCTATTTGATGCGTTGGTTGTGAGTTATGATTTTGTCGCCTTAGTGTTAATTTGACGGGCTATTGCGTATTTATGCTCTTGCAAACTTTACTGACTTGAAGACTGACTGAAGACTGAAAAGAAGAAAATTCTCAATTTTACTATAATTAACTTTCGTGAGTGTTATCCATATTATTTACTATATACTCCGGTTATACTCACGGGTGTATTCGGGAATGCCCGACTAGTTTCGGACTCGACCGGAGCCCTTATTCATGAGCTGGTGAAACTAGTCGGGCATTCCCGAATACATCCGTGAGTATAACCGGAATATATAGTAAATAATATTCTCAATGCCAGTATTTGCTATTTTTGTACGTATGTTTTTGCTTTTTTAATAATAGGTTACTGGATTTTTTAACAAGCCCTTTAGATGCTTTGGAGTTTTTTTCTGTTAATTAAATATATCACCAAACGAAAAGAAATTAGGTGATAGCGGGTATTGTGATTATAATAATTCTGTCGATCCTAACCCGATAATGTTAATAAGCGGTATTGTTAGCGGGCGAGGCTTAAAACCCTGAACATGTCATGAAGTAGAGCTGGCTGGAGAGTCGTTTATCAGAGGCCGGTCGAGTAGCGACGCGTAATTAAACGTTACACAGTGTTACCGCGGACGGTTAGCCTAGTTTGTTGATTTTTGCTTGCTTGATTTGTGATTGGCGATTCATTTGATTTAGTTTCAGCTCCTTTTGTCGTTATAGAAAAGGTTGTAGGTATAGCTTGTTACTTCATCCTAGATATAAATTAAACTCGATAAAAGGTAATTAAAATCAAAACCTATACAAACACATGACCACTGTCCAAAGTGTAGTCAACAGCTCTAATTGCTATAAGAGCAATTGATCTTTAAAAGGCTTCAATTTGTAAAGATTTCTTCTAAAATATGTTTCGAAGGACCACATACTTACCAAAGTATTCGACATGTTTTTTTTCTAATTAACATTCTTCATACTTTACGTACTTATCCACTTACCATCTAGAAAAACCTTCTTTGTCCATTGCAAGCAGATATTTGCTCGACAAACTTCCACGCCGTAAACCACACAGCAACAAACAAACAGGCTGCCTCAGACAAGTGAAATGAAATGGATAGGAACGAAGTCGCGTGAGATGTCGCGTCGAGAGCGCCTGTCGCGCCCGCGATCTCTACGTCCTTCCCGTCTGTGTGTCACGCTCATAGCGAAACTAGAGTGATTAGGTATCGAGGCGAGATTGTTTCTTTAATTTGTTGATTACGTTGACAACCACTTTTATTTCCCTTTGAACCTTTTGAAGCCTTGAACCTAGGGTACGCTTTGTAATCTCTAGATATTGCTGCTACATTTCTGGTTGCCATTTTCTTTGTTATTAGTGTATAAAGATAATTTAGACACACACATACAAATATAACATCACGCCTGTATTCCCCGAAGGGGTAGGCAGAGGTGCACATATAGTACACCCACATTTCGCCAGTTATGTTTTAAGTCCCAATGTAATAGGGGGCGAGCCTATTGCCATCAACCGGGCACAAATCCAGACTCCGTGCTGCTACTGAGAATTACTTATTTATTTATTTATTTAAACTTAAGTACAGTTGTGTACAAGGCGGACTTAATGCCTTAAGCATTTTCTACCAGTCAAACCTTCAGGTAGTGCAGAGATAGAAACGGTAGATGCACAAACGATTGTAAAAAACAGGAGAATTCATAATACATAATTATTATCTTATAAACATACATAAATTATAATACTTCATTACATATGATACATACATAAATACATACATACAATATAATAATATCCGTAGTTTGGTCGAGATACATCATGAATCCGTCGTCTTGTCGAGTAGGTATCGTTTAATTTTCTTTTTAAAGTTTTGCCGATTATTTACCATCCTGATCTCACGAGGGAGCGCGTTCCAAAGAAGAATGGATTGAATGAAGAAGGTAGAGTGAACGAAATCAGAGTGATGGGAGGGACATTGAAGAAGACGATTAGTGGAAGAACGAAGATGCTTGTTGTGGTTGTCACAGAGGTATTGAAAGTGAGATGTAAGATATGTAGGGCAGTTTGGCAGAAATAATATGGAGAACAAGGTGGTCAAAGCCCTCATGTTTCTGCGTTCGCGGATAGGCAACCAGTTCAATTGCGACCGATACACAGAAACATGATCATATTTACGAAGATTGAAAACGAATCGAATGCAGTTATTTAGAAGTCTGTCGAGTTTGTTGAGTAGATCAGCATTCAGGTCAAAATAGCAAACATCACCATAGTCGATTATAGGAAAAACTAAGGTCTGCATAAGCATAGCCTTTGTCTGAGTGGGCAAAAAGTTTTTGAGACGGTAAAGCGCTCGTAAGGTACCCGTTACTTTTTGACAAACATTGGCGACTTGGGGTCGCCAGCTGAGGTTTGAGTCGAGATGAAGACCAAGATCTTTGACGCTTGGGCTCAGAGGGATTACAAGGCCATTGAAAACTACGGATGGAATAGTCACACTGCTTATGTTGCGGATGTTTCGATGGCTACCTAAAATTATGGCTTGGCACTTGTCCAGATTTACTGCAACACCGAACCTCTCGGACCAGTCCCTAATTACCTCCAGGTCCCTGTTTATAGCAGTGATGGCATCCGACAGATTTTCTAACCTAGCTTGTGAGTATAGTTGCAAGTCATCGGCATAAAGATGATACGCACACTGAAGTTTTTGGGTAATCAAGTTAATGAAGATAGAAAACAGAAGAGGAGAAAGTATGCCGCCTTGTGGAACGCCAGATAACAGGTCACACCAAGTTGAAAACGAATCCTCAACATGTACTGCCTGCTGACGTCCTTGAAGGTAGGAAGAAAACCACTCCAGCGCTTCGGGAGAAACCATGAGATGGGTAAGAATGGATAAGAGGATGTCGTGGCTGACGGTATTGAAGGCATTGGAAAAGTCAATCAATACTAGGATTGTGACCTTGGAGTCCTCCATTCCAGTCCTAATATCGCCAGTCACTTTGAGGAGGGCAGAAACAGTGCTATGTCCAGGTCTGAACCCAGACTGCAGAGGACTTAAAAGGTTGTTTTGGAGTGTAAATAGCGACAACTGTTTATGAACACAGGCCTCCAGCACCTTGGATAGGAAGGGAAGGATGGAAATAGGGCGGAAGTGGCATGGAAGGGAGGGATTCGGGATTTTAGGTAAAGGAAGAACATAGGCTTTACGCCACAAAGATGGGAAATGTCCTGATTTTAGGGAATAGTTAACAATGTGGGATATGGCTGGGAGGAGTTGATCCAATGCTGTGGTGATCATGTTGCGACTGATGTTATCGCAACCCACAGCCCTGGATTTGATGGACAGGATGATCTTCCTAATCTCTCCCGATGCAACTGGAGTGAAGCTGAAGGGATTTATGTTGAGACGCGTGAGACCTGCAATGAAATTGAGGGTATCAAATTTAGTTAGACGATCTAGTTGTGGAACGGTAGAGAAATGCTTGTTTAGTTCGCCTAAGCTCACTGAGTTAGGCAGGTCCAAGTGACGCGATTTGCCGATACCTAAAGTACCAAGGAACTTCCAGATATCGGCAGAAGATGAGGAAGAAATATTGTCAAGGATATGACGGCGTTTAGCGTTGCGTATCATCTGGTTGCAACGATTTCTAGCAGCCTTGAAGATGACCCAGTTGTCTTCGACACGGTCCTTTTTGTATCGACGGAAAGCTCGATTCCTCCGTCTCATCGCCATCTGAATTCCCTTTGTCATCCAAGGGGCAGGAGGACGCTTGATTTTAACTTTTTTCACTGGTGCATGAACATCATAAATCCCCATCACTGCCTGATTAAATATGTGTACCTTGTCATCGATAGAAGTGGCCTCTTCGAGAGGTTTCCAGTCTATCCCGGCTGCATCCCTTTGCAGCTTGTCAACGTCAAGGCGCGCAAAACTACGCTTATGCAGAATCTTGGGTTTGGGTTTAGGAGGTTTGAGGATGTATGAGAGGAAAATGAGATCATGATGGGAAAAACCGGGAGCAGACAGCTGGCCGTGAGAGGAAACGAGGGAACGATTGGAAGTGAGTATTAAGTCAAGCCAGGTATCTTCGCCGACTGTATTGTGGTGAGTGGCTTGTAGCGGCAGGACGTGGAGACTGGCTGACTCGACTAGGTGAAGGAGTTTGTGAGTGCGAGGGGAGTTTTGATCAAGGAGGTTGGTGTTGAAATCGCCCATGATGATGTGGTGTGCATACTCTGGCCCCAGAGATTCTAGTACCAATTCGAACTCGGTGAAGTAGTTAACAGTCGGGGGACAATAAACCACCCCTAGAACTGCTTTTGCTCCGTTGACACAAACCTCAAGAAGAAGATACTCAGCAGTGGCAGAGAAGTTAGGTGAGGAAGAGAATAGAACTTTGTAGGGAAAGTCGCTGCGTAAGTAAATAGCAACACCTCCTCCACCTTTCCCGACCCTGTCATTTCGGATTAGAACGAAACCAGGAAGAGGGTAGAAAGTGGACGGAAGATGAGGTTTGAGCCAAGACTCAGAGACCAGGATGGCGTGAACATTACTATTAGCAAACGCTTCATGTAAATCACTGAAGTGGCTAGGTACACTTTGCGCATTAAGGTGACAAACATTCATCAGTCGGCTATGTTGAGAATTAAATCTATCGCGCAAAGTATCACCTAAAGTTTCGGTAAGAGAGCAAAAGCTAACATCACCTGATGATGTATTCGAATCATGAGCAGAAAAATACAAATCGCTATCGGATATCATAATATATAATATATAAAAAAAAACTATATAAAGATAAAAATATAAATAAGTAATCAAGAATTAAATAAGTGCTTATGTTTCAAATTACGCAGTTTGCATCTCTGCACCACCCACCAGCTAACAACAACAAAAAAAAAATAAAAAACACAACGCAAATCACAGAGATAAAAAGGGAAAAACAAAATAAAAATGAAAGCCACAGATAAATAAACATTTGAGAAAATATAAAAAGACAACTATCCAATATTAACAATATTTCGGAATACACCGCGCAGTTTGTTGGTCATTGAAAAACGGAACGCACTTTCGAATAGTTGTGATTGAAGACATTTAATGGACAACGAAACGAAACGTGTCATTAGATTGACAATTTGACTGACACTTTGACAGTGACGGATAAAGATTTCAAATTTTCACCTAATCACATCATCACATGTAACAACAAAATATATAAACAAAAAATTGTCGAAATACAGGTACTTTTAACTAATACAGATAGGGGTATTTGTAAGTCGTTCTACTGGTTGCGACTAAGCAAAAAGTGAGGTTACACACAGTTTTAAAAAGCAATAGAGGGTGAAAATATATTATAGTCTGCAACAATCACAACAAAAGTTCAGAAACAATACAATAATATAATTTTGAAGATTGAGGTACGTACCGAGTAGAATTTTAGAGTGTAAATGAAGCAAAGAACATGAGGAACACTTAGACGAAACTAATTACACTGTTTTAGGTTGTACTGCGACTCCGGAAACATTCCTGCCATCCACACAGGGTACGCTCTAGGACCTTGGGTACCTCGTCTTCAGGGCATTAAACTCATCGGTGGATGAGATCTTATGCCTTTTACCGTCGGGCGTCTTGATAACAATGGTGCCATCCTGAGTCCAACACGAACGCATCCCAAAGTACAGGCGACTATTAGAGAAGACGGATTGTCTGGACCTAGTTAAGAACTCCTTAACCGAGATTGAGGAGCCCTTCAGTCCTGTCTTCGCCCTCCAGATAGAAGATTTGTCACTTACAGAAGTGAATCTGATAAGGATTGGACGTTGATTTTCACTGCTTGCGGCCCCCAAACGGTGACATGTTTTCACAGAGGATGCGGTGATGTTCTTTAGAGCCAGTTTGCTGTTGATAATGTCCAACGCGACTGCTGTGGTGTCTTCCTTGTCAGCCTCAGTGACTCCCAAGAAGATCAGAGCTTTCCTGCGATGCCGAGTCTCCATTATGTCAACCTGTCTGGAACACTCACTGGAATTACCTAATGGAAAACCCAGTAACACTTTGCCCGACCCGGGATTCGAACCCAGGACCTCGTGCTCAGCAGTCGCGCTTAGCAACCACTAGACCAACGAGGCAGTCGAGATAATTTAGAACTGTTGTATATTGCTGGTAGGCTAAAAGATACAGGGTGCCTTACTGCCCATATATCTTTGGAACTTGTACATGATCAGCGGCACAACATAGGCGTGAGAACGGAGAGTCGGCGACCTTTTGTTTCTGCATAAAGTGAAGCATCCTGTATACAGCTGCTATATTTCGGGAGTGGAATTGGCCTTTCAGTTACCGTACTGGTACGTCGAAATACAATGTCGCTTTTCGTTGGTATTCCGTAAAATCGTAGCTGGTCGAAACAATGAATTAAGGTCGGTCTTCTATACCAAGTTTATTCGCAAAGGTATGTTTATTGGTTTGCCTTTATTACGCAGCAAGATTACAACAGAAAAACCTAATATATAATTTTTATAGAGATAGTACATAGGCCAGAATAACTACAACATAGGCTTCTTTGTAACCTATTTAAAATGCACAGTTCATAATTTTAAGCTGGAGCGAAGTATCTGTTTTTGGCCAGATTGTGTGTGTGTGTGCATGCGTGCGCGCGCACACACACACATGCACACACGCACGTATTCACGTACACACTGACACACATACACCACACACGCATTATGTCCGCGCACACATTATTTCTGTTTCTTTTTCTTAATTGTTTTCATTGTATTGTTATTTCATTTGTTTTCTTAGCCACTAAGCAACTAACACACTAGGAATTTCTCCTGTGTCGTGTGTGCGTTTCTCAAACATGGAACATCACGTACACTAACACCCAGACTCGGGACAAACATCTGTAGTTCGCACAAAGTTTTGCCCCGTGCGGGAATCAAACCCGCAGCACTTAGCACAGCAGTCGAATCGTTTAGCCACTGCGCTAATCAGGTCAGATTATTCTTAGAATGGGAGTCTGCCAAGCCCCCCCCCCCCCTTGGTGCCAATAAATGGATTATTATTATAACGTAATGTGTAAACGTTAGTAGTTGATAAAATAATATAATTATTGATCACATAACAATTGATGACCCGATTGGCGCAGAGGCTGAAGTGCCAAAATGTTGTGCCAATAAAGCCAAAGTATTATTATTACCCAATTATTGGTCATGTGACACTATACAAAATCATTTTAGGGTTTGGAAAAAGGTTTTATCATAACAAAAGGTTTGAAACACTGGCTAAATGTTGCCACAACACTGTTTTCATAAAATAAATCCCCAACACTGTATATTTTAACATTTCACAAACCCGGCCCGTTAATCGTTTACACAAAATTACAAATTTTCAATAAGAGGATTACGATTATAAAATGTTTTGATTACGGAGCTCTCGCGTGTTTCAGAGTTTCAAAATTAATAAGCTTATCGAACATTTTCGTACATGAACTATGTTAGGCGCGACGAGGGGGCTTACTGAATACCTTCTTGTTATTATTTCATTATTGGCGCATGATAATTTATATGACATTACTAGCTGCGCATCGCGGTGTTACCCGCTACATTTTTTCGGAATAAAAATAGCCTATGTGTGTCAGGGTGTCAAAGTGTTATGTCAGGGTGTATATAAATAAACACAAGTGAAATGTGTTACACGTGACTACAACATACTGTAATTTGAATATCAAAGCTAGCATACAAAACGTAGGCACTAAACCGATAAGGGACGCCTAACTGTTGACTACATTCTAAAGTGCTCTAAAGAGAGCCGTTTAGCTCCATACATCTCGAGTTCAGGCATAAAGTGATATTACAATTGTAACGTCTAGACGTTACGCGTACATAAATACCCAAAGGACGTATTTCACGCAACATTACTACTAATAGTACTGATATATTTGATTATCCACTCTATAACTTGTAGATTACTGGTAGATATAAGTGTATAATCTAATAAGTAGATGTTTTTGTATGTCATATAAGCAATTAAGGAAGGTTCGAGGTACATTTTGTACGGACTAAGAGTAATCAGAAATTAAACTGAAATCACACATATTTAGAATTTAGCAATACAAAAAATTGTCTAGATCATGGTGGAATATAGTGTAAACTAAGCTAAGAAGCACTAACAGCCGAGTGGTAAGACCATTAGACTGCCACGCTCCAATGTCTTTTCGAATACATGACGTGCGTTCAACGGTGATAGAAAACATCGTGCGGCCACAGGCACATCTGAGAGATTTTTTAAGGTCGTGTCCAAAACCTACAGGCGATTTAAACTCTGACACCAGGTTGTTCATCTACCATACGATAAGTAGAAAAAGTGAAGCCAATTTTTTATTTTTAACATGTACACCAACAGCGTCTATATTACACTTTGTAATTTATAAAAAATTGACACGTAGGAACTAATATAGATGCCAGTTATAGGTATACACAAGACTTAAAAAAAATTATAAAGGTTTCAGTAGGTAATCCAGGACTAATAAGCTTTGCGCTAATTAATACCTTTGAAAACAATATAGTGCCCATCAGGATTAGCCTTTAAGACCTAAGTACAAATTACTATAGGTAATTGTGGATAAGTAACGAAGTAAGATTTATTACGAATCAAACTAACCCCCTTCAGTGCAATCAGCCAAAATGCAATACTCAATCAAAAACATACATTATCAATACTGAAGCTTCGACTGACTCAAGTTCATTCATTTTCCAGAAAACAAAGCCAACCAAAACGTACCGTAACTCCCTAATGTCGTATTCATCCTCCGTGTTGCTCATTCTACCAGCGTCGACGTCAGTCCATAATTAAAAATGAAATCAGTTCATTTCCTTTATAAAACAATGGGCAAATAAGGCGGACAGTATTCCATGGGTGTACTATAATGTAGGCAATAGACGACATTGTGATAAAATTAACGCCTCAATTATTATTCTTTTGGAAAACTCCGCGTTTACGCGTCACCATTGTTGCTAATTCGTTCATTGTCGAACAGTCTTTTCAGGCTATCTGTCTTTTTAATGATTCCACTTTCATTATCAAATTCGCTGCTAGCAGTACTTGTGATATTTTTTGAATGTTTATCTGAGATTATTACAGTCTACTATCACAAATGAATTGAAGTTTTTTTTATATTAGTTATAGGTTTATTAATTTTGGCCGCTTTTGAAGCAATGTGTGTATTTTATTAATTTAAAATTCTATAGTAGATAATATTATGATTTAAAATAGGTTTCTCATAAGTGTATAATTTTATTTGTATGTAGTGTGATTTATTACCGTTCTCCACTAAAATGTTTTGCATAGGTACCTATTGGTAGAATGAGGTTCTGAATAATTATTTATCATCAACTTTAGTGTATTACGTACATTTTATGCAAATACACAGACAATGACAATTTGAATTTGAAAACGCACTACAAAATATCATGCCAATCATATTTTGTGATGACGATGTAATGTTACCAAAATAGGAACCAACGTATCATTATGAGGCGTAGCGTCCTCATACGAGGGTCAAACTGAAAGTTCTTAGAAAATCAAAAACTGATTACATTAGCCAGTTATTAGTTTTATTATATCTTTTCAAAATATTGTCCATTCACGTCAATACACCGCTGCATGCGATGGAACCACTGGGAAAAGCACTTTGCCCACTCGTCTTTAGGGTTCTCTTCAATGGCATCGCGATACGCAGCCACCGCTTCTTCAGCATTCATAAACCGCTTTCCTTTAAGTTTTTCTTTAATTTTTGGAAATAAATAAAAATCACAAGGGGCGAGGTCGGGGCTATACGGCGGGTGACCCAGTAATTCAACGTTTGATGTCGCCAAATAGTCGATCGTTCGCTTAGCGGTGTGCGACGAGGCGTTGTCGTGGTGAAGGAGGATCCTACTGCGAGGTCGTTTCTCTCGAACTTTTTCCAAGACAAGTGGCAAACAATTGGTAGTGTACCATTCTGCAGAAACTGTTTTTTGATCATCTAACACAATTGTTGCGAAATGACCTATCCTTCCAAAAAACGAGGCCACCATTTTTATTCCCGCACTTCGATCTCTCTTCACTTTAGTTGGCAACCTCTCGAAAGGAAACACCCACTGAGCAGATTGTCTTTTGGTTTCAGGATCATAACAGTAAATCCAGCTTTCGTCACCTGTTAGTATGTCGAACACAGCATTTGAGTCACCTCCGTTAAATCTTTCAATCATTTTACGGCACCAATCCACACGATGGAGTTTTTGAGCCTCAGTCAAATTATGAGGTATCCACCGGGCGCAAAGCTTCCTGACTGCTAAATGTTCGTGGAGGATTTTGTGCACTTGACTCATACCGATGCCTAAGCTTGTCCGAATCTGCTGATAGGTCACTCTTTTGTCAGTCTCTATCATACGCCGCACAACACAGATGTTATCTTCAGTCGTCGCCGTAGAAGGCCGTCCCTCACGTAAATCATCAGTGAGATTAGTGCGACCACGTTTAAACTCATTAAACCAGTTGTAAACTGTCGCACGAGATGGGGCTTCATCGTGAAAGGCCAATCGTAGTCTATCATAACTTTCTTGTTGACTTAAATGACATCGAAAGTCATAAAAAATCATTGCACGAAAATTTTCTCGTGTTAAATTCATGTTGACGTGACACAGACAATTTTCAATTTGCCGCCAAATCGTAAAACAAATGACAAATTAATGAAATATATACTCAGTAATATTGGCAAAGAGTTCTATTTTCAAATTTTAGAATTATTTTTTTATTATATTGTTTATAAGTGGCCAGTTCTAAGAACTTTCAGTTTGACCCTCGTATGTACTAATGATACTGTATTGTAATCACAAATCTCCTGGCAAACGCGGTAATTTATTATAGCAATATGCTTTCGTGATCATTCATTGCAACTGTCTACCTCCATGTTCCATTATAGAGTTTATACGCTGTTAGGAAATTATTAGTACTATTTAATATATTAGAAGCGGTTCGTCTTTCATGTTGCAAGTGACAAACTTTGCTAGAAGTTAAGTCTATGGGAATTGACTGCTCCGGGTGCGCCAAAAACTTAAACTGTACTTGTCATCTCGTTACTTCGTGCTAAGTATAGCGTTCTTCTAATCATTACCTTGGAAGCTTCATTTGTTAGGAGTTGAGGATGCATGTTGCATATTATTACAGGACTTTAGTTCGACTTTTTTGTTCGTAGGTAAATTATATAATCTTCTTCTAAAGTCACCACACTACAAAAGGTAACCATCGGATTTTATATACGAATATGTTCTTAAGGAACCCAGTCTTGGTATAGAACTAAGATTGACCAAGGTTATAGCACTACGCTCATTTACTCAGCACAAAAGAATAAACAACGACCACACAGAAAAGGGAGTAGACAACACAAATTCACGACTTAACGACCTTGTGTTCCATTTCCTTCAGCAGCCTCTATTGTTTCACTCAGAAAATATCCGCTAATTTCGCACAGTGGTTCCACGGCGCACTGCAGTGAATAGATAAGAATGTGATGCATTAGGGGGCGCGGTTTTGTACAAAGTAAACAGTTGCCTGCTATCACTGTCCCGCCCACTCCGACTGCAGGCGAGATCGGTATGAGGACTGGCGATTTCGAAACAAGCTTTAAGCGATTATTTTTAGAGCAGCAGTTCTTTTTTAGGTTCAGTTGCCTTGGAAACAGATTTTGATTTGGATTTGACTGCGTATGTTTTAATGAATTAATTAATGAAAAAGCTTAGCAGCTCTCATTAGAACAGCTAATCAATGACTAACTGCTAACCAATCTAAACGCTCGGATGCGTACATTTTTCTCAAATCGGAGAAAAAAAGGACAAGCATAAATGTAAAAGCCAAAAATATTTGCCAATATATAATTATTCAAAATTCAAATGTTAGTGGAATATAAGAACGAAATTAGAAAGGTCTTATTCCTAGTTCTTTATTCTACATAATAACGTACAGATATATCTTAAACAAGACATTGGATGTACAGAGGCGAGCTTAACTCAAAATTGAGTTTTCTGACTGCAAACCTTTGAATTATAGAGTGATTTGTTCAAGAGGTAATAAAAGTGTACAAAGATACAAAGATCATACTTTTACCGCTTTGTGATCCTTAAAGCTACGACTAAGAAGCCAAAACAAAACTTGAGACGAATCATGTTCAGAAGTATATCGTTTACCATTCGTTACTCAGAATTAAACGTCCATATTTCGTCTACAATCTGTCTAGACAACGCTCCGTTTTACCAATGATCGCGATGGAATGCAAGCTTTGTTTTTACATTGATTTATTTCATTTTGTTTTGTGTTTAGCATTTGTTTTCAAATTGTCTGCATAATTTTTGATTTAATCAAAGAACTTTACTCTCTGATGTTTGTATTTTATTTACTAAAATGGTTACCAATTACAAAATTTACTGAAGTTACATTCGGTCAGCTTTTCCAGGACTATCAAACTGCTCTGTTTTTCCATTTTGATTAAATTGTATAATAAGCATTAATTTTACAAATTTTGTTTAAAAACTTGTAATAATAATATTATGTTGTTGTAAATTATAATTTTGTAGTAATAGACTAATAATTTCTGACCGAAATCCGAATCATTGATTGCGCTAAAATTATTATGCAATCCACACGCAACTTCAAAATGTAGAGCAAAAAAATAACACTTTCATAGTGTATCTTGAAAGCTACGCCTATCGTCTAGTATCTGCACTATTTCCATACTTCTAGACCACTTTAACGTGCTTGCGTGTCTATGTTCGTGTAATACGACACTTTGGCCCCAGGCTAACTAGTTTAAGTGAAAGAAGGACCGCTAGACCATCACAAAGTTATCTGTGGCATCGATCATTCACAAAGCGAACGAGCAACTCTTTAATGTCACCTCCATGCTGACATCTAAGGACCATGGAAATGTGACGTGACGCGATCACGGTGCGTGGTTCTAAAGATTGCGTTCTTGTTTTGAATATACATTAGTTCCAATTTTAAATCTGATAGTCGAGGAGTTTGAATTAATTATAATAGTTAAAAAGAAAATGCAATTTCTTTGCAACATATTACAATGATTTGTTAACTTTTATTTTATATAAATATGTATTCATGAAAAAATGTATTATCGTGCATTTTTGTATCTAGATTATTTGTAAATTCAGAGACTAGTAGAACTCTGTAGATAAAAGTGTAATCAACATACATTGCAAACTAAAATATACGCTAGTGTGAAAAACTTGCCAACATAGTTTTAGTTTCATCAGCAGTTTCTTTAATGTAATGAAAAACAAAAGACGCTTTCCTTCAAACAACTTTCAATTTATTTAGTCGCATCTCTGTATATTTTGTTAAGCTCAGAAATACTCTCAAGCATAATTGACAGATATAAATCTATTCGACTTTTATTTTCAGTATAATATGTTCAGCTAACTCGGTGTTAGACAGAAAAACAAAGCAGTCAACATGTGCATTCACCCGACATTCCCAGACGACTTAATCCGTCCCACAAGTTAGTAACGAAGGTAGAAAATTCACACGATACCTGCTTGTTGTGAATTAAGAGGTGCAAACGGAGGGCCCAAAATACTCTGGGCATAATTATTTGCACAAAACGTCGCCTAATTGCATGCTCTGTTGGCGACACTTCCGAGAGCACGTGACGGGCCCATAAAGCCCGTGATACGGTGTGAACACATTCCCTTTTTAATGTAACGCTTTATTGACGACGGTTATAAACATGTCGGCTTTGGCTTTTCAGCTTAAAATCCAGTTTAGAAGCATTACCTACTAAGTAATATTAAATAGTTGACTATGTCGATCAGCTATTAAATTTATCGGTGTTCAGTAATAAACTATCTACGTTACACAATGGTTTTGCGATTTTGACGACTCAATTGGTGCAGTAGATTCTGCACTAGAGGTCATAGGGATTCTTGTTAGAAAAAAATGTTCTACGAAACAAATACACATGTTTTAGCATTTCTTGCGTACGTATGACACGTGTTTATCTTTGCATAGACTTAAAACAAAAGTCCCATCTATACCCACCTTCCAGATACCAAATTTCTAAGTCTTTTTTTTAAATTTTGAATTCCTTACAATCCCCGCTAATCGCTCCATCCATCCCACAGTCTTACATTAACGTTCAAGTTTATAGGACGTTATGAAACACCGCTCCGCCGGGACAATGTAGCAAAACAATTTGGTACGATAGTTTTGACACTTCCATACTTTGTTAACAAGTATTATGTTACCTGTGTTGGGAAATTATGTGAGTAGTTACATGTTTTATTTGTCGTTAGTCTTGTATTGAAACAGGCAATTAATGTGAATAGTGGAACGAGGATAGTCGTGGATTCTTATTCTTTTTCACGTGTCCTTTTCTTACGTGAACATTTTGAGATTCAGATCTGTGTGTCAAGAACTACCAAAAGAATATGGTTATGGTGAAACTGGAAGTAAGCCGCTTGGATGTCGGTATTATCCAAAGTATTTTGTCTGAACCGACACCGGAGCGGGCTCTAATGCCATACTAGCTTTTACCGGACTTTTACTCGGATTCGCTTGTGTTGAGTATGAGCGTAATTATGTCCTTTCTCGAGTCTTAAACTTGTTACATGCCAAATTTCATCTAAATACGTCAAGCGTTTTAGTCGAGAAGGCGTAACAGACAGACAGAGTTTCACATTTATATTATTTGTATGGATGACCTAGCAGTCTATAATAATAATATATTTTTAATTAGATAGTGGTGTCTTATCGTAATGTCTAGTAATATATTATCGATAGTTGATACAAACATCAATTTCAAGTAAATTAAAAGAAATAAAAATAAAGATCCCGCAAGCCGCAGACATATTTGTTTAGTCCCATATAGTAACCGATACAAGTATAACACTATACAGGCTGAGTATTTACTAAAATACATAGAAGATACTTAAGGTATATAAAAATAAAATAATAACAGCCTGTAACTGTCCCACTGCAGGGCAAAGGCCTTTTCTCGTATAGAGAAGGATTGAGCAGTGATCGAAGATACTTCAGGTGGCTAATGAAATCGATTTTCTATGTATTATATTAACTAAAATAAAATCCTATCTCGATAGAACATTTGACCGCGTTTTTCCAAGATAAAAAAATGTCAGGATAAAATCAAATTATGTTCTGTTGAGTGGTTTAGTTATGGTGGCCTTTTAACTTTCATCTGCCTTCATAAATCTGTAGAGATGCGCCGAATATTCGTTTGGTATTCGGTATTCGGCGTATTCGGCATATTTTCCACTATTTGTATTCGGCCGAATTATTCGGTTTTGGTGCCGAATATATTCGGTTCGAGTATTTATATTTCCTTCGCTACACGACGCGGTATAGAACTAAAAGTCGAAACTTCTTATAAGTCAAAGAAAACCTATAAAAGATGAGTCAAATAAAGCTAAAAAATTTAAACCGAATAGTATTCGGTATTCGGTTATTCGGTAAAACCACTATTCGGCGCATCTCTATAAATCTGTGATAAATATATTATTGAATATCATTATTAAAAAGGCCAATAAAGATGAGTTTTTGTCTACAGCCTGTACCTATGTGTCTCTTACGTACCAAATAAATAAATAAACCTAGATAAATATTAATATTGTGTGTAGGTTTTTATTTATATTATTCAGAATTTCAACTCTGGATATTATTTCATTTATTATTAAGCTTTAGGTACCTACTTTCCAATGGTATAATAATTATATAATAATTAGAGGTTTACATACATATAAAATACGATAAGCAAAATATTATTTATGTCGGTTCACTGTTGTTCATAGAAAAATAACAATTTAATGCAATACACTAAGTAGTAAGCTTGTCAATTATAAATAGGTACGTAATATTTATTATAACCTAAAAACCTTATATTATGACTGCTTCGTTGGTTTAGTGGTTGCTAAGCGCGACTGCGAAGCACGAGGTCCTGGAATCCGGGGTCGGGCAAAGTGTTACTGGGTTTTTCCATTAGGTAATTCTCAGTAGCAGCACGAAGTCTGAATTTGTGCCCGGTTAATGGCAATAAGCTTGCCCCCTATTACATAGGGACCTAATAACATAATTGGCGAAATGTGAGTGTACTAATGTGCACCTCTGCCTACCCCTTCGGGGAACACAGGCGTGATGTTATGTTATGTAAAAACCTTATATCATTTTAAAAAGCTTTAACTTAGTGACAAGTCTTAAGAGACAAATACCTAATATCTTTATTTATGAAGACAACTTGGTAAAAGAGAAACGTTTTTCTTTTAAACATAAATCGGGCAGGGACAAGAACGAAAAATAAAACACAGTCGCCTTTTATTCAGGTACACAAGGACTCAGTAGATAGGCAAAGATTTTTAAAGTCTCTTAGGAACAGCCTGAAGCAAATACAAATATAATAAAAAGTTAACAAGTTAAATACGGAGCAAACAAAAAATACTCCACAAGAGAACGCTAGAGCATTGCGAATTATCATCGCCATTTTTGAAGCTTTCTCTGTTCGTATAATCTAAGGTAAGTATAATGCTATCTGACGTTCTTTATTTATAAATAATTCGTTCTTAATACGAATCAAAGTGTTTTTACTAAATATTTGTAATTTCATAGATATCAATCTACCTTTCATAGAGATACGTTGTCAATTAATATAATAATAATCTTTATTGCATAAAAATATAGATTGGAATACATGTAAAGTTCATAATTTCCACAAAATAGACTTGTACTATATCTACAATCAAGTGGGTGCAGTGCCGACTGCTTTTCTCCTAGCTAGGCTACAGAATAGCCTGTGTTAAGGAGTAACAGTCCCGACCTCATACAATGTTAGTCTAACCATTAGCACAGTGATTTAAATAAATTAATTTTGGACATTTTTCATTAATTGATACTTAATATATTTTTATGTAATGTTCTGTTCCCTTCAATTATGATGGTCAAGAACAACATTAATTGTTGAGGGGATTATGGAGATCTAGGTATATCAGGTGGATCGATAACATCGTCAGAGTTTATGCAACCGGTGGATGGAAATGGCAAGTTGAAGTTCAGTGTAGTGTTCTACCGGCTGATGATGATGATGATCATATTTATCTAATCTAATAACATACAAACTTTTAATGTGTGCGGTAGTTGCCTGACAGCCCGAATTAGCAGTATTTAATCATATCACGTGGAAAAATACCAAATATTCAACACACATCTCTGCGAACACCACAAATGCGAGGATAAACATCATAGTCACAATAATAATAGCTAATATCGGACCCCTTTACACGAAGCGCTCGCCAATAAGCCACAAAGCAAGAATAAGGAAGAAATTGTGTTCAGACCTTACAAGACAAAACAATAGCAGTTAATGAGACATTCACCCAACTTCAGCGTCATTACAACTAAATGTGACGTAATTAGATTGGATGTTTGTTCGTCTGCGTTCAGACCGCAAGACGCACGACTCTTGTCCTCATCCGAGTACCGATCGCAACTTGTTTCTTTTAGTAAACAACGTTACGCCGCTTTGCTCCGTTTTGTACCTACTTTCAAACTTTTTCTTTTGTTATTCTTTGACGTCGTTTGTACGATTCAAATTATATAAATTGGGGTTTTTATAAGATGTTTTGTTTTATGATTTGAATTTTTTTAAGACTTAAATATGAGTTTTGTAAAATAAGAATAGCGTGGTTTTAACGGGCGGTTAATTTGTGTTACTATTACTGATGATTGTGTTTACTCCTTTAGCCCCAATTAGGTAGCATTAAAATGATTTTAAAATTTTAACCACTATTATTTTTCAGACTAAACATTTGTACCAATTAAAGCATTTATTTAAATAGAAATAGAATATTTTAAAGTGTTTCATTCGTTGAGAGAAGGTCATTTGTTACTCTGTCATTTTCAAACATCCGACAAAAACACATAATTCAAATAAAATACGGAAAACAGCGCGAATAGTACAAAAAACCACATGTCTTGTTTTCTTTCGATATCTCGATTCAGCCGGTCCCAGAATGAACGAAACATCGCGTGGGTCCTACGCTCGTATATAACGGCTAGGACGTCGTAACTCTCTGTGATGGATTAGTGCTTTTCCGGCTTTTCAACGGACCCCCAAATGGACAGACCCTCGAGGGAGCAGCATCTGTTTACCCATTACTATAAACGAATTTTGGTTAGTGTAAAATGTTGTTTAATATACATACATAGTGTGTGGGTTCTCACGGGTCTTGTGAAAGGATGGATTGGATGAAGTGACATTTTTATTTTGTAAGTGTTTATTTTGTCTTGTGTCAAATAGTAAAAGGTCAAATAGTCTATAACTTTAATCTGCATGCTTTTAAAAAAAAGCAAATAATTTGTCTTCTTTTGAAAAGTCTAGTTCAACATAGTCTGTAGTTATCTACTAAATAAATGATTTTGCTCTTCTAGAAATAAAGCGTAATTCAATGCGTAAAACAAGCGGCCTTCCCTATAATATATTCAAAATCCAAAAATGATATAAAGCAGCCGCCTAAGTCTTCCAATAAAACTTTGTACAACATCTATAAATTAAAGATATTGTTAAAAATTTAATCAGACTTGGAAGTTTAGTTTTAAACGGCGCAAATGAAATTACGTACCGCCCTATCTTCTAAAAGTTTCTTTAGGATGGAATTTAATATAACCTTGGCAGTTATCTCTTCCGCGATGGGGTTAGGTGTGAATTAATTTTATGTGTACGTTCGTAGCCTATCTCTTGTAATACTTCTGTTATCATTTTACTTTTAAGAAGTTTGAAGGCTGTGACAGCGAGTGTTTTGTGTTCAGCTCTTGTTTGTTCGCTTGAGTTCTGCCGTTAGTGGGGCGGAATGTTTTGACTGATATCCCGCAGTAGAACGTACAATACAACACGCATAATTATGCTTTTGTCTGACGGATGAACCAGAATTTGGACATAAAAACCATCTATGTACTTATTGCGTTTCTATAAGGCGCTTTTTCAAGCAAATAAATCGCTGAATAAATAATCTAGACCCAACAACACGACATCACCACTAATTAATTCGAAGCCAAGTATTTAAATTCTCATACAAACATTGCCAACTAGACGGTCATAACGTCCATGTAATGTATTTGAGTGTTCCGGCCAGTTACTATGGCCAAAGTTCCGGACTACATGATTAGGGCTCACTAGTTAGCTCAGTACAACTGGCCAGGAATATTTTACTCGCGTTTGTTTCAATTTATTTGTTGTTTGCCTCTGTTTAATGTGGCGTTGGAATTTCGAGCTTAATTGAGCGCACTGTCGACGATGTAGACTTTAGACAGTGTGTTTATTCTAATGTTGAGTCTAGCAAGACTCGTAGACGCGCATTTTTGTGAGGATAAGAGTTTCAAATAAAAAAACTTATATTAAGTTAGCCATTTAACCCTATCGGTGTTGTATATAATAGTTTCTTTCTAGCACTTTAAGGTACATATTTTGTTAATATCTAAACAAACCATGTTTCAAATATTGTCATTTGAAATTAGCTCTCAATGTCGTTGAGCAAGCCATCCCTAGTGTATTTAGTTTCATCTGTTTATTCAATAATATTGAGTTCGAGTAAGCATTGTCTTCAATATTCTGCCAATTGTCGTTAGAAAATCCTCATACAAATATAGGGAAGGGGAAACAAATGTTTTTACAGATGGTTCTTCGGCATTGTACCGGGGTATGTTCAGTTTCCGCCTGTCACAACGAACGGCCGACATGCGATGTTCCACCATAAATATTTTGTTCAGTCGTGAGGAATTAATTTTGTGATTTCGATTATATTCAATTGTTTTGCAGGCTAAGTTGTCAGTACGTTGATGTATGTCTCATACAGTTGTCGATTAATTTATTATAGTGTAATTTGTCTCTCAAAATTATTTGTCATACGATCTGCTGGCTGACTTTTTAAGATAATGCCGACATTAAGGAAAAACGGAACAACCTCTAATTTTCTTAACCCTTTCACCTTCCAGTGCACTACATACTTATGGTAGGTAAAACAACTTTCAACGCGTTAATATTAGGTACCAATGCTTGCCTTCGGTCAACCCATATGTCTACTATCAAAAATAATTTATTTCATCAGATCATAATAAATAAAGATACATGTATATACTCATAAATAATATAACACTTATAATAATTATGTTTTAGACATCGGTGACCTTTAGACGTAAGGTTCAAATTTTCCAACCACGCGTCTAAGTGCAGACGACCTGTCTAGCATACCTGTGCGGAGTGTGCGGTACCTTAGTTATTTACTTAATCAGGACCTTGCCATTACACAATATTCAATCAATCGAAATAGGGTCTGAGATAATTGAAGCCTACAGCTGCATAGATAATCCATTTACCAGTGTTAACAGTATAATCCTCGTCAAATAGTATAGCTGCATAGCTACTGCAAACATCACTCGATCCAAGAAATTTAGCAGTTCTTGCCGCATTCAGTCCTTAGGTACGACTGCACCGAGCATCGGAAAGCCGTTAATCCTGTGTCTGATATCTCTCATCGTGGCGCTTTATCCTCACATCCGACTATAAGGGAATAGAGAATGACCTATGCTTGCACATACACATGTGGAGTTGGCATTAAATTGTCAAATGGCATGGGTAAAACTCGCATCATTATCTCCATGGGTATACAGTAAACACTCTAATCATAATAATCTCATTAAACCATAATTTTTAGTAATAGATACATACGTATATCTTCACCAAAATAAACAGCACAGCACAAACATTACTTGATAAAATAAATTTAAAATCTTAATGAGTCAACACGAAGTGGAAAACAGCAATCATGGAGGCAAATGAACCGTCCTAATGATGTTGTTTTTGAATCATTGCGCAAATTACAGGACGTCGAAATATTTCCATCTGAGCATGACGTTCAATGTACAATGTTGTTGATAGTCTTTCTGAAATTCTTGTAATGTTTTAAACTTAATTTTGTTTTAAATACATTGGATTACAAATTTCCATTTGTTACGAACCTCGTATACCTACTCTTTTCATTTAATTCATTCCCATCATGTATTCTTGCTCTTCTTGTTTAGGATGCTCTAAACGTAGCATTTTCCCATCTGTCTTTTCTGACAAGACTCTCTATTCAATCTGTTACCGATGGCAATATAACAATACTTAATGAAAACGACACTTCGACCAGCTATTTAATATATTCACCCTCAATGACAATACCTTCACGGCAACGATAACAAACATGTGTGAACCCAAAGTGTCAAAGAGTAAGTACGTAAAGTTGCCGAATAGCGAAGTGATTAATATTGAATCCCGGCCCGATATCTTAGACGGTTGATTAAATTCCATAGAGTTACAACCATTCTGAAACGTCGTAAAGTTAACATCGATTACACACGATAATTTCATTGGAAGTTCGCTGTAGAGGACGCTGAGGACTGATTTAATGTTTCACCTCACATAGTTTGGATACTATATTGATCTTTGGCTTTATTGGATTAAACAAGGTATAGAACCGTGTAAAGTATCTATCAAGTATTAATATGAACATAAGTTCGTTTATATGGACTAATATAATTGATGTTTACCTAAATGAAAGTTTGGTGATAAAGTAGGTATGTGCTTTTATCTTCGTATAAACCTGAATGGGTACGCAGAGATGTGTGCTGCCCGTTTAATTTTGAGGATCTAGAACCCTGGTTGATGCCGCAATCCCGTGCCTCCGGTCCGTAGGCCTTCATAACTAGAAACCAAAATAAGCAAAACATTTTTCATTAATACTATTAATATAATTGCGCGATACAAAAACTTTTAAATAAGTTCCTACGTGGCAGTTCGACGCTTTTATAAGGGGCCATTTATTAATTACATAAGACTATTTTCGATAGTTTTTGACCCCGCCCCCCTGTATAAGAAACTAGCTTCCGCCCACGAGACCGTCCGCGTGGATTTGGAATGTTTAATAGCCTTCCTCGATAAATGGGCTATGTAACACTGAAAGAATTTTTCAAATCGGACCAGTAGTTGCTGAGATTAGCGCGTTCAAGCAAACAAACAAACTCTTCAGCTTTATAATATTAATATATATGTAAGTATAGGTAAAAAGTATGTGCATCTCGGGACGCTCGACAGAAGTGATAACTTCAAGTAATGACGTATGCGTGACAGAAAGGAAAGCCAGACATAATAACACCAAAAGAGAAGCAGTTTACTCTCCCACAAGAAGTTATCACTTCAAAAACTAAGAATACGCCTATCCTCTACTCTGTTTAATAATTATTACGTAAGAATCTACAAGAAAAAAAATATACACGTCTGGTTTATTGCATTTTGGCAAGAATAAACTTTAGTGTTGGCTTGATTGCGCATTATTGTGATCTTACGTAAGAACTATTAAGACTCCTTTTCCCCTCTTGTAAATAAAAATTAGACACGGTCGACCCCGCCCCCCCCCCTAAAACGACTTACGTAATAAATGCATGGACAACGACAATTCCATTCTATTTATAGGCGTTTCAACAGTCATAAACTGCATAAATCGATTTATACATAAACATATATCCCAGTTACAAATTCAACGTCCAGTCTATTCTAAAACATATTTTCGCTTCGTGTTCCAAAAGCAAATATGAACAGAAATCCGTGATAATAACATCGAATGAAAATATCTAACATGAATTTAAAAATAACGCATCAGTTTTATTTGAAAAAGGTTTGAATAAAAAAGAGGATTTGTCATATAAAAATTAAACAATCATGGACGAACTTTTCAACTCCCAAAAGAATTTTTAGATTATTGTAATAAAATAAAACTTAACGGATCTAAATGGATGAAAAATGGCAAATACATTATAGGATTATCAATTTATTTTAAAGATATAAATATCTACTGTTACATTGGCGGGAATAATGCCGGAAGAGCTTAATCGTAGTGTTCAAACACGTTTAACACCTCAGTCTGTCTGTGACGTCATTCATAAAAACAAAATAAAACTGCGCTAAAATTCGTAATAGTTTTATTTAAATTGTTTTAGGAAGGTATTATATAAATAATGAACAAACATAGATTCAAATAAAATGGTAAGAAAACTAAAAAAAATGTTTATAAAGACAATTTCAATTATTTTTCCTTTGACTTTCTCTAACCTGATTACTACCATATAGATATCAATTCGGACAATAGCCTGAGTTTCTTTGTTCTCCAAAAATACACAACGCAAGTAGCAATACATGTTACAAATCGTCAGGACCCGTAGTCCTTTTACACCCACTATGATAACACTAAACTATCTTTCTACTACCAATTTAGATATACATTGCGTCATAACATAAATCGTTTCATCAAACTGCATGTATACTTAATACAAAAGCAGCAATGAATGTTGTTGATGTTGGAATTGTCGCGAGTTCCTAAAACGTGGTAGCTCCAAAGTCCAGTACAACACAGACGATTTATTTCAAAAGAGGGACCCGTTTTTGCCGTTAACCTAATGTGTAAATAAATGCGTGCAATAATTAAACACAAAGGAGTGACGTAAAACTAATTGCTATTAAACCCTACTCTCATCTTTTTCATGTTGTCTAGTAATGATCGTCATTTGATTTTATTTGTAATCGTATCTCAGGTCTGGTGGACTGACATTGAGTTACTCGTTTTTTAATCGTTTGACGCCAAAAAGTGGTGTTAGTTATGTTAGCACTAATGGATTTAATTTGTTTGGCTTTTCCCCCATTTTGTCGAGTACCTTTTATATTATTTTGCAGAAGCGTTTCTAGTTTTATAGATTTCCTATATTGTATAGATGCTTTTATTATGCAACATTGTTGACATTTCAAAACTTGATACCTCGGGAAACTATATAATTATAAATACTGATTCTAGGTAAACATTGTAGTAGTCATTATAAAAATCTATTTACCTATATAGGTGGCGAACCCGCTGTGGGTCCGATAAATTAATTTAGGTTCGCCACCTATTATAGGTATACGAATACATGGGATTTATCATGAGCAGCGATATGTGGAGCACTTACTTCTTCGGTAGATATAACAGGAGTAATAATAGGTAAGTATGCATAAATTTAACTACTATTAATGAATTATTTTCATTTCTAACAATGACAGATAATAAAATAACATTATTTTCCTGAAAGCTGCTTTTATACATTTGCCTAATTATTAGGGGAGTGCAAAATATGACAGTAATCTTTCTTTTGCCCTCGCCTATTTGTTTTCGCCCCAAAATAACTTTGTTATGAGGAGATGATACGATATTACTGCGTGGATTTATTGTGCGACTAGCTTATGGCTGAGAAGTTGTCTTTGTAAAAATAAGCTTGAATTAATTAACATTTCTCCTATGAAATATGTATTTTGTTGTGAAATGCGTACCTCTATTGTAAGGCGTACCTATATTATGAAATACGTACCTCTATTGCGAAATTGATAATTGCTACAAGTTTGAAAGATAAGGTTTGGAATTACAAGCACTGAAGTTAACTGTTGAAGTGTTAAGATTAATTTAATTGACGAACTGATTAGCGCAGTGGCTAAGCGATTGGACTGCTGCGCTAAGGGTTGCGGGTTCGATTCCCGCACGGGGCAAAACTTTGTGCGAACCACAGATATTTGTCCCGAGTCTGGGTGTTAGTGTATGTGAATATTTCATGTTTGTGAAACGCACCTACGATACAGGAGAAATTCCTAGTGTGGGGTGAAGTTTTTTAAAAAAAAAAAATCTCTCCGAAAATTTGTTTGACTTCATTGTTTGCGAAAAAGTCAGAAGCAAAAGAAGCATCCTGCATTTTTTAGCCTGTCATTTTCTAAGATTCAAATTTTTTCTTTAAAATCTAGAATTGTATCCCTTGCTAAGTTATCTCTACAATTTCCAATCGCTTGCAAAACGCGTCTCTTTTCTTTACTTTACCGCAAGACTGGCTCACCGCTTCCGAATAAACTAAATGATTGTTTTTATTTCCATACACAAACAACCCGAATGTAGTGCGTTGTCAAATATTTACGCCCGCTGCTCGCGTTTGACAAGGGGCAAACAATTTTTCGCTATCTCTCCAAACAGACGTTTTATCACAATGTAATGGCAATAAATTTCCAAATATGTGCTGTCATTCTACAGATCATTTATAAATAAGGTATTATTTATGAGGGATATGGTGGTGGTGGGATTATATGTATGAAAATTCTTCTTATTTTTGTGTCATTGCATCCACCGGTTGCCCGCAATTCTGACGATATCGTCGGTCCACCTGGTAGGAGGCAATGGATGCAATTGGCAAGCTGTCGTTCATTGTGGCGTTCTAGGGGGGAGGCCTTTGTTCAAAAGTGGACGTCTTCCGGCTGATGGTGATGATGATGATTGTGTAATTTATTGTTAAAGCCGTCTGGTGTCTACATTATCCAATTAACAAGATTGTAGTAGAGCTCCCCCGCTTGACGAAGCTCGTATTTGCAGACTTAAAAAAATATATATTTTAAGATCCTAACTTATGACAGCAGCCCTAAAACTGACGATTGGTGAATCTACAATGAACTTCTACTAGTCTATTGAGTGTCTCAATTTTTAAGGATGGAGTGTAAGCAAATTCTGCCTGCCTTTCTGGTGACATACTTGCATTTGCGTATGCAGGTATATAGGCATCAAGAATCTGACAACCAGAAACCCAATAATCTCAAGGAAAGCTTGATATCTCGTGAGATAAAAATAGCATTATAACAGCACAGATATAGCGACTATTGTCATAAAAACACATGAGTGCACGAGAAAAAACACCCGTATTCTCAACGTTGCTCAAAACAGCAAAACATTCTCGCATTGAAGGAGCACTTGACATCCCCTTTCGTTTTTAATAGAGGATCGTTACTACAAGGTGAGAGGGTACAAGTGTACTCTACGCACCGTTCTATAGAAATATTGCGTGCCCTAGTTTTACTTCCATTCACACAATTGTAAAAACGGTTCGCAAAAGTAGTTTACTGGGCTCAAGCGTCGTTCTAACGATGTCAGGTCTTGAAATCTTTTTTATGCGATCACGTGATACGGGTTAGAAGTATCTTCGGTTGGAAGTGTTCGTTTGTGATATTGCAAGATTGTTTTATTTTTTCTTAGGAAATGCGATTTTTTGCGTGCAAGTTTTGGAGCCCAGAATCGAGGAGTAGCTTGATAAATTCGCCCCTAGGTTGCAGGTTGTATGCCTGCAGAAAAAATAATCAAACATTGCGCTAGAAAAGCATTCAAACATTTTTGTAATATTACATGCCTGTAAAACGTTGCCACGTGCAGCCTTCCTAGTAAGAAGATAAGGTGTTAGCAACCATTTAATTCTAAACATTCAACAGAAAAAAATGTGCAACACCGGAGGTGGGGTAAAGACACCAATTGCATGAAGCATAAATTACCGTAGCAAGTAACGTTATCTCGCTGAGAAGTTCCATGTGTGCAGAGTTGTGACTCTCAATCGGTGCACTCACCTGAAGTTACGTGTTGAAATTGCAAAGTTGCTCATTATGTAGTAAGTCGACGTAACCCAGTTACTAGCCTGGCATTTAATTTAATAAAAACGTGCATTTTTCTTGTATAATAAATTAAATAGCTCTTTCATTCAATTCATCTGTTATGAATATAGAGTGAATTAACAAGGAAAGAGTTTTTACTCTTTTGCTTCTGATGAAACTCGTCCATGGCAATATCGGACAGATATTAACTTAGTTTAAAATAGATTTATTTATAGGGTGCAACTAGGAGAGGACTAGGAGAGGTTCCTTAAAGTGATGATAGTTAAGTTCGTATGGTGCATGACACCTTGATACCGTCCTTATTGACCAACCTCTATATCACAGCATGACTTATTTCCCTTCTACATTTACTTCATACCAATACGGAGTAGAAGACCTACTAAGTAAAAATTAAATGTATTTAGTACATTGCTCTCGCTTTGAACTTTGAATATCTGTCTACCCAAGCAGACGCCGGCGACGCGTCGGTGCCAATCGTTTCGACTTAAATACTAATATTCAACGGCATTGGAGCAGAAATATGTCCACGAAATAGCTGAAGGAGATTAAATCTTGCGAGAAATAGTAACTTAACAGTAGCTAGATACAGTTTCCTTATGGATCTCTATGTACAGCGAACTGGGTTTCTTAGCATGTTGCATCTACTGAGTAAAAGCTTCTTGTTTTGGTACAACTAGTATTTTGGTCTCTACTTTGGTCACTAGTATTGAAAGACTATAACACTATAATCAGCTTCGTCTGATTGAAAAACTTTCTCGTGACTTTTCCGCGATTAAAGTCGCCTGTGTCCACCCTGAAGGTCCGTTCTAAATATTGGTGAAAGAATTTTGAAAATTGGATGAAGAGTTTCGATGATTACCCCCTGAATACAAACTAGCTCATGTATTCTTTTTCGTATCGACTTGAACCAATAGCCACATGGTCATGCCGTGGAGCACAGATTGGTCAGTCAACAAGGATGGTTGAGAAGTTGACCGTCCAGAGTGCGCCGGACGTACCTAAGTATCATCACTCGTCGACGCTCTCTACTTTCACCCATTACATTCTATTAAAGGTAGTATAGATCAAGATTAGTATAGAAGTGTAAACATACAGTCGCCAAAAGGCCAAGTCTTAGTGCCAGCGACAACGGTTGTCTATAGTATTTAGTCTTGAATACAAAATAAGATAGCAAGCCTAACCGAGCATAAATCTAACAGAACTTATGCGGGAAACCATAATCTGAAGGATGAGGTACAAGAGACACTAAGGAATTAGGTTAATTGCATTCGAGGATCGCATTATGTCACATTACATATCGGGAAGCGTCCAGGCAGCATCGCCATGCATATTTAAGTAGATTTTAGTGCATTATTCAGTGTCGCAGTCTCACATCACCGACGTGCAGATATTTTATTTCACGGAAATTAACTTTAATGAACTTGGCTGTGTTTCAATTTGCATATTCGCAACACCTTTTTGTTCGGCTTTTCAATTTTAAGCTTTATAAAATGGAGTTAGTGAGGTAAACTGTTGGAGAGTTGGCTTGACGGGTTTTGAAAGCAACTTTGTAGTTTCAGTGATTTTATGAAGCTGTTATAGAATTGATGAAACTAGCTAACTAGCTGCCAAACAGTAAGTTGTGGGTGTAGAACAAGTTTCTCTATGCATATTGCATAAATGCATCTGCTTAATTGTATTTTAAGAAAATAAAACACAAATTGGTATAATATATTTATGCATAGGTAAGTTTGAATACATATTAGCGACATTGTCCAATAACAAAAATGTACCTATTGTTATATACCTAATCTCATAACTATCATGCTAAAATTCTTTAAGGTTTTAACTATTACTCGTTGCTATGACGTCCGTAAAATTACATTTGGTTAGCTCTGAAAACTTAACAAATAGAGGGAAACTCCAGAAAAGCTTGCCATAATCCCCACACTTGGCAAGCGGCTTGGGGATCGCAGTTTTGATGGTAAAGTTACAGAAGACGCTGCTGCCATTCTTCTGGATTTTTCCTTAGTCCTCTTACGTCACCCACGGTAAGAAAGGAGGTGGTCAATTCAAGGCCGGATACTATTCAGCAACTTATAACACTTCGCATTTATCATGTTACTAAAGCTATACCCACACTAACTGTTCATAAAACGTTACAACGTATTAACAGTTAAACGCCGCCACTAAACTAAGTGTCACAATGTCGTTGTATGGGCTGTATCCTGTTTATCACTTGCCTACAATTCTGTTTACATTCAACGTGAAGCATTAAAGTTGGCTTGCACTTTATTGCTGTACTTTTCTGTTACGTGCTTGTAGTTAAAACTTTGTCCAATACCAATGTCCGCTGTAAATTTGTTAACATAAACACTTTACAATTCACTCTTTATTAAAAGTCAAGAATTTTATAAAGCGATAACCTATTTTACTATAATAACTTTCGTGAGTGTTATCCATATTATTTACTGTATATTCCGGTTATACTCACGGGTGTATTAGGGAATGCCCGACTAGTTACGAACTCGAACGGAGCCCTTATTCATGAGCTGGTTACGTGGCAGAGTCGCGACCCGAACTTCAAGAAGTTCAATAGCCTTTTTACCTAGGAAGAAATATGAACCTTCTTACTGTATCCTAGAAACAACATGCCTACTATGCGTAGAGCATTATTCTGATGACTCCTGATAATATTATTTAAACTCCCGACATTATAAATGATATATTATTACATACTTAAATGGTCTATCAGTGCTATATTATACTATGCAAATAATATTATAAAAAACATTACTTGATAAACCTTCAACCTTGTATGTAATACAAGTAATATTTTCTAAACATAAATTTATAATCTGTCACAAAAACACACATTTTCCAATGAATAATGAAATGGATAATAACTATGTATTGAGTATGATTGTACATTCATGAACAGTGGTGCTGTATAAATTATTTCCTGCCAATGTGACAACCCATTGTTAAGTACACAATAGTATGAGAATAATGAACGGGTATTGATTATTTTAATTTCCTTTAATTTTAGTGAGGACGACAACAAAGGATTTTAATAATTATACGCCAGTGGAAATATGTCACGTCATATATAATAAAAGTTTGTGCTCCATTGTACTTGTATTTTTACGATGGCAGCGAAATAATATCGTCTTGGTGGTTAAATTTCAAAAGTACAATGGTTGACAAAATATAATTACGATATGAATTATTCCCCTCTTTATTTTCAGTAGTAAATCAGTCAGTATATGGCTACTGCTGAATACGAGCCTTAAACGACCATCGCCGGGGTAATTGTCGTATGATATATGCGTGCAGTAAGTAATCATCGGGCGAGCCTTTTCCCAACTGACTGTGTTGGGGTCGGGTCTTACTATAACGATGCCGCTTTAGAGTTGTGCGATACGCTAAAGATAGTACCTTTATGTTATTTTAAACAAGTCTGTTTACAAGGGTTTTAAGCTAAGAACTTGATAAAATTACAGCCTCACCTCGCTTGACATTGGAATTGAATTCCAAAGCATAAACTCGTTTGCGATGAAACCGATTGTAATATCTGGCGATGTTAGGACCTGTAGTAAGCCACCAAAAGTTAATAACTCTGGCATAAAACAGGCTTCAAAAAAGTAATAAAAAAGCACGGTTCAATGAAATATAATAAAATCTCCATCAGTAAATTTACTACCACGCCAGTACAATTCAGTGCTTCCATACAAGCGAAAAACTTATGAATAGAAAGCCCACAGCGATGTGCCAATAACAGAAAAAACACGCAATATGGAAAGTTATTTCATAGTGAGGTTAAAACCAATTCAAATATTCGATAGACGTGACACAAAACCAATTTGTAGCCGAAACCGATCTCGGCTTGCGACCGTCTCTATTGTCAATAGTTCGCTGCCACCACGCTGACACACTATATTTGGGAATCACGAGAGAAGATTTTAGCTGTGTTTGAAAATAGGGTAGCTATGTGTTTCTATCGTTAATTAAAGGTTTACCTATCTGATTTCTCAACTTTTCCTACCGATAATTAGAAAAGTAATTCAGTGTGGACGTAGACAGCGTTAATCACGTAAAAATCTCACAGTTAGTCTGTCTGTAGACTTTTCACGAGCTAAATCAAGTTTATAATAAGCATATAATGAATTAAGTAATAAAATTACCAAAAATAAAAAGTAGGGTGAATACGGTAAAAATTGGATCGAATCCACCGGCTCGTATATTGGATTCGATTTTAACAGGAGTGACAAGTAATGGATTCTAACGGCATGGCATCCTGCTGTTTTAACAAATTCAATATTGATGTGCCAAAAATCCTTTTAGAGGTATCAAAGTTGTTTATCATGATAAACCAACCCATCCGCTGCCATACACGATGTTGACATTCTGGACAGTCGAAGGTTGGGTTCTTCGATTATCAGAAATTGTGTTAAGCCTCCACATGACACTGCATGAAGTGTCAGAAATAGAAATCAGTAAAAATTGTCAAAATAAAAGTTTTGCTAATTTCTATTAACAAAATCTGACTGTCTCGTTGGTCTAGTGGTTGCTAATCGCGACTGCTGAGCACGAGGTCCTGGGTTCGAATCCCGGGTCGGGCAAAATGTTACTGGGTTTTCCATTATGTAATTCTCAGTAGCATAAATTATATACAACCAATTTCTCATATTCTACTGTCATTAACGATCGCTAAACCACATCGAATGCGCTGTCATGCTGGACTATTTAGCTGGTTATTAGGCCCGACTGACCTGGCCTGTCGCCAAACATTGAAATTGAAGTGGAAATTGCCGTGTTGGAACATGTATTTAGATGTTATCTGCGTGAATACGACCCATGAATAAGCTAAAATTATGTCTGGGAGAAAAATGTTGATGTCCTAAATCTGTTTAGTGTAGCACTTGGCAAACGGACTCCACAATTTAGACTTGGCAGAGTATTAGATTAGTCTACACTTTTGTAATCCAGTAGCCTAAAGTGCTTTAATGAAGATATAGCACTAGAATAATCAACAGTTTGAACTACTGAATAACATAATTATTCAAACAACCGTTAAATGGTTTTTTATTAAAACTTAACTTCTAAAAAAAGGCTTCCTTACTGGCGTTGTAAAGAAAAAGAAGAATCATTTTCAATGTTTAAAAAAAAGGGAGAGGTATAAATATGATATAATTTGTTCATAAGTTATGAAACAGCCTTTGCTCGAAGCTATAAGCACCGTGAAGGAAGCCACAATTTTAATAGCCTAATAGGCGGTTTTCCTTTCACGGAAAAGGCACATTGCAATTCCGAAATACGATTATAGCTCCGACAACAATATCGTGAATGCGGTGCAAATTTCTGGTCGGTACATAACTTGAATATTTCACCTTATAGGTGAAATGTAGCTACTAAACTACTAAAGTAGGTTGTGTAGGAATTAATGTTCTGATATCAATTTTGATATAGTTTACATGCTATGCGGGCAACCGGTGGATGCAATTGGCAAGCTGTCGTTCATTGTGGCGTTCTAAGGGGGAGGCTTTTGTTCAACACTGGACGTCTTTCGGATGATGATGATGATATGCTATATAGGTCATAATGGCATTGTCGTAGACCAATCGAAGCACCGGATTCTTATGTACGGGGTTTCAAGTTGTCGAGTCGATGTTACATTATGACGGTATTGTAGTAGGTATATAATAATAGAGCTTATCATTTCTATCTAACTCACGCTTCAGTGCAGTCTAGAATTACAGTTTTTGTGAATGGCATGATGTATTTGAATAGTTTAATTTTGTTGGGATATTAAATTCATGTTCATGATAAAGTTATTATAAAGTAATAAAGTGTGCGAGTGGTTTTGGTCAAATTAAATAAGACAAAGAAGTCAAGGACACATGAGTTTTAACTTGGTATGTAGCCGGGTAATTCAGTATCGCCTGTATATTTACTTTTATTTTCTCTAAAGTAGTTGCACGAGAAGTCTTGATACTAATCTTTTGACAATTTTTTTTATTTGCCATGATTTTTTAAATCCCTACTAATATTATTAACGCGAATGTTTGTAAGTATGGATGCATGTTTGTTACTCTTTCACGTAAAAATTACTAGATGGATTTAATATGGAGGTAGCTAACACCCTGGATTAACACAAAGGCTACTTTTTATCCCGCAAAAAATGTGGCGGGCAATTCCGCGGGGCGCAGCCAGTAGGGAATATATGTAATAATATTTATTTATTAATTTTTAATGTTTTTGGAATGTATTGATGAGAATAAAACTATTTTCACGTGGACAATGTCACGAGCGCAAGATACTTTTGGGTAGCAATAGATATCGATAAATAATAAAACCAAATAGTTTGATACTAATGACATGCATCTCATTTGTGCATAGTTCAGATCTATTAAATATACATTAGTAAGAAAATGCGAGCTCACAATTTGTAACATTACATGAAATGAAATTGTCAGTCATGGATAAAGTATTGATCCTGTTGTACACTCTTGGACTGCTCTGGGTAATGATTTTGTCTTTATTTTTTTTTGTTATTTAATTTAGTTAGGTATATTATTTTAATATTACATAATTTAATTTGATTTTTATAAATATTTTACAACTATTTACAACTTAAATGTAATACAAAATAAAAACAATATATACAAAAATATATATAAATATATAATATTTTGTTATATTTACCACGACAACTTGGATTGTCCATCAAATCATTTTTTTTTTAATAAGTTCACATCCATACTTACTTTATCTAATTACTAGCTGCGCCCCGCGGTGTTACCCGCTATCATTTTTCGGGATAACAAGTAGCCTATATGTTAATTCAGGGTGTCAGTCACCTTTATATGAATTTCATCAAAATTGGTTTAGCCGATTGAGCGTGAAGAGGTAACAAACATACATAAACACTCACTAACTTTCGCTTTTATAACATTAGTGTGATGTGATAGTGTGAAGTGATTACACTTTTCAGGCAATTGAAGTAGTCCCAGAGTGGCATGAAACTACATACTTCAACCCTAAATACATAAAATTCTTGTCGGTTTCGTTCAGAAAGTACAGTCACAATGGCCCGCACTTCATCAATTTAGAGCTGAAATCGTTTTCCGGAGTCGGTAATAATCTTACGGTATGT
The DNA here is from genome assembly GCA_946251915.1 of Abrostola triplasia. Taxonomy (NCBI): domain Eukaryota; kingdom Metazoa; phylum Arthropoda; class Insecta; order Lepidoptera; family Noctuidae; genus Abrostola; species Abrostola triplasia. The sequence goes on along the minus strand of OX276432.1, from coordinate 7,995,604 downwards.
AATATGTGTACGGTTTTTAAGGCTTGTTAAGCACAAGGTTTCACGCGGAGTTCAATTCTGACGTTCAAAGAAGAAACATAATTATATTTATTTTTTAATTAGCCTATTTCCCATTATTTCTCTACAAATCTCTGTGCACGCCATTTTTGGCTCTGTTTTTCCCGCAAAGCTGTCCAAATAAACTCGCCGTCGACTTTCCAGTCTACCTGGTCGTGCGCGGCCAGCGAAGGGTACGTCGTAATATTAGCCCACCTTTCAATTGCACGGTTGTTTCTTGGGTCCATTCGCATATGGCCGACCCATTTTAGTCTCAGTTTTTCTACCCACGTCCGATATACCTGTTATAGAACGCAGTATAGTATTTTTAATCTGGTCCGTACGTTTGACACCCTGTATACTGTGTTCCATGTTCTCTAGAAAACCTTGAGTTTGGTTTTCTGCTGTTCTATCAATGACCAAACTTTTTCTTGGTACCTAAACAATAAAAACTTTGTCAAATTTTAAAGTTCCGTTATTCACATAAGCCTTTAACTTTTTCATTATCATGATTATTATTCTGAATGTATGATCTTCCGAATTTTCAGTTGAAAATCGCATTGTACGAATTTTTGGGTGGTCATTACATACAGACGCCTATCCAAGCAGAGGTGAAGCTTTGTGACTTCCTGCAATACGAGCCGTTTATTGGTCAAATGTATTACAGACAGGTTATGCAACTATACAATTTAACGTGTCCATTTCCAGAAGTAAGTATTAATGATTATACTTGTTTTCACCCCCATACAAAAGTCTTAGATTGAAATATTATTTTTAAAATAGTAGTAGTTTTTCATTTTAGCTTGGGAGCAGTGTAATCGGTTAGCCACTGCACCAATCAGATGTTAAAGCTTGATCAGTTATAATTATTATTAATCATAAAAATATAATGCATTATATAGGTGATGGTGTAACCCTGAGCACCATGGGTTTGGTGGCAAATCTGTAACCATTTATAAGGCCCACTTAAATGGTTTCTTAGGACTTGCTTTCCTGGCGATGTATTCTTTATCAGTAAGAATCAATTGCACCTAATATATTTATACCATCTATTTCTTTCAGGGAGAATATCACTTAATGAATTTCACAATCCATTTAGAGAACTTCCCCTACCATATTCCATTCACCTATTCGTCATTGATAGTGAAGATTCGCCTTGACGTCGAAGGGGTCGCGACTGAAACTAGAGAGAAAGTATTTATGTGGAGGACTTTTGATAAGTTGACGCAAAAGGTAACACCAAGTGGTAAAGGTTCGAAAAAGAAAATACCCAAAGGTCTAAATTAGCATATTATTCAAAATATTATGAACTTAAACTTATTTTTACACATATATAAGAATGTATTTAAAAAAAATATATATGAAGGAACCGATACGGGAAATTACAGTCTATAACTGTCACACTACAGGGCAAAAGCCTCTTTGTTAGTAAATCGTAGTTTAATTAAATTTAAGAAAATTGTTCAGTAATGTGGTAATGGTAATATGCTCTAGTTATGGAATAAATGTAAGTTACATATGTTTATTAAGTTTTGTTAAACAGCTATTTTAAGTAAGTGGTGAAATGCACTCATCGCATTGTGGGTATAACTACAATAAAAACTAATGTTTGCAATCAATGCAATAAATTAGCCGAAAGATGTTCACTGCTGGACAAAGGCCTCCTCCTAGGTAAGGGGGGGGGGGGGGAGGAGTGATTGCCATAATCCTCACGCTGCCAAGCGGCTTGGGGATCGCAATATTGGTGGTGAAGTCACAGAAGACGCTGCTGCCCATCTTCTGGATTTTCCCTTAGTCACCTCTTATTACAGCCACGGGAGGAAAAGGGGTGATCAACTCTAGGCCGGATACCACTAGGCAAGTGGGTAGTCAGATATCCTATTCTCTCGTTGGTTGTGTCTTGGACAAATTAATCTCAGCACAACAAATACGCGAGCTATAATATTAAGGATAATGTAAAATAATTTTGCTTGCTCTATTCCATTTTTACTCCCATCACCGTTAACGCATGAATTATTATGAAAGGCGAGAACTGTGAAAGAAATACGCACAGTTCTAATGAACCAGTGACCGAGCTTAGTTTAAAAGGCAGCATAGTAATATACATTATGTTGGTTTGTGACCTTAAGTCGCGGTAATTAATACTGCGTGCCATTTCTTGCTATGTGAATAAAAGGTGCCACAGAACTCGAAAGATATTTTTGAAACCCATTAACATTTGCCCATTGCCCTACCTGGAAATTAAACCCAAACCTTGAGCCCAGCAGTCGCCCTTTACGGACCAACTAGGCAGAAATTGTGTTATCTAAACCTATACGTGCTATGTCTTTTGCAAATTTTACCTCATCATTAGCCGGAAGACGTCCACTGTTGAACAAAGGCCTCCCTCTTAGAACACCACAATGAACGACAACTTGCTATTTGCATCCACCGGTTGCCTGCAACTCTGACGATATCGTCGGTCGACCTGGTGGAAGGCTAATGCTGCAGCTTCTGGTTACTTCATTACCTATACCAATGAAAGCCAGGATTTTGTTTAAATATTAGCTTACAATGAAGTTAGTTATTCAATATTGATAACGAAATAAGATGCAGCGGGCTTCTTGCGTTCACAAACAGTTCATTAATTTGAATGGTCAGTCGGATTCTGGCAAGTTTCACGGGGCACTTGCCAACATCGTAACGAACATACTAGAACAGAAACAAAAGAGGCTCTTATTGCAGAGATAATAATATAAACTGCAGTATTTCTTTGTTTACATGCTAAGTTGAAATGTACTATAGGACTATAATATATTCAATTGCTTATGATTTTAGAAGTGTGTGTGCGCCGAGTGGTATCCAGCCTAGAATTGACTACCCCCTTTCCGCCATACATCTTGAATCATAAATACACATAAACGGCAATACATCATGAATCTTGATGTTTAAGCTTGATACAAACAAAAAAACGAAATCGTTCAGTTGCTCTCTTGCTGTGTGAAAGATAGGAGTCACCAAGAAAAATACTTTACGATACTATTCTTATCTGGGAGAACACAGTAACCTAATGTAATAAACGTAATAAATGTTTAGAAACACCAATAAACAATTTAGGAAACAGTAACTAGGAGTAAGACATAAACTAAAACAAACTATCATTATCATCAAGCCATTTGGTACTAAGTAATAATGATAACCATCTGCCCAAAAGCCAGTAATGAAAACGAACAACTATATATTTTTATGAAGCCGTTTCAGACACTATCAGGCGTTCCGGTTCACCGGTCCGAGACGATTCCGGTTTATCGTGGAACCGTGCGGCCGCGGTTACTTTGTCACATATTTTATACAGCCCTTTAAAATCTTTGTGGCTTCCCATCACAGACTTGAGTGACGTTGAGTCTGGTTTTCCAAAAAATGAACACCCAACATTTTATTCTAGGTGCTTTGTGTATTTTATTTTAAATTTTATGTTTCGAACACAATAGGAACTGTCAACGGTAAAAAGTTTATTGTCCTTTTCGTTTTGACGTTCTCATGCTTGGTTTACCATTTCATAATGTTTGTTGCTGGGAATTTGAGGATAATGATACTAGGGCTTCTACGGTTTTATTCTATAAAGGTAAGTTATAAAAGTGATTACGAGCATATATACATATTGTGTAGGCTTATTTATGGTTATATCTGTCTAGTAGCTTTCAGTGATACAAACACTTTATAACTGCTAACTTTGTAGCTCTAAAATTCAAGATATACCTCTTTTTGGAGGGACATATGTAGTACAGGTTAACCACCGAATTCCAAGACATTTAATGATTACTAAAACGAACGCTTAGTAAACGTTTTCTTTGTGAAATCTTTTCTTAGTGCCAGTTTAAGTAATTGTTAACGTCTCTGAGTGCGGCGGTAAGTATACTAACTTTATTTGAAGTTAATGAAAAAATAATAATCTATATACTGAATTAAACGCAACCCGTAAAAATCTGGAAGTACCAGCAATTTTTTGAAGCTCGATCGTTAAATTTCGATACTGGCAGTCAGGCCGGAAAAAAAGTTAATATACTATACAGTAAATAATGCAATCCGTAAAATATGGAATGTCCGGTCTCAGGGCAAGATTCCAAAGAAAAATAACAACTTCATCCCATTTGAATACGATGAAAAGCCAAACGGTATGCATTATTCATTTTACTAGAGACGCGGGGTGCTCGCGTACGATAAAATTTATTATAAGTGCACGCAATGTTATAATGTGGTAGATATAAATGAATCACTCCCGTTTTAATCCTGGTTCTGTAGTCTGCAGTGATGTAAAACAACGCAAGGCCAGACATAATTGACACTACGTTATCAGCACTTACAAAATAAATATTATGGCGCAAATTATCCATATTCATACAAATATTATAAATGTGACAGTAGCTGTCTGTGTGTCAGTTACGCCTTCACGACTAAACCGCTGGACGGATTTTGATGAAGTTTTCGCATGCCTAAGTGGCTTATTTGCACAGGACAAATTATGCATTGTTAAAAATAGAACCTAATTTGTAAGTAATTTGATGTTGTACCTTATAATAAATAAATAAAAAATGTGAAACGTTTGAGACCCGAGAAAGGACATAAGATACTTAACGCAGGCGCAGCAGCGGGCAAAAGCTAGTAACCAATAAAAACTTTTTGTATTTACAAATTATAATAGTAACATAAAAAGTAAAAAAAACATATATTGCTCCGACTACTATCTTGTACTCGTACATAGTTGTGAAATAACATCGTAGATACAAAGACTTTTAAAGAACAGAGGTAGTCGTTTCAAACGAGAAACTTACTTTATTTTATCAAAGCTAACATTACCTTAGTGTTGGTTGCCAGGATTGGCCTTACGTCAATAATGCAACAGGTAAGTTTGAAACTTAGATCTCTGGATAACTTGGAAGAATACAAGCAAATACGATAGTTTTTACTTAGTATTATTAATTGAAACATTCAAATTACGAGGTGGTTGATTGATTTTATACAAGCTTATAAACTTCTGCAGACTTCCAAAGCTACTTCCACTTCTTCTTCTTATCGTATGGTAGATGAACAACCTGGTGTCAGAGTTTAAACCGCCTGTTGGCCTCTGACATGGCTTTAGTCACCGTTGAAAAATCTCTCAGGTGTGCCGGTTTACTCACGATGTTTTCATTCACAGTTTTTAGCAACCGATAACTAATTTACAGTACGCACATGAATTCGAAAAGACGTTGGTGCATGCCGGGATTTGAACTTGCGACCTCTGACTTAGCAGTCCAACGGCCGTACCACTCGGCTTTCAGTGCTTGCACTGAAAAGCAGAGATCTTACCCTCTTCATCTTTCCAAACATAGTAGTTACTGAGTACGGAAAAGCCTAATTAGGTCGGAAAACAAGGAACCCTTTCTTATAATAAATAGCGAATTCTAGTTACCTTGCAATCTTTCATCAGTTCGAGGTGATGGTCACTGATCACATAGATATAAATGCCGTAAAAGTTCTGACAAGCACGCTCAATTCCGGACTTATTCGGAAGAAATCAGAAAATTTCTATTAAAGAAAAATCTCATTGTGTAAACTAGGGATCAAATCCAAAGCAGTCACGTTTGACGGTCACGTTTTTGACCACGAGACTAATAACGCAATACAATGCTCCAAGTTTGTATAACACACCTATTGTGAAACGAAATAAACGTAATTCGAGCTACCCATTAAATAATACTATACCAAATTAATAATAAAAGCCTATCAGGCATTATTCTATCATTAGTCTGGGCTCATCATAACAGAAAGCGACAAAAATAAATTAACGAAGCCACAACACTGTGGTGCTACCAACAATTTGTCTCGTCTATCATTTGTCTGGCTATTTGGTTAAACCTCATCTGCTTTGGACAGCGCGAAGGGAGCAAAAACGCCGAGGGAAGTTATTCAGTTCACTTCTCGCAAAAATCTTCACAAACACTCACATGAACGTACATCTAACTCTAGATTACGCACACAAGCATATTGTGCATATGAATATCATAAATATGAGTTTATCCAATCGTTTTATGCCGATGTATGTGTGCGTGCCACTGTCGTGAAGTATGCAGTGAATCAACTCCTTATTATCTGTGAAGCAGCCACTTGGGTTTCGGCGGATGATTGATTGCTGTAGTGTCGCTGACTCCGCGACACTGGGTATTCTTAGCTACGGATCACAGACAGACGGTTGGGGTGAGAAAGCGTTAAAAACACATAATTTACTCGCGGTTATGACAAATAATGTTGGTTGTATTTCGAGCAGCTATTTTCAAGCATCAACAAATATGTTTTTGGTACGAGATTTTATCCAGTTTGAAGTGAAATTACCTATAATGTTCAGATATCATTATGGTTATAGCTTTTGAGCATAATGTGTATAAGTCAGTACAGTACAAAAACTAAAACTATATTCTTTCATTATTCTAACAAATAGGTTTATTGCGTAATTATAATATAGCGTAAGTATTCCGGCATAAACATTTGTAATCAGTTTCATAGCATCATCATTATCCACAGCCTTCATTATCCCACTGCTGAGTAAAGTCCTCCCTTAAACTATCCCGCGGTCCTGTGCCAATCTTATCCACCGCCCCACAATATTTCGTTTTATAGCAGGCAAGTATGATTTCCTTGGACATTTTATATTCTTTTTCTTTAGAGATAATGCATACTTCTTAACGCTAATAACTTCGCAATTAGTAAGAAAAAAGTCTAATTGCCGACAGCTAGGAATCGCAGTAGAAAAAACCATTTCGTTAGGTGGTTTTATTCTTAAGAAACTTATACAACCTTATTTTTTCAATAGAAGAACTTGAGCTTTTCTTAAAGTAAATACTTCTTTTATTTTTATTATTGATTATACATATTTAATACTTTAACTGCCATGCCGCAGACAATTGATTTTTTATTGTTCGAGGGTCAACTCTGACCGACGCATGGCATTTAAAGGGTCATATAAAAATCTAGCTTTTTGAAGCCATTAAGTATAACAAGTTTTCTTAGATATCTACGTATTTTTCATCTAAGTTTTTAATGTATTACAACTATACCCGCATTATTTTGTTTACACTTGCGAAAATCGACGGGTCAATCTATTTATAGCCGAAACCAAGCACCAGACTACGGTTTATGTTCCTCAATTCATATATTTATTCAAAAAAGGTATTCGGTTGTACCCTCGTCATAATATTATATTAAAGTGTTCATTCGCGATTCAGGAAGAATATACAGTTAAATTATATCAATTTAATTCTTTATTCAACTACGAAACGTATTCGTAACACAATTAATTGAATTAATTAATACTATCGAACTCACAAATGGTGTCAAACGCACGCTCCTCATTTATTTACATCGTGCGGTGTTTGTCTGGTATACTAATGTAGATACATAATGTACTATGAACTGTATAATATACAATGTTTACATATGGTCTATTAGTGCTTTTATTAGCTTTTAAGTGACCCACTGCTGGGCATCAGCCTCCTTCCTTTAACGCCACTGCCTCCTTTTTTAGGCCTTTTGCATCCAGGTATAATACTCGTATAGTTGATTTTATTGTATGTATTAAAAATATTTTTTTCTAGTTCAGTAGCTTTTAGTAATATGCTAGTATTAATGTAATTTTCAGACATGAATTATTTTTTTCTGATGAAGGCTACTATGGTTTTCAATGACATAAATGGTGGTAGATTTTATAATGATGGGTTTTGCAACCCTAGTAAAACATTGAGGTAGAAGAGTTCCTAACAATCGTTTTATTTCAAAACTAAGTTTCCTTACGATGCCTGAGTTGAAACTGTCGTAATAGCGGTTTAATTTTTTTTATTCAGTTAAGAACCAGCTTCGAGCAATGTTTTTATCAACATTTATGAGTGTTTTGCCCCGCGGCACTTCCCGTAAAAGCTTTTTATTTGATGGTGTCGAAAAAGCTTGAGGATAATTTTAATTCTTAAAATGTATGAACCGAGTTGTGGTTTGGTATTTGTACAATATTTTGGGGAGAAATAATATGTAAGGTATGCGTGAAAGTTGAAATAGATCAATGAGAGATTTGAGAGCAAATTCTCTCAAAGCCCCCACACAAGATTAAAGCTTCTATATTAATAATCTGAAAATACTATTCTTATTTCATAACAATTTTGGGCACATCTGGTATGATTGAACACTGAGCTTATATAAGGAAAAGGCTACACTGGTGATAGTTATAGGCACGAACTTGGCAAAACATCAACAGCTTCCAAATAACAGCGCGTAATATAAAACTCGGCAAGAAATTTCGCTAATCTTTCGAAGTAGTTTCCCAGTACCATATGGGCCCACCATTTTAATGAAAACGCGGCCTAATACACACCAGTTGTACCATAGGATGGGAATTGAAAAATAAAATTGGCACTACCCCAATTTTTCGCTTCAATAAACGCAGTTCAGTGCAATTGTGTAGTCTACAGAACACGGCTGTACTTTTGTTTCCCAACCTGAAACTTACTCTGAGGAAGTATGCCAATTGAAAATAGTTGTTTATTTTTCTTTCTGAAAGGACTACGGCTTTTTGTTTATCTGAGTGAGGCCAATTGAGATTCTTCTTGAGGCTCTGAGTCTATTTGCCGTTCGATTTGTCATTTAGATTTGGTAGCATCGCTCGTAAAACGGTGTCATTGACGCCGTTTTTGAGCTTTTATATTAAAGAAGGTTAACCAGAAAGATAACTAGGGTACCTATTATGGATGTTAATCAATTGCAAAAGATTTTTTTACGTAAACCAATTACATGCACTTATGAAACGGCAGTTTACTAGTTGATTGGTTCGTATATGTCATTCTTATGAATACTACCAATTTTTTTAAATAACGTCGCCCCAAACAAGGAAGTTTTCCCGTGTCGCGAGTGTTCACAAACATGAAATATCACATACACAAACACCCAGACTCGGGACAAACGTCTGCTGATCGCATATTTTTTGTGCGGCAATCGAACCCGCAGCCCCTAGCGTAGCAGTCCACTTGCATAACCACTGCGCCAGGTCGTCATATTATGTATACATATTAATGCATGCATCCATATAATTACTCTTCTCTCATGTATTATGTCTCTACCAAGGTTTAAAATCAAGTTTCAAAATAATCAAGAGTCATGGAGTCAAACTACCGCTGTCTTTCTGTAGAAGCCTTTAAGGCCAACCAAATAACCGCTAATTTCAATTGAAGTCCATTCGCCAGACACATTCAAACCAGTGATACCCAAGAACTTTGCAACTTGGAACTCTGTTTAGTTTGAGATAGTTCCCGCAAACACTAAGGTGACCTACATTAATACATTCAGATACTCCGGTGAAACTTTGGAGTTGTTCACCTAATTTTATACAAACCAAAACGATTGAGCTAGCTTCTGGTTTTGAATGTCTTGTACAGAAAATTCGGGTAGAATTTTAGAAGGCCTTATTAGCGAACTACTTTTAGTATAAACAATAATAATTAATTTATAAGGGAGTTAGATTCCAAGAAAGAAAAAAAAAATAAATAATTAAATAACACACCACTAAGCTCGATCTTCGGCCCTGTAATATATCATAGACCTATAACTACATTTTATATGTTGGTTGCTACATCAATAATAGACCGTAGTTGAATACAAGTGATTCTGAAGTTAAACTCAAGATGAATGTATGCAATTTTATCGAAATTAAGCGTGTTCTTAACTAAAGCAAACTGCTGTAGCCACTCGTTTAAAAATATATAAAAGTATCCTACAATAATGGTAATGGTCCCTCTTTGAGATTACTAACACGTACCTTTTCAATCTTTAAGTTGAACTCAGCGTGCCTTGCATTGTAGCTTCAATTTATATTCCCAGAGAATAAAATTTTTTTGCAATGCAACTTCTTTCTATATGTACTTTAATGAGTAAATGGTTACGGAAGAGTTAGTTAAGTTAATATAATAGGAGCGTGGTATAAGAAAGTTGTTTCCAAACATTTGTATTACTTAGGAAATAAGCTTTACTGCTAACTGCGCTTGCCCACTGTTCTGACTGCAACTGCAGGCTACAAATTCTAATTCTACAGCATAGCTTGGATTAGTACCAGGACTAAAATTTCTTTATCCTCTTTCTCTCATAATCTACAAAACATTATTTATAGACGGGAGCACAAATATCTAGTAGTCCGTCAAAGCAGAGGTAAATTATAAACATTTATCGTTGAAGCAATAATCGACAACTTATAGCAGATATTTCATAAAAGCTATGTATTAAAATAATTGCTATTGATAACGGGTTATTATTTATGGGATACGATACAGGAAGTGGCACAATTAAGGGTTATTATCGTTAATTCATCAATGAATTTTGTATAATGGACCTCGGCAAAGTGAAAAGTTACCGGACACGTACAATAATGATTATTGCATGAATCAATCTATCTGTTCAATAATTCAATGGCGATATAAATGGTGTGATGGCAAGCTTGGATGTTTTTGTCGCGTGTTGTATTTCCGAGTAACGTATGCGGACAGATATCGTTCCGGGATGAAGAGATGACACCTGAGAAAGTGGAAGTGACTGCCTCGTTGGTCAAGTGGTCGCTAAGCGCGACTGCTGAGCACGAGGTTCTGGGTTCGAATCCCGGGTCGGGCAAAGTGTTACTGGGATTTTCCATTAGGTAATTCTCAGTGGCAGCACGGAGTCTGGATTTGTGCCCGGTTGATGGCAATAGGCTCGCCCCCTATTACATTGGGACCTAAAAAACATAACTGGCTAAATGGGGGTGAATGCAAACCTACATATGGGTGCAAAATTTCATTTCAGTAGGAAGTCAAGAAGTGGTTCTAATTTAGATTGCAAGATTTGACCAAAACAAACTCACATACTTACATACAAACATTGCAAGTTAAATAAAAGCTTGTAATAATAAAAAAGATACGCCCCGAATACACAACCTTATCCTTTTTTTCGCTTAAAATATTAACGTTTATAAAAATGCATTGAATATGAATACCAGAAATTTATTCAAAACTCAGTTAGCATTGGCGTGTTGAACGCACGCATACTGATTGAAGCTTTGTAGACAAGATTCTGTGATCATATTCACATCGTACTGGGAGCTATTCGTCCATAAACGCACGGTTGCTGGATTTACGGATAAAAATACGAGGAACTAACACTAGTGCATGGTTTATCCTGGAATTAAGTTATTGGTTTTATTTTAGTTCGTACTAGAGTTTTAAAGTTGACGCACAGGTCTAATTGTAGTTAGCTGGAAATTTTGATCATTAATTTAATCAAAATCATCATCAGCCGGAAGACGTCCACTGTTGAACAAAGGCCTCCCCGTTAGAACACCATAATGAACGACAGCTTACCAAGTAATTAATCATAATAATAAACTTTATTTCAAGAAAATACTCATTTAGTGTTAGTTATAATGTATCTTAATATAAAACAAATGAATCCTTTTTTTCCTCGGTCAGGCTGTAACTTGAGAACGGCTGGTTCTGTTAATTTTGGTTTTGAAATAATTATTATAGAATCTACGTTTAAAAGGCGTGGAGGCGGTACAAAGTTTGTCGAGTCTTTGGGTGTATTTTAAAAAAACGTGTAGATTTCAAGTTCAAACTTAGTCATATATTATTATATAAGGACAATCCACTCTGTCAGCCATGCTCAGAACCCTGTTGGTATTTAAATTGTAGTTAGGATTCAGTAATAATAAAAACGTGTAACGGAATCAACTCATAATTACCTATAAGCTGAGTAAAATCAAACCCTACAATACTGTGACACAATGCAATCTATAATCAAGCCTAAGTGAAGTTCCATTTGAAGTCTAATTACGAATCCAAAGTCAATAGTGACGATACGTAATAGGTACGTCTAAGGTAAGTTTTCGATATCCCATTACGTCGCTCGACATGGAAGGGGCGTGGGTCTAGGAGACGCCAGAGGGTCATTACGACCAATATTCTTTGTATTTAATTTGCAGCCACTAAGGCTTTGTTCGAAGGAATAGTTATTGTTTGCTTGGCTACTAACTCGTTTAATCGATTTTAATTGTGAAGTAAATATTGAGTTTGGATTCAAAAGTGAGTTAGTAACTTGGTTAAAATTTTAACTGTTAATTTTGTTTATTAAACAGCATATTATAATGCCGTATTTTAGCCCTTAAGCTATATTATCATCAACAATATTTACATCGACTCATATATGCATACGTGAAAAGAATAAGAACTTTTCGTTTGTTTTCTGCGTAATTTTTAGGCAGGCAACTGTAATGTCATCGGTAAGTGACAGTCAGACAGACAGCCGCGCCTTCTACTCCACCGAGGAGTGCTTTTACTTTCCCAATTCACTAAATTATTCACGCGCGTTTTTTCGTCTCCCGCCAAAATTATATTCGCATTAGGGCGCGCATGCATTGGCCGTGCAAACATGATTTAAATATTTGATCATCGACCAAAAAGGGACATTTATGCCGCTTGTATGGCCGAAAAATGTTTACTAAGGTAAACCGCTTAACCTTTTATGAAAATACTGACTGGGCATCGCTGAAAATTATGCTATCAGATACGCAGCATAATGGGTAATTTCGTAATTCCGTTGAATAAAATATGAAAGAGAATATAAATATATTTATAATTTTTACAAACGCAAAGAATAAATTTGAATCCTTTTAGGGTTATCAGGCCCATAATGTGAGCTATTTTAGTGGCAGCGAAATTGTTTCTTATTCGTATGTAAGTTAGTATATGCAATAGAACCTATCATAAATTTGCGAAAATGATGGTTTTCGTTTGTTTAACTAATGTGCTAATTCTTCGCCATCTTCTTCTTCGTATTGGCAGGAGTCGATTACCATATATGGACATAATATATGTAGGTCATGCCGTGGTGTAGAGATTGGTCAGCAACAAGGATAGTAGCCAGGTTGAACATCTAGGGTGCGCCGGACGTACTTAAGTATCGTCATTCGTGGAGGCTCTCTAAAATACATACTTACGTAATTATATACATAAAGTCATACCTGTTTCCCAGAAGGACAGGCAGAGACTATGGATTTTCGCTTCCTACGATCCTGGCATACTTCTTTCGCGTCATTCACACGTATCACGTTCCTCTTACGCGCTCATCGATTAAGGGTACTCCTCACATTTTCCACTCTATCTCTCAAAGTCACACCACACATACTTCTCTAAAATATGCTAGTTAACACTTAGTAACACTACTAAATAAAGAGTTTCCATTATAACACAGGCCTTAGCGTCAAAACAGATGCTTCCGAACAAATTGACGTCGGCAACTTTTGAAAATTTCTCCTACCAAACTAAAAAAGTACTTTTGAAGAATAGTCTTTTGCTCGTCAAAGAATAAAGAAGGAAAATGATTCGAAGTTTAATTTTAATAATATTTATACGGAGGTCCTACTTTCTCATATTGGTGTAATAATTAAGCCGTTACACTGAGAAGTAGATAACAGTTTATATATATGTAGAAGCTTTGCTAGGTAAGATAGTTAATGTGGATGGTTTTTTCTATATTGGGTTTTGATAATGCTTTAGAAAAAAATATGTAGGTACTGACGCTGAGACGATGAAGGATAGATACAGAGTTACCGCACTTAAATGACGGGAAATATAAAAAAATGGGTTATCGTAATTGTGAAACGCAATTTTTAATTACATTTAGAGAACGTTTCATAATTAAGCCGACTTCATTATTTCAAGATTTCTCATCAGCTAAGAAGGCAATATAACAAAACTTAGCCAGTCTTATTATATTGTTGTTACTGTAAAACAGTTGAATACGCAGTACTCTCGTTGAACAGTCCGCGTTCTGTTTACGTTCCCAGTCCCTCGGCCAACAACGAAATGTTTCGAAAACTTTTAATGGTGATCAAACAATCGTTTCATTTCGTTTTTGCTCGACGAAGCGCGGAGTGCGCATCGGACGGGTTGCAAAAATTGTATTTTAACATTTTCTATAAAACACTCCATTTGCTTAATGCGGCCAGTTGTCGCGTTTTGAAAGCATTAATGGATTCCTTTGTTGCAAATAGATTAATTGATCAAATGGTTTTGTCGGGAATTTTAAGAAAAAAGAACTTTGTTTAGGTGTCAATTATACTAATAAGGTATTTCGTAAATTCAACACATACATTTACTCACAAAATTAGTGTGGGCAAAAAACTCAGTTCAAAGATCTACAGTTCAATAACAACAAAAAAATTGGGTGTTTGTGTATGTGATATTTCATGTTTGTGAAACGCACCCATGAGTCACGACACAGGAGAAATTCCTAGTGTTAAGCAACGTTTAAAAAAATATATATAAACAGATAAAATAGGTACGATTATCTTCAAAATTAAAATGTTTCGTATTCAATAATAAGAGCGTAGAACAATATTCAGAAAGATACGCTCAAATATTAATATCACTCACTTTTATAGGCTCATATAAATTTAACGGGCATTTTACGGCGTGTCCGCCTCTTGATATCGTCGTACCCTTATTAATTTTTCTTGATCGAATATTAATATCTTATTACATTGTAACGTGGTTTATGACTCTTCGTAAACTTTTCTTTTAAATATTGTTAAGTTCGATAATCTTTTTAAGCATTTTAAAGGGTTTGGGAAGTTAAAGTTCTTGTAAATTATTTAAGCCATGCTTTGGACATGACTGTATTTAGTTTTCAGATAGAGATCTACAGTTTTAGTCATAATACATACCTACCACATAATTATAAATTCATTCTGCTTGATATAAATCACCTTCAAATATGAAAAACATTTTATACATTCACAACAAAAATATTTTATCAGAATTTCATAAATCTGACCTTCAACTCATATTTCGCGAAGCCACAATATAGTCAGGCCAAATCAAAAATATAAGATAGAAGAGAATCGCGCTTCAGATTAATATTTACAATATGTATTAAAAGATTGCGTTCAACAGAAAAAAATGGACAAAGAAACTGCCGAAGAAAATCCAAATGTAAAGCAAATTACTTTTCTGAATGCATAGAATAAATTCTAAAGGTACCTTCGTTCCTTTGGGGTGGACAATAAACTGCACGCGCTATGTCAAGACTCAGTGAGGGCTCTTCACAAGAAGTAAATTTTATTAAGACTTCCCAGAAATATTATTCTGAGCTGACTGGGGCAGAAAATGGCAATAAAATGGTTGGTGTAGAAAATGTTTATCGTATGACTGAATGTCATACGTGTCATGTCAAGTCTTTTTTACCAAAAGAGTAGGTTTATGCTATAAATCCCAAATATTTGGTACCCTACTGCCATCTGTGGGGCCTATTCTGAATTCTTAGACTGCTACTGAAAATTTCCAAATAGGAAAATCAAATTTAAGTGTATCACGTGTCTCGAGACCAATGGCGTATAAATGAATACCTTTAAAAATCTCAAAATACTTAGTTTGTATGAATGATGTAGCTGAAGTTATATGCCAAAGGTGGCACTGCCAGCAACATCGATGAGGCAACTGATTCATCTAAATTAAATTGTTTTCTTATTATTTTCGTTATAATAATATTTGTCAAGTGGAAACATGGAGTTGATAATATTGCTTACGGTGTGTAATAAGATTATGGCAATGTGCCAACATAATTGACTATTTTCTCGAAGTGTACAACTTACGGAAAGGATTCACTGGTAAAACGTAGAAAATACTGCTTCCAGAAACATCTTTGAGGTTTTTAGTTTAAAGGAACATCATTAAACCTTATTAGTAGTTTCAAGGATATCAACGACCTGATTAGCGCAGTGGTTAAGCGATTGGACTGCTGCGCTAAGGGTTGCGGGTTCGATTCCCGCACGGGGCAAAACTTTGTGCGTACCACAGATGTTTGTCCCGAGTCTGGGTGTTTGTATTTGTGATATTTCATGTTTGTGAAACGCACCCACGATACAGGAGAAATTCCTAGTGTGGGGCGACGTTTATAAAAAAAAATAAAAAAAAAAAAAAAAAAAAAATAACGTTTTGTAAATCATTTCGATGATTCAAATAATTAGGTACCAATGCGCGCTGCAAAATAAATTAAAGTACATTATTGACAGCTAGATAGACAACTGGCTCTTTAAGCTTCTTACCCTGTATTTTGCCGCCCTGAATAATTCATTTAAAAGAGGGTGCGTGAACAAATTCACCGGAACTTTCTAATGTTACGAGTGGAATAGAAGTTCTTCTCTGCCTTTTAATTTCAATGTCATTACAGTCGTCGTCCCTAAATCTTTGTCCTTTTGAAATAAGAATGCTAGTATATTTCTTTTTTAAGTGAGTATCGTTTTTCCACATTTGAAGTCTATAATTACGAGACTCGAGAATATTGGTTTATTTATTTTCTATTTCTTATAGTGATTTTGTTTTACTACAGGTAGGTTTGTACTTTAGTCTGGTAAAAAATAAAATTGCCTTATATTTTTTCGTAAAAACGATAATATTTTAGAGAGGTAGTTTTAGAATTCTTTCGTCTAAGTCTTTCGCAATTTATCTTAATTTAAGTTGGGATTTTATAATTTGAGTAAGAGAGAGTATCGTTATCTACCTAATTTAAGAATATTTTTTTTACCAATATTTATAATTTACAATTAAAAAGAAAATCGAAAAAATATATATATATTATTATATTTCATCCGCAGCAAAGGACGCATATAATTATTAATTACTAATAACTTTTGGGTAGCTACCAACTAGCTCCAGACTATTAGAAGCCACTAAAACTTTAGTAACGTTCAAAAGTACATGAAATCAAAAGCGTTTAATAACAGCCTGTGACCAATAAAGGGACAGGGGACGAAGCCTGGAGGTGTTTGACTAGGAATGCCCCGCTGCGTCACTGCACTTCCACTTTTAATAAGTACACAACCCTCCTTTAATATAGAGAGCCCCAAGGGGACCCGGACCCGAACCCACGTACAGGGGGGTCATAAATTTCTTACACAGTGCTTGTGACTGTGATTTTTCCTGTCCGAGAATTTAATAATTGCATTCCTATTGTTTATTTGGCCGTTTTGCGTTACTTAATTACGTTGTGATTTAGGGGGTTAAATTGGGGGCGCTTGTCGCGTTATATATTGTTTAGTGTGCAATTAACATAATTGTATTAAAAAGTCTGGCTTGTCGAAATTGTACTTGACATGTTGTAGGGTTAAGGTTAGGCGGGAGGTCCTCATTAGTACACCCACATTTTGCCAGTTATGTTTTTAGGTCCCAATGTAATAGGGGGCGAGCCCATTGCCATCAACCGGGCACAAATTCAGACTCCGTGCTGCAACTGAGAATTACCTAATGGAAAAATCCAGTAACACTTTGGCCGACCCGAGATTCGAACCCAGGAGCTCGTGCTCAGCAGTCGCGCTTAGCCATTACTAGACCAACGAGGCAGTCACATTAATTTATTACA
The DNA here is from genome assembly GCA_946251915.1 of Abrostola triplasia. Taxonomy (NCBI): domain Eukaryota; kingdom Metazoa; phylum Arthropoda; class Insecta; order Lepidoptera; family Noctuidae; genus Abrostola; species Abrostola triplasia. The sequence goes on along the minus strand of OX276432.1, from coordinate 7,978,132 downwards.
ATTGTCAGTTATGTTGCCATCTACCGTAACCATGTTTGTTTCAACAAAGTGGCCGTTGGTATTTCAAACATTCCAAACGTCAAAATCAGTTTCGCTATTCGCAGCAACAGAATTTTCAACTAAAATAATTTGAGATCTAGCTTCGGCAATAAAATATTAAATTCCGCTCGCAGTATCCGTCACAATCGGGGACCCTTTGTGTTCGGATATTATTGGATTTGGTAACCGCGCCTTATTTTATTATTTGCTCACTTAAACGCAAACACACAAAGGAAAATGAAATCGATATTTTTATTTGAAAGCGATTGTGGTGCGGAAGATACGCTTTCTGAATAACTATGGCGATTGATGCTTTTATTGGATGAAGCTCGGATTTGTGTTTTGTTTTGTTGTAAAACAAATGAAATCTTGAAGAATTCGAATGAATGCATTTTAAATACAGGCTTTTTTATTTGGCCACGAGCATTATTGATTAGAAATAAAGCCTATTCGATTTTATTTTGATAGAATCCTTCGAATCGATAATAATTATGATAAGAGGACTCTTTCTCTTCTCTCAGAATATTATACATATTTCCTCATTTCTAATAGCACTCACTTCATTGTAATCTATACATATAATAAAATCGTAACGAAGTCAAAACTGTACATTGAAGATATTTGAAAAAAAATAAGTGCAATGGGACGTCTGAACGCTTCTGAAGCCAAAAATATAATTTTTAGAATTTTTGTCTGTTTGTCTGTTTGTCTGTATGTATGTGTTAGATTAACGTAAAAACTACTGAATAGAATCCGCTGAAAGTTTGCAAATATATTCTTTAGGGGCCGGCGCGTCGGTATGCTTAATATCATCACGGCATTTGCAAAGAGGGCTGAGCAATATTGCATTATGTCTTTGTTTTGTCTAATGTTTGCCGTAGAATGATAAAAAGACGAAACCAATAGTTGCATTATGCAGATTACTTACAGATGAACTTCTGAAGTAGAAATCATCACGCTATATCCACAAGGAACTGAGCAGTGAATCATGACATGTATAGAAACGTCTATTTTAAACATATTGCTATGTGTCATCGTAGCGTGGCGGTTTAACGATCGCCCTACGAGTTATGCATAGTGAGATCGATTCTTGCCGAAGGTTTTTCTTTTTGCGTTAGCTTTAATTTCTTTTTGCATGTTTTTTGACTTAAACATCAATAAAAAGACAATTATAATATATATTTTAACATAATATTATTACCAACAATTTCCAGTAAATTATAGTTCTAAATTTTTATTTTTTTTCTACATTAGTAAGTTTGTAAATTCACCATTTCAAATAAGTGATGTCCAAACAATTCTGAAGCCAAAAGCAGTCGCTTCACGTTGACAACAGATAGGTTGTTCCATACTCACCTGTGCTTTCTAGGACGTTTGAAACACACATCAATGTTGAATCGTGTTCCAGCGTCGAGTCAATTAAATACATTTGCAAATACGTAAACAAGGGTAGTGACCAGGCAACGTTCGCTTTGCAAAGCACTGATCGGGATGAAGTGACCAAGTACCAGTCTGGTCGCTACATTAGTACTTCAGAAGCAGTATGGCGAATGCTGGCGTTCTCTATACAAGATCGGCATCCAGAGGTCATGAATTCATGGACGTCCATTTTGAGAATGGCCAGCGCATTTTTTTTCGACCCCGCCAATGTATTAGAGCGATTGGAAAATCCCCGCCAAACAACACTCTTGGCATTTTTAAATTGATTAAGGGAAACTTGAAAAATGATGGACACCAGCGGGACTCAAACCCGCGACAGTCGCCGTACCGTGGCGCCGCTCTGCCAACTGAGCCACCGTGTCACTGCTCGCATCCATCAAATTTCAAGTTCCCTTTTAGTATTTACGTCTTGAGGGTGACGTTAGGTATTATCTGTTGGAATCTACGATTACCAATTCAGTGTTGTACCTTTACAGCTACAAACCACTAAACCGATAATACCAACCCAAATTTATATGACTTTTGGTATTTTTTATGCATGTTGCCATGCTAGGCTTAAATTTTAAATTGATTAAGGGAAACTTGAAAAATGATGGACACGAGCGGGACTCGAACCCGCGACAGTCGCCATACCGTGGTGCCGCTCTGCCAACTGAGCCACCGTGTCACTGCTCGCATCCATCAAATTTCAAGTTCCCTTTTAGTATTTACGTCTTAAGGGTGACGTCAGGTATTATGTACGATTCCAACAGACGACTCTTGGCATTTTTACGTCTCTGTGAAGTTGATTTTTTTGCAAAGTCACTTACGTATGATGAGGTGCCGTCGTACTATACATACTACAAGCAAAGAGGTGTATTTAATCGACATCGACGTGGTCGCATTGTCGAAGGGTTTCCGGGAATCTTTATCGACACTGCATTGGGAAGGATTTACACTGTGCATCCAAATAATGCCGAGTGCTATTATTTGCGGCTATTGCTTCACATCGTATAGGGGCCAACGTCATTTGCATTCTTAAGGACAGTTGATGGTATGGAGTATCCGACATTTCGTGCAGCCTGCGTAGCACGAAATCTTCTTGACGGTGACCAACACTGGGACAACACTCTCCTGGAGGCTAGCGTTAGTGATAGCCCAAGTCGCCTATGACATTTGTTTGCCGTCATGTTGGTATTCTGCGGTATTGCAAACCCGGTTTTGTTGCGGGAAAAATATTGGCGTCATCTCTCTGAGGATATTTCATGGGCTTTAAGACATACTATTGAAGGAGACATCGGAGAAACTGATGAATGCATTTTGAACCACTGTCTCAGTTCTCATCAAGACGTAGTCATTGCCATCGGGGGCAATCCACTGTTGGAATACGGTTTACCGGCTCCGCAACCATTAAATAATCAAGAACGTGGAAACAGGAAGTATGTCGCCGAAACAAATTATGACCAAGACGCAATGACCACCATCGTGAATGACTACGTCACTAAATTTACCTCAGAGCAAGCACAGATTTACAATATTGTCCTTGAAAGCGTTGGGCTTGGCCAGGGTAAAATGTTTTTCTTGGATGCTCCTGGTGGAACAGGGAAAACATTTATTACCACTGGCATTCTTGCAGAGGTTAGGAAACAAATAACGGTGGCAAAATTGTCTTCCGGAATTACTACCTCTCTCTCCCTTAGATGACAAAATATAAGCGCTCGCCATACTCTAGATACACATCAATTCGAAGCAATAAAACGTCTGTTCTTGGAGAGTTACGCAATAGTTTTAAGAGAAATTTGCCGAAATGTAGTCATAATTATAGTAAAAATGTACAATACCACATAGTGAAAGTTTTAGACAGAACTAAGCAGGAACAACAATCATGTGATGGATCGGCACATTCCTGTTCGTCGGTGATTTTAGAGAAATATTTTCTGACTTAAATACTCTGTAAAAACTTTCATTATATATTTCACTTTATACACTGGATATACATAAATATCAACAAATAGTAATATTTAGACGGGGTATATAGAATTCTGCTCATTATTTCACGTTCTTGGATAAGTTGGTAAAGATATGATTTAATAGTGTGATTCCCGCGTTCGGCAAGATATTTGCTTATTCAAACAACATAATATTTTTAATTTTATTGGTTTATATGTTTTAACTCTCTAGCAGAAAGTGGACTGTAGGCAACCATCGTCAAGTTAAAGGTCTGTGATCCAAAAATTTAAAGTCGGTACTGCCACCGAGAATTAGTGGAAAAACCAATCACTCTTTCCGATCTGGTAAACAAACACACGGAACTCCCGCTCAGCAGTCGCATTTTACGAACACTAGACCAATAAGGCAGTCAAATTCTAAGTTCCACACAATTATCAAAGTATTTTTGTTGCTGAGGAAATCCTCATGGACTTCCTCCACCATGAGCGGACGGAGGGTTATGCCGGTCTCTTATACTAACTAAAACCTCAGGGTATCCGCCTAACAACCTTAGGTTGAGGGACTCGCGATCCGCGTATGCTAAACCATCTCTTTAAACAAATTCTGACTCGCCTCTTCGCGATTGGTTGCGCTCACCACGTAGGTACGGCCTACGTGCCTTATGTCCCTTAAAACCGCCTTTTCTGTTTGAGCATCGAACTGCCCAAGTTCGTCGCCCACAGGCCCAACCTATGGGTGACGGACATGAGCAGTTCGTTTAAATTTCGGCTACAATAAATTTCAATACAAGCGCTTGGCGCATTTTGGCATACAAACTATCACCATTAGCACACGCAGAGGTAGACTTAATTAAGGCCTAGAAACCAGCTGATTTTTACACGGATTACTGTATGACGGTCGCTTCTGAGTTACCAGTCCACACTCTCTGTAAATGTTGTCTGCTGAAGACAAAACTACAACCGTAGTTCAGAGAAATGCATGCTGTCAATGTAGTACATAGATACAGTAAAATAAAGATACATTTAAAATTGAAACTCCTTATAAGCCAACAAATCGTGTCAATAACTTTCCTGTTAGTCACTCAATATTTACCGATCATACAAAATCGGTATAAAAAGTAAACTAGCCCCATCTTAATTTGAAATATACCTTTATCATTAAAATACTATGTATATTCCATTCGGTAAGTAATTTGTAGTGTTTTCCACTTACTTACAAAATCTGATTATAGTCTACTGGTGTTTTTACCTGAAATTCACGCGGACGAAGTCGCGGGCAACAGCTAGTTCTAAATAATAACAAAACTGACACGTATTAATATTATCATATTTTATAAACTACAATTGAATTCATAATTAACGACAAGACAGGTGTCCCTTCGTAACCCTAGCGGTTGTCAATAAATAGATAGGTACCAACTTTTCCCTTGGGAAAACTCAGCTGACTATAATATATTATTATACACTGTTTTACATTGAATATGAATATAAAATAATGAAAAAGTAAATTACTAGCCGCTATAATAACTTTTCACTAAGCAAAAGATGGCTTTTCACTTTATAAATCAACAATATAAAAAGCTATTACATATTTATGGTAAAGTCTAAAAATGGTAAGTAAATACTGAATATTTTTTTTACCTAATTGCCTATTTTATTATTGTTATTTCTTATGTCCAATTTAAATTGTTAATAAATAAAAGCTAATACAGCAATTTATCTGACAAATTCTTCAGAAAATCCTGGCAGCTTAAGAATCCCGCACAAAATGAAGGTATAAACATCTGCCATATGATTAAAATGTTTATCTCCCTCCCCCGATTGGGAACGCCTTCAATTCAAAGTTTTAATGAGTAAATAACGAGTCGTGATTCCGAGGGATTGCTCACTTCCCTTCACTACCATCTATGGAGTATTTTAAATCTTATAATAAAGTTTTAAAGTAATTATGGATATCATCAGCCTGTGAATTGATAGCGTTTTGATCTTCAAACTTGTTTGGTACTTATGTTTGCGTCTTTTTTTATTATAATTGTAACATTACTCATTACTAGGTACTACAAATCACTCGCGCAAGTCTAAATAAAACACAACATACTAAGTAAGTACTGGGTGAACATGAATTTTCTAGAAAGACCTCCCGGAGATAATAGTTGGAACAAGCTCTGAATGCGGATTTGAAACTAGCCAAGTTTCCGCCAAGCTAGAAAATATATCTTAGATATTCATTTCTTTTATGTTTATTCTACAGATTTCACACAAAACTTATAAGGTTTTTTTGTCATAAAACGTAGGTTTATTGGAAATTGTGAACACAAGTGGATTTTTGATGTGTTTCTTCAATTAATTTTTAAAAGCCGACAATTTTGGTCAGTATCTGACTACTTACGTGTATCTTTTTATTTACTTATATTGATAACTAGCTGCGCCCCGCAGTGTCTGTTACCCGTTACATTTTTCCGGGATAAAAACGAACATCCATCCATACTCACAAATTTTGCATACATAGTGAAAATATTATGGTCTTTTTGATTTAAAAGCTTGTGTGGGAGCGTTTCACTAACATGAAATATCACATACACAAACTCCCAGACTCGGGACAAACATCTGTGATTCGCACAAATTTTTGCCTCGTGCGGAAACCGTAATCGCAACCCTTAGTGCAGCAGTCCAACTGCTTAGCCACTGCGCCAATTAGGTCGTCGTATGTAACTAAAAGTCGCTGTGCTCGATAATACCGCCCACTACGTATTTTATACACAGCTATATAAATTTTTAGACTTGCATGAGCTTCATTATCAATAATCATCATAAAATATTTAATAAAATAACGCCTGTATTTCCCGAAGGGGTAGGCAGAGGTGTACCTGTAGTTAGTACAACCACATTTCGCCAATTATTTTAGGTCTCAATGGAATAGGGGGCGAGCCTATTATATAGTACCAATAGGGCATAAATCAAGAATACGTGCTGATACTGTTACCTAATCCCACAAACTTTGAAAAAACCCAGTTAAACTTTGCTCGGCCCGGGATACGGACCCACGACCTCATGCTAAGCAGTCGCGGTTAACGACCACTATACATTTAATAAAATATACATATTAGGTGTATGCAAACTTAACGATACAAGATATCTGAAGAAGTAAAGAGTTGATTTAATTGTAGTAGAGTTCGTCCTATTTCTAACAATATAGGCGGCATGAGGAGGCGAGTTTCGGTGTTAATTAATTACTGTTACGTGGGCGACGTCTCCAAGATGGATGGAGGCGACAACTCAAAACAAAATGTCTGTTCGAACGTGCACCGTCCATTAATCACATCGATGAAGTTTTTTCGACTGGTACTGAAGAGGGAGAAACTATCATTTGCAGTTTGATGCTCTGGAGTAAATGTGATGGAGACATTTCTGTTGTGCGTGTGTTTTTGTTTATGCTTGGAGGTAGCTAGTGTTGGCGCGTTTAGTTTTGGCACGCTTATGAGATTTTGTTGCATTTCTTAATAAAACTCATTCTTGCATTTACATATTTTGTGTTTTTCTAGCCATAATGTAATTTATTTTTTCATGTTAGGTTTCTCACGCCTCTGTTATAATAGGATTACCTTTTTACGACCTGATTGGCGCAATTGCTCAGCGATTGGACTGCTGCGCTAGGGGTTGAAAAACAACATTGTTTTTTAAAAAACGTCGCTCAACTTTCGGTATTTCTCCTATGTCGTGAGTGTGTTTTATAAACATGAAATATCACATACACAAACATTCAGATTCGCACAATTGTTATACCCCATGCTGGAGATGAACCCGCAACCCTTAGCGCAGCAGTCCAATCGCTTTGCCACTGCGCCATTCAGGTCGTCGTTCAGGATGTAAAAAGCTTTCTTTTTAAACCTAAATAATTCACAGTAAACTGACAATACACTTGTTTAAATCTGAATGCGGCTGTTTAAAAAACAACCAGCGAGTTTAAACCAATTAACCCTCACTATAAATACAGGCTCACAGAATCCTTAATGCACGTCAAATGATCTGTGCAGTGATAAATATTTACAAGAGCAAAGCCTGCACGGCGGGGCTATGAATATTGCATTATACGTTATAGGGCCAATACACACCCAATTGGAATCAATAGAGGGTTGCAAGCGACACTCTGGCCGCGTGCATTATTTAGAAACGTCTGTCTGGCCGGCGGTCTTTTGTGTTCCATCTTTGTTGAAGTTACCTACTGTTTAGGCGCCAGCGTGTATATAATATTGAGGCTTTCTTAGTCTGGTGTTATTAAATTTTGGTGGAATTTAATAGCGATATCTTTAGAGATGGATAAAACTGCTATCAAGTTTTTAGGAACTTGACAAGATTATACGCGTGATAATAAAATAATAAATCTTTTATGCTAACTAAATTCCGAATTCAAAGAGCTTTCAAATAACTACAAGCCTAATAAATAAACAGTTTTAAAAACTAGGTCATACGGTACTTATAATAATAACTTCAGTTTTCTTTAATTTTCTTTTCTTAATTAACTCAGTACCAAGTTAGTTCCACGGGAAACCAGCTATCCAACTAATTAATACTTTTTGCAAACTGCACAAAGTATCGTCTAACAATGTTTTCCATTCCCAGTTCACCGCGAAAACACCGCAGCAAACGAAACAAAAATGGAAAAAGTAGGTTAGAGCTGCTACCCTTTTACACTTTTTCAGTGAGGTTAGATATTCGCACGGTTCCACCTCTAATTTCCCTAGTTCTGTGGCCATCGATCAGCTAGAGGGACGGCCACCTTTCCGCGAAATACGGACCAGACCGCAGTGTTTACGGCTTTTTACACCCGTAGTCTTTCAAGTTGAGTAAGCACGACACTATTCGGGCAGATAACAATTTTACGTATTTGCTAAATAAATGTTGTTTTTATTTTATCCTTCGTTATTTAAGCTCGACCGTTTTAGCTAGGTCTAAAATCATTAGCTTCAGAAATCTACACTCTATTATTGATAGTATTAGATGCAAAGTTATGGGGAGGATCATAGTAAATCAAATCCTAGAAACTGTAACAAGCCGATACCGACTGAACCAACAGACTACTCGTAAACAACACTTCACAGTCCTTCAGAAATATGCTTCAACTGTTTCATTAGTTCCGATATTCGATATAGATACCAAACTAATAAATGATTTTATTTCTGCAAATGGGTTTTACAAAAACACTTTTACGCGTCATTTTTTAAAACTGGATGGCGGCGGCATTTCCTAATTGACTACCTCTGAAAGGAAATACCGAAACAAACTCATATAAAACAGCAAATAGATTTACCAAGAGATGGCCTTTTCATGTACTTACCTGAGTGATTCGCATAAATATTATTTCCGATAATATTTCGAGAACAAATTCACGCGCTATTTTATCAGTTCTATGGACATTCGACTTTCGATGTTTGAGATTATTGTCAAACTGTTTGTTACCGTTCTGGATACACGTGGAAGCTTTTAGCTGTTACGTTTTTAGTACACGATTTTTTTTATTCTTTAAAACGGAAGCTGTTGTTTAAAGTAGTTTTTAAATCCCTCTTTAATGGTACCTATAGACTTCAATAGGCTACTATAACACAGTTATAAAAAATCTGATTAAATTGAAGTCTACTAGATATACTCATATAATAAAAATCTGACTAAATATTATATACTATTAGGTCTTGTTATAGTCCTTGTATAGGAAAAACTATATTAGCTTTTACGAAGATATTTCGGTTTTGTTCTTAACGAGTATATTTCTTACCACCACATTGCAAAATCATCATCAGCCGGAAGACATGGACACTCTTAAGGGGGTTGCCATAATCCCCACGCTTGGCAAGCTGCTTGGGGATCGCAGTATTGGTGGTGAAGTTACAGAAGACGCTGCTGTTTATCTTCTGGATTTTCCTATAGTCGCTTCCTACGACGCCTACAGGACGAAATAAGGGAGAAGCTATTCAGACCTGGTATTCTACCACCACATTTACCTGCCACTAAAATACGCATCGATCCCCAAACTGCCTGCCAAGCGTGGGCAACCCACCCCTTTTAAGGGGGGACCTTTGTTCAACAGTGGACGTCTTCCGACTGATAATGATGATGAAAATACGTATTATACGTGTGTCTTTTCCAACTTATCCAAATCTCAAGTTACCGAAAATAAGGTCAGTAACAAAGCAGTTAAACGTTTATAAGGTCGTAAAAAATCTATTTCTGGGCGACCGTTGCTCTACAATATTGAACAATATAGTTTTATTTCGGCAAAGAGACATTCTGACCCGAGTCTCATGCATATTTTAAATGAAATAGCCAAACGGACCGCGGACTTGTTGTGTACCGTTGAATCTATGCGCTGTAGTGATGTAGTTTGTTTACCTACTAGATTTTTCTGTGATTATGTGTGTAAATATTATTCAGATTTTTTAAGATAGTTTATTAAACTTTTTAGCATGCAATATCTTTGGAACCGAGTGTTGTGCTAAAACGGAAGGTTAATAAAATATATCTAAAATAATATTAACAAATTAAATAACCTACAAAGAGATACAGTACTCAGAAAATTAGTGTGTATCACAGTGACTTGCTAGACTGGGAAATGGTCAGCACTAACTTAATTATCTACTACTACTACCACTAGGTATATGTATAATAATGTTAAGAGATAATATAACAGAGTACAAAAATTATATTTATCAAGTAAAACAAGTTACTGTCGACAGATTTAGTACGACACTATAAAGTTACTTAAAAAAAACAATGTCAGTAATTTTTTGGATAAGATTATTTTTAAGTACCGATACCAGCGCTCTGTTACTCGGTATATAATATATACATTTTATTCTGCCTTACGACAAGCGATAGTACCTACTTAATCGGCTAAGTATATTAAATCGATTGATGTAACAGTTGCCCGATATTTCAACGGTAATTTGGTCTAACAAACTTGATGAAGTATCGCTATCTATTGCTGCTGGCGGTTCCCGAAATATTAGCTACGGAGTACAGCTTTTAGTAATTTATGTCTTGAATGAATAATTGGACAGGTATATGTAGGTTAACTATGTCTTTATTATAAAATGTAGATGCAAATTTTACTTACGTAAATAACTTATAAATATTAGATACTTAATAGTATGCAACTGAATATCCTAAAATAATTTTAAATGCCTACTAATATTATTTGTCAAAGTTTGTAAGTATGGATGGATGTTTGTTACTCTTTCACGTAAAAAGCGACTGAATGGATTTTAATGAAATTTCAAATGGAGGTAACTGACACCCTGGATTAACACATACGCTACTTTGTATCCCGAAAAAATGTAGCGGGTAATACCGCTGGGCACAGCTAGTGTATTACAAAATAAGTACATATTTAGTAAGGCAGTCCACTAAACATAATCCAATACCTTAATAATAGGTAGTTCTTCACATTCATTCCGATCAAAAAGTTTTAGGGCAGCGATAGACCCTAAACGGATAATAAGTAGGTATCAAAAGGTATATTGTAATACTGCATAGTTCACAGGCATGTCGCATCACTAATGTACCTTGCATTACGCTTCTTTAAAAACGCCGTATACAAGCGGATTCTTCCAAAATCCAATTCAATTTTCGACAACAGGTAGTATATCTACGTATATAGGTATGCACACGAATTATATTGTACCTATTCTAATAATATGTTACATAGAGAAATGGACAATGTATTTAGACGATTTAATGGCGATTACAAGACGAAGAATGATAATTATCTACAGACAACCTTTGGAGGCTGCTATTCCACTCAACATACAGGCATGTCTCTGTTCTGCCCAAAGATTTCACTGATAGAAAATGCCTAAGGCATTTAGCCCGCCTAGTAGTCCACTGTTTAAAGACAAAATAAATATTTAAATACCTAAACAAAGACGATTACAATGCGTCTTATACTTCCAAGTAACAGCACAAAAATCAATACAGAAAAGGTATGCATTTATGAGAAAATCTTAGCAAATTTCCCATCTCAAATTCCGTCTAGACTCCCTAGACTTTAATATGGCGTCTACAAAGCCGATGGAAGGCTACATCGAACGCTACCTGATAAACTATAATAATGTCATGTGCCCTTGCGACGCGGACGCCTCTCAAGTTCCATAGACAGACATTTTATTAGATACTATATATTTCAAAGGCATTTGTATCTCCTTTGACAGGATTATGACGCTTGAGTAATGAGTATTCTCAATATTCTGATCGGTTTTTCATATTGTTTCGAAGTGTTTATAATTCTGTTCAATTAGTTTTGTTCAATAGGTGGCGTTTGCAGGTTCTAACTCATATCAAACAACACTCATAAATTTGCTTTATAAATTTCATATCAGCTGCCTCATGCTCCAAAATTCATAGTAATAATATTAACGTAAAGATAACCAAACCACCAATAGCTACTCTCACCTCAGCCACTAATAGACCAATGATAAACAAATAAGCTCGTTGACCCCACTGAAATCAGCATAGAAATAGTAATGGTAACCGGTTCAATTCTCAAAATTAGCTTTGAATGTTATCTAAATATGGCAGTTTAGGGGTTATTATTGAAAACGCATTTATTACACGAATGCTAAGGTTTCATCGAGATGCCGCCATTGTTAGTTTTCAATAGGTCTCGTTAAGGCTCTGAAATGGCCCTCGACTGAGTTACTCGGCCTATCCCTTTTGTTAGTAAACGAGCCCTTGATCGATCTGACAACAATGGGCCAATTTCAATGCTAGTTCGGTGGGCTTATTTTCGAACTATGTTTACGTGTTTGGTGCAAGTTATAATAGAAATCATTAATTAAATAATGCTGCAAGTGTTAAGATTACACGGATCCATTCAAAAAATCAAATTACTATTTAGCCATTGAATTAATTGGCGCAGTGGCTAAGCGATTGGACTGCTGCGCTAAGGGTTGCAGGTTCGATTCCCGCACGGGGCAAAACTTTGTGCGAACCACAGATGTTTGTCCCGAGTCTGGGTGTTTGTGTATGTGAATATTTCATGTTTGTGAAACGCACCTACGATACAGGAGAAATTCCTAGTGTGGGGCGACGTTTTTTTAAAAAAACTTTAAACTTTATTACTAGATTTTGTATAACTTGCAGTGTATGTGAGTCTGTTTAGGTCAAATCTTGCAATTTAAATTAGTACCACTTCTTAACATCCTAATGAAATAATTTTTTGCATACACACGTAGGTTCGGTGACAATACAATACTATGGTACTTTTGAGCTTGTCTGATGATGGAGACGAAGGTGGTCATAGCAAAAATGTAACAACACATCGATTTTAATCAAATTTGGTATGGAGGCAGCTGACATCCTGGATAAACACATAGGCTATTTTTTATCCCAAGAAAAAGTGTAGCGGGTAACACCGCAGGGCGCAGCTAGTATTAAATAAACTATTATTCACTAGCGTTAAATCGCGAACGCTTATGATTTCTAGATTCAAATTGTACCAGACAGGTATAAGAAGATCCATGTACCTATTTGCTTGAGCTTAATGTATTACCGAGTTTAATCATCTCAACATCTTCGAATCTGAAACCTGAGGATCGCGTGACGTAATCAAGAGGTAAGTATATCAAGTGTCTTGAAGATTTATACACACGTAACGATGCAGTGACCGGTTTCAGGGGTAACGTAAAACTGGATTTCTTTTTAAAATGACATTGCATATTTTTTATTTAGTTGTAGGGGATCGGTAACATTTTGTTAAGAAGCTGTAAGTTAAGAAGCTAAGAGCATCAGTGAACATATTCATTGTTTCTACTCTTGAAGAAAGTGGCATTGAGAAATACTTTTATTTATTATTTATTAAAATTATAATATAAGTTTACAGTTTTAAAAATATTCTTAAAATGACTTTTCGTCATCTAACCAAGCCGGTTTAACTCAAGATAAAATACGACCGCGAATTAAATATGCAAAGACTATAAAAATCATCATAGACCAAATCGAATCAATTTTATAGATAGCCATAAATCTTGCGCTTAAAAATAAAAGCACTTAAAACCCACTATAAAGCAGCATAGCATCATATTATACAAATTACTGTTCACAGTTATTAAGTTTAAATTGGATAACAATTATCCGAATGAAACGCCAATCAAGCCACAGATGGGCTGTAATTAAGCGGTGAGCTAGTTAGCATGACAAACGAGTCGGTTCTCACGCTATATTATTATACTGCGTAGTGATGGTCCTGCACACTCGACTTAGTTCGCGCTTCAGTTGATTGAAAGTTAGGGAATCGATTGTTTCTGGGTATCTTGTTTGTTTTGCTGATTGTATATACAAATATTATACAATATCAGGAATTTTCTTGCATATATTATAATGTCTGTAAGAGTAGTAAGAAGGACTTACATCACTTTATACGTAGGCCAATAATACAAACGGCTAGATTTTGTACCCGCATGTAATATAAGTAGCGAGTTTATTGTTATTTTTGGGCAATAAAGAGTTCGCCTTTCATGACTCTCTTTACCAGCGACGATAGGTAGCCATATTCTTTATATTCTATTGCCAACGGATCCAATAATAATATATAATTATCATGTGTAATTATAAAGTGGCTTTATAGATAAGATTTTTGTTGATCGAGCCACAGATGGGCGGTATTAAGTCGGTGGGCTATTTAGCATGACAAACGAGTCGGCTCCCGCGCTACGTTATTAAACTACGTAGTGATGTACTGATACTATAAATAATGTTATGTTCATTGTTACAGTATGTCGATTCATCGATTCAAAGTACCTATTAAAATTAAATCGTTTGATGATTTAATCAGGATTTGGGGGATTGGATTATTTGAATTACTGATGTGATAATATTAAAGAAGAAGAGAGTGCAATTTATTAAAGAAACAAAAAAATATGAAAAACTAGACCAAACGTTTTCCGGGATTCCGTAAACTGCTCTTCAGTTATTTAAAAAAAATAATTAAAAAAACATTGCTATACACCTGTCGTTCTGTATTTGTATCATTACCAAACATAACATCACGCCTGCATTCGCCGACCGAGATAGCAATAACCAAACATTATTTACGGGCAATAAGAACAAAATGGACTCAGTAGAACGTATTGTGTCGCATCACTATTCGTATGATTGTGCACCTACGTTAAGCTGCCGTCTGCGACCGGTTTTCCGGGATATACGGTCTTAAATACCATTATTTATTAATAGTTAACGCCTCGTTCGGACTATAGTTTAAGTGGCATAGCTGACATTTTTAAGGGGCCAGACATCCTATTGCTTCGGCCAATGTCTAGTGTATTGCGTTAATGATTGGTGTGGGAACCTTTTAATATTTAGATATGAATGTAGGTGTACAATCTTTTTATTTTCGTGGGACAAGCCCACCACTCAATCCCATCAATGCGATTCCTGTAAGCCAGGATCTACAATGATAACCATTGAGACAAAGAAGCTTAAGGCGTCCCAGAGAATTGACTCGACTGTCTTGGAACCCGCAACGAAATTAATCATAAAGAATATATAGGAGGAGTAGGAAGAAATACAATCATTACCCACCTAGCCTTTTCCAATGTTGTGGGTAGATTTCAACCTAACCAGCTGCAGCTGGACATCAGTAGGTATTCTGAAATCCACATCCCAGTTACTGAATAACACGAAACCGTTGTCCTGTCAGTTTCGGGTTTCTACCCGTAACAATTGTAAAAGATCTACGAAAGCCGAGAAGGACAGCTTGGGGCTTGCTTTTACGGGGCACAGAGGGGTGTCAGTATGAAAATAGATGGTTATGCATCCACAGACGGACTGTGGTAAGCCTAGCGTTATTTGCATTCCAGTTTGGAACATCTTAGCTGAATGTATACATTTGTTTGACTGCCTCGTTGGTCTAGTGGTCGCTAAGTGCGACAGCTAAGCACGAGGTCTGGGTTCGAATCCCGGGTCGGGCAAAGTGTTACTGGGTTTTTTCATTAGGTAATTCTGTGGCAGCACGGAGTCTGGAATTGTGCCCGGTTGATGGCAATAAGCTCGCCCCCTATAACATTGGGACCTAAAAACATAACAAGCGAAATGTGGGTGTACTATATGTGCACCTCTGCCTACCCCTTCGGGGGATAAAGGCGTGATGTTATGTATACATTTGTTCACTAATAGGCAAGCTTATTTTTTGCTATTACACTACTCAAATAATGTACTAAGATTATAAGTATTACCAACCCTGTGCAAATATACTGAGAGTTTATTACTCAAGCAACGGACCAAAGATACAGTTGCCTACAAAATCTAACCAGTAATAATGAAGAAAAGGTCTCATAAATTATTTAGTTCAGGGTCAAAGTCTAGAGCAAGAAATAAAAGTCTGACCGCCTCCTTGCGTTTCGTAATGATGAATGTACGGGACTGAAATACGCTGAAATGAAAGATATAACCGACTCGCGATTCTTAGGATCGCTATTGATAAGTGTACCATATCGAGAAGCAATCCAATAGATTTATCTAGATTGAAAGTCGTAATGGATTATCCGATATTGCCTACTGACTTTTTTATTTTTTCTCAGAATAAATGATAAATAAGTATTGTGACGAGTTGTCGTGGTGACCCTATAGTTTAAGGACAAAATTCTGTATCAATATGACTTTTTCAACGTTATTTGCACCTTCTTAGTATTTTAAGAGAACACTGTATAAAGGCGTTCTAAGGGGGAGGTCTTTGTTCAACAGTGGACGTCCTCCAGCTGATGATGATGATGATGACTGTATAAAGGTGAAAGAAAACCTAGTGATGAACGCCGAAAATAATAGTCTGAAATCGGCCCACCTTTAGTTATCATACTTGTGTCCGTGGTATTTTTTATGAAGTGATATTGCCTAATGTTGGCATATCAACATAATAATTAATCATTCTTATCAATAACAACTACTTTGAGTAGTATAAGCAGGATAAAGAACACTTAAATATTTAATAACGGTAACCAATTGAGGATCTTATCCAAGGCAAACTCGGATTAATCAATCTCCTTGGTAACAACTTTGCCACAAACCTTGCGATTTAGCTAGTCTGTAAATGAATAAGATCCGTGTTTTATTCCTACAGAATCACTGTGGCATTTTGTTTGTCTGTCGAATACAAAGTTAATGGTACTAGTCACGACATTTCTGTGTCAAATTAGCCTCGAAAGTGCTCCAAACCATTACGGTTTAGATCTAGTACAATGCCTCCGGAATTACATCGGTTAAGTGATATCGTATACACAGAAAAAATACGTAACAGTGAAACAAGAGAGATTCGGGTAAACACTTAGCCTTATTTATTCAAGGGCCGTCGAATCAACGTCCATTGATGCCTTAATCAACGGACGTAAATCGGGAATAACGAAATTCTTTCTTCGTTCCCGCAGCTACACCGATAAATCTTGCCGTGGGCCAGCTAATTTGCAAACGTTAGACGAATTAAACGCACCCACGCGTCAAGTGTAGCCTGGAATTCCAATATTTTTGTTGATCAAAGATTCGAGAGCCTGATTTCGCGTCGCTGTTTCGATTGATGTAGGCTGATGGTAATTTGAGACATCTCGAATTATAATGATAGCCTTGTCTTATTGGGTGTGAATTTATTGTTAAGATTTATAAATCGTTTCTTTTCTTCTGATATGCTATAAATTATACTATTACTATAGTTATTGCATAGGTACGCCTTTCGTAAGTATCTCAAGAAAGAGCGAATTAAATATGCTGGGAAAATTTAATATAAAAGATCTTAGTAAACATGTATTGCCTACTGCATACCTTAGTTAATATCTATATGTATATAAATTAGTATAAAATGGCAGTCAGTAGGTACCTACTTAACTTCCTCAAATTTTAAGCTCATTCATATTAACAACACGCTCACAAAATAAAACAATTATTTACGTAACAGCCTCAAGATACATTCTAATTGCGTCTCAAATAATAGCTCCGGTTCAACAAGCGAACACGTCCGCGATTAACAACATTAAAGTATGTATCTCGCAATTAGTACATTATACGACGCGTGTAGACGACGCGAATAATTTTATGTAAATGACACAATTCACTCCGGGTGTATTCGCGTAGTTACAAGTGAACGCCGACAATTTTCTTAAGAACGCTCTGCGTATTTTAAGGTTTAATCGTTTTACATTATGGGCACACATGGATCTGCCGAGTTTATTACAGATAACTCGGAGTTAAGGTTGATATTGCTTCGAGAACGGTGAATGATCCGTGGGGGCAAGGATTAAGAATAGTAAGTATTCCTTTTCATTGCCAGAAAACGAGTCTTAGCCATATACTGAACAGTGAAATAGTTGTGAATAGACATAGAGTGAAGAAAAATAACCAACAACAGCTATGGTGTGCAATAAAATATAGAGTAAAATAATTCATTGTTTCAACGCAAGCAAAAGCCGATGACATTTTTTTACAATAAGAATAAACCTAATTTGATAAAGAAAGACAACTAAGGTAAGAATGAACAATATAAAAGGGACCATCGATTTACATACCTTTTCAAAGACCTTCTGGCCGTGCTTTTTGGGTTAAACTTTGATGTCTAATTTCTAATAAGTGATTCTTAAAACATAAGTCAAGTTAATTAAATCGAACTGCGAAAGTAAGTAAATAATAACATGAACGGAAAAAGAATACCTAACGGCTAATAATGTACTCTTTGCTAAAGCGTTCAAAGAAGAAAATTCTATAAAAGACTAAATTGAACTTAATTGAGTCGCCTTCCGATCTTTGTGACTATTACAAAAAGCTTTATTTTTAATGTAGATAAGAATTTAAAGGCTTATACATACTTGTGGAATGTAGTAAAAAATATATTTCAATTTTAAAGAGTGAAAGATGAAAACCATATTCGATTTCCATCATTCATTCACCATTTAAAATCGAATGAACAAACATTCCATTAACAAACCGCTGCCGTTAAAAACTTGTGAATCGAATCAGAAGTCAGTAAATCATAAGAACATATACATTCAAAATATTAATTATAAACGAAACAATAGCTCACGTTTGTCCAAATAATCGATTCCCTTTGTTGTCTAATAGCGTCGGTTTCAGTGCAGCGAAGAAACGGTAATTAAAAGGCTTTTCATATAGTGATCGTTCCATCGCCGGCGGCAGTATTATTTGAAATCGGATTCATTCGACTAAATGAAGTTCATTTAAAATATATTTTGTGAAATTCAATATTACATTGAAAGGTTAGTTGTGGAAATTAACTTGAATATTGCTGGTGTCTCTTCGCTAATGAGATGAAATCGGAGACCGAATGCCACTATCAAATGTAATGTAATACCTACCTACATAATGTAGTATGTCATACAGTTCGAAATTTGGAGGAAAATTAGACTAAAATGAAATAAAACGTAGCGTGGAGCTTGTAGCTTTACAGAGAGTTTAACCTTGCATATTTTATATCACAAACAGCTAAACTACCAAGAATTTTGGTGAATACTTTTTAATTCTAACATAACATAACATCACGCCTGTACTCGCCGAAGGGGTAGGCAGAGCTGCAGATACAGTACACCCGCATTTTGCCAGTTACGTTTTTAGGTCCCAATGTAATAGGGGGCGAGCCTATTGCCATCAACCGGGCACAAATTCAGACTCCGATCTGTTACTAAGAATTACCTAATGGAAAATCCCAGTAACATATTGCCCGACCCGGGATTCGAACCCAGGACCTCGTGCTCTGCAGTCGCGCTCAGCAACCACTAGACCAACGAGGCCATCTTTAATTCTATAGCGTCTTAATTGCATATTCTTGTTTGTAAGACTACATTCTTTAAAACCATCACTACAGTAAAAAATATGATATCTACATAATAAAATGTACCTAGTAGGTATGTCTCTTAAATAATACTCTTCAAGTTGTGAATAATCGAAAACATTATTCACGCGACCAAAACTTTTAAAACCCCATTACAAATTTAATAAAAACTTAACGCTTAATTAGTATCGCGATACGGAATACGGAAACAATAACTATATTCCGCAGTTCACTTCGATATCTTTATATTAATCTACGCTTTAAAGGCTAAAAGTGAGTTTGGTCGCTTCGACTTTCGAGGTGAAAACTTTAATCGTATCATACCCGTTGATTATGCAAATTGCTGGCATTAGCCAGAATTCAATTTCTGAAAATTATTACTTAATGCTACACAATGCTTTCCGGTTATTGACCGATAATTATATGGTGTGTGTTCTTTATGATTATTATATGGAGCACGTGAGCGTTATAAGCTTCTGTTTCAATTTAAGCTGGCTATTTATAAAGTGGGTGGGTTGCTACTGTTTATTGGTAAAGACGGATACTATTATATTTCTTTGGAAAGGGCAAAGAATGTCAATTTAGTAGAACCGTTAACGATATTCTCCGTTACCTGGAGTGGACAGTAAATAAATGTTAGTGAGGATCGTTACTTATTTGGTGTGTGTTAGTTAATTTAGTTTCTTAGCGATTCTTTAGTATTACTAAATGAAATGTGGAATTCCTCAGAGCGCAAGATAAAGCGCTCTAACGTGAAGTGCATCAATATAAAACTTTTTTTTTTATTCTTACTACCCCTTTACATAATAAAAATTTAAAAATGTAGATATATTAAATTTTTCCTTTGGCGCGCCCAGTGAGAATAGAATATTATATAATTTATATTTTTGTTTTAAATAGTTTAGTGCGCTTTGAGGAATAGTGTGGGTGTGCCTCGCGCTGGTGGGCCTCATCTTGCCCAATGAACGCCTCAAAAATTACTAATTCGATATTTATTTTTGCATAACTATGTAGTTTATCAGTAATCTCTGCCTATCCTTCTGAAAAATAAGCGTGACTTTGACATGTATGAATGTATGTAACATATTTTATTACGCCCATAACAAACATCTCTAAAACATCTGTATCAAAATGAACACAAAATGAATTTTCAGCAGTTTGATTTACCGTGCGATATCAGTCCGGTAAGGAATTAAGTTCAGAATAAGATATAACACTTCAAATGTTGCCGACGCCTTGCACAAAGCAGGAGAGCCCGCCAACGATTGTTCTTAAGATACTGCCTTTGTATACAAGAAACTAATTTATTATTAAAATGCTATTTTATTTACAAAGGAACTGGCAAGGTCTTTTTTCATTGTTATTAGGAAGGCGTTTTAAATAGACTGCTTGAATCATTTATAGCTACGTGTTTTATTTTTTAATAAATACTTTCACGTGCTAAGTAATTACAACCGTATAAAAAAACAAGTCTCCGTTTCATTGAATGTATAGAATTACACAAATTAATATTATTTTGTACAGCTAAACCATTTGATTATTTTTCTACGAGTTCCATAAAAATCATTTGACTTTCAAGAACAAGCTGCCATGTAATTTAACAATTCATAATTACCATTAAATGCCGACGTATTTCGATCCTGAAATTCGAAATTACTGATATTACGCGTAACACTAGCTAATTCAACCTTGAACGAAAACCAGCAATTTACGAAAGAACGGAATTATGAAGGAGCTTGGAAATAATACATTCAACTTTTCTGTTCCACAAAGTTTAGGTTCCTTGCCATTTCTAAAACTCAAAAGCTTAACCGTTCATTTCATTCAAATCCATTCGCCCTGAACACGACCGAACGTGTAATGGAGACATTCTATTCAGAAAATTTGCTCATAAACTACGTTTTGTCGGTTAAGAGCCACTCAGGAATTCCCTTTGTTTACATTGCCTCTAGCGAGCAACTAGCAGACTCAGTACTTTGGTGGAAAATTGATAAGAATAAGACGAGACTGCGGAAACCTTAACTACGGCTCGTATTCATGAGTTTGTTGCGTTATAATATTGCAGTCTTTGGCATTTGCATTTTGGCTGCTTCTGCTGGCGTCCGTTTAGATCAGCTCAAGTATTTTCGCAGACGAATTTTTAGCCTTTTTGTTAATGTTAAGAATCGTCTCCGTTACGCAGTGATATATTGGGAAAATATTTACAGAAATTACAGAATATTTTCAGGGTACCGTTTCTTATTTTAATTTTAGATGTTCTTCGTCGATTCCGAAAGCCCTTTGAAACTGGATTCACAAATATTTTAAATTCCTTAAGTTAGCGAACATTCTTCTTAGAAAGAAAAATATTTTCATACAAGCTCAATACCTAATTACTTTATCTGTAATAGGTTCTATTACTAGTCATTTCGGTACCTACTCATACTATAATAAATCTAAAACATATTGGTATTTTTTACTTTAGTTTTTTTATGGAGTAAGCATACCATAGTCGTTTTTTGACACTTACACATAGCTTTTTTTGAACTAGTAGTACGGAACACTCTCCGGTTAGGCAGTCAGTAGTCGTTTATTCAAAACCATCTAAATATCACATTTCATTATATAACATTCACCACACAGACCGAACCATCAAAAGACGATATAGGCAAAAAAGAACTTTTATGCCTTAACACGAATATCAACGTCAACTTGGGGTCTCTCGTTTAACACTCTAAAAACCATCTACGGGGCAACTTACTTAGGATGCATATGCTACGGTTCACCAGTTTGGGCTGATAGAGCCACAATAGGCGCGGCGCGACGTAAATTGCTTCAAAGTCAACGGTTAGCGTTGATATTCTTATGTAAAGCCTATCGGACGGTCAGTACTGAAGCTCTGCCGGTACTAGCGGGCGTGCTACCTGTCGATCTCGAAATACAAAGACGTGCCGCGATGTACTTCTCCACTCGAGAGGGTATGAACACCGAATTTCTAACACAACGGGACCGCGTTAAAATTATCAGGTTATTTAAATCCCAAATCGAGGTGTATAACGAGCTATTGGACGAATGGCAATCTAGGTGGGATACATCTATCAAGGGCCGCCACCTTTACCAGTATTTTCCATCCGTTCGTGAGCGCCTGGAAAAGACTTGGTTGGAGGTGGATCATTGCGTGGCTCAGTTCTTGACGGGTCATGGTAACTTTAGGGGTAAGCTCTTCTCTTTCAAGCTTGTTGCTTCACCTCTGTGCCACTGCTCAACGCCAGATTGTGAATACGAGCAAACAGCACATCATATCCTGTGGGAGTGTGGTCTATGGCAGAATGAACGTAATACCTTGTTAGACAGCATATATGTTACATCCGGTGTAATTTATTATGAGGACCTTGTTGCGACCAGATCAAATTTCCGTGCTTTCAGACGTTTTTGCCATACCTACTATTGGAATCAAAATAACAATTAGGACCCAGTAGTTTTTAATTTTTATACCCGTATTTATTATGCTTTTGGCATATTAATCTTTGTGTCTCCCGCTTGCTATGGAGGGAAGTCGGACTAAATTTATATTCCTACTCCTCCTATATATTCTTTTATGATTAATTTCGTTGCGGGTTCCAAGACAGTCGAGTCATTTCTCTGGGACGCCTCGAGCTTCATTGCCTCGATGGTTCTCAACGGTTATCATTGTAGATCCTGGCTTACAGGAGTTGCAATGATGGGCATGAGTGGTGGGCTTGTCCCAATTAAAAAAGACGATATTTTCAAAATCTCGAGAGAGTACTGCTATACCCGTCTGCATACGTTCCTCGTCATAACTAGCTTACAGTCGATAAACTTGATGACGGAGCTTAATCTTTCATGTTTATTATTCATTTTCATACAGATTGGTGCCGTCTTCATTATAATGCAATTAATGCTGGGGTTGAGAAAGGAATGAACATTTTGGAATGCGAATGCTGAACAATTTTTGTTCTTGCTTGTTGTGTTTGTACTCATATTTAATTTTAATTATTATTGTTTTTTGGTGTTATAATTGTCCTTACCCAGTGTATTGACCCACTTATGGAGCATGACTATTGTTTAACTACTGTGTCTTCGCGCACAGAATTCCAAAAGTGTTAACAAGACTAATGACTTCATAAGATTCTTTGAAATTAGTAAACTTTTTAAAGTTACAAAATAAGGTTCCGCTATTAAAACCGCCAGTTACTTTTTTCTTAATTTATTTAATTAATAGCCATACGATACACTTTATTTGTTTACCATTATATACCTACATAACGCAATTATTATGTATAGGGAGAATAAAACCAGTTCATGAACAAGAACAACCCATAAATGAACAAAGCAACTGCAGAAAGCTGTACAATACATTGCACCAGTACCTACATAAACACTTCATAAATAATCCTCGCCAACAATACCACCATATTACCTCCAAAGCTAAGAACATTCCCCTCCTTATTGTAACAAAAAACGAATCTCGAATTTAAGAGCATCGGATAAGACGGAGCCAATCTCATTTCCCATCGAAGTAAGGCGCATATAAATCACTATATTCAATAGGTTTTAATATAAGTACGGCAAATGAACTCGAAAAGTTATGTCTTCTTGTAGAAGGGAAGCCTGATTAGTTGCGGCTGGCTTGCATACAAATAGTAGTTTTGCATGTTTGTATCGAAGTAGTTTGCTTCGAACACTCAATTGGTGCAGTTGCTAAGCACTTGATAACAAGTTTAGTTGTTCTTGGTTTGTTTGCATGTGATACTCATCTTTGACACCGGTAATACTGGTAATGAGACAATAAAGTAGGTAATAGGTTAGGTTAAGAATCACTACAGTTTCTTCTAACTTATTTGTAATTAGCCTGTATTTGGTTGACGCTTGTTCCATTTCTGAAAGTAACAGCTTCCTGAAACTAAACTGGCCTGCAAGACTAAGTATTCACTATACTTTTTTTAATCTATAAAAGTCAGAGATTTCAAATAAAAAACTAGTATAGATGATTTTATCAGCTGTCTTTGAAACTATACTAAGTAATTAGTAAGTGGAACTTTTTACTTTAGACCTTCTTATTTACTTAAAAAGCTATTGCAATTTTAAAAGTGTGATGTTATTATTGCGGGCCAGTGTGTTTAATCTACTATTTTGAGAAATACAATTAAGCAATAGGTACCTATACAGATACAGCATAAGATTGATCAAGTACTACCATTGAGTGTACGAGCCTAGACGATATTAATAAGGCTGTATTTACTGAGCAGAAATATTCCAACATATGATAGGTATGAAGTATCAACAAGAACACAAACTAATAACGGTTTGAATATAATAACAAACTTGGAAGCCGTCTCCCGACCCAACTATTCCTCTATACAAGTAACAACAATAACAACATATTTCTGATACTTCATAAAAGGACCCTAGATTACGCCCAAAATATTTTGAAGAATAATAACATTGGGACACCAGACACATGTCCTTCCCGGGATAATAACGAAACATTTATAAAAGCATATATTCAAACTATAGCTGTCCCGCTCAAACACATATCCGGATGTAAGGGGCATTATCCGGATAGCCGTATGTTCCATATCGGTGTGGAACAAAATGTGACCGTATTAGCAAACTGGATTGTTCCGAGCCAAGTTGGGAAACCCGTCGGGAGGAAATTCAATGGACCCTAATTTTCCAGCCCCTACTGACGCACAATAGCCAACAATGCGGAGACTACTATACACTCACTATGTAGAAACGCATCGTCAAATAACAGTAATGAATTGTGATGTCACAACACAAGCACGTTTGCGGGTAGCTGACAATTCGGACAGAAATGTATTGGAGTTAATAATGAAGCAGTTATTTTAATTTATTAACAATAATTAGAACGTTAGTGATAATAATAGCAATATTAGAAGCGTCGTTGGTGCTAATGATGTGATTAAAGCGTTCGAAAATGGCTAATAAATAACCACTATAACCATTAACAATTAGAGCAGGTATTCTAAGAGAACTTCATTATCAACATCGAGTTCAAAAAGGACGTGATGGCGAGTATAATAATTTAAAAACAAATTACTACACATTTACTTGATAAGATATTTTTTTTCAAAATATGAACATATTTAATCGATATTTCTGGAACAAACACCACACAGTATGACTATTAAATAACTTCGGCAGTTTACCGTGAGAAGGGCCATTTTGTCAAAAATATTCCACCAATACATACATGCATGGGTGCTGGGGACGTGTCTTGCAAAATTTCGCAGCGTCATATGTTTGTGACGCGTTTTTTACCAAGTTTCCTCTCAACACTGCGTTGAGCAAAAAACGTGAAAATTCTTTTTTTCTTTGGCACTTCGATGTCACGTGCGTCGATATTACTTCCATGCGCCAATATTAGCTTGAAATATCGTCTTTTTGGTTTATATCAACGCATTCACGAAGTAAGTTTAGATGAAATTTTCTTGAAATGGACGTTTATTTTTGAGTTGATTTGCAAATTATGCCTAACATGCGAGTTAGGCAAATAAAAGCCCTGGTATTAGTAAGATATTGGAAACTTTATTTGTAACTAGAGCCAATGATAGAGCGACGATCAATGCCTAGTCACATCAGCACTTAATAAAAATCACCAAAACTCGCATCAAACAGACATTTACATGTGCTACAAAAACCGCTATATTTGGTTGTAAATTTACGAATTATTCCAACATGTCGGATACGGCCGATGTGTCAACACTACGTGCTGGCGATTTCAATCACTCTGCCTCTTCTATTTTTGTGTTTCGCTGTTCTCGACAAAATTCATTTTAATCCGTGCAGTGCACTCTGCCCAATTGGTGGGCCTTATCAAAATCGGGGCGCGTGTCCACATATTAATCAACGGTTTTTGTAAAGAATTTTGCTGGTATTCGCGCAGCGGGATGTTCTTCGTTGAAAAATATGGATGTCAGTGCGTTTGTTTGAGTGTTTTCCTGTATTTTTGTTATGAACGTGGCAGGTTAGGAGCTTAGGGTGTGAAATTGTTTGATGGACTTTTAGGCGAACTTGTTGTTGTTTTTCGGGGGAACGGTTGTAGCGTTAATGGTGTTTGTATTGTTAAACATTTTGGTGTTAGGTTTTTTTAGAATAGTAAACGTGACTTTAGCTTAGGTACCTTACGTTTTGTGATATGCACCTTGCGTCTATACAATATACGGTCAATATCATTTTTCATGTTCGTAAACAAACAAAATACGATCACGTTTCTTGCCCCTAATACCACAGTCCACTTTTAAGTCATTAAAGTAATATATAAACAAATCCTGCATTTATTTAAACTCATGTTTTCGACAGTGAATCACTAACAATATACACATAGGAAATGGTAGTATTTTATCCGCAAAAATAACAACGAAAACATATTTTCGTGCAACACAGAATATCGTATATCAAGAATGTCGAACTCTCCCCACAATACAATGCAGACAAAAATTCCTCAAAAGGGAAAACTGCAAACAGAATATTTTATAGATAGGCTTGATGACTGGTCAGTATCGATTGACATTCCGTTAGCCAGTGATTGATGAACTTACCCGTAATGACGAAACATGACCCTTGCACGTTCTATTTATAAAAACGATTTTCTTGCGTTCACATTTTGTAATCTGTCATGCGGATTTATTAGATATGAAATAGTATCATGGATGTTATAATGCGTGGCTCACTCTTTTCCAAATATGGTTGTTACAAAATGTAACTAAAATAATCTGTTGTTGCCTGTTATAATATATATTATCTACTAGCTGACCCGGGGTATGAAAAATAGATGTTGGCCGATTCTCAGAGCTACTCAATAGGCTCACAAAATTTCATAAGAATCGGTCAAGCCGTTTCGGAGGGGTACGAGAACGAACATTGTGACACGAGAATTTTATATATAAGATCTATATTGCTAATTTGAGGTTTAAGTTGTTCAAATAATATTTGAATGATTCAGTACGCAACCAATTGTTCCTAATTCTTTATTGCACACAATAAAATATGTACAGATACTTTCACATGTAGGTTAATGTGTAATGGTTGTTCTTAAACAAAATTGAAAATAATATTAATAGGCAACAAAAATGTGCTGCTACCGTTACCTACTGCTGACTGTACTAGCTTTTTATCTTCTATTACTGTTTTTACGATTTACGATTTGTTTTTACGGTTTTTGTGATTACTGTAATTATAATAAAACTATTACTTATGTTACTTAAGGACGACTGAAGGTAATTTACAAGAATAACTGAGTTATAAATATATTATTTATTATACTCATTAGTGCGAGGACTTAGCCTAGACATTACTTACGTAATACAAACATTATGATATTATTGTCTCTTATAAACGCTTGTTTAGTCTTGGAAATAAATTATTTAATTGGCAGTATTCTGAGAAGCAGTTAGATATTTATAAATGATTTCAGTATTTCTATCATTACCAAGAAGCTAAATTCTTTTTATGTAATATTATTTTAACTAGACATTTTGCCTTTACGTTGTTTGTATTACTTACTTATCTTGAGGGATATATAGCTATCTATAATAACTAATATAATAATAACTAAGATTAATATTTGATTAATATTATTACACTGCTCCCGTCGTGTCGGCAACCACAAGGGAATTATGCAAGCCGCAGTGAAAAAAGAAAATGGTCCGTCAACAGGTAACTGGCTGGTAACGGGGCCGGATTCCCCAGGGTCAGCCAGATGTATGACGTAGGTATGGTTATTTGGAGATCTGTATTTTCTTGTATTGCTGAAAAACAAGAACACAATATTTTTTTTATCCTCTTTACTTATAAAAATTGACAGTGTTGATTGAATTAAATTGAACAGTTGATTAAATTATACCTGTCACTGTTGTTTGCATATAAAAAAATAGAGATGTCAATACTCTTAAGAAGTAGTCTTAGATCACATGTTAGCATCGTTTATAAGCAAGGGAGAAGTTGCGAGAAGTCCTCGGTGTCGCAGAAGCTGACGGTGATATGATATTAAACATTTGTATTTAAGTATATTCCAGCTCTAAAAAATCTAACAAAGCATAATTATTAAATTCTATGTCATACCAACCTTTCAATTACCATTTCATCAAGGCAGTTTCTTTCCATCATTTTATTTCATTATGCCATCATGCCAATACACACATTCAATCCAAAACTGTCTAAACAAAACGACGGAAATATCTCTCACCACTTAACTTGTTCTGTCGATAACTAAGTGACAGACAAACTGACGTTACATCGATATTCAGTTAGAATATTGTTTCTTAATTTGACTCGGACGCACTTGACTAGCTGGCAGCATTTATCAATTTTATTGTGATACCCACAGAAATGATTTTAGATGAAATTTCGCTTTTTTTGTTACAAAGTTTGACGAGTGTGTGTGTATGATTTTGTATCTGTTAAACATAACATCACGCCTGTATTCCCCGAAGGGGTAGGCAAAGGTGCACATATAGTACACCCACATTTCGCCAGTTATGTTTTTTTAGGTTCCAATTCAATGCTACTAAGAATTAATTCTGTTCTGTTATTCTATTATTAAATATATCTGTTATTAAATAGAAATAATTATACTTTCTTTTTCAGCGTAGTCTAAACCGAAAAGCCAGTTAGTAACTTGTTTTTTACATACAGACTTGCACATAGGATATAAGATATAGCTTTTATTTACTTTATTGTACTGTACTGTAATTGGGTCAAAATCAAAAGCAATCAGGCAGAAAACTCTTTACAGAAAACGTCTTGAAACAGGTTGGTAAGCTTTAGTACGTGATAACAACGTACAAATAACTTAACATGCACCAGACAAACCCTTGACAACTAGACATCATGTTTAATAAGCACATTTCATATTACAATTATTCGTTCGACGAGGTCAATGACTGCAAAATTGTTTACTTTATTACATCATAAGCTAATAATAAGTATATTAATTAGTAATATCTTATGACGCACTTAGTAATTTATTTGTCTTTTATTACCATTTCTGTTTTTAACGAACTGTTTCATAAATATTTAGCAAAAACTTAATATCATTTTTGGTTCCACATTTGATAAAACCCAAACAAACATAGTGCGTCGATTATTAAGAAAATATAAAATTGACAATAACCACAGAATTTATCTGAACTAAGTTGAGCTTGCCTTTGGTAGCAATAACAAGGCAATTCATCAAGATCAAAATAATGATATAAAAGTTTAAACATTAATCCGATATCCTGTAATTGATGTTTCTGAAGGCGAAACTTTGAACAACACTGATCAAAAGGCAAAGTATAATAATACACAAATTACTTGGACAGATGGATACTTTGTTTTATGTTTCCAACCACAAGCGCTTTGTCAGAAAATAAGCTACAAAAAGTACAAATAAAGCTTAACAAACAAACATCTAATAATACTAATTATTTTCTATTTTTCATTTTACTGTAAATTGCGGTATATTTTTAGTTTTAGCACAATAAACTTAACACTCACTTGCAGTCGCCAACATTAAAGTAAACACGAGCTTAATGTGTACATTAACGACAGCCCCACAATAAATTACCCGCAGTCACAATTACCTTTTACCGTACAATGGCAAGCTCTTTTCACGCATAAAATCCGACTTGTGTATTCAAGATCTCATGTGGACAAACAAAATGAAATCACAAGAGCCACAGTGGAATTGGATTAAGCGTTGCCATTGTGCAAAACGATAAATTTTTCTATTCTGTGCGGCTTAGCTGCTGTATCGCTATGTTTTACACCAGAGTAGCCGAGCACTTTGTGGGGTTAACTCCTGCCTTCGTATTGTTTTGAGACCGTGCCTTTTTTTTTCAATCCACGTCCGCTGAAGCGGCTTTCGCTTACAATTTAATGCTGTTAAGTCGGTTCGTATCCGAAGGCTATAAAAGTGTTCGCGGCTGTAAGTACATTAATGTTTGACCGTTATGCTGCTGCTATATGGAATTTTCACGTTCTATGCTATTGTGTCGTCATGCCGAAAATTTATTGTACTTACCCTTATCAAGCTTGGCATGCCCTAAATCTTACTTCATAAAATTACTATTTTGTACAGGAAAAGTGTTGAGTGCAATTATTTTAGTGCTATAACCATGTATTAAAATCTTCAAATTACAATAAAATTGCTGTTGATTGCCTTTAAAAGTAAATTGAATAATAGGGCTTGTCCCAATATAAACCCTGAGGTACACCTCTGGATGTTGGCTCTATGTTTTTAACGATGACCCTCACAAAGAGAAATCCTATAACACGGATGCAATGACGTCACACATATCTCACGTGAACCATCCTCGAAACAAATATTTATAGGCCGTACTAACACAAACCCACAACGTTAATGCTAAAAGCCAACCTATAAATCTGGCTGAAAACTGAAAATAAAAACTCAAGTTAGAACACATAATAATAACATTCGAACGCCTACCTTTGTAAACAAAAAATAAGTCATGGAGATAATAGAAAAAAATTGGATGTAACAAAATATAACACCAATTTAAAAAATTCGCCAGTCGGTTATCTATTTCGCTATTTTATTTATAGGTATACATAATTGGCTAGATATGGGCAACATTGCAGGTATGAAAGCTTTTCAATTCCCAGAGTTGAAATACTAAACGTTTTTATTTTAG
Organism: Abrostola triplasia; assembly: GCA_946251915.1. NCBI lineage: Eukaryota > Metazoa > Arthropoda > Insecta > Lepidoptera > Noctuidae > Abrostola > Abrostola triplasia. Next base: position 7,947,254 of record OX276432.1, on the reverse strand, counting down.
CGTCATTTTATTTAGCTGTAAAAACAATTAATTAGCATAATGGTTTTATTATTTATACTATAATATATGGGAGAGATAATTTTTGATGCTTGCTTTTCTGTCAAAAAACTGTTTAACAATGGAACATGACTTCTATAGATCGACTTTTAAAAAAACCTGCTTCTAGTTTATTTATTTTCTTTTGCGTAATTGCCTTCTCTCAGTCGCGTTATTACCTAGTTTGTAAGTAACTTTTTTTTTATCATTTCACCAAACCAGTTTTAGATTGCTAATTAACTGGTGTATGATGTTATTTTAAAGCCCATAGAAAACCAATTCGTAGTGAATTCCATATGAGTTCTCTTTTCGATCTAAACCAGCGTGAATATTGGAAATTTCATCAATGCAACAACAAGTCCAAACCTTCGTTTGAATTTCAAACATCACACAAAATGATTTGAGCTAATGAATTAAAAACACTACATCAGAATTAATCGATATATACCAAAGTCAATGTGCAGACCAGTTGATAGAATAACGACAACTATAACTTGATCCGTATAATTTAAAAAGTCATTCAATTTTGGTAATGTCAAAGGGCTCTACATATATTGGTTTGTGATACTCCGCGTGTTGTGAATAAACCATGAGTTGTTTTCAATTTAGCGTAAAAGCGTTTCGTCATAAAAGCTGGTCCGGTCTCATAATTAACATTTTATGTCTGTGTGACAAACAAATGTGGCTTATAAGTGCATTGATATTAACTGCCGCGACTTCAGCCAATCTTGGAGTGCATTTGAAAAAGAACATTACCAATAAATTATGTTTAGTGCGTTTGTCTTAGCTTTGTCTAAGATGTCTGAATTTCTCATTAACATGAATATAAGCAGTAAGCATTTCTTAAAAAGATCATGACTGCGTAATGGATATTAAATCTTCTGTCTAGCGTCTAGATTTTAAACGCTGGACTCTAAAATATGCCCCAAAGTAATGCATGATGTGAAAGAAATATGTCATGTTTTACAAAATTTGAACATTTCTAATTGTATCTCATACGCATTTTTGTACACCAATGCGATATATCTTAAACCATTTTTCCAGCTTAAGATTTAGGAGACAAACCTGAAAAAAGATCCTTTACCAATTTAAGAAAGGTATTTCTACTCCCGCACCATTAGGAGTAAGAAAGAGCTAACGGAGCGTATCACGAAATTTTAAAGCTCAATTTATAGGGCGCGCAAAACGTATGGCGACGATTAAGGTTGGTAGCAGAACGCGGACAAATGTCAACTATCACTTACCACCATTTTGCGACTAACTCTTCATTCGAAGAAAGAGCTTCTGTGTAATGGATTCTTGATTTCTTCGCTTTTTAACTGGTCCTTAGATGTGGAGTGAGTTATCTTTACGTGAATAGTGATAATATTAATCTAAATCACGGATTACATTCATAAGTATTTACAAAAAAGTAAAATTTTCATTCGTTTCACAACAGTTGTTTAATACTGCACTAAAATTGTATTCAATGATTCCTAAAAAAATACAAAGTATTAAGAAGGTACGGTAAGATTCAACAACACCATTTTTTCTGTAAATAAAAAAACTAACTTAGAAAGATGTAGTAAAAATGACAAATATAATAGGAAATCCTTACTAAAAACGCAAGCATTGAAATTGGAAATAAAATACAGGCTAACGCATCTTAACGACACGACTTTAATACTTCGCCTTTATAGTTGGAAACCGGCCATAGTTAGGGGAACTAATAGAAAATTCTAAAGTTTAAATGTTAAAATCGAAGTTAGTTGACATCAGTGGTCGCACATCCGCTGTCTTCGGTAACTTTGGGGTCGAAACTTGGGGTTCTAACAGGAAACACTGCAACAAAATTTGTGGATTTGGGTTCGGGTAATTTTGTCTAAACATAGCTCTGCTAGGTATAATACGTGCGTTGGTGTTCTTATTTCTTTAGTCTGTGTTATAATGTTTGTGTAGGTAATTATATTATTAAAACAAGGGTAGGGTTTTGTTCTGTTAATTAATGTTTCATAAACCAGTCCAGCTGTGGACTGATGATAAACGGATGATGAAACTATTGAAAACGCGATAATGATAACTTTCTGAAAAAAATCCAATTTTTTGAGTAACTACATCTCCGGTTACCCCTTGGAATCATAAGTAGGTTTAAAGCATAGGTAGGTTTTCGACTGTACATATGTACCTATATAATGAGACAATCATCACTTATTTAATTATTTTTTTTTCACATTAAAGAATATATACCATTTCGAGCTAGTTTCAAATAGAATGAACGATTTCGGCATCAAACCAGGTCGGGATGTAACTTAGAGCTTAGCAAGTTTGCGGCGATCTCCGACTTCCGTCACTAAATGGCGGCCACGATTTGGTCGGAGGTGAGAGTTGCCTCAATTTATAGCCCGGATACGTCCCGGAGCTGAAAGTAGCACGGCAACAACATTACCCTTGGATACTTTGGGACCCAGCGTTGAATTTGGAGAGTTCAGGATTTTGTACAAATTCTCATGAATAAAAAAATCTGATGTCCAGATATAGGTGGGTAAATAAAGGCTGACAATAACAAAACGGCTCGCTTCTTGTTCTTGGTTGATTTCTTTTGTAAAAACTGAATAGAACTAACAGTAGACTATCTGCTGTTTGTAGTACATTAAGCAGAATTTTCTAAAAGTTCCTTAAAAAACACTGTTACTGCAAAAAAATAATTTACTTACTTCATGTAGTAATTTTGAAACATGAGACATTTGAATCATTTCTTACTAAATAACAAAGGTTAACCGACCACAACCACTTCACGTTCAACGAAAATATCAGACCCTTTTCAACAGAGATTTAAAGTGCTACTTACCCAAACAAATATAAAATTACATATTAATTAAATTTCCAGAAGTTTGAATTTATTTAGGTGGCAGTAATAATGACTATGTTGATCTTATTACCTTTCTGTTGTTCGACTAATTTTAAAGTTGACGAATCGAAAATTTTTATCGGTCTAAGTAAACGGTATCAGTATGGCGTAAAAACTATCTAGTGATGACTGTTTTTCCTACACAGCGACGGAAAGCAGTAAACAAAGTTGCAAGGATAAAGTTTCTCATAGCAGCGAATGGATGTGACAGGACGATGTTATCTAGAACGCCTTCGAGATTAAATTTTATTTTTGTAAGCAAGACTTATATTTTGTACAATATAAAGCATTAAAACAAGTTGTGATGCCAATGTTTTTTTAAGGTTGCATCTATAGACTTCAAATCCAGATTTTTTTCTTATTAGTTATTACATTTAAAAAATCTCGACTCGCTGAACCTTAAAATTCAACAGACTTCCCTTTCGATAATAAAAAAGTCTGCATAGAGTAGATTTTTGGCCACAGTAGAAACTCCCCATATATCAGTATATTGGCCCCAATTTTCTTTCAAAAGAATAGCTGCCAACTTGTAATCCATTATTCTTTTCGACTAAACAGGTTTTAAGTGGACTCTTCCAGAGCTTTCCCATATATTTCGTTTGTCGACTTTTGCCTGCCGATACAGTCACTATTCAACTAACCAACACATAAACAGAGACGTATTTCACGTCCCGGACGTCCGTCTCACCAGGCGAATGGGCTGCGTTCAATGTAAGAGCATTTTTAACGTTGCCAGTTCTAAAAAGTAAAATATAAAGAAACTTGAGGAGTGGAAATCAAAGTTAGTGCTATTTCTGTTTGCGCTTCTTATTTTGAATTATGTAAAAGATACTTTTTATGTAGTGAGAGGCGACGGGTTTTATATTAATTTTCAAAGACTGCTTCGTTTGTTTTTTTTTACTTTGTTTCAGTTATTATTATTTAAAAGAATAAATAAATATAAAACAGCATTTAGTAAAAGTTTATGGTTCTACAGTATACGAGCAATATATTATTTTCGGGTTTGTCACCCTCTGCATAAAAGGTAAAAAAGGGACTAATGTAATTATGATGATAATTATAATCGTCGCTGTTAAATATTGTGTATAATACATAATGCTATTATCTTTTACCAGTCAAATTGATGAACCAGGTCATAGAATTGAGAAGAGCAATCATTTATGTGAATAACTTCAGTTCATTGGTAAGTTGTATCGCATTCGTTTATCGATATAAAGTTATTTATATTCACTTCTACGGTACATTGTAATCGAGTAAAAGTATCGGAATTAGAAAATCCTTAGAGAATCATCTGTTCGTCGAGATAACATCATATCTTAATGATTGCTTATAGGGTAATCTTGGAGCAAAGAGATTTCCCGCCGACTCCTGAATTAACATAAACATAAAATCTTAAGTAAAAGACACGAGTTTTATTCCGGAACGCGATTTTCTGAATTGCATCGATAAAGAGCATGCATACATAATTTCTCTAGCAATAGTCAGTAGTACCGACAGTGAAGAGCTGTCGTTATGAAAACTTGACATGTTCATCGACAGCCGATAGTCAATGAGCATTTATCGATTCTTATTAGATATTCATGGGAACGTCGTGATCGGAATATCCAAGTCCCATAAATAAAGCGAAAAGTCTTACCTAGAAGAAACGTTGCAATCAGGGCGGAGTTATGACACGCTAGAATTAATCTTTTATTATTCCTCGATGTAATGTAGCTTCGACAGAATGACAGTGTGTGGGACTTTTACTGGCTGGACAGGTTTTCTTGCAATGTTATACTTTATGGATAATGGGATATGCTTATAGAGGCTATAATTGTTTATTAATTTATGTCGAACCCTCATTTGTATTTCTCATACAAGTAGCTTGGAAAGTCACGGATATTAATTTGGATTAGGTGAGTGACTACGGTTATTCAGTATCTATTTATATAGTATAATATAATATATTTAAATTAAGAAAGAGAATAGTAAATAATATAATCTATCTCCTTCAACAACAAAATGGTTTCTTTGGGACCAATTAGCAGCTTTAAGGTACATTTTCACATTTGGAGGCACTTTTGGGACCCCAAAACTTGTGACTGTTTCTGTCATTACAATCAGGAAGTAATACTAAACCAAGTTAATCTCAATTTGTATTTCCAGACACGTACTTCATCTTATAATTAGTTTACGAACATACATATTCGCACCATGTTTTAAGCAATAAGACCCGCCCACGGCTATCGTAAATATACCCAAACTCCCTCATCCATTCTTTTCATGCACGTACAGCGATTTGGGATACTTCCCGACCCGCCTATTGGAATCATACGTTCAATTTAATCGTGATAGGTCAGTGTTGGTTTACCTCTAAGCACCATATTCCATCTTGAGATAGTACATCGTTTTCTTGTTTATGTTTTGGCGTATTATCTTGGGTCGGTATTTTTTCTTTTTATATAGAAATCGAACGAATTTCATTTGAACGAGAGTTGGGCCAGCGGGACACTGCTACTTTAATGCACTAACTGTTTTATCTGACCTAGATAAATTCGATTTCCTTACTTAATTTTATATATTTATCTACAATAGATTTTTTAACGTAGGTAGGTCGTAGGAGCCCATACGGCTAGTTTAATTTTTACTAATACATTTTCACAGTCATAAATGGACGATTCTATAAACAGACATTTAATACACCTTTCACATCGTCATGTTTTATGAAAAAGACTACAGGTAAAGTAATTCCCTCGTCGACAGTAAACAAATAGTAACAGTACATTTCCACAGTATTTATTACTATAATTCTACACAGACATTACACGAACCGAATATGTGAGTTAACTTGACACAATAATGGATACCCTACGTCGGCTCCCTAGAGTAGTGACCAAATGGAGAGATACCTTGAAACGATCTACATTTATTTAAAGAACGTAAATTTCCATCAAACATTAATTCATTACATTGGGACCTAAAAAAACATAACTGGCGAAATGTAGGTACTATACTATACGTGCACCTCTGCCTACCCTCTCGGGGAATACAGCCGTGATGCTATGTTGTGTAATACATAGCTTCGTAGTTATCTAATCCTTTATGTTATGTTTTGACAACTCAGAGTAAGAACAAGCGTGTATAGATATTTCTATAGAGTGGAAGAGAACATATCAGACAATCCGAGTGTCTTTTTTATAGACTTTTGGCTTTTTGGGTTTATTAGTACCTAAAATTGTTTTAGTATAATAATAAGGCCGTAGTTGTGATATTAAACTGAAAAGGTAATGACTGAACATTTTATTTGATTTGAAATACGTCATGTTAAAAACATGTATCAAGCATTCTGTTTGCATATTGCTCTGCGATTGTCACTTGTCACCGCCCTGTTCAAGTATTCCGGTCCTGTCGTTCAAAGTTCTCCTTCAACTCGTTTTAATATGATACTAAACTTGGATATAATCCGCACTTTAGAAGTTTATTCCATGATATTGCCGATAAAAAGTCTGAAAATGGAGGTGTAAATTTTTTGTTGATGCTCAAACATTTTTGGTTATCGCTACGCGAGTTTAAGAGGGTTTGTGTTATTCATTATTATAATTAAAGGAGTTTCATATTTCCAGCGATTACTGAGGTATTTTTTTAAACGAACCTTTTTATTAGATTGAGGAAGGCATTTATCTAAACTTTATAGCGTATCAAAATGATCTTAGATAAAAGTAAAAAATCTGTTTAATTACGTAGGTTGGGAAGCTTTTATTTTCTGTACATTTCTGTACTACTGTGCAGATACGGCACGTTTCTCTGAAATCCATACTTATATTATAAATGTGAAAGTTACTCTGTCTGTCTGTTACGCCTTCGTGACAAAACCGCTGGACGGATTTTGATGAAATTTGGCATGTAGAAAGTTTAAGACTTAAAAAAAGACATGGCTACTTAACGCGGGCGAATCCGCGTGCAAAAGCTAGTACTAGATATATGTTTAACTAAATCCATTACCAAAAATTCCCAAAACAATCAAACAGCTAAAAACACTGTAACAGTTCAAAAACGGCACGTGTATACAGTTCCAACATATTGTACCTATATGTAACGTATTCCTAGTTCCTATTCGTTAATTGTTCACGGTGCCCTGAACAATCAAAAGTTGCTTTTCATTTAACTTATCGGGCCCCAAACAATGCGGGTATCGGGAAACGCGAGAAGGGTGAAATTGGTTTATATCTTTCTCTTGTTGCTTTAAATCTCTGAAAGAATCGGATTTTATTTAGGAGAATGAATATGTATGTGTGCGTTTGAAACTTTGCGGATACTTTTTGTTCGCGTTATTTATTTAGCGCTGCGCGATTGTTTATTGTAGCTGATTGTTGAGGACGATTTGTAGATCTGTAAGGCTTTTCGGACGATTTCGTCAGAATTGCGGGCAACCGGTGGATACAATTGGCAAGCTGTCTTTCATTGTGGCGTTCTAAGGGGGAGGCCTTTGTTTCACAGTGGAAGTCATCCGGCTGATGATTGATGATGAAGGCGTTTTTGTCTGGGACTTTGAGAAATATGAATGCCGAAATCTGTGGAGATGTTTCCATGTGTGTGTGCTGTCCATAAAAGATTCCAAATTAAATTCATTCATCATCATCATTCGACTCATCATCATCATCATCATGATGATGATGAGTCGTGGTGATTTGAAATTAAATTAATTAATAACATCAAATCATTAAACACGCCAGTGCTAGGCAACCAGCTGTTCAACGGTTATAAAGAAATTAAAATGCCCTGGGATAAAATGTTTTTAGGTGGCATTTTAGTATCTCATAGGACTTTTTATACAAACATGAAAGTAATTTAACTTTTATCTAAGCCGTAACCACACCAAATTGTAAATCCCTATAAAATCCCTTTAGAAGTCTCTGTGTCACGCGCCTTTACGCAGATATACCTAAAGATAACTAGAAAACAAGAAAATTGGTTTTCGTAATTCCTAAAAACAATTACCTAATTCATGTAAAACCTTTCAGGTGTAGGTGTACCTTAAGAGGTTTATTCAAATTAGACCTTAGAAAGATAAAGAAGAAGAGAAAATACGTCGCCTCATACTACGACAACATTTGTCTCTTATCGCAATAACAGACGTAGTAATATTTAATTAAAGACATAGGCAGCCTAAAGGAACTTTTAAATATATACCTCCTGTGAATAGAAAAAAATGTTTTATATACCTTATTAATTATTTGAAATCGCCAACCCGCAGTGAGCTAACGTGGTGTTCAATGCTCAATCCTTCTTTATAGAAGAGGCTCTGAAGAAGAGGCCTTTGCCCTGCATAGGGACAGTTATAGGCTGTTATTATTATTATATATATATGTATGTTTATTTGTTACTTTTTATCACTACAGAGAATAGAATGAGTAATTAAGGTCTTATACAATACGAAAATAGTACAAATATACTCTCCATCAAATATTAAACTAGTCAAACTAAATGATAAAGGAACCACTAAAATCAAAGATTATTTTAGTTCATAAAGCAGTTGTAATTAATTTCGGGGAAGTAATTCTACCCATCCGGCAAGAGCCACAGCAATTTCCTGGACGATTGTACCCGAGTCGCCTTCAGATGGCGACGTCGTTATAAACTTATATCCTAACCGGGAAATTGATATTTCAAAACAAGCATAATCATAATTAGAAACAATAGTAAATAATTATTTAAACATTCTCTCTCTGAAAGGTTTACAATCGAGTTTCTGTCTTATCAATTTTTCTACGGTGTGTTAGTTCTGATGATCACATCGTCATTAAACTATTTGTAGTATGGTGCGACCCCCTTTCATTAAAAATAATAAAATATTGAGTGATAATGTGAGGAATGTCAATGTCCTACAAGCTATACGGAATATTTCTTACAAGCTCTTGCCTGCGGCTTCGCCTGCGTTAAGTAGCCGATGCCCTTTCTCAGGTCTTAAACTTTCTACCATGCCAAATTTCATCGAAATCCGCCCAGTGGTTAATTCGTGAAGGCGTAACAGACAGAATTATTTTCACATTCATAATATTAGTATAGATAATTATATATGTAGGTATATGACATAAATTATGTATTCCATCTATAACTACACCAACAATATAATAGTTGCTACATAAATCGAGCATCAAAGCACCCTAAACTGGCGATATGGTCCATCCGACGAGCAGTCGACTGTCAAAGGGCCTAGCAGGTGAATTGAATCAGGGTCTCTTTGGGCCAAAGGGTACCGACCACTTAAACTTTGTACCCAGAATAATGGATACGAAACCGCACGTTATGAACTTCCACTTGATATTGCAATATGGCTGTGGACAATTCCATTTACGAATTTGAATGTGAATAATTTTGGCCAATAGTATGTAGTGAAAATTGTTCGCTTCAATTTAATTCTTTATTCAAATATAAGTACTCCGATACGGCAATATTTTTTACCAATATCGTTAAGTTCTAAATATGAAATCAAAAGTACACGTTATCACTGTACTCATATTATACTGGCCCCAATGGAAGTCAAAAACATCCTTTTTTTTAAGCACACTGGACCGACAAAGGTGTTCTTAATACATGCGTGGTGTACTACTTGCTGGCTTTGGGTGCCATAATAGATATTATTTGATGTCTATATAATATAATATCGAATTCTTAAAACATAACTTATCTACCTCAAATATTATATACTTTTTAAAATTTGACTAATACTGACCTCCACTCATGTATATAATTATAACCAATATTACAACAGTTTTCTGAATAAACTACTGTAAAGTAATGAGTTGATCACACTCCGGGAGTACGATATTTAAAACTGGCATCCATTTTCCCAACTACCCGGTTTGTTAAGCCGCAGAATCGACTCAACCAATTCTTTTAATTGCCTATTATTTTGCCCAATACGTATTCAAAAATATGTTGACACCGCAGTGCATTATTTAAACATGAATATAATACCAGCTGATTTATCCCATTGCAGGACAAAAACCTCTTTGGAGAAAACACTAGTATAACCAGAATTGAATCCTAACGTCTACTCTTTGAGAGTAAATTATTACGATGATTACCTTCCATCAATTCAAGGTTTCCTTGAAAGTTTTATCATTATAGTTAGTCAGTGATTGCAAAAATATCTATAAAAGTAACAACATACGCCTTATAGAAATAATACTTGGCTAGGTTATCATCAGCAACCTTGTGCATCATAATTTGTATCAACTGCTGTTATACCATAAAATTTAACGTATTGGATAAATATGAAACCAAAGCGTAAAAAATAAATTGCTATCTTATAAAATTACAGTCATTGCGAAATTCAATCACGCCTTCAAGAGCTTAGCATCTGGTATCCGGATTGAATAAAATATAAAAGGCTGACGAAGTACCTATAGGTTCCTACTGTAGCCTTTAGAAAACCACGTGTATGGTTTGTGGATTATAACATATTATTTACACCTATACATATATATCGAGTTCTATGTAATTGTTATAGTCGACAGAGATGAGGAGGAATACTTTGATGCATAATTTTTAGTTTTAATTTTTTCTTTTGTATATATTTATTTTTTAACGTGTGTAAATAACTGTAGTTAACCTAGTAAATAAAGAATTACCTTTAAAAATAAATTGTTATACACTAATACACAGACATACATAATACAAACAATACACTGTCTCGAGCGCACCACGTCAATACGCGAGAGCCTTGGGCGAGTGTCGACGTGCGTTACAGCGTGCCGAGCCACTATACTGGTAGGGAATAGTAGACAATACACTATGCAAGATCGATTTCATAATGACATTTCGTATCATCATCAGCCCTCTGTTAAACAAAAGCCTCTTTCTTAGCTGCCATAAGCCCGATGCTTGGCAAGCGGCTTGGGGATCGCAGTGTGAAGTTACAGAAGACGCTGCTGCTCATCTTCTGGATTTTCCCTTAGTCGCCTCCCACGACACCCACGGGACGAAACGGAGACATTTCGTATACCTGGAGTTATCTTGACTCTAAAACTTTGTAGATTACCTACATTTATTGTTTAATTTAAAGGTAAATAGCTCTACGTTGCACTACAAAGGCTTGGAAGTATGATTCGTTGAATAGCCTTATGTAGACCGATACCGCACCGTAACAGGTATTTGTTAACGATTTTTTTTGTTTTGGCTCATGTTTACTATTAGGAGACCTACATTTGAGCAGCAATGTAAAGTCTGCGTCTGAAAAAAAAAATGCAATTATCATTGCATGGTTCGTCTGTAGACAGCGTTTAATCGCAATATTTGAAAGAAAATATAATCATATTATTCTAGAAGCTAAATGTAATGCAGTCAAAGAGGCGCAAAAGCAAAATTTTAAAAACGATAGAAACAAGCGGGATTCGAGCCCGTGACCTTCGCCTAACCATGGCAAAAGTATTACCAACTAGGCTACTGCGTCTTGACTTTTATCAATTATCAGGATGGACTAAATGGTTTCGAAATACCTCGGTATTATGAAACATCATTCAATATATCCAATGTTAGGCTGGTGCACACTGTATTGACTACACCCGCACGCAATTCACTATGTTTACCAAAACAGAACCGCCCCAACTAATGATGCGCCGAGCTCAATGAAGTGTAAACTGAAACAATAATTAAACTTTCAATTCGGCCAAACAGTACAGAACAAACATACGGTCTGCAACTCATACGTAACTATCCGATATCGCTTAACGTTCTGAAACGCTCGACGCTGTGGGATTAAATACAAATCAGCGATACGATGTTGTAGGGAATTTCTGGCGTCTAGATAGTTCCATTTAATATGGATTTGGGATTGGAATTGATATGTTATAGAGGTTTTGGACAGGTTGATTGGATTTTGTAATTAATTTTGTTTGTGTTACTTCTAGTTGTTTATGTTATTTGTCTTCCGTGCTTCGGGAGACACGTTAAGCCGTTGGTCCTGTGCCTGATCTCTCTCGTGTCATATCTGTCTACCGTCCCATTGGACTATGCGAGTGAGGGAATAGGGAGTGCACCTGTGTTTACTTTTCTTGTGCACTGTAATATCTCCTGCGTAGTTGGCTAGTGTCAGCTGACGCGGATCGGCGTGGTCGAAATTCGGTCAGGAGAATATTAGTATGATTATAATTTTTGACTTGATATTGCTATGTAAAGTTCACTCGTCTCTTGCCTAGTACTAGCAACCGCTGTTTGAAAAATTATCAGTGTATTGGATTTAGGATCCCTCAATCTTCGGTTCTGAAGGTTTTGGGCAACCACATCTTTATATCTACTTATTATATATATAGTGTCCACTTTATCGTATTTTTTATTATCCTTCAGCAATCATATACTCTTGTTATGTGCATGAGTATTTTTCTGGGAACCACACGACTCAATTATTGCATTTAAGCACTAAGTACATCAAAAATAATGTTATTAACCAATCATACCATTACGTCTACCGTTTAGACGATGTAACAGGATGGAATACACGTTAATAATACATCGCGAATGTCATGGTCTGAGGACCACAGTAAGTGGCGCCATCTTGCTTGTTATTTCGCACAATAATGGACCATTACAGCAAAATACTCGAATGAAACGTCGTAGCATGACGATTATTTTATGACATTGTTTAACTTTGTACACTTAAATAAAAACAATAAATTATTTGGAAATTTAGTTTGTATTGTTTACTTAGAAACAGCTCACACAGCCAGTATGTTATTTTACTAAAGTTATTTTTTTGAAGTACTTACTTCATTTGCTGATGTCACGCACCCTTGAATACATTGCGATGGATAAATGGCAAGAGGCTGAAAAATGGCTAGCTTCTCAGATGAAAGGTGTAATGGTGCAGCTGTGCCTCCCCAGCAGAAAATTAAGATTTTATATAACCACATACAAGATACAATATTAGTTATTTATCAATGAGTCTGGGTTTTCTTATTTTGCCACAAATTTTGGTAAGCCTACAATTATTCTGATATTACCATTCATTCGTCCCACACCTGGTATATCGCTTAAGACTTGTTTCCCGGCCACGAAAGGGCAAGATAGCCAATTCTATACTTCTTCTTGAATGACGGAATTAGAGCTATCATACTCTCAAAACACTTAGTAGAGACACAAAGAGTAGAAGGTTGGGCTACGCCAACCCTTCTACTCTGACATATTAAGTAGTATCATTTTCGACTTAATTTACATTGAATTCCTGTTCTTGAATAGACCCATTCACACGCTGAGCTCGTCCCGCTGTCAAAGCGCACATGATTCTATATTAATATTTTCTCGCGAGTGCGTCATGCATCAGCTCTTAGACGGGAGCACTCCGAGTAATGGAAACTACCATTATAAATTTTCAACACTAAGAGCTTGTCAGTGTGAGGGGACATTGATATTTTTCCTTAGAATCAGCTTAGTGTATCAGATTACAGAATGGCCGTTCTAATGGTGTTTTTGTTCAAAGACAATGCTGATTATACCTTTGCAAAGATTTACTTATGTCTGCAACTTTGTTGGCGACTGTATGTCGTTCTTCATGGTTTAAAAAATCTACGCCAACTAATTTACACATTAATAAATTACGACGAAGTTAGACAGAGTTATTTTTACTTATAGCATATTATAATTATATTAGAAAAAATATTTTTTTTAATAAAATATATTTTGTGTTAACATGCGACTTATGTTCTTTTTTTTACTTCTTATTATTTTACTTATATATTTTTTTAATTTCTTGGAGATTCAATTTACCAGTCATGTATGAGGCCTTCGTTACGCAATAATGTTTTCGGGCTAAAATAATGTACTAATGGTCTTAAGACCTAAGTAACAAAGTGCTTTTAAGGATAATATTGACAGCAATTTCTTAGTACAATGCATTAAGAAAATTATAAAGGCTTTCTCGAGGTATCACAAAAGGGGTTTGATAAATTGAAAAGTTTTTGCCAGAATTTAATATTATGGAAACAAACAATATTTTTAGAATGTAAAAGATTACGACGAACAAAGCCTTTGTAGAAGAAACTATTAAATAGAAAGATGTTTAAAACAATTTACCTTTACGTTATTTAATATTATAAGATCTCATTATCTTTGTTTAGTTTACCACAAAATTCGACATGAGAAAAAGCTGCTTGTTCAAAACATAGGTAGGGAAATTATTTTATATTTGAAGACCGAAATTTTATTTTTGTATGCCAAAACACGATAGGTCGCCACAGGCGCTTCTAACTAGTTGGTACTGTTATACATGACAGTTGCTCTTTGTTTGTCTGTTACCTTATCACAACTAAACCAAACAAGACTGTTTTAAACGAATTATTCAGAAACCGCTTGAATCTTAGAAGCAGGATAATTTTTACTAGCTTTTATTTAAATTGCAATGTTTGTATGTATGTGAGTTTGTTTAGGTCAAATCTTGCAATCTAAATTAGAACCACCTTTTGACATCCGATTGAAATGATTTAGCATACTTAAATAGGTTTGGTGACAATACAATATACATATATATATTTTTAATATTAATAACTTATTTATTTAGAAAATCTTGTAAACATTTTTTCTTTGCCGAAGACGCGTGAGAAAGCTAGTATTCTATAATATCTAATTAAAAGCAATAACTACGGTTAAATTATGAACTACAATAATGTTATTAAACAATTCTTCGAATTATAGCAATACAAGGATTAGATTATTTATTTAGGTACTCGTGAACCTAATTAAAAATATGTTCGGCTCAGAATTCTAAGAGCTAAGACATTTAGACGAAATTTTCATCAATCACATCAAGTGCTCTGTAAAGTAGGACTTTATTTCTGAATATTAAATCGTATTATTATGCTGTGTTATCATAATTGTAAATTAATTTATAAAGTCTTTGTTAACTAAAACACTAATTTGTATTATCTTATGTTTAGAGAAGCGAACGTTCTTTGAATATGGAAATAGTTGTTTATTTTCATTATAAGTTCTTCAGTAATTATGGCACTGACAAAATTTAGTTTGTGAGATAAAATATTTATTTGTTTATTATTTGGCAATAGGATCGCCCTTATTTCATATGGGAGTTAACAGCTGTATGGCGTACTAAGGATGTGCAAAATCACATCTCTGATTACACATCACGCCCGTTTTCTTTTGTTTTTGAAACCAGAAAATCGTTGCCCATTAGGCTTATGAAAAGTGTATACCAAGCGACATTAGCTACTGTCACATATCCACGAATTAGTAAAAAATAAAACTGTAAGTAGGATATAACAAAATAATGTGTTGTTGCCAGCCATTTTGTTAGCTAAAAAGAAATAAAGAACATACTGTCTATTGGTATTTATCATCTAAATGGATGTAGTAATGCAATAAGGAACCATCATACACATGTGAAGGTTCTATTTAGTGTAGGTATTTTTATTGCATTATAATATTTATCGACTGCTTTTTGCCATGCATAAAAAAATAGGATTTAAAAACATGAAAAAAAGTAATCTATTGTATATTATTATTATAATAAAAACAATTTTGAGACATTCTACATTTACCTACATTGGTTGGTTACGTCTTACATAGCGTTGTCTATCGGAACAGCTATAGCACTACAAAACGGATAGTAATACCAGTTACGAGAGAGCTTTTCAATGCGATAAAATAAATCAGAGATTATTGAGCACATCGACAGTCGTGTTCTTCACACTCGATATAGCATCAACCATAGCCGAACTTCGCCCATTTGATGGCAGCTAACTTAGCGAAATATGTTTTTCTCGCAGGAAAACATGTATTATTAAGTTTGAAGCTACGTAGGTATTACAGAACTTACAGTTGGTAAGTTGGCGTCGCGCGTTCGGAGTTTTTATAGCGGCGTATCTTTTTACTGAATTCCATAAACAAAAAGTAGTGGAGTTTTTTTATGAAAAGATATCACTGAAGATTGTTTTGATGTTGTGGGTTTTTGTAGCTTAGCCCTTTACTACCTCCTGCCTTCTTCATCCTTTTCTTCATATGCCTAACCATGTCCAAGGAAACAGGTATTGCAGTAATATATTGGCTAGCTTTTTTTTAAACCTCGCCCTACCCTGTATTTTTGCTGTAAACACAAACAACCAGACTCGGGAAAAACAGCTGCAGATCGCGTAAATTATAATCCGTTGCGGGAGTCGAACCCGCAACCTTTTGCGCAGCAGCCACTGCGCCAATCTCGTAGTCAACATAATGGTAGCGAGGTTGACTGCCCAGTTTGCATCAGACGTAGTAGGACATACTCGTGAAAGATCTCTACGTATATTTCTGTAATGCAACAACCATTATCAGACAACAACAGACAGATTCCGTGCACAAACACAGACGAGAAACAAATATTTGTATGGAAACCAAGCGCAACCGCTGAAGCTCAATCAATTAACCACTATACCAACTTTCCTACTATTATTTCAATCATAACTGAGAGCTGACTAATTGATTAATGAAACCAATTTATAGTTAATTATCCGGTGATTCTATAACCCAAGGTAACTAAGCATGAAATTAAAGATGCTAAACGATTAAAATGATTGATTTTTCATTATTACTTCACAAGATAAGTAAGAGCAGAATTCCTAATTAGATCATGATTTACCGTATTATTTAGCTACAACATACAAACGTTAATTTTAGATTTCACAATTATTATTTTTAGCTACTATTATAAAAGGGTTATTTTTTATTCATCATTTATGGAACAAAACACGACATCAGCTTTATATATTATTTTACAAATTATATTTACGCTGATTTACACACTATAACCTACGTTAAAAAATAAATATACACAAAAGAATATTAAGTTTATCACTTAAATAAAATACACTCGCTATACTGTCATTATTTGTTGGGTTCATTAAACTTTGTTTACACGCAGATACCGCATTGTTTTGCATCTTTTACATTGTTTATTCCCATATTAAACCCTCCGCCCCTACCCTTATTTAAAGGTACTCATATACTTTTAATCCTTTAGCGGCTTTTCCCATTAAGCCGTACCTATCAAATCGAAGAAAGGATTTTCAGCGGATTGCAGCAGCCGTCCATATTTTATGTGGCACTTTGGTTGAATGTGTTAATTATCTATGTAGTCCGAATTTAATCTATCAGAGAATTCGGTTCGAAGTTTTTAGATCGACGCTTTGAATGTGTCTATTTTAATATGGCGGGTATACTATTGTACATCTACTCCCATATTCATATAAAGCTGTCAATTTAAACCATGGACTAAATTATACCCGTCACTATAGTTTTCATGTCAAAGAATAGAGATGTCAATAGAGTTAATACAGGGTTTAGTTAATGTCGGTATGATCCTCGTTTCTGAATAAGAGGGCTAGAGTTTACCTACTACTACATAACATACGTAACATGTAAGAGGGCTAGAGTTTACCTACTACTAAATAATAATAATTAACATATTTTTTGTATTAATAAAAAAAATATAGTATTTAAAACTATGTAGTACCAACTACATAACACTGTACCCTCTAAACTAAGTACCTACCTACATATGCAAAAGAAGAAAAGTATTTTTTTAATATTCTATCTACGAACGCGGAAAGGCAATTTTAAAAAAGCTAAGAAAAGCCAGGATTACATAATAACTTACTCCTGATCATAATGAATTCACCAACTAAGTTATTTTTCTCAGGGCACATGATAAAACGATGAGAATTCTAGACATAATAATGTTCAAATTCCATTCAAATTTCAGCAGAAATTTCAGCTCAGCGCAAACAATTTTAGTTATTTAAAGTACCTAAATGTCAACAATTATAATATAATAATAATAATAATAATAATAATAAAAATGTTTATTTTTCTCATCATCACACATAGGAACATAGTACAGGAAATAGCAACATAAATAGAGACTGGTGTCTGTGATAGGTAAAACCTGTGTTACAGATCACCAGGCTACCCACCGAAGAGATTTACATAATCTATCGTTACATACATATATGGCTAAGTATGAGATCAGAAATCTTAAAGGTAAATTAATTTAAAACTAGAAGTAACTTAACAAGAATGAGATCAAAAGTTACATTAATATAATTTTAAAAATTATAATTATACAAATTAAATTTATATAATATTTAGATAATAAAAATATCATAAAAAGTTAGAGACAAACAAAACATTATTAACTTAATTTAAAATTTTAATTGTAGAAATTAATAAAACAATTATTTGGTATTAATGAGATATACTCAAGTTCCAATTAGTAACTAAGCAAATAAAATTAAACCAAATTGCAATATTAAATAATGATAATGAAATAAAATCAAATTTCAATATGTAATTATTGAAGACATAAGAGATTAAAATTAAGTTGGACATGGTAGTAGGTGATATGTAAGTTGAGTATGTATGAGGTTGTGTTTATTGTGTGTGTGTGTGTGTATGTGTGTGTGTGTTAGGATATGTAAACACTATGATCTAGTTCGGTGGTTTTAGTAAACATTCAGTGGTATGGTAGTCAAGGCTTTGAAGCCATAAGCAGACTTCTTTTTTACATTTTAGTTTGGTTACATTATTTAAAATCAAAAGTTGTTTATTAATAATATTGTATAAATAGGGACCAAGGAATAAAAAGAATTTTTGGGTTAAGCTATTGTTACATCGAATTTTATTACATACCGCAGTGTTCCTTCTCTTTTCTGTGAGTGTTTTTGGATCAAATTTTAATTCTGAATGCATTTTGAGGATAGTTGCTAGGATAAACGTTTGACGTACTGTCAGCACTTCTGAGCGTTTATACAGATCAAATGTTGGGTAGCGGATGGGAAGAAAAAGACTAACTTTAAGTATAGCCCTTTGAGCACGTTCTAGGTTTATAAGAAACGTTTTAGCAGCTCCACCCCATGATGTAATGCAATACGAAAGCAATGATTGGCATAATGCAATGTAAACTGTTTTAATTACTGTGGGATCGGCGACGTGACGAAGAGTTTTAAAAATGTAGATTAATTTACGCGTTCTACTAACAAGAGTTTCAATATGGTGTTGAAATGTGAGTCTTTCATCGATTATTACGCCTAGATATCTAATAGAACTTGTTTTTGAAAGTTTAGGGCAATCGCAATACTTGGTAGATTTCATATCGCAGGAGTGGGCAATTATATGCAAGTCGGTATGCTCTTGTTTCCTGCAGCTATATGACATAATCTTTGTCTTGTCTACATTAAGTGTCAATATATTTTCATAAAGCCATTTGGTAATTAGGTTAAATCCTTTTTGAGCGAAATGATAAACCTCCTTCCATGATTCAGCATAAAAAAGCAGTGCAGTATCGTCAGCGTAGGTGATAATTTTACCATTTGTAAGGTTAGTTTGACATAAATCATTGATGTAGACTAGAAACAATGTTGGTCCGAGAATACTACCTTGTGGAACACCGTATTCGTTTAGAAGCTCGTCACTTACCCAATTATCGATTTTTACAACCTGTTTCCGCTTTTTAAGATAATCCGTAAAAAGTTGTAGTGGTAAACCTCTGACTCCCAGATGTTCTAATTTACTAATTAGGATAGGAACAGATACTGTGTCAAATGCTTTGGCTAAGTCTAGATATATTGCTAGAATTTTCTTTTTTCTGTCAATATTTGAAATAACAAAGTCAGTGAGTAGATGGACAGCATCTGAGGTTGATCTGCCAGATCGAAAACCGAATTGCGATTCTGATATCAAATTATTTTTCTCTAAATATTCAGTGAGTCTAGAGTTCATTAAACGCTCGAGAATTTTAGAAAGGATGGGAAGAATGGAAATTGGCCGATAGTTATTGACACAGCATCTGTCCCCATTCTTAAATATAGGTGTTATTCGAGACTTTTTAAATGCATTTGGAAAAGTTCCAGTAGTAAATGATAAATTACATATAAATGTTAGTGGTGGGGTAATTACGTCATGATACTGTTTTAAGAAAGGTACTGATATTTTGTCAACTCCAACTGCACAATTATTTTTTAAGTTCATTATTAGAGATCTGACTTCACTTTCGGTTGTAGGTAAAAGTACTATTGATTTATGAAATGAGTTTGTGACCTGCGGAATGTTTTGGTGTAATATATTACGTTCAGCTAAATTTTTACCGATATTTGCAAAAAACGAGTTTATTTCGTTAATGGAATGGGTTGGATTATTTTTACAAATTAAATGTGAGGAATGTTCTTTAGTCTTTTTTGTATATGACGGAGAAGGAACCTCCCTATTGTTTTTAAAAAAGGTGTGACGTCAGTAATGCTGACGTCACAGTTGTTGTCTTCTTGATGACCACTCATTTTCAAAGAAAACTACTCACACTTTATAAACTTCGTTTATTCAATGGGCAACATAACGACGTCCCAGAGGTCCGTACTGTACGGCGGTTCGAGTGCGACTGACTCGATCGCCTACCGTGCGGCCGTATTTATAGGGCTCGGCACACATGCGCGTGTTTACAAGTTTTTAGGTTAAGTATTGAAATCACAATGATAACATTAATTTTACATCGTAATAAACTCAAAGTAATCAACTGATGGTTTGTAAACTAATTTAAGGACAATCAAATGATTAAACTTAATTATTCTAGTTGGTCGCGCCGATACGGCCATACTGACAGGCGGTGCGCGCTCTGCACCAGCCTCGTTGCTTCTCGTAGATTGTTAAGGGTTCTCGTAGACACTGAAGTTTCTCGGAGATTTTATTAAAGGGCTCTCGTAGAGTTCTCGGAGGATCTCGTAAACTTCTCGGAGGATCTCGTAGACTTCTCGGAGGATCTCGTAGACTTCTCGGAGGATCTCGTAGACTTCTCGGAGGATCTCGTAGACTTCTCGGAGGATCTCGTAGACTTCTCGGAGGATCTCGTAGACTTCTCGGAGGATCTCGTAGACTTCTCGGAGGATCTCGTAGACTTCTCGGAGGATCTCGTAGACTTCTCGGAGGATCTCGTAGACTTCTCGGAGGATCTCGTAGACTTCTCGGAGGATCTCGTAGACTTCTCGGAGGATCTCGTAGACTTCTCGGAGGATCTCGTAGACTTCTCGGAGGATCTCGTAGACTTCTCGGAGGTTCTCGTAGAGTTCTCGGAGTTTCTCGTAGAGGTCTCGGAGGTTCTCGTAGAGTTCTCGGAGGTTCTCGTAGAGTTCTCGGAGGTTCTCGAAGACTTTTATGATTCTCGAAGATTCTCGAAGATTTTATAATTCTCGAAGACTCGTAGTGGAAGGTGTGATGCTGTGCTCTGGGCGGTCTTGTACGCCGTGGTACACAGAGGCTCTAAGGAAAGTAGGGGAAGGTCGATGCTGTGCTATGCACAGGGGCTCTAAACGTATTTCAGGACGTCATCGGAGGTTCTCGTAGAGTTCTCGGAGGTTCTCGAAGACTTTTATGATTCTCGAAGATTTTATAATTCTCGAAGACTCGTAGTGGAAGGTGTGATGCTGTGCTCTGGGCGGTCTTGTTCGCCGTGGTACACAGAGGCTCTAAGGAAAGTAGGGGAAGGTCGATGCTGTTCTATGCACAGGGGCTCTAAAATGGTTTTAAACAGCTGGTTGATCTTCCTCGTTTTGATCTGTGCTTGTTGTTGACCTGGTTCAGCGCGTGATGTACTTGGTAAAGGTTCTCTGGCCATCTCAGATGGTGGAGATTGTTCAATTTCCGCCGATACGGTCACCGGCTTGCCAGGTTGTGGTGCGCGTTGAAAATGATGGATTTTGGCCTTATGTAGGTTGAAGCGTTGTCCGTCTTGTTCGCTTGAACGAATCATTTTCTGGACTTCGAGAAAGCGTCAATGGTGACTATGACGTACTGCTGATCATCTGGAGTGCCCAGCTTCCCTGTTATGTCCATGTGAATAACTTGGAAGGCAGCCGTCGGTTTTTGTATAGGGTGTAATTGGCCTTGAACGGCCCCGGATCTTCCTTTGGATGTACGGCATATAACGCAGTTATCCACAAATCGTCGAACAGTAGAACTCATTTTGTTAAACCAATAAGTTTCTCTGATCTTCTGTAGAGTCTTTTCCCAGCCGGGGTGTTTCAGCGCAGTATGAAAAGAGTTTATAATGCTCCATTGAAACGACTTGGGGACGACCGTACTGAGTTGCTGACCGAAGACAGGATCATTGATGTTCTTCTTTAAGACATTGTCCTCCAAGACATAGTCTTCTACTGGATTATTGTCACTGAGGCTGTCCATTATTGGTCGCAGTTCATCGTCCCGTCGCTGTTCAATTTTGAGCCAGTTCAAGTCTCTTGTCATAACATTGACTGCAAACTCAGCTGGGTTTCTACTGAAAAAGTCAGCATGTTGGAGACGTTCACCTTTGCGGTACTCTACCTCGAAGTCGTAGTTTTGTAAGAACGCCCACCAGCGATGAATCCTTGGCAGGAGATCCTTTTTATGTTTTGAAGCTTTTAACGCATTGCAGTCAGTTATCACGGTAAATTTTCGTCCATATAGATACTGGCAAAAGTGTTTTATAGCGCGTACCACTGCCAGTGTCTCCAACTCATAGGAGTGGTAGCGACTTTCAACCTCCGTGGTTATGGTGCGAACCTTCTCTCGTTCCACTGGGCTGAGGCGATATGGTCTTCTTTCCACGAATTTATCAGGGTTTTTCAATCTGATTTCTAGCTCGCCGGTGTTCACCCGAGTCTTAGGATATCCACGGATAAACAGGTGTTCGTATTTGTTCAGAAGTCGTCGTAGTTGCATAGTTTCATCTTCATTGGTTAGGTCACAGTCGTAAGTTTGGTTAACGATAGTGCGGGGAATGGACCAATTCCTTTCAAACAGTTAACTACTGGTCTCCTTTGACCAGGTAAGGCTGTAGCAACCGATTCTCTGACGATTGAACACTCTGCCCCGCTGTCAAAGACGGCTTGCAAAGACCTTTCACCTATTTTGATGGTGATAGGAGCCAGCTTAGCGCTTGCTACGCAGTTAACGTTTGAAGTCAACGAACGTTCGCGTTTGAAGCAAGTTTCGTAAGTGTGGCCTGGTCTCTTGCAATAGGTACAAGCAGTTGTTTCGTTTCGTTTTTCGTTTGTAGTGTTTGCGGCTGTTGTTTTCGAATCCTTATTGCTAGCTTCAGGTTTAGACTCCGAAGGTTTGAATCTGCAGTCATTAGTGGAGTGGTTTGTCTTCTTACATATACGGCAGCTTGTTGTTGACGGCGTATTGTCCGAAAAACGTGAACGTTTGTCAAATGTTGTGGAACTGGAGCTTGGATGACTCCGCTTCTTCCGTATGGATGTTGCAATTGAGATGAGCTCAGGGACAGTGGTTGTCCTGGCATTCATCAGTTCGATACGCAAGCGCTTGTCATTTACGCATCCAATCACAGCTTCCACAGCGTGTTCGTCGCCCAGTTTGTCTTTGGTGACCCTTCGCCATAGGATCCAGGCACGTGATAAGAACTCAGCAATATTTTTAGTTGCGTCGTAAACATGTTCTCTAAACATGATGACGTCCCGGGAGTACCTATTTTCGGGTTCTAATGTGGTGATGAGATTTTTCCGCAACTCCTCCCACGTTGTAGTAGTCACCATCCAATCATCAGGCTGCAGACTTTCATGCGTACATCGAAATCATCAAGCTTATACGCTTCAATCGCTTGATCTATATGCTGGCACCATTCTCGTACACCGATGTGAGTGTCCGGATCGAATGATGGTAAATAGACGTCCTTGATCCTTATTTTTGCTTCGGTAGGTGGAGCACATAAGCGCTCCGACATTTTCTGCATTGTTTCCATCATTTGCATCAGGAATTGTGGTGGTATCCCACCCAACTGCATTCCATGGTGAGGATACGCTTGTGGTCTTGATTGCAGTACGGCTTCCAATGGTGCATTGGTAACCAACACAGGTTCTTCCTGCTGGATGTTGGTTTGTTCCAGTTGATCAGGTGGTAGAGCTGATGAGGAAGCGGGTTGGGTAAGAGCATCTTGCAATCTCACTTCTGATGACGGAGAAGGAACCTCCCTATTGTTTTTTAAAAAGGTGTGACGTCAGTAATGCTGACGTCACAGTTGTTGTCTTCTTGATGACCACTCATTTTCAAAGAAAACTACTCACACTTTATAAACTTCGTTTATTCAATGGGCAACATAACGACGTCCCAGAGGTCCGTACTGTACGGCGGTTCGAGTGCGACTGACTCGATCGCCTACCGTGCGGCCGTATTTATAGGGCTCGGCACACATGCGCGTGTTTACAAGTTTTTAGGTTAAGTATTGAAATCACAATGATAACATTAATTTTACATCGTAATAAACTCAAAGTAATCAACTGATGGTTTGTAAACTAATTTAAGGACAATCAAATGATTAAACTTAATTATTCTAGTTGGTCGCGCCGATATATATGTTATTGTTTTAATTACGTCCCATAATTGTTTATTGTTCTTCCCTGCGTTTTTAATTAAATCTTTTTCATAATTAATTTTGAGCTTTTTTAGAAGGTTGTTACAGAACAATCTGTATCGCTTATACGTGCCTTGGGTTATTTCACAATCAGGATGCTTTTTTGATTTTATATATAACTTGTCACGGTTATTCATACACCTCAGGAGGCCCGGTGTAATCCATGGCTTTATGATTTTTTTTCTTCTTGGTATGGTAAGTGTTTTAGTGTTTTGATTTATAGCAATATATATAATAATTCTTTTGTTATTAAGGTTATTTATATTAAATAAATGAAGCTAGAATATTTAACGCATCTATATTAATTGAATCGTTAACATTACAATGCCTCTGATGTGCATTGAATGGATTCTTCTAAAATACGTAGCAATTTTAATATTTTTTTAAATGTTGTTTAAAATATTTGAGCAAAAATCTTAAACGGACTAGAGAAAGTTGCAGGGAAATAAAATATTGCTTGGTGTTCAACAAGAGGACATATTTAGGGAGCATACTAATGCCATCATAGTTATGTTATCCATAGAAAAAGTGTACAAAAGGTTAAACACCGATGTTTTTCTACTCTTGATAATGTATTGGAGTTTAACTTCTGAACTGAATAGCGATAAGTTTTGGTCGCCGCCTTACTGCGTTAAGAACTCATGATTAAGAACTTAATACGCCTTTGCCTGGTCCCAAATACTCTGTTGTAGTTGTAGAAGGTAAAGTTATTAATTGTTGGTCGAGTAGTCTACAGCGCGACTGCTGGGCAAGAGTGGGCATTCGAACCCAGGTCGGTTCGAATCCTGGGTCTGGCAGTGTTACTGGGTGTTTCTATTAGATAATTTTCAGTTGCAGCATGGAGCTGAATTTGTGCCCGGTTACAGGCAATAGGCTCACCCCCTATTACATTGGTACAAATGACTAAAAACTCATAGGCATAAAATAAAGTTATACCCACCCACGTTCACAAGTCCATAGCCAAACTTACTTGACCATATTAAGGTTACACAGAAACCCTTCAATAACAATAATTGAATATCTACATTTATACGATAATATGCTGAAAGTGATTACTTTATTCGCTTTCATTGTGCACATAAAAGATCACGAGGAAAGGAACTAATAAATTACGGATTTCCATCCAATGAGTACCCACAACAAAAAGCAGAGATTACACAAAATCTCTTTCCATTAGCAATTAATCCTTATAAGATGATAGCTACTTTTCGACTCGACGATTTATAATGCTTTTAATTTTTCTGTCTTTATTCAATTTGGATTGGGAATTGAGTTACTTTCTTGATGCTTGACTTTTCGAAATAAACGTTTATTTTTCTGAGACAGAATTTTAAAGCCATGCCGTATCAATGTTTGGGCTGGCTTCATACACCACACACTAGATCACACTCTTACAAGCACAGCCAGTAGGCGATTTATTAACATCTTGATTGCCGCTATCTTCATTACTTCGCCTCTGCCAGTTTTCTCCATATCTGAATGCCTTTATCGACGTGAGCACTTATTTCCAGCTACGAGAAGGGAAGGGGGGAGACGGCTCACTGGAATGATAATAGCCTGATTAAGAAAGGTCACGTCTTTTAGCCTTGTTTTGTTTTCTTCAAGTGAAATAAAATAAAAACAAACAAACGCACAGAGGTCTTTTGTGAATAATTCGAGAGCTTCAGTGTTCGAAGTTTTAAAAAGAAACAAGTTCAATGAGATCTGTTTACGCACTTTAAGATGTTTGTAAATATTTTAAAACAAGAGTCTAGTTTATTGTTGGTAAGTGTAGGCGCCTTTAATTTTTTATGAACGAAATTCAACATTTATAAGTACATAAGGTTAGAATACTACGCAATTGGTGCTTATAATATATTTATAAGTGAGTCTTCAAATGAATCACTCTGTGAAAGTGTAAAGAGAAAGAAAGTTTTGTTCAGAATAGTTTTTACAAACAATGTCTATTGAAGTAGCAAACATTTGTATAAACTTTATTTTGTCTGTCTATTTAAAATACACTTAATAAATACACTACCATAAACACTAGTTTAATAAGAAGCACTATTTTATAATATTAATAATATGTTTAATTTACGCCATAATACTGATCTCACAGTCAAACAGTGTACTGTTTTGTGAGACACTGGTTTAATTCATAAGTTTACCAAGTACCTTTTAAGAAAGAAACGAATAAATTTATCTAAATGTTTGTTCTACATTTCATGCAGCGCCTATCCAGCAGTTACTTGCCAAGACCATCCAATAAATTACTCACAAACTGGATATCCGACTTGTCCGTGAGAACTGAACAGATAGCCATTAATTTTAATATCATGTGTCGAGAACTGCTAAAACAATCGTTCATATACTTCTGAGGCTACTGAATAGTAAATTCTTATTTAAGTTGCCTCTTGTTGGCAGAAACTTCGAGTCGTCTAAAACTTGTGGCTTACGTTGCCGTAGAGAAGGAAATATTTGTTTATATGTTCGTTTTTAACCTTGAAGGAAGTGTATTATGATAACGAGTATTTATGAAAAAAATATAATCATGTCTTGTCAACCAAACCGACGACCTGATTAGCGCAGTGGCTAAGCAATTGGACTGCTGCGCTAAGGGTTGCGGGTTAAATTCCCGCACGGGGCAAAACTTTGTGCGAACCACAGATGTTTGTCCCGAGTCTGGGTGTTTGTGTATGTGTATGTTTCATGTTTGTGAAACGCACCCACGATACAGGAGAAATTCCTAGTGTGGGGCGACGTTTTATTTTAAAAGAAAGAAAGAAGAAACCAAAACTAAACAGTTGCCAAAACTGTCAACTAGTTTTTAGTTATTGCAACTAGGTAATCAGTAAGATTGTGGCGTTTTAAGGGGAAGGCTTGATATGTGTGTGATATGGATGCTGTTGGTGTACCTGTTGAAAAATAAATAAATAAATAAGGCCTTGGTTCAACAGTTGACGTCTTCCGGCTGATGATGATGAATCACTAAGACGCAAATGGCAATTTGTCATTCATTGTGGACTCTTCCGAGTGCCGGCTCATGATGATGATGAATCAGTAGGGTAGGGGGGTATCATTGCAGGGTTAAGAATCTGTACTCGAATTTTCAAAGGTTCGACTTACTCCATGGGATACCTTAACATGGGGCTTACTTTTGTCATTAACAAATATTGTGTATAACGTATATATGTACTCCTACGTATTCAGAGAATACCTATATACTTAAAGTACATTTGTACTAGAAAATAATAACACTGATTTGGACTAATCAACCGCTTCTAAGGTCAAATCAATTATGGAGAAATTATGGAAATTACAAGGTACCACTATAATCACTTGGTTTAATTAGGTAGGTATTTTGTTTTTTCAGAGCAATGAACCTTCAGACATGTACAATAAGGTAGTTATCATCATCAACATCATCATCAGCCGGACGACGTCCACTGTTTAACAAAGGCCGGCCTTAGACCGTCAAGTTAACATACCTCACCTAATTTCTAAATATTTTTATGTTACAACATTACTGGTGCTATATTTTTATCTTCTGAATTCTATACACTTCGGTACCTACCTTCTTTCCTACAATACACAACATAACATCACGCCTGTATTCTGCAAAGTAGGCAGAGGTGCACATTAATACAACCACATTTCACCGGTCTTCCTTCCTAAGTAATATTAAATTTATTGTAAGTTTAAAACATAAGCAAAATGGAATGTTTTGTTTTTACTTCGTTCTGATTTGTTTTATTTCGTACTTAAACCGGTTCTCTAGGGATCAGATCGTAAAAGTAACATTTTACGTAGGTACTATTGTGTATTCGCGTAAATGCCAGAATTTATAACACCGTCATCAAATATTAAAACTGATGTTTGCCAAAACACGCATTAATTTATTAACAGATGATGGGATGTCAAACTGACAAGCGGTAAACATAGGTAACGTCGGCTGTCAAAATATGGCGTGTTTGGCGCAAAGGTAGGTTCCTATTTGATTTGATATCAAATGCCAATCATAACCCCCCTTATCTGAAATTGTGTTAAGGTTAGATACTAACTCAGCGAAATTGGGTCGGAGCCAGCACCTGCTTTACTATGGTAACGCCGTAAATGGATATTCCATTACAGATAGACTTGCCTTTTTCCTTCACTTTTTTAGTCTTAAACTTTGAACTTTGTTCAAGTTTTTGGCTAGGAAATGGGCAACGAGGATTAACGAAAGTATGTGAAACCGCGCACAAAAATATTTTTAGCTTAAAACTGACAAGGTATTTGAATAAACTTTCATCCCCGTGAATTACGAAAAACCTTTCCTTATTGCTTGTTTTACGTCTTACAAAAATCCTAGATCCCACTAAGTCAACATTTTTGTTCTTGGATACCTACACAGATTATTACTGCCTGACAGTTTAACTATTGTGCCTGCTTAGGAGATAGTCAGCATGTTAATTAGATTATGTAATATATTAATTACCCGCTGTTCGTTCTTATACCTGTAGGTTTAGACTCTAATTTACTTCTCTGAAGAAAAGCCTCTTAAATGGTTAAACAGTGTGTTTCTATCTGGAATTTCATTGATTAAATTATATTCGTGTGCCTCATTGTTATTACAAAATATAACATTATTTAACTTTATACAACAAATAACCAAACCAAGCCCTAAAGAATAAAATTCACTTGAACTTCGTGAAGGCAAGTAAATAATAATTAATTTGAAACTTAATTAAATCATTTCGTCTCAATTAACATGCTAATTAATTATTGACAAGTAAATAAAACCGCGTGCCTCCGCTTTCCCGGAACCCTGTATAATTTACTTTTTCTGTCCGTACGTCTGTTGTTATGTTTTTATATGCTTCATTACAGTTTTATGTTATGCTTTTCTGTTTGCTCTGTTGATTCATTCATGTAGGACATCCTATCATGAATTGAAATTCAATCAAATAAAATATGGTATGACCGTTGGACTGCCAAGTTCTAACCTCGGCATGCCAATGTCCTTTCGAATTCATGTGCGTACTTGCATGCTAATAACCAATATTGTTACAATCTTTTACTCTGTGTCAACCGAAACTACCTACGTCCGAATTACAAAACATTAAGTACGTAGTTCAACCCGTAGTCATACAGACCCCTTGCAATTTATACCTTAACAAAAGCTGTCTAAATCACATTAGGAATCATTGACCATTGCATTGAACCCGAAATAGGTCCAAATCTTCGATCGTTATAGTAATGTGGGGCGAATCGTGTGAATTAATTAATTCGTATGGTGAGGCCCACTAATGGACTTTTGTTGTGATTCAGACGGCTGTTGCCGAACCGCAGGGTTCTTGTAATGGTTGTCTGTAATTAGAGATAGTAAGAAATGGCAGATTGATCAGGTTATTGATCCCTAGTGGGTATAACATATATACGTAGCCTAAAAGCGTGCGATGGAATTATTTAGACGGATCTTCTCCATTCTTCGCCATACAATGACACTTAAACTATGCCAGTAGGGTATTGAGAATTCAAATCTGCAATTATTAAGCTAAATTATTTTCAATCGTCATCAGCCGGGAGACGTCCGCTGTTGAACACGGGGGAGACCTTTGAACGCCACAATGAACGACAACTTACTATTTGTTTCTTATGTTACACAAACATAGGTACTTAACCAATTATTTAGGTAAACTAAATATTTATTTCATAAACGCGCAGTATGTAGTACCCTACACTCAAATAATAGTCCCCTTAACACCAATCAGTCACCTTCCACGACATACCTAGAACAATAGGCGTCCATCCCAGTATGAGGCGCAGTCAGAGACGTCATAACTCACGGCTAATGATGGGACCCGTCACCAAGCTTCATGACAGATAACAACATCGCTATTGCTGTCTGTTGCGCTTTGATCGTATGGTGTTATGGCTTGATTGAGCATCGTCTGGAGGCATCGTCAGGAGGCATCGTTCGGGAAATGCGCATTTGTTGAGTTACGTACACACGTACTAAATGAAAATCCGTGATATCTGCCAGCTCTAATGTCCTATGCCGAAACTTAGTCGTAGAAAGAGTTATCTCACATTAAATAACTAAGTGTGTAAGTAATTTATTTTTATTACTTCTTACATAATATATCCAACCTCTACGTATAGGTACTAGACCTATAATTACAAACATAACATCACGTCTGTATTCCCCGGAGGGGTAGGCAGAAGTCGCTAAAGCGTACACCCACATTTAGCCAGTTACGTTATGGGTCCCAATGTAATAGGGGCGACCTTATTGCCATCAACCGTGCACAAATCCAGACTCCGTGCTGTTACTGAAAATTACCTCATGGAAAAACCTAGTCACACTACCCGGCCCGGGATTCGAACCCAGGACCTCATACTCAGGTGTCACACTTAGCGACCACTAGACCAACGAGTCAAGACCTGTAATTAATACGTTGCTAAATGAAAACATTGTTCAAATAACAACATCAAATGAATCATTACTCCCACAACTCGACAACCCCAGAGTTTTACGACCCCCATAAATACTGTGGTATTGAGATAACTATAGACCTTTCATTAACTAACACACGCATATGATTCCGCATTGATTTATACGATATCATTGGCAATACCCACATGTCGGTGCCGCCCCCTGTCGGTGTCTTCATTAATATTCGTGCGTAGGATGTTTGGGCAGTAAATATATAATGGAGTCAGGATTGCTCTTAAATTTCAAGGTTGTGTAGGCATCTAGATGAGGTTGTATCGAGTGTTGTTTGTAGGCCCAAGTGGATTATTATGATAAGGTTGTTCTTTCACTCTTGTTCACTCTGTATTAGTACATGTATATTGATATCTGTACATAACAAAATGAAAGAGCATCCCTATGTGTTACCTAACTCAGAATAATATTTCTAATTAATATGTCTTTAATTTCTTCAACAGATATTTATATTCGTAGTTCCATTTTTGCTATGATATGACAAAGTACGAGGTTCTGGGTCCGAATCCCGGGTCGGGCAAAGTGTTACTGGGTGTTTCCATTAGGTAATTCTCAGTAGCAACACGGTGTACACGTTATGCCCGGTTGATGGCAATAGGCTCGCCCCCCATTACATTGGACCTAAAACTTAACTAGCGAAATGTGGGTGTACTATATGTGATGTTTTGTTACGTTTATGTACATTGTATTTTTCAGTGAAAAAAATTGTATATACTCTTTACTTTTATTATTCAAGGAAAGTAGTTTTCGAATTTAGAACCCGCAGTTTAAAAACAAAAATGAAAAGAAAACACAAAGGTCACAGTCACAATATAACTTTGAACCGCACTTAGAACAAAAACACAACAATTCCATTATACTAGTATAAGTTAAAGGTTAAAAAAGTACAATCATCAAAATAATCATCCCCGAAGTCGTTTGCGCTATCTTTAGGGCGCGCCCACACTGCCGCCGATTAAAATTGTTTACGTTGCTAATGAAACGCGATAACGTGACGCAGCAAATATGCTACGTCATAATTAAAATTCCGCTAAAAACCGTAGGGTGCGCCACTGTATTAGCTAAAAGATTTTTGGTAATTAAATTCCGCTATATAACAGCAGTTCTTGCAAAGTATTGGAGCTTTATAACTTAATACATCTGTTGGTGAAACTTATAATAGAACGGTTCCGTCGTTTGTTTTAATACGTACGGATGCATGTGACGTTTACGATGCATCCAGCGATAAAGATTTTCTCTTCACTCATTATTTTCCTGAGCTTCACAATTTATAGCTAAAAGATGACGAAATTATGATCCGGTTACCGCCATGCTTATCGCAAGATAAAAAATATCTTTCAGCTCTTGGAAATGTCGAAAATAATTTTGAAATGAAAATGCAGATACTATACTGTAATATATGTCGTAGGAAGATTGTTCCCCATGCATATGCATCATGCATATATCTCCTAAAGTCAGTGTGCGAAGTTGATAGTTGAAAACGTCTATTAGGACCTTCTCCATCATTTCTGAGCCCTCCATAACACTTGGCTAGGGCAGGTAGCGGGTGTTCTATTGTGTTCTAAGCGTTTCGGAGCTATTGTCCGAGACAATGAAGATCCGAGCGGCAGCACTAAACATCGGACATCAAATGGCATGCAAACAATACCGGAGCAAATTAGCCTGGCAGTCCATAAGCTAGTGGTAAGTTGGACACCTACATACTAGTAAGAAGAACAAGTGGGACTTAATCCTTTTTTAACAGAACATATGGAAATCCGTGGTCTGTACCTCTGGGAAACAGGCGTGACTTTATGTAAGAATTGAAAAAACATAACATCACTCCTGTATTCCGCAAAGGGTTAGGCAGATATGTGTAGCACAGCCACATTTAGAATGTTCAGATTCTGTAATCTGCAAACTTATAGTGCACTGCATGCTCAGCAGTGGTGCATAGCGTCCACAAAACCCAAAGAAGTATTCAATCAATTTTATTCAGAATCGTAATACTTATCAATACTTGTATCTTCAAGCATAGTAAAAGTCCTTCCATTCTCCGTCTTCTATGTCAATAAATTGATAGCTACAATACCTACTACCTATAGAATAGCCGCGAATACACAGTTAAACTAATAAAGAAACCATTTACATCGATCGCGAAAATACTTTTAATCAAATTATATAACGCAGACACAACATAGTACTTCATAATTTGTTGGAATATAACCTGCTTCTTAATGTATAAAGTCTAACCTACCTATCTATAACTTATGCACTTTGTAAAGCCATTAAGTGAGCTTCAACGCCTGTTTTACTGGATTTTTATGAGGCAATATCATGTAAATCAGAGTACTAAAGATCGATGAGGTTCATCTTAAATCGTAAAACTGCTGTCTGTTACAAATATAAAACGTAACTATTGCTTTTTTATAGCCTTACTAATAGGAAGTATATCTAAAGCTTTCAAAACACTACTAAACTTAGGTGATAAATGATAAATGATTTTATTTCTGTAAATAGGTTTAAAAAAAACACTTTTACACGTCATTTTTTTAAAAACTAGATGGCATCGGCATTTCCTAACTGACTACCTCTGAGAAGAAATACCGAAACAAACTCAGGGGTCAAGGTCTCTTTTAAAGTCCAGACAAGCTCAATATTTTATGCGAGAACAGTGTAGGTGGTCTGAGAAGTGGTCTTTTTAGGAAAGAACCACGGCGAGTTTGAGTCGACCTGTCCTTACAGACGCCCCGTCTCGTACCATCTGAAGGACATTTGGGTAGGCCGCATAAAATACTCAAACCGTCAGACACGCATAGGAATAAAAAAAAAAGGAAGGAAAAAAAAACCTACGCAATGCTCACATTTACAAATACACGACATGTACAATGTAGGACGTCTGTGATGGTCTTTTAAAGAAAGAACCAAAGCAGATTTGAGTCAACCTGTCCTGACAGACGCCCCGTCTCGTACCATCTGCAGGACATTTGGGTAGGCTGTATAAGATACTCAAACCGCCAGACAAGAAACTATCTAAGAAGGAAAATCCTACATCGTACATTAATATAACAATAATAATGAGAATAAAGAAAAAAAAATAAATAAAAAATAAAAATACATTATGTCAGTTTGTAAAAATATAAAAAAACAAAACAAAATGGATCAAAAGATCAAACAATGTCAGTTTTGCGTCAAATATGTAAAAAAGGGTAAACAAATTAAATGTCAAAATTAAACAATACAAGAAGAGGCTTAAGCCCAAGCATTTTTATCTAGCATATAGTCAGACACTTTATAGTAACCTTTTCTACATAGTTTGTGCTTGATAAACGACTTAAATTTGTTTAAACTCAGGTTTTGAATGTCGTTTGGAATCTTGTTATAAAAACGTATGCATTGACATTTGAATGAGTTACTAATTTTCTGAAGCCTAGTGGCTGGTACAACAAATTTGTGTTTATTTCTAGTGTTAATGTTGTGAACATCACTGTTTCTAATAAAAAGATTAATATTTTTATGAGCATAAAGCAAGTTCTCGTAAATATAATGTGATGGGACAGTCATAATACCAATCTCTTTAAACTTTTCCCTTAGCGAATGTCTGGGACTTAATTTATAAATTGCCCGAACAGCCCGCTTCTGTAGTACAAAAATTGTTTGTATATCGGCAGCATTCCCCCACAAAAGAATGCCATACGACATAACACTGTGGAAATAACTAAAATAAACGAGTCTAGCGGTATCAACATCAGTAAGGTTTCTTATTTTAAATACGGCGTATGCAGCAGAGCTCAGCCGTTTGGACAACTTATGTATATGTGGGCCCCATTGTAACTTAGCATCTAAAGTTATGCCTAAAAATACAGTGGTATCCACAAGTTCCAACTCTTCGTTATTCATATGTACACTGGTTTTCACTTGTCTAACATTTGGTGTAGTAAATTTAATACATTTGGTTTTTTTCTCGTTCAAAAGCAAATTATTAACATTAAACCAGTGGACCACTTTAGAGAGAGCACTATTTACATCGTCGGTAACTTGGTTAGAGCGCTTAAGTTTAAATAAAAGAGAAGTATCATCTGCAAATAGGACAATCTCATGAGAATCCTTAACAAGATAAGGCAGGTCATTTATATAAACGAGAAATAGGAATGGACCAAGAATAGAACCCTGTGGCACTCCCATTGTCACTAAGGACCCCGGGGATCTTTTTCCATTGATATCAACTTTCTGAACCCTATTACTCAAATAAGAACTAAGAAGGTTCAGAGCATTGTTTCTTACACCATAGTGGTACAATTTCCTGATCAATGTTTCATGAGGGACACAATCAAAGGCCTTGGACAAATCACAAAAAACGCCTAACGCGTCGTGTGAGTCCTCCCAGGCACCATATATATGACCTAGTAGTTCAACACCAGCATCAGTAGTTGAACGACCCTTTGTAAATCCGAATTGTTTAGAGTGAAGCAGCTTATTTTTGTTAAAAAAACTGAGCATTTGATTTAAAATAAGTTTTTCAAAAATTTTACTAAATGTCGGTAGCACTGAAATTGGTCTAAAGTTAGTAGGGTCAGAAGTGCTACCAGATTTATAAAGTTAACTCACATCTACTGAAGGCGAGTGAGATGACCGTTGAACGGCCATGTCAAAAGTCGCAAATTCCAACAACGGCACACACTTATGTCTTTTCGCATACATGTGCATACCATAAAACAGTTATCAATAGCTAAAAACGGCGAAGGAGAACATCGTAAGAATCCGGCACTCCTAAAAGACTTTTCAACGGTGAGTAAAGCCTTGTCAGAGGCGTACAGGCAGTTTAAACTCTGACACCAGGTTGTTTATCAACTAACCGATAAGAAGGAGACTGAATAATAATTATTTTGAATTCAATCAAGAATGTTGTATGCAGAAACCTGACACTGGATAAATCTCGAGGTGGTTCCCGATTCTTAATGGGGCTGGCTTATACGATATCGAATTTCCCTATTGTAGACTCCGGAAGGGGACTGGAGGAAACGGAGCATTTTTTGTAGCTCATTTATTTCCAATTTGCAATAGCTATTTATAACAACTCGACGGAATAATATAGGGGACGAGTGAAGTATTTATGTACTTGAGAGCGCCTATTTATTAAAGACGTTCGTGACGTCATCGTGTCTAATGAAACGATTAAAATGTACCGAATCTCGTGATAAGTGCTAAGTGACAATTTACTTACAAATCCTGCTCCCAAGACACTTAACTGTCTTAACCCCAAATTTCGTGATAAAATATTAATTACCGTCGTATCACGGCATCAAATATCCGTATGATAATCAAACAAGTCAATTGGAGTTCAAAACAGTCGTCACAAAGTTGTGTTATCTTCGGCGATGAGCTCTTGAATGTTGATTACCTTACCGACTCCCTCAAATGAACTGAAACGAGTCGGTGTCGAGTGGATCGGGGCTATCAGACTTCGTCCCATCTCCGGAGTGTCATTAGTTAATGTTGCGGGCAGTTCCTACAGAGATTTAATCTGGCCGCAGTCTGAGATCAGTCGATTCGCCCCCGCTTCCTCACCGACTGATCTTATCGCACCGTCATTACCGTTTCGGCGGCGATAACACTCCCTACTCTGTATATCGCTACCGAGAGAGAGATTACTACAACTCTATTACTTCGAACTTTTATTGCAGCCGACGTAGATCTCCGAAATTCTAAATTCGGTAGCCGCTCATTAATTCCACCCATTAGGCCCGTTCCATTACATGGTCAAGCGAGAGCATATCAGTGTATCGCGACCGCAACGGGCGTATGAAACGAAACAATTAACACATTCCATCCACAAATCTGGCGGCAGAAACCGAGCGTGCGTTAATTTAAAACGAGGTAGAATGTTTTAAATTACGATTGTGCTGCATTTAAGCAGGAGAGGAAAATATTTGGAAACAAGGAGGCGCGCCGCCCTGGGGTTAGATCCCCTCTGAATAGAAATAGTTTCCGGGCCTGTCGTGGAATTACGACCGGGGCCCGGGTCAACGGAATGAATTTTGATTTTGCTTTTTCTATCGAACCGAAGCCGGATTATTGTGCTTCGTGTCCGCACCCTCCGTAAGTTTACTTATGCAAACCTGCCTGCCCACCTGGCCCAGTGCTTGTATAAATTTGAATATTTATAAGTACCCCGTCGACCTTTACAATTTTTATGACATTGCGAATTTGATACTACGTAAAAAAATATTCTGTAATTTTCCTTATTCTTCAATTATTTTTCTTCGGTGCACAGTCTTGAGCTTTTTACCAAATTTGTTTTTCATAAGTAAGCTGAGAGGGAAATTCAGCGATTCTCATAATGTTTTTCGATGTTCGCTTAAAATACAGGAGCTCAGAGTATGCTTGAGTTATGTTCAGTGTCGCAAAAGATTACGACTTATAGACTCGGAGACAGGGACATACAGTGGGTATTTATGTAGGTACTCTTATCATTTTCTTCCACTAATCTTACAAAATTTGTTATTTATGTTTAATATATATTTATTAAACATACACAATATTTTGATACGAAATCGGTTACTTATAACAAGACATTAAAAATACATGCAGATTTAAAAACAAAATCCAAAGAGATTTAAATATGGATTCCGTTTTTAGATACCCATCACGCGCATGAAAGCAAACACGTAGACCATGCTTAATCGTGCCTTGATATTGTATATTTATGTTGTTACACACTAAAATCTAAATAATCTGATTACGAACAGAAATAAAAGTAATACTTCCAAACTCTTTATGGCGCGGAAGTGTACAATAAAAACACAAACATCGTTGTCCGCGTTCGGTAAAGAGTTGGCTCGTAAACAAGTAATAAACGTCTAGTATTTCATTTTGGAAAGGGGACTGTGTCTCTCAAAACAGTAAATTTACTTGTAAAAATATCAGATCGCTCCAAGTTTTATTGTTTTCCTGCTAATTGTCGAATTTTATGTTTGCGTGAGCGGTGACGTTAACTACGCTGTAAAGCAACCTGAATGTTTTAGGTAAATTGGGGGGTCACTTTTATGACTGTGTAGGGTAGATAAATTATTTTCAAAAGAAAAAGTATTTTTTACAACGTATATTTCTACTGAAATATATAGGTACACTAGTAGTATTTCTGTTTAACAGCCCTCCTGCTAAAAACGGCTTGTCTGTGTAGTTCATACTCGTATATCCAGGAAAGTGGCCAATCTAACTAGTATTGCCGATAGCCACAATTTTCGAACTAGCACACTACCACAATTTCAGCGATACTCGGAACTAAGTATTATACCCAAAGCCAAACTGCTACTAACCAATTTTCGTCTATAGTATGAGTTATGTTGCTGTGGGAAAAGGAGACAAGCTAAACAAGCCACTACCGCGCGGTAAAATATTTTAGTGACGTGAAGATTTTTTGATGCGGACTACCATTCATGTCTGCAAACTAAAGTTCGTAAAATTGTTTACGGTTTTCTGAACAATATAACTACATGTGTTTTATGTCTATTTTCAAATGACGAAGTTTCAAGCCATATTTTTAGTTACGACATAGGAGTAAAATCTGATGTAATACTACATTTTCAATGTGCATTGCATATAGCTGAACAATTTCATATTGGCACTCAAATAAAATATACAAATCAGTAGCGGATTATGCAACAGCAACATGCGAGATCACACGCAAACCACAGAGCGGATGATCGTAATGTTTCTAACAATAAAACAATATTATGACGTCAACATAAAAATGTTTACTGCTGTACACATAAGGGGTGATATTTGTTTGACAACAAACAACGAAAAATACAAATGGACTTGTATTCCCAGAACACTCGATGAGAATCAGAAAAAAAGCGTAAAAGCTCATGATGAAAATTATTTTTATTCAAACAAAATAAATGAAATATTTTCAACGAAAGTAAGTAGTAACAAATTTAAAAAGCATTGAGTCATCGCTCCCCATGGGATTAATACTGTCTGACAAAATGCGGGTGTACATTAGCACCTTCCCTTTCGGGGAACACCTGTCGCGACGATATACCTACATACATACATTTTGGACCGTCTAATTAGACAAACATATTTTTGCGGGAAAGATTGCTATTTTATCAGCTGATGTTGTTCCCGGAAATTATTTATTGTAAATAAGAAAGAACTACGTTACTTTTTATGTTCTTGAATGTCTAATAATCAAACATCAAATCGATCAAAAATATTTTCTGAGAACTGTCTAATGTAAAAGAGAGTCACCTCAAAAGGCGCTATTACTTGAACTACAAACAGCGTTGTATTCCAAGAATTTGATATTGATAAAGCCCCGACAAACACATCACGTCCATAATATAAATAGAACGTGTAACCGTGAAGCGTAATTTTGGAAATTCAAAATCCATTTACCGGGTAGTACAATTTGGTTAGGCTCTCCGCAAACAAGCCCATCGATGTACACAACATTATTGCTATCTGTTTACAAATCGAATGTACTGCGAACACCATTTTCATTACGATTAGGAGTAGTTATCTATTAGTTTACTACAGAATAGAAAAGAATGGTAACCTCGGAGACTATAAAAACGTTTTATAAAAAAAAAATTGATAGTAGCTTCACATTAGCAACTAGGACTAATTATAAGGTTAATTTGAATTTGGTAACAGATAATAAATGAGTAAATAACAAGGTAAAACTAATTAGATTCACAATTTACAAGTTAAAGATACAACGTCTTTGAAATAAACTCTAATTTGTAATTTGAATCTGCTAACTTTGTTCCAGTTTCTTCCAGACTGGGTCTAATAAATCTAAATGTCTATCTTGGTTACAAAATAAAGACTTGTTGATGGGTTTAGCTTAAGGAAGATGGCTGTAAACAATTCTGAATCCGTTTTCAATGCGCTTCAATACACTTAGAATCTAAATACAGGATGAGAGTTCTATAAAATATAACATAACATTTCCAAGGGAATAAAAAACGAATAAAACAAAATGAAACAATAAAAAGTGCAAATGTACTATGGAGAGTCCAATCTTTATCAACAATCTCTTCCAGACTTCAGATGGACAATAAAGAGAGAGTAGCAGATAACGCAGCAGGGACAGTTTTAAGCACGGACCAAATACTTAAGTTATACTTTTAAATTGACAGATGCCAAATGTAGCCTGCTATGAATCATGATACAATTGAAATAGCTTAAACATAAACTTGAATTCTAGGACTTGTTGACCGACAACTCTAGTGTAATTTGCTGGCTAGCTGATCTCTACAGAACGGTATGAACTAATGCTTTGTTACATAGCTCATGCTGATAGGTAGAGATCCTCCTTACTTATAAAAATTGACAGTTTTGAACAATTGATTAAATTATACCTGTCACTATCGTTTGGATTGGATAGATATGTCAATAGACTTAAGCAGTAGTTATCTTAAAACACTGGCATGGTTTATAAGTAAGGGGGTAAGAGTATAATCTAAAAAAATAGTTTCCGGATACATAGCCAGTTTTTCGTCAAAAATGTTAATGATCCGAACCTTATGTCGACCCTTATAAAATAGTAAAAATCTCATCCTGTATCTTAAATTAAAGAATAACCTAAATAATGGTACCTTCAAGATCGTTCAACCTCCTCCACCCATCAATCAAGAGAATATACATGAAGACGTTTACTCAGTATCTCGGTTTGATAAAAAGAAGGGTAGGTGTACTTAACCCCGTGTAACCTTAGCTGCACATTTATCTACGGGAGGCAAGTAAACATCCTGTTAGCGCAACGCACCCCTATTGCGAGTGATTCCGGAATAACTGCCTACGACACAGGTAGGGATTTGGACTTGATTTTTATTCGTAGACAAATTAGGATCCCGCAGGGAGAAAAGGTTGTCATAGAGAAAAAAAGGTGCAATGCAGGTATGTATGGAAAGTGGGACTTTAATAATAGAATATAATTATACTCTATTGAGTTGTAGTTTGGTAATAACTAAAGTCAATTTATACGCTATTCTGCGATTTTAAAGAAATCTACCTTTTGTGAAACGAAGGATGAATACAAAACTGGTGTTGGATTAAACATTGCATCAATATTTACTCCATTTGGCTGAAACTAAACTTTAAAATAAATCAGATTTATTGCTAGCTTTGTATTCGACGGAGAAGATCCTACCACGTCGTCACAGTGTCTCTGTGAATCTGTTTGGGATTTAGTCTTTCTTGAACGTATTCTACATTTAAATCTAATCAAATTGGTAAAATACATCTTTGGAAACAATTGCGAAATACAACACTTACAAAAGAAATTAATTGAAAATAGTGTACATAGATTAATACTAAAATTAAAAGGAAAGTACCTACGAATGATTTAAATAATATTATAATAACAAAGTTGAATGCAAAACCTTTGGACCACCCTGACTTAAAACAAATACTTCTGCTTAAATTTATTCTCGAAAAATGTCACATTAAAATGATAAATTCTCAGCCACGTACGCGAGTACCTAAAAATTTAATCCATCGAACCCCTTTCAACTCACCCCAAATCCGTGCTTCCGCCATAGTTTTTATGTTTCCGCAAGCAATAATATATCGCTCAAGTGTAGGGATTCCTCATATTTTTATTACGTACTACGTAAAAGTCAAGATCGTAGGATGTAAGTCAGAGGGCTCTTGTATTTTAAGGTCCCGCTGCGATGCTTAGAAAGGGTGATCATTTTTAGTAGGATACAATAGAACAAATTGTTGGTTTGAGCAAATCTTTTGACTTTATATTAGAGTAACGCGACTATAGTTAGAATACCAAACCAGACAAAATTACTTTATTAATAACCCATAACAATGTCTTATAGATTAATAAAAACTTTTAATATTAATATAGGTACTATTAAAAATTTATTTAGTGTTTTTAACTATTAAATTCGGTAAAGCATGTAAGTGCAACCGGAGTGACAATTAATGTTACTTGAAAAGTCATAATATAATTATTTCGGGTACTAATTGTATGTATAAAGAACAATTAGTTTTCCTGCTAGAATTTGGTTGGAACAATCCGATCCTGTGTGAAACAATCCTATAGAACATCCTGGATAATATAATCTTTGACGTACCTACCTACACTGTACGGCAGACATGGACACGACAGGCATTGGGGTTAACGAAATTTCATATTGTGAATTCATACAACTAGTGAACTATGAATTGTATCGTACGTATTACATTAGATTACGTAATACTCCATTAGTTTGTTATTGGATTTTTCCATCATTCATTAGGTAATTAGCTGTAGCAGCTCGGAGTTTTGTTTTGTGCCCTGATGGCAACAAGCTCGCCCACGTTATTCATTGGGGCCTAAAACGTAACTGGCGATATGTTTGTACTATTGCCTACCCCTTCGGGAAACACAGGACTGATTTTATGTGATCATAATTATTGTTTGCCATTACTCAACTAGTCGAGAAAGTTCATTTTGATTTAGTAACATCAAACAAAAAAATCTAAATTAAAAATAAATAGTGTTCGTTTTGGTTCCATCGGCTTCTGAGTCACCGGCCGGAAGTCCGTACGTGACCGGAAATGAATTTTCCGGACGCACTTGATACTTTCAGTAAACGACAGTGAAGATATTCAATTTTCTTCACAATACTTTAGTTGTAGCAATATTAATGTTTCTATAGAGTAAACAATGTGTAAATCTTTAATTAAAATTGTTCTTCTTTTATGCTAGCGTGTAGAAGTAAAATAAAAACTCTTTCGGGTTTTCTTATCTTAAAAGGAATTGAGGCCGATTTAGATTCGAAATTCTGAAAAACAGTATAGTATTTGGATGTAATAAATCACAGGCACTAAATATTTTCTGCTAAAAGTATATAATTTAAGATACTTTAGTCTTAAAAGAAGGGCTTCAATTAAGTATCTTTTATTTTAGATATACATCTACAATGCAATAACATACCTATATCGATAAATAATAAGCAGCTAATTTCCTTAAAACGACTGTGAGTAGGAAGAACGTATTATATTTACTAGTTGCCTACTAATAATTATATTAGTAAGTATACCATAACTTTATAGACACCTAATACTTGTACTCATAAATTGCTATAAATATTAGGTAATATTACCGTAGTATTGTACTAATAGTTCCAATAAATATTAGTTATTTTCCGCCGATGTATTCAGGTAGTAAGGGAACGAACTAATCAGTCACATGAAAAAAGGGTTCCGTCAATAACGGCACGAGGAAACCCAAACCCAACTAACTTACAACATGTGTCGCTGAGTACAATTACTTGGTAAATTGAACAGGGACAATATAGTTCCCTGTACAATAATGTTCAGGCTACATTTGAGGACTGACCTCAGTTCTGTGAACTTCTGTGTAGGTTATATATACTAGTCTACCTAGATATACATACATGTTTGATAAAATATGATCCATACTGAAAGAAGATAAACTGGAAATACTCGAATCAAATAGTACAAAAGG
Organism: Abrostola triplasia; assembly: GCA_946251915.1. NCBI lineage: Eukaryota > Metazoa > Arthropoda > Insecta > Lepidoptera > Noctuidae > Abrostola > Abrostola triplasia. The sequence continues at coordinate 7,903,990 of OX276432.1, read as the reverse complement.
ATAGGATTTCAAACCACACTATGAATGCTGTAAAGTATTCGATATGTCGGGACCAAAAAACAGAATAAAATCGGTTTAAATAGTTTCATTTCACTTCAAACAATCGGGCTTTATAGTGCGCGGTGTTTCCCGCTACATTTTTTAATCCAGGATGTCAGCTACCTCCATATGCAATTTTAATAAAATCGGTCTAGCCGTTTGAACGTGAAGAGATAACAAACATAGAAACACGCTCACAACCTTTCGCCTTTATAATATTAATGTGATATATTTTCATGAAAAATATTAAGTCACGTGTTTTAGTCTTCTTCACTTTTAATATTGTCAATATTTGTAATGTGTCGAATTCAATTGATTACGACTACATAATAGGCCTTGATCTCGCCAGCTCGTTTTATCAAATCGCGATAAATTTAAGTCGATTGACTGCATTGTAATAAATTGTACTCGCATGTAACAGGTTTGATTTATAAGAAGTGTCCAACTGTCTACTACTATCATTCACACTCATATAAGTGAAAACGGAACGAGAAAACCTGGTACGGCGACTGGGAAAGGCAATGTGATGCATTTATCACGACTTTATCTTGATGAAACCATCATCTTCAGTTGAAGCATAACCGAGGGTAATAAATTCACTTTTATCTGGATTGCAAATTTGAAGAAAACGTATGGGATTTATTTACTTGCGTTTTTTTCCTGTTTTGGATAAACAGTATTTGAAGCTTAAGGTGGATAGAATTCACCAAGCAAGTGTTACGTTTTTAACGTTACTTATGAAGTTGAATGCTAATAATAGTATAATTTACAAGTGATCAAGCAGGTATTTATGGGTGGACCAGACTGTCAAATTTACATGTCAAATTTACAAAATTAGGTCAAAACATTGATTGATAAACAAGAAACCCACTTTAATCATCCTGGACATTGCATTTAACATATCGCTCTTAGACACATCCGACTTCTATGAGAACTGCAATTTTTTTTCTTATTTCTTATTAAGAACTACACAACATTTTACTCAGCGCTTTAAAAAGGACCTCTCTTACATTTAAAGTAATAAAATTTTAGTTCTTCGTTAATTTTTACAACATAATAAGCGTCCCAGCGGAATCACGCCGTGAAAACTGCAACCCTGCTTTTTATGCTCACTTAATTCTGCCAAGTATAAAATAAATATTTTTAAAAGCATACCAAGTTGATGTTCTTTTTTGCGCACATTGGTAATCTGCACCATCAGAGTAAAAATAGTGATAGAAATGCACTAAAGGTAGTAAAAGACAAAAGGCATGGGTGAATGAATAAAAAAAAAATACGCATTGCACCAACATTGTCCCATCGTCAGAGAAAAAAGTTATTAAAGATGATGATGAACATAACGCCAAGTGTAAAATATTTGTGGACAGCAATAAACTCGCAAACTATTACATGGACCTTATGATATTCGTTAAAATCAGTATTGGGACATAGACAATCACCACGCACAGACAAGTTTCCATTTATAGTTTTAAACAAATAAAACTGACAAATGTTACATCAGGAAAAGCTTCGGAATCCCAACTAATTTTCCTTAAGAACTTACAGTTAAATTCTAGCCGATATCATAACATAAAACCCGATATTCGTACAGTAAAATAAATAACGATTATTTGAATTGAACGCCGACACCGTAACCGCGTTTAATGATACGAGTGACGATAACACCTGCGGTTTTAACGATAACCCACCCGGATTCATTTGTATGCCACACTTGTATCTAAGTTAGTACTGTACTAACACTTAACTGAACCACGTAATTAGCATGGATAGCTGTGTTATGTATGCGAAGTGTGAGCTTCATAAACCCCCGATAAGTTGACTAAAAATGGGTTTCACATTGAAACGTGGAAGATTTTGGTGATTAAGAATGTTAGTAAAATTTGGATTTTTCTTGACGGAAATGTCGTTTCCTTTGTATGCTAAGCTTTTTCCTGTGTGATGCAAGGTTTCTGAGATGATGAAGGGTTCAGGAGAAAAATAACTAACATTTCAAATCAGTGTTTAATGGTGCGTGAAGATGGTCGATAATAGTGTTAGTGCACATAAATAAATATGATAAAAGTATTTTTATTATGTGTTAAATATGAAGTCCTTAAAACAATAGTTTAGTATGGAATAAAAAAGGCAGAAATATTTAATTTGAGGTACATTTTTTAGTAGCAATATTAAATGAAGACGCAGTGCGGGCAGGCCTGCCACCAGGTGGACCGACGACATCGTCAAAATTGCGGGCAACCTGTGGATGCAATTGGCAAGCTTTCGTTCATTGTGGCGTTCTAAGGGGGAGGCCTTTGTTCAACAGTGGACGTCTTCCGGCTGATGATGAATATTAAATGTTAATATCAAAGACATAAGATATTCTGAATATAATTTGCGATATATTTAGAATATCCCTACCGAACCTGCCTTCACAATCATCATTACACTCACGCGCCCCCAGTACAAACATGTAGGTTTAATAGACAATTTGTAAGTGAGCTCACTTCTTGGAGTATAAGTAAGTTACCGGAAACATTCTCGCGTTCTCACTTTCGCCGACAATCAACGTGTAACTGCTGGTAACCGAGTTTCACTAACGAACTCGACTTAACTAGATAGTAACGATGGGACTCCCAACTTCTTAATTAGACCAAACTGACGATTGTAAACGAATTTTTGTCCGTTTCAAACGCCCATGCAGTTTTGTTTCTGTTCAGGATAAAGGGTTGTGTTTTGGTTATTAATCGATTGATGAATACTTATTTGTATTACCATTTTTGTTGCTGCCATTTGATATGATACTGTACTAATGATTTTTACAAGATTACTTGATTATTGGGATGCCAGGAATAATTATAAAAAAATATTAAAATAACATACTAATATTATAAAGGCGAAAGTCTGTGAGTGTGTTGGTATGTTTGTTACCTCTTCACGCTCAAACGGCTTGACCGATTTTGATGAAATTCCATATCGAGGTAGCTGACCCCCTGGAACACATAGGCTACTTTTTATCCCGAAAAAATGTAGCGGGTCACACCGCAGGGCGCTTCTAGTTTTTTATAAATGTCACTGTATCATTTAGCGTCGTAAATTTTGTTTTCGTCTAAAGACCTCCTGTGTATCTATCTAATAAATAAGCGAATTGATAATCTGTTATTCAATTCAAACTCATATTGCTAAGGAAACAACAATAAAAACCCAATGAAAAGAAAAATAAACATGGAAAATTCCGGGTCTGATTGTTACTTATATAAAGGGGCCAATTACTGGGTTTTATCGGAAAACGGGTCCCTTACGACGGAGCCTGCCTATCGTATAGATTTGATGAATAATTTTCCAATCGAACAGACATGAATAGAAGGAACAGTGAAATAAAGCTCAAGGCAAGGTTTATTTTTTGTGCAATCAGTCTACGCTAACAATTGTCTCTTTTTAGGGGATATCCTCATTGATACTGAGTCATCAATAGGGTTGACTCATAGAAGTTGGTTTCGTAAAATGTAGAAATATTCTTATGCCTACATGATGTGATGCTAAAATCCTTCTGGTTCCTGCGTGGTGAATATCTTGGGAAATTTGGAACTTAACCTATAAAGCTATACGTTTGCGATGATTTATATAACACGTGTCACTTATGACATTGCTACCGTCGCGCGTCGTCCGAGATTATGACTTCTTCATTCTGTCTGAAAGAATCACCGCGCTAAAATCAAAATGCGGTTAGCAGTGTGTTGCCATAGTGCTAACCGGGTCATCCAATTCAAATTTGTTTTGTATTTCTTTCCTAAAAATGTTTAAGTAAGCGTAAATGTTGGTCCAATTTCTGAAAGTAATTAGGGTTGTTATTTGTAACTTTCTTGTAGTATTTAAAACTTGAGAAGGAAACAATGAAAAAGGGACCAAAAAGGTTTTTAGAGAGAGGATTGTTTTGTCTTTTAAAACTAGACAGGGTTTTAAAAACGAAATGAATGATGAGCTTGAAACTTAAAACCTAATAAGGAGGTGGTACCTAATTTAAACAATAGAAAACTGTCGTTCCTTTTTTAAATGGTGTTACCACTTTATACAGTTTTGTTTTAATAAAGGCTTGTTTACATTAATCTTAGGCCTGATGATAAACCTAGCATGGAAACCGCACAAAATAGTACTTTAATAACCCTATACAATTTACTCAGCCTATTCAAGGTTCGTTGCGTTATTGAAATGTTTATAGCGACGACCTTTAGAATTTGCTTACTCATTCATCTCCGAAGCGCGTTAAGCTTTTACAGGGAATTAGTGATAAAAAAACAAGTGACCCAGCGGTCGACCCTCACCTATTCACTCGCAATTTTTTCAGCGACAAAAGCATTAAGGCATCTCGCGGGGAATTAATGGCATTCCCCATTAAGGTTAAGTGCCTATTTTAGCCTATGTGACTTGACAGAAAGTTGGCAACTAAGCAATATTCGTACGTTTTGTGATGTGCCGTCAGATACGGGCTTGTCACGCGACTTTTTCTATTAGTCTCCGAAAGCGGTGTTATGGCTTAGTTATTTCATGTTAGTCTGCGGTTAGCATTAGGTATATTTCCAAACTCCAAGCTTATAGATGTTCAACAGAGTTTAAGCCCTACGGTAAGTGTTAGGTGTTTGTTCAATACCAAACTCCTACCTTATAGATGTTCAACCGTTGTTCCTTAGTAATACAAATTCCAAAAGCCTAATGTCTATGAAATAAATGTTTAAATGTTTTTCTATACATTTCCTATCACCTTTCTTTTCATTGGTATATAATGTATTTAAATACTTTGATACATAATTTTTAGTTTAAATTTTTTATTTTTGTATATATTTATTTTTAAGAATTGTAAATAACCTTGTAAATAAAAAATTATAATCGTAAAAAAAAAAAAAAAAAAAAAGTATTTAAATCATGTATTTATTTATTTAACCAACTTACACTTACACAATAATAAAAAAATTAATTTATAATCATACAATGCGATTGTTTAAAAGTAAGAATAATATTTCAGCCTTAAAGTTCTTTGGTCGAGTACATATAGTTACAAATAATATCAAAATTGGTCATGTAAACATGGACGAGGACTAATTTATACAAGTTTAGTGTTTATTTTAGTCTACGTTGACTTAGGGGCTATATTCTGGGAAGACCTTGACTAACATACTCTGGCCAATTAAGTGTTATTATGGAAAAGGCCAGGACAAGTACGAGTGTTCTAAATTGTCAAGGAATTATAATGTAACATAAACATAACATCACGCCTGTATTCCCCAAAGAGGTAGGCAGAAGTGCACATATAGTACACCCACATTTCGCCAGTTATGTTTTTTCAGTACCAATGTAATAGGAGGCGAGCCTATTGCCATCAACCGGGCACAAATCCATGCTGCTACTGAGAATTACCTAATGGAAAAACCCAGTAACACTTTGCCCGACCCGGGATTTGAACCCAGGACCTCGTGCTCAGCAGTCGCGCTTAGCGACGTCTAAAGCAACGAGGCAGTCGAGTTATTATAATGTATATGTTGTTAAGTCAAGTCCGTAGCAAAGTTATAATCCATGAAAAAGTCCAGCCGTCTTGGAAACTTATAAGTCTTTGCCCGACCCCGGATTTCAACCCAGGACCTCATGCTAAGCAGTTGCATTTAGTTATTAAGCACTTGTATTAACACACAAAAGCCTTTATAATGCATACAAATAAATTGTTTATTTATTTAGCGACCACTATGCCAACGCGGCAGTAGGTTCCTACCCACTGCCTGGATGGATCCATCCAATATTTTCTATTGTTAAAAGAACACCGATGCCTAGATAGTTCGCGCGCCGTACTTGACAATATAGGCCCGCCGACCTCGAGGCATCTCGTACTATTGAATAATTTAGTCGCAGCGTGCCACCTGCCCGAAATACTTGTTTAGGAAACCTAAGACAAGAAAATACGTTTTAGGCTATCTCGTTTTCTTATGTATGACTAAAATTCAGTAAATAAAGCATACTGAATGTGTTGTTATAATACTGTTTCTATGGACCCATAGGAGCATTAAATTAATCTTTAATAAAAATGTTTTTATCCAACATTTTCTTAATCTCTTAAGTATTTACTAAAAATAAATTTAGAAATTTTTGGGTCATCTAAGCTGTTAACTTCATAATACATTAAATTTTTACTATAATAAATTACTCTTAATCCGCTGGCTAAACGTCGTGAAATATTTCAACTAATTGCGTTATTTCTTTATTCAAAAATATATTACGTGTCATAGAACAACTTAAACTCGTTAGCATATTCCAAATTTAAAAGTATTTTAAAATAATAAAAGTACCTAATTACCAGCCAGTAATAATTCTTCTACAAAAAAAGAGAGAAAGACTTTTAAAAACGTTAATTCCATTTAAGTAAATTCACAGCTACTACGAATTTAATGCGTTGTTGCCACATAAAATTCGTCAAAAAGGCGACGTTCCAACTTTGAACACAAACGCGTCAACCAACAGAGCATGCGCAGCAAATTGGCTCGCACAGTACAAGTGTTAACCGCACGTCACTAACGAACCGCAACTTTTAATTACCAAACTTAAATCCTACCAGAGACACTCAGGAAACCACGGAATACCGCCGTTAAAAATAACCTCTAAGTTCCCTGCTTTTTATTAAGATAATAAAACTCCGTATTGCAGCTCTCACCGTCTGAAAGTTGGGTGGAAACTCGCGGCCAACATAATTTCAATTAGTTTTTATTTCTTTAAAAATCCGGGTGGTAGGAACGCCCGAGAAAGTTTATGCGAAGTTCGTCTAGGCCTCGCGCGTGGGACGCCAAATTGCTAGAGAACTAACAAGATACATTATGTATACTGTTGTGTCCACAGTAATATAAATAAAAGAGAACACCTTTTACAAATCTTTGATGAAATTCTATAGCATCTTCTTCATGTATATACTGTAGCTCATTACCTATATTTCATCAGGCAGTACAAGTTATACAGTTTGTATTCTTAACATATCTCCCTAAGTCTACTTCGTCAATTCCCTTCCATCATCGAGTCAAAAGAGACGACAAATCTGTCGTGGGCCCGAAAAATGGCAAAAGGCTTTCTTTAAATGGGACTTATAATGATGTCAATAATGAAAAAGAACACAGAATAAGGAAGAACACATAAGCATAGTCTGAAACAGCTATTTCATCAAACTCTCATCATCATCATCATCATCAGCCGGAAGACGTCCACTGCTGAACAAAGGCCTCCCCCTTAGAACGCCATAAAGAACGACAGCTTGCCAATTCCATCCACCGGTTGCCCGCAATTCTGACGATATCGTCGGTCCATCTGGCGGGAGGCCTGCCAACGCTGCGTCTTCCGGTTCGTGGTCGCCACTCGAGAACCTTTCTTCCCCAGCGGTTATCGGTTCTTCGAGCGATATGGCCTGCCCATTGCCACTTCAACTTGCATATTCTTCGAGCTATGTCGGTAACTCTAGTTCTTTGGCGAATTTCCGTATTCCGGATCCTGTCGCGCAAAGAAACCCCGAGCATAGCTCTCTCCATAGCTCGTTGAGTGACTCTGAGCCTCTCCAAAAGGCCAACCGTTAGCGACCACGTCTCTGAGCCATACGTAATCACTGGCAACACACACTGGTCATAGACCTGCGTCTTCAGACACTGCGGAATTTTGGACGAGAAGATGTCGCGTAGTTTCCCGAACGCTGCCCATCCGAGTTGGATTCTTCGGGCGACCTCTTTGTCGAAGTTGGACCGGCCTAACTGAACAATTTGTCCTAAGTAGACGTAGTGGTCGACAACTTCGAGGGTATCGTTCCCAACGACAACCGGTACAGGTGCGACATGGACATTGGACATGATCTTTGTCTTGTCCATGTTCATTTTAAGACCCACCTGTTGGGAGACGATACTGAGGTCGCTGAGCATAGTATTGAGCTCCTCCAGCGACTCCGCCATAATAACTATATCATCGGCAAAACGAAGGTGAGTGATGTATTCGCCATTGATGTTGATGCCGAACTCGTTCCAGTCCAAGAGCTTGAAAACGTCCTCCAACGCATTTGTGAACAGTTTCGGAGAGATAACGTCTCCCTGTCTCACACCACGCTGCAGTTGGATTGGTTTCGTACCCTCGTCCTGTAGCCGAATTGACATGGTGGCGTTACTATACAAACACTTCAACACCTCGATATACCTATAGTCGATATGACATCGCTGGAGGGACTGCAATACAGCCCAGGTTTCGATAGAATCGAAGGCTTTTTCATAGTCCACAAACGCTAGACACAGTGGCCGATTATACTCCTCGGTCTTCTGTATAATCTGGCGGAGCGTATGGATGTGGTCTATGGTGCTAAAGCCTTTTCGGAAGCCGGCTTGTTCGGGAGGCTGGAAGTCATCAAGCCTGCGTTCGAGACGGTTCGTAATGACTCTCGAAAACAGCTTATACACATGGCTCAGGAGCGAGATGGGTCTATAATTCTTCAATAAGGTGTTGTCACCTTTTTTGAAGAAGAGCACCACCACACTCCTGTGCCATGCTTCTGGCGTAGTACCCTCGAGTATGACGGAATTGAAATCAAAATTGAATCAAACTCTACCACAATTTAATGAATAAATACCTAACTTAACTTCATGATAATTAAAATAATAGCCTAAAAGAACTACAAAAGCAATGAAAATAAAAAAAGCCCTCCATTGTGTATATCATTAATGAACAAAGCTAAAACAGACGATCCTAACTTACGAGCTGTAGGTGCGGCCTGTTTATGTTGGCCGCACGAGACATCTAAATCACGCACGAAAGCAGACGGCTATGAACCCTAATTTAACACAAAGATACTTTAAATACAGTTTAGTTTCTACAAAGATTTTTTAAATACCGCTCAAAATAAGGCTGACTTCGAAAAAGTTTTATCATGAACGCAATTGTAAAATTACATGATATAAGCCGTTGACCAACTACATTAACTTATTATCATCATCATCATCAGTCGGAAGACCTCGACTGTTGATCAAAGGTTCAAGGTCATTCATTGTTGCATTCTAAGGGCCTTAGAATGCTATGCAAAAAACAAATACCTATATAGGCAAATAAAAATCACGTACAAAAACAAATAAAAACATACCAAAAAAATATATAACATCACGCCTGTATTCCCCGAAGGGGTAGGCAGAGGTGCACATAAAGTACACTCACATTTCGCAAGTTATGTTTTTAGGTCCCAATGTAATAGTGGGCGAGCCTATTGCCATCAACCGAGCACAAATCCAGACTCCGTGCTGCTACTGAGAATTATCCAGTGGAAACACCCAGTAATACTTAGCCCCACCGGGGATTCGAACCCAGGACCTCGTGAACAGCAGTCGCGCTTAGCAACCACTAGACCAACGAGGCAGGCCAAAAACATATAAAGTTATTCAGCACGAAGTAAGCTGAAGAGCAACATCATATTTCCAAAACAATACCGTGGTTCGCACTGGTTCGCACCACATTTCGGGAACTTATTATACAGCATGTTCATACCTGAAAGTTTCTGAAGCACGCATTAGACTGAAATACTTTCACCGTATCGAGGTTAGCTGCTTTTCATAATGGCTCCGCTGAAGTTTCTTTGCTTGAATTTTTAAACGTTTGCGTTTAACACGCTGAATTTAGTACGGAATACCGATTTTATGTAATGTTTGTATGGATATTGAAACTAGACGAGGAACTGTTACTATTTTATGTCTTTTTATGTATAGAAAAACGAGCTTTGATCACCAGTTTATTAATTCTGAATAAAGTCCAAAATGTCAAGACAATATAATACAATTCGCTGGAATTGACGTCCAAAAACACTTCGTGCAAGAGAACAAAGCGTTTACCCTACACAGAATTAAAATTGGTTTTCCTGATACCCTCTAAGAATACCACAGAACACACATAAAACATAACATCACGCCTGTATTCCCCGAAGGGGTAGGCAGAGGTACACATATAGTACACCCACATTTCGCCAGTTATGTTTTAGGTCCCAATGTAATAGGGGGCGAGCCTATTGCCATCAACCGGGCACAATCCAGACTCCGTGCTGCTACTGAGAATTATCTAATGGAAAAACTCAATAACACTTTGCCCGACCCGGGATTCGAACCCAGGACCTCGTGCTCAGCAGTCGCGCTTAGCGACCACTAGACCAACGAGGCAGAATACCACAGAAAGGCCGTTAAAAATGTCATGACGTTATTGCCAATCAAAACATTTTTTATACAATTCTAGAAATAATTGTATATATTTAAAAATAATAGCTACTAGTTGGACGTTTAAATTCCTAAATTATTTAGTACTAGCTGCGCCCTGCGGAGTCACCCGCTACATTTTTTCGGGATAAAGAGTAGCCTGTGTTAATCCACGGTGTCATCTACCTCCATACGAAACTTCATTAAACTCCATTCAGTAGTTTTTACGTGAAAGAGTAACAAACATCCATTGATACATACAAACTTTCGCGTTTATAATATTAGTAGGGATTTTGCGTTTCTGGCGACATATAAATTGAAACCATATATCCTCCACGCGTTTAAAAACGAAACCCCACACCAAACCTATCTATAAGAACAGAATTCTGCAGCTCCGTATGCGCTGCAAAAGTAATATTTCCTGTTAGACTAGCACCCATAAAATGTTTGTCTTTGTCGGAAGGGTTGCACTGACAGATGACTAATGTTGTTTGTTCAAACTGAAATGGTCCAGGGTTCGTTCCGGTTTTCACTTTATTGTTTACTTTCAATAGCCCGCTTTGATTAATAGCAACTATCCGTTTGGAGAGGCTGTTATCTTGGAACTAAGTAGGTGTCAGTGTAGTTTAGTCTAGTTTCTCGAGTGAAATTTAAACATTTTAAGGGATTACCGTTGAAGGAAAGTGCTTTGATGGTGAAAGTAAGAGCCGCTTGTCGGCTGTTTTACTAAAATGCTTCACTTATTTATAACTTAAATACCGCATGTAATAATAGTTTATACCTAGCTAATGACTGTGTCTATATTACCTACAAAATATAAAGAGTTTACTGTTGATATATGCCTTTGAGTATGACTCCACTAAGAATATGGGCGTATGACTCCATTCGTATATTAAGCAGGAATCCTGTTTATTTCTATCTTAAAAAGAAACTTCTTTTTTCCGTAGGCTATTTTGTGTTGCTCTGCTGGGCAAACGCCTCCCCTTTCTTCCTCCAAACCACTCTATCCTTGCAATATCTGACCCGTGCGCCCCGCATATGTGACCAGATTGTCACAAAAGCAACTAAGCTAAAGAAATTATTTTCATCGATGTCGCATTGTCAGACATGAGGCGCGCCAAAACAGTACCCGCAACAAATACTCGTTACAACTAGCACAGGCAGAGGCCTCATAACTCCCACTAACATTAATAAACGCCATGTTCACATGCTGCCAGCTGTTTGAAACACTCTATTTTGAATTATACAGCCGGTGTACAACAAGGAGACTGATCCTACTAATTCTAGGCAATGACGATTACAATCATCATTAACCCTTTCACTATCCAGTGTACCACATATAGTACCTAAACATCCATTGTTTGACTATTTTGTATACTGCGTCTACTTAGCGTCTTTATAAGGGTTATCAACAGACCTGAGGAATCGGCGTGCTGAATAGTCGCGTAGCATAGTCGATTTCCTGATAAAATTTAATTGTGACGTGAACCTTGCTGGAAGGCACAAGAAAACCTCTTAGTATCAATAATTACCCCAAATGTTTCTATAGCAATAAATATAAATATTGTTATTGTTCCCGTAAAGAGGTGCGCGTTCCCGGGGGGCGTTCATCAATCATAATTTATTACCCTAGTGTTATCGTGGCCCTGAATAATCGCTCATATCCGAAACACCTTCCTAAGGACGCGCTCACACGTGGGACGTGTTTAATAAATTGATGTTCCCCGCACGTTTTGTTATTCATTTACGTAGATTAATTTTGTCAACTTTTTTAATGTCCGTGTTGTGATATATAATTATGATGTTTTTTTTCGCAATTGGCGCCGCCTCTGACCAATGTTCTTATAAACATTCCTTAACTTTCGAAAGTCAAATGATTTTAATTTATTAAAGACGTTACAAGAAAATGTTGTAAGGACCTTTTTGATATTAAAGGTACCAAAGTATAACGTGAACCTTGGCTCTTTAATTCTGTAGCCACTAATAGTATTTTTCCCCATAAGTAAGACCCCCATCATTTCACCCTAATTTCCCACTCTCTCTCATCACTGAACCTTAAAATAACAGCAAATCTGACCTATCTCATCTCAGCATACCTAGAACTGAACTAGCATTAGCCTTTTTAAGCCGTGAACGACACACTTAAGCAAAAGCTCTTAACTTGATTAACTTAGTTATTGATGAGAGAGTCTGTCCTCTGATAATTCTCTCAGAAACACTTTATTAGATTTAAGTTTTCGTTAAGCAAAATCCAGATTCAGAGCAAGACGTTTCATTTGTCTTAAATATTATATTTTAGGTTAAAAATAATAATAAAAGTATTGGTAAGTTGGGATACTTTGCAAATATATATTTTTTGCACGTTGTTTATGTAAATATAAGTCAACGATATCATAGCGCGAATAATATTATTAAGTACGAAAGTTGATCATTTGGTTCGATAGATGGCGTTGTTTCGGGGTTCTGAATCGCGCTATGGTTGTTACCGTCGTTTGGTTACGTAGAATTTTTTTTTAAGGTGAGCAGCAGGACAAGTTCCTGTGTTTGCATATTTCATGTGTTTAGTATGTCCTCTCTCAGTATTTGATTTCCTCCAACCCTTATCAGTTCGATCTGTGTTCATAATGATCATTAAATTAGTTTGCGTAAAAACTAGTCACTCCTAGTTAACTAGTGATCGTATATAAAGATATTATAATAATAGTTACGTATAGTTAATATTGACTATAACATCCTAAATGGATATGTGATTCGTTTTTAAACTTTTGTGTATCGTCAACATAGAAGATTAATAAGACTATTTTGGTAAGGTTCTACGTTAGGTTAAACAAGTTGAACTTCATTGATCCTGACAAAAATATAAATAGTTCTATCAGGGTTATTAAAAGGGTAATATTGTTATGGTAAAACGTTAACTTTAAATATGTTGTCGAAAGAAATACACCAGAGACGGCTGATCGTTTAAGCTTATCAATCGTCGAGCAAGCTTGGATGTTAGAGCAAGCGCTCAACGTTCTTGGTTCAACTTAAGCCACTTTTGAGATCTATATATAATTTTTATTTTAACGCGGCTTTGTATACTAACAATACAGTCGTTTTAACAGCTACAATAATATACACAAACTACCATTTTGTTTAAGTTATAAAGTTAAATAAAAAGAATACCTATGTATATGACCTTTTTTGGGTTGTAATAACTGAACGTTTTTAAATCCATATAAAATATTGTTGTACTTACCGTTAACATATATTTTAAGACTTTTAATGACAATAACCTGCAAAATTGTGCCTAAATTTTACATATCAGCAGGATTATATTCATGATAACACTCGCACTAACACAAAACATGAGTTCTGTAGGACTAAAACAATACCAACGAACTGTCGAACTTTGACTTAATTTTGCTCCAAAAAGCGCCAAAATAAGCCAACATAAAACAGGGATATAGTCATAACTGAGCGCGAACAGTATCCTACATGGCCCATATTACCTTCATCACTTCACCCAGATTTACATTTCATAGTACAACACGATATCATCTGAATAGTCCCAGTGTGAACGTAGGGCGCCGAGCGAACCTCCTTTTGTCCCTCCGAGTAATGCAACCTAAGGAAATTGGATTTTTCTTTATTCTCGCGTGGGTAACTTGATATTGTGTGAATTATGAAAATTGCCTCGCTAAATTGTTGATTTATGACCTGCGATCTATACGATTGGGTGCCAACGAATTGTTTTACGGATATCCTTTGTTATTTTTGTGGGGAGTGCGTAAACATGACATTTGGTTAAGGGTGCCGATACGTGTTTGTAAAGCATCTTTTAAGGTTATAAAACATTGAAAGAATATAGAAACAAAACGCTGATTTCAAAGATACTAACTTAAATATTTAAAATGTTATGAGAGGGTTTGTCAAAGAGTGTAACAGACTTAAATTTTCCAACCATATTGTAAGAATGGTTTAATTTGTCGAGTCTCTGGTAACGTATGTTACAACGTATGCAAATTACCAGCATTAGATATTACCGACAGCGACAGACAGTAGGAACATTAGAGAGCTCTACATACCAAAGGGTTTGGGGCAACGAACTCTGATTAAAGAGAGTATACCTACTTATTACTTACATGTTCCATAGTCTTGTTCGGTAAAATTGCAACAACTGTTTGTCCTTGGGCAAGAACAGGGCCGGCAGGATAGTAAACTACAAGCTTTGCGACCAGTCTCCTTATCGAATTTTTCTTGGTTAGAGGTTAGAACCAAACCGTAGCCGTTGACTCTTACTATGCTTCGACGGTTGCAGATCACCATCTATATGCTTGGTGACCGTGGTTTCTTCCGTAAATTAAATGGCTTCTCCCTTTGTTCAGGAGACTAGTCTACCGCATAGCACGTTCTAGCCTAGGATTATATGAAAAGGACTTTTGATAGAAAAGAAACAACTTTACCGTAGCTAAATTAAAAAGGAAGAAGCCATGGGTTGGCGTAAGTCGTGAGTTTAGTTCCGCTTTCAAAGTTTCCTCATAGAATTTGGAAACAATATGTTTATTTAGGAAATATCATAGCAAATAATATTACCTTCAACAGTAAACAACGAGTATTTGTAGAATCGATACACGCGCGAGACATCCCTTACGGAATTACCTTGTTATTTATTGTCACTAGATTAGTGCGATTCATGGCCACACATATGTACTACAAATACATCATACATACTTCTATATAGATGTTATATGTATGTTTACTATTAAACATTCACCTTCCCCGTAGAGGAGGACAATAAACAATGATTGTTGACTCCCTTAACATTACACACTGTAATAATCTGAAAATGCAATGTACTAGTACTAACTAGGGCTGTACGATTTCTGATAGACTAAATCTAAAAGTTTTAATGGGAGTAAAACTTTAACAGTATACGGCAACTTTTACAGCTGCAAGCAAGGTTATATTATTAATATACGACGCTGTGTCATAAAAACTACAGTCAATATTAATTGTAATAGAGAGTACAGACCTAATGAAGATTTTGAATGGTTTATTCAAAATCTTCATCATGGTTTTAAAAAACGACTTATATTTTTTTAATTAAAAAAAAACTGTATCTTTCAGTACACCGGAAGACGCAGCGTTGGCAGGCCTCCCACCAGGTGGACTGACGATATTGTCAGTTTCGGGCAACCGGTATATGCAAATGGCAAGTTGTCGTACATTGTGGCGTTCTAAGGGGGAGGCTTTTGTTCAACAGTGGAGGTCATCCGGCTGATGATGATGACGTCCTTCATAATTATCATAGTTTTTGCCCCTCCAAACAACTTTACATTACCAAGGTGATAGTCTTGAATTACTGCGAATATTTTCTGCTTCTCACAATATGTTATATATTTTTGTCTCTTTTATCGCTACACAATAAATAAACAGTTCTATAGCTTGTTACCGACCTATCGCGTTAAGATACGACGTACTTACGATGTAGTGCCTTCGTTAGTTGCAACTTGTGGGAAAACGAGCAACATTTCATACTTCGTTTTCTACGATCTATATTTATTAAAGTTTCAAGTTTATGTGTTATTTTGTTTTATTCTTGGATGTATTTTTATTGTGTAGCGATGGGAAACGAAGAAAGACGTTAGTTTTACTCTACTTAAATGTCAAAAACCGTCAAAGTGCCTTCCTCCTAAAAATTAGCTTCCGTGGATAACCTGGAAGTCTTCGAACAGACTTCGGACTCAAGTTGGCCGAAGCAAAGACAACCTCTATAAGTGGGGGTTCACAGAGAGCTTATACCTTCAGTGCGATTGTGACGTATCCCTACAAACTATGGCCAATCTTATATATTTTTTCGCGTGCCCTGTGACCAGCACGCCTGAGGAGCTGCTGGCTGCTGACATCGCCGTTCGCACAACGGAGTTTTGGACTGCTACAATTTAATTTTTCCATTGACTCGCTAAGATGAAGAGAAATATCAAATAGGTGTGAAAGTATACCGATGTTACTAGACGAAAAAGGTGGTTTATAATGATGTTATATTATCGCTTGTAAATAAGAGGGTTAGATTATTATATCTATCAGAGAATCTCCGCTAGACTTAGTGTTATGAGTTTTTTGCCTACTTTTTCTACATCATTGTGTCCTGCACAGCATATATTTAAATGTCTTTGAACATTTGTTCCATATCTTGAGTTGTGCTAGTATCCTTCTTATCTATAAACCAAAAGCGCGCGAAGGTATTTATAGTAACGAACAAAGTGTAAAGGTCCAAATCGGTCTGATATTCGAGTATGACAAATCCATATCACCGTGTATAGGCAGTAGAGTGTCGCTAGTCTTTGAGTTCATAGCAACTGTCACTAGTGTCCATTTACGGTGCTCTCTGATTGTAGACGACAATGAATCTTAGTACAATGTTCTAATCCTTGGATGGACTTGAGTCTACAAGACTATGACTGGACAAGAGGAAAATATTGTTAAGATTAAATAGTTTTATACCGTAGTAACTTGATATTAAAGGAAGAAGAATGTGCCAGTAAAAGATGGAAGAAGTACTTAATGCTTTTTAAATCATCATCTAAAACAAAGGACTTGGAACGCCACAATAAACTTTTTGAATACATAACTGCAATTGTCAACTTAACCTGTTACTAAAAAATGTATTTAAAAAATATGCACCTAAAATGCTTAAACACATACAAAACTGCGACATTTTATAAGTTTTCAGACATTTCAAACAACCCTATTTCTTTTTTCGGATTTCACGAAAGTCCTTGAATCTTTGACCTTCTTTGAGTCAACCGATTTGTAATCAAGAACTTTTAAATTAGTTCCCCTAATGCCAAGCTTCGGAGGCCACTTGGGAACGTTAACCCCATCCAGACATTTAGGGTTACGTTTTAGGGTAAGAGACTATTGTAAAATCTCACTGGAATAGCTATTGTTTTAATTATACATACTTAGGCAATCTTTACTAAACGTTTAAAAACAACGGCAACATACATCAATAATATGTAAAACTTAAAAGTTAGGTACATAAAAAACTAATTTTCAAATCATTTTATCTATACTAATATTATAAAGAGGAAAACTTTGTCTGTTTAATTGTAATAAATAGGCTCAAAAACTACTGGACCGATTTTAAAAATTCTATCGTCATTCGAAAGCTACATTATCCACAAGTAACACGGGCTACATTTTATTTTGGAAAAAAATAGGGTTTTGTAAGATATTTGGGTTTTTCGGACACAAAGTGTAAAAAATCGACCAGAAAACGAAACATTCGAAATCCACGCGGACGGAGTCGCGGGCGGAAGCAAGTTAAATATAAAAGCAATGTTACCAACCGAGTAGTTCAATGATCCTGAACTTGAACTATCCAAAACCCGAAAACCTATAAATATGCATCTAAAACAATTAGTAATGGCATTAATTTTGACTATATTTACTGCAGAACGCGTCTGCAAGCAACTTTTTCTACAAAACATTAAGCCCAGGACTTTCTGAAGATACCACGTACAGAAGGTGTCTAGATATTCAACCTATCCAGACGGTTTCATATTGCTTTCACAAAACTACAAAAACCATTTAAAATGCGAAACTTGTTTCGGCGCTTCTTCTTAGTGAGGAAAACAAATGTTTTTGCCCTTAAGATAAATTACCAAAGTAACAATTAGACCTGTAAAAGACTCAAGGAACTTGCTAGTAATCAATATAAAACTGACGTTTTAGCGCTTGAACCATAAAAGTTATTTTGCCACTAAGAAGTAGGAATGAAAACCATTTTTTACGAGGCTATACGTATACTCTTTACTATTAAAATAATCTGTTAAACATAACAGATAATACATCTAATTGTAACCTAAAAAAGCAGCCAAGTTTATCTTTATACTTTCAGGCGGTAAAAAAATCTTTATGATCATTATACAAGAGAGTGAAGCAAGTAATTTAAAAAACGATATTAAAAATCTCGTTCTTACTGCTGACGAAATCTATAAACATTTTTGTGAATAGTCAGTAATTTAATATAGAATCCAAGACTCCATTTTTATTTTCATAAAAATTACAAGCAAGCTCCGCGAGAACCACAAACTGTATTTTTAATTAAATATGATTTAAATACGACATTACCGCACGAATTGCGAGCTCATCGCTCACGGGAGCCATTAAATTGTCAGCTCAATTATTTAATTCTCACAACTCACGTGTATTAAAAATTTCCAGTTTTATTTTGCTGGAAAATAAACGAATTTCCTTTCTAGAATTTGAAATGAATAAATATGGTTTCGAATACACAACAATGAAAATACTTTTTTTATTTCAAGTCAATGACAAAATTAGTACGTAGGTATGTATTTTCGTATTAAATGACAATACAAACGATATACAAAGACTCCTGTTTTTATTTTTTTTTAATTGTTTAGTAAAACAATCATCGTTATTTAAAATTAAGTGAACTTAAAGCCCAAAGGAAAATGTAATATTCAGCTGTTACTGCTCATTGGATTTATTACGGTTTAAGCTCGTTAGCAAGTCATATAGGTAGGTTAAAAATAATATTTAAAAAAATACCAGTCGACATCTGCTGAGTCGTTTTTATTGTATATAAGTGTACAAATTCAGTCGTTTACTAATTTTTTGGTGTTATTTCAGACAGCAACATAAGATGAAACTCATTTTAATACATAAACCAGCTTGAAATAAATGTAAAATGTATATAAAATGATGAGTTTAATATACAGTAAAATCGTTGTCAAACAACGTATAATATCAACTCAGCAATGATCCTTAATTCCGTGTTAATTCCATCTAAATCTCGACCAACCATTTTCAATTTCAACGTATTTCCTACGTACAAACGCAAAGCTTTGTTTCAATCCACTCATAAGTCCGCATTAAACCATTTTACACCACTGTGTGAACGATAAGCTGTATGGAACAGACCAATCCAACAAACTTACCGTATATTGCCTATATTCACCAGTTCCATATAATCATCGTATGAACGGATAGTTCGGTAAGTAAGATTGTAACGTACAATTCAGTGCCATGATTATAATGGATATGAACACGGAATTTGAAATGGTTGTATTTGGAAGCAGTGTAGTTGAAAATGGACGGACGCGTTTCCAAGATTTCGAGTAGTTTGAAATAAGCTTTTGCTTTCCGAAGTAATTTGAATTCTTGGTATCCATTAGTATACCTACATATCTAGGACTCTAGCTTTACGTCTGTTGAAGCTGTAAGAAATTTTATTTTTTAATTTGAGGTTCCTTTCCAAATAACATCATTGAGTTGTTTCCATAGACTACTATATTATTGGTTGTTTTGTTTAGGGTATTTGTATCATAATTCTTTCTCTTAGCTTTTCTGCGCTATAAAAATTCTGGTATGAGTAAAACTCAGAAATGTTAATGTTAAACCTGAATTGCGGTTCAGTCCAAACTGTCCACAAACTCACTTCATTCTTTAACAAAACATTTCATATTGCTCACTCTAAAATCTGTCAACAGGCTCATAATTACGTCAGAGCCGTAACTATTTTTATTTTCCTATTAAGCTGATGGAATTGTGCTCGGTAATTGGCATAGGGCTCGCCCCCTACTGCATCGGACTTAATACCATTGGCGAAATGGGAGCAAGTAACAGTACTTATGTACTTGGGTATTCCTTCAGAAATCACCAAGCTCTTGTTAATGTCAT
Organism: Abrostola triplasia; assembly: GCA_946251915.1. Classification (NCBI taxonomy): domain Eukaryota; kingdom Metazoa; phylum Arthropoda; class Insecta; order Lepidoptera; family Noctuidae; genus Abrostola; species Abrostola triplasia. The sequence goes on along the minus strand of OX276432.1, from coordinate 7,884,056 downwards.
TTCTAGACTTGTTAACCTAAATGCGATGAATACTATACTAAATTATAGTCCTGTCTGAAATAAAACTAGGTTTACGGGTTTTTTCGCGGTTTTTTAATTGAGTTTTGGTCCCGACGTTTCGAATCCTTTACGGCACTCATGGTCACGGACAGACTGAGGTGTTAAACGTCTAATTTGAACAATCACTATCAACTACCTTATATTTTAATTTTTATTAACAATCCGATCGCGTAAGTGATAGAAATCATTATATAGATAGATAGATAGAATATACTTTATTGCACACCAGAAAATCAGTAATACAGAAAAACCTTAAAACAAAAACAACAGTGCAAGTGGCGGTCTTATTGCTAATAGCAATTTCTTCCAGACAACCATTAATGGAGATCTAGTAAGGTATATAGTCATGTCTTCAAAGCAACTTCCTCATTTTTTGCAAATTACGAAATCCCAAACTCCGTCGCTCGACTTAACCTGGCAAATGCTATAAAGATACGAGAACTACGGTTCTACTAAGATACTGTTGATAGTCGGCACAAACTCGCACTATTTGCTACCCGTTAGCGAGTAATCTCCAAACCCAATACAATTACTGTTGCACGTGTTTGTTTCATCTACATCAAGCGTCGGATTGCTTTATTTACTGTTGTTGTAACCTTTATGTTGTTATGTTACAGATCTGGATTTCATTACTGTGTATTTAATCGTAGCTTTGCACGCAGGAGATGAATAAAAAATATAAGATGATGAATCAAACTAACGATTCTGCAAATTAAGTTTGAGGGCGTTTTGGGGAATATAGAAATTATAATAATTGATACGATGCACTAATTCACATAATTAACAACGCCTTCATTCCTAATCCTGAAACCAACCAGTAATTAGCCTATTTAAATAGATGTCTTCTTTTTTTTCTTATACAGGCAGTGTCTGCATTGCGATTTTCTCAACATCATGACTTCGGGCTCAGTAAGTCTGAAAATATCATCAAATGAGATCCTAGTTAAGAACTAAGAAAGCCTCGAACCTAAACTTGCTCATGGAGTTCACATACATTTCGTATGAAGCTTAACAAAGTCGTAACTCACTCGCTCATTACATACCTATTCACAAAGCCGTAAGCGGAATACAGAATGTTGCCAGACTACAATTTCATACGTTTTTAGTAGAAAATTTATTTTACGTGCATAAATTAGCATGCGTCTAGAAACTGTGAACTTTAATTTAGGATTTTGATTACTTGTTTATTCATTTACTAAAGTCGAGCTTATTCTGGAGTTTTCCGGGTCGACGTCGGGGGATTGCGTGTAGGCGATGCTTCTACGTAGGCTTATCTGAACCTTTGATATACAAAATAAGCGGATTCCTACTCCATAATTATGGTATATTTAAATTACACCATTTAAAAAACAAAACCAAAATAGGAATTCATTTATTTTTTATAATACTTCCTGCTTCTTCAGCGACAAATGTTTATGTTTGAATTTGAGTATGGGAAAAAAAAATTGTGTATATGTATGTATAAGTAACTGATGTACGTTAGAACAATATCCAGTTTAGAGGACACTTTAGGCGTTCTTAACATAACCTCATTCTCTTTAAGTGCTATTATAGTCATAACACGTTTGATGCCACAACATGAGCTAATAACAAAGCCTCGTACCATTTTATCTCCATCTACACAACCCACCTAGTCATCCGACGCCCTACACCAAATAAATAATTAACTTAATTATTTTACCAAAACTCTGTTACGCGGCACTGATTACGGTCGCACACTGGGGAGTAACGGGAACTTTGGACATAATTATTAACAAGACACTTAAAATTAGGGACGAAAACTTCAAGATAACCCATGTCACATTACTTGTAGAAGTTAGTTTGTGACGTAGCCAAAGGGTTGAGTGAACACTATTGAATATTCCAATGTCTAGGTAGTTATATTGATATGTCTTTGTCTGATTGGTTGATAGTAGCCGTCGAAATAGTTTAGGTATGTAAATGTTATACAAAATTGACTAAAGGCCCTAGTTACTATTACTGCAAATACTGAGGCAGACATTTCTAGGGTCAGAAGCTTTTAGTATCATAGTTCTGTCTATCACAACCAATTTATTTGAGGTCGAAATTTGTATAATAGATGCCTATTAATATTTACCATATCGCCATTGACAGATATTTAAAATTGTATTACCATTTATTATTTTAAAAGGCATTAGACGAATATAATTTATTTTCTAAAAATCAATTCAAGTAAGAAGTGGGGATCGTTTGATAAGGAATGGTAGGAAGATAGAAAGAAATAACTTATCCTGTGTCGTAAGATAACACATGCATCTCACATCAAACTTTAATGCGAAGACTACACATACAAAACTCAGTCTATCTCCGAAACAATTTTAAATTTCATTGTTTTACTTTTATTATTTTAAAAAAGACATAGACTAAAAACATAATTGAATATAATAATGGATCGACAGAAAAATTGCTATTCATTAGCCTCCACATATAAATATCACAGGTAAATACAATTTTACATAAACAATTAATGGTTAATTAAAAGAAAAAGACAATAACAGTTCAATTTTGTGTAGAGAATTTTTTTGTGTGTATGATAGAGTTTGATTCAGAATTATAATTTTACTGAATAACGGACTGATATTTCGTGTCAAACTTATCACACAATATTTCGATATATATAACCTTAGTATAAAACCGATAAACCGATAGTGGGAGCGCGATGCCATGATCCTAACTGATGTTAGCTCCACACCACTGAACACCCAGTCACGTGAGCTGCTAGTTCCTACGCCAGAACTTCGCAATGTAAACATTGAACACGGAATTCGTGCTATCACTCTCCAAGCTACGAGGTGCGAAATTTCACGCATTGTGGATATAACTTTGTGAGGAATTGTTTGAAGTTTTCGAGGTTATTGTCGCCATATAACTGTGCCCGGTATTAAAATCTGAGGTTATATTCGAAAATCGTTCTTTAAGTTGCGCGATTTGCCTGTCTTTGGCATTTATTATTACCTAAAATATTAATATTACAAAGAGTCAACTAGAAATAATTAAATAAGTAACACAAGTAGGTATTTACCCTGAATGAGAATTAAACGATCATCAACCTTACCCTAAGAGCCTTTTAATAAAATTGCTGTAACTCTTTATTTACAAGGCTGCCGGAAGATTTTTGCAAGCATCACACGAGTGCGATGACACCATAATTACGAGACTTCCCATTATGTGTTCTAGAAAAACAATACCTCGATTATCGACAAAAATAAAAATAATACAACACATAATCTAAAGTTCCATGAATATTCAACTCGACAACAATATGACACATTGTTACAAAACGCTAAAGTTCGTTAGGGCCCAAAATTAGCACACTGCTCTTGTTTTCTCTGAATATCTATTGTAAACTAGAGTAAATTGCGACAAATCCCTGGGCGTTTATACACACCGAAGTTCTAAATTCTGGCGCTCTCTCGGTTCGCAGCGGTACATTTTGTTTCAAAGAAGTTGGTTGATGAGATATGCTATGTAGTTCTGATAAACCCAAATTAGTGTGACCTATATTTGTTTCGAGTGTACATGAAAATGTAATATACTATATTGTTTACTTTCGGCGCTTTGTCATCGTAAAATTAAGTAGGTCAGTATAAAAACGCTTATAGCTATCACAGAAATTACTTGATAACATTTTAGGTAAGATACTTCTATTAATGTTATATTACGTACTTATTCCATTGTTTAATTTATTTTTATATTTGTTTCGAGTCAACTTAAATGTATTGGCTATAAAACCATGAAAGCCACGTATAAATGCAACATAAAAGCATCATAAAACATTACGTCGGTACTCCACAAAGTTGGTCTCTTCAATCCGTCGATATCTTAGCCCTCGACTCAATCACGGCGAGTTGCGAGTCTCTTAAGAAGATTGTTCAGGCTCTCATCGCTCCTTGCTAGTTCCAGTCTGCGCTTATTTTTATTATTAAGCTCAAATTGCACGCATTTTTGTTATTAGATTTTATCCTCTCTTTTCTCAAGGATTCAGTTTTATTATCATTTATTTGTGAAAGTAATTATATTAACTACATTTTTTACTTTATAAAACAAAATATATGAGGCGAGTGTTAGTGGAGTATCGGAAAGGGGAAGGCCTAGGCGAACATACCTAGACCAAATCGGAGATGTTCTGCAAAAAGGGCAAGTGAGGAGTACCCTCAACAGAAAAGCGTGTATGAGGAATGTGATGCGTGTGAATGAAGCAAAAGAAGTATGCCAGGATCGTAGCAAATGGAAATCCGTGGTCTCTGCCTACACCTCAGGAAACAGGCGTGACTTTATGTATGTATGAAACAAAAACAATGAAAGACTGGATTACCTAATGGTTGGATTGGTTCTTAAATCTGGAATAGTATAGTATTAACCAACAAACGTAGAGGAGACGACGCGTATTTAGCAGAACACGTGTATAAGGTAACGTATCTGTATTTTGTGAGGGAAATAGCAATCATAATATTATATGGGCGAGCAATGAACCCTTACAGTGAAACTGATATATTGTCAAGCTTATATCCCTCGTGATATTAGACAGTAATTGGTTTCATAGAAAGAATGGTACTGTTGTATTGACAATTTTGCCACATAGTTCCCAAACAAATGTATTGTAGGTATATATGTAACAAACGAATAATTGATACATTAAAACTAGCACATTACCTGTAAGTACTTATAATTATTGTGCACCATTTACAACAATCTTCCTCCAAACATTATATCTACTTTTATATAAAAACTGACCCGTCACTGTAGTAGCCAAAATAAAGAATTGTATCTACCTGACATGACTATATCGTTTTGAGACTTCACAGCTAAAATTGATATCTTCCTTGAAGAACTCGCTCGTGTTCAAAACAACGATCCACCTCAGTCCTCAACATGTTTCTAATTAAGCACTAGCTGCTATCAAAGATTTTCCGTATTACACTCAAAACATCTGGTAATTACAAACTAGACTGAGGCTTCTGCAAGAGATACCTTATTAACCGTATCTTATACGAAAGGATTAATTAAGTAAAAGTCTGTTATTATACTGTAAATAACGTTTTATTTAACCGCAGAACATTGTAAGGAAAAAGGAACATAAAAGGGAAAGAAAAAGGAAAATTAAAAAGCGGTTTGCCGAGGTAATTGTAGTTTGAGCGAGGGCCTAACGGTATCTCATAAAAGTAAGGTAAGTAAAATGTCAATATGTTATGAAAATATTTTAGAATGCTTCTGGCGTTCGTTGTGACGACTTATGTCAGTACAATTTATTTTAGGATTGAGAATATAAACTCTTTCGGATTCGCGATTTGCACACGAACAACATAGGAATTTTTCGGATGAAACTTATTCAAATTATTTGTGAACAAAGTGACAGTCACCTCACAGTATTACTACTTAATTGCTGCAATAGACGTAAAGTCCGAAAATTACATAGATTGTACTAAATGGATATGGTGCATAAAAAGAGCCTTCACGATTGACACCTTTGGTCTTACGTCACACCCTGAGCACAAAACCCGCTGTCACGACATCATACTCGCGAAAGCTTGACACACTTATTTAAAAATAAGTCTTAAATAGGTACAAAATAAATTATATAACGGTAAAACGGTTACACAGTTCTCGGAATCTGACACAGAACTTTACTTTTAGAATATTCCAATAATCTCTACTCAGAAATGTATAATCAGCCAAATACATTGAAAATCTAAAAATACTCCGTGAAATCAATATTTATTTAGGTAGGTTTAAATATGGCAGTAATGTACTTATGCCAACCCACTCATGAACCTATGTAGGCGAGTTTATTGTTATATTATCAGGCATATTTGCAAAATGAGAAGTAACAAGAAGACCCATTTGCTTTACCAGAAAATCGAACATCAAATAATACCACGAAAACAATGGGATCAACAACAATATTAACTTAACTACCCGTATCTATATTTAGAATGCCAATATTATGCGATCACCAAGAAATAATAACATTAGCGGAATGTTCCAAATTGACATAAGCCATCAAAGGTTTCGTGAATCCGCAAACGATATTCCCTATTACATTGACATAACGGCCGATCTCCATTGATCTTGTGGTTGTGTAGTTATAGCTGTATAGATGACAATGTATTGATTCGATAAAGACCCTACTACATCCCTCACAACAGAAAGAATCGCAAACGAATAATCGTTAAAAAATTACAATACCTACACTCTACAGTCAACCAAATGTTAACATAATGTTTGTTTTGTGAACTTACACAATTCCCTGAAATCAACTATCGATACAATAGCGGTTTTCCAAACAATTTCCATTTTATAACAGGAAAACTCAATAAAATATATTTAACGTTTTCGAACCAATTCCAATAGGCGGATATTAATCGCTCCGATAACAAATATCTGAGTAGGCAGATACTTAAGCGAGTCAATCAACGTCAGTCATCGCAGAAGATGCTTGACATCTGATGTATCGATTCGGCTGTACTTGGTCACGATGCGAGGCTGCGGCTGCAGTCCGTGACAGTGATGCGACGCGTGCTGGATACTCAGACTGAACCCCTAATTTGACATTGATTACATTGCTAAAATGGTGTTTCAAGTTTCTTGTTCGTGTTTAATCAAAGATTTATATTTTTTGCAGGAATAAAAATATCACAAAGTAAAATAGTCATAATATTACACACAATAATGAAAGACGATAAAACCTCGTATCCAGTTCTTGTTAAAACGCATTTACCATGCTGTAAAATCTGGTACATGGTACGGAAAAAAGACTAATAGTTTCGATAAAAATGTTTAGGGAGCCTCACCAAAATTCAATTTGAGGCAAATCCAAGATATCGCTGCAAACTAATCCCGCAAAATATCACTTCTGCCGAAATACCAATACACGTCACATCTCCACGCTTGTCAAGTGTCTCAAAATAGTCGGAGCGGTAAACGCGCACCAAGGAAGACTTATGACAACCCTCGTCAAATAGTGGCTCCGTAGGGCCGACGGCTACACGAAAAACGTTTTACATTTACCAGCATTTTATTGGTTTCAATTTCACTGTTGCGTTGTCGCGGATAATACGTTTTTGGCTCTTACGCGCGCCTCCTATTAGTGCAGTACGCTACGGGATTTTCGTATGATGACTCATGAGTTTATAATACGGGGATTGGACGGGGATCGCTACTCGTTTGTTTTATTGGATAGTTTGTTGTTTTATCGGTGTTGTCATATTGTGCAGGTTCAGTTGTTTTGGGTATTAGGATAGGAAATTGGAGTGGAACAGACAAAGGATTATCTAGTCTCTTTTCATAGCAAATTATTTTTGTGTCGTATAGTGGGTGCGTTTTACAAATGTCTGCGGATCGCACAATTTCTTCTTACATGTGGGAATTGAGAACGCAACCTTTAGCGAAGTAATCGAATCAATTAGCCACTGCGCCAATTGCACACATCTAATGCGGTCGTCAATTGTACGCATGTAATGAGCTCGTCACGAGATGATACAAAAAAAACCAACCGCAAAATATGAGGTAATAAATTACGGATAAAAGAAAAGACCTCTGTCTACCTTATTGGGGTGTATAGGCGTGATTGTAGTAGGTAAATTTTTGTGAGTTATTAATAAAAGATTTCTATATAAAGATTGTTTACGCAGAACGTCCATCGGTCGCGCCAACATGTCACTCGCAAATTGCGTAAAAGGAGCACTCGTATGTCTCCGATTTCAATCAATATTATTATCATCGCGAGGATTACGTTCAGTAAACAAGTAAACGTCTATCACGAACCTTTCACTAAATTGGAATACCGAATAATATCACACTTTCTCAATCACCAAGTAATTTTTGAAATGAATAATACATAGCAAGCACTAACTTTGCTTATAAGTTTGTACGAGAACGACAAATTAACATCGCTTTTCCGAAACCAAGCAAGGTGTTTGCAGCTTTATATCCACAGAATAAAGACTATAATCCCGTGTATATCGTTTATGAATAACACTATTACCAGTACATTACAGTGGCATACTTGTGACGGTGTGTTTACATAGTGACGGCAGCTAATTTAGTTGAACGCGTTCGCTCTTCGAAATGTTATTAATTTTATCACAATCCCACTGTCACGTACATTCGCTATAATTCAATTAACTTCGTTATTCAATGAAATGTAAATTATAATTAAGTGCGTATGCATTAAAAACAAACTGTTTTATTAATGCAATTATTTTCTGATGGAGACAGCGCCTTGATGGGTTGCATGATACTCGTAGTAAATGTTGGTTATATGTTGGTTAATTATCAATTCTGTTTATCGGATCAATATGAATTAACTTATAATGCGATAAAATTGGAGAATTTTAGTAAGAAGCTGTATTTAACTTTTCCTCAATACGTCCTACATACTTCTTAAGTTTTTTGACATTAAAATCATATTAAATGAAACTGAGGAAACCTATTTTAGAGATAAAGTTGATAGGGATCTCTTTACTGCCTCGTTGGTCTAATGGTTGCTAAGCGCGAGGTCTTGGGTTCGAGTCCCAGGTCGGGCAAAGTGTTAACGGGTTTTTACCATTAGGTAATTCTCAGTAGCAGCACCGAGTCTGGATTTGTGCCCAGTTGATGGCAATAGGCTTGCTCCCTATTACATTGGGGCCTAAAACATGGCGAAATGTAGGTGTACTATATGACTGTGCAGTGTTCACCTCTGCCTACACTTCGGGAAATACAGGCGTGATGTTATGTTATGTTTATGTTCTTGGATCTCTTGTAAGACCAACAGAAGAGCACATCTGTAAAGTATCAGTGCTGCGTTAAGTAGATAATAACATAATCCCAGCCAATCCGAGCTGTCGCTAACTTGAGCTATCACCGGCTCAGTTTAACAAGAATCTACTCTGGGTAAGACAGATCTTTGACGCAGTTGAACTTTGAACAGTAATTCAACATTGAGTGCTCGCTTTGATATATTCCGATTTTCACCACTAGCAATCAAAATAAATGTGTAATGAAATGCCTTAATGAAGGAGAAAATTCACAAGCCGACCAAGAAGTGGATTAAAAATACACCATCTGACTTATCCCCATCCACAATCTAACCTAAGAATTGTCAGGAGACAGAATATAAAGAAATAATAAAAAAATACCTCATTATTTTTACATGCTTTTTAATATAAGTACCTATCTTCAGATAAATACCACAAATTAGTTTTTACAACGCACACAAAACTAGAAAATATTTTTTTAGAATGGTTCACTAATGATTTGTAGAACAAACAATCGCACGAATATCTCCAAACTATTCGAATATTTCTCCTTGTTAAAATACAGATTGGTACTTCTGAGTTCCTTCAACTGTGTGTCGCAGTAAGTGAAACTATACCCACGGTGGAAGGCATCCAGAACATGTCACAAAGTTAGTTCGCCGTCCTTGTACAACTTCTGACTTGACTTGCTGTCTTGAACTTATGAAATCCATTTCAATTGACAAGTTTTAATTGTTATTGATCAGTGTAATGTAATAATATGTTACTTGTCAAGTATTCATATTAATAATATTATGTTCTATGCTGGTATTCCCCGAAGAAGTAGGTACTGTTTGATTTTCTTTATTTGAAGTCTATATTTCTCCATCACAAGTGGAAACCCAGTTTCCATTCATCAGGCCAACACCTGGACCGGATCTCCACTAGGGACAGGGACCTAGATAAGGGGATCACACTAGATACTGTATATTACATTGGTTAATGTAAAGGCTTATACCCAGCAGTGGGATATTAAAGATGATGATGATGATGAATGTAAAGGACGATGAACTCATATACATGACAAAAACTGGGATAATCACTTTTAAAGAACATCATGATAAAGGAAGAATAGTTCATAAAAGTCCAGAATATAAGAGGCAAAGCCAGTAATTCGTTGAAGATACAAAATAAACGAATACGCGTGTAAATAAAACTCTTTGTAAGTCCAACTTGTTACCCACCTAGTTGTTTATACAAACTCTACGAACATTTTATATTCTTCCACAATATCACGAACAATTCCGTTTGTCTAGCGTTGAAATTTGAAGAAATTCGCCATAATTATATTACAAGCTCGACTTCATTCCTCCGTGAAATTTTCGAGACGCTAATTTAATTCAAAAATGTCCGTACCGAGGTCAGTTACACAAATAAACAGAAACATCCAGAGCATTGGACGAAACAATTCCAAGTTACATTTCACCAGCTTCTTAACGTCTTTGGTATGTGTTGGTACCTACTAAACAGCCAATGTTGGTTCAAATATTTTTCTACCAGTAATTGCAACTTGGGCGTAAGGCACTCCAGTTACCGTCAACTTAGAATATTGTGTAATTATAGTAGGCAATTTTACTAGTCTTGCAGTGTATAATGTTATTTTTTCATTCATAGATACTTAATATAAATATTGGTTGTGCGAGATACTCCAAATAGTGTCAAAACATTGTGCAAGATGAGGCATGTAAAATGCAATCGCAAAACGATAGCTAAATAACAAAAAGCTTACTTACCTGCACATACCACAGTACTCGTACAAAAATAAACAAACGCCAACATTTAAGTCGGCCAACATTGGCTCCAAGAGAAGAGGCACTCTTACTGAACACTGAACAACCTTAGTTATTCCACGAATGGAAATGAGGGGTAGAAAACAATGGTGTAGTTTGGCTAAATGAGCACGAGAGGAAAATTTAGTTGAGGGCGTACGCATGGCTTGCCTGATAAAGTTGGTGCAAACTTTACGTGAAAAGCCTGAACTGGTGCATGAATGGGGTACACGAAACATTCTGGTATGTTAGCACGTTACTAGTACTAGTCGAGTTTGGATTAAAACTGTTTATAAATCTGTATTCGAAATGTATGTAATCCGGGAAAGCAAGCTATGATTTTTTTAATTTTAGATTGTTTTGTTTGTTACAAATTGTAACTTCAATGTAACCCAGAGATTGTGAGATCACGTTATAAAAAAATATACATATTTTTGTAAATAAATCATTCTCAAAATAATGAGAAAAGAAGAAAATGTTTGCTGAAGAAGTACCGTTTGTACTTTGTGTGTAAGGAACCCGTTCAATCGAAACTATTCTGAATAAATCCGAATACAGCAGTTAAGATAAAGCTCTCTGTAAACGCTTTGAGATCTTTACTTAAAAGAGAAATACTGAGCGTTTACTGCTCGTGTTTTATACAGTTTTCCTTCAAAAGTGTATGTGGATAAACTATCTAGAGGTTAATCAAATGTACCTGGTTTTCGCGCTAAGATAACATGATTAACGTTCATATACTTTATTGTTTTATACAGGCATGACTAATTGTCTACGAGGAAACGCAAAAACTCGCATATATAACCTAGAAGAATATAACAAATATGTACCCTATATATAGATAGTAAAGCGAATCACAAGAGATAGTGATTATTCCGTGGGACTTAGTATTTTTGTTTTTGACATTTAGTTTCATCTTTTTATTACCAAGCAGAGACACTGTATAAGTGAGTCAAAAAAAGGTTAAGTTTAAATGAAATTCAAACCCTAACGAACGTAACCTTCGATTGGGCTCATTCACGTAAAAATCAACTTAGTTCAGTACAAGACACTTGATTCAAAGCAAGTCAGTTAACAAGGGCTAAGAATAATACAAAATATCGGATTCCGCGCACGCGCCGTGAGGCTGGAGTAGTCTTGATTGTACTCTCGCATATTTATTAGGACAGGTGACCCCTACTCTTTCAGCGCTTTTTGGACTTGACATTCAGCTTGACGCCCAATTAGGAATCAAAAAGATTCTTCAAAAATTTTTACTTGAATACTTCTCAATGCAATCTACACAGTCGTAAATTGTGAACGTTTGTCAATGTTGTAAAATCATTGCTTTTTAGTTTATTCTAAAACATCACTGGGTAAAGGCCACTTGAGAGAGAAGGACTCTAGAGGTTGTAATCTCAAATTGCCGACGCGCAGTCAGTGTTCAAGCTCGTTTGATTGTCCATATCTACTATACCTATTTCTAGATATCGAACTTCGTTCGTAACGTACCTAAAAGTGCAAAGCAAATCTTAACTAAACATAGGTACATAAACTTACAGATATACAAAAGCTGTGAAGTCGATAGGCACTCAATAAAAATATAACTAAGTTAATTATCGCACAAATCATACACTAAATCGATTGCGGACGTCATCATATAAAACAAACAATCGAAAATTGGACAACAATATCTCTCAAAAAGCCAACCCACTTAAAGTAATCGATAGCTACAATAAAATCGAAAGCGATTATCCAACAATTAGTCGTCCAATCCGATACGTAATACGACACACGTTGGACGGTGTTATCGCGCTCCAGTACACATGATCCGGACGGCAGCCGGCTTACGGAACTTTTTAAATGGAACTATTTAACTGTTAACTGTATCGAAGGTCGGTAGGTGCTTCTCGAATCAAATTAGGCAGAACGAGGTGAGTTAGGGATATTATTAGCTCCGGTTTGTTTAGTAAGGACTGGGTAGAGCCAAAGTTATGATACATTAGTGTTAAGTACAATGAAACTTACATGGTGATATCTGTTGTATTATTTTGTTGTGTTACTAACACAATTCGCATTAATAATGTGTGTATTGGTATTCGTCAATGTTAAAAGTATTTTAAAACGTAGATTTTCAAATGATATAATTAAAAATAAATCCGTACGTTTTTGTCATAGAAGTCATTCATTTAAAAACTAGCGAAGATACTCTACTCATGAAATATGCCAAAACAATTTTGAATCATAAATAACCATCCACCAATTTTATCCGCATCATGTCAAAAAGACGAGCATCATATTCACCGTCACACGCAGTGTACTGAGATAATTTAAACGACAAAAATAAACTATTACCGTCTGCCTATGCCTGCCAAAAAACCATCAAAGGCCAAAGTACGGAAAACTGAAACTCGTTAAAAGTGACAAACTGAGCTAAACTTGGAGCGCACCAAATTTTTTCGAAGTTTTAATTCTAATTTCTCAAACTTTAATTTATTGCGGTCGACTTCTTTAGTACACTTCAAGTAATAAGTATTTATAGAGCTGTAGTTTCTAATTGGGGCAAATTAATAAACTTATTTTAAATGGTTTTCTCCGCATAACTAATTATTATTTACTAGCTTCCACCCGCGACTTCGTCCGCACAGATTACGAATTTTTATAGCCTAGTATTTCTCGAAAAACGGAGTATCAAACACAAAAATGTCTCAGGCCAGTCCTTTGGAAAACGCCGCAAAAAGTCGTGAACTGATTTAACAAATTTTAACAAAATATTCGTAACTTCATCCTAAACTCTTAATTATCGCACCTAATTACCTACCTAATATTTCTTACCAATAGAAGGGAACATTAATGCCTACTGGGAAACTTCACAAAACCAAATGGTGTATGTAAAATGTGTATATAATGGAGCTACAGCCCAGCCTTCGGAGTTTCGGTTTGAATTCGAATTATCCACTAATGGCTTGGCGGTAACGCATTAAAGTGATTTTACGAGAATTTTCACGTACAATGCTTTTATCGATACGTTGGTACGTCACTGCCTGATTCTATCAGAAGGCTGATCAGATAGCATACTGACGAAATAATATATTTAATTTTATGTTAACCTGTTTTAGTATCACAAAACTGTGGCTTCAAGTGCAACTAAAGTACCCATGTAGGTACTGTTGCACTTTCAATAATTATGTATCAGCGATTGGTGGTCTAATATATAATGAGACTATTTCCATTTATGACACTAATGACAGACCAATTATTTTATATACTACTAGCTGCGCCCCGCGGTGTTACCCGCTACATTTTTTGTTAATCCTGGGTGTCAGCTACCTCCATATGAAATTTCATCAAAATCAGTCGAGCCATTAGTGCGTGAAGAGCTAACAAACATACAAACACTCTCACAAGCTTTCGCCTTTATAATATAAGTGTGATAAACTATTAAGATTAGCCGCTTATTTATTACAATATATGATACAAAAACAAACCCGTTCCTTTCATAATCTACGTATTGTACCATTCTCAAAACATTACAAAATTTGCTTGTAATTCAGGTGCGGTACTAAGCAAACTCACTAAACCCATGACAATATTCGAATATCCACCCTAAAATAAGCCAGCAGCTTATAGTCACTTTTCCTTTATAATTTTCATACGCAAATCTGGCGGTGGCCTAAAACCGGCTCAGACGTAAGCCGCCGTATCCACAGAGTAGTGAGCAAATGGAGAGATAATGTGCTATCGAACGATGCGAACGACCCGTTAACGTTTAAGAACATCGCCGTTGTAGAAACCAATCGGAAGTCGTCAGCTAACTCGATGTTGACGCTATTATACGATGTGTTTGACGTTATAGAGAAATATGGTATTGGCACTCCATTTGTAATGTACTCTGTGTTCGTACCTGAGGCGGTATTCGGAAATGGCATTAAGTCACTTGACATTCGAGTCGCACGTCAACTAGACAGCCCCGCATTTAGAGAAGTTCTTGCCATCGTTTTGTTGCAGTTTTTTAGTATAGGTACCTACGTTACATTTGAAATTTAAGAGGAAACATCTTGAGGAAAATTTAAGAGTTATTAAAGTTTTTTATTGTTGGTTTTCTTTCATTTTCTTTTATTATTAAAACAGCTTTTCTAGTTACGAAATAAAACAATAAAGTTTTTAACTTTGACTTCCAGCTATTTTTAGCTTTCATACAGGTCTAGAATTCAGAATCGCCAAATATCGAATTTAGGGCTAAGGTTGCGATTAGATAGTTCTACAAAAGTTATCTAAGTTCCCCTCCTAAGACATAGGGCAAGTAGATACAGTTTAAAGTTTGAATTAAGTAGGTATAAGAAAACAGTCAGCCCATCCCTTCGTAAATTACAGAAGTATTGGAATACTATTCTGGGATGACATGTAAACCACGTTATCCTATTTCATACGTCATAAATCGAGTACTACGTCGTTCGATGTCAAGCAATATGAAAATAGGCATGAAGGTTGTTCCGACACACTTTCGAAGATCTATTGGGACCGTATCTCACTGTTTCAGCGCTTCACCTATATTTCCTGTATCTGTGTAGCTGAATACAGTAGGTACTTGTATTTATTCGGTCCGTGGAGGGATCAAGAACACTTTTTTTCGTTATCAAGAAAATCAGTTATAAGAGGTGACCAACCCATTATTTATAAGGTGATTTATTCGACGATTCATGTGTCCCGAATGACGGACACAGTCACCGTAGTGTGTAAAAGTGATCAAATTGAGGGTAGATGAAAAACATCGACAGTATATATACGGGGACATGAGTCTCACATCCTCAGTCTGCTTGTGACCACGGCCGGTGTAACTCGGTCGAAACGTCAAGCCAAAAATTAATAAAGTTGTGTTCGCGTTAATTGCCGTGTTGTTATTTGCTATATCAAACTCAAACTTGACATGTAATGTAGAGATTATCTGCAGCATCAAAAGACAGACAGCAGATAATTACAGGGGCACCGGTATAGTACATGTGGCTGCTAATGTAGTAATGAAGCGTATAAACTGTATAAACCAACTGATACTGGATGTAAATCATTTATTGTTTAATATATCTCAGTGCTACTGATACACATTACATCACGCCTGTATTGCCCGAAGGGGTAGGCAGAGGTGCACATATAAAACACCCACATTTCGCCAGTTATGTTTTTTTAGGTCCCAATGTAATAGGGGGCGAGCCTATTACCATCAACCGAGCACAAATCCAGACTCCGTGCTGTTACTGAGAATTACCTAATGGAAAAACTCAGTAACACTTTGCCCGACCCGGGATTCGAACCCAGGACCTCGTGCTCAGCAGTCGCATTTAGCTACCACTAGACCAACGAGGCAGTCATATTATACCTGTCATATTATATGAATTATCTTAAATAAAATATAATTTAATATAAAAAAAACCGCCACACTAAATATATCAATCACTTGGGACCTCCCACTCCATGTAAAGTCGGCTCTATACAATTATTTACCTGTGAAATTGTATTTTATTTTCAAAAGTGATCCATCTGTGTCACGCATGCTAGGTACTTTATTTATTTTATATATTGTGTTGCGGATCAAATAATATTGTTAGAAATATATTTTACCTAATGTTGTTACAATAAAATACTAAAATCGAATGAATGGGACTAACAAAATGTTAAGGCCAAAAACTTATTTGTCTTGTTTTTACATAAAACATTTGCTCATGTGAAGAATAATATTAGTAACTCTGCCTCAATATCTAGACCTTCGATTTATAGGCCACTCACACATCTGAATACTACCTAATCGACACAGTACCTGATGCTAAAAGTGATTTATATTGAGTTCTTAGAATTCCTATTTCACATTTTATATAATGATAATTTAACAAGCGAACAATATTTTCCCTTACGTCATTCGGGTTTCCACTCACAGAATTATAATCGTATGGAGAGTGAAGTGTTTTTCACCGTATCCGGCACGAGCGCCCGCGCCGGAAATTGACGTCAGCGCCCTACCCCGGAACAACATCCGGTACATAATCGCAAACGACACTGGACGCATTTATTTTTATAATAACTTTGTGGACGTGTTCATGTTTGTTCGAAGTAGATTGATGATCGCTCGTCTAAAATTTAATGATCCTTGAATTCACGTTGTATTCATTCCGTATTAACACCCGTGTTGAAAGGGGTTAGATTGTATTTTAATACCCCCATTTATTAGCAAAACCAACTTCGTTTTTTTGCTCTGAGTATTTTCGTCAAGGAAGGCAATCAAACAATCTATAAACTTACACTTCCATACGTGAAGTTCAACAAAATTACTAAGGCTTTATTTTAATAATATTGGTTGGCAGTACCAGCACGGAGTCTGGATTTGTGCCCGGTCGAAGGCAATAGGCTTGCCCTCTATTACAATGGGACCTAAAAACATAACTGGC
The DNA here is from genome assembly GCA_946251915.1 of Abrostola triplasia. Classification (NCBI taxonomy): domain Eukaryota; kingdom Metazoa; phylum Arthropoda; class Insecta; order Lepidoptera; family Noctuidae; genus Abrostola; species Abrostola triplasia. Next base: position 7,867,016 of record OX276432.1, on the reverse strand, counting down.
GAAATGTGGGTGTACTATACGCGCACCTCTGGCTACCCCTTCGGGGAATACAGGCGTGATGTTATGTTATGTATTGCTTGGCAATAAACATCCTACTACTATTATAAATGTGAAAGTTTGTGAGAATGGATGTATGGATGTGTGGATGTTTGTTACTCTTTCACGCATAAACGGCTGGACCGATTTGGTTGAAATTTGGTATGTAGATAGGTTATACCCTGGATTAACATATAGGCTACTTTTTATCCCGAAAAAATGTAGCGGGTAACACCGCGGGGCGCAGCTAGTATTTGCTATTAAATTACCAGTTGTAATAAGTGTTACCAACATCGTAACATAATGTATTTTATAAAAAATTACGAACTATAAAATAAAACACGAGACAAAAAGTTCGATCAAGCTAAACTTCCAAGAAAATTGTAAAAGCCAACACTTCAATCATGCTCGTTTAGATTAGCCACTAATTACAAAACTGATGACGGTCGATAGCAATCGTTGCCGGTATCGCGATCGCACTTAATGACTGATTTCACAAGCCTATTTGCATGATCATGTAATACGGTAGCTGAATCTGATTTTACAGTCGATGTTATGACTGGCGTTTATTACCATCATACATAATTATAGCCATAGGTATGTACGTAACAGTGTTGTAGAGAGCCCTCCAGCTGGTTTGCAGAAAAATATAATGCAATATTTGAAGCTTCTTTTAAGTTCTATCATTTTTATACATAATACTGTTTGTCATTATAATATAAATATTTAAAGATAAAGAGAAACTCCCACTGCGGGATTTTTTTATCTTTTGGCAGGACTTGGCCCCACACTAGGATTTTCTTTTGTATCGTGGGTGCGTTTCACGAACGATATCACACACATAAGTAATAATAAACATTTGTTGATCTCATAAATTTTTGGTCGCGTGAGGGAATTGAGCCCGCAACCTTAAGCGCAGCAACCCAATCGCTGAGCCACTGCGCCAGATCGTCAAAATGATCTTATTGTTGCACGTTGATGTCTTAACTATATTCGCATATCTAAATATTTCGATTCAGTACGGATGTCTATCAAATTTGAAAACGATATCGGCATTGCAATTCCATTACAGACGGTAATTTGATGATATATCATGATTGCGATAAATTACTTATTTCGCCAGCATTTCATCAATTATGTATCATAAGTACCTACTCAGCCAAAAAATGTTTCACAGGCATTTCGCGAATATGGCACATGATAGACGTGAGATTACTAAGATCATTAGAAAATTATAATGTTAGCTTTTGCTTATGACTGGGAATTATTCGAGCAATTTTAATAGAGATTTCAGTCAACATTTGTGCTTTTGTTTGAATATCTAACTGATTCCAAGAGTACCTTCATATGGTACGAGACGGGGCGTCTGTAAGGACAGGTCGACTCAAACTCGCCGTGGTTCTTTCCTAAAAAGACCACTTCTCTACACTGTTCTCACATAAAATATTGAGCTTGTCTGAACTTTAAAAGAGACCCCTGAGTTTATTTCGGTATTTCTTCTCAGAGGTAGTCAGTCAGGAAAAGCCATCTAGTTTAAAAAAAAATACGTGTAAAAGTGTTTTTTTGAAACCTACTTGCTAAAATAAAATTATTTATCATTCACCTACAGTAGTATAATCTTAAATGTATAGTCTTCGCGATACAAACATACAGAAAAGACGCGCGTCGTGTCCGCGCCCCGCGTTTTCTCTGTTTTTCGTCGCGATGTTTCGATACATTTTGTATAAAGGAAAACAAAGGGGGCAAATGCCTGCGCCCTGTCTGCGACGCGTGCTCGTCGTACGTATTTTCAGTGTGGTCATCACCTTAATGTCCATCGAGGTTTCTTTTTTATGTGGTCAAAAACAATTTTCCTTTCTTCTGCTGTAAGTAATAATCGCATTCAAGAGCTTAAATACTATTACAGTTATTTGCGTTACTAACTTTCTGAGCCGTGTCAGTAACTTGTACGCCGCTACTAAATGGCACTGCGGCCAAACAATGTTGCTAGAAGACGCTTTTATTATGCAAAACTGTACTTCCCTGACCGAACCAACCCATTTACAAGCTTAAGTCAACTACTAACTAAGGCTAGACTTACATATACGACACAATGTACATAACACTTTCACTATTTATGACTTACATTATAGCGTAATGATATTCCTTTTTAAATGTAATAATATTTTAAGATGTTAAAATTATTCAGTAAAAATACGTAAGTCTATCCTACTTTGTATGTAAATAAGTCGATGAAAAGTATCATTACACAAGCTTATGTTGCTACGACGATATTTTTATTCATGCGAAGAGTTTACCACGGATTTACAAAGTAATCCATGCAGCCGCTGGCCATCGATAAAATGTTCGTTGATTACGTGTGTTGATGCTGGTAGGAATTGAGTTACAAGCCGGAACGTGTTGGATTTAATCTCATTAACCTATTTTCAGGCCGTAGGATAGACTTCCAACAGCAAAAAAACATTAACGCGTAAAACTTAGTTTGTACCGCTGAGTTTGCATCGCCACGTAGATACGTTCTCTCTTGAAAAAACCTACCATACTACCTCTATACCGTCTTTAGTATTTCACTTTACGATGGCATGACGTGTATAAATGTACCTAAACAAAAATAAACATTTAATAACGAAAATATTAAAAAACCACAGAACACCTTTTGATTAGTGGCGATATAGCGTGTAGAAATGCCTTAGAGAGTTGGAAAAGGCACTGAAACCCATTATGTTATACTGACTGATTTGATTAGGGAGGCGCCAGACTTATAATTTTGAAACCGGTGATGCTTAATGGCAAAGTAACTGAGATTATTTTTTTTTTTTTTTTATTTATGAAACCCATTTATATTTTTTTTTTAATTAATTTACGTTTTTTTATTTACAAGGTTATTTACAATTCTTAAAAATAAATATATACAAAAATAAAAAATTTAAACTAAAAATTATGTATCAAAGTATTCGTCCTCATCGCTGTCGACTGGTAGGGTGCCCAAAAGGCTGGCGGCATTGCCACGTTGAATGGCAATGCTAATTCTTTGGCCGAAAAACAGGCCAGCCTTTTGGTCACGTGAAGCGTCAACTAACCGTTTAGCAAGGTCACTAAAAAGAAGACGCGCACTCGGACCCCATGACCCGAGTGTTTCGACCCCAAACGGCTCAAAAATATAATTACCTATAAGGTTATTATATTTTCGCCGCTTGAGGGTCTCCGCAGCTGCAGCAGCAGCGCCAGAGCAAACCGCTGTGCTGGAAACATGAGATGGCGCAAGGGTGTCGACACATGTTGCATCCCACACCAAAGGCCTACCCAATTTCCATGGCATCAAAGACATACCGTCTGGTCTCTTTCCATCGTCCCGTACCAAGCCATTGGGTTCTAATATAGCTGGGACGCCGGCGGTGACGAGAGCACGACGAATAATGTCGTTTAAATTCGCGTGCCGCGGTATGCGACCAGCGCTCCTGGCGCAGGATAGGCCATGGTGCCCGAGGCTGTCAACAGCTTCACCACAGTGACACCGGTGAGGAGCAACACAGGGTGCACCTAAGCGTAAGCTGGTGGCAATTCGAAACGTATTGTCGTCCAACATCGTTCCTATGCTGGACGACGGAAGTGCTTGTAACCAGAGACCCGACTCCCATTCACCCACAGCCAGCAAACGGGCACGCTCTGCAGTGTTGATTGACGTATTAATTAATTGTTTCCGTATCAACCTACAGAGCGGCTCATCCCACTGGCGTTGGGAAAAAAGTTTGTCGGGTAAATCCGCATTCGGGCAAGCTATTTTCCAAGCATTCACTGCCTCAGTCATGCACAGTACCTCAAAATCAACTAGCGAAGTGGCTAGAATATTTCTAGTTAATTTTTCAGTACTGTGGACCGATGACAGGAAAGCTGGTAAACTTAAACTGCTAACTTTACGGACACCCAAACCACCTAATCTAATTGGTAATGTGGCTTGAGACCACGCTCGGTCGTCTAAAGCCACATTCAGAATAGTAGTAAGGGTGTTCCGTATAATTTGGTCAATCTTTTCCAAAAGGTTCGCATGCTTCCAGAGTTGGGAAGAGCGAAGGTAATACGTAAATTTTGGGCCAAAACAACAAAAGCGAATTAAAGTAATGGCCGAATGTATGCTAATTTCAGAAAATCTCTCTGCAATTGTATTATAATTTTGAATTTTTTCGTCAATAAAATTTTCATATGAGTCTTCTAAAATTGGGGACCCTAGGAGGCGCAAAGATGATTTGGTCGCAATTTGGATTTGAGGGGCAACTGAAAGGAATTTATTTAAAGTGGATAGTCTGTTTGTAATGTCCGGTATGTAAATTTCGCATTTGGAGTAATTTAGATCTAAACCTATAGAACTCAATTTCGCTTTCAAAAATTTAAAATCTTCGATAACTGTGTTCACGTCACCTCCCAGAGTTCCATCATCCAAATACCAAACATTAAATTTAGAATTTAGTTGTTGAATTATTGGGTGGATCGCTAAACTAAAAATAACAGGCCCGAGCGGATCTCCTTGTTGGCAGCCAACTGCAGATTCTAAAAGATTATCTTTGTAGACTAATTTGGAGGGTTTTTTGTAGCATTGCCAAAGGTAACTGTAAATTTTGGGTACTTCATTTTTGATTCCTGCCAACAAGGTGTCTCTGTTTACTGAGTTAAAAGCGTTTTTAATGTCAACCTTAAGAATGACCTCGCCTTTATCAGAATTTAAAAAGGTCGAAAACGCATGTACAGCAGCCTCACAGCCCCCTTTGGAACCGAAGCCTAGTTGTAGGGGCTGAAATTTGCTGGATAACGACTCGCTATAGTATCTACAGCAAATTTTGGCTGCTGTACGCCGGTAGGTAGTGCCTACGGCAATGGGACGAATGCCACCATCCCTTTTGCGAAGGGCACATAAATTGGCCCCATACAAAATGTCAATGATGGCTTCGTTCACATTGCCGGATAGCATTAGATTGATCAAAGCCGTAAGCTCCTTCAAAAGTGTTTCACCAGCATCCCCGGCGCTTGGGCACGTAAGGTCCTTTAAATGTTGTGGCGTCAAGCCGTCGAGGCCGCCGGCGGAGCCGCTCCTGAAAGAGCCTATGGCTGTGATCAAATTCTGGGCTGAAATTTGTAAGGTATTTAAAATGGGATCCGGAGCATTGGGAAAGGAAAGATCATGTCTTGGCGCCGGATGTTTGCTCTCCAAAGCAGTGAGTGTATCTGGAGAGCACGGCGCGACCACATCACTGCTGAATAGGATTCTAGCTGCCCCCCTAATATCACCTTCGCTTAACTTAGATTCTACAAGATGTGAATGCCCTCTTGGTAAGAGGGGATTCACAGCTGGGAATTTGGTGTCAAAAGTTAAATTTGGATTAGAACAATTGTCCTTAATTCGAGTAGTAAGGGTTTTTTTGTTAGCCGAGTTCTTTTGCACGTGTAGAATTCTATAAGGGAAGGTGAGTAATTGTTCCCAAGCACTTTCGGAGTTTTCTTGAGATGCAAGACGTACACACCGAGCCAAATGTAATGCAACTGATGGTCTTGCACCTCGAGGAACTCTCTTTAAAACGGGCGTTATTATTATTTTGCTCAGCTGTTTTTATTGAGCTGCAGATTTTTAAGGTAGCTTATTTATTTATAAGAATAGAACGGCTAGCCAATCACACTATTCAACATAAACACATAGAAATATAAAACAAAAACACAGCACATAACATACGATAACGATTATCTTATGAAAGATACTTTACTATCTACCACTGAATTCGTCTTATAGATGAATTTTGTCTTCCTCAGAATAATTCATATTCATTATCATGACCCCTAGTTACGGCTAGTTACTGAACAGTTGACGTAATAAACTTCAAAACAATATGTTGTTCCACACCGACTGAAAGGGACCAACGGCTAATTGATACGTGACTGTAGCAGGACCAACAACCTCACTGCCTCAAAAGGTTATTTTGACTTCAAATACAAAAGCCCCGCTAAAGGAATATGGAAAAATTAAAGGCCAAAAAATTGGTGACAGCCCTATACTGCTTCAAAAAACAATTTCAGTTTCGTGTACTTTTTATTCAGTGGAGCACCGTCCAATCAAAATCTAACTGTGTATCAGTACGGACGTTTCGGACGAAAAATGACCAAGATGGATGGCGTCATCGCAGACACCCGAGGGGTGGAGACTGCGTCGCCAAAATTTATCGTTGAAATTAAGGGATATGTGTGTCTCAATGTTATTGACACCTGTACCTGTTGATGTACCTGTATATTAAGTTGATCATTTAAATAAGTAAGTAGTTAAAAGAATTAGAAAAATATATCCGCGATGATACTAGTAAAGTTGATTATTAAATGGGACGATCTAAAGTGTTAAATCTTTGGAAACTTGATAGGAGATACAATCTTATGCAGTTATTTAACATTTTTATTATTATGTTTCAAACAAATCAAAATAAAGTGGAAGAATGACATGGAGGCCTTTGCCCTGCAGTGGGACAACACAGGCTGTTAAAAAAAAACAAATTCAGTTTCGTCAACATTTCTGCTTTTGTTTGAATATCTACCTGATTCCGAGACCTACAATAATAATCTTAAATGTATAGTCTTCGCGATGCAAATATACAGAAAAGACGCTTGTCGTGTCTGCGCCCCGTGTTTTCTCTGTTTTGCGTCGCGATGTTTAGATTCATTTTGTATCAAAATAGTATAAACGAAGCGAACATTTATAAAATTGGAGGAACGCGCGTGTTATTAAATAGTTTAACTAGTTTGGTATGAAAAAGAATAATTAAAACGTTATACTGACGATACAGTTCGTTCTCTTCATACTCTTCTTACTAGTTCTGCTCTTACTAATTTTCATTCGTTTTAAGCAAGGATAGTCGAATGAATTCCTTGCTTTTCTGGTTTTTCTGAAGCCCGTTATAAAATCTGCTTCCATAATTTGCCAGTACTGTGGTACATTGAAGCCTTAGATATAAACACGGAGGAACACAGCAGTGATTTTGAGGGATAATGCCATAATCTCCGCACTCTGCAAGCCACAGGGGTGGGTGCCGTTCCCCATCTATCAAACATGATACTTATTTACCTTCAACATCATGCAAGACAATGGTAGTAATGTTATGTAGAGAGTAAAATAGTGTGAACTAAGATCCAAGAGTAGGACAGGACAGTCGATGAAGACATTACTCTGCTGTCCGAAGATGGAACTGAATAACTAAATAAATTCGAATTCAAGGATGTTTCCTTAATTGACAAAAAATAAATAAAGTAAATTAATAAAACGTATTTAAACAAAACGCCCCCCGCCCACCCTTTGAATTTTTACTGTATCATGGGTGCGTTCACAAACATGAATTATCACATACACAACAAGACAACCATCTATGAATCACACACACACGCAGATTTTTGTCCCATGCGGGAATCTAACCCGTAACCTTTAGCGCAGCATTCCAACTGCTTAGCCACTACGCCAATCAGGTCGTCTCCTACTACTTACGTCTTACTACTTACGTAAATTACCTGTTAGCAAACATGACGAGAATAACAAGTAATTTTTTTCATACCAGCTGCGCCTAGCGGTGTTACCTGCTACATTTTTTCGGGATATAAAGCCTATGTGTTAATCCAGGGTGTAAGCTACCTCCATATGAAATTTACATACATACATACTTACAAACTTTCGCGTTTATAATATTAGTAGAAATAACACAAAGTTTTACTTCGCCGGGACATCGCCTCAATTGTTTCGAAATTGAGGTCAATATCCATCAGTCTATTGTCACATACACCTCTGTCACTCTGTTAAATGATGTCATGATCAATTTTAACATCAATCATAATGTTCACAATGACTTCTAATAACAATAAATTAATTATGATATAGTTTTTTTTGTCAAATAATTTAGAGCATTTTTATAAAGAGAATTACGCCCCATTTCATTTAATAATTAAGTGTTGGTTCTGTTGATGATGTCTATTCGTCCAATTAGGGTAATTAATGCGATAAGTGAGTTGCGAGTTTGACATTGACCTAATATAACTCTACTCTTAGCTCGAATAGCACCGATTTCATCTCGGTTTATAGTAATGACCGCTTCGTTGGTCTAGTGTACGCACAATGCGACTGCAGATCATGACGTTATTGGACATTTCTCAGCAAGGAACCTATTGCCATAAACCAGGCACAAATCCGGCTGGATTCTCTCGCTTCCACAACGTAGACCATCCTGCTTTAAGAGCTCAGGGTAAGGGGGCTGGTGTGATATACATTAATAAACAATATTTTTTTTCTTATACATTTGGTACACACTTTTTTACTGTGGTTTAATAAAACTATTTCTAAACTACAGATGTAAACTCAAGTGGCAGCCTTGTATCATCACTAACAGGCAAGACTACAGGAAGTATGTGTAACAAAGTTATTCCTAGGGTCCACTTAACGCCAGTCAATTATTACGGACGTCCTTACTTTCTCCACTTACAACGTGCATAATTAGTTAACAGTGAAGTTAAACTGGTTTTATTTACATTTCCCGTCGTTTCGAGACAAGTGTTGAACTTTAAAAAAATTTTACATAGTTCAAAAAAATGTTGAAGCCTGAATTCTATTAATTTTAAATGCTTTTTAATTTATCGTAGAAATTTTTTTTTTCGATGTTTCAAATTCAAACCCAATCAATGTGACTTTCACATATAGATAGGGTTATGCGCTTTCTTTGTTTTAAGGCTCCGCAGAATGATAATATTATGCCAGGTAAACAGACTAATTAAGTTGACGGCGTAGGCAAAGTGTAGGTGTGCAATAACACATTTCTGTCTGCCTACCTGATCAAGGAATACAGGTAAAATGACACACAAAATAATCGAGAATGCCAACTCCTCGGCTCCTTACAAATGAACCGTATATCTAACCGAAGAAGCTCTCGGATGCAATGTTTCGAAAGCGAATTTCTCGTGTGTTCCGTCGATCACGTTTTATGTAGCGAAGCGTAACGAATCGATGCGGATGAGGGATGTTAGCGAAATACAGAGATAAGTCACGTTCGCTAGGCCCCTACTAGTTGGTGATGGATTAACCGCTTACTGCTAAGAGTCGATCGTATTAATCAAGCTTTTATGACCGTAAATATGCTAATGAGCGACAAGATGGATGAATAAAATTATCAGATGAATATATTAAATGTATTCATGTGTTGAATACAAAACAATATTTTCTGATATCTTTTAGTTTACACACAAATTTTGCCACTCATTTTCAGGCCCATTTGAGCTTTAAATGCGGCAAACCTTTAGTCCGTTTATCCAGTAGGAATACCAATAATTTATATCATCATCCATCACAATATTAATTCTAAACTCATGGTACGGGTAGTAATCTTACACGACAGGTTTCTAACTTCATCAATATAGTCAGCGGGAACATATCTGGGACGTTGCAGCTATCTCGCAGTAGGAGCTAAAGTGATCCAAATAGCACTATTATCTGTTTACATTGTTCTTGTGTCATTTGGTTACTAAACTTACTTTCACTACTGTAAAAGTATGTTTTATTGCGGTGTAATTGGTGCGGAGATATTTGTTTATTATATTTAATTTATTAAATAATTAAAGAGTTTTGTAACCATAGATAAAATGAAACTATTTTTTTTAATCATTTTTAATTTATTCCTAAAACAATTATATAATTATACAGTATATATTTATTGGCTTAGTTTGTTTTCTCTACGTCTTATTTAGTTTGTTGCACCTACCTCAACATCTCTGTACCGAACGTTGGTTGACTCGTAGAGAATGCCTCAGGCATTATGTACGACTTTGTTTACATTTTGGAACATAAAGTTTAATTAAATAAATCTAGCAACTAACTTAGATTTGCTATAGACAAACATGATACAAGTTTCAATTTAGTACCGAAGACACTTTTCATACCTAAATGCTCAGGTTAATCAGCCGACCCAAAATTCCATGAGTACCAAGTTACTAATGTCGTCTATAAAAGCATAGAAAATTCTTACATACCTAGTTAAACACCAGTAAATTTTATGTCTATCTTTTATTTTTATTTACAAGGTTATTTACAATTCTTAAAAATAAATATATACAAAAATAAAAAATTTAAACTAAAAATTATGTATCAAAGTATTCGTCCTCATCGCTGTCGACTGGTAGGGTGCCCAAAAGGCTGGCGGCATTGCCACGTTGAATGGCAATGCTAATTCTTTGGCCGAAAAACAGGCCAGCCTTTTGGTCACGTGAAGCGTCAACTAACCGTTTAGAAAGGTCACTAAAAAGAAGACGCGCACTCGGACCCCATGACCCGAGTGTTTCGACCCCAAACGGCTCAAAAATATAATTACCTATAAGGTTATTATATTTTCGCCGCTTGAGGGTCTCCGCAGCATTATACACCAGTAGGTATATAATGCAGGGCAAACCCCACGTGCATACAGTTCTGTACACCCAGAAAGCAATACACGAACCCAATATCAGCTAATGCACACCCCTCACTATTTTTATTCCCTAATCCCCGAAATATGCACGCTCCATATTTCAAGGTGGAAGGGGCAACGTGCACCTGCAGATAAGAGCCCATCAATCACACTTTGGTATAAACAGAACACTAACACCATTACCCCTCGCGGAAACCTTTGGGAAGCAATATTTCATGGTACGTTTATTATGGAAGGTAACGGAATCCGTTGACGGTTCTAGAAAGTGGAATGTGATACATTTTTTAAAATTAATATTTTTATAATAATGTGTACCATTATCATTTCAGAGGGGTGGAAGGTTGCACTCCTGAATTTCAATAGTCCATGTATATAAATCCTATAGTAGCCGACACTTTTGCCATCTATTGAGTAAGTATATTTTTTAGTTAATCAATGAGTACCTATGAAAATAAGCATATGCATACAAAGTAAAAAAGTACGAGGCAAAAAAAACTATTTTTTTTTTCTTTAAAGAAAACGTCGCCCCACACTAGGAATTTCTCCTGTGTCGTGGGTGCGTTTCACAAACATGAAATATCACATACACAAACACCCAGACTCGGAACAAATATCTGTGGTTCGCACAAAGTTTTGCCCCGTGCGGGAATCGAACCCGCAACCCTTAGCGCAGCAGTCTAATGGCTTAGCCACTGCACTAATCAGTCAGTAGTCAGTAATCGTCATTGTTAAAATGTCTTCTACTTGTCCTTAAAATAGTACCGCCACGACCTAAATGCTTACTGATAACTGGATTTTATTTATAACACGTAGACTGCTCCCTAAGTAGACATAATAGTTAAACAATCGACGTGTACCTACCATACACACGGGACAGTCAAGGGGTTAATGACCCTCCTCGTAAAACCACCAAGTAATAATGAAATAAAGTAGTATTGTAGATTTTCAACGAGTAATTATTTTTACCTCACGGTATTTCAGTAGGCTGTACAATGCGGAATAAATTTAAAACATGAATTACAATATTTTTTTCGCTTACAATTTTACGAAATTCAATTATAAACCTGGACTTCGCATTCGTATTTTTACTAGGTTTTGTTTAACTTTTATTACTATATATTCTGCAGTACCTACTGGCCAGAAACAACAAAATAATATCCAGGGCGCACACAACATTCTGTTTTCAAAACAATATCCATTTTTGAGATGGAATACATTTTCAGCATGCATGCGATAACGCAAGAATGTATAAAAGTTTTCGTTCCATTTCCCAACAATTTTAAATTCGTGAAATTTCACTCCAATATCAGAAAGCATAAAGTGTGTCATATCATCCACAACGCACGAATATTGCGAGACCTTCCAGTGTAGCTCAGAAAGTGTCTACTGCATACCGGGACCTCTAGTGAAATTCTAGTGGCAATATCCTGACGACGTAATATCTTACATTATAAATCTAGAGAATTTCGTGCCAGCCTGTGTGTAGGCTAGGTATGTGAAACGCAGTTCTTATCCGCTTGCTTTGAAAGAAAATGTAGCAAATGTCTTTGTCAGAAATTGGTTCAGTAAAATAGCATTTTCGATTTAACTTGCACGCTGATCAGTCCTCAACGAGGGCTTAACATAAAAAAGTTTAGCAATAGGGTTTCTCGTACAATAAACCTACTAAACATAGCTCAAACTATTCTACATCAAACGTAATATCGGTTGACTTTTAAGCAAGTCGCAAATCCCAGCCGATTTCGTAATGTGAAAAATAATTCTCTGCAATTCGAAACGGAATCGAGGAGAGCGGATAGCGACGATGGATCTATCCGCATTTGCTCGGAATTCCGCAAGATTAACGTCTGCTGGGAGGAAGCACAACCATTCTCCCCTCCCCCCCCTCAGGACCACCCCCCTCATTCCTTCGTCCCTTATTGTGGTCCTTTATTATTACAAATGCCAATTGAGACGACAGATCAAACAATGGACCCTAACTAATTGCGATGCAGAAATAATCCATACAAATAGTAAAGTTGTACGTAATTGGCTAAGTTTGTTTAAGGGATTGTTTATGATATTTATTAGAGTTATTATGCTCAAAGTTAGTTGAAATTTATCGATGTTCAAAAGCTTCTCTGTAATGAAATATAGGTCATAACATTACCGCAAACAACCTGCACAACATATAAACTAATGACTCGGTTTACAAATAATCTGAAACTCTCAAAACCAGAATTTATGAATATTTGTGTTATCATTAATAAAACAAAAATATTTTATATAAAGCTTGTTTATTAACGTCATGTTTTGCAAAATAGACAAATATACACTTTTAAATTGTCATTTCACTTAAAAATTCCGCATCAACATTTAACAATTAATATAATACATAGTTACACACGCATACACGCTAACTTTAACGCAAAAAACACATTTAGCATATGTTACAAGACGATGTATCATTACTTTGTAGTTTAAAACTTATTATTATGAATAAAATTTTTGCTTCGCCCTTCTGACGTAGCTATGAAGCGTATAAAATGCACTTTTTCAGAACAATTAAGAAGGCAGTGCACAGACGAGCTCGTCTTATAATATACATTAAACGGGTTTTTGCTTATAGGATACTTAAAATACACTTTTTACAAACTCATGCTATACATTAATTACATTTTTTATTCATTTACAATACAATAAAGATTCAATATTTCATAAACGAACATAACAAATAATGTATAAACAAATCAAGTATACTTAAAGTTACAACACTAATTATTGTCGTGGGTCCTTAAATTTTGATTCAATTTTATTCCACACGAAAAATGTCATTAGCGAAAGCAAAGCTAACAGAAATCAAACATAGCGAGAAGGGTGTAAACTCGTATCCGGTACAGGGCTTAAAAGTTACGACTCACTTAAAATATATGAAATCATCAAAACATATTATTTTCCTCAATTTCACTCAAATAACATCATGGTTTAAAATTCTACAATTTGTACTGACTGTTTAAAATGTAATTTATTCAACAAGAAACTCACAAAGCGTAACGTCATGATGTTTCACAAATTTTAGCGTAATACAATGACGCGCAACGTTTGATCCCAACCGAATACGATTATATCTTCCTTCAACATTCTTCATCAAGCCTTACATTTATTTTCCTTATCGTCTACACGTAATAGTATTTTAATAACTTTGTTACGTATTCCCGTTTCATTATTCATACGACCAGTCTTATCCAGAATATTATTTTAATTTAGTACCGATAACGTTTGCAAATTAGTTCCGAGTCAATAAACAATTAATGGATAGAAAACTTTGTTCGATAAATGTATTCATAGATTAGAAAATAAAGCTGAAATCTCATTAGTGAGTCGAGTGTGAACATTTTATAATTTTGCTGTATTCAAACATTTGCTTAAAACTTTTTACCACTCCGTCGTGGTAGACCCTCGACTTGATCGAAAAAACATCAACTGTTTGAACTGATTCGTTCTAGATTTAAAAATTATGACTCTCGTGATTTAGTAGGAACGTCTTGGTATACAAAATGTATGCTTTTAATAGTGTTTTAAATTTAAAACATGTCAAACGGGCATTACTATAAGAGCATAAATATGACATGAGTTATGGATACTTTTAAGTTTCCTCCTTATCCACGTGGTCGTAGCTGTCAAATTTAAATCATACTTTAGGTAGATGACAAATTTAAATCATACTTTACTGTATTTTTTTCACTTGTTTGCGTGCACAGGTAAACTGATGATAATGATACGGAGAAACCGGTTCCTCATATTATCAGGGCAATCCCCGAAGGTGACTAAATTGCATTCTGGCGTTGAATCAATCTATGATACACGCGTCGCTCATTTTAAATTAACAATACTTATTTTCCTGTACCTGTGAATTCAACAAACAATTTCTAAGTAATAACTAATCATGAGAATATTACTAGCATGATGTTATTGTTTTACAGAAGCTTCTATGAAATATACTTTTGCTTTTATGAGGTCAAATGATAACATTGTTTTATTTTTCAACGACCACTTTAATTATCTTACTCTTTATTTGTAAGTTTAACACTTCATTGTTGTGATAATTAACTCAAAGGTGTACCAGAAAAAATATAGTCAGTAGACGGAACCAAATAACGAAGTCACGTAATCAGTATAAAACAGTTGACGTAATTTCCCAAACTACCTTACGTGTTTTCGTCAGCCCAACCCAAGAATTGAATACAAAACTGTACACGTTCAAAAACTGTTCACCTTAACTATATTTAAGAAAATAAATTAAATAACCTATTTGCACAACATTCATTAATTATAAATTATGACTAGCTCTCGTAAAGGAAATGAAATGCACCACTTTTTAGGTTACTATTTTCTATCGTATGGCACTACACATTTTCGTCTATTAGAGAATGTAGGTTCCGATGCCGAGGTCACATCAGCTAATGCTTACATAAAATCAGTAACTTGGTCATGTACTTTATAAAAATATTTAATTTTCTTACGCTAAGTATTAACAACCATACATATAACAAGCAGTTAGGCTGGGATGAGGCAGGTTATAGCCGCGACTGTCGGCAACATGCCTCGATTAAACTCAAAATTATTACAACGATTGCATAAAAATAACCTAAATTATAAACAAAGACTTATCGATGTAACTAGAACACCCCGCCTATAGAAACGGTAACTTAAACTCTTAACATAATCCATAAACAGCATGTTACTTCGTAGTTATAAGTTCAGCTAATTATGATATCGAAACAATCCAAGCCAAACAGTACGTTGATAGAACATTTGCAAAATAATATTATAAACCAGTTTAAGGCGCTATCACAGGAATGAAATCATGAATGAAGTTCATACACCTTTCACAGTTGCTACGCGTTGCAACTTTGAAGATTTTAATGTGAGTGGTTCAAAAGGAAATTCTAATCTCGTTAAAGGAAGAGCACATTTCATTTACTACATTTTTAAAAGAACATTTTTATCTGATGTTTTTACTTTAAGTATTTTATTAAAAACACTGATTTCTATTACACATTTCTAGTACTAGTCACGTTTAATAATCATACTTCTTGTAAGGACGCAGCTTCTTCAATAAATTTAAATTTAAATTGAACTCATTTTAATTTATTTTCAAGTTCCCTGATTTCAATTCGCACAATTTAACTGTACTGACGGGGTTTTAATTATCGTGCTTAGTAGTACCACTTGTCACAAAATCTTCAAAGCCAATAATACTGTTACCATTATCAGTCTCGAGTGTATTACCTTGAATGATTACAAGTTGTTCATCAACCGAGTCTTGTTCAATGTTTAACTTCACTGCACTACACATAGTCTCTCCTGCCGGCTCCTATAATGCTATTTCTTTCACTCACCACTGACACTTCGGAGCCGTCCTTTTTTCTTTTGCACGAATTGAAGAGTTTTGAGGACTGTGGGCAATATATTTTGTTTTAGAATGTTTATTTACTTTTTACGCGTCAAAAGTGGACAATAGCAGTAAACTAACACGTGATTCATTATAACTATGAGAAATAGCTAATGAGCAACTATAGGTATATTGATCGAGTATTATTTTCAGTATATTCTCATAATACCATCACAAGATTTAAGGGTTATATCTACATTATTTGTTACAAAGTCATATATGACCAATAGAGACTAAAGTGTTGCATTAATATAAAGTCCTACCTTAACAAGAGAACGGACGGGTTGTTGCAAAACAAAGATGGCGAAGATGACGACTCCTTGCAGCGCGTTGACGAGGTCGAACACGGACCACACGGACATGACGTCCGAGCCCGCGCCCGCCGCCCACGAGACCACCTCCAGCACCCACGAGAGACCCATGATGAGGGACAAGAGGCAGCACATACGGAATCTATAGTAGAAACAAAGAATAGAACACCCATTTACGATTTATTTTATTTTTTTCATACTATGGACGATGGAAAGGTTGTCTGAAATAAACGTTATTTAATTTTTTATTTATTTTATGATTTTTTGTTGTAATAGAAAAATGTGGCTGTTAATCATTTTAAGAGTTATTAAATAAAGAGTTTAATATATATTCGTGCCCGAATAAAAATAAATTTGTATTCAAGAATCATCTTGTAAATCCATAGTTTTTCTACTTTTTAAAACTACAAGTTTACTTTTACAATAGAAATATCATCGTCTCCCACTTTCTGTTACTCACGGTTGAGTATAACAAACTCCATTCCTGGCTAGTGAGGTCCAGTATCTGCTAAAATAGGTTTCATTTGACGTAATTATCTTAATAATGAGGTATAATCACTTACAACTTCTTGTACTTCTTGAGCCTCTGGTTGAAGTTGGCGGGCGCCTCCCTGGGCGGTGTTGACGTGGCCTCGTTGACTGGCAGCGGCTGGCCCAGCACTGTGCCCAGCCGCACCCAGTCGTCTGACGTACTGAAGTCTGAGTGCGTCAGATCTAGCGCTGTTAGATAAAACGCACTACTTAATGATGCCCACGAAAAACAAGTGCATAGTCCAATGTATGAGAATGTAGAAAATGGTTGTCAAAGCCTTGCCAACTGAGCACTGTATCAATAATTCCAACACAGACAATGTAGCTGGCAAAGAGAATTACAAATAGACATTAAACATGCAATTTTAACGAAGGAAAATTTGTACCATATTTTTTTTTATATTGTAGTCTTTATCAAAACCTACTAGGTATACTTATGGCCTATCTACAAGCATGGGAATACTGTAAATATTACTCATTTAACAAAAGAACGTGGTGATTCATACCTACAAGTATTTATACATGTTTGCAAAAGAATTATACACTTAGATACAATTATATTTACACTACATAAGATTACATAGAAAAATATTATGTACAGCAAATACATGTTACTATTTATTATTTATTTATTTTTCTAATCCAAAAGGAGGGAAGTAGGTGTATTTCATAATATAATATTTACCAAACACTAAGTCATGACAGCATCAAGTAATAAAGTTTTTACAACAATAGTTTTATGAATCATAAAAGTGCATTATGTAGCTACTCATATATTAAAACCTTGACGGATTCGCGCAGTAGCTCAGCTAATGCCTGAGTAAGGTTCACGGATAACTTTGATGTGCCACGTTTTTTAAAACTATGTAAATGCATTTTATTTAATGGATTGCATTTTATTTACCTATATTACAATAGGTTCGCCAACCATCATCGGCACTTATAACATAACTCGCAATATTAACGTGTACCTCTTTTTACCATACAGTCACATCTACCCTATACATAATATCATCACGCCTGTATTCCCCGAAGGGGTAGGCAGAGGTGCACATATAAGTAGTAAACCCACATTTAGCTAGTTATGTATTTAGGTCCCAATGCTATAGGGGGCGAGCCTATTGCCATCATCCGGGCACAAATCCAGACTCCGTGCTGTCACTGAGAATTACCTAATGGTAAAAGCCAGTAACACTTTGCCCGACCCGGGATTTGAACCCAGGACCTCGTGCTCAGTAGTCGCGCTTAGCGACCACTAGACCAACGAGGCAGTATTACCTATAGTATGTCATAATACATAAAATGGTGATTTGTCGACTCTATACTTCATAATTTATCTCTACTGTATGGCGTGTTAAATCAAGCCTGTCTCAGTAAGCTTATGTTACCATAGATTATAAGCCTATTCTCGTAATTTCATGCATAAGATATACATTACAGAATTAACATAAACCAATTATGTATTTAAGTCTGTTCACATCCAAAATAAAGAAGATTTGTATGCATAAAATTAAGAAAAATGTAAAGCAAAATTGTGTGTTGCACAACCTCGTTTTATTATGTGAAATACATAATTGTTCTCTCATACAGGTAAATCAAAAAAATCGTCCAAAATTATGTAATAATCTCAAAGTATTATAAATATAAGAACACAAAACAATAACTTACGTGTGACATCCTTAAGTTTATCATAATGTTTTGCAATAGCTCGTGATGTGAAGAAAAATATACAAAAATTGCTAAACAGGATAAGAGCGACAGGCCCGTAGAAGTATGGCAACGCCGCTTGGTCCGCTGTGAAAAATAATGTCATATTAATATTGACGATCTAACTCTACCTGCATTATTAAAGTGTTAGGTATCAATGCATACTCTATGTCTGTACAAGAAGAAACCTTTGTTCTCAATAACCTTATTCTCGTTAAAAGGGAGTCTAAACTTTTAAGCATCAGACTAAACATTGTTGAAAGATATGTAGATCTAGAACTCTAGATTCACAATTATTATTTTCTTGGACATGTTGTCATTTTTTTTCAATCAAATGGCAATTGACAGTTGAAACTATTGGAGGGACTTTAGCCGCTGCACTTTTTAATTTAGTCTGTTCGTTTATTGTCCCTTGTGTTGAAATATATCAGCGTAATATACAAACAAAGCACTCAATGTCAACAATACGTAATCTTTTATCAATCGGTGCCGCTATCAATATTGTATGTTTTTTTTTATATCGATAATGACTTCCTCTTTGTTTATACCTAACATGAAGGTACATTTTCGAAGCATTTCAAGGCAACCTGAAGTTTAATTACAGTAAAAAAAAACAATGTTTAATAGTCCCACTGCGAAACTAAGACTCTTTTCATAATGTGAAGAAACGAGCATTGATCACCAGGCTAGCTTGCTCACTAACAAAATACGATGAAAAACTACCCACTTACCTCATAAATCATGATAAACTTAAATACTTCTTTAGTCTATTGACACCTCTATTTTTTCGAAAGCAATCGACAGTGGCAGGTATAATTTGATCAATGGCAATTTTGCATGACATTAACAATATTTAAAAGTAAATATACCCCATATTTTAAATCGTAAAGAAACATATAAAACAATCGTAATTAGTACTTACTTTTAAACCAGCACCCTTTGACTCCAAAGTTAGGCTTTAGGTAGGTGCTTGGTACTGCCGGTGAGAGATCCATAGTGATCGTCACCACCAGCAGTAGTATCGGGAACAATACTGCGTAAACGCAGTACCACGCGAACCTTCGTCTCATACTGCGTCTTGTTACTGACGCGTTTATGTATCTCCTGCAAGAGGTATAGTCGGTTACGATTGATTTTTCCTCAAAATACCAGTAAGCAATATACTGCAATTACGCCCATCTACTTGTATCGAACATGTGAGGGCACATCAAAAATCCCACCGTTGATATAATATAATAATTCGTATTTATATTTAAAATATTTTTAAGGAAAGCTGTTTTATGTAAAATAGTCACGTATATGAAAATACAATCAGCCTGATAGCCCAAAAGATTTCACATAAAATACATTTTATACAATATAATATTTTAGTAACACCAATTACGTATACTTCTCACGTAACACGTAAATACTTAACATAATAAACGCTAAAAGCGTCTATCAAAAAGCTTATGAAGTACGAACGAGTAATAAATGTAATAACGATACATTTAACTACGTAACACATGAGGCGACACTTACCGAACGTTCAGGAATATATCGAAACACATCACGTTCAGCCAGAAGAAACAGGACACGAACGAGAACTGGATCATATACGCTGAAATAAAATTTTATGTCAATGTTTCTTGTATCATTCAATTTATAATCGCCAAGTACGGTACGAACATTTCACGTATTGAACAGTGGGAATTATTTTCCCAGAAATTTTAGGTAGGTAAGGAAAATCGGAAAATGGTTCTTCACTTCTTTTAAATTAATTTTCATTTACAAACATTACCTTCCTTTAAATGAGATTACTTAATGAAACTATAAATGATTCAATACGACATAATTTGAAAACATAAAAGCATCCATAACATTATCTTACCCATTATAGTGCACGCGAATGCAGGAAAGGCGTGTCCCGCAAGTTGTGTGGTGGCCAAACAAGTGAACGCGAGAGCCAGGCACACTGTGTGGCAGGCAAGCGCCTTGCCATGTGTGTCCCGCAATTCCGTAATAAATAGGTAAACACAGGCGGTCGCCAGCAGGAACGGTACCGATATTAACAGCCCTGGAAAAAGAGGTTATGTTAGACACATTTGATCAAAGAAATAAAAACATTCGGCTAACGGGAGTTCGTCAAACTCTAAGCTATTAAAATCTTTTTATATCCACCTTTTTGTATTAATTACGATGCTTAGACAACTTTTGGATTTAGTACGCAGTTATTCGAAAATAACGTATTCAGAACTATGGGTACCTAATTTAGGAGTAAAGTTTTAAACGATTAACGATTATAATAATTCATCGCACTAACTTTGTTCATAACTTCGCTATAAAGGACAGATGAAACTTCTCAAAATCTTTTAGAGACTAGAACAACGATCAAATAGTTAAGTAACTCGGTAACTAGGCTCCAGTAACAAAGTTAACAATTTGTAACTTGTTTCCAACAACAAAAAGTAGAATTAATTAATGATCAACTCAGTTAGTATTTACTTTGGGCGAAAAACATACAGCTGGCTATTTTCCCACGGGAGTCGATACTAACAAATTGGTTATTTCGTGTTTACACCAAAAATAAGTTGCGCCATATTTTATTTGCAATCGGTATACGTTGCTACGTCAATATTGTACTCATAATAAACCCATATTGAAATTGAATCCACTCGTAACATTTTTATGTCTGAATAGTTCATTTAATTCCCTAGTAAGTACTGAGTATAAATTAAATACATTATCGGTACATACAAGATAACACTTTTTTGTCGAAGCATTGTTTCTACGAAGCCTTTAAGGCGTAAGACAAATTATATAACCTACGTCGTTGTCAGTAGCTTGTTCACTTAAATAAAAATATCTACTTTTGCTTTTATTTAGACAGACAATATTAGAAATTATTAATTTAAAGTTCTCACTTAGTACATTACACATATTTCACAACTATCTACAACTTATTTCCAAAACAATATATAGACAAATAAATGATTAACTAACATGTTAGTATTTATCCCCATTGATGTCAACCGGTAACGTGCCCAAAAGACTGGCAGCATTACGTGGAATGGGAAATTTGTTTTACTTTACCAAATATAATTTGTCGATTCTATTAATAACTATTACCAAATCCTGTACAAACCTGTAGCATAGGCGATTAGTGTTGACGACGTTTTAGTATCTTCCATAGGCGTTGTGAAGCATACGACTGGTAACGTGATGCCTGCTGGCACGGATTCATTCCAGAATGTCTCCATGCAATAGTCGCGAGTTCCCAGTAGCGGGGGTATTGAGTAGGGAACGAACAGAGACCCGTTCACGAGAAGGTAAAACTCATCGTGGCTATTCACGTCTGGCTGAAGTTTGTATCTGAGGACAACATGTAACATTGTATTTACAATATTATTCAGCACATGAACATAGACCATAAGACGCCGATTTCACTATGTTATCATAGTTATCATATACAAATGTGCATATATTAGTCACACCGAATTAATACTGATTAAATTCTTATGCCTTATAAATCGCTATTCACATAATTAATTGTGATATTGATCACTAATCTGTAATCAATCGTCTGTATCCTGGAATTTTGTTCTTTGTTTATAATACAAAAGATATGCAAGGAATTCACTGAGGTTTATTATAGGTATTGAAAATATTTTTAAATTAATGCTATGTTTTCCGCGAATACTAATTTAGCAACGAATAATAATTATCATCCTAGTGTTCGCACGTACGCAGTTTAATAAACATTGGTTCCACACAATAAGTTCCATGAATGACAAACGGGAAAATGTACAGAAAAACGGTTTATTGCGGTTTTTGATACTTAATTATTATGAATTATGTGTGTAAACATCTAACATTACATGTACTCAATAAAATATGTACGTAACTGAAATTATACTACTTTAACAAATATTATTATTAAAGGAAAGTTTTCAATGATCAAGCAAATTCAAATCATGTCAACAATAAATTCTGAAAGTGTAAAAAATGCTTTACGTGTTTACTAATTCAGTAGGTGCAACAACGGTGTTGGTTGTACCTACCTACATAAAAAGAAAAACTAGAATAAAAAAAAGTTGTTCTCTATACCCAAAATATGTAGTTATATTTACTTTTCGTATCGACAAGGGCTGCCCACTATGGTTTCGTAGACATTGCTGTCGTAACTGAAGATATGGGTCTCGTTGGCTTGGTGGAAGATCGGCTGGAATGTGAGCGAGGACCGGGAGCAGACCGTCTTCGTGGTGCCGTCTTCTATGGTGATCGTGAGGTTCTGCCCACTTGGACAGCATTTTGGCACCACTGGAAGCTCTTTCTCTTCATCGTCCTGTTGACAAAAGTAAAAATTATCGTAAGTTAATGTGGTTGCCACATTACGAGCAATAACTACTTCTAGTTATGTAGTATATAATGACCACAAAGCATTATTCATAAATTCAAACGAAAAAGTTAATGGTGTGCAGGTAAGGAATTACAAACATTCAAATAAACTTCAAGTGAAATTAAGAGTCCTTGCCAAATCAGAATTTATCAGTTTCACTAGTAATCGCCAACTAGTAAACACTCTCTCAAAAATACACGAATCAACGAAATTCCCCAAGTGTACTACGGAGAACTGCTCTTAAATCGCAGAAAGCTCGATTTACTCCCAGTTCACCAAAACACCACTAAGAATTTAGACGAATATTTTTCTCAGACATGACGTTATATTAGAAATTGGGTCACGGGACAAACAAGGTAAGGACGAGATAATTAAAGATGTCATTCAAACAATGATAAATTGCAAGACCGTATGTCTGGGCGCCATCAAAATTCAACATGAGTATTTGAACTTTGACGCACATAAAAGAAAAACCGAGGTAGCTGATGTAATGCGCTCATTTGAAATTGGTCACGTCTTTTAAAAGTTAATGTCCGAAAATATAGGCCGAATTACAGGTAGTAAATTGTTGGTAGAGTAGTTAGAGGTTGATAAACATAGGGCGTCGATATTACAACAAGACACAGTCATATTATTTATTTATGGACTTTAAAAATCGTCAACGTTATTACAGAGAACATAATACAAACAAGCAAACTACGTCATTCTCTTTGCCTAGACAGATATGTGCGTCATAGGTTGGTACATGCCACACATTCATTCAAAAATTAAAAATGGAATAATTCCGTTTTTACATCTAAGCCGTTCTGTTTTACGCAGATTGCTCAGATTAGCAAAAATAGAGTCATTACCGTATGCCGTACTAACGCAACATTTGTTAATTTATATTAGCCTAAATACACTGCACAGATGTCGGGAGTATGCCAAACGTACAACCAATTACTAGTAAAAATAGTTTGGAGCGTAGTTCAGCAATCGGTGTACTACAAAATTTAAATGCTGCTGTTGAATGTCGATTTGTTTGCAAAGACCAATGATCTGATGTTGAAAACATTAGTACCTACGTGTGGGTCGGCTTTTTATTAAGTGACTATCAATTTATTTGGAGAAATTAGCACAACACGCACTTACAGCCCTGGCATTTATTTATTTATTCTTTAAGCCCATATTTCTTTATGTACCTATACATAAGACATACAAATTATGTCATTCTTTTACTTAATTATTATAATAATGATTAAAGCCGGTCATTTCATTGACCCCAACAAAGTAAACACACTTATAGTTCTCCTATAAAGTGTGTAACTTTATTAGTATTATCCTTAATTGTGCAGGTTTTGCTTCTTGTGTACAAACTCCTTTGTCAATTTCATCCTTCTAATATGTACCTATACTCGAAAGCTAACCTGTTTGTATTTTAGTACGGTCGTGGCACGATCTTACAGTCTTACACTTATACCAGGACATGCGGACCAAGCAGAAAGTCAGGAACATTTTATATATACCATGAGACCAAGGTAAACGAAATGCAATAATTAGAAACAGGGCTTCGTCACATAAAAAGATCAAAGCTCCTACTCCTACGTTAAACCGCAATTGACTAACAAGAACAAACAATGCTTTCTTCGTTTTTTAATGCTATAATCAGAAAAAAATATCTGTATCATATTACCAACAAAGCGCCCACCGCGCGTACTGAACACAACAACGCTATCCTCGACATAGGGTCACCTACGTGCTTCCAAAGGGATGTACTTACTTTCCGTACTTTTTGTTCAGCTTAAATGTAGAAGAAGTTCAATATCGAAGTCGTCGCGTCTGTCACGTGTCTTGTTAGGGACGTGCCCGCAACGGTAATGAGACAACTGATGGCATACACCGTTCAGAGCTTCTATGAAATGCACGCCGCCACGATACGATGATGGATTTCGGTTTTATGATAAAGGAAAAGTCTTGTGCAGGTTTTTTGATGTTTCACAATGAAATGGCATTTTCTGCAGACGATATGATATAACGTGACGAACGTAAAAAATCAAATTATTTTGAAAATAAGACTATTTGAATTATTGATTATACTATGCAATATTATGCTCTGATACGGCCAGTCTACAAGACCAACAAGGTATTCTCAAAGTAGTATTATTTACTCATCGTTTAAGAAAACCCGTGTCTAAGTGGGCGATCACGGTTACAATGTTTGTGAATCATACAGCCCAGGGAAAAGTTGTGATTCTTCTTGTAAACAACCGTAAGTATCAGATTAGGTGTACTTGTGCCGTGTTGTTTGTATTTGTGCTAACAATTTGTAGAGACCTCACGCGTCCAAAGCCAGTGTTACCGTTACCAGTTACGTAATTTCAAGACTTTGTCCAAATAAGGAAACAAATCTTTTGGCACTTATTAGCTTTTGAACGTTGACGCAGATAGCAAGAGCCTATGATCATTTTCTAAAGTAGGTGCGTACGATCTATAATATACCTACCTAATATATCTTTGTTTGATACAGCCCACCGTGTGTTTGATGGTTTATTCGGGCATGGTCTATCTATTAGGCCATAATGTGGTATAGAGCATTAGTACCTGCCCATTTTACACGCTTAGCGATTACTAAACTAATTTGTAATAATTAGTATATTACCACTATTCATGAGGTTTCCATATTACTCAAATCATTGTACCTTTCCAAGCAGGCACATTGAGTTTTAAAAATGTTTGTTACGTTTACAGTACGGAATAAAAATTACGAAAATAAAAGGAAAACTGAACTTTATTTAAAACAAAAGCCTAAAGGGCCTTCTAACTTCGAAACTTTTAAAATTTCTAAATGTTAAAACAATTTGTTTTTATAAGGTTTCTTATGTAAATGTCTTAGGACTGTGAGGTCTGACGACACCAACTTTCGTGAAACAGTTGCAAAAGAAACCGTACAAGGGACATTTTTGTTGTGAAAACGTGATGATTTTGAAATCTGCAAAAGGATTTCGGGCAATCAAAATTGCCCTGCCTGTTTGAATACTATCTTTAGGTAGAATTATACCTCCAATTTAGAGGTTCCCTTCGTCGCTAGGAAAACTAGCTGTAATTTGCGACGACCCTGGTATAATAAACCCGACGAATGGCTACCTATCACGGGACATTAGATGAACTTCGGAATTCGAGTATAAAGACACTTTATAACGGACAATACCTCTGCCCACCGTGATTATAATATATTATGTAGAATGATTTCTTAATGTATCGCAGAAATTTTCATACGACTCACTTACCTTCCACTTCCTACCCCGTTCCTAGTTATTTAAGATCAGCATTACGCGTATTTTACTTATATTTATTTTATCCCTTCTATCCGTCATCTCAACGCTCACTCCTTTCTTTCTCATATCATTCTTCGCATAAGTAACCCATCCATTAATATTACGTCACTTCCCTTTTCCGGGTTCGTGGAACAATATAAAATTATAATAGGCATGTATAGTCGAATAACGAACCTAATAAATAAGTACAAGTAGGAAGAAAGTAATACCTTGTTTCTTCTGTTAGACTCGATTTGAATCGAATAGTCTGGCTGGTGAAAATGTAGTAACACCTCTGCTTACTTCGTTCACAAAAAACAGGGCGTTATGAAATAGTGTAAATACAGTCACACTTGTTGCTTCTAGGTCTAAATTCAGCAACTACTTTCAAATGCCAAGTCTTTCATACTTTATGAATCTCTTGAAATATTTATTGACTGATTCAACAACACATTGCTGAATTGTTTTATTACCGCCTTGGGTGGGAACACATTTTGAAACCAGCTTATTTATTACTTTCATTTCATTTTAATATAGTCAACCAGAGTGCAGTTGTATAAGCGTTTAATTTTCTTGTCTCATGAACAGAAAGCTATTTCGTGAGTGGGCGTTACTGTTAGTGTGTGTCAATTTCTTGTCAATAAATGCATTTACGATACGGGCGAAACTATTGCGTGCATGAATCATAAAATACTGTAGTACATATATTGTGGGAATATACATTTACATCTGGGATTCTCAGTTATCCATAATATTTCGATTTCATTAAATGGTCAATGGTAAAATACGACTGAGAGAGAAAAGTTTACTTTTATGTGTCCACGTGACACCGATAATTTCAATAAGAGTAGGTTGCATTCTCCTTTGGTTACACATCCTCATTTTGCCGGTCATCATAAGTCACATGTGGCGAGCCTAGTGCTATCGTCTGGCCCACACGGGATAAGCCACCTCTTGTTTCCAGCATTCCGGGCCATGGAAATGAGTGTAAGTACACAGAAACGGGTGTAATTATAGAACAAAATAACCAGAGGTACAGAAATAAAACCTAATTTAAAATAGCATACGTACGAGTTATTTTACTACTCAATGTTTCTTTTTATTTCTAGTACGACTATTCAAGGATTGACATACATTTCTTGGCACTTATCACAAGACTTCTTATCAAAAACGTCACAGAGCATCAAAAAGTGTGATAGCGTCGAATTGTTCTAAGAAGTGTTATTGAACAAATTCCTAGTGATATGCTTAAAGTGCATTCCTTAACTCATTTGTTGTGAATTGTGAAATCTTATCGGAACAGAATTTAATGATAAAGAATTTTTAATATTTTATCAATACAACTCACCTAGCAACTACTATCGGAAATTGTTCCTACCTTTAATCCAAATATTTATTCAACCTTAGATTCCTAGTACTGTTGATATTGTTAAACAAAGTCGGAAGATATATCATTTAATATAAATAACATAAACCAGATGTGTGATAAAAATACGTTTGTAGGTCTTTTGTACTCATCGCGAAAACACATAAAGGTGAAGAAATAGTCTACGATTTTTATTTTAAAATCATTTTGAAAAACAACCGTCTTGGTTTTAACCTATAAAGCGGAACATTGAAGCCGACCAGCCATGAATAAAAATCGAATAGAATGAAAGATATATGAGTTCGACTTATATGTCATCGATAATATTATGATCGACTGCCTCGTTGGTCTAGTGGTCGCTAAGTGCGACTGCTGAGCACGAGGTCCTGGGTTCGAATCCCAGGTCGGGCAAAAGTGGTACTGGGTTTTTCCATTAGGTAATTCGCAGTGGCAGCTCGGAGTCTGGATTTGAACCCGGTTGATGGCAATAGGCTCGCCCCCTATTACATTGGGACCTAAAAACATAACTGGCGAAATGTGGGTGTTACTATATGTGCCTTTGCCTACCCCTTTGGGGAATACAGGCGTGTATTATGTTTTTTTTTTAATATAATCGAAACATTAGGTCATCCCTATACATTTATCAGTCAATTCAATTCCTATTCGTGAAGCGTTTTGTCTAGGGAAGGTCAAGCGAGGAATTGTAAAAAGCTGGTACGTCTAAGGCTTCAGAAAATATCCTTCTCACACACACGACAATCCCATTTTGTAACGGATATTTTCTTGACAAGCATCCGAATTAAATTCATAAAGAGAACGCTATCAGATACCAGGACAACAGCAGGTAATAGGAGTAAAAACATTTCAACCACGCAAGTCACGTATTCGTTCCGTAATAACTAGGACAACGGGGGAGAGTAAATACGGCTGGAAAAACCTACATATTCTATTTGTTTGGTCATGATTATTATAGCATCGATAATGAGTTGATAAGTTCTGTGGGACATAGAAACTATAGACATAGTAACTAACTATATATTTTAGCGTGTAAACAAATAAGATAAGCATTTTCGATTTCTATTTTCCCGGTTGTTATGATCGACCTTTATAGGTTTACTTATCTTTATCCTCATGCCTCGCCTAAAAGAGCTTATTGAACCGTACTTAAAGTAAAAATGAATAAAGTCGTTAAAAAATATTAAGAAACCTCACTAATAATACAGGAACCAAAACGAGTTTTAACATGACCTATGAGGTCACAAAAGTTACTATATACATTACCTATAAGGTCTGTGATTTGGAAAATCTGTCATAAAAGGTACTGTATTAAATCTATTTAAGACCCCTCGTCCCCGATTTTTATAATCTAATATTACCAATATAAGTACAAATTAAGAGAGAACTTAAAATGCATGGTGCCCTTAAAAAGTATGCTAACTACGCACTCCACACTCAGGCTTTACGTTGCTCTAAGTGGTGTTCGCACTTCATGTTAGCGTAGCCTGGATCCCCTTAACCTCGTCTAGGAACTTATGCTGTGGACAGACAAAATATACATCCTGTTTCGAATGTAATGCGATTGTGGCTGGACCCAAGTATGGGTTTGACTTAATGCCTATTTGCGAGTGTTTGGCGAATAGGTATGTCAGGATCGTAGAAATTGGAAATCTGTGGTCTCTGCCTACCCCTCTGGGAAATAGGCATGACTTTAGGAATGTGTGTATGAGTCGAAATCAATTCGCGTAAGAGGACCAAGAAGAACTTGAAAATTCTATTTATATTAAAATCCAAATTGTTTAGATAACCTGTCTGCAGCATTATTTTTCTTTCTAGCACCCTCTATAGTACCTAACGTGTTCAACATCTATTTTATCATTTTCATTTTTCCTTGCAACTGTATTCTGTCCCTGTCACAAAGATGAAGGGTATCATGGGAATTATTCAGAGGGCCATTTCGCGTCGTCGCCGACTTGCGGCAGGTAATAGAATGTAAATATTTTCGCTCCTAGCTCGCCTCTCGGCCACACTGGGAGTGATACACGAGCTTAACCTGAGGCTAGATACGGCTTGTAGTAAGTAGATTGACTACACAAATACAGATGTAAATCTGCATCTAGATAGGATAGCCGACAGCAAAAACGTAGACATTTTGGCTAGATGGACGAGCACGCTTCATCTTTGTTTACAATAGCATTTCTTCGGCAAATAATGGAGTGTTACAATGACAGTGCATTAGCAAAGACAGATCTTCGCAACAATGCTTATTCTATAGTAGTTTTATATTAAATACATATTTAAGAAGTTGGACGTACTTAGCATATTTCCAACACTGTAGAGGGCAAAAACTAATTCACACAATATCTCTTTCTATTGTATGGTTTTCAATCTGCCTGACTATTTAAATTGACTACGAATGTGCATTTCTTTTTTTAACAGAGTTAAAACAACAGAATTGAATATTTAAACAACAGAATCATTTTTGATACATAAGCATAGTTATGTATCTGACGCTAAAGATAGACCGTATCCATCAACCTGTAAATCATATATGTAACCAAAGCTTTAGTTTGAATATTTAAAGTCAATATTAATTTGGGCAAGTACTGTGAGTACAGAGGCAATGTTGTTTTTCGATCTCCAATTATAGAGGCAATATCAACATTGGTAATTACAATGAGATTAACTGAACATTTTTAGGCTTTTCGAGTGTTAACCAAATAAGTGGGCGATGTAATTGAAATCCAATCAATTTCTAGTTGGGTATATGTTTAGAATCGAAAAAGGGTCGCTATTTTATTAGTTCCTAGAAAAAACACAAAAGTCCATATTTAAACTGTTAGACTGGGGATGATTAATTTAGTAAAAGGTTATCCGATTCAGGCTTTTACCGAAACTAGCGCGCGATGACCATAAAATTAGATTGAATAAAAAAAGCGTGATCACTTATTTGAGCTTAGCGAAGAAGAAGTAACATAAAATAACGCTACTTAAAATGTTATAAATCATGAAAAGAGAAAACAAAACCAACGAAAGTTACTAACGAAAGCACTCCATCTTACAAAGTACACGTCTCTTTAAAACGTACTAGAACAGTCATAAAAACACAATTCAAAAAGGACAATTTAAACACCATCCGTTTAATCTGGCCGTTGAAGGAAGCACACATTCAGAATCCCCTTTTATTATCAGACAACATTATCTCCTTCAACAAAGATATATCAGGACATCTCTGCAGCTGACGGCCTTACGGTACTTAACAATATTTATTTCGGCACTAGGGGCAGTATATTTTTTGCAGAGAATGCTCATATTAACTGAATCCTATCTTGAGAGAATGAATGTGGTGCGTGGAGGCTCGAAGCAATCTCTTTAAGTGGCTCCCGCCACAATACAGAAATGCGGCAGTAATGTGAAACTGAAGTAACATTGATTTCTGGTCTGTGAGACGGCTAAAGAACATTCAGCAAAACCAATAAAAAGTAGACTTTTCAACAGGAGCACAGGTTAGGTACCTATACTTATTTTGTTACTCATGTGCTTTATTTATATATATTTATTTTAAAATAGTGGCGTAGGTATATAAATCAAGATATGAAACATATTTCTTGATTTAAAATTGCTTTTACCAGTAAAGATTTGGGAATTCGATCACAAAAAAATGACTCCCAGCGCTAGTATATTTAAACTTTTGCCTTCCTACGTTTATTTATCTTCTTAGAGACTTCCCTTATCGAGGTTTATTAGTTATTTATTCTCGCACCAAGTTGAAGGTCTTGGTGCGCTGTCCTTCATGTAACTTGCATTATATTGTTACAATTTGTTGGAACCTACATTTATGACTGCGACCTAATTTTCTAAAAGAATCCCAAGGTCGCCTCTAATACAGGCTTTACAAGAGCAATTTGCTGTTAGTCATGCGAAATGCAATTTTCTTTGCCGTGAGCGCTGTAAAAGAAATTATGTGAGTCGAGCTCCTTCAACAAATTACGTTGAATATCGTTTTTTTTTGTTATTTAAGTGTAGCTCTAGTTGTTATACATAGGTCCGCCAAGATGATTGTTATTGAATTCATTACATTCCAGCTTGTAGTTCGTTAAAAAACATGAGTTACATTTTCCCCCTCTTCTGGATTCAAATATATTACCTAGTTTGTGATGAATGTGAAATGATGATGAATAAGTCTTTGAATTGGTCATATCTATAATCCTGTAGTACATTATTAGAGCTATTTGTTCGTATGGAAATATATTTACATATTTGTAAACCGCAACCGTCTCCTGTACAAACAATTATAGTATTTTAACTATGTTTCTCGACTTCTTGAAGTATTTGACTCAGTACCTTTCTCACCCTTCTTTGGACACAACTACATACATATTGACTCATACCAAGTACGTACCACCCACATTCTGGTAGGTACAGCTCGCAGCACCACCAGTCGCCACACACGTTTATGTTTGATCAGTGTTTTACGGTACAACTGCGGAACAGATCGCGCGTAAATACAAATGAACGTACGGAATGAATAAAAGCATACATTATTTATTTTCGACTAGTCATTTTCGATTCGCGCGGCTTTTTGTTGACGAGCTGAAATTGTCAGTACTGATTTTTATTCACAAAGAATATAAAAAGGAACTAACATTTCTACAAACATTATAGGCGAATGTATTTATCGTTTCTTACATATTTTTATTATTCAGCATTTTTATATGTACATTGTATAATTATCATTGAAAATATAATCAACTGTTTAATGGTAATAGTTAAAGCGTTACATTTTACAAAAACAAGCACATAAAATAAATATTTATTTATGTCCGATAATTATTTATTAAATTATTATGCCCGATTAAAGAGAGTTAAGATCTAAAATCAAATCATTTACTAGGCAAGAGTGAGAATCTCAGAACTTGCCTTCGTATTACATTACAATGTTATTAAGTGCTTGCATCGTAAGGCCTGAGTTGTTAACGGAAAGCTTGTAAGTGTCCAGATAAGGGCAAGGAGTGGTGACCGTCATTAATGGTAAACACTTCCATTCGAAACACTAGGAAGCGATCGACGATCCCATCCTACTCATCCGCTTATCAGTGTCAACAGCAGAAAGCGCCTTTACACATCACCAACGACAAGGTCTTAATTTATGTCCTTCGTAATAGTACTTTCATTACGTTCTTATAACATCTCAGTTACCATGGTTACAGAAACAGCCAGTAGTCAAAGACCTCGTCTGACAATATAGGTACGGTATAAAGTTGTTTTTTATCCGTCTGGGTAGGCAATCATTTTTATTACTTCACAAAATGTTCCGTAAACACATTAATCAGTCGGTATCTGTGGTCATACAAACACTTATAACAGGATTAAGTTCGGGACGGTACACAGTTCGAAAGTTTGAAAACTGTTCTAACACTAAGATATCCGTATCGCCCAATAATTGGATTGCTGAGGTCAGATTGGTGTCGCTTGAACGCGGCTTGTGTCCCAATATTTCCTCGCAGTTGATGTTTTATGGTCTCAACGTAATTTCATTTTTAAGAGCTAGTGGAAATTTGCATGAGTGTTCATTTTCTAATAGAATGAAGAGCCTCAACAAACGAAAATTTCAAATTGTATGTATGTCCTGTGAAGTTAACTCCACTATAATTTTGCTAACTAGCTGATTTCGACACCAAGAATTTAGATTTTTGTTTTAAAAAAATCCTATACGCAATTCAATTCAAATATAAACATAAAAGATAATCACTTCAGTATAAACGAGCATTGCCGCCCTTATTAGAACAGGGACAAAACAAAACGTGGGTTGAACCGCTTATACTGAAAAATGATATCAAACCAACTTTCTTGTATTTCGTATAAACTGAGAACATTGTCTCGCTCGTTTTCTTTATGTGGTCAGGAAGTTGTTCGTACCTTTTCCTTGTTTGTCCGTGGTATAAAATCCTACGCATTAAAACAGTGTTCCAATACGAAGAAGGAGCAGGATTTATATTAATGAAGGACCACTTCCTTACGTAAAAATAGGTGAATCCATTACCATTAGTACGAACTCACTCAGAGTTCGGCAAACATCTTGACGGAGACTCAGAATGCTTTTCTCCTCCTCTTGGTAATGAAAGGACGTCCTTGGAAAACTTTGCCTCAGTGAAGTAGGCTCATCACCGCTCAAAGAAACTAAATAAATAACCCTTTACTTTAATTTCCTCATATTTTAAATAAAATAAGTAGTAAACAAGAATCTGAGATAGTGCCCCGGTTTTTAGGTCAACGAAGATGTCTCAGGAGCGTAGAAACAGCGTCATCGGAACGCAAACAAAATAGCTGAGTAATGAACCTAGACGCTTTCTTGATTAACAGACTAGGGAAATTAATTTGCCCCACTTGGTGCAGCTCTGAAAATATGCGCTGCAGACTTGTATATTTCTGCTAAGACCGATAAGGGCTCATTTGTAAACGAGAATAACACTTGGGTATAATCTGTGCTGTGACCCCAGTTAGGTCATAGATTACAGATGTAGGAGCTTTGGGAACATTTAATTTGTTCACTAATACCATAACTCAGTATAACTCTCAAGCTTTTCATTAGAATGATAAGAGAAAACTTATGACATTGTTTTCTCATGCTTTTATCAAACGAAAATGTCGCTGACTGACGATTCGAA
Source organism: Abrostola triplasia (assembly GCA_946251915.1). Classification (NCBI taxonomy): domain Eukaryota; kingdom Metazoa; phylum Arthropoda; class Insecta; order Lepidoptera; family Noctuidae; genus Abrostola; species Abrostola triplasia. The sequence goes on along the minus strand of OX276432.1, from coordinate 7,832,835 downwards.
AGGGCCTCATAAAGCGTGTATTTAATAGCATGTGCCGCTTATCTGCGACATGACGAGTAAGATATCGATGCAGCGGCGACTCGGACACGACTGCGACGGCGACGGTAGCAAGCCACTGACAGCCGAAGATAAGATACACCCACATGAGAGCCGTTACAAACTAACAGACCATTTATAAATCAACGAGTAACACTACGAAATAAATTAATGTGCAATTTATTTTAATTCGAAAAATTTGTCCGTAAAATTATTCGGGATTCCGGATAACTTAATTTGAATCAATAAAATGTTATCTGTTTTAATTATTTATCGGTTTATAAATTGGTGGCGGCGTAAGGTTTTAGTAATTAACGTAAATTAGTTTTCCGTTGAAAGCTTTATGTTTTTAAGGCGTGCGATAGGTGGATAGGTAATGAATGAGAGCCATTAGGAATGCGTTAGAATTTTGTGATGATATTTATTATTTTAAACTAAAGAATAAATCAATGGTATTTCATAGTAAAGCGAAATATATAGGTATATCTTAGTTTAAACTGCTGTGATTTATTTTATGCATATGACCCAAAGCGAGGAATTCCTGTGCCAAATGCTCCATGAGAAAATAAGCTCTGACAGCAAGGCAGAACGACAGGCAACATTGCTTCATTTCACATTTTTGCGATAAAACTATGAAAGACATACCGGTAATCGCATCTCCGAAATGTCTACTTTCTTTTATCATACAAAATTCATAATTTCATTTTGGTTTCTTTTTTTGATCACACTTATCACGTAATGATTTATTTACAAGGTTATTTACAAGGTTATTTACACTCCTTAAAAATAAATATATACAAATGGTTTCCCATGTACACAAGGACCAATTAGGTATTTATGAACGTTTTTCAATATTATCGTCACCACTATGGCTAGTAAGAAGGCAAAAAATATACATGAGAAAATAATATTCTAATATAAAATAAAGATTTCAAAATTCTCTGTTTTGGTCAGCAATCGGTGTATTAATCTAATCTGTCAATTAGTGTCGAAGTAAAGTGTGCCTCCGTCGACACGACACTAAAAGAGCCATTAAAGTGAGAGAACTATGTGTCTTATAGTCGATGGGTATAATATAATTGACAGGTAACAGGTCCATTGTCTATGGGAGTCATATAACTCCATTCCTATTGACATGGACAATCACTAAAGATAATGGGCAACAGGTAGCGACGATAAATCCTTTGGTTTGGCAACAGATATCTGTTGTAGTTCCAAAATCATGATCGAAGGTTGGAGTTCTCAAAAAAGTATATATAACATTTTCTTATATACGAACATATTTTGGAGTCGATAAAAACTTCAGATCTATAATCGGGTTTATCTAAAAACTAAGTATCTATACCTATCAAAAATTGTATATAATTGGAAAGCAGCACATTATATATATGTAAAAGAAAAATAATTGAGGTTCTGACTTTCTACATCTCTTACTCTAATTTCACATAACATCACGCCTGTATTCCCCGAAGGGGTAGGCAGAGGTGCACGTATAGTACACCCACATTTCGCCAGTTATGTTTTTAGGTCCCAATGTAATAGGGGGCGAGCCTATTGCCATCAATTGGGCACAAATCCAGACTCCGTGCTGCCACTGAGAATTACCTATTGGAAAAACCCAGTAACACTGCCCGACCCAGGATTCGAACCCAAGACCTCGTGCTCAACAGTCGTTGAATTTCAACCTTGTTGTTATGAAGTTGGGACAAGGTTTTGACCATCCAATAAAGTAGTAGGCAGCTTTTCTTATTTAATGCAAATGTGAATAATATCAGTGGCACTGAGATATATTAAACAATAAATGATTTACAGTATCAGTGGGTTTATACAGTTTATACGCTTCATCACTACATTAGCAGCCACATGTACTATACTGGTGCCCCTGTAATTATCTGCTGTCTGTCTTTGTGATGCTGCAGATAATCTCTACATTACATGTCAAGTTTGAGTTTGATATGGTCATAAGCTCGTCATTAGCAATGCTACATTTAACACGAATACATATAGAGGTGTACTTTGTTCCAGTGAAATTTGTTATAAAGTGTAAAATAAAAAGTTTATGTAGATATATTTTAAATCAGTATGTACTGGCTTTTTCTGCGACTTCGCCCGCGTTATGTAGCCTATGTACTTAAACTAAACTTTCTACATGCCAAAGTTTATCGAAATCCCTCCAGCGGTTTCGTCGTGAAGGCGTAACAGACATACAGACAGAGATACTTTACATTTATAATATTAGTATGAATATTATATGGGAATATGGATTAAACACGGAAACAATTAATATAATAATTGCACGTTGCACCGTGATGATAAAACTATTTATAATTTTGATAAAGTACAGAGAATAAGAAATAACAAACACCCGTAAATAACATCACCGTAAATAAGATAAATAATGTTGGTTATTATTGGTTCATAAGCAACTGTCCACAAAGAATTTATAAAATAATGTTTACTCAAACGAGGGCCAGCCCTAATCAGTCTTATTTATAAGCTCTCCACGTCACGGCAGACCACTACGTAAATAAACGGAGACCTCAAGATGTGACACTTGCCTACCATTTTACTTTTTTTTTCTAAATGCAATAACGTTTTGACGTCTGACATCAATTTCTAAGATGTCATGTAAACTGTCACGGTTATAATAATTATAATATTGTAAGAAACGAAAGGTTTTAGAATAGGATTATTAGGATTAGGGTTGCTACGAAAAACGTGAGATTGTAATTTTACATCACCGGGTTTATTTTTGTGTGTAATTAATTCACAAATATATTATTAATTTAAAACCCGACCTTATTAAAAAAACAAGACTCGGATATATTGAGGTTTTAGTGTTTAAACAAATTTTCCTCGTATAATTTACGTAAAGTATTATTATAAAAAGTAAATTTGAAACGACTAAAACCCCGAACCAGACGGAGACATAAGAAGGAGATGCAGCTAGTAAAACACTTATTATCTCTATCAATCTTATTCTAATAATAATATCCTAATACCTCCTTAACTTATTGCACGTGATATCAATCGATTAAACTTTAACCCAGCTGGAGGCGTTTAGTAAATTCAATAAAGTTTCGATCGCAGCATGGATTGCCCACACTCCGCAGTGCCCACCCCTGCGGCCAAGAAACGGGAATACTCGATCTGTTCAACGCATGACGTCGAGCATCGTAAAGCCTAAACGGTCCCGCCCACTCAAACTCGAAACTATATTAGTCTAAACAAAATAAACTTCTCAGACGAACGGTCTGCGGTTGTAAATGTAGATTAAACATAATTGGTTTACGTCGGGTTGGAATTGAGAAAATATTTATCATGGAAATGAGAAAACAAGGATCCGAGCTTAAGACAAACTAAATCATCCGCTGTAATAAATTACTTCGTCGTATAAAAATAAGGAGTTTAAAAAACGCGCTGTTGCCCTTTTCCCGTCTAATCTGAAAGTCAAGTGTTATAACTTGCGAAAAATAACGTCGCTGCTCGTAAATGGAGGCATTTTTTCGCATTATAACGAGAGAATTATGAATTTGTGTTGACCTATTTACCTATTACAACTTTTGCAGGCAAATTAACTCTAAGTACAGTTTAATTTTAGACGAGGCAAAATTTCCGTAGCTAGCGTAAAAGTTAAAGCAACGTGAAAATGTCACTTTTCTCTAAGCGTACAGGTATACGTACCTACGTTGAAATAAAAGGATAGCTCTATAGCACTTTGTGTTGCCAGTTATCATTATCGAAAATTGCATTTATCAATGAAAATACGACGTATACACCAATGTAGTACGTGACTGCAAGAGGCAAAACAAGTAACACTCCAACTTGCAGATGGCGTGAAAGATAATAGAAGGCAAACATTTGCTAAGGTTGGCAACACAACGCACGCGCCAACCATAGGGCTGCCACCGCGACACTGTGAATGAAACATTTGTCATTTTAATGGATCCTCTACGGAATAGCCTAATGTTAGTAATACTGCAAAAGCCATAGCTCATTTACATACCACTGGCTTTCGCACGTGAAAAGTTTAATTTTTTCGAGTCTCACGAGTAAATAGTAGGTAGGGTACTATTTTAATGGCATTCAAACTTTTTCAATAAATTATGATCAATGATTTTAATCTTTATTTTCTTGTACTTATGATGATTCATGACAGGTACACTTGATAGCTACTAAAAATATTTTTGCATCTGTAGTAGATTTCTAAGAAGGTAAGCCCTATGATAAAATGCGGATGAAGAGGATAAAATAATACAAACAAAACGTATTTTATCTTATCAATGTGAAGGTATCGATAAATCAATAGCGATAAAACAAGTCAAAACATTAAACGCTATTTTAAACAACTGACTAATAAAAAATCATAAATAATTCATAAAGTATGCCATAATATTTGTGAGCGGACAATTAAATCGTTATACAAACGGGAGAAATAGGAGTCAGCCATTATTATATGTCACTTAAACACAAATACAAGTGGCAGCCCTAACGTAGGGGCGACACTCGGGAACTCGTTCGTTTCATTTCATTTCCCATCTGATGTTTGCACAGTCAACACGTATCCAGTATGTGGCGGTTCTTTTCAATCCATCCCGTCCTCTTGGATAAAATGCTTTACCGTTTTGATTGAGAGCACCTAAATGCGGTCTGCCTTTTAACGGTCGATATAACGGTGTTGAATTTTAATGAGGCCAATTAACTTAAGACGCCTGTAACAGAAATTAAGAGAGTTTCAAAAGAGTCTTTAGGTGTTCAGTTCGTGTAGTTTATTTTATTGTACTTGGAAGTGTTTCGAATTAAAGAATAATATTTTAAATTGATATTAAATTCTATGAAGTCGGTTTGAATATAATTTTAATATGTAACCTATTTATTCTTAGTATGACTAACTAGAACTAGGAAGTGAAATGTATAGATGAATTTGAGTAAAGCATTTTATTAATACTGAACAGGAAAAATAAAATAAATTCCCCAAGCAAATTCATTAAACCATCGTACTACTCAAAAAGTAAAAGTGACGCTCAAATTATCGTATTTCAAACAAATTAACGACGCACAAAAGGGCCTTCCCTCCAACTTTCAATAATACCCAAATAACATAATTAATTACTTAGGCTGAGGGGGAGAAAAATTTCACGAAAGATTGGAGATTAGAGCGTCAAATCCAATAAATAAGTACACACTGTAAAACTTGGGTCTGCGGGAACTCATCAATCATTAAAGAATTCTTTTATTAGTCCCGTCTGGACACCCTTTATGTTGGAGCTTACTGCAATTATCGACTTACAAATTAATTTATTTTGTGGTGGAGTAGCATTTAGGGGTATTAAGAGGTTTCGTGGTAATGTTTTCATTTAAAATATTTAGGGATTAGGCTCTTACATTCATTCTTTTATAAACAAGATCGGAATCCTTTCAAGTCATGGATAATTTAAAGTTGGTACTTCATTAAGAGTTTGTGTATTATAAAGACATTTTTTACATCATTATTCTAAGCGAAGTTTAATCAAATAATTCCTAAATTTGTTAGTAAGATAATCCTAAAATTAATTAGTTCCTCTAACAGTTTCAGTGTTAGCGACCTCAAAACTTCTAAGATTCGACTTAAGGATAAGGGTCCTGGATATGTCGATAAGCTCACGTTTGGCGCAGCTGCCGTCTGACCTACGCATTCTACGCAAGTTTCTGTCGAAGGCAGGTGTCGGTTACTTCATTCATCTGATATAATCCCTTGATCGCCTCCACGACACCTACGTAAAGAGACGGACGCTATCTGGCCTTCCACCTCCCGTAATCTGGGTAACAGATTTCATTCCTTTATTGGAGCTAGAACTTTTGTTGGCAGATACCTAATACGAGTATTATCTTTATGTATCTTACTTGGGTATGTAAACCTTCAATGTACTCATACTAACTTTAGTATATAAAATTCATTCATGATATCAATTCCAAGAATACGTAGGGTTGCATTCGAATATGTTAGATTATCGAAAACTTGTTGCAGACTAACATGTCGTAAGTTTGTTCGTTTTTCGGCGTAAAAAGGTAAAATATCTTACATATAATCGAGAAAAAATCAGCTTCAGTACCGTTCCCATCCCCAACTACCACTACTAACTAACTATCTAATAGACTAGATTATAAGAAAAAATATTATTTATGATTCAGAATGTATGTTATTACACTTCGCTAACATAAAACTTTACCAAATTAAGTAAACAAAACACATTCATAAATCATCAAAGTGCTGCACCTGCTTTTACAACGCCCTTTATTACTGCTATGACTTTAACTATTAAATTATATGCACTAGGTACTACTAGATATTAGCCAAGTTCCCGGAATCTTACACAAAATACAGACTTCGCTTTTACTACGATACCTCGTATAAAATTAATGTAAGGAGGTTTTCCTTGTTTCTGATCATTAAATTCTGTTTATGTACACCTATAAGGTAGCATCAATGTATCTATACGCACTTGTCTTTTCCCTAGTACGGTTAACGCTAAGACCGTTATCTCGAAGTACTTTGGCCGTAATATTATAGCTTCGAGAGAATCGACGGAGATAATGCAATTGTCTGGTTTATCTGCGCGCCGACACTGAAGTATAGTAGATAAGTGAAAACATGTAGACACTACAAACAAGGATGGGCAAGGCGGATTTTACTGTAATATGAACAAAAAATGTATCACGACTTTTAAACTGCTCATAATTAATATAAACTTTATCTTAAATGTAGTAACAAATTCCGAATCCAAACAATAATATATAAAGTTTACACGGAACATTTACATCAACACATAGACTGGATCGTGCTTAGGGAATGTGCAAATCGGAAAATATCATCTAAATGTTAATAATAATAAACATCGCACATATATTACACCAACAAGATCGCTGTGTGTGGTAGCAATATCAATATTATCCTAATAAGACTACCTTTTGACATAAACTGTTCAACATCAATACAACATTTATTGTACACACTATGAACTCCACATTAAAATCACATAAGATTTCACTTTTTGTATACCCATTCAGCTGCAGTCAATTCATATTTAAATTGTACATCATTTATTCATTTTAAAGCCTTATGAACGTCAAATAAGCCAGTGCTATTGTGCTTCGGTACGCATTTTATTGTTGTTTAGTAGTAGCTTGGGCATTGTCAAAATGTATGCAACGCCTTCGAAGTCTCTGTGGCCGTCCGTGAATGAAACTACTGTGACAATGTTTAGTTGATTGTTGAATGTAGTCCTACCTGTTTGGAATGATGTTTTCTTACACCGTTAACATAATTGATATTGAATAGGGCCGCCAGATGATCTACTGTTTATTATGTATAGCGCCTAGGGCATTTAATTTATTTCTGTGTCTCGGTTCACCAATGTGAAGTCGAAACTGATTTTATTTCGATGCAAGAGTTTAATTTATTCTGTTCCCTGGAGCACGGCAGCGTTTCTTTGTTTCTTCACTGATGACCGTTGTAGATACGAAGTACACTGGTCACATTGTTAAGAATGTAGATCAACTGCTACTTTGGCTGTGGAAATGGCAGGACGAAAGGTTTGATTATTTAGACTGGAACTCAGGACCAATATGTTTGAAAAAATCGACCATAAAGTCGCGAGCTTCGTCGTAACTTGCAAAACATTGAGGGCAATAGGAAATGTGATATGGAGATATTGCAAATTTGGTCCCGAGCGTGTAAGTATATTGGTCAGAAGTGAAACAAATTTATGAAAATTATCGTTTGGATTTTATGTCACGTGTAGGAACTAGCAGCATTTAATTCATAGTTACCACTCTATATTTACTAAATTATATATATTTGTCAAAAACATCCTATTTCTCGAGTTAAACTTGGAGATTAAAGTTATATTTAGCCACGAAAATACACTAAAACTAAAAAACTCACAAAGTCAACTAATGATTGTGATACAGACGTAAGACAAACAGCTGGTAATCAAATAATATAGAATATCAAGAAGCCAGCCCGGAAGCCGGTTCAGCAAACACTGCAAACAGATAATACCATGTTTGTAGAGGCGAACAAACAACGCGCGAACAAACTAACAGCTCGAACATTAAGCAATTTGTTCTGGGACTTGAGTGTGACATCACTTTTGAATTAGGTTACTTTATTCTCTTATTAATTAGGCTACAATGTATACCTAAATACCTCATAATAGCGCTAAGACTGTCGTAATCCACGCTAAAGGTCGTCGATTTATAAAACTAGGTGATGTCAAAAAACCATAGAAGACTAGGAAAGCCGATAAGACAAAAACCCTATCGTACAGACTTAAATTCCAATCACCTTATTTCCGAAATAAAAAAAGCATTAAAGAATGCCTTTATGAGGACCAAACTGTAAAAGTGACAGATACATGTTTATTTTGCTTTACAAAATTCTATAGAACCGTCGCCGATTTCGACCAGCCAAAAATGTGCAGGCGACAATAAGATCCGCATGGCGGTCTAAAGAACCAATTTGAAGTTTTTTGTCCTTTTGTAAAGACACAAAATTATTCTAAATTATTTAAAAACAGTCGTTTATTGCGGCGTTCTAAGGGAGAGGCCTTTTTCAACAGTGGACGTCTTCCTGGTGATGATGATGATGAATTCAAAACTGTGCCACTTTGTAAAAAAGCAAGATGGTAAGTAAAACGATAAACCATACACCGTGTATGCTTTTAAAAAGGATTCTCAGACAAGAAATTGAAGTTTGAGTTTAGAGCAACATATAGCGATGTTTTGGCGTTAGTTGTAAGAACAAACAAACAAGTCGCTCCATTAGCGCTAATTGTGTTAGCTGTTCGCGTGCCCTGAGCCGGGTCACGGAGCAAAGAAACTACGGAGATATGGCAAGGGAACACGGAACGTCTCAAATTGTTTATAGCCTGTGTTGCGTGGTGTATGTGCTCTATTACAAGTAGAGCAAGAAGAGGGTAGGTTCAACATGCATTAAATTATATTTCTAAGTTTTCAACAGTTATAACAAATATAAAGCGTTTACATACGCATAAATATAATAAAGTTATATATGCTTAACTTAAATTTTATCTGTTAGTGAAATGTTAGAGATTAAAAACTCTGTATGAAAAGTAATGTCTTGATAATCATGGGATATATTCTTTCGAAATCTTTTTACTTATTACTATCTGAACATGTCTAGTTTCGTCGTTCATGGAAGCTGCCTAAGTACACCATAACAATTTATATAATCTGAGGTCTCTTCCCTCGCTACATACATCAATGTACTGTGACAAAAGCCCGTACCCTTCTCAATTTACAAATTATTGTATTTTATTAATATCCCGTCTTTATATGAAAGTTGGTACTGGCAGAAAATTCGGTACTCTTTTTAATGTTCATGTTTCAGAAACATTAAAAATGTATTTAAACGAATCAGTAAATATTAAAAAGCAACTTGTATTGCATATTATTATAATACTAGGTACTAGGAAGAACGAATAACCTGCTTCCTGTATCAGACTACGCATCAACACTAATAAATCTAAAAGTTATGTAACAGCGGTAACTATTAACTTGCCGCAAGTAATTCTTAGAAGTGTAAATGAACAAATATAATGGCATAACATGGCTTTGTACAAAAAGTTAACGAGAATCGCCGAAGTAATGCCAATTGCCAAGCCAATACAAACAATGAAACCGGTTAACAGAAGAGAGAGGACTGTCTCCTTTGAACGATGCTAACCGCTTTTTCTGGATCGACTGATAACTGTTTATAATTAAGAATGTGGTTGCCGAATATATACTTACATGAAATTGCACACGTACACACCCGAAGGATTGGCAAAGATCATGGATTCCTTCTCCCAGTTGGTAAGCTGCGAAAAAGTATTCTAGCAAGTGAAAATCTTCTTCTAAACCTCTGAGGTTGCTGTACCCACTCTCTTATTACGTTCTCTATACCTACATGCATTGTTAATAGTAAGCACTTTTGCCCCAATTCATCAATCCTAGTAAATAAGTTAAATAAATCCTTTAAGTTTACTATGAGGCGGTTTTAGGGGACAGTAGCGGGCCATTTACGAGCGGGAAGCTTATGTGAAGTCTGCAGAGTAGACTAAATCAGAACAGGCCTAGAGACCCAATCAAAACAAGAGCTAGAACATTTGGGTGAGCGAGACCAACTGCCATTAAGGGAGTCCTTAATGCTGATTAGAGTTTATTATGAAGCAAGTTTCCGCGAATTAATTCTCTAAACGCCACTTTAATAATAAACAGGTTTCACGGTCATGTATCCCTAATATTACGTCATGAAACCTTAAAAATATTCTCCGGCGGCAGCGACATGACACGCATCATTAAATAAATACTTAATGACGCATATATAATTTTATTCTCTAAATACTACTTTACCTAAACAGGTTTCAGGGTTATGTGTCCCTATCATTACGTCAAGAACCATCAATATACACCACCGGTATGCCACGTATCATTTAAGAACTACTTAATGAACCTGGATAAAATAAATCCTATATTACAATGACCTAATAATCTAAGAGACAATTTAATTTTACTCATAAGGTTTTTACATTTATATACCTGACCATTTAGGTACCTGCCTATTATTTTAGTAGGATTACGTATTACATGTCCATCAGGTATATTCTACTTAATTCTATACTTTAGTTAGAATAACACATACGATAATTTATATATTACTATAATTTAATGCAAAAACCGTATTTTATAAGTACAATAAACAAACTACAGTTAGTTATTATATATGTATCTGCATCAACAAACAATATTTTTATACATATAACTTTTTGGTTAATAAAACAAAACGAGTGAATACATAATAAAGCTTAACACAGTTCCTTTGTGTAACGGTAAAGGTACCTTAAATGTCACAGCCCACATTTTTGTAATCTTATCAAGCGATTGCAAAACAATAAAAGATATTTATCTTCCAAGGCATTGTGTCCACGACTGTACCAGTGAACCCTATCTTTTAACGATCCTTCCACAAGTTTCGTCCTATTATTCTGCCATTATATCTTTATGATTGAGCAGAACGATTGGTATTTTTAAGACTCCCAAAATAGGGGCTTCAAATAAATTCATTTTATCGTTTAATAAACCGCCTGATGTTTTATCATAACAATAAGTACACATTTAGTTAATGGAGGCTTTTTAAATCTCTTTTATTGGCGGTATAATAAATGGGTTTAGAATCCGTTTTTTATTAAAATGTTTTGCGGAATATACGATAAAAGTCCTACTTTATAACTTTGGTAAATTGAGAATAAATTGTGATCATTTGGCAACGCAGCTAACCTGACTTTCTTAATTCAATAAATTGTTTAGTGTAGGTAGCTGTTCATGTAGACTAGCTATCCAAATGCGATGGCAATGGATCTATTGCCATTTAGGCCACTAAACGGTAATAGATCTTTTGTCATCGCATTATCATCCTCATGTCATAAAAAATAAATCAGTAATGACCGTAGGATCGCGGTCAGGAACAAGTTGAGTCCTCGAGCCTCACAACTTACTCTACAGGCTACGGAAGGGAATTTGATTTCTTAATTCGTCCCCCCACGAAAATTTTCTATAATCTACACAAATGCTCATAATAAATCACCACAAGATTGTTGTTTATTATACAATACGAATATGTTAGTACTATTTATTAATATGTCAAAGCAGATTTGCACTTCATGAATAATAAACATGGCAGCTTTAAAAAATACATAAAAGATAATAATACAAATCGCTAAGTCATAAAAATATTATTATATTGTGAACTGACAAACACATTAAAATTTATTTTTACACAGCTATGGTCACAAGTACCCAAGAGTAAACATAACTAGCAGGGCCTTCAAGTACGTAGTTATTATGACGCTCTAATGTGAGTTTTATTAAGTTGTCGTCGACGCGTCTTTTATTTATCAAAATAAAAACTCAAAACACAGTAGTTAATCATCATTTCAGCCCCGTATCGGTCACTGCTGGGTACAGGCCTCCCGTTTTCTCCGCCATTCTGTTAGCTTTAACAAACCATTAGCACACAACATAGCCACACCAACATAACATGTAGGTCAGTGGACTGTAAAAGGGTTAATAAAACAAAACAACAAAATGTAAATTGGAGTACTTTAGATAGGCGCCCGCGCTCGCGCTCACAAAACTAATAGAAACAATGCAATAAAACGTGTCTTACATACAACCAACGCTAATAACATCCAAAAATATTGAGGTGTCAGGCGTCACCACCTGTCACGCAGGCGCAGGGGCTTTAACAACTGAAAACCGGTACGTGGAACGGAGCTCTTAGCGTTTTTTATTCATTTCTGGTAGCCGCTAATTATGTCATCAATGTAGTGGTATTTTTATAATTATATTTACTTTATACAAGTTTTTTATGTTTATATACGCTTGTATACTTCTACTTTAAAGATTATTATCAGATATTCTGTAGTCGCAACATATACCTTGAGATAAATATCTGCGGTTTGCATTTATTTCCACTGCTATCCCAACTCGTTATTCGTATGTATGAGAAGAGGGTTTAACCCTGCATTAGGACAATTTTGTTAATGATTTTATTATAATAGTAAGGACCTCAATTTTCAATATTATAGGTCGATAGCTAAAGTAAAAATATATTAAAAGCCTTATTTAAATTCGATAGTTTCAGATTTAAGTTCGGTTTCATATACTGAAAACTACATCAAAATCTCACTATAATTCGAAACATAGTTCATCCCGTTCAACTCTACGTAGTCACTTTGTCAACTAATTGGTCTCCGCGGACTATTCCATTAAACACTCGTTCTATTTTACCACTTCGTTACCAAATTTTCCGAGTTTGCTTTCGTATCCCATTGGCCTATTTTTACGACCTCATCAGCTAATGATTTAACCGTTCAATGTATCCGAATTTCGTTGTGATTTTCCTAATGGAGCTCACGCCTTACGCCTACTACAATTTTTATGTTTCTGTAATGAATTAATAAAACAAGAATTCAGACTATATTTGCCATACTGCGCCAGAAGCAAGGTTATGTTTTTGTAATCCTCTTTACCGCTTTGTTATTGCACCTAATTGTATAGTTTGGCCCTCTAAGTACCAATATTGTTGGTCGTTTATCTATTATGCTGTAGTGACACGGATTTAAACAGTTACAAATTACGTTGTATGTATGTAGGTATTATAGGATATACAGGTTACTTATTATTTAAAAACACAATGAATGTTTGCGATATCCATACCTAGTACAAGTACTTAGATCCATAATAATATATAGGTCACAGTTTACATACCCATAAGGCGACCAAATCATAATTTTGCATGTAAACAACTTTCCGTACATAAAAGGCAATATGCATTAAATTGATCGTAGCGGTCATGTTAGATCGAAACTAGAATGACTCAACGAAACGGTTGTTTTGCCGTCAAGTAAGTTTGTTGACACCAGTTCCGGGCCAGTGGTAATTGGTAAGCCAACTCATATGTCTCACCTTGAATTATCGTCACCAAACTGTGAACACGTAACAGTTTCGTTGAAATCAAAATGTTTTCGCAACGCTAGGACACAGTCCACTTACAACATCAAATTTGACCCTCGATGAATCAACTCTCAAGGAAATGTACCTCTGAGTCAGTTGTGCTATTACTCTTAACTAACAGGTTATAACAGTAATCCTTCTCCAAGAATCTGCAGTGACATTGATGTATCTACTTCATCTCCTGTAAGACGGGATATAAAATTATATTCTGCGAACGCGGATCATTATAATCCAATCAAATTCAGTAAACAAAGTGTAGACGGACTTTGTGTAGAATTTACGACGACTCTATTTGATTTCTTTAAATTCTCGGAAGACGTTTAGGATGCATTTGAATGTAGTGATGTCATAAAAATGATTTAAATTCATGTTATGAATTATAATTAGGAAGTAAGGTTTTTCCAGTAAACTCAAGGTATATTGACACTGGGAATTTTAACTTCTATTGAAATTGTTATTTTAAGAAGAATATATATATATTTTTGTACGGGAATAACCGTGGTAAATTACCGTTACCCACAGCCGCTGTATAGCCCTATTACTTTGCGAAATTACCAGGCACACTGTCTTGCGTTTAGAATCTAGATACACATGAGTAAACATCCTTGATCAGAGTCGGCTTGATTGCAAGTCCGTAACCAAATGTATCGGGCAAAACGATGGGCACTCAGCAACCATATATCATAGTATCCTTTAGCTAAAGCAATTAATTGTGTAGAATTAATTGATCTGAAAGGGTGCGGCCAAACGTCGAAGGATGCCTCACGTAGCATAAAGATGCATAAAACTTTTTTCTATGACTTCATTTTAGAGTACTAAACCAGAAAAATTAAGCCCAACGTAAACATAGTGATATTTAATTATTTAAATCCAGTTTAATTTATTATTTTGCCTCTCTCATTACATGCTGCTAATGTTTAATTAAAGACACATAAGATTTATGGAACACGTCACTCGAAGCTTAACCGCATTATAAGCATAATTAAGACTAATAGTGTAAATACAAGATTACCGGTCGATAAGGCACCTGTTTTACTAGCGGACCCTAAACCGAGGGCTATTAACTAATTTGATGGCGGCACCTGCTGGTATTGATGACCAGGTACTATAAAGTTACCTAAACTTATAAAACATGATGGTGTAAAAAATACTGTACACGACATTCTCTTGAACAGGCTGCGACGATTGAACGAAGATTTAGAAAGAGCTTAAAAAATAACAGCCCTCTATTTTATAACATACTTGGTTAAATATTATATTGTAAACAACGACCTATTTATAAAAAAAAATCATGTCTATGTATCGGAATGTTTTATGTGAAAACTTTTATGAGTCGTATAATCCTTTTTCGAACCGGTATATTTTTTTCTTCTTCTTTCTTTTTTCTTCTGTTATATTTTTTTACAAACTCATTAAAAAGGCATAGTGAACTTTACACACATCCTTAAGTCGCGTATGTAAAGTAGTCAAATCATGTTCATAAAACACCTGGGCAATATGATGAATTAGGATTGAGTGACTCATATATTATTTTGGAAATCCAATCCATCTTGAATATGGGAAAGTAAACACTTCTAATGCAAAATAAATATATTTGTTTGTGTGGTCCTATGGATAAACACTTGGAAATACATTTTCTGCTTTGTTTGGATATAGCAATCTGTTTAACGGTAAGCGGATAATATTTTATTCCTTTTTAACAGTCAAATTATATTAAAAATGTCAAAATGTGTTCAAAATATATCAACTAAACAAGCAAGGTATAAGAAAAATTACACAAGATATTAATGAACGTGTAAAATATCAAAACATGTATTTAACGTGAAATTATACAATAATCATCATAACAAATGAATTCCGTAAATGTATTACAAAATAGATAAAACAAACACGTGTGAAACTTTTTATCAAATTCTGAATATAGAACGTGCGTGTTCTATCTTCGAAGTACAAAACGCTCACATTCATCTAGTGAACATAGTATCGAAGGTGCGTCCAAGCGCTCGACGGACGAGCCAATTTATCAGGCGTACAGTTCTACGAACAACTATTTGAACCACATTTGTTCTCAGCACACCCTACCAGTATAAAATTACCCACGTCGTCGCTACCATTAGAGTAACACGCAAACAAATGACTTGGATTTTTTTAAACGCTACAGCTCAAAGTATAATGGGTGTTAGATAATAAGTGGGTATGTTTAAAAGGTAATGATGTAATAGCCCAATTGAAGCTACATGTCTAGTTTTTATGGAGAATTTTAATGAACGAATTTGGATGGGCCTAGCGGCCGCTATTCTTCTGATGCTATGTGATAAGTGTATTTGATCATAAGATTTCTATAAAAAGACATTACTTAGAGAGAAAATAATTTTTATTTTGTAGATATTCTCACTGGAAGTGCATGTTACATGGTTCATTTCGTATTCAAAGCAGCATCCCTTCCCTTCCTAGTAGTAGCGTAGTACATAAACTTCTATTATCGAGGTAAACTGTCTATGTCAGGATGTTATCCATAACTTATATTTATCGACTTTGTTTTTTAGCTAGCGTAATACTGCTGGGTCTATTTTATGTAGGAAAAGAGGCCATTACCCTGAAGTGGAACAATAAGTCTAATTGCTTTTGAACCACTATAAAAATTAGTACATCAGTATATTACAGTTTTCATTCAGCAACACATCTTAACAATCACATAATGAACATGACTCTTTAATAAACAAATAATAAGACACCTCTAACACTATTTTACATGACAATAACTGTCAATCGATTCACGAGGCACTCAAATAGCTATAAAGCTCTGCTTCGTGGCTGGGTATTACCTAATATTCGTACCAAAGGATATTAATTAGCATTGCGCAGATACCTTAAACGTGTACGTACTTGGTATGCGTCACAGAGGATTGATTAAGCCCTTAAACTTACGTGATTGACGTAATTTGATCAGGCATTTGACGTGTTATTGCCCTTATCTAGTGAAGGCACAATGTTGTGCGTAATATAACATTTTTCCCTGAAGATGTGCGGTTAAAATGTTTGTTTGAACTTAGTATTAGGGACAATGGAATGACTGTAATAAATAAAGTATTTTCTTTATCACAAGTTGATGTTAAACAATTAGAAGAAGAAAAATCGTTAATTAGGTTGTTTGGTAAGATTACTAACTACAGATATGACAAATGTGTATCTCATGCAGGTATCTATCATCATCATCAGCCGGAAGACGTCCACTGTTGAACAAAGGCCTCCCCTTATCTACATCACCCATGTAAAGAATGACATGAGGGATTTCAATAATAAATGACTTACCTAATACACCTTGGTAATTAGTACATCATTGTCAATCTTGAAGTAAACTTAGTACATACCTGAAACAAAACACATGGACACATTAAAATAAAGTTAAAGTACATGCGCAGTATATGATTTAACGTTCTTAGATCGAGTAGGTACACGAATCTTGGGTAGAGTTGAGATCAAAGTTATAAACTCATAGGTTTAAAACCAACTAGGAAACAACATTGTCTAAGACACCGGCTGTAAAGTTGAACATGTTTGCTTTAATAAATGTCAAGAAGAACAAGTAAAACAAAGAAACTGGGAATTTCTCGATAAAATATTCACATTGAAAACCCCCAATGACACTGAGCCTTATAACAAAACAAAAGTGATGACCACAGAAATTGACTTCACGATCTTGTTACAAAAACAATTTAATCAAACATAATAACTTCCATAATTGAGAATTACTAGGTACAACATAAAAAACTGCCTTTTTAATGTGTTTGAAAACGAAGTGATCAAATATTCCTATAATTAAATAAATTATCGCCTTATTGAAACTTCGTTGTTTTCTTGAATAATCAAAATATTATGCATCGCAAAATTACTCACGGAACTACAATAGGGTTATAAGAATTCTTTCAATTAAAAAAAAATAACTTTAACAAGAAATAAATGTGATTCACTTAGGTATTTATGACTAAAAAATAAATTCCTGTTTACATAATTGTTCGAAATTTAAATGTCCTAGACATTTAGTAAAATCGTATGTGCCTGGAGCGTTTCTCAAAATCGATTATGTAAACTAGTATTGATAACCTTCTTGGTTTGACGCAACTAAATACTTTTTAGAAAACTGCAAGACCAATCACATAAAATGAATCATTTCATGTCCTCTACTATACGTCAGGTGTGATATCACTGTATTGTTATGACTTATGAACTTGATTTTGTTTTTCACTCATTATAAGAGGAGGTTATTGCATGGTTGTGAACAGATTTATTTTTTGGTATCACTGAATATTAGTTTAGTGAAGATTTGCTGAAGACCTTCGAGGTCTATCGCTTCGTGAAACTTTATATATTTATATACGACAGCTTAACTTTATTCATCATCTCCCGATCTAATATCTCCTATTGTAATCGCATTTAATGTATTGTTGTTAAAATCCACATAAAAGTCAAAATTAAAAAAAGTCGTAACAAAGAAAGGAAGTCCGCTCGCTAATTAAGAATAATTTAATTCATTCATTTGATTCATTTTAAAAGTATCACTTGTATTCAGTTTCACCGTTAATTGTAAATAATTACTGTAATTGTATTAAGTGTTTTACGCCCGATACAAAATGAAATTAACCATTTGTGGAATTATTTTATTGATGAAAAGGCAGGAACGAAATCCAGATTGAAAAATATATACAATGAAAAATATTTTTAAAATGTTACATAGGTAGGTACAAGCTGTGCTAGAACCTATCCTAATATGAGAAATCCTGGGCAGAACATTTTATCTTCTGTGAAGCTGTCTCTGACAAGTGACAACTTCAATACAAAACCTACATTCATAAATACTTGGAAAAAACCTGTGTCAAACTCGGTATGATTTCACCAGAATCTTCACAAGACGTAAACCGTTAGCCAATCTAAGTAAACAAGCATTGTATAAGCAAAGCAATACAGTTAATTCTGCCTAATTAGTGTGAACCATGCATTAGTTAGCAAAACGCATGATAACACCGCCTTTACTAATCCAGGGTACTTACTATAAGCTTGCATTGCAGATCATTGTCGGTTGTAGAGGCGAGACGCCGCTACATGCAGTATAGTATGGTGTCCCGCTCCAATAACGGAAAATATCCTGCTTTGAAAGTTCATGGTAGGGGGGCTGGTCGAACGAACACACTCCCCGCACCTCAACATTAATAGCCATTATAAACCCGACGTAAGTACAAAATATTACTAGATGGCTTTTAATTACATTTTGCATATTCATACTGCCATTTGATTGCAGTCGTAATTTTTTTATGGACTTATAATCATAAAACGTTATTAAGATAAACGTTAACTTCGATCGTGTTAAGGGGAAGCCACTTAATGACTTACATAATTATTATGTTGGGACGTTTTTTTTAATGAATGTTTAGAAGTTTAACAAAACCTTGAAATTATTGTTAGAACGCAAAAAAACGATACTTTGGTAAGGGATAAGCAATAGGGTGGTGCCTAAACTTAATACTTCCAACTCCATGACTGGAATAAATTCAAAACCTCTGGTTCTAGAATCGTCAACTGGTAGAGTTCATGGTAAGGGGGCGAGCGTACCTAAGGGCCGTGATAAACATAACCAGCGGATGCACCTTAACTAATTAATTATACGTGTGGCCGGCGGCCTTCAATTGTATTCAATGTTGGTGTTAAAAATATCATCCTTTTAATACTGTGAGAGATCGTGGTTTGTAGGTGTTAAATCATTAATCAATATTTACTATTATTTACAAAGCATACATTAGGTACGAGAATTAACTATTTACATACTACCTCTAGAATCAACAAACAGAATAGTGCTATAGTATGAGGGTTTCATCTGACGAGTCTATTGACATTAATCGGACCCAAATCGGGTTCGTCGCCGGTTAAAGCCCCTCATCGAAAATGTCGCGTGCATTGTTGTACCGTTACAGAAACAATACTGCAAAGAAGCACAACTCGCTTTTATATTTTCACAAATTAGTCTGTGGTTACTTAGAACAACTAATAATTATTTACCTACGTCTGGTGGGGTCATAAAATATTAATTCTACATAACAATTTCAATAATAATTATAAATGTATTTATTCGTAGCAACAATGGCATACATAATATTTAGTTTGCTTATTTAGAATTACACTAATAAACTATTAATATACACGAAAATATGTTTATAATAATTATTAGTATAACACGTAGGTACATGTATTAATAATAATTATCAAAGATTTGGGTTAACGTGACTAGACATCACTGCGGCTTATCTCCCAACCCTTTCCCAAATCAGTACCTTTGTTTCCACAAATATAAACTGCTATATCCTTCATATGAAAATGAAACAAACGAAATGTGGTTATAATTAATATTTGAAATCCTTTCGTTGAACAGAGGGCAAGCACGCACGGGTGGACATGTTATCAATTACGCCTTAAATGTGTAAGTGTAGACGGACCGTGCCGCGGGCTGTATTAAATGTATGTAATATATCGTTATGTTTATTGAATGCTAGTTCTTGTTCGCGTTTCACTCGCATCGTGAAGGAATTACTTTGATTATCGGGCTGAGAAATGTGATATTACGTTCACATGGTCATGTTTAAGGTTTGTGCCAAATTTTATAGGTTTATCAGTGCAGTACTATCAAGATATGACATAGTAACAGTCACCCAATATATTTGTAATACCTATAATGCGTAAAAAATGATAGTGCTTCTTCTCCTTCTAATCATGTCGCTGGTTTCTTTGTTAAGTTTGATCAAACCAATACATAGCCAGATTAATTGCTATTTCGTTAGCCTCTAGTGATGAGTACCTATAGAGTACCTAGATTTTTTCACACGAAATCAAGAGCCAATTGTAAAAATACCATAGTTAGCTTCCGCGAGTAGTTGTCTAACTTCAAAGAGCGGATTCTTTGAACATCGTGTCATTAACCTCGGAAAGGTCAAGGTTGAGCCGAAACACGAGACCTTCCGGCTCGATAAGCCCAATTTCTTTGGTCTTTGGCATTTTAATTCATCAGTCTCATTATCCTACGAATAAATAGTAGGTAATACCATATAATTAGCGTTGAATTGTACAGAACAATACAGTATGAACTTATTATTTGTCAAAAGGCTCTATCTACATTTAAAAACAGAATATAAAAACGAGAAAAAACAAAATGCTATTCTATATGAAACTGTTTTCTCCCGTTAGTCTAGGCTGGTTATAAAAATGTGTATTTAGAAAAAAGAGGCCGTTAAATCACAATAAAACGTCACATTAATAGTAAAGGATTCCCGCTGCGAGACCGCTAGTAAGTCACCGCTTAGAAACAGTTACTGTGCTACCAGATACTGCCCCCGTACCATGAACACTAAAAGCAGGACAGTTTCCGTCGTGGAAGCGAGATGCCGCAATACATTGCACGTAGTGGCGTCTCGCTCGCGTATCGCAAAAATGTTCTACTTCAAGAGTTCATGGTAAGGGTATTAAGTAAGGGTCTAAAAAATATATTACGTATACTACGGATAAAAATATCTAGCTTAATACTAGAACATTATTATTTTGCAGGGTATACAAAAGCATGGAAATAGAGCAAATAAATTATAGGCTATGTAATATTGAATGTTTATTACGTATATCATATAGGCTGTTTTAGGTGAACAAATTAAAAAAGATACGATAAATAGAATACTGAGATCTATAACGCGCTTACAGAATAATTTGTTTCAATGTATAGACAAATTTTGATGTTATTTATGAACATCAAACAGCTCTATGGATTTAAATGTTAAGGCTTATCTTGTTAATAGTGATGTACTCGAAATTTCAAACTGGTGTTCATCACCCCTTGTAAAATTAACACACTACACTTGAAAGGCAAGGGTAAAAAACAAAACAAGTTTCCTACAATATAATAGCCTATTGTGTTAAACAATAGAGTAATGTTCTAAATTTAATTACGCACTAATAGCCGTTAGCCAGCTGTCAAAACGCGAAGTTCCGAGTTTAAAAGTTTCATAATAAAGCCTCTGTCCGTGGTCGGTATAGACAATCGTAGGTATTTATTAATAGGTCCACTCGGAAAAGGGTCTATTTAGAATATCTTTATGGTAGATTTCCACTAAACTATTCAAAACTTTTAGTAGTGGGTAGTAGGTATTATATTTTATAACATAATATAAAGTTAAAATTTTATTTAATTGACATTTTAGTGTATCATTGAAAAACGAAATTACAATAAACTCACATAAATATTGTCAGTTGTAGCATAGTTTTCAGAAAATCTTTATAAAATATGTATCATTTGGATCCGCTGAGCAAATTGAATCGCCTTAGCAATATTTACGGAGTCATTTATTCGGACCTTACGACAAGTAATCCTAGTTTGTGTCGGTATCGGGATTTTCGTATTTCCATAAGCAGTATTTTTTCGTCCGCCTCGGATTCCGATATATCTACCTCGCGGTATTCGTGACGACAATTTCCAAAGCTACAAATAATACGAGACGTATATTTTTCCAACGTTATCTGAAAATTAAAGAGTCTAGAGATAGTAATAAATCAGTTTTATTTATCTTAGGTTAGCTCTTCGTTAGTCTATGTTTTCGTAGCCTGTGATAACACGGTCCTAATTAAACAAATAAGGCTCCATATTAAGTCGAAAATATATTAAATTAAGAATACAATCTGTGCTTAATGCTAATCAATTTGCTTCACTTCGACTCGTCGTCTTCCAACGGCGCGGTGTGTGTAATGCATTTTCCACAGGTTAAAAAAAGGTCTTCAATAATTAAGAAAGGTTACATTCAAGGCCGCTGCCAAGTAGTATCCGGCCTAGAATTGACCACCCCTTTCCTCCCGTGGGTTTCGTAAGAGGCGACTAAGGGAAAATCCGAAAAATCGGCAGCAGCATCTTCGGTAACTTCACCATCAATACTGCGATCCCCAAGCCGCTAGCCAAGCGTAAGGATTATGCACCCCCCCCCCCCCTATCTAAGAAGGAGGCCTTCGTTCAACGGTGGACGTCTTCCGGCTGATGATTAACATCAACATGACAGGATAGGCAAGGTATACGCCGCAAGCCTTTGTGTATCCCCCCATAGTTATAGAAGCATCTCGCTCGATTCTAAAAACGTAAAGACGTATTTATAATGTTTATTTCATATTAATAAATACGTACCTACCAACATTAAGTCCTCATGAAGATTTTTATATCAATGATATTATTTTAGGTAGACGTCTTCGTGTCTAATTAGACCTCATTAGAAGGAATACTAGATACATTTATAATTATAGTTCACTACTGAAGCCAAAATAAACATAATTAAATTTGTATTAGTAGTGGGCAACAACGAGACGAACACGAGTGGTACTGGATATTATTCTAAATATAAGAGGTAAATGTAAAGGTTAAAGTCTATTAATATTTCGTAATATTAAGGTAAGTACTTACCATTTGATATTCAACGTAATATCATGACTTTTCGTCGAGAAAACTTTTTTCATACTTGAAAATGATCTTTTTGATACAGTTTCTATCTTCATCACCAGCCGGAAGACGTCCACTGTTGGACAAAGGCCTCCCCCTTAGAACGCCACAATGAACGACAGTTTCTATCTATTGACGGACAATCCCAAGAAAACATGTCTTGAAAACTAGTACAATCATACAAATGCGTTTACTTTGCGGTATTTCATCTTAACATACGATACCCTTGAGAAATACAGAGAAATGTTACCACAGTATGGAACTGCCTTGATATCTGTACCGAGATGCTTAATAAATCAAATGCAGTGAGAGTTATCGGACGTCCACATCGATACATAGTATCAATTTATTGCAACGACTTGCTTTACTGTTCCTGTAAAAGAATACGAGTAAATTGAGAATTATTCTGACGTTTCTTGTGAAGATAATTGCTAAAATACATGTTTATTGCGGAATAAACCTGGATCGATGACATTTAATTTTAAAAGCCGTAAAGATTGTAAATATAAATATGAAACACGTTTTGTAAAACACGTATTCCAAATATTCTCTTTAAAATTATTAAGCACTTAACACACGATTATATCATCATAGTAATTAAAGCTGCAGTCGATTAGCATAGTAAAAATTTTGTTTATCAAACCAGACTATTTTAAAAAAACCTCATCAAAGTATCAACCTCTTCACAATGACGAGCTACTGATAATTGCTAGTATAGGTACAATCATAATGTAACATTACATTTTACAACCATTAGGACAGTACATAAACACCACATCAAACACACTATAAAGTCAATCGCAAACAAAACTATGAATATGTCACTAAATAAGTAAGTACATAAACCTGTCAGTAAATACATGACAAATGATGAGGAATGATTTGGTTTGACGTCATCAGATTGTGTAGCGGTGTTCGCACAAAATGTGGAGCGGCCGCGACGCACTCCTTGAGATGACGAGGGTCGTCACGGCGCTTTCATTCCGTGCCGCCGCGCTACGCCCGCAGGGCTGCCATGAACGCGTAATGAAGTTATGAATAAAATCTAGACCGGCGCACGGCGACGCCTTAAATTGTTTCAAAGAGTATTTTTAGTATGTTTAAAATACAGTGTTGTGTGAAAGATACAATAATATCAGCTTGATAATAAAAAAAAGTAATGTTAACTTCGTTTTATACAAATCAAAACATTTTTCTTTTCAGTTTTCTGTGCAAATAACATTGCTGTTAGGCTTATCATTCATGTTTTAGAAATTAATGTTTAGGTAAGAATATTCGACACTTACCAAACATCTGTAGGCAAATCAATTGAATTAAGTACATTAATATAATTGTATCCTTGGTTAAGAGGCAGCCCTACGGCGTCGGGTGGTCTTTGGTTACATAATCGTCACCGCTGCGGGGCATTGGGACTCTTAACTTCAACTTGACATGGCCTATTTCTGTGGAATTTGACATCTTTGCCACTTCCAACTGTGCCTCTTTGGTAAGAATGAGTCTTGGCGGAAAAAACTCAATTGCTATAGTTTGTGTGACTTTAGTACTTAATTTTAACGGGAAGAAAGTTAGAGGGGCGTGATAAACAGCCATTAGATACTTTGCGGTTTCAATTAAGTATACTATTAGATTAGATATCTTCAAAATCGGAAGACTAAGCTTATACTAAAGTTGGAAACTTAAACAAAGTACAAACTCAAATAACAAATTCCATAATAGTAACTAGATAAGTATAGGTACAGTGATGATACTCGAACTGTTTAAACAACATACCCAATTTACCTACGTGTATATTAATAACCTTAACTTTCGTAGTAGCTAGCTCATTTTTTGTATACAAATGTACAAGCGGACCCTTAAACAATGTACATGAAGTGTAAATAAACTAATTCATAAGGCACAAATGTTATTCGAAATATTTATAAGAATATACACTTTATTTATTTATATAATTTCTAAACACAGTATCAGTAGGTACGAGCGTACGTCAACCTCAACAAACACCCACAAACAATAAGTTAATTCCATCTTAATTTGGGCCAAATCTAAGTGTTAGACCCCTCGTCCCTTGAGCCCTGTCAAAATGCCTTTATTCCGATTCGAAATTCGAACGTCACCGCTTTATAATTTATGGGACTGGGGGCTTAGTGCTTGTTTATGGTATGACTTATTGTCGCGTGGAATGTATTGTGTGTGGAATATTGTGAATGTTACCGTGCACCAGCATTTTGCCAAATACTGGTTTGAAATGTCGAATTGGATTTGATTTTAACTTCTAACTTAGCTTTTGTTTCTCTATATTTATCTACGCTATCTCTCTTAAGTAACTCTTTCGATTAAAGGTCAATAAGGAAACATTAAACATAAATTAAATCCTCATCCCTTCCCAATATCAAGTGAAACACGTGTACCTAAAGTAAAAACAACAACTTGTTAAAAAATAATAAGGTTTAAAACACTTTATTCGAATACATTTCTAAAACGTATTCAATATATCAAAAGCAGGCCGATAACATGCTATAAATCAGACAAGGAGAATAACTTAGAAAAATGTCATATCGTTGAATAAAATAAAAGATAGCCCCTTTCCCACAATGATGAAATACGAGCGAACAGAATACCTTGATAGAACAAACCTGGTCACCGTATAATACTCGTGTAAGGCAAGCATTTCGTCACCTACCGAAGGTATCATAAGGGAATCTAGGAATTTGATTAGTTCGATAGACAGGCTTCTGTATACCGGGACAACCGATTGGCGCGAATGTTACACTCAGATACCGCCATTTTATGAATTTTGAAGTTAGAACGCTTCAGCCCAAAAATTTCATCAATCGAATACGGCATTCTTTATTCAGCTCAGTCATATCGATACCGTATAATCTTATTCCTACACACATAAAACCTATAACTACAGTATTAAAATACCACAACTAGATTTAAATAATAGATTGGTCTGATAGCAACATTATTACTTAGTTATTGCAGCTTATCTATGAGAAGTCTTGGTTGAAACAAGAAATGTGTAATAAAACGTATTCGATTACCAACATCGGTAGCGTGTCGAGAACGTCTACTGATAATAATTACATTTTTAATCGTGTTACAAGTTTATGAATATACAAAGGAAACATTTTCTGAGAACTCTTTGAAAATATCTTGAATTCACGTTGGACCGTCCGCTGTTTTTTTTTAGCATACAATTTTAGCAGGCCAGTCAGTTTAGTTACACTGTTCAGACGAATCTAGTCCTTACGGCTGCAGCTTTAGTGGATAACTTAGTTTGAATCTGAAATGCAATTATAGATCTAAATTTTTGATATGGAAACAGTGTTTTTATTTACATTTTAACATAATATTAACAGAATAAACTTCATAAAACGGATCCTGATTCGTCCTGATCCGTTATTACATGATTTCACGGAATTCCTACTTTCCAGTCATAAACTTTATTTATTTATGTAAATATGAAACATAACTTGCCATATAAATAAACGTCAAACGTGGAAGTTCTTTCCTATAAATTATATTGGTTGGAAACAATATAAAGTCAATTTTATATTTACCAATAATGTCATTTAGATCTTAATATCGACTAAAGAGAAAATAACTGTTCGATGACTTGACACTGGCCGAATAGTCGACGAAAGTCACTCAATTGCCAAAATCAGAAAAAAATTGTTCAAATTAGACAGTACTTTCAAAATACCATACCAGTATTACAGCATGTCATAATATGTATCAGTTTATATCGACCTATCATGTATGAACTCAGAATTTTATGAGACTAACTAATTCTAACAAGAACAAAAACTGGACAAAACAAAATAATCTTGTAGCAAATCATGGTAATCTACATTAAAGGGCCCGGTTTCTCGAGTTTTGATTCATCCCAGATAAGGTGTGACAGTACACACGCATCTAACGCGTTCAATTTTCAATATCTTGTAGGTGATATTGCTCAGATGTTATTATCTGAGTATTATCTATGAATAGATACCAGCCGTAATGCCGCCTACGATCAGCCGCTTTATCAGTATCTGTCATTTTCGTAATTAAAATGCCGGAATAGATAGCCCAATGTTAATTTAAGACTTTAAAATGCTTTCATAATGTAGTATTGAAATTGTGCAAATATTTTCATGTGGTGTCATATCAGTCTCACGTGCAGTGAACACGTAAGCAGTAAGTTCATATTATGAATTGTAGTCACCACACTTTGTTGACAGTTGTTGATAAAGAATAAAAAAAAGTTTACGTCAAACAGTAGTATGAGTAAATTTCGTTTGCGCGATGCAGAAAGTGATGACGTCACTGCTGACGCATACTAATACTGACTGGCTAATTTCTGCACCACGGCAAATGCTATTTGTTAATAAAAATATAACTCAGCTAAACAAAGAAGAAAAATAGCGAAACTAAATTTACTATGACATTGAATCGTAGCGAAGTCAATGTGACCGTGGATTTTTCAACCCCTTGTAAACGAGGCTTGATTAAGATCAGCTTTTAAATAAATAAAACCTACATTTCTACATAAAAACGTCATTAGCGCAATGCAGGGCTAAATGTCGTCACTCCAGCGT
Source organism: Abrostola triplasia (assembly GCA_946251915.1). Taxonomy (NCBI): domain Eukaryota; kingdom Metazoa; phylum Arthropoda; class Insecta; order Lepidoptera; family Noctuidae; genus Abrostola; species Abrostola triplasia. Next base: position 7,805,151 of record OX276432.1, on the reverse strand, counting down.
ATGACCCGCACGTGTGACGTAGGTGACCGTATTGACATAGAGTTTTAAATATCTTGACATAAACGTTTTACACGGCAAATTACGGTGGCCGTGACATATGAGTATAAAGAGGAATTTCAATGTTATGTTTACCGAACTATTTAAATAAATAGCTTACTTTTTAGTTTTTAAAAGCTGTTTTCAGTATGCAGTCTTAGTTAATGTTTGATTTTCGAGCATCACATTATTTATGGTTGTAGAAAAGTTCTTAAAAAGGTGGATATAGACTAATGTAAGTATTTAATTACTATGGTATATGTACACGTTGCAAATTCGAATCTACCCAGGTAGAGTACATTTGTCTACACACTTTTCTATATTTTTTCTATTTATATGAAGGTTTTTCCACAGTCATAAGAAATGTTTCAACTATCCCCTGAGAGTAAATACAAAACCTAACATAACATCATGCCTGCATTCCAGCCAGATATAGTGCACCCATAGAAAGAAACTAAATACATAGAAAGATAGAAACTCATTTTCTTATTTGAACCGATTGATTTTTACGTCTGAGTTTGGTTTTCTTGATTGTTGACACATGCTCTTCTTAACTACAAGATCATAAGTCAACTCAAAGGAATTTGCAAGGATAATGTATTAAACAATTGGCTAATTAACAATGTATGTATATTGGTGCATTTATGAGGCACTACTTCAGAACTCTGGTATGTAGGTATTGAATTAATTTATTTGATAGACACCGTGATCTATTACTGTGATGACAGCATTCTCAAAAAAAAAACAAAAAATTATATTCTAAGAACTGAAAATTGAAATTTATCATACGTGAAAACTTGTAATTGGCTTTAGTCTCGCTTAAGATTTTGTTTATTCTTTGTTATTAGCTGTAAGTTTTCCTAATAAAATAATACATAATTTGACTGCATCAGTTGCGCTTTGTGACCTTTATTATAATAATAACTTTTTGCTAAACAGTTTAATTAAAAACCTCGTTGCTCGTACAGTTAAAATATAAAAAAAACACAATAAAGAATCACGGATACAAATGGTTTGCAACCCTGACTTGCACCTAAATCGTACTCAACCCCCGTACTGTTCGCAGCAAGAAAGTCTAAGTACACTATTAAACGTTAAGAACACCACATTGAAGCGTGTTACGCTAGTGAAAAGGAAGAACACTAGTAGAATACCAGTCTTATTTGTTCCCAGTCTTAATTACATCACACAATTAATGGTACGTCATTTGCAACGGCCAAGTGGAAACTCAGCTTTTATTATAAAAAGTTAATTTCCTTAATTTGGCTTCTTCCCTTTCGTCGGCCCTATTCTTTAGATTCCCATAATGAGAAAAGTCCTGCTTATTCACATTTAGGCATTCTCTTTCGCTTACATTATTTTCTTAAGCGGAATTCGTTGAGTAGAAAAAACACTTTGTTAAAATGTTGACGTCACGTCCGCGTCGCGTCGCGTCGTCGTTGTCCAGATTCGTCGGGACTTTGTAAGCTCATTGAAATACGTTATTCAAATTCGGAATATTTTTTATTCTAACCAGAATTTGAGTGTTTTAATTGTGCTATTATCTGTATTTAAATTGCCTCATTTAAATACAGATTACAGTGATTACACTAGACCTAAGCACCTAAGTTACGTCCTAATGGACTGCATTAGTATAGATTGTATAACTTTAAGATTATCTGAACATTCTGTACAGGCTATTACTTAATGGATCTATAGGATTATGTTTCTGCGAATACCTAACTATAAGCACTAAGCACACATACCCTTGAGTAAATGGATGCACTTTAAGTAAATTTAACCCTCTGAGGATTTCAATGACGGAATACGTAAAAAACTAACTAGATGTTTTAAAAATGTTCTTATTTTGAAACGAAACGTTGGTTGTATAAGGCATTCTCACGCTACAATACCCAGTATTCAAGTATAATGCCACTAGACAAGATTTATTTCCCTATCCTATTAGCCGATGTATACGTAATTAGTAGACAGAGCCAATTACTAACAAATTACTTACGACACATTAGAGACAAGATGGGCGATGCCACCGTCGATAAATTATTCGCCTACTACCATTTTAGTTGGACTTTTAAAGGTAACGAAATAGGACGTAGGAAGTATACGTAGGGTTGGCACGTATAGGTTATTAGTTAAGTTCTCCTGAATAATTATACTGACCAATACAAAGGATATGTTAAGAAAAATCTAACATGGAATTCTTTATAAACGAAAACGCGGAATTCTGGAATAATTTTACTTTATTATCTTAAGAAAACTTACAGCTAATAGTTTCAATATATGTATAGTAACACTGTGCAAAATATGGCCATTTATAAGTTTCCACAAATATCTGTAAAATCAGTGAAATAACTCTAAAGCGTAAACAGCGTTAAGGTAAGTTAAAACTTTAAAAACTAAGAAACTCAACAATAACTATAAATTAAAATGTTTTTATATATAAAACAACACTGATTGGATTAAGGAAGCATTTTTTTGTATTAAATTGTTTACATTACATTGCTATCTGTAAACAACTCATTTGTGCAGTTTATTAATAAGATTACCTTATAGATTGAGAAATAAGAGGACTGGTTTTATATGCAATTCGCATAAACATGTGGGAATATTACGTTCAACTTGTTTTCGAGTAGTTTTACGAGGAAAACACTAATACATTCCATCGATATCTAGGTATTTATCTGAACGTTATAATACTTGAATCATCTAAGAAGATATAACTTTGTTTATTTTTGCCTTAGGGTAAGTATAGAAAACGTTCTCACGAAAGCTACAATACAGAACAAAGCTCTAGTCTACACTCATCCTTATATTATTATGTCCTACAATTGAGTCTGTACACCTACGAGCCTGTCTTTGCCCTTTATTTGTTCTAGTGTAGTGTAGTCATTTGTTTTCGTGTCAATCTCGTCCCGGCCATAGAGCAGAGTCAGCAGTCAATGCCGTTCGATATTTTGCGGGATACGCTGTAATTTTTATCCATTGTTTGTCTTGTACACGGTTATCTGTTTAACCCAGTATACTAAACATTGGGGCTAATATAAAAAAAAATCATAGCGATTTCGTTTTGAAAAACGTAGCATTGTTCCTTGTTTCTGATAAGATTTATCTTCTCTTTAGTCTTTAGTTAAATAATTTTAAAAACATCAACAGTAAATAAATAACAAAAGGATTCTACTAAGATTCTTGAGAAGTCAAATCATGGTAAGTTAAGACATACCACGTGCTCTCAAAATCGAAATTATGAAGCAACATACCGAATAATTTCCAATGGCCTACTTCACTTTCTATAAGACTTACAAAACTAAATTCACTCGAAATGTCTCATAAACTTGGTACACAGCTATCAACAAACAACGTGAGCAATACTATCATAGGGTCCATTGAGTTCAGAAACTAATCGGGTCAGCCTGTCCAATGATCCAGGCATGTCTAACACACAATAAGGCCAGGTCGTCCCCGGAGATTGCGGACGTCTGCTGAAACAATACAGGACTTTGGCCAGCGTCGTGTGCCGAACCAACCTTTGACGAGGTGATCTAAATTTTAAATTTCATCTTAGAATTAGTTTCACCCCTCTACCAAGTAATAAGAATAAGTGATTAGGTCATTTTTTGAAAAAGGTTCATTGGTATTTGGTACTTAAGAGTCGCATAGATCGTTGACCAAGTTACGCTTTGCTTGCCGCATAGGTCTCTGAGTAGCTGACTCCTTGGTGCCTTCGACGGAAAGCTAAGCCTATTGGCTTCGGCTGCTGTGAAGATCTTTGACAGTCGTATCATGGCAAAAGCTTAAGAATGTGTGTATTCTAGTAATTTGGTTACGGAAGGCAGATAGACAAACGATCCATGTAGATTACTGGTATTCACTTATTTATACTGCATAATATCTGGTAGTTAGTAGGTAATACTTTTTGATTTTATGTTTGTTTTATGTATTTAGTAATTACACTATTGATTTAGGTTATATTACCTGTGATGATAGTTGTAAGTGGTTGATAAATAAATAAATAAATTTAAACGCAAAAAACTGAGCCGGTGATAAGCTTTGATATTTTTTAACGTGAGGTGATCTGATCGTTTCGTCGACCTTCATAACATCGATCAACACGTTCCTAATGATCGAATGATATCATTATTTTCATGAATACCACAATGTTGCACTTCTAATTAATATGCAGAAATGAAAAACATTGCATCATGTAACGAAAATGTTTGAAACGTGAGCTGCAGTCATTATATATTCTGGTTGGATTCCTCGTTTGTATTCAAATTTTATGTCTTAGTTAAATACATATAAACATACCAACATGCTTTTCTTAAGGTATAACTTACACGTGATGTTCTTATGTACTCTTAATGCACCTCATAATTCATAATTCTTTATTACACACAATAAAATACATACAATTTTACATGAAACATAATGTTAACAATCGAGCTTAACTCAAATATTGAGTTCTCTTACAGCAAACCTTTGTAAGAAAGAGAGATTTTATTGTCATCCTGTCTGCATCTTTCGTATTACACGATGGTTCCTTTTTACAATTTATGCACCTGATGAAGCACAGCAACTTTTGATTTTCTGGATTCGTGTCAAATCTTCGTCGTGAGAGCATCTTTGTACATCATCATCAGTCTATGTCAGTCCACTGCTGGACACATGCCTCTCTTATGACACGCCACTGAGCTCAATCTTCAGCCTTCCGCTTCTTAGATAATTACTTCGTAGATGTTCTCCTTCATATTTAATACAATAACGTAAATGAATCATTATCTAGATTTAGAATAAACTTCAGAATTTTGCAAGCAAACGCACTTAGCGGAACCTTCTTATCTTTTCAGGTTAAGGCCCAAATAAACTACAAAACACGCCAACGCCTTTGACTTTTATAGAATAACAATTTAAACTCCATTGCATAATAATATCAACTTTGTTCACAAGCTTCACATTGACGTGAGTTTATTACTGTAACATAATTATGTCGATCACATGCATCAGAACTATTACGGAATAATGTATGCCTCGCCGGCGATCAATCAACGTTATCTGATTAGGAACGAAGACGATGAATGGGAAAACCATACCTACTGCGAAGTAGCTTTGAAAATCCTTATAAATGTAGTAACACGTCCTTGAATTAATTTCGCGGAAAATCATTAAGTATTCAGATTTGTGCACGCCGCATTTATTACTGCAATTATGTTGCTATTATATTATGTTACACGTAATACGTATTTTTATCAAACCGGTCTAATAATAGCTGACAGACGCCATTAATTTTGGAATTTATTATGTTTATATTCATCTTTTGTATTTTAGAGTAGGTATTGACTATCGGACATATTTAAAAATTATTGCTGTACTTGGGAATCGTGTAGCATAAATGGTAATTTTTTTTAATGATAATGTGTTGAAAATGGGTTAAATACTTTTACATTTTACCAAAGAAAATGTTAACAAAGTAAGTCGAAAACATTCCCTAATTCCAGAACATTGCCTTATCCCCAAAACGAAATAAAAAAGTTAAACAAAGTTCCTGTCCAAAATAAAAACGGTAAACTAGTGAGCAGGTATTCCCCTAAATAGGAAACTTTGACAGTTACTTTGGGTTCGTTTCTGTAAGAAATAAAACGGAATTTTCAATAGTGACCGAACTCAGAGGGAATAGATGGCGGGATCGCGAGAACCAATAAACTGGAAGAATTCTATTCAACGCATTCCAACCTTGTCCAATGTTCTTGTCTCATGTGTTACACGACGCATATTCAACCGCTGACTACGTGCTGGAACCGTTGGAAACGTATTCAAGTTTAAAAGCTTTTAATGGTAATGGTTAAGTGACTTAGAAAAAAAAACTGCTTTTATGTGGAATGTAATCGTAGACCGCATTCGGCAGTCGCTTAGAGGAAGCACTAGGTATATGTACTTACAATTTATTGAAGTAACATGATGTAACGGTTATCAGTAATCCATCTCGTCAAAAACTCCTTAAATAACCGTGATCAATTGTCTTCCACCTGCACTCAATTTCTTCGAAATTCTGAAGACGCATTTAAGTTACCCTGACGTAGGTATTTTTGCGGGAATTGTCGAGTGACGTAAACATCGCTTATCATAACGTGCAACACTTGTCAATGTCATCAGAAGCAACACGTGTCTTTGGAAAACATAATGTACCCGGAGCTGTTTGGAAATACCAATTGTCACGTATATGGCTTGAATCACACGACCTAGAATCGATAAAACCAACGTAAAGAAGGCGAAGGCAAATAAAGTAAAAATAATATTTTAAATAGTCCATCAATGCAGTAACTGTATTTTTGTTATTGTAAATCAACTTGTGAATTAATAGTAGTATTAGGTACCTACATCAGCTCTATAAATATAAATAATTGCCTCCGTACGACAAAACTATAGACGTATAAAAAATAAAGACACAACGATAGCAAAGAAACAGACCCACCCCAATTCCCTAAAACCTCCATTTTGTTCCCAATACAACAGTACCTACACACCCACTGAATCATGCAAAAGATTTGCTCGGATACAACTCAAGAAAACAATGGAAAAACTTGGCTAACTTAAAAGGGGTAATGTGAAACTTTAACTCCCGAATCACTTAACAAGTTATGTATTGACAAATGTGGTATTGAGGTAAGACGTGGGGCCCCACACGCGCTATTACCGAATAAAATTTCATAGAAAGCATCGCAAACAGAGACTGATGGAGCAAGCCATTAGACTCCATGCATAAATTGTTAGTTTAGTGACAACAAACGGTGTCGGGCTGTTTTGTTTCGCATTGTTTTGCGATCTCAATTTTCGTGTTGTATTTTTACGTTCCCTTTCTGCTGGCTTCGTAGTGCTTGTAATATTTATCACTAGCAGACCTAAAATAAATTTTAAAGTTGACGAAACTTGTGACAGGTTTAGAAAAACGTTGTAAACAACATAATATCTAACAAGAAAACTAGTTATTCTTTGTAGTTCAGACTTTCAATTATGCTAGAAGACATAACGAAACAGTACCGTCGAATATTTAAAAAGACTGATCGAAATCTCAAAACATGACCAATTGACCATAGCCCGTAAGAAAAGCCCGTGAGTTTCTCACAAATCGTGAAGCTGTGCCTTCCACTTACAAAAATACATCAAAACCTTTTCTCGTTGAAACGATTTGACATGAATAACTGAAACCTTACACAGCAAATCAGTATAACCACTGTTTAACACCGCTACGCGACCGAAATAGATCGTAAAACTCCATAAAGGTCGGACATAAATCCTGCGACCCGATAACGTAACTTGATCGAAATCGCCGGCGCGGCGTCTTAAGAGCCTTATCGGTTCAAAAAGCCAAAATTTATCGTATATACCTTAATACAAAAAGGTTTTTATACAAAGTACTAATTAGGTTGAGACTGTATCTGCGTATGATCGTCAATACCGAAAGCCACCTCTCTTTCATGTCTGCTTCACACGCAGACGGTGAGTGAGATATAATTAAAAGCAAAAATAAAGCCTTAAGTAGGGCTTTTGTGTAGGTATAAATAAAGTCACTGGTTTCAGACTAACTAAAAGTTATATAACCTCGTAATTGTAACACACATTAGCATGACCCAGTTAATAAACTACAAAACAATCTAACATACTGAATTATTTTTTATATTTTGTAAGTAGGTATACTATTTAAATTTAGAAATTTAATTTTAAAAGTATGCATTGTAATTTTAGGTTTATAATTCCCTCAGGTTAATTTGAAATACATTAGTTTTTTATCAATTCATATCTTTTGACCACAGAATTTTGACATCCATGTTATTTAATTATTGCAGAATATATAATATTGCAAGGGTTCTAAAATAGCTACACGTTTGGTTGCTTATATTGGTTACTGTCTCTTTATGCCACGTTTCTTATTAGACGCTTACAATTTACTTCCAACGGTAAACGGCTTTTTCTCTAGCGGGTTTCTTTAGAAACTGTAAAAGCACATTTAACTGTAGGCTATGGAAGGCTGTAGTGTCATTGACTTAGTGGGCAAATGGTTGGTTATTTGGAAATTTGTATTATGTAATTGGTAGGTATAGAAACGTACAATCCATTTCTGGTGAAAGGACTTACAAGAACAAGACAGTGGCAGAAAAAAATCCATTAAAGGTGGATTTGAGGCTAATAATAATCATTATGATAATGAGATAAATCACATCCATAACAATGCGTGAATCAACATCCTTGAATCTACAATACTAATTTAAAAAAGACTATCTGACATTATAAGATGATGCTAAATATTACATAGTATATAATGGTATCAATATACATTATACATAAACCTACCCTTGATATAGTCGGAAAGTTTCATAAAGATTTCGATTACTAGGTGGTAGGAATACAAAGCTCTTATTCCAATTACATTTTGCGTAACGTCTGCCAGATAAACGAAGAAATAATATCACTCGTTTTCGTACACGTGTTTACCATTTTTTACGTCATATCATTAGAGGAGCCAGACCAGTCCAAATCGAATAATAAATCATTATCGAGAAGTTGCGTCACCTTGTTCCTATTATTCGAAACAATAGTGAATACAAACGACATCATTTTAATCTACATCTTGTCCATTAAAGCTTACAGCCTGATGTAACCAGGGACAATGATAAATGGATTTTATATGTGCTTTTTGTTTTGGATTATGAAAGTATAGGAGCCACTGTACCTTACGAATAACATTGTGACCAATTACAATGATAATTGTAAATATGCAATCTCATATTTCCGCACTCGTCTTGAGAACGCTTCAGTAAAACGATGAGTCAAACACACGGTATCGTTGACGATTGAAAAGATAAACATTGTTTGCTAACCACGAAATATCCCAAGTCCAAAATCAACATTTTATAGCAAAACATCGTAACCCATCCTCATCTTATAACCTCTCAAACGATTGAAAAGCAAAATGTAAGTTGTAATTCACATCACGCTCTCCCAGCAAACATTGTGAATGACCGGCGTATTTCATACATAAATCGTAACAAGTAAACAACGGTAACGGGACAGGTAAGAACACAAGTTTGACAAATTGTTCGCTCAGCGCATTGTTTGGTAACAAAATAGTGAGGACGCCCGCACATTGTTCTGTGTAGTCTCCACAGAATTGATCACTGTGATTCGAGATGCGTCGGAGGCGGCGACGGGCTAGCTCCGGTAATTAAGTTCGTTTACGATGGAACTGTTATGGATGGGACCCACCTATGAATACAATTGATGTTATTAATTGTATCGATGACAATGACTACATGAGACATAAAAACTTTTTATGATAATCATAAACTGACGAAGCGCATCAAAAATTGTATTTGTATTTATACCTAATGGCCTTTGTTTTTTTTTAAACGTCGCCCCACTCTAGTATTCTTCTGTATCATGGGTGCGTTTCACAAACATGAAATATCACATACCATAGTATTACCAAAAATTAAGTGCGCGGCAATCTTCAGTTTGCTACCGATTTAATTTAAGGCCTGAGGCTATAGCTCAAAGAAAAAAGTTGTGTAAGCAGTTGGCTGTAGCATGCACAACGTCAGCGTCTAACGAATCTTAATCCAAAAAACAAAAACCAGTCGTATTAAGAATACCAAAGATTTGAAAAAGTTTTAAAAATAATTTGCTAAACTTTTCAAAGCTTCGTTTTCAAGAGACTCTGAACATGAAGTCCTTATTTTGCATACAGAATGCCCCGGCATTGAATACTCAGATTTCCGACATGGATTATTATTTATTAAGAATATAGGGCAGTGCTCTCTCGCATGGTCGGTATGAATCAACCACTATGATTTAAGATCGTTAGTGCGGTCTCCGCGGAGGTCCAATATCTAATGCAGTTTCATAAAGTATAGGTTTAAAGATATTGCACACGTAAATAAGAATACAAAATAAATGGGTTACACGAATAGAACTCATATTTATCTGCGTGTCATTTGATTATAATGTCACCACAATGAGCTTTAGCGGACTATTTCTGACAAGTCAGTAAACTTAAAAACAATTTAGTTTTAATTAAAGCCTCGTTCTTGAATCTTTAACAGCTGGTACACGTTTTAATACAAGGCATGTTTCACTTTTTGTACCCGTTCACTGCTGTGACAAATCGTATACAATGTATAGCCCTACATGCTACATCATTAAAGAACATAAATTTCATTCAAGACTTTTCATTAGCATTATCAATTATTAAAATAGAGTCAGCATCGACCAACTAAATATTACGAATTTGCATAAGAAATTTATAAGTTTAGCGTCTTGCAATCAAATAGGACTCTTATTGGTATCAGAATAAAGTTTGTTATGTAATTGAAAATAAATTCCGGGATCGTTAAGATGGGATATCAGTCGCCTACGCACGTCCGAACTCACAAGAACTTAATTAGTTGCTTCTCAACGAGTCCCTGAATGTTATTTATTGTCTGACAGACGATTCTGATTGTGCACTATAATGTATAGTATACCTCCGAAGTCGATAACTATTTCAAAAGAAGATGAATGTGCCGCAATCGAGAGAAGTACAAATAATTATAAAACAATCATATATCACGACAGCCACTAACATATTACCGGAGAAAGTAAATTTATTTTAATATCGAATTAAAATTTACGATTTCAGAATGAAGATAAATCTCGTAATGAGTAAACTGATATCGTATAATTAGATAGTAAGCTGTGAAGTAAGGTGGGATGACGGCGCTAATTTATAGACTCGGAGTTACGTTGTTGGAGACAGTTTATATTACAGTTAAATTATAACTTAAGTTTAAATTACATGCACGCGTCCTCTTAACTCTACTTATGTTTATGTTTGTATGTTAATACACAAGCTGAATTTTACTGCCTGTCGTCTACTGTGAATTGACCCACGATTTAAACGTTTTTGTGTTTAGGGAAGACTTTATTTATTCAATTTCTAAATGAACAAAGATTTTTAGAACCATTCTCACTAGCGTGTGACTGTATTTATTCCTGGTAGGTACTAAACAAGAAACCATTAGATATATGCTCTATAAAATGTAATGCCAAACGCAAATTATAACACGGAGGTAACAATACAGTGTATTAATATGTAACCAGACAGGCACTTACGCCTAGCGCGGCGCGGAAACATGGCGCGATTGAAATGTCAAGACTTCTGACATTTCCAGGAACTGACGTGTTCTAAACATAAAAGAAATTCACATGATTATGGAACGTTGGAGTATCATGTTGCTATCTTTATGATATTTGAGTTTATTATCTATGTTTTCAATCCGGAAATGACGAAAAAGTTGGGACCGACTATTAATCCTTAACTGGGGACTACCCGGGCCATAAATAGCTTGTAACTCGGCTAAAACTTCGCGAAAAGATAACGGGACGTAGACTAGCAATGAGTAAATAGTAAACTAAAATTAGGAAATTTATATCGTGATATAACATATTTACACGACATGTTAAAAATAATCAATTTTTAAAACTTTGTGTGGTATCTAGACAGTCATCTAACTATACATATCTTATTAAATTCACCATTAAATATTGTTGTTTATCTTCTTCCAGAAATTACATAAAATGGAAAATCTATAACTGGATTTACGCATTATTAAAATGCTAATACAGAGCTGTTAAAGAAATAATTATGGACTGAAGAATATTAGGTTTTAACACGTCAGCTATTTCCAACTCTTATTAATACTTGATGGTGTATAAAACTCGTCAATTATTAAACACAGCCTTAGATAATATCTACCGAAACTGGCTCCTTCAACATTATTTCTCCGCAGATCTCAATCTTTACAACTAAGGTTCTCGTCGCATTGCAAACGAGATAGTGGCTATATTAGAAGAAGAATATTCAGAATTAACATTTACAAAGCTAAGTAATCCATACATTAATATTATAAACGTGAAAGTAACTCTGTCTTACTGTTACGCCTTTACGACTAAACCGCTGGACGGATTTTGATGAAATTCGGCATGTAGAGAGTTTAAGACCCGGGAAAGGAGATAGGCTACTTAATGCGGGCGATGCCGCGGGTAAATGGTAGTAGAATATATTTCTACTTAGCTTAGCTAACATTACAATGTATTTACGGTATTATAACTTCGATGTAGGTTCAAAGACGTTCTTTATCGAATCTCATTCAGCGCGCAGTGAACGTAGTTGGTAGGTATGTCTATGTACTATTAGATAATCCGTGGCAACGTTAAGAAGTTTCACTGATTGATCCTTGTTTAATTTGCAAACAGAAGCCAATAATCTCTCGTCTCAGTTCGGCACTCGCAATGACGAACCCGTCCGAGCAAGATGCACAGATTTTTCACGGTCTCGTCGCGGTTTTTAACATTGAACTCGCAGCTCGTTGTCGGTGGGACAAGAGCCTTATAAGCGATAACTCCCTCATGTACGTACACTAATCTTACACATAATCAGGGTTGCCAGTTTAACGTTTTGATTACCTTTATTTTCGGTAACTAAGATATGTTTTATTTAAGAAGTATGTTACCTACTTACTCTAGGCTTGCCAGATTTGAAAGGGCTGTTTATTTCGTGTGCCTTGTACTACCCTATTCATTCAAATAAACCTTGGTTTTTAATAAAACTTGGCAAAGGTCGAGAAAGACCTAGGTTACAATATAGGTTTTCTATCCGAATAAATGAACAAGTTTTAGTAGCACACGTATGAATTTGCAAGCAATAACTAGTACACTCTGTAGGTAACACTCAAAGCTTTACGTAATAATAACCAATGTTTATGAACATCGATAAACTCAATTTACTTGAGGTTTAATACATTGTATGAAGGTGCGCTTAGGTGCCACCATTATATTATAGACATTATATCACTGTAACGCAATACAATGTAACTCAAAGAAAAATATTTAGTTTTTTTGCTCCAAAGCATCTAAAGGCTTTGATATCACGAATTCAACAGCCGCTGATGAAGCTTAGAAGCCTCGTTTATGCTCAGTAAGTCAGTGATAGCTCTGGGTATACCTGCAGACAATAGGGTCACACCAAACCTTAAACAGATATACGGCAGGGCCAGCACACTTTTTAACTAGGTACCTATAAATTTTAAAGTTGCTACAACCTGACAATCGTATATTTCACAAAGCTTCCATAGGAAATCGAATATTGAAAGTACCTTAATTTATGTTTCTGACAACCCTGCTAATACCGATACTCAATTTAACCTGATAAACGCGTCATTTTCTGTACAGGTTCCCGATACCAGCATCATCAGTTTTTAATAACTCAATCATTTAAAAAAAAAAGCATAATAGTTAACTTGTAACCTATTAAAACAACAAATTGATGTTATTCATAAACGCATCGGGAACTTCAGATAGATAATTTTGAAAGCAACGAATCAGGTTCTTGATCATTAAAAAAAAACAATCGAATAAAGTTGGACTACGTAGGAATTTAAAAAAAAGTGAAATTTCCTTTGCCTGTCCCAACATCCTAAAGAAAAAAGTCAAGCTGCCAAGCAGCCATAAAATACGGTATTCTATTAAAATTCATATTACACAAATGCGTAGGACCCGCGCATTGTTTGAACCGTGTTAACATGACCGCTGCGACTCCCACATGGCCGGCTGATAGAGACATTAAAGTGGACAAAGATATTTTATACATTTATACGCTCCGGCCTAAGTGAGGGCAAATAACAAAGTCTTTTACTTTACTTTGTCCCTTGTGTGGTCGTTTTGTAAGAGAATCAATGTTTTACATTTTTTAAAGAACTTTGTGACATGTCAGAGTATTATCTTATCAATACATAAGAGTGCATATTCAGCTTCAATCAATTTATACAGCTTTCATATGAACGAGAAGCTATACTTTAACCTTTTTTGATATAATAAATGCTTAGGTTCTTCTCGAAATGTTATTAAAAGGATTTTAAACAAGTTATAGCTTAAAATTAAATTATACTTACTATTTTTTAAAATAGCTTTTATTTAAGTTAAGATGTCAAAGCATTCTTTTGTTTACGAAAACTTTACCCGAAATCAGAAAATCTAATTGAAATTTTGGCAATAGGTTCACCCCTAATAGACGCGAAGACGCAAAAATAAATCTTTATCTACCCCTTTAATAAATACAGGATAGTAAATATTGAAACAAAGCAAAATATAATTAATAAAACATCATCAGTTTTAATAGCTCTTGTACAAATACTGAAAAAGCTTATTTTCTTTGAAATAATATTGACACAGACCATATTAGCTGTCTTTGGCGGTAATCCCCAAACGTGTAGTCGACAGTTTCATCAGAAACACGGATCGATGCTTCGAAATTATATATTGCTTTTTATCCGTACGCTATCTAATTCGTACATATTTACGTAAACCCAAGAGACGAACACTAGAACGTTATCATATGCAATATGGAAGATGAAAAGGTAATAAGAAGAAATATAGGTATTTTTTAAATAAATAATTCCATTTCTTTGAAGACTATGTACCACATATTTTTTCTAGTTCATGTCTTGTTGTTTTCTCTGAAAAGAGTGGGTTAAAAGAAGATGTGGTTTACCTTTGTTCCTAGTAAATAATAAAAATAACTCAGGCTTTATGTCTAGACAATGAACTGCTTTCTTCAGTGACCGAACAAACTGCGAATCTATATTTATTTTTAAGCGCATTAATTATGGCAATATGAGATTTACTCAGTACTCACTAGTCGCGAATTCTTAACTATACATTATAAGTCATAAAACTATTTAATAAATACATAAAGTTACGAATATACTGTATTTAGCGTATGGACAAGCTACAATTTTATCTGTATTTTGGGTCGATAATAACAATGATATCATATCAAGGATATTCTGACACCAATAAAAATATTGCAAGTCGGCGCTTCATAAAAATGATTACGTAGAGACACTCCTCGCATTCCACCCCAAAATCGAATATCAGAGGCGAACATAACTTTCCTTTTTGTTACCAAAACGTTCGACGGAACACATTGGCTAAAGATAAATTAAGCGATAAACGTCATCGTTCTGATTTACGATACAAGCAATAAGCATCACTAATTCTGATAAAGTGATGGCATGAATCTCTTGTTATATCACTTTTCTGTACACCTTTCGCGTATGTTTCTGAACTATTGATACTAGCCGCGGAATTCTTGTCATTTATAGCAAAATGTCTTATAGACATAGGTACTCAATTTTTTTCATGTAGCCTGTAACCTGTTTATGCTCAGTGTCCCACTGCTTGGCAAACCTCCCCATTTTTGGAGTCAAATATAAAAGATATCAAACTGTTCGTTGTATTTCGACTTTAGGTTTTAGAATTAGGATCTTATGCGTTGAATGCTACAGGCGGTTAGCAAGAAACTGAACACCGTAATGGACTTGTAAGCGTACAATCACATAGTAAAAGTATACCTACATAGTCACACCTTCGACTATGTGCGTAACTTTTACATGAACGTTACAACTATTGGTCTTCAGACGTTAAGTTGTCAAAAAGGCCATAAAATCATCATTTGAATTAATTTCAACCCAAAACTTCGTTATAAGTTTTTTATTTATTTTTCATGTGTTTCTAATTCTAGTGCTGTACTCAATGTGTGTATGCTGATTTCATCAAAGAAATAAAAACGCGTTTAAAACTGAATAGTACCACACCCCAGAAGTTTCTCTTTTACGTAGAACATAATTAAAAACGCTTTCCATTAAATTGACATTATCCCGCAGTTTTACTTCTAGACTACGTATCCTCGTTAAGCTGTTGAGTGCAAAATGTGGTTCCAGACCTCGGAACCTTTCAATCAGCGCTCGTTTATCTAGTAATCTATCGATCAACGTCCGAATAGCTGGCTAACGCTAATTGATAATAAAAACAAGGAAGTTATCTAAGATAGAATGGTTGGTGTAGAAATAATACAGACTAAGATACGTAGGAGCAGTGGTAGTAGTATGTAAGGTGCACTGATTAAGACGTGTGTTTATATAATCAACTTATAACTTGTATTTCCTGAGTATTAATGACCCAAAATGGTATTTAAATGCGTTCAATAATTATGCTTTCAACGACTCTACAGAGAATATCTTAGGTTTGAAACCTACCTTGATTATATTGTGGTATGGTATGTAAAAAAATCCTTAAATGTATAATATCTGCATAAGTGAACCCGAAGCAGAGGGGTTTTTGCACTGACGACATTTGAAAAAAAACATGTAGACTAATAGCACCTGTAACAACATATTTGCACTTCGTTTGACTTATTCGTAGAACCGAGACACCGAGGAATTAATAAGGTAGGTGCTATATTTACCAGAATAGTGTTTTATAAAAAAAACATAACATTTCATAACTGTGATATAGAGCCTTTTAGTGAAGGTCTTTGTTTAATATCACACTAAATATACCTACCTATGCCATTTGCCAATATATTTACAGATTTTTTTTACGTACATAGCTACGAACTTAAAGTTATCAGTTTTGCTGTTAGCACTTAAGTAAATAACATAATATTATTATTATCAACTTACAAACATGGCGTCTTCTTTAATTTTTAATATTCAAAGTTCAAACATATTGCTTCGACAAATTTTGATATTTTCTTAGTACCGTGAAACATTATCACGTAAAATACAAGCAAAAGTTTTCCGCGCCCATTTTCCGAGAGGTTGTGGAACATTCGGCGGCTCTTACGATATTGTTGTTAGTCAAAAAACATGTTTGCGAGTTGTCACAGGTGCAACATGTAAGTACTACGGTATACAGAAGTTTAACCATCGATTTTCGCTAAAATACTCGCCTCATCGCGCATAACGATCAAGGGGACGGGAGAAACAGATAATTATTTTGGTTGACGACTGACAATATTTCAAAAGCAGATGTTTGATTCACTAAGGAATTATATCTTCCCTTTTTATACCTTTACAAAGGGGAACGTCATTATGATTACTTTTTGTTACGGTTTTCTTACGGCTGTCTACGTTTCATAAGGATTTTTATAGGAATAATAAATTTAAGGAGGATAATTAACTTAAACGCCGTCTTTGGGTCGTTTTGTTGAGGACAACGGTTAGAACAAATTCAAATTATTAACATGCTGGCATTATTAAATTAATGACAAAAGTTTTTAAACACGGTTTATGGTTTTTATTAGAACTACCACGCATACTTTCGTAATTCGAATTCGGTTCGTATCATTAAGTCTTTTAGTACCCGGTTACGCGAAGAAATTACACTTCACGAGTATTAAATTCGTATTCTAGTGTAATGAAGACGGAGGGTGAGTTTACAGCGTGGCACAATAATATGTGGGGCCTAAATGTGTCCGTGAGGTGCAATGCGGCATACTTAATTACATGCCTGATCCCCACTTTATAAATTAATTGTCGATCGAGTAATGAGGTTATTATCTGCCAGATGCTATTTGTATTTACCTATGAAATCAGTGCCTTGATTGTTTTGGTAATACCTATCGTGAGGTTAAACCTACATAAAAAATAAATGAAGGTAATTATTATAAATGACTCATGCAAGCGTAATTTCCAAGTATTCTTAGTATTTTCCCGTTTGCAATGCACTCTTGTCGTTTGATTCGACATCTTGTTCGGTCGCTTCGTCTCAAGACGAGTATCAACTAGTAACAATTCTAAAACTATGTTATACAATATTTACACCTTAGACAACCAATTAATTTTACAATTAAGATAATAATACCAAGTAGTAAGTAGCTAATTGAGTAGGTAGTTTTAATTCCTATTGATTGTGGTCAAGACAAGTTATAGATAGTTTACCTTATCTACTACTTCAATAATAGTGTCTATCTGCCTAAGTTTGTTTGGTCAAAAACCTTTTATAATTAATCGTAGTTTTTTATTTTACGCATTTGCTATGAAACATTTCCAACGTGTCACTTATGAAATTGTCAATCAACTTATAATGGCAGACGCTAATTGAAATTTCGCATCACTCGACTAGATCGACGGTAGACGAGTCAATCAGACTCCATTAGCGCCTCGTAGTGGACAGTATTGACTGGGAAATTATTGATTTGTGCCTAATTTCCGGTTGATTGGCGCCGGTCAGACTGCGGGCAGCGGGCGTACACGCGGTCAGCGCTGTAACTTAGCACAGGTGAGCGATTAACTCACGAAACGAGATGACGAGCAATTCGATAGACTGATTGGAAATCGTAATCGATATACGTATCTACGCAAATGAATGTCGTTCAATTTAAATGTTGGCGAGACACTTTAAATTGCAACTGAGTTAGAGAGTTTGTACCTATCTTAGTGTTTGTGTATACGTAATACGTAGCGTATATCACGGAAGCGTTAGAGCGGGGCTTATGAAAATTAAATAGCGTAAACTACCCGTAACAATGAAATTAAGCGAACACGGTTAAATGGAGTGTACATTTTATAACAGGATGCGAGTGAATAAATGCGAAAGTACCTATATAATAGTTTTGAGTAACAACCCTTCGCAGTTTGCGTGTCCCTCGGCGTGTTTCGCGAAAGGTTAACAATACAAAGGTCAGCCACTCGAAACTAGTCACGTATGCGCCTAATTTGCTTGTCTAGGGACACATACTTTACGGACCTCCGTTAAAAAGTAACACATTGACTATGCACACTCGTAAATATCATGAATTGACATAGTAAGTATAAAGTACCACATAACTTTAACACCTGAATTCCGTGAAGAGTTTGAAAGTTGGTATTAAATGGACATCCTTAGCCAGTCTGGCATAACGAGTAATTACATGCCTTATGTGTTGTACCTGAGTAGATTAATTGATAGATGTCTCTACTTAACTAGAAGAGCAATTATGTCTTTGTATGCAATTGTGGTCCCGTTACCTAATTACCTACAAACAAGTAAAAGTGTATCCATCAATGACAAGCCACTGATAACAAAATTTCGTGAATTGCATAATATATCAGTTGGTAGGCAAACGTAAACATCGACGACAACAAACAGATAATCCGCATATATCTTACTGATAAGGTACTGCGTGAGCCAATCTCCCCTTGAAAATTATTTTTTGCTCGCGTCCGCGCGACATGATACGATCTACATACAGCCAGCGAGAAAATATTTTAAAAACAATGAAGGGCATTCACTTTTATCAACGCATCGTCGCCCGAGGGGTTATGCCTGAAAAGGAGCGGTGAATAGAAATCCCTACGGCAATGCCGGCAGGCTATCAGTTCTGTGAATGGCTATTAACCACCTCGGGGCGACGATAACGATGAAAGGCGACGTTACATTAATGTATACGGTGTTTGCTCTCACTCATTACCTCGTCCTCAGCACGCAGCAGCATGGGGGGCGCCACATCCCGCGCCCCATTCACTGGGGAACTGGCACTCGAACTCTCACTCACTGCACTGACATTCACCATCGTCCCGGTACTGTCAGCTTCGATAGCTTCCCAGGGCACAT
This sequence comes from Abrostola triplasia, assembly GCA_946251915.1. NCBI lineage: Eukaryota > Metazoa > Arthropoda > Insecta > Lepidoptera > Noctuidae > Abrostola > Abrostola triplasia. Next base: position 7,785,657 of record OX276432.1, on the reverse strand, counting down.
CGTCGTCGTACACAGCCACGTTCATGACCCGGTCGCCGGCGTGGAACCTCCAGGGCAGGTCGGTGCCGGTCTGCCGGGGCCGGCGCCGCTTATGCCGCACTTTGTGCCGCGTAAACCTGCCGAACCCACCGGCTCGACCTTCCTCCAGCATAGCATCATACAGCAAGTCCAAGTTCACTTTCAACTTGTGGCGCCTGGTGGTGCGCGGAGCCAGCGTGGTGGTGGGAGCCGGCGTGGTGATGGGATCCCTGCTGAGGCCCTCCGCGTCCCACAATTGTATTCTGAGGATGTTATCGTGGGATGGTATGTGGGCGCGCGCGGACGCGAACGCAAAGAGCGCGAGTGCGAGAGCGAACGCGCGCGCGGACCCGTCCATGTCTGTCGGCGGCCGCGAGCCTACTGGAGCGAGCGCTCGTCGCCGCGATTTTCCCGCGCTTTCCCGATAACGCTACGAGCCAAGTTCTACGAGCGGCACGCATTCGACATCAACGCCGCGCCTCCGATCGCCTCGCTCGCTACGTATCGCGTAGTCTTTATCGCGATGTGATTAATTTGATAAGGGCAAACATTACACCTATCGTGTCGCGACTTGACAGCGATTACGACACGCAATTACCAAAGAAACGAGTAAATAAAACAAATAGTTCCAACTAAATAAATTCTATTACCATAAATTAACACAACTGTTGTGACAACTACAAATTAATCATTTTGTACTACAATCTTTATAATAGCATTTGAAATGCAGTAAATCACGATACATTGATACGGATATTGGGTAACAAACTTACAACATAACAATCACGTGAATTGAAATTTAACAATATTCTAGGATTACCTATTACGGAACAATATAAATGTAACTAACAGATTTCTAAACATAGGTACAATTACCGCGTTACATATAAAATTTAGAAGATAAGCCTGAACCTTTATAATTGTACCATAACGATGTCATTGACGCGCTACCCACGTGACAATAGATCGCAATGGCAACTGTTACTGCACGCTCATCAATTAAAATGACATCGACAGCTTCCATGATCGAAATTGATAACAATCTGTGATTCAACACTGACAAAACAAATAAGTTTGAACATTTAAACACTGCGATATATCATACGTTAGGAAAGCTTTTACTTACAAAAATACTAAGCTTAACTAATTACAAATGATAACAATTTAGTACTATTATCCTATAGACTATAACCAACCGAGACCAACAGGCAATATTATATGCTTAATACATTTAAATAGCCTGACAGATTAGAAAGTACATAGTATATTACCACTGAAGTTGGAAATAATTTGATCGTTTGGTTAACCAACACGTAAATACTGTCATTTATGACTATGTCCTTGTATGGAGAAAACACGCGATCAATAACTGGTGACTATAAGCAAGTTGACTAATTCGACAGGATATACTAACTTTTAAACTATCGCGTTGCATGATTATAATAGAAAATAACACCACCTACACTGTTCTCACATAAAATATTGAGCTTGTCTGGACTTTAAAAGAGACCTTGACCCCTGAGTTTGTTTCGGTATTTCTTCTCAGAGGTAGTCAGTTAGGAAATGCCGATGCCATCTAGTTTTAAAAAAGAAGACGTGTAAAAGTGCTTTTTTAAAACCTATTTGCAGAAATATAATCATTTGTCATTTAACAACACGGGAATTAACGCAAACACAGCTTTATTAATGTTTGGCTTGACGTTTCGACCGAGTTACACCGGCCGTGGTCACAAGCAGACTGAAGAGATTGCTTGTGACCACGTTGTTATTTTCTATTATAATCGACAGGATATTATGGATCGAGACATAGATCTATATTACTTTATTATTGTCAACGACAGAATCAGCATCAATCAGAATACGTACGTGAGTAGTGAACGACGTATTACATTTCTTTATACCCAAGTCAATTACTATTGCTGTAGGTTACCTTGTATTTTGTGAAGAAGTAATTGATTTTGTGTTTTCTATTATTTTCGCAACGTTGACGGCATTATTTATGTGTAAGTCTCTACAATCATCAAGATTGTAACGTTTATAGCCAATTTGTACCATGACGTAATGACGTCATCCATAGTCAACAAATGTGTTGGAAACACTGCTTTCCCACAAGTAGGAAGCAGCCTATAAGTAGCTTATCAACTCAATATATATCGTATGACGTCATTCTTGCGCCATCCAGCACACAGCTGTTATAAAAAAAGGCCGTAAGCAGGTATTTTTTTGTAAAACTGTAAAGGTGACCAAAGTATCGCCTAGGTGCCTGTAGTTTAAATTTTATTGTTGAACGGATCTGTGGCTCAATTTGACAAAAACACGGATTAAATTATACCTGTCACGGTATTTGCATATCAAAGAATAGAGATGTCAATATACTTAATACGGGGTTTAGTTAATGCCGGTATGATCCTCGTTTAGAAATAAGAGGGTGAACGTATTTCCAACTTCAGTAGACTTCTATCACATTTCCCTACAAAACTACCCACCTAGTACCTAAGTACCTTCAAATCAATAAAATGGCAAGTGAAAAAAGGCAATTATACATTACAAATTGCAACCTAACATCCGTGTCGTTTTATAACCCAGATACACAATAAGATATTTCCAATTATTCTTTTAAAATAAGGCGCTGCACAGACGTAGACACTTTTGTGTCTTGTGTCGGATACAAGCTACCAATGAATATTCTCTGATTTCTATACAACCAGTATGAAATCAGCCACTCCCTCAGCAGACGTAAATAGCGGGTACAGGACACAGCTACTACGGTTTCCTATGATGGTATGCCGTGTCGGTAACGAAGTGTCTACGTTTGCGCAACCCTTACAAATCATTCTGTAGTCTAAATACATTTGGTACGAAAAGCCTTAATAATAAGGAAAGTACAATCGGCCACACAAGTGCTACGTACATTAATATAGGCCATTTCATATACTGTGTTCCCTAAAGGTACAAGCGCGTACAAACTCGTTTAGTGATTATAATGATTATAGTTTAGTTCAATAGTTAAAAAGGGTAAGTTCATTTGTGATTGAAAAATCGGTGGTTTTCACACAAGGTTTTGTAAGTAATTGTTTAATAAAAACTAGCATTTATAATATTGTCAATAGTTATATTCAGATTGCATAGCCCGAAAACACGAAGTGAAGTATAGTTGAAGTCAAAAAATGACCTACAAAAATAACATACATACAAACATTGCAAGTTAAGCTTGTAAAAACGTCGGTACAATTGGTCTTCTGCACTAGAATTTGTTCTTATTCGCATAAGCCTTGCGTGAATGCGTTAAGGCTTTTACAAGTACGTGGAAGCACCACGTAGCATCGTCCAACGCAAAACGTTTAGAATCAACTAATTTCATATTAATTTGCTATATATGAACATTGAACATATTATTGGTCAAGTGAGGAGTGTGTATGAGGAATGTATGCCTGTGAATGTAAATCCGTGGTCTCTGCCTACCCTTCAGGGAAACAGGCGTGACTTTATTTATGTATGTTATTGGTCATTAAAAAGCGAATGAGGGCTAACGAGACAGATATCTTGCGAAATAAATGTAGACATTTAAACACTTTACCTTACGTTTAAGTCACTCAATTTTCCATCAAATTAGTTTATAGGAATAATAATTTAATTTTGATAGAATTACATTAAAAATATTTTAGTTTTCTATTTACATTTTCTAACCACTTTTCTCTACATATTATTATTATACACGTTTCTATTGAGCAAGCTAAAGCGTACCTAAGCTTTAAAAATGTTAAAACTCAAAACGACGGGGTAACTGGTCCAAAAGTTGAGTTTAACTTTACATTTATGAATCACAATACTTATCTAACAAGTTTATTGTCATTTTACACTGAGCTAATATTGAGCCAGCACATTGGTAAACCGATTTCAAAATATAAAAATGGCTCATGGCTTTTTTCATCACAAAGGAATAGGTCAATGTAAGCGCATGTGTTGCATCTTTTCAAATTAATAACTAGCGGTTTCACTACTTAACCATGATCAAGCGGCTCTCAGAGGTGGCAACACTCAATTTTTTTTTGATAACTTTTGGTATATTTTTTATAATATCTACGGTACGTAACAACGTACGTAAGTAACAAATAAGAGCTGGTAAAATATGGAATATGTTTCATAATTATGAGGAACAAGTAAAGAAAATGTTGGTAATGTAACTGTATTACGTCAACGGAACAGAATATTTTTGCGTTTATTCCAAAAATACACAACTAAATTTCCATTGCTTTTAAAAATATTGTTTTAAATTTGGAATGTTACGCCCCAATAAATAGTGGCGTCATGGAATAGTACGTATTATTATATAATTATATTATTGAATAACGATATTAATAATACTGTCTACAACATTGGCTAGCCAAACATCTAATTATTTATTAAAGTACACTGCAGATTAACGTATTTTGTGTAATATTACAGTACTATTATGCTGTCTACCGCGTTATTGGTCCAAGTGTATCTGTGATTCTAGTATTACTGTATTATTCTATATTATAGTAAGCACATAAAAACGGGCCCTAACAAGCCATGAATATTGTTAGTAAGTCGGTGACCGGTGGTATTAAAATTAATTATTATGTTAAGTATACAAACGATTAAACATTGAACGCTATGAATATATACAATTCTATAAAATTACAAATTGTACTAATATAATCACTCAAGGAAAAAGCTCATATTTACATAATTATTATATAATATATATTATCAATTCCTGATACGTATTACAATTGGTCGCAGAAAGCTGGTGGACACAGCACACTCGTAAATTATTATAGTATATTACATATTTCATGTGACCAAGGGATGGACGAAATGTATGATATAATACAACAAAATTATTATTGAAGTTTCAATGTTAAAGTACTCAATTTAAATTACAATATCACATTACACAATCCCTACTAATATTATAAACGCGAAAGTTTGTAAGTATGGATAGATGTTTGTTACTCTTTTACGTAAAAACTAATAAATGGATTTTAATGAAATTTCATATGGAGGTAGCTGACACCCTGGATTAACACATCAGCTTTTTATCCCGAAAAAAATGTAGCGGGTTACACCGCGGGGCGCAGCTGGTAATATATAAATACCTCACTACTACACCAAAATCTATGACATAAAAGACAAAAGAAGAAAACTGCCCATCCCTAGTATCAACAGACAACACCTATTATATCTATTTCTGGCAAGACCCACAATGATTCATCCTACTAAATAACTACGCCGCTACTAATTAGTTTATACATATTGCATGATACCGATAATTGGACGTACTTAAGCAGAATAGATCCAATCCACATCGAGTTAATTTTGATATTTGACTTTAAAGTTAAGATCGTATTTCTTTATCAATGCGATACAGTAAACCTGCTGGTTTAATGGCAGACGAAGGGCATTTTCTTTTATTTTATTATTTGAAATATGGAATTAGACTTACTTTTTCACCTTTAGTATGTCTAACTCAATTTTGGCGTTGGTGTGGGATGGATCCTTTTTGCTCTACTACGTCCAATTGGTCTAAACAAGTATACACAATTACCGTAAAATTCAATCATATTTAATATTTTGAACAACAATCATGGCGCTAAGGTGCAACAAATATTGTATTAGAGACCAAACCTCAATGCTCTATACTATGGTAATGATACCTACATTCGCGACAAGGCAATGTAAGTTAAAACAAAATGCAATTTGTAATAAAATAACATACATTCCATTAGGTAGTTGACATGACACCATTTACGAACAATTTCAAGACACTAAAAATTACTTTGATTTTAATAATAAAAACCAGCTTTTATTAATTAGATTTTAAGTTGCTTTGAAATCAATAACTAAAGTTAGTTGAATGGAGATGGCAGAACAGTGACATTATAATTTGCTAATACCATACAAAATGTATGGAGCAATAGCGTTTTGAAAACTCATAAATATATGTTGATTGGTGGTGTCCTGTCAAATACCCAATTTTTTCTTCTTATATTTCTATCCAATAATACAAATTTAAACATAACTAATAATCCAAAACGAATAGTATAATTTTATCTTTATTTAATACATTTAAATCAAATTTGTCGCTTAATTTCATAACAATACTATAATTTGTGACATCGCATGCAGTGTGAACACCGCAAGTAAAGTTCATTCGTACCATACACTTAAAGCTAAGAATACCAAACCATCAGACATTAGACCCCGCTATCGTGCTTCCTCGAGGTTGCCGGGGAACCAGGCAGGTAGGTCCTTAGTCAGTCAATGCTGAGATCGTTGGCAAAGTGCCGCGAGAGCTTCGCCACGTCGAGACCGGTGAAGTCCGTGAAGATGTCGGTGGTCGCAGAGCTGGGCTTCGACCGGCCCGGGGAAGAACTGCCGGAGGCTTGCTCGCAAGGATCAATGGCAACAAGCTGGTCCTCTTTGCTGCTCACTTCGAAAGGCTCGGATATACCTGTGAACGAAAATGCACCTTAAGTTATTGGAATAAGGTAGGTTTTGCATACAATGTGATGGATAATGTTTCTTTATTTTAAATCCAAATTTGATGATAGATGATTAACTTTTTTAGTAACAGGCAATTTTTCGGAAAGTTTAAATTATCTTTTTAAAGTGTAAAAGTTGTCTAAAACTCTATTTATTTATGATAATTTTGCAGATAAGATTAGACTAATTACTAAACGTTGGCAACGAATGCACTACACATTTCCGCAGCTATTACTTGTTTAACATAGCTGACAAGAATCAACCAACATTCACTAAAATTCTAAGAACAAATAGAACAGAACTCACCCAGCACGCTCCTAACATCGTTATTAGGCTGGCTGAAGTAGATGAACCTGTAGAAGCCCGGCGTGCGCACCCCGCTGCCGACGGGGAAGCTGAGCGTGATGGTGTGCGGCTGGTCGCTCGTGGTGGGGCTCTGGGGGAGGCTCACCTTCGCCAGGTACTCGTACGCTATGTAGTCGTCCAGGTTGTGGAAATTTGCCTGCAATGGTAATTACACCTCAGCACCTGTGTTTGGCGTTTAGGGGAGGAGGCTTATGCCCAGCAGTGGGCCATTTAAAAGCTGATGATGATGATGACCTGTGTTTGCGCGTATACTTGTGCACTATAATATCTCGTGCGTAGTTGGTTAGTCTCAGCTGAGATAAGCCGCTGTGCCCGAAATTCGGTCTGGAGAACATTATTATTATCAAACAATTGGTTTCCATCACCAATTGTTAGATAATCACGAAATTTTGGAGTACCTTAACTTGATAAAAAGCTCAAAGCTGTAGATGCTATCTTGGACAATTCACTTTAATCTATTCAAAACCCTAATTAGATCTATTACCATTTTAACATTAAGCTAACGCTTACAAAGTAATCCCCCACATTGGATCTATCTGTATTAACTTAATCATAACTTTAACAAAATCAAACCACTAATAAGGTTATCTTACATCATAAATGCCGATCCAGTCGTTAGCGTTGACTTCCACGTCAGGGGTGAGCGTGCACTGGGTCCTGAAGTCAGCGTCACCGATATACCAGATCCTGGTGATGGGCGCGAACTCCACCGTCTTCTCCGTGTAGTTGGAGAACGCCTGTGGAATACACAAACATACTATAACGTCCTGTATTCCCAGAAGAAGCAGTTAGAGGTGTATAATACAAGCACTTTGCGCCAGTTATGTTATTTTACGTTTTTATTTTTTAAATAAATAAATGTTGATTAGTTTGTTTAGAGAATTGGTTATAATAGGATGAGAGAAGTTACATTTGTAAACGAATTATTAATTGAGTTAATAAATCAAATGAGCATGCATAGACGCAAGCACTCACGTGACATCTTACTCAAACAAAGGCACAGTCTTATCAATAAAAATAACAGGTAATAATCATTAGCTGGATTATAATAATAAAAAACAAATCAAATATTAATAATTATTCATAAGATATTCATCTATTCAACATATAAAATTATACCGACTTATAATATTTTTTCAAAAACCGCATCTAGTATTATTAGCCAGACAACATGCATGCTACTATAATAAAAATAAACAAATAAAACTCGCAAGCTAATACTCACAGGTTCCGGTTCAGGACCATCATCCGATATCATTACGTTATAACCAGTAACTACAATATCAGTTACAGTAACGTCTGTAGAAGTGCCCGTCACTACAGGCAAAGAGGATATAGAAGAGTCTAGATCCTGGCCCCCTTCCAACACATCCGGGGGTATCATCATCGACCGCATCCGTATTCCGGATTTGATGGGCGGGGCCTCAGCCACTACCGAGCGTCTGAAGCCGTGACGGATCTAGCATGCAAGCGTGCAAAGTAAGGTTAATTGTAGCGATAACGTGAGTATAGCATTTCTAAATAGGAATGTATGTAAGGTTTCACTAATGCCTACATGTTAGCCCGTAACCGTCTACAGCTGAGCGTCGCAGGCGATGAAACTAAAGGTTTGTTAATAATGCATGCCTAAACTCGGAAACGAACACTGTTTACTGTGTATTGCGCCTTAATTGCATTCAAATGTATGCATAACTATCATATCTTGTTCATATTATAATATGTTACATAATATTTTTATAGTAGGTACTATTTTTAAATCTATCTACGAAAAAACAAAAATATGGCATTAGAATACCTAAACATTAATTTAACATGAAGTGTACTTTACGCTTATATGTATAAACAAATGTTAAGCTGTATGTGTTGCTTGGATTTTATTTACATTGAAAGACAAATTACCGACAAATTGACTAATAGATTTTCCCAGGAATGTCAGGTGTCTCACAGTATCCCACATACATGTTTCATTTAAAAAAAAACAGGTGAATACAAAAATAAACATTCACTTAACACGAATACGTGAAATAAATTAGGAGATCACCACAGAATACATATGTTAACAATTCCACCTAGCAACGAACCGACGAATTGCCGTATTTGTGAACGTAATGTTACGTGCCTCAATAGAGTGATAATTTATTGTGAATGCATCAAATTGTCGACTTCTATTTTCGAATAAAAGAAAAAAGTTAATATTGTTTGTTCGAATCGAAGCATTCAAAGATATTCGTGTTGGTATTCACCTGTGAGATGAGTTTGACTGTTTTGAAAGAATTTGTTTCTGGTACAAATAGACAAGTACTGTTATATACGTAGCATTGTGTGAACCTACTGTGTGACGACCATTTAGTGTTGAGTTTCGAAGGTGACTTAAACAGCAGTAGACGTTTAAAGACCAATATCATTATTTCAGACATTTTTAAGATTAACTTTCTATTTAAAGACTAGTAATCTTACATTAAAATGGATTTCAACTATTAATAATGTATTATACTACTATACAATCTAACAATAAGATAGTGTGATGCGTTTCTAAAATACGTGACCCTACAGTGTTACCTTATCACTATAAATACAGGGGTGTTGCCATTTGCTTGACGGGTACGGTGGTACGGTAGTACGGCCCTAAGCGAAAATTAAACTTATATAATTAATTCATTAATAATTATATCTTAAAGCATCACACTTCTTGTCCTTAATTGATCATCTTTTATATTTTGAAAAAAAAATTGTTTGTTAAATAAACGTCAAAAGGCAAAGGTCACTTATACATACATCCACGACTGACGTATAGACTTGTGTTGTCTGATTACTCGCTAAATTAAAACTAATCAAAGCTTTAAAATTAGGCCAGTGCAACTAGTAATAATTAAACTAACCTACAATTGCGAGCATCATGCGATACCGAGTACTACGTGACATACTGACCTTTATGTTGACTAGTGCGACCACGGGCTTGTGGTCACTGACTGTGTAGTGGGGTATGTGGTTATATGACACCACATCTGCCCTCAATGTGACATTCTCATAATTATTCGCATTCACTTTGTAAAGAATCCTGTCCGTCCATGATGGTTTTCTCCTGTTTAACAAAAGAGTTTATAATTAGTACCTACCTAAACATACTTTATTTCAGTTTTACTTGGCAACTTTATGGCAACAATAATCAACTAAGTACATGCTCTTTAGTATTTTTAATTATTGCATTTTTGTCCTCTAAAAGACACAGAAGAAGCTTCGATTTTTTAAATTTAATATAAAAACAATGATTTGAATTTAGTTTTTTTTAAATCGTAGTGACTAGATTGATTTTATTATTATATATGGTAATAATAACATTGATTTATAGGGAAAAGACAGCACAATTATAACATAATAATATAGCAGACGCGCAATAATAATGTGAAAATATTAAACAATAGAGCCAAGGCCGGAGTGTGTCAAACATAATTTAATAGTCAAGATAAATTACGTGCGTTAACTTTACATGCAATGACGTTGCTAAATATTCATAGAGAATTGTTGAAATAACGTAAACACACTGCGAACGGTTACGATCAATGTAATGTACAATTGTAGGTTGTGCATGCGCGCATTAACAGGTTATTTTGAAACGCTTATTTAGATCGCGCTGAGAGCAAGTTCTGCTCCAGTTACCTCATCTTAGGTAAACTAACTTGCGTAAATATATTGATAATATGACCTGTGCAATATGCATGAAGTAAAACAAAATGCGTCTATTTGAAATGAAAAAAAATCGTGACTGGTCAATTGCAGATCGGATTTTTGTTATTATTTGGTTATTCTAAAACACTAGCGACAAATAAATTGTGTCCAAATTATGGCAATAAGAGTGACTACAAGCACTCCTGAAATATAGGTACACCATTGCACAACTTAAGGTGCTTAAGGTATATGCGTTTAGAGTGAGAGGTTGTTTATTTGTTTGTATGTGTGTGCACAAAATAATGAATGTTGCCAATTGTCTAAAAAATGGGTTGACCGATTTTCATGCGGTTTTCGGTCATGTGTATATGGTTAATTAGAGATGGTTCTTAGCTATCATTCATGTCATTTTTTCTACTAAAACGTTCATAACTGTCGTGGGGATTTTGTTTAATTTTGTTTTTTATCATTATCACATTGAAAAACCAAGAACTTCGTAATTATACGGCCAACAAACAATACGTACTTTATATCATACTCGTCACCACCAATCGCAAACTTGTAAGTCGGTGGGAACCGAATGTCCTGTTCAATGAACTCTGAAAACGCTTCGCCGGAGTCCATGACAGCAATCAGCTGATCGTATTTCAGTAGCGTCGCGTACTTGTCCTTCTCTATCTTCTGTAGCGTGGCAACGATGTCCTCGGCAGTGGGACCGCCTCCCACGGGATAGTCTGTTCGGAAGTTTAGGTCGCCGATCCATATCACGTAACTGTGAATAAAGAAGATGGTTTACATTAATGACCAATGTAAAGAACCAATAACCTAGAATAATCGGTTTACTTCCCTTTGAAGTCAAAACTTATTATTACACAAATCCGTTAGAGATTTTAGTGCCTATTACCAGTCTACTAGTCAGGAGTATGGTAGGATTTTTTGTTAGCGCTATGCACATACCTAGATATCCCAAAAATTGAATTCCAGGAATACATAGGTAGGTATATTTTCTTATCAATTTTGCATGATATTACACGGAAACATGATAAAAGCTCTACGATAAGCTATGTAAATTGACGCGAAGCTTCTATCTTTTCGTTTCATTTATACTTCAAATACATTGAAATTTTTCCTGGAATAGAAGATTCCTACAGTTATTTCTATCTAAAATAACATCGAAAGCTACAAGACTTAATGAAGTCAGTAAAAGTCGAAGCAAAACAACTAATTCGCTATTCTTGTCAGTTCACTACTTCTTATTGTACATTAAGATTTCCATAAAAAATGTGTCAAGATGCAAATTCAACGCTTTCATCATAATAACCTGATATTCACGATAGATGTGTAAAAATACTTGTCCTTGACGTTTAAAATTGAGGTTTTATTTTGATAACATTTTTCGTAAATGCACAACAGTCCCCTCCCAATACCAGATTATTATCTTCTAAATCTGTGGTCTCTGCCTACCCCTCTGGGAAAGGAACGTGACTTTGTGTACTATCTTCTACTACTTGTAAACCTAACTCCAAGTTTTAAAATAGGTTTACTACGGTAGTAGTAATTTTTTTTTTCAAAATCCCACAAATTTCTTTAAGTAAAAATGTAGTTTAAATACACGTGTTTTTTATGAGTCCTATTCATGGGTAGGTATCTAGTTCTACAGTCCGACATTCCTTTTATCATAACTAACGTATAAGGAAAAAGTATACGCTCTCTAATACCTACATATGAATATGGACGATATCTATGATAAGTCAACACAGATATTGGTTAATCCTTATCACCTAAACTGAATCATAGTAGGTATTGTTTGTTCACTGTCATGGAAATTGTCATGGAAATGGGAAAATTCTTATTATTAATTTAAATCTGGCAATAATTGTCGGTAAAAGAAGATCGACAGTTTGCAAGCTAAGTGGCAGTGCAGCCGCCCCATGTTTGTCGATGAACCAATAGTACTAGGAGCACATAGTGCAGTAAGTTGATCTGTAACTTTACAACCGCGTTCATGAAAAAACAAATGTACAGAATAGAAAACGTCAACGCTCTAGCTGAGTTAACTATTAAAAAACTGTAGAGACTGTGGAGAAACCGCGGCCACCGTGGCTTTGGCCCAGCTAGATGAGACGACCTAAGCAACCCGGAGAGCAGGGTGTTATGCCGCGATTTCCCACATCTCGGCTCTTACTATAACTCTAGACTGAACAATACGCTGAGTTTATAGAATTTAAAAAGTATGTGTCTTTGCAGAAAAAATCTTATGGTGTACTTATTAGGTAAATTAACCTACCTACTAAACTAATAATAAGAAGAACGAAATGGAACCATAGAACGTTACAAGCCTACATACAATAGACCTATCCTAGTTCCAGCTCTGTGTCAGAATTTTCATGCAATTTCAAGAACACTAAACATTAGTCACATAGAGACATATCTAAACAGCTACAATAGATAGATGATAAAATTATACAGATAATTGGAAAAATCCCCTGGTTTTCCGATAAGGCACATAGACGCACTGATGATTATTTTTTAACCCGTATAATTGCTTATTTTAACTGTTGTAGTAGTTATATGGTTTACTAAACAAGCACGTGCTATTGTGACTTATCTATCCAATGTTTTACTGTTAGTCTAAGAAATTCATAATTGTAGCTGATGCATGGCAATAGGCACACCCTCCGTTACATATTGGACCTATAAGTACCTCACTGTTCTTAGTCCAAAACTGTCAACTTAGAACTGGACTATGTTATCATTCTGGACTAGGAACTAAATTTTACGGTGAAGTTTTTATTATAACATAGGCTTTATTTATGATCGATCTTGAAAGGCATACATATTGCCATTTTGAGGAAACTATCTAGCGAAATGTAGGTAGATAAGCATATAAGCAAAAGCATTAATTACCCATTTAGGGACCATAATAATAAACCTGTAAGTATAAGAGCGGGTGACTTACTCGTGGTACAGAATATTGGTGGTCTCGTTAACATGGTACTGGTGCTGTTTTATAATCGTGTTGTAGTCGTTGATGCGGTCAGCCAGGAGGTGCTCGTGGGCGGTCAGGTGGCAGTTCACCAAGCACACAGAACAGCCGTATATGTTGAATCTTATACTAACAGCGCCTTTGTTGCCCTGAAACGAATATACGGTTTAATCACTGACCATCGTCTCTTCGTCTTACTACAAGTGGAACGAGACGCCGCCGCTACGTGCAGTGTAGTGCGTCTCGCGTCTCGCGTCCACAACGAGAAACGTTCTGGTTTAAGAACTCATAGTAACTGGCCTAGCAATCGTCTCCCGCATCCTATTTACAGCAAATGAAGATATATTTTGTTGCATGGAAGAAATTTATCGATGTTACACCTTACCTACAAAATAGACATAATTTACGCATACTTATTGGTTTAGTTTTAGGCAGCAGCGCGAAGACTGACTTCCCAAGGCTTACGTTTGGTACGACATGTCAGAAACGAGCATAATGACATGTTTCTTTCTTGCATTGAACCTATATTTATGAGTATTTTATTACGGCTTCCAACAGTGGTAATCCGATAAAAATTCGGTATTACATAATGTCAACTTCATCAAAACTGGGAGTCGGGTATTTTTGTAAGCAGACTTGATAAAGATTTTGCCGACAATATAGATATCGGTGTTAGAAGTAAGGTAACACGCGTCCGCACAATTAAAGATAAGCCTATAAGTGTACGGAAATGGATAAGAGAGCAAGTAAGTTTATTGATTCACAACTAAAATTAGCGCAAAGACCGCGGGCTCGACTAATTGTGCTAAAAACTTGTACAGTAGGTACCTACAACAGTCTATTTTTATTTTATTGATGCGCCACAGAAGCTTGTTTGGTCTTAATTATGTCCAACTTCTAGATAGAAAAGCAGACTTCAATAAAATGTAGATATAGGAATAAAATCTAGAATATTAAAGGGTGAGTATTTTGTTTTAGTATGTTTGATTCTTTGACTCTTGTACGAAAAGCGTTTTAACGAAAAGTGTAAGCGTAAAACACTAAATTTGATATAAACGACTTCACGTGACGTGTTAAGGGTATAAATACAGTCGAAACTCTTGTTAAGGTGTGTCCCCACTTGTAACATTTCAACGAAAATTTCTCCGTGACCGTAACAAAGTGGCATGTCTCTGGTCCATACAAAACTACCGAAGAAACGGTGTTATGGACAAATGTCAAGTGTGGAAGCACCTTTGGTATTTATTGTAGGAACATTTTACAACTTCACGGTCAGTTTGTTTAATCGTGTAAAGCCAACAAACTCCAAGCCCTGTGGCTGCGCCGATATAATTACATTGACACTAGAAGTCACGTGTAATGCGCAGTGGTTGATTAAAGATCACAACAAGTAGGTGTGAATCTCTATTATAGAACATAGTTTACATTTTTAACAATAAGGAAACGCATTGACCCGTTAATTGTACATAATTCATATACTTGGCACCAATGCGCGTAGGTAACTAGTATCTACGCCATTACCACCAAGATGGAATAGAAACTGGAATTCAGCTTGGCGCGGAAAGGCATTCACGTCACGTATTTAATATAATAGTAGGGGCAAAGTGCAAACAGCTTAGTTTTTATTTACTTGCGCTTAGCATACGGTTTAGATTAAACTAAATCGATGGTGCTACATAGATATAGGAACGTATTTCTTTAGCTAACCAATAGTAATATGCGTATTTCAAGCTGCATACACCCATTACCTACCTACTGTTTCCGTTTACGACAAATCAGACACATACACGGATAAGTCCTTAAGGAAAATTCCAATCATCATCCTTACGGCCCATTAGTGTGTTATAAAAGGCGAGAACCTGGACCTGGACCTCCTAATACATGAAGAGCGATGTTTAGCAACAATTTGATTCTCACGACAGCTACCTAATTACAGGGGCTATAACAATAAGAGATCGTGAGAAAACATTGCCATGATCACTGAGCTTGACAATCTGTATTGTTTCCGCGGGTCGTTGTTACATCCATTGAAGTTGCTTATCATAATCCTGAAGTCGTTTAGTGTGATTGTTATCAAGAAGGATGATACGGAAACCATAAGATAAGTTAAATATCCACCATTAAGTCTCAATGAGGAATTCATTTATAATGATAATATCGACAAATGCTTCTGTATACGAGTAATTATGTTGGTTTTATAAGTGTTAACTTGGACTTCTCTGATGATCTATATCTTAGATTTAAAACACAATCTCAAAACATTAATTCATGGTCATTTAACTAGACTAGCGAATGTAGTTACCTAGTTACCTTATTTGTGCAATTATTACGCACAGTCACACCTGTTTCCCAGAAGGGAAGGAAAAGATCCACAGTTTCTATTCGCTAAGAATCTGACGCACTATTTTACCACCAAAGTACTTATAGGTAAAGTATGCGTAGGTCTAGTGTAATTGGTACTGAAACAGTTAGCATTGTGTATACAAAGCAAACAAAGTCTAACGCAAACTAACAATTTTATTAGCTTTCTTCAAAGGGGCAAACAGTTAAGCTTGCTTATCTGCACGATTAGTATATCAAGGTTAGACTAACAGAGTTCGTAAACACGATAATATCGATCGATATTCACGCAATACCTACGTTATACGACTCGTTTTGTAAATCAGTGATATGATAATTTTATATCTTCTTCCTTCATCTGACAATTAAAGTGATTATGAAACCCGAACAGTAGGAAAGAGATAGAGGCATAACTTAGTTGGAAATTACTGTTTTAACTACGTAAGTCTCAATCGTATTGCATATGGGGGGAGCCTCGGGGGAAATTTTAAGGTGGTTTTTAGACAGAGGCACGTGGTTCTTGGGCAAATCAGACAGGTCTTGGTTGTTAGTAGTGTTACTAGTTAATTAGGTTGCAAGCTTAATCTTGCCAGCTATTACGGTATCGTCTTAGAAGTTTGGTCAATCATTAAATCTGTCTACTTCTTATTAAAATAGAAGGCATTTTAATTAGACTGCCTCGTTGGTCTAGTGGTTGCTAAGCGCGACTGCTGAGCACGAGGTCCTGGGTTCGAATCCCGGGTCGGGCAAAGTGTTACTGGGTTTTTCCATTAGGTAATTCTCAGTAACAGCACGGAGTCTGGATTTGTGCCCGGTTGATGGCAATAGGCTCGCCCCCTATTACGTTGGGACCTAAAACATAACTGGCGAAATGTGGGTGTACTATATGTGCACCTCTGCCTACCCCTTCGGGGAATACAGGCGTGATGTTATGTTATGTTATGTTTAATTAGAAGTAGACAGATTTAATCCTGCCACTGACTTAACTAGTCTAAACTATGCATGTGTCTCCATATTAACAAGTTTAGCACAATACTTAATAAGCTTTTTAAAATTCAACTGAGATAGAGATGGTCTTTTAAAGAACAATGCAACTAAATATTCTGTCTTATTATGCTGGTAAAGTCTCTCTCTTGCATCGTACGGTAGTTATTGTACCACCTCACCGGTGTTGTAATCCATAGTGTGGCGTCCAAGCGAAAAATCAATGACGACATTACAAGGTCATATAAAGTAGGTTCTTTGGTACTAAAGTTAGAATTCCGTCCTACAACTGTCATTCATGAATTGTTTATGAACCACATTCTTCCTCTACTTTTTTCGAGAAATTGATTTGGTAATTGTGCTTCATTTCATATAGCGCAGCAGTATATTGAGAATTGATAGTCTGGGCCACAACATATAAACAATCAGTGTATAATATGATACACAGGACACAACAAACTGATAGGCGCAGTGGCTAAGAGATTGGACTGCGGTCGTGGGTTCGATTCCCTAACAGGCCAAAAATTTGTGTGATCCACAGATGTTTCTCTTATGTTTAGGTGTTTGTGTCTGTGATATTTTGTGTTGGTGCAATGCTGAAAAGTTGATTACACTGCTAGCTTTAAAGGACAGCTGAAATATTTATTACAATTTAAATCACATTTATTTCAATTAGTTTACTTACCCACATTCCTCCCAGCCCTGTTTTAGTATACTGGGCCTCAATATCCCTCAGATGTGTGATGTGTTTCATCTGAGTGTATACTAGCAACAATATACCCTGCAGTCTGGTGCACTTAGCAATAATGTATCCTTGTCTGCAAAGTATTTTGTTAAAAGACGATGTCCAGGCATCAGTGAAAAGCGAGTCCATTAACAGGTTCTGTGGTTGTGACTTCACTTCTTGTAGTCTGTAAGAAAATAAACAAAATGTTACACAAAACAATTTAGTCATACATTGCATTTCTTTTTGTGTTACATCAACATTGTGTGATAGACATTTAGTAAATTATTAAAGTAATAATAGGCTATACAATATGTGCAATAGTTACACAATAATAAAGAACATATCAAGCATATTTGTTTAATATTTTCCTTTAGTTATGCTACAGCAACAGGAAATAATTAAGTTCTTATCATATTAAAATTACTTTCAATGATAAAACTTTTATTCTGATGTGCTGGTATTAAATATTTTCTAGTCTCTGAAACATTTTACAACCATTTACCTAGACCAACAATTAAATTTAATTTATAATTATGACTATGCCATGACCTGGCTTGTTTTTTGGCCAAATAATTAGCATTGCCATTCAACGTGGCGCGCGCCGCCACCTGTCTCTACTCAACAAACCGGCGCCTATGACTAATCTTCTAAAATTTGCTTCTATGTTGCGTGCCATAAATTTAATAAATATTCTCCATACAGAGGATTTAGATATATTTTCTAGCAGCCTGGCAAGATTTCTCTTATCGACACAAAAGTGCTTAGAAATTATTATATAAATAGTAAATACAACTTGTAATGTTGATTTTTATATACAGTATTTTTTTATGTAGGTTATTTTTTTCATATTTATAGGTGTCGTAAATTATATTAATAATTTATATCATATCATAAAAAAAGGCTTTGTTTTTTATGTTGTTTATATTTTAAAATTGTTTTTTATTGTTAGTTGGTAAGATTAATATAGCATCGCTTTGGTTATAAACTGTAATGGTGTTATGTTGTGGTAATAATAATAAATAAATCAAGGATGTAACTTGATCTTTAAGTTGATTATGACCGAAAGCTACTTAATATTTTTCATAATAAAATTATTTAATTATTAGGAAAGTAATAATTAATTAATTAGTTATGTTGTTCTGTTTTAATGGGCAATAGAATAATTAAAATATATATATATATATATGGTTTTAATAAATGGGTATTAGACAAATGTTTCCTCTACTATGGATACTGGAAATATTTTTATTAAATAAAAGGAAACTGTAGGAACTAATATTGATCATAAATCACACTTTAATGTGATTTAAAGCGTATAACAGTTTTAGTTTAATTATCAAAAATTATGTCATCATTTTCCAAAATTTACAGATAGACACAGATACATTCATAAGACTACTAATGACTAACATTGACCTAGAAAAATGTAGGATACAGAACACATTATGCAAGTACTATTATTATGTTTCTACATTATTATTTAAACATACTAATATAATGACTTACCCAATTACATAAAAATCTGGCAATGGCTTGTTTTTATTATACTGCGATGGAAAGTCCAATAAGGCATTTAGATCTTGGCCTGGATTTTTAGTTGCCACATTCCATGTGACAAAATAAAACCTAGAAAAATCACATTTTACAAATAAAAAATGGTATTATAAAAGTTAAAAGATAACCTTGACTCCTTTTGACGCAAGTACCTTTTCACCTATAACTTTTGTACCTTTATGTATATGCGTATTTACCTTAAAGTATCCATTTTCTCGAAGTAGACACTGTGTCCTACGAAGCCTTGTGCGAATCAATACACTAACACAATAAGATAAAGACGATAAAATTATACTTATGTGAAGATAAGATATGAATCAATAATTATTATATTATTTAGTTAGATCAAAATACATAGAACGAAAGAACACACATTACACCATTCTAGCATTCAGTCAAACTTTTTTATAATTATATTTTAAACACATATTCACAAGCTATCAATGATTAAGACGATAAACTTATAAACAATAATTAAGTATATTTAAAAATTCACTATCGCGAGAACAACACTATATTCACAGCAGCAGAATGCTCAATGCATGATCTGTCAACTCAACTCACTGAGTCACTGACAACTGTCAAACAGTCTTGCTGTCACGGGAACTTTAGAGGTGTCCAGCAGCTTATAGCTCAGATCATGATCATGGTAGAATAAGACCAGCGGAGTTTATTATTGTACCATGGCTCAGACTAAGTATACGAGAAACTGCTTGGATACCAAATCAATGGTTTTCAGTTCTGTAAATATGTTAAAATGTAAATAGATATCTACTGGCAACGTTAGAGAGGGGTAATGGCCTTACAGCATGTAAGGAGGATATTAAATAAACTAGACATTTTTATCCATAGGATAATTTAGAAAACAAAACCTAAAAAAATGCCTGAATTCACCAAACTGCAGTAAGTTAACGTGATGATGATGTCTGACACTTGACAGAGACATAAATATTAAATAAATCCATTTTTCCTTAACCCACACGGCACACCACCATACTACATTCTGGTCCATTTGCTTAATTTCAAAGAAGCTAACTCCCACTATTTTGTCTATGGTTCTTTCCGAAGAATAAAAAAATAAAAGACAATAAACATAATGTATCTTCGGCGGGAAAATGATCTGTCATAACTAAACTACTGTCATAAATCGGCTCTACAGCTAAAGTTTTGTGGCATCTTAAATAAGTAGATTTTGTTGACTCAAAGTTATATATTATCTTTTTAGACTAATAACCAAAATAAACATCATCATGAGCAGTCAAGATCCCCAGGTAAAACTCATAGCGTCCATTACTTGTAAATCTGTCCCTAGTTTGTAAGATCTTAATTTTTTTGTCAATTCCTTCGTTGCTGTTGTTGTAATATTTTTACCTTTTGAAGGAGTCCACAAGAGTAACACGGAGGTCTCTCAAAACTCTACAACACACTGCCTCTGATAGAGAAAATTTAGTGGGTAGACCATCAAAAAGTTTGAAGCACCAACTAAGCCAGGAGTCCCCTATGTACGTAACCCAGTGTATATATCTAACTTGATGTCAATATCGTCTTAAACTCTTGAATCAATTCATTTTTTTGTTTAAGTGATAGTGAGGTTAAAAGGAAGAACTTGTCAACTAAAGAAACTCAAGCAAACCTTGATACAAAGATCACTGTTGACGATCTCACAAATCCAGAAGGACCATCGGAAAAGTATTGGCAAATTCTAGCTGAGAAACGTCAGTAAGTAATAGTAAACTATTAGTATATATACTTAGTGTACTGATAATAATAATTCTCTGAATAAGCTTCTCTTCCACATCAAATATCAATTCAGATATTGTTGTTTAATTAAAAATATCTTCAGGAAAATGTGTACTGCTCACATTGTATACTTATGAAAGTGCTTACATACTGATATAAATTGAATACTTACAGAGTTGCTTTACAAGAAGCTCTAGATGAAAATGAAAAACTTCGCAAAATTATTGAAGATCTCAAAGAAGAAAATGTTCTTTTCAAACAGATGTTAGACGAGGCAAACAGTTTCGTTGAAGTGATTAAGGCAAGTATTTTAAAATATTATCTATCAGTTTTTTTAATTGTAAGAAATCATTGGTAGCTAAAAATAAATCCTCCCATAGCTGACTTTAATACTTCTGTTTAGTCAAAAAGTCAAAACAAGAAAACTAATTTCTACTTGGTAAAACAAGCACTCTTATGTGTCAAAGGGCAAATAAGTAAATACTTAATTTTTTTTACCATATATTTACAGGAAGAGCTGGCAAACAGCAGCAACAATGACACTGGCATAGATGTAAATGATGTCAGTACTGCAGATGATACTACAGAGGAAATTGAGACCAAGACTGAGAAGCAAGATTAAATTTGAATGTTCTTTAGGGGTCAGCACATTATTAGGGTATTGCAGCTAAAATATAGAATATTAATTGTTATTTGTTAAACTTTTGAATCCCATTACATATCCAAGTAAGCTTTCAATTTCCTGTCACATTCACTTAATTCTGTCATGTATTACATGATGTAGAAAGAAGACCACATGCTTTTGCCATTCTTAGAGATGACTGACCCTAGGAGCATCATAGTAGGCTTTAAGGCACATTCTTTTTAGTATTATTTGGGATAAAACCTCATACCAAATGCTTTTTGTACCTCTTATTATTTTAATAACTTTAGTATCAAAAACATAAGTATGTAGTAGTTTAAAAATTAGTTTCTTGGCTACAGAAACATATTGTGAAATTCTTGTTCTTCTGAAATAAATTGTAATTAGGATTTTGTCACATTAACCATGTTAATTACCTAGTTATTGTGTGTGGTAAGTACTAAACATGTTGCAAACTCCCTTTATTATATATGATACTATTATAAATGCATACATTTTTTTTTCTTATTAATAAATGCACTGAAATATTTTCATTATTGTTTTGTATTTGTTATGAACCAACATTTTACTGCTATTTATTCTTCTATCATGTACATTTAACAACACCACAATTTTTATTTTCTTACTAGCAAATTGTTGGATGCATATTTATATTGTCTACATACTTTAAATGTATTTTTTCAATTTCATTGTGGAAATGGTAATAAAATCATCAGCTGGAAGACATCTCACCACACTGTTGAACAAAGGCCTCGCCCTTAGAACACTAAAAAATTAAATATTTCGTAAAATATATTTTGTTTATTTACACCGATGACATTGGGTACACTTATATTAATTACAGTATTTAATTCATTTATTATGATTACATGTGCTAGAACTAGTTATTTAAAGGTAAAATATAAAGGAGCTGCTATAATTAGGGCTAATATTTCTTTAAAAATGCTTTAAACTGTTCATCAAAATTTGTTTCATAAGTCCAGGGCATCAAGTCTGGATACATAGTAATACTTCGAAACAAATCAAAATTTGCATTTTGTGGCAACACACTTCTTACTTTTTTGTTAAGACAACCTGTAGCATAGATATACTGATTGATAATCAGATTATAAATAAAATTAACATATTTGTGGTCTAAGTTTTCTGATGTATTAGGAGCTGTGGGATTATGTGACTTAATTTCTTCTAGGTAGCCTGTAGTTATTATTGGTATAATGATATCAGCCTGTAATAAATGAAAACAGTATAAAATGAAGGTATAATGAAATCTTTTTATATTAAATTATTGTAAGATAATGTTACTCTCTTACCTTTTCAAAATATTCTCTTATATATTTTTCTGGGTTTTGATATAATTCTTCCTTTTTATTGTTTAAAGTGATGACTTTTACATTTGGAACATCAAGCCAGTTTTCAACATATTCTTGTATATTTGTTGCAGTTGGTAACCCATCTTGTGTATAAGTTAGGAACAAAATTGGGCTATCATTTTCAATGGATTCATTTGTAGTCACAGCTGGTCTTATAGATGGTTGCTTGGGTTTATTTGGATCTTTATCTTTATTGACAATATTTTTATTTAAAGGTGCTGGTAAATCATTAGGCAGATTCTTAAGACTAACAATTTCTCTCTGTCCAGAACTCTTACTCTGATAACCACTGTCATCTTTATTAAAGTATTGAGTAATTTTACAAAGTGGATCTTCTATTGATTTCAATATGTCGTAGCGCTTGAGTTTTATAAAAGCGTCTAATATCTTGTCAATTGTAGCATTCTCGTTTTGTCTGAATACTTTTAAAACCATATCAACCGGATCATCCTTTACAGAATGCATTATATACTGAGGAAAAAGATAACATTAAGAATATAGTTACATAAAAGAAGCATGTAAACAGTATTTGTACAATACAAAAAAATAACATGGGTGTCAATCTATAACCAGTAATAAAATTATAAGTGTTTAATGTTAGAAACTTACATTTAAATCATCCTGTGAAATACCTAAGGAGTATCCAAGGTCTCTCCATCCATTTGGAGTACCACCAACTTTTTTTAGCAATGTTTTCCATAACAGATAACATGATGAACCCATTTCCGATTTTGGATTTCTATAATAAATCAAGTCCGTGTGAAGGAATCTAACTTTTTTACTTAAAGAATGCAATTCCGTTATTTCTTTAGCTCTTTCCTGCTGTACCATCTCTTCTAAAGCCAAGGTGTCTATGCTAATGGTATCAGCATCCTCATATTCATTTAGAACTTCCCTGTAATAAACAATTAGAAATAGGTTACATATTTCCTGAGAAATTTAGATATTAGTATCACTGTTGATTAAACAAATAAGTCAATACTTACATTTTTACAATTCTTAATTAACTCTTAAAAATAACAACAGAATATACTACAATCTGAAATCACCACATCATAATGGCAGTGCAAATAACGTAGTCTTATATTCTCTTTGGAGTAAATGAGATAAACCTAGGTTTGAGGAAAACGAGTAAATTATCTGCTGACTATATTTTGACATTATCTAGGTACATTCCAAGAAATTGTTTTTTTTCTCTCAAGACAGCGTCACAGTTGACAGTGACAGAACTGATTAGTATTACAATGTGAAAAAAAAATGTTTTTATTCCTTTTAATAAAGAAAAAAAAAATACTTAGGTTTTAAGACAAAACGTTGTATTTTGTATCCGATGTATTGCCATCCGATGTACTACCTTAATCAATCGACTTCATGGTTAAATAAACAATTGACGTTTTAATCAATGGCTTGACAACTTGTATCAGTAACCTGTGAAAATATTAATCTGTGCAATCTATGGTCTGTGGTAAATTAAGTATTAAATATTTAATGGATTTGGCGGGACCGCTTAAAATAAAAGTTACAGGAAAAACTAATAATGAATACTAATCTGTGAGTTACGGTTATTTTTCTAACATTTTTAAGATAATATATGTTAGTAACTTGCCAAACAATAAATGTAATTTGAATAACAAAAACTGGTTACTGTACCTATTGTTTATGATTTGCTGTAAATTTAATACAAATTGGTTTTTAACTTGAAAAAGTCATAAATATAAATTACTATGTAGGTTTTCTATTGTTGTGTTTTAAATATATCATCATTTATAATAATTTAAAGGGCGATATTGAGATATTCTATTGTGATTTTTATTGTTTCAGTGAAAACTTTACTGATGTTCTGGGCGATGAAATATGCAACTCTCAACCCATGTCGCTTCCTTCGTCAGTTGAAACTAGATCTGTGTCGTTATGTGTTAGTGATGCCAACCACGCCCCTAGACAAACAACCGTACGTCCACCTAAAGGTACTGGGCAGCGTGGACAGTTTCGAAGTATTGAAGAAATCGGTAAGTATAAATAGGGAAATAGATAATAAAATAGACTTATAGGTACCTATTTTTTAGTTTTACATGGTTATACATACTTACGAAACGAAACATAACTTCAATCTTTGCATTTTAATAATTCCCAACTTCAGATCGCCACCGTCAAATAAAATATACCCGCCTAGTTTGGTAAGTTCCTACGTTTTTTTATTATGATAGACACCCTATTAAAAAAACGTAGGAACCCAGTTAGTTTTAGCTCCTATTTACAAAATTAATTAATTAATACTTACAAACATAACTTATCAAAATTAAAAATTACAACACATCCTTGTCAGACTTAGAAATCGAAGCCGATCTAAACAAGTTACCAGCTTAACACTAACTCGAAAAATATTTTCAGATCCAAAATATCGTGACGTATTCTCATATCCATATTTCAATCTAGTGCAATCAAATGTAATAGAAGATGCGATTTATTCAGGTAAGTCACGGCTTCGTGTACCCATGTTTGATACACCTATTAAGTAATTTGATAAACTGCCCCCTTACTATGGAACTCTTAATACTCGACAGTTTACGATGTGAGAGCGAGACGCTGCTGCTTGCAGTGTAATACGGTGTCTCGCTTCCACATCATAAATTGTCCTGTTTTAAGAGTTTCATAGTAAGGGGGCTGACCTGTATTATTGTCGTAAGTTTAAGTTAAATCAATATCAATTTTATTATAACTTAGTAGGTAGTTATAGTACTAGTGAAGCTTTAGATAAAACGTCAATATATTATCTTACAAATTTCCAGATAAATCTATCGTAGTATGTGCACCTACGGGTTCGGGAAAAACTGTTGTTTTCGAAATGGCTATAGTGCAGCTATTGATGGAGCTAGAAGACAAAGAATACTCTGAAGATTTCAAAATTATTTACAGTAAATACTTTATTCCATATCTCTTCCATATATCTATCTATTAACAAACTACTGATATACTTTTCCTGTTTACATTTCGTTACGGCAATATACTCTCAAGTTTAATTTCAAACTCTAACTAACTTATCCGACACCACAAGGAAAAAATATCGGTAGTAGCAGTACCTATACATTTTCAAACATTCGTTACTTGCTTGTAGAACATCAATTATGTCAATTTTACTCGAAGTTCCTACAACAACTCTACTAGCAAATAATGTCATTAAGCTTCAGACGAAATCAAAGGAAAACAGTATTTGTACCCGCTGCCTTCAAATTAATAACACTAGTCAATAGACTCAATTCTATTTTCAGTGGCTCCCGTAAAAGCTCTGTGTACCGAAAGGTTGACAGAATGGTATTCAAAGTTCACGAAGCTCGGCCTGTTATGCATTGAAGTGACGGGCGACACCGATGTTGACTTTACACAGTTGCAACCGTACAAGTAAGACTGCAGACATACTTACAAACACAATTTCACCTGTGATCATTACGTACAATGGCCTATCAAGTGGCTAAGTGCGGAAAATGACCAGTTTAACTAACTTTTTTCCTGTGATCGTTAAAGTTAGGCAGAGACTAAAATACCTACCTAATTACGTAGGAAGTTTTTGGCAAACATATGTACTTTGTTCTTAATCTTAACAATATATAAAATTAGGATTTGTTCCAAATAATGTAAGTTTGTGTAAATTATTGCTATTTAAACCTGTAAAACTAACAGAAAATAAAGATTATTATTAATCCAACTGTATTTGTGTGCTCATGGCCGCTTACTGGGTGACAGTGAAATAGTCGTAATAATTCATAACGAGTCTTTGCATAGAGCCCATGCTAAGACTAAAATGAAATTGATTATTGTGTAATTTGCTGGTAGTTCAATCAGTGTAAAATAATAGTATTGATTCTTTTATTAAGTCACTGTCAGTCACTTTAAATATCAACATTAATATTTAACCGCTTGAATAATTTTAAGAATTATCATTACGACTCCGGAAAAATGGGACATGTTGACTCGTCGATGGCGAGACCATAGGAGTCTTGTAGAGGTTATCAAGCTGTTCCTGATAGATGAGGTGCACATCCTCAACGATGAGCTCCGGGGGCCCGTGCTAGAAGCTGTTGTCAGCAGGATGAAGACCATTGAGGTGCGATCATTTTATTTCAGGTGTAAAACAAAACTATTAAACGATTGTAAGAATTCCTTTTGGGTCCGTAACTAGTCGTGCATTCCTGAATAATCGTAAGTACGTATCACTGGAAAGTATCAAATAATTCTGAAAACATTCACGAAAGTTTAAATAATTAAATATTTTTGGTCTATTCTTGTTGTATACGCGACATCATGTATAAAAATATTTTATTTATTTGTTTCAATGACCGTGTTGATCAAAAAGTCTGCCCTACGTGTTTTTCCAAAAAATAACTGGTTTATACTCGCCTTAGGATCATAACATTCGCCTTTAGAGAAAACTATATTTGAAACGTTATGTCATTCACTATTTATTTTAATTACATACCCTAGAGTTCAGCGCAATCAGTTCACCGAATAGAACAACTGCAGAAGGAACTTAAAGGCGAAGTTGTGTCGAACAAACCGGCACCAAGAATTAGGTTCGTCGCTGTATCGGCTACTGTTAGTAACCCCGAAGACGTCGCCAGTTGGCTCGGATCTAGCGATAAACCAGCTGTGTTTTATAAGTAAGTGTTATAATCAGCACAATATAAGAGAATATGATGTAGATATTTACAAGAAAAAACATATTATAACTATTATTTGAAACTACTACGTAAGATATTGTGTAAGTAACCTACCTAGTACCTACAGCGTAAAATGGAAAGTAAGAAAAAAGATCTGGCAACAAGCTTCGAGGCTTTTTTTTCATCGATATTTTTATGTCGACTGCCAAGTAGTGCTAAGGTAGAGAAAATCATTAAAGCTAGGCATCAACGTTAACGATAAAAGTTTAAAGTACTTACTCATTTTCTGCACCTGAAAGAAGAAATGAATTAACAGCCTCGTACACACTTAGGTTCGGTGACGAGTGCCGCCCGGTTAAACTGAAGCGCATCGTAGAAGGCTACCCCTGCCCGGATGGCATGAGCATATTTAAGTTCGACATCATTCTTAACTACAAGCTGTGGCCTGTCATACAGAAGTACCATTCGGGGAAACCTACGTTGGTAAGTCTCTCTCTGTTGGTCTCTCTCTCGGTATAGTTATACTAACACATACACTCCTATGCAGTTTGTAATTAAACACTCATATTTCTTTGTTACTCTATCCTACTTTAATAGGTCTACTTTCTGCCGATAAAATATGCACCTTGCCTCTCCTTCAGCTATGTTTTGGTTCGGTCGTTTTATCTTCTTTTATAAAAACTCAGGTCCATTCTTCCGTAGCCTTAGATATACTCTATGGATATTGGAGTGACCCTGACAAACTTGGTAGTAGATTACATAAACTTCAATCTAATGTGTTCAGCAGTCAATCTGATACCTACTTAATATTAATTTTTCGGTTTTAATACATTATATACCTACTGTATTTTCTGTGCTAGATTTTCTGCAACACTCGTAAAAGCGTCATATTAACGGCGGAGACATTGTCTCGAGAGCTAACAATTAGTTTCAACGCTGAACAGAGAGCCAAGCTAACTGCATTAGCCTCTAATATAAAGAACAAGAAATTGCAGGTAACATTAAACTTATTATTAACCTTAGCCTTCAATATTTCTAGAAACTTACTTATGTAGAATGATGTCTAATATTCTCTCTTGTAAAGGGTTTCCCTTGGGTGTCTTTTAAGTTCTTATACAAAGAATTGAAAACGTTTTTGGGCACTGGCGTGTCCTTATGTACATAAATTCGTACATGTATATATTTGCTATAGTAAATATTATGTTTTCGACTCATGTTCGTTATTTCTGATCCATAGGCCTTAGTCTTAAGTGGAGTAGGATGTCATCACGCCGGCTTGTTGTACGAAGAGAGGCAGAACATTGAGTTCGCTTTCAGAAACCGAGATTTACCTATCCTAATTACCACAACTACTTTAGGTGAGTTGAATGACTTGCGATATACCTAATTTCTTGTAAATTAAATACTTTTTGCATTAACCTTTCTAAAAGTGACTTCTTATTCCTAACTTAAACTACTTACCTTCACTATTATTCAAGTTGTGTAACCATAAAATGTATTACATCCTAATTCCTAAAACACACGGTTTGTTATTTTCTTAACACTATATCTTTTTACTTATGTTTTATAATTCTAAATTATTTTATTGCGATAAGAGGAGAGCCCTTAAATAAGTTACACGAACATTTGGTTAACGTGTTGAATATTTCAGCGATGGGCGTCAACCTGCCTGCCCATCTAGTTATCGTCAAAAACACTCAACAATACGTCAATGGAGCTTATCAGGTATGTATACCATGAGGGTTATTATCAATTGAATATTTCTTCCAGGTTACTACGATATTCATAGTTATACTTTTGTGGTACAGGAGTACAGTATAAGCACCGTACTACAGATGGTGGGCCGCGCCGGCAGACCGCAGTTCGACACTGAAGCGACCGCGGTCATCATGACACGCCTCGTCGACAAGGCCAGTCTATTTTAATATAACGTAATATCATACAATACGGGAAGTATTGTGTAATGTAATGTTATAAGTGGCTTCAGGTTAAGCCTTTGATAGACGACTATTTTTTACATATCGTGACGCCTCCGTGGCTCAGACACGATTAACCGTCATGGTCAGCTCTCACGGGAATATTTATAAGGCTTTAACACGTGTTCATTAAAACATGTAAGCATACTAGAGGCGAACATTATGTAACATGGACAAGATATTTGTGCTTTCATTAATTTTTTGACGTTTTATGTGGTTGGCAGAAGGCGAGAGTTCTATCGGTGTCGGGTGTTAAACTTAAACAAAATTAAATGTAGTCTTGGACTTAGCTCACCAAGATCTGGGGACTTTTTTATTACCTAGTCTAACTAAAAGGAATTGCTTTGATAAGTTTCCATCTAGGTACTACTTATACATAGATAAAGTTTATAAATGTCCCTTTTGACGTTTTCCTGCCCATTGTATCGAATACGGTATACTGCGATTATATAACTTTAGGTAATCATTTTTGAGTCACGTAGGTAAAATAACATTGCGCGACCAAATAAAAGCTGACATTAAAATGAATGTTACTAAGAGTTATTAGTACTGCAGCATCCTTACTAAGTATTGCTCATACGCTGCAACAACATAATTAATTTATGGCAAAGACTGCAGTGGTCGCGGTCATCATGACACGCCGCGTAGACAAGGCCACAATTTGAATATAACGTAACATTATCAAACACTGCCGCATCCTTGTTAAAAAAACGATGCCTATGTAATGTTGAGTGGAATTCAGAATATTCAGCATACATACAAATAATAGTGATTTAGACGTGAAGCAACTCGGTCATAACTATTAGTCTATTAGGTATTTATTATAATTAATAAAAATTACCATTCACATTTTACGGTAATAATACATATATGTTTTAGATGGATGGTGTACGGACTACAACTTAGTTTCTGGCTAAACTTACTACCCAGTTACTTTAATATCATTGTTAGAAAGTTGACTATTTGAATTCAAAAGTTTCTAATACCATTTATCCAATATCATGATGGAAGTAGATACTCGCACTCATGGTAGGCTTAGCAAAATCGTAGAACGAGATAAAGCTGAAAAACTGTAACATAAATGTTTTCTGACAGATTTCATAAATAGATCAGTTCTGAGTAGTGGTAAATTGGTATCTAGGTACCGTTACAGAAATACAGACTAGCTTTGGATCAAAAGCTACTTTAAGGACTCAACGTGGGTACTCAATTAAACAATATTTCAATACAAAAATATTTATAAAAAATATGATTTATCAAAATCTACATGAAATTAATTACTAATCGATACACATACAAAATTATAGTCTACGTTACAAATTTCTTACGTTAAATGTCGAACATGGCCTATATTAAAATCGTTCTAATTGATCACAGTATCGGTAACTCGATATTTGCGGTACACCAATTAACGCAGAGATCGCTGACTGTACATAATCTTATTGGCAAATGAGTTTTGACTACATCTAGATTAATCATAGTGTACACTAGTTTTAAAGATATAGATAATATGTAGAAAATATTATGAGAGCGAAGAAAGTTACTGAAGCTTCCGTACATTTTATTACAGACTATCTTGTAACCCTGATCTTACATAAATTATACCTCTTTATAATCAACCATTTCATTATGTATAAAATCCCTAATAAAGTATCTCTATGTTATCAAAAACAAAAGTAACTTTCTTCAAATAAAACTACATCGACTTTTGAATTTCATGTCCTCAAATAAAAAGATTGGAATTAAAAAAAACGTGATATTTTTGCCTTTTACAAAAAATCGTATAAAGTACTCGACTTTTATGAGAATAAAATAATAAAGAAAAAAAAGATGTCATAATGAAATTCAAAAGTCAAACCTTGGTTAGTTTTTGAACTATTTATCAATTATTCATCGCGGGACCAGTCTGGTGGGCATCAAAATACGGTCTACTTTCCTTTGCCGAAGGGGTTAGCGTTGTCTTCGAAGCTGATCTTGGGAACGAAGCCACTGTCGCCTTCGACGGTGTACTCGACGGTCATCAGGCGACCGTCGGGGAGTAGGACTCTGTATCCTCCAATTACCTTGCCTTGGGCATCTCCTGCTTCGTTAGCTCCGAAGTAGAGAGCTTTCTCTTGGTCTTCCACGTCGTATTTGTATTCGTACTGCGAAAATAAATTAATTTATAAAATAATTATGATAACTAATTTGTTATTTCTTGTTCTTGGGTTCATGAGGTCTTGGGTTCGAATCCTGGATCGGAATCGGATGTTACAAGAGTTTTTCCATTAGCCCGGAGACTAGATTTGTGCCAAGTTGATATTAATAGGTTCACTCCCTATTACATTGGGACGTGCCTACCCTTTCGGGAAATACAGGCGAAATGTTATAAGTGTTATGTTTTCACGTTAGGTATACAAAAATTATTCCTCTAATCTGTGCATTGAGTATTTTATCCTGTAATTCTTGATAAACAGCGAAAACCTAGCTTTGTAGTGCACAGTATAACATTTATTCATTTATCATTTAGAACGTATAATAGTAATAAGTAATCAAAAAGTTTATCTGCAAAAAGAACTTATTAACTTTAATGAATTCTTGTTGTAAGAGTTCACAGAGTAACAAGCTTTTGTTATACATCATGCTCAATGATAATTCAGGCAGTCGAGCGAGCTCATAACGGTCGCAAAATCTGATAGGACGACATCGTAGCGTGATCTAGAATACCTACGTTTGTAAGGTTACATTACAAGTAGTGGAACCGAAAATAATGACGATAAAATTGAATTTGCCATTGACTAACAACTTTTATAAGAATTAAGTTTTTCTATTTATTTAAGTTTTAGTTTTCACTTGATTACCTGAGGTTTCTTTGTGCAAAACTTATTATTTAAACAATATTTCATTAACTAAATGCACTAATGCTAAAACATAAATTGTAAATATAATAGTTTTCGTTAATTGAGATAATAACAATGGCCTTCTCAGATTGATGTTTCTGTGTCAAATTATGTATAATTTAAACATAATTTATTAAAATAAGACATGGATATTTAGTAAAAAATACATAATTATATTACTTCTGAAATTTGGTAACTACTATACATACATATATATATCCACAATACAACACGGATACTGCCATCAAAAATAATTTCAAAATACTGACACTTAAATGTGTATAATACCGATAATTATGCTAAATACAATTTCACCACATGTATGACCAAGCATGACACAGCATACCTCGTTTTGCAATGCTTTATACTTATGCAAAGATAAAGAGCTTGAAATATGGAATAATTAAACTTTTGTAGTAGACGCAATTACTAATATGAGAACAAAATTTTAAAAAATGAATTCACGCTGGTTTATTCTAAGTATATACACGTAATTCAATTAGGTTTTTATTGTGTAGTGTTCGCAATTAATCGAGATAATCTGAATAACGCTCACAAAGACGGTTAAACGCAATTGCGTCCAATTAGTAGAGTTTGCGTTGCAAATGTTCACATCGTTAACATAATCGTTGGCAAGATGCATCCGATAATGCACGGATGTGCTAGTAAATACATCACTGCAGACGAACAATACTATATTGATAGGATAAGGGCAAATGTAGATATGGTGGATTATGTTCAACTTGATGACCTCATTCTGTTTGATCCTCGAACGAGCAACCTTAAATTAGCAATTTCGATGTACGTATTTTACAATTTTTTGTTTAATTTTAAGAAAGAGTAGGTTGTTGTAGATTATACCTTTTATACAAGAATCCACATTGATGCCTACCGTTTTAATAAAATGAATATTATTACAGTCGTTATGAAGACCAGAAGGTCACTGCTTGTAACTTAAGACGTTTACGACCAGTGCAATGCTCATTACAAAAATCGGTTTTTTATCAAAAGCACATCGCTAAAGTGCACTCGAGAGAATTGACTTATAGTTTGTTAACAATTTCAACCCCATGTTAGTAATCTCAAAGGTATAACCAAAAGTAAACATAAAAAACCTAATTCCATGGTTCCACTTAATGGTCAGTACAAACAATTATAGATAAAATCAGACATAACGTATAAAAATCACATAAAATTGAACGATTAAAAACAGTTTCACCAACGCGAACATGAAACAAAAAAAGTATCATCATTATAACGATCTTGACGTTATCTTTACATTTAGCGTCCTTGAGATACCAAATAGGAACGTTAATGAAGGTAGGTAAAAAATAACGTCTAAAAACATAAACACGCATTTAGATGTTTTTCTGGTGTTAAGTTTATCTATGCCAGATCAATTTCTGAATGAGTCTCAATCATGTCTGAAACTCAATTGTTCTGCTCTTCTGCTCCCGTTACTTTAGACGAATTAAAGAATGCGCTAATGGAAGAATTGGAAAACATAATACCAACTAAAATAAAAGTCTCTTTCGTACCACTGTGGGACGACGGGACTACCGCGGCCTACCAAAGGGTTCCTATCCTTTTTAGGAATATAGTAAGACTGGACTGAAGGTAATAAAGTGATACGGGCTCGTGGAGGAAATACAAAATATTAAATTGACAAAAATCTTTTAATTTTTAAGGTTTACTGCGAAGTATATGTTGTCATAAGTTAGAAGCGAAATTGTTTTATTTTTTAGTATTTAATTAAAGTTATGTGTACAAAACGTGTTACACATTTTTTTATATCAGACATCTACAATATATTATGTATTTAAGAAACTATCACGCCATTTATTAGTGACCCGAATTTTTTGCGCTCCAGTGTATTTTGATCTCGGTGCGCTTGAACCTAATATATAAGAAACAGGGTGTGGCAATTAGTTATGAGCAAAAGTAGCAGTCGAGCGTTCGATTTTTAGGTAGAGCAAAAGCTCTACTAATAGTTCTCACAGCAATAACGCAAAACGCGGGCGATATTAGTACCGTAGGTAAGTTTTATTGAAACTTTATGTAAACTTGACATCATTTTTAACAGAACAAAGATATTCGGTTTCCTGTAGAGATTTTTCTGCAGCTACATGAATCAATGGCTATTAGGAATTCTCATTCTACTACTAAAAGTAGAAATATTGGTTTTCCAAAAAAAGGCTTAATTTTTTATACGGCTTTTTGGGTTTCGAACTCTCGTATTATGAAGTCCTATTGTGTCGTAGTGTACAAACTTGTAAATATTAAAACAAGCAATTATCAGTACTAATTGATAAAAGATTTAAATATCTCATTAATAAACGACTGTCTGTTAGTTTATTTTGCAGTGTTTTGTTCTATAAATAGGTTACTTAATAACGTTAATGTCTGTTTATCGTATAATAAACTTTGACAGGTATTGTTTTATAAGATTTATTGCCTCGTAATCGTGTTATGCGTGATAAAACGACCATTTTCCCTTATACCTAAGTAATTTTTCTGTTAACAATGTTTTAAACAGGCAATTACAATCTTCTTCCAACACCTGGTGGGAAATTCACATTTTAGTTAGCTACAATCTTGGCAGTTATGTATGTATGTAATCTTATTACTTTGATTACATAAAACCATAAGTATTATATTGTCTTCCAGAGGGGTACCTATACTACGATCCTAGTACACCCTATTCGCCTTGTTCGTATTCTTCATAAATGTTCGTCAGTTTAAGATAAAACAATGTAATTGACATGACCACACCGATGTTTGGTGTTCTCATAAATATTTATATATCTAAGTAGGTATGTATGTATTAAGTTTAAAAAAATAAGGAATCATATTTATTATAAGATTATTTTCTATAAGCATATATTTGCATTAACTTACAGAAACATTTAAAACCACATAATTACAATCTTAAGCTTTACAAATAACGACCATTATCTGTTATTTCAGCATGAGTAGCTATGAATGCATTAACAAATACCTATTAACATTGACGCATCCTTCATGTTATTTAGATTTTATTGTTAGCTTGAATATGTCGTAATTTAACATCTACCTGAGTTAAACTTGCCTTAGCCGTAATGCCGTAGGTCAAAGGTATTCACGTTTTGTTTAAATTATTGCCAACGTACAACAAGCATCCTTGCAGCGTCTCTCTTATATGTTAAGGTAGACAACTTTTAGTTGCATATAAACAACTATTAGAGTATATTTTAATGTTGCTGTAATGACATATTTTAATTACATGGCAAGAAGCTGACCGCTGACGGATTGGTGTGCTAATTTCAAGTGTTTTACACATCATTTGGCCTTTAACCTGGTTAGAACTAATTGCATAGGTGTTTGACCCTCAGTCATACTTAAAGATATTCTGTTGTCGACGTCTGAGTGTGAAGTTATGTGAGACATAGACAATAAACAAAACTATAAATAATTAATTGAACAGGTGTAACAGATTTTAATAGATAACTTATACCTTAAAATCTTAATGCTAACATACATATTCAGAGTCATCTAGGACATCATTTCTATAAATAGCTTTAAAATGTAAAGATGTTCTTGCATTGTAATCGTAAAGGGCACGATGTATGTAATGCATTTGTTAATAACAATTAAAGTAGCATTTATTACCTTTATGTAGAGTTGTGCGGCAATTAAAGGTCGTAACATTTACAATTTTGCTCTACATTTGGCGAAACATTTTGTATGTCCATTCCATATTCGTATTGACATGAATAGAATGTATACGATGCAAGTATCACCTGCAAAGCACTATTGAAATACTTTAAATTTAATGCGTCTTAAATAATGCACCTAGCCAATCTTAAAAATGCGTCAAATAAGGATACTTTAAGATATGGTTAATTAGACAATAGGTAAAGTGCTCATAATGTAGGTAAATGTCTATAAATAAATACCAGTTAATCAATTTATCATATTATATCTCATAAGAGACATTTACCTTTCGTAATTACGTCGATATTGACCCTCTGGAATAATAAGCTTAAATGCAAAACGAATTTACTTATCTGTCAATTGTGAAAGATTGTTGTGTGACTTACTGGCATAGGCGGGTACTCTTGCTCCTGTGGCGCAGGGGCAGCGGACATATGCCGCATGCTTACACACACCACCACGAGCGCACATACCATCCACTTTGTTGACGTCATCTAGGGAATCATAAGGCTCATATTATTATTCAAAAATAAATAATTAGTTTAATCAGATAACAGACGTATCAAATTAAGTTCAGAGACCTCTTAAAGTTCGTGTAACAATATAATTAAAATTAACAGCCGGTTCTAGTTTTAAATAAGTTTAAGCAAACTACATAATATATTATTTTCGACCTACCTATTTTACTTTAATTCTTTTCCAAAATATTTCAGATTAACATGAATTATGCATTAAGATTTTTTATTGTATAAATAACGACTCCCATTTTGAAACTTGATCTTTAACATTTGTTTTGTTCTATTTTAACAATATACCTAGCACAATTTAGTAAATTTATTTGTATAAGATCAGGCTATTACCATTATTCACATGATAGTTGTCTGTTTTAGCACAAAACAAAAAAACTGTCAATAACCTGGGACCTGATCCAATGCTAATGTTTACAATAATCTGCTTAGTAGAGTTAACTTATGTGGTAGAGTGCCAGTAAAAGCATTCGTGCCATAATTATGAAAAGTAAGCTATTATAGATTCACCTCAATGTCTGCTATGTCTTATAGTCGTTTTTCTATCTGAGAGACAAAGCCACTTCACACAAATCTATCGTTGAAAAATACGTTTATTTAAATGTATGATATATTAAAAGTTGAGCTCATTAAATATTATGCCTGAAATTTATTTAGGTAAAGATTTGCTGCTTCTTACTAAGTTTCTTACTAAGTTTTGGCCTGTATCCCTTGTCAAGCTGTTTTTCTGCTGGCAATAACCTAAAAGTTTATGGCGACTTTATGTAGATTAAACGAATTATATTATATTAAATCGATAAAAAAGGATAAATATATTAAGACAGCTTTATCGCTGTATTATTCTAATTTTAGGGATACCTTACGAGACAGACACCGAGTCACCGATACAACATAATTAATTCAGTTCACGTTGCTTTAGGTATCAATTTTAGTTTCAGCGTTAATAAATTATATGGAAGGTTTTTAGATATCTGATTTTGGTTTTTATTTCTATTTTATATGGTAAAGATTTAATATGATTTTATTCATGTTGAAACAATTTTTTGATGTAGAGAAATATAAATATCAAAGGCAAGATTAAAACAAATAATCAATATTTATACGGGTGTTTACGGTATCAAACCGATATTTATTAGACCAGAGGATCCTGTAGAGCCCCTGGCAGACCTCCAGCAAGGTGGACTGATGATGCTGTTGCTGTACAGAGAATGACCTGGATGCAAAAGGCCTAAAACAGGAATCAGTGGCGTTTAGGGGAGGAGGCTTATGCCCTGCAGTGGGTCACTTAAAAGCTGATGATGATGATGAACCGATATTTTGCCAAAATATATTGTCGGAAGGTTTCTGTACCAGTCGCGTCATTGAACAAACCCATCTTACCTTTAATTACTACGTACGATAATTGTCGTTATAGTCGTGTTGCGTCTGTTTATTTAAATATTATAATGATTAATTTTAATCATTTGTACGTTCAGTTCCATGAGCATTAATCATTTCCGTGGATTCTTCTTTAATCAAAACAATAAGTAATTAATAAGTTAATGTGGGTAAAGAATGTCAACGTTTAATCCTCAGTACATAAATCTATCGCTGTGTATTTTAAGAAGGATTGGGTAAGTGGTGTTTTAACAAGGACTATTTCTCGTGAGGATATAGGTACCACTGTACCACACTAGTTAATTTCTCGGTATGTAATATAGGAATATTTGCTTTGTCAGTAATCTTCTAAAACCATAGAAAGATTTTGCCTCTGGTAGGTAGGAACTTAGTGGAACCTTTTTTGTTTCTGTGATGTAATAATAATAAAACAATGTACTTACAGGGAAAATAAACATTGTGTGGATGTAAATGCGTTATCGATTTACAATACAAGTAGTTTATATTGAAGGAGACAGTATAGTTTATTAGAGGAGTTCAAAACTACTTATGGGTACAGGGTTTTTAAATAAGAGCGTTTTTACTGAGCGTGCTTACCTAAAAGTATATCTCTGGATTGTCAGTAAACGTTTAAATAAAATAGAAGCAAAGCAAAGAATTGAAAATACATTAATACGGTAATAGCTAAGGAATAACCGCCTCATTATCGATACAGCTATGGAGTGACAATTACTGTAATTATCTCCAGTTTTATGTTTTTGTAACACGCACGCTTAAAGTGTGGCTTTTCTCACACTTAAGCATCAAGCTAGCTTATTGCTAGATTGTAAAACACTTTATAGTATGGATCCTATGTAATTTCATTATTTTAATATGACCCTTGGGAATTGTTTGGCATCATTAATCAGGAGATTATAAGTGACGAAAATTGCAAAGAAGACATTTGTTGAGAAAATGTTACATTCAAATATTATGAATCCTTTTTAAATATACGGCTAGATCATCCATCATCAAATAATCCCTGGCAACAAGCTGTCAAATATAAGTCGTAGAAGTAAGTGGTCTAGACAGCAACGCTAAATGAAATATTTGTAAAATTATTTTCTTCATTTTAATAAATCCATAATTAAGCATTGACAAAAAGGCTAATTATCATAAACAATGCCTGATAGCGATAGGGAATATTGGCGGCAATCTGCATAAAACATTGAGTCAGGTATGCCAATAATTGAGATTTGTCTGGCCTCGCGTGATCGATTCCTGTGGGGAATTGCTTTGTCTTGTCGCGTCGCAATCTCGCTTGCGGACGTGTGATTGCGCACTTATTCGGCAGTTTTTGTGAATGAAAAGCCAAGGAAAACATATAACGACATTGAGAATTTCATTTGCAAATATTGTGTGAATGATTGATTTTGTTGTCTATGGGAATATAGACAGTATACGAATTTTCTCTTAAGCAAGTTTTACTCTAGCACTATTGCATATCTCATATTCATATCGCCAACAAACTGTTGTCCAGCTTGGCGATTTATGTTTGTTTTGTAAATGTATGTTCTTTCTTGAACAGTGTATTAAAAATATATATTTTTTTGGAATGTATAAGTTACACTAGAAAGATTATAAAAGTAAATTATTAATGTGCTAAAAGTAAAAAAACAGGTAGGAAACTAGGTATTTTAGAAATCAGTACACTCTATAGTCGTAGACGTCGTAGTTCTCGTAGTAGACTTTATTTTGTTATTCTTATCTTGGAAATCATTTCAATTTCACGACCTCCGAAGTCGTGAAATCTCATACACATAAATGTTGTTCCCAAAAATTCTTTAAGCATTATTTCTCATAGTCTGCTTTATTTACTGTATTTGGTAGTCCTTGCTCTCAATTAACAATATTAGTATAAAAATCCCATGAACTAGAATCTACTGTTATCACGTGTGTAATCTGTCGATGGCGACAAACAAAATGACATTCACACTGTTTCTAGGTTTACGATGGCAACGAACAACGCGTGTGAAATCGTTTACAACGCTTTACTTGTAATTTTAGTTAACTATTAGGTAAAGCACACCGCGTAAT
The DNA here is from genome assembly GCA_946251915.1 of Abrostola triplasia. Classification (NCBI taxonomy): domain Eukaryota; kingdom Metazoa; phylum Arthropoda; class Insecta; order Lepidoptera; family Noctuidae; genus Abrostola; species Abrostola triplasia. Next base: position 7,745,570 of record OX276432.1, on the reverse strand, counting down.
TAGCGTATGGTACGCATTGTGGTGTTATGTTATTTATTTATTATACGTTCGTTGTGGAGGTAAAGTTATGCGTAGTGTACTGGAGGTATGTACTTAAGTAATAGTGCAAAATCACCACCCTGGAGCGCAGAAATGTCTCAGCCCTGGAGTGGGAATTTTACCAGACATGTTATGCTGTAATGTTTGTAGAACATTACAGCATAATATCACGCCAGTATTTCCCGAAAAGGTACGCAGAGGTGCACATATACTTAGCACAACTACATTTCGTCAGTTATGTGAAATGAAATTATGGTGCCAACTACCAATGTAACAGGGGGCGGGCCTATTGCCATCAGCCGGGATAAACCCAGTAACACTTTGCCCGACTCCAGATTCAAATCCAGGATCTCGTACTCAGCAGTGGCACTTAGCGACGCGTTGGTCTAGTGATCGCTAAGCGCCACTGCATCGTTAGGCAGTCAATGTTTTTATATTTATGTTTATATAGAGATCTATGTGCTTTACCGGGCGTATGTGCAGTTAGTTTTGTTTTCCTAAAACACCACGAACTAATTTGTTTTCACAACAAATGGCAATACTTATAAATAACATAATTATTATCGTTAGTCGTAGTTATTAAATCGAGTAGGTATTTTGTTATGAATATCGGTACTTTCTATATATATAACAATACAATATTTTATCAGTAGTTAATGCCTTCATCCTGCCGGGACCACTTCATGTTTCTGATTAAAATGTATTGTGTTTCATACAACAGGTTCAGTCCATCTTGCGCTATTGCGTCTTTTAATTTTTTATGTAGCATGTAGGTCTTAATAAGATTAGATAGATACTACCTATATAGCTAATTACCTACTACTGATTTTGAACAATTTACTCCCAACAAAATACAATGTTGTTTCTGCTTATCTTACATACGTAGTAAAACATTATAAATCTTTTAGCTGTCTAATCCATCAGTTGTCTACGAGTTTTTATACGTTTAACGCACTTTATGCTCTGGTTTCACCGTGGGAAATGCTACTGTATCAGGGCCTTCCAGCCTCTATGCTAGGAAGAAATGGCAAAGGTGACGACATTGCATTTTACAGTTGCTTGCTTCATTACCAATGGTAATTGTATCCAATAAATCAATATTGTAATACTATAATATAATTCACACGTTTTTCTTTTCCGACTTTTATGCCAACACAATTGATAATATTCAATGAATGAAGTTCGAGATTCGATTCAAGATTTAACTATCTGTACTAAAGATCTTATTCGTTTAATTAAGCAGGTACTTAGAATAATTACTTACCTTACTTTTGATGGTAATAACTAGAGCATTGCAATATTTCTATAAATTACATGCAAATATAGATAATGAGTTGCAGCATGAATAATATGTAAATTAATTATAATTTATACTATTACAAAAACTTCTATTCATATTTTAGCATAATTTAAAACAATGATGACCCCATTCTAGTCACAAAGTGTAATCCCCTTTAATTATATTGGTATCTTTCAGGCAACATTATCGGAAGTTGTTATATAATTACACTGCTGTAATTTAATTTAAACAACAAATTATTAACAAGCCTGTAACAAGACAGGTGTTTTTGACTAAAGATTGTTCTTAAATAAAACCTTTTTGTAAACTCAAGAAATATGGTGATTCTTAAGATTTAGGCATACGGATGCCATACGCATTTGTTTCAAGCTCACCTTAAGGCACGTTCACACAAATAGCACGACACTGTACACAACTTGTAACAATCGGTACCGGTGACAATGATCGTTGTTTAGCGTGCAAAGCTGACTGGTGGCGCGCCCCGGCCTCCTCCGCGTCTTATATACGCACCCCACGGCTCCCCGACTCAGCGAAGATGCCGCAATGTCGCCCTATCGTGATGGATGTCCCTCTGTACGTACGGATCTTACCTCGGATAGTACTTCGATAACCGTGACTAAATATCAATGTTTCCACTTACGTATCATCCACACACGATTGATATGGTGCTGTACATGCACTTACATTGCTGGCTATTAAGTTTAAAACACATGCACCCAGTGAGTCCATGCATCAATGAGCTTCATTTTAACGCGTGAACAAGCTTTAAAAATCGTAAATTTTTCGTAACACGTGTATTTTTGCTTGTTGTTGGCATTGTACCGCTAATTATTTCATAATGTGATGACTTTTGTGTCTGCCTTCTCAGTTATAAACCAATTAAAATACCAAATTAAGTGACCGTGAACCTTTACTTTAATAAAATTATTTTAAGGCTCTACTGCGTTGGTAATATAATAAGTCCTTGGTTCGTTATTACATACGAAAAGCAAGGCTCTAAATAATTATTATTAGGTCAATTACTAATCTTGTCAAAAGTCCTATAAACTAAGCACAATAAATACATGTAGATAAATAATTTCTGTCTTTTTCGTATTGAAACGAAGTTGAAACGCGTTTAAAGCTATATTAACTAACCACATTAAAGGATTACCAGAATAAACTGTATAATTGAAAGTTAGTGCTACTGCAAAAAAGTAGAACCAGAAGCAATGTCTTATTCTATTGATCTTATCTAGATTTTAACAAGGAAACTGTTGTAACGTCTGACTTTAAATCTTTAAACTTATCACGAGGCGTATCTTCGTTGATCGTAACACAGCGTCTTGCAGTACTAAAATAGTGGGAATACAGCTGTGTGGTTTACAATTCATGCCATGAACATTATGATAAAGGAGTACAATATAGTTCGTTACACTAAGTAGGGCAGAGCTTCTTCCTTGTAGCTATCCTTGCTGCATCAACCGGTGAAAGCGACTATCTGTCAAACGCTCATGACAAGGAAATGGATCACACGTAATATTTAGTCATGTGTGCTTTTATGTACTTAGTTTTGTTTGCAGAATTTACAGTTGTACTCTATCAAATTAATGAATTTTGATGGCTTTCAGACACTAAAATTAAATAGACGTCGTTCCAAAAGGGTGCCATACCAAAACAAAGTAGATTTTTTACATGTATATTTTTAATTTAAATAAACATTAAGGAGTTATGCCTAATATGTATTATTCTTAAGTTGCGGAATATGTAGGCAAACGTTGCTTAATCGTGGATAGAAATCAATGATCAAATGTAATTTTATTGTTTCAAGATTTATGCATTTCATTCTTAATATTCCCATATAATAGCGGTATAATGAAGACGCAGGTCTTAATTTATTCATACAGCTTGGGACAATCGCGATGCGGCTGGTGTACAAAATTCAAATCATCTTATTTGAATGTGTACACCAGTCGCATCGCGTCAAATATCAAAAACACGTGTATTTGATTTTTCTAAAACAATTAAGTTATTGCAAGTATTCCGTTGTGTTATAAAGTAAATAAAAATATATAATAGGCCTTTGTTAAAAATCTTAAATCTGGTAACAAAACAATTTCATATACATATTTAAAGTGGTTACGAAACTTTTTTTTCTTGAACAACGTGCGAAAGCTGTTCTTTATTACAATAGACGTAGGTATATAGTTCTCCTACATAGTTACTCACATGAACAAATACGAAGTGCAAGGCCAATATAATAGACAATATCAAAAATATTTTTAACGCTGGTCACATTACTAAGCTTACATTGTTTAGTTTAGTAATACTTGAACTTGAATTTAAGGATGCATTGGTAAAAAGGTAATCATTGGACAAAAAAGACCAAAATGTTTTAGTCGTAAGTAGGGTTTTATTTAAGTGGGTGTGTGTGATACACGTACATGTTTTCATTATAGGTATAATATCTTAGGTTCAATATCGAATCTTATATAAAGCAACATATTGTATGAATGTTGGTTGGTCTGAAGTATTCTGTCTTTTCCAATTTATAACTATGCTGAAAAACTATACAAAAACATCATTATTTCCGAGCGTTATCGCCCGGAAACTTAGGCCAATCGTCTTGTAAAATATTGCAAATTCGTATAATATTAATCCATTCTTGTTCGCATTAAAAAGGCCAAAACCTCGGAACTCAATTGTTTTAATGTATTTATCTTTATAAAACCTTTTCTATTATGTTTTATAGGTCAAAAAATAAAACGTTTACAGTTTTCGGCCGCCTTCATTTTTTTTTACCTACTTTGTTCGATGTTCCACTAGGTATATTAAAAGGAGAGATCGATCATCGCAGAGCCTAAACCGCTACAGCTTTAAAATTTTGGCAGTATATACCTACATCTTAGGAGTCTACCTCTAAAGGGATGAAAAATTCCGAGGTTTAAAGCTAACGGTACTATACCTATATACATTTTGTCTGTCTTTTTGGAGTATAGGTCTTAGAAATGTATTATTTGTTTTGCTAACTCTGATATCACACTAATTCATGTACAGTCGAGTTCATTAATATGTATAATTGTATATTGACACTTATAGGCTTCAAAATATATGAACGTCAAAAAACTTCATAATATTGTGGCAACTATAATAAGGAGCATAAATAAATTGTGGTCACAATTTAGATACATTAATATGTGACTGTTTTTTTTGGTAACATGTACGAGGGTCAAACTGAAAGTTCTTAGAAAATCAAAAACTGATTACATTAGCCAGTTATTAGTTTTATTATATCTTTTCAAAATATTGTCCATTCACGTCAATACACCGCTGCATGCGATGGAACCACTGGGAAAAGCACTTTGCCCACTCGTCTTTAGGGTTCTCTTCAATGGCATCGCAATACGCAGCCACCGCTTCTTCAGCATTCATAAACCGCTTTCCTTTAAGTTTTTCTTTAATTTTTGGAAATAAATAAAAATTACAAGGGGCGAGGTCGGGGCTATACGGCGGGTGACCCAGTAATTCAACGTTTGATGTCGCCAAATAGTCGATCGTTCGCTTAGCGGTGTGCGACGAGGCGTTGTCGTGGTGAAGGAGGATCCTACTGCGAGGTCGTTTCTCTCGAACTTTTTCCAAGACAAGTGGCAAACAATTGGTAGTGTACCATTCTGCAGAAACTGTTTTTTGATCCTCTAACACAATTGTTGCGAAATGACCTATCCTTCCAAAGAACGAGGCCACCATTTTTTTTCCCGCACTTCGATCTCTCTTCACTTTAGTTGGCAACCTCTCGAAAGGAAACACCCACTGAGCAGATTGTCTTTTGGTTTCAGGATCATAACAGTAAATCCAGCTTTCGTCACCTGTTAGTATGTCGAACACAGCATTTGAGTCACCTCCGTTAAATCGTTCAATCATTTTACGGCACCAATCCACACGATGGAGTTTTTGAGCCTCAGTCAAATTATGAGGTATCCACCGGGCGCAAAGCTTCCTGACTGCTAAATGTTCGTGGAGGATTTTGTGCACTTGACTCATACCGATGCCTAAGCTTGTCCGAATCTGCTGATAGGTCACTCTTTTGTCAGTCTCTATCATACGCCGCACAACACAGATGTTATCTTCAGTCGTCGCCGTAGAAGGCCGTCCCTCACGTAAATCATCAGTGAGATTAGTGCGACCACGTTTAAACTCATTAAACCAGTTGTAAACTGTCGCACGAGATGGGGCTTCATCGTGAAAGGCCAATCGTAGTCTATCATAACTTTCTTGTTGACTTAAATGACATCGAAAGTCATAAAAAATCATTGCACGAAAATTTTCTCGTGTTAAATTCATGTTGACGTGACACAGACAATTTTCAATTTGCCGCCAAATCGTAAAACAAATGACAAATTAATGAAATATATACTCAGTAATATTGGCAAAGAGTTCTATTTTCAAATTTTAGAATTATTTTTTTATTATATTGTTTATAAGTGGCCAGTTCTAAGAACTTTCAGTTTGACCCTCGTATACAGCCAAGGCACATTATTATAATTATGAACAACTTTAAGATCATATTATCTGCACAGTGTAGGATTCACAAACATCTATGCACACATCTCATGTATATACGCATGTTAAAAACTTAAAAAAGCAAACGCGAGAAAACGATGGAAGCTACTGTAATTTTTGTAACAATGTTAACTAGATCTTATTTGTTCGAGCAAATAATTGACTTTCCCATGCATGTAGTGATAATTATGAGCTTAGCTTGTTCAGATATTTTTAAAGCCAATACAGTTTAGATAGACAATATTTTGATCACATATTATTGCCTAATGCACAGCATATATTATTGAACCGTTTACATGAGGACATATTTTTTATCTATAGGTTCTATAGAATTAATGGAGCCTTCCAATGTCACAATATTTTGAATCCTTGACAGTGCCAATATATTAAGGAACTCGACTGTACCACAATAGAAGAAGTAGGTAATGTCAAAGTGTCATCGTTTACGCCTCACTAAGGTCTTGTACCATTGCGACATGCGCGTGCGACACTCGCGCCAACCGCGCCGTGATCAACGAAATAAACCAAACGTCACATAGGACCCCTGCGAAACTACAATATTATGTCACAATTTACGTACGACGGAAATTATAATGAGCATCGTGATGCATCAGCACGAAAACAATGTTTGCAGGAAAATATATATATTATTTAATATGAACAAAACACCTACCTACCACCGTTTTCAATTAAGAACGTGAATTCGAGTGGATCTGTAATTTACTAATTTCTATCACTCCATCTATTGCTACAGGGTGGACAACAGAAGTTTTGCTTTGAGAATTCCTTTGTTCGGCTGGTAATGTGCACGTGCATTTTTGAGGATCCATAATAACTTTCTTCTCATTAAATTCTTGGATCCGACTTACTATAAGAGCATTTTCTTGTTCAAGTAATTGTTTTTCGCGGTACAGAGCTCTTTTAGCTAATTCAGCCCTAGATATCCTGTGCCATAGTCTAGTCAAACCGCAGGTAGCTGATATAGCATTTAACACGAGTGAGTCATCTGACTGCTGTCTACGAATGTTAAACTTAGCTTGAGTCGGTGAATGGGGCACACAAGAACCGTAAGGTAGAACTTTCTCTCGTTGAGTCTCAAATTTTCGGCAAAGCCCGGCCATACGGAGAATTCTATCAACTTTTTTGAAAGCTGCTTCCAGCCATTCTACAGCGTCGTCAGACACTTTTACTAAAATTGCTAGCTGTTTTTCATCTGTAGCGACTCCATTATACATAAGATTTTTCAATCTGTAACAAGCATCCCTGTGTCTGTTCCGACGATCTCGGAAAGCAGCCTGTTTTGTACCAGATTCGTAAGCTGCTAATTCTGTACGTAATCGTCTAAGGAGTCCGTCACTATTAGCTATTTTCTTGCCTTGAGAGGCAATTATATCAGCCATCAAATTTTCTTTACGGCGTAGTTTACGCACTGCTTTTTGATTTTCCGCGGTACCTAGGACATAAGATCTAAGAACAGCTTTATATTCATCCCATGTTGCGTTGAAATTGTTTTCAAGGAATGACCGTAAGTTCTCACGCTCGTCTGCGTATTTATTTCGTTCTTCATCAGCTTTTACCATATTCTCACCTCTTATCGTCCATGCCAAGGTGTCAGATGTATTATGGGCATGGTATAATAGCAGTTGTAAATGTGTTTCGGCTGCTGTATGATCAGACATAATATGAGATGACTCATCATCCGATCGTTTTAAAAGATCATGTGCTCTACGATCATTCTCTTTCGACATTTCTTCTAAATCTAATAAAAATTTATTGATCATCCTATCGATAGTATCGCAGAAGCTTGCTACAGTTCGTTGGAATTGGTCATCGGCAACGTCCATGAGCTTCATCGTATGACTAATTAAATAATCTTTTTTATCATATACCCTTTCAAAAACATGCCACATTACTTCGATGTCCTGTCTGAAAACAGGCTCTTTTATTTTGAGCATCATCGCGCGCCAACTCTTGTCAAGTTCGCCACGTCTTAAGGCTTGTGCAGCAATCTCACGATTAAGTTCTTCACGTTTTAATTGTTTACGCGCCTCGATCTCTAGTCTTAACTTTTCCAGTTTCTTTGCTTCTTTTTTAGCCTTCTTCTCCTCCTTAGTCAACCCCATTTTGCCTTTTTTTTATTGTTAATAAAGAATATCCAAATATTAAATTCAATTGTGTACAAGATACTATTCAAATGTCAATCAATTAATTTCGTAAAATATAACGTCAATAGAAAAAACGAGTAAAATGTTTTGTATATAAAAAGTTTGAAATATCATTGTAATAAGTACTTTTCTCCGATGATATAATATTATTGCTTTCTACGGGCTTCGCAGGCATGGATGAAAGAGAAAAAATAGTTATCTATTTGATGATGGAAAAAATATACCGTAGGTAATCTTTTATAATTCTGAGGTTAAACTCCCATATTATTACAGTGTTAATGAGATCAAATCTAGTATACTTCTTTGAAACATCATTGATAGGACACTTTTTCTTCATTGGAATGACATTCGTTCACAAATACAAATACACTTGATTATTTATTATTATTTATAAGCGCCTGAAAGTGGTTAACATTATTTTTATATTTCTTTTCATAACATTAATTTGTATAATCTTTTGAAAATAGCCCCGGTATCAAGCATTGGTGGGTGGGTGCGAACCATTGCAAAGCTTTTTGCACAAACGCTTGCCTGAAAATTTGAACAGCGAGGCAGCGTTAGGGACTGTAGGCGACGTTGCCCAGTGTGTGCAATGGCTGCGGTCCACCTTCTTGTATGTACGAGCTGCTCGCGATCCCAAAAAGTAAGTAGAGCTACTTTCTTGTCTAATAATTAAATATCCAAGAAAAGGGGCGAAATTTCTAGAATTAGAAAGAACCCAGACGTCGCTTGAAAAGGTTAAACATAACATAAACATAACATAACATCACGCCTGTATTCCCCGAAGGGGTAGGCAGAGGTGCACATACAGTACACCCACATTTCGCCAGTTATGTTTTTAGGGGCGAGCCTATTGCCATCAACCGGGCACAAATCCAGACTGAGAATTACCTAATGGAAAAATCCAGTAACACTTTGCCCGACCCGGGATTCGAACCCAGGACCTCGTGCTCAGCAGTCGCGCTTAGCAACCAATAGACCAACGAGGCAGTCTTGAAAAGGTTATGTACTTCAAATCCTACAGATACTCTACAGACGACCTTTACAGGACAAGCAAGCTTCTAACGGTCAGGAAGTGCCATAACTGTAGTCACTGAATACGAGATGCGGTCAAAAGAAGACTTCACCAAATACATGGGAAATAATTCAATTTCCATTTACCAGGTATCTCGGGTTGCCTCAAAATTCACCGCAACATCTCATCTCCAAGAAAGTTGAAGGTAAGTTACATTTCTTTACCTACATATTTTAAATTTAATTTTTATATATATAACTACTTAACTTATTTTTTTTAATATTATCTATTTTGATTGGCTTTTGCGTAGCTTCTATTTATTAAATTTAAGAGTGTTAAGCAAAAATTTCTCAAATTACTTAACCTTTTCGACGCCCATCGATATAATACGCGATGTGTCCTCCAGCGCCACGCTACAAATGTATAACGTATCTATAGTAAAACGTAGGGATGGGATTAACGTCTTATCGACAAATAATATTATAAGTTGAAATTAATGTTTATTCACCAATTTACGAAGCTAAATAAAAACTGATATTGAATGATATTAATTATTTTCATATTTTGTTATATTTCATAAAAAAATCAATATGAAAACCTGTATATATTTCCCATTATTAAAAGAAAATAATTGTAAAGTTATTAGACGTTCCGATTCACTGTCCTCTGGAGTTTTATCAAATTCTGTTTCAGACTCCACACCTTGTAAAAGTCGCAATAATTCGTCATCACTGTCAGTCATTTTTTACATTCGCAAACGCGAGGTGTCAACATTGCACTACACTAAAATGCACCAAGTCACTGTGACCTTGAAACTCGTCCGCTTATGACGTCACAGATTTACTTCTATACAAGTTCGTGGCGTTGTGCGCACTGACAAGTAGCCACTTTGTAAGGATGGGTTTTTCAAACAGTGTTTCACTATCGACAATGATTACAAAACCTATTTATTCTCGATTAAGGTGAATAAAACGTAGTTTAGTTTAGTTTATAGTTTACAATATTTATAAAATATTATTTATTCACGTCGTATTCTTGCAATAATAGTATTTATGATCGTTTCGACGAGATGAAATATAGCGAGGTCTTCATCGTGTCCCATCACTGGCTTACTTTATATCAAGTAATTGGCGTTGGGGGCATTAAAATATTTTCTGGCGTTTTTGTTTCTATTGAATATAAAACAAACAAGAACTTATATGTGTGATAAAACTTAAAAATATGTCTTATAACGGAGTATTTTTTCATAAAAATATAACAAAAGGTCTTGTAGAAGTCGTACATTTATTTTATACTCTTATTACTTCTAATCAAGTAGTGGCGCTGAGGGCACGAAAATCTCGAACTTGTATAGAAGTGATTGGCGTTCAAAAGGTTAATGCAAAATAGCAAATACGTAAGATATTTGCTAATAAAATATAAACGTAATTACAACCCATTGAATCCATACGATAACAGTTTTTTTAATCTTCAATCAATAAAATGTTCGTTTAATTATTTTAATTGATCGATTAAGTAATTATTTTTTAGCCAACTACCTACTTTTAAAAGCCTGAAATTTTTTTTTGTATTTGAAAAATATTTAAATAGAAAAATATATTTGTTTAGTTTCATTGTGTAGATGCTATTCCATTGTAATATAGGTAGATGGAATCGCTTAATAAAACCTCTATATTGGATCGGATTGGATATTGTTATTAGTTATGTAGGTAGGTATCTAATTAACGTTAACTTAAACTTTTAGTTAAGTAATTTCTTTACAGAGTATTTTTTTTTTTTTTTTTTTTTTTATAAAAAACGTCGCCCCACACTAGGAATTTCTCCTGTGTCGTGGGTGCGTTTCACAAACATGAAATATCACATACACAAACACCCAGACTCGGGACAAAAATCTGTGGTTCGCACAAAGTTTTGCCCCGTGCGGGAATCGAACCCGCAACCCCTAGCGCAGCAGTCCAATCGCTTAGCCTCTGCGCTAAACAGGTCGTCAAAATTGAGTTGTTTTTAATTAACGTTTAAATGCCATTTACAACTTCTGTAGACTCTGTAACTTTAATTATTGGATGCCTGTGACCCTGTTATAAATACGTATTTGCTCTTCATAGGGATTAATAGTTAAACTCGGGTCGTTATGTCTTATCGCAAACTTCATTTCAGAAATTAAAATATTAAAAATATTGTGAATTTAATTGTATTATTAGAACCAAATTCTTGGGAAAAACGGAAGACAATGTCTAATCATCATCAGCCGGAAGACGTCCACTGCTGGACAAAGGCCTCCCTCTTAGAACGCCACAAAGAACGACAGCTTGCCAATTCCATCCACCGGTTGCCCGCAATTCTGACGATATCGTCGGTCCATCTGGTGGGATGCCTGCCAACGCTGCGTCTTCCGGTTCGTGGTCGTCACTCGAGAACCTTTCTTCCCCAGCGGTTATCGGTTCTTCGAGCGATATGGCCTGCCCATTGCCACTTCAACTTGCATATTCTTCGAGCTATGTCGGTGACTCTAGTTCTTTGGCGAATTTCCGTATTCCGGATCCTGTCGCGCAAAGAAACCCCGAGCATAGCTCTCTCCATAGCTCGTTGAGTGACTCTGAGCCTCTCCAAAAGGCCAACCGTTAGCGACCACGTCTCCAGAGCCATACGTAATCACTGGCAACACACACTGGTCATAGACCTGCGTCTTCAGGCACTGCGGAATTTTGGACGAGAAGATGTCGTGTAGTTTCCCGAACGCCATCCGAGTTGGATTCTTCGGGCGACCTCTTTGTCGAAGTTGGACCGGCCTAATGTCTAATAAATAACTAAAAAAGGTACCTAGGTACTTTTAATGTAACGATAAGTTAAAAAAACACTAAGTAATATACCGTATTCAAGTTAAATCAAAACTAACAGTTACATTATTATTTTTATGTAATTAAATAACGTTGTTTGTTTATTTACGACAACTTTTAAATCATTAAATACTTATGTCGGAGGAAGCCATCAAAGGAAAAAAACTAGAGATAATTGTTATCATAACAATATTTTATTACAGGCAATTTATAAAAAATAAGGTCCATTAAATTGTCCATTTAACGTATTAAATAGAAAAAAATACAGTCCCTACGCCTCAATTAGACTTATGGATGGGTAATTATTATCTACCATAATAATAATTCACTCATGATTTGTATAGGATGAACTTATGAAATATTCATTACGTTACCTTATCTATATTATCTACAATTTTAATAAAGTTATAATCTAGGTAGGTACTTATTTAATAACCAGTAAGAATCCAGTTGCATTATGATTGCCGTATAATTACTACATTTTTTAATACAAAAAATAAAGATTACCTACTTACTTATAAATGCGTCAACAATTTACTATTAAGTAGATATAATATTGTTAGGTCAAATCACACATTCATTAAACCTATTTCTTTATAATATGTAAATTATCATATAATGCAACATTTCATTTAAGTAGGTAGGTACCTATTCCGTCCAACCTTCAATCTTCGAAGATATCACATTTGTAGATATACAGTAATCATTGAACTTCCAATTATGAACCTAGGTAGGTACTATTATTTTAAATGATGTTAAAACCCATGACAAATTTGCGTATCAAAATCACTTCACCATATCTAATCATGTACTGCAACAGACTAATTGAATACCCTTGCAACATTTGCGTGTTTGTTGATTGGGAATCTCATAATTACTTATTTTATCAATCAGTCGTGCTTTTTCAATGTCATAGTACGTACTCGTAGTCAGTGTTTTAATAGAAGCTTGTATTCTTTTATGTACAGATGTTGTGTTTACTCAAAGTTTTGTTACTATTATCTTCAACTCGAAAACCCAACAAGTCAGCCCGCTCCTGTGACTTAGGATGCGAAATATCTAATAATTCTTCGCATCAGCACAATTCACTAGTCAGTAGCTCTGCTCAACTTTAGCACACCTCTAACATGTTTCGTATAAGCAGAGCAGGGATATGAAAATCTTTACTCGAAAATTGTAACTGACAGTTAGAAGATATCGGATTTCCCTATTATATTAAACTCCGATTAATGATAGTTGCTTTTCGTAATAATAATAAAATCTTTATCAAGTCTAAATAATATCAGCTGAAACATTCGGTTGCTTCCTGCTTGATTCTGATACTTTACAGTTACTGTATACAAAAACAAGGCAAATTACAATGTATATAATCTAAAACAAATTTAAAAATCCGACCCTATTTTTCGAAAGAGTTGACTAGTGCATAGTAAAAACGTAGCTGGTTTGTATTCACAGCAGCTGTTTGTCTTTGACCTTGAATCTCGTTTCTTATAATCCATCATTAAGTTCATCTTCTATCCATTGCGTGACACTTAAGTTCGCTATCCCCGGTCCTTTACGGCCTCGCTTGAGTTCCGGATCGTGATTGATGGATGAGTCTTGTCGACACGCGGTGATCCTTAGCATTTGTCGATGCACGCGATCCTCATCCTGGTGCAAGTTAACAGCGTCCGCGATTTATATGGTTTGTTTAATCATTCAAAGGAATATCAATGGTATATTTATGTTTTTTTTGTGTTTTGTGTTTTCAAAATCTCTTGACCCCTCGGTGTTCAGATGACACATTAAAAAAAATGCTAGTCTATTCTAAACGTATCCCCTTGATTAAATCCGATATTTTAATCAATGTTTTTGGTTGCCTATTTACCTACCTTTAACCTTACAATCTTTAGGAATCGTTTACATTTTTTACATAAGTAGATAGACTTTTGTCTACATAAGTACTAATAAAAAGCTTTGCACACATACGCCGACTGCTTCGAACTTACTATGCAGTTATTATGTGCCCTTTAAACGTAAAGCTATTTCTGATGTCGTCGAAGGTACTTAATGTGTGTGTGTTTGTGCTAAATCGTAGTAAACGCTTGTAAATATCACGTCATTGGAATGGCAATTATGTTTATTCATCTTCACTTTAGTTATAATAATTACTTTATTGACCCTTGATTGTATCTAATTCTCCATATCTACGTTGTTATTCTTCAACGATGTCCTTATCTGGAGAAGTTGAAAGGCGCATGATGCATCTTCGCACCATATACATATTGTGAATCTGTTAACCTATATAAAGCACACATGCGTTTGTTGGATCCAACATTTAATTATATCGTGACTAATGCACTTGGCAAGTAGACTTTTACTTTAAGCTCCCGTCACAAATGTCCTTAAATGACTAATCTTTACGAACTAAACTAAGTCGTTATAAAACCTAGGTAAATCGGCTGTAACGGGAATAAACAAACATGATTTTCTTGGTGCCATATCATGCCTTTAACTTCACATACAATGTTATCAAGACACTCGATCGCAGTCCTGTGCAAATATCATCCTTTTTGTTTTACAGAATTATGTGTGAAGGCGATGAACGGTTTAGCTTCTTCAGGCCTGATAACTATGGACGAAGCCAGTTGCATAGAATCGACAGAAGCAGGACGCCTTATGTCTATATTTTATTTGGATTTAGAAACTATGAAAAATATAATGAAGGTAAGTACTTAGTATTCAACATTCTCTCAGGATTCTGTTGATGACCTTAGTTTTTGTGGACGTCCATTTATTTATTAAAGATTTGACTATTTTTCCTGCAACACCTCACTTAAGCATTAGGTTTGATACAGCTTAAACTACTACTAACTACGAATAAGTATTCAGTAGATTAACAGGACGAGAGGGCTCGAATGACAAAGGACGTCCCCAATTATTAGTGTACCCTTTAAATTTTACCCCATGTCGTATTGCTCCGATTCAAAGCTATACGATATACAATATAGGTTAAATCATCCAAAAAATACAAAGACTTAGAAATAATATACCCACAACAAATCTGCACGCCTTCAAACAAGCTGTCCAATTTAAAATTATTATAAGTACATAGTTCGGAAAAGTCCGGAATGATTTAGGAGCTTGTTACTTCGATCTTTGAGGTAAAGGTCAATTTGAGGGAATTATGTTGTTCCATGGTGCTTCGAGGTGACTAGCTAACGATCTGTCATTATTTACGCACTATCTCTACCTTAAAATCGTACTGGTCATCTTTTATCTTATAATGGGTTTAAGGTTATGCCCGTATGATCCTCGTTTATGGATAAGAGGGGGAGTTTATAAAAACTTTAAGAAAACTAATTACTGAACTAAACAATATTCGTATAAGCTCTACCAAACTGTTATAGGATTTACACAGAATAAAGGGCTTTGAAATAACATAAAATATTAATTATACAGTTTTGAAGATGTAGGTACTAGTTAAAGAAACTGAAAAGTTTAAGCATTCCTAATTGCGTGCTAATTGTGATTTGTTGTGCTAAAAGTTAAACAGAATCATATTACCTACATCCTGTAAAGTTCAGTATTAGTGTCATCATGTGTAAGTAAGTATAATTGACCTTTTTGTAAAAGGTCGAAATGAGCTCTTGGGCTTAATTGAAGAATAATGAAGTACCTACTGCAATGATACAAGACTCGCAACTTTTTGCTCAAAGGCTAGGTTTAGCTAACAATGTAAAAACCCGGCATTGGAAAAGGCAGTTCTTGTAAGGCAAATGCCAACCTCAATTGAATTCATACATTCCTCATAATCGACATTTCAGGTTTGTAAGCTTTCTTCGCCTCAGTTAAATATCACAAAGTAGGTATATCTATGAGCTTAAACAAATGTGCCAACATGACTAACCACGTTTTTAAAACCTATCAATCGCTAATTAGATAAAGGATATCTATAGGCTGCTTATAAAATATTATTACACCAAACGTATAACAAAGAAATTAAGTAAAATTTACCTCATACGTATGTGCAATAATCAATTAAATATAAACTCAAATCGATTTTTTAAATAATTAGGGGACCTATCTGAGTACTGAGAACGGGCTATCTCCAATTTATTTACCCGCCGAAATCATTAAGGTATTACAAATTCTTAGTAGCTTGGTCTTCTTTTACCAAAAAATTCTAATTTCATTTACAGATTGATGGCACCGAATCCCTAGAACGTCTTCTATTACTAATATGCGACAGCCACGAGCTAGCCGACATGCATTTACGAGTCGATGAGCGTAGATGTTTGAACACATTAAATAGAAACAACGCCGCAGCTACGATACGATTCCCCATGAAGGGCAAGATCAGTACACGGCAGATGAAGCTTAATTGGTGAGTTAAATTATTTACATTTGTTAAGGTTTAATTAATATTCGTGTTGTTATCTGCTCTGTGTGCTTCACCTACCTATCATCGCTTTATAAGAACTTATTATGTAATTGCAAAAGCTTATTAACCTTAGTTGGATAGGTTAACAAACATAAGGTGCAGACTTCTTGCAGATTTGACGTTTTATTTAATGAATACATAATATAATATCTTTGATATTAGTTATTGTGTTTTATAAAAACTAATAAGCGGTGATGTGATTATTTATTTAACTTGCAGCGTAATCCAAGCTGTACTTGGATGTCTTTCAATCCCGGATCCGTCTCTTAATCAGGAGGCTACGAAAATTATGAGAATCGCGGACAGGGTTTGTAAATGTTAGTAGGAATTTTCCAATAATTTTACTAAGTTTTAAATAAAATATCATCTTGTTTAGTTATTTAGAACAAGTTTGCTAACAAATAATTGGTTTTATTGAATTTCAATTTTAGGTCTTGTAACATACGTCACTCGACCTGACCTAAAATCCACCCAAACACAGTTTTACTCGGCAGTACTAAACTCCATTATCCTAGCAAAATGTGTATCAGCACATCTTTGGGAGAACTCTCCGTTCGTCAGCAAGCAACTTAAAGGAATAGGACCAACTTTTAGTACATTGCTAGCGTCAGCTGGCAAAGTCAACTTCATGCTACTGGAGGAGAGCCACCCGAGAGACTTGGAAAGAGTAAGTTTCAAATGCAATAAAGAACAAAAGACATTAGAAAATATAATATACCTATTATAAATATTTAAAAACAGTATTGTGCTTATAGACCAAAGATAGGGTATTTTTCCTCTATTTTGAAACTTGGTACCAGGGTGAGTTAACAAGCACAACAATTTATATTTTGATTTTTAAGTTGACAATTTTTATTATTAAAATATTATATTGTTTTTTACAGATAATGAACAAAGGGGCCCCAGCCGGCAATGTCATTCGTAAACAGATAAGTTTACTTCCAAAGTACCAGCTAACTATGATGCCAGTAGACGAGAAGAGTGTCACCATACAACTAGTGCTACTGAACCAAGCTTATCTGTCTGAGAACATAGACAACCTAACAGCTGGAGACGGTCACAAATTTTATATTATTGTGGGAGATTCTAACAATGAGCTTTTGCTGCTAACTGCTTACAAGTAAGCCAGTATTTTACGGTGGCGTTTTATTGAATTGTAATAATATTTAAATTATTTATTTTGTTGTTACAGAGACAGAGATTTCATGAGTATATTTAATGGTAGCATAACTCATGAAGTGAAACGAAAACATAATTTCGCACACAAAATATTTGCTCACTGTATAAGCTCCAGTTATGGTTAGTTAACCTTCAAAGTTGTAAGGAAGTTATTCCTATTGGCTGGATACCACTATTACAACTATCAACTATAATTCTGATGATTTTTTAATTTCAGTTGGAATAGACGTACAAACAGAATATTTGTTTAATGATTTAGATCATCGTCCAGGAGAACCTTGTACAGGAACCCTCAGAAAAGATATAACACCAAAAAAAGTTACAGAAAAGCAAACGTGTATAACTGATATATTTAAAGAACGTAAAAGAAAAAACATACATACAATTGATAAAACACCATCAAAAGAAAAGAAAAAACGTGATAGCCCCATAATTGAAAATTTTAAACAACTAAAAAGCTCTTTCGATTTTGCTTCTAATAATTTAAAACTAAGTAAGCGGATTGAAGAACTGAAGAATAAACAAGCGGATTCTGACTTTGATCATACAATTAACAGCATGCCATGCGAATTAAACACAAATTCAATAGATAATGAATTGAAAATGGTTTCCAACGATAACAATTGCTGTGTTGATAGTGATGAGATTATAGATGACGAAAAGATTGATAACATACTCAGTGAGATTGAAACTGAAATGTGTAAAAGCAAAATAAGCTCAGTCAACAATATTGCGTCTGTAAATAAAAATAATTGGGGTTCTGGTAAGCGAAATCAAGATGCATACAATCCATATGTTTCAAAGATCAATAAAGATTCTTTAAAACCGAGCTGTTACCAATCGAATGAAACTAGAAAACGCAGGTTTATTAAACCAAAGTCGAATTATACTTTTATCGAACTTTTAGAAAGAAATTTAAATTTAAGCGACGAAGACAATGACACTGATACTTCCCATAAAGAAAATGGATTTTCAGAAGCTATAAAAAATCAAATACAAAAATATATATCAAAAACTCAGAATAAAGTTGATTTGCCAGATACAAGCGTCAAAGCTTTATTACAAAATTCAGAGAAAGAATCAGTAAATGTGATACAAGAAAATCAATCAAAAAATGTGGATAACGGAAGCATTGTACATACGGAGAACACATATCCACGGTATGCAATTAAAGAAATTTTAGGGAGCAAAGATTCTGACGATCAAAGTAATACGTGTTTTAGTAACGTAGCAAGAGTAGAGACAAAACACGATTTAAAACTTAATGCAGATATAGATATTCGTGATATGACTAAAGAACAAGGCCACATAAACGATGTCAAAAATAACCACAATATAAGACATATTAGTTTACTCAGTGACGGTGATTCTGCAAACTTTAGTGTGATAGAAAATACATCAAGTACTTTTCATGATAAGGAAACAACATCTGTTATTCCTAACAGAAACGACTATCCAGATCCTGAAAGTATAATAACTCTAATTCCCAAAACATGCACAAAAAATACTTTAATAAGAGAAAATGAAAGTGACAATGAAATCAGTGAATTAAATGATGACGCCTTAAAGATGCATTTGCCAAGCTTTGGTAATGAATGTCATACAAATAATGGCCATGACTCCAAGGAGCTGTGTTTATATACGAAAGACTCTAGTGTTGATAGCGGATGTCAAAATGAGAAGATGCAAGATAGTAATTTTGATAAATTATGTTTAGTTCCAAAAGTGAACAGCGACATTGAATGTATTTCACTTAATAACCGAGATTCTTTAAGCATGGTCGAGTTTAACACTTTAAAAGAAAATATTTACCCTGCTATGTCTATAAAAAAATGCAATCCATTAGATATAAATAAAAGATTATTATTCAATAACACATATATGTCAGATAAAGGCCACAGTACGCCAGCGGTTTCTGATTCTAAATTAACATCTTTTGAGTCCATCAATCTTAGTCAGAATATTCCGAATGTTTTTTCGGATACGGTTGAAATCAAACACTCAACAGAATACGTTAAGAAGTATTTTTATTCCGCTAGCCAAATTGACACTTGTACTAAACATACCCCGGACTATAGTGTGCAGGTTATAAAAAGAGTAAGATTGGACCTCGACGTAACAAAAATTATATCACTAAAAGCTAATTCTTTTCCGAATGATAAATCAGATGACAGTTTTATACGTAATAAAGAAATAAATTGTTCTGAACCTTTAATGCCAGACACTGGTGATGAACCTGAAGTTTATTCAAATACTAAGATACAAATCAGGGCAATCGAAGGGAATGAAAATCATACGTTTGTTTATGACGAAAACAATAAAAGTAAAATAGTAAATAAAATTAAATCTAGTACCCCATTTAAAGAAACACAGGGCCCTTTAAATCTTAATTATACTTCGAATATATATAATCATCAGAATGATGAAATGAAGAATGAAACCAAAATTTCTACAAAAAATAAAAACCAGACAATGATAAAGTGTAATGAAATACAAAAGCTTATGATTCCTATAGATATAAGTGACCAAAATAAAAATGTACATGCTAACTATGAAAACACAAATGGAAAAATTATTAAAACAGGCTCTGAGAGTTTTCCACTAAATGAAAATAGTAAAATAAGTAATATTTTAAACAAGTACGGTAAAATATTAGGGTATGTATTTATTTCAAATTATTATAATAAAATTAATGAAATTATTTGATCGTTTATCTGCAATTAAGATAAATTATAGGATTTGTTTAGATTCTTAACAAGGAGGTTTGCAGACGTTACAGTTTTACTTTAAGTAAACCAATTTTTGGCCAAAGAATTTTATTTAAAGGGGGCAAACCTGTTATTTAATAAGGTTTCTTTTCTATTTCAGAAATAATGCTGCCACGAAAGTTCCACCTAACTCTTCTGGACATGCTAATATAACATATAATTGGAATAAGTCTCTCACGATGTTACATAAAAAACCTTTTAAAATAAGCGATATTCATAAATTACATGCGACTATACCAAATACTATAAAAGATTTTAAGCAGGACGCCGAAAAGATAACGAAACAATGCCCAAAACAAAACGATACTGTTGAAGCTCAAATGACACACGAATTTGGATCAAATCAGTTTTTACAAAATGCAGAAATTGGGGACATGGAAGACTTATTTCCTGAACATAAACTTAAAAGTAATATAGAATTGGATCCAATTTGTTTACCGATAGTTGATGACTTTGAGCCCTCTGAAGACTTTAACATTGACCAGTCAATGTTTGATCCGAAAACTCTATTGAAATATACAGCTAATGATGAGAGCAATGAATTAATTCCCCCACCGCCAGAATTTAGCAATACTTACATTCCTGGATATAGTGGCACTAATGCCACAATCGCTAATACCTTAAGTCAGTGTTTTCAAGACTCTTCGTTTGGTATTTGTAGTGACGACGATGTGGAAAATAATGAGAGCATATTCGACGGTCACTGCGCTACTGAGTTAACTCCTTCAAGAGAAATTGAAACATGGAATTTATCACGAGAAGATAGCTGGAATTCTTCTAATCCGTTAAATTTAAATCCAATTAAATCTTTTACTGTGATGCGTAAAAATACTATTAACAATATGTCGCAAAATAGCGTGATGTCCAGACAAAATAACTTGGGTAAATTTATGTTTCGAAAGAAAGATAAATTAAAAAAACGAAAATAAAAGTTTGTTGGTTAGATACTGTAATTAATATCTGACTATGTGGTACAATAAAATAACATTAATCCAATTTATAAAAATGTTTGCTTTATTGTTGCAATAAAAATACCGTATTGGTAACCCGGCATTTCTATAGAAAACGCTATAGAATTTGTGTAGAGATACGCGTCCATTCAGCTTTCGGAGGCTGAACAGTTTCTATGCAAAACGGCTGTATTCTACCGGGGACCATAACATAACATAACATCACGCCTGTATTCCCCGAAAGGGTAGGCAGAGGTGCACATATAGTACACCCACATTTCGCCAGTTATGTTTTTTAGGTCCCAATGTAATAGGGGGCGAGCCTATTGCCATCAACCGGGCACAAATCCAGACTCCGTGCTGCTACTGAGAATTACCTAATGGAAAAACTCAATAACACTTTGCCCGACCCGGGATTCGAACCCAGTAACTCGTGCTCAGCAGTCGCGCTCTACTAGACCAACGAGGCAGTAATTATAAAATATTTCTTAACTTATTCATTATTACTACAATATAGCATAATTATAATAAATTTATGGTAAGTCAATATACAATGAATCGTCATAATCAATGTAATAATTTAGTTTTTTCATAATAATTTTTATTTTTTTTATAAGATTTTTATGCATTTTCGATATTTAATTTATCCTTTACGATAGCGCGAAAGTTTGTAAGTATGGATGAATGTTTGTTACTCTTTCACGTAAAAACTATCGAATGGATTTTATCGAAATTTCATATGCAGGTAGCTGACACCCTGGATTAACACATAGGCTACTTTTAATCCTGAAAAAATATCTATAGCGGGTAAAACCGCGGGGCGCAGCTATAGATATATAGTTTTATAGAAGGTAGAATTGAATGTGTAGTACCTATATATTGTAATTTGAACTTAATTTTCCAACATTCTTCATTTGATGTAATAATTTAATTTTGCGAGAGACGTTTTACAACTAAGACAATTAAGGGCTTAGCCGCAAATATTTACAATTAATAATTGTATAAAGGTAATAAAATACAGTACACAGTTGTATATTCTATAACGAATACATAATTATACTTATTTGTATGTACCTATAAAATTGTAGTAATTATGAATATTTGATAAGGAGTTGGAAAAAGCATCCTTTTTTTAAACCTGCCTAAAATGTAATCAAAGTTAACGCGACATTTTGCGAAAGAGTTATTGTGAGAAAGAGACATTTTACGACCAGTAGACATTTTGCGAAAGTGACTAAGCTGAAACGCCCGTATATTGCCCGTGGGCATTGTTTTTTTGCCCATGGTCTTGTTTATCGAACGGGTAAATCAAACTACCCGTAGTCCGATTTATTACTCGCGTTTACGATGGCAGAGTTCTACTGGCTAATTAAAACACCCGTAGTGTATGTATATTGCTATTGCGAGTTGAGCGGAGTCCGTAAGTACTCCGCTCCGCTCCCTAGAACTGAGAGAGCTCATTTATACTCTTTCTACACGCTTGGCTCTTTCCGTCCGACTATTTGTTGGTGGAAATACAAGTATGCAGTTTGCGTTTGCGAGTTTAACGAAGTCATAACTGAGTCCGTTCCGTTCGCGGTGGAAACCGGGCTTTTCGATGTTTTACACTGACCTGACTGATCATTAAAAAAATATATGGCTCATATTTGAATCACATCCATATTCCCTATTTTATATTTTTATATGGTGGTCAGATTGATAGCAGCATAAGCAAAAAATTATGTCTATCAGAAATAAAAACAATATTTTTAAGCAACATTAAATTTATTTTTAAATTAGCGCAGAAATAATTCATAGCAAAAATTAAGTTAGTTAATTACAAGTTCAAAAAAACCGTTTCACATA
The DNA here is from genome assembly GCA_946251915.1 of Abrostola triplasia. Classification (NCBI taxonomy): domain Eukaryota; kingdom Metazoa; phylum Arthropoda; class Insecta; order Lepidoptera; family Noctuidae; genus Abrostola; species Abrostola triplasia. The sequence continues at coordinate 7,722,510 of OX276432.1, read as the reverse complement.
AATAGGTGAGAATTGTGATAGGTTCACAAAGATGACAATAATCTACAATTTATTACTATTTTACTATCTTGAGATTAATCACAAGAACATGTAAAACCAAGACTCACTAAACATAAAAATAATACATGAACTTCAATGCCACGACGGTCGGACATTATAATTTTATTTAGTTGGTCTTGGTTGAACGGAACTCCAATCCTTTACTCGAGTAGTCTTTTCTAACTTGAACAGTGCGATGTTTTAAAAGGGCAGGTTGAACTCACACCATTCAATTTAAAAGAAACTTGGTGCGTGCAGGATCCTCGTCTTTGCCCGGCAAGTGAAGGCAAAGCACCGACGACGACACTGTACAGTTAGAAATTGTTACAACCTCTATACTTTGCATTAAAATAATGCCCATTTTCACAGGCAAGGGATCCTAACTTCGCAACCACTAATTCCAGTGATATATTCACTCTAGCACGTAGTTCTCAGCTTCCCTGCAAAGTTTTCCATCTTGTATTCAAAAGAAAACCTAGACTCACTGGTTCAAATTTAAATAAAAATACTCTGCAATTCTGCCTCACATGATTCATCCACAAATTCCAACCCTTGCGTTTGGTTAAGTTAATTTTAAGTTCAAGTTAATCGCAATGTTGGAGCTTGTTACAAAGCAAAGGTCGGGCAGTTCGTCAACAAGACATTTCTAGCTGAGAATAGTTTTTTTCCGTTTAATGCTCAGCATGTTAGATTAGCTTCTTAACACACGACACTTAACTAAATTTATGTAAAATAAGTATATATCTGGTTTAAATGAAAAAATATGACTGGCTATGCCATGATTATAATATACATTAAAAGCTAAGAGACTTTAACTTTTGTCTGATAAGTATACATTTTATTAATATGAATGCAAAAATCATGCCTATATAATGCTGAATATTAAACTGGAAATATCCACACTTTTTTTTACTTTTTATACATTTTTATATTTTTTTTGTTTTTTTTTATATTTTATTTCTATTTATTTAAGTAATTTCCACGCTGGGAAAATTACACTAATTCTATGCAAAGTATAGCTTGTATTTTGTTATGTAACCACTCCATACTTTGTTTCATTTAAATTTACGGGCTATGCAATTTACCCTCGCACATTGGCAGTAATAGTACAAGTGAGGAATCACTTGTTGATGTTAGATTAAGTGTAAAAAAAGAAACTAAAAACAATAGTACTCGACTAAATGCACTAATAAGATGGAAATGCAAGTGTGCAAATTGAAAATAATGGAGAAAAAAAATCACAAGTAAGATACTGTAAACATGCCAGTTATAAAGCATAGCCCGAAGTGCTATTGGCACAGGCAAAATGCCATATTCAAATGGGAAGTGGTGATAAAGATAAGTATAGGCTCAAAACCTAACGACATCACTCACCAGCTCAAGTGCCATGTGTTCACCACTAATAAGTTACCAGTTAAAATAACTGAATTAAATTATGGGGGTTCTGTGGAGCACTCGGCAATTGGCGTTGATGTCGCAAGATGATGAGGCCATTCACTTTTTGGTCATGATCTTGAGGTACTCAAGAGCATTCTGAGCTGCTGAAGACTGAGCATCCTTGCTAGTAAGTCCTGACCCATAGCAAACTGCCACTGGCAATGTAGAAAGTTGGACAAGGCACTGGCATCGACCCGTCATTGACTTCTCTTCAATATCCACATAAGTAACTTCAAATGACTGTTCAGATGCTATCTCTTGCAAAAATTGCACAAAATTGAAGTCCTTATTATTCAGGGGGGTCACCTGTCACGGGAAAAAAAGCAATGATTAGTATTAGTTTTTTCATCATAACCCTATAAAATATCCAGGATTACTAACTACTACTAATATACTTATGAACCATACCATGATCATGTTGCATGCAAAGACATCAATCACTAAGGTAATTGAAGAAGCCCGCCTCATTTAGTTAATAAATCAGTGATGCTATCTGTGACCATACATTATTGATTTGTTGAAAGAGATCATATTTTATGACCATTTTAATGTCTGTACATACATACATCAAAAATTTCATGCACCAAAATTACAATATTCTATATGTTGTATATTATTCACCATAAATAACACTTTCATGCTTAATAATTTAAAGTATAGCATACCTGCAACTTGGCCAGGTTAGGGCCGACAGACTGTTTGAGATGTTTGTGAAACTGCGACACCTTGTGGCTGTGACTTGTAGTCAGAGTGGAGATTTTACTATCTTTCAAGTCGGCATAACGGGCCGCGACTCCGCCCTAGAACATAACACGAAATATTAAATCAAGTAATTTTAAACGCGAGTGACCCTTCTGTCCATTCATGCCTGCAGAAGCCGACCGAAAGATAGTAAAATACCTGGCCAAGTGCGAGCAATCCTTTCAGGGAATGATACAATAGAGCCACTCAGATGGCAGATGTTTAGTTATCTGTTAATAAATTGTGGACAAAAGGAAAAGAATAAGGAAATTTATTTTTTTATAAATCAAGTTTTTATAAATCAGCTTCATATCGAGATAGCAAAGTATTAAAAAAGTGGGAGGATATCTGATTATCACTCAGGACTAGATGGTTAAACGGATTTCACCTCTGCAATTAAGGATTCAGGTTATAATAATAAATACTAGGTACCTCATCTTCAGGCTGGAATGATTCAGGAGGGTTATCCTGAAGAGCCTGCCACATCTTATAAGCTGCCTGGCGCTTAGCAAGCTTTTTAGACTTGCCAGTTCCTACCTCACGGCGTTTCAGCAGAGTGCACACAATGGTAAATTGACGCTCATGAGGCAAACCTATAATGATAAAAAGCAATTAAACTCAGCTTATTTTACAGTTGCAGATGTATGCTGTGTGGTATCCGGTTTAGAATTGACCACCCCCTTTCCTCCCGTGGGTGTCGTAAGAGGCGACAATGGGAAAAATTCAGAAGATGGGCAGCCGCTGCTGCCCTTCTGTTTCTGTAACTTGACCACCAAAATACTGCGATCCCCAAGCGGCTTGCCAAGCGTGGGGATTATGGCAAACCCCCTCTAATGACAGACAAAACGGCGCGACGGCACCTAGTACCCAGCAGCTCTTCTATCCCTGGCTATGGTAGCGGGCCAGGTAACGGAGGAGGGGCAGCGGGTGGATTTCTCACTACCACCCCCACCGGACTTTGGCCCTGGCAACGCACAACGTCCGCACGCTCCGGACTGACGAGAAGATTGTCGATCTGGAGGAAGAATTGAGCAGGTTACGTTGGGACATCATGGGATTATCTGAAATCCGACGAGGGGCAGGATACGATAATCCTTGATTTCGGCAACATGCTCTTCTTCCGGGAAGGAGACTGTAAGTCCCAAGGTGGTATTAGGTTTCTCGTCCGTAAGTCTCTCATTAATAACGTGATAAAAGTCGATATTCGTTGAAGGTCATCTAGGTATATGCGCCGACCTCAACACACCCTGACGATGGACGATTTGGGTATGTATGAGATCTCGGAAGCCATACATACCTGCGAATTCTACTTCACCTTTGTTATGGGAGACTTCAACGCTAAGGTGGGCACTAAGAATGGCGATGAGTTGAGAGTAGGGTCGTTTGGATATGGGCAGCGGAACCAGAGGGGCCAGCGGCTGGTCGACTTTATGGAGAAGGAGGAACTCTATTCGATGAACTCCTTCTTCCAAAAGCGAAAATCTAGGAAGTGGACGTGGATAAGCCCCGATGATTTATACAAAAATAAGATCAACTTGATCGGCGTCATAACGACCAAGAAGCGAATATTCAGAGATGTCTGTGATCGGGATGGTGAAAACCGGGAGCGATCATCGCATTGTCAGAGGCACACTGAATATCAATGTGAAGCTTGAACGGTTTCGTCTGATGAAGTCCACGCTCCGTCCTGGTCCTGCCCAAATCCAGAATTCCGAAACCTTTCAACTTAAACTGCGTAATCGTTTCTAGTGCCTAGCCGTATGCGAAACAGCACACTAAAAAAACAATGGGTTGGTGGAAGATGTCCAAGCAGTGTGGTCCCAGTTCTTCAGGACCCCATGCCGAAGAAAACCTTAGAAGCTCTCCCATTAAACTAATGGAAGTCCGGAATGAGATGAGACTGCAATCTTCAGCTGATATATCGGAATACGGCCATCTCAATAAGCGAATTTCTAACTCCACGGGTCACGATCTGCGTTATTTGAATACTGCCCGTATAAAAGACGCAATTGAGCGGAACCAGGGCTCCAAAGTACTCGCGAGGAATTCCGCTGTTGGGAAAAGCCAAATGACGAAGCTGAAGATCGACAAGAGCAGTATCATCTCATCTAAACTGGAGATATGAGAGAGCTGGAGAGGTTTTACGGACAGCTGTACACCTCGACACGGAAACCCGTTGTCAGTGTGGCTCAGGACTCTAGAACTGACCTGGTACTACACTGAGGACATCGCAGACATCAGCCTGTACGAGATTACAGTGGCTCTGAAACAGCTAAAAACAACAAGGCGCCGGGTGATGACGGAATTACAACGGAACTTCCGAACCGGGTGGAAAACCGGTACTTTTAGTCCTCCAGGAGCTATTCAATTCCGTCATATTCAAGGGTACTACGCCAGAAGCATGGCACAGGAGTGTGGTGGTGCTCATCTTCAAAAAAGGCGACAGCACCTTTTTGAAGAATTATAGACCCATCTCACTACTGAGCCATGTGTATAAGCTGTTTTCGAGAGTCATTACGAACCGTCTCGCCGGCTTGATGACTTCCAGCCTCCCGAACAAGCCAGCTTCCGAAAAGGCTTTAGCACCATAGACCACAACCACACGGTCCGCTAGATTATACAGAAGACCGAGGAGTGTAATCGGCCACTGTCTTATGTTTGTTAACTATGAAAAATCCTTCGATTCAATCGCGAAACCTGGGCCATATTTCAGTCCCTCCAGCGATGTCATATCGTCTATAGATATATAGAGGTTTTGAAGTGTTTGTTAAGTGACGCCATATCGATCCGGCTACAGGACGAGAGCACGATACCAATTCAACTGTTATTAATTCTCCGAAACAGTTCACAAATGCGTTGGAGGACGTTTTTAAGCTCTTGGACTGGAATGGGTTCGGCATCAACATCAATGGCGAATACATCACTGGCCTTCGTTTTGCCGATGATATAGTTATCATAGCGGAGTTGCTATAGGAGCTCAATACTATGCTCAGCGACTTCAGTATCGTTTTCCAACAGGTGGGTCAAAATGAACATGGACAAGACGAAGATCATGTCCAATGTCCATGTCGCACCTGTACCGGTTGTCGTTGGGAACGATACTCTCGAAGTTGTCGACCACTACGTCTACTTAGGACTAATTGTTCAGTCAGTCCAACTTCCACAAAGAGGTCGCCCGAAGAATCTAACTCGGATTTCAGAGCGTTCGGGAAACTACGCGACATCTTCTCGTTCAAAATTCCACAGTGTCTGAAGACGCAGGTCTTTGATCAGTGTGTGTTGCCACGTGGTCGCTAACTTTTGGAGAGGCTCCGAGTCACTCAACGAGCTATAGAGAGAGATATGTTCAGGGTTCCTTTGGACGACAGGATCCGGAATACGAAAATTTGCCAAAGAACTAGTCACCGACATAGCTCGAAGAATATGCAATCAGCAGGCCATATTGCTTGAAAACCGCTGGGGAAGAAAGGTTCTCGAGTGGCAACCGCGAACCGGAAGACCCAGCATTGGCAGGCCTCCCACCAGGTGGAGCAACTATATCATCAGAATTGCGCGCAACCGGTGGATACAATTGGCAAGATGTTGTTCATTCTGGCATTCTAAGGGGGAGGCCTTTGTTTAACAGTGGATGTCTTTCGGCTGATGATGAGATGTAGAACACAATGATTGAGTTAGCTTTTTATGTAACTTACGCCTGTTAACGTTGTCATCATTCTCAGCATGATAAGAGGGTGGTGGCCAAAATCGGGACATGCACAGTTCTTGCAACCATCCAACTGGATTACCCATCAATTTATCTTCAAATGATGACACAACAGTTCCTCTGCAACCATAAAAACAGAAATATAAATTAAATTGTATTATGTAGGTTTAGATGTTTGAGACATAACATCACACCTATTTTCCCTGAAGAGAAAGGCAGAGGTTTATAGTACACCAACATTTACCAAGTTGTTACAGGTCCATTAGGTTATTTATATATTGGTATACTGACAGCTGGACATTTGTATTATAATAAATGCACACTTGCTACTTCTTATTACATTTCTATAAACCTAACTATTTAATAATATAATTAAGTATTATACAGGTTACAATAAATTGTGTTAGAACACAATTAAGACAGATATTTCCTGCCTGCCCTTGTTAGTTTGGTACATTTCATAAGTAAAATTATGCACGCCTGTTATATCGGTCAAATATTAATTACCTATCCAAACACACAATTTGTATATGAAATTTGGAGAGACAAATAGATTAAATTACTAAATAATTCAATTTGTCTATTAAATTATTAAATAGACAAATTGAATTATTGATTACTGGCATAAAAAATATATCACTTACGTTTCTGGCACATTGCCATTGGTGGATTGGTCAGCAGGTGCAGCACCAGTCAACTTATCAAGCAAAGCCTTAGCTGCTGAATGCTTGGCTTCTTTCTTCGAGCGTCCAGTGCCCATAGCTGTAAATATATCTGTTTTTACATTGTTGTAAATGTGAATAGTATAACTGACACACTTCCAAATACTTACCAACCATGTCTGCAACAGTAACTCGGTAACGGAAAGTTGGTTCATGTATCATGCCCTCAATTTGTACTAGCTCATATTTGGGAACAGTTCCACGGCGAGCCAGTAACTCTTGTAGTACTGATACAGGAGTTTTCAATGGCAGAGATTCCATTTCCTGCAATAATCAAATAAAATGGTATTAAAGTATTTTAATCTGAATTATTTGTTGTCAATTGTAAAAGGATTCAATACTTTTGTTTATTTTACAGCTTGTAGTATACCAATATAAACCAATTGATTATCACATTAGAATCACATCAAATGAAATGTAAGTATAATATTATTATATAGGTACTAATAAAATAAAAATCATGTTTTAGATGTTAAAAATTCAATTCAAGAATATTGTAGAAAGTATATATTATGTTTATAATTATGAACACATCATTCCAACATTTTTTTTAAATATGCACTTATTTAATAAATATAATATCTACTTACCCTCTTAGCGGCTTCATCCAGTGGTAATCGTTCCAAATTACTAGGCGGCTTTGGTCGGTTCTGGTAACGGCGGCGCGGCCCGTGAGGAGCATGCTCGCCGTCAGGCCCTGCACCATGAACCGCCATACCGTGAACCACGCCCGGAATTCCACCCGGCACGACTCCGGGGTGCGGGTGCACAACATTACCATCCATCTATACAAAAAAATTATACCTCAATTAGGGCAATGTAACTACGAGCAATAATTGCAGCGCTAATACTGCAATAGACCTAATTAGCTGTCAATATTACGAAAAATACCTATTGTCAATAGCAGTATGACGTGGCCCAATGCTATGAACTAATTATAAGCCGCAATTACATGCCAAACTGTAATGAAAGGCGTACCTGGGTCCTAAGAACATACATATTATTTCACAAGATCGAACTGATGTGATTCGCCACTAGGAACTCTAGGAAGTTAACTCCCCGATGTAACTGAACTGATAAAAGCTTACTTGATAAGGAATAACTCAAAATACTTCACAATTTGCAAATTAATATGAATGAGATACACTGAATTGATGAGAATTTCAGGAGCAAGCGAACTTTAGGTGCAATTTTACTTCTGTGACATGGCGGCCGCCAGCCATTACGGTAACTCAAAATGGCTACACCGCATGCCGGCATCCGGCTTCTATACCTACATAACAAAGTTAATTCTGCTTATATGTATTATTTAACGCTACAAAATTCGATTAAATGTTATTAGAAATATATCTAATCCGAATACGTTTATCATAATTCCTATTACAAGGATTTATACTATTAAACTTACCATTTTACAAGTTGTCTGTTCCGGAGCAACTGAAGAAACAACACTGAAAATTAAAAAGATTTGTTAATATAATTACTTTTTCCTCTTAGTTTCACTATTTTATATTTAAAGAATAATTAATATTAACCAAGGAAAGCTGCCTTATCTTAGCTGCTCTAACTTTATAGAATATTGGAATTAGATGTACCGGTTGTCAGAGTGAAAATTAAATACTCCCTCATAAAATAAAGTCTCGATGCGGGATGCCTTTTGATAGCCCACTTTCTAGTTTGTAATGCATTTTTAATACAAGCTCATGTGCAGTAATAACTTGGGAGTAAAAAAATTGTAAGTTTAACTAAACCTAGGAATATAATGTACCACTCGTCACATACCTACTGATCCTGACCGAATCGGCTCGGATCGGTAGATGTGTGACGAGTGGTACATTTTGTATTGCATTGTAACATTTGTAGTCCTCCGAACCAGACCGGATTGGAACCGGTAGGTCTATGACCTCTTGACCAGCTTTAAAGGTTGGGTAATTAAAAGAAATTAAGGAACCCTCGGAATTCTGATTTCGGGAGAAAATCGTTTTGCTCAACAAGAACATTTTTTCCAAATACATAGGTATTTGGAAAATTATATTTTACTAACATTTATGAATGTTATCATGCTAGAAGAAATTCTATGGCTTAGTGGTAAAAAATGGAGACGTGTTATGCAACACGCAAGGGCCTATTGCAGCTATTGTGAGTATGTTTCTTGTGTAGGTTATAATAATTTAACACAAGATTCGAAGAACTCCCGAAATAAGAGGAAACTTCTTAAATATGGTAACTCTAGTTGAGGCAACAGTTAAATGATCAGCAATTTTTACACATTGCAACTCTGTAAACGACTTAGCTCTGTGTTGTAATTCTACAAAGTGCTACTCTGTGGCTATTACAATCAAGGAAGTTATATAGACCTACTTAAATAAAGACCAATATTAACGATAGTATTTGGTATTGATACTATCGATAGTAGCGACAGTGATTACAGTGACACTAACTTTACTTTGGTTACTCAATTTCTTAAATAGATACAATCGATAGTATTGTAAAATTGCAATACTATCGATAGCCTTATCGATATTGTGACTAGTTTTCGAGGTCAACTATCGATAGTAAGACAACACTGATTACCATAGATAATTAATTTGATCCATGCTATAGCTAACTGCAAACGAAAAGCGCGGGAAACGTTCAAACTTGGCGGACGCGTCCATTTGGTTTTACTAAATTTAAATATTTTCTAGTGTAAATATGATCAGTAGCCGTAGATTATTGTATAATTTCTTCATATTAGTGTACATAAATAGTTTTTTACATCATTGTATTTGGTAAGTCATAATCATTATTTAAATTTTTGGACGGAAAATGAATGAGCCGCCTGACCCTGGGCTTTATCCCCTCGTCGCGTAACTTTATCACCATCCAGTCCAATGAATTTGGCATGGACTACTAATAATATTAGTTAAAAAAGAACAATCTTTATTATAAATCATGCTCTCCACCCAAACATAATAATTTAATATACACAAGATTATGATGATGATTCCTTACAATAACATTATTAAACAATAATTTACCACAGCTAACAAATGGCCGTACTATAAGAAATAATAAAATTTCAAACAACTTGTCAATTAATGATTTTATTTCAGCCTTCTTACAACTTCTTTCTCAGTTTAATATTTCACCATCCAACGTTGCCCCCTATGTAGATCTTCTCTTTTTTCCTATTAACAATGGACTGTATCCAAAGTAATGCAGTGAAATTGCTGCAGCCTGAGCTAAAAATGTAAATTAATTAACTTACTTAATAAATATGAGCCTCCAGCTTTTGCATTAGCAGGAACCTGGCTTAAGCCAAATCATGTTTTAAAATAAGAAATTATTTTACTCTTGGAGATGATAGATTTGAAGGGTATGGTGGAGTAAGGAGTAGCTATACTCATCAAGAATTCTATACCTTTTTCTAACTTTTCCTCCTCACAGTGAGGACATTTCAATTATTGCTTTTAACTTATAAACTTCTTCTTTACTTATAAACATTTACCATCTTTTCTCTCTTCTTCGAAGACCTTTACTAGTACTGGAACCATTTCCCAATTATTACTTCCTGTCCCTTCCCTAAACCAATCTTACCAAGTAAAAGATCTAATCTTAAACATGATAATAAGCTTTATTTTCATTTAGACTTACAGGTCCAATAAATTACATAAAATTCCTGATAGGAATAACAGTGAATGGGATAAGTTTAGAAACAATACTGACAGAAATTTTACTTCTCTCCCACTTATTTCAAATTGTAATGAAAATATAAAGCTTTATCTAATGTACTAATTGCAGCGGCACATGAAGCTTTTTCTGCAAAAAATAATAACTTAGCTTCAATTCTTAAGCCCCCATGGTAGGACTCAGATTGTAATATGCAGGTTTGGCAGTTTCTGCTCCACAATAGTCTGGCATAACATATGTATGTTTAGGTCTGTTTATTCTCAACCTTCTCCAATTCCCGACTCTTTACCCTGACTTTATAGATAGAATCATCAGAATCTATTGACTTTGGGTCTCGTAACACTACACCTCCCGTTCACATTAATCGAGTTGAAGGACGTTGTACATACATACATAAAGTTACGTCTGTTTCCCTGAGGGGTAGGCAGAGACCACGGATTTCCATTTACTACGATCCTGGCATACTTCTTTTGCCTCATTCACACGCATCACATTCCTCATACACGCTCTTCGGTTGAGGGTAGGTACTCCTCACTTGCCCTTTTTGCAGAACATCTCCGATTTGGTCTAGGTATGTTCGCCTAGGTCTTCCCGGTCTTCCCCTTTCCGATACTCCACTAACACTCGCCTCATAATTATATTCGTTTACACAATACTGTGGATTCCGCTTCTGGTCTTAATGGCATTCCATACTCTTTTTTTTGCTAATCTAAACGAAAATATTCTTAATTATTATTTAACTCTCATTAATTCTATTGTCAAAGCGGGAAACATTCCAATCAATTGGAAAGTTGGAAACGTCAAATGGTGTTGCCATTTTTAAAACCTAATAAAGATCCTTCTGATGCTTCTTTGTACCGTCCCATAGTTTTGTCGTCAATATTAATTAAATTAGCTGATAACCTAATTAAAAAAATCGTCTAGAATGGTATATTGAAAGTGAAGGCCAAGGCCACTTTACAATACGGTTTACAAAAGGTAAATCACCACTGACTTTATAAGTATTTAACCTGCTGATAATATCCGCACTTCTTTTTTTAATAATTAAAGTACAATGGCAGTTTTCCTAGATATAATTAATGCAACTTATGATAATGTTTTATTATCTGTATTAAAGTGGAGTGTGGGGAAGCCCCATCACATCTCAGGAGACAGTTTCTCTCCGATAATATTTTTTTGAGAATCCTACAGTTCTCTGCACATCCACTCATTCCTAAACTGAATCTATTAATGTGTCAAATAAAATCATCTTGTTATTGGAACAATAAATCTGCTCCTTGTTTAGTGGTTATAATATTTTTTATAGTTATCAGAAATTTCTTTCCCTTTGTAAGTACTCCCACTCATCGTTCAAATAAACACCCTTTATTATGCGTTAGTTATGCCAGTTTATACTATTCTCCTATAATAAAAGATAATTTACTTAGTATATCTGATCCCAGGGTCCAATTAAAGTTTGATTTCTGAGCATTTTGAAGGTTTAATCACATTTACACAGATGCTTCTAAACCTTCTCAAACTGACGGTATAAGAGTATATCATTCGCAATATGATATTGTTTAGAAAATTTAGCTTCCTCCGGAAGGTTCTGTTTTTACTGGTGAATGTTTTGGAATATTCAAGGCAGTTGAATCTTTTCGGATTTTTAAACGTAAAAAAGTTGAATGTGATATTAAATAATTTTTGTTCAGGTTTTACTCAGAAGGGTACAATTTACAATTTTCATAAATTACCTCGGGGAATCCAGTTGCCAAACCAGATTAGCTGCAATATTGGTGTTATGCACGCTAAACAAGCCAATTATAGTCAGGTGAGGAACGTCGCCTACACTAGTAGTCCCAGTGTTTGCTCAAGATCTACTGAAAGTCCTGGTACAACATAATATTATATGAATTACAACAGTCAGAAAAAGCAACCCACACCCTTTGTCCGGTTCAAAATGAAGGGGATTCCATACCTAAGTATTTTCCCAATAAAGTAATTGATATTAGGTCGTAAAGTCCAAAGTCTACATCTAATATTCACTTGGGTAGCTGCTTTGTGCATTTGCTGTATGTATTGTAAGATTAAGAAATAATGGTAATAAAAAAATGACGATTACTTAATCTGTAACTTCTCCGGGTAATGAAATATAGGTAAATAAGATAGTAAAGCAGATTTAGTTATTGGAAATATTTATTTATATGAAGTTCACATGAATAATACAATCACGGATAAAAGAGAATCTATTATCTAACTATAGTATAGGTATAGTACTATATAAAAAAAAACAATAACAATAGAATTGGCGGTATTATGGCAAAGAGTGCTTCATAGACAACATTTTGATTGATTTTAAACACAAGCTATTAAAATACGCCAAAATGTGTGCCGTTCTGTAACTTCTAAATTACTATTGTTTCTAACTTAGATAATATTTAGTTCTTGTTTATATACTTAATTAGGTAGATGGGTAACTTGGTGACGTAACTACTTCATTTTTTATCAAACTGCACTAGTATTGTTAAGTACATAACTGAAGATGCAATGATCTGAAAAAATAAGGACAATTAAGTAGGTATTTATAGGCTAAGGGGATAACGGTTATTGTGAGGATTGTAGTAAAGAGGTATCTAGTACTTACGTGTATTATATACCTATTCCAAAATATGGTGTAGAATATTAATACAAAGACTGAACTTATTGTCAGACAGTGATGTTATCTACTTCAAAATAATGTCACGCCTAAGTAATTGCATAGTAAATTTCACATCGCCATTTACATTTACCGTTTTGCGAGAGGGATAGAGATCCCCTCTATAAACTTCCAAATGCTGTATTTCTTTAATTTTTTCATGGATTTTATATATCAGTTTTCCAATCCCTAATGTTTAATTATATATATTAATTATATATCTGGTAAGCTTCTTTAGATTGCAATTAGGTACTAAGATTTTTGTAATGTAGTCATCATTCCTATTAGGAACTCGGAGGATATTAGGAGAGTACTCGAAAGCAATTAACGTACCTTGGACAGTAATGGGGCATTGAGAGTAAACAATCCGTATGCTGTTATATCGTCATCTTGATAGGACATTAATGATGAAAAATGTTGTACCTGAAAAGTTATTGAAATTTATCCTTTTGTTGACGATTATGATGAAAGTTATAGATCATCATCATCATCATCAGCCGGAAGACGTCCACTGCTGAACAAAGGCCTCCCCCTTAGAACGCCCATAGATATCATTTAATTGTAACCGAACAAAATCGAACAACTTGTAAAAGCTTACAAGTTGTTCGACAATAGAAGGGTTTGTTCTCCCTTTACGAATCTAGAACTATAACTGGATAGCTTCGTGAAATTTACGTTGATCGATTGTTCCGCATGTTAAGTACCTAGATATGTATCTACAACCACTCGATATAATTAAATGATATCTATGGGCGTTCTAAGGGGGAGGCCCTCTACAACTGGTCGACGAATAAACATTGTAAGGGAAGAACTAGATGCAATCGATCTGCTGAATTTTAAAATTAAATATCAGGTAAGGCCGACGTTATTAGTTTGTCAAATATATAGGTAGTAATAATATTATCTAATCAGTACTTCACGAAACTAATAAAAAGCGTAATGAACGATAGTAAACATTGTTATACCTCCAACAACAATCTTATATTATGTTTATCCGTCGGAATGTTGTGAAGCGCTTGTCCTATTTTCTTCACCTGAAAAATGCATCCTTATAGTAAAAGCGAACCTTAGCAATGAATTCCAACTTCACAGGTTTTTAGTCATCATTTGTAGTAGATATTCTATGTCACGAAGTCCGTTTGACTAGCTAGTAGACCGCTGAGTCAGTGTCGGCGGCAACACACACAAGCGCGCTTATCAGTAAACGTTACAACTACAGCAAGAGACACACGTACTTCATTAAATAGAAAATTACTAGGTACTAACTTACCTGTTCCTTTAAGAAATTTCCCGATCTCGCCATTACAAAAATTTTGATCACCTGATATATTATCCAAATAGAACAATTAAATATGGAATGTATAGTGAAGTTTCTTTCAACGACCATCCCGTGGTATATGATGTGGGCCTCGCTCACCATAGAGTGGAAACATTGCAGCGTTGTGATCAACAAGGGTGCTTGAAAAGCTTGGTTAATATCTCTCTTTATATCAAAAGCTTTTGTGTACAAAGATTCCAAATATTGCAAAGTTATTATTTTAGTTTCTGCCTTTACAAAATATTCCAAAACCTTATTTTCTTTCGCTAAGTTCACTATATGCCCCCTAATACTCTTAAGGAGGACGACAAGCATTAAAACGAGCACGTAGTAAAAGGCTAACACAGTAAATTGAATCATCTGAGGTAGTAAGAAAGAGATTGCAACCAGAATAATCTTCCACAGTGAAGAATCACGTGAGGAGTTGACACATATTTGTAGTACGAACACCACTAGTAGAAAAAACATTACAATATTCATTTCACTACGAAAGTATTTCAATTCATTCTCCATGTTCATAGTTGCTGGTTCAATAAAATATGCTATTTTATTTATTATTTTAACGTAAGTACAACGGTTCTTAAAGGCACAGAAATATGCAGAAAGGCAAAATATATTGAAAACAATAAGTTCTAGTATATAATTCATTTGAGTCAGCACTTCCCTCGTCATGGTTGTATCGCCAATTGAGTCATACACATACTGAACGTGCAACGCCAAAAACCCCATCAGGAACAATATGTATGAAACTGAACACAGAGAATTAATGTATATCGACTTCTTGATTATCGTTAAACCGCCTTTCTTATCGTTAAACCTGAGGCTGTAAGGAAACAGACCGAACAGTGAGAGTATGATATATAGAGGTTTGAATAAAAGGCGAATATTGAGATTCTCATTCGGAGTAATGTAAAAATATTTTTTGAACTTCGAAAACATTGTCACGTATTATTTGGGGAAGAGAAATTCTGTGATGCTTCACAGCTAGCACCTCGTATATAAATGCGTCAGCTCGTTGCCAACAAGTTATTAGTAATCACTATACAAAGTGAAGCGATAGCATCTTTGCCCATTATTTATTCAGTAAGGGGTTCATGTTTAATGCATAACGTAGTATTAAATGTCTATCAACGGTGCTATCATTTTTTGCTGATTGCGTAGGTAATCTCAAATCTGTTTTGTAACAGCAAAGCATAGTGTACACTAATAATAACTCTGAAGGTAACAATTATGTGAAAGATATGTACAAAAAAACCTACCCACTCGCTGTATCATAATATCGTCGTAATATAAAGTGTATGTCGCGTATCTACAGTCAAGTTTATTGAATGTAAATGAAGTGGGTAACTAAGTTATTTAAAATAAAGCCATGATAAAAACTACGAACCTATCAATAAATCTAAAAAACTAACTACCTAACCTCCTGCTAAATTCGATTTCGGCATTACCTTCGACTTGGTTTTACGAAATAATTATAGCACAAAAGAAACCATGATATACGTTTTAAATCTAATGATGATACTGTAGTATTGGGCCTTGAAACAAAAGTCGTCTATTTTCCTTTTGTTCTCAGATTTTTCCCATCGCATAGGCAATTAAATTGGAGAAGAAACTTTTTTATCCACGATTGTACTCGTGATCTACGTACAGCCATAGACGGAAGAGAAAAAAACGACATTGGTGATCTAAATTTTAAGTCATGTAAAATTATGGTTAAATTATAAGTTTTCTAAAAAAGGACCAAAAAAATATGAAAATTTGGAGATCCGTCTTCAGCGTGAGCCGTTTGGGTGGGCGGCAATTATTGGAAACGCCATTTACAGCATTATGCTGCGACAAATTCTTTGGACGACATGTCAAACGGAAATATAGTACTTGTCCTGCCGGGATGAAGGTCACCATCTGTGGGGCTGCCGGCTGCACGGGTACGTACCACGGGACGGCCTGTTGGTCGATGGAAGCATAATAAATGCATGACATGCATATTCTGCTTTAATATACTGAATTAGGCTGCCTGAATTTACGTGCTATTTTTTACGACCCTTTTGGAAGAAAGTATCCTAACTCAGAATATGGTCTTGCTGAATTATTTTATAATTGAGTAGTGTAAAAGGCGTTTTCCAAATAAAAGTTTAATTTTTACTTTATTTCGCGAGCCTCGTTGACATGTAACATGTCTTCTTACGTCTATGAGATATACAGTGTTTTATTCTAGCAGTGTAGGATTATAACAATGTTTACAGCATAACACATTAGAAGACAAATAAATTATTTTGTATATAAATAAATAATCGGTTACCAACCTACTGTTGGAGACCGTTCTCTTAGCCACTGTGCCGCTACGTAAATTGTATTATTGTTAATGTGTTTACCCACAGGCCAGCCGTTAGCCCTTTTATTGAAACAGTGTCCGTTGCTGGATGAGATAGCCCTGTACGACATGTGTGCCACTTGCGGCTACGGCATGGAGCTAAGCCACGTTGACACTAAGTGCAAGGTGTCCTCGTTTTCTGGGCGGCATATGCTTTGCGATGCACTGCAAGTATGTTAATTTCCTTTATAATATGACTTATGGCGTTATTAATGAAGAAAATACCAACAAACACACTTTCATATTTATTCATTAAAATATGGAGAGTAAATTAGGCAGGAGACAAACTTTTACATCAAATGGATTGAACCAGTTTACATTTATTTGGGCGCATGTCCTTTTAAAAGTCGTGCACCAGTATGTACCCGCCATGGCTGGCTATTAGTAAATGTGTTTATGATTGCAGGGTGCTAAAATAGTGATTCTCGTGGCACGGAACCAAGTGGACACGTTCGAACAAAGCGCACCCATAGTAAGTGAAATTGCGCTGCAGATATGTAACACATGCCCGTCGGTAAGTGTATTATTGTATCAATATTATTTTCCACTAAAGCTTTGTTTTCTTCTAGTATTTTTCATATTGAAAGTTAGACCGTACGTTGGTTTTCAATCAATTTTATTATGTGATTTAATGGTATGTAATCCTAATATAAGGTGGGACCGATATGTGTTATTTTTTTTAAACCAAAAACGAGAATTGCGTAGATAGTCAGTTTATTTTATTTTATAGTAGCAATATTGTAGGCAATATTATTAGTTAAGAAAATGATAATTGTGTATAAAGTGTATAAAGGTGACCATAATTATTTCCTAGGCGTTTACGATAGTGGCAACAGAACCAGTAGAAAGCATGGTGCCTCTAGTGAGCGAGATCCAGCGACTCCGAGGAGTGTACAACCCTCGCTCACTCCTGGGATGTGTAGAGCTGAACTGTGTGCGAGCCAACACGGTGCTGGCAGACTTCCTGCGGATGCCCCCCGAGGCGGTGCGGGTCCCCGTGATTGGAGGAGCTACACCCACCACCATGGTACCTGTGTTGTCTGCAGCCGTACACCCCTGCGTCATGACACAAGAACAGGTAAATTCCTTTTAGTCATTTTTCTTGTAGCAGAAACTTAGTGCAGCAACTTTAGGGTATTACCCTTATGAATTTTCGATGTCGAGTGCCTAATTTTGGCATAACCCTCACAGCAAACTAACATAACATACATAACATAACATCACGCCTGTATTCCCCAAAGGGGTAGGCAGAGGTGAACATATACACCCACATTTCGCCAATTATGGTTTTATGTCCCAATGTAATAGGGGGCGAGCCTATTGCCATCAACCGGGCACAAATCCAGACTCCGTGCTGCTACTGAAAATTATCTAATGAAAAAACCCAGTAACACTTAACATAGCAAACTGCAGTCATTAAAACGATGAAAAAACCAGACTTATGCTCAAAGTCCTTTGTTTTAAAATGTAGAACTAAAGACTCTATTTTATAATAGTGTATTAAAAGTTAACATTCAATTTCAGGTCGAATGTGTGACATCATGCATAATGAGTGGCAACGAGGCAGTTTGCGCAGCCAAGGGTTGCACCACAGCGACCGCCTGTTTGGCTGGCGCTTATTCAATAGCCCGAACAACCATCAACGTGGTCAAGGCTCTGCAAGGCAAGAAGATCACGCAGTGCGCTTACGTCGACAGTCTCAACACTTGCGCACCAGACTGCCAGTTTTTCGCTAGTGATGTGAGTACAACATCACCTATTATGTTAAACTATACGCAGGAATAGAGTGATTATTTCTTTAGCAAATCATAATATCTTATGAGTGACGACAACAGGTTGAAACAATCTTTCCAAAAACTATTTCATCATTGTTAGTCTCTTTACTGAGTTCTTGTAGTCAGGCAAACAGTTATGCTGGCTGTATTCATTATCAAAAGTCGTTAATGAAGAATAAATACAGGTCGGTTATGAAGGCTGGAGATCGAGCTCAGTGTCATGCCATAGGAGAGGCCTATGCTCAGCAGTGGACTGAGATAGGCTGAGGATGATGAATAAACACCTACAATATCCAGAAGTTCATACAAAATATTTACTAGATTCGCACTAAACAATAGTTTATTTCCAGAAATCTAACGCGATCTCTTCACGCGGTAGACTATTATAGTAGCAATCATTTTTTAGACCAATTAACGTTATCATTTATAATAAATTTTCAGGTAATACTTGGACCTTCAGGGATAGAGAGAAACTTGGGTATACCGGAGCTGTCTAAATTTGAGAACTGTCTTCTGTGTAACTGCCTACCATACATAAGGAATGAGATAGCTCGTGCGGTGTGGCTGGTAAGTAACGTTTGTGGTTATAAAGTTCGAAGCTTGGTGTCAACTTAAAAAAAACAAAATTCAACTAACTAAATTCCTTTACAGGTATACACGATGTGCCAGCAGTGTTGTTGCGCAACGTGTTGCTCTCACCCGTGCACATGTTACAACCCGCCCGTGGTGCCGTGCGTGCCGCCCACCAACTGGACGTGCGACTGTCCGGATGCCTGCCGGGACGAGTACCTTGCGTCGGTGAGCACTGTTCAAACATGCTTCAGTAACTGTTTAATGATGATCCATGCTTGGTTCTTGGTAATGACTGCTATTATAACTGATGGTCGTGCCTACTCTTTGGACCAATTTTTCGCGGTACAATGTTGTAAAAATATCTCATGCAGTAGAATAAAATGTACGGTTAAGGTAGCTTACGGCGTAGGCCATTTATCCTCAAATTCCAATAGATGTAAAGTCGATGCTTATCTTGACATATACGGTTAGATATTGGCCCAACTGCCCAATTTGTGTGTAGATCTGTCGGGACATGACGTGTAAGTGCGGCGGCACGGACCTGTGCTGGCGGCCGCGCGAGGTGGACTACGACGCGGCGCGCGCGGCCAACCTGACGCACCAGATGCCGCTCAAGGGGCCCCCGTGCGGCAGCCGCATCCCGCGCAGCGTGCGCATCGAGCAGGAGATCAGGCAGAAGGCCCGGGACTCGCGCTTCACCAACTTATAGAACTTCCCTAGGAGTCCGAGTGCTGCCTGCCCGACGAAATCGCTCGAAACTATAAAAGGCATCAAGTGTGAAGTAAAGCTAAGGCAGAAGGTGCTTTTCTATCCCGGCTGAAAGACTCCGAATTCCGCTATTTTTAATTTTGCGTCCGTTATTTTATTACTATATAAACATCTATAAATAACATCACGCCTTTTTATAATTAGGTAGTTATATCTACGGAAAGACATTTCCGAGTCTACTATTAGTTGATTAGTAATGTAAAATTAGGCAGTAGACCAAAATAAGGATTCTCCTTATTTAAACGTATTGTCGCCAAGTAGCGTGTTTCGCTAGCGAAGTTTTAGGAACAAAACTTAAAATGGTTTGACGATAGTCTTGTCGCCGGCGACATATTATTTATTACAACTGCCGCCGTTGTAGATTTTTGCCCTAGTACAGTATTGAGCGACAAGTATGGCGATCATTCCACATCATACAAATTAGGCACAGGATTCTTATTAAATTATGTATATATATCAATTTGTAAATATGTAGTGAAGTTTTATAAAGTAGTAATAATAAACTTTAATTAAAAAGTTGAGTTGATTGTTGAAATAAATTGTTATTAAGAAACCATTGTCAGTAATGTGACTTCTGGAGTGTGACTTTTAAAATTAGTCGTGTAAAAATAATGTCGTTCAGGTCCCAATAAGTCTCGAGCTAGTTTAGCCCTTTTCTACGCTCTTGTCACAATCGTATTTTAAGGTCTAAACAAGTTTATTTTTATATGATTTAAAATAAAAAATATTTTATACACAAAAAATATTTTTATTTATTAAATAAAATATTTTATAAAAAAGAACATAACAAAATTAACAAAGCTGCGGCGAATTACGTAAAAATAACGTCACATTTGTACAAAACTTCCTGAATTATGTAAAAATAAAGTCACATGTGAAAAGCGTGTTTTATCTTACCGTACAAGTTGTCAATCTTTCCTTTGATATTTTCAAATATGTTCACGTAATGATCTTCTTCAATCTGAAAATAAATTATCTAGAACGACAGCATATATTGAATATTCTTATTGCTATTACTACCATAAACGCATAGGATCTATTAAATCGTCCAAAAAATATCAACACCGCAATCCAGGACATTTTATTTATCAACTTTTAAAATATCGAAGCATTGAACGTTAGAAACACCTAGAATTTTTATTTTCTATTATTTAAAACCAACATCTTGTTTAGGAAATTTGGACCAAACAGTAAACAACCAAACTGTCTATTTAAAATACGTGTTTGTCAAATTATTTGATAGTATGCGGCTTTGTATGGAGGGTTTGTCGAACGTGTTTGATAAAAAACTGTAAATTTGGCATGTAGAAAGTTTAAGAACCGAGAAAGGACCTAGGCTACTTAATGTGGGCAAAAGCTAGTCAATTATAAACGGACGTAGTTATGCAGAAATAATCTATCCCACACCAACTCGAAAATTGAGTTGGACATACTAAAGAGGTAAAAATGTAAACCTAACACCAAAATTCAAATACGAGAAAATACCCTTCGTCTGCCATTAAACCAGCAGGCTTACTGCTTTGATAAAAAAATACGATCTAAACTTAGAGTCAAATATCTCAAAATTAGTTCGATGTGGATTGGTCCCTTTCTGCTTAAGCTTATTCATTCAAACTGAATCTGGAACGTTGTCGGAAAAAGTTTGTTCGATCTTCGGTTTGAACGTATAAGCCATTGTTTGATAAAAACGTTAAATTTGACAAATAAATTTATCAAACAAACTTGATCGCACAGGGCGCTTTCCTATGAACTTGATTCATTTCTCGCGGAAGAAAAACGCCGTACTACAGATGCTTGCAAACAACAATGACTACATAATAATACTTTAATTACCTTCAATTCCACTTTTTTCTCTTTCATTGGCATGTTATGACGGCCATTCGTGTTTCTAAGTTCAAAATCCGTTGGCGACCTTGTTTTATTGTTATCAAAACATCTCTGTAACAAGAAATAAACATAAAAATATTTTAAAATCCATATCACTTATCACCGTAGATGATTATCATTTAAATTGAAGTATGATTCTACAAATAAAAACTAGAACTTGTACGTGTACTTCGCTTGATGTAGGTGCAACATTTTGCCCAATACATGTGGAATAGTGCATTAATATAATCTAGGCATAATCAAGTGAGAAAATTTATTACGATAGTGATGTTTATCTAATTCTTAGATGCTAGTGAGCAGCGTAACTGCGCATATCACTAGTCTCTACGCATCTCTGATTAAAGGTCAATGAATTACATAAACTAAGGGTATGGGGGTCTACCGAAAACCGAAAAGCATTGTAATAGTTATATAAATAAAATAAATAGTGGTCTACGAGACAAAATAGTTTGGGAACCTCTGCTTTAGATAAACATTGTCATTGTTTGATATTAGCTTTAATAGACAGTACGTCAATGGTCATAGCACACATATCAACCCGGACAGAGATTGTCACGGTATCAACTCGAGGCGTGCAGTATTTTTTGTATAAAACTCCCTACTGCAACGCTCACTAATCGGAATAGTAACGTAGTCGCCTCGCCTCGAGTTGACGCCTGTTGGAACGGCGAGGGGAAAGTTTGACGCTGACGATATAACAAGATTTGTGCTACAAGCAGATATGTATACATTCCTGTGAATGATTACATATATCTACATACGCAACTATTTTTAAAGGTGGGCCGGACAACGAAATTTCCAAATCAACCGAAAGGTTTTAGTCGTTTTACAATGACTTTCAAGAATGAAATTATAATGATTATACTATTTCTATTTCACAATGATCGTAAATAAGCAAGGCAAGCAACTATACCTTTGATACAGTAATGCTTATTCCTGATTTCTTTGGATTAACAATTTCATTAAGACTTTTGAAGGATTTCTGAAAAAAATAGAACATAATAATGTTAGTAAGTAACCTTACTTCTACTTACTCAATCATAAAGGCAAAAGTTTGTAAGGACGGATAGATGTATAAATAAAACTACACATCGGATTTTAATGTAACGTAACAGTGGGTAATATAGCTCAAAGAAACGAATAATCTGGCGATAATTTATAAAGATACATGAAATAGTGCCTGTAGGATCCGAAAAAAACTGTAGAAAAACAGCTAATTCATGCCCTAACTATAAATTTGCTGATCAGTTGATGATGATGTTAGGAAGGCTGGAAGTCGTCAAGCCTGCGTTCGTGACGGTTCATAATGATAATGAATCGAAAACAGCTTATACACATGGTTCAGAAGCGAGATGGGTCTTTAATTCTCCAACAAGGTGTTGTCGCCTTTTTTTAAAAAGAGCACCACCACACTCCTGTGCCTTGGTCCTGGCATAGTAACCTCGAGTTTGACGAAATTCGTCGGATTTCAGATAATTATATGATATCCCAACGCAACCTGCTCAATTCTTTCTCCAGCTCAACAATCTTCTCGTAGGTCCAAAGTGTGCGGACGTTGTGCCCTGCCAGGGCCAAAGTCCGGTGGGGGTGGTAGCGAGAAATCCACCGGGGATTCTTAGCACCCCCTGCTCCTCCGTTACCTGGTCCACTACCATAGGGATAGTGGAGCTGCCGGGTACTGGGGGCCATTACACAATTGTGTCTGTCATTTGGGGGAGTTTGCCATAATCCCCACGGACTTGGGGATCGCAGTATTGGTGGTCAAGTTACAGAAGGATTTTTCCCTTAGTCGCCTCTTACGACACCCACAGGAGGAAAGAGAGTGGTCAATCGTAAGCCGGATACCACACGGCCAGAGAGATTTTTCAACAGTGTGAGGTAAGCCAGGTTGTTAATCAACCATACGATAAAAAGATTAATATCTATATATATAAAATTTTCGTGTCACAGTTTTCGTTCCCATACTCCTCCGAAACGGCTAGACCGATTCTCATGAAATTTTGTGAGCGTATTGAGTAGGTCTGAGAATCGGCCAACATCTATTTTTCATACCACGAAATTCACGCGGACGAAGTCGCGGGCAACAGCTAGTATACTATAAATAAATATAAATTGTTCTTACTTTAGGTAAGCAGATAGTTATTCCCGAGGGTTCTCCATAAGGCATAGTTTTTCTGTAACAAGGGCCGACTGAGGTCTTCCTCTCTAACATCCATGAGGTACTCCGGGCAGTCAAGTCCTGAAACAAATAGGATTTGGATTAGTTTTTTGTATCATTCGTTAAGTTGTACATTATAGAATGCTCTAAGGCTTACTTCTAAGCACGACTGCCGCATGAGGTCCTGGGTTCAATTCCCGGGCAAAGTGTGATTGTGTTTATCCATTGGGCAGAGTCTACATTTGTGTCTAGTTAACGGCAATAGTATCGCCCCTATTGAATAAAATCTATTACATAACTGGAGAAATGTGGTTTTACCGTACTCATCAGCCATTTGCAATCTACTAAGAATGACCTGGAAATTCTCAATAATATAATTGAACCTAAGACGTCATGATCTATAGTTATGCTTGCGACCACCGGACTGTACATTAAAGATATGTTTTTAGTTTTTAAAAATAGCAAAATGTTTGATTGTGACCTGTAAGGGAACTTTCTCCAAATAAGTTGCTTGACTCCATGAGATTTCCTTTTTCTTCAGCTGAATGGAACTAGTGGTCTGAAAACATAAATCACAGGCTCTGTCACTACTACTTCCAAGCTGACCGTTATATGCTAAAGGTACCGGGTATGAAGCGCAATAGCATAAACAAAACAGTAGTGCTTTCTGAAACATAATCATACCTGTATAGACAGACATCTGCTACTCATTCTAACTATTATCATCATCAGCCAGAACACGTCCACTGTTGAAGAGGCCTTCCCCTTAGAACGCCACAGTGAACGACAACCAAACTTGCCAGTTGCAAGGTTAAAGTACATAAATAAAATCTTTTTTAACTTACAGTATCGTTGATAACCTCATTGCCCAATTTTCGCTGTAACGGAACAAGCTCTCCACTTTCGTGGACTGTTGAATCATCCTTCATAGTTTCAGTTTTATTATTCTATAATAAACAAGAATATTTCTGAAAATATGTGAAGTACGCGTAAGGCGTAGTGACGCAGTGGCTGAGGCTGATATACATCAGCCTCAGCAACTGCGTAAAGCGCACTCAGATTTATCTTAGTCTCATTCTTTACAATGAAAAGTCATGTAAATTGTAATCGGCTTTACACAAACTATGAAGATTTCTCATTTGACTAAAACAAGGAAACATCTTAACTTTAAGTTTTCCAATAATATTTGGAATCTATTTTAAGTTTTACTGTAGTGCTGGTAGATGTTTATGTTTATTACCATCTTAATAATTTTTCGTTCCACCTCGTGAGAACCTGTAATTGGCTTTAAGGTTTGAGATATATTTATTTACTCATAAGAATTTACAATAATTCACTTACATGAGAATACAATATTATAATGTAACAGTTTAGAAAACGTTAGCGTACAGAATAGAGAGAAAAAAAATAATAATATAAAATCTAAATGTAGGGTATTTTCAAAATAGTTTAACCAAACCAGATCGCCTGGGTATTGCAGCGTAAACGTATACAAAGAACGAGCGCGACTGGAAGTGGCATACTACGCCATCTTTTTGTTAAGTGATTTTTATGTTTTCGTTTAGTATTTTAAGTCTTGTTTATGTACATTAATTATTTATTTACTATTCTGTTAGGCTTTATGATGCGTATTGTAGCAAACAATCCCAATATTGTAGCTGTTGGTTTTCTATCAAAATAAATTAAATATGTAAATTGTATTTGGTACGTATCTTCTATGTTTTTAATAAGTCGTCGGTTTATGGTCTTAGATATTATTTGCTGCGTGCAATCTAAGACGAATAACCACAGATTGGTTTAGAAATAATAAAATCCTGGTTTGAATTTACTTGTAAGATCGGTCTACTTACAATAAGTGTTAGCGCGTTTTATAGATATCAAACTTAGTTATTAGGTACACTGTCGCACTAGAAGGTTCGCGTTCAACCTGTGCATGGGTTCCCCTATATATCTCACGGTATTTTTCCTGAGCATGGGGGTTTGTGTATCAAAAATTTCATGTCTGTTAAACGCACCCACCATACAGGAGAAATCCTTGTATACCTCTTTTTGTATTACAACTGAGTATGACAATATTACAAGCAAAACCGCTACGCTGCGTGTAACTTGACAGCAAAATATTATGATATTAACATGGGAGTTGCAGTGCTTGAACGCGCATACCATCAATCTTGCTATTTGTATCCAATGATGAGCATCAGAGCCCCGTTTACCCTTGTATAAATTGCATAAATTTGAAAATGATTAACTGACCGTGTGTGACATTTGTGGCTGATTGTACTTGCCTACTTTGGAGATCAACGATATTATACTAAACCGTTGCTCCATATCTTCAAGAAGTGTCTGAAGGCAGTCGTATTTCCAGGGAGATAGAAAGAAGGTATAAGCAACGAAAACGTTAGTGGGTAAAGACCTATTGCAGTACTGTCATCACCGGCTAAAGTCTTGGAGTGCGCTATTCATAACAGCATTTTTATGCAAGTGGGAACGCAACTCTCAGATGCACAGCACGAGTTTCGACCAATGAGGAGCACCACCAGTATCTTATTGAGTTACATGGCTCATGTGCTGCCAATTGTAGACGGTGGGGGGCAAGTTGACGCTGCTTACTTCGACTTCGAAAAGCATTTAACCTAGTCGATAATGACGTGCTGCTCAAGAAGTTAGCAGCTGTTGTTTTCACTCCAATGAGGTGTTTCACTCCACACCTACTTAATTTCTTCGCCAGTTACATGAATTATAGGCAGTAGTACGTAGAGTACGAGAGTCACAAGTCAGAGCCGTACTTTACGAGGTCTAATTATCTAAATAAATAATTTTCTGAATTGAATAAAATACAAATGCTTGACTATTGAGTTATACTCTCCTAAATTGAACATAAATTCGACAAGTGTTAAAACATTAGTGCAAATAAACATTGCATAAATATTTCAATTAGTAACAAAAGTAAACAATTTACTTACTGCATCATTTATAATCTGATTCGCTAATTTTCTCTGCAATGGAACGGTTTCTTCAGAATCCATTATTTCAGGAACGTGTTTCTGACAATAATTTTCAGTATCCTAAAACAATACTAGTTGTTTAACAACTCCAAATATTGTTTTATTGATCATTTTAATTAGGTATATTCACCGTATGCATATTGTATACCCAGGAAAGTAGTTAACAGTCATTGTGTATTCAAAACTCAGTCTTTAACCTTTAGGTGAGGACACGCTGACAGCAAATTATGTTTTGTATCTTTTAATTTTTATTTGATAAGTATAAATGTTTTATCTTGATTGTTAGCTAAAGTGAATTTGAAGATATTGATTATTAAAACTGGTCCCCCAATCCTCACGTCCACTGACATAATGTGCAAGTCTAGCTGCTAGACGAGAGGAGTATCAGAAAGTCTAGTGTACTCAACTTTTAGATGAAAGTTAACTAAATAATAGGTGGCTCTAAAATTGTGTATTTCTTACCTAACTGAGATAATATTATTTTTGTAATCTTATGACAATAGGATAGTGTGACCACACAATTAAGCAAAATATTGACACTACTATTATATTTCAAATAAAATAGCATTAGACAAAGCAAAGCCAAGGTTGTACGTATTTGATGTATATATTACCATGGTTTAAGATGTTTTTCAGTTTCCGGTGTCAAAAAGTAAGTACGTGTTGCTTTTGCTCCTCTTGGAATAATCCTTATTAATTGTCAAACTAACAAGAACAACTGATAACTATCATTGATGCGGTGAATATATAGTGGACAACCAAGTAGCAAGATAATAAATAAAAACCGCCTGATCCAGTATACCATACAAAATCATCTCAATGTGGAACAACAAATGGATGCTTTTTGGCAAAAACTGAAGCAAGAAATATTAGTGCAAACGCAGGACCAAAGCCGTCACCAAAAAGGTATCAACGAGAAATTAACTGTTCTTGTGGAGGAAAATAATAACTAATTAGCTGGTAGGAAAAACCTCGGCGAATACACTTTGAACATGTATGTTCTGAAGAAAATAAAAGTTAGGAGAAGCCTACACCGGTGCGCACCTATGACGAATGTGATAGGAATAAACGAGGCGAAAGGGATATGCCAGAATCATAGCAAATAAAAATCTCCGTAGTCTCTGCCTACCCGTCTTAGACACAGGCGTGACTTTATAATTATAAGTAAAACATCTGTTTGTTTGGTAATTGTAACTTTAATTTGTACAGGAATATAAATACAAAATTTTGCATATTATTCTTAGTATTACTTGGTTACGTTTTTGTGCCTTTTGGGTTAAATCAACAAGAGGTTAAATCATAGTATGTATGTCCACCGGAAATCAGAGAGGACGACGATAAATGTTTTTCAAAATGTTAAAATTATGTTTATATACACTGCTAAGGTACACACGTAATGTTCACATGAAGTTAGTGTTCCTAGTGTTCAGCTGGCCACCTCTGACCGCCGTCATGCAGACATCCCAGTAGCATGTGTGCTCGGTGTGGACACTTACGATCTAGCGGCTGAACTTACTGTGGTCATCACTTATCTACAGGCTTGACTAAACATTTATAGCTTAATCGCTAAATGACTTACTAAGATAAGAGTGCGACAGTCAAAAATGGCCAGCTCATATGTAACGTCGGGGATCGCGAACAGACCGCTGTTCGTGCATGGTATACAAGTGTGGAGGCAAATTTAAATGCCGTCGGAGACTCCGGCGCGCGGGGAGGACACGTCTTCCTCGGAGGCGGCCTCGTAGGGCACGCCGCAACAGAACAGCTGGCGCACGACGCGGGTCACGCGCGACGCCCGTGAGTCGCTGCGCGGCAGCCCGCTCGCCTCCTCATCGTCAGACTACAACCACAACAACATGTTACCAGCGCCGCGGAACTCACGCCGCGTCAACGCTCAAGGATCGCATCGGGAGACATTTTACGCTCGATCGGGATTATTCGTTATTTTTATCAAATGTTACATAATATTCAAATATTCAAGTGGCATTCTGTGAGGACAACCACTTTGCAGCGGCTACGTAGCGTGCGGGCTACCGCGCTTGAACTATTTGACAAATTTTATTGATACGAGACAATTCTGTTTCTTCACAGGTAATGTAACCTACTATCTCAGTGTAGCATTACCATACTAACAAATTGCAATTATTAATAAAATTGCCACGTAACTCAAAGGAAACAGAAGGAGTCGTACCCAATCAGCTGTTTTCTTGATAGGTTCTGTGGTCCGCAATTCGGAGATTTCTTCCGTTATGCTATCCTCATCGCCTTTCTTTTCCTCTACTACTTTCTCAGATATTTCGAGGCCCGCAGCCGCAGGATCTACTCGCGCTGGTATGGGCTGGGCCGGTACGGTCGGTGAGATTGTGTCAACTTTCTGTAACATTATCACACTTATTAAAAAAACCCATTTATGTATAATCCACTATATCGTAATATCGCGTGAAATTATTTAATGACCATCGTTAACGATGCATTTAAATTATAGTGCACATAAACGAAACCGTTATCGGCCGCCGGTAGCGTGACAGAAGGATATTAATGAGAGGACATGACAGTGGTGAGTGAATCGGAAACTTAGGTATCGTTACTAACTAGTATATTTTCTCACTTTTATTTAATCTTATACTAATAAATATATAATAATAAATAATAGATAAACAACATAAAATTGTACTACTGCAATGGCTTAACTGTAATGTGTAATATTTAGGGGCTGGCGCTGTACGCCGAGATACAAGTTTTATACTCAGTTCGGTTACAGATGCTCTGATTTCTTTGTCAAATGAGCCTACCAGTTTTTATGTAATAATTATAATCATAATGTATTATGGCTCTGCGAAATAAAAATTTATTAATATTATTATGTTATTGACCCCACCTTCAGCTCCATTTCTACAGGTGCCGATACTATTGGTTCGGGTGATGTATCTCGCCTTTTGGTGGTCGAAGATAATTTCTTGGCGACGACATGCTTGTGCTTTTCGGAAGACATTGCTATAAATAAATATGAGATTCAGTAAAATAAAATATTTATTAACATATAATAATATTATTACTCACAGTGCTTCACTGATGAATGAAAGAGTATTGTCTCACCGCGTTCACATTCCTTTTTCTCTTTTATATCAGAGTTTTCGGTGGAATCTTTTAACTCTCCAGCTGCAGACAAGATAATAATTGTGTAGTCTTCATTACAAAATATGATTATTATACTGAGTGCCTATAAGCAGCCACTGCGTGTAGCGTTTGTGGACTATGAAAAAGCCTTCGATTCAATCGAAACCTGGACTGTATTGCATTCCCTCTAGCGATGTCATTTATTTATTTATATATTGGGCCTCCAACAAAGGACATACACAAACAATGATTCTTCGTAGGTGAACTCCTTCAATTATAGGAGACCACAGCATGCACATAATAATACCAAGTATCACACTGACTACAGTATAAAAAGGAACAATGTTAAAATAATATAATTACAAGTAAATTTGAATTTTAAATTATATAACTTTAATTGAAATCAATCAATCAATTGTAAGTACTAAATATACATGTCGACTATACATATATCGAGGTGTTGAAGTGTTTGTATAGTAACGCCACCATGTCGATCCGGCTACCGGACGAGAGCACGACAGCAATTCAACTGAAGCATGATGTGAGACAGGGAGACGTTATTTCTCCGAAACCGACGTTTACAAGCTCTTGGACTAGAAAGGGTTCGGCATCAACATCAATGGCGAATACATCACTGGCCTTCGTTTTGCCGATGATATAGTTATTATGGCGGAGACGCTGGAGGAGCTCTTGATCAACCGTTACAGGTGCGACATGGTCATTGGACATGGTCTGCTGGACTGTATCGGTGTCGTTACGAACGATACTCTCGAAGTTGTCAACCACTACGTCTTGGGACGATTTGTTCAGTTAGGCCGGTCCAACTTCGACAAAGAGGTCGCAAGAATCCAACTCGGATGGGCAGCGTTTGTGAAACTACGCGACATCTTCTCGTCCAAAATTCCGCAGTGTTTAACGACGCACGTCTTTGACCAGTGTGTGTTGCAGTGACATGGTCGCTAAAGCTTGGCCTTTTAGAGAGGCTCAGAGTCACTCAACGAGCTGTGGAGAGAGCTATGCTCGGGGATTTTTGCGCGACAGGATCCGGAATATGGAAATTCGACAAAGAGCTAGAATCACTGACATAGCTCGAAGAATATGTAAGTTGAAGTGGCAATGGGCAGGCCATATCACTCGAAAAACTGATAACCGCTAGGGAAGAAAGGTTCTAGAGTGGCGACCACGAACTGGAAGACGCAGCCTTGGCAGGCATTCCACCAGGTGGACTGACGATATCGTCAGAATTGCAGGCCACTGGTGAATGCAATTGGCAAGCTGTCGTTCATTGTAGCGTTTTAAGGGGGAGGCCTTTGTTCAACAAAGGACATCTTCTGGGTGACGATGACGTTCACTGACTGACTGTTGAGCACGAGGTCCTGGGTTCGAATCCCGAGTCGGGTAAAGTGTAACTGGGTTTTTCCATAAAATAATTCTCAGTAGCACGGACTCAGGATTTGTGTTAGGTTGATAGTAATAGGCTCGCCCCCTATTACAATCACATTGGGACTTAAGAAAAAAAAACATAACTGGCGAAATGTGGGTGTACTATATGTGCACCTCTGCCTTCCCCTTCGGGAATACACGCGTGAAGTTATGTAAGCACAGTAACAATCTCTAAAACAAATCAACGCAGTAGATAATATATGAAACTGCTTTTGTACGTTGGAGTGGTTTTAATGCTTCACAGATGCAACATGAGAGATAAAGAGTGACGTTTGAGGGAGGATAATGTTTCGTCATACATGGTACGGCAGGTGCGCGCGTGCGCTTGTGGTGCGGGTCCGGTGGGGCCTCGTCCTGCAGGTCCGTGGGCCGGTAGGGCTGCTTGTGCCTGCTCGCTGTCGACTGTTCCACCATCACCACCGATGACCCGCCGGCGGCCGTGCCGGTTTTTTGTTCTTGCTCTGACATCCTTTACGGCAATTCAAGCCTCCATACGTTTAATGTACCCTAAAATGTTACTAATTTGTCACCAGAAACTTGGCTAACAATTTTTAGAAAAGCACAATTGGGTGAAACGTCACGCTTTGTAAATTTTGACAGCAAATTTTCTTGTTTTCATGACT
This sequence comes from Abrostola triplasia, assembly GCA_946251915.1. Lineage (NCBI taxonomy): Eukaryota > Metazoa > Arthropoda > Insecta > Lepidoptera > Noctuidae > Abrostola > Abrostola triplasia. The sequence continues at coordinate 7,690,484 of OX276432.1, read as the reverse complement.
TCCATTTTTGAAATGAGCAATGAAAAAGTATTGCAATGATCATATGATCAATCTACCTCAAACTTAGAGCTTTTAACCAACCGGAGACTCGCTGTTACGGGTACGTGACTGCGGGTCGCATCGTTTATATAAAATTAGTTGCCTAGGTTTCCACGTCATTTAGCAAATCACAGTAGCGCGGAACAGACTTAAGCTAAAAATGCCGAATTGCAATGTTTTCTAGTGTAAAAAGCAATCACAAAAATCTAGGAAACAAAAGGATAATGTTGCTTTTCATCAGTAAATATTATTTTGTCGAAATAAGTATTTACAAATAGTACAAATAATTTGCAAAAATCTAAAAAAAAATTCGATCAGAAAGTGTTGCCACTAAATCGTACACGATCTAATTTAGCGTAATTTTTGAAGTTTTAGTTTTTATTGTATGACAATTAATTTAAACTTCTATTTCACCATCGTTATTGTTAGTACTATTTATTATCGTAGATTCATAATCAATTAATTCGATGATAAAATTCGATGGATGCGAGAAGCGACACGATAGCACAGTTGGTAGAGCTGCCTACGGTACTGCGAAAGTCGCGGGTTCCAGTCCCGCTTGTCCATAATAATTATATTTTTTAATTTCCCTTATCAATTTAGCAAGCTTAGCAAGGGGAACATGCTAAAATGACACTAAAATTCATATGAGTTCCAACCAATTACTCAATTTTGATAAAACATATGCCTTATGAAAGCTATTAGGGTATAATTAATTTCTTATTATGACAGCTACATCGAATTCGAGCGCGAACATGGTGCTTAATTTTTTGTATTTATATATAGTGGACATCTTCCGGCTGATGATTATATACTTATTTCCTCGCTACAAAATACAAATTACCAATGCCAAGTCCCGCTGGTCTCCATCATTATGCAAATTTCCTTTATCAATTTAAATATTCTAAATATATAAATAGTTATTTCAAACTTACATTTCAAATAGTTATTCTTTATTACTATTAAATATTTGCAGTCTTAACTTATACCGAAAATACGCATTTTTAATTTAAACTATTGGCCACACTATTGAAAAATAAGGGCTGTGACAGCACATTAATAAATATCGATATTGACTTTATCAGTATGTTATTCAGACTATTCATTTTTCAAATTTCCTGCAGATGCAATTATGCGGGATGTGTGGATTCGAGATTGTGTAAATCTTGTTTCGTGGACCCCTAAACGTATTAGCACAATTTGCTGTCAGCATTTTGAATGTTTTATAATACAAGCTAATAAGAGGAGATTAAAAAAGTGCGCCTAATGATCTAATTAGGAGCCCGAAATTGATTCGGCGTTGATTTTTTTGAAAATGAAATTTATTGATAAATTAGGCAACCGCCATATTAGAAAATTGCGTAAAAATGTAAAATGGCTCTTAAATATAAATGTTCAAGATGAGCCAGATATAAAAAAGCTACAATTATTTCATTTTTATCATAATTATTGGCCGATCTCATCGACAGTAAAATATCGATCGCGTCAAGCACTATCATTGCTTACTTGAAAATGATGTCAGCTCGTATACTGATAGATTGTACCTTTGTGTGTATGTAAATGTGTGCGTAAAGTATATGCTTGTGTTTGACAATCTTGTCGTGTGCGTGCGTAGCGACGTTTTCAATAATGCAATAGTATGAAACCTCTACTAGTGTGCGTTACCCCGTCCCCCGAGAAATATGGCAGAATTTTTCGAATAGACTAGTAGATAGTCCTCGTGTCACCTCCGGTTGGTTAAATGCTCTAGGACCTCAAACGGTAAACTACACCGTAGACATACTTATTTTAACCTCGTATAAAAAAATATTTACCGTATATGTAGCCGTAAAGTCAAGACTGTTTCCCAGTGGGGAGGCAGAGACCACAGATTTCCATTTGCTATGATCCTGGCATACTTCTTTCGTCTCGTTCATACGCATCACATTCCTCATTCACGCTCGTCGGTTAAGACTTAAGAGTACACCTTACTTGCCCTTTTTCCAGAACATCTCCGATTATAAAGCGAGTAAATATAAATAACACCAGTTTGCATCAGTAGAATTTGGTAAGGAATGTCGCTGACAAAAACAAGCATTGATCACGCGCGCACGCTTGATCATTGGTTTTGAAATAATAGTCAGCAGCATCATGAAGTCCTCATATTATTATTTTCCTTTACAGTTAGTTTGTGAAATCATGACTGAGAAAATACACATATGAATAGAAAACACGCTTCTTGGAAGCCGCAGAAGTTTTGTGTACCTTTGCTGTTTAATTCATCATTAGGATTTGGAATAAAATAAATATAATGCATCAAAACTATAAGGATTGCCTTTTAACTGCTGAACTCTAAAAATTAACGAAAATAAACAAATTAATGAATAAAAGAAAAAAGATATATTTTCACCATTGGCCTAAAATATTTTACACACTCAGGCAAATGCGTAAAATATTTGTCTAATATTTATGATATTATCCAAACTTAAAACTGTCAACTAACCATAAATACTGCTCAGTGCAAAAGAAGAAAAACATTTCTAGTCAAAGTATCTGTCAGAATAATGTAAAATTTTCTTTTTACTTTAAAATTAAATTATCGTTTTTGCCACATATTATTATAGTTCAGGCGGGTTGATTTTAGAACTATGCATGGGAAGAGGAAAATAAAATGTGATGGAAAATAAACAGTCTCCATCCAAGAAGAAGTTATTGTCCATCCAAGAAGAGAAGTTGATACGTGAGGTTGATTACGATTCTCTCGCAGGAGGCTCGGCCCGCCTGCACAAGAAACAACTTCTTCTGGGTGAGACCCACTTTACAAACAACGCATGGTTATATAATAATCGCTTTTACTAAATGTTACATTATTTCCTAGATTTAGAGATACTTCAGAAGAGACCAACGCACCGTCAGGCTTCACAAAGAGTACTCGTATCTATCAAACCGAGAGCGCCCGCCATCAAAACTATTTACCTTGCAGAAAAGAGCCGTTTTCAAGCAAAAAAGGTACTTTGTTACGAATTTATTTGGAATGGTGACGTTCTCGATTGTTTTCATTATATTTATTTCCATATTATTTCAGGGTTCAGATAAGTCGGGGTCACGTCTTGGCATAGGAGACCATTCATCTTTTACCACCCGTAAGTTAGCTTTTATCGAATATATTATTTAGCATAACTATATTTGTATAACATTGCTTACATTCTTGTAGATTTTAATGAAGATGATTCAAATGTTATAAATTCAATCGCTTGTGGTACGGAGCAGCCTTATACGAAAAGTGAAACAGAGAAGGTTTCCTCGCTTACAATTCAGGTAGAGAGCTCAGCAGTAGTTTCGAAATGTTCACACACTGACAGCGCACCTAAAAAGGTAAATGTATATAATGCAAAACAACGGTCAGCAGAAAAATGCTATGTTTATACACAACCGCAAATAAATATGAACCTTCCTAAAGTCGATGCCAAAGCAGATAAAAAGACATTAAATCCTAACAAAGTTGATATTGCCACATTAATAATTACGAACACATCTTCTGAAGATTCAGCACCACCTTCTGTTACCACAATTAATAATTTGAATAAAAGAATAGATCATTTGGAGCGTAAAATTTTAAGACAAGAAATGGTTTTCCGTTCTATAGATCCTAATATACCTCTGTCTTCATCAGATGAAGAACCTAAAGGTAACATAATGAGGACTACATCTGGGACCGGGAGGCCTGGTTGTAGCTACATTCAGCAGTATAGCCATGTTCCTGAAACCTCGGCATTCCAGCGCTATGCACAGCAGGCAGCGCCGTTGTCGCCAAGTAAAGCTACTACTTTAGAAAAGGAACATAATTCAGAGCAGTATGGTCGAGATTTCACCGCGTACGATGGTATAACAGCTCGCGGCCGGCGACAATGTGCGTCAGTTCCGTGCAAAAGGGATGATATCCCAAAAATGGCCGCCGAACGGGTGCATAAGATTCGACACAAACTCAATCCAGTACGCGATTATCGGCTTATGGATACAGTCCATTATTTAGCGCAAGGTGAATTTGCACCGCGTGATGATGGTATTAAGCTTACACCCTCACGAGAAGCTGTCCTTAGCGACATAATTTGGGAAGATGTTTGTCGTACTCACTGGCCTAACGCTCGGCTCGGACGTCGAGTGGCTCATTCGGAGAGATGTAGCACAAGATGTGAACTACAACGACTGATAGACAGCCTGCTGAGGGAACGTGTTGCTCATGTCGAGCGTAGGAGGAGACGTCACTATAGAATCGTTAAATTAAATCATCGACATGAAAGCTGTCGACCGGTCGGCAAGACTGGGGATATCATCGTAGCAAGTCATAAGAATAGACAGGGCGAGGAAGTTGCTATAAGTGAGCATAATGCTACGAGTGCCATGATGGCCGAAAGACGATGGGAAGATGTTGGTTTGCGTAGAACACCAAGAAGTCATGATCGCTTAGGGTCGGAGATGCGACAGACTCGTCACTCTTTAGAGCGAAGACATGGGTACGAAGACTGCGCTCCAGGGCCCAGTTACGCAGTAAGCAGGTCTCCACCGAGTAGAGAGCCAACATGTTGCTACCAGGCGTCCAGCCCAATGAAGGCGGACCGACGCAATGAAATCCGGAAGAAGCGCCGCAACGGCAGTCGCGAGCTCACCAGCGGCAGTAGTTCAACTTGCAGGCCAAGGAATCCTCGACTGGTTGTAAAAAAAGTAGCATCTCATCGCAAGTACGCAAGAGATGAGCCTAATCTCGAACATTACATCCTACTGCCAACGTTAGTAGTGCGCACCCCATCTAATATGAAGCGACAAAAGAAATTCAATGAATTATATCATCGCATTTTAAACGTCCAATTAAACAAAGGTGTGTATTTTTTTTAAATCACCACGATACTTTTTGTTTATAACATATTGGCCGTATAAAAAATGCATACTTAAAAAAAACCTTATTATCTTGTGTTTTTAGTTCAAAACAATACTGGTGACCCTGAATCTGACAACCCCAGCACTCATACGCCAACTAAGAAAGACATCGGCCTGAACTTCAATATCACCTTGTCCAATAGTTCGGAACAAATTAACGAATAGTGAAAAAATCCTTTATATCATGGCGTGTTTTTCCAACAAGATTACGAAATAGTAAAATTTTCATATAGTCTTTATATGTAATTTAAACATTTTTTAAATATAGTAATCTTTGAATAATATCATGTGTATCATTCTTTCTTAAACGATTTTTGAATATTTTCTGCGTTTTGGTTCAAGCGAAAAGTCCCGGCTGTGTTCAAAATCAAAATTAAAAAACCATCTTATGGGAAGTTCCTGTTGCTTCCCCATTCCCATTAAAATTAATTGAATGAAAATGTGTGATCAAATGATTTTATAGTTCACATAAATTGAACTTTGCAAGTTAGATAATAATACATTATTATCTGTATAATTCAAGGCTAGGCTTGGGAAACTGCGTAGTCATTGCACATGGCTGTATGAAACAAGGTACAAAATGGCTGCACTTTATTTAATATGATAATAACAGGCCGGCGACGCCCTATAACCTTTGGCATAATTCTTTTATCGTACATAAACGCTAAGTTATATAGGTATGCCAAGTTTAGATACCTATTCCAAATTTAATCATTTTGTCGGAAGCGAAAGACGTGGAATTTATAAGAACATGCCAATTACACGTATCCCACCTTCTTCTTTATCGAAAAGTTCGCATTTGTACCTAAAGTCCAATTATAAAAACGAGTCAAGCCAATCACGATAGTCATACGTCACCAGAACTGTAAGGCAAGCTAGGGATCCTCGCAATATTCTTTACCGTGTAACTAAAAGAAGCTACATTTTGAAGAAGAAAAGGTGGCGTGGTGTGATCATTAATATCAGTGTCAGCTGCTATTGTGTTAAGCATTTATTTTTTTCCGCTGAATCACATACAACGATACCTTAAAGTTTCTATTGTTACCGTAAATATATGATGGCCTGAAACAGATGTTAATTTTATTACTGAATTCAGTATTTAAGACCCCTTCTTATTAATTTTCTCGCTAAAGAATGTCGATAAAGTAAACTTTATTACTCTTAATGAAGAAGCTACTAACGTTGGGCGCCATTAGGACCTCCAAAGTAAGTATATTCATACAGCAAAAACAGGTTATTGACACGAGAAAATCCTAACTTCTATGATGGATAGATCTGTACAGTAACTTTTTTGCCAAAAGACAATTAAGCATAAAGTTTAGATAAGAAATAGAGTAAACTTCTAAGTTTAAATATTGTAGTAAAAAGTTTGAAAGTTCAATTCTATGGTAGGTACCTAAGTTGTTCAGTCTTTTTAAACATAACTTGTGTGGTTGGGTGTACGTTTTGTTGTACGGTAGATACCACGTCTCACGTGAACCGACAGGCTTGGCCAGTTTATAATAAACCCGCTATCACTCCTGTACTTTATCGATTGTATCAAACTGTTACTAAACTTAGAATTGTAAAGATAATACGTGCGTGTTGACGTCATTGTATTTGTGTACAATCAAGTTTAAAATAATAAGTGATGTATACGTGGTTTACTTAAACTAGACCAATGTTACTGTACTAAAACTGTTTTAAAGTTCTATAAGTGCATATATAACATATTCATATGTAAAGAATTGTTTGTTTGTTATATGTATTAAAACAAGTTCGTTGAACCCCTTCTCTAGTAGAACGGCGTTTGCCTGTATTATCTGTTGTAAATATAGTGTTGTAAAGGCAATTTTCGATGCTCGGCCAGCAAACAGTGTTAGTCGGACACCTGTAAATATTTTATTGGAAACGTTTTCGATCGTGCCACAGCAAGGATATCGATCGACGGATACTAGAAGTGTGTAGGTACCCCTATGTATGTCCATGACATTATTATATGGATATTTGCTACTGAAACGTTATGAAAACCATGAAGAAAGGTTTTTTCTGAATTTGTAGTAAGATCTGTATCTTGGCAAATTAAATCTTTTAAAATAAGTACAGGCAAGCTAGAAGCAACTGTTTCCAATCTCCAAGAATTTTCTTTTTAAAGTTAGACGATTTGTTCAAATTACACTACATGTTATTGAAAATATTACTATTACGAGTATTTCAAGAGGGGCTCGTGGCTACATGACTAGCGTGCGGATCAGTCGATCTGCAAGGTTAAGCTGTGCTCACTGCGGTCAGTCCTGTGATGGGTGACCGTTTTCACATGTCGAGAACCCTTCGTGCTTTTGAAGGCACGTTAATTAAGTCGTTGGTCCAGCGCCTGATCTCTCTCCGGTCGTGTCGGTCTATCGGACTATGAGAGTGAGGGAATAGGGATTGCACCTGTGTTTGCGCGCATATTTTTGCACTATAATATCTCCTGCGTAGGCTATCCTCGCTGGGATAGGCAGCCTCGACCGAAATTCGGTCAGGAGAACATTATTAGAGGAAGTTATTTGTCCTTAATACCTGGCCTAGTATCGACTTTTTAGTGAAAGCGTTAAACATTCATGTTTTTGTTGACGTGACAAGATTTTACTTAAAATAATTACAGTACTAAGCAGTTTTATTAGAGCAATAGTCTCTGACGTTAGTTTTATTAATATGTGTCAAAGAACTATAATGGGGGTGTCGAAGTGAAGAGCCTGCCTTACTACGATGGAGAGCGTGAAGAAATGGCTGTCAGAGCGAAATGCCAAGAAGAACGGCGTTTATGTACACTACAGCCCACCGAAATGTGAGTCACGTTCTATGTTAGACCATCATCATGTTCGTAACTTCACGCTTGTATTCCCAAAATGTGTAGGCAGCGGCGTATAGTACACCTACATTTTGCTCTTTATGTTATGGGTCCCAATGCAATAGGGGCAAGCTGATTGCATTAACATTATCTAATGGAAAACCCAATAAAACATTATCTGATCCAGGATTCGAACCCAGTACCTCATGCTCAGCAGCAATGCGACCACTTTACCACCGAGACAGTCGTATTAAGTACGATTAAATTACGTTCTAGTGTAGAGTTTGCCATTGAACAAGGCTGATGCCGATAACCACCTCGGAAGCTCCGGACCTGTTAGGTAACATGTCACCTAGAGTCTCTGTACTTACACCTTGCACCCATAACCATTTGATAACGAAGCTGGTTCACAAATATCCGAGCCATCACATTTCCGTGAAGCAATTTAGCGACACACTAGGAATTCCACGGAGCGTTTCGCAGACATGAAGTAAAAAATGCAACAAATCGGTTCAAGAGAATCATATCCTTTTTTGGATTATCACGTTTCAAATAAATGTTACATAATCAAATTAAGCAATTAGGAAAGTTATTTTTCATTTATTTCGAAACTCTTTTCTTGTTGATACCGAAGTTCAGAGCTATAATTATAATAATCGATTGACCTAGTTGAATTATTTCAGATAATTGGATATTTAATTATAGTGCCGCAACTTGACTTTCTAATTTCCTTTCTATTAAGAATGCACGACGTGGATAAAATAAATGTTTATTTCTACCTAATATAGATTATATACCTAATAATACCTAAATAGTTAAGTAACTTCATGTCACAACTATATTTCCCAAGTAAGAAGCAGAGTTGTGCTAATTTACACCTTTTTTCACTAAATACTTAAAACCAAAGATTCATCTTTCTTATATATAAAATTCTCGTGTCACAATGTTCGTTCCCGTACTCCTCCGAAACGGCTTGACCGATTCTCATGAAATTTTGTGAGCATATTGAGTAGGTCTGAGAATCGGCCAACATCTATTTTTCATACCCCGGGTTAGCTAGTTTTACCTAAAATATTTTGAAGCTTCCGTAAAAAAATACGTTTCTCGTTATCAAGAAAGAGGACCTCAGATTAATAACACGTTTGATGATGTTCGTGTGCTACAGGCCGGCTGTAACCTGCCAGAAAAACCTAACGGAGCTTGCGTGCCAGCCAGGAAACGATCCACCCTCACAAGCGCTCAATCAAACGAATGTAAACGTTCGAAATTGCCATATAACGCTGAAAGCTTTTTTCCTTTGCAATTTGTCTGTCTGAGCTTAAAAACTATTACTTACGGAAGGTGTTATGTGTAAAGTAAATAGGTAAACAACTAGTCGAATTGGCGCAGTCTGGCTGGACTCAAAACTTTGGTTTTTTGTGGTGACATTAATGTTTCTAATGTTCTTGGTTTAAATCTATATTTGGTTCACATTTTATTAGGATAGCTAATCCATATTTCCCTACGCCATCTTACCACCGAAGTATGTAGATTTAAAGTTTCACCACTTCAGGGTGTTTAAAAATATACCTAGTTTATGTATCTTACCAGTCTATCAAGTTTATTTAATCATTTGGTTAAGTCATTCAGCATTCAAACTCTGACACGGGGTTGTTCATCAACCATACAATAAGAAGAAGATTCAGCATTATAACAGCACAGCCTAAAGAAATTATTTTGTTAAAGTGGTAAAAAAAAAACAAAACATAACTGGCGCATGTGGGTGTACTATATGTGCATCTCTGCCTACCCCTTCAGGGAATACAGGCGTGATGTTATGTTATGTTATGTGTAAGTGGTAAAAGTGAACATAGATGGAAGGCTTTTGTTAGGTGTCTGCTTCCAATTTGCTGCGTGAGGACAACATAAAAGGCAGGGAGTGTCTTAAAAAATAACAAAGCATTTATGATCGAATGTGACGCAAATATTCCAGTTTATAATTAATTTAAACAAGTGCTGTTTACGACGGGGCGCGACATGACCTTAGCGTGATGTCGCGAGGGTTTTTGCAGTAAATGTGATATTGCAATCACACCACATATTCAACCTACATTTATTATTTATGGGATACATAATAAATCTGAAGTTTGAAGCAATTAAATAATACGTTGAATTACTTTAATGCTTTAGTTGAAGTTTCCTCCCGTGACGGGATCATGACAACGTGTTCGCCAAGCATCAATCTAATATAATAGCAGAATATTCGTTTTATAATTATAATATAACATCACGTCTGTATTCCCCGAAGGGGTAGGCAAAGGTGCAAATAAAGTACACCCATATTTCGCCAGTTATGTTTTAGGTCCCAATGTAATAGGGGGCGAGCCTATTGCCATCAACCGTCTAATTACAAATAATTATTTACTTTTCTTTTCGAATACAAGACGTGTATTTTAAATCTCCTTTGTCTTATTTTACGTCCATAGTAATCTTACGTGGCTATCTGCGTAATTATTAAACTTGAGATAACTCTATCGGTAATTTCTATGTATACGTGTACGTCTGATTAGTACAAGACTCCTATTATATTTTTATAACATTTGCATCTTCTATTCTAACCTCTTAGTTTTCGGATTATTTGGACAATGTTTTTCAAGTAACCTGCATAACCACGGTATCAAATAACTGCAAAGCTTAGCTGCAATATTATACCTAGCATTTTAAACAGGACACGCCAATGAAATTCGTGTAAATGTGTCGTATGCGAGTTTGTAACAAACAATAATTACGATTCTACAAAAAAATTACATTACATTACGTTTTGAAGCCAACGCGTCTATAATTACATGTGTGTGCGCGTCAATGTATCGCAAATTAGTCGTTTAAACAAGGCGAGGTAGCGCAGAGTACGTGAATATTGATGGGGTTCGATCACCCGCGGCTGTTCACCTTAACAACCTACTAAATGTGTCCACAAACTGGAAGGCACAGATAATATTTGAATAACTTAGTATGTAGGTAATCTTTGAAGGCGTGGTTAGTTTATATATATAGAAGCAGCAGTAGACTGTAGACAGTCTTTTGTCTTCGTAGAAAACTTTAAAAACGATGCTTCGTATAGAAACCGGGAAGTCAAGGATTCTCACCTTACTAATACGTCCGTGTTATTTGTCACCGTGGGGTGTGAATGGAGTACCAGCGCTGGGAGTAGTTTTTTTATTCTACACTCACATCCTCAGTAGGCGACCTTTTTGGTACTGCATTTTGGACAATACTACTGCAAATTTCTTGTTGTTGTTAATTCTCTTTGTACTGTCTTGTGTGTTGTGCTAAATAATTGTTATAGTAACACCCTGCAGTGATCAGTATCGGTTGGCACAAAAGGTCTCGAGGTAGCGAGCCTATTGCTTATTATTCGATATAGTTTTATGGACTGCAAATGGCAATTGTTGATTCTAAATTATTAGATGTAGCATCCACTTTTTTACACACACCGTAGCAAAATTAACCTTAGTGTTTATGAAATACTTTTCAATCACTTAATAATTAACCCAGTTTCATAATTATAATTCATGCAAACCCTATTTTATGACTATATAGAGTTAGCATGAACTTGTCGCATATCATTATTATGCTGAACTGTTTGACGTGTTTGAGCGAAACACCGACTAAGTGATTAAACTGAATCCACACGAATAAGGAATAATCCACACTTACTAACAAAAAAAAAATATCGCGAATCTAGTTCTTAAGATCTTCTTCTACTTGACTCACGTTGGGCAAAAGTTCAAAAGTTGGTACATACATGTAACATGTTTTATTATTATTTAATTAAACGTCACCCCACTCTTGTATATCACCGGTATCGGGGGGGGGGGGGGGGGTCATTATTCAAATATTAAATATCATATTCACATACACAAACACCCAGACTCGGGAAAATCATCTGCAGATCACATAATGTTATATGCCGTGCCGAAATCGAACTCGCAAACCTTAGGGCAGCAGTACAGTTGCTTAGCCACTGTACCAATCAGAAAAGTACGACCTACTAACTACGAGATATTATGCAATATGCGGCCAGTATGAATTTATTCAAAGTAAAGTTTATGTTCGTTTGCATGTAGTATGTTTTTGCCCTTAGAAGGTAAGGTCAGCAGATGCCGCGATAAGTTGCTACAGCCGGCTGTTAGCGCATAAATCTTGTAATCTAACACTAGAAATAACCACTTCCAAACAGGATGTTTCTTATGCAGCCACGTATAATGCAAAAATACTTTATATTATATTGATTCGTATTAACAGTAACTTGCGATCCGACACGGCGCGGGCTTATGATTTATTATAAGAACTGATACTATTATTATACTAAGGTTGTATGTAGCGATCGCTTGTGGCGATAAGACCGCCCATTGGACAGTTTTACAAATAAATAAACATTACTTTTAATAGAGTAATTTATTATTAAGTATTACATGTAAAGTGAAATAATATTTATATTGTGTAGCGTGTAAATAGAACGAGAACGAGTAGTCATCGAATTACGAAACGAAATACTAGCTTAATGCAAAATAAAATATACTTATATTCGATGAAGACATACAAAAAAAAGTTTGTAAACAAAGAGACTAAACTGCAAGTTATGTTTAAAGTAAGTCTCAAAATCTTCCGAAAGATATGTATGCGCAAAAGGTCGAGCCAATGATATCCTTTCAGACTTTTGTAGCATTCGTGTCAAATAATTAACTTATTCAAATGCTAGAATGACTTTCTAGAATCACTGACTGTCCGAGGAATAACAAAACAAGTGAGACGTGCAGTACATATCTATAGATCTTACACGAGCACTAACTTTGTATAAATATGTATATTTTGTTCTACTAAAAGCGTATCCCTACTAATATTTTAAACGCGAAAGTTAAGTAAGTATGGATGGATGTTTATTACTCTTTCACGTATAAACTACTGAATGGATTTTAATGAAATTTCAAATGGAGGTATTGACACCCTGGATTAACACATAGGCTACTTTTTATCCCGAAAAAATTTAGCGGGTAACACCGCGGGGCGCAGCTAGTACTCATATAAAGTATCGTAAACATACGATACTCTCTACAGCTCACGTTTCGATTATATCGATGGCATTTAAGATAGATCTCGATGTGACAATTCGTAGTTATACTGTCGTTTAAAAACTTAAAAAACTGCGGGTTTTGTATGGAGTAGTTTCCATTTCATTCCATTCTAAACATTTCTAGAAATATTTGCTTAGTTATAGTATTATTTGTATAATTAGAATTAATCATTGCAACTGACTGTAGTCCTAAATATTGCGTTTATTTTTCAATCACTGTGGCAAAGTTAGGTACGATAATTCTTAATAGAATCGGTTTTCAAAAGAGAATTAATAGTATTAAAAAATGTTTAAAGATTATACGAAAATGGGAAAATATTGCAGAATGAATTTAAAATACTACGGCTACGCTGTCGTAGCCGTAGCTCTTTCGAAGACAGCCCGTATCTCGTAGCCGAATAAGAAGAAGTCCCAATACGTCTGAAACTTTTCTTGTATACACAGTCAAATATATACTACATCTACTTATATCACATTAGAACCATAAACTATTAAATTATAATTTGTAATATCTGCCAACTAATTATTTTGATAGATTTTTTTTTTGGTAATTTATGTGAATTTAAAAATTGTGTACCTAATTCTAGCTTTAGTTTTATAATATTGTATGTTCAAAACGGACTGATTCATGTGACATTTTTTTACGTGATCAGCTGTATATACATAACTATTGAATCAAAGATAATAAAGATTACTTAAGTAGATAAAATAGTGATCAGTGATCTATATATATATCTACTCAAAGTTTAATTAAAATAGGTTATCAAATGGTTTCGCCAACAAACACACTGTATGAAGTCAATCAGTAAATCACAGGTCACAAATCGCAGAAGACGATTGCTTGGACTTCTACGACAACGCATTTAGTTCGCGATTGGTGTTGCTTTAGCCGCTACGCCTCAGTTTTATCGTATTTCATGTGCGTATATTGAATTGCATTAAAAATAATATATTATCTAAATATTTTAACAAGTACTAAAAATAAATTCAATCCACATAATCAACCAGTACTAGGAAAGAACATATTTTAAAATATATAGGTAGTAATCATTTTTTTTATATTTTTAACAATTAAGTAGTTTATACTATAACATAAAAAAGGTTTAATATGACATATAATGCTGGCTGAGAGAGGTCTGTGTTCGACATTTGAGGAGTTTAATATTTAATTTGTATTAAAAATTGTTATAATTTGTAATTATTGCGTATGTACATAGCCAGCTACATATACTTCATTCAAAAGTCAAGTACTGTATTGATTAGCTGTGGCTGAAGTCAAAACTAATAATATACATGGACAAAACATTTTCATCTATCTTCTTAACATAATTATATACAGAAGAGTTCTTCTGTACGTGTGTTTGCTACCTAACTCCTAAACGAATGAACCGATTTCGATGAAATTTTGTGTGTATTTAGGTTCCTGGATGGTTTAAAATCACAATTAGAACCGGTAGGTGATACTGCTTTTCCGGGCAGGACGACGTCTGCTGGTCCACTAGTTCTACATAATTATTTTTTTTTTTTTTTTTTAAACGTCGCCCTACACTAGGAATTTCTCCTGTATCGTAGGTGCATTTAACAAACATGAAATATTCACATACACTAACACCCAGACTCAGGACAAACATCTGTGGTTCGCACAAAGTTTTGCCCCGTGCGGGAATCGAACCCGCAACCCTTAGCGCAGCAGTCCAATCGCTTAGCCACTGCGCTAATCAGGTCGTCAATTCTGAAAAACAGTATTACTTTACGTAACACAAACGTGACATTAAAGCTGCTTACTCCGTTATCAATATTAAAATCAAAACTGAATTAGTTAAATCTGTTAAAGAGCTTTATAACTGGGGAGGTTATGCACATTCACTTTTGACCGTATATTTTCTTTATCTATGTTTTATTCAGTCGAGTGATTTCACGCTATTGTAATTAGATGCTGAACAGTAATCAACGCCATCGCTTTTTATAGGTGTTTGGAAAATATACTGGGTTTTAAGTATTAAGTTTTAGTCTAATAGTGCTTAGAGCCATACAAAGAAGTCTGTGCCGGTGGTACGTACCTGAGTAAAGAAGTTTAAATCAAATCAAATTTATTTGTGAATAGTGTTCCTTTGGTAGGTTTGGGGAAGGTAAGTAACAATGTAGTTCAGGATTTTAGATAGAAATAAACGTTCGTTGCGTTTAGTTAGCTTTGTACGTGTATAGCCTAAAGATTAAGATTCAAGTCCTTTATTAGTTTGATCGTATGTTTTAATTGATATAATGCTAATTGCCGTGATGTTAGATTCAGTGAAAAGATTCCCTTGTGCGGAATAACTTTTAACCAGTTTTACGATTATGCCATGAGTTTTCAGAGATGAATATGAGGCATTTATATATTGTCTATAACTGTTCTGTTTAAGTATAAATTTGGAAATTGCGCTATAACTTAAAATGTGTAGCCTGTTCAGCGTCCCACTGCTGGGCAAAAACCTTCCTATTATTTCTCACTAAACTTATTATTATTATTTTTTTAATTTCTATCTATCATCCTAGTGGTGGGCGTGGTGTCAGCAGCGCAGTTGCGTCAGTGGGCGCGCGGCGGACCGGAGATCAGGCTGGAGCGCGCTGTGCTGGCGGGCCAGGGGCGCCGGCTGCTGGCCGAGGCCGAGGCGCTGGGCCTCGCCGGCCACCTGCCCGCGCTCGTGGCCAAGTGTGATGCGCTCCACGCGGCTGTGGAGAAAGGCTCGCTGCTGGAACTCCAGGTATTACTGGTAATAAGGTGTGATGGTGTTCTATTTAGTAGAATAGAGTTACCGAGTGGTATCTGGCATAGAATTGACCAAGCCCTTTCCTCCCGTATATATCGTTTGTAGATCTCCTACCCGACTTTATGACGTTCCTTTACAATTTAGTAGGTATATAAGTGTAGTAACTGTTGGCTATACCTGGATCTAGGTAAGGTTCTAGCGCAAGGGAGGTCTAATCTTAAACTTGGACAGATATCCCAGTTTATGCTCTAAGACCATAGATAAAGCTCACTGTTGCTGTATCTAAGATACATGAATAAAAGAAATATAATAGTATCATAATTATAAAACATGTTTCATTTAAAACACAGACACAGACATTTGTAAATTTCACAAATAATATGCCCCGTGTTGGAATCGAATCCCTAGCGCGCCAGTCTAAAGTACATATATTTCAGTAATGATATTCATTATTCAGCAACACTAAACAAGTGAATGTACATATTGGTTGTAATTTAGAATATATTACCTCAGTGACATCTCCTATTACATATTTGAAGGCGAACAAACACAAGTGCTACGCAAACACCGTAGCGCGTAGCTTTGTTTGTATCGTCATAGTTATTGTGTTCATAGGGATGGTAGACATAAAAATAGTCTTATGATTAGGTTGTTTTTTAACATTTAACATTATAATATTGATTTTTTATTATGGTCTGTATAGGTAGAGCTTAATTGTCCGTCATGGTAAGTATTTTGACTCCAATATTAAAAATACATTTCTCGTATTCTCGTATTTAATGTATCTTCACAATCACCGTATCACTAATTTAAACATGTATAATTGTAAAGTTAATAGTTTAGTTCACCAAAAAACACACCACTAAAACATATTATTTATTATTATATAGACGACCTGATTAGCGCAGTGGTTAAGCGATTGGACTGCTGCGCTAAGGGTTGCGGGTTCGATTCCCGCACGGGGCAAAACTTTGTGCGTACCACAGATGTTTGTCCCGAGTCTGGGTGTTTGTGTTTGTGATATTTCATGTTTATGAAACGCACCCACGATACAGGAGAAATTCCTAGTGTGGGGCGACGTTTTTTTAAAAATTAAAAAAAAAAAAATATTTCGTAACCCTGCATCTACTATCCGTAGCAAAGTGCTACGCCGTAGCTCTCGTAGCGTAATAACTAACATTGTTTATGAGAGTTTAGCGATTCGTGTTGAATGTTTAACGGTCCAGGAGTTGTTGGAGAGCGACTACAACCGTCGTAAATACGTGATGTGCAAGGACGAGGCCGGCGTCGGCTTGCTGCACAAAGCCGTGTTTTACGACTACACGGACATCGCCGAGTACCTCGTGAAAAATTACCCGCAATTGGTGCATCAGAAGGATTCTGTGAGTTTCATGACCTCACACACACAAAATAACGCGCATTTACACACACACACGCACGCACACACACAATGACGCGTTTCACACACACATACACACACACAATGACGCACATTCACTCAGACAAACACACACGCACATGTATACTAAGCAGGTGGGTAGGTACTTGTTATGATCGACAGCGAGCTAATCACCTAGTTATATTGGTAGCGCCGTCGTTACCTTAATCGATTAGCACCTAACGATAAAACATTAACTTATTTTCTTTACAATTGAAAGACCAGAAAGTAATTGGTCACCAAAGTTTAATTTTCCTTGTATCAGTAGTTTTACATTAGCAATTTAATTACGATTTAATATAGTAATTTAATTAAGAAATATAAATTACAAAAAGTTACGCCCAAACCCTGTGAAACATTTGCTGAAAAACCTCTATGAACATGATAACAGTTTCACAAAAGAGGTTACATAGGTGACGTAGACGTCGGGCGCACCCTAGACCGCTGCCCGTCACCGACTTGCTGACTGGCCTATTTATTTACCGTAACATATAGCTCATGTACACGATAGGAGACAGTTTTCTATATATTATAATATTAGCTGCGCCCCGCGGTGTTACCTGCTACATTTTTTCGGGATAGTGTTAAGCCTATGTGTCAGCTACCTCCATATGAAATTTAATTAAAATCCATCAGTAGTTTTTATGTGAAAGAATAACAAACATCCATCCATACTTACAAACTTTTGCGTTTATAATATTAGTAGAAAAATGAATTATATGATACTCATAGGCTAAATACTGTCGGAAAATTAGTCGTAATGAAGAGATTCCTTACTGGTACAAGAGAACACTAGACAATGCTCACGGGTTGGCACCTCGCTCGTGTCCATTATATTTCCAAGAAAATTAAACTAGAATTAGTATTATATTATTATTATATACTGAGACTCAACTATATCATCATCGTGAATTATGAGAGAGTATAGGTACTGCGGCAATGCGATGGCCAATGAATAGATGTCCTATGTACTAATGGACATGTTTAGGAGGGTCGCACACCACTGCACTACTCGTCCGTGTGTCGCGACTCTGCTGCGCTGGCCGCGCTGCTAGAGGGCGCGGGCGCGGCGCGGGGAGCGCGCGACGCCGCCGGCCGCACGCCCGCACATTACCGTGGACAGGCGCGCGAACTGCTCGCGCTACCGGATGCCATGGCGCGCGACAACAAGAACGCACCAGGTCAGTGGACATACGACTTTATTTTTTAAACTCTTTTAGCTGTAACAATATTTGCGTAAAGTTTTTTCAATTGGATTGGGAATGCTTTAGTTTTTTAATTGACCCAATTACTTTTCAAAGTAATTATAGAAAAGAATAATGATGGACTCGGGTAGCTTAATTACTTTGTTATAATTTACATAACTATTCAAAGTAGGTATAATCATGTCTTTTTTCAGAAAAAAAAACTGTTGAAATAAAATCAACTTTTAAATGACATTTTGATACAATCCAATTGCCTACAAATTTTAGTTACACTTTGACGGTATTGTGTTTCAATCTAAAACTTTTCGATTCATTGTAATTATTATGCATTATACTCGTAACTTGTGTTATACAAGGCATAATAATTACAATGAATCAAAAAGTTTTGATCGCAGCTAAAGATATAACTCAAATAAAAGCTGAAGTAGCCACAAATTAAAAAAAAGATCGTCGCTTTCATGTATACGGTGCCTTTATCGTACTTCCTTACTTTAATTAACAACTTCTAATAAGTTATAATATGAATTGTTAGGCACTTATAATATTATTGCTTTTCTTTTAAAAGTGATAGTAAAAATGTTAATAACAAGCGTCCGACGCGGAGACGGTTAAGATAACCTTTGGCCACCGGAAAAGCGAGACAAGAAAGGTGATAATCTCAACCAAAATAAGGGTTTTTTAAATCCTGATAAACGTTACGCTTCAGCCCACACGTCGAGAATTATAGGCATAATTATTTGTATGTGAGATATTTATCACATATATTACAGTTTATATACCAACACTATAAAACTATTTACTCGAATAATATCTAAAATACATTAACTTTGCATGTTTATAGATTCCGGCAACAACAATCACTATTTAAATTACGAACAAGATTGTTTTTCTAAGCATGAAACTTTCTGTACAAACCGAGTTCGATATTCAAAACCAAAGCGGTTCTTGCAAAAAAAAACAAGTTGCAGACTAAACTCCTTTAAACTACGAGGGTCAAACTGAAAGTTCTTAGAAAATCAAAAACTGATTACATTAGCCAGTTATTAGTTTTATTATATCTTTTCAAAATATTGTCCATTCACGTCAATACACCGCTGCATGCGATGGAACCACTGGGAAAAGCACTTTGCCCACTCGTCTTTAGGGTTCTCTTCAATGGCATCGCGATACGCAGCCACCGCTTCTTCAGCATTCATAAACCGCTTTCCTTTAAGTTTTTCTTTAATTTTTGGAAATAAATAAAAATTACAAGGGGCGAGGTCGGGGCTATACGGCGGGTGACCCAGTAATTCAACGTTTGATGTCGCCAAATAGTCGATCGTTCGCTTAGCGGTGTGCGACGAGGCGTTGTCGTGGTGAAGGAGGATCCTACTGCGAGGTCGTTTCTCTCAAACTTTTTCCAAGACAAGTGGCAAACAATTGGTAGGGTACCATTCTGCGGAAACTGTTTTTTGATCCTCTAACACAATTGTTGCGAAATGACCTATCCTTCCAAAGAATGAGGCCACCATTTTTCTTCCCGCACTTCGATCTCTCTTCACTTTAGTTGGCAACCTCTCGAAAGGAAACACCCACTGAGCAGATTGTCTTTTGGTTTCAGGATCATAACAGTAAATCCAGCTTTCGTCACCTGTTAGTATGTCGAACACAGCATTTGAGTCACCTCCGTTAAATCTTTCAATCATTTTACGGCACCAATCCACACGATGGAGTTTTTGAGCCTCAGTCAAATTATGAGGTATCCACCGGGCGCAAAGCTTCCTGACTGCTAAATGTTCGTGGAGGATTTTGTGCACTTGACTCATACCGATGCCTAAGCTTGTCCGAATCTGCTGATAGGTCACTCTTTTGTCAGTCTCTATCATACGCCGCACAACACAGATGTTATCTTCAGTCGTCGCCGTAGAAGGCCGTCCCTCACGTAAATCATCAGTGAGATTAGTGCGACCACGTTTAAACTCATTAAACCAGTTGTAAACTGTCGCACGAGATGGGGCTTCATCGTGAAAGGCCAATCGTAGTCTATCATAACTTTCTTGTTGACTTAAATGACATCGAAAGTCATAAAAAATCATTGCACGAAAATTTTCTCGTGTTAAATTCATGTTGACGTGACACAGACAATTTTCAATTTGCCGCCAAATCGTAAAACAAATGACAAATTAATGAAATATATACTCAGTAATATTGGCAAAGAGTTCTATTTTCAAATTTTAGAATTATTTTTTTATTATATTGTTTATAAGTGGCCAGTTCTAAGAACTTTCAGTTTGACCCTCGTAACCCATAAGTCACGGCAAAAGAACTCGAACGATATCATTGGTTGCACACGGCAGGGCCGCAACTATGAACTACCATCGAACTATTGGTATATTGTAGGTGGTCATAGGTACAATGTAACGAAATGAGTTGCATTATTTCGTTACAGTGTATAAGTTAAAAAAGGAATAAATGTGTTTATATTATGTTGTTATGGTTAATTGCGTAACGCCCTCAGTTTTGTTTCGCATATCGGTGATCCTAATATCTGATTGGTATTAAACTTTAACATTTAAACTAAACTACTTTATTTGTATAACTTTTGGTGTAATTTTAGCATGATGCCCATGCTAAACTTAAATCAAAATTGAAAAAAGAAATTTGAGAAATTATGTACCCACGATCCACTATATTTGTGTTGGAAAAATAAGCAATACAGACGGTGAACAAAATGCCCAACTACGACAGGTGGCTAATACATCATCAACATGCTAGAACAAGTTGTTTCATACAAGATTTATGAGCAATACAAATTGCACAGCTCAACTACCCAATTAGTAAAGGTACGCTTTTCTACACCCAAATAAATTCCACGGGTCAAGTGGTAGCGACGCTGAGTGTCGCAGCTCTAAACTAATCTCTTGGCTCTGGTACAAAAATACCCACCGTATTGAATGGGTTATGATCCCCAAAGTTTGGAGATTAGAATTCGGGTTGCTGGTCCAATGTACTTCTTGATTCATTAGATTGCTCACACATATTATGAAGAAGGTTGAGGTCTTTTTACGCTGACCAAAATGTAAATTTTACCAGTAAAGAATCGATAAAAAAACTCTACATTTGCTCTGAAATTACTTCGAGTTATGGACACACTCACACGTCAATCGATAAATTGACAAACCTTGCGTTACCATTGTCTACCTTTCACAGGTAAATTCTTTTGTTATAGCTTTAGTTACTGCATGACTTTTCGGGCTTTAGGCGTACGGCAGTATACCATATATTTTCAAATAAATAAATAACAAAACTAAAATAAACACGAACGAATCGATTCAACCGGAATTATTTCTGCTTCAAACCACAATACAGTCAGATATTATCGTATTGATTACATATTCCTATGAAAGTTCATGTGGTGACCGGCTATTGGTGACACTTTGAATGTAGCATGCAATTACCTACCTACCTCAAACTAAAACCATATATCAGTCGACAAATTGGAAATATAAAACAAAGCCATTTTAAACGCTATCTTCACCTCGATAGAGACGAAAATTCGGTAGCAAGCTATTAAGCTTTTACCCTACAAATACTTTTTGTATGCATTCTATTTACCTATCGACATTGTAGCTATAAGCAGGCTTTGTATTAGGCTAGGCATTAACTAAACAACGCTCATGTGTATTAAGCTTTGTTCTATACTTAGTTAATTACGACCTGATTAGCGCAGTGGCTAAGCGATTGGACTGCTGCGCTAAGGGTTGCGGGTTCGATTCCCGCACGGGGCAAAACTTTGTGCGAACCACAGATGTTTGTCCCGAGTCTGGGTGTTTGTGTTTGTGATATTTCATGTTTGTGAAACGCACCCACGATACAGGAGAAATTCCTAGTGTGGGGCGACGTTTTTTAAAAAAAAAAAAAAAAATTATTGCTGCCTCTGACCAAATTAATGGCGATCCTGTGTAGATGTAATGATAGTTAATAAGTGAAACGGAATATCAGTGTGGTAAATAAACGGACACTTAAAATAGAGAATCGTGGCAGAATAAAAGGGAGGCCGGCATCGTCTGCTAGGTATAGGCCTCACTTTGGGTGATACCTGGTAGAATTAATGATGATTCCATTCATTCGTTATCATCAGATGACATATAAACGGGATCTGTGATAACTAGGTACTCTAGACAACAGGCAACTACCTATCTTGTATATTTCCCTAAAATAATTCATCAATAAGTCAGCCGGTGGTCAAAACTTAATTTTGAAAATGTTTTCACCTTTCCTTGATAGGTATTCTTGGTATTAACAGCAAGCTCGTAAATTAATCGCACTCAATCACCCGCTAGCATGCCTTTAAATTGCAGACTCGTAAGTTTGTGTAAATGGCTACTAGTTAGGAGTTCAGCTAGCCCGTAGCCGTGTCACGGCACCCGCCACTTACGAGCAGACAAGTATTTTAACGTAGAAGAAGTGTTTGGAACAACCCTGACATGTTTATGTTAGTCAGATTTAAGGCCTGAGAATATATGGACTTGAACACTGCATTAATGTTACATAAGTAGATAAAAACTGCATAATATATACCTTTTGAACATATTTTAGCTTTTAACTATGCGGTAGGTAGGTAATCATATTCACCTGCTCGAGAATGGCAATCATTTTCAGGTGTAAATCAGACTTACTAAGGTCATATATGAAATATCGTAGTGTACAAAGCGGTTAAAAAGAAATCACAAAAACGACGATTAATATTTGCATTTTAAATAATCATTTGTTAAAAAGTACAAGTGCCTCCTCCTTTTACGCTCCTGCAAAAATCTCGAACGGCGGTGCTTTTCAACAACTCACATAATTTTATGACACTGCAATTTCAATGCGCTTCAAAATGTTAGTTCATAGGCGCGCCAAATATAATAGCAAAATTAACATTTTATAGTTTGTTGTATAATAATTTGTATGTACTTACGATATTATTAACCAAACTCCATTCGTGACGAAACAAATCATCCGCTAGTCATCACATTTATAAAAGTCCTAGATCTATACTGAGTACCTCCCGAGCTGTCTGAATGAATTATTTATATGCTGTAATCTTAACTGAAGACTATTTGGCTGGTAAACACTCAACACTTTAAATAAACAATGTCATTGTTTGACGTTGGCTTCAATAGACCATACGTACATTTGGTTTTGGAATTATTGCCTATTTAGTCTCAGTATTTAGTAGTAATAGCAGAGTAAAGACGTGTCATTTAATGGAAGAATGCAAAATAAACTCTTCATTAAGGTTTTCATGTGATGTATTTTTTGACGAACGTATACAGTCTAATTTTCTATCATCATCATCTCTTCAACAGCCTAGAATAACTCTTATAAAGTTAGTGCCCGACATCCTTTTTTCAATCATTTACATGGAGGAACTGTTTAATTTATACACGACCTATTGTAGTCTAGACTTCAGCCATAAACTCGCAGTCGCAATACACCTTAAAATGTCACAAGTAACATTTTGAACCTATAATCCGAAATATAGAACTAGTTTGTTCGGTAACATCCATATAATTATCACACCATCAGATTAGGATTGCATGGAGCCCATGACACGACACTGTCTGTCAACGGCTTGTCTATTCCGATATTACAGGTACATTAATTTCATTAGCGTGTGAAAGGCCGAGCCTCCAAGCCTGGTGTTGCGTGGTCATGAATATTTATTTTTATAAAAGCCTTTTTGCTCTAAAGGCACCCGACGCACCCCTTTTATTATACTTTATTTCTGTCCGCCGAAACGATTGGCCAGTGTTACCCGTAACTAATCTGTGGAGGCCATCAATGAGGTTTTGTTTCATATTTTTAGAAAATGAATTTACGCAATCGGTTTCGTAATTAGATAATGGCTATGACGTTATATTTCGCAGTTAGGCCAGTGACGTTAATAGTACATCGCGATGGAATCACATTTTAACTTTTTTTGGAAGTATAGAGCTTTGAAAACATATATAAAAAAACACAATGAGGTTAAAAGGTATTTCAAAAATGTGCAGTTCGTACGTTCACAATTTTATGCAAGAATCAATGAAATAATTATGAATTTAATTAATACATTGTTAAGTTAATTATGAATCCAACACGAAGTTATTCGTTGATTAAAAATAATCAAACGCTATTTTTGAATTAATTCCAACACCATTTAACAACGTAATAGCGATTTAAATATACCCAACTACAAGCTTAACACTTGGAACTTAAGAATTTTGTAATTACCTTTATCACGCGTACAATCTACTTTGTTTTCGGAATGTTTTGTTGATCCCCATTTATGTTAATCTCAGTTGACGTAAGTAAGCACGCAAACTTGTTGCTTCGCCAATTTCGCAGCTCTACACTATTTGTAAATCATAAAATCTCTCATATTTTGACGGCTTATAGTACAGAAGGATTGTTCTTTCGTGTCAACCGGCTATAAAGATATGCTTCAGTAATAAATGCCACTTTAAATCGTACTTTGACAATTCTATTAAGTTTGACTGATTAAATTGGCTTAGACATGGTTTCTTGGCGGGGTGGTCAGAGATGTACCTACTATTGGACACCCACAAATCTTATTAAAAAATTAGGAATAATAGGATCAAAATGCAAGGAATTTACGTGTACGAGATCCTTATCTTATGTAATCATCTTGATACGTCACAACAACTTCCTTAACACGATTCTAGAAGAAAATATAAAATGTAGGAGAGGAAAGGAAACCCAAGGCGTATTAAACAACAAATAAAGGAGAAAGTAGAGAACGGTGACGTTTACTCCACCAATAAGAACAAAGTTCTTCAAGAAGAAGATTTAATCTATATCCATACTAATATTATAAATTTGAAAGTTACTCTGCCTGTCTGTTACGCCTTCACAACTAAACCGCTGGACGGATTTTGATGAAATTTGTCATGTTGAAAGTTTAAGTCCAGCAAAAGCTATTTATCTATAATTGCATAACACAATATAGGATACCTATAAGTATCTTCAAGATTAACCATTACAACTAATGCTTGGTACGCAATAAATGAACAGACAAAAATAATTACTTTGACATATACAAAAGTATATTCCGTACCCGATGATTGTCCTACTTTGAAAGGAATGATTCGAAGGGCATGCCACGACAGGTGTGTGATCGATCGATGGCCGACACATTAAACATTAAAACCTATCTGTCTGACTTTCAGCCTGCCTGAATAATATAACGAATGGCCTTGACAGTATAAGTCGACATATTTGTAACTGGCCATCCATATTTACTTAGAATTCCGGCTGTTAAGGGGAATGTATTCATGTAATATGTATTCGTTTGTTTCAAGGCAATTGTGTATACTTAAGTAGGTAGCTGCTTTTATTCTTCACTGAATGTTAACTTAGCTAAATTGGATAGTTTCAGTTTGTTCTTTGTAAACTCTTTCATCGATGTATGGTTGATATTTAAATCCTATATTCTTATACTTCCGTACTTTTCCCTACTAACATTATAAACGCGAAAGTTTGTAAGTATGGATGGATGTTTGTTACTCTTTCACGTAAAAACTACTGAATGGATTTTAATAAAATTTTAAATGGAGGTAGCTGACACCCTGGATTAACACAAAAGTTACTTTTTATCCTGAAGTATAGCGGGTAACACCGCAGACCTCAGCTAATTACATAATTAATATAATAATTTTTACTTAACGAATAATTGATCAGTTCTTACTTTGAAGATACTTTACTCTTATTGCCGTTGAAGACCAGAATTATGTCTAATGATAGTAAATCCTAAGAGCTTAACTTTATCAACTTCCTTCCTAACACTAAAGATATTCTCCGACGGACTTCTAAATAACATTACAAAGAGCATCAGTAAAATGATGACTTCATCGTCAATATTGATTTTTATTAAAATAGAATCACCTACTCCACTTAATTCAATAAATGAGTACAGGCCACAAACGATTTTTTAACACAGGACAGTTCCAAACTTAAAAAAATTTAATCAATAGGCTACACCGTCAAACTATTATAAACCTTATTGGAATCGATCTCATTAATAGAAACTAGAATGTTCTGTAGGTACTTAGTTATTTGCTGGCACTCAATCGACATTCGATTGATTCAAATCAAGCTTGATTGCACGCACCTCGTTAATCGATCCGTTTAACTTTTATTTGTTCTAACAGCCAGTAATGGCGAATGTTGGATTATTTTGATCGAGTGATGAGTATCTATTGGATATTAGGTATTCCACCTAAAGCGAACACATTCAACCTAAATCCTCGCTATACGGCTACTAAAGGCAGTTAACAAAAAAAAATCCTATATTAATATTCAAAACATAATTCCAGTACGACGTCGCCAACGCCACGCATTACTTGCGTAAAACGTAGCTCAATAGCCTTAATAATAAGTTAATGAAAATAGCTTTTATAAAACATTTTTTACGGTTTTTCTTGAATGGCGTTTACCTTGAACTTCCCATCGATTGCAATTCCACGTACAGGCAGTGCTACATATTTGACGTTCCTTTTAAAGTAATGTGCCGGTAATGTGATACGGACTGTTATCTTGCTTGTTACTTCAAGGGAACGACGTGTGGCGTCGGAAGTGTTGGCATACGACCCAATGCAGCTTTTACATTACGTGTATAGTGTATACCAAATGATTTCAACTTGTGTGTTGTTAGATTTTACAATCATCTACCTATATATTAGTTGTGTTATTATTGAAATGGTAAATTAAGTATTTAAGTACTAAACTGAGTAAAGTTTACCAATCTGCTTAATATAATTACTAGTACTATTGGATGCAAATGGCATGTTGTTGTTCATTATGGCGTTCTGAGGGGAAGGCCTTTGTTTATCAGTGGACGTCTTTCGGCTGATGATGATGAACTAAAAACCAGACTATGTCCAATTTCCTTTACCTATATCTATCAGTCAGGATGGAATAAATACCTATACTTATGTATTTTAAAGGTGCTTCTTTACGTTATTACACAGCATCTAGTATCTTTACCAATCGATCAAATATTTATTTATCAATCAGACCGACGATTGGTTAGTTATGCTATTCTAAAACACTAAGATCATCTCGATAGTAATCTCGCACATCACCTTGCTATTCGCTAATGTCCAATCTCACCGCAAATGTAGAAGTGAGTTCGAAGTGATGTCTTTAGAATAGCAAAGCTGGTCGTTGTTCGATCGACGCCGATCGATTTAGGGTAGAAATACAGTCCCCACAACACCGTAAGACTACAAGGTTTTTTCGAAAAAGGTTTCTCACGACTGCGTTATGCATCGTCCCTTCATATTTCTTTGATACATTGTTTAAAAGATAGTTCTTATATGTATGTGTTAATCTTTATCGTCAGGTCTGGTGATCAAGCGGCACAACATCAGGATATGGTGCCATGACTGCGACATGGCGCGGCTGCAGCGTGTGGTGTGGGAGGGGCACGGCGGGCGGCTGCTCAGTGAAGTGAGCAACCAGCCCGTCGTGAAGCGGTTCTTGGAAGCTGTTCCTTATATCATGGTGAGTTGATTATACGCCTTCATTACAATACGCAAAACAAAAAAACTAGTAAACATTCTAGCATTAATGTTACTTTCGTTAATCGATGTATTAAAACCCTTACTGGGAAAGGATATCTACTTAAGATATACCTACATTAGTTACCAAAGAAACATTTTATTTTAAATTCTAAATCTATTCGTAATAAAATGGGCGTTTAAAGTATTACTGCCACGGAGTTATGAAAATTGTCAACATTTTCAGAATACTGTGAGAGACATCCACAGCGCAGTCGTCCAGAACGATCTGGAAGGCCTGATGAAGCATGCCGGTGACCCAGTGCCTCCGCAAGCTCTATCCAGCCGAGATGCTAATAACATGACGGTCATGCATAAGGTATGAGATATAAAACATAATGATAAGTTACAGTCCCAATGTAATAGGGGCGAGCCTATCGCCATCAACTAGGCACAAATTCGTTTCCACGCTGTTACTGAGAATTACCTAATAGCATTACCTAAACTACTAAACCCATGACCCAATATCACTTACAAACTATTTATAAAACAGGATATTTTGAATACTTGGTTTAATTTAGAAACAATATACTGAACATACGACATGACGAAATCATTCCCTAAATTATAATTGTAAATTTCAAGGAAACGCCAATTGATGAATTTCATAAATTAATTAATAATTTAACTTACTTAGGCTGCAGGCTTAGGACATGGAGGCATCCTTAAGTATATCGCAGAGAGGTATCCACAAGGTATAAATGACGTAGACAACGATGGGCGTACTCCCCTACATTATGCTGCGGCCATGAGAGACGATCAACACACTTACAACACGCTTGTCAGTCTAGGAGCTGATGAAAGTGTTGTTGATAATGTGAGTATAGCTAACACTAACTAATCTTAACTGACAAGATTACACCGCATAAATAAAATATGAGCTAAAACTAACACTTTAACGTTTTTATACTATATCTTAACTACCTACTGTGACTAAAAGCAAATAATATTTTTTAGAAAAATAAAACACCTGCTTATTACGTAAATAGGCCTCAAGAGATTGACAAAAACCTATTCAAAACGCTACCCGAAGCACCTAGAACTCCATCGAGTGCTTACCCAAATTCTTGGGATTGGAAATTGTTAGACACTGAAGTCATATCTGAATTAAATAAAAAATCTAGGAGGAGGAATCACAAGGCATCTAGTGAAAACATTTCATCAAAAGATACAAACACCAACACTACCTCTGAAAGTACGGACAACCGTTTTGGTGTTATGAAAGGCAGTAGCACGCATGAACTCATTAATAGTTTGCCTGAATTAGATGATGCAAAACAAACAAAGGATGAGGTTGAAAATCACATTTCAAATTTAGAAAATAAAGAGGTAAGCCTTGCATGTCTATCTTTTCACGGAATGCTGTTGAAGTTATGTTGCGTTGCTTTTAAATGAACATCTGCATGAATTTTTATTTTATGAATTTTAGGAATCTGAAGTTGAGGAAGAAAATCACCAACAAGAAGAAGAAGGAAATGATGCGAACTTAGAAACTGCTCCTGATGTTGAGGCAGATAATGGGAACGATGAGGAAGTTGCAGAGCAAGACGAAGAAACACCGAAAGATGATGATGAAACAGGAGAAAAAGTTGAAGAAGTCGAGTCTAAAAACGATGACACAGAGGAACAACAGATTGAAGAAGCAGATAATGATGTTGAAAAGGCACCTGAAAGCAACGAAGAAGAAGCACATGAAGACGTTGAAGAAAATACAGATGATAATAATGAAGAAAAAAGTGCAGATAACCTTAATGAGGCTGAAAACGAAAATGGAGATAAAACTGAAGATGACCTAGATGAAAATCCCCTTCAGACCCAAGAAACTGAGAATGATGATAAAGAAGACAATGAAGATAATCACAACGAAGGTGAAGTGGCATCGCATGAAGAGGAAACAAAAGATGAAACCGATGTTAATGAGCCGTCACATGAAATAAATGGTATTGAAAATGATACGAATGAAGAAAAGAATGAAGAGACAGCTCCAGAAATTAATTCTCAGAATGAAAACATTGCTATTGATAAAGAATCCAATCTTGATAATGAGAATCAAAGTAATGCAGACGAAGAAGAATTTGGTGCAGCAACAAACGAAGGTAATACTAATGGTGAACACAGTGAAGATGATGATGACGTTCAAGTGCAAGGAGAATCGCATTCTGAGTACAGTGATTCAAATCTCAAAAGCACAGCGGAACTGTCTGACTTGGGAAGTGCCAAGAGAGGTAAAGCCGAAATCTCTTCTGGCACTATACACGAAACAATCAAAATATAAGCCTCGTTATTTTAATCATTATAAGAGGGTCCCTGACAAGTTCAATATTTTTGATTATTTTGCTAATTAAGGAAACGTGACCGACGGCCGAAGTACACAGACAAGTCTTATAGAAGGTGTTGTAAACGGCGAAGCCGAGCTAGATTCTCAGGATGCCAGTGTAGCGAATAGAGAAGGATCAGTTCACGGAGAAGTCCTCATAGTTGTAAGTATATTTCTAACTTGTACCGTCAAGTAAGACAATCGACCGACTAAAGAAGGTAATAAGTAAATTAATTAGTTGATTGTGGTGTTCATTAGAATAGAAGCATCATTGTAGCACTGTGTACTTTTCACAGACACCTCGTAACACCACTGTCATGAATTGATTTGCCAGCTTCTTAGTTATCTGTACTTTTGAACAAGTAAATACATTTAGTCAGCGATCGTAGTATAGAAGCCATACTAGTTAAGTTTGGTTATTAATATCTTAATTGTAATTTCACAGGACAATGAAATAGACCCTGAAGTGACGGACTTAATTAACAATGCTAATATGGAAATGTTGGCAACATTAGTTCTGAATGGTGAAGGGGCAAGACTTATAGGCAGGCATTCGGGAAATTCTGAACTCCAAGCTTTCCTTGATAATGTACCAACATACATGGTAAAAATAGTTTTTAAACGTAGCTCTATGAACATAACAACCACACCGTAATTTATATTACTTAAATTTATTATTATATTTTAGCAAAAAATAAACAAAGTTCATGTAGCGGCAAGAGAAGGAAATATAAGAGACCTACAGGCAGCACTTGACAGAAGAAAATTTGCCATAGCTCGAGATCCAATTTCACCAAACGGCGCTACTCCCTTACATGTTGCAACAATATTTGGAAAAACTAATATCATTAAATATTTGGGTGGACGGTAACTATACTGAAAATAATCATAACCAGAACAAAAATATTAAGAGTATATAACGTTGATTAATCGCTCACATGACCTTGATTTTGCAGATTTCCTGAAACGCTATCGGCAGTAGATTTTGAAGGAAGAACAGCATTACATTATGCAGCAGTGTTGCCAGACAATGGGCATTACTACAATTTGCTGCAACAACTAGGGGCGAACTCGAAAGATTTAGATGATGTAATGATTTAGGAAATTTTAAATTGTAATAAACAATACCAGAAACCTTGCAAAATTTTGCTTATAGATTAAAATTACCTTTTTTGTAGAATGGAAAGTCGGCTGAGGACTGTCAAAAGAACCCATCGCTTCTGTCCTTTGGCCAATTGTTATTAGAGTACGGTATAGAAGAAGAAGCGGCTCATAGTATGTTTAACGATAAAGGTATGTAAATTCTGAAGCAAGGAACGTTTAATAAGTTTAAATTACTCGCACCGTAAATGCTGAGCTACACTATTACTTGTTACAATTATACTGTTCTAATTTGAGTATCTCTAGTGCCAGAGGACCAAGTATCATCACGTCGTGTTTTGGACGCGCCTGAAGCTTTGGATACCTTAGATCGATGCTACAGTCTTTTAGCCTCAGCGAGACAAAATCGTACACCTTTGTCAGCTTCGTCCAATAGGGCTACACCGCCACTTGTTCTAGCTAGATTTCTGAAAAAGCCCATATTTGATACTCTCAAATATAGAGTCACAAAACTGGACCACGACCTGTTTGACGTTATTTGGCCAGCTGTAAAAAAACTTCCTGATAGCAGAAATATTATTCAAACCGTAGAAGAAGACTTCCCTGGAGGTGTTACGGCTCCTGATTATTATGTATATGACGTATTCCATGAGTTTTTAGTACCACTAGTGAAAGATCTTCACAATATAAACGTGAAGTCCGATTTACCAACTCATCCAAGATCAGATTTTGTTGGTACATCGTCAGCAAAGCTTTCTTCAGAACCTCTAGTAGAATTGAATATTGATTCAAATGATGAATTTGTTCTTTCTGGAGTAATAGAATGCTCTCGTAATTTGGAAGGATTTGAATTACCATTAAATCTAAAAGTAGGAAAGTTAGAAACAATCGAGAGAATAGTAACAACATTATTAATGAAAGAAGACTTTTCAAAATTCAACGAACATTGCAATTCTGACTCTGATCAAAAAGGTGGAACTTATTACACTATGAACGAAGTGTTAGAAAAACCGTCTGAAATATGTGCGGCCCTAGCATCAAGTGGTTTATTAATAGCTCTTTGTGATAGAGATGAAATTGATGACTGTACAAGACTACATGGAAAGCATTGGCCGTACGGTCGTGGTGTATTTCTTACTGACGACAGAAGTGTAGCAGTATGGATTAACGTACACGACCATGTCCGCGTACTCGTATCTACACCACAAGATTCTCCTGCAGAAATTGGATTTCCATTTAGTAAGCTTTCGTACATCATGACTTATCTTCATGAAAAGCTTGATTTCGTTTGGGATTCCAAGCTGGGCTATTTGTCGTCCCGGCCCACATTCGTAGGGGCAAGTATTCGTATTAGTCTCATCGTCAACTTTCCTGGACTATCAAAGGATGCCGATAATATGAAACATTTGTGTGCCATGAGGGGACTTCAGTACCGAGAAACTTTGAGTACCGATATTGCCAGAATAAGCAACTATCAGTGTTTGAGTATAACCGAAACCACTTGCTTCAATGATTTTGCAACAGCAGCTTCTAACTTACTACATTTAGAAAAAGATTTATCAATGCAAAACTCAGCACATATCGCAACGATGTTATCTAATATATTTAGAAGAAAAAGAAGCAGTTTAACTGGCCAAGACAGCCCAGAGAAAAAAGAAAAACTATAAATATGAAATTATAAATATAAAAAAATTTAGTCACCTTCACACAAGCGTTCACCTTTCACTATTAATTATATCGAATGTTGGAAAGATTATAAAAACTGAAAACGTGCCTTTATATTATGGTTGTAGCTGAGCAGCATCTTTATAACTATGTACATCTTAAAAAGTTTTAGGTCAGTATTAAATAATTCTTGTTCGTATCTTTGTGAGGCGTTTTCGTGTGAGTCTTACACCAAAGTAAAATCATTGCAAACGCCACGCTTGCACACTAAACCGATACAAAACAATGCTTTGGTTTTAACTGCACGCTCATCAACCATTCTTGTCTTTCCAACATTAGATATTTCGTGACGTAAATGTGTTGTCCAGTTTATACTTATTACTACTTGTGCTTCTGTGTGACATTGCAATCCGACTAATGATTTTAGACTCGACCTCTTTTACTTACTACACGATAGTGAAATAGTATCCCGCAAAATGTTGGTATTTATTACTCTTTCCGTCATCTGACATAATCCCTTTAATGCAGATTCTCTAATTTTCAAAATATGTTGCTGAATTTTTTTAAAACAAAATAAAGAAAGCGAGACATTTTTATATGGTTGAGCTTAAGCTATTCTTACTAATTGTAAGCACAATTAAAATAATATCTACCTACTCTGCTATAAATAAAAAAATGCCTAACGATTATTTTAAACTGTGTATCGTACCGTTACTCAGCTTTTACATTTATAACTCAATCGATAATAATAGGTCAGATCAATTATGACTGGCGAGCTAATAGAAGCCTTCTGTCCAGTTCCCGCTACCACCACAAACTATAATTGTTTTCCCTCCCACCGCCCACCGGGTGTTCACGTTCGCGTAAAAATACACGTGTTTGATGTATTCTCGCACCCCCTTCCCCTACCACGCAAACGTATCGAAGGCCGACATTGAATAATTGATCGGTTTCAGGCACAAGCCGCGCCGATAATGGCCACATGGACATTCCCATCTTTCGGACCGACGAGGGCAGATATCTAGCAAAGTGTAAGCTACGATAGACGTTTAACAATATTTTATTAAATAACGAAATGGAAATAGTGAATGAAAATAAGGACGTTTATTTGGATAATGTGTTTGCAGCTCTCGGCGATCCTTTGATTAAAGGTCTAACCGAAGTGGCTAATATAAAGCCTAAAGATCCAGTCGCGTTTCTAGCCAGTTTTCTTCATAACTTTCCTGAACAAGAGAAAACAAACATAGGTACGCAGGTAAGCAAATATACTTTTTCCTTATTATGTGCAATGTTTTTGTGATTGGTTTCAGACGTTATATTTTATACTTTTAGTATCTCTTAACAATTTAATGACACTTTAAGATGTGCTTACCTGTAAGAGATTGATACATTAAGTCATAAGTCTATCGGATGTTTCTCGTGTGTTCGTATCAATATATTCAATTGTTGAAAACCAAAATAAAAAATTTATAAAATAACAGTAAAATATTAATCCACTTCTTCTTCTAAATTAATCAATCACGATTAAATATGAGGCGTTAGTTTTTTTTGTTTCGCATAACCTTCAATCTTCCCAATTTGAATGAAACAGGAGGCCAACATGCTAGTGACACGAGAAGCAGCCGAAGTAGTAAACGAAGAGCCGCCGCCGCTAGTAGCCGAGCCTTTACAGAAAATCGCGACTAACGCAGTGAGGAATTCTCGAACTGCCACCAAGACCCACCGACCCATTGAAGTAGTCACAGTGGATCCACAATCTGTTACAAGCCCTGATGGACCCGAGACAGCCTTCAGCAGCGCAACTAGGGTGCGTTTCTTTTATTTTATTTCTTTTTAATCAGAACTACATTTTCGGTGGCCTTGACTTAGTAACGGGATCCTTATTTTCTGGTTTCTAAGTTATCAAGTAATGTATATTTAGAACATTAATTGGTGTTTCATATTATGTATAAAAACATTAAATGCAAATTCCCAATTAACACATTGTTACTCTTATAGGATGAACACGGCCAGTCAATGCTGCACTTTGCCGCTGCGCGCACACACGCTCGTAACGCGTTGTTCCAGCTCCTCCAAGAGTCTGACATCAGCTTGGGCTTCAGAGACGAGTTGTACCGAACTGCCCGAGACGTTTCTATACAGGCCAACGTGCCGGAAAACACTGTCGAGATTGACAAATGGGTATTACATTTAGCTGCTAGAGGTCAGTGAATTAATATAAATTACTAGTAGTAATTATTATTCCTGAACTCGTCATCACCGATTTATTCTTCTCGGCTTGTCTTGCCAGTGACTCTGCTTAATCTTACGACTTTTGCCCATATACAAGTCTCTCCGATGCCTTTTGCTTGCCTTAACTTAACCTTGCAGTCTTCAGGATAACAAGTGGTAGAGCCTAATAAACAAAGATGTCGATCATAGTATAGTTCCCGATAAATGCGTATGTATAATTGTATATGTCTCGAAGTGGGATGATTTATTTTCAATCAAAGTATTTGTCCTTACAGGAAATACGGAAAAGATAATGGAGTTACTTTTGGAAGGATACGATCACATCTTAGACGTGGTTGATGAAGACGGAGTTCCTATCACAGAAGTGATCGCACAACGTGGTGACAGTGACATGAGCAGCTTGCTTGCTTCTATACCTACTTTTGAGGTATTCATCACGCCTTACAGTCGATCTAAGACTACTGAGAAAATTAGCATTACTCTCAGGTTGCCGTTTAGCCTACATATCCATTATCCACCCTATTAACTACATCAATACCTATAAAAGAATTTGGAGTCTTCCAAGACTTGATTTGACTATTAATCGCGAAACAATATTAAATTTCTTATGCCAACCAAATATTGAAACACTGTGTTCACATTTCATTTTTATAGGAGTCTCGGGAATCCTTGCACGGTGCAGTGCGGCGTGGTGACCTGGCTGCGGTCGAGAGTGCTTTATCTGGGGAGGGGGCTCGTACTCTCGCGCGCTGTCAGAACTCCTTCGGGAGGACAGCACTTCACGTCGCAGTTCTGGCACAACACGAGGAAGTCGTTGCATATCTGGCGCAGAACTACCCAGAACTGTTGCGGATTGGAGATAATGTGAGTAGTTCTTACTAAATCTATACTTCTATAATATTTTAAATCGGTCCAGGCGTCTTTGAGAAATCGGGGGACATACATAAAAAAAAGAATTCCGATGAATTGAGAACCTCCTCCTTTTTTAAAGTCGGTTAAAAAGTAGATAGGTATTTATAATATTATGAAGTAGTCAAGTTTGTATGTAATGGGTAATCTTCGAAACAATACATACAAATGCCGACATTGTTTTATCATTAAGAAACGTCCTTCAGGGCGCTACTTTTATCCTGAAAATACACGAAAGTCGCAGACTAAAGCTAGTAATTTATACAGGCACTTGTGTATGATTGGTAAATAGGTATAATATAAAACTGGTGCCGTCCACATAATTGACGGTTGCGTTGTGGTCCACCACGCCCACGTGTCAAGGACGTAAAACTAACCAAGCCATGATAGTTGAAGGTCTTTTCACAATCCTAAGGATAACTAAGTCTGTCTATAAACTCAGTGGCCAAACAATTTCCGTTGATTATGCTGAACCGACTCAATAGATATACCCACTCAGTATGCCTAGTTTGTTTTATTTATCTGATGCAAATCGTTCCCAGAATCAAATTTAATATAATAATGTTTAGCGTCTATCTTCAGTAGTAGAAATCACTTTATTTATTGTTAACCTTTTTATTGTTTAACAAAAAATTGTTTACAAAAATTTGTTAAACAAAAACATTGACCGGTACTTAGAAGATAAATAAAGTTTTAAATGTGATGAGCATTGTATAAATCACCATGTTTTTTTCAGTTGGAGCGTACG
The DNA here is from genome assembly GCA_946251915.1 of Abrostola triplasia. Taxonomy (NCBI): domain Eukaryota; kingdom Metazoa; phylum Arthropoda; class Insecta; order Lepidoptera; family Noctuidae; genus Abrostola; species Abrostola triplasia. Next base: position 7,653,654 of record OX276432.1, on the reverse strand, counting down.
CCACTGCACTATGCAATGGGAGTCGAAAAAATAGAGTCCTTGAGCCGAGTGCTGATCAGGGCAGGAGCTAAGAGGGTTCTGAAGGATCTCAAAGGGCGGCAACCCACATACTACTTCATGAACAAGTCGGAAATATTGCGGCTCAAAGAAGAGGAGGAAGTCTACTGATAGTCTGTGTTGTAAGACTACTGGAGACTCCACTGTGCAACACACACACTTAGTACTAGTACAAAATTAGAATCAGGGTTCTGAGTTCATTATATTGGTCCGGTCGAGGTTGAGCATGTCTCCTGACTGGATGAATATAACGCTATGTAGCCCATTACCGTAACATACGCCTTAAAGGTTGTGGCTTGTATGAAAAACTTTGATGGCAAAGCTGTCTGGATAGAATAGTTTAGGAACGATTAGAAGCTTCTTATTACGCACATAATGCAACTAGCAAACTTTTTAGTTCAAATTGTAGTGTTAATCTTAGGAAATATTATCGCGTGCCGAATAGTAGATATTTGTGAGTTTTCTATGGTACGTATTTAAGTAAATTATAGGTATGTACTTGACGGGACCCTAATATATTATGGAAATAATAAAATAAAACTACATGTCGAAATAAAGAATCTTGTTTTATTTAAACGAGCGTTTAGCTTGTCTGTTATATTTCATCTCAACAATAACCCTGATAAAGTAAACAACGCGACTACAACAAAAGTTCTAAAAATCTAAAAATTGAAAATTTATTCTAAAATTGAAGTACATTGACTACTAAATAATAAGAACGACCATTACGCCAGTAGTATATTACACAAAATTGTGATTTTGACGTGCGAACAAATAGAAACGATCATAATCAGTTAATTTTAAAAATACCTACAATTAATTACAACGATATCCTCTTAGATGTTCATGTGGGGAACTGCCAAGGTATGGGATTTATATACATTTGTGACACAGAACCACGCATACCTGGAAATGACGAGAACTTACGTTATCAATACAGCCACAACTTAAATACATTTTAGTATTGCTCTAAATGCTAGAGTTATATTCTAGTCTGGGGAATAAAAAACAGTGACCCTCTTAGGTTTGGTATTTAGCTTTAGTGTGTAACACCTCAGAAACCGACTTCGTATGTTTCTGTTCTAGGGATGTCACATTTGACAAAGGTACCTATGTACAACAACGGGATTTTTTACAATAAATAGGTGTTACTTTAAATACTACATATGTACATACATAAAGTCACGCCTATTTCCCAGAGGGGTAAGCAGAGACTGCGGATTTATATTTGCTACGATCCTGGCTTACTTCTATAGCCTCATTCACACGCACACATTCCTCATACACGCTCGTCGGTTAAGATACTCCTCACTTACCCTTTAAATACAATTCAGAATAAAATAGTACTCACTAAGTTCTCCTTGATTCAGTGGCACCGGTAGGGGCTTATTCTTGCTCGTTCGCAGCCAGTCCCTATACGCTTGCTCGCCGTTTGAGCGCCTGCGCGCCTCGTCGATCGACGTGCGCGCTGCTCTACGCTCCTCGCGAGTTTTCATTACTATGACATTTTAGAAAATAATACATTAAAAACCATTATAAAATGATGACATAACCAGGTAAGTTACATTTTTAGTTTACTCGGTTTGTTAACTAAAAATTTAACTTTGTAGTAATTTTTAACTTATGTTAAAATGATATTTAAAATGAAGTAAATGTAAATAATCAGTAGACCGACACGACCGGAGAGAGATAAGGCTCAGGGACAACGGCTTAACGTGCCTTCCGCAGCACGGAGGGGCTCGACATGAGAGACGCGGTAGCGACGTAGCTACGAGCCTCTCGGTACTTACTGAAGTATTGAGGATTGGGGGGAAAGAGTTATTTTATAAATGAAATTCGTTACTTAGCACAAACATTCATACTTACTAATATTATAAATGTGAAAGTAACTCTGTCTGTCTGTTACGCCTTCACGATTACGATTTTGATCAAATTTGGCATGCAAAAAGTTTAAGACCCGTGAAAGGATATAGGATCCTTAACGTGGGCGAAGCCGCGGGCAGAAGCTAGTAATATATTGGCTATAGGTAGTTACGTTTCATTTCCTCTTCCTTCCTACGTATCCACTCGGCGAGCTTCTCCTCCTTGTCCCTCTCGCGTTTGTTTCTCTCTCGCTCCAACTGTTCGTTGTGCCGGTACCGCCGCATGATATCTTCGGCCCGCTGTCGCTCGGTCTGGGTCCGTTTCCGCTCCAGCCACCGCCGGTACGACTCTTCACGTTGCTCCTGCGACGTTGAAGGGCCAACCTGTCGCTTCATCTTCTCGAGACGAGCTTTGTCGCGTTTCTAAGAATTTTGTAAGGAATTATAAGGTTTTTACTTGACGGTTGCTGATTGTTGGCCTTTTTATTACAAGCTTTTATTTAACTTGCAATGTTTGTATGTAAGTGTATGTGAGTTTTTTTAAGTCAAATCTTGCAATCTAAATTAGAACCACTTCTTGACATCCGATTGAAATGAAATTTTGCATACTTATGTAGATTCGGTGACAATACTTATGGTACTTTTGAGCCGGTCTGATGATGGAGTCAGAAGATGGTCACAAGGACTCTGTAACTAAATAATGCAATCCCATCGGGTTTGGCCTTGTTTGATTCGTCTTTACGCGTAGGTACTTTGTGCCCAGTTGATTTGAAAGCCATGGTTTAAAAATATTTTTTTAATACAATCTTATTCAACCTATTCTCATAGGCACAAATTAATAATATAATATACCTACGACCTACATGAATATTTTCCTTGTTGTTAGATTGGAAATCTCAATACATACCGCACCCATTGACAGGAAACATATCGAATGACCTTTTTAAAGTAGTTTTCCACCAAGAAGGTCTTATTAAAAGCTAATCTAGTATCAAACACGACTCGACGCTCTATTGTTTATGGTTCAGCAAAAAATGTCGCAAATTTGCAGAAAAATGTCGATGGTTCCAGTTCTTACCGATAGCTTAACTGGCCTGTTGAAAGACATTTATAAACAACGTAATCACTATAATAAGTTAACATCCACTAAAACCTAATTTACCTCTTGGTCTTTCCGTGCCACCCATTGCTTAAACGCTTCCTGTTTTTTCTTTTCATTTCGTTCCCGTTCCTCCTTAGCAGTCGTAGTGGTCGAAACGGACGCCACTGATAACCTAAACGTGTCGGGTCCATCTTCTCGATAGGTCCGGTCAAACCGTGGTGTTTCCTCTTCCTTTCCTAAGTCTTGTAAGTTCCCCGGACCTGTCAGTCGACACGACTTTCTTTTTACACTGCCTGATGATAAACTCGAGTCTCGACCACTTAGCAGTGGTGTGGAGTTACTCCTATAGCTACTGTGTGGATGTGGAGTGACGTCAGAGATATAAGAGTCCGTCTGCAGAGATGTCACAGAATGCGTAGACTCCACTGGTTCAATGTAAATAGCCGGGTTTATGTAACGTGTTTTACTCTTCCTCGACGCAACAGATTCCGAATCACTATAGTATTGTATATTTTCGCCAGCACCATCAAAAATATGATTGGAGTTTTTCGATTTCAATTCATACACCGTTGTGTTGCGGGCGCTGTCGCCAAAGTTTCCTTTGTCGATGTCGCTCGCCATTACCTCAAATCCCTTTAACAATTTAATACCATAATTAAATAAATCGATAATTCTAAAATACAAAATAAGGACGAAGCAAAAGAAATATAAAAATATATGTTGTAGAAGTACACTGTCAAAATGTCTTACCCTAAAAGAACGTTACGTCAAAATATGGATGATTCTGAAAACGAAACTAATTGACGTTTGTTAGTGTCCAGTAGCTATTTTATTATGAGTAATAACTTTTCTCCAATTTACGTGCAAAAACTGCGCTGCTGCAGTATGATCACAAGTGCTACAAGAAAAGTTTATGACTTCACTAGGTGCGCCCCGCGGTGTTACCTGCTACATTTTTTCGGGATAAAAGTAGCCTGTGTTATCCAGGCTACCAACTACCTCCATATAAAAATTCTATAAAATCCATTCAGTAGTTTTTACGTGAAAGAATAACAAACATCCAATCCATACTTACTAACTTTCGCGTTTATAATATTAACAAGGATAGGTAATACTAATAACTAAGCCGGCTAGTACCTACCTAAGCATAACTTAGGATATCATCATAAACATTCAGTAGGTAAATTCATAGGGTAACATAACCTACAGGCCAGTATAGATAATAGATAGCTAAAGGTACCCTATACCGGTAATCTTTCCACGAGATGAAGCGAACACATGTTACACACTAATAATCGCAATTATATCGCGTATTTCAAATTGTAGCTATGTAAGGACGGAGCTGAATGAAAATTGGCTCCAACACTCCAAGATAACAAAAGAAAACCTATGTAGTTTCATGTTATAGATGATATTAGCGTTTCGACTATGCGTCTTCTAATTTTTATTTACAAATAAAATTGTCATAATTTAGCACTCGTTATTTGGTAATATCATGGATGAAAGGTGCCATGTACAGTGTACATCCCACTGTATATGCCTTGCTAGTAAAGAACCACTGACTGTAGAAAAAACAATATTATATTTACTTTCTGACACATCACTAAGAAAAAGAATCGTATTTCTATAGTGTAAAAAGGTTAGAAATAAAAACAACATACTACATTCATAGAAATGTATTCATTTTTATCGACATTGGGTACATTGTTTAATTGAAATTTGACCATAAGTCAATCATATCACTTTTTGGATGATAGGTAAATGCCAATCTGTGTTATTTTTACGCGTTCAAACAGAAATTTGTAATTACCTTTTAAAGTCAAATCTAAGAGTTTTTATTATTGTATCATTAAGTAACAACATAATATTTTAGCTTATTAATACCTATTATTGAATATTTTGTAATCAATCACGGTATATAAACCGATCACATTGTAGTTCCATAGCAAGGTGACATTTTATCAACTATTTAATTATTATAAAAGAAATGTGCCACCTATTTAGATATAAAATGTCACAGTCATAAATCGAATGAATACAGTAAGTCACAAAGGAATCGTTTGACAACACAACAATCAATCTCACAATTATAATACTTCAGCCTCTCTACCTTGCTATAAGACCACAATATGAAAATCAACATCTATTTTTATTCACTAGAAAATTGAGCACAAAAATGGAATTATAAAATAGTACTTCAAATTTCACGTCATCGAATCGAAATGGTAACGTAATATAACTTTTACAAAATGTTAGATAATTTGACAGTCAGCTATTATTTACAGAAACTTCTACTTCTAGTGAATAAAAATTAGACAAAAAAGACAGTTGCAGTATTACTCTTAGATCCACATTGTATTCTTACAGTTGCATGTGACTATAGAGAAACTAATTGAGATTAAAATAGTGCCTAATATAAAGACTCCGCGTTCGACGAACGAGGTTTTTTAATCTTCTCCAGGTTCTTAATGACGATGTCGTGGAGCGAACAGTAACGGTTGCGGATCTCACACATCACCAGCCATAACGACAGGTATTCTTTCTCGTCCAATTCCTGTTGAGTAAAGAATTCACATTATTACACATTATAATATAATCTAATGTCGTGGTGGCCAAGTAGTTAACATACCGGACTTGTATGCACAAGGTTGTAGGTTCAAACCTGGGCAAGTATCAGTGTGACTTTTTCAATGTTATAAATACTTTCTTAGTTATTCTAAGACATCACTGACAAACGGTGACAGAAAACATCGTGAGGAAACCTGGATTTAATTATCTGTAATCGCCAACCCGCAGTGAGCTAGCGTGGTGATCAATGCTCAATCCTTCTCTATACGAGAAGAGGCCTTTGCCCTGCAGTGGGACAGTTATAGGCTGTTATTATTATATTATATACATAACTTTCTTACACAGATAATTTCGATATTATTATTATTTACGACACCTATTCGACATCACAATGTTTTATGGCGCATTCGTACGAACTAAGTTCGCGCGAGTTTGACAACGCCTAACACAGTTTTAACTGAACTTTAGAAAGCAACCAAACACCTTCATTACACCATCCTAGCGTAGTCGCGGTGCCCTTTTGAAACTTTTTGTGTCGTCTATCATATTAAATTAAAAGCATTTAAACTAAAGGAGATGGTTATGACTGGTTGCCCTTGAAGTAGTTATCTGATTAATGGTAAAACCATTGTGAAATATGTCGTAATCTATTAGCATATATGACTGTACGCAGTACATTGTACTGCTAAAATTAGGTACAAATCAATGTATCGTAAATATTTATAAAAATGCGAAAATTATAAAAAAAATTAAAGAGTTGTGGCACAACTTACCTAAAGGCATAATCATTACTCATTTCTATAAATCGATGTATTTGACTCATAATGGAAGATAGGATAGCATGACAAAGAGGTATGTACCGCGCGCGTCACTGGTTCCGGTTACTTGAAGGATCGATATTGGTAGCAGAAACAGAAAGCTTTCACGATATTATTATTACATAGAAACCCAGTATACTTACTCTAACAGCTCTCCTGTAGTCATCAATATGTGGGTACTTTGCAACCTTAGACACGATCTTTGCCCTCGAGATAAAGTATCGTGAGATTTGGTCAAAGAATGCCGCAGCCTCCGACTCTACCGACTGTATCTCAGCCAAAGTGTCCTCCTGTATTGATACACCGAAGTTGTTACCATCCTCGATCTTGGGAATCATGAAGGAGATCCACATTTTCAGCTGGAACAATGTAGAGATCGTATTAAGTAGGTCCAAGTAATTGAGGAAAAGATGTCAGACCTATATTTACTTACTTAAACTGAAGGGAGGACTATACTTGAGTATAATATGTGAATAATCTTGTTGGGATTGCCTTAAAAGGCAGGCCATGAGAAACTGCATGCAGCTGAGATGTTGAGAGAAACATTTGGGGACCAGGATAAGTGATTAGGAAGGGATTACATAAGAAGACAGTCCCTAAGTTGAGGAGTAATAATTGCGATCAACATGCGATGTGGGATGGTGGCTTTCAGTGTCTTGCGTAACAATAAATAATAAATCTCTGGTGTTGCTTGTTAGTCTTGCTTGAGAAATGTAGATAGAAAGTGTAATAAAGAACGAAATTAACACAGTTGACTGGCTGGTACAGTTAATGAAATCACAAAAGAATTATAGTGTTTCGGGAATTTATGGAATTATATCAAGCCCACCACAAAAACAACTACTGCAGAGTGTAGACAAACGTGACAGAATGAATATGTTATCTTGTACAACCCTTTCGCCTATAAATCGTCAGTTAGAAGAAGCATTGAAGTGTGGCCTATTCTTCTATCGTATTTCCCACCCACAGAGTAGTAAACAAGTGGAGAGTCAAAACACATATTTCTCGCTAGAATTCAACTCACCCATGTCGTGAGGTGCGAACGTCTATCATTGGAAGATCGCAGGCGCGGGCGTCACGTTTGACGGCGTAGTGTCGATTGGCGATGGCAGCGCTATACGTAGTGTTTGTGCAGATGTCGATCGCGCTGTTCGCCCGCACATTATCACTCCATTTGCTTACTACTCAGTGGACGACACAGCCAATTAATATTAGTATTTTTTATAAAACAGCTATACAATAGTACTCATCATGTTACATTTAAATCGTCAAAGCAGCATTTTATTATTCTGAACTTATTTTTGACCAGCTGTCTAACTTAAACAGGTAATTATATGTTACACTTTGGACAAAAATAATATTGGTAACCTTTGTCAAAACAACCTTAACCATATTGGCCATAAAAGCCTGCTTTGTTACAATTTCAAATTTAAAAGAAATGTTTTACCAATTCAATATTATTAATATAAGTAGATAGATTTAAATTTATTACTGTATTATCTTTCTACATTGCTGTATAAAAGAAGTTTGAATTTAATTATGAAATACTAAATTTAATTAAAATATACTAAACCAGGATATCATATGGCATTACTAAAGCACTCTGAATGACACAATTTTCCTGTTAACTAATCATTTTTGTTGGTTAGTTAATTGCCAGGATCCACATAACAAATCATAATATCAGCAAAATAAATCAGCTTTTAGATACTACTTCATTTGTGATACTAGCATCAAAACTAGAATAAGAATTAAAAACATAACTTACCAAGTTGGAGTCCTCAACCAATTCCCTGATGTGTGGTTTAACAAGGTGTATAAGGTCACTAAGTGGCTTGTTACATGGCACTGTGCCATTTGGCAGAGCATACACACGAGTGCCCTCTACAGTTGTGTTGCTTGACACCTCGGATGAGTCCATCCGCTGGCGTTTGGCATTCGGCTCATTTGCTGCTGATGCAGGAGGTGGTACTGGAATGTTTAAGTCCTGAAATCACAAATTCAACTCTCATGAAAAAAGGAAGTCAGCGGTATCATACAAATACTCACATGAAAACTGGTTTATTGTGACCACAATATGTCACTCTAGTTTTGTTTATGTCATAAGTACTCCACACCAGCTTGTGTGAAAAAACCATAATGGGATGTTTCTAATTTTTAAAGAAGTGGTCAAAGAAAACTATTATTAAAGTCAAATAAATAACGTACCTGATGAACATCAGATAAATCACGATTTTGAAAATTTGATGTTTCAAGAAGTTCATTTAATTTCACTATCTTCTCTGGAAATCCTTTTACTATTAGATGCTCAGCCTTCTGCTTGAGGGAATCCTTGTATTCCTGTACCTGAAAATACACGTGCTCGCATTATATGAGCCGCATAACAACAGCCATTATGTACCTGCCGCTACGACCGCGACGCGGTGATGCGGCGCTACGCCTAGACCCCACGGTCGCGCATTTTGTTGAGGTTATGTTGCCCTCAACATAAAACCTACCGCTGTCATTGCAGTAATATCCAATCAGTGTATGCTCACAAATATAAATGATAATTTACGATAAAAAAGTACCACGACACAAATATAATCCACGGTAATAATTGAACTGAAAGCTGTGAGGTCACACACATACACTAATCAAAGTACGTTACTCGTGTCAAACAAAGCGGTGTATCACGAAAATTAATAATGGGTTTACCTTTTTCGCAACGTCTGTCATTGTGTATAGTGTTAATTTTTAAGTGACTTTAACTATAATAATTGTATTCTTTATAATATCAATAATGCACAATTCCACACAACTTTTTACGCTAACTCGTGTGTATGAATGAATGAAATGAATTTCGTATATTACTTTGGTTGGTTGGTTGCGTTCATTCGATGTTGTATGTAAATACAAGTTACTAGCTAAAAAATTATAAACACGTCAATACCAATTTCTTGTGATGTTCATTAACTGTAGTGTTAGTTTCCATTTTATTAATTACAATATTTTTGCTACGTTGTGGCGTATGACATTACTAACTTTTTAATTTTTATAAAATATATTTTTCTTTTTTATTGACCACATCATTTTTTGTAACAAGCGTAGCTTAGGTAGCATTGTTCCATTTTTCTCAAAAATATATACTTAGCTCTTTGTAATCTGTGGTTGTAGCAGTTAATTTATAATCATGTGAAGTGCGAATTCGAATCTAATGCTCATGCGTTTAAGGTCTAAAAACTGGATGTAAAAATTAACCCGATTATTAAATGTGTAATGTCAACGTCAAGTATTAAATATTGTAAATGTAAACAAACACATGCGGAATGTTTAGGTCTTAAGGTTATTAATTTAAGTACATACCTATTCTAAAGCGAATCTGAATAAAAATACGAGATTTCCATCTTCACCGATCAATTATACCGAATCTTAAAGTCGAAAAGTATGACTACTTTTAGATTTAACTTTTCTGCTAGTGACGAGGACAACATTAAAGTAGAAGGTAAAATACTTATTTTACTCTCATTGATTTGTAAAATTAACTGGCTATCTGGGTCTCCATTTTCCAAAGATTATCAAGATATTGCCAGTAACTACCCATTTATATGAGGGTGATTATAAACGGTATTATTTTTTTGATTAGCCTGTAATGTGTCCCACTGCTGGGCAAAGGCCTCCCCTTTATTTCTCCACAAATCTCTGTTCAGTGCCATTTCCGGCCATGTCTTTTCCGCAATGGTGTCCAGATTGTACATCCATCGCCTTATAGGTCTGCCTGGTCGCCGGCGGTTGTTGAATGTAAAAGTTATTATTTAGGTATCTTTATTGATTAAATCTGAAGTAACAAAGACCTAATCCAACAGAAACCAAGGAGACTACCCAATGGCTAGATAGTGAAGAAGTTTTACCAGATAAACAAATTAAAAACATTGATGATATAGTTACTCATGCCAAGATGTTTGCCTGTGGTGAAGTGGAAATTGGCCATGTAGTTGTAAGTGCCGCATTAACTAGTATTGAAGAGAGTGGATTCAAAACTGCAATTGAATTAGCTGAAAAGGAACACAGTGATCTTGTAGCTGGTGTATATGAAGGCAAGTAAAAAAAAACTTAGGTTTATTATGTCTCTAGTTGCAGACTTAGCAAATCTTAATCATGAATGCCACATTTATAGTTATATGTACTATATAAATGTGTAACACTATAATTTTTATAGGTACACTGAATAATATAATAACAATGACTTACATTCTTTTCTAATAGTTTGTAGATTTATAAAAGTTCTGTAACTCAGATTACTGGCACATTGTTTTTTAATGTAATTGTTTTAATGTTTCAGGAGGACTTAAAATTTGGGAGTGTACTTATGATTTAATACAATACCTAACAGAGAATCAAGAAGATATCAAGTTTGATCAAAGAAAAGTTTTGGATTTAGGATGTGGTGCTGGAATTTTAGGAATCTATGCCTTCTTAAATGGTTCAGATGTTACATTCCAAGATTATGTAGGTTTGGTTTGAATACATTTTATCTCTAATACTCTAAATCTCTACTCTAATATACTTGTTTTATATAACTACACAAAAGTTTAATTTATATCATGTTGTTGTTCTCTAACATTCATGACACACCTTGTGTATTTAAAAAATGTTTTTCCTATCCTACAGAACAAAGAAGTCCTTGAACATGTCACAATTCCAAATGTTTTGTTAAACATTGAGGAAGAAGACAAAAGAGAGAAAGAAATCCAGAGGTGTAAGTTTTACTCAGGGGACTGGGATTCATTCAACAAATTACTGCCTAGCACTGATGTATATAATGTTATCCTAACTTCAGAGACCATCTACAATGAATGCAACTATGACAAACTTATAACTTTATTCATGGATAGACTGGACAAAGATGGAGCTGTATATGTAGCAGCAAAAACATATTACTTTGGTGTTGGAGGTGGGATACGACAATTTGAACAAAGGATTAATAAAAATGGACAGCTGAAAAGTGAAGTTTGCTGGAAGAGTGCAGGTGGTATTCAGAGGGAAATAATGAAAATAACATTGATAAAACCACAATAACCCTTTAATAATTTAAATTGATTTGTACTAACATTTACAACAAAGTTTTGTAACCTTACTCATAATGGAAGACTTTAATAACATAATAAATTAGAAACAATCTATGGAGATAATCTTTCAAACACCCACCCATCATCCCCCTCATGCAAAATCTTTCCATCGGGAATTTCTCCATCCTTGGGTTTTCTAAATTTAATTCTATCATGTAGTCTGTCCCCTTGTCCTTGCCAAAACTCTACAGCTCTAGGACGAATGATGTATCCTCCCCTAAAAAAAATTGATGAAACTGAACAAACTTTATAGATACATTAATAGGGTTATCAAAAAGTTATCAGGATAATTCTAATGTTATAAAAAGCAACAATTTTTTGTCACAGCAAAGAGACTAGCCAACTACACTGGAAATATAAAGCACTGTGCACCTTGTATTTTGCACAGGAACAACACTAAAATTGTTATGTTGAGGATGGCCATCCATCCAAATACTAAGTTATTAATTTCAGTCATAAAACTGCAAGGCACCCTTTCCACATAATAATTTAAATTACCAGTCAAGCAGTACAATCACATACTGATCTTGAAATATGGTGTAATAGTTTTCCTAGTACACATTTTACAATAAGATAGTGCTGCTATGTACCAAACTTACAGATTGATACTATATTTCAAATATTATTATGAGAATTACCCTTCAAACAAAGATAACAGTCTTGAACAATTACAATCTTTGTATCATTTATCCATACTGATAAGATAAAGAATTTTATTACAACCACCACATTATCTCATGTCAGGCTAAATGGTACAAATATGTAACAAATATTTACTTGCATCTGGTACATAACAAAGAGTCATTAAAAAATGGAATATTTACCAAAAACTAGGTTTTGGAACCGGTTTTCCAGGAATCAAGTACTCTGCTTCTAAAACCGATTCTCTCTCGCACAAAATATCTCTGGACTCTATAGGAGTGCTTTGGTAACTTGCACATGCTGCAATCTGACTTGGCACTGGTCGTGCATGAAAGTATTTTGTGGATTCTTCATCTGACAGTTTCTCTACATGACCCTCAATCCTTACTGATCTATTCAGGACTTCCCAGTAGAAGGTGGCTGCCACATTTGGATTGCAATCCTGAAATATAGGTACATTAAAAAAGTTCAATCCACTTAATTGATAAGTATAAAACTAAAAGTAACTGTATAGCATTACATCTATTCACTAACCATTTCACAAGCTTTTCTACTTCCATAGTTTGTGAAGAATTTATAGCCATCTTTTCCATATCCTTTACATAAAATAAATCTAGCTGAAGGGACCCCATCTCTGTAAAAAAAATATAATAACTTTCGTAATAAAAAAAATGTGTAAGTTATGATAATCAATAGAAAATATATACTTGGATACTGTTGCCAGGCACATTGCATTGGGTTCGAGGATCTCCTTTCTTGAACAGGCCTCTTCAAACCATGACTTGAATTGTCCAAAAGGTTCTTTTGATTTTAAATGTTTTTCTAAAAAGGTATCATCCTTGTCTTTGTATTTTATTCTCATACCTGAAAATTATAACCTGTCTGTGATCAGTGTTCTTCAGATACCTATCTAGTCAATTTAGTAGTACTCTGGAGGGCGTGAATGACCTAGAATAGTACTAGACAGACAATAGAGTAAGTATAAATAGAAATTGAAAGCGCTTGCCTACATCTTAGGCGAACAGAAATTTTGGCGCAATTATGGATCCTTTTTTTATTTTTAAGAAGTAGGTAGTGGCAAAAGTTAAACCATTTAATCAACTTACCTCCAATATCAATACTCATTTTTCTGAAATTACGAAAACCCAAATTACTAGGAGAATACAATAAGATAGATAATCGTCTCGGACCCATACACGATATCAAAAATGATGGTGATTTACGGAAAGACCACTAGGTACGTGATTTACGGTATTAATTAACTTCATTAGTTAACTTATAAACTGTGGCCGAGCTGAGTACAAAAGTGCTGTCATAGTTCGTACAGTAATTATTTAAACATTTTAATCGATTGTTATACAAAATTACTATTTTTTCTTTACCGATTCAACAGAAACAATAGACTATGACTTTGACAGAAAATTGAATGGTGAACGAACTATTTTGTTTGATACCACAGAAAATAAAAAGAAGGTATAAAACATCGCGCAAACGTTTTAAAGCCTTCTGAGCTTAAGCCCATATTCAAAATACACGTTGAACGAATCCTCTGTGTCTATTTTACCGTTTTATAAAATCTGAAAAAATGGGTACTCGCTCGCGCCTAACATCCGAGAGCTCATAAAGTTTTGCGCACACTAACATGTGACGGCAATAATTTTTCACTATAATTTAAAATACAACAATTTTAAATACATGTAACAAAGCATACAACCTCTGCATTGTACAATATTACTGCTACTGCAATCTTCAATTTCCTTTGTGTGATAACAGTAATACTGCTATGGAAACTCCTGTAAATAAAAATATCGTTAAACATGTAACCATTATTACATCACAAACATACACATAGATATTGGATCCAAGTATTCGTATACTTGGTCTGAGAACATACAGGACCTACATAATTATAATTGCTCGGTCAGAATTATGGGCACGTTACCGGTTGACATCGATGGGGATGAATTCTTTGATGCTTTTTAATTTTTATTTTTGTATATATTGTTTTTATTTTGTATTAGAATTAAGTTGTATATATTTGTAAAATAGTATATTTATTGAAATAAAAGAGATTATATTATATAATTATAATGATATAAACTGAATAGGTACTTATAAACCATCAATTAGTAAGAAATACAAATTATAATTGACTAAAATTGCGTTATCGATAATGCAATTTTAGTCGAAACATTTCAGAATAGCCGTAATTTGTAAAATGCTGACAAAAAGTTCTCTGTAATACTGATTACTGACGTGTTGGTGTCATGACAATATATACTTTTTAGACAGTATGATAAAATCAAAATCTCGGATCAAAATTTAATAACCTTCTGCTAACTCATAATATAATCCTGTTTACTTCTGCCATGAAATCTATGGATAATTTTAAAAGTTATAATATATGAGCACATTTATGTGTAAGAGCCTTAGTACAATAAAATTAATACATACATACAATTAATATAATTTTAGTTGTATAATGTAAAACAAGGACAGGGACAGAAATTAGAAACAGCTGCAAGCAATTTTAAAACATTTTCTGTAGTGCTGGTGCTGCTTTTATAAATTTTTAGTCTTTGGTTTGATTCTTTCTTTGTGGTTGAATGTGGTTGTTTTGCTGTTGCTCAATTTTGCTGTGTTGGAGATAGTCGTAGAACTGCGTTTAATATTTTATCTCTTGTTTCAATATTATTTTAATTATATTGGTTTAACATGGAGTCTGAAGTAATAAAGGAGAAAATTCATACAGAACCAATGTTAAATGATCCTCGGTATATAACCTTACTTAGTGGAATAGTACTTGTTTTCACTCTGGGTAAGTAAAATTACAACCTTAATTTATTTAAAGCCAATACACGTATTTATTACAACATGTTTTTACTTGTTAGTGTCATTGCTCCCTAAGGTTCTATCATAAAAACTGATTACTGAGCTAAATACGAAACTAACTTCATATTTTATTGTACCATACTGTAGGTACGTGAAAGTGTGATAATACATCTCATATTTTTTTTTGTGTTATTTTCCAGTGTTCTGGTGGTGTTTCACAAGAAGGCGTCAACAACGTAGATCTGTACTATTGATGGGTCTGTCTGATTCTGGTAAAACTCTGCTGTTTGTCAGATTAGCATACTCTCAGTACAGACAGACATTTACCTCCATGCAGGAAAATGTTGAGGAGTATCTTACTTCTAGTGTAAGTTCCTGAGTAACCACAAAGTTATTAGTCCTGATCCTAATTTCAATGTTCTTGAAGTATAATTGTTTCTATAATTATATAGTTTTTTATCTGACACAATTACCAACAGATAGCATTCATTGAAATTATTGCCTACTGACTCAGAACAGTCCCTTACTTATTATATATTATGACCTCTTTTGAGGTATTTATGGGTTTCTAATAATTATAGTTGTTCCTGTAATATACTTTAAATGTGATGACTAAATGGCAGTCTACATAATTATATTTGGTACAAACCTGGCCTTTCATTCTTGTCACATTCTTCAAGGTCTTATTAATAATTGTTTTAAACTTTTTTTGATTTTTAATAATTTTATGTTTTATGCATTTCCAGAATACATTGAAGCTAGTAGACCTGCCTGGTCAGGAGAGACTGAGAAACAAGTTTTTTGATCAATACAAAAACAGTGCTAAAGCTATAGTATATGTTATTGATTCTGTTACAATACAGAAGGAGATCAGAGATGTGGCGGAGTAAGTACCTTTTGTTAATCATTTTCATGTAATGTAGGTATTGTTTACTAGCTACTATTGTATGACAGCTGTGCAAAGGTTACATAGGTCACAAAGAAAGCACTTGTAAAGGTATTTATATACAAGATAAAGTCAATACCCTATTTGTTTATATTACTTGTTAACCTTGTGAAATACAGATAAAGAGTTTCCTGCATCTCAAAATATGAATTAAGTGCAGGCAATTCTGCCTTTTTTAATTATTTAAATTTAGAAAGTACTGTGTTAAGAAAAAATCTTTTTTTAATTTTATATTCTGCTATCATTAGTATATACCCAACCATTTATTTTCACCATATCCACACACTATTCTCTTATTGGTAAAGCTTTCATATTATAAGATATTTAATGTCTATTTCCTCTAGGTACTTGTATACAGTGCTGTCCGATCCTGTTGTGCAGAGCAACAGCCCTCCATTACTGATCCTGTGCAACAAACAAGATCAGCCGTTGGCCAAGGGAAGCCAGGTCATCAAGAGTTTGTTGGAGAAAGAAATGTAAGGATTTGAGGAATTTTGTGTGTATATCTTTGCAGAAAATTGTATGTGTGTGTGTGATCCTGAGATATAATGTAATAGTGTATGTGTAATACATAAATAAAAAAGGATGGGGATTATTTATTGTTAAATAACTTGGGTTGACAGACTTATCACTTGGCAAGTAGTTGTTCATTGAGGCATTCAAAGGGGGGGCCTTTCTTTAACAGTGGATATCTTCTGGATAATGATGAGGCACTTATTTGCACTGGTTTTTGATTTGTTACATGTAACAGATACCCAATTTAAGAACAGGCCTTTAGTCATTATTGTATTCTTTATTCTTAGATTTTTTTTTTAAGAGGCTTGTACCCTGCTGTTGTACTGGTTAATATTTGGTATTCCAGATTTTTTATAGTGAAGTGAAGATTTTTCAAACATAAATATATTCACTATAATATGCTCATCATTTCTAGAAACCTAGTCCGCGTCACCAAGTCGAGCCAGTTGCAGTCCGTGGATCCGTCTCAGCGTAACAACTCTACGTACCTAGGGAAGGTCGGCAAAGACTTCGAGCTGTCTCACCTGCCCTGCCGCGTGGACATCGCCGAGAGCTCGGCCAACACCGGTGACGACGACACGCCAGCCGACATCAAGACCTTGCAGGATTGGATCTCCAAATTTTAAATCCTACGTCATAGGCGAGCCCCTTCCTTCTCGAAGCTGTGATATTTCTTCGCAGCGAAGATCAAACTGAACAGGAGTTGTATACAAACTACTATTGTGAAGTTATCATTTTTTTATTTTTACTGTATTTGTAACCCTTACGAGACGCTTGACATGACGTGTTATTTTCTGTTACTAGGGAGTTTTGATTTGTCTCACTTTGCAAATATGTGAATAACTTTGTGATTTTGAATGTAATAAGAGGTATAAGAACGTGTTAGTTACTCAGAGATGTTCAAAACATCAAATTGATATATTTTGTCATAAATTTGTATGGCTTTTCAAAGAAATGTGCATTTTATGAAAAGAAAGAGATGTGTATGAACTTGTTAATATGAAATTTTGTGATTGTCAAGAGTTTTGTATGAATAAAGCTTGACTGATTTTTTAAAGAAATATTATTATTCTTTTAGAATACTTTTACCCAGTTTTAGTTCTGAATTCCCGCTGTAGTATTCAGAACTACAAACGAAAGATGTACTGGTATAAAATATTCTCAATACCAGCATTTGTACTTTGCACCCCTATATTAGAAGACAAAACCTCATGAGATCCTTGACCCGACTCAATCTAATAACTCTTACTGCTCAACCGGTCGTTTAGCGAGACCTAATAAAAGGCCTCCAGCCAGGCTTATGAACTAAAAACTACAAACTAAGCGACAGCGCCTATGGGCACCCCCGCGAGGGGTTCGGATCTTGGCTCTGGGCGTCGGGGAGGGGAAGAGAAGCTACCACTACTGGGGGGGGGGGGAGCTGCTGGATCGGATTATAACTACCACGCGCACACTCAATTAAAAAGGATTTAAAGATGTTGAACCACAGATAAGATCGCTCTCGATAATTAGGTAATCAGTCGTTAAATGCCCGTACTGATTATATAGAACCACCATCGATAAATAAAGACAATGCGCTTTGTGGTAGAGTAGATTTACAAGTTCTTAAGGAACGTTATTAACATCAAAATAGTCGAGTAGCTTGCAGACTTTATTAGCGTGTTCATTGTGCTTCATGAGCGTAATCATAATTTAATTTAATAACGCCCATCACTTTACCTTTTCGGTAAGTGAGTATTTACTAGTACTTACTACCTAGTGTCTATAGGGACAGTATGTTCGTTATTTAGTAAGTACACACAGGCACAGTATTGCTATATGGTTACATAAGCTTAAAAAGATGAAATACCTTGTTACTCTTATAATTTCCTTAACGTAGGGTTAGGCGGATCGCAAAGTGGACTGCTTCATTAAATAAACCCACTTCTCGCCAGTTTAGTACAGGACCCAATATTATAGGGGGCGAGCCTATTGCCAGTAGGTAACCACTAATCACTACTACACTAATCTAGACTTCATCATCATCAGCCGGAAGACGTCCACTGTTGAACAAAGGCCTCCCCCTTAGAACGCCACAATGAACGACTAATGGAAAACCCAATAACACTGCTCGACCCGGGAATCGAATCCAGGAACTTACGCTCAGCAGTCACGCTTTGCAACCACTAATAGTCCCCTACAAGAGAACATCCTTGTTAGGGGAAATATATTGTAAGACAGTAGATAGGTACTTACCTGATTACGTATAAATAATTGTCGTTTATCAAACAATAGAATAAAATATGTTCCAAATTTTCAATTTTAAATAACGCCGTACAAAAGGATTTTTACGACATTTTGAAACTATCTAGGTTGAACATTGATTTCCTAATACATCATTATGAAAACCATTAAAAATTGAATTACTCACGATGTCGTTTGTCATCGGTGCGGCGTAAGTAGTCGTTAAAGTACTCTAATGACGCTCATCTAGTCTTCCACGGCGTTGACGAGACTCCGCCTTCATTACTGGACATGTTATTTACCGAGCACGGGGTATTATCATTCATTCAAGAAATAGCGTCCATTATAAAAGGGTAGGCACGTGTGGTATGGTGGACGAGTCCCGAGGCCCACTCTCCTTAACGACGACGTCGCGTCGCCGGCACACTTGCTTTGATCAATATTTCGAGTTTTTCTCAAAATTGGAAATTGTTTGTGTTGTCATTAATGAGACAACATTGTTGAGTCATTGCCGTACTTCAGTAATGTACCGTAATCATCTCTGAGGAGTATTATTTTAAGAGAGCTGGTAAAGTTAATGGAAAAAATAGCATGAAATAAAATAAAATCTTGGACTGCCTTGTTGATCTAATGATTGCATGGGGTCCTAGGGTTACATTAGGGTCGGGCACAGTGTTATTGGGTTTTTCAATTACGTAATTCTCAGTAATAATAATAGCCTGTAATTGTCCCAATGCAAGGCAAGGACCTCTTCTCGTATAGGATTGATCACCACGCTAGGTCACTGCGGGTTGGCGATTTCAGATAAGTAATTAAATCCAGGTTTCCTCACGATGTTTTCCATCACCGTTGGTCAGTGGTGTCTTAGAATAACTACGGAAGTATTAATAACATTGAAAAAGTCACATTGACACTTGCCCGGGTTTGAACCTACGACCTTGTGCATACAAATCCGGTATGTCAACCACTGGGCCACCACGACACTGTTTGTATGCAAATTCTCAGTAGCACCACGGAATCTCGAATTGTGGTTAGTGGCAATAGGCTAGCCCCTTCTTACATTGCGACCTACCTATCTCATCTGGCAAAATATGGTTGTACTAAGTATTAGGTATACCTCTGCCTACCCCTTCGAGGATGTTATGGTACAAACTTACTAACGTTACTTACGAAACCTTTATTTTATCTAAATTGTGCGCCTATGTAAAGGGTGACGGTCACCCTAGGCAGATACGTAGTCCCAAGATTAACAAATATTTATGTGTATGTTATAAATGTTTAGATTATTGCATCTTAAAATTACTTTCGAAAACAGCATGCATATGCATGTTATATTATGTTATTACATTTAGATGCATTGCCACCCATGTAATATTATTATTTTAGTAGGTAGATACGTGCGTGAAGTGTGTAGGCTTTTGTTAATTAACGACTAGTGAATAGTTTGACACTATTAAAATTGCCAATTCATGATTGAGCAATGAATATTCACATCACATTAATAGACCGTAAGAAACACGCTTCGAGCTCTAATGACAACAGTGTTACTTGCAGAAAAACTATTCAAATATTTTATTATCCTCAACCCTTCACCTATTTCGTAAAAGAACAATAGACATTGATTCCTGTCAATATAATTTTGAAGTCATGAATATGCAAAAATAACAATTAGGCATGAATCGATATTGGCTTTGATCTTGACCTTTAGTTGAGTCATGCTGCAATCATTAATCTCAACGAGGGAATAGAAGCTGTATATGAATATAGGAAGGGTTGTTTGCACGACACCTGCGTACGATTTAATAAAAATGCGAGCTTATAGAAATACAAAACTAGGAACAATTATTTTCTGCGATCGACAGGACGTCTAAATAAAACATTTCAAGTTCATAACTATAGGAATAGGTAGACTTAGATTAATCAATATATAAGATTATACCCAACTATATAGATAAAGTTGATCTAGAATAATCTCCTATATAGTATAAGTTCCTAATAAGTACCTACACTTTACCTTCATAGGTTATAATGATTAATTAGGATATTTTTTGTATTTAGGTCAATGTCTCCTGCCAAGCCTGTTCGATTACAAGAGCCAATAATTTGTATGTTCCCACGGTGAAAGGCTTGCGGGCAATCTTCTCACGGTCATATTAAGCTGGACCACTTGTCCTGCTGTCTTCAAACTCCAACAAATCACAAAGTTGCTACAATGACAATGATCCTACACAATAGTCTGTCAGTTCATTGTTTGGCTTGACGACTTTATTTGCGGTTTTTATTCTAAATATTATTGACCAAGACATTTAAGTATCTACTTAAACTCTTGTTATTCGTAGTGTATAAGCATTCAAAATAACACTTATTTACCTATCTTACTTAATGAAAATAAAACTATTACAAATTGTACGACAAACACAAATGCTTGCTCGTTAAAAAAGTTCAGAGTATCAGTAGGTTAGGTACCTGCTTTCACGAGTCAATTCTGGTAATTCTAGACCTACAATAAGGAAAATACTTGAAAGTTTGCTACGATA
Organism: Abrostola triplasia; assembly: GCA_946251915.1. Classification (NCBI taxonomy): domain Eukaryota; kingdom Metazoa; phylum Arthropoda; class Insecta; order Lepidoptera; family Noctuidae; genus Abrostola; species Abrostola triplasia. The sequence goes on along the minus strand of OX276432.1, from coordinate 7,632,443 downwards.
AGGGTAAAAAAACTGTTGCAGTTTACCTGGTTATTTGTTGTGTTATAGAATTATGACCGGAGCAAATCTTTGAAAGGCTTGATCGTGTGTAGCGCTGTTTTTTGTGGGGATCAGCACACATAGCTAACGGAGTGAAAGAATCAATCAATGAGAGCTTTTTGCTGCCTTGCGGCTGCACTCAACGCCAATGGTGTTCCGTTAAGGGGAGGTTGGTTTAGTTTAAAATTATTTTGGATATTTAAGTACTTGATAAAATACACAATAATAATTCTTTACTACAAAAATATCGTGAAAGCTGTGTTAACATAGCGAGAAAGAAAAAATTAATTATATTTTTTTTACAACACATAACTGTAGATTAATTATGTTATTACTTATTACATACTTTTCTAACAAAGGTTTTGGTTAGGTACTTAAATCGAGGCACCAATTGCTAGCAGATAACTGAGGAGCTTTCATAATTGATATATAATATTAAAATTGAACATACACGTCTGATTGTGCCCAAAATAAAATAAAATGATAAAAAAGAAATCCACATCGAAAAGTTTTCATAGATTTTGAAAATTGCCTAACAAACCCTCCAGTCGCATACAGATAGCGATTGTTCGAATTTTGGTTCGTGTTGCTTTTAGTGGTCTTCGCTTTAATACATAATCGTGGGAGAAATGCGATCACCGGGCAAGTGCACCGGTCCATGGGAATTATACCGACTGCGATTTAATGTACCCATAGTACTTTTGCTCCTTTTTGGATTACATTATATTCACGAATTTTCCCAGGGTTCCATAAAGGTAGCGTAGAATTATTAACTTTTTTGGGAATTTCTGTTCTGGAGTTATTGGTTAATTGGTGTCAACTACCCGACTATTCTATGTATACGTAATTAAGACTACTTTTGGTAGATAAAAAGTCAGATAAGAAAGACAACTTTTGATGTCAAGAAGAGAAACGAAAATTTTGCTTTTGGCTTTAAGTGCCCATGTCCAAGTGCCTAGTATTTTGTAAGATATAAAAAAAAATATTAAATAACTATTCTTGAGTCGACATACCTTTTATGAATTAACGACCCCATATTGATATAAGTTCTTACAAACGATATAGACGGCCCTTAAAATAAAAAATACAGTTATACTCCATGCATTCATCTTAAATCATTCAGAGACTAAAAAAGCCACAATACTGAATCGACAATATATGACATCAACCATCGATTTTCGAAGACGACGTCCGACAACTTCCTGTCATCATAATAGCCTTCACAGAGTCACGTTCTCGATATAAATAAAACTGAAAGTTCGAAACTAAAGCTGCAAATTGAATGCCAAGTAGAAAGATAAAACTTGAGAATAATTAATGAAAGAATAAATAATGTAGAAAAGATATCATACATAGTTGACTGCGAATTTTTTGTGCATATCCATGGTTTTTTTTGTATGATCTACTACTAGTGTGCAGTAGATGCTAACTAGTATTAGATCACACACGATGCGCTTTTGATCAAAACCTAGGAATGAATTTCAATATAAAAAAAATATTGGTTTATATCGAAGAATCGAAAGCACATTATTGTACAGCTGGAGAATGTCATAAGTTGCGAGAATTGACCTTATGGTTAATATCTAAGTCTTGGTTCGTCAATTTCGAAGTGATAAATAGCTAGATACCTATTAGTACAATATACCTAATATACCACCTAAGTGACTATATCTACAGTTCGTTATAAATGTTTGTTTACAAGAATCATGCGGTTTATAGGCACATGCGAAATACGAATTTCATTAACATTTTAGTGGCGTTAAAACCTTTATCACTGAATCTTAAACGATTGCTAATTATGTTCGGCTGATGACCGTGGCTGCTAATGGTAATGTTCTTAAGTATTTACGTAAAAACAATATTTTCCTGCATTGAGGGCATTGTGCTGCTACCTGCGTCGGCTGTTCTCATAGCGATGAATCCGTACTTAACCTTTTGCATAATATATGTAAAACGGTTCCGTTATAGGATAAATGAATGAGCACCAATGTCAATCAGATGGACAATGTAATGACAGAATGACTACCACTGCACATGAGATCATATTCTCTTAGAGAGCGTCAGGATCAAAATACTCGCAAGGATTAGTAAATGGTCACTCTTGTTATTTTATACTTACGTGTCTATTATGGGGATACATAAAACTGATTTACTTTTTTTCTGTAATCCAATAACACGTTGGCGGAATCAATCGCTCACAAATCGCGCTATGCGACCACTAGGCCGACGTCGCAGTCAAGAATGTAAAAGTATTTAATATCTTTACAAGTTACACTGCTTATATCTGAAAGCTGTTAATATTTAAAACTTAATAAGTACGTCAAAAGATTGTGATGAGATATGTTGAAAGTCACGGATAACACGGAACCCTTATACCCGAGTCAAATCGCGTCTCATTGGTTCGTGTGGTCGCCAGTGATAACTGACGGCGCAAGCGCAGCGCGAGCGGGCACCGAGCTCCGTAGCGAATGGCTAATTATTTTAATCAAGGATTAATCGAATTCTTTGTTGAGGAGATAAAAGAGGATTGTGAGCCGTCGTCGCATATCAAAAGTATTAATATGTGCACTAAACCGTTAAAATATCGCGTTCTCGCAGGACACACGCCGTGTGTGGTCCGATGGAAATCAACGCTAATTTCAATATTTATCAACAAATGTGAACTCATTGCCACTAAGATATGCGGTTATGCAGAATACTTATTAAGTGGAAGTTATTGATTTAGAACGGATTTACATTTTATATTCATGCGTAACTGTTCTTAAGCTTGTTGTATTTACATTTTCAGTACGAAACAATCTTGCGTTACGAGTAATCTTGTATCTAGTTAAAAATGAGATCAGATGTGCAATATGCATAGTAGAACTTATTTAATTTATTCAAGTTAAAATTAATTTTAATTGCCTATGTTCATAACAATAGTTCATTTGTGCATAGATAACTTTCTTGAATGTTTTTACGAAATACGAGGTCGGTATATTTTCGTCACCTTCGACTGTCTCCTTAAATAAGTACCCTTAGCGCACTCTTCCATTTATCACAGTACGATATGAGGCCAAAATGTAAAGCAACTTTAATGATAGTGCGCATACTGATTATCTCATTCTTGTATAAGGCAGTAAATATTATTAGAACATATTGGAAAATATGTGAAAATAATGTTGTATATTTTGCAAAAGACAAAATAATGTACTATGGTACTTATTATCTAGAAGCATTATTTTGTCTCTCCTATAATTTATCAGCATAGATAGATCGATGAATCAATAAATTCATTATCGACTAACTTCGTTTGTCATGAATTTGACGAACTAGTCGGTTATTTCTCTGTTAACGAGCGCAAAGCCCCTTGGAGTTGACGCAATGAACTATGATTCTGTACTATAGATTTAGATTACCAAGTAGTTTGGTCTGAGGTATGTAGTATGCAGAAAACGCTTGATGAAAACGCGACGCTTTCTGACAGTTTTCTAATAATTTATGTACTTTTATAAATCTTGGTGGATATAAAGCGTTACTAACTTGGCCTACGATTTATGTTCGTCTCAGTGGTGAGCGCTCTCGTTAAGGGTGTACAATTAACCGTAATCTCTGAAATAAGCGTGGCGGGCCGCGAATGCCCGACCCCTGGAACACACCAGGGTTGGCACTTGTCCAACTTATTACCAAAACTTTGATGCGTATCAATCAGTGAAATTTGAAAAATTTGCATTGTATTAAAAGGTTAATAATTAGTGTTTCTGGAGAAGCCTTAATAAAAGCTTTTGAATACTCGTAATACATTTGACTTGTCACAAAATGCTCATCGAGTGTCAGAGTCTCAGAGATAACTAGAGATCTCAAGACGTTCCCCACAACGCAAAGATTAAGGATAATTAAATGGAAGATGGATTCAAGGCATGTGAGTTACGTGCAGCCAGCTTTTTACGGAGAGTCAATCCTCATCGTTGAGGGCGCGTGTCAGGTGGCAACCTTGACTTGGCTCGTCTTTGTCGGCGCACAGTGTCTTGTTGACATTTTGTGGGGCAAATCTTCATTCCGCGGCCCCTTTGATCCCAACCACTGTATTATTTAATTTTGATGTACGCCTCTTACGTTTTGTAAATAAGTAATGTAATTGGACTATTTGGATTTTTTTTAAACTGGTAAATCCTGCCGTGAAAGCGTTTTAAAAGATATATGGAGTTATGGTATGATACAATATACGACACACATTACGGTATTTTTTTATGCCAGAAATAATTTTCTTCGTAGCACTTACATTATATTATTCCTTTTGTGCGGAAAACCAATGAGCTTAAAATCAAACCAATGTCAATGGAGTTGTGTCAGGTCGTAATTTTTTTGCAAGAAATAACTTTCCGTGTGTTTGTAAAGTACACGAAAAAAAGTTCTCTACAAGCCTACTATACTACCTATTGTGAAAAGATGAAGACAGGGTAGAGCACACGCCGTTAATATATGATAACAAAGATAATACATTTTTCTTGATCGGCCATGATGACTGTGGTTTAAACAAAAATAAAATGACAGCAAAGCTTGTTCTATAGTTGTCTCTTATTGTGAAAAAGCATGAGATCCGATATAAGCTCTGTAAATGTATCTTACTAGTAAATATATCTTCCTAGTAACAGTTAAATGGTAAGAACATTGACTGTGTAATAAGGCTGTACTGCAACAAATGAGTTGCACCTGCTTGGTTCCGCCTCCCTTCGAGCCTGACCTCAAATCTATCATCCCATTGGTCTACGAGTACATACATAATTAATAAACTATAGATCAAGATTTAGTATTCTTCACTTTTTCAGAAGTAGTAATTACCAGTACGGTATGTCTCGTTGAATCGATGTAGAATTGTAATGACACAATTTTTCTCTTTTTACTGTAGGATGTATAAATGAATGGCCATTGCCGATCATGATCGATTGTAGAACTTGTCGATGAGTCGGTTTTTGTTTAATATTTAAGTACGTGTGTGTAATAAAGTAATGAATTCTGAACGTAATGGCCCTGAAATAGCGAGGTCTTGAAATACATGTTCTTAATGCGGGCATCCTGGTTTTTATATGGCGGGTACTCATATACTCTATGCGATAATGAGGCTGCGTTTGAAATGATTTTATATAGTACCTAAAGGATTTTGTAAATATACCAGTGATAAGTTCCGCTATAAGTGTACTATGTAATTTACTAGTATGGGGAAAGAAGCCTGACCTTAAAAATGCAATATTGTCTTTCAATACGATCTTCGAATGATGTAGTACTTATTAAACACCCGGTTTACAAAGCGCATTCAAAGAACCGTCGACGCGCGACGCAGCAGAAATAACAAATTTGATTTTTATTAATTGAACTGCCAAGCAGAGCAATCATGTGGCAGGAAAAACAACGGGCCATACATCTGCCCCATTTATTAATACCACTGACAATAAAACATTTGAAACACGTTCTTGCGAATCAATACTCGGCTCTGCGATATGAATTATTTATATATTTTATTGTCGCTTTATCGCCTGCATCGTGCACCCTCTGGCCGGCGGATGCCGCGTCTTGCTTGAAATAATAATCAGAACATAATTTTATTTTTGACAAATAACTGGTCAGCGTATGTGTAGTCAGGTTTTTGTTGCGCAGGCGCGGCGAGGCAGCCCGATGCCGCGGATTCCGGGTCCCTCGCTTTATTGCCTGAATAAATATAAGAAGATGCTGTCGGTATTCCGATCTCGTGTAATTGTCCCCGTGAATGCGTCGCAAGAAAGTGCCTTGTACAAAGGCCGAACTATACGCACCTAGTTGTAGAGCCTACCTGTTTCTTTGCATGATGGTTGGTCGTTTATTTTTCTTTGACTGTACCTACGCTCGTAATGTAAAATTAATAAATCATTCTACTGAATAAAAAGGCTATCTGACCTCCCGGGATCTCATTCCAGAGGCTGGTTAAATATGTATACCTATCTTTCCATAATCTGAAAGTAGACCATCGGGTGCTGAATGTTTTTTACATTAATTTTAAGATCTAGGTACTAGTATTTATGGCAGGTACTAGTACATTGTACAATCTAAAAGATTGATAAAATATAATATGAAAATATTCGATTACGTTACGGTTGGATACCTATTATATATTTGAGCATATTCGTGAAATTCGATGTGATTTAAATTCACTGGGATACAGTAAAACGGGGTGAATCGAAACTTAAGGGTGAATAGAAACAACATTTTGAAACTGACTTTAACATTAAATTATTACTACTAGTGGTCAGAAAGGATTCTAGATTTGTCTATAATACTATTTCAAGTATAGGGTCCTTCATGGTAACAATCAATACACTTTGCTATAAAATCAGTTTCAAAGTTTTGTTTCTATTCACCCCGTTTCACGGTACCTATATATTGCACCTAAATATACTCTACGTTGTCGTTATTCTGATTTTTATTTGTTAGTGTATGTTTTGGTAATAAAGATAGAATCTATTCGTGTCGAGAAGGTGTTCGTTTGATGACATATAACAGTGTCCAGAACTATTTCCTACAATCCATCTTGTTAGTTGAAGAAGATTCGCCTAATTCGCATCCTGCATGATCACGCGCAGGGAACGAAGCAATAAATCTTATCGAAACAAACGAAGCTTAAAAGGCATTGTAATAAAGTCATGTATCCGAACACAACGGGACGTGTTTGAGACAGATATTAATCGTAGTTAGCTGCGTCTGGATGCGCGTCAGATCGTTACAATGTAGAAAGTGAGGCCCGACGCGCTTGACAACGTATAAATCATTGTCATATCAGACCAGAGGCGTTTCAACCAACTGTTCGGCTTATTTGGTCAGTCTAAATGGTGCAGCCGAACGATAGCCGTCAATGATGAATAGTGCCATCGATTTGTACGTGAAGCTATTTCATTAGCCGACGGCTCGGTAATCGGAATCCTTTAAGGTGTAATGTACCGCTTCCAGCTCTTCTCAAGTCATTAGGTAAATACAATGGTACTTGATACAACAGTTTTGCTGCGAATACAGAGAAGATAACATTTGCTTTAGAATACTCTATCTATAGGTAGCTTTGTTCTTGGTCAGCTTGGATCCAGAGCATTTACATGAATATTTGCTCATTTTAGAACATGCAGGATCGTTAAAAACAAAGCGGCCGTAGCGCGGTCGTTACCAGTCTACTGTATTCAAAACGTCATGCATGCAAAAGTTTTTGTCATTGTTATTACCTGCGTAAAGATTCACTTAACATTAAGTTATACGTGTTCAGCAAGTCAGTTTGAAATTTGATCCGGCCGGGGATCGATCTGGTTGACTTTAATGACTCGTGGATGTCAATCGGCTGTCGTTGGCCGCCTGAGCGGGATCGCATGCAAAACACGCCTGCACAATATACGCGCGCCTGGCGATATCGTACTCTTTTTGTAAACCTTTCTGTTGCTCTAATTTGGATTTCATTAAACATAAATAAAGAGCACACAGTGTGGCGAGTGATTTTTAATGTATTTGAATATTCAAATTAGTTTCGACGTTGCTGTGTGGACATTGATAAGTATGTTCACGGTATGTTTAAAAAGAAGCATAGATAAACAATAATTATTGACCGTCGCGATCGATGCTATTTACAAGTAGGTACAAAATAAACCGTTATCAACATGATGTGATCTGAATATGTTTTATTTGGCGACTGTTTGCGAAGCAAATAAATGTTGGACATCAAAATATTGACCACAATTGACAATTAAACACAGGTATTTTAATGTAAAAGACGTTGCCACTTATATCCATGTTGCCATCATCTTAAAAACAGATCCAAATTTGAACATCTAAAAAGGATAATAACAAAAACGTAATATGACTTTTATGTTCAACATACCAACTGCAAAAAGGTGGACCAAGATTTATTGGTACCTTTTATATCGTCCGAACATTTTGTTTATACGGAAAATCGTCGCAATCGGTGTTTTTATTAAAACTTGCCTTTTAACAAATGCAGGGGACAGATTGCGGTATGCCCGATGGTCGTGCAATGGCCGCAAAGTATTTTAATTAATACCACACCAGGGGCACATAAATTTCCAGTTCATTTTGCTGATTAAGGTTTTCTTGGCTTCTGTTATCGACAACGTTTGTGGCCTCCGTATTACAATGAGTTCCATAAATATTTTCTTCGAGCTTTATAAATCTGGGTTACGTTGTACGTATCTGTTTGCATCAAAATGAGTGTAATGCTAATTAGTAAATGTTTTTAAAGCGAAGTGCAGTATTGCCGGTTATGTTATCATGACATAACATATTATGTATATCGACGTATCAATCGTTAACTTTATTACTTACCCGTAGTACGACGGATCTGCACGGTAGCTACAGTTGCAGCCCTTCATTGCATATAGGAATTCGTTTTTTGATTTGGGACCTTTGTTGGTTACTTGTGATATTTTTGAAAGTAACTAATTCAGAAACACTCACAAATTAAATAAGTCACTTATTCAACAGACTTAGGAGTTCATGGATCTGATATTTATATTACAACACTAATGCGCTTTTTTACGCTCAACCCTAATATTTGTTCCGATTAAACGTTGAGTGGATTACGGAAATTGAATTTTAATGCCCTAAAATTACATAAAATTAGTGGCATGGATCGCGTTTATAACTGTAAAGTCCGGTATTTTTTGCAAAACAAAAAATCTGACTCCACCGCTCGAAACAAAAAGGAAAAAAAGTGAAACCACCAGGAAGCAGGACGGTCATTGTCAACGTAATGTGTGCTAATAAAATCGGCACGTAGTGTACCGCTACCGAAATCTCCGCGCAGGAAGTGTGCGCGTGCTCAATACAGCGCTGCGTTCCGAAGCGTGCATTATTCAATACAATAATATCAATAAATTAATGCTCACATACGGACGCCAGCACACATACTAATGGCGACACGCGGCGAATCGCTTTTTGCGTCCCATCCAACCATTCAACTCTCCATTGATACGGAGCCCGCAAAAACTGGTCGCTGGTCATGTACGCGAAACTAACTAACATTGCCGCTTTTTGTTCTCGTTTCGACAAGGACGTGATACGTGATCCGTTTTTGTTTTAGTAAAGCGACGTGAATATTTAATGGGAGGTACTATTGCTGGTCGGTATCTGTTAGCAGTTATTTGTAGGCGACGGAGGTGCCTGCCTACTTCTTTTATCTTCTTTGCTTAGATAGTACCTGTAAGATACATAATTATAATCCTAGTAGATGATAAAGCGAATTCATTTACACAGGCCTCTGTCTTAGGTCCTGTGTTGATATTTATTAACATTTCTTTTAAGTGTTTATTTATGTAGATATATTGTTGTGTTTGAAAGTAGAATACATTCCACAGATAGTCATAAAACTGTTGAAATGCCAACAGACACGAACATTTGGTTTACATGTACATAACCTTAATAATTATTAAAACTATAGATTAACAATACACACATACACATTGGAAAATGTAATAGTTTTTTTCCGGCATAAGAAAAAATCTTCATGAAAGATGAATAAGCTCATGCTTAATCTTGGTGATCAATGCTCAATCCTTCTCTATACACAAAGAGGCCTTTGTTCTGCAGCGGGACAGTTATTATTTACATAGCCATAACAATTATATACCAACGGCAGCCCTTAATAACATTTATATGACACGGTGGGACACAAATTATTTTCGGCACGCAATCACTAATGAGTTACCACATAGAAATAATCATACTTAATAGTTACTTGTAGCAATACAAAAATGTTTGTAAATGTGCTACGGGCTACGTCAACTGCGATTGGTAAAACTACACCCACCGGCACGAAATGAAAATCAATATTTTTTTTGGCAATGGATAATTACATAATTTTATTGAAATGATTTACGATTTTTATTAAACTAATCACTGAAAGGTGGAGTGAAGTGTGGAGGACTAGCAAACACCAGTTTTAGATAAAATGATGTAACTCTGTTTATGTTTGATTAAACATCAGTATTATGATAACAAATCACAGTAGAATACGGAGAGCCTTAACCTTCGCCGAGTTCGCAGTTTTTTACCCATTTTCTGTTTCGTCTGTTTATCGGATAAGTACGCAGTGGCATTCTGTAGTAGATAAGTGTTGAGATTGATGAAAAGCCTTAAACTTCCAAGAACTTAATGATATCGTTTACTTCGAGAAAGGACAACATTATTATACATTTTAACCTAAACAGAAGTAAATGAACTTTGTACATAAAACTAAAAAACGAAATACAACGTAAAAATCAAACTTTCTGTACTTTACACTTTTGTATTTATCAGTTTGTATGCGTAATTATTACCACGTAGGTACGTGATTTGTAATCTTTGAAATAAGAAAACAAAACCTTAATTTAAAATTTTAAATTTTTCCCTAGCTAAAAGGATATGGTAGGCAGACTCCGTGCTGCTACTGAGAGTTACTAAATGGAAAAGCCCAGTAATACTTTGCCCGACCCGGAATTCAAACCCAAGACCTCGTGCTCAGCAGTCGCGCTTAGCAACCACTAGACCAACGAGGCAGTCATAAAAGGATATAGTAGGCTTATTTCACGCATAAACGTGTTAATCTAAGAAATTCGAATATTTTGCGCTAAAATAAATGATGTACGATAATAGATATGCAAATAACACGCACGTAACCCCTAAAAACAGCCACTTTTAAAGTATTCACACTTTTTAAAATAAACAACATTGACCCAATCACCAGGCTGCAGTAAATATCACCTTTATTTATAAGAGTAATAAATAATTAACAATTTATGGTGATTGCACGTTTACGAACGCAACTGTTATCATGGGCTAACTAATTAGTGTTTTATGTGTATTGTAAATGCGGAGGTTTGATGCCGAAATTTGTTTTTGCAATAAAACCTGGTAACTCATTAGTGATTGAGTGCCGAAAATAATTTGTGTCCCACCGTGTCGTATAAATGTTGTTAAGGGCTGCCGTTGGTATATAATTGTTATGGCTATGTAAATAATAATTGTCCCGCTGCAGGGCAAAGGCCTCTTTGTGTATAGAGAAAGATTGAGCTTTCATCACCACGCTATGTTACTGTGGGTTGGCGAATTGACATAATTAAATCCAGGGTTCCTCACAATGTTTTCCGTCACCGTTAGTGAGTGAATTAAGAATATCTAAGAAAGTATTTATGACACTGAAAAAGTCACATTGATACGCCTGGGTTTGAATCTGCAATCTTGTGCATACCAATCGGGTATGTTAACCACTAGGCCACCACGACACACGATGTAGTCTTTAACATTTAAGGTAGACTCGGCAGCTGCAAATCTTAAAATTTACTTTGAAATATTTTGCTACACACTATTAATTGTTGTTTCTGATTTGGTTGTTACAAACATTAAATATCAGATCTCTAATATCTTATTTCCTTAACTACGGATCATATTATTCAATTTACACATTATTTCAACTTCTCAAGAGACACTTAGTCGTAGCGCAATTAGAGTCATTGTCCGATATATTTCTAAACACACAGATACCTCTATTTCTAGAAATATTGGAGATATTCTAATAAGGGCCAGATTAAGAGCACCCGAGCATGATGATGTGAAGAGGAAGAAGTGAATGAGCTCATTCAAGGCGAAAGAGTTATGCCAAGGTCGTAGCAAATGGAAGTCTGTGGTCTCTGCTTATATACATCAGTACTAAAAGGTAGGCGAAGCCTTGCTAGTCCTTAGTCTAGTTCTTTAAACGTTCTAACACATGTGCTTAAAATACATCTCACATATAAACAAGTTAGAATGTGACAAGACATCAAAGCAAAGCAAATTGTTATTTTCCAAAGGGTGCCGTGGACAATATGTCTACAACACCACACTGGAACATGTTCCAGGAAAATCTTTGCTATTAATCGTTAAAAACTTATCTTAACTCATCTTACCTCCTTTCTCTCATTATACACGTACTGACAGCAATGATATTCGGCTTGCTCCGGGCGTCTCATTAACTCACGTTATTATTCAACGGCCGCCATCTTGTCGCGCGTCAATTTGCGCGTCGCGTGTGTCGACGGTGCGCACGCGCCGCGCACAGCTGTTGTTGCACGCCTACCAAGGAGTAACTGCATATGAGATTTTTAAATTGTGATTTATTTTGTGAGTATACATATTTGTTGAATTAATGACATTTTACACATAATTTTGCAAATGAATGTTTTGTTTTACAAGCACGTATACGTGAACTTCATTGCGTTGTAACTGTTGAATATATACTAAATTTATTCCTAAATATACCTAATATTTACTACGATATAGATGTACTAAAATATCATAAAATTAATAGCTTGCGAAACACCCTTTACTGCAATAATTAAGTAAATTACACTCCCAATCGCACGAATCACGTTTCCACGAACTAAAGACATCAACGAGCGCAGTTTTGTTGCTATTTAAAATTAGTTATGTTTGATCATAATGAAAGTAAATTTATATTTCCGTGTCCTTATAAAACAAGTAGGTATACAATTAAATTAATTTTACTACCATATACATAATAATCAATGGTTTAGATGTAATGATTTCTTTGTTCACTGAATATTTCCAATTCAATTTGTGGTCGTGCTTCGGAAAACGGTTAAGTACTTCAGTACGACATAAGTACATCGTGTACTTCAAGTAATTGACGCGCATCAGCCTGAAGGTTATGTTGTTCACGCTTAGAATTGAATCGTGTCTAACGAGCTAGTCGACCTCCGTAGAGGCTTCGTTTAATTGATATGGTGAATTCCCGGGAATAACTGCTTTCTAACTAATTGAATAAGTTGAATTATTTCAATAAGAAAGGGCAGCGGCGGCGGCGCCGGCAAATTGTGCCTACCCGTGCCGTTTTCCTTTTGTAGTAGTTGCCGCGCCGACGCCCATTGGTCCATTTTAATGAGCTCCGATCAATGGGCGTAATTATTTCTTGTATCATTCTTTGTTCGACGCAAGCGCGCTGTCATCCTGTAAGGCTCGCCCGCCTTACATACGCACTTGTGCGAGTTTTTGCAACGGTTTTTGGTGAATATCCATATAGAGAGGTCGGAACAAGGCCTCCGGCGATATCGACGAGGGGCGATCGACACCGACATATTGGTACCAGATATATCACACGGAATGACCAATCAGTCATTATTAATGACCGCAAAGTGAACGATATTTCATATTTTTGAGGTGATTTTACGACAACGAGCTTGCTGACTGGTTAAATAAGTAATTACCATAATTTATGATAAAAATATTACAGTTCGGTGGCCATAAGAGTCAGGCTCGATCAATGTGTTGAATAATTACTGTGTCGTGCTACTTAAGGCACTTGAAACCTAACGTTAACCTTATAAGGCACAGCAATTAGGTTTGTTTTTTAAATAAGTTCATTTTTTTACGTAATTTTCAAACCGTTAAAAAATAAGTAGCGAAATTATTTTTTCTGTATCATTCGCTTAAGTCGAAAACTACACCGTCATCATTTATGGGAATACAATCGTAACAAGATGTCGAAAGCGAATCGAAAGGCACCCTCTTAGTGCGACAGATAAGTTAGCGAGTTCCAATTATCGAGTAGTGGCGGTGCGTATGGAGAGGAGGCTGTGCAGGCGAGGCGCACCGATGTCGAACAATGCATAACAGAATAACCACACTGTATAGGTGACTGGCAGCAGTGCCGACAGAGATACCCACGCTGCATATAAAGCTTCGTGATTAAGAAAATAAAAAAGTTTTATTCATATAAGGGCTTCATTCTTATTTATCAACGATGTTAAAACCTCTCTGAGCTAAACCATTTTTTACGTCTATTGACATTTCTATTTTTTGACATGCAAACGCCAGTGACAGGTATGGTTTAATCAAATGTTCAACATTGATATTTTTTATAAGTAACAGACATAATATAACATCACGCCTGTATTCCCCGAAGGGGTAGGCAGAGTTGCACGTATAGTACACCCACATTTACAGGCGTGATTATTTTATTATGATTATTATATTTATGTTATGTTATATCTTATTCTAGTTACAGTAGTTATCTACTATTTCTGTTGAACTTCTGCAGTGTACCTGTGCGTTGGCTTCACCTTGTGGCTGTTGCCGTAAACGTAGGTTGAGGTACTTACCTACTGTTTTCATGTCACTTTAATGAGACGTGCGTATATAAGTAACTGATGTAAACCTTTACATAAAGTATTGGTAGCGCTCTTATTTATATGATACAAAATCTTTTATGTACGTCTGTGAAGGTAGAAAAGGTATAAAAGGCTTTCTTTTATAATTTTCTTTTTACTGTAGCTATGACTCATAACTTTATGCTGGCATATGCAGCTGCTACATAAATCTATCTTTAGTTTGTCTGTGGTACATTTATCCGTCTGTTTATCTTTTCAAGCAGGAGTCTGGATATTCCTATGATTTAGCTTTCTGGCTTAGAAAAAAATATATACATGCAACATACATACCTTGTTTATATAAAATCTCGCCTTTTTCCCAGAGCGGTAGGCAAAGACCAGAGATTTCCATTTGCTATGTTCCTGATATGCCAGTAGACTCAGCACAGTTGAAATTAAACGGTGGTATTAATTGTTAACTTTATTGTATACGAGACAAACATTTTTTTTTAATTGTTTATGAGAAATAAAAGTGGTCTATACAAAACTATTTTAAAATTATATCGACTTGCCTTGGAATGACCCACAGTTATGTTTGCACTACCTAAAAGTAGAAGACAGAACGTTAACTATAATCCCTGGACATGTACAATTAAAAGCTTAAACAATAAAAGAACATTATACTTTTGCCGCGCATGCGCTTAAATTAATCCCAAAGATATCCTTATGAGGTACTGGGTGGGTAACGTATTAAAGGTTAAACATTAATTACCTGCTCCCACGGCTACAGGGTGATTCGAGGTGACCTTTCACATGTAAGTACTTAAAGTAAAACACCTTGATCAATATCGGTTCCTTATTTGTAGGCTTAAGTCCTGCAGCGGCGTAGTGACAGACTAATTATGAACTAGCTCCGTCCCGCGGTGTTACCCGCTACATATTTTCGGTATAAAGAGTAGCCTATGTGTCAATCCAGGGTGTCAGCTACTTCCATATGAACTTTCATCAAAATCGGTCTAGCCGTTTGAGCGTGAAGAGGTAACAAACATAAACACACTCACAAACTTTCGCCTTCACAATATAAGTGTGATACTACCCAACTTTTTAAATTCCTAAGTTTACATACGTATTGGATTTGTTTTCCTATGTGAGGACTATACAGATACACCGATATGTAACATAAAGCAGCGAGCCTATTGCCATATCTGGCTCAAGCAAGGCTCATCGCTTTCTCATCGAAGGTAGAAATTCCAATCTGAATCTCATGATTGTTTATTCATAAACACAAATTGAAAGAACCTTCGCAAACACAACATATCATACAAACACTGCTACGAGCTAAATGACATGTTCCTTCTCTAAATGTTACCAATTATTCGAGTCCTTTGCATCGTAAATCCTGCGGAGGCTGTAATCGCCACCTAACCGAGCCGACTCCTTCCACTTATTAACTTTAATTTCTTAATCGTGGCTTTAATTGAAATGTTAAGCTACTTCGATAACGACGCACACGTTAATGTCCGCCGCCGATTATACTTAGTTTTATCTTTTTGACAACACTGGTAGCTTAATGAGTGTAATGACACATTACGCGTCCCTGCAAAAGACCTTAGTGTTGGCCACTTAGCGGGTTCGCTTATCTGTGCTCGGATATTATTTCTGTGTAATTATCCTGTGCGATCTGTAATTAATAGACTGGTGAACTTACGAATCATTGTTAATTGCTTTTAATGGAATTTGTATTAATAAGTTTTTTGAAACAGTACGTCTCAGTACCAGACTGCCAGTCCCTTCTAAGGAACACACTTTTGGAAACTCGCGGCTCTACTAACGAAGACATCTCTTTGGTTTCTAATAAGTACTAGTAAAACGCTGAGTTGGAATTAATTTAACGCAGTGGCAATCTTCAGATTTTGATCTATCAAAATCTCAACATTTTAGATTTTCGGAACGCCACTGGCGAAAGCTCTAGCCAGGCTCTAGCCAGTGGCACTCTGAAACATTGCACAGCACACACATCAACGTTAAAATTTTTAAACAGTTTATTGCAAACTTATAAAGTTCTGAAACTTTTGCCGCGTGTACAAGTTTTATAAATTCCATCCGGCCATATATTTTAAAATCTTTAAGTATATTCCCTTCAACACACTTTAAAATTCACACTTTCCACAATTCGCGAACAACGTTGTAATCTAAAACACGCAATTTATTTCGTAGTCGATAATGACAAGCAATTAATAATGTTCTTATGCGTTAATATCTGTTGTCGTTATTAGTGAACGATTTATCACCACAAGTCATACTTAATCAGCGCTGTTTGTCCTGCCCGACGACTCAATACATCCCCAGCTTGTTATAATCACCAGATGACAAGCCATCAATCTGGTGGCTCTCTGTTTAGACCACAAACCTTATTGTAGCCAAGTAATTATGTGAAGTTAATTACTCACAACTTTTTGTGATGTGAATGTAATCGTTTGTTTTGAGTTTATGAAGGACTAGTTGTTACCCGCAGTTTCACCCGTTTCATTTGCGTTTGTGTAATCTACATTAGACTTCTGATAGCTTGGTAGCCACAACATTAGAACACAAAAAATGAATTGGCAAAGGTTTGCTACTTTGGGTTTAATTACAATATTCTTAAAGATCTCTGTTTGTTTTAATGAATTATATAGCCTAGATAATAAGCCTGCTAATGTCGCTTTCTAGTGGTGAAAAAATTGTTAAAATCCATCCAGTAGTTTTGGAGCCTATTAAGCAAACAAATAAACAAAAAAAACTTTCCTCTTTACAATATGAGTATAGACTATATATAGGTAATAAAGTATAGATGAGATTCAGCTCGCGACTTCATAGTAGTCTATGGCCTAGTTAATAACCCTGAAAGTCCATTCTAAATATTATACAAACTGTACCTCTTATTATAGAAGTATAGATAATTCAGGTAATTACTTGGAAGCAAACACTTAGGCGTAGGTAGCTATTATTTATACGAGGGTCAAACTGAAAGTTCTTAGAACTGGCCACTTATAAACAATATAATAAAAAAATAATTCTAAAATTTGAAAATAGAACTCTTTGCCAATATTACTGAGTATATATTTCATTAATTTGTCATTTGTTTTACGATTTGGCGGCAAATTGAAAATTGTCTGTGTCACGTCAACATGAATTTAACACGAGAAAATTTTCGTGCAATGATTTTTTATGACTTTCGATGTCATTTAAGTCAACAAGAAAGTTATGATAGACTACGATTGGCCTTTCACGATGAAGCCCCATCTCGTGCGACAGTTTACAACTGGTTTAATGAGTTTAAACGTGGTCGCACTAATCTCACTGATGATTTACGTAAGGGACGGCCTTCTACGGCGACGACTGAAGATAACATCTGTGTTGTGCGGCGTATGATAGAGACTGACAAAAGAGTGACCTATCAGCAGATTCGGATAAGCTTAGGCATCGGTATGAGTCAAGTGCACAAAATCCTCCACGAACATTTAGCAGTCAGGAAGCTTTGCGCCCGGTGGATACCTCATAATTTGACTGAGGCTCAAAAACTCCATCGTGTGGATTGGTGCCGTAAAATGATTGAAAGATTTAACGGAGGTGACTCAAATGCTGTGTTCGACATACTAACAGGTGACGAAAGCTGGATTTACTGTTATGATCCTGAAACCAAAAGACAATCTGCTCAGTGGGTGTTTCCTTTCGAGAGGTTGCCAACTAAAGTGAAGAGAGATCGAAGTGCGGGAAAAAAAATGGTGGCCTCGTTCTTTGGAAGGATAGGTCATTTCGCAACAATTGTGTTAGAGGATCAAAAAACAGTTTCTGCAGAATGGTACACTACCAATTGTTTTGCCACTTGTCTTGGAAAAAGTTCGAGAGAAACGACCTCGCAGTAGGATCCTCCTTCACCACGACAACGCCTCGTCGCACACCGCTAAGCGAACGATCGACTATTTGGCGACATCAAACGTTGAATTACTGGGTCACCCGCCGTATAGCCCCGACCTCGCCCCTTGTGATTTTTATTTATTTCCAAAAATTAAAGAAAAACTTAAAGGAAAGCGGTTTATGAATGCTGAAGAAGCGGTGGCTGCGTATCGCGATGCCATTGAAGAGAACCCTAAAGACGAGTGGGCAAAGTGCTTTTCCCAGTGGTTCCATCGCATGCAGCTGTGTATTGACGTGAATGGACAATATTTTGAAAAGATATAATAAAACTAATAACTGGCTAATGTAATCAGTTTTTGATTTTCTAAGAACTTTCAGTTTGACCCTCGTATTACAGTATTATTTAGGATTACTAAAATTGCATTAAACATCATATTGTAATACCTACATTCTTGGCAATTAAACTTATCATTCTATTTAGTCCAACCGAGGATTCCTTTTAACGAGTACAAATTGAATATGCTTGACGAAACTTAATGTGGGCTTAAGTGCACCCACGCGCGCGCGCATGTTTTAAAATACTTCAGTGTTCTGTGTTACGCGCAGTAATAAATTCAACTTGCTTTATTGATGGCCGCATCCTGATATTTTTGAGTTGTAAACAAGTGGAATTATGGACACATTTATAGCGTACCACAGATAATAAACAATGCTATCATACTTCCACATTACCATTTGTTTAAAACAAAAAGACGAAGACGACATAATTTGTAAACCTAGCCTAATTTTTACACGCTTTATATTAGCTTCACTTGTATGTATGTATGTTTGTTTGTATGTTTGTAACCGACTTCTTTGGGCGCGATTTTGACCCACTTTAAACGGCTAGATTTCGTTCAAACTTTGTAGATTTATCGAGGACCGATGACAATACACTAATTTGATAAAATTATTTAATAATATAATTAATAAAAAGTATTAATTAATAAAAATAGCATAATTACAGCCCGCAACACAAACGCCCTCTGCTAAGCCGCTAGTCGCTACGGTAAAGTTCCGTGGTAGCTAAGCGTCGCGCGCGTGTCCCGACTCCAACGCCCTCTGCTAAGCCGCTAGTCGCTACGGTAAAGTTCCGTGGTAGCTAAGCGTCGCGCGCGTGTCCCGACTCCAACGCCCTCTGCTAAGCCGCTAGTCGCTACGGTAAAGTTCCGTGGTAGCTAAGCGTCGCGCGCGTGTCCCGACTCCAACGCCCTCTGCTAAGCCGCTAGTCGCTACGGTAAAGTTCCGTGGTAGCTAACCGTCGCGGGCGCCGAGACCGGCTCGCGTTAAGGTAAAGCTCCGTGGTAGCTAACCATCTTAATAAAAAATAGAAAATAAATAATAGTTTAAAAAAACTAAAAAACACGCTTTTTATCGAAAACCGAACTAAAAAATAGAAAATAAGTTTTAATCAATTTAAATTAAGAATAGTGTTAAAAATTTCAATAAATATAAATTAATAATAGTGTGAATAAAAACAAAAAATATTTTATTTAAAAAAGCGTGGGGTGCATGGTGTCAATAGTTATAAATATTTTATTGACAGATACGAGTAGAGTGATTATCACTTTGATAATATCTTAAAAAGCACCCCACGCTTTTTTTAAATAAAATATTTTTTGTTTTTATTCACACTATTATTAATTTATATTTATTGAAATTTTTAACACTATTCTTAATTTAAATTGATTAAAACTTATTTTCTATTTTTTAGTTCGGTTTTCGATAAAAAGCGTGTTTTTTAGTTTTTTTATATAAAATGATGAAGTAAATGTATTTATTTATTTATTTGTCAATTGTCAGTTTATCGTAAACAAATGAACTGGTTCTATTTTTAAATAATCTGCATCTTTTAAAAAAAGAAGGTTGATATTCAATTCCATGAAAAAGATTACCAGTACTCAAGGTGTTATCAGCCAGCGATCGGCGAGTAACAGTCATTACTGACGATACTTACGTCTTGACGAAACTTAATGTGAGCTTAAAGGTTCTGCCCACGCGCCGAAAGATTAAAACATCCTAGCGTTACCGCGCAGTGATAAATTCACCTCGCCTTATTGATCGCCGTGTTCGTTGCTGCCGACATTTGAAATAAGAGTCATTTCGTTCGATTTACGATCGGTGCAACTCTTTCGATTTACGAACTGTAGTGTCCAGTATTACTTGGAAGGCCTGGAAAAGGCTTAGCGTGAGTTAAACATGGATTTTATCTTAATGGGGTTGATTCAATCGTTAAAATTTCAAAATTCGATGTTTTCTAATTAAAATAACGTTGCTTCGGCTATGTAGCATAAAATTAACACGTAGGTTGCTAGTTCCCCTTTCTCGTAGGAACTAGCCAACAATAGACTCGAGAGTTCAAAACGCGTTGTAAAAGCTAGCAATTAATCGGTGGAAGTTTTATAAGTAGGCTTTTACTAAACACTTAACCATTGTTAAGTAAAATGATATAGTAAACTAACGGGGTACAAGTGAGCACACTGATGCGTAAGCAAACGTTATTTGTTTGTGAAACAATAGGATTTGGCTATAAAATGTAATAGCGTTCGGTTACGGTCGGACGACGTCGGCTGTGTTCGGCTCGCGGGCGGACGCAGCGGCAATTCTATTGTTCTACCGCTAATTGAATCGATGCCACTGATAGATTGCGTGGCGCTTACGCCGGGCGGCACTGAAGCCCGCTTAACTTAAATTAAGTATGGTATGTCTAACTCTTAGCTTCAGATAAGCTTTTAGCGGTTCCTGGAGTTAATAAGGGAATTATTTTTTAACTTGAAACTGTTCTTTGAAGTCAAAAAATATAAAAATTAATTACGCTGTAAATGAAAACAATAATAATTCGAAATGTTTGTTGTTGTTAAAGTTTTAGTACAAACATAGAAATAAAGTGCTTATATTTACATCAGACAAGCCATTTATTACATGTAGGTACGTTAAATTAAAATCACTTAAATATAACTAATTTCATGTATAATCAGCTGACCGGACACGGCCTGCAATTTCATGTTTTATTATGTTACAACTTAAGATATTCTGAGAGACACGCGAGAACATTATGGTCATTGAAGTGTTGCCAACATAGATCATTAGTGGAGTACGTAATTTAGGGTCTAATATTACGAAAAACTTTGAACATTCAAAAATGGTTTCCTCAATTTAAAAACGTTCTTAGACTTTTTAGCCTATTTACGTAAATCTTTGCAAACGTAACTAACGTTTAACCTTCGTTTAATTGTGGCGTCGAGCGTTCCCGCAACGAATCGTTACCGCTGCCGGACAATGGACAAATCGAATCTGTCACGGCGCCTGCGCATCGTGCCATACCGTCACTATTACATGCGCGCTATCGTTTCGATGGCTTTGCAAGTTTTCATATAAAAGTATTTTTTTCTTTATATTGGTTTTGAGGTTTTCATCCAAGATTGCCACCTTATTATTTACTATATAGGTACGCTGGTTTTACTCACGTGTGTATTCGGGAATGTTCGGCTCGCGCCACTGCCGCGTAACCAGCATATATTTATGAATAACACTCACGAAAATTATTATAGTAAAGATTACTACCTTGATATTAAACTAAATAAGATTTTACTAGAAGACACTCGTAATTGCCTAAGTTGAGTTTCGAGTCAGATTGCTAAAATTCAAATAAGCTTTCAGTTAGGACTCAAATTCTTAATGTAAACTTACTCATTTCGTACTGCAAATACTCCACACAGACCCAACGATTAAGTTATAAGAAGAAATAAACTAGATCTTGGCCCTACCATCCTACGTCGTTGAAGACAACTAGTAGAGCAGCTCTAATACGGAACGACTTAGTTCTTCGCCTTAATTATGCCTGTCTCATCAAATGGTTAGCGAAACAAATTAGCATAAATACAACTAAATATTTGGAGTTCCATTCCCGATATACGAGCAAACGTGAGACAGACAAATGTTAATTTACTTCGCTTTGTGTTGCCGCTCTAGTTCATTAGGCTTAATAACATAATTTCGAAAACTAATTACTTCAATAATTAAGTTTGTGTACCGCACAACTCAATTGACATACCTCTTAATTTGCGCGAAGGCGAAACGCATTGATTAAGCAATCTATTCTGCGTGATACGTTGGTAATTACATTTTATTGTATCTTCAACATAATATATGATTAAACTACATTGTGTGAGATGTTCGTTTTGTATTTCATTTGTGTGGAAAGAATCGGTTAAATGCAATTTCATTATAGAATGTTATTGTAATTACCAATTGTTTGATAGTTTTATCCAATAAACTATTTGGTATCACATTGATTACCTTCGCATGTAGTTTATTACAAATAGCCCCTTTCAATTTGTAGTGTAACTAAAGCTAAGGCTTGTGTTAAGACAAAATTAATAAGAATTGATCTCACCGCTGCGTCACTTTGGGACAGTGTTTAAATCAATCGATTTACGATTATTGCCTTGCCATTATGTCACATTAGTAATAACTGTCCCACGACTGAATTCTCTACATTTTCATCAACTTAAATTCAGACTCAAAAACCACTAGTTAAGAATTCGTATTACCCTGAAACAAACAAGAAACATATGTTCATAAACTGCATTTGCATCTAAAATGATTTGTGATGTCTAAGTATACAAAGTTAATTACACTTTGCACTTAACTGAAGTATCTCGTGTCCGATTCTTCAACACATATCCATACATATTCAAGTTATTTTTCATTTTACTCTTATATGAAAGAGTAAAATGAAAAATAAACTGATTTACGTTTAGGCTGCAATTGCGTAGATATTAAGTTCTGTTGATAAAAATCGACACCTGAAACGCAGCATTCAATTAACAAGATAGAAATCAAAGATGAAATTCGCGTGAATTAGAGTGGGCCACAACCGCACAATCGAGATGGTATCGCGTGGAGCGAATGTCGTGGGTGAATACTTGTTCGCCAGCTGTAAGTCGATACCCAACACTAGTATATTTCAGACACCATAATGCTTTGATTAAGTGTCTATGGCATCATAATATTTAACGTAAACATGACAATTTCCATGAAATTTCAAGCTTTAACATAAGAAGGTGTTTAAAATTCACTGTCAGGCGCGATGAAGTGTTATTTTAAAATTACTTTATTTTTTTATGATGCATTCGTTTGGCTTGTCTTTCTAGTGTTCCTAAATAGGTTTTTATGCAAAGTGGTTGGCAAGCTGCCAGTTAGTTTTTCAGTTTAAATTTAATAATTCGTATAATTCAAAAAGGAACTGACGGGCTGACTGACTTATTTAAGTGTACTATGAAACCAGTAACTCAAAAGTTTGCCTTTGTATTTTTATTGTTTCAGTTAAAGGTGCAAATATGAAACTTTAAAATAATTAACTGATATCGTGTAGATATAAGTTAGTAGTTTATTTCTAGTACAAACGGTGGCCTAGGTAAAAAAAAACAACATAATGCCTGTGTGTGAGTAGTATTTTTATATTTTCAATCAATTCGGAGTGACCCCATTGTCATTAACCGGGCACTAAACCAGGATCCGTGCTACTACAGAGAGTCTAAAGGAACCTATCCGAGGCCCGGGTCTCGGATTTTTCTCCTATCCGAACCTATTTCGTTTTAACTAACTTAAAAGTGTTATGAAATAGTTAATGTTTTGATCAATAGTTTAACACTGGCTGTCAAGCCGCAGACACAATTAAATTATTCCCGTTGTTATTGTTGCTTTTTATTAATCGCGGGTCAAATCTGACCCGAGCCGCGTGTCGTTCAAAGAATAACTAGATTTAATCATGGAGAAATATATTTACTAGGTCTATGATTTTGTATATAACCTACGTCTATGGTGTAAACATAGCAGCAAGGCGCCAACCATATCATCGAGTTGTCATATAAAGCGAGAATATATAATAACAGTGTCATTTTACGTACGTAGTTGGGTGAGATCCAGGTATTCCAGGTAATACATTAGGAACCAGTTCATAAACAGTCTCCGAGTTAACTATCTGCTAATTAAATGGACGATAGCATTACACCCGTGTTTCTCGTGTAATCGCCATTCATTAATTTTTACTTGCTTGTTTCTGTACTGGCTCATAATAATCTTTCGCGAGATTTATCGCTTTAAAGATTAATTATAAAAAAATTATCGTTAATATAAGAATTTTAGACGAAAATAACTTCTGTATAGCTGATGTTATCGATAGCTTCGCTGTAGCATCTTTTCTTTGGTTATTACTTTAGTTTTTGCACGCGACTTCGCTTGAGTCCATTTTGGAAGTGTTTATTTAGTTTGAAGATTATTTACGCAATATATCAGTCGGACATCTACTGATGCACGCAGTACGTAATTATGATTTTCTGTGTCATTCGCCTTTGGCTACATTCGTCTGGCTTCACTCCCCGAAAAGGTGCGGCATCGCTTTTACTTCAAGTTTATATCCTTGACGGTTTCAATTTGTTGTTCAGGGTATATTCCAGCTTTATGTTATTCTACACCTTTGCGGCTAAAAAACGTGATTTGTGGACATATTGATAAAAATAACATAGGTGTAAAGCTAATTTGACCTAAAACTCAAAAAAATCTATACAATATAACACGAGCAAGGTCGCATTTTACCGACACGCTCAGCCGGGGGCAAAGGTGTGAATCGACATTTAATAAAATAATTTATATGACGCTGATGCCTTTTTAATGACCGCGAGACGACGAACGGACGCGTTTTTGTTAACGTTCACGTAATGACCGAACTGTTACTGTAAATGGCCGGTGGAACTGGCGGTTATTGCTTATTGAAATACCATTGAGAGGTACTGGGATCGCATGAGACCAAGGACACAAGAATCTGGTTGAAAGGTAACTTACAACCGTGCCTTTGATTAATCTTTCTTCTAAATGAATGAACTGCTGATAGCACGTTGGGCTGTAGCTGTACATCCTGCGCGTGTCCTTTTTTCGGTCATTTCGATTCGTTGTTCTATCGGAATTTGAAAGTAAGGAGAGCACATTTATTTGCCATTCACTCTATTAGGTACTACTATATGCCCCGCGTCATTAATAGATTAGTCTCAGTTTTGATTGGCCGCCGTGATCGACATTATTTTTCAGGATTTCCATAATTCTGTTGCCAGGCCCAAAAACATTAACTTCGTCATCTTCTATACTAATAAAGCCAATCGGGTTACTTTCCTATAGCTTGTAAATGTTTATTACAACCACAGTTATACACGCGCCAGACACACTCGATCCTCGGTCGTCAATCGTAATTACTTTGAAAATATATCCTGCATGAGATATGTAGCTACACTTTAGCACGATATAAATGATATGCCCGTGCCACCTATCCCCCTCTCGGTAGGTATCAGTAAAGTTACGTTATTTTTATTCGAAGCACTCGATGCACGCACATCGATAGCGCGGCGTCGTATCGAGAGACAATCAATTAACTCGCCTCCGCAATTCGATTATTGATTTTGTAATTAAATCGCGTCGGTGGGCGTGTCGCGTACGAACGCGCTCTCATGAATTATCTTTATGGCGGATTTTTAGTGATGTTTGTTGACTTTTTCAATTAAGTAATTACGACAGAGCAAACTTTAAAGGTTATCTCGGTACGAGCCATCTTTTAAAATATTGTTGGGAACATTAATCTCCCGGGCACTGATGTCGAAGCATACCATTATATTGTACGAGATATCTCGTGGATTTATGCATTGCTTGACGGTAGAGTTGAATGGAAATAATTATGGCGTTACGGTGACCAACAAAAAGGGACCGCGCTAACGTAATTATTTACCGCGCGATTGCTTTATAGCCGCATATGCAAACATTTTAACTCAATGCACCGACTACAATCGCGCCACGAGAGAAACGAACGAGCACAAAAACTTCGGTACTTAATCATGTCTCTCTTAATCGATTTTTGAAAATGCTGACTCGATTCTTATTTTTCACCTCTCAAAACCGGACGCATTAAATAATCTCAAAGCTCAATAAGACTAAATTGCGCACAGTTTAATTTTGTGGTTTAAATACGTAAAAGCCCATGCCTTTTACTGAGGACTTTAAAAAGCAATTATCGATTAATAAAATATCAGTTTTATAGTGTTTCTACTACCAAGGTTTTAAGATGTACTAAAAGCATTGTTCATTCGCACCCTTAATTAATTTTGCGAATCGACCGTGGTTGCGTAGGTACTTAGGTATATACCTGATTATGGCTGTCCTATCAAGGGTTATGTATGGTCTATGCAACTGCGATAACGTTACGGTTACAATCGGTGTATCACAAATGAGAGGAGACAGAAATAATTGTGACCTCCTGAGTGAGTCGGTAGCTAGAGACGGCGCGCGGGCCGCAGCTCATCAGTATGCGCGGGGCAGCTTCGTCCACACGCCACCGTCACCGAGCCATTCATCCGCGCCGCACAATCCAAAACAAATTGCCTTAACCAGAGGCTACTCTCTTTGTGAAAATGGAACGCGGCGATCCTTTTTCGGTAAAAAACCGACGTGTCGCACGTTTTTTAAGTCGGCTATATGAGTAATTGAGGACAAGGCGGAGAAGAGTACGTGACGCGCCGCCTGCGCAGCCTGCGCATGCGCCCTGATGCCGGCCAAATGTGTCCGACCGACGCCGTGAGATACGCCGATACTCCCGGTGTTTATACCCATTTAAAAGTCAATCATTGTCGCGAAATAGCTCGTTTGAAAAGTTGCATTTGCATATCCATTTATAGGATAACCACGACTTCGGCCACTTAACTTGTCGTTATATGGGAATCCTTAGTCCGGAACAAACGACGATTGTCCAGTCGGCTAGTAAGTGAATAAGTAAACGACACGCCTATACAATACGGTAGTTGTCAAGGAGAGAAAGCTATCGTCTGGAACTACAGCGATTAAATATGCAAGCGTGTATAGCCCGGGAAGCACGTACGAACCTTAATTACTAACGAAATTGGTGTTCTTAAAAGCGTAAATTGAATTACCATCATTTTAAATAAACGCTGAGAGACAAGGGTCTGGTGCGCCGCCGCGGCTTCGCGGGCGCACGCTCCTCGAGTAACGGCTGCCAGTAGGCCATCAATTAAATTTTAATTTTCGATCGCCAACGAATGAGTCGGCAGTGCCGTAATTGGTCCGCCCGTCCCGATGATTACTTTATTGGTCACACGCATGCCCTGCTATCAAGAGGAGCATTTTGTTGCCAATTTATATCTATTCGCCTTCATTGCATTTGAATGCAACAAGAAAAAGTCAGCGTTCAGTCTGCCTGTGGTCGACGGAGGCGTAGCGGTTCCGAGACAAGAGTCGAATTTAAATAACTTGTTTCGGCTACCAACCGCCTTTGACATAACCCTTAAATTAGAGGAGATGTAGTATTTCTTTCTTTCATCAATAGTTAGTATAGTTTATCTCTTTCTAAAGCGGCTTCATCATTTTAGACGCGGCGGAGGCGGCATCCTTGTAATAAGCTCCCAAAATGACGGGGGCGCAGGTAGCTGGTTTTTGCAGGTCCCTCTCGCCTAATCTAAACCGGGAGTTGTTTTTTGTTTGTATTATGACCTCGTACGCACCAGAGAGTCACGTGTCTTGACAAATTGAACGTGTAAATTTGTTATACATGCTGAGCGAAAACGTTAAGTAACACCACTGTGCGTTGTCAAGATGGGGGACATATTATTTAGAACGCAACATACCAATTATTAGTATTAGACTTCGAACAATTCGTCTGTTTGTCTATTTTTCTCAACAGTACTACATACTCTTTTAATCGTTTTTGTAGTCTGTTTTTTTTAACTGTTTGAACGAGCTTACAACCCTTAGTTATCCCTCGCAATATTTGTAATCTGGTGCGTTCTAATTCGATAAATGAGTTATCGCTACATAAATCTTTAGGTACCGTTTTGAATAAATTATTTTGACATAATACAAGGTGTTGCAATACTCATTCATATATATTATATATCAATTCATTGCTTACGTAGGTACATTACGTACATATCAAAAGATGAGTTCCTTCGTAGTAGTTCGTCGATTTCTCATCGTAATAAAATTAAAACAACAACATCCTGCCGGTACAAAGCTATAAAATACGCAAAAAAAAAATTATAGCTATATACAGCAATAAACTTTTTGAAGTATACCAAATGTAACACCAACATAACTCGAGTAATCGAGAAATAGAGATGGGTACACCATTTTATTAACACGTGAAAATGAATTTACAGCGAGAGCAACTGATAAATCACTATAAGGAATTAGTCTGGCGCACGACACGCATCGTGTCGGATCGCGAGTCAATTAAAGGCCCGGCCACACTGGCAGCATTGGTAATGCGATAACATTGCAGAACAAGAGTGTTATGCAGCTAATCAAAAAGCTCCTCCCTATGCATATTATCTATTGCATTGCAGTACTATCTAAACTGCGTGTCCAGCACACATGATTTGAACTTCTTGTTGTATTGGTGGTCAGGCATGCAAGATTTACCATGCACCGACTAGACAAAAACAATTCTTTCTAGATTTGAAGAATAATTTTCAATTCTTTCTAGATTTGGATATGCCTCCTCAGCCTTTTTTAGGAAAGATAAAGGACACCTAAAATAGTCAGAATATTATATACTGAATCTTAGTAAAACTTGATTTGGCAAGATTTATTGCTTCAAAATATCACCTAGAGAGTAGAAACCTATACTCATACGAATTTCTCTTTTGGCAAAAGGTTAGATCAAAAAGTTGTTTACCAGCGTTCAGTGTAGCGGGTCCTTAGCAGCTGTTTCGTCCGATGCAGATGAAGACGCGGTGAACGTGCGCGGACTCTTGACCACTTGTTCGTGCCAACATATTGTTCCTTACGACTCACGACACGACACAATATATGTAGGGATACCTTTAATTCACGTTGATGGTCATAAAGTAGAAACATACAGACTTAATGTTATGCTGTAAGTAAATTATTATTGGTTTGGATAAGGTAACATCATTTTGTTTGCTGTGCCTTAGGCTATACATGCGCGGATACTCAGACTAGAAGAACCTCCGCATGAGAACCAAATAATGTATTATTACCTATATTCTCTGGTATCTATGTTGTGACATATTTGTGTGATATATTTTTGAAAGAAGCAGTTATCTTCGTACTTTTACCTGATTGCTAAGGCTACTTCTGTTAATTTTATATTTTCTGTGGCATGTACACACGGAGTTCAAATAATACGACTTATTCACCGACGCACGCACTCGACCAAAGAGCTCATTTACACCGAATTTAATTGGGACGTAAAAGTACTAGCTGGTAGTTGATGTGGCCATTGGATACGGTGTGAACGAGAGCTGGCTATGTGTGAATGCATCGGGACGTAGGTCGTCTCTGTTTAGAATGCAATCTATGAGCCAGCCGCGGCTCTCATAAAGCAAACAGATTGCATCTATGCACTGTCTGCGCGCGCGCACATCGGCAAAGGCGTGTCGTCTTTGAAATCGTAAGCCGAATAAAAAACCTTTGATATTGTGACAAAAAGGGTTTAACTATGTTTTTAGGCACCAATAGGATGGGTTACCTTACCTTTTTTACTTAAAGCTGGTGCTTTACGTGTGTTTTTAAAGCACGAGAAAGAAATGTTATAGACCTCTAAATTAGAAAGAGCCACTGCGGCGTCTGCTTCAGATTTAGATGATGCCTTGGCGCAACTTCTAACATTAATTTCAAAATCATAAAAAACGCCCGGCCTAGCTGAATGAGATGACCGGAATCACGCGCTTGCACATGTTGGTTATACCGTCACCGAGATTTAAATAATCACTGTACTTATGCCTTGATTTCTTTGCACTGTGAATCCAACCTGAAAATAAATTTAAGTGCATTAGAAAAAGCTCTGTAAATCTAACTCAGAAACATGAAATAGAAGAGCTTATTTGAGAAGAATATTTTGCTACAATTCAAATGGCAGCCCTGGACGAATGAGATGCGCAGAATCACGTAGCTGCGCTCGCGCACCTTAACGTGCCTTCACAAAGATAAGTGCGCGATGACCCTGGATTACCACCGCACTGTACGTCGCCGTCGGCCCACTTTGAACCGTTTTGTTACTCTATTCGTGTTTATTCATCGCTTAGGTTTTGCCGCTAAGTTTATGTAAGCTGCTACTAACATATTTTGTTGTCTAAAGTAATTGCTTTCTGGAAAAATGTAGGCATAAAATGATGTGCTTAAGGCATAGGAGTTTTAGAATAATAAATTTTGAAAGATAAAAAAAACACCAGGAAAATTCATCTCAGTCTGCAACTTTTTCTAGATAACCCTTTGGGTGGGCAAAAATGATTGCCCTATTACCTATATACTGTCTCGTTTTCGGTATGTTATGTATTGAATCTAAACAACTATATTGTAGTATTTAAATGGCATCGCGGGTTAATTAAACTACAGGATGCAAGGCGGTCTGTTACTAAGCCGACCCCGTTTGTCTTTTTAAAAAAAACAATTTTCTACTGGAACCACTTTATTTCACCACAAACACAATAGCACAGACTTACAAGTTCTTATGAACTATATTTGGCAATGTCCCTCTTAATTTCTCCTTTAAATTAGGCAACTAGTATACGCGACAGCGTTCAGAATCTAACTGACTTAATTACACACCTTATTCCTGTGCATTGGGTAAAAATGCAACGTCAACACTTTACTACTGGAAAAATACTCTATAACAACTAAAAGCTGACTTAGGCTCTATTGCCTTGTAATAAGGGTTATAACAGCTCCCCCTTTTAAACGAAGCTTTATCTCATTAAGATGAAGCGAAGTAAGATTGAAGATATTACTATTAAGAGAGACATTCTACAACATGTATTATTATTACATTCAAATATAAAGGTTACATAATTTTGAATAAAAATTGACAACATAGTTTATTAATAGTTTTACATTTAAAAGTTTAGATTTCTATTTGACATAGATTTGACTTTATTAACATTAGTAGTGGATTTATAATTTGGGTAACGAATAGGCATAGACTGAACTGACTTATTGTCATCTTCGGAAGTTGAAGATACTTCCGTCATCTCAATACTATTTGAGACCTTGGACTTGCGTTTAGTATTTTGATTATAACATTGATTAAATATTTGCACGCAACATCCAGCATTTAAATTGTTTTTGTTCTTAAAGTACCTATATAATTTATAAACTAAGTATACAAATAAACACACAATTAGTATATAAGTAAAAGTAGAATAGTAAGGGCCATATTTAATAAAGTGAGATAACTTTTCTAGATTATCCAGTTTATATTCTAAACTGTCCATTTCACGAGTTGCATATTTGAGAGAATCTAAGTTAATTTTGCTCAAAGAGATTGGCGACAAATGTGGTAAACTCTTATTAAATATGTCCTTTTTACAACAGTCATCAGTTGTTATATCAAAGCTTATATCTAAAGGAGACTTAGTAAATATAGAATAAGAACTAGTCGGTATCAACTGTACCGTTTTAGAATACCCAATACAATTAGGCGATAGTTTTACAATTCCTGTTCCTGTAATAGAATGGTCACTAATATTTTCGTCACAATTAATAGTCAATTTATTAATATTTGATTGGACATAAATCCATTTATTATTTCTTAATTTTTGCCAAATATCAATCTGACCATATAATATTTTAGCATTGCATTCTGTAGGTAATGACAATGTTACCTCAGTTAAAATTTTAGATTCACAATTAGGATTACTTATACATGAGTATATCGTCGGCTAAGTATTATAAGCTGCTAACTCCATTTTTGGCTAAAATGAGTTTTTGGTATCAAATTAAAAAGGAAAAAATTACGCGTAATCGTCAAAGATGCTAACACCACAAACTAACCTCAAATCACAGCTATCGTGCCGCAATCTTTTATGCTAACTCCACGCCTTTCAAACTTCGCGCGCAATTTTGACAACTCCCGCCAGTCGACGCCATTTTGTTCGAGCGTAAGGTTTGGTGAGAGTGAGCTGCAGAGGTTTATTTCCAAAGCTTATGTTTTTTGGAGATTAGCGTACTATACCGGAGTTTTTGACAAATGTAAGTAATATTCTATAATATTTTGGTAATATTGAGACCTGTATCTAAGGTTAATTGATTTAAAAACACATACAAAATATGCTGGTGCACATAATGGGAGTTGGCAGAATTTCATTCTTAGTTGTCGTTAATGTTTGGGGAGTTGTCCACTTTTATTTTTAAATAATTGTTTATTTTTTTGGCTTTTCCCGCTTTGTTGGCGCAAGGTGCTAGGTTTGCTTTTGCTTTAACTTAACTGTCAATGTCTGTTTTTATTTGATATTTAACTTAATTTTAGTAATAAACTAACACTTGATTTGGAATTTTGAACATTGCATGCGACCGTACATTAATAAATTCTACAAACATTGTAAGTAGGTATGGATAGAAACACATCAGACTACCTAAATCTAAAAATATGTTTTATTTGATATTATGCTACATAATACATAATAAAATTGAACATTGGTTGAATAAACTTGACAGACTTAGGTAGGTTGATCTGTTAGTACTTATTGCTGTTGCATTTTTTTGTTCTTGTCTTGTTGCCTGTTTTCTGACTGCTTGGTGTGGGGGCTTAGATCGCTTTTGTTTTGTTTACAGATGGCTTCTGATAGAGCTAAAAAGATGATCAGTTTAGCGCTTTCTAAAGAGCTACATTGCGATTTCATAACCACGCAAGAATCGGTATTGTCTAACCTGGAAAATAACAATCTCCTTAATAATTATGATTCTGAAGGAATAGATATTAGGTATACCGGCATATCAAACAATCTTATTGAAATGATACACCTCCCATTAGAATCTGGTTCTATTGTGCCATTGGCTAATATTGAGAACTGTTCTCTGGTAGAAAATACACAGATTGAAATAATTGATCTCCCTGACATGACTACATGTGACATGCCCAATGAAGAAGCAAACACGATTTGTGATAGTATTATTCCAGAAAATAATGATGAAGATGTTTCTGTCCTCGCTTCACAGTTGCAAGAAACATTGAATGATGATTGTAATGTGGAGAATGGGGATATAGATGATGACTGTATCGTGGAGAATTGGGATATAATATCCAATTTCAGTGACGAATTAGGCCGCTCTAAACTAGTGGCGTATTCGTCAACCTCGGATGATGACAGCGTTACTTCCTTACCAACGAAAAGTAGGACAAGAAAAAGACGTTCGCAAGTTAATAAAAGTGATTGGTTTGCAGAGAAAAATAAAAGATTACGCGAACATGGCGCACAATATTATGGCAAAATTAAAAAAGATTCCAAATGGGTCTATGAAACTGTAAGAGAACCAAAGCGTATAAAAAACAGATGCAAATGTGACAGCAAAACAAGTATAATTAAGTGTGCTACTTTAACTGATGAACAACGGATAATAATATTTAATAATTTTTGGAAAAACTTTACATGGGGAGAGAAAAAAGTATTTGTCAATGATACTGTTCAGGCAATTCCAACAAAACGTCAAAGGGATCGAAAACAGTCAGATAAATCTCGAAGAACACAGTCATTCAAATATAACTTGAAAACAGCTGATGATGATTATATAAGAGTATGCAAAACTATGTATTTGAACACGTTGGCAATAGGACGAATGACAGTAATAGCCTGGAAAGATAAAATGAAACATGATTGCATTCCTAATCAGCTAAGAATTACTAAAGATAGAGCAGACCCTTTTGCAGACAGACAAAAATCAATGAACGATTTCTTCGACTCTCTGCCGACAATGGAGTCCCATTATTGTCGAGCCTCATCTTCAAGACAGTATCTACAACCTGATTGGAAAACCAAAATGGATTTGTATAAATTTTACGTGTCTGACTGGTGTAAATCACATGCCACAGAACCGCTATCAAGAACTTCTTTCTTTGAAGTTATGGCATCTAGAAATCTTTCACTGTTTCGTCCTAAAAAGGATGAGTGTGAAACATGCACAAGATATAAGTCTGGCACAGTTGAAGAAAATGTTTACCAATTACATGTATTGAAAAAAGAAGAAGCTAGAAAAGAAAAGCAAGCTGACAAAGAAAATAATAAGTTTGTATTTACAGTAGATCTCCAAGCAGTTTTGATGGCACCTCAGTCCAATGTCAGCACATTGTACTACAAAACCAAGCTGCAAGTACATAATCTGTGCTTTTACGATAACATCACTAAAGATGGCTATTGTTTTGTGTGGAACGAATCGGAAGGAGGGCTAAATGCAGATGAGTTTGCCTCTATTTGGACGTATTTTATTGAAAAAAAGATTCTCTCAAAAGTTGAAAACAAAACGGATGTACGTGTTATTATTTATTCTGATGGCTGTGGTTACCAAAACCGCAATGTAACATTATCAAACGCCCTTCAAAATTTGGCAGTTAAAAACCAAATAACTATCGAACAAAAATATTTAGAAGTCGGACATACACAAATGGAGGTGGATGCCATGCATTCCTCAATAGAACGAAGAATGCGTAACAGGATTGTAAATGTGCCTGCAGACTACGTTCAAATTATTAAGTCCGCCCGTAACAACCAATTCTATGTTAAATATTTGGAACATGGTTTTTTTAAAGCTTTTAATAGTTTAACAAGTTATAAAAATATTCGGCCAGGCCGTACGGCGGGAGACCCTAAGGTCACCGATATACGTGCGCTGATGTATTCTCCATCGGGGAATATCTCGTATAAACTACGGTTCAGTGAGCCATGGACACTGCTGCCCCAGAGAAAGGGATATTTTTCGGCAATTAATTTTGACGAAATGCCAAATTTACACCAAAGTAGACTAAAAATTAAAGCCAAAAAATACAACGACCTGCAGCAAATCAAACAAGTCCTGCCAGCAGATTTTCGAGAATTTTATAATAATTTACCGCACGACTAAATGTTTTGAATTTTTTATACACTTTTCATTTATTTTTAATTATTTCTTTTATTAATAAACGAAAATTATTAAGTAAATTCGTTTTTTTTTCAATAGAATTACATAAATAATAAAATTTGATAACTCCTAAACCTATTGCGATAAAAAAAAGATTGCAATTGTAAAAAATGCTAACTCCGATTTTAGACCCTAAAGTGTATTAATATTAATTTATTTATTTTTTAAATTGTGTAATAATAGGTATTGGTAAAATATCTACCAACTGGAATTTAGATATTGCAGTCGTTTAGTAATTATAATTTTAAACTCTTTTTTTCTTATTTCTGACAAGTAGTATGAGTGGGAGTTAGCAATTTAGCTTATTTAGCCGACGATATAGTACTTAATTCACAGATAGAAAAGTTACTGTTTATTATTTTACATTTATCAAGAGTATCCAACATAGCATAATGCATTCTGTCATCACTTAATGCAATATAAGAGTTAGAAGGTTGAATCAAAGCAAATGTATTATGTGAGTCATCATGAGGCGTAGGTAGTGGTATGTTTTTATAGGTCATGAACTTATCAGGAGTGATCAAAGGGATCTGTAATATAAAAATGACCTTATTGTTGTAAAAATAAGAACTAAATTTGGAAACATCAATAATAGAATGAATATTTTGAATGGTTAAAGGAACTGGGAAGTCTAACCTTTTGCTTACATGACTACTATGCTTAGTTAATTCTAAATAAAGATTTAAGGGACTTATAACACTAGGATGTAGTACATTAACCTTAGAAAATAAAATAGAATTTAGTGTAGTATCTAGTAAATTAGTTATAGCAAGTAAAGAGCCTTCGATAATATTAAGAAGGTTGTTTAATTTTGAGGTATATAGTAACTGATTATCGATTTTAGTAATTTGGGAAAGTATTTCATTCATCTGATTAATTTGGGCATTTAATTTCATCTCATTTTGATTAAGTTTGCTAATGGTAGTGTTAAAATTATTTATAGTAGACTTGACAATGTGAATGTTATCTCTCATTAAATGAAACATTTCTGTTTCACTCTTTTTGCACGATTCAATTGCAGCATCATATTTTCGGGCATCATCTGCATCTAATGTGCCGAAGAAAAACTTTAAGATCTCACCTCCGAATTCTAAAGATCGTTTGACTTTATTTGTCAATTGGTTGGAGATGATATGCGATAAGGATTGTAATTTGATAGAACTAGACTGGATTAAAACTTCGATAGGGCTAGACATGTCTTTGCATGTACCTAACTCTTGCGGTTGAATCTTGTTGCATAAGTCTAGAGTATCGTGTAACAATGATTCGATTTTATTAAGATACGGTTCTAAAGAAACTAAATCTACGTGGGTGATCACTTTCCAATGATCAGTATAAAAATTAATATTAGTAGTAGGTTCAAAATAAATCCCGGGGCTATGGTAGATTGGGATGATGTTTGATTCAGTGCGGCCGAGGCATAAAGTGCCATAGTAGCATATTATTCTGAAAAGAAACATAGTACATAGGTTAAGAAGTAGAAGGCTTAATTTCATTGGTATGGTACTTAATAGCCTTGCGACCTACTTGTAGGGTTACATTATGTTTGTTATGAACTTTAATAATTTTATAAGGGCCTTTCCATATAGGCGATAAGGCTTTTCGAAGCCTATGATGTTGTTTGAGATAAACCATATCTCCTACCTTGTAAGTAACGTCACGGGAGTTAGCATCATAGTATTGTTTTGATCTTTCTTTACTATTTATAATGTTTTGAATGGCTTTCTCGCGACTAAAGCGCATTCTATATTGTAAAGCTCGAATATATTCGTTGTATGTATTACCAGAGGTTTCATATAACGAGTTTGGAATGGATGGTTTATAACCATATAGTAACTCGTAAGGAGTAAAGTTAGTAGTACTATGAGGTGTAGTATTATAAGCTAGAATCGCAGTGAATAAGTAACAATGCCAGTCGTTCTGGTTCTCATTAACAAAGGATTTTAGATATTCTTTTAAAGTAGCATGTGAGCGTTCAAGAGCTCCATTGGTTTGTGGATGATACGGAGTAGTAAAAAGAGCCTTGACCTTTAGTATTTCGGTCAATTGTTTAAATAAGTCGGATGTAAAACATGTACCTAAATCTGAGAGAATGGTTTTGGGAAAACCGAAAAGAGACATAAAATGAACAAGGTTTCTTGCTATTTCTTCACTAGT
The DNA here is from genome assembly GCA_946251915.1 of Abrostola triplasia. Classification (NCBI taxonomy): domain Eukaryota; kingdom Metazoa; phylum Arthropoda; class Insecta; order Lepidoptera; family Noctuidae; genus Abrostola; species Abrostola triplasia. Next base: position 7,595,223 of record OX276432.1, on the reverse strand, counting down.
AGCTGTAACCATTGGGTAAGCGCTAGTAAATTTCGTTAAGTCATCTTGTAAGGTTAAGATGAATCTAAAGTTTTGGTGACCTGCATCGGGTAAAGGACCTACGACGTCAAGGGCTAGTCTTTCAAACGGCCTAGTAGATGTGGACGTTATCTCCATCGGAGCTTTATTTGATTTCCTTAAAGGCTTATTAATTTGGCAAAGTTTGCATTTCTTTACGTATTGTTCAATGTCGGACCGCATGCCTTTCCAATAATAGGCAGCTTTAATTCGGGAGTACATTCGTTGTGTCCCTGGGTGACCAGCTATAACAGAGTCATGGTTTTCTTTTAATATTTTAGGGACTTCTACAGGAGTAGGATAGATTAATTGATTTTTATATATGTGAACTTTTATATTAGTATCGTGAAAAATATAGGAAATCATATTATAGATTTTAGAATACTTAAGCTTTGAAAATGGGTCCGTAAAGTCTGGTAACGCAAGGTTGGTAATATTTTGGCAATCAATTAGTAAATTTCTAAGCATAATTAATAAGTTATAAACATCTCTATAATTAGTTTCTTCATAGTGATGTACTTTTGTAAATAGAAAATAGTAGGTTTTATTTTTATCGTTGACACATTGTATCGTAAGTGCCTCGCGTTCGGAATTTAGTAGATCAGCAGAATTATCGAGCTGCGATAATATTTCCTCGCAATGAGGCATAGAGTAGTCGAAGTCTAAAGAGACTGGACAAGCGATTGTATTTAACTTAGATAAGTGTAGTCCTTGAATACACTCTTCGATTATGGTATTTGGGACTGGTAGTTGATTTGTAAATTGAGCCTTGAAATACTGTTCGTAAGAGAAATTATTTAAATTATTTGCGTCAATAGCATTGATAGGGCAGCGGGATAGCGCATCGGCGTTAGAATTGAGACGACCTTGTTTATAAACGATTTCATAATCGTATTCCTCAAGTTTGAGACGCCAGCGAATGAGTCTACTACCCGGATCTTTTACATTAAATAGCCACACGAGAGGCCTATGATCTGTTATTATTTTAAATCTATTACCATATAAATATGGTCGGAAAGTTTTAACGGCGAATATAATAGCTAATAATTCTTTTTCCGTAGTTGAATAATTCCCTTCAGGCTTATTTAAGGTTCGCGACGCGTAAGCTATCGGCTTATCTTTGCCGACGGGACCCTGAGACAGTATGGCGCCAACGGCGTAGTTACTTGCATCAGTGGTAACATTAAAAGGTTGTGAGAAGTCAGGGTACTGTAGAAGAGGGGCAGTAATCAATTTTTCCTTTAAGATATCGAATGCTTGTTGTTGTTCCGTGTCCCAGTGGAACACAGCATCCTTTTTTAATAGAGACGTAAGTGGTTTAGTTAACTTAGAAAAGTTTTCAATGAATCGGCGATAATAGCCTATTAGGCCTAGAAACGACTTAATATTTTTAGGATTTTTAGGAACTGGAAATTGCGATACAGCGCTGACCTTTTCAGGATTCGGAGATACACCTTTATCGGTGATAATATGACCAAGGTAAGTTACTTCATGCCTTAGGAACTCACACTTGTCCGGTTGGAGTTTTAAATTGTATTCACGAAATTTGTCAAATACTAGTTGTAATTTTTGTATATGATCTTGTAGATTTTGACTATAAACTATACAATCGTCAAGATATATATAGCAATGAAGGCCTTGTAAGCCTGATAATACAGTGTTCATAAGACGCTGAAACGTGGCAGGGGCATTTTTCAGCCCGAAAGGCATTCGGGTAAATTCGTAATGACCCGACATGTCTGAATTTGTGCTAACTGTGAAACCTGTTTTAGGCGCGTCCTTGGGACTAGTTTTCAGTTGATGAAAACCACTTGTAAGGTCTAGCGTGCTGAAATATTTAGAGTGACCTAATTGGTCTAAAATATCAGTGATAAGAGGCAGTGGATAAGATTCGGAAACAGTGACATCATTAAGACGGCGATAGTCGATGACTATCCTCCACTTTTGTTTGCCGGAAGCGTCCATTTTTTTCGGGACTACCCAAACTGGGGCGCTCCAAGGCGAAATTGAAGGTCGAATAATATTTTGATCTAGCATTTTACGAATTTGGGAATCGACTTCCTCCTTGTGGCATTCAGGGAAACGATATGATTTCACATTAATAGGTGGGGCATCACCTGTGTTAATAGTATGCTCAATAGCATTCGTAAAGGTTAAAGGTTCACCTTCGACATGGAAAATATCTGTGTAGTGGGAGCAACATTCTAAGAGAGCCTTTTTCTCTTCATCATTTAGATGAGAGCAACGGATAAGGTTTAGTACTTTATTTATGCGATCATTTTTCGAACAAGAAGTAGCATTAATATTATAAGAATTAACAGCTGAGCAATCAAGTTCAAGGGGCGTCGCTGTAACGTAATAATCTTTTATTTCAATGTCACGCTCTGTAGTGTTTAAAATAGTCACGTTTGTTTTTCCATTCGGTTTAATTGAGACAATGCAATTAGCGACATAAACGCCTTCACTTAAGATGTGATCTAGTATGAGAGCTTCATTGTTGTGATAAAGTTTAGGAGAGTAATTTGATACAGTGCACTCGATAACTACTTCTGATCGAGCCGGAATATTGTATGAAGGTTGAGTATAAATAATAGGAATAGAGTGACTTAATATGGAAATTGATTTTGAAGAGTAATCGATGTTTGTTTTAAAATAACTGCAAAAATCGCTACCGATTATTCCATCATAATTAGCAAGATTGATGTCATCTTTAGTGACATGAAATTTATACTTATGTGTATTATCCGACAAGTTGAACTCCATTTGGAAGGTACCTAGAGTTTCAACTGGAGTTTCTGAACTGTTAATGCCCTTTAATTTGACAGTTTCAGTACATAGACTTGGAAGTTTTTGTAAACAGGACTCTTTAACGATACTAATGGTCGATCCTGTATCTATAAGAAAACATATCTGTTCGCGAGCGTGATTAGTATGTAGATAAATATGAGGTAAAGCTACCTTTCTAGAGTAGTTATTAATTTCGTATATAGGTTTAGAATTAGTATAAGATGCTCGTAACTTTTCGGTACATAATTGACATTTTGTTTTATCATTAGGCGTAGTAGAACTCAGTTTAATCGACTGAGATGAATATTCGGTAGGACTCATTCCTTCTGGATGAGATGCGAATTTGGAAGGACTCATCTCCTTTGGATGAGATGCGAATTTAGTAGAACTCATCTCTTTAGGATGAGATGCAAATTTAGAAGAACTCATCTCTTTAGGATGAGATGCAAATTTAGTAGAACTCATCTCCTTTGGATGAGATGCGAATTTAGAAGAACTCATCTCTTTAGGATGAGATGCAAATTTAGTAGAACTCATCTCCTTTGGATGAGATGCGAATTTAGTAGAACTCATCTCCTTTGGATGAGATGCGAATTTAGAAGAACTCATCTCTTTAGGATGAGATGCGAATTTAGAAGAACTCATCTCTTTTGGATGAGGTGCGAATTTAGAAGAACTCATCTCTTTAGGATGAGATGCGAATTTAGAAGAACTCATCTCTTTAGGATGAGATGCGAATTTAGAAGAACTCATCTCTTTAGGATGAGATGCGAATTTAGAAGAACTCATCTCTTTTGGATGAGATGCGAATTTAGAAAAATTAGTATAAGAATTAGCATAGGTCGTGTCATTTAGAACTTTGTTCGATTTTGGCAGACACGGTACCAAAATCTTGCTTAGTTTAAATTATCATCATTAATTTTAGCTGTATTTTCACACGTGTGTGTAGATGCGTCATTAATGTTAGTGGGTGCCGAGTTACGGTCACGTTGTGCAGTGTCAGCGGCTTGCCTTTGCTTCATATTATATTGAAGCTTGCGACACTCTTTGATCACGTGGCCAACATTTTTACAATAATTGCAAGTTTTCGGGTTATTATTTTCGAGATTAGTATTAGAATTAGGAGACGGCGAATTTTTGTAAATTTTAAGATCTTTACCATGCTGTTTTTTATTCTTAAAACATTCTGATGAATTATGACCCGATTTGTTGCAAATAGAACACTGTTTAGAAGATTTTAGATTAGATCTGGATAGGTTATATAATTTTTCTTCGTCAATGGCATACTGTATGGCTTCATTGAGATTAGAGGGATTTTTACAACGGACAATAGTCGATATGGAAGGGTTTAACCCTAACATAAAGGTGTTTAGGGCAAGGTCCTCCATGGCTGCTATTCTGCCAGGCAGTTCCTTTTCATTTTTGCAACTATAATGTATGTCTGACTGTATACGAGTCAGAATTGACTCCACCCTTAAAGAATAAATAGTAACGTCTTCATTTAATAATTGTTTACAGTGTTGCAGATCTGATAATAAATGTGTGGCGTGCTTTTTCTCCCCGAAAGTAGCCTTTAGAAAGGACTTTAGTTCTGACCACAATGAAAATGTTTTAAGGCTGCATGCGACCTGTGCTTTACCTTCTAGTTGTGAAATGACAAATTTACATAGCACAGTTTGTTGGTCTACTGTAGCCAGGGACATGGCATTCTCACAGTTTGTGAGAAACGCAGGGAGGGTTTCCCTGTCACCATTATAAGGCTTTATAAATTTAGTTAAGAAAGATAGAGTAATTTTGTCGGACATTTCCTTTGATTTAGGTAACTCTTGCTTGATAGACATAAAAGATTATGATATGTTGGATAAAATTAAATTTAACAGTTAAGTAATAATGTTAGGATAATAAGAAATAGAAATGACAAAACAATTAAAATCAGTGAATATAGAAAAGCAGCGTAGTGTTAAACTATTTAAAATTATATGTATACCAAAAACAGAGACACGAATTCAGAGACACTTTAAACTAGAAAAATTGAAGTTCACAAGAAACACTCACAGTAACACGATGATTGCTGAGACCTGCATTATTAGGTTCGCGGTGGCACTCGGAGTCCGGAGTCACGTTGCGTTGTGACTTATCGGAGTTGAACTTTCACACGGTTGGTTGACTGCGGAATTTCTTGAGTTTGAAGGTTGGTGAGTTAGACCTGAAGCTGCTGGTGATGTCGATACCTTCTGGAGCGGACTCACACTGTACAGTGGAGGCTGGCTGCGTCCAAGGGTCGATGTGGCTGGAGCGGGCTCAAGCTGCAGAGCTGAGGCTGACCGTCGTCCAATTACTGATGTGGCTGGAGCGGGCTCAAGCCGAAGGGCTGAGGCTGACCGTCGTCCAAGTAGTGACGCAGGCTTGACCTTGGGACAAGTCTTACTGTCGGTCAATCGACGGGGGGGCTGTAGGTTCAGGATACCAGTATCTGTTAGACTCAACGTCGTAAGATTTCGTCTCTGGTATCCCACTTCTGACACCAATTTGTTACTAAGCCGACCCCGTTTGTCTTTTTAAAAAAAACAATTTTCTACTGGAACCACTTTATTTCACCACAAACACAATAGCACAGACTTACAAGTTCTTATGAACTATATTTGGCAATGTCCCTCTTAATTTCTCCTTTAAATTAGGCAACTAGTATACGCGACAGCGTTCAGAATCTAACTGACTTAATTACACACCTTATTCCTGTGCATTGGGTAAAAATGCAACGTCAACACTTTACTACTGGAAAAATACTCTATAACAACTAAAAGCTGACTTAGGCTCTATTGCCTTGTAATAAGGGTTATAACAGGTCGTTAAAATCACACGCCTTGCATCCTTGGCGATTACTTCAATCTGACATAGTGATCATCCGTCGCTTTGATACCGATGAGGTTTCTAATAGTTCATTAAATGCTATGCGAACGTTTTTCTAGTTTAATAGATGCGTTGAAAACCAGGCTTTAATTTAATCCATTAATGATGTACTCAATGCTTTTACTTATGAGCTTTTCTGCACAATTTCCTGGCTTTAATTGAACGATTATTGTAGAAGTAAGAAATTTGGCCGATACATCAATTAACATTCGGTTTCAGCAATCGCTTCTCGTTTCGATCCTTCATTTCCATAACACAGTCCAGCAACACTTTAGGCTGCTATCAGCTTAATGGTGATGTGCAAGACTAACTGTTGGTGCTTATTGTGTAAGGTGAAGCAAAAAGCTTGGGGCGCAGTGCCGTGTACCTATTAGCCGGTAATACACACCTGAGGCCCTCGTGGGAAACTACGTAACATTCTTTTTCGGACGCTTTAAAAATAACCTTAGCCGAGGTTCATACTAGATCCTGCCCCTGTTCTGTTCGCGTAGATGAACCTGTCAGTGGATTTGTCCAGATATTTGTTTTGTTATGGCCGCTGAAAACTCTTTAAAGCCATTTTCCATTACTGAAGAAATTACTAGTAGGTTATTATTCGGCTTACCTTAAATTTATTTACCATACACGTTATAATATTACAACCACTTAATTACTAATTAAAGCTAAAATAGTCATTGTAACAGGCATTCAATTCATGAACAGTGTTCTCCAAAGTAAGCATAGCTTGTATCTCGGAGACCAGTCATAATCAATCAGTAATCAAAATGGACATCATTGATAAAAGCCAATTATTGTCTCTACAGGGTCGGAATTGGACTCATCCCAGTACATCCTTAATTTATCGACGTCATGATCATAGATAGGCAGAATGGCTTAACAAATCTTTGAAACAAGATGGCTCTTCGTAAGCGAACAACAAACAGACAGATCGCCTCACGGTGTGTAGATGTTAAGTACACGTCCAGAACATGTTGAGTTGATAGCGGATGATGATGAGATACATTATCTCTGCACAAAGAAATCTTTATCGTGCGTTATTGTACGCCATTACTTAATATGACTGATGAGCATGTACGTTTCTCTCGTGCTCTCTCATTTAGTTCAAAGAAAAAAAAGATTTTCAATCATTATTAGGTATGGAACCGAACAAAACGTACTCAAATGAAGCATGTTCTCGTGGGTAGCTGTTTTTAACCGACTTAAAAAAAGGAGGAGGTTCTCAATTCGGCTGTATTAACAAAAAAAACTAAACTACAAATTAATTGTTTGGATCAAAACAGTTAAATTGTCACTTTGAAATGACTTTCCGAATAGCTGATATTTCTATTAGACTATTTTGTACGTTTAAAAGATTAAAACTTATCATTAAGTTGAGCAGTCGAAATTTTAGAAACGAAACTAATGTGGATACGTAATCATATTAAATTGTATTGATGCAATAAAGCTTTGTTATTTACACATGTAGGTATAGGTAAGCATATTCACAATTACAATTCGAATAATATATGTAATAAAAATAAATAAATAATCGAACGAACACGTATTCATTTCCAATTAAAGAATTTGTTTGCCAACCGTTCAATCTTTGGCTCAACAAATTAATGGTTGCTCGTGAGTGTTCGGTGTTAGGAGGCGGTTACCCACACAGATGAGGCGTAAGGAAAGGCAGTTTCGGTGTGGCACGACTTGGCGGGGTGAGGGGCGCGGCGAGGGAAGGCGCAGGTCAGAGAGGCCGTGAGAACGCGCGCGCGCGTCGGGTTCCCAGGCACGCGCCGAGCGAGCGCGCGCGCGACCACCGCACGCCCGCTGGAGGCACTGCGCAGCGCGCGCTAGCGATGACATGCCTATGATTTGATTTAAAATTCTTATGGTACCCATACGTTGTGTTTCATTAGGCATTCCCTGGTTTAGACAATTTTGTAAATACATTTAAAGTAGTAGCCTCATTGGTTTAGAAGTCGCAAAGCGCGACTGCTGAGAGTGTGGTCTTAGGTTCAATTCGGGTTAGTGATATTGGCGATAATGGATATTTCCATTAGATATTTCTCAGTAGCAGCGCTCGAGTCTGGATATATGCCCCGTTAATGGCAACAGGCTCCCCCTTTATTGCATTAACAGTTCTAACATATCTGGCGAAATGTGAAAACAATCGTCATGTTAAATAACGCTTTATATAAAGCAGACAATATTGTCGTTAGTCCACAATGTTCTGTGGGTGTGCACTGAATCTTAGTTGGGAGTCGGTCGCCGGGGTCGCCGCGGTCGCGCCGCACTCGCCGCCAAGTCGCGTGGGATCGACACTAGAGGTGCGCTACGTGAATACCCTGCGAGCCTCGAAAGGAATCCACCTTGTGGCCAACAGCGTATTGAGATAGCACTGAAAATTGTTGTCTGTTATCGCACCGTCAGAGCTACGTAACTACATATTTAACATACTTAAGACACACAATGTTACGAATATAGAAGCTGCTGATAAAGATAATTTTCATTATGTTCTAAGTAGACGCTAGCATCTCATTTGTTAAGACTGTACACATTGACATGTTTCGTTAAGTCTTGCTCAAAAATCCAGTAAAGCAGTGACAAAGCCTCAGCAGTCCAAACTGCGAGCAATAATTGGAAAAGCATTTTTTGTATTGACTTGCTAGATTTTTTTTATCATAATCGCATTTTCTAATCTTTACCATCTTAAGTACCTCTATACTTTAAATAAATTAGTTGTGTGACGCTAAGAAAGAATATTATTTTGACGTTACATTGCCGGCAATATAAGGATAGAATATTGATTCCAGTATAACACCATTAATCTTCAAACTCACTGATACCACATGAATTCTCTTTAATTTCCCTGCTCGGCTCGAGTTCGACATGATATTTCTCAACGTGCAACAGTCACGCAGTCATGTCGGCGGCGACGGACGTCATTTCTAATTTATGCACGGTCGTGCGCAGCTCGCCTACCGCTCGCGCAGGCGCAGACGCCGCGCGCCGCCCCGCGACGCACGCAGCTTCAGGGAGGGCTGCTACAACTCCGCTACCGCTTCGGTAGTTCTGTGCTACTCTTTTCTGTAACTGTTTTTACAGACGCTACATCATAGCGCGTAGCTTTTACAGTTGTTGATTAAGGAAGGATTGGAAAGACTATATCTTTTAAGTCTTAGAGAAAAGTTTGATTAATGGTTATCATTTAACCAAAGTTCAGGACTTATAAATTTTACCACTGTAGTCTTTAGTGAGAACATATTGTCATATTGCCTTCGTTACTAATAACAAAAACCAATCGATCGTAATCGTGTGACTTTAATCTCAGATTATTATCTGCGTAGCATCCCTGAGTCGTGACGCGAAGACTCGGCCGAGAATTAGATCCTGCCGCCTCTATAAGCCCAAGATGGCCAATCTACATTGATCTCTGAGAACTTACAATGTCCCATTATAGAAGGTCTCTACAAACTGGTTGTTGACTACAAAGCTTATCCCACGTGTGGCGATGCGTGAGGACTATTCAGTCACGCCGCTCGTTCAAACATACTGCTCTATAGCTACTTAGAAGATGACAGTAGTTCGCTGATTGATGTGTTTGAGTCAACTTCATTGTTATAACAAATGTTGACATTTAGTGTGCTACACTTACCTTGCAAATTTAAAAAAAAGTTATGTAATTTAGTACATAAGGATAAAGACTCCTTCTTCACTTTATAAGACTTAACATTTTGACAGCGGTACACACTGAGAGAGAATTATGTTGATTGGTAATCTTGCGGTAAAATTTCGTAGCATGGTACTCATAACATGATTTTTATATTATCGACATCACCATCATGATTAGCCTTGAATAGACTACTGAGTATATTGGTACCATTGTTTCTGCCTTTAATGACAAAAAATAGTGTAAGTACCTCTACAATCTACAAACATGTTACCTTCTTCAGTAGTAGAAGTACATAGTTCAAAATTAAATAAATTACACTTTTCCATAACCAAAAAATAAAAATCGTTATACAAAACGGGTGTCCTATAATAATAAGTTATCTTTCAACTAACGTATGTTCCAGCTAGTTATTTACAAAGCAGATGTTCAATCTTACTTTGTAAAAGGAAAACATGTGTCATTGGTGGAGAAGGTATAAAATTAACCAAAGATAAAGCCCTCGGTCTCCTAGAGGTAAGGTTTCAATTTGAAGCCCAAGCCGTAGAATTAAGCTTGATTCGTGATACCAACCACTAACTAATACCAGTAGCCGGTGCGCTTGCGCCACGACGATTGTGTTGCCATGTCACAACATTATTTAAATCAGGGAAAAAAAATATTTCAAGGAGAATTAATTGGTTAACGTTCAATGCAATAATGTGACTTAAATACAAGATTGGCGTCTTGCAATAGTCATAACATAAAGTTTCGAACTACAGGATAGGGTACATCCAATATTACTAACACCTTAATTTTTAGCTGCTTGACCTACTTCTGTGTGTCACAATCTGAACCAAAACACGAAAAAAATAGACAAACTCACATCTAAATTATGCAAAATAAAATATAAATGGGGACTTTCAACATTGACTTGGCAACATAAATTATAAAAGGGATAGATGTTCTGCAGAATTACGAAGTTTGCACCCACTCATTATGGCGCTAAATTATTGAGCAGAAAGAAGCCTGTGACTGTGCATATGAGGATTTTCGAATCATATTCATCGAGATATAATTAAGGCAACAATACTTGTTATATTGGATGACTTTGCTTCAAATTTTCAATATATTTTGCGACTGGGAAAATGTTGCGAGCCACCGAACTCACATTACGGCATAATTAGGCTTCATCTTAAGATTAAGACCACTTATTTTAATGTTTTCAAGGTAGTTGGAAGAATTTGAAGAAGACTTTAGTTAATAGGCGTGTAACACACGTTGTATGAGAAGAAATAATAATTTAAGCAATGGCACGTAAGTACATTACATTTAGCAATAGTTTCTCAGGACAGCACATCCCCCTATCGTACTTCGTATTTCATAGAAGGTTCTCCAGTTGACATTCTAAGTCCCCACAGGTGACCTAAATAGTACAGGGATGTAGCCGCTCTATCTCGCTTGCAATTTTTTTATTTAAAAAAAAAAACGTCGCCCCACACTAGGAATTCCTCCTGTGTCGTGAGTGCGTTTCACAAACACGAAATATCACATACACAAACACCCATACTGGGGACAAATATCTGTGGTTCGCACAAAGTTTTGCCCGGTGCGGGAATCGAACCCGCAACCCTTAGCACAGCAGTCCAATCGCTTAGCCACTGCGCCAATCAGGTCGTCAAGTGTTATAAACATTACCATTTTTCCTTTCGGTCATGTCAATTATCTCATGGTTTATAATGGATTTGGTAATAGGTCAAGCTACCTTATTACTCTACTATTTTCTTCAGGACTGCTTGTATTTGACTACGAGTATAATTTTACTAACGGTGGATGTTGCGCAAGAGCTCAATGCAAGAGGCGTAACTGATACCTAGGCAGACCGTCAATCACAGTAGTTGTCATGTAATTTCGATAAACACTGAGGATACCGGCGGTGTGAAGAAATTCTGGAAATAATAGGCGATTATTATTAGCGGATATTTCGTAGCACGACATTACAATTATTTTAAACATTTTCCGTAGATTTCTGTGTTTATGTAACTGGTTATGTGTATTATGTATGCAGCATTAGAAAACCAGTCAGAATTGAGGAGAGCCTAAAAAGTTAGCGTTGATAGAGTCGATGTTGACGCTTCATGATTACCACGGAGCTCCACTTTTATATTGAGGACATTCAGTTTATTTCCACGTCTTCTTTTGCTTAATTTATAAAAAAATTACTTAACAAATATTTATATTGCATATATTATTATATACCCCTTAGCGTAGTCCAAGTCTCTGTATCAGCGCACATCTGATCGTCAGATATTTTTATACGGCAGTTACAATCCACTAATAGGTGGTCCAATTTGCAACCGATAATGAAGAGACGATTATGATACTATAAATTAATTAATAAATATAAACATGCACAACAAAGAGTCACCGGCTAGACCACCCAGCTGCACGCACTAAATGCCAACTGCCGATTAATTTCAATCCAATATCACTTGCAAATGTTACAAAACATAAATTTCAAAATACTATGATTGCGCGCCCTATCTCAACATTTTAACGTATCCAGTTAAATGATCGCACATAAAATGCTAAAGTGAGAGGCTATTCACAATTATCAAGGATGCCGGTTAATGTTAAGATGCTCGATGTGTACTATAAGTCTGTTCCTTGGTTTAAAACATATATAATTTGTCGATATTAAAATTATTGATTTCATCTCTCACGTGTCCAGTTGTACCACCGTTTCATGTTCTCATTGCGTTGGTTTTGTTTTGATGTTACTTTAATGTAAAAATAAATTACTCGGCCCCTTGTGTTGTAGGTCTACATATACAGTATACTTATGTAGGGTTGAGGTTCCGTCGACGACTGAGACAGCACAGAAATGATGAAATTCTAAGGGATTGTCGATTATCGTTCTTGGTCGTTTCGTAATTACGAAATTTTTTTCCCACTTCACTAATTACTCATACAACATTTCATTCAAAATTAATCAAAGGTTATAGAATAAGGGTTAGAAAGATAGACAGACATACAATACCGTGATTTCTTAACGTCTAATAAGCAGGATAAATACCTAGAATATTTAATAGACGTGCAATACATGATATGCAGTAATCCTAAACAATAGTTTTATTATGCTTATGCCAAACCCTAAGCCAGTACTGAAGTTCTGTCCTTAATATGTTTATACCTGTGTCACTTTACACATTAAAACAGTGAAACCATCAATGTTATCTTCATTTAAGAATTACGAAGTTGTCTCAATAATTTCCTTATTACACCTACATACAGATAGCATCAACATTTGTAATACATTAGTATTAAACTAGCTGCGCCCCGCGGTGTTACCCGTTACATTTTATCGAGATAAAAAGTAGCCTATGTGTAAATCCAGGGTGTCAGCTACCTCCATTTAAAATTTCATCAAAATCGGTCTAGCCGTTTGAGCGTGAGGAGGTAACAATCATACAAACACACTAACAAACTTTCGCCTTTATAATATTAGTGTAATTATTTTTTTTCTGAACTTTTACAAAGGTTGAAAATTTACAGGCTCTCAAAACATGTATTTGGAAAATTAGCAAAACATGTCACTATGTCAAATAATTAACATTTTCATCGTCCACTTTTGATGTAGACTGTACCGATCCTCGTAAATATAATATTTAATGCGCACACGTCGGAAGACGTATCGTAAATTAATGTCCGCCATGAGGGAAAGTGAAACCACTACAGGGTTTACACACTATTTTAAAAAGCATAGTCTATAAAGTCTGTACGTGACGTAGTTTATGGTAAAGGTACATACATGAGTGAAATCCGTGCCCCTCTGGCCTACGGTGGGAGTTAACAAAGTCGGGAGAGTTTGATCTGGATTTAACCGTACCATTCTATCGCCCACCCTTTGTCAGAGAAAAGCCATGCGGCATTCCTTATTCAAAAAAGGTGTTTTAAATATCAATTTTAAAACAATTCTTCTTAGTTATCATTATGTTTTATTTGATAAAATAATTCCATGTTTTACGTCCCTTATTAAACATATATATATACTTCTTTACTTAGGAATATGACAGTGTTAAAATCTTAATGAATTGCAATAAATACACGTATTGTTTTATCATTGCGATAAATACTTAAAAAGGTGTAAGACTATTACCTAAGTATACTCCTATTCTATCTGTCACGTACTAATATCGAAGTTATTACGAATTACCAACATTTTGGACACACACGTTTAACGCAAAAAGCCCATAATAAAATGGCCAGTATTTTTCATCATTACATAAAAATAATCTTACAACAGATTTATAACAGTGCGCTTAACAACAGGTTATCGGGCCGTTACAAGTATCTCCCTGGATGATGCTTATCTGTTCACTGACGTCTCAATTATTAGGCCGTTGTGAGGCAGAAGAGACATGTAATGGAGTTTATGAGCACAAGTTCCGCGTGTCATTTATAAGTGATAGCGGTTGTGATATCCCTTGAAGGTATCTTTGAGGTACTTAAGGACTAAAGTTGATATCAAATAACTGCTTCCTTGTGTTTCTTTTGGTTTTGTGAACTCTAATTTTGAATATTGTGGTGACCTACTGGCCTTTAGGTTTGGAGATCATGTTACAAAGTTGCGAATTCAATCTCAGGTAAGAACTGGGTTCTAAAGATGCCCTGGCCTTCTGTCTAAAGTAATAATTTTGAATTGAGCCCTATTGACATGTTTATTTGCTGCCCCTACGTTAATTTGAATATCTAGTGAATTATTTTTTAAGTGTTTGTTTTAATTCTGAATATTTCAGGCTTGAAGAATAGATTTTCCGAATTATATTATTTAGCCTGTTTCTAAGTAAATATATCACGTCACAAAAAGGGGATATTAAAGTTAATACAGAAAAAATGTAGAGCAGACGATTCATCTTAAGATCATTATGCATCTTTCTTTCTCGCTCCAAATTGAACACTCAAAAGCATTTTATAAAACTCGTACCCAACTGTAATGACAGCTGAAGAATGAGGGCCTATTAAAACTCAGTACTTATTACTTACACGTAAGTAACATTGTAAAAAATAACGCCATTATTTCGTGTTGTAGCGGGCACGAACAATGCATGATATATGTAACTTCCCTTGGGGTAACACAGTATCGATGAAAAAAAGAAACAAAAAGCGCGTTCGTTTCTCGGACCTGTTATTCTATAATTCGTGTGAGCCTCGGGCACATAATAACAGTAATAAGACATGCCGCGGCCACCATAAGTCACATTCGCCCGCTGTAAAACGGAGCCCTCATTACTATAAGAACTTAGTAACTGCACATGAAATATTTTTTAATTCACCCGCGAGATGTCGAACGTTTTCAGAATTATTTCATCCTTAAACGATAACAAAACCTGGACTATTATAAAAGAAAATTATACATGATTGTGGCATTTTAATCGTTAAAACTAATGTCTCGAAAATAACTTTAAAGGAATGCTCTAAATATACTTATATTAAGAACAGTTACAACTCCTTTTACTGACACCAAGTGTGCTAACACAACAATAGGCACGTAGGTACTCGCTGGAGACAAGTTTTCACTTTATTCTCATTAAACTGCTGTCAAAATATCATAGACTTACGAGCTGAAAGGGACGTACATAATGAAGAAAGTAACAGCTTCATTATCGGTGGAAATAACGAGTGTCTTGTATTTAATAGGTTCGCAGTCGCCCTCGGAGCCGCGGACCGGCCAGCACCGCATTGTGTGGTTAAAATAAAACACTCTTATGACAAAGAGCAACAGTGTGAGCCGTCACGTTTCTCGTCGTCTTCCTTCGAATCTCCCACAGTACTAGTCACGAACTTATACTTCACTTAATTAACGTAAATAAGACAGTTTTGCGAATGAAAAAACAAACGGGGCCGAGAGGTCGACGTTTCTCAAACCGGATTGGCGGATTTAAGCGAAGCACTGTCGGCGACGTCTTAGGCCACACTTTATGTCACTTTTTATTTTTAATGAGAGTTTTTATCGTGACACTAATAATCGTCGTGGAAATTAATTTAACCATACAGTAATTATTAGACAGCCGGCAAAGTGGCACGGTAAATGGTCCAGTCCACGTAAAAATACCTGTTGAAACATCCATTAATTGTTACTCTTTATTACTCATATTTTATTCGGAAAATGGTTTAAAATATTGTCGAGATTATTTACAGATATAACATTTTTTTTTATGGAACATTAAAAAGAACTTACTCATATTTATGAGCATCATCTCAGATATTTTATCGAGATGTGTGTCATGTATTTCAGATCCTTTAGCAGATTGTAATTTAAGAGAAGCGCACGAGCCGTGATCGCAATTTAAAGGAGTGAAAAAATTGCTTTTTAATATCAGCGAGATCTTTTATTCTGACAAATACCTTCTTGAGATGGACCTTCTAGTGAGTAACTTTCTAGTGGTAGCTAAGCTCGATTGCTGAGCATGAGCTCTCGGGTTCGAATCCCGGGTCGGGCAGAGTTATCCTCAGTAGCACCACGAAATCTGGATTTGTGGCCAGTGGATGACAATAGGCTCGCCCCTTATTACATTGGACGCTTAACGTAACTGGCGGAATGTGGGTGTATTCTATAATCTATAGTAACCTGTGCCTACCCCGTCGGCGAATACAGGCGTGATGTTATATTTTTTTATGAAATACCTTCTTAGATACCTACTAAAGGAACTAAGTGTTAAGCTTGTGGACATAGAATAAAATAAAATTTTATATAGGTGTTATGATCAAGTTAAAAACATATTTAGAACTGTATTCAATAGTTACTATAATATGTTTTTCCAGATTACAATTTTTTAAGTGTTTTACGCCATAATTCGTTCGTGAGTTCGAATACTGCAAGAAGTAAAAATATTGCGACCTACAGATGTACGTTTCGGTCCTTAATTTCTATGTATTATACATTGTTAGTATAGTTATATATCAATATACTAACAAAGTTCTTTAACCACCGTTACCTCATATGCTCCTTTTGAAAGCTACCCTTCACACGCTCGTCAATTTACCAAAACCAAATGCAAGTCATTGCAATGACCGCACCCTACATTAACTCTACCGGGAACTGATTTTGGAGACAGCGGCAAGTTGGCATAAAAATTGTTATTGTATTGTAGAGTAACTTTGAGACTTTTTCTTCTAAATTCAAATATGCTTTCTCTACAATTCTTAACTTTTTAAATTTTGATCTATTGTTCTTAAATCTTAAGTGCCACATTAATGTACTTACTTCTATTATCAGGCCTTACATTGAAAGGTAACAAAAATAAATCATACAAAACGAATGCTTCAACTCCGCAACAGAAATGTACTGAAAAGTAACGATCGACTAAATCTTTATCAAGACTTTGTTCCACTCGGCAGCGGTAGTACAATAAGTATATTTAAAAAACAAGCAGTCCTAAGTTAAATTCTTAATAGCGTCTGTAGGTAACGCTGTTGGTCGTAAGTACGTACGTACGTAAGTACGGTGTAGTGTGCGGTATTGCGCGAGCGCGGACCGGTCGGCGAGCGGCGCGTACGCACCTGCCCCGGGCACACGCCACAAGTGCGCGACGCACACTGGCTGCGAAAGGGTTGAGTGCTAATTATTAAGTTGTTATTTCTTTATTTTATTTCACGCCTGTATTCCCTGAGGGTTACGCTGTTGCCCTCCAATCAAATTTTGCACAAGTCAGACTAATGACCACATACCTACCTAGGCGGGAACGATCTTTTTGCTACTGAAGCACAATTACAATCCAATGGGTAACTCAGGAAAGTACTTTATTAGTGAAAAAATTCGCAATGCGTATTTTACTTTTATTAATTTCATCCCTTCTTTCCGTCATCATATTAAATTCACAGTAAATATCTTCAAGTTACACGTACACCAATACTTGCCTATTAATAACTCCGACCACAAGATGACACAAGCCCCTTGAATATAACATGGAAGGCGTTCAGTAGGCGCGCGCCCTTCGCTGTCCTCGACTATGCTCTCAGATAAGCCGGGACGTGCGCATTTTATTTATTTTAACATTTTTAAGTCGGCGTGGGCGTTTATTTCTTATTGGCGGCGCACGCGGCGCGGTAAGTCACGACGTCTCGGTCGGCCGCCACCTTGAGGGCTAAATAGCACCTACGCGCGCAACCAAGACCTACACATCGCTTATTTAATGCACACTTAAATAGATCCTTGCAGTGTACTAAATATACTTATATCTGTGTCATCTTCAATGGTCTTGTTTTAAGACTCGATACGGCTTAATACAAAAATAAACACTTTCAGTAAAAAATTATGGTGGACGGAACGTAGATAAGGTACGCGTTAAGGCAAGAAATAAAACATGTGGTTTTTTGCAACTACTGCCCAAATAGGAGGCGCGATGACCGTCTAGAAGTGGGTTTACATTATACAGACCCCCAATATAAAAGAGAACAGCTTTGCCTATCTATACCTTTAGGATTAAAAGAAGGGTCCCTGAAAAGAATTGGCAATCAAAAGTGTGGTACAACCAAATTTTGCGACATAGTAGAAACTCCCTTAAAAGACCAACCGAATCTGCCTTATACACTAAGATATAAGTGGATATAGAAATTCAAATGTATAATGTTAAATTATATCCATTATTATAAATAACTAAAACAAATCAATAGTACTTTGTTCTTCTTATCCCCGATCTGAATCGTTTTGCCTTAATAAAATGAAGTTATACATTGTAACTTGATCTATAGCTTAAAACTATAACTTTCGACCACTCAGAGGCAGTAAACATTTTTATTTTGTTCTGAGTAATCCACTGAGTAAGTCGGGTGTCACGAATAGCCTGGATTCCGACTGTATTAATAGGTACATTGTATAATAAAACCTTTACGATTGAATCAGACAAAAAAGTTTCAAGATTATTTTTTTATATGCCTAATGATGTGCTTTGTAAAGTCTCTCCTGTGTGTATCTTCTCTGATGAAAAATACCCATACTGACTGCTTTTATGTCATCGTACGAAATTGGGACTTGGTTCAATTTTGAACTCTCAATTGACCATGGATAAGTTAGACTGGATTCTAACTTATAGTAATCGAAGTCGTCTTCATCAGATTTGCCAGAATGATTGCAAAAAAATCTTGTTGACGTTATATTTTCTGTGTATATGTCTTCGATAGCAATAAAAGAGTAGTTTATATTAAAAAAAAACTAAGAAAGAAAATCACAATGTAAGCGTGTTTTCTGCCCTCACTCCGGCCGGTGCCGAAGTCAATAGAAAAGATAAACGAATTATATTCGTATTAGACCGGGTGCTGGAGGTACTGCAAAGTTAGACCGTAGTCTGCTAATTATTGAGTTCATAAAAGCTTGTAGATTTAGATTCTGGATATTGCCGGAAAGATTTATGGTCCATTTTTTATGCCTCATCTCAGAGGATAACTAAGGTAATGTCAAGTATATTGATTGAAGAAATACTTTGGAGCCATTTTAATGATTGTTTTAGTGAAAGTATTATTCGTCCTCCCCATCCTTTTTAAGTACTACACCCATTTCCTCGTATTCTCGACATTTTTCGTGCACAAGGTGCTCTACCTCTACAATTTAAACACACGTACATGCACTTATATACCTACGTGAAGCAGCGTATAATTATTGGAACCGTCCACAATGCAGTCACAGATTCGTGACAAGACCGTCCTCCAGTCGGGGCGGCTGAGGCGCATGCGCAGCACGCGCAAATTATTAAGGTCAATATTGTACCTAACGGGCATCTCGGAACTTATATGGTAAAGCCCTATTATGTATAATAATAACATTTTAGCTTAGAGTTATGTTTACGGTTGCTTTACAAATCAAAAAAATATCTAGAATAATTTGAAATGTAAATTGCAATATTTGTGTTTTTTTTGGGGTTCTGATCAACGTCTCCTCTTCCGTTTTCGTAACCTCCAGGGCGCCAGCAAAAGAGACATTGTAGTTTTGATATAATTACCGCTCACATTGTCTCTACATTGGCTCTACCAGGAGCTAACGTCGTAGAACCTGTCGGAGCAATAAAATAAGGTTTTCAAATTGATTGGCCTGATAGAGGCCCTTAAAAGTAAGTACATAGTATAAAATATATAGAGTTTCCTCATATCATCGCAATCGTACCAAATTAAAGACCGAAGAATTGGGCATCGGGCAACCGGTGGATGCAATTGGCAAGCTGTCGTTCATTGTGGCGTTCTAAGAGAGAGGCCTTTGTTCAACAGTAGACGTCTTACGGCTGATGATGATGATGATGAAAGACCCAACATCTAAAGCCTTTGCTGTAATGACAATCGTGACATATAGGTAGTATCCAATTTATTTTAAATTGACAATGTAGCTACGAATAGTTTCTTATTTGAAATATCTCTCTAGTGAGGTTAAACAATTTGGTAAACCAGATTTAACAATCTACGTTTATTATCTGGGCATGGGCGCCGGCAGGGGGGTGCAATCGGGTGCACTTGCACCCCCCTGGCATGAAAAAAATACATAGATTTTTTTTATTCTTTATTAATTTTTTTAGTGCATTTCAAACAAAATTAACCCAATGCGTTTATTCAAATTTATTCTACATTTTGTATTAGTTGTGTAGCAGTGCGTATGTAGTTAGTAATGCAAATGCACTGCACTACAATGCACTGCACTACAATGCACTTTATGCACCTCCTTGAAAGAAATCCTGGCGGCGCCCATGTATGGGTCCATTTTTATAACTTACTTTGTTTATCAGACTAATATATTACTAAGAAAACAAGGTAACTATATTAAGGTCTTTATGAAGCCATAAAACTTCACACAATCCCGGATTTAATAGAGCTAATGACCTTAACATTTGACATTTAATGCAATCTCACTATTTTTATAACAATATTTTTTACGACCACACATTTAAACTTTTTAGTATACTTAAGCTACAAAGTATAATTAAGTACTAGCATTGCGCGTTTAATTATCAATTATAGCCAAAATTACATTGTCGCTAACGAAATCTGGAATAAACAGCTTCGGATTTTCATAAATGGAATATTCTTTTCATAATGATTCCATATTAACTTTGGAAAGCTCGGAAATGTAGCTGTTCTGAAATAGTACTAACCTACCCGTTCAGAGAACCAAAGCCAAATGCGACTTTCTTTCTATACCTCCACTTGTCAAACACCACATCAGAGAATTTATTTAATGAAAATGAGAAAAGCCAACAAGGTGCGTCGGTTCCGCTTAAAAACACCTCGTGTAAGATAATTAAAATGCGGCAAAATTACTCTGAAGCACCAAAAGTAAACAAGTCTTTGTTTTTTCACGAGGCGGTGCGCCTGCGCCGGTCTCATGAAGGTTGTTGTAGCCAACTCGATAAAATTCCCGTCTCGTTTATTTTAAGTCGAGCTTTAACAGCGAAGGTAATTAAGCACCGAAATGTCGCTGTAGTGAGGCGTCGTTCCAAATGATCACCGCTCAACAATTTGCCTCATTATCTTCATGGTTTAAATCATAAAATACCGCACTAAGCTTTACTTGGTAAGAATTTGTAGTGATCTTATAACCGGCTACGGTTCAATTTGTTTTAAGAGTTACTATCTCTATATTTATCTATTCAAATCAACAGTCTACTCATCTACTAGTCTACTGGTCATCCTGTGATTACCAGTTAATTACCTTAAATTAGATAAATCAATATTCAAAAAACAAATAATGAAAATAATTACAAAATACATAATCGATAATAAAAATATTTGAATGGAACTCGCAATAAGTTTCAATTCACCGGTCTCTTTGATCGTACAGTTGTAACACTTACAGAGACCATCACCTGAAAAGGGTAACTCAATCAATTAGAAATTAGCAAACAATGCAAGCGTATAATTAAAGCACGGCAAGTGTCCCAGACTAGAGTAATCCCTGGTATTCTACCGTTTGTAAACGCTTGTAGCACCGCGCACGACGCGATGCGAACAAAAACTGAATTGCGCTAAATTCAATTGGTTAATCAATTCAATTAATTTGAAGGGATAGCTACCGAGCGATCGACGAAGCACAGTAATTGGGACGATTAATGTACGCTTCGAATGAGCCATTCTTTCTTTATATCGAGATCAGACATATTGAAGGCATGTTTGGAATGAATCGGACTGAAAACTAACTACCTACGCTTTGTTGAGGTCGGATAAAATCTAAAGAGGAGCTTTAGGTTACCTTGCACTGTTTAATTAACAGCAGTTGTATTGTAAAATATTTTTTTTAATTATTGGAATCCAATTACATTATTCGAAATTGTTTTATGCTTACAATTTAATAAATAATAGCTCCTAAACTTAATTTACAATGATAGTGAAAGTAAATGATCTATTAGTTATGAATCTCAATATGATTTTTTTTCTTAGTAAAATAACATCTTGAAAAAGATTTTTCGTTATATTTTTAAACGTAAGGCAATAAAAGAGCTTTCACATTCCGACATTTAACTAAAATAATGACAGATAATAATTACATGACATGACAGTTGGTAGTCAGTGTTGTCATACGGACGTGACCACGTGCGCATGCGCCGCCTCTGCTCCGCCGTGGGTGGTGGACCCTTCTTGTTTTTTCGCGTTTTTTTTTATCTAACGACACGTGATGGCCATGTAAACAGCCCTGAGGCAGACCACCGGCATGTACAGGCTAAGGCTGACCACTTTCTGGGCGGCGCATTAGATTTAAACACATACAGATTAATTTATTAGTCGTATTTGATTTAATATATGAAAAGTTGTATTAGTCCATTTCAAAGTGTTCATTATTTACCGAATAACATAGTTTGTGTGGTAAATCGGCTATGCTATGTCATTTATATTTGTTGTTCTTCTGATATTTAAAAAGTAAAACTAAGCTTCATTTCAAATTCCTCTTGAGCAGTTTCTGATGGTGACATAGAGAGCAAAATTAGTTCTGAATTGCAAAACATCATAACTTAAACGTTTTGATTTCTTTAACTAAATGGCCGGTAAATTACCATCAAATAGGTAATAACTGCCGGAGTAAAAGTACTAACTTCATAACTCTCTAAATTATGTATATGTGACCAATAAATCTGTTCTCATTAACATTTTATCTTCAACAACGCGAATGGAGGCTGCAGTGGTGCGCACTGCGTCGTGCGCCACATCTCATATTTACAGAAATTACAACTTGGAACCGGAGATGCTCAATTTTGGGTTTTCTTCAAATTGCCATTATTAAAAGCCCACAATCGGCCCACCCAGATAGCTCAAAACTGTATTTAAGGCAATTGCTTTATTAAAAAGTGAAAAAGCACAAAAAATGTTTATTAAAACAAAGCTGTCTAAACTCATCATTATGGTCTGATGCAGCTGCGGCGCCATCGCCAGCGGAGGACAATCAGCCTGCTACTGATATCTAATTACAAATGAAATTGTATAAGGAGAGCCATTTGCCTTGCAGTGACCTTCGCGGGCTGGTATTTATTGTCATTATTTATTTTATTAAATGTAATTGGTTTGTTATAGTTATACAGTCTATTATTTTCTTTATTCCGGTGTTAAGTAGAGTTGAGACTGTCAAGGCGTTATACAGAAGAATTCGTTACAACGGTAACCTAGTGCAAAACAAGTTTCTGCCAAAATTTGTTATATTTAATTTAGGCTTCTCGAATTTTAAGGGATACCAGAAATCGGACTTTGTGGCGTACATTGGGAGAGGCATATGTCCAGCAGTGGACTTTAACGGGCTAATGATGATGATGAATTATAAGGATACTTTCCGTTGACTTTATTATCTTCAGCGGCTCATAGGCTCTCGTTTTTGTGGAACATATTATACTCTTTTATCTTGTATAGGTACTAAGTGTACCCCTAGCATCAGTACTTAAGTGGATTCAAGAGTACTTTAGTAATAAAAATAAAGTTGCCAATAACTCTTCACCGAGCTATACCGCTTCCATCTTAAACGCCTTCAAACTTAATACTAATTGCTTTTGAATGGTTTCAACACAATCTAAAGGCTTGATCAGACATGGATTTCGCATATCCATTTATAATCCAGCTTGTAAAAAATCAAACCACAATCTGCCGACGAATGCCTGCGCAAATGTTACAGATACTTCAGTCCGGGTGGCCTAAGTTTGATCAAAATTCGGACTGCGACCACCTATGTCCACTGACCACCTAGACTTCTATTGCAGATCAACAAAGATTTCTACAAAAAAGGTATTATATATAAACTGCCAATGACTTCGACGGGTTCACAAAAAGACTAATAAAATGATCCACTAATCCTTATTAAAGTATTCGTAATACTTATTTTTATATAGGTAGGTACGTCATTTGACCGCTACTTTACATTGCCTTACAAGGGGTTTATATTAAAGAATTGTATTTATTAACATAGAATGTGTGCCAATTAAACGAGTCGGTAGAAAAATAAAATCGTGGATATGATGCTTTACTAATTTTTAAAGGAAAAACGAATTAGGATGTCATCTCCATTTACCAATAATTCTAAAATTCTTATTTCTCTGAGAAAATTGTTTATTCTAGCCACTTTTCATTAACTGTCAAATACGTTTATTGTTTTGAAATCAATAAAGTGACGTCACTTATTCCTATTAAAATCTATAGAGAATAGCTTTTTGACAGCTCATAAAATGTATGTCAATTGATTGGTGGTGTCAACATCCCTATTCGTTTGA
Source organism: Abrostola triplasia (assembly GCA_946251915.1). Taxonomy (NCBI): domain Eukaryota; kingdom Metazoa; phylum Arthropoda; class Insecta; order Lepidoptera; family Noctuidae; genus Abrostola; species Abrostola triplasia. The sequence goes on along the minus strand of OX276432.1, from coordinate 7,571,118 downwards.
TTGAACTTTACATTAACACTGCGTTTTCAATATGTATTCCTCAAAAGGCGGGTAAATTACAATTTCAATCAACACAGGAGAAAACACAATAATCGCTGGTAATATGGCAATTTGCATGCGGCCGCCATCCTCTCTGCTCATTAGGTCGTGTCACGCGTCATAACACTGATTAATTGGCCTCCGACGCTTGATACGAATACAAAGAGATGTAAAAAACAATGACAAGCAAGCAACGACCTTTCGGTAACGAGGAGCCGTCAGTCAGGCGGACAAGCCAGCCAGCCATGCACTTGACAACTTCAATTTATATGCAACTCGATGCCTACACTCGTTCCCCCCATTTGAATGATAGGTAATAAAGTCACGGCACCGATACCGATCGGAATTATCACCGAATAATTTTCAAAAACATTAACATAAAGTTGCAATCGTACATTTCGATGCAAATCTTAATGCGAATTTATATCTCGTGCTCATTAAACGAGTAATCGATGAGGTTGTTGAATTAATATATTCGGAATCAAGTGGTATTGGGAGAAAATTACACGGATGCTGATATTATGATAGCAGGAGAGAAGTTTAGAGCGAGGCGGGCTGCGGAGACCGCGTGCGCAACACGGCGCGCCGCACGCGACTTGGGTGGCTCCGCACTCTCCGCAGATGTTGACCACATTAATAAAAAATCACATATCAATTACTTTCATCGTTAGAGGACGATATTACGGACATTACACGTAAACACATCGTCTTATGAATTTTAATGAGATACGTAATAAACGTGATCGGGTGAGTCTGAGAGCTCGCATTGTGTTGGAAAATATTTACCGACTGCAATATCTGGTTTCCACTTTCTATTATAATGATGACGTGCACGGCGACGAGTGTTGGTTTGCTTATTTTTGCGTAATCTAGCAAACATTTGGTTATAAAATTGATGGGACTAATTATTATTGAATGGTAGGTATATGATATAATTAAAATTAATTACACAAATTCAAGTTCATGTTGTGTCTACATTACCGGTCCGACTACCTCGTTGGTCTAATGGTAAAGCGCGACTGCTCAGGGTGAGGTCCTAAGTTTGAATCCCGGGTCGGGCAAAGTGTTACTGGGTTTTTCCATTACCTAGGTAATTCTCAGCGGCATTACGGAGTCTGGATTTGTACCCGGTTGATGGCAATGGACTATTACATTAGGACCTAAAAACATAACTGGCGAAATGTGGGTGTGCTATATGTGCACCTCTGCCTACACCTTCGGGGAATACAGGCGTGATGATATGTATGTTTTCTTTACAAAAATATTAAACCTATCCTACCTGAAACATTATACATATTGCATCTAATACACGCTATAAATGGCTTAATTAAGCTTATTCATACGATATAAATACCTCTGTCAAAAATATCTCCCGCTACCACATTTGTAGACATGAAAATTGTGTAAATAATTGGGGTGGTCGGTGATTGTAGTAAATTACAGCCTCAGGTGCAATAATTCTTCAATACCCGGCCATTAGTGTCGGGACAGTGCAAACAAACGGTTATAATTGAATGTATTGACGAATTAGCCCGACCACCGAGCGCGAACTACCTCGGTGGCTCCGCGACGCCCGACCGACGCGACGTAACAAATGGGGATACGTTTTATGCTATAAATATCGTGATATAAGAAAAGGCATTTCTGCATAGGTCTAGTAGCGCGTAGATGTTTTAATTCTGAATCATTTCGACACTTCGCTTATGTGTTGCCATCATGCAGAGTAAGCAGTAATATTTTGCACCCTAGATTTCGGCATAACCTTTCACCGGTACATGGTAGATTAAAACAAATTCCACCATAATATAGGTACAAAGCAATCCGCAATGCTACACGGAGTCACGTAAAAGGTAGTCAAAACAATGATGTAGGTAGCAAGCATCTAGGTACTGCATACAAGTCAACAAAGAGGCTTAGAATCCTTTAGCGTCCTATTACAATCGACGATAACTTAATAAGAATTCCTTGTAGGAAGACGTGAGTGCACAATGTGTTAGGTATGTAGACTTGTGGAGAATGACAGGTAGGTAATTGTGACACATTGGAGCCGAACAAATTGCTAGTGAGTAGCGCCTACATGAATTATTCATGAGTCTGAAAACCGTCCGATGGCAAATGCCCGTCCGTTTCAGGGTTGCCCGAAAGGCCTGTTTGCTGCAGTGGTTCTGGTTCTCCTTAGCATCCGCATCCTAAGGAAATTCAGATCTGAGTTCAATACCAACACGGAATAATTAGTGTGCCCCGTGCATATTTGTGAAGGTATAAGAAACGCACGTGATACAGGACGATCTCCTCGCTACTAGTGTCTAAGTTTTAAGTCTAACATTATAGGATAGCGTTACTATAGTACACTAGGTAGATTTTTCGAACCATTTTATACTGAGTCGGCGGCTTATCAAGTTCATCCAGTGTTCTGAAAGAAATGGAGAAAACTTTCTAATTCGCTAAGTTTGGCGATGACAAGGAAGACTGTTATTTGTTCTTTCGATATTATGGTCTTATGTACCTTTGGACCTGAGGCGTCCAGAGATAAAGAATGACTTTAAATTATTTTTTATTATAACTTATATATATGGCTTTATAGATACTCTACTTGGCTGTTCTTTTATCAGAAAATGCATTTAAGTATTGGCAATACTTACGCAGCGATGACAGGCATGACTGACCGACAACATCGTCAGAGTTGCGGGCAAACGGAAGATACAAATGACAAGTGACCGTTCAATGTGGCGTTCTAAGGAATAGGCCTTTGTTCAACAGTGTCTTTGTGTTTTGTTAGAATAAAAACTTTTAGCAATTATATTTTAAAATTTTATTTCTAGATTAATGGCATATTTCTTTTAGGTACATCTTCTTATAATATCTACGCGTAATCTTAAATAATATCACGTTATTCTCTTAATCATTTACATTGAGACGGCAAATTGTTATAATTGTTTACAATTAAAATATACTATATAGGTAAGTAAATTGTTCCAGCATCATTCTCTATATCATTAAAATAAGATGCAAACATAAATACACATCATTTGTCACTCAGTCACTATACCCCACTTCAAATAACAATAAAAATTAGAACACATAGATAAAGCCCTTTCAACCTATTTGCTGTCTGACTTTTTCTCCAAGACAACTTACACCGTTAAAGAAACTAGCAGGGTTGCCATGAGCTAGCATTACAGGTAATTTTCCGTTGTGGAAGCGCCCTGCTTTCAGAGTTCATAGTCAGGCACTTGTTATTTTAAATGCTTTTTGTTTTTAACCTTTTAAGGGCCAGTCTTCTATGGAAGACAAGAGTTTTCGTACCCTTCCCGTCTCGGTTTCAAGAGAAGACTTTATCTCATTGTTACTATTATTACGATTATTGTTTGTTATTACATTACACAAATGTTACGATTTGATATTGTCTCGATGTAGAGTTATGGCGTGGAGGGCGCGTGAAGCGTTGTCTTTTATACAAGACCGTTGCGCGCAAAGGGTTAATTATATTCTGCTGCCTTTGAATAAAGTTGCAAATCAGTTAAAAAAATTGTACAATAAATACGATTCTGAACTTCCAATGTTATTTAAAGCGGAGTTTAAGTTGACAAGCATTACATCTTCACCACACAAATACACTAGACATAACACTAAGTTTAATAAAGGTTATAAAATAAACTGTCCTCGTTCGGTAACTGGTAAGGGAAGACTATATTGACTACTGGTGAGTTTCGGTAACAAAACTAAGTGAAATATTGAGCGTAGTACTAATCGACAAATAAACATTGTAATTAACTATATTATATTACATGTTACACATTACATACTCAGAGCTTACGCCTATCATGGAAGACTATACGATTTTGCTGTATAAGGCACACAGAATTCTTTATATTGAATATATTCAAACATTGAGTGCTCAATATTTGTATAAACTATATTTACATGAGCTTTAAGCAAACTTATTGTAATATACAGAAATTAATTAATGGCACTATGAACTTAAACTATGTGTGAATAACGAAACAAACTTACGTTACGTTACATAAATGATACATGAAATACTGCCTCAGATGTCATCCGCGAATGTACACGATAATATTCTACAACTTAAACTAAAACCTTTCGTTAAACAGAAAGATAATATTCATACAAACTCTTTATGTAGGTACTTAATACAAAGTTATCTATAAAATCTATCACACATTCCAACTGACCGAACAAGTAACTCAAGTAATGCCAAAAACATATTCACCTAACGCTAGGAACTATATTCTGTCCACATAGACATACTAATATATACAGCTATAATATATCACAGGATTATGAAAGGAATGGAGGGTGCGTCACCACGGTCTCCAGGGTTTTTCTTCTGAAGGTTGCTTTCTCGTGACGAGGGCGAGGGGGGCGGACTCCTCATTTGGGGGAGGGGGGGTTCCCCAGCCGGAGCTGGCGGGGGAGTAGCAGCGCGGCTCGGAGGAGGTGGAGGAGGAAGCGTCCCGCGGCGACAGCGGCACCAGAGTCGGGAGGGCGCCAAGAGTGCTCGCGTTCACTCCCGCCGGCAACACCAGCGCGATGTCTCCGTTTGATAACCTCGTCGGCACCAGACGGACGCCTGAGCCGGGACCAGCTGTAATAACAGGCACTTGTTAGAAAAACAGAATAAATGGACACAATAAATATTTATCCCAATAGAAAATTACCAATATAGGATTAATTATGAAAGGTTTTTCTCCAAATATGTACACTTCAACGGCCAATGGCAAGAATTCTAAATATGTCCCTCATCAAGTCAAAACAGTAGATTCAACAGGTAGACACTTACCAGATATAAAAATAGTAGAATGTTGTGTTTGAGGAGCGTCTTCGGTGTCGGAGGGCGGTGTAGGGGCCGCCGCGGGCCTGGCCCCCGGCGTGCTGACACAGCCCTCCAGGTGCCGCACCAGCCGTCTCCTCAGCACAGGCTCGATACCTTGGAACTTCGCCACCTCCGACACGCAGTGCCTGTACCCCGCACGGAACCGATCCGGCGATCCCGCGCCTTCAGACCGAAGCCCCTCTAAATGCTTCACTGTCATTTCCAAAATGTCAGCTTTCTCTAGTTTCGAATGTCTTGCTGGCTGTAACAAAAAAAATATAATAAAGTAAATAAATAATAATAAAAAAAATTGGATGGAGGACTTGAAGTTTAAAAATGTGTTCGAAGTCTAAACGTTTCAACTTACGTCTTTTTTCATGGCGTCCAAAATTAAAGCCTTCAGTTCATTCAGGCAGTTGTTGATACGTGCCCTCCTCCTCTTCTCCATAATAGGCTTGTTACTCTGAAACAAACAAACGTTCACATTAAATAATGAACAAGTTTCGAACATTTACTTGATAATAAGCCGACATCCTTGCGTCAATGCGGCACATTTGCATCTATTATCCACACGTGTAGGTAGGAATTAAATGCTAGTCGCAAGGTTAAGGTTAAGTCCGTATGTCGAGCTTACAGAAACGTGTTGGTAGTACATGATCAAGTTGAATTTGTTAGCCGTCTTATTATTCACACATTTTCATTATTTTCTCACGTGACGAACGAAGCAGTCAGCACGCAGACGGCACGTAACTATGTGTGTACCTGTGTACGGTGTGTACCGTAAAATACGCCAACTTTGCCACTTAGGGTATCATTGCCCGAAGATAAATTTATAAGCAAATTCTTCTGTTGCAAAAATACCTTCATACTGTGGTAACATTAATAGACTGTGATAGAAAATAGGTTTTATGTCTGATAATACTGCCTATTGTGTGGGTCGCTAACTTCAACCAGTAGCTTGTGGGAACTCGTAGAAGATGGTGTGCAATTTCGCGGGCAGATTGTGGTGCAAATTCAGGAGTTAATTGTGCACGATGGTGAAAACACAGGTACGTTTCTTTTATTATATGTTATAGTTAAGCTCTTCAGCGGTATTTTAATGCTATTATCACCGCTGAAGGTTATTTTAAACTAAAGTTATAAAGATGGGCAAAGTTATCCCATACTGTAGCGATCCACTATTTACAACATTGCCCGCCATTAAAAAAGCTTAGGGTTGGCACTTATCATTTTTTAAGTTTTAATAGAATATATTATTTTGGAACAATTTATTTTATTAACTAAGTAGATAGAATAAATTAATACAGTACTATGACAGTCGTCGAAATGAAGGGGACAGCTGTTTTCACGATTTCAGAGTTGGTCCTCAGAGATTACGTATTTAGTGCCGCATAATGTTTACTTTACTAACTTTGATTAAATTAAGTTTTTAATTCTTTCTTCTAACAATTTTGTAATATATGTTTTTACTTTCAGAAAAATAAGCCTAAATCTTGCACACCAAAGAGAAAATCAAGATTTCTTATTGGATCGAGAACGTACAGAAACTATACGGACGAAATGTTAAAACTGACTTGTGAGTTTGTTGAGTCAGGCCAGATTTCTTTCCGTGATGCTGAACGCCAGTTTGGTATTCCAAGAAGAACTATTATGCTTTAATGATCTCAATTACTGAAATAAATGTTGATTCTAATAAATAGGATATTGTTTTTTTTCATTGTCTTAAATATAAAAAAAAGTTTTGCTCATATTACGGCGATATGCCAAGTTGCCAACCCTAGTATTTTTGAAAGGCGAAATGCAGTTTGTATGAAAAAGAGAAAAAAGGTCTGGGTAACTTTGCCCAGCTATTTTAGTTAGAAATCTTTCATGGTACTGTTTTACTTTTAAAAGTAAACGCCATTTTTTCCAAAATTCTTGCATTGGATTCTAATATAATCGGGCTAAAGGTCATATTTACGTCAAAAATCAACGTTGGTAATGTTGGCAAAAGTGCAGATTACTTTGCCCGGCCTCAAAAACAGTCAAATGATGAATGAAATGTTGAAAAATTATAAAATTTGATATAACAGTACACGCACATGATCTACGAAAGACGTATGCTACCAGAAAATACTATCATCCACATAGTTTTTTTTTGCAAAAATTGAAATTATCCAAAAAAAGTGGGCAAAGTTGGCTGGTTTCACGGTACCTAACAAACTTATCAGTCACAGAAGTTCGTGGTACACGTATTGTAATGTTATTCAATTATATATTCTGTGTATAAACAACATTGTTATCGGTTTATCGGTTGGTGACACCAAGTAAGGCGCGTGACAAAAAGAGCCATTAATCTCTGGTTACACGCCGCTGACGGCGCGTGCGACTGCCTCAAGGTGAAGGTCATCTGTGTCGTGATTGGCTGCGCGCGCGCCGTGACGCTGAATCACGCGTGGCGGTACCACGTGACGATCAAACGATCTTTACTAATGTGTAACACGCTCATGCTATCACTTTAGCAGCGAAATGATAAACGTTCAGTTTTCAGTAATCAACCAACTGTAACAACGCTTTAAAGTCTTTGGCGTGAATCCAATGCATGCAGATTACAATTAATGTCCTTCTATAAAAAGTATTTTTGTTTATTATTATATCTGGCGGTACTTTCGCCCACCAATACGGATAAAACAATATAGGGTTCTTCTTAGTACCAGTATACGCATAAGTACAGCTTCTGTATCCACGTCACGACTACGAATATAAAATTAGCTTTCGCAAACCATCTGACCGATACGCCAATGTCAGACGGATGCATGCTGATATTTTCATACAATAGGAACATTACGCGGCAGAAGCGTTGGAGAATGGTAAAGGGAAATGCACGGCGCCTTCCGCACGAGACCCCACTTCCGTAAAGCCGAGGATAAAAGGCCCGTGATATTTATGGCAGTATGTATTAAAATGTGATGAGAACATGAGCGAGACATCGCTATGTGCAGTGTGACGCGCCGTCTCGCTTATAACGTAAACTGTCCTGCTTTATAGTTCATGGTAAGGGAGCAGTCCGTGAATGACACGTACACTCTCTATCTATAGCCTGATTATATCCATAAAAAGTGATGCCGAAGTCCTAAATATTTTACCTTATGTATAGTCTACACGTTGGGCTCGATATGTGTCATGCTCTGCCCTGTACCTATCTAAATCCATTATACTAGACAACGCTAATATGGTAGTTTTCTTTATACTTATAGCCCTATATTGCGTATTTGCACAGGTATGAATAAATTACAGAACACTGCAAAATTGCCGCCTATATTATTAACAAATAATGATTGGGAGATTATTTTTGTGAACATGAACATTACGTAAGACTGAGATGAAGCGCAATGCGCAAATTCGTAGAGGTCCGACAAATAGTCTAATACAAATAGTAAAGCTGATTAGATTGTTTTACCATATAAGTATCAAAGTATATAAACATACAAACAAACTATGAAACCGAAGATCTGTCTAGTTTCCCGCAGCCCGAAAGCAAGACGGCGTCAGTAGCGGTGGCGGCACGTGGCTTGCGGGCGCCGCGGCGCGTCGCATACAGACGCCCCGATATAGCGGCCGACACACGCGCTCATACACACCTAGGCATGTCCGTCCACACTCCACACCACACAACACACCGCACCCAGGCATTTTACTGCCGCCGCCATGTGAATTACAAGCGCGCCGTATCAATTATCACGTGTATTTCTGAATATATTACCGTCTAACAAAATACTTGTAGGTGCTCAAAACATCCACTGTTACGTCTGTTACTCGTTAACAATACAATCGCATTTACAAGATGCCAATATCACGCTGCTTATTTGAATGATGTATGGATGTATGTAAGATTATAAAGAACTGTGTGACGGGTTATCGATTCTGCGACAGCGAGGAAAACCCATATTGTTTATTACATAAAGACCCACACAATTTTAAAACGCGGTTATGCTCCAAGTTTTTAAATAAAATAAAAAAAACTTACACTGTTACGCATAGAAAAATATCGTTGCACTCAGCGATAAATAGATAACAGTGAGTCGATGACCCAAAACAAAAATACAATCTGTACGCTCATTTTGTTTGAGTGTTGACCCGCCGATGTCAGCTGATAGCCGATAACAGGTGTTCGATAAGGCTTTGTGCGGGCCGTTTGTACCGAACACAGACATTTGATACGAGGACAGGATGACTGTCTGGGTGCAACCACATCATAAGAACAATTGGTAGGCCAATTCGCGACAAAACGGTTAAGTATTTAGTGTGGTGCCCCTTTTATGAATTGCATAAATCTGTCATAGAAACAAGCGTCAACTAAGATCGCTTGCTACGATCCCCACGCAGTAAGACTTTTCTCTTCTTTTTCTTCCACGTCATTAGTAAGTACCTAAAGAAGAATTTTCTCTGCAACATTGATGTTGTTTTAATATATAATACGAAAGCCGGTGTTTTTTATAAGAAGAACACAAGAAAAATAATAAGATGCAAATTCCTTACTCTATCCACAAAATATGAAGCGATAGTCGCACATCCATTGTAGTTTGCTTGTGATATTTTTGTGTATATACAGTACAAGCAGTTCGCATTGCGGAGTGGAACTTCTGCGGCTATCTGTGTCATGGCTTACGTAACGTTTGGCTCGCCATGCGGAATGGATTTAGTCGCGAGGCGCCGCACACGTGCCGTCAGGGTTATCAACTGTCTAGGACCGACTGAGACGCAGCGACTGCGTTCCGGTATCTGCCATTTGGATGATACCCACTGGCGAAAACGTTTTTTTTCTCTCCTCCTCCATCTAGCTGTCCTCGCTTAGATCTATGATCTTATTTATTCCTAGCTTCCGCCCGCGGCTTAGTCCGTATGGAAAATTTTAACGACTTTATTCCGAGATAAAAATATATACCTTATTGCCTATGTCCTTCGTCGAGCAAGTGGTTTATTAGGACATTACACTATTTTAAACAGGTAGCTAGCTGAGCATATTATTAATAATTAGTTAGTCAAAACTCAAACCGCATGATAGGCTAGCGTCAAATCACATGGACCTAACTTCGAGCTACGGAAGTGTGCGACAAAGAAAAGCTCTGCCAACCCCTTTAGAAAAAATTGGCGTGATTTTATTTAAAGTATTATAAATTATCTCTAAATCTATAAATTATATCTATTTAAATGAGTACGCCTGCATCTTGTTGAAAATTCTCCGTGACTGCTCCAATTGATATTAACGAAAAGTGAATGAGGCGAGCGACATGATCAAGTCGTCAATTACTATTTACTAAGAGCCGCTGAGTCACGCGATGGTCTGTTGACACAGCGAGCTATTGGCACTACACTAGACCAGCAATACACAAACTAATAAAAAAAAACGCCCTCACAAATATTATTTTGATTACCGCTGCATTTAAGAAAGAAATAATTTAATCAGCTTTAAAATAACATTTATCATACACCACGCAATCAGTATTCAACGGAGATACTATGATAATGTACGCTAGAATCGAGGCTGTAATAAAAGCTATGTTCAAATAGTTGATAAGGCGGACTCGGGTGAGAACAAAAATTTGCAGTATCCGCACAGATCACTTCGCAGAAGCACGCACTTTGTTTATCTACTGCGCCAATCAACGTCAAATATGTATTACAGGAAGTACTTCATTCAGTGTACTGCATTAAACATTTATAACCTTCTAATACTAGCAACAACGTAACAAAAGAAAACATACGTCAATTGTAGTAGAAATATTTATGTATGGCGCGCGGTGTTTCTCCAGCGACCCATCCTCGATTCATCTAGTCTGGGGACCGCGTGTGGAGCACCCCTGTCACACACGGTTATTTCGCACTGTCTGGCACACACCCAGTGGTCATTACACATTCGTATCGCCTAAATCTCCACATTTGACAGCGGATACTAATGCACGCGATAAATAGCGACGCGCGACGCATCTAGATACTAGCTACACGATTTTAAATGCGACGCTGACCTTCTTCGTCTTAGGTCGTTATATTTGCGCATATCTCTTCTAGCTATGGGTTTTGTTATACTCGAACTAATCCTGCATGTGTGATATTCATGACGATGTTAATGAGAGACACTTTTTTCATTACATTCGTTTGCTTTGTTATATTGCGCATTCTAAATATCACGTACTCAGATAATACGAGTGACTAATTGTTTCTTTTAATAGAACTTATCTTTTAACTAAATGCCTCACCACAACTAAGGATATAGAAATTAGACTCGGTGGTTTACAGCGACTTAATAATTGTACAGTGTACATCAATTGCGCCGCCTCTATCATTAACGCGTAATGATGGCTTTGGAAGTTTGATGAACGTAGCTATCTTTGATGTTAGGTGATTAATATAACGCTGTTATCTAAGACGGTTATAAAGTGTTTAATTAAAAGGCGTTAGTCAATCGTTGGATTCGTAGAATCCTCAAAATATCGGTCTGCGAAATGCTTTGGCTTAAACTGCGTAGAAGTGACAGGAGACAGAAGGTCAATCTAAGAGATACCTATAACCTCGTAGCTGTTGCAGCTTTTTTTATTTATTTGGCATAAACAAAAGCACGACGTTGCACACGTGCTACGCCTTTAACGCGATATATATAGATTGGTTAATATCCTTATACTAAACAAAGTAAGAAGTAGTTAGGGATGGAATAACGAAATGTTTTTGGTTTCCCGGTGCGGTGCGTCTTTGCTCGCTTTGTAGATTTATGAGGGAAACCGTAATGAGAGCTGTTTGTCTGAGTCAAATGAAGCTTCTGCATATATTCTGGTTGTTGGTCGATTGGCACGGGCTGTCGGTGGGCAGCGGCCGGCGGCGCAGGCGCGGGCGCTGGCATGCGCTTGGCGGGACACGCGCCAGCCCCGCGTCGCGTGCCAAGGCGTGGGAGCGGACGCCGAACTTCCGCCACCATCTCTATTATAGCTAGCCAGACGTCTGGATATGATAGTACTAAATATTTCTTCACTTTTTGCAAATTTTACGTCTAATCATAAACATCTCTCCTATCATTTTACTACTAAATAAAACTTGTAGAGCCGTCGGTAATAGAATGAATATTTTATTTTGACGCCAACAATAATATAATCCTCAGTTATTGAAATAATAGTTAAATTACAATTAGATAATAAACCATTCTACATCTATGGTCAATAAAATATTTTTTATGATTGTTTGTTTAATATAGTTTTAGAGACGATAAATATTCTCAAGCTTATATTATCGTATGTCCTCCTTTATCACACTGTTAATAGAACTAATGCTGTTTATTGTTTCACACCAAGACGAAGAGAAAACCTCCCTTTAAAATATTAATTGTAAACATTCCTACATAAGGCGCGTTGGAAGCCCACGACTTTAGTTCGACGATACAATCGTGAGGCCTTATCTAGCGTCGGTAGGTCGCTGTAGGCGGCGCGGGTCGGCGTCGACGCGTGGGCGTTAGGCCGGTCACACGCGACGCGCCGACGGCTTATCTCACGGCAGCTATGATGTTTATCATCGCATGATGGATTGCCGCCTGCCTAATAGCTTCCTCCAGTCACACAGCCAGACGAGACGCATGTAATTACGCGTCAGCATCCATCTACTGTCTGTTGCGTGTCTTGTAGCGTGATTAATTTGGTTGGTAAGTATGCTAGTGTCTAGTATCAACCTTTTGTAGATCGGATATCAGATAAAGAGGCTGCCTTTTAAATATTATTAATAAAAATGTATTATATACCTATCTATACTATTGGGATTCTCCGCTTTACAGATTGATGGGTGTTAGTTAGCCTGTGGTGTTAGCTATAAAGAGCACGCTGAGTGATCAGATTGATGACCGTAATATAAATGTTAAATTGAATGATAGACTGAATAGAACATATTTGTGATATACGGAATATCATCCACAAGAACAATGAAAAATTCAACAAAATATAGGCAAATTAGCTTAGGTTAACCGTGACGCGCATAACGTTGACAGGTCTGGGACGGACTCTCATTCATTATGCTCTCCTATGACGCATTCTAGCCGCGTCCTGGTGTAGGCGACGGGGGGAAGGGGGGACGTTCCCACGACAATTAGCCCACGGCGCGTCACCCACGCGACGCCCACGCCCGACCACTGACTCACGCTCCTACCGTCTGGACGGCGCAGAGGGCTGGCTACGCGATAATACTACAATTTATGGATTCTGGCAACACATATTAGAAGATATTTTTAAGAGAGAACTGCTTGTACCGTAGTCAACAGTCGACCTCGTAAAACACTATAGCAAGCACTAATACTATTGACGGTTAAATTAGCGCCCTGATTTAGCGACGTTTTTTGCGTCAAGAGGTAGATGGTATGTAATATCCCTTGCCTGCACAGTGCATATAGTACTTATAGAAAGGTAGGTATATAATTTAATCATATGTTGCCGGTCAATATGTTTGTATAACCTAAGTACACATCTATAGAGTACATAATAGAGATTTGAAAAAAAGACATGATACATAGTCCGTCTACTAAAGTGAAAGTGAGTCAGTGGTGCAGATTTTAAAATGGTAACTGCACTTGGCATGTTTTCAAGGAGTTCTATCAGATGTTCTATACAAACAAAGCTGCTGGCTGCATAGTTCATGTGTGTACACAATAACTAAACGCTAGAGATAAATAAATTGAATTTAATAGACGAAACTTTTCAACTTTGTGGCGGTAACTACCTATATACTAAGTACTGTAGGAAAAACCAGTACAGTCAAGCGTCGAGCAAGGCAATAAGGTTGCATCTTTAACACTTCATCTACTGCAGCAATAGATATAAAAATGTCTATGTCAGTACGTGATAACCCTGGCCTGCTACCAAGTCAATGCGAGTGGTCCGCAAGATAAGAGGGATGCGATGTGGGTGGCGCTCTGTGTAGGTACCTAAGCACTGTTTGTTGCATTATTTGGTGTTAACGTGCTGACGTAGGATTACCGTATCGTGGCTGGCGCGTGGGAAAACGTCAGGCTGAATGCTTAGTTTAATAAAAATGTATGATCTACCGTTTTGTATGGCCGTTCAGAATGTTCAGATGGACGTGAGATTGTTGCGACGCTGAAGAGGTTATTTTATCGTTGACGCACCAGAATTATTTTGTTTCCAGTGTTTATTTGTTTGAATCTAGTATGCGGCATATTTGTCTCGACCCCATTAACACCGTAGAATGTTGGTCCTACTTATGTATCAATCTGAAGTCTCTTCGACATACATCATCTAAATTGCAACTCCACCTGGTTAACTCACAATGTCAGCGTTGGCTTCAGACTTTAGGCTGCTTACCGAGAACACGCGCCAACTCGCGCAGTTTTTATAGAAATACAAATACTGTAAAAAGTTTATGCAAAACATCGGGCAAAGGACGCCTCCATTGAGAAGCTCGTTATATCGAGCTTTGAACCGAAAATAACAAATACACAATAAGGTTGAGTACGTCACTGGGAAATAAGAAGCAACAAGCGATAATACAGGTTCCTATCCTATACATTTTCTTCTAATTCAAATATTTTGTTATAAGAATTTTATGACTGCCTGTTGGTCTAGTGGTTGCTAAGCGCGACTGCTGAGCACGAGGTTCGGATCCCGGGTCGGGCAAAGTGTTACTGGGTTTTTCCATTAGGTAATTCTCAGTAGCAGCACGGAGTCTGGATTTGTGCCCGGTTGATGGCAATAGGCTCGCCCCCTATTACATTGGGACCTAAGACATAACTGGCGGAATTTGGGTGTACTATATGTGCGCCTCTGCCTACCCCTTCGGGGAATACAGGCGTGATGTTATGTTTATGTGTAAGAATTTTATGAAGATGTGAAGCTGTCGCCTGTCGCTGCTGCTTACCCCTGGAACGGACTTAAATCTCAAGAGTATTCTCGTATGCTCCTCTGCTGTAGCCAATGTGGGTCAACTCGTACAGAGAAGTGTATCATAACATATACGGGGTGGTTTGTCCGCAGACACGATGCCACCAAGGTGTCGTGCAAGCTAGACACTTTGCTTCGTCTCGATAAAATTAAAATGTGATGCACCCAGTTCCAACACCGCCTACCTCAGGTACCGCATAGTGTGTTAATAACATATTTTATAATCTATAATTATAATGATGAAGATATGAAAGTAAATAGATTTTTTTATAAATATACACTTTTACTGTTTTTAAATGTATATTTTATTATGCTGGTTTGTTTTACTTTTAGCTATAATAAAGTGTTTGACTGTAGATACCAATATCAATTGTCAGAAATTAGATAGAAAGAATAATCAATTTGACTGTAGCCAAATTATTATTTTAATAATAAGTAACTCAACTATTTAAAAGTATTAAAGTTCTAAGTAGTTATATTTTATACAACTTACTAACACAAATTATTTTTGCAGTTAAATTAGTATTTAGTCAAAATCATCACAAGAAATAAATAGAGCGCACCGCGCGTCGATGTCTTTTATTTATAATCCTATTTTTATTATTAAAACCATCTACGTCTACGATATGTGAATTTTAGATCTATATTTAAAAAAAAGAATATAATAATAAAAACAATAAACACTCACCCTTCTATTGTCACTGTTCTTCTTCTGCTCCACCTGTGTGACTGGAGAACTCATGTTCACCACCACCGGGTTCGAGGCGGCCTGCTGGGGGCTGCCAGCAATACCCGTCACCATAGTTACTAATTAACACTTCACTCAAAAAACATCCAAATAGCAAACGTCTAACACCGCCGCACGTAAGAGCAATCACAGCATCATAAATTCAAGGAGCGTGGTACGTGTGCCTAGTTTGGCGGTCGACGCGCGACTGAGCCAGTGAGCCGAGCTGTTGTCGCGCGTCGCACGCAGCACGCAGGCACGCGCGCGGTGCACGCGGCGCGGGCGCGGCGCAAGGCGTCTCGCGTGCCTCCGCGTTATTACACCAAGCTCCATTATCGTCCGTCACGTTTTGTTTTTTTTGGTGAGATTAGTGACTTATGATAGTAGAGAGTTTAAACTGCTGATAGGCTCACAATTTTTACTGGTCTTATTACACAAATACACAGCATAGGTTAAAGACAATAAGGTACGCGATACAGTCAGGTTTAGTGATGTATGTCTAGCCCAAATGACTAGGATCCACTACCAGCAGTCGCTTGTCCATGATTCCATTTGGATGATTTGGTAGTTCAATAGAACAATAGGTAGGATAACAGACTACGTTTGAAAAACGGTATCTGCTATCAACCTGATATAAAAATGATCTGATCGAAATTTCATAAATATATTAACCAAAATGCTTTACGATCCACTTCAAGATGATTGAATAACGTGTACAATGTACATGTCACCTGCAACTCCTGCAAGTCACGTTACCGTACAATGGAGAAGCACACTTATTATTCAAACACAGCCGAGTCTGACATCAGTCGCGACGCCGCGCCGCGCTCCTCTAATGTATTGACACTGAGCATAAATTTGTTCGCGTCTACCGACCGACTTCAAAGCCACCCGCCTGACGCCGATACAGCCTCTGTTTTGCATATGCAAAGGTTCAGGTTGGCCCACCCGCCAGCATTGTCCTACATGCTTGAGATCTTTATTCAAATGCTCTATTGTATTACTGAACGCAACTAATTAGGACCTAAGAAATGCCATATCTACATAGTGTTGTAACCAGGAGTACTGGTTGTTGGCAGCTGCATATACATGTTTAGTTCAACCTGCTAACTTAATATTAACTGATTTAATGGCGGTGCAGAAAAAACATTTGTCCAAAAATAGTACAGATATTTGCGCCATGATGATGTGGACGTCAATCGTTTGTCCTACAATCAATGCTAATATCTAGTTACAAGGAGTCAATAAAAAAACATGTATAATAAATATTTGACCTATAACTTTGATGTTCTTATACCGCACAAGAGTTTACGACATACATCACAATATCACTTAGTTTATGTCCAGGAGATTGGGATGTTTGTACAATAACCCATACTAATATTATAAAAGTGAAAGTAACTCTGTCTGTAACGCCTTCACGACTAAACCGCTGGACGGATTTTGATGAAATTTGGTATGTAAAAGTTTAAGACCCGAGAAAGGACATATGCTACTTAACGCGGGCGCAGCTGTGGGCAAAAGCTAGTATACCATAAAAGCATAATTATAATAGCAAAATCTAAAAGTAACCTTTTGTATCGACGACTAATTAACGTTTTCTCGTTGCGGTAATAGATGTCAATCTACCGTTTAGTTGAAACGGCATTCCCAAGCAAATTAACGATTCTTATTCTTGTTCCCGCGATTTCATTCCAACACCATTTTAGAGGCACTAGATGCAAATGTATGTGCGGGAGTGGCATACCGTGTAATCGTTTACTTTCAAGACGACGCCCTTGTTTATCCTTATACAAATATCTCTTTTAATTGAATAAGAGGAGAATCGATGCTGTAGGTGCGGAAGTATACTCTTTTAGTTAACAACTTCTCCTTAGGTACCATCTCTGATATCAAAGACATTTGCCGAGAACGGCAGAATAAATAAACAGAAACAAAAATATTAACATTAAATAAGAAGCTAGATTGACATTCTGAAATCAAATAAAACACATAGCATCACGCCCGTATTCCCCTAAGGGGTGGGAAGTGGTGCACATATAGTAAACCTACATTTCGCCAGATATGTTTTTCGGTCCCAATGTAATAGGGGGCGATCAGTCGGACTTAGCAACCACTAGACCAACGAGGCAGTCTATCTGAAATCAAATGTCTACGCATATCTTAAGTACCTTACATTTCCCTGATTTCTATGTTAACGATTGTTTCAAAACTAAGGGTCAGGGCAGAACACAGTTGGGCAATTCTTTGAAACAGCAATTTTTAATTTCTTAGAAAATAACAGTTACGGCTAATTGTAACAGTGCGGTATTTTCGGTAGGAATAAAAACAACAACTGTTACAATTAACGGTCAAAATATTTTTTACTAAAACGCGACGTTCTTTTTAATGGAACTGCCGCGCCACACCCATAAAACCTTTTTAGACAAAAGACTTGCTCTATTTTAACTAATTTTTACGAGTTTAAAAATAGAGCATTCTATTGAATTTTTGTTTTGCGTCGAAGGCATAATGCATTTTTTTTCTAAATACCGCTACGGCATCTCAAAAGTTTTGCTTTCAATAAGTACCCAAACATGACAGTAACATTAGCAATTTCAACTTATAACTTCTGTGAGATCTATACCTCTAAATATGCTTACTTAGTCACTTCAAATACCTACTAGTTAGTATAGTCCCGTCGGTAGTCTTTTAATTCTAATTTCAACCTACTTTCATGCAAGTATTTACTAACACAAATTTCAGAATACCAATTCAAAATCCGAGACGCTGAGAGGACTCTTAAATCGACCATATTTAGTCATTAAGTAAAATGAGGTTGCCTTCTATAGGAAGGCATTTACGTGTTTCTTAATTTCCAAGACTTACTGGCACATCTTGCCGTAAACGGTGCAAAAGCGAAATCACCGTCTTGTTCTTCATTCCTTCCTTATTTAATTAAAACTGGAGGCTTACCATGAACGCTTAGGTGTTAATTCCTAGAAGGTAAGATGTTCTTCTGACCGCCTGATTAATTTTCTACATACATAGGTACTTTTAACCACTATATTTGACTTATAAAATAAGGCTATAAGGATAAATAATTGTAGTCCGTAGAACACTAACTCGCCAATTTTACCTTACTAACGAATACCACTGATCAGTTCCGTTGTAAAGGGGCCTTTGCCTTCAAACATTTCTTTTCATAAAAATCATAAAAGTAATTAAGCACGGTGCGACTGTACGCACAATACTAAGTGACGTACAACTTTCTGATGTAAATAAACCTATCTCGGTGACATTTCGAGTCCATTCTGTGCAGAACAAAGCTCGGTGCGGGCTCATTATGAGCATCGTCTTTCGTTGTCGCGCCTATTATGTCAGACGACACGTTATTAGCTCCGGTCGACCGATACCTACGTTCGTTTACACCGACCGTTTATTTGTTCATGACTCCCGCTGTTCGAAGAAGGTTCGAACAGGCCCAAAACAAACCCTTTTGTCGCTGACAACGCAAGTTTTATTGCTACTGAAACCAAAACCGCTTGCTGGAACCGCGCTTTAATTACTTTTCTGTAGAAAATCTCGTTTCGTGCACTTTAATTTACCACCGTAACGAATCTGTCTATGCTTTTGTAATAAACTAGCGACATGCCGATGCTTTCTCTGGTCGCAATAATGAAAGACATTATGTATGTAATTATTATGTATAATGAGTACCTACCTATATTATTTGAAGCAAGCAACTGGTGCTGATCGCACTAATGTATGTTTCTAGTTAAAACCTCCTTAAAATCAGCTGTTTAGAGGAACTACTTGGTATACTAAATCTATGTTTTAAACATTCTTATGACATTTTATTTACTTCTGGAAAGTAACCTATTGTAGTCTTGTGGCTAACGCAGGCCGGGACGGGATAGCAAAGGATTTTGCCGTCAGTCAGCGCCACTAGCCGCTTAGATACTGCAGCATTCCAGCGCCTTGCCTCGGCAGTTCCTGCTGCCCAACAGTTGCGTATGATAGAGTGTTGATGTGCCTCGGTTTTAAAATGGTAGATTGGCATTTGTTGTTACCTACTGTTAATATCGAGATGCCATTTGGAATCTTAACTCTAAGCACTATTCGAATAAAATAATATCTATAAGATCTCGTATTTTTTTTTATTTTTTTGTAATTAACTACGGAATTTGAACGAAAAAAATCAACGTTCCTAGTGTTAAGATACCTATTGTATCTATATTTTCATTTATGGAATACAGTCATGTGAAATGCAAATATACGCTAGGTACCTTCGAGTGTTCTTTTTTGCAACGTATCTGTATTGCATAACCAGCAAAACGCATAAAATGAAGACGCACGCCAAGTATGTACCTACCTAAATTTATACTGATTTGCGTGCGTTCAAAATCTGATATTGTTGACGCAATAGCTGTATTATCACTGTGTTAGCACTTTACAGAGTAGTTTAAGTACCAAGATAACATTAAAATACGTAGGTAGGTAGATATATATACTAGTCAATGACATGATGATGATGATCGCGTATTCGCTCTCTATAATGACACCTAGTTTTTGAAATTGCTCGAGCACGCGATGGTCAAATCGACAACTCACGGGATGATCCATCCGCATAATATAAGGACGACGCCATAGACACAGTTTATAACCAATATAATAAATAACCCATACCTTTATACCGTAGGTACCTAATGTTTGCAAGAGGTACGGTATAAAGGGATAGGTCTATATACGTACCTAACACATGTAGGTAGGCCGTCTAGGAATAAATATGTGATATAAATGTTCGATGAACATGATCGTATCTTTGTTTTCACAGCCATGAGAACGCTATTGATAGGTGAGTTTCGTCCAGGTCAATCCTAATAAGGCTATATTATATGTACATATAAGTTTGGGTAAACATCAGTCCCAGATAGAAAGATAATTAGTTAGAGTTCAGTCATCATCAGTAACAGGAGGTCATATAAAGGCGGTCCCTCTAACAGACATTAACAACATAGGTGTTGGCATAAAATAGACTCATCAACAAAGTATCCGAACACAACCGTTATATCTTTTACAAAAAAAAAACAAAACGCAACTATTGTTTGAAGCTTCTAAATAAAAAAATATCTTAGTTAACAGCCCACCGTCATAAACACATTGGCCGTTAAGTTTTGTTTGTTGTATTTGTCTTCACGTTACCCGCCTTTGGCGGCTTGTAAAGTTTTTTCTTAAACATCACAGATCGACCGTCAACGTCCTTTGGCCCATTCGCACACCGAAATTGACGGGTTGAAGCGAAGTCGACAAAAGAACAATAATACCAAAATGTTGGCAAACACGCGTTCGACAATAATACTTTGTTAACAGTTAATTGCAAGGGTTTGCCAATAACCGCGTCTTTGTTTGCAACTCTTTTATTCACTACAAAGTTTACGACGTCGCAGAAGAATGGCTGGACCGTTTTTTAACTGTAATTTTTGGCAATTACTTTAGGGTGTAATATTATAGTAAAATAAAATACGAATATAATTTGAAATTGCAAGAAATATTACGTCTAAAAACACGAACCTATTATTTAAAAAGAATTCAGCACCATTAAATCCTAATATTGACAAAAGGTACAACGCCGAAATGAATTTGGCACCTGCCGTGTTCGCCACAATCAGTTTGAAATTGACGACTGTCATAATTATATGAAAACTACACCTTGTTATAAGATAAATGCTCGCATCCCAAGCGAAGACTGACTTCGGGGCGTAAGCAAATATTGGTATTGACGCCCGGCCACTCACACTCTGTTATTAAAGAGTTGGGCCACGGGCAACGCCTCGGCTATAGTGTGGAAATTGCGCGTGAATTTCACCCGCATCCTTTCTCAGTACTACACATTTAAAACCGTACTGATTTAAAATCCGACTTAAATATCCATTGCTTGATCTGCATTTGATTTACAAAAACTACGTAACGCAAGCGCTCATTGGAGTAAAAATAATAGTTTTCACCGTTTCCCTTTGGTTGTTGACTCTCACGCGCCGTGTGCGCACCATATAATTTCCTGCTGCATTTGTGAAGCAATTAGGACCCACAAAAGCTAACGCTACACACGAAATGGCCTTAAAATATAATTTATTACAAATTTTCAATATTTAACGAGAAGAATGAAATAAAAAGATTGTTAAAATGTAAAATTTATTTGCCGCGGCTACAAAAATAGGTTCCTACGTCATATACAATAATTATATTTTTACATTTATGAATGCATACATACAGCTGATAAGCTCAATGTGTCTATAACATTATTTTTAATGCTTTTAATTAATTCAACCTTACTGGGAATAAAATATGTATATTATAATCAAAGATAATGGAGATTCGATAAAATAATAATATTCATGAATTCCCATAAGCTTAAATAAAAATATGAAATGGAATACTTATAGAACAATATTTGTTACCTGAATTAGAAACGTATTATTAAAATTATAACAAAAATAACATCGTAAGTAAAGATTTGTCGTACTACATATGAAAGAAGGTCATCACATAATGAATACTGCTTTTTGCTTACAGTTGAACTATTAGTAACTTAAATAATTAACTAAAAACATAACATAGGTGTAAGTAATATTAGGTATCTATGGAATTATTTTGTGCTTGAAATGTTACAGTTACAAAAATGGTTTAATTTAAAAATAGTATAATAATTCAAATGAATGTGGGTTGTTTGTTATGGTTTACGGTGATTTAAGTGATGGGCGTGGCTAGGATCGCAATAAAAATACAACAGGCGCACTCAGAGACGTAATGATTATTCAAATTGTTCGTGGTTTAAGCAATCATTAAAGGTATCTGAGTGCGGCGGTAAGAGTGACTTCCTTAAGCGCTAGCTATTCTCATTAACAAGCTGTTAAGCATAAACTTCAACTGTCTTTGGAATGCACTGCTATAATTATGATCAATGCAAAAAACTAAGATAATTTGTGCAACATTGCATTTCTGACTGATGGTTTGTATAGATGAGCTGCCCCCTTACCATGAAGATGAACTATTAATGCAGGAGTTTCCGATGAGAGAGCGAGATGCCGCTCCGAGCAGTTTAATTTGGCGTCTTGCTTCCACAACGTAAACTGTCCTGCTTTAAGAGTTTGTGGTAAGGGGGCTGAACTACAAACTTATGTTCATTCAAAATTTTTGCTCGATATTATTATTATAAGCCCATATCGTCTCACTGCAGAGCAAAGGCCTCCCATCCCTCCTTCCACTTGTCCCTGTCTGCCGCCACTCGACGCCAGTCCTTTACGTAGGAGTCTAGTTCGTCACGCCATTTTTTGGTCGATATAAATATTTTTTTATAAAAATTGTTTGTGTATTTGAATTGTACTTAACTTTGAATGTTATGTGCAATTAGAATAGTGTGGTAAAATATAATGAAAACCCTTTTGCCCACATACATTTCTCATTTATGAAGTACATATTAGACAACTTTATGATCTTAACATTCTAATGTTACCAAAACAAAAAATACATATTATTTTCGCCAAATATTTTTTTGCTGGTAATTAAAACAGTTTACACATGTATTATATATCTGTTGTTAGTGTCTAAGATATGATAAACAGGTACGTTTACTTAAGTAAGGTCCTACCCGTAAGATCGGTGCCATTAGTTAAATGAGAGCTTCAAAACAAATTATTTCTAATTCCTAAATAATCTGGTGTCTAGGCTGAAGTTTGAACTTTATTCTACAGCCGTGTTCGTAAAAACATAACTGGATAATTAATTAACTATTTTGATACGTAATAAGCTTTTACAATAAGTTAACCCCTATATTCCTAATGGATAGGCAACATATTTTCGTATAACTTAAAATAATACTTAAGTATACATACATGAGCAGATGAACACAGACAAAAACGTTGAAGAAATTCATTATTATTGACCTAATTATGTTGCTTTAAACATTTATTGTAAACGGGTCACGTGATCATATTTATCGTGAGACTCATCTGCATTGGAATGACATTTAGAACAAACTTAATTTGGAACATCGCAAGCTAATTTAATCGATTCATCCGATTAAATTTCCACCCTTATAAGATCAGAGCAATTTATACAATGAAATGAACAGATTCATTGTAAAGAAATTACTTTACACATCGATTATGAAAACTAACTAGATTACTTTTTGAGCCAAAATAAATAAACAATTTTTGGTTTTTTTAATACGATTTTAGTGATTTTATAAAATTCTAATTAAATTATAAGTATTTTAACACTTATCTAAAAGTATTAATTGCAAAATAATATTTTGGCATAATAATGTTGTAACTAAGATGTACGGACCGTGCGAATATATAGTTAAATGTGTATTATTGGGATGTTAACACCATTATCCAATAATTAAATAAAATAACGTGAACATACCCCTATAAATATATCTTTTCATAAATATACCTTTTTAGTTAACTGTAAATTTCGATTTTTATTTGTTTTGAAATCCTTAAATAGTAAGCAATTGAGCTTGCGAAGAAGTGACGTCACATGATTCTATTGCCATACAAATGCTATGGAGAATAGCGGTTCGACAGCTCATAAAAAGTATGTGAATTGATTGGTGGTGTGAACATCCCTATCATACAATACATAAATATACAATTATCGTTCGTCCTATACTTTCTATCCATAAGTCCTGTATTCTGTATATCCTGATAGTGCAAAAGTTTAAAAACTTCTCGATTTTTCGTAGTAGGAATGTTTCAGTATGCTTTGAAACTTTCTGTCGATTCAGGTTTTTGGTTTTGAAACCAAAATCGATTACTCATATCACAGATTTAGGACTTAAAACTATTTATAAAAGTATTTCCGTGATACAATTATTACGCGAATTTAAAAATAATTTGTTAATAGTATTATAGTGTTGTTACTATAGTCCGTTTCAATTTAATTAGATAAAAATATATATTATTTATTGTCTTTTAATGTAATTTAAATTTATTAACGTTTAAATAATATTTATTGGGTTAAATTTAAAAATATTTTAAGTTTTATTAATGAAATATTATTTATAACTTTATCTAATTATATTGGAACAGACTATAGTCACTATTAAAATTGATATGTTGTTTATAGAATTTTAAAGATGATTCTCGAGCATGCTGCAATTACTTGCGGTGGGACTATTAAGCCATTAATTTAGAACGACAGGGTAACGGTATATATAGACTGGTTAAACGTAACCTACAATGAAAAATATTGGACGTCCACATTGCTGCAATGTATAATAAAACGTAATTTTAAATAAACGATGTAAAAAAAGCTCATAGTTTGGACGTCTTGCGCGCAGTACAAGCGTTACAACCGCGCGGAGCGATCAGTGATTTATTATAGACGAACATAAAGAGGCGCGCAATTTTAGTAATAGCGTAGACTTTCGTCTATGATCTAGCTATGGGTCCACGCTTGCAGACAATAGGCAATGCAAAGCAGAATGTTACATTTCATGTTATGTTTCACCAGACTGTGCGCACATTAAGATATCGATATATGGACTAATTAGTGCAAGAAAGAGAGCAACGTTCTTTGGCCACGTGTCATCAGTCACCACCACAACATGTTCGTACATTTTTTTCGTAGTTATTCACAAAAGACGGGTCTTTAAAAATCTTTTGTAAAACATACGTATGTACCTATAGACAATTATCTCTATTATAGTGATTAGTTAGGAGTTAGAATTTAATTATATTACCATTTGCATTATAAATGTTAACTAAAAAATTAAATGTATCTTAGAAATGGTATCTTTAAAAAATCAGTTTCATTATTGGCGTCCAGTTAAATTGAGTAGTAACAAAGGAGTTAAAAAAGCCCGAATGTCTCAGACTCGACCATTCAGTTTGTAGCCTAATGCGAAACAAGACGAGCATATGCGGAAAATAACAAAAAAATAGCACACTTTTAGCATTTGTGTTAATTCATCAGGTTGTAAAACCACTGTTTTATTAGTGAAAAAAAAGTCATTCTATTTCTATTTTAAAAAAACGTCGCCCCACACTAGGAATTTCTCCTGTATCGTAGGTGCGTTTCACAAACATGAAATATTCACATACACAAACACCCAGACTCGGGACAAACATCTGTGGTTCGCACAAAGTTTTGCCCCGTGCGGGAATCGAACCCGCAACCCTTAGCGCAGCAGTCCAATCGCTTAGCCACTGCGCTAATCAGGTCGTCAAGTTATTGATAATAATATATTCTTATTTCATTGATGAGTGAAATGAAACCTTATTATTATTTAAGAACCTTATTTACAATACCAGTTACAGATAAATAAACTTATGTCTATTCAAACTTTAACGAATTGACGGACACAGATTATATTAACGTGTTACCATCTCCAAATCAATTTGTGAATTGACAGTTTTTGTCGACAGATGTCGTTTTTGATACCGTTGTTTACCGTTTGTGACGTGGTTCTAGGACTCGGGGTATAGTAGACTTTCCACCGGCGCAGGCGCCGTCATGTCGTCGGTGTCGGGCCTTGACCAGTCCTGAGTGAAGAAAAAAAAATGTAATCATTCAATTTTTAAAACTAAACAACATTCGAAATAACAGACAACGTTCGAATTTGTAAGTACTTACGTAGGTACTATTATTTTATATAAATATTTATGTATGCCAAAACTTTGTTAAGTGTGTTGTGACCTCATTTATACAAAGAACACCAATTTGTACCCATATTTCAGCAAATAAATTGACTACCTATTCTAGTTTTCTAATTTGTATTTACCTGTTCCTCCGTACTCGAAAAGAATAAGTAGAAGAGATTAGTGCCGAGGTCGATCGCCGCCGCCAAGTAGAACACCTCGCGCCACTGACCCAGTGTTTGCTGAAAAACATTACTTAATCATTTAATAGTGGTACAATGTTAAAGGTACTTTTGTATCGTATCGTACGTATTTAAAGGTAAGTCTTAATAGAGTAGAACATAATACCAAGGTTTAACTAAAATTATGATTCAAACCCTGTTCCAATTTTTTTATACTAACATCAAAAATAAACTGAACACTTATAGCACAAAGTTTGTAATTTTTATATTTATAGTAACATTCAGACTAAGTGATCCTTTTGGATATGCACCTGGCAAGGTAGGTTTAGAGATGTCGCGTCTTTCACACACGCCTCTCCGAGGATGCATCAACGCTACGGGCTCTTTCAAGTAGGCCTACAGCAGACGTGATGCTGTTACACAGTTCATACAAATTGTACGCCCGTTTATATTTGTATTAACCGTACGACAGCACCACGGCTGACGCAATCCAATATGAATAAACCCTTACGCACTAAGGTCAGTACGTAGCAGAGTAAAGCTTCTTGTTTCTACTGTAAAACGGCTTTGGGAGAAGGAAACTGGTAATATTGCCACAACGTCGGTATACTCATTACCTGTTCAGCGTTGATGATATGCCCGACGACGTAAGGCGCCATGAAGCCGCATATGTTGCTGGCGGCGTTCGTGATGCCGTACATGGTGCCCGCGAACTGCGGCGACAGGTCGATGTGGTTCATCTGATTACCTGACAATGACAATGTCTAATATAAAGCATAGTTACAGCCTGCGACTTTGTCTGCGTGAAATTTTTTCTTCGTGACTTTTCCGAATTCAACTAGTCTATATCCACCTTGAGGTACATTCTAAATATTGGTGTAAGAGTTTTGGAAATTCATACAAACTTTCCCCTTCCTAATTATATATTATCTTTTTGTTTTTAATAGACGTAGCCCCACACTAGGAATGTCTCCTGTACCGTGGGTGCGTTCCACAAAAATGAAATAACACAAACACATGAGACAAACATCTGCAGATCATACAAATATTCGTCCCGTGCGGAAATCGACCCCGCAATCCTTAGCGCCGCATTCCAATCGCTTAGCCACTGCGCCAATCAGGTCGTTAGATATAGATTATAAATTTCCCGTAGAATAGGTTTACATTTTATACAGCTGTGAGGGATATAGCATTGCATTTAGAATAGTTTTTATTTAAAAACAAAATAATTATATTCAATAAAAAGTAAAGTACTTATAATGAGTTTACGTACATAGTTTACTGTATAGCAATAATGCGGAACATCCGTATCCGTCACATAAAGGTCACGGATAAGTCACGCATAATTGCGTTCAATAGTGATGGATCAGTGCGTTTGTCTATAGACGACAGGTAGATACTGAAGTCAGTTGATTATAAAATCTAGCAGGAATTCGATATATGGCTAACTTCACACTGACAAGATTTTTTTTTCTGACTTGTCTCTCGCAGTTAAGATTGGCGAGACCTAATAAAAGGCCTTCAGCCAGGACAAAGACAAGAGCGCTCTTTTCATATTATATACGTATGTTTTGGAGTAGGTAAATCAAAGCTAAAATCGGATATTATTGCTTGTTATCTCACAGGCTCAAAAATGATAACATTTGACACCTACTGCCTACTGGATGTAGGCTGACACGCAATATCGAGATTTAGACAACGTTTCGTTGTTTTTAACTCGTTAATATATGTTTTTTTAGGTAGGTATTATATATACCATTTATTTTCAACCATCATAAAAGTAAAATACAATTTATTTTAAACAACTCGATTGGCGCAGGCAGAGGAGAGTAATCGCAATGCCCGCACGGGACATTCCTTTTTGTATTCCATCTAAGATATTGTCCTGAATTTAGCTTATTATGATAATATGTCATGCTTGTAAAACGTGTTCACAACACAGAGAAATACCTAACACGGGACTTGAAAAATACTGTAGAAAATGAGTTTTGTTATATTTGGCACAGAGATAACAAGAATCATAACTTACCCGCGTACGCGGCCCCGCCGAAGGCCGATGCGATGCACAGCAGCAGGATGACAGCCACGCGGTCACAGCCCGCCCACGCGATGCCCAGCAAGCCGAACGCGGGGATGAACGCCGCTGCACAACAATACAAATATAAATACAGTTATATACAAAAAATGACTGACTACGACGCTTTGTAATAGGTATAAAAACATCACACCTGTATTTCCCGAATAGTACCGAGTACCTATAGGGGCGAGCCTATTGCCTATAACCGGGCACGAATCCAGACACTGACTGCTATTGAGAATCACCTAATGGAAAAACCCAATAACACTGTTCCCCGAGAATCAATCTCAGTAATGCATGCATTCAGTACAGCGAATAAATAAACTATATATATAAAATGAATTTCTGTTCGTTAGTCTCGCTAAAACTTGAGAACGACTGGACCGATTTGGATTATTTTGGTCTTGAAATATTCGTGGAAGTCCAGGGAAGGTTTAAATAGTAAGAAGGCGGTACGAAGTTCACCGAACCAGCTTATTACTAGCTGCTAGTATTAAAGACGTTTTTGAAAAATAATAAAATACCTATGGAACGTAAAAAAGGACTGCTGGATTCCAATCAAAGTCCTTATAGACCACACACGATCCGACGCCCCTTGTATATTTTATCTTGGATCGAATATGATGCGGCAGAGGAATTCAATGTATCAGATATCAGAATATTGACATCATTATCACAAATATTATGATTAATATTAATAGGTGTCGGCGGGTGCGTCAGATAACCTACTTCAATATAGACTTGATCTAGCTTACGACACATGTAACTGTGTAATTTCTAATATTTCCTCTACAAAACAATCTATCAAAGCAATATATACATTTATGAAATATAGGCGTATGTTAAACACAAGTAACGTCAATTGGTTTGCCTTACTACAATATAAAATCAACTTTGCATTTTTTATCAGAGCATAATCTGATACTCAGCAATTTAGGTATTCGTATAACATAATGTAGGTATTGCATTTTTAGCTTACAATTGCTTTACTAGCCCCCTTATTATAAATACTAACATCAGGAAACTTTCCGTTGTGAAAGCCTGAAGCCGATACTTTCAGTATTCTTATCATATGGTTGATGAACAAAATGATGTCAGAGTTTAAACCGCCTGTAGACCTCTGACATGGCTTTACACACTGTTGAAAAATCTGTCAGGTGGGCCGGTTTCCTCAGGATGTTTTCCTTCACCGTTTTTAGCAATTGTCAACTAATTTATTGTACACACATGAATTCGAAAAAACATTGGTGCGTGCCGGGGTTTGAACTTGCGACCTTTGACTTGGCAGTCCAACAGTCATACCACTCGGCTATCAGTTCTTAGCGGGTTTACGTAGTCTAGTGTGGCATCTCGCTTCCACAACGGAAACTGTCCTGCTTTAAGAGTGTATTAAGGGAGCTGCACTAGATAATACACTGTCAGGCAATACTTACGATACATTACAATATTTACGATACATTGGGACCTAAAAACATAACTGGCGAAATGTGGGTGTACTGCATGTGCTCCTCTGCCTACCCCTTCGGGGAATACAGGCTTGATGTTATGTTTATTTACGATAAAATATCTCCACTAATACTCTACAGAATCTAGGAATACCGTTTCATAATCATTGGAAGAGGCGACGAACTCCAAATGAACCCGATTAATGGTAATAGAGCCGGGCGAAGAAGAATTATGAATGACGACTGATAACAGAGAACATCACTGTCTCCTCTTTCAGTGATTACAGGTGTGATTATAAAACATAACATCACGTCTGTATTCCCCGAAGGGTAGGCAGAGGTGCACATACAGTACACCCACATTTCGCCAGTTATGTTTTTAGGTCCCAATGTAATAGGGGGCGAGCCTATTGCCATCAACCGGGCACAAATCCAGACTCCGTGCTGCTACTAAGAATTACCTAATGGAAAAACCCAGTAACACTTTGCCGACCCGGAATTCGAACTCAGGACCTCGTGCTCAGCAGTCGCGCTTTAGCAACCACTAGACCAGCAAGGTGTGATTATACTTATGCATATCATTACTATCTGTTATGAATGTACCATAAACAATGGCTGGACTATGATACTTTTAAAAGTTTTATCCGATATTTGAATATAATAATATATAGAAACGGCACAGACGTGTCGACTGTGTATCACATTACAGTGGAAGTAGGACGGCATATCGTAACTAAAGAGTGCAAAAGAGATGAAACGAGTTTAGGTGAGCTAATCACCCTAATTTTATCGTGTATAACTCTGTTTTTAGTGTTCCGTAAGCAAAGGGTAAAACGGGACCCTATTACTAAGACTCCGCTGTGATTTGATTTGATTTGTTTTTATAGATAATGGTATGGGACCCTTCGTGCGCGTGTCCGGCTCGCGCTTGGTCGGTGTTTAATTATATATTGGTTATGTCATTGGTTTTAATCATACTCACAGACTGTGTTCCACAGTTTCATACTGTTGAGGCGCGATATCCACCCCTTGGCGAGTGTCCAGTCTGCAAATATACATAGCAATATGCCACCGATCCACGCTGTCAAGTACGGTAGGGCGCTTAATCTTGAATTCTAAAAAACAAGAAACGAACGTAAGTACATTGTATCAGTTTGTATTTAGTTATACATATTCATGGCAAGTATTTTGGTAGGAAATATAGTTTCCCTTCACCCAAAAATTGTTTAAAAACTATACACAAATGCAAAGGTCATTCCAAATTTTAATTAAAATAATCATCTAGATACTTACGGCTACAATGTCAAAATGAAGAATGTTATTCATGTAAGAAGGTAATTCAGTGAACTGGGTATAGAAAACCCACGCTTGACCGCACTGGGCAATGAGGATGGCCCACAGTGGCACGCAGGTTAAGAACTTCAGCCAAGGTATTGACATGTTCGGCTTGTCCTCCTAAAAATAGATTATGTAGTTTAAATTGTAGGCCGCGCACCCGATAAAGAATAGGATTCCTTTCCGCCACAGGAAGAGATTGTCGTAAGAGGCGACATGCCCGGTGTGAGCTAGCTATATGGATAGCAATACAATGCCAATAGGGCACAGCACCTATCATATAGAGCTCAGGTAAAAAATCCTGGTAAATAAGATCGTCTGGAGCTTAAAAACGGGCTTGAATGTTAGAACTGACTGTTATTTATTTATCATACATGATTCAATCAATAAATACCTAATGCAACCCGAGCATTTCTTACAGAAAAACAATACTCTTCACGAAGTCTAGCTCAACACATGATTTTAAGTCCACTCCAGACTCAGGACGGACCTATGCTGGTTGGTATAGATTCAATTTATTTATGGCAGCCATCACAATGCTTCCGAAACATGAAGCGCTACGGAAACATCGTGTATTATGTATACTTCACGAATATGAAACACTTCAAAACATCTGTGAGGTCATAACGTGAATCACACGTCCCACATTCTGATAACTGTGAGCAAACAAATACATGTACATTCATAATCTATATTAAACAATAATATTGAACACTGTTATTACGTCCAATTTACTTTCGGCTACTTTATGTGGCTTTAGCCTTTTACCATGGGAATGTTTGTATTTTATCAAGAGCTTACTAAGACTTCAACTGTATATGAAATAAGTACATTAATATGAGCCAATTTTAATTCCATCAATGCTCTTATCTGGCTACCTGCAATACATTCTACACAAAATACAATAGAAGAAAAGTTTTTAGTTAGTTTACCTGTGGTCCAATACTCCATGTAATATATTCGATCTCTTTAGGACATATCCTTGGATGTGTTTGTGGTGTATCATAGACTAATAACAGCCAAAATATGAACCATACGACGCCAATGCCACCAAATATGTAGAAACAGAGTGGCCAGCCACCACCAAATTCAAGGGTACATAACCATCCTGAGATAGGCAGGGTTATCACTGTACCTATATTAGAACCTGAAAATGTAATAGAAACAATAATTAATTATTTAACAAATAATTATAAGGAACAGTATTTTTTTTCTAGAACATTTTTTATTCTCATACTTATACCCTTTGTACCTCTAGATATTATCAAAAACTATCATAATTATAACATAAATAGGTCAAACCTTTAAATACACTTAGCTTTTTTACTCATTTTAATTCCCATACATATTATTATAGGATCACTGAGATCATAAGAAAAAAAGCCTATCTTATGACTGTACAAATAATTTATTATT
Source organism: Abrostola triplasia (assembly GCA_946251915.1). Lineage (NCBI taxonomy): Eukaryota > Metazoa > Arthropoda > Insecta > Lepidoptera > Noctuidae > Abrostola > Abrostola triplasia. Next base: position 7,538,527 of record OX276432.1, on the reverse strand, counting down.
CAACCTAATTAATCTAATTATATTGTGACTTGCCAGACCATGACGTAGATGTGTGTGTGATAGTGCATGTTTAAGAGTTAGTGACATAAATATTAAATAGAGTGAACAACTTGACATGCAGTAGATCTCTAAACCGAACATAAATTATAATAACAATATAAACACAAAAAATTGCAGTAGGCTCATCCCCCATTTCATTGGAACCAGTGAATTATTATTATTACCAGTGAATATAAGGTGTACCTAATGTTATATTATCTCATAAATACATTATTTTCCTAAATACTTTAACTGTAATATAAATAAACAAACCTGCATACACATATGCTGCAAATTTAGATCTCTCTAAAGGTGGGATCCATCTTGCTAACATAGCATGCATTGCTGGATAAGTTACACCTTCAGCTAAGCCTGCCAGTGCTCGGACAGCAATGAAAAATGAAATATTTGTATATGCTGCAATTGGACTAAGTAGTGTGAATACTGCTGTGAAAAATATTCCTAAACCATAAACAAGTTTGCCTCCATACATTTCTGCTATTCTTCCACCAGGTATCTAAAACCAGACATTTTCTATTATGGTTATATCAAAATTTTATTACATAAGTAAATAATGTATAATAAAAAGTATGGTTTAAGTGTGTCAGATTGACAGAGAAATGTGTAAATAACGATATATTTGTGTGACAGTAAGTATAATTATGTCCCTTTAGATAAATATTCTTTAGTTTAATGTTTAAGCAAAGGCTTTCCTTCACTCCTCCTTTTCCTCACTGACCAAGGCCCAAGCCTAATTGAGTCTCTTTCTACATTAAAGTCAGCCTAGCCAAGGAATACCAATTTAAATATTTCTTACCTGCGTTAATACATATCCATAAAAGAAAGAACCTAATACTATACTCTGTTGTTCAACAGTCCAGTTAAAGTCTCCAGGCCTCTAAAATAGAAAAAACATAATCAAGGTTATTCTTATTAGATAAGTATTGTAATTAATTTTATAACTGATTTTTCTTTACAGTTCAGTGGGATAATTACATATTGATACTATTGTAATCTGTGAAGGGTCAAATTAGAAAGTCGAAAGTAGTTTTAAACAATTACTTGGCACTCACTAAGAAGATATGTAATATAGACTCCCAATAGAAGGGTGTTGTTAGTGTAGAATGTTTAGATTAGGGATGTTACGGAAGTGGTTTTATTGAAATCAAATGTTTAGAATCTTATTTTGTCAAAAAATTTAATGAAACATCTTCCTTGCAACTGTTTCTTCTCGCTCGACGTTCATAGTCATTGCATATTGCTTTCAAACTCCAATAGAAAAACCGAAAGTAATAACCAAAGGGAGGATCCGACCTTTCGGAATTGAAACCAAAGCTTCGTAACATCCCTAGTTTTCAAGTGTTCCGCTTTCCACCCTTTGCAAAAAGTATCTTAACACAAAACACAAGCTTTGTTGATAACTATTGCTAGGTACGCAAATGTTTGTATGTAATAATTAAAATTGCAATGAAAATACATATACACAGCATATCAAACAAAATATGTATATTAGGTTTCTTACTTGTGGTGCAGAACTATTACTGGGTGGGGTTGCTGGACACACATCAACATCTACTGATGAGTTTGATGGTGAAGGAGTAGTAGAGTTGACCATGGCTACTATAGCCACAGATAAGTTTACTCTCATGGCATACACACTGGCAAAGCCCAAGAAGCCCATAATGCCAAGCACAGTCCGACATTTGATCCATCCTGTTGTCTCCTCCACTGGAAACACAATTCTTTTAATTTCAATTTAGTGTTTGTAATCTGTGCTCTTTTATTGTAAATTTATTAACAGAATAATGATTCATTCTATTAATGTAATCCTCAAATAATGACATAAATAGAAGTATTAATTTAAATAACATCTTTATCTGTACATGTTAGGGTACAACGCTTATAACTCTTGACCTTAAAAGATCTAGTCAGTGAAATATTATAGGCTTCCAAATAGGCATCTAAACAATGTACACTATAAGTACCTTGTTCGGCTTCAACCAAGTTTCGACGACTACTTGTAACATCATTTTCAATATCCGAATTTATTATCGGACTCTCTTCTATTGACGATGACATTCTAAATCTTCAAATTAGAACAATAACACCATTCCGCAGTTTTATCAAGTTACGTTAAACCTCTACTATTTAACTTGATATCAACAACACAATGGAATAAACAGGGAAATCAAGTATCGTATGAAAAACTATAGCAGCAGCACTGCACTTTTAGTATGAGTCACGATGGACTTTTTTATTCTGTTATTTAATTTGTACGTAAACAAAGAAGCCAGGCAAGCAACAAGCACATCGTTTTCTGACAGTGACAGACTGACTGTTGTGTCATTGGGTGTCAAACTCTGAGGATATGTCATGGCATAAGTTGCGTTCCACATTAAGAGTAATTCTCAGAGTAATGACTAAAGCAGTTCCACTCAGTTTCTCTCAGTTATTTTTTACAGCAGTGACGATAGTAAATGGTCCGTTTTCGTCAAACGTTTCGACTACTAATAATTATGTCAAACCATATTTATCATTTTATTCGATTTCTATTCGACAAGCGTTTTGCTACTTGTCTAAGGGGGCTGGACGCTAATGACATAATGTATAAAAAAAATTAAATCGTTGCTGGACGCTCCATTTTGTATGAAAATCCCTGTACAATGCTGCATCTAACGTTGTCAATAACGATATCAAACGTTCAGATATCAATGTGCGTTGCACAGCATTGCATACGCGGGACCAGTTTTTAGAATAATTATATACCTTGACATGTATAAACTATGATAATTATTATGGCCAGATTATAAAAATAGTATATTTATTCAATTTAATCTATTTTTAGTTTGTTGTCCCGTGTGAGTATCGAACCCACAACCCCTAGCGGAGCAGTTCAATCTCTTAGCCAATGCGCCAATCACGTCGTCAAACTTTGAATCTTTACATTGCTTATGTGCTATTATAGTTATTTTTCATAACATAACATCACGCCTGTATTCCCCGAAGGGGTAGGCAAAGGTGCTCATGTAGTACATCTACATTTCGCCTGGTGTGTTTTTTGGTCCCAATGTAATATGCGAGCCTATTGCCATCAACCCGGCACAAATCTAGACTCTGTGCTGCTACTGATAAGGCGTCACGGAACCACTCACTTTTAAGTGACGCAGGTGATGTCGGGATACGGCCTCTTCGGCAGTTACCTGTGTCGGGTACGCAGAGAGCCGTCCAGGGCCTGCCACCATTGTTCGTGCGGCGAGGACACGGTGCAGCACACGCTCGAGCATTGTCCGGCTTGGGCTGTGCAGCGCCGAACACTCGCCGCAGTCGTCGGATTGGACCTCTCGCTTCCAGCTGTCGTGGAAGAGATGGTAGGGAGTGAGAGGTCCTGGAGGTGGCATCACGGAGTACTGTGAGGAAGTGATGGCGCTAAAAGAGGAAGCTGAAGCTGCTGCTACCTTCATTCTCTGGGGGGAACAAAAGTCGAAGGTTCGCCCTTATTCGGGCGTACAGCGCCGGCAGGGTTGGCGGTAGAACAGGCATGTGTGGTTTTTAGTGGATATACCCTCGTGCCTCAGCCTTTTCAGTTCACGGGGGGAGCCCCACATAACCCCGTTGTCTCCCAATGGCGGGGTATGCGTAACAGCGTAAGGCATTTTCCACACGTGAAAAAAGTACACGGTACCTAGTTTGTTTTTCTATCTTCGTCGATTATCGACTTATTATTTGCCTTTTATAGAAATAGGCAGAAAAGACCACAGAGCTTTTAAAGGATTTAGAATTTTGTTGAATTCGTTGACTACCAGGCTATGCGTATGTTGCATGTCCAACTCCAGGACTGTCACAGCACATGCGAATGCCGCGCTTCCGCCAGCGTTTTGCTCGCGTTTGCCTCTAATATTTACGCACGGCCGTCCATTCACTAGGTATTACTAAATGAAAAATGCGTATGTGATACAAAAATGGTTTTATTTATTAAAGTATTTATAAACCGAATAACATTTATAACCCATTCATAGCAAATAAGTACATTATATACACCGACCAAAAATAATGATTACCCACTTTATTCATTTGGCATATTTTAATATTACCTTTATGAAATAAGGATATTTAGCTGCCCACACACAGCAATAAAATATTGTGCACACTTCACATTTGAACTTTGTAAAATATAAATAAAAAAATATAACCTTTCCTAATCATTTTCATAACACCCATCAATAATTATTTACATGAGACATTAAAATTCATAGAAACTCAGTATGAAGGCCACAGGCTCTTGCACAATGTAGGCATTAACAAACCCATAATGACTGTTGATATGAGATTCACACTGTGGTTGTCTAAAATATTTCTTCCACTGATATGTTTAACTGTAAGACTAGAATGTGAAACAATCTTTCCATCTTTGTCCAAACCTGGAATAAAGTATATTTTTCTTATTCATAAGACTTAAAAACAATATGATAACAAAAGTAAACACCCACAATGAAAGGCAAGTATTTACTACACATAATGTATATTAAACCAACCTGAATATTGCAGTGTTGCTCCCATTAAAGAATCTACTAGACTGCCAAGAAATCCACCAATAGCTCCAAACAAAATAATAGGCCATTGAGGAGGTGCATATGCCCATACCATTTTATCAGAGAAGTAATAAATTGTTAAATATTGTGAGATTCCAATAGAAAGACCTCCAATTGTGCTAAACAATGTCCCCATAACACTGATTGCACCATTAGTTCCTTTTGGAACTATTTTAAAAGTAGTGACTAGATATGGGTCAGAATTGGAGAATACAGTTCCTAGTTCAGATGCCCAAGTGTCTCCATTACAACAAGCAAATACACCTGTTAAAAATATAGAATGTTAATTATTTTTTTAAAACACTAGTTTAATATCAACATAAAAATATAAAAATAGTTTACTTTGAATGAAAATTTCTAATACCTAGAATTCCCATAGACAGCCAAGATGCTCTGTAATCTGTACCAAAATCAATGGGTCTTTCAGATGCTCCCACATCCAATAAGTACAAAAGTGCTAATTGAGCAGCCATACCTCCATTGCAAAGAACTTGAACCCAATTTCGTTGTCCACCTGGAACAGGAAAACTTACACTTCCTATTTTCCAGTAAATATCATAGGGAGATTACCAATGCAGCACCAGTTGACCTACAGACATACCTTCCTTGAAATCAGCTTCGAACTTTTTTTTTATATGCGGGTGAATTTTTGTGGCTTTTGAAGATGATATAAAGAATGTAATCAGACAAGCCAAAAATGAATAATTGCTTAGTGTAAGAATAAAAGCAATTGCACAGCCAAGGACAGCTCCATTGAAAGTTATGCTCTTCTTCCTGTACCCATGAACTGCCACAATCAGTGGTATTAGACATGAAGCCAACCATCTTCCAGGAGATATCACAACAGGCTCTGTAAATTTTATAATATTATTATTATTTACTATATTATATAATAAAATCAGGAACTGTGCAACTAATAAAGATTGGATTGATCCTCGTCTACTATAATTAATCACTTGGCCAGTAGGAGTTCAAAGTTCGCAGTAGAAGATAAGAAAATATAAAGTAAATTACCGTCAAATCCCTCATTCTTTGTAATAAACTTTGAATACACTAAATTTATAGTCCATAGTGACATTGATAACGGTATTGCGAGAGCACACAAAAGAACAGTTATTAGGTGGTCATCTTTTAAAAGTTTGTTGTTTTGAGACATTTTATGCTAGTATATTAAGTTACAAAAAAATATTTAAAAATGACTTAAAGTTGTATTATTCTGGTCGATGTATAGTTTACACTACATATTTTTATTATATAGTATACTTGACAATGTAAATTAAAAACAAACAGTAGTATAAGTAGTGAAAGTAAGCTACACCCGGTATTCGTCTCCACAATAATACGCTGGGACAAGAGCTGACAAGAGAGACCATTTACTACTATAAACTTCAATTTGACAGATTGAGTGACGGACTCACGGACAAAACTATTTGACAGTTGAGGTCCGATGTCTGAAAATTCCATTTTATTTCAATGGAAAATTCACATTGAGATATACATGAAAATTCACGATAGTGTTGGCTTTTTGGAAAAAAAATTGTCGGATAAAATTACGGAGAAACAAGTTAGGAAAAAAGTACAATAAAAATATACTGTTGATTGCTAGCAACAAATATGGAAAAAAAAGTATGATAAGTATACAAAAAAGGTAAACGAGTTTTATAAATAAAATAATCATATCTTTATAATGTAATTAAAAAATTATGTAAATAACAAAAAAAATAATAAAGAAGATGAAAATTCTATGTATGGGAATTAAAAAATAATTATTTGTTCAATCATTTTATATAAATTCAGGTGTCTGGTGCTGTGTGTACGCCATTTACGGCAAAACATGTACATACTGTCTTTACCTGTTATAACACCGTGTACTTGTGCATTAACTCATATTTAAAAAAATTCAAAATTGTTATCTTGTTGTTATCTTATATTTTTGAATAGTTGAAAAAATAATCATTTATAATTATCTGTCCACACACACATCACATCCCTTTGTCTAATCATTTTGACGCTTGATAATGACAGACTGACACATAACTGTCAAGTCAATAGAAATAAGCCTGAAGTGAAGTCCGAATGAAGTTTTTTTGTGTTCGACAGTGGAAATGAAATAAAATATTTGTACGAACCTTCCAGTGAAACAAAGATTTTAGGAAATATGAAGCCACTAATAGATTTTGATGAATGTCTCAGAGATTCTCCTAAGTTTAGGTATAATAAAGATCTTAATCAATGAAAGTTATTCATAGAAAGTGAAATTTAGTACGTGTTGTGCGTGGTAATTGTTGTAAAAGTCATCCTGTTTGTTATTGTAGGGAGCAGCTGGAAACTGAAGAAGCCAGCATCGATTCATTAGAACAGAAGCTTGATAAAGTTCTTAAAGCATGTTCTGTTATGATAGACTCTGGTAAAATCTACATGAGTCATAGAGGGTGAGAATTGTGATTCTTTCTTTTTTTATTACTCTTTTTTTTCTCCATACGTTACCATATTTCCGTATTCACAAGTCAATAAACATTCTAATTCTTCACTTAGAAAATATATGAACTACAGCTTAAGACAGATTGGCTTAGATTTTTTAAATTAATATAAAAACTATGTCCTAGTAAGTACCTAAATTTGATATCATATTTAATCAGATTAGGACTGAGGATATAATTGAGACATGGAATTACTGTCTATGGATAAAATCTAAGAAATATTAAAGTGTTTATTTTTTTAAATTACTGGACACTGGATACTTATTATTTATAATATTATTATAAACTAATCCAAACTGAAAAAAAACCATTCAATTTGGATTTTATCAAGCCCACAATCTTTTTTGCCATCTCTAATTAAATAAAACATGTAAAAATTATTGATAAAAATGTATTACATTTTTTATAAAACAATTTGGAGTAGTATACAGAATTTAAGACCTGTTAGTATAATTGAATATTAGTTGCATTTCATAGTATTATGATTATAATTGCATTAATAATTATACTTGCATTATAAACATATATATGTATAAAATATCTATAACTACTTGAATATTCTCTTCCTGGTTTTAAAAAGTATTTTCCAATGTCACCTAACTTTTACTGATACCAATTATTTTGGAAGATTTTGTATGTTAAAATAGTGTATTTATTTTAGCACCTTTACAAATGCACTGTGGGATTTAACGGGTAGCTTTTCAGAAGATTCAGAGGTGATGGCTACCCTTAATAGAATGATCCATGCTTTGCAAGAAATGAACAAATTCCACTCTATTCTGCTCGACCAAGTTTCCAGAACGGTGCTTAAGAATCTCACTGCATTTATCAAAGTGTAAGTTAATGTCAATATTTAAAATCATCTTCCTATTTACATATGCACAGTGACAGCCAATCGAAAGGGTATTTGATAATGAATGTCTAATGTGGGTGTGCAATAAACTGTGTATTGTATATGTAATATAATATTATTGAGTGAATGTTTGTGAGGAAAAACTGATGGTAGGACGGATGGATGTTTGTTCCTCTTCACACAAAATCAACTAGATGGATGATAAAAAATAAAGAGTTATACATCAGATTAAAACATAGGTTGTAATTTATAATGGTACTAGATGCAAATTTAACTCAGGTGTAACTGCACAACAATTCTAGTTTTTTTATTTATTAATGCAAACCTCTCCACCGAACAATAAAAAAAAACTAGCAACTACGGTTTAAAGTATGGTATGAATAACTTCTAGGATTTCCTGTTTCAATTAATTATTTAGGAAAATAAACAGTTTTATTTATAGTTTATTGCATAAGCTTAGAGAAAAATATTTACCTAACTTTTACTGATACTGTCATTGAAATGTGTTTATGTTTCTCTTTTCTCTTAACAATGTTCTGAACGTAAGATAAACACAATTTAAAAGCTGAATTCGTTGTTATAAGGGATTGATTTTAGTGTTTTTTTATTTTATTACTCAATTCTGAAACAGTTAATATGAAGTATAAGCTGACCTGACGAACTTCCGTAGTAGTAGTAGTATTACCTACCTACATTGGCTGAGCTGATCAGTAATCATAATCACTGTTACAGTGACGCCTGTTGAAGCGTGAAGTTTATACGCCTGTAATAAACAATACTTAACAATTGTTTCTACGTTTACTAGGTCTCTGAGGTAAAACTTAAGATATACTGAGTGAATACTGGTAAAAGTACAAAATTAATAAAGATCGCAAAACATTTCGGACTTTTACCAGTATGGGTTGGTAAATCTTAGGATTTACCACAGTTCGTGCTTTTACAGTAATATATTGTATAGGTAGTATAGATGTTTGTATTAATGTCGTTCATATTAACTATTTTGTTTAATACATTTCTAAGGTCTAATAAAATTTATTCAAAAATAAGTAATATAGGTGCCTATTTAATTTACACAAGAAAAAAACGACAAAAGTGAGCATTAACGGATTTCAATATTGTGATAGGAAACAATAATTTTCACAACACAGTGGGCAGCACACATATGAGTCATGCAATTGATTGATAGTAAACTCGAACTTCCTGTACAAAATTATCGTTGCATTATATAGATTTTGTTTTCGTTGTAGAGATATCAAAGGTGTCAAAGAAAGTAAAAATCACTTTGAAAAAATCTCAAATGATCTCGACACAGCATTGAATAGAAATTCACAGGTGAGTTGAACTCTTTGTTTTGATATATTCCTATAAGCACGCTTTCAATGGATGATTAATAGGAAATATTGCAGTACAAATTGGCCGATCATCTGATTAAATTATATTTTGCTGTGTGCTGTAAACAATTCTTGCAGATATAGTTAGCGTACTTCTTTTGCCAAAACCTAGTTCTTCCTGTTTTTGATCTTACGATTACTGTACCAAAGTTATATTATACTAAAATATTTCCACGCATGCTTGCGAGATAATAAGGTATACTTACGGCTCAGTATCGATGCAAGTTGAACTTAGTATCCATGAAAAATAAACCTGATCTTAGTCATTTTGGGACTAATTGGTATTCTTGACGTTCTGAAGGTGTCGCGGCACAAGCTGGCCGAAGTAGAGGAGGTGATGAATCTCTTGTTAGCCACAAGATCGTGCTTCCGTCACACTGCGCTTGACCACGTGCAGAAGATCACCATGCTGCAGGCAAGGAAGCGACACGAGATACTGGCTACAGTGAGTGTTTACTTTATATTTTTCTTGTTGTTCTAAATTGCTCTACAATACTTTTTGCGCTAATACAGTTTCTTGTTAATCTTCCGCTTATATTGTACGATCCAATCTTTGGCAATAAGTTAGATAATATTAAAAAAAAATAAACAACAATGCAATCTCAAGTTAGTTTAGACTAATTTATAAGTTGTTGCAACCATTATGTTGTTTGAACATTATCAAGAAGAGTTATAGCTACTACACTACAACAGTATACCGGCCTTTTTCCATGCACTTTAAGCATAAATAAAACAACTGACCGTCAATACTTATAACGGCTTCTATAACTTTTAATTGTCATCATAAATAAGTGATGCATATACATGCAAACTATGTTTTGTACACATAAAGAAGCAGAAAATTCAGGAATGTTAGCAAAGGGGCTCATTTATCACACGTGTCTCGCATTCGACATGTGTGTGATCCGCTTTTAGACAACCGACATTGTAGGGAGCGAGTATCGCAGTGTTATGAATATTTCATACGGCTAGAATAATTATCTTTTACCTCAACTAGTAAGACACAACAAACAACACATTATTAATTCTTGGCATAGTATTTTCATTTTAAACATTATTTTTCGATATGAACCGTTGCTTCACCATCACCCTAAATTTAGTTTATAGCGTAGGATGTAGGTAGATACCGCAATTATTATAAATTCTTTACTACGTTTTATAACTGAAAAAATACGGATCATAAAAGTTATTTAAAGAAAAAAATTAAACAAATATTGAACTGCAAACCATCGAGTTGGCAAGCTGTCGTTCATTGTTCAACAGTGGATGTCTTCCGGCTGATGATGATGATATAACCATCGAGTATTCCTCCAGATCGTTGTCGACTGAATTAAACGATAAACTGGCACAACTGATTGTATACGTTTTGTCTCTTACTTCTATTTTTTTTCCCTCAATAATATGTGGACAATGTTGTGGGTTACATGTTTGTAATATCAATGTATGAACTTATTGTAAACATTTTAACGTGTAACTGTTTTTTGTCCCTTACAAATAAAATAAAATAAAACATTTGATTCGACTTTAATGTAATGATTACTTAGAAATGGTCATTTAAAACATTATTTACATTTGACAAAGATTCGAGTGCAGGGTCAATGATTCACTTGTTTATCGAACTATTTCATAGTAAATAGTCCTTGATATTTTATTACTACCAATTAAACACGATAAAACATGTTTTTATTGGTTTATAAAGTCATTTTATTATATATAAAGGCACGCATGCATCGAATAAAAAAATTACAAGCTTTGATAAGTTGATTTTCTCAATAATATATTGTCGTACAGCCCCCTGATTTAAAGCAGGACAGTTTATGTTATGGCAGCGAGAAGCCGCATTACACTGCATCTCGTAAACTGCCCTGTTTTAAGAGTTCATGGTTAGGGGGCTATCCTACATCCTTGAGTACGTACGTACGTATGTGTAACATACGGCTCTATATGTACCTATACATCACAATTTCGATTTGAGAAGAGTGATCTTGTTAAATTGTTGTTATTATTAATTTCTTAAAATGTTTAATAGCCTTTTTCCTACTTCTTATTGCTGAAATACAACGAATAGCTGTATCGTTGTAAACTTAAATCAAATAACATAAAGGGACCTAAACTTCGTCGTCTGAAATGGCAGACTCACGTTAAGTATGGTGACTAATATTAGAAAAATAATAGAATTATTAAATGGGCCAAGGAGTATTTTCCTAATTTATTTTAATCAATACAATCAGATTTATAGTCATTGATACGAACGGCTTTTGTTTCGAGTTAATCAAACCGAAACATGGCTGAACAATGACATTGCATCAGCCTGACCTTTTTTATTGAGCCTATTTAAATATTTTGGTCATCATTCAGCTTGTACATAATAATGTTATGGAATAAAAATAGTACCTATATGCTTATTCTTCGGTTAGTCCCGCGTAATGTCCTTGTTTCTTTGAGCATTAAATAGGTCTAAATGGGTATAAAACCCTCATAGAGACCGTGAACCGAATACATTGTTCATTAATTTCTCCGTGATTAGTAAACAAAACAAAATTTTAAGTAAGTAGGCCAAAGTCAATCAATTTGGTAGGTGGTGTCTATTTAAGGTAGAACGTCGTTGGAGAATCATGTTTTTACTTTTTTATCACTGTAATAAACTACGCATGCGCATACATCGCTCGTGCTTTGGTCATATCACGAAGCAAGCGAAGTAACTGGTTTTCCTCATTCTTAAATCGTAATTGAAATACATTTAGTTAATAATCTGGGTAAAAACTAGCTTACGTTGGTACGCATTGCGTATTCTGCAAACAATTACACTGTAATTTTTGTATTGGTATAAATCTGTATCTAACAGTAAAACTTTAACTATTTATTGCCATAGTTAAATCAACTTATTGCTTTTCCTTGAGGTGATTGACATCTTTCCTTGGTTTTATTTCAGTTAATTATTTTTTCAAAATAATTACCTTCTTCAATTTTCTATACCATGCTTAAAAGTTAGGTACAGTAGGATTTCTATGAGACCTGGAATTCGAATGGTACATATATTATTCGTTTTTGGAAACTAGGTAGATATATTTGAAATTGTATAAAACACAATTTAAATCTAGTCAGTGTCGTGATACAATAGGAAGACAATAATCACGCTCCACGCGGGGACAATGGGTTAATAACCGTAAGTAGCGAGGTTCGCGCGCGGCTATACATAGCAGCTGCCCCCAATGCCTAATTCTGCTAACAACTTCACGGTCGGCCGAGCGATGCGCTGTCCTTACAATGTCTGCATCAACACGACTTTTTAGGTGCACCTACTTTCACTGTCGTTAAAATTTCCTTGCCGTGAATTTCTTGTTTATAAACGAGATTTTTATAACGTTATATGAGGCGAGACAGATATATACTATGATAAATTGTCAATTTGTAATCCTTCTTTGGTATTTTGAAATAAACGTCGCTCTACACTAGGAATTTCTGCTATATCGTTGGTTCGTTTCACAAACATGAACTATCACATACACAAACACCCAGACTCGGGACAAACATCTGCGGATCGCACAAATTTTTGTTCCGTGCGGGAATCAAACCTGCAACCCTTAGCGCAGCAGTCCAATAGACAATCATTAGGCACTGCGCCAATCAGATCGTTGTTCTCCGTATTAGGAGCCTTTGAAACTACAATAACAATAACCATGGCTTTATTTCTAAACCATTGCTGACATAAATTATAATTATTTAGTTGCGTACCCATTAGTCTGTTCAACAACAGTCCTCCCATGGAAACGAGCCATGAGGGACTGATTAAAATTACATACCAGAATACATCAAAAGAGCTAATTCGACCCATGAGTCGTGACCTCCTAATCCTATGACCTTGTTTATGAGTCTTTAGTTTTTTGACATTGCGTAGTGGATCGATGTTCAAGAATGGAACGATTTATTACAGGTTGCCTAGACTGTCCTAGATTCCTCATTCCACCAAGTCTGGGTAATAATCTGCTTACGAGTTTCTAACTTGTTTTTACTAATAAGCACGATGAAGTTGCTAAGCTTATCTTGATTGCTATAAGTAAATTACTTACGACGCTGTTGTAAATAATGCTATACGAAGTATGCAAGGACAAATCAGTGAAGCGTGAGTCTGCCATAAAACAATACATCGTTTTTAAAGATCCTTTTGGCTTCATAAAATCAGGCTAGTATAAGTATAATATCTACTTCTAATTACAACGTCAAGGCCGGGTATATTCGTAGTACTAGTGTCTAGTACAATCATATTATTTTGTGTTACAGCGAATGCGTCGAGGGATTAGCTACTTAGTTATGCGCTTCTGCGTTGTTTATCGCGCATAATAATAAAAAAAAACATGAGTCATCATATGTTTTGTTTACATCACATAACGTGATGCTATTGTATAAGGTCGCATTTTAGAAAATATAATTGCGACGTCGAATTATGAGGTACTTCGTTATGCAACCTTCTTCGTGAAGCGTTACTGACTATGCCGAACTCCGAATTGAGGATGTACGTGACTCTTTGAACCCATATTTTTATAGTTAATGGTTTATTGGAGGCATAGTGAGTTAGTGACTGTTATTGTTCATACTAAGTAATCCACCTAATTGGTTCACAAGAAGTAACAGATAATGTTATAGAGCCTTATTAGATTGATAGTGTTGTAAAAATGTAGCTTATCGATAATAATGCTAATCAGTGAATTATATGTTTATTAGACACTGTTACTTCCTTGATATCAGATCTATAGTATCTAAAAAGTGTTACTCATTAGCGCTGTATTGACATAGCAGTTATCAGTCGCAACGTTTGCGTATTGCAACGGACGTCTAGTTCGCCAGCACTCCAACGACTCAACTAATCCGGCAGTGGCGTCTTCATACGACAGTTATGTATTGAGTTGCTAAAGTGACCGGTGGTTTTTTCTTGTTATAAATAACAGTGTTCAGTTCATACTCTACTAGTTTTGTGACAAATCGGTGACGAGGTTTTTTTATCAATTTGGAACTTGCAGGTAATTGTGCTTCCTACTTATAGCGTTGTTATTATCGCTTGATAATATTACTATCAGTGATACCTAGATCTAGGTATTAGTTTAAAAAAGTGCATTATATTTTAGGGTTATCAAATTTTGAAAGGTGTTAAAATATAATATTCCTGTCTTTAGTTGTCTTGATACGTAAAGCAGGCGTGACATAAAACGTTAAGACGATTAGAGAACAAGTGCGCAGTGAATTGAATTAGATCGTATCAAGTAAAAATAACCCGTCGAATAAGTGACGAAGGCTGAGAATCGTGTAGCAGCTTGGGAGATTTAGGAGCCCTTTATCCAGCAGGGAACTTAGGCCTAGAGGAAGAGATTAAGTCGTCCCGAATATTAGGAAAATGAATTGCGCATAAATATAACGGAAACAAGTACTAGAATACCTTTATCATTTAGCTATATAGATAATTAGCATAACATTTTGAGTCACTCTGTTCTTAGAAGGTAAGTAGGCTTGTTCAGTGATTCATCGGTATCGTACAATACCATCGCACTTTAATTGAAAATTATTTTTGTGTTTCTGATCATTGAGATATTTGAATATTTAGTCAAAGCTGAGATGACCTAACTTACTCACCTTGACTTGAGTCAAGGTGAGTAAGTTACTTACAGCTTACTCACTTCAATGTATAATCAAATGACATTAGTATCAAACCTGACAGTATACCCTGACGCCCTAACCAATGGGGGAGAACCTACTTTAATCATGGTCCTATAAACATTAATCTTTACATGGATACTTATCACTCTTCCAGCAACATCTTCAGTATTAATATACATCTCGTATCTATATATTACAGTATATACTTCATAAAAACCTCTTTAATGTAGCTAACAGGAAATCGATAATCACTGCTTGTTATGGTGTATTTAGGTCTGATAATTTGCAGCTATTTGCTCGCTCTATCTGACGAGTATCTAGTTAATCGGGAACATGCTGTAAATTTTATTGATTCTTAATCATTTGTTATTGATAAATGAGTGTAGAACAGTTGTAAAGGTTTTTATTGTTCTGTTATAGTTACAAATGACCAAAAAAAGGCAAAACAGTGTTCGCATTATTGGATCTGGATATTTTTTAATGTTTAATATAAATATAAAACATAACATCACGCCTGTATTGCCCGAAGGGGTAGGCAGAGGTGCACATATAGTACACCCACATTTCGCCGGTTATGTTTTAGGTCCCATGTAATAGGCGAGCCTATTGCCATCAACCGGGCACAAATCCAGACTCCGTGCTGCTACTGAGAATTACCTAATGGAAAAACCCAGTAACACTTTGCCCGACCCGGGATTCAAACCCAGGACCTCTTGCTCAGCAGTCGCGCTTAGCGACCACTAGACCAACGAGGCAGTCAATATATATAATATAAATATATTTATTATTATATAAATATTTAATAAGTATTAGTTTAGTGTGGACTGTATCTAAAAAGTCATAGGAGATTATTTTAGGCTAAGAATTCCGAAGAGTAGTAGCAAGTCACTTCGAGCCAAATGTGTGACTATAAATTGTATTGTACTTACAATAAGTAAGTAGGACGAACTATTATATAAAATATATTTTTTCTTTCTTAAAAAAAACTTAGCTTCACACTAGGAATTTATCCTGTATCGTGGGTGCGTTTCACAAACATGAAATATCACATGACACAGACACCCATAATATATGAAGGTCATTAACCTAGAAGGCGTGAAATGCTCATAGTCCAGATATTCAGACGTGTGCTAATTACACACGCTACTTTACCATAAGTCCTACATAATAGGGGTGAACCTATTAACAATAATTGTTTGTACTGTTTTTGTCCAAAATAAAGTGCCTCTTAGTAGATATTAAAGTAAAATAAACATTTATTTATATATTATTATTGATTAGATCATAGTTTGTCGGCATAACTATTTTATTACCTACGTGAGTCAATAGTTACGTTACCTTACAGTCGGGGGCGTGGTATATAGGTATCTACATTGGTTTGACGTCATGTAGGTATTTTATGACTGGCTGAAGTTTATTTTTAAAGTAATCTGATTATTCTAAATGCTCTGTTGCGTACATAGATAATATTATTCCCGTGAACCTTGAATTATTTCTTTCAAAATAAAAATAACTGTGCTCAAGAATATCTAAGTGACGTTTTTTTTAAAACTTTGTGGATCTCGCATTTCCTTGCGTCACGCTGAAATCGTCAGATTATTGAAATAAAAGTGTGCTTTTATACTCGTAATTAACTCACCTTGCCTAAGTCTGACGCCTTCGAGTAATGATAGGTTCACTGTAAGGCAGCTGACTATCACTGTAAACATACCAGTAGCTGGTATTATTCAAAGCAGTTGCTAAATTGCGCAAATCTACACATGTTGAAAAAGGTTTCTCCGTCCCATGTTATAGGTGGTGTGCACCAATATTTCTTGTTTAAAACAAAATTTTAAAATTGTTGAAATTATTTATTAATTTTACTGCGCTCAGGATCGAAACCTTAATTCAGAGAATAACACGCTCGCTGCTCGTCTAAAATTACATAATAATTTAATTGTATTCTATCTGTATGATATTATATGAAAGATCAATCAAACATGCAAGCATTGGCCGTAGCGGTAAAAATATAAATGACTATTCCATCATGCCGCGATTATATCAATTACGCAGTATGACCGACAGTGTTGAATAACTATTTGGAATTGTAGATTTAAGTTTGTTTACTTGTTAGTTATTAGATTATCTGTTGCTTAGATTCATACATTTTTTTGTGTCGGAGTATTATTATCTAGTATCTATATTATTTACCTCTATTTTAAAACGTAGCTTATCTTAGGTCTAGATCCAAACTGTGACTGGATAAGTACTAGGTTCCAGCTCAACTTATAAATAATTGATTTCAACGAGTTTATACATTTATTATAAATATAATATTGTTATTCGGAAATGCACGATGTCGAGTAGAAAGCTTACTCGCCAATATCATTACATTCGATCGCGACTTTCACTGATGTATTTGTTGTATACATAAAAACTAAAGCAAAAGGTCACAACAAAAACTTTAACTTTCTATCGTTAAATGCTTTAATTTCAGAATATTTAATTATGTAGATGCACTTGTTTATAAATATGGGTGAATTTTATATTTAGGTTTATACGGCTAGGGGAGCTAATAAAGAAAACTGACAGAACACCTTACTATTATAGAGGTAATTCCCCAAAAATAAAACACGTGAAACACCGCTATTTTCATTAGAAAATATACCAGTATCCACAAAAGAAAATTCGGAGGGGTATTTTCGTTACAATATTTAATTCGTCATCATCAGCTTTTAAATGACCCACTGCTGGGCATAAGCCTCCTCCCCTAAACGCTACTGATTCCTGTTTTAGACCTTTTGCATCCAGGTCTTTCCCTGTACAGCAACAACATCATCAGTCCACATATTTAATTAAACAGTGATATTTTCTTATACAATATAATTAATCAACCGGCGCTTATTAAAATCGTAGTTCTTATCAGGTCCTTAATTAGGTATAATATCTATCCATTTCAGTTCCTGTCGTACTTGCAAGCGTGTTGCACATATAACCACCAAGGAGCCGATTTATCTGAGGATTTGGAACCTTTCCTCAAGACGACCGCGGACGACGTAAGATATTTTATTATTCTTTTGTGTATATGTAGATTTATTTTCTTTGTTTATTATTGTTGGGTTTTGTGTCTAACATCTTTATCTTTTTGTATTTTTCTCACATATATTTTTATTTGGACTAAAGTCTTATTCTTAAAGCATTTAAAGGAGGCCAAGCGTTATGTGACAGCCTAGTATAATTGTTGTCGTTAGATATTCTTGTACCGCTATCTAGAAACACCTATGTAAAGCCGCTTAGAGCTATAAGTTGTGTATAAGAGTTCAATAAAACCGCAACCTAATCCTACTATCCTACTAATATTATAAATGTGAAAGTTTGTGAGTATGGATGTATGGATGTATGGATGTGTGGATGTTTGTTACTCTTTCACGCATAAACGGCAGGACCGATTTGGTTGAAATTTGGTATGTAGATAAGTTATACCCTGGATTAACATATAGGCTACTTTTTATCCCGAAAAAATGTCGCGGGTAACACCGCGGGGCGCAGCTAGTCACTTATATAATAATAATCTGTAACTGTTGAGGTATATCCGTACCACACTAAAGTGGTGTTTGCAGTAACAATTTATTTAAAATTGTCAACATAACAACGTCGATTGACCGTGATACACAAATTGCTCCACACGGCAAGTCACGTGCGTTACAGGAAATATTCAAGCACATCGAGTATTCAACTTTAATTGTTAATTATCACATTTTCAGATCGCAGTTATGCGTAACGACACAAAAATACTCGATAAAGAGATGGAGAACCGCCATACAATAGTTAATAGTAAGGACACGGTGTTACCTAGTTGTAAAACTGAGGCTGAAGGTGATTGCAAAGATGGCTTGCTCAGTACACCCTGCCTCAAGAACTTGCCAAGAATGCAAGGCTATCTCTTCAAAAGGACTTCGAACGCCTTCAAAACCTGGAACAGGAGATGGTTCTATTTGTACGACAATCGTCTAGTTTACAGGTGAGTTGTGCAGTTCGTGGTTTTCGATTGCGGGTTAGTTATGTAGGTCATTATGACGTATTTGTTTAATCGCTCTACTTCTTTATCAACTGTTTATAAGTTCGATTAGATCTGCGAGATAACATTATTTTATTAGCTTTTTTATTTATTGCAATTAAAACCATGTAGATACAGATGTTACGTAATTTATTAACAATATATTATTTGTATCTGATAAATATTTTATAATTGGTTTAATACAACTTGCTTAATTTTAAGCGTGATGCATATCTAACGGTTAATTCGCCTTAAAATTGTTGTGTTTTTTAATTTAGCATAAATCTTTGGCGTAACCTTGGCAACCATGTCACAACCCCTGTTTATTCTATCGGTCAATGGCCAAAAAATCCTCAAACATTCGCATAGAGACGGCTGGTATCAGATTACAAACTTATATTTTTAGGAAAAGGACAGGCGAGCTAAACGTGACTGTAATGGAGGAAGACTTACGACTGTGTACAGTGAAACCGGTGCACGATGGTGAAAGGCGTTACTGCTTTGAAGTACTGTCACCGTCAAAGTAAGTTGTAGAGGGTGTAGGCATATGAAAATTGGTTACTTAATATTTACGTGGTAGATATATCGCTTAAATGAAAAATGATTTTTTTTTATTCAGTGCAGTGGGACAATTATATGCTTATTATTATTGTTATAATATATTTAAATAGTTGAAGACTTTTCGGCTTTTCAAAGTATAATAACCTATTGCAGGAGTCACATGCTACAGGCGGATTCAGAGGAGATGTTAAACTGTTGGATTAGTGCGCTGCAGAATGGGATCCGTTCAGCCATCCAGCAGGGGCAGAGCCGAGAGAACCCCGACACTCAGCTGATACTCGTGCCCGACGATAGGCCGGCTGACAACAGGCACAGCGTCGCCAACGTGCGCGGCATGAGGAAGATCAGGTACCATTCTATGTGTATATAATGTGTATTTGTAGAAAGCCCTAAATAAATTAAATGAGGAGGCGATTACTTGTGCACCACTTATCTGGCTAGTCTCAGCTGAGATAGGTCACCGCGACCGAAACTCCGGAGTCATTATTAAAATTATCTTATGTGTATTGTACATTCATACATACACAGATAGGTGGAGGTTGT
This sequence comes from Abrostola triplasia, assembly GCA_946251915.1. Taxonomy (NCBI): domain Eukaryota; kingdom Metazoa; phylum Arthropoda; class Insecta; order Lepidoptera; family Noctuidae; genus Abrostola; species Abrostola triplasia. Next base: position 7,518,386 of record OX276432.1, on the reverse strand, counting down.
AGGTGCAAGTTCCGCTCGAATCTGCCATCTTTAAAATTGTCCCTGTAATATCAATTATGTTTTGTTTTCTAGGATATGGGAGCAACTTTTGAGCATTCCCGGTAATAACTACTGTTGTGACTGTGGCAGCCCGAATCCCCGATGGGCTAGCATTAATCTCGGCATCACCCTCTGTATAGGTATGTGTCTGGTGTTCAATTGTAACTATAACAACATGCGCATTTTTTTGTCGGTCCTGAAATTCCAAAAACTCTCGCTTAAGCAATATTTAACCAACGGTAAAAGTGGAAAGTAACCTTTACCAATGTATTTATGTATTTATTGAGCAGTTCCAAAGTATATGTCTGGGTTTTATGAGTCCGGTATGAGAAGTTATTTATTATTGCTATATTAACTATTTTATGCATGAGTATTTATAGTATGACATTTCTAGCAAAGTAGATACGTAACAACATGAAACTAAGCTTTACTGTATTTACTAAAACTTGATTCACATATTATAGAATGTTCGGGAATCCATCGCTCTCTCGGCGTTCACGTCAGCAAAGTAAGGTCCCTTACCTTAGATGACTGGGAGCCTGACATAATAAAGGTAAATAACACGTTACCTTTATTGATTTCGCCATTAAATGTACGTGTTACAAGATCGTCATGTCATGTTTTAGGTAATGGCAGAACTGGGCAATAAAATAGTGAATTTAATATACGAAGCCAACACTGAAGGTACGGCCATCGCGAGAGCTACCCCGGACTGTGAAACGTAAGTACACTAAGTATACCTTCAAATTCTTAAAAAAAATTGTACTAAAACACTCGAATTTTACTGTAAATTTGTTTTCCAAGACATTTTACCTAAATGTTATGCTCTTTCGACCAGATGCGTGCGTGAGGCATGGATCCGCGCGAAATATGTGTCGCTTCTGTTCGTGAAAGACCTAGTGGGTGGCAGCGCGGGCCTCTCCACCACCGACAGCCCGCTGCGGGCCGGCCGCCGCTGGTCCGTGAGGAGGGCCAGGCGCAGGTATGTCATGTGTTGTGAAGGACCTAGTGGGTGGCAGTGATGTCCTCCACCACCGCCAGCCAGCTGCGGGCCGACCGCCGCTGCTCTGTGAAGGGGGCTAAGCGTAGTGGCAGTTTACGTATAATTTCTTTCGTATTTACCTTATTTTTACACATTTCTAATATGAAAATCTTCTGAGACCTTCTGCCGTAACTTAATCGTCGCAAAATATTATTTTTTATGGTCATGGTGGTTTTTGTTTAAAGTATATAATATATTCATCCTTTTTGAATAATAATCCTGTTTTTCAGAGTTCGCACCCAGCCTGCCGTGCCAGAAACTATACGCGATGAGAAAAGCGATGCCAATAGTACTAGTGGTAAATATTAATCTTCTCAATAAACGTGGTTTCTATTATAAGACCAAGGTGCTACTCCATATAATTATATCTTATTACATTTTGAACTATATTTTTATTTATTTATTTATTTATTTAGTGCATGGAGGACTTACAGCTAAGAAAAACAATCAATAACAACAAAAACGTTAGTCACCAGAAAGCCAATTACAAATCCCCACGAATAGATTTCTAATATTATGATTTACGGTGTGAGCACATAACAAAAAAAACGCATTTAATGAAATAATACTAGGTATAAACTAACTTTGTTCATAAAATGTAACTAAAATAAAATAAAATTAAACAAACAAAATAAACTACTGCTACTTGAAAAATTTGAGGCTTAAGCACCGCCTGGCCGAATTTACATTAATTGTAAATGGATCTAAGTCATGCTCCTTGCAAATATCATTGAAATGTCTGCTTGCACGCACAATATAACTATTCTGCCTATAGTTGGAAGATGAATGAGGTACACGTATGGGTGGATTAAAACGAATTGTTTTACATGGCACATTAAAATAAATCTTTGACAATAACTCGGGGTTATCAATATTACTATTAAGGATTTTCAATAGGAATAGACAGTCAGCAATTTTGATGATATTGTTTCAGTGTCCGAGAGTTCAAGCAAATCAGAAGGTAGCCCAGTGCTGCTGATAGGTACGGAGCTCGGGAGCGACCGCGGCGTGGACCTCAGCCTGCCGTCCGACCATGACTCCACAGAAGGAGAGGACAGCGATGAACTAGGTCAGTTCAGTTTTTTCATTTGAAACTTCGGACAACGATTAAGCCTGCATACTAAACGAATTTTTCTTTCTAGCTGCGGAAGACATGAGCCGTCTGTCGCCGGGAGCAGTGTTAATACGAGCGGCGCGTGCGCACAACGTGGCGGTGATGCGCGGCGCGCTGGCGGCCGGCGCCGACGTGTGCGCCGCGGGGCAGCGCGCGCGCACGCCGCTGCACGCCGCCGTGCTCAGCGTGAGTGGCTGGCGGGCCTTGTTACTGTAGCGTAGGACACACTGGCGGTGATGCGCGGCGCGCTGGCGGCCGGCGCCGACGTGTGCGCCGCGGGGCAGCGCGCGCGCACGCCGCTGCACGCCGCCGTGCTCAGCGTGAGTGGCTGGCGGGCCTTGTTACTGTAGCGTAGGACACACTGGCGGTGATGCGCGGCGCGCTGGCGGCCGGCGCCGACGTGTGCGCCGCGGGGCAGCGCGCGCGCACGCCGCTGCACGCCGCCGTGCTCAGCGTGAGTGGCTGGCGGGCCTTGTTACTGTAGCGTAGGACACACTGGCGGTGATGCGCGGCGCGCTGGCGGCCGGCGCCGACGTGTGCGCCGCGGGGCAGCGCGCGCGCACGCCGCTGCACGCCGCCGTGCTCAGCGTGAGTGGCTGGCGGGCCTTGTTACTGTAGCGTAGGACACACTGGCGGTGATGCGCGGCGCGCTGGCGGCCGGCGCCGACGTGTGCGCCGCGGGGCAGCGCGCGCGCACGCCGCTGCACGCCGCCGTGCTCAGCGTGAGTGGCTGGCGGGCCTTGTTACTGTAGCGTAGGACACACTGGCGGTGATGCGCGGCGCGCTGGCGGCCGGCGCCGACGTGTGCGCCGCGGGGCAGCGCGCGCGCACGCCGCTGCACGCCGCCGTGCTCAGCGTGAGTGGCTGGCGGGCCTTGTTACTGTAGCGTAGGACACACTGGCGGTGATGCGCGGCGCGCTGGCGGCCGGCGCCGACGTGTGCGCCGCGGGGCAGCGCGCGCGCACGCCGCTGCACGCCGCCGTGCTCAGCGTGAGTGGCTGGCGGGCCTTGTTACTGTAGCGTAGGACACACTGGCGGTGATGCGCGGCGCGCTGGCGGCCGGCGCCGACGTGTGCGCCGCGGGGCAGCGCGCGCGCACGCCGCTGCACGCCGCCGTGCTCAGCGTGAGTGGCTGGCGGGCCTTGTTACTGTAGCGTAGGACACACTGGCGGTGATGCGCGGCGCGCTGGCGGCCGGCGCCGACGTGTGCGCCGCGGGGCAGCGCGCGCGCACGCCGCTGCACGCCGCCGTGCTCAGCGTGAGTGGCTGGCGGGCCTTGTTACTGTAGCGTAGGACACACTGGCGGTGATGCGCGGCGCGCTGGCGGCCGGCGCCGACGTGTGCGCCGCGGGGCAGCGCGCGCGCACGCCGCTGCACGCCGCCGTGCTCAGCGTGAGTGGCTGGCGGGCCTTGTTACTGTAGCGTAGGACACACTGGCGGTGATGCGCGGCGCGCTGGCGGCCGGCGCCGACGTGTGCGCCGCGGGGCAGCGCGCGCGCACGCCGCTGCACGCCGCCGTGCTCAGCGTGAGTGGCTGGCGGGCCTTGTTACTGTAGCGTAGGACACACTGGCGGTGATGCGCGGCGCGCTGGCGGCCGGCGCCGACGTGTGCGCCGCGGGGCAGCGCGCGCGCACGCCGCTGCACGCCGCCGTGCTCAGCGTGAGTGGCTGGCGGGCCTTGTTACTGTAGCGTAGGACACACTGGCGGTGATGCGCGGCGCGCTGGCGGCCGGCGCCGACGTGTGCGCCGCGGGGCAGCGCGCGCGCACGCCGCTGCACGCCGCCGTGCTCAGCGTGAGTGGCTGGCGGGCCTTGTTACTGTAGCGTAGGACACACTGGCGGTGATGCGCGGCGCGCTGGCGGCCGGCGCCGACGTGTGCGCCGCGGGGCAGCGCGCGCGCACGCCGCTGCACGCCGCCGTGCTCAGCGTGAGTGGCTGGCGGGCCTTGTTACTGTAGCGTAGGACACACTGGCGGTGATGCGCGGCGCGCTGGCGGCCGGCGCCGACGTGTGCGCCGCGGGGCAGCGCGCGCGCACGCCGCTGCACGCCGCCGTGCTCAGCGTGAGTGGCTGGCGGGCCTTGTTACTGTAGCGTAGGACACACTGGCGGTGATGCGCGGCGCGCTGGCGGCCGGCGCCGACGTGTGCGCCGCGGGGCAGCGCGCGCGCACGCCGCTGCACGCCGCCGTGCTCAGCGTGAGTGGCTGGCGGGCCTTGTTACTGTAGCGTAGGACACACTGGCGGTGATGCGCGGCGCGCTGGCGGCCGGCGCCGACGTGTGCGCCGCGGGGCAGCGCGCGCGCACGCCGCTGCACGCCGCCGTGCTCAGCGTGAGTGGCTGGCGGGCCTTGTTACTGTAGCGTAGGACACACTGGCGGTGATGCGCGGCGCGCTGGCGGCCGGCGCCGACGTGTGCGCCGCGGGGCAGCGCGCGCGCACGCCGCTGCACGCCGCCGTGCTCAGCGTGAGTGGCTGGCGGGCCTTGTTACTGTAGCGTAGGACACACTGGCGGTGATGCGCGGCGCGCTGGCGGCCGGCGCCGACGTGTGCGCCGCGGGGCAGCGCGCGCGCACGCCGCTGCACGCCGCCGTGCTCAGCGTGAGTGGCTGGCGGGCCTTGTTACTGTAGCGTAGGACACACTGGCGGTGATGCGCGGCGCGCTGGCGGCCGGCGCCGACGTGTGCGCCGCGGGGCAGCGCGCGCGCACGCCGCTGCACGCCGCCGTGCTCAGCGTGAGTGGCTGGCGGGCCTTGTTACTGTAGCGTAGGACACACTGGCGGTGATGCGCGGCGCGCTGGCGGCCGGCGCCGACGTGTGCGCCGCGGGGCAGCGCGCGCGCACGCCGCTGCACGCCGCCGTGCTCAGCGTGAGTGGCTGGCGGGCCTTGTTACTGTAGCGTAGGACACACTGGCGGTGATGCGCGGCGCGCTGGCGGCCGGCGCCGACGTGTGCGCCGCGGGGCAGCGCGCGCGCACGCCGCTGCACGCCGCCGTGCTCAGCGTGAGTGGCTGGCGGGCCTTGTTACTGTAGCGTAGGACACACTGGCGGTGATGCGCGGCGCGCTGGCGGCCGGCGCCGACGTGTGCGCCGCGGGGCAGCGCGCGCGCACGCCGCTGCACGCCGCCGTGCTCAGCGTGAGTGGCTGGCGGGCCTTGTTACTGTAGCGTAGGACACACTGGCGGTGATGCGCGGCGCGCTGGCGGCCGGCGCCGACGTGTGCGCCGCGGGGCAGCGCGCGCGCACGCCGCTGCACGCCGCCGTGCTCAGCGTGAGTGGCTGGCGGGCCTTGTTACTGTAGCGTAGGACACACTGGCGGTGATGCGCGGCGCGCTGGCGGCCGGCGCCGACGTGTGCGCCGCGGGGCAGCGCGCGCGCACGCCGCTGCACGCCGCCGTGCTCAGCGTGAGTGGCTGGCGGGCCTTGTTACTGTAGCGTAGGACACACTGGCGGTGATGCGCGGCGCGCTGGCGGCCGGCGCCGACGTGTGCGCCGCGGGGCAGCGCGCGCGCACGCCGCTGCACGCCGCCGTGCTCAGCGTGAGTGGCTGGCGGGCCTTGTTACTGTAGCGTAGGACACACTGGCGGTGATGCGCGGCGCGCTGGCGGCCGGCGCCGACGTGTGCGCCGCGGGGCAGCGCGCGCGCACGCCGCTGCACGCCGCCGTGCTCAGCGTGAGTGGCTGGCGGGCCTTGTTACTGTAGCGTAGGACACACTGGCGGTGATGCGCGGCGCGCTGGCGGCCGGCGCCGACGTGTGCGCCGCGGGGCAGCGCGCGCGCACGCCGCTGCACGCCGCCGTGCTCAGCGTGAGTGGCTGGCGGGCCTTGTTACTGTAGCGTAGGACACACTGGCGGTGATGCGCGGCGCGCTGGCGGCCGGCGCCGACGTGTGCGCCGCGGGGCAGCGCGCGCGCACGCCGCTGCACGCCGCCGTGCTCAGCGTGAGTGGCTGGCGGGCCTTGTTACTGTAGCGTAGGACACACTGGCGGTGATGCGCGGCGCGCTGGCGGCCGGCGCCGACGTGTGCGCCGCGGGGCAGCGCGCGCGCACGCCGCTGCACGCCGCCGTGCTCAGCGTGAGTGGCTGGCGGGCCTTGTTACTGTAGCGTAGGACACACTGGCGGTGATGCGCGGCGCGCTGGCGGCCGGCGCCGACGTGTGCGCCGCGGGGCAGCGCGCGCGCACGCCGCTGCACGCCGCCGTGCTCAGCGTGAGTGGCTGGCGGGCCTTGTTACTGTAGCGTAGGACACACTGGCGGAGATGCGGCATTATTGCTTATAAATAATAATACATAATATACTGTGTTATGAATATTTCTATGTTCATACAATCAATTCTTGCACACCGTGGCTGAGCATCGGTTTCAAACGGCCCTTTCAATCTCATTTTAATGTAAGCTTGTTATTACAGGGTTCTGTAATGGCGTGCTCGTTCCTACTGCTGAACGGTAGCAAGTTGAACGTGCAGGACGAAGACGGGAAGACTCCGCTACACCTGGCGACTGAAGGCGGACACACCGGACAGGTGACTAATTAACTTTTTTAGTAAAGATAAAAGAACCAGCAAGAGGTCATAATAATGATATTTTCGTTAAAATTGATGTTTGTTTGTTTGATAGATTTTTTGCTGACTAACATAACAAATTATTATTATTATCAGGTTTGCCTTCTACTGCGGTACCGCGCAGACCAGTCGATAGTAGACAAAGACGGCCAAACACCACTCGACATCGCCGTCAACAATGCTAACGCGGATATTGTAACATTGTAAGTGCACTATAATTAGTTGGTCGTGATTGTTTTCCATTTTATTAAGTACAGTCAAAAGTAGCTACTTCTGTTGGTGACCGTGCTCCGGTAGTGTGTAATCTACATGTAGTTTCGAACTCGAATGGAGCCCATAGCCAGTCCGGTTAACTTTTGAATTAAAGGCTGTTTGAGTCCGAAACTAATCGACCAGTCCCGAATTAGCTCTTGAGTCATTAATAACGTGATTTTTATAATTGACTAGAATCAGATCTGTCATGGTTATTTTGTGTCTTTTCCAGAAATTATAATAATAATGTCCTCCTGACCGAATTTTGGTAACGGCGGCCTCTCAGTTGAGACTAGCCAACTACGCAAGAGAAGCTAAGTAGCCTATGTCCAATATCCATTCTAAATATTGGTATAAGAAATTTGGAAATCGGATGGATAGTTTCGATCATTATTTAAAACATACAAACAATTCTTATGCTATCGGTGCCTGTCCCCTTATGCAAGTCGTCCCGCCTTCTCGCCTAAGGGCAAACCGGGCCTTGTGGTGTACATTGGGAGAGGCCTTTGTCCAGTAGTGGACTGCAAACGACTAATGATGACGATGGAACAAACTTAACCGAATTTAAGTTAATCTAATATAGGAGAATATGTATAGACATTGTGATTACTGTAGGTTGAGGTTGACGAAGTTGAACGAGGAGATGCGTGAGAGCGAGATGTCTTCCAACGACGACACGTACAACGAAGTGTTCCGCGACTACACGCAGCTCGCGCACTCCCACCCCGAGCGGCTGGTGCGCGCCAAACACAACAACAACGAAGGTACGGGGCTAAAGCCACTAACAGTAACCCTGGCTAACTCCTGTGCTTAGAAACAACTTTCAAGCCCGATTTTCATAGCATAAGGGTGAGCGAGAAATAACTGAGTGAAAAACGGTATAAAATGTATGGTGACCTCTAGTCAAAAATCAGTTTACTAGTAGATTTGACATTATATATTTTACTCCAAAATTAAAATTTGACTCCAAAAGTTTGAGGAGTTTCCGCGCCAGTGCTAACGTGTCTTAGTAAAGTCGTACTTATAGAATGTTCAATTGTTTGTACAGTTCTTAATTCTTTGCTCGTAGTAACGCCCCTGATTAGTTCGCAAATGATTAGTATTATTGCTATGTTCAGTCGTTAATTTTTTATAATATTATATTATATATTATTATATTGAACCAAATATAATTAAACATAATTTTTCGCGTAACATAAATTATAATTCATATTAAAATCGCGTGTTAAATATTTCCCATAAACAGCTGGCCGGTGTGATATTAATGTTTTCTTTACTTATCCAGGTGAACCGAATGAATGACGCAACCAGACAGGCAGTCGTCGACGATGGCTGTGGTAACGTGGTGACTGCATCACACCTCTGAGAGAGCCGCGAGCTCACTCACATCTCATGCTACACCGGATGACGTCACAACAGGGAAGGCTAAAGCAGGTAGCAGCATCATTGTCCTCGCCTACAACCCGTTCAATTGACACTAGCTAGAATAACAAACCAACCAATGAACCTACTTTAGGTGCGGTACATATTTTAGTGCTGTTAATAATTCCAGTTGTCCTCATTTTCATCGACTACCCAGGGCCTATGAGTGTACTAAGTATACTTTGAGGCTTGTTGAAATCACGAGCGTGGTACGAATCTTATTTTATATTACTTCCTATATTTATTAATATACGAAACGTTAGAAAATTACAGTGATATTAGCTTCGCTATTTACTATTAATGTTGTTCCAAATTGTGGTGTTAATTTTGACCGTATGTTGATAGCCGTCAATAGATGTAGGAAATTATAAATGAAATTAATAAAACCTAAAAATTATAACTTAATGAATAATAATGTAATCATAATAAAACGCTTCTTTGGCCAACTAGACATAATGTGATATCTGTTGAAAATTTTATATGAGGCTTTTTTGAAATATTCTTAATCACTAAACTACTGCTGCCAAACACATAATCAATTTTGTAATTATATTCTGTATAAACTTCCGTTATTGTTGAGTATAATATACGAGTATATAGATCCTTTTAAATGGACTATGCTCCAGCGATTTCCTCCCATATCGTGTGTTAAGCTTGGTGTATATAATAATCAATATTATAATAATGTTATTGATGCATAAGCGTAGTAAGTATACACGAGGGTGGACAGTGACATGTAAGCTTTAAATGTTAACATTGTAAGGTATTTCATGCGTCTTAGAAGCTAGGGGTGTACCTTATGTTTAGCCTGTTATTTTGGTAATTGTGGCAAGTGTTGACCAGGCCAAAAATATTATTCAATGATTTAATATTTCAATCTAACTTTTGAGAGAAGTATGACAATAACAAATCTATGCGTTTGGTTTATATTGTATCAATTCCTATATTAGTTGAACAGATCAAAATAACGATCTCAATATTGAAAATAATGGACGGAAATAAATATTAATTTTGGCCGTTACTCAGTCACTGGTTCGTGAACGAATTTTTGGGTCAATATGGTAATTAATTATTCAATTCTACATAGAATACATTATATTATCGTTCAATTTAGTTAATTTCTTGCTTCCGAAATATCTTCCAAATTATAGTAAGGATACTAATTTGTATCTCCCGCCTCTACGCTAAAGCATCAAACATGTTAAGGGCCATAATTCAAAGGGTGGTGTGATTTATTTGTAATAAACCAAAGATTGTAAGTATTGGTTTTATTTGTTATGAAAAAAACTAATTGTTGAAAATTTATGAGATTTATGTGACTTCTGTCGTATTTACTCAAAGTTAATAATTATTATAATGACGTTTGCTTAAACAAAAATGCGATGACATTCCTGTATTAAAAGAACTAACAAACCATTCCAAAAACGTTCGCATTTAAATTACTTTGTTTATAAGAATTCGGCTCAGGTATGAATCTCAATCAACATTATTGTTAGCTACTAATTTTTATATTTTATGTGTAATTTAGTATAATAATGGAATACTTGCCAAATGGTTGCAATATCTCTACTTGCCTTTGTATAATTTCTTTTGTTGACAAGGTTATTTGATAGTTGGCGTTCAGCAAAGTTTGTTCCTTGCAGACCGATCGACCTCACGCGCATCGTTGTGTGACTTAAAAAACTGTATTTATATAACCATCGGTACGGATATAATCTCGAGCTGTCTATTAACTAATAGCTAGTGAAGTAAGAGAATTAGGCACTCAGTCTTTGTTATCACTTGTGTCAGTGCAATCGATATGCGAATTATTATTCCCAAGCTAGAAGTTCCTTATGTGTCTTGTGGCGAGTCAATCGCCAAAAGTTCGATTAAGCTCTCCTTTTGTATGGACAAACCGTCGAACGCCGTTAATCAATTTGTCCTGAACCTAAAAAGTTACAGCTCTACTATGTGACCTAGTAATCCAATCTAAAGAACATCAAAAACGCTTTATTTTTGAACCGGCAATTTTCTTTCACATCATTGGCATACAGTTTGCATAGATACAAAGTGCTGGTTTATTCTATAAACAATTCGTTCTCAATCTCTTACATGTTTATATCAGCTAGGGATCACTGAGATTAAAATATTAATGGATTTCTCATAGTATATCATACCAGTTTTTAGTACTCATGTAATTTTAGTGCTCAGGTTGACGCATCTCAGGGACCTGCAATAGTTTATATACAAGTCGCCAATTAATTGCTCCGACTATTCCACACATAATGATTCCCGTATTACTATTTTGATAGAATTACCTATATAGTTTAAGGACTTTACCTACTATAATGTTATGCTTTATAGGTGTTACTTATTAAGATTTTTTCGAACTTATGACTCGATGTTACGAAATTATATGTGAACTATTTAATTATTAACCAGTTATTTGGGCATATCCCAATATGTAAAACGAACGTATAACGAATTTAATCTCATTAAATTGTTACTATTGCCTATAATTTTGGTTTTTAACTGATCGATATCGCCTAATTCATTAAATCGTGTCGATCCTGACTAATGTAACCAAAAATTTAGTGCCATCTCGAAGGCACGTCGATTTTAATACTAGGCGAGGTTGTCGCGCACTTATTTGCCTTTATAATATTAGAATAACAAAGTAAAAAAGCTCTTCCCAATAGTGTTTCCTGACTATCAATAGGTTGGCAATACTATCGATACGATTTTGTATTGATACTATCGATAGTATTGGTCAATTTCTTGGATAGATACTATCGATAGCCATAGCCCTATCGATATTTAGACTAGTTTTAGAGTTCATCTATCGATACATCAACTATCGATAGTTAGGCAACACTACTTTCCAACAGTTATATAAACCTTTATTAAGTACGCGACAAGCCTCGTTATAATTATTGTTAGAAAAATATTCTACCACATATTAATACTCTGTTACACTGTTAATGTATCATCGATTATTATAGTTGTATTTGAATAAAATATTGAAAGCAAACCATATTTTATTTCTCCCGTTACGAGGGTCAAACTGAAAGTTCTTAGAACTGGCCACTTATAAACAATAAAATAAAAAAATAATTCTAAAATTTGAAAATAGAACTCTTTGCCAATATTACTGAGTATATATTTCATTAATTTGTCATTTGTTTTACGATTTGGCGGCAAATTGAAAATTGTCTGTGTCACGTCAACATGAATTTAACACGAGAAAATTTTCGTGCAATGATTTTTTATGACTTTCGATGTCATTTAAGTCAACAAGAAAGTTATGATAGACTACGATTGGCCTTTCACGATGAAGCCCCATCTCGTGCGACAGTTTACAACTGGTTTAATGAGTTTAAACGTGGTCGCACTAATCTCACTGATGATTTACGTGAGGGACGGCCTTCTACGGCGACGACTGAAGATAACATCTGTGTTGTGCGGCGTATGATAGAGACTGACAAAAGAGTGACCTATCAGCAGATTCGGACAAACTTAGGCATCGGTATGAGTCAAGTGCACAAAATCCTCCACGAACATTTAGCAGTCAGGAAGCTTTGCGCCCGGTGGATACCTCATAATTTGACTGAAGCTCAAAAACTCCATCGTGTGGATTGGTGCCGTAAAATGATTGAAAGATTTAACGGAGGTGACTCAAATGCTGTGTTCGACATACTAACAGGTGACGAAAGCTGGATTTACTGTTATGATCCTGAAACCAAAAGACAATCTGCTCAGTGGGTGTTTCCTTTCGAGAGGTTGCCAACTAAAGTGAAGAGAGATCGAAGTGCGGGAAAAAAAATGGTGGCCTCGTTCTTTGGAAGGATAGGTCATTTCGCAACAATTGTGTTAGAGGATCAAAAAACAGTTTCTGCAGAATGGTACACTACCAATTGTTTGCCACTTGTCTTGGAAAAAGTTCGAGAGAAACGACCTCGCAGTAGGATCCTCCTTCACCACGACAACGCCTCGTCGCACACAGCTAAGCGAACGATCGACTATTTGGCGACATCAAACGTTGAATTACTGGGTCACCCGCCGTATAGCCCCGACCTCGCCCCTTGTGATTTTTATTTATTTCCAAAAATTAAAGAAAAACTTAAAGGAAAGCGGTTTATGAATGCTGAAGAAGCGGTGGCTGCGTATCGCGATGCCATTGAATAGAACCCTAAAGACGAGTGGGCAAAGTGCTTTTCCCAGTGGTTCCATCGCATGCAGCGGTGTATTGACGTGAATGGACAATATTTTGAAAAGATATAATAAAACTAATAACTGGCTAATGTAATCAGTTTTTGATTTTCTAAGAACTTTCAGTTTGACCCTCGTATAAGACTATCTGCCTAATAATAAATAACAAAGGTATATGGGGCATTTTAGTTATTTTGTGAAGAGTGTACTGGTTTATAAAAAATGATGAGTATATAACCTAGAACTTTCCAAGTATTTCATCCGATGTGACTGTAATTCCACCGTGATAGGCTTCGCAGCTACATTCGGCGAGTGGCTCCGTCACCATTGTCAAGCAAGGTATTCATTATAGACTTAATACAGATGCAACCTTTTTTTTATTAATCTGGTCTGTTGTAGCCCCAGGGACGGATTTATCTGCTTTACCGGACGGACGGATGCAGACCATGAGCTAGAAAGTATTTATACTTGTTAAGCCAGTTAGCCACAGAAGGGGGTCTCAAGTGTCTCTTCATGTAATTTTTATACCAATATGCAGACCTCAAACCTAACTTAGCTCTCGGTCTGTTAAAGGATTTAATTACTCAGAGTCGGAAGGTAAAAGAAAAAGTCTTAATAATACACAGAAATAAGTTTATTTAAATAGACATCAAATGAAAGAAACATTTTTCATTGGTAAATATTATCAGATGATTACATATTATGTATTTCGCCAAAGTTAATTTTATCGGAGTTTGACAGTGTACATAAAAGATTATAGAATTAATCAACATTATGGATAAATTCATTATGATTTAGAAACTATTCAATTGAAGCTTGAAATTTGAAAATATTGTCGGGATATTATTATTTAATTCAGTTTAATTCAATTAACTTTTGACATTTAAAACCAATGAAAAACAAAAGAAAAAGTATGTAAGTACTTGTTACAATTATCTGAAGCTCCATAAATTAGATGTTTGCGAAGCACGACCTGCGTACTTGTACCTAATACATTGCATAGAACTAATGTTCTTAATTTAATGTTTACTTTTATACATATAATGTAGAAAAATAAACGAACATAGTCTTTAGGATACGATTTTCATGTTAGAAAATACCAAATGCAATATTTATAACAGAAAACTATATTCACAAAAGAAGATAGCTTCAGATAAAGTAGGTATTGGATACACAAAGTTGGTATTTTAGGAGTCCTGTTAACGTAAGTACGTAGTAATTTAACGGCGGTAGCGTCCTAGAAGTGTATTTGTTAATGATGCGGTATATCTTGGTGGAACTATAACATTGCATAGATCTGCAGATACTAAGGTAAAATTTCCCCAAATATGCCTAATCACTACACCTATGTGCACATGCAATAAAAACAAATACGAACTGGAATTAAGGACGCTCTTGGCCGAAAATTTCGAATAAGATAAGCGATTAATTTAGACCAAAGTTCGTCCATAGAGACGAGTAGGAGAGAGGAGTGTTTGCAGGTGAAGTGACTGGCGAAGCGGCAGGCGCCATCTGGCCGGTTGGGTGCGAGCGCTGCTGGCCCATGGAGGACCCGTTTAGCAGCAGGGTTGTAGACGAGGGCGCGCGGCGACGTGAAGCCAAGCCCCCGGAACCTAATAAAAAAAAACAACATCACAGAAGGGGTCTAATAAAATATAGAAGTAGGTACTTCAAATTGAAGCTAGTGAATTTTATGGACCTAGGGAGTCAATTGAAAAGTTACACTAAATGTAGGATTTAATCTATGGATCAAGTACCGAATTCAGGCCCATCCGGGCAGTATTTGATGGTGTGTGCGCGATCCCCCGTGGCCCCGCAGCGAGGACAACGGAATGCGCGCAGCACGGGGCACAGAACACGACCGCGCCAGTCCTTCAGAGCGTGCGACGAGAAACACTCCTCGTTTTCACCGTTGTTCTTGCAGAATGCACATTCCTACAGACCAAAGAACTTGAGACAAACATTTATGGTTCTACTTTTATAGAAAAGCGGGATTAAATACGCCTTTTAGCTGCATCTACTAGTCAGGCAGTGGGTAAGTCAATTCTCGTAACTTAAGAAGTTCTCGAACAGTGCAATAACGAATAAGAATATAACACTCACGTTAGGTAAAGCACGACGCGTGCGTCGGTCACTGCGCGCTTTAGCCACCTCTTGCAAGAACTCGTACAGCAAGCTAGGGCGAATCGATCGCAGCACCGACAGCTGCTCTCGAGTCAGCATCGATACGTAGTTATTCGCCGATGATAGACCTGTAATAGTTATAAGTTTAATTACACAAGTTTTTAATTAAAAAGCAAATTTTCATCACCATCATCCACAGCCTTCAATATCCCACTGCTGGGTATAAGCCTTCCTTAAACAATGCCATCCGCCGCGGTCCTGTGTCAATCTTGTCCAGGTGCGCCCCGTAATCTTTTTTATATCGAAAGCATGATTTACTTTGGTGTATTTTATATCTTTACAGCGTAGTAGATCTTTTCACTCCTAACAATTTTTTAACAACTGGTTGAAATAACGAATTCTTACCAGTACACCGATTAACAGAAGGACATATTTAAAATTGTTTA
The DNA here is from genome assembly GCA_946251915.1 of Abrostola triplasia. Lineage (NCBI taxonomy): Eukaryota > Metazoa > Arthropoda > Insecta > Lepidoptera > Noctuidae > Abrostola > Abrostola triplasia. The sequence goes on along the minus strand of OX276432.1, from coordinate 7,503,197 downwards.
TTACTATACTAACTTTTGACGAGAAAATCGAAAGTGTCCATCATGTCGTTGTTTTTAGCGTTATTTGAATTTGAATTATCTGGCCAAGCGTTAGACGTGGTAGATTCTGAACGGCTATAACCTGCAAACATAGAAATATGTAAAACAACATGTGCGTGTGTGATGTCGTGAGTAAACAGTGGTTACGAAAGTACCTGCGTAAAAGCTATTGACACTGGCATCGTCGTTGAACGCTTCAGTTCCATTTAATTGGATATTGGTTAACATCTCTTCCATTTCGGCGACAGACGGTGCTGAAGATGTTCCAAAATATTTATTACAAAATATTATGGTAAAATACTAAAGTCTCCAAGGCAGTTAGTACTTATTATTCACCTGAATCAGCTACCCTAGGTTCTTGTTGGCTCAGCATGTTCAACAGCTCGTTGCCCCCAAGCCCATGCATCATTGGAGTCATGGATGAGAGAATACCCTCTTGGCTATGGCCAGAGGGTCGAGAGTCAGCAAACCCGAAGCTGTCCTGCAAGCGCTATTGAGTAGGAGTTCGAATAAGGTTATAGTCACAAAATATGATCAATTTTAAAGCCACAGAATCTATTTATCGAATATCTTAGGAACCATATTTACTCCTAGTCTTGGCTACATTTTAGTTACTAACAGGTAACAGTTCAAAAATCAACACAAATGTTATATTTGTGTTGATTTGTGAATCATCGACAATGTAGGTAGGTGCTCAAAGTAATCAAAACTCAAATGTAGTGACATATGGTACAAAATCTTAAACAGTGCTTCGTGGCGAAACTCTTTATAAGTAGGTATACACAGAATCATTCAAATTACGTTAAATATTAATGGGATTAATGACCATTTATTACTTGCAAAAATACAAATGTGCAACTTGTGCAAGTAATAAATGGTAGAATTCAATTTGCTGGTAGAATTGAAACAAATACCGAGCACATAAATCACGTATCCTACATTCATACATTCTAAACTGTTATAAAATAAGGTGCCAAGATTTAAAATAAAAATTACATCTACTATATTATGTTAGCGTCAAATGAAATAACCGTTAAGGTATACATTAGGTAAATAGGCGAAGTAGCAACTAATAAATTAACAAGCCTGGAAACGTGGGTACACGTCATAACGCCTTCAATACTCACTGTTGTTGTCGGATTTGGATCCCCAGCAAGAGTAAAAATAGGTTTCTGTTCTTCCGTATTATTATAACTGACTGATATTGAATCCATTATCAACAAAAAAAAATGAAAATACTACACAGAATTATATTCAGATGATAAAATGTTACCCGTCAGCCGCCAGCGAAGGAAAAGAACTTCTTAGCGGTAGATCCACAATTTATACTAATTACACTCTACGTACACAAACATACATACTTATATGCCGCAAACTTGTTTTAAGTGGGTAAGAATTCAAATCTACCCTCATGTGAGAAGTAATAAAGTATTTACTTAACTATTGATTGCACCCTAGATACTTTTGATTGGTGATTTGGACATAAACATGAGACTTAGATAATAGGGTTTTACCTTTATTGATGTGTATTTGTTTTTGTAACAACGAGTTCTATTTTTTTTTTATGGAAGGTAGTTTCTAATACATTCTAATGACCTCAATCGGCAAGGCAATGTTCTCGACACTTTATGCAGCTACAGATTTAAGAGAATATGTTCAGAGGGCCGCATACGGTTTGTATGTCATGTTGGTAAATGATAAATGATTTTATTTCTGCAAATAGGTTTTTAAAAAAACACTTTACACGTGTTCTTTTTTAAAACTAGATGTATTAGGTATTTAGACATTATCACGTAACATTAATGTAGTAATGCAGATTACATTTTTGGAAGTAAAAATCGAAACAATGCCCTTACTTTCTACAACTAGGTAGGACGTAGGTATCATTAGCATCTGTCAATGTTCTAAATATTTAGTATCCATGTACTTATAATTGATTATCTTACGTTGGTATGTAATAACTTTGTACCTAGTTCTTGAATGATCGAGGGTTGGCAGGCTGATTATTAAGCCTAGGCATCGATAGCGCGGCATCCAGCACAAACGGTTTTGTGTGTTTTATACTTTCATTAACTGCGAAGGAGTTTATTTCTTGCATCGTGCCTACTTAAATATTATGTATAATGCAAGTCATGGGTTTCGCATCCGAAAGAAATTTTCACATACCTTATTTCTAAATTCTAGGATCGATGGGCCATTTCATGGAACAGCCTCATTCAGGTATGAACTTGAATGCCTCGGTCATAACTATAATGGGGCCAATGAACAAAGCCCAAGAGCCATAGCTGTTGGTTAAAAGACTAAAAGCTAATGGTTAAATAGCTCTTTAGTTAATATGGCTTTGTATGATTGAGTTTCACAAAAATGTATATCTATGAGTAGGACCCAGGTCACGTTATATATTCTGACGCATACTTACAGAGTTGGTTTACATGAGATGTCTTCAGTCACACACATTCAATTACTCAAATGACTAAGGTATACAAATAAAAGTCCACAGTCGTTTGGTTACTGACCATTTATTACGCCAAATACAAGATTTTACAAAATTATTCTAAACTAATAATACAACTTTTATTATGTCTTAAGTTCATAAACATGAAATTATTGGCGTTACAAAATAATAGTGTTATCTCTTAATGTTACGTTAACTATATCTAGGTATATACTAATATAAAAAGACGGAAGTGTTTGTTTATGTGCTTATGGTAATCTTATAAAGTACTGGTGTACTGAACCTATTCTATTCTACTTTCACTATTGTATTCCCTTATCTCTCAGGACCAACTATATCGTAACATCACGACGCGTGCAGCAGGATATGGATAGTTACATACAAAGTAGCCGCTTGATTAGTTATCGTAATAACGTAGATATGTGTGAAGAATTGAGGGTGAAGCGGAATCTCTCTTAGACCTATCTGCGGTTGACCAAACTTAAAGGTGAAGAAGGTCCGTTAGATTTGAAACGATGCCAGCGTGCAGTGTCCTATATGTTTTTAAATTAAAAATAAATTTAAAAATATTGTTCTACATTGTATGGCTAAAGTATACTTAGTTTCCGTCACGTAAAAAGAACGCTGAACAACTGTCAGCGACTGTGTTTGCACTCGGATATAGTCACTTCCCATGGACGTAGGCTATTTATATATTTATTGTGATTTATATTTAAGTGTAATTTAGTTTTGTAACACTTTTGGTATTCCAGTGACCGTTGAATTTTTGTACTCCAGTCAATAGACTAGAAGTCAGGGTTCTTTTTACCTGACTGGAACTATGATTTAATAATAACGTCTGTACACCTAGTAGAACAGCTAGATGATAATCAGATACATCATTGCTTTCACTGACATTTTCTATTTGGTTTTTCATAAACATTCCACATCATACATTACATGGTTCGAGGTATTATAAATATTATAATGGATTGTAACATAACCTAGGGTTGGTCATTTGTTTAGGTATAGTAAAATACAAAAATAGTATCTTTGAAAATGACGTGCTACGCATCAGTTAAGTCACTATTAATTAACATTACTTATACTTATTTATATATGAACTACACCTAGTAAGTACTTTCATTGTATTAATTTGTTAAGAAAATTACAGAGCGAAAATACAGAACCGATCGAACAACGTTTGTAACAAGTTGTTACCACTGAAGACCTACAAAGCAAGACAATAATCATATTGAGGTGGACTCAACCGTTGTTACAGTATTACTAATAAAAAGTTGACAGAATATTGAGAAGACCTGCTCCCTTACCATGAATTCTGAAATCAGGACAGTTCACGTTGTGAAATCGAGAAACCGCTTCGTGCAGTGTAATGCGTCGTCTTGCTTCCACATCGGAGACCGTCCTGTTTTAAGGGTTCATGGTAATAGGGGGCTGTAGGGTTACTATGAACTTATATTATAGGTCATTTTCCGCTGTAAAGCGAGACGCCCGCGCCGCAGCGCTGTCTCGGCGCAAAAAATAGTGCAAGCCGCCGCTGCGGCGTGCAGTATTCTTTACTGACAGTATTCGTGACTGGAACTTTAGAGCCGAGCATTAATATTAGACGTTTTATAAGTACCTTTTATGTTCTCTATAACAACTTACAACTAAGACTGTTGGTTCATGGCTCAGCAAAATATTTGATGTTATGTACACACTGGCATAACTACACTAAACCAGATGAAGTCGTTGTTCTGTTGTTTCAGTGTCAAAACTTATAAAAATATAATGATTCGTAAGTGCCTACCATGAACTCTTAAAGCAGGACGGCTTGCGTTGTGGAAGCGAGAAGCCACCGCGCCGCTACGTGCTCTGTAATGCGACGTCTTGCTTCCACATAAGAGTTCATGGTACCTAAATAATACATGAGCTTTTTGATGCAACTGTCAAATAGTGGTGACGCGCACTTCGGACAAAAACATGCGCAAAGGTGTTGAAGAAAGAAGCAGTATCAGTTTATTTGATAGGTATTCGTGCTCACAGGACAACGCGTGACGTGTTCCTGTCTTCAGGTTGGGTGTGGCGGTGGGTGCAAAAACTATGCAAGCAACGTCGACTTGGTGGTCGCGCGTGCAAGTGCATTACCGCGCTAGCTTTCGGTTAATTTCTCAATGACATCCGTATCCAGTCGACAGTGGTGCACGAACGCACTAGCCGTTGTGTCATCCTCGTCGAGCGTACACTTTAGGTCCGGAGTGCAGATGCAACTGGGGAAATAAAGAATGTGTTTGTGAATACTACATTATTTGGCAAATTGTACAACTAAAAGTTCTTCTCAAAGGTTCAACATTTACTTTATTAGATAAAATAATTTATTTGGTACAGCGTAAATTAAAAATTGACTGCCTCGTTGGTCTAGTGGGTGCTAAGCGCGACTGCTGAGCACGAGGTCCTGGGTTCGAATCCCGGGTCGGGCAAAGTGTTACTGGGTTTTTCCATGAGGTAATTCTTAGTAGCAGCACGGAGTCTGGATTTGTGCCCGGTTGATGGCAATAGGCTCGCCCCCTATTACATTGGGACAACACATAACTGGCCAAATGTGGGCGTACTGTATGTGCACCTCTGCCTACCCCTTCGGGGAATACAGGTATGTTATGTAAATTAAAAATGAATAAGAAACGGAAAGCGTAAATTATCGTCGTTGTCTTTTTAATTCTGGTTCAGATATTCCCTTTGAAGTTCCATTGACATCGTATCGAACTGCTCGCTTACCATAAACTCATAAAGCAGCACAGTTAACGTTGGGGTCGCGAGACGCCGCGACGCTATTGGTATTGGTATGGTCTTTATTTATCATTTAAATACATCATTGTTACAGACAAATGCCCTACAAAACCGTTTAAACGGTTTGACTGTAGGAACTAAAGTCACTAACTTAATTAGAATTATAACATGCGGACACTGGTATCTTACACTAGTAACAGTTTATAAAAAAATATATATATAACTATGCATCTAAACATATCTATGTATGTATACATATTATATATTATCTCGGACACATCGCCTATACTATAAATTTCACATAATATATTATAATTTTATATACACACGGAGTTGCAGGTGGCCACATATTAATATCTTGGAAATACATGCTGTAATTCTATTTGTTACAGATTTAACTAAATTATACTAAACGAATTAACTAAATTATACTATTTAACAGGAATTTTTTCAATGCTTTGGCAAATTTATATTTTTTGGGTTCATTTCTTATAATTATCTGCTGGTAGATTGCTTCGTCAAGTGTAATGCGGCGTCTCGCTTCCACAACGTAAACTGCTCTACTTTGAGAGATCATGGTAAGGGGGCAGTTTGATACATAGGTACATAACTTGAACACAACAAGGCAATATTAATTATTTTATGGAAGAAAGTTTATACTCACTATGTGTTGTTGAGGACTATTTCCACAATCTTACGACTTGTCTTGTAAACCGACCAGGCACATGGCGTTTTGCGAGCACATGCCGGTGTAATTTTTTGTTCCTTGCCAGCCTCAAGTTCTTCCTCGGTGTTTACAGCTCGCTGAAAATGTACATTTGGGTATACCTATTATTTTTTATTTATATTCAAATAATAAATAACTGTTTAAATGTCATTTTTATTTTTATGCAATGCCCGAAGACTAGCCAGAAATAATGATGACACAAGTTTGGCTGAAGACAGTACAAAATTGACAGTCATCAGTTTAGTGAAAATGTGTCTTTGAGCCAGGAGTAAGTCAGTATCGGGCTCAGATTAAATTGCCTGTATGAGATATTTTGAGTTCATACAGTGATTGCTCATTTCCATGCGAGTAGGTACGTAAAGCTTAATGAAGATACAACATAACAATAATAATTATTAACTTGATCGACTCGACTGCTGTTCGCGAGATTATTCTAGTTTGATTGATGCGTGTCATAAATATAAATGATAGTACACACCAAGAAAAATGTAGTTCTCTAACGGACACAAGTCATTTTTTATCCGGCCAAGTAATTGATAACATTGTCTCAAAGGGCAACTAAGTTATCGAATACCTACGTGCGTCAATGTGCATTGTGTCATGATGTTGTGAATGTTACTATTTCGTGGGTCAAACATCTACTGTTTATTATGGTCATAATCTACTGACGGTCAAGCGTGCATCTCGGGATTTTACAATTTTTTCTTATCACCTTGGAGTATTAAGTACAGTAAATGCAATTAGTCACTTGTATGAAGATGATTTAATCCCTTTGTTTAAAGAATTCGGTTATACTTAAAAGTAATTTAAAATAAACGCAAACTACTAAGGCGATCTTAGATTTATGTTTATTAAGATCTTCGTTAGGACTTAAGATAAGTCTACATAATAATTTCCGAGTGCATTACTAAGTTAACAACATGCATTCTTTAGAGCGTCTACATTTTTTTTAGTTCCGATTTAATTAATTGATACGAGAACGAAAGTATCCTCATAAAAGTTTATTTTTTATGCGATAAGACCAAAAAGTTGTAAGTAAAAAAAAGTCGAATTACATAAAAGTAAGTAATTCATATTACTTTATGTCCAAATAATTTAAAGAAGTCCCCAAATTTACTTGAAGTGCAAGATAATACATGACGATAATATGTATCATAGTTTATAGTACGTCACGCGTCGCGTCGTACGATTTGTACGCACTGCGCCCTTGAGCGTAGCCGACGTCGGTCCTGCCGCGATCACCACAAGCCATGAATGAACCAAATGCCTGATGAATGACTAAGTATATGAAACTATCACGTGGAACCGCGCTCGCATGACACAAACAGGAAGCAACATTCTGCTTTAGGTATGCGGGTCGTTGACTTACTATTTATTGTTTACGCCACTGCTCAGAATTCGGACATTAAAGTTCATCGGCTAATGGACGAGGTGATGAGTGACCTACATATTTTATACCTTACACACGTAATGGTTTTTGTGCATTTGTTTTTTCATTTGATTTAGCATAATAATTATGAAATATTTAATAATTACTAGTTGCAGGTTTAGGTAATTATGTGGTGTGTAAATTGTAGAAACTGTATGAAATGTCATATCCTAAGTACTGTCAAACAGGGTAAATACGAACGCAGGGGTAATTGAGGACAAAACTTCGAAAAGGATTCCACAGAAATTTTAATTTTTGTTTATTATAAGCACTCTAGATGATCAAAAGTAAGAAATTGAAAAGTCTTCTTCAAGTCTGTCTTCGTAAAAAAACGTAAGTAGGTATCCTAAGAAACTTTCAAAGTTTTGTTCGGACTTACCCCGTTTGAATATTTCAGAACAAAACAAACTCATAATTGAAAGTCATATGCGTAAGTATTTTCGCAAAATTGCTAGCAGTTGGAAGCGGAGGGCTGAAGAACGAGCTCAGTGGCGTGCGGTAGGAGAGGCCTGTGTCCAGCAGTGGACTGAGCTAGGCAGATGATGAAGAAGTATTTTCGATTGAAACTTACCTACTCTCTTCCAGACACCTATGTGTCTAATACTAACTTACATAGTTATCGTTTTCCTTATTGACATTGTTAATAATTAGCTACGTTAACAAGATCACGTCGATAAATATTGACTAAAAGAACAGATAAGGGTTTTAGTTGTCAACCCATTTTGATCCGCGCCAAGAGTTTGATTTCAACCCGGATAATATTTGTGCGATCTGCAGAATAACCACAGATTAGCCTAAGAAATATGGGCTGTTTTGACAGTGAGTGTTGTCTTTTTGGTTAACAATATATATCAAAATTGTATTTAAGCTTTACTTTGGCAGTGTACAGACAAATACATATAAGTGAAATTTGTCTTTGAAATGTGGGACGCTCAAGGTTCTACTTATTTGGTTCGAATGCTTTACTCTCCTAGAGTTTTCTCTACTTATGATTATTTTTATAACGTCAGTTAACCTATAAACGGTTATGTTACTGTAAAACCCTTTATATCAATTATACAAATCTTGAAGGATTATATAGACTGCTAGGGCCAGGAATATTTATTAGGTTGAAGGTACCAGGACCACAAATATACCAAGTTCTAAAATATTTCCTCAACACTGATTTGGATTGTAACTTAAGAAATCTGAGGAAATATACAGCTTAATGGAAGTGGTCAAAGGTATTGAAGTCAATAATTAATAACCTACATAAGTAACAACATGGAATTCAATTAAGACCTTCTGCATCCTTGCAATGGCGATGGCAATAATATAATCAGCGATTGTAAGTTGGTCAGCTTTGAATGTTATTAACATTATATCTACGCGAATGGTGTAGGTTATAATATATATAGTAATGTAAATTATATAGGCCAGACCACCGTTAGAACATTGCCTACAGTATTTCTTAAAAGCATGGATAATTTGTAAACAGATACGAGAAATTACTAATGACGCGACGTCATTTATGAGAAAATCAAGTCAACAGCGCAAGTATAATGTGTATTGAATATATTACGTAACTATTATGAACTCTACCGCAACTACTGAAACATAGCCATAGGTTAGCATCGTTTAATGTTACACTGCATCAACATAATCAATTCATCATGATATTATGCAGTTTAAGTCGAGCACTCATATTTTTCTATAGCGTCCGCACGACAGACAAAATAATGACATCACAGGCGTCCCAAAGTACTAACACCATGTTTATTTTTACAAGGGCTTTAAAAGTCACGAGTGAAGCGCGTGAATCACATCGTGTTTACAAAAAAATATTTTTCATGAGAAAGAGATCGTCGCAAGACCAACGCCGCTAATGTTTTCAGTGTTTTGAATGAACGCACGGCTCTCGTAAATATTATTCACAGTCTGCAAATAGAAGAACCTTACTAATAAGTACACGATAACGTATAGTAAACACCATTATTTCAAGCAAATAAACTATTCTATTCTACGTTACGCATTACTTCAGTTGTCATTGCGTAGTTCGTAATTCAAATTCATTGAATCCTGTCTACTATAAAACTTCCGAATATCAAATTGACTTTATTTTTTTAAGACAAGAGTTTATAAGGACATGATTGTTGCTTTTTACAAAGTGGGAAAATAAAAATATTTCACACGATAACATTATTATAATTAAAATATAACCCTAACACGCATCTACGTTCTTCTAACATCTACCAATATTTTTTTAGTATGTTAATGTGATACACGGCTTGTAGGTGTAGCTATCTAAATCTACCCATACTCTCATATTGATCTTCATCTTTATCGGCATAACCAGTGAACCGAAGAGGCAATGCAAACAAGATTTCTTTATCAATACGTCAATCGTGCGTCTTAAAGCGTATAATCATTAATAATGTTGAACATTTTGCGTGCTTTATTAATAACGAGTAGGTAATGAGAAAATCCAAATGTGCATATACACCTGCTCACTTTAAAAATAATCTCTCTTAATAAGAAACTCTTAAGTAATAGTAATCAAAGCCTTTAATTGTAAGATTATAAAGATCAAGATGATCCAAATGTTTGCCGCAAATAACGTAATCTAAATGCGCAATTAACTACTATATACTAGTTCTATCTTCTATATAAAAGAATAGCATTGTTTTGATGATAACAATTAATCAGAAATAAAACAATAGTAAATATTACCTACTATAAGTACAACTAATTTGATGAAGATACAAAAAGTTATACTAGTAGTCACGTATTTATGCTATTACACCGAATAGGCCTACATAAGATTACCTATAATTATAAACATCACAGACTGCAGTGTATCATCTTCCTAATGATGCTTAAGAATAATTATGAAATAATTACGCTAATTAATCCTCTTTGTTATCGACACTACCGATTACAGATAGAACCAGTTTTGTCCAGATCAAAATCAGATTTTGCCCAGATCACAAAATGCCAATGGAATAAGATTGTTCAAGGCATTTTATTACTGCAACGACCTGGCCTTTAGGGTTTGTTACATTGTTAATGACGTTCTATTTATTTTTCAAAGTGATGAAATACTACGTAATGGTTGTACTCCTAATTTAACGTTCTTTCTATAATTAAACATGGGTCAACTGCTCCAATTAAAATTTTAAATCAAACTAAGTAATTTTAACGAAATATTTGCATGCATTCACATTTTTAGTTTCCTTAAAATAATGCACTTTAGATTCGGTTCTATAATTTGACTAAAGCTCACCATGTAAGAAGAACTCCAAAGTCTAAAGCTGGTTACCGGCAAGGTAACAGGTCTGAGCTACTTGAGAACCACCAGTTTTTTGTTAATTTTTGACATTTTTTAGGACGACTTGCAATTTTTTTTTTCTTAAAACATTATCTATTTTGCAAGATAAATATCCTATTTAGCCCCGTGGTTCATAAATAGCCCTAATTTAGGGTACGCGTGTTTGTAAATAATTTAAGCACGTTTATCCTTAAGCCGTTATTGAAAAGCCACTCACCCTATCCCTAGGAACCAAGGCGGTGGCTAACGCACACATCGCAAGTAATGCCAGCAACCCTCGCTTCATGGTCACAGTTGTTGCGGCTATTCAACAAAGTCGTGTACTTGCAAAAACAAGTGTTTGGCGCGCGCGGTGACGGAGCGTGCCGGAGTGGCGACGGCGGGCGGGAGCGTCGTTATAAGTACCTACGCTGGCACTGTGAAGAGGCCCCCGTCCGCGTCGCACCACCCGCCACCGCTACAGATTTTCCTAACAAAATCACCACCACTACTACGATACGAGGATATTTATCTTTGTTATTGTTTGTAGTTTAATTGACATGAATGGGCGAGCCTATTGTAGTGGTGATAGTGATAAACCAATAAGACGCACGCCGTCACGTAATAAATATTGTTTTGATATTGCAGCGCTGCACAGTTAAGTTCAAACATAAATACTTTTTAATAGCTAAGGAATAGAGATAACACCGCAGTGTGAACTTGGTAAAGATTAATTTAATGACATTCACCACGTCAGGACGCGGGTTGAACTAGGTTGCAACTGAAAAATATGTTTAAAGTTAATTCGCAAGACGGCGCGTAATCTAGAAACTTTTGTTTTTATAAACATGGACTCGAACGGGATGTTATTATGAATCATGAATTACTAAAACTTGATAAAGTCTATCATCTGCGACAACGTCAACGACAATAATAACGTATGTGTTACTGTAAAACCCTTTATATTGGTCAATCCTAGGTTTTACTACTAATTCCGCAGATTCACCAACGCGAACGTTGGTTGGTAGATGTTACGATTTTAATGGTCTATGATGATTTTTCGGGCTTTTACCATAAAAATTTGGTAAATTCTAGGTTTTTCTTAATACGGTCGGTAAATGTTTTGAACGTACATCTATGAGTATTATTTGTATCTACCACTATCGTGCTCGCTGTAGTGGCGTCTTACCCTGTATTCAATCAGATGGACGATACCAATACCAACGAGGAGTATCATATCAAAATTTAAGTTTACAGTGGGAAATATAAAACAACATTTTAATATTTTTTTAAACTTCAGCATTGTCTTCAAATCTTCCATCCCCCTTTACACCCCTTTTAGATTATTTTATCAATTTCTTGGAATGTTAATTAATTATTACTCACTATAAACTTGTATACAATTTCAAGATACTAAGTTCTCACAATATCTTTCACCACCTTAGGATCCTTTAGGGATTTGATTTTCCTATTCTGACTATACACGTATTTTTTTTAAATTAGTACACTTTATTTCAAGTTCTGTAGCTCTAGCTTCAACACTGTCGATTCATCCCCTTTTCACCCCTTATTAAAGTCTCTTGGAATTATGTTTATTTATTTCCTATGTATAATTTTAAAATTTTTAACTTCTCATTAAATCTTTCAACCACTTTTTTAAACCCCTTAAGGGTTGAATTCCAACTATACAGGTTTCTTATTTCTTTTATTAATACTTAGATACCAAGTTTGGTGGTTCTAGCTTCAAAACTGGTAAAGTTTTATACAAACTTTCAACCCCTATTTAAACCCCTTAGCGGGCGAATCTAAAAAAAAGTAGTTTATGTCTTTTCTCAATCGCCTTTCGCCGTGTGGTATCCGGCTTGGAATTAACCACCCACTTAGATGACACATGAGGTGTCTTCAATCACACACATTCAATAACTCAAATGACTAAGATATATACAAATAGAAGTCACACAGTCGTTTGGATTGACCATTTAATACGCTAAAAACAAGAATTTATAAAATTAATCTGAAATAATGCAACTTTTATTATGTACTAGCTTATGCCCGGGACGTCGTCCCCGTGGATTTTAAGTAAAATTATTTGTATGTAACAACTGTAAGCAGGTGTATTTAGGTACCTAATTGAATATGATTTTATAAACATTTTTTTGGGTTTTATTTATTTCCCGCAGATCCCTAAATATTTTCAAAATAAAAAGTAACCTATCTATCAGTTATTTGCCGGTGAAAGTCCTGTCAAAATCCGTCCAGCATTCGTGAAGCTGTATCCTGCGAATTTCCCGAGTTTTTCCAATTTTCCTTGCTTTTAATGTCTATAGTTCAATGTGTAAACTGTCATTGTCAGTCATGTCAAGATTTGTATTTTGTATATGAAACTTATTTGACAATAGCTGGCGCTTTTGCGTAAAAACATTTTAGCCTCATGGCAGTTTTAAGATTCTCCGCAGTTTAATGACCCTCGGACTGATTGATGTAAGAATGAATAACTTTAGCACGTGGTTGTTTTATTCCATATAGGACGTTAACATAACTCCTTATCTGTCAGTAATAACTATATCATAACATTACGAGTTCACGACGCGTGCTGCGGGAAATAGATAGTTTTTAGCGCTTGATTTCTTGTAATAATGAAGATATCTAAATATGTGTAAAAAATTACGATGAAGCAGTACTTATTAGATCTATCTGCGGTACACCGAACCTGCACCAGCGTTCAGTCTCCTAGTTCTTTCAAAAATATTCTTCTACATTGTATTATACGAGTATTTTTAAGTACCTAAAGTTTTTAAGGGACCTAAAAACATAACTGGCGAAATGTGGGTGTACTATATGTGCACCTCTGCCTACCCCTTCGGGGAATACAGGCGTGATGTTATGTTATGTGTGTTATGTTTATTTTTAAGTAGTTACCGTCACGGAAAAAGAACGCTCAGCAACTGTGTTTCCAGTCCACTCGAATATTGTCGCTTCCCATGCTCCTAGACTATTCAGATATTAATTATTGTGGTTTATTATTAAGTGTAATTGTTTTATACAATCATTATGGGTACTTTACCAGTTTTGTAAAACTTTGGAAAAGACCGGCCATCGTTCTTTTTACGTGACGGGAACTATATATAGGTTATTTAATAACAACATCTGTACACCTAGTAGAACAGCTAAATGAGAATCAGATACATGTGCTTTCACTAACTTTTTCTATAAGATTTTCATCAATATACAAAATAATAATTCGATGTATTATAAATATTATAACGAATTGTAACGTAAACCTTGGGCATTTGTTTAGGTATAGTAAAATACAAAAGTCTTGTCACCGACGCCGGCGTACCAGCCTTAATAGAAGCTAGAACCTTATAGAAAATGGATTGGTACGTGATGATGGAAGGTGACCAGATGGTATATCGTTGTTACCATGGAAATAGGAAGACCTTTGACCTCGATCATGCGTCGATACCCTTGCACCTTCTCATGTTTTTTGCTCGGCGATTTGCGCTGGCACTGCTGCTGCTGCTGCGAAACCCTCAAGCGGCGGAAATACAATACCCTAATTGGTACTTATATTCTTGAGCAGCCGATCAAAGGGCTGGTTTATTTTTTAGCCAAAGAATCCGGCAGCATTGCCATTCATCGTGGCAATGCTGCCAGTCAGTTTTGGGCAAGTTACCAGTTGACATCGATGGGGATGAATACTATGATGCTTTTTTACTGTTTATTTTTGTATTTATATTGATTTGTTTTGTGTAATTTTACAACAAGAGATTTAATGAAATTGACCTATGTATCTGTTAGTTTTTTATATAATACTTTGATGCATAATTTTTAGTTTAAATTTTTTATTTTGTATATATTTATTTTTAAGAAATGTAAATAACCTTGTAAATAAAGTTCACTAAAGACCCATTTAATTATATAAATAAGAATAGGTAACAATTATAAAAAAATAACAATTTCTAACAAACAAAAATAACATATATTTTCGATTTTAGGGTAGAATTACATTGATTGAAACAAAATTACATAAATGAAATATAAATTGTATTATGCTGCTGCCAATAGTACAGTTCCATACCAGTTAGTTGGCTCAGCAAAAAAGTTGATGTTCTGTACCCACTATAAACCAGAATTTTAAGTCGTTGTTCTGTGGTTTCAGTGTCAAACCTTATAAAAAGATAAAGATTTGTAGGTAAGTACCTACCAGGAACTCTTAAGCAGGACAGTTTACCTTGTGGAAGCGAAACGCCGCCGCGCTGCTATGCGCGCTTAGCAATGCAATGCGACGTCTTGCTACTACAATGTAAACTGTCCTGCTTTAACAGTTCCTGGTAGGTACTTACCTACAAATCTTTATCTTTTTATAAGGTTCGTCATCGGCTTTAAGAGTTCATAGTAACTAATAGGGGTTTTTTGATTGACAAACGAGCAAAAGGGTGTCGGAGAAAGAAGCAGTATCAGTTTATTTGATAGGTATTCGTGCTCACAGGACAACGCGTGAGGTGTTCCTGTCTTCAGGTTGGGCGAGGCGGTGGGTGCAAATACTATGCAAGCTACGTCGACGTGGTCTCTCGTGCAAGTGCGTTACCGCGCTAGCTTATGGCTTCTATTTCTCGAACATCTTCGGTATCCAGTCGACGGTGGTGCACGTACCCACTATTCTTTACATCATTCTCGTCGGCTGTACAATTTAGGTCATCAGGGATGATGCAACTGGAGAAATAAGAAATGGTTTGGTTTTTTTTTTTAAGTTTCACAAAAATGAAATATTATGGACACAACCCCTCAGACTCGGGACAAATATCTGCGGATCACACAATTTTTTGTCGTGGGCTGGAATAATATCTTTAATAGCACATAATATAATCAAAGTGTGCAATTAAGTACTACCTACTAGGTACTAATTGCAGATGTATTAACTACGATTAATTCTATCTTCTCTAAAAACGAATAGCATTGTCTTGATGATAACATTAACAACTAATCAGAAACAAAACAATATTCAAAATCAAAATAGTTTATTCGCTTTAAACACGTGTGAGTTTTGGTCATAACAAATAGTTTTATAGTTCAACATGTTTTACCTATACTGAGGTGTGCACAAACTATTATTTTTTTTTCCTAGCCTATTTAGTTTCCCACTGCTGGGCAAAGGCCTCCCCTTTCTTCTACTAATTATGTAATCCCTACTTCTAGTACTTAGGTAAAATTAAAATTTAAACAATTTGACAATAACAAAACTATAAAATAAACTTAAATTGTGGCATAATAAAAATAAGCAAATATTAACTTCTAGAAGTAGTCAGGTAATTTTGCTATTACACAGAATAGGGCTACATAGCTATACATAAATATACAGGGCTACATAGCTATACATAAATATACCTATAATCATACAGACTGCAGTGTATCATCTTCTTAATGAAAGAATCATTATGAAATAATTACGTTAATTAATCCTCTTTGTTATCGACACTACCGATTACAGATTGAACCAGTTTTGCTCAGATCATATTGCACTAAATGCCAATGGCATAAGAATTGATCGCGGAATTTCGTTACTGCCACAGTCAACAACCTGGCATTTAGGGTTTGTTACATCGTTTATGATGTTCTATTTATTTTTCAAAGTTATGAAATACTACGTAATGGTTGTACTTCTAATTTAACGTTCTTTCTATAATTACATGGGTCAACTGCTCCAATTCAAATTTTAAATCATACAAAGTAATTTTAACGATTTGCATGCCATTCTAGGTTCTATCATTTTATTAAAGCTCACCATGTAGGAAAAAAAGAAGTCTAAATTCTAGGGTACCTTTATAAATTTTGGAATTTTTTTGGGATTATTGAAATTCATTTTTTCCTTCGAACATTATCTATTTTGCAAGATATAAATCCTAAATTAGCCCCGTGGTTCATAAATAGCCCTAATTTACGGTACGCGTGTTTGTAAATATTTGAAGCACGTTTATCCTTACGCCGTTATTGAAAAGCCACTCACCCTATCCCTAGGAACCAAGGCGGTGGCTAACGCACACATCGCAAGTAATGCCAGCAACCCTCGCTTCATGGTCACAGTTGTTGCGGCTATTCAACAAAGTCGTGTACTTGCAAAAACAAGTGTTTGGCGCGCGCGGTGACGGAGCGTGCCGGAGTGGCGACGGCGGGCGGGAGCGTCGTTATAAGTACCTACGCTGGCACTGTGAAGAGGCCCCCGTCCGCGTCGCACCACCCGCCACCGCTACAGATTTTCCTAACAAAATCACCACCACTACTACGATACGAGGATATTTATCTTTGTTATTGTTTGTAGTTTAATTGACATGAATGGGCGAGCCTAATGTAGTGGTGATGCTTTGTTTATACATGTAGTTAATGAGTGACCACTAACAGGGGGCAGGGGGTGCGTCAACCACACCCCGTACCACTTTCTAAGATTAAATTAATCGTGTGAGGTATCGTTTGAAAGGGCTTTTATTAAGGACTTCAAATATCTGTCTTACAAAAGTTTGGGAGGAATGAATCCCAGGCACCATTAAAAAATGTGAAAAAAAAATTGTAAAAAAATATAAACCGCCTTCAAAAAACACACAACTTAAAAGTATTAACTATATTTTACTCACTTAACATACACGAATCGCCACCAGCTTACGTTTGGGTGCACCCTGTGTTGTTCCTCACCGGTGTCACTATGGTGAAGCCTCGGGCGCCATTGCCTATCCGTCACCGGCGGGGTCCCAGCTATATTAGAACCGAATGGCTTGGTACGGGACGATGGAAAGAGACCAGACGGTATGTCTTTGATGCCATGGAAATTGGGTAGGCCTGTGGTGTGGGATGCAACATGTGTCGACACCCTTGCGCTATCTCATGTTTCCAGCACATCGGTTCTCAAGCGGCGGAAATATAACACCTTATTGGTAACTATACTTTTGAGCCGTTTGAGGTCGAAACACTCGGGTGATGGGGTCCGAGCGCACGTCTCCTATAAACAGACCTGTCTAAACGGTTGGCTGACTCTTTACGTGACTAAAGGGCTGACTTGTTTTTCGGCCAAAGAATGAGCATTGCCATTCAACGTGGCAATGCCGCCAGCCTTTCGTGCACCCTACAAGTCGACAGCGATGAGGAGGAATACTTTGATGCATAATTTTTAGTTTGATTTTTTTTTTGTATATATATTTTTTAACGTAGGTTATAGTGTATACATAAGTTAAGTTTAAGCATGTTGTATAATGTTCAGAATATTCTGAATAAATGTATCTCCATAATAAAAAAAATATATAAAAGCGAAAGGTCACTTTTTACGAAATATCAAAAACCGCTTGTCAAAATGGGAGTATCTTATCACTTAGTAAAACTGACTGCGAGCTTATACGACGAGGTAGAGAGTCCAGGTCAGGGTGAATAATGTGTTGTCAAGTCCTTTTAAGCCTGAAAAAAGAGTCCGCCAGGGATGCAGTTTTTCTCCATTTTTTTTCAACATCATCATCAGCGAGTTTATAATGAGAAGAGCCCTAGAAGGATGAAAGAGAGGCATATCAGTCGGTGGAAATAAGATCATTAACCTTCGATATGTGGACATACCACTTTATTCACATCTTCCGAGTGAGTACTTGCTGAACTATTTAACAGAGTAGAGCGCGAAAGTGAGAACGTAGGCCTCTCGGTCAACAAGTTAAATACCATAGTTGTGATCATTGACCGAGCTGGATATATCGCACGCACGGGAGAACTGGCTGACCTGGAATTCGTAAGTGATTTTGTATATCTGGGCTCAATGATCAGTTATCAAGAAGATTGCGAGAAGGAGGTTCCGATATGTGTGCAAGGCCACGATAAGCAAAATGTTGAGCAGAAATATCTTCAACCAAACAAAAATGAGACTTGTAAAGTCGCTGGTTTTCTGGATATTTCTATATGGCTCCGAATCGTGGTTAATTCGCTCTGCAGACCGAAAAAAGATTGAGATATTTGAGATGTGGTGTTGGAGGAGAATGTTGCGTATACCATGGACAGCAAAACGCACTAATAAGTCTATCCTCGACCAACTTTACATGAAGACTAGGCTCTCCACAATATGTTGCCAACGAGTCCTAAGTTACTTTAGCCACAGCACCCGAAGACAACCAAATAGCTTTGACAAACTGTTTGTGGTACGAAAAGTAGACGGTAAAGGGCCACGTGGGCGACCACCTAACCGCTGGTCTGAACAGATCAAGGCCATAACGGGACTTAATATTATCACTGCACTGAGGAAAGCTGAAGACAGAGTCGTATGGAAACAGCTTGTCAGCGACTCTGTCAACTTAACATAACATAACATCACGCCTGTATTCCCCGAAGGGGTAGGCAGAGGTACACATATAGTACACTCACATTCCGCCAGTTATGTTTTAGGTGCCAATGTAATAGGCGGCGAGCTTATTGCCATCAACCGGGCACAAATCCAGACTCCGTGCTGCTACTGAGAATCACCTAATGGAAAAACCTAATAACACTTTGCCCGACACGGGATTCGAACCCAGGACCTCGTACTCAGCGGTCGACTCCGTCAAAGCATTCCAAAACGGATACAGCCTTCAGTAATAAAGAATACGAACAAGAAGAGAAGAGCTCTCGCAAGTTTGTACTGACTCATGACGGTTACAAATATTGTGCATCGCGGTTTCACAGAAGTTTACCCATCCGGGGGTAATTTTCGGGTTGTAAGTTTTTATGGGAAATTCATCATTTTCAAAGTTACACAGGCTACACAAATGTATAAAATCATCTGATTAAAATTATAGATTTTAATATAACTTAGTATTTTGTAATACACATCTTGCCTTTTCATTTAGATACCCCTTTTGGGTATATTCGATTTAACCCCCTATTTGAACCGAAACCCTAGAGAGCTACGGTGACATAGACAGACATACATATCGATCAAACTTATAATACCCCTCATTTCCCGTGGGGGTTAATAAACATATTAAGCGATGATAAGTTAGATTCATCACAGCGTAACATGACTTTATTAGAAAACTTAACAAAACGCGATAAGATAATTGACAATGTGGATCACGCCGGCTTTATCGGGCTATGACTCACGTATTGTAAAATTTTCGTGGCGGTCTTTTATTTGAGTGACCTCATGACCTTATGGAAATATACGCATGTTGACCGAGGAACTATTACGACGTAAACATTGTTACAATATTGAATAATGTAAACAACAATTACTGGAAGAAACGTAGTACCTACTGCGCTTGCGTAACTTTCAATAAACTCTGGTAAAATAGGCCTGCAACTTTAAAAAATTATAGGTAATCCCCTTTATTTTGTATAAAATAACCTATATATAATAAAAGACACAGGGGAATTGCTTACTCTTCCAAGGGTCAATAAATTCTTCGAATGTCTTCACATGTCGCGTCGTTGATTGCCAATACTTATATTTCTATTACCTAGACTTACTTTTCTGTTACAAACTTCAATTATCTATTTCGTACAGTACATGAAAATATCGTATGAAAGTTCTGAAAACCTCCCCAAATCAAGGAAAAAACCGTACGTAGAGATATCTGAACTGAAGCCAACTGATAATCCATTTACTTGTAGATATTTCAAGTTCGCAAAAACAGCGCAAAAACGTGGACATTCTATTAACAGTTTTAAAGAATTAAGTGAACGCAGTAAGTGGCGGAAAGCGATGGAAATACTAAAGAGTTGGTCTACACAGCCAGTGTTAGCCAGTGAACTAGTGGAAATTCTAATGCATCAGTTGTAATGATAAAGAAAATAAAGGCAAGCTCAACGAGAGCCTCTAAAATCCGAAAATCTGCTAGTTTAAGCCGACGAATAATTAACCTTTTCTTTGTAATAAATACTGTAAAACATGAACGTTTACTATTTTAATAGATAATGAACAATACAATATTTTTGTCCGATTTTATCATACAGCTACGATCCTATGTGAGCCGGCGCGGCGGCTCACCGACCACGGCACCGTGTGGCGGCACGCCGCTCGACCGCGGCGACGCGTCGTACCGTTTCTCGGTGGTGGTACCGCGGCGAAGTGATGGGTCCACGCACTTACACAATTCGGTTATACTCTGCCTTCCCTTACCTATATCGTTAAGATATGTGTCTGAGTGTTAGTTAATACACCGGAGATACGGTAACACTGAAATGATAGACCTTAATCGCCACGGTCATGGAAAACCCAACACCCCGTGAATAGCCTCTCCCAAGAATAGCTCATGCATTCAGGTACCAGTAATGTAATCGAGTGCAAAGAAGTGCACACCTGTCTGGTGCTGGCTGCTTATAACTAAACCTATAAATAGGCATTTAAAAGCCACGGAGGTAATAAGAATACATAATGACATTCTATTCACAACCCAGTACAACTTCGTTAAGAAAAAGACCTACACTAGGTGCACCGGTATCTAACAACTCATTAAATCGCTTAATGTATCCAAAGAAAACTAGAAATGATTAAATGTTACCTAAGTACATCACTATAAATGCTTTTATATTAAATCAAAGTTACCGTTTCCTAGCACAGAACGCATACTATCGAATACGCGCACAAGAACACGATGCCACCGCGTCTCGACGACAGCGATAAGTTAAAATTCTTAATTATCAATAGGTAGTTTATAGTAGTTGTTAGTCTGTGTTAAGAAGAAATGTTTGAAAGCTACTGTTTTGCTCTGCGCAGATTGACACGCATCTGATGATTCTAGTACGGATTCTGTGAGCCGCGCGTCGTGCCGCACGTCGCGTCTTGTCTCACTGTTTGCAAAACCTGGCACTTTGCCATGTGTCGAGCTAATCTGCGCCGCAGTCTATAAGAAACGCACCCAAACAAACCCGAGTTTACGACTCACGCAAAAAAGCGAACATTACGAGTTGCTTCTCTGCATTCAATAACAACATACTTAAAGCAGGGGATTTATGCCTGTCTGTCTGATAAAAAGTCTGCGAACATCAAGTGTGAGTCACTGTCACGTCACTGTAAAAATAACCCTTTAGACACAATTCATTTAACATTTCTAATCCCTAAATATACCCCATACCGACTATCAAATTAAGGTCTCCCTAAATATACCCCATACCAAACATCAAATTAAAATCTCCCTAAATATACCCCATACCGAATATCAAATTAAATTCTCCCTAAATATACCCCATACCGAATACCAAATTAAAGTCTCCCTAAATATACCCCATACCGAAATATCAAATTAAAGTCTCCGCCAATTCGCCATAACAAGGACTCTGATCTGATAACGCGTGTATTGGAGATTAGGATTTAAATTATTAACCTTAAGATGTTTCAATAAAAGTTTTGTCATACACTGGGTAGGGTAAGTGCTCCAGTGAATGAACATGGAACACATCCTGTGAATGAACAAAACAGACATAACATAACATCACGCCTGTATTCCCCGAAGGGGTAGGCAGAGGTGCACATATAGTACTCCCACATTTCGCCAGTTATGTTTTTAGGTCCAATGTAATAGGGGGCGAGCCTATTACCAGCCACCGGGCACGAATCCAGACTCCGTGCTGCTACTGAAAATTAACTAATGGAAAAACCCAGTAACACTGCCCGACCCGGGATTCAAAACAGGACCACTAGACTAACGAAGCAATCAACATAACGGAGTTATTTGCTAAATAATAAAAAAATAAGATATTTCCAATGCTATTTATTTCGTAATTTCCGCTCATTTTCCTATGAGTCATGTAGGTCAAGTGTACGCAGCGGGTAAATGTGCGCTAAATATCTCGAAAAC
Organism: Abrostola triplasia; assembly: GCA_946251915.1. Taxonomy (NCBI): domain Eukaryota; kingdom Metazoa; phylum Arthropoda; class Insecta; order Lepidoptera; family Noctuidae; genus Abrostola; species Abrostola triplasia. The sequence goes on along the minus strand of OX276432.1, from coordinate 7,480,700 downwards.
CCTTTATAATTAAACTAGCGGACCCGACAGACGTCGTCCTGCCCAGAAAAGTAGCATGACGTGAGATGTTTATTGTGGAATATGGCGAAGTACCAAACCTAATTTATTTAAAAATAGCTTTTGCCCGCGACTTCTTCCGTGTGGATTTCGGATAAAACACCAATAGATGATATTTCGATTTCTTTACCAATGTAAAGTGCTAGAATGTCCGCCTCAATGATGTTGCCGCTGAAGGATGTCTGAACTAGAAACCAAAACCACGTCATTCCTTCCAAAAAACTAATGCATTTTTGTCAAGTTTGTCGTTTTGCGCATGTAAATGGCCCATCTCTACACAAAAGAAATTTAAAAGTAAAGTAATCTTCACTATTGGAGGAGCCATACTATTGAGAGTATCTGGTAAGTCCACCTGGTTGTTTCTCACTAGTAGTTTGCCCTCACCAACGGTTGAAAGAACATGACAGAATTCTGAAAACTAATCAACCATGAGCTAGCCCAACGCTGTTAAGGCCGCTGTTATCATCATCTCATCATCATAGTCGCAAGAACACACGTAAAAAGAAATTCATGCTATTTACAAAAAAACCCTTTAGCAATGATCTACGATTTTTTTAAGTGTATATTCTGAAATATCGTGTAGAATTAATATGAAGACTGAAAAACAAATTAAATACTGCAATAAATTACAAAGTTATAAGCATTTTAAATTTACTGTCAGACAAAGATGGCTACTTAGAAATGACGCAACGCTCAAGTAATTAAATAGTAAATTTCATTTCGCCAGCTAAATTTAGAGTTTTGCGGGAGAGGGATAGAGAATATCTACAAATCACTGTATTTCCTCTTTATTTCTTCAGTTTTTCCCATCCCTTTAGAATTCTTTTTTAGCTTCTTTTTACTATGATTATTGTCATGAAGTCATCATCCCTATAAGTCGAGTGTTTTGAAATACCCAGCAACGGGTATGGACTGTTATAAGAGGCAGGTATTATCCTGAGTAATGGCCATAAACGAATAACAATAAAGCAATACCTCTTGTTCTGTTTGTGTTTCTGGACCGAGTGTGGTTTAATATACTTGCGTTGAACTGACTAAATATAAATAAATAAGTAAATATAGCTATTAATCGAGCATTCAATTAAACAAAAGCCTAAATAAAACTAAAGTTACTTAATAAAAAGTAACATGAGAAATACTAAGTCTACGAGTACCTCTACTGTCGATTAAATCAAGTTCGTCGTTTGTTTTGAAACGAATCCATACTAATATATTACATGTGAAAGTAAATCTGTCTGTCTGTTACGCCTTCACGAATAAATCGCTGGACGGATTTTGATGAAATTTGGCATGTAGAAAGTATAAGACCCGCGAAAGGAGATAGGCTGCTTAACGCGGTATAAGCCACGGGCAACACCTTGTTTACTATAAACTCAACATTTTCCGCATACCTACAAATGCGATACACTTCAGCTTCAAAGATACTCTAGGGTGTTCACTTATGTATAACTATTCCGTTTTTCACTGAGTGAGGAACACTAAAAATACCCGACCATAATAATGACTGACTTCTTTACTAACAAAACACAAATGTGTAATGAAATTACGAAATATCTTCATATGATTTCAGCGATGTCTGGCAATCAAAACACACTGACACGTTACACTCGACCCAGAAAGACTTGGCTTGGCAGTTTACAACGTAGGGCGGGGTTCAATGCTCTATCAAAACAAGATCAACAATTTTGGATCGTACAATTACGGGTTACATAATGAGTTATTTAGTCTGGACTGCGACAGTCTCGCCCGTATTCAGGACTCCACGACAATATTGTCCCACGAAGCGTATGAGGAAAAACATTTAAAATCTGTTTGTTTTTTTAATTTTGTATGGCATATTTATATAATAACAATGTAAATACATACGTAATTGCCCCACTGTATGTCAGGGTCTCCAACCCTTTTATTATATGTGATTGTACCGAACTATCATAGAGACAAATACATTTATTGCCCAAACTGTGTAAGTATGTATCATAGGCGTATTTATTTAAGTATAAAATATTCATTCATATTATAAACAATATTTTGTATTAACCATTTTTTAGAGCATTCTTGAATAGGTAAGTATTTTACCACCCGGTTTTTTTCAATATGAACAGGTTGAAAACTCTAATCGCTGTATAATTATGTGTTTTTGTAAGAAATCATAGTATTAATGTTTGGCAAATGTAAATTATAATCTATTTATATTTTATACGTATTTTTTTTCGAAATTAGTTTAAGATTAAAAACTGAATGTTGTTTTTACAAGTTCTAAAATAAAAATGCTCGTTAGCGAAAGTAAACCCTTTAAAAGAAAAGATCTAAGTGACTCTCTACTTGTCATATTGTATATTAGCTGCGCGCCGCGGTGTTACCCGCTACATTTATCGGGATAAAAAGTAGCTTATGTGTCAGCTACCTCCATTTGAAATTTCATTAAAACCATTCAGTAGTTTTAACGTGAAAAAGTAACAAACATCCATCCATACTTACAAACTTTCGCGTTTATAATATGAAATCTTAAAAAAAATTAAGGATCGTTTCTTTGGCCGCCGGAATGAAAGGTACTGAAAAGTCTTGTCAGGTGGCTACAAGGTTTGTGCCTTTAATGGTTAGGCTTGGGTTATACCCACCCTGATGTACTCCTTTGGCATACTCAAGTGGACTCAGACCGAATTCCACTTTGTAGTCTAAAAATGTCATAAATGATCACAGCAGTATTTAGTATGATATTATAATCTCAAATTTAAAGTGAATGAAGTAAAAGAGGTATGCAAGGATGTGTATATTACAGCAAATAGAAATCAGCAGTATCTATCCACCGGTTTTGAAAACGGGCGTGTTTTGCTGTCATACCAATAGATCAAGACTCAAGACAAACCTTTTTCTTTCAACAAAAGAAATTGATTTACAATGGGTACAAGATTGTACAAGTTACTTGTAGTCTTACTCTTTTCTTCTTCGTATAAGAACCTCAGTGAACTCTACGTACTGTGTGCTAGTTTTTTAAATAGATCTAGGTTCACGTGTCGTTTGTAAAACGATCGCAGACTGCAGGGCGGCGGCCAGTGACCGCAACCGCAATCATGATAATATATTACTCAGTAATCTACAGGCTGTCGTCTATAAAACTAACTTTATGTATTAGATAAATCGTTACGTGGATGGAAAAACCAGTGCTGAGAAATGCATTATAATCTGAGAGTCATTATCGTTCGATTCCCTCCCTAATCGGTAAGGAAAGAAGTAAGGGGTGACGAAGTCAATGCGCTGTACTTACAAGTGTGTACAGCATGGCTAAAACCAATAAACAATTCATCTTGTTTCAACAATTCCCGTTGTTAATCGTAGATTCCAACAGATAATACCTGACGTCACCCTTAAGACGTAAACACTAAAAGGGAACTTGAAATTCGATGGATGCGAGCAGTGACACGGGGCTCAGTTGGCAGAGCGGCGCCACGGTACGGCGAAAGTCGCAGGTTCGAGTCCCGCTCGTGTCCATCATATTTCAAGTTTCCTTTATCAATTTAAATTCATCTAAAGGTTAATCGTTTCCCAGCAAATCATACAATTCGATGTAAGTAATGAGCCTCCATGAGTGACGATACTTAAGTACTTGAGGCGCACCCTGGATGGTCAACCTCGCTACTATCCTTGTTGACTGACCAATCTCTACACCACGGCATGACCTCCTTCCATGTTGCAATTGGCTCAAAATATTAGGAAGAAGATCATACCTGCTATCCCTCTAGTATTTATTAAATAGTTTCATTATTAACGACAAAGTGACCCCAGTTAAGGTTATTGATACCGATTGAGGTTAGGTTAAGGTTAAGTAAGCATATTATAAAGTATTAGTCTAGCCTAAGTTTAACCTTTTGTCTCTGTTATTAAAAGTCGTAAATTTCTCCGTTGTTTACGAAACGATTAACATTTGTACTTTGTGTAAAGAAACAATTTCATTTCCAACAATTTCTAAAATAATGACCAGTATAAAATCTAATTCAGAACCTTCATAAAATAACATTACACAACAAATTGAAAACTTTTTTTTATTTTCTGTTGAATAAGCACAGACCAGTATTTCACTGAGCTTGATTATATTATTCTAACAATACCTATTGCTTACGTAGATTTATACGTAAACCTGGAAGTGATTGGAATATAACATTAACTTCGTAATGTTAGTCATAGCACTTGTAAAATTAAATAAAAAATAAACGTTTCTGTTCATCGACAATTGTGTCTTCTACCCAGATGTATTATAAATCACTCACACGCTTTAACCTATCATATTTGTTTCGTATTTTTTATACATATAGGTCGAATCTAAATCGAAATTATATTTCATATTCGACAAACAAGAAATAAATTAAATTCAATAACCTATTTTAACTTTTCAGCCACAGTAGGAGCATGTTTTAATATTTTGAAACTCATTGATAAAATATTTGGACTAGGTACTTAAGTAAATGTGTAAAATGGAACCAAATTTTATTTTATACTATTCGTTCTATTTCAGAAACCAGTAGAATAATCGGAAATCATGAATTCTGTATGATGCCTCGATAGACTTTTAAATTATAACGGAAATAAAATTTAAAATTGTAATATTTATTTGTATAGATGCCTAAGTATAGGTTACATATGTATATATACTCTAGAATTGTTCAATCCATTTTGGAATCGAAATACTAACGATGAGTAAGGAGAAATTACCTACTTCTAATTGAAATGTAATTTAATATATCAATCCTTCGGTAGTTAGCAAATCTAGGAGCAGTTTAAAAGGCAACATCGGGTGCAGCGTAACATACAGCAAAGTAAATCTTTATTGTTTTTGATTGAATAGGTACATACAGTTGTTCATGTAAAAAAGTGTCACATCAATCAGCCCGTTTTGAGCATACAATATTTAAAACGTATAGCTAAAGTGAAATTTCTCCTAAATTCACATAGGTACATTAATAGTTATTATTCGATATGCGCCAAAGAAACTTGCAGGAGTACCCATGCCCCACGACTTTACGTCACGTCCTCGACAGTTACTGAAAAATGGCAAAAGCCCTATCGCCGCTATTATATCTGAAAACATACGGAATGAACGAACGCGAGTCTGTCGCGTAACCAGCTCATGAATAAGAGCTCCGTTCGAGTTCGAAACTAGTCGGGCATTCCCGAATACATACATGAGTAAAACCGAAATATACTAGAATGAAACTAACGAAGCACCTCGTTGGTTTTGAAGTAGCAAGTTGTCCGAACATCACGTTTAGGGTGCTTCTTCGTTGTACGGCTTCGTTAAAAAAGTACTCAGTATTCAGAGGATTAGCCCCCTTGCCATGAACTTGTAGAGAGAGGCTGGACTCTACGCAGAATTTAGTAGTGATACATATTCAACCTAAAGACACATAATTCCATTAAGATTATAAATATTATCAACGGCAACGGCTACTTTATACATTGGACTCACAGGAATTCCACGAATAACTGCGCATATCGATAATTACATTTTAAGTTCTACTTAACGCTCAAATGAATTTTACTACGCAGTAGTGGATTTTCACGAAGATACGCGTCGCCCGCGCAGCTGCTCGTATGACGTCAACAATTGAGGGCTCTCTGACCTATCACCCGTTCATTCATAGATCTATACACTAATCGAATAATAACCCTTGAGCAATACTCTTATCAAAATGTGTAGACAATTACGACTGATAACTACGTTAGGGCCTACAAAGTACAAAGCATGTTAATCACAAACATGACAAGGGACATGATTGTATTGGTGTGAGTGAGTATCACGATGCTCAATAATGGTAAGTGGTATATATCCAACTCCAATGGTAAACTGCGAATTACAGAGGTTGAGAGTAGACACATTGAATACTTATAGACCTTATTTTTTAAGAAACGGATGCTATGGCCTATTGATATTAGAAGAGCTGATCAGAATAATCTCGCACGAGGAACCTACGGCGCAATAAGAGAAACGACATACCCTAGATAATATACCCAAGTACTTACCTTTTACAAGTACTATATTTCGTGAATATGTACGTTTCAGTGCCAATGTGCTCATAAAAAAGTAAAGATTTAAAAGCACACTACACAGAGTAGGATTCATACAACGAAATGACCAGACTTGGTGACCACACATATTCGTCTTAAATGGGGATCAAACCTGCGACCCGTAACGCAGTAGTCAAATAAACTATTTGTTAATTTTATTGTTGCCCCAGTGGACACTGCGGTTGACATACAAGAAAAGAATATAAGAAAACCTACACAATTATTAGTTCTACCAATTAGTTAGTAAGTACTTACATTATAAACTACACACTAACATTATGGGTGTCTTACGTTATAGAATAATTGTCTGAGATAGGTAAGTTCGCCTACAAAACATACAACGATACTAATATACTTAGCGACAAAACGAGGTAAGATTTGAGCAGGCGTTTCACTTTTCTTTTAAATAAAACGTGATCGTTGCTTCGCACGAATAGCAAGGAAACGCAACTTTTGTTTTATTATTTAGGTACTGCCAACAAGAGTAACTAAACATATTAAGGAACTTACCGAAAGAATAATTTTAATGTGCAGCTACTTTTATTGTTGACTGTACATACCTACCTAAGAAGTAACTGCATAATCAGCAGGTAAAGTTATCGTAGTGGCCTAGCGGTTGACTGAAAACGAGGCCGGATACACCGTCAGAAAAACTTCCTAATCAAATTTTGATAGAACAGTTTGTTTTCTGGCTGGAGGTTCATGCAGTCTCGCCTTTATCCGGTTACGTCCAATAAGACCCCCCTCGGGGTCGTCGACACAAAGTATTCCGAAAAAAAAAACAGTTTGTTTTAAATGACTAATATTAATAACTATTAATGACTAATTTTATTCTAGAGTCAAGACCCTAAATTAGAATAGTCATTAATAAGTCAAAATATAAGTTATGCCTCACCACTATAATTATTAAGTATGGGCTGCCAATTTGTGAGGGATTCCCCAAAATGCGGAAACTACTGCATTGGGAATCTTGTTCGATAGTTTATCACAACAAAATGAGATTTTTTTTTCCATTTTAACATAAACATAACATAACATCACGCCTGTATTCCCCGAAGGGGTAGGCAGAGGTGTACATAATATAGTACACCCTCATTTCGCCAGTTATGTTTTAAGTCCCAATGTAATAGGGGGCGAGCCTATTGCCATCAACCGGGCACAAATCCAGACTCCGTGCTGCTACTGAGAATGACCTAATGGAAAAACCCAGTAACATTTTGCCCGACCCGGGATCCGAACCCAGGACCTCGTGCTCAGCAGTCGCGCTTAGCAGCTACTAGACCAACGAGGCAGTCCATTTTTTCCATTTTACCAATAATTAACTTATCTATTACCTTAATTAATATTTATTCGGCAATTTGTAAAGTGATCATTAAAACATTGATTCTTTTAAATGACCTTTAAATAAATTACATAAAGGTTTTCAAAATCCGTATTTGTTAATGAAGTACTCAACAATACGCATTTTCTTTTAAATCTTGTTTCTCCGAGTTTTGGGACGGTGTGCACAAATTTGGGAAAAATTCAGCTACACTTTTAAGGAATCGGTTAATTGGCATTGGCAACTTTTACCACGCCAAGTTGTCAAGTTGACATTTTCTTGAATGTACTAAATGACAGTTTCGCTTCATTACTTCTTGTCATGGTTAAGTTTTTATTATTTGTTAATTTTGTGGGAATATCTTGTTATTGATGCGAGATTTTTATGAAATAAACATCCTAAGTAGTAACTCTAACGTATTCGAGTTTAAATATAGTTATTCAAATCAACCTGTTGTTACTAAACAAGAAACTTATAAAGGATGTCGTTGGAAACCGTGCCCAAAGATCTTCGAGGACTACGAGCTTGTTTAGTTTGTTCCTTAATCAAAGTATGTTATTGTCACACTTCTACACGACCTATTTTATCCTATTCCTGTTCAAAATATAACATTTCATTGATATTGTTTAACTATTGCTAACTAACTTCACGAAGGGTAAACTCATCATCATTTCAAGTTTCACAGACTCAGTAACTTAAATATTAACACACTCAGTAATTATTAATAATCGTATACTGATATTGTTTATAGAAAATGAGAATTCCAAATTTTTTTCTGTACCGCTTATGAGATTGTAAATACTAAGCTATTAGTATCCAATAACAGCACCAATCTAAAAGTAGAACTTTATAATATTAACCTAACAGAGTTAGATTGAAAATAGGTTTCTGATAAGTGTATAACTTTATTTGTATGTAGTGTGATTTATTACCTTTCTCCACCAAAATATTTTGCATGCATTATGGTAAAATGATTAAGGTTCTAATTAGTTTATATCATCTTGTGTAATGCCTACATTCTGTGTGAATAAATAATTTAATTATAACCTAACATTCATTTTATGTTTATGTTTTATGTATTTTCCAGACATTTGATCAGTTTGAATATGATGGCTGTGACAATTGTGATGAATTCCTTCGAATGAAAAATAATAAAGACAATGTTTATGACTGCACAAGTAACAACTTCGATGGGTAAGATTTTCGCATAACTTGTCAATTATACTCTTTTATTATATGCATTATAATGTAAACAACTTCATGGCAATCTGATTTGGTTACATATTGTATATAAGTTGAGAACTATTAAACGAAAAAAATATACAAAATAATATGTCATTTGTTTATAATAGTAGTTCTGCTATTTTTATTTATACATCTACTATATTTTGTAACCACACCACCTTTGTGAAAAGGTTTAAATATGATATAATTTCGGTCCAGAATGATTGCTGTGATGAGCCCTGAAGACAGTTGGGTATGCAAGTGGCAACGTATAAGTGAGTACTATCAGTTTTAAATTTTTTAGTAATTACCTATTTTAACAAACACTCTCTATGCATAACTTATTAACATATTAGATTTTTCAATACTTAGTAAATTGTTTGTTTATTTTTAACTTCAATACTATGTATTTTTGGAAATGGTAAGAATTATTTTGCTGATATTAAAACTGTTTGTTCTCAGGTAGATTTTGTAAAGGAGTATATGCCATATCAGTGTCCGGTAGATTACCAGCTGGTGTTATTAGAGAAATGAAAAGCCGTGGTTTTGTGTACCGACCCCGGGATACCAGTCAAAGATAATCAATTCACACTTATTATAAAATTACTAATAAATAAAATATGGTACCCATACGACTGGTGCTTGTTATTTAATATGTTGTGTACAATCAATACATTTCTTTCTGTAAAAAAATTCTCCCCACCAGAAATTTCTCCTGTACTGCGGGTGCATTTGCTAACACCTGTGGAACACGCAAATTTTTGTCCAGCGCGGGAATCGAACCCGCAATCTTTAGTGCAGCTGTCCAATCGCATAGCTGTTGTGCCAATCAGGTTGTCATTACTGTTGAATTGAGAATCAAAGGATATAATAAGCTAAACACATTTTAACTATTTACAACATGGCCGATGTATCTTGGCGAACCTGAAGTTAGCCAATTAGCTGCACAATGGATCTTTTGTGAACAAAATTGTCTACTTTGCCTTAAAATTGCCAAGATACATCACCCATATTGTACATTACAACAATGACTGAAAAAGATCTTAAATAACTTTTTCTTTGCAGTACTTGAAATCAAGTTTGCACAACACATCTTTATGCCTTATTTATCAATATCTACCTCTAACCATAAATTAAAAGCTCTTTCATTTAAATATTTTGAAAACAACTGACCCACTACACTGCACCATTTTGTACAGAAAGGGAATAACTAAAAATTTCAAGTCAAAAATGTGTACTCTTACAGATAGTCTTAATTTTAATCATTATTATTATCAGCCAAAAAACACCTATTTTTGAAGCAAGGCCTCCCCCTTAAAACACCACAATGAACAACAACTTACTTTTAATAATGTATATCATTAATGGGTAAGAAAAACAATGTACATCTAGTGCAAAATTATTAATTTTCCTAAATAACTATACAACATAATACAATTACATAAATTAACATTATACTACAATTGAACTAATATAAATGCAAGACTGTCCTAAGACAATACACTGCAGACAACAGGATTTACATCAAACCAGTAACAACAATAGGCTTCTCTAACAGCAAATCAATGTACTTGTCTTTATTTACATTTAATAATCATGGTTCTCAATCAATATATTTTCATGTTATGCTTATTCAACTGTTCCTCTTGTTGATTCTGGTGTTTCAGTTTCTGGCATGTTGCAAGTTGCAATGTGCACAAGACAATGTTCTGTCAACTACTGCCTGAAGGAGGTGCCTTATACTCACTGTCTGTGCCAAGTACGTCTTTATCGATTTCTTTAAAATCTATATTTTGCTGCTTCATAGCATTCTAAAAACAAAAAATATAATTGTTATAGGACAGTTATTATTAATAAGGATAATTTAATGACGATAAATAATTAATTATAATTTATGATGGTGTAAATGATCACTATTGCATCATCATATTTTTTTCTATTAAAGATGAATGAAGTAGTAATTTTATTCTTAACTATATTTCTGAATTTAGGTTATTTCTTTTGTACATTATCAATTTATGTAATAACCTAGGCGAAAAATGGACTTGTATTAACACTGATAAGATAGCATGATGTTCTTACATGTAGAATAAGTATGAATTAAGGTATATATAAATGTCCGTTTAATACAATATTTATACATTAATTTCAACACAACATACATTTACCTTTACACAATCTTGATAAACTTTAAAGATCCCGGCGCAAATTGAATCATCGTGGTCACCTTTTAAAAATCTTTCTGAAAACCAGCTATTGAAACAGTCGTCATATTTTTTCTTTAGCTCAGTACATTCTTCTCCAATGCTGTTCATGGTATTGATGTGATTCGGTTCACAAACTGCTAAATATTTACATTTACAAAATGGTTGAAAAAAAATCTGTGCCGTTTGGTTAACTTCCAAGTGGCAAGTATACTTGACAGTGTCAGACAGATAAGTTGAATGTTGCCATTGAAAGAAAGAGGAATCTCACTTTTCATGTTGCTGCAAAGCATAGATGATGATAGTTATGGTAGGATTTTTTTTTTAATCTGCAACCAGTGGCACTCTGTGGTTCTTTTACTCATGCTGATACCTGTCAGCTGCGAACTTTTATAACCTTAAAAGATTTGTTGTTTTATTAATTATTCGTTTATTATTCAATATCATGGGTGATATATTAAAAGATAGTCGTTTCACAAAATATCTCAATGACCCGAGATATAAACAAATTCCTAAACATGAGAGAAAAGTCAAAATTGATAAAAGATTTCAGTCAATGTTTAAAGATGAAAAATTTAAAGTAAAGTATACAGTTGATAAACGAGGACGACCTATTAACGAAACTTCTACAGAAAATTTGAGGAAATATTACGAGGTGGAAGATTCTGAAGCTAGTGACACTTCGGATGAAGAAGAGAAGTCAGTTTCTGTTGATGTAAATGATGGGTCAGGTGATACATGTTCCACGGGTCGATTTGTTTTGCGGCCGCCCAGTGATGATGAAAATGTGACTAATATTCTAAATGACAAATTAACTCGGGGAAAGTTAGACAATAAAGTTAAAAGCAGATTACTAGATTTGGAAATTGATTATGCCCGTGGTGAAGGTAAGCAAAAGTACAATACAACAAATTATGTGTGTTATTGACAAACTTTCACTTAAAGGTCATTTGTGTTGTGAAAATACTGTATGGTAAATATACTACAAATTTTCACAGAAGTGTAAGGGAATTGTGACTTGTTGTTTGTACATTAAATAATTACTTGCAGGCGTTTTACAAACAGACAGTTCCTCTGAGGAGGACAGTAGTGAGGCTGAAGAAGATAGTGAATTAGAGCATGAGTGGGGGGAGTTGGATGCTGATGCAGGCACCACAGAGGATTCTACTAAAAGGTTTATATTGATGTTTTATTTACCATTATGATGTTATGCCTAATAAAGCAACCATTAAGTTCATGGAGTTAAGCATATATGACTTAAAAAAAAGTAAGATTCTGTTTTTAATTTCTAGAATTGCCATCTGTAACATGGACTGGGATAACATAAAAGCTGCAGATCTAATGGTTTTATTGAATTCATTCTTGCCACCAGGAGGTGTCATAAGGAAAATAACTGTAAGTTCCAATTGAAAATACAATATTATTTAATATTTAAAAATTGAAAATTGTATCCGTATTATTTACTATTTTCTAAATTTTACTCATTTATGAATGACCACCATAAGAAAAATTAAATTAAGTTGTAATTAATAGGTTCTTTGTTTATTCATTTAATATGTTCATTTACATGAACACTCATGGTGTGTATTTATGGTAATGAGGTATCAGAGGACTTTTCATTGCAGATGATAATGAAAACCTTTTTACTACTAAGATTAAATACTGTGCAAATAATCGTTATTATGAACATCATGATTGCAGATTTACCCATCAGAATATGGCCTGAAGAGAATGAAGGAAGAAGAAGTAAGAGGACCTATAGAACTAACAGAAGACAAACATGAACAGTTGTCTGAAGACGAAGGCAATGAAGAAGGTAAGTAACAAAACAATAATTTTTAAACAAAAAAAATATTAAATGAATTGTAAAATAAAAAAAATATTAACTTATTTTTTTTTTATTTGGTCCATTATTTATTTTAACTTTGATAGGCATTGCATGTCTGTTAATTTGTACTAGACTTGGTTAGTGGTTAATTATTGATGCCAGCCTTTTGGGCACCCTTTTTTTTTTTTTTTTTTTTTTTTTAACGTGAGGGAAATGCGTTACGCATTCCCCGCCGCTGGGAGGCGACGGGGATATGTGGGACTCTCCCCCATGAACCCAATAAGATCCACAGGGGCATACCCACTAAAAACCTCACACTTTGCCTGCATAAGCGCATAATTGGCGGGGAGGCGGGGTCGCTATAGCATTCTACCGCCAACCCCGCCAGCGCTATCCGCCCTGTAGAGGGGCGGATTCTTCGCTCCCCTTATGTAAAGGTAGGGGGGTGCAGGACTTCGGCGCAGAGGCCGTGCAATGCAGAGGTGGGTCTCCCAACCCAGCCTCCGCGGCCTCTGCTCAGCGTGGGGACGCCAAGTCCGTCTCCTCGCTGTCTCTTCGGCGCATGGGTGCGCTCCACCAGAGGGAGAAGCGGGCCATGTCAGACTGACATGGGCACCACCTCCCCACCCGTGGCAGCTGGAGTGGGGGTCGGCCGCAGAGCTGCGGCCTTCCCCTTACCCTTTTGGGGCACGCCAGCCCGACAGGGCTTGGTGCCAATCGGGTGGTCGGCCTGTCGATCCGCAGCAGCACAGGCTGTGCAGTGCGGATCCCTAGCACACGACTTGGCCAGGTGGCCGACCTCGCCGCAGCGGTAGCACTGCGTGCGGCGTTCCTCCTTGGACGTGCAGACGTGCTGCACGTGCCCGTTGAGCAGGCAGCGGAAGCATCGGGTGGGCCTGGCATCGAGCAGTTTGACCTGCGCCGAGACCCAACCCACCAGCAACCTGCTCTGGGCCACCTTATTTGCGGCTGCCACGGGGCAGCGCACCCATACGCTGCCAAGGCCGGAGGGGCTTCGTCGAACCTCCCCCGCCTTGACCTCGTCCGCCGTGCACTTTTGGGCACCCTACCAGTCATCAGCAATGAGGAGGAATACTTTGAATACATGATTTTTAGTTAAATTTTTTTCTTTTGTATATTGTATTCATCAATCAAATAAATCTATAATTTAGAAAAGTTAATTTTCCACTTTCGCATTCAAGAATATCTTGGAAAGCCAGCTTCAACCTGTTCTAGTAAAAATGTGCATACTTCTGATCATACTGACAAACCATGTAAATAAAAACATGATGGGGCTTAGCTATTTTTACTATTGTGTCTGCTTCATGCACAGTCAAAGTGTTAAATATATTTCAGGATCATCTTATCATATGGAAAAACTTCGTCGGTATCAACTAAATAGGCTTAGGTATTACTATGCAGTGGTGGAATGCGACTCAGTAGCTAGTGCCGATAAGTTGTATAGTGAATGTGATGGCATGGAGTATGAAAGCAGTGCTACTCGACTTGACATGAGATTCATTCCTGATGATGTCACATTTGATCAGGTTTGTTTATATTTTTGATCTTACTCCATCCAGTAATCTTTAGACTTCCAAGTTTATTCTCATTGAAACCTTAAAAAAAATTAAGTGTAGGTATGTCTCTACTTTCGAGATTTATATAAATATATATTGAATATCAATGAGAAAATACAATTTTATGTATTATTAACCTCTTACCACTTATATTTTGATCCAGGTGCCCCGTGAAGAATGCACAAAGCTACCAGACATGACGAGGTACAAACCTCGGTTGTTTACAACGACAGCCCTGCAGCAAGCTAAGGTTGAACTCACATGGGACGCGACAAACCCCAACCGTACGGAAACTATTAAAAGCGCACTTGATGGAAAAATTGATGATCTCGATCTAAAAGATTATTTGGCATCAAGCAGTGAAAGTGACGGTAATACTTATATTTGAACTCAAAACATTTAGTTTGTGTGTCGTACTATTTAACGATAATTTCGCACTACATTACTATCATTCATATGGCAATTATTTTTGCAGAGGAAAATCAACCCATAGATATTGACACCAAGTCCGATAATGAAGATGATGATCCAATACAAAGATATAAGAAATTACTTGAAGATATCGAAAAAAAGGAAGATAAGAAAAGTAACAAAGATATGGAAATGGAAATAAGTTGGGGAATAGGGATCAAGGATAAAGCGGAAGAGTTAGTCAAAAAGAAACAAAATGACAATGAAACGGGTATGTTCATCTTTAACTAGTATTAGCTATTAAACACATTATTAAGACTTATTGTTATATCTGCATTATAATAATGTATATCTATATTTCAGAAGTTAAAGATTTGACTCCATTTGAAAAGTTGCTGCAGAAACGTAAGGAGAAAAAGAAACAAAAGAAATTAAAAAACAAAGAGAAAAAGGACCAACATGACGATAATGGATCCGATTCAGAGGGCGGCGGATATACGTCTGACGATGTACCTTCTGATATTGACATGAATGACCCATATTTTGCTGAAGAATTTAATAAAGGAAAGGCTGGAAGTAGAATCATACGTAAAAGAAGTAAAGACAGTATCACCAATCCGGAAGAAGAAAAGGAAAGAGCCGAATTAGAGTTACTTCTAGATGATGATGATGGAAAAGCGCATTTCAGTTTGAAGAAAATACAAGAATCGGAAAGTAATAAAAAATCTAGGAGGAAAAATAAATTAAAAGAAAAAAGGAATGAACAAAAACAAGCTCTACCAGATTTCGAAATTAATGTTAATGATGAACGGTTTTCAGCATTGTATAACTCACACTTATATAACATTGATCCAAGTGATCCTAATTTCAAGAAAACAAAGAATATGGATAGACTAATTCAAGAGAAATTAAAGAGAAGACCAGCAGATATACCAACTGAAGTACAACAACCTAAAAAGTCCAAAGAAGAAGCTGAACTAAGTATGTTGGTGAGAAATGTGAAACGAAAAACTAAAGATGTATTAAAAAAATAAAACGAACTTGCTAAAATACAATTTTTTATTTTTTAGATGTCATAATAGAAAGTAAACAAGTCATAAGTCATGATTTATCAAAATTGTAAAAAACATAGCCATATATCATTATATTAACACGACGACATACTATCACAATACATGTTATAAAGGCAGCAAATCTAAGGTACTATACTGGCTGCTAGCGCTAACTTTATTTCGCGACCCAAAGCAGCTCCCAAAGGCGGAGGCACTGCATTGCCCACCTGAAAATAAATAAAAACAACTTCAGTTTATGATTTTCTAAAATATATAATTCTCAGAAGCAGCACGGAGTCTGCATTTGTGGCAATGGGCTCGCCCCCTTTCACATTGGGACCAATAACTTAACTGGCTAAATGTGGGTGTACTATTTGTGCACCTCTGCCTACCCCGTCGGGGAATACATGCGTGATGTTATGTTTAAATGTATTTACCTGTCGGTGCTTGTCTTGCACTGAGCCAGCAAACATGTACGTGTCGCGGAAGCCTTGCGAGCGTGCGCACTCCCTCACTGACACCACGCGGTTTTGTTCTGGGTGCAACACCCGGCCTTGCTTGCCCATCGGCTCGGGGTCTGTCACCGTTGTACTGAAGTACCCGTCCCAACAGACTCGTCCTACACAGCGAAACATAATATACAGTTAGTTCATTTATTTTCAAGTTTTGTAAGTTTGTTAATTTAATATCTACTATATAACCACTGAACCGATCATCATGAAATTTTACGTAGGTTGTGCGGGATACAGTATAGTTATAATAGTTTTACAAGTGTTTCGACTCATGATTGAAACAAATATGGTATTCTAGTAATTTTCAGGGTAAATTAAATAAATTTTAAGAATTTGCCATTTTGCTGTCTTTGAAAATCAATTTTAGCCAAAGTACTCATTTTTTCTATGATTCATGACAGCTGGCGCATTTTTGAGACCTACTAAGACACCGTGAAATCACCTGTTTAGATTGTTAATTTAAAGATAAAAATCGGTGATTATTCTCTGAACGCAATTTTTACACTTTAGACCAACATTTTAGTAACTTCTTATAAAGTTACGGAACTGCTTATTTTATGCATGAAATGATATGAATGACTTTTGAAGATTTAGTGGCAAAACGAAAAGTCTTCTACTTTAGAAATAACAATTTTAAGTTGGTCAGGTCGAAAATTCTCTAAAGTTAAAAGCTATCAATATCTTGAAAACTGTAATATCGCAAAACATACATGGATGTTATTCGGATACCCCACAATATGAGGGACCTAATGTTTTTACTTGACGCCAATCTTTTGGCTACCCTGCATAAAATATATTTTGCCACGTGGTCAAAAAAAATCGATATAAACTACCAGTATGTGATACCACATAACCAGAAAATTGCCATGTCGACCTGTCGCGTACAATACCTATCAAATTGCCATCCATAATTTTTCAAGTTTCCTTTATCATTATCTAATATTGCCAATCATTAAACATAGAACTAATTATTACCATAGAGTCCCGCCCAGTTATTATGTCGGTTGCCGGTATGCGGCAAGCACCATGGTATAAGAGTGTTCTCCTGTTTGTCAGCCGGAGAGCAAGTCTTGCCCGCTGCGCAAGCGCACACCCCCCGTAACGCTCCAGTTGACGATCTACCATTCCTCTTGTCATCATACCTATACTGCAACACCTTTTCAAAAAAAATAAAAACATTTCTGTTAAGAAACATACTAACTAGGACAAATCCAACAAGTTACTATTACTTTACGCACCTTGCATTTAGTTCCATCGGATAGAGTGACAGATGTATTTGGGAGATCTCTCCAATCGGACCCGGCCGTGGTCGGTACTCTACATATCCTGGCTTGAATTAAAGGCGCCATGTTCTTGCAAATATGGTCACGCAGTTTGGTGTTTTCGTCCTTACTTCTCACTATACGTTGGAAATGGCTCTCAGGCATGGACCCATATTCTATTTCGATTTTGTTAGCACCGTTGCAAATTCGCGGTAGATCGCTCATAGCATCGCGTATAGTGCAAGTTCTCCTCGGAGCTGACTCGTCCCAGTGGATATTTGTCCCAAATCGTTTACCATCTATGGTAGTAGTCAAGGAGCACGCTCGTCGGCTGAACACGTGCGTGGGTTCAGGATAAAACGGTAAGCTGTAGCCTGGTGCTGCGGCTAAGATAATCAGCCTTCGTCTCGTTTGCGGTACCCCATAGTTGCCTGCTTGTAGAATGCCGAACGTGCACTGATAGCCCATATCTAGTAAGGCCCTCAATGTTAGTTTTAAAACCATACCTTTTTTGAAAGCCACAAAGTTTCTTACATTTTCTAGTATAAAATATTTGGGCCGGTAATAGTCACAATATGATAAGTAAGAAGCTACTAAGGAGTTTTTGAAATTGGAATACTCTCTTGAATTAAACCTGTTCATTCCAGAAAATCCCTGACACGGAGGCCCGCCACACAACAGCTCCACTTCCCCCTGCATGGGGAGGCGCAGCCCGCCGGTACTATGTGTAGCTCCAGACATAACTTCCTTTAGTAAGGCGTTACAGTCTTCATTAAAAACTATACAGTTTTTGTTGTTCAAAGCATACGCATGTGCCGCTGCCTCTAAATTTTCAATAGCCCACCTACACTCAGCAATGCCCGCCTGGTGTAAGCCCTCTGAGAGCCCACCACACCCGGCAAACACATCTAAAGTTCTTAAAGGTCGTACGGAAACATTCTCTAGCTTAGCGTTGGTAGTCTCTGCGGGTTTGCTAGATTTCCCTTTACCTTTTCCTTTGTCCTTACTCTTATCAGTGCGCCCGACATGTATGGCATGATGAGGCACATCAACAAACTGACCAGATGATTTGTCAAAAGCCATTCTAAAATAAAACCTGCTTGGATCTTTTTCCAGCCACTCTAGCAGAGAATATGGTTGTGGAACATTTTGTTCATAAATTAAATGGCAAGGTCCTACAACTGCAGAAAATGAGACATCACGAATTTCTTCACTCCAGTATATGACATTAACATCTTCATGCTGAGGGAATCTACTGTTTGTGTTCTCAGGTCTATAAAGAACATTAACTTTGAGGTAGATATCCTGTGGGACAATTAGTGGGCCGTCACCAACGGCTGTAACAGCGGCAATGTAACCAACACAAAATGGTTCACCAGTGTCAATATTCGATCCGCGCATATTATTATCACTCTTTCTATAGTATTCCGGAAAAACATCTTCATCAACTTTTTCTAGCTTTGGTTTAACAATATTGTTTAAATTTGTAAAACTATTCTTAAATTTGAAAGTTCCTGGCTTAAGAAATATACCACAGCCTTTCTTATAATCATAATCTTGCCACCTCACTAATGACCATTCCGTTCTATTAGATTCTGTAATCAAGCCAGATTTTTCCAAGATTTTTCCTGAAACTTTGGGTATATTCTTAGCATCTCTCTTCGTTTTTCTTTCACAAGATGGACAGAATCTATGTTGCCTGAGTGAATTAGGACAAATTGGATCTATGGGTAAGTCTTCAAATCGCGCTGTGAACCTTTCGTAATATTTATTGTAAAAGTATGTTTTACCATCATCATCAAAATGTTTTTCGTCCACTTCTTTACCACCAAGCTTGAACCAGTCGGCGGGAATTTCACCTTTTTCAACACAAGCTTTTCTTAATATTGAAGAAAGGGGTGCACCATGACAACACCGGTCGCCTAAGAATACTTCCCGCGGGTCGCCCACCTCACCTAACACTGTATCTGTGGCTCTAATAAACACTTCTGCATGAAAATAGCCAGATTTACAATTAATCGTCTCTTTCCACATATATACTACTTTAGCAACTAATGCAGGAATATTTGGTTGAGAAGTTTCAACCATCACAAAATCGCCTTTACAAAGTTCTGAGCCATCAATTTCAACTTTATCATAATACACTTTGGTGGCATCGGCTTTGGTAGGTTCACCAACCCATTTTATTTTTCTGTTATTGGATCCAGTTAACTTTACAGGCACTGTGTCCTCAATCTTATCATGTTGTTTTTTCTCAGCCATTTGTTGGTACTCTTCTTCATCATCTGGTTCTGAATCTTCTGCCTGTTCTACGGCCATGTTAGGACAGAGTCTTCTAACACAAGCTTTCTTAGTACGCCCATGACCCCCGAATTTAGCCATCGCACGGCAAGCATTGCATTCCCCACAGTCCGGCAGTTGACAAGCTTCACACACTCCACATCGTTTTCTTCTAAGTACTAATTCATGATTAGTTTTATCCAATTGGTTCGAAAAGAAACTTTCAAACGTTTTCCTCACTAATGGGGTGGTGGTTGCCTTAGTCCAGGCCTTTTTGTCAATTTTTTTGTAATCTATTTTTGCACGGAATTTTCGTTTACCAAATTTAATTCCCATTAATTTAATTAATTCTCTCATACATGGTAAGGTAATTAATGGTTCATCATCTTCATCAGCTTCTAAGCTGACCACTTGATCACAAACAAACTGTGCATGTTTGTGAAGCATTTCTTCAGTCATTTTCATATCATTCAGTTCTGGGATAGTTGACTCTCTAATTAGTTCTAGAAGATCCTCATAAGTTGGCTGAAGATAATGGTACTCTTCTAAATACTCAACAACAACTTTGCTGAGACATATCTTTTCATACAGATTATTCATAAGAGGTGTATATTGTTCACTTGGTTTCAATAAATTGTATTCTCCAAATTCTGTTGATAATGTGATACAATTTCTATCGCCACCATCGAAACCATGTATAAACCTAAAGTAAATTTAAATTAGGATTATCAAGAGTATATAAATGTAGTTGCTTTTTAGATACATGAATACTGGTGATAAAAACTAAAGATGAAATGGATAGTAGTTTAACCTGATCCCGGATATTCGGCCAAACTTGTAGCCGGATCGCCCGAAATTCGGCCCCGAATATCCGGCGTGATATTTTTTTTAATTCGGCATGCGGCCTGATGGGCCCGGTAGTCGGCCGGATAGTATTTATCCGGATATCCGTTTCATCTCTATTAAAAACATCTATATATTAGTTAGAATAGTAAGAAATACATCCTATAAATACTTACCACTCAATAATAGGTCCTACATCCTTGGCAGGTACAGAGTCGTCATCAATTTCAGCTGAATCAGAACAAATAGATTTCAAATACCCCGACATGTAAATACGTACATCACTCTCTACCAGGCCACCGTCAATGGGGCAGAGATGTCCCTGTTCGTCAAATATACAGAAATTTGTTATATTCGTTTGCGGTCGCTCTGTTATATCTCCATCGTCACCTGCAATATAGATAAATTCTTTATTTTGATATTCCATGCTTTGGAAGGTTACATTAATCCATTAGTCCTGCGCTACATCTCTCAGTGGTCGCGTCGTTCTACCGTCCCAACGGACTATGAGAATAAGGGAATAGGGAGTGCACCTATGTTTGCGCGTATACTTGTGCACTATCACTACATCTGCTGCATAGTTGGCTAGTTACAGATGAGTTAGGCCGCCGTGACGCAACATCGGTCTGCAGAACATTATTTAGGTAATATGTTACTTTTAGCACATTTTACTGCCTTGTTGGTCTAGTGGTTGCTAAGCGCGACTGCTAAGCACGAGGTCCTGACCCTGAGTTCGAATCCCGGGTTGGGCTGTGTAAAAGTGTTACTGGGTTTTTCCATTAGGTAATTCTTAGTAGCAGCACAGTGGTCCCAATGTAATAGGGGGCGAGCCTATTGCCACGGTTGATGGCGGCGGACATTGGGACCTAAAAACACTGGCGAAATGTGGGTGTACTATATGTTCACCTCTGCCTACCCCTTCAGGGTATACAGGCGTGATGTTATGATATGTAGCACATTTGATCACGCTTACCTGAGGCTAATACAAGTTTTTCGTTTGTTAATGCTATATATTCTTCAACAGCATCCTGTGGGTGTCCCTGATAATATACTATGTCAGAATTGTTTAAAAATTGACCACAAATATTGCATTTTTCAGTGTCAGGAACAGGTTTTTTGCAGATTTCCACTTCATTGCTGATTTTAAATCCATTTTCTTTCTTAGAATTTTGGTCTGAATTTTCGTGGGTACCTTCTTGTTTTGTATCTTCATTCAGGACTTGCTCAGATAATATCTCTTGACTTTGTTTGTTCGAGCCATCATCATCTTTCTTTACAATGTTGAGATTGGAATCTTCTGGATCTGCTGTAAGTTCTACATTTTCAGTGCTATTATTGTTGTCCTTATCCTTTATATCTATATTATTTTCAACATCCTCATACTTCAGCTTTTTCTAAAGTAAAAAAAGGTTAAATTAATAATATTTTGTGTTAATGTTATCACACTTATTTTCCTACACAACTTTTTTTAGATGAATTTCATTAAGTATATATTTTTATATTTTTTACTAAGTATTTATTTTAAAATTATGCCTTAGTAGTAAAAATTAGAGATAATGACCAGATGCAATATGTGCATTTTAACACGGCATCCAAAACAAATAAATGGTGCCCTGGCTGTAGCTTGAGTTTTTTTTTCTTTAAAAAACGTCGCCCCACACTAGGAATTTCTCCTGTATCGCAGGTGCGTTTCACAAACATGAAATATTCACATATACACAAACACCCAGACTCGGGACAAACATCTGTAGTTCGCACAAAGTTTTGCCCCGTGCGGGAAGAATCGAACCCGCAACCCTTAGCGCAGCAGTCCAATCGCTTAGCAACTGCGCTAATCAGGTCATCAAAGTTAAGTATGACACAGACTTCTTAAGTACTTCTTATGATTTACATCCACTTTGGAAGATAACTATTAATGAAACTTGACTTGAGTGCCCCCTTGGTCTACAAGTCACTAAGTGCTAGGCATAAGGTGGCTTCAAATCACAGGCGAGGCAAAGTGGGTTTTTTCTGTTAGGGAATTCCCAGTAGCAGCATTGCATATTGATTTCTTTTTCTCATAGAAATAGTAATTAACCTGGATAAACAGATAACTTTGGGGCTTTTATGGACTAGAGAACTGGAAGACAGATCTCATTGGAGAGAATTAGAGGAGATTTATGCCAAAAGGCATGTAGAACTGCGGGAGTACTTATAGAATCTGCTGACATAAAAACTTCTTGTTATAGAACATTGTTTGCAAATTTCTGATATATTATTAAAGGTTTTATTAATATTGTGAATCACTTATAAATTTATTTTAATTTATGTATTTAAATATAATGGTGCAACCCAGCAAACCAATTACACTACTCAACAATGTTAAATATACAAAGTTCATATTACAGTATTAATAAAACTTAAATATTATTTACAAGTTCATGAATAAGAGCTCGATGTCCGAAAGAAGCAGCTGCTATTCTATGCTGATTGCTATTCTGTTATACTTACTGGTTGTATTGCTTCCTCACACCCGGGACTTCTACTCCGTTTAGATGAAAACATAGTAGTGATTTTCAACTGGTTGCCAGTGCGAGGAGACCTCCTTTTAGATCTGAAATTGTTTTAATTAAAAATCATTATTAGTATACTAGTTAGAATTAAAAACTAGAGAACTAAATTCTAGTAGATAATTATAAATACTAGGAGAATTGAATTAATTTATTTTTATACTTTAATAAGACATAATTTGAAACCTAAATCTAACACAAGTAGTGCCTATGGCTGGTAAGCCGGCGGTGAAGGCGACATAAGAGCATGGCGTTTCATGTTATTTGCGGTACTAAGTCGAGGTATGCGACCGGCACTCTTACTACATGATAATTCCGAGGCTGCCGACAGTTTTGCAACAGTGACAGCAATACTACCAGGAATACTTTTTATAAACTTTTCAGTCTGCTTTAGCGTCTTAAGTTGAAGGTGGTGCATGCTACACGTGACCACAGGACGAAAGTAGTATCTTCAACATTTCAAGATAGTTATAATGGCCTAATGCATACTATTTAAGCAAATTCAATATAATATAGCGAGCACGCGTAATGCAATATTACATACTTCGCTGTACCAACTAGTAAAGGCTTTTGCCCTCAGTCATATAACCGGTAATATATTAAAATAGTATTAAACACCTGTGTTACTGAAAATCTCTAAGGTTCTCAGTTTCCAAGTACCTAATATTACAGTTTTACGCAATTTATTTATAGAGTACTTACATCTGGGAAGGCGATTTAGAATCCTCCATGACCATATCGGTTTCTTTAACATCATTTGGTTTAATGTTATTACTACGATTCTTAACAGGCATATTATCCTTAGGTAATATTTTACCAAAAATATGAAATAATCATAAGTATTAAACTAACACTTTATTTCTTAGCACATTTTTACCTTAAATAAAACACTATATTATATTTCTTACTATTTAAAATAATGATAATTTAATACTTTATATAATTTAGGTGTAAAAAAGGCGCCAAATTCTTAACTGCAAAATACGTTTCATTTGACAGTTCACTGAGTTGACGTTTACACCTAAACTTAGAGATCTGTCACGAGAGGTTTTATTTTTGTATTTTAGTGACCACTTGGTCACTTGGACTTTTAAGTAAAGTCTTATTTAATTTTTCAAAACACTGCACTATGTATCACTTCACTTTCATATCGATTTAAGGATTCTGGCGGGAACTTACGTTGCGTCCTTACTCAAAGTTCCCGCCAGAATCAGGAAAGGTAGGATCCTCACTTCTCAGAGAATAAAACACAGTGAACACAGTCCACAGATTATAGAAAGGTACTAGACTAGAAGCCTCTCTACCCTCAGGTATTATTTATTTATCAATTAATCTATATAATGGTACTACATTTCAATCTAGATTTTTTATTTTACATGCTCAATAAACATTCAAATAGAGTCACCGACATAGATCGAAGAATATGCAAGTTGAAGTGGCAATGGGCAGGCCATATCACTCGAAGAACCGATTACCGCTAGGGAAGAAAGGTTCTCGAGTGGCGACCACGAACCGGAAGACGCAGCATTGGCAGGCCTCCCAGGTGGATTGACGATATCGTTAGAGCTGCGGGCAACCGGTGGTCCATTGTGGCGTTCTAAGGAAAAGGCCTTTGTTCAACAGTGGACGTCTTCCGGCTGATGATGATGATAATGATGATATATTCTTCATCATCTTTTCATGTCACGCGACGGAATATACATGGTTATTGTTTTTTATTAATGAACATTGATTGCAGCGAAGTTTTAACAATCTAATTATCTGACTCATAAAATTCAGGTCACTACCCTGAAAGACTGAATACCTTCTTCTCAGGGAGATACCACTCCTCGAGCCGCCTACAGACAGTATAATGTGTCATCACGTTTTCGATAGAAGATACAAAATCCAACTTACAGCAGAAATGCAAGATAACTCTGGCATCAATAAAGTTAGGATATACATAGACGGCTCCAAAACCATACAGGAAACTGGGGCGGGAGTCTTCTCGAATGACCTAAATATAAAAATTTCAACTACCTTAGACTTAACACTATATTTCAAGCAGAAGGTATAACTAGACTAGAGCAGCACAGGTAGTGGCAGCCTGAGGCGTCAGAGGACAAATATTTAAATTGTGTCCGACAGTGCATCCGTCCTCCAAGCTTTACAAAACAATACCATAACCTCTGTCCTAATACTGGAATGTCATAACACACTCCAGTCTATTGCAAAAACAAATAACGTTATTTTTAATGACGCAGCCGATGAGCTGGCCATAAGATAGTCAAGGACAACGGTTTGCGGACCGAAACCAATACTGCTCATTCCCTTGGCACAAGTGAGATCATGGCTGCGCTTCAAAACCGAGCAAAACGACCAAGAAGAATAGAGAAACTGTGCTGGTTGCAGGCAGACAAAGAATGCGATTCCGGAGGCTTCGAAAAAGCTAGCCCGCAACGTCACCAGACTAAATAGGGATAGAGTCCGTAAAGTACTGGGTACAATTACAGGACACTGCCCCCTAAACAAACTCCTATTCACATTATGTGTGATGGACTGCCCCCTATGCAGAGGCTGCATGGAGGTGGAAGAAACGCCACATCATGTACTCCTGGAGTGCGGCAGTGTGGCCGATCAATGGGCTCGAATCCTCCAAGGTCCAGCATCACTACCGGAGGCTTGTAGCAACCTGAAAAGGCTGCTCGCTTTCTGGGATAGTTAAAATAAAATAAATAATTTTGTCACGCACAATGGCCCACTCAAGCGGCTAAGTACGGAAAATGCCCAGTTGAACCAAACCTTCTTTTAGAGCGTTTTTCCTCTCAGAATAAAAAGAGGTTTTTTAATATTCCACATAGGTAACTTCCAGTCTTTGAGCCTTGAGAGTCCGAACTCTGAGGTACACTGACTATAAAACTATTTTACACTGCTGATGACTGAGGAGAGGAATAACTTAACTTAATTTTTAGTTTATTTTTATTCTTTTGTATATATTTATTTTTTAACGTGTGTAAATAACTGTAAATAACCTTGTAAATAAATCAAAGTAACGTAACACTTAAGCAGTAAGAAATGTCATTGTCAAATGATGAAATGAGAGATACAATCAAAATAATGTTGAAGTTGATTGTTGTTCAAAATAACCTAATATTCATAAATCAATATTTAATTAAGTAACTAGGTAATAACGATATTAATTAAAGGACAGGCTAATTACCGCCTAATGTTTTTAAACAAATGGTAATGATGTTAAGTTACATAAGATATCAAGTTACTATCGCTAAAAAGTGTTTAAGGTACATTAGCTCTACTGCTTATTTGCCAGATATAGATACAGACTATTATTGCAGTACTAAGAATGCATTTGAGATCGAGAATAACATTAAAATAAGAAAAGGTGTTGGTGACGTACATAATGTACTAAAAATGTATGAAAATTTAAAGAAAACTCCGGTAACAGATACTACATATCACATTTTAAAAGATAATTTATACAAAGAACTGCTTGGTTTACCGAATAAGACACATCCTTCCGTAGTGGAAAATGTTGATCCCCAAGTTGTGCTAGAAATAAACAAAAAAAGAGATTTCCAGCAACATGTTCTGCTAGAATTTAGTGAAATAACAAGGCGACTGAATTTGCTAAGAACAGATAAATTAGGACATACATGTGGACATAAGAGCTACTATTTCTTGGGAGAACTTGCTGAGCTAGAGGAGGCTTTGATTAAATATACTGTCAAAACATTAATTGATAAAAAGTTTGAACTTGTCTCCGTACCTGATATATTACCAAGCAATATTATAGAGAGTTGTGGCATGGCTGTAAACAATGATCGAACACAGGTACAGTTGCTATAATATTTTACAACAAGACTAGGAATTTGATTGCAATAATTAATACTTATTTACCTAATTTACTTTCAACAAGGAACAGTAGAAATTTCATCAAAATTGAATCAGTCGTTTTCAATATATGGTTGGACTGTTGTTAATTTATTTGATTCTTAGTGCTAATAGAATTGATTGTCATCTTATTATTAAGTTGACAATGCCAAGTTGAGAACAAGTATTTGATGTATTAATTTTTTGCCTCATATAAATTAATGGATATCAGAATAAAGGTTTTTCTTCATTTTAAGATATATTCCTTAGACCCAGTCCATCATGGTCCTGATTTGTGTCTCTCAGGAACAGCAGAAATGTCCCTAGCTGGGCTCTTAGTGAATTCAGTCCATACTGAAGAAAACTTACCTATCAAACTTGCTGCTGTAAGTCGATGTTACAGGGCCGAAACTTCTAACATTTTAGAAGAGCGAGGAATATACAGGTAATTAATCAGTTTCGTTACTAGGACAGCAATTTAATAACAATATATTATGGCTTATTCCCCCCACACTGGTAAGTGTTACCTACACTTAATTAAACATTTTCCTAAGTGCTGTTGCTGCAAATGTGTGAGATAATTACAACCTGCCTATAAAGTGTTAAGAAATAACTTACCTGTTTTTACCCACAGAGTGCACCAATTCACAAAAGTAGAAATGTTTGTGGTTACTACTCCTGGGCAGTCAGATAACATGCTTGAGTATTTGCGAACAACACAGCAAGAACTGTTTTCACCTTTAGGGTTTAATATGAGAATACTGGACATGCCACCACATGAACTAGGTGCACCTGCTTATAGGTAGGTCTCTACACTAAGTATCTAGACTCAATATAGAAATATTCTGCTCAATCGCTCAATCTGAGAAAATATTAATTAAAATTTTATTGTACTATTTACAGAAAATACGACATAGAAGCATGGATGCCAGGTCGTAATAATTATGGGGAAATATCCAGCTGTAGTAATTGCACTGATTATCAATCAAGAAGACTTAACATCAAATATCTCCATGATGATCATAAGGATTATGTACACACATTAAATGGCACTGCATGTGCTATACCAAGAATGTTAATAGCATTACTGGAAACACACCAGGATCCTAAAGGAAAAATTTATATCCCTGATGTATTGCAACCATATATGAATGGAAAAAAGAACATTGTTAAAAATTCTTTAGTACCAGAACTGAAACTGATGAAAATAAAGAGATAAATTAATTGCATATCATTTATTATAAACAAACATTTACCTTCCTTGATAATATCATCACAATTCCTAAGTTAGATTAATACTAGAAGACTAAACTGTCAAACTTTATTACCTGCCTAGCCTTTTCCTGTTTGGAAACTATTCCACAACCCAGTTGGTGAAACTGGACTGGGGTTGTTAGGGCTGTAAATATCTACTAATGATAGCTGGGCTGATGTCTTAATGGCTGAGAAATGATAAGGAAAATTATAAGGGTGTTCATAATTTTTGTTGAATATTCATAAAATATTTTGTAGGATTGAAGTACATCTATATGTGTAATATCTGAGTGCATTGGAGTACATTTATATGTCGTTAGTGTAGTAACTTATGTCAATACTCTCAAATGTAAAAATAAGTATAGATACTTGTGTTCAGTAAACAAATGTAAGCTCTTTTAATCATAAACTTTATTATGGATTTGAGTTTCTTAGGTATGTCAATCAAGAATTGTTAATTTTGGATCCTTTCTGCTTCTTGGACAGTTTCTTCATTTTAGACTTGAATAAGTTTATATCTACTGTTGACTCTATAGGAGTATTTATGGTATTTATTTTCTCTTCTGGTGGTATAAAGTCCTTCTGCCGTTGCTCATGTTTGGCACGTTTAACTTGAGACTGTTTTTCATCTTTTTCATGACGGTGCTTAGCCTTCTTCTGTTCATCTTTGAGGAAGTACTCTCCAGTAGCAAGTTCACGGTCAACTTTGCTTTCTTGTTGTGGTGGTGGGAAAGGAGTGTAAGGCTTCTTCTCCACTTTCTTTTTAGGTTGTTTCCTTGGCACATTTTTACTTTTGAATGATGGTAAAAATCTTTCCCAGCTTTCATTCTTTAGTCTTGGGTCTTTCATAAGCTCTCTCTTGATCATTAAACTTTTTATATTGTACATTGGGTGAATATTTTTCATAGTATCTTCTACTATTCGCCTTACTTGCACCAATCCTTTATATGGCCCTACTGCCGACACTGTGTTACCTTGTACCAATATATAGCATTCAGTCAATAATTCAACTGATTTCAGAGTAACTCCATTCGGACCAATTAAACGCTGTCTTCTTTTCAGAAATGTTTCTTTTTTCCGAACAAAAGAATTGATTTTTATTATATCACACCCAATCTCATCATCTAAAACCCTTACAGCTTGTTCAAAAGGAACACTACGAGACAATAGTTTCATTAAATCTCTAGCCTTAATAATGATGTAGGGATCCCATGTTTTTCTTGTTGTTTTCACGGTTATGCTGCCTTCGATAAGATCAAGTTCGGCGACAATGAAGTGTTCTTTTAAAACCTTTTGTACCAGCGGCCAGCATTCTTTAAGATACTGTTCTCTATATTTTGGGAATAAGGTTGCAAATTTACTTTCTTCCAAAAGACCATGCGGATTATCTTCGGAGGTAAATTTAGGAATTTTCATTGCCCACGCGTTATCTACTGGTCCTACACTTTGTTTATCTTCATCGGCATCTGGGTTATACATGGTTTGACGATTTTAATTCAAACTAAGGATAAAAAAATAAGTTTATTACATGTGAAAGCACTTATAGAATCGATACAATCTCTCTTTGACAATTTGATTAGACATAAGTCATTTTAATTCTCACATCGAATTGCCAATGGCAAGAAATTAAAACCAACCACCTATACTTTCTGACACATCACTTACTGCCAAATTAACTCTGAATATTTTTTTTTTGTGCGTTTAAAATGTTTATTGAATACATAAAACCTGTTAAAAACTGGTTTTTAATTAAATGAAAGATTTTTATATTATGTTTGAATTGAATTCAATGCAACTTTTCAAGGTTTATTACCATTCTTAGTATCATTTTACTATTACGCTACCCATTAATGGAAGAAATAGTATAATTATTTATCTATGCTAGTATTAATAGTATAGATAATTAATATCATATCATCCATGACATCCACTCTTTATGTTTACGTACAAAACTAAAACAAAAACTCTGTGATTTATCTTACAAGGCATAGCATAGGGTACTTCATTCTAATTTTTATGATACGCAGATGATACGTCATTAAAAAAATGGCATTTTAGTTGAAAATAATACAGATAAGTGACAACCCCAAGCTACATCAGGGGGCATAACCGGAACATAACTATAAATGACTGCAATCCTAAGAATAGTGAAGTGACAATAGAACAGGAACGTTATGCTACTTGAATACTTACTTGTGAATCATGGTTGAAAGTTGTGAATATAGTTTAGTACTTAAATTGGAATAATGTAATATCGGATGATTTTCAACGGCAAATGTGGGAATTTAGGTGGCTTAAGGCCACAACAAGAAATTAGAACATACTAATTATATAGTCAAATAAAACGCTTAGGTTCCTTTTCTTCTTCTTATCGTATGGTTGATGAACAACCTCAGAGGTGTCAGAGTAGACCACTGACATGGCTTTGCACACCGTTGAAAAATCTCTCAGGTTTTCTCATAATATTTTCTTTTACCGTTTTTAGCAACTGATAAAATATTTATAATACGCACATAATTAATACATAAATCGAAAAGACATCCGTGCGTGCCGGGGTTCGAATATACAAGTTAAAGGTAGCACACCTTTAACTTGGCCGGTCCAACGGTTATACTACTCAGCTATCAGTGCTTTCTGTTATGTATTTAATCCAGTTATGTTCACTATGTTTGTTTAATGATTTTGTTGAGTATAAAAGGAATATTTTATAAGGTAGAGGGTCCAGAAACAGTTAGTCAGGTCGATCGATAAAGGTTAAATCTGTTCATGGATGGAGATATCTCTCCTTGCCTTTACACAAGCGCCTTGCACTTAACATATTATTATTATTATCCTGTCGATGTTGGTTGTGAGTCTTAGATCTTTGCCAGTCTACTTGACAGAACTAATAATTGTGGCCAGTTTTACTAGAAGCTTCGTTCGATTATTTGCAGCAGGCGGAAAACAGGGTGCTATGATGCAAATTAGGAGAGATTTCTATTATATTTTAGCTAGTTTTCCCGCACTTTTTAAATTTTGAATTTAAATATCCTGATATTAAATTAATATACTGCTTCAAATTAAAATAAAATAACTTTAAAATACTTATAAGTATTAGTTAAACAGTTTAAGTAAATACGTACTAATCTTACTGCTACTATTACGTGTTACATCCCTAAGTACGTGTAGAATCGCATTTATATCAACGGTATATTACATCCAAGAGTGTAGTTTGCTGCAGAAGTGCAGACACGACGCGGCAGTTCGTAATTGTAGAGCTTAGAGTGAATTCTAAACTTTGAAACCAAAAGTATATGCAGGTTGCATTCCACCTTTACTTTGGTTCACATAATTTCCAGGGGTAAGTACCTTTAGCCATCCTTGAATTTCAAAAACTCATGTGCAATGGGGTACAAATAGATATTAGACCTACCTATACGGATGAGGTCACCCTATAGTGAAACATTTTCCCCTTTTTTGTAATAACTCTCATAGATTTTAATAAGATAGTGTTTTTGTTTTTTTTAATGATTAGTGTACTTTATAACAAAGTACATAGTTAATTATAGAAATTAACAATATCACTATTTAATAAACCTATTGACAATAAGTAGCTTAGTCATCAATATGTGTATGTACTCGAGTAAAGTGGTTTAGGTACTTGTGGTTTATTGTTATAGCAAGTTAGTATCAGTATTCAGGACCGTTTGTTTTATATTGTGGAAGCGAGACGCCGTACTACGCTGCAGATAGCGGCGTCTCGCATAACGGAAAACGCCTTGCTTAAGGAGCTTAAAGAGTACTTAGCAGTTGTAAATCAAGTTATTGTTTGAAACTATACAAACGTTCAAATAATAATATGAGAATATTTAAAACATTTTAAAATATAAGAAGCTGTTCTTTAATTAATAGTTACCCGATTGGCGCTGTGCTGCGCAGCTGCGCTAAGAGTTGCGGGTTCGATTCCCGCACGGGGAGTTTGTGCGATCCGCAGATGTTTGTCCCGAGTCTGGACAAACAGCCATGTTTGTGAAACGCACCCACGGTACAGGAGAAATTCCTAGTGTGGAGCGACATTTTGTTAAAATAATGTGTTCAACATTATAAGGCTTGTTCTCAAAAAAGTGGCACTGTAACCTGCCGTACAGTTTTTGTAAGATTTTTTTTTTCTTAGTAGATGCATTATATAACTTTGTTAAGTATTTTATTTATAGACACTTTTTACGCAGAGGCCATGTAATATTGTGGAATTTAATACTACATACTTACTACAAATGGAATTTAATGTATTTGTTTCTCAGTGACCTGGCGTGTCCAAACACGACCAGTGACACTTTAAACTAAAATAAAAATATATTTGGTTTAAAATAAACTTAATAGTGTTTAACATTAAAGTCTTGTATATGATAAATTTTAAGCTAACATAAACCATATTTATTTAATAAACCTAATTTAAAAATTATTCACGAAAAAGAAATGTCCAACGTTATTTTCTCTATAACCTGTGCTTGCACACAATCGCACACCTCGCGTACACTGTGACGTCCTTGATGTCCCTTCCCCGCGCAGACGCACCCGCCAGTATCGAGCGAACCACCGACAGGACTGTACGCATTTTAACTATTGACAGTTTTACGAAAATAACATCGAAAAACAACAGTCGGAGTTTGTAATTGGTATGTTATCTTTATTCTGTCTCTAATATTATTGTTAATGGTTAAGTTGCTTGGGTATTGCTTATATTTAAATATATATTTTAAAGCATCTTTCCTCATAGTATGGGAATAAACTTTTGAATTGGAACTGTTACGCTGTTATAAGATGTTAACAGTCATATTCTCATTAACCTGTGTCTCTTTAACCTGCTCAGAAAGCACAGGTTAAAGAAACACAGACCAGGTTAAAGAGACTTTTCTTGATTTCCTTCAATATTAAATTACGATCAAGTTTCTATTTCATGCGAATATGCAATATATGCATGGTTATGCAATATTGTTGTTGTATGTGTTAAAACAATACATTTAAACTTATTTGGGTATTTAGTTATTGCGTTTTCTATTTATCATAGAAGCAATGTGTGCAGTAATTACGGCTTCTATGTTCCGATGTTTATTAATTTTTATTTTCATTTTAAGGTAAAATGCCAAAACCAAAGAGTAAGACTAAAGAAGAAATATTAGCTAGGAAAAGAGAAGTTGAAAGAAAGAGGTACGAAAAAATAAAAAACAACCCGGATCTTTACGCAAAATACAAAGAAAAAAATAAAAAAAAGTATGAAAAACGTAAAAAAGAGGGTAAGGTTACATCTATAGACAAATTGCCAGCAAGAGATCAAAGAATGTTAAGAAAAAAATGGAGAGAAGACGCAAAAAAATCTTATCAACGGAAAAAAGAAGCAAAAGCAAGGATACAACTCTTTCTGGAGCGCAACAGTCCGCCTTCCAGTGATATAGAAAATATCAATCCCGAAAATATTGGAGGAAGTTACGGACATGACCCTGAAAGCCTGGGCAACTCTGAGTGTGGAAGAATCACTAGGTCCTACCTCAGGTCAAGAGAAGCTAGTCCAGCAAGTTCACAAGTTTCATCGGTAAATTCAGCTGAAATTGTCTCTCCTAGTGCTCAACGTTTAGTTAGAAAGCTGAGATATAAAAAAGACAAAGAAATTGCATCCTTAAGACTCCAACTGCAATCAGTAAAAAAAGTTAATGATGCCTTTAGAAAAAAAATATCCAGACTTCAGTCATTAAATGCTAATCTTAGCGACCCAGCCTTACCAGGTACTAGCCGTGATGGCTCAACGAAAGAAGCTTTGTTGCAGTCATACAAGAATGTGAAATCCTACAAAATCAAACATATGATATCAGCAAGTCTTCAACCACAATTCAAATCTGCAAATTTACAGGGAAAGTTTAAGACTTTGTTTAGAAAAAGGAATTTACCCAAGAAAATATCAGTTTTTGAAAAGAAAAGGGATGTAAAAACGTTTCTGTCGGACGATGGAAATAGTAACTGCACGGCTGGAAAAAAAGAGTATGTCAAGATGGGAGGTATAAAGGTACAAAAACGCTATTTAAATGATTCACTTGGTAATCTTCATAAAAAATTCAATTCGTCCCATCCATATATTCTGAGTTTTGCTACTTTTTGCCGATTTAGACCATTTTGGATTTTACCTGCTTCTAAAAGACCAAAAGAAACGTGTCTTTGTGTAATTCACGAAAATTTTCAACTTATAGTATCTGCACTTCACAAACACCTAATTATAGCGCCAAAGGATGCTACTAATCTGTTGCAAACAATTTGCTGTAGTGTATATAATGCTAAATGTTTATTCCGAGATTGCATCAACTGTAAGGATAATGTTATTCAATATCTGGTATATGACAATGCTATTGACTTTTACTATTGGTCATGGAACTCTAAAACTGAAACTATAGTACAAAACGGATGCAATAAGACAATAAGACTAGTTAAGAAAGAAAAAATGAAGACAAAACCAACAGAAGCTATAAAACTTTTCGAAGATATGATAGATAAATATATGAAACACTGTGGAAGAATGGTTAGTCAGCAAAAAGCAATAAAAGAAATAAAAGAACACTTGAAACCTGAGGAAGCTGTAATCCACGTTGATTATTCAGAAAACTATAAATGCTCATATGCAAAAGAAATCCAATCGGCACATTTTGGAGCTAGTAAGCCGCAAATCACTATTCACACCAGTGTACTTTATTTTTTTGACGTGAATATGCAGAAACAAACACAATGCTTTGCCACGTTTAGTCCGAATCTCAGACATGATACTGCAGCTGTATGGGCTCATATGGATCCCATAATTGATTACTTAAAAGCACATTCACCACAAGTAACAACTTTTCATATAGTGTCGGATTCTGCAACCAGTCAATATAGAAACTACAAGATATATTATGTTATATCAGCTCTAAGATGGAACTATCCTCAACTTAAATGTGTCACATGGAACTATTCTGAATCTGGACACGGGAAAGGAGCTCCAGATGGAGTCGGAGCTGTTGTAAAGCGCACTGCTGATTCATGTGTTAACCATGGAGCTGATGTGCCAGATTTTGAAAGTTTTTCCCGATTGTTAACGCAAAACCTGAAAAATGTTGTAACTGAAACTGTTTCCGATTATAAGATTTTTGAGAAAGATTTGCTACTGCCTAATAAGTTACAAAAATTCAAAGGTACCCAAAAAGTACACCAAATTGTATGGTGTAATTCTACAAACACATCTGTTGTTTTAAGACATCTTAGTTGTACCGAAGAAACGTGCTTAACTGAGGCTGAATACTGTAAGCATGGAAAACACCTTGGTTTTCATAATGTTCTCGTCACGACACCGAAGCCTAAACGTAAAAAAACAACAAAATCTTCTATTGAGCCCACTCCGCGACATGTAAAATCTCGCTTGGACTTCTTTGATGTTTCAGATGACAGTGACGAGTTTGTGGCTCATGAAACAGATCTTACTGTATCTAGAGATAATATAAGTGTGTCAATGCTTCATAGATCTACACCATTTTCAGCACTTTCCGAATTAGACTTGCCATCTGAACTTCAAAGAAGTACCTTAGACAACATTTTAAGTCAAAATGTGGCTGATTCTTCAGATGAAGAGATATTTTAAGTTTTACTCAATTTTCATTGTTCCGTACCCAAAGGGTGTCCGTCTGTCCATCTGTCACCCGGCTGTATCACAAGAACTGTAAGTTAAACAGTTTCAATTTTCACAGATGGCATATTTCCCATATCCCATACATCAGACATGGTTTTTGGGTCCGTTTTATAGGCAATGGTACGGAACCTTCCTTACGCGAGTCCGACTCGAACTTGGCTGTTTTTTTTTTGTTAATTACACACAAAGTTTTTTTGTTTATTTGCACAAGGTAAGCGTAAGTTGTTAACTAAAAAAATACGTTTTGTACGACTGATTACTTAAGACTGATTAATTATGTACTAGAATATAATTATTTTAATTAGTTATATGGGAATAATTATTTTATGTTGATACCACCTATACGTTGATAAGTGTTATAATCTGATTTTGTAATAGCTCATAAAGGGTAGTTTTAATTGTTTTTGTTTAAATAAATGCTGATTTTACAAGTTTGAATCCGTTATTTTTTCAGTAACCTGTTTGACTCTCTTTCACTTGTCAGTATTTTCTCATTATCCTGTGCCATGTCTCTTTAACCTGTACACTGTATTTTTTAATTAGCTTTTTTTTAATGAAGGAATCCAAATAATCAGTTCCCTTTTAATTATTCCTTACCAGAAAAATACTTCAAACAGATTTGTGCAAAAAAAAACAAAAATTTCTCAAAGTCTATATTTTTCTTCGAAAAGTGCCACATTTTTGAGAACGACCCATAAGTATATGATGCTGATGCCCATTGATATATGTATTTATTACAACAAATGAAAACAAAATTATTTTCATCGTTACTAGGTATTGATACAAAGTAACTTGTATGTATAAGATACTTTATTTAAATTGTTAACTAGGCGGATGCTGCTGCTACCGAGAATTAAACATTGTAAAAAGATAAACAATGATTTGTGCTTATCTAGCCATACGAGTGGGTATGGACTATATACCATGTCATTATATATGTTTATACCAAACATGGCGTGTGAAAAGGGATTTAAATCCAGTACAAAAAGATAGAACACTGTACTTGTACGTTGTAAGTCTATGTCACTACGTATTTGGTGAAGCTATGTTTAAGGAGTGACAGTTCCCTAACTGTGACCTCTATTTTCGTTGTGGAAGCAAGATGTCGCTACGTGCAGTGTGGTGCGGCGTCTCGCTTCCATAACGGAATACATCAAGCTCCCATACCGTGAATAAGGGACTACGCACACTTATTCAGCTCCATTCGCGTTTCGCTGAACGATTTTGGTCACACTTATACAGCTCTGCTGCTATCAGCCGCGTACGGCGTCGTAAGAATGAGAATAGCCGTCATAACGTGCTATCTACTGCGTACGGCGCTGAATAAGCTGCGAAGACGGTGAGCTACTCATTTAGTATTGTGCCCGCAACATGGACAGTTCTATGTGCGATATTTATATCGTTTCGCTTCTTGTAGAAGAAATATAAAACAATAAACGTAAAAAAATTAAACACCAACGACAATGGGTCAACCCACTTTAGAGAAATAGGAATTTGGTTGGAGAACATGCAACATAAAGCACGTCTGCACTCTTTAATCCTTGCGTGCATAATGATTACGCAATAATAAATCAAATCAATGTAGGAACAATACAGGTCGCAACTTGTCGATAAGGAATCGCGAACCATCCCTGTAAAGAGCTGTTCCGCCGCGTTCGACGGCGATTTCGGCGGAACAGCGCTGTACGCGGCGGAACAGCGCTGAACGCGGCGGAACAGCGCCGAAAGCTCTCTATAGCATTCGGATAATAAAAACACATTTATCCTCATTTTATGCTGGTTTGCCGCGAAAGGAGAATGGACGCGGAAAGCTGAATGGACGCGTACACGTCTCTATACAAAATTGTTGTTTTCTATGGACAAAAGCTGAAAGGAGCTGAATAAATGTGCGTAGTCCCTAACTCGTTAATAAATGATAACATATTTATTTTAGGATAGGGGTATAAACAAGGATGGACGACGAGAATCCCAAACCGGGTAAGTTATTATAAGACAAAAAAAATGTACTTAAGTACCTACTACTACACACAGACTATTAACATCGTGTTTCTACTATCACTTGCAATCTCAGGGCCTTCAAACTGGAGAGACAGATTTAATCAAAATAGAACAAGAATTGTAAATCCATGGCAAGCTACAAGGCCCAATACTGTGAGGAATATTCACGTTCAACAACAACAGGGAAACATACCAATGCGACGGAATTATGGTTAGTAAAATTTCATTAGGTAATATATATATATTATACCCAATTATATTTAATTTACCGTTTAGATAACAGGCGGGTTTTGTTCTAGGTCCGGAAACACAAAGAAATCAAGGCTTTCATCATCGAAATAATGAACCTCTTCGTGGAAATTTTAACGCAAGAGGAAATATAAATATGAGGAGGCAAAATAACGAGAGATTTAAATTTATTGGATTTAAGACATTAGAAGAGATTGCTAGGGCAGACCAAACAGACATACTTCAAAAAATCAACGAATGTAGAGCAGCCTTTATAAATATTGTAGATTCACCCGTAGACAAAAACGACGTATTTATATTAATTGTTGAAATATTATCAAAAGTATCTTTATGCCCTTTTGTAGAATTAAAATCCAAATTAATTCTAGATGTATGCAATTCAAACTTTATTTCTAACTTGGAGGTCTTTTTGATGCATTTGCCTTACGTTGAAAACAAAAGAGGAAATGATTTATACTGGAAAAACCAAAATGGATTTTGGGAAAACTTTGCCTTATTTTGCGGCGACATAGTCAAAACATCCCCGTCTACAGCTCTTAGGAAGTGTGGACCTCTAATTGAAAGTATATCAACCATGTGTTTGGACGGTTTGAATAAAAAACATGCATTTGTGTTGTCTCAAGATTGTGCATTGAAATTAGATGAATCACGAAATGAATTATCAGACTTTCGGAATAAATATCAGGTATGTAATGTTGTTTTGGTAACTACTCGCATGCCATTGTCATCTGACGATCTGATTGGGGCAGTGGCTAAACGATGGGACTGTTGCTGTAGGGGTTGCGGGTTCGATTGCCGCACGGGACAAAATTTTGTGTAAACCGCAGATGTTTGTCCTGAGTCTGGGTTTTGGTGTACGTGATGTTTCATGTTTATGAAACGCACCCACGGCACTGGAGAAATTCCTAGAGTGGGACGACGATATTTTTAATCGTCTCATTTTTTACAAGTCCAACTTCAATCTTTCAGGCTCAACTTGATGGGACAAAAAACACAATAGGATGTGTAGAAGGACAAGACTTGCAACCGCCAGAAAATTTCCGTGAGCTGTCGGTGGTGCCTACTCGAAATGACCTAATGGATTCAACACCTTTTTTACGGCCTAATATTGTCGCGGGCAGCTACAATGATGTGGAACACTATTTAGACGTGCAGTTCAGACTTCTCAGAGAAGATTGCTTTGGACCAATTAGAGACGGCATAAGTAAGTAATATTTGCGTTCCAATGGTGTTGCTTGATGAGAGAGTCGACTAGAGGTTTAGTAACCATTACATTATATCCCGTTGTTTAGTCGAGAGCGGCAGATGATATTATCCATATACCTACAATAGGCACTTATGTATCTATAATAATATATCAATGCGAGCTATATTTTTTTGTACTTGAACGTATTGTTTTTTGTTTGCAGATCAATATTTGAGAGACCCCAATAGAAAAAAATATGACCACGTGCGGTAAGTTATTCTTTATAGCATAACTACTTAGTACTTTGAATACGTTAACGCCACTCATAATTATTAATTTGGTAATTAACGAAACGGACTGCCTCGTTGGTCTAGTGGTCGTTAAGCGCGACTGCTGAGCACGAGGTCCTGGGTTCGAATCCCGGGTCGGGCAAAGTGTTACTGGGTTTTTCCATTAGGTAATTGTTAATAATAAAAAGATTTGTGCCCGGTTGATGGCAATAGGCTCGCCCCCTATTACATTGGGACCAATAAACATAACTGGCAAAATGTTGGTGTACTGTATGGTGTGCACCTCTGCCTACCCCTTCGGGGAATACAGGCGTGATGTTATGTTAAGTGTGTTATTAACGAAGTGGTTTATTTTGAAAGACGTGCCGATATCGACAAACATTTCGAAGTTTCCAGAATAACATTCATGTAAATTGTTCTGTATAGGTACTGAGTATAAGTTAGATGTTAGTCTTCATAAATCCTATTTGGTAATTATACTCAGGTGCCTTACTATGAGATTGCATTGCAGGTCTTTTTCCGCTGTATGCAAACTTATAGTAATCCCGCAGATGTTTTTTCCGACATGAATTTTATTAATTTGTTACATTTATTTATTGTGGTTTTAAACTTTGGGTTTCAGAATATTTCATGGCGTAAAATTTATTTGCCCCTATGTTGCCAATTTGAAAATGGGAGTTATCGTACAAATCGATATGAAAAATAAAAGACACTTTCAGAGGATTAATTGGAACCATAACAAAAGGTTCCTGTACGGTTCTATGGTGATGTTCACTAAAGACAACTGTAAAACCATTATGACGGCTACCATTCTAGATCGTGATCTCAATCTACTGTCGTCCGGCAAGGTGGGTACTAGGTAGTGTGTGTAGTGGGTACTCACATGTCGTCGCATTGAATCATTTTAGCCCTTACACTTCTGATGCGCTATCTTAGTTTAACAGATACAAAGTTTACTGTATATTCCGATTATACGGGTGTATTCGGGAATGCCCGATTAGTTTCGAACTCGAACGGAGCCCTATTTATTCATGGGCTGGTTACGCGGCAGAGTCGCGAGTGGAACCGCTCGCGTTCGAAACTTACTCACGGGTGTATTACCGGAATATACAGTAAATAATATGGATAACACTCACGAAAGTTATTATAGTAAGATACAAAGTTGCTTATTCTAGACCATGAATCAAGACGATAGTTTGCTTGTATTGTAACTAATACCATAAAGTCGGATATCTTGAGAAAGTGTCTTCTAACGGCGCAAGTTGTGTCTCAATAGATAACTACCTATGTTATATCTGTCTATAGTATTATAATCCTCTTGATCTGTGCCCCATTTTATTTGCAGCTGCCCGTCTCATTTATTGATACAAATATTGACAATGATATATATAACGAAGACGCATATACTATGATAGAAAGTGAGGTTTATTTCGAACCTTATATTCAAGTGCTGAAGGCTTTGCAAGAGCCCACTTTTCCAATACATTTAGCAATGCAGCAGTATATTGTTAAAGTTGACGTAAGTATCAATTAACATAATTACCTTGTGTGAATATGAATGGTACGAGTACTATGAGTAATAGTAAATTAATTCCGTCTTCGGGAAAGCAATTTATAAAAGGCGCCGGCGCAGTAAGGCGCAGAACGATAGATGTTTTTATTTTTTTTATTTTATTTATTGGGGAGAAAAAACAGTTATATGCGATGTTAAAGACATTCTGTATTATCGCTGGGACTTAGGTAATTTTCTGCTTCTGTGAGAATGTTCCCAGCACGAAGTGGATGTTAAACTTGCTACTTCACTTAATCGGTGTTTTGTGTATGGTCTGTTACGTTATCAGTCAGATAATGTATGGATTAATATCCTCGGCGAGGCTGCTGCCTTGCACACTAACACATAAAATTAATTTCCAGACGAGCACAAAATATCCTGAATATTTGTCTGCCAACCAAGATTTTGTTATAAAGGACGTACAATTACAAGATGAAGACAAAGAAGAAGAAATTGAAGTTATTCATGACGATGATAAAGATATTTCATTTAAAGTTTTACAACCTGAGACGTGGCCAACAAAAGAAGAGTTAAATTTTAACGAAAGTCAATATCAGGCATATCGCTTGGCACTCACGCATGAGTTCGCTGTTATACAAGGTCCCCCAGGCACAGGGAAAACTTTTATCGGTATACACGTTGCTAAAGCATTGTTACAAAATGTTGAAGCTAAGAATAGTGGACTTATGCTAATTATATGTTATACTAATCATGCTCTGGATCAATTTCTTGAAGCAATATCAAAAATTACTAAGTCAATTGTACGCATCGGGGGCCAGTCTCGCAACAAAGCAATGGAAGTATTTAACATATCAAACTTACGGCGTAATCATCTCTCTCCGTCTGTTGTGTCGAGTCACAAATTTTTTATCGACCAAAAAGTTACCTTGAGTAGAGCTATAGATGAACTTCAGGAAGCCTTATCGATGCTTGATACTTTAAATAACGGAGTCATTAATTGCAAATATCTACAAGGCAATAATCCAGCATTACCATTACTTGATGCATATTACAAAAATATGCAAATACCTATGAGCGATCCATTGAATTATTGGTTGTTTGAAACCAATTCAGATTACTATACCAGTTTCGAGCACTGTTTATTAGAATACGACGGTGTAATTTACAGTGAAGAAGATACTGATAGAAAGAGAAGAGAAATTATTTTGGATGACGAAAATACGTCTGATAGAGCTTCGACAAAAATAAATTTTGCATCTTTTTCATTACATGATACTAAAAAAGCAATTCAAAAGCTGATTATTAGTTACAAAGCAAATAAAAATGGCAAAGATAAGCATCACTTAAAACTTGAAATACAAGATCTTCATTCTCGGATTCTTTTATATAATGTAGGTTTCGTTATTTTTATCTAGTAAAGCACTTGTATTCATATTTACTGCTGTTTCTTACAATACTCTGTAATTTACGTTTTTCAGGATATGATGAACAACCGCTATCGCACAATCAATCTGTTCATAAATTCTAGAACAAACTTTTCCGCTATCCCATTGGCAAATCGATGGTGCTTGTATTACATGTGGGTCAAAAATCAAATAAACAAAGTCAACGATGAGGTCACACGGTTGGAGGTAAGTAAAGGTTCACACTGTTGTAATGCCAATGTCTATGTATAACTATCTACCAAGTTACGAAAAAAGAATACCTAGATATAAAAATACCTATGTTTGTATTACAATATATGAATAAGTTTTATTAATAAAACTGCGGATTTCTTTTTAATAATATTGCGCACACGGTAGAGTTACAGATTTGACAATTAAAGTTAGTTTGGATCAGTTTAGTGACTTAGTAAGCTATTTATCTAATAGTAATCCATACTTCCATACCAATATTATGAATGTAAAAGTAACTCGGTCTGTCTGTTATGCCTTCACGACTAAACCGCTGGACGGATTTTGATGAAATTTGGCATGTAGAAAGTTTAATAACCGAGAAAGGACATAGGCTACTTAACGCGGGCGAAGTCGCGGGCAAAAGCTAGTATTATATATTAATATCGCCATATGTGCAGCTATAACATAAAACAATAAACACGTTTCAGAGGAACTTGGCATACCTAATCACTTCATAGATATCAGACAGTTCATGATTCATTCAACAGTAGGTACTAAAACAATGTATTTTTGTTTGGCATTATCTGCGGTAGCACTAGAGTGAACTATAATATTATTAGTAAAACTAGTATATATATACTAGTATTTAGATTGCAAACTACGCAGCAGATTGGACTTTAATCTGTTTACGTACATAATAAATGTATGGCTGCTTTCTTACAATTTGCAGGCGGCTATACCACCTTTGATAGCAGCATATGATGAAGCTAGAATAATTATGGATGTGCAAATATTGAAGAAAAGAGGAACTCAAGTCATAGGAATGACGACAAGTGGTGCAGCTAGAATGCGTAAACTGCTGCAGGCAATCGGACCAAAAATTGGTATTTAATCTATACTTATGGCATCTTTGAATTGAGGCATTAACGTATATTAAGTAGATTTCATAGATGGGTGAATTTCCCGGAACCAAAAATTGCGTGGCATCGATGAAATCGGTACTAAAAAACATTGTTATAATGTTCTAACATTTTTTTCTAGGTAGGTGAAATAGAAATCTATCTGTAGCACTAAATATTTTATTAATAGGATTAATAGGTTTTCCAAAAAAAAAAGTTAAACCTCATAATCTTTCATTGCCGTGTTTGTCCACACGTCACCTTGATGTGTATTAAATACCTCATTGATAAAAATGAATAGTTATTTATATTAAAACCTAGTTTTATTTGATTCGTGAATAGTTAAAGTATTGTCACGGAATACATTTATTCAAATATTTAAACAATACAACGTATGGTTAATGCATACGTTGTATTGTTTAAATATTTGAATGCACGTTAATGCATGATAAAAAATCGTTTGTCCCAGAACTACCTTTCATCGCTATGTCCTAAACATATTTGAGAATATTGCATATTCTAACGGTTTGCGTCCCCCCCGCTGTGCGTTAAACGTTGCATATTAGTGTCGTCGAAGGGCTCGACGCGGAACGACGTGTACACGTGCCTGCGTTTTCGCGCCATAATTAAAATTATTCGATTTTTTTGGTACTGGACATTTTTTCTTTCATCGCCGTAGATAGGTCTAACTTCTATTTTAATAAGTTTTTAATCTTGATTGAGCATTCAATACAATGCCATTTATTTTATGTTTATTTGTGACGTGTTAATTACTGTGAATTATTAACAGATTTTTAGTTAATTGATGTATATTCCTTGATTTTCATCGCCGTGCTCTCATTGCCGTGGTTTCTGTGGGCAAAATTTGCTATGGTAATGAAAAAAAATACACGGCAATGAAAAAAAAATCATTGCCGTGCCTTGTAAAATAATTTCGTTTCATTGCCGTGGCCACGTGTTTCATTTCCGTGACTTATGTTTTCATCGCCACGGCATGATTAAGATAAAAAAAACTTGCTTTGATTCTATTAACTTTTTCTTTAATTTTACTCCGATACGAGAAGATTGCGAAGAGGGTCAAAAGAGTGTGTTTGTTGTGTATGCTTTTCGCTCTTCGAGACAGGGATGTATCTATTTATAGTTATATTATAAAAATAATATCTTGTGTTACTGGATTTTTTCACACACAGTTCTTTCATTGCCATGGACGCATGTTTCATTGCCGTACATG
Organism: Abrostola triplasia; assembly: GCA_946251915.1. NCBI lineage: Eukaryota > Metazoa > Arthropoda > Insecta > Lepidoptera > Noctuidae > Abrostola > Abrostola triplasia. The sequence continues at coordinate 7,435,736 of OX276432.1, read as the reverse complement.
CATGTTTCATCGCCGTGGCACGGAATTTTTAATCTTGTATATCTCGTTAGTTTTTTAAGCTATCTGCTAGATATTAAGCAAAACTGCATATCTTATCAAAAACTTGAGTAAACACTATTTTTTCTTGTTCTAAAGTTGAAGAATAAAAAATCCACGGAAATGAAGATTTTATTGGACCTGTTGAAATTCACCCAGATGTGTCTTTTTGCATAAGGATAAATTTCTGAAATAAATTGTTTGTTATTATTATAAACATAACATAACACTTGTGTTCCCCGACGGGGTAGACAGAGGTGTACAGTAGCTACACCTACACTAATACACGTAGGTAATACGAGTAATTTTATTCTTCTCAACTTTATAGTAATAGTGGAAGAAGCTGCAGAAGTTTTGGAACAGCATATCATTACCGCGCTGACAAGGGATTGTCAACACCTTATCCTCATCGGTATGCAAACAAATTAAATTCTAACTTTTGCGATATATGTACGTAATAGTAATACTCAAGCTACTATTGCTAATAAGCACCTCAATTCCAGGGGATCACCAACAGTTACGGCCATCAGCAGCTCACATTAAGCTAGCTAAGCAGTATGGTATTGAAGTGTCGCTTTTTGAGCGAATGATCACGAACGGCATCCACAGTCGGAGGTTAAATGTGCAGCACCGGATGCGTCCTGAGATCGCCGCTCTTATCTCCCCACACATTTACTCCGACTTAGCTAACCACCCATCCGTCGAAAGGTTCGACAATGTGCTTGGAATTGAAAAAAATCTCTACTTTTTCACGCATAATTATCAGGAAGAGGTACTGAACACACCTACTTAAACTCTATTGTGTTGAGTATATGATATACATTTTAAGCACCGATATAATTTCGATTTATTTATCAATTATTTTCAGGAATTTAGCGATAATAACAGTCGATCTAATTACAAGGAAGCGGACATGACACTCGCTTTAGCGAATTATCTCATTCAACAAGGATACAGTGCAGACGACATAACGATACTCGCCGCATATTCTGGTCAACTGTTTTACATGAAAAAAGTACGTATGCTCAGTAATTATTATCTCTCTAGATATTCAAATTCGTATGCATTTTCTCCTGAATTCTATGTATTCTTGGAATTCTAAATGATGTTCCCTATGCATTGTTTATAACACGTCAGGTAGCTTCTTCAGGTGTTACTATGAGCTTGCACTGCAGGTCATTTTCCGCTGTGGAAGCAAGACGCCGCCGCTACGACAACGTTTAGTATAGTGTGGTGTTTCGCTCCGACAGCGGAAAATGTCCTGCAATGCAAGCAAGCTCATAGTTACCGCGCAGGTGTAGGTATATACCAAGTTGTATATTTATAAATACTGCTTCATTTATTTGAATGCTCATTAAGCAGTCACTTATTTTGGATGTAGGTGGTCTATAAAGTGTCAAGCCACATTTGACCTACCTACTGCCATCGGTTTTATATCCCGTATTGCACCATGTATTCAGAGACTCACGTTATTTATTTATTTATTCCTTGATACGTGATGAGGATGTTAGATACCTGATTCTGGACGATTTCGCACAAGAGTTTCGTTTTGCCTAAATTATAGGGTAGAAATATAATATGCCTGCATACTTTAAAATGTATTTTGACACCCTTCTGATTTTTTTTGTGTTTTCAGGAACGTCCTAAATATGTTTCTTTGTCACAAGTGAAAATAACAGTAGTTGATAATTATCAAGGAGAAGAGTCAAAAATTATACTATTGTCACTTGTGAGGAATAATTCTGATAACAGGATTGGATTTCTTGGGACGGAGAACAGGATTTGCGTTGCCCTCTCGCGAGCTAAAGAAGGTGGGAAAAACAATAAGTACCTATAGTTAATGTCCGTTGCGTAGTTTAACTTCTCTTGGGTTTTAAATGCATTCCTGCTTTGAAGCAGGATCGCTTGTAATTTGATTGTAGCTTGCCTAATACTACTTTACCAATGATCGATTTCAATTAGTTACGGCATGGTATTGTTAAAAAAAGATTAAAAATAATATTCTGCAATTTCTTATAGGATTTTATATTTTCGGCAATATCGAAATGTTAAAAGAAAAATCGGAATTATGGAGGAAAATTGCGGTTACCTTAGAAAATAACGGCTCACTGGGAAATTCACTAACAATGAAATGCCAAAATCACCCAGAACAAATAACAACGGTAAGTAGAAATAAAGCATGTGATGGGTCTACTATACGAACACTTCCAAATCCATGTGTGTACAATGTACATGGCCACAACTTCCCAGATTTATTTATTTGACTTGTTTTACGACTTCTTGCAGCTTTCTTGTCACGAGGATTTTAATAATTTGCCACCGGAAGGAGGCTGCTTTGAAAAATGTAGTTACCAGTACGACTGCGGGCATTTCTGTCAACTATACTGTCATGGATATGATCGTCAACATCAACAAATAAAATGTTCATTGGCATGTGAAAGGTAAGTTTTACTTATGTTATTTTATGTCTTTATTTAATATGGCGAATGTAGTATTAAAAAAGAAGATGTGTAAAAGTGTTTTGTTAAAACCTATTTGCAGAAATAAAATCATTTACTCAATACTCAATTCTTTATTAGCATTCCATAAGTAAAATACAGATGGTACATTTAATATAGTAACATTATGGACCCGGTAGGCACAGCTGAAAGAAGTTGGAGAGTTGTGCAGCTTATTACTAAAATTATACTTATTATATCTTAAATACTTTTATAAAACTCTTAACTTTCTTAACATAATTTAACTCTTACTTTTATAAAACAATAATATAGAATAAAAAATAAAATAAAAAATGTTTTTTTTTAGTGTTCCAAAGCCAAACTTCAGCTGAATGTTTGGATAATAGGTACCTATATAGTCAAAAGTTTGACGTTAAATAAAAAAAAAATCTTTTTTTTTAAGAATCACTTGCGAACTGGGTCACGTGTGCCCTTTGATGTGTCGGGAAGATTGCGGGCCTTGTATAGTTAAAGTATTGAAGACCCTGCCATGCGGCCACGAAATGGACGTGGATTGCCATCGAGAGCCCGAAGACCCAAAGAATCAGTGCTTCACTGTAATTGAAGTTACGTTACCTAACTGTGGACATAAGGTAGAGTCTATCGTTATAATTATATCTATTATTCGACAAGTTTTAGTGATCATCATCAGCCTATCTCAGTCCACAGCTGGACATTGGCCTCTCGTATGGCACGCCAGTCGCCACTGAGCACAATTTTACACACATTCGGGCTAGATACGGCGACGATATACGCAAAATGGCTGGCAGCTGTTGGAAGCGAAAGTTTTAGTCAATCCTTTGGAAATAGATGTTTTAACCGGTGTACCTACGATTATTATTAAAATACAGGATTTTTGATGACATTTCCATTGATCCAAATTCCTTGTAAAGTTTTTTTAAAAAATAAATAAAAACCGCCTTAAGAAAACACAGACTTAAAAGTGTAATATTTTATTCACTTCACTTTACATACACCAAGTTAAAGTCGGTGCCAAATACTATGCGTTCGCTTTGTTAATAGTACCTATTAATTGTATTACAGGCGAAAAAGTGTTGTTACTTGGATGTCGCTAAAGTGCAATGTCAAGAGCCTTGCGTGTTCCGCTTGGAAGAATGCGGCCACGTGTGCCGTCGCAAGTGTCACGTGACCGATGATCCTGACCATGAGAAAGTAAGTATTGGAACTATAACTATACCGCCGCTCGGAGGAACAGTTATCAAATGTAACGATGTAACAGATCCAAAAGAAACAGATTATTAAACAAAACCTAATGACACTAAGCGGGCGCAAACCCAGACCCCGTAATGTTACTCAGATGTAAAAATCACCTAACAAAAAAACCTCTCCTTTTCTCTCTGTCTTTGAATTACCTAACTATAAATTAGTCTATCATCATCATCATCATCAGCCTATCTCAGTCCACTGCTGGACATAGGCCTCTCCCATGGCACGCCACTGAGCTCGATCTTCGGCCCTTCGCCTCCAACCACTGCCAGCCATTTTGCGTATATCGTCGCCCCACCTAGCTGGAGGACGTCCTACACTACGTTTACCGAGTCGTGGTCTCCACTCCAGAACACGTTTTCCCCAACGGTTATCGGTTCTGCGACAGGTGTGACCTGCCCACTGCCACTTCAGCTTGCTAATCCTGTGGGCTATGTCGATAACCTTGGTTCTCTGTCGGATAACTTCATTTCTGATCTTATCCTTCAGAGAAACTCCCAACATAGCCCTTTCCATAGCTCGCTGAGCGACCTTAAATTGGTGGACAAGTCGTACAGTCAGTGTCCACGTCTCGGCTCCGTATGTCATGACGGGTAGGACGCACTCGTTAAAGACTTTCGTCTTTAGACTTTGTGGTATGGGCGACGAAAAGACTCGACGAAGTTTCCTAAATGCTGCCCAACCTAGCTGTATTCTTTTTCGTGCTTCTTTCTCGAAGTTGTTCTTACCCACTTGGACTATTTGTCCGAGGTAAACATACTCGTGAACAACTTCGAGAGCTACGGAGTCAAGCACAATCGGTTCCGGAATGACGTGTTGGTTGAACATAACCTTAGTTTTGTCCAAGTTCATCCGGAGACCGATGCCCGCTGAAGATTCAGCCAGATCAAGCAGCATGTGTTGTAGGTCTTGCACGGTTTCGGCCACGATGACGATATCGTCTGCAAATCTCAGGTGTGAGATGTACTCGCCGTTTATATTTATACCCCGTCCTTTCCAGTCCAGAGTCTTAAACATATCTTCCAATGCATTTGTGAACAATTTGGGGGAAATAACGTCCCCTTGTCTCACTCCACGATGCATCGGAATCGGCTCAGACTGCTGGTTCTGTACACGGACGGTCATCGTCGCGGCGTCGTACAGACACCTCAGCACCTGGATGTATCGCCAATCGACTTGGCACCGTTGCAAAGACTCCAGAACAGACCAGGTCTCGATAGAGTCAAATGCCTTCTCATAGTCCACAAAGGCGAGACACAGGGGCTGATTATATTCTTCTGTCTTCTGTATTATCTGCCGCACTGTGTGGATGTGGTCTATGGTGCCATATCCTCCTCGGAACCCGGCCTGTTCGGGTGGTTGGAACTCGTCGAGTCTACGCGCGAGACGGTTTGTGATCACTCTTGAAAACAGCTTATAGACATGGCTCAGTAAAGAGATGGGTCGATAGTTCTTCAACAGGGTTTTGTCGCCCTTTTTGAAAAACAAAACGACCATACTCTTGTGCCATGCTTTAGGAGTTCTCCCCAGAAAAAGGACGGAATTAAATATACGCTGGAGTTGTCTGAGCGTAGGAGCTCCACCTGCTCTCAAGAGCTCCGTTGTAATTCCATCCTCTCCGGGGGCTTTTCCATTCTTAAGCTGTTTAAGAGCGATCTCGATCTCGTCTAGGCTAATTTCTGGCATCTCTTCGGTAAAGTGGCGGGTTAAAGTGGCTCTCGGGTCTTCTCTATTGGGTTGGGGACGGGACGCATGAGATTTATACAACTGACCGTAGAAGTCCTGAATTTCCGCGAGAATCTCCGGCTTAGTGGCGACGATTTCTCCACTAGATTTGGTCAGCTTCGTCAGATGACTTCGGCCCAGCGGCTGAACAAAGACTTTAGACCCCCGATTTTGCTCGATAGCTTCCATAATAATGCGTGTATTGGAGCATCGGAGGTCACGCCTTACCAGCTTAGAAATTAGTCTAGAAATTAGTCTATGCAAAACCAAAACCAATAATTTTTAACATGTTATCTAATTATTACTGTTTTCAGTATAACTGTTATCAAGATTGCGCTCGCGCGAAAAATGGATGTACGGCGGAACTGATCGGTGACCGAGGTGATCATCAATGTAGAAAACAATGCTTTGAAAAATGCGACGATTGCCACGTCCAGGTGCGTTTCGTGCTACCGCATCATTATAATGTCCTCCTGACTGAATTTCGGTCCGGACAGCGGAAAATCAAGAGTAGCCAGTTTTTTTTAATGATGTGATCTTACGCAAACTCGAGCTCACCCTTTATGCCCTTACTTTTGCAGCCCAATCTTACTAAGCGGTCGGTATACTAAGGTACTCCGAAATCCAAGTACTGAGTTATTATTCTCTAGATTAGACGGGTAGCCTACTCCAAGTAGAATACTGATAGATAGGCGGTGGCATTCGGTTAGACTGTAAGCTGAACTCAGCAACATATTTATGTGCAGGCTGGGAAAAATATTTTATTACCAATTAGTGATATATTCATTGTCGTCACAACATGTAAATATTGAAATTAATTTATAAACATAGTTAAGTACCTAAACAAAGTAGGTAAGTATGGTGTTAAAAATATTTTATCATTGCATCAATGTAGACTAGAGCGAGCATTTAGATGATTTCATTATGACTATCACCAGTGTCACCTCACGAAATCTCCGTACTACGTAGGTACGTATGTGTCAAACTAAAATAGCATTTTGTGCATATTTGCTTACAGGTGAAGAAAAAAAGATCAAGCTGCAAGCACACGGAGCTTACGGCGTGCTGCAAGGACGTTGATGACATTTTATGTAAAAAGAAATGCGCACGTATTATGACCTGTGGCCATTATTGCAAGAAGCAATGTTATGAATCCTGTGGAGATTGTACTCAATTGGTATGTTTATTACAAGTCGCTTAAAACATTAATACATATTGGACCAGTATTCGTAGTAATCTACAATTAATTTCCTTCTAGGTCACGAAAATAATACCAGACTGTAACCACCAAGTTAAAATACAATGTCAGGAGACGGCATCTAGAAGTCTTTGCACCAAGAAGTGTGCCCGGAAACTACCGTGTGGGCATCAATGTAAGGAGAAATGTAGCGCAATATGTGATGAGATGCTCTGCACTGAACTTACATCGTTCGAGGTCAAGTCACCTTGTGGTCACATGGTCAAACTCCCATGCAATGTATTCGCTTCATTCAACAAAGGTTGGTAAATACCTACTTAAATATGACGGAACTAAATTACTAGGTCCTTCTCATTGGTCTCAAGCTGCAAGCTCTAAAGCAAGGACAATCTAAACTCTATTCTCTACGAGTCTATATCATTACATCCATAGCCCATAGGTATGATTGGTATATGGTATCAAATTTACTGTGTTTACAGCTATGAGTATTGTTAATCATTTGTCATCAATCAAATTGCAAATTATTACATAAAGTAGGTATAACTTATTTGCATATTTTCTTGTTTAATAAATTTTTGGTGTAAAAATGTATCTCGAGACCGCAAGTAAGATACAGGAAAGATAAAGGGATAGCTAATTTGTAGTGTTTGTGTTTTTGAAGGTATGATAAAGTCGAAGCAGTTGGTGCAATATTGCAACGCCCCGTGCCAGCAGCAGCTGGCGTGCTCGCACTTGTGCGGCGGCTCGTGCGCCGACTGCCAGCAGGGCCGCCTGCACGCGCCCTGCACACAGCACTGTCAACAAGACAATATTTGCGGACACCAGTAAGACATTTTTTCATATTCTGTGGTAACCATTTTAGTCAAACATATTTCGTTTTAATTATCGGGTTGCGATATCCACTTTTCTTAAATTATTTCGCAGTAGCGTTTTTGCATTAATTACAATAGAATTTAATCACCATTGAATGGCAAGTTTATATGCGCTCAATATGCGGTATTCTCTTGCAGGTAAATAAAATACGAACTGAGATCTCACCTTCATTGTTTCCGTATTCAATCCATAAAATCGTTGGTGCGAAGTCTTCACCTTTGTTTTTAGAGCATAATACATGCCCATCGGTGCATTGCCCGCCGAACACCGTGCCCAATTTGTATCTATGACACTGTTTGTGATCGATATTCACTATTAGATAATAAAACACATAACATAACATAACATGACGCCTGTATTCCCCGAAGGGGTAGGCAGAGGTGCACATATAGTACACCCACATTTCGCCAGTTATGTTTTAGGTCCCAATGTAATAGGGGGCGAGCCTATTGCCATCAACCGGGCACAAATCCAGACTCCGTGCTGCTACTCAGAATTACCTAATGGAAAAACCCAGTAATACTTTGCCCGACCCAGGATTCGAACCCAGGACCTCGTGCTCGGCAGTCGCGCTTAGCCACCACTAGACCAACGAGGCAGTATTAGATAGTAGTGAATAAAAATATAATATTTAATACTCAGCACACTAATTGTATTTTTTTAGATGCCAGGAGCCATGCAACCAAATCTGCCCGCCGTGCAAAATTCCCTGTGAAGTTAAATGCCCACATTCGCGCTGTAAGAGATTATGCTGCGAACCTTGCGTGCCCTGTCAGGTTAATAATAATATTTTTTAACACATTTTTTTTGTGATATGTGATGTCATTTTAGCATCTTGCCCATGAATGACGTCGAAGTAACATGCTAAGCTTAAATTCTAATTGATAAAGGAAATTCACCGTTAAGACATAAATACATAGAAAAAGTGAACTTAAAATTCGTCGTTACTTTTACTGGAATGTAGTTACTTCAGTGCCGGTTCAGAATTGCTTGATTTTTTTTTACTTGATAAATTCTCATAGGCTTCCTCCGTCCTGAGCAGACGGAAGGGTGTGTCGGTCTTTTACCGGCTAAACCCCAAGGTGTTCTAACTGGGTACTTTAAGTCGAGGGTCTTGACAACTGAGTATGCCTTTTATGCCTAGTAAAATGAATAGCTATTCTTTTTCTCGACAATGTCTAGTTTTACCACCTGTACTGAGGTAGGTAGGTATACTCAAAGGCTTCTGTAAGCTTTAATGCACTAACACATTTAATGTTCCAGTGTATTAAACAATACCTAACTGTACGCGGTCTTACTCAAATCTAATTTTCTCTTAAAAATCCTATTATTTTTTAAATATTATATTACTACCTCTACAGTACTACTCTGGAAGATCATTGATATCGGCAATGACTACGTTCTTATCTATAGAACGGACTGGGACTATTTAGTTGGATATATTTACAATATATTTAAGTATTCGTTGAGTCCATATATTGAGGAAGGAATAAGGGATGTACATTTATATTCTTAAATACTACCTATAGATTTTAGGGTTGTGTAATAAAATATTGAATATTATAGGAAAAATGCAGTCGAAAGTGTGTTCATGGCGCTTGTACGCGACGCTGCGGTGAGCCGTGCGACCGCGCGCCGTGCTCGGAGCCCTGCCCCGCGCCGCTGGCCTGCGGACACGCCTGCCGCGGCCTGTGCGGGGAGCCGTGCCCCACCTGCTGCAAGCTCTGCAGCCCTGACGACTACCCCACAGACTTCATCGGGGACGAGTACGAAGATGACGATAAGTGAGCGAGAAGCGAGAACATATACCTACGTCTAAATATTATAACAGGGTCCAAAAACTTAAACGTTTAGAGTAAAAAATATTCTGTACCTACTGGTTTTTTAAACGTGAAATTGGTAAATATATCTTTAATTGGTGGAATACGACTTGTGGACCTTGATTTGGAAAATCAAGAGAGTAGGAATAGGTAAAACATAATAACAATGTATTTATTCAAGACCAGTGTAATATGACGTAATGAGGACGACATTTTAGCCATTAATTGTCGGTACAATATAAAATTAATATTTGTAGCAAGTAATGTAAATAATGTATCACTTTTACATTGATTTCAGACTGATCGTTCTGCAAGATTGTGGCCACGTTTTTGGTGTCGAAGATATAGACAATTATATGAAGTATGGAAAGCAGGATACCATAACCATACGCACCTGTCCTAAGTGTCGCAAACCAATCATTAATACAAACAGATACAAGGATTTGGTAAACAGCATGTTTAAGGATAATATAAATCCTATAAAGATAAAAGTTTATGGAACAAAAGAAAAAATACAAGAGAAAATAATGGAATTACGTTCTAAAATGGTTGAATTTGTGACTGAAAACAAAATCTTTTTAGAAGGTTTGTATTTATATTAATCAAACAGTATCTAGTATACCTATCAAATATTCCGTTGAGAGTGAATATAAACGATCCTTAACGCATTTGTCTTTGGTTTCAGATTATAAAGAATTAAAGCACGGCGTTATTGTTTTTAGAAATCTTATACTCTCACAAAAGAAAATATCTATTTTGCATGCGGACATGCAGATCACATATTTAAATCTGTATGAAATGATTGTTGAATGTTGGCAAAAATATCAATCAAAAGGAAATACGCATCTAACTCTAAAGGAAGAACTACAAAAACATATAAACGTATTGCTGAATATACTTAAAATTGATACTAAATCCAAAATTCCAATTAAGTTGAGTGAGCAACAGCAAAAAGATATCAGTAATGAGATTAAACGGTTAAATGCAATCGTGCAGTTTTCTGAACTACTTGAGGTTGCAAAAAGTTCGAACGATTCAAAAGTAATGAAACTCATCGAATCCACTGAAGAAGCTGTGTTTTGCTTGTCAGTATTTGATGAAGATAAGGCCTTAGAATCCCTCAAAGCATTGCAAGAAATCATAAAATCGAGCGGTATAGTGTCTAAATATGAACGAGAGTTAATAGTTAAAGCTATCAATTTAAAAGCTGGACACTGGTATAAATGTCCCAATGGCCATTTCTATTGCATTGGTGAATGCGGTGGAGCGATGCAGGTAGGAAAATGTCCGGACTGTGGAGCGGCAATAGGTGGCACAAGTCATACTCTTATCAGCGATAACGCTCATGCTCCAGAAATGGACGGCTCGAATTTCGCCGCGTGGTCGGAGCGAAACAATATGATGAATTTTAACTTTTAACTATCGCGTTGCATGACTAAAATAAAATTAAACTAAATTACACGGGAATTAACGCGAACATTAATTTCCGTGTTGTAGTTCTTATCTATGAAATTAGTTACATAATATGCTTATTATTGTTTTATTTTTTGGTAGAGCACTATGTATGAAATGCTATAGTTATTTTGTAAGCTTATATTATACTTATATATTTTAAAGTTTTGCTATGATAGTAGGTAGGTAGTAAGTAAGTTATCGGTTAGTTAGTGGTTTATCAAATCAAATTAAAATTTTATTTCGTAGAATATGTTCTACCTAAATAAGTTCTACCTTCTTATGTAGGTTCTTTAATCACACTAATATTATAAAGGCGAAAGTTTGTGAGTGTGTTTGTTACCTCTTCACGCTCAAACGTGAAGGAAAAAATCCAGGGTGTCAGCTACCTCCATATGAAATTTCATTAAAATCCATTCAGTAGTTTTTACGTGAAAGAGTAACAAACATCCATCCATACTTACAAACTTTCGCGTTTATAATATTAGTAGGGATTGTCATGAATACCGTTTACAAAAATGCCTGAAGCTGATTTATTTATGTGAGTATCAAATAAACCTATAATGTCATTTAAAGTGTTGTTGCCTTTTATTTCTTCCAACATTACAAACTTTCAGTAAAATCTACAACGATGTATCTACATTTATACATAAACTACTTTCAATAACATTTGCGCCAGTATATAAAACACTAGAAAAATAATATTGTCACGTCTCTAACATAGGTATACCACCTTATGCATAAATGATGAACTCTTCTGAAGTCTATTAACATCTCTATTCTGTCATGAAAACGACAGAACAGCTATAACTTAATCCATGGTTAAAATTGCAATTTTCATTTATAAGGATAATGAATATTATTAAGTAACTTGTTTAAAAATAATATTACATATTTTCCCTATAGGTAAATTATTTTAATATGGATTATAAAAATCAATGCAATGACACGTTTAGCTAGCTGTTCGTTTTTAGCTAAGGCTTGCGGGTTCGATTCCCGCACGGGACAAAAATTGTGTGATCTGCAGATCTCTGCCTCGAGTCGGAGTGATGTGTATGTGATTTCATGTTTGTGAAACGCAATAACGCATTCACGATACAAGAGAATTTCCTAGTGTGGGGCAGTTTTTTTTTCACAGCCTATTTTGTTTCCCACTGCTGGGCAAAGGTCTCTGCTTTATACTTCCAACGTTTTTGTTAAGATAAAGTTTCGAGAAGGAAAATCGTACGCCGACAGCATTCCATTCATAAAAGTTGTCAAGCGATAAAGAAATATTGTGCAACATTTGGTGTCTTGTTAATGGATATGTGATAAGTGGCACATCGCTGTTTTAAATAAAGCGGTTTAGAGTTTCATGTACACGGTGCAGTGTACAAGTGCCTGTGTCTATAGGTGATGGCACCTACGCAGCATTGGATTATCCATTAGGCAGAACTGCCTAGGGGCCCTCATCGTCAGGGGCCCCGCGCCATGACCCATTTACATTTTTAGTTTTTTCTTAATGTATTAAACCATATTTCAAGATGGGTACATAACAGTGGTATGTTACAAATTAAAATGACTGCCTAGTTTTTATATAGTTACTTCAACTAGCTTTCGCCTTCGAGAACGCCTGAAATGGGTATTGGGCGTCCTGAGACGTGCATTGTCCAGGGTCCCCGACATGGTTAATCCGGCCCTGCGCCTATAGCGAAAATAATACTACCGTGTATATATATATAAGTTTTTATTGTCTAGTTTGGCCAGACGACACTTTCGATCCAGTCGAGATACCGGCTGACGCGAGTGTACACGCCAGGCACAGGCGAGCCGCAACCGCGGCCAAATGACGTCACGCCCACCAGGCGGTTCGTACCATCGGGTGTCGTGCTCTGCAGTGGTCCACCAGAGTCGCCCTGAAAAGTCATGTTTGAGTCAAATCCATGATCCTAGTTATAGTTATTATTTTCAGCGACATGTATTTCATTATTTATTTATTTATTAAGGTCTTCCCACAGCTTATGGGTACAAATTTCTATATGATTACATACATACGATTATCATTGCATTCCGGTACTAAGACTATTTAGAGATTGAACTTGGGTCAGGATTGGGAGCGTGGAGTTATTGTGGTTGCATCCCAGCATATTGCAACGTTTGCCGGACTAAAAGGAGTAGGTAGGTAGGGGCAAGGATGGTAACAAGGTTGACCGTCCAGTTTGCGCCAAACGTACTTAAGTATCGTCACTCGTGGATGTTTCGTCTCTCTACTTACACATAACATCACGCCTGAATTCCCCGTAAGGGTAGGCAGAGGTGCACATACAGTACACCCACATTTCGCCAGTTATGTATTTAGATCCCAATGTAATAGGGGCGAGCCTATTGCCATCAACCGGGCACAAATCCAAACTCCGTGCTGCTACTAAGAATTACCTAATGGAAAAACTCAGTAACACTTTTCCCGACCCGGTATTCGAACCCAGGGCCTCGTGCTCAGCAGTCGCGGTTAGCAACCACTAGACCAACGAGGCAGTCAATAACCATATAAATAATAATCTTATATATAAAAATGAATTGCTGTTCGATAGTCTCGCTAAAACTCAAGAAAGGCTGGACCGATTTGGCTCATTTTGGTCTTGAAATATCTGTGGAAGTCCAGGGAAGGTTTAACGGGTGAGAAGGTGGTACGAAGTTTGCCGGGTCATCTAGACTTATATATAAAAATGGATTGCTGTTCGTTAGTCTCGCTAAAACTCGTAAACGGCTGGACCGATTTGGCTCATTTTGGTCTTGAAATATCTGTGGAAATCCAGGGAAGGCTTAAACGGTGAGAAGGCGATACTAAGTTCGACAGGTCAGCTAGTAATAAATAAATATTTACCTGACATGTATCCCTGATGCCTTCGGGGTCTCCCGCGCACATCTGGTCAGGGGAGATGCCACCGGGCAGTTTACGCCAGTTTGTATACGACTCGCTGCACGTGTCGCGGCCTACAGTCGTCACGTTCGCTTTCAGTAAAATACTGCTTCTAGTGTCCCCTGAAAATAACATAGTTTGGTTCTAATCATTTCACATTTTTATTTCCAATATATTTTTTTAAAATACTTAATATTATCTACCAAGCTAATATAATTGTATAAATAAGTGTATAATATAATAACATTTTTTTGGTACATAACTCTAAAAACAGTTCATCATCATCATCAGCCTGAAGACGTCCACAGTTGAACAAAGGTTTCCCTTAAAAAACAGTTATTATTTTGACTAATATATAAAAGCGAAAGTTTGTAAGTATGGATGCATGTTTGTTACTCTTTCAAGTAAAAACTATTGAATGGATTTTAATGAAATTTCATATGGAGGTTGCTGATACCCTGGAATTACACATAGGCTACTTTTTATCCCGAAAAAATGTAGCGGTTAACACCGCGGGGCGCAGGAAGTAGGTAGTATTTAATACCGGGGTGTATATTCATAAAACATTACAGTAGTATTATTGTAATCCAAAGACATTGTAGAAAAATAAATAGCAGTAAAATGATGCAACAACCTCCATTCTGTTGACGAACATAATTATTATATGCAATAAATAAACCTACAAACATGAAGTTAATTCAAAGGTTCAAAGCAAATTACATCCAATGCAATTTGTTTAAAGCTTGGATTGGTGTCGAAGATTTTAATTGCAATTCTGAAGTTAGTTTGCTGTTTGTAACTTAATGATTGCATTGAGAGCTAGAACAGACTTGCAATATATCGCTTTACGATAATCACGTAATCGTGCAACTATAGCACATAGATACAAGACACATGACGTAGTTTGATCGTATTTCACGATACTGACTGTTGCGTGCAACTATCGCTCAGTGTGCGCGTCTTAATATTTTAATATAGAAACGTCTACGTGCTATGCAATGATCGCGTTGCATATATTCCAGGACCATGCAATTTTAAAAGTTGCAACAAATAGTTTTGACACCATCGCAAGTGTACGCTCACCTTCAAATATCCATAGATTCTTGTGGCATACAACTATGGCACAGCAATTAATTGCAAATGTGTTCTTACTCTAAGTTCTGAACCTAAATTAATAACATGTTTCAAAGCAGCTAGAACTGATATACAGAGGGCAAGACAATATTTATTATATATTTTTTCTAATGTTTAATGAACTTAACATTTAAATACGAGTACATACTGGTATTACTAGTTTTCCCCCAGCCGGTTATAGTGAGCGGTATTTTGGGATCCGCGTCATTTGTTTCGAGACACACTGCATTCAAATTGGCAGAGAATTTCAAAGGCGTCTCCAATCTAGAAAACAACAATATTATACATTCAAAAGAGTAGATATGCTTTTATTATCTAATAGATTGATTATTATTGAATATCTTTACTATTCAAACAAATATCTAGCTTATAGAACGAGTTAGTTGCATTATTTATGATTGTTTGTGCTTTCGTGAAACTAGGAGAATACATAAATCTGTAAGTACTACTATAGTAGTGATATGTATTACACTTTATCTGTTAGCTTAGCCTTTTGGGCTGGGCGTTAGAATGATTTGTCTGCTCATAGTATTGATCATAAACCTCCTACAACTGTCAGTAAACCCACTCACAGCTCCGTCAGTGAGGAAGTTTTCAGCGGTTATACAAAGACAAATGAAGAGTATGTCAGAGTATTGGACTAACACACTTTTTTTTTGTAAGCGATGTTCTGCCAACATAACTAACAAAACAAGTTAATACAGAGAAAGCAATAAACATCGATTAAAATTATGTTTAGGTAATTTAAAAAAAATGACTATAATAACTTTCGTAAGTGTTATCCATATTATCTACTATATATACCGGTTATACTCACGTCGATATTCGGGAATGCCCGACTAGTTTCGGACTCTAACGGAGCCCTTATTCATGAGCAGGTGACGCGGCGGAGTCGCGAGCCGGGCATTCCCGAATATCGACGTGAGTATAACCGGTATATATAGTAGATAATTTAAAAAAATATGATTTACTTAAATACAGGATATTTTAAAATTGTATTATTTGCTCGGATCTAATTTTAGGTAGGTACCTTACTAGGTAAATTAAACAAATAATCTATTGAGCTACATTTGTTGGTGACAATGGTGACTATGTGTTCAATGAGTTTTGCCAGTTACATTTATATTTATGGTATTTACTCTTACCTTAACAAAGTCAAATCGTGATATTTCTCACGCCTGGTGTACCTCGGGTTCATAATGATCTCGGCTATTCTGTCATCCGTATCTGGATTAAAACTTTTGCTACCGATCTCTATGACGCCTCCACGAATCACTGTAGGTTTTATCCTTGAATTTTATTTAGAGTTGTCATTAACAAGAGTATACAAAACGTCACGCCTGTTTCCCAGAAAGGTAGACAGGCAATATATTACACACAGGCCACGATCATGATACCTTTTATTAACAAATAAATAAAAAAAAAAAAACTATTATTTGCTACGATTCTTTCACTTAACTCAATCTCATCATATTCTTCACGCATTCTCGACGATACATTTATGATAATGTGAATACACTTGCAATAATCACTTTCCGTTGCGCATCTGTACGTTCTCTATACACATTTAATCTAGAATAAGTTATGATAATTATATTATTAGATACCTTGGATAAATCATGGACATCAGCATCCTAATTTATGTTATTTTTTCAATCCTACTATCCTACTAATATCCTACTATCCTACTAATATCCTACTAATATTATAAATGTGAAAGTTTGTGAGTATGGATGTGTGGATGTTTGTTACTCTTTCACGCATAAACGGCTGGACCGATTTGGTTGAAATTTGGTATGTAGATAGGTTATACCCTGGATTAACATATAGGCTACTTTTTATCCCGAAAAAATGTCGCGGGTAACACCGCGGGGCGCAGCTAGTATGTTATAATATAAATATAATCTATCAAGAATATTAGTTGAATACGCTAGCATTTTTATTTTAGATCCTTAAGCTTAGCATAATTTACTTAGGTTTCTACCTAAAAAATAAATACTTATCTATACCTCTTAAAACAATACTGAGTAACATTTAAAGACAATAATATACTGTATAATCGACAACAGTACAACACACACCCAGACTCAAAACAAACAACTGCGGCTAAAACAAGCATCACACATTTTTCGCTCCATGCGGGAATCGAATCCGCAACCCTTAACGCAGCACTCCACCCGCTTAGCCACTGCGCATTTCCATTTGCTACGATCCTAGCATACTTCGTTCGCCAATCATGCGGTGTACTTAGAGTGAAACAGAGTACGCAGCTGAATAGTTTTCTTTGCATGATAGTGATAAAAAAGTTAACAAAGGTTAATATTTACCTGTCCAAAGTGTCCACACAATGCGCGGCGCTTAAGACGAAGGTAGGGGACAAGACTGAGCCACCACAGTCAAACTCTAAACCGTCCCCTCGGTCGTATCCCAGAGCAACCTGCAATTACATGGAACGTAAAACATATACAGTCTCTAATACGAAAAGATATTGGCCGAAAATACAGTTATTTTTGTCAGTGAATAGATAATAAATACTGAAGCACTACCATCTCAGCATTGAGCACTACACAAAGGTTTTGGGACTCATTTTTGTATAAAGAATAAAATACAAATTAAAAAGAAAAGTTTTTTATATGTGATGTAATAATAACCAGCTTCGAACGAAGAATAATTTCAATGCGTCTTTACTAGGTAAAATGTAGCCTATGTCTTTTCCGAGGGCTCAAGCTTACCTCTGGAATCCGTCCGTACCAATCGGAGGAACGTAACAAACCGCGCACGCGCACAACACGTTTGTTTGTTTGTTTTTACATAGAAGATTACGAACAATTTATCTTATTTCTATTTTCCAACGTAGATATTACATTATTGTGTTATTGTATATCTTTATTGATCAAAAAAATCTATGACGTGTAAAGTAGTTTATTTATTTTTTCTGGAGAAAAACTCTGACGACTTGAAAAATATACCAAGGGTGAGTAGTATAGTCTATTTAGATTTTAGCAAATATTAATCATCAAAAACATAACTTTTGACATGATACGTATAAGTTACTGGTTGTTGCTTACTTTATTAATTTTAAATAATATTAATTATTTCATAATAATAATAATATATTACAAAGCCTTTTAAAATTTTAAATCATGGTGTTATGGCGCTATTAGTATTGCTAACTAAAGTAACAGTTTTAGTCAATATTAAAGCGAAAAGTTTGCGTACAAACTAGTTTACTTGTAAGTAAATCAGCCCGCGCCAAATAACCGTAAAATATCTTCTTATACGATAACACAAACACCACTTTCTTGTTTAATATTTAATTTCACAGTGTACGGACACAAACAGAATGTATATATTAAACTTAGTACTTTATTTTATATATTGACTGCCTCGTTGGTTGCTAAGCGCGACTGCTGAGCACAAGGTCCTGGCTTCGAATCCCGGGTCGGGCAGTGTTACTGGGTTTTTCCATTAGGTAATTCTCAGTAGCAGCACCGAGTCTGGAAATGTGCCCGGTTAATGGCAATAGGTTGGCCCCCTATTAAATTGGGACCTAAAAAAAACATATCTGGCGAAATGTGGGTGTACTGTATGTGCACCTCTGCCTACCCCTTCGGGGAATACAGGCGTGATGTTGTGTGTTTTTTTTTACTTTATTTATTTTGCTACAGTAAAAATTACCTCTCGAGCCTACTTTTTATTGGAATGGAATTTGTAAGTACCTATTATGGTGTAACTACTATGCTTATACCCAGCAGTGACCCAGCTGAAATGATGATCGTCTAACCAGGAGATTCCTACATAATGCGCGAGATATGCACATGGCTCGTTATGCGGAAAATGTTAACGCCCCATTAATAGGTTATCTAAGTACCTAGGTATCTTAATGAAGCCTATTTTCGATAACCTACTACAAAATTTAACGAGAGTTGCTCTAAACCTTTCGTTAATAATTTAAAAGTCAGGATACGAACGTAGGTCCATTATTATGCACCTAAGGTTGAGTGAGTTTGAAATAATTAATAATTTACGCTTAACAAGTTAATAAGGGGCCATAAAAATAAATAGTTTCTTTAGTGTCTAATCAAGACTTAATAAATTAATTTAGACATATTTAGTAAGCAGTAAATAACGGTGTGTCCGATGCACACAATGAATAATGGAGTCGGTCATTAGCTTTATTTCACTTCATTAAAATTAAATAAACAAATTCAAGTTCTTATTATGATAGTATGGATGGTTCTAAGGCGGTTATTGGGAAAAAACCAACAGGTAGTTATCATAATTAGTGTCTTGCACAAATTACAATGTGCATGGCAGTTTTTTTTATATGTTGAACGATAACCAACTTTTTAAAAGATTCATGAGTGAGATTTGGCATAGTTACAACTTTATATGGTATAAGTATGAGGAATGTGATGCGTGTGAATGAAGCAAAAGAAGTATGCCAGGATCGTAGCAACTGGAAATCCGTGTAAAATTATGGTAAACTTCGACCAGTGTGGGGCTATACAAAATATGTACATTGAGACAAAGTAATATTTTGTTTATGATATCATATTGTAATAGTCATATTTTCTTGAAAAAATAAGGAGTTCTTTGAAGAGGACTCTAATGACTAAACATGGGACAATATTACAGTAAACTAAATATAAGGAAAATAATAAGTATGCGTTATTATATACCATATGAGGAAATTCCCCCAGTGATGCCGCTTCGCCACCCAATATATGCAGGTCCAAAGCGGGTATGCTGGCTGCAGTTATTTTCTGGCATTCTATAATTTACAAAATACGTGTTTAAAGCTTAAAGATCGTTAAATACAATAGGTATATTCTAAATATACATATAACAGAAGATTATTTAGTCTAGTGGCCGTAAAGCGTGAGGTCCTGGGTTGAAACCCAAATTGGGTCATAACGCAATTCTCAATAGCAGTATGGAGTCCAAATTTATGCCTGTTACATGGAGGTCTACTAACTATACCATAACAGGCAAAATGTGGGTGTATTGTACTGTACACCACTGCCTATGCATTCGAGGCGTGATATTGTTTATTTTTATACATTCGCAAAATAATAAATTGAAGATTTTACCTCTATCAGCAATCCTTTGCGCTTTCGTCTTGGTGTCCCCAGTTTCACCTACAAAAAAGTAGTGAATGTATTTAGATACCTACTAAATTTACGTAACAATATACACATTGGCGACTCTAATAAATTAATAGATGGACGCTTACCGAATTTACTGGAGGTCCGAGGACAACATACTATTTCTTCAAACCCTTTAAAACCGCATCTTTCAAATTGATGGTATTTTTTATTCCTTATTGCTCTGAAATTGTATAGAACATAGGGATTTTATGAATGTGTAAATTAAATACTTTAAATCCCTACTAATATTATAAATGCGAAATTTTGTAAGTATGGATGAAAACTAAAAACTACCGAATGAATTTTAATGAAATTTCATATGGAGGTAGCTGACACCCTGGATTAACACATAGGCTACTTTTTATCGCGAAAAAATTTAGGGATAACACATAATTGAAATAACAACTTGGATTCTGAAACAGTCAATGTGTCCTAAATAAATAATTAATTTAGAACCTAATCTATCTAGGAACTAAGGACCGGCCCATGATAATTCTTGCTAACACGATTGTGTCAGTAAATAAATATAAATCAGGAATTTGGCATACATGTTGAAAATTAGTTACTAGCCGCGACAATGTCGTGTATGTAAAGGTGTTGGATAAAAAGCCATGGAGTGTCGCGACTTCCATACTTGGCATAAAGCTGCAAGAACATGTTCCAAAGACGTCTTACATGGTGGGAAATGACAAGTGATAGAACCCAGATGGACTTGAGTCAGCAGGACATTCGATAGACGTCGAAATAAGTCTGTGACTGAAATGCGTCAAAGTACGGTCGGGATATTCAGGCCGTCGGGCAAAATGGGTGGATGACATTCCGTATTAGCAGATTTACATGTATTATGCATTTCCTACCTCCACATCATCGCGTAAATCCCTTTGAAACAAAAACAGGAAAGTTATGCTGAATTCAATGCTGATATTTATATTTAATTAGCATGTAAGTACCTCTGTTATTCTGCGAGAATGTAGAGATATCTACCAACACGTACATTCGTTTGATTTTAACTAAGTAGGTACTAATAATTTTCTAGGGGTTTTCTAGGCAAAAACTTGTTTATCGTGTGTTCGGCGGCAATTTGTTACGTATACCTATTACTTATAACTAGCGAATAATATTTGAGCGTCTACCGGATCTCATTGTGGGAAGAGAACAGGTAAGTGGCCAATTGGCCAACACTGGTTTCGGGGTCATCATGAGCCTAATCGCCTGCATTCATTATGGCGTAAGTTTTTTAAACTAACACTTGCTTAACGTCTCATCAGAACTTACTAAACCTAGCTGCAAGTAATTTAAAAAAATAAAATACATTAACGATTTAAGGGGATGGGACACTAGTGAAATCATTTGTTCTTTCAATAACTAGAAATTTGTGTTTAACATCCTTAGTCCTTAGCAATATGAAAAAGTATGAGGACAAAATAAAGTAACAGGGTATGTAGTTTTAAAATACAATGTTATGCAATTAAATATTTTAAGTAAATTTAATAAATAGGCAATACTATAGTGTTTGTATGAGATGAGGCCTGTGCCTTGAGTGGGACATTATAGGCTGTTATTATATATATTACTATTATACTATTATATTAATTATTATTATTTACTATTGTAATGTTAAATAGGTAATATATTATAATGAAATTATTGTGCTTTTGAACCCATGAGTTTTTGAAAGTTTATTAGGATGATAAATCTAGTGAAATTAATATAAGCCTATCTTTTATTTTTGCTGTTTAAGGAAAGAATAACATAACAAATATGTTATAAAGATTATTAGTAATTAGTGAGAAAGTACTGGTTTTAAAAAAATACATTTATTATGTTGCATAATAAAATTAGTGTTGTAGTAATAAATTAGTTTGATAAAGTTCACTTACATCAAAGCAGCCTCACACATGGAAACCAATGTACAAACACCTCCCAATGCATGGTTATTGGCCTCGCACTTTTCACCAACTACAAGTACAGTGGACATCAATATTGGTCACCATGAAATCAATTGACTGATCATTAAAATAGTAATTGAGTACATTACCAATTTAGCTTTGTAATTTCATGTACAATAATAGGTGTTGTTTTTACAGCAAATTAAAGCTTAACACATAATTAGCATGTCTTTTTATTTCCAAAAGGCAATGTTTTCCTATATTTTATTATTATAATAATGTGTGTAATCAACATGTTTGCGATACAAAATAATTACGGATAGGTATAATAAGTCACTCGGACATAATGAAGGTCTAAGCACTGATAACTGCTAATATGTAGAACAAATACTTAACAAATGTTAAATTATATTATAAATAAAAGGAATAAACTGATTTAACTACATAACGATTCCAATTAGTAAAACATCAAAAGAAATTAACTTACCATCCTCTGAGATTGCAAAATGTAATAATATTATATTTAAGACTATCAACCACTTAATCCACATTGTTATTCAGGATCTAATTGCACCGAAAATATTTTTTTCCTACTAGCTGGCACAAGCTAAACTTAAAACCGGTTTATTCTTTTTTATAATAACTTTTCCTTATGCAAAAAATATACAACGTTTTAAATATCATAACAGATTAATAGTGTAATCATAACTAGTTCTAATTCACTACAATGGCATTGCTAAATGATTAAATAAATGTCCTTTTAATTTTCAAATGAAACCGGTCAACCGCAAAGTTAATAGTAATAGGCACTGTGCAACAGCAAAGAAGTAAGAACATTGATACACTACACGCTACCACCAAGGCACCAAACTAAACAAAACAAGATTTGAATATTTGACTTGACGTTTCTCATCTGACATTGACATAACAATTTTATTGACAAGTGAGCTTGACATTGACAATAACTAATGTCATAAGTGTAGGAATAATTCAGATAGGTGCGGTGCCTACCAAAATCACGATTTATTAAGCGACGCCCGCGCGGGTTTCGTATCGCTTGTTATAGATTTAGCTGGACACAACCTTTTTTATAAATAGAGGTTTACATGTTTTTTTTATATGTGCATGCATGACTTATGTATTCGACTAAGTAATCGTGTAATTTTACCTTAAAATTTTTCAAGTAATTACGAACAGTTTTTAATGGTAATAAAACAAGTTGCATTTGATATAGGTATATCGAGGTTTAAGTTATGTAGTTCCTGTTATTTTTATCTATCCAAAATAGTATCCTTTTTATTACAGCTGGTAACACTGTTTGATAATAATCGGCGCCTTCGCCATCCTACATAAAGTCTCAGCATAAAGTAGACGCAGACTAATCAGACAGACATAGACAGAGTCATACAGATTAGTCGTAAATCGGGTCGGTTCGTCCAAGACCAGTGTAGCATACACAAAGTCGGAACTTATATAAATATATCAAATTCTGTGCATTTTCACAAAGAACTTGTTATTTATTGTGATGTGACAGTGTTATAGTGTTAGAAACATAAAACTGCAATACCATAACATAGTTGGCAGCATGTTTTTATATGTATATTTACGATTTCACTATCTACGTAAGGTTATTGGATTGTAATGATACTAACAAGGACGTAGTTTGTGAGCAGCGGTATCGGTCGGCAAAATGACGTCTGCAGGCGGATCGAGTACTCATCATGGAATACATTCAGCTATGGCTAGCCAGATAGGACTTACTGCACCAGGTACGGAATTTGGCATAACTGTGGGTGTGCTTACGCCAGGGATGGTTCATGATATGAGAGCTCCCCACAGCGGTGATTCTTCTTCCGATTCCCACTCACCAGGTATGCCCACGGCTAAAGCGAGTGATCGAGAATCACGTATTATAGCTGAAAAGCAACGTCGGAAAGAATATAACTCACAAATAAATCTAATTATGTCGTTGTTGTCTGATATAGTGCACTCGCAACGTAAAGTTGATAAGACGAGTGTATTGAGACTCGCCGCAAACAAGCTCCGTAACGAGCATGTATTTGGTGATACTATCAAATGCGGTCACTTGGAAACTTGGTCATCGTCGTTTTTGAAGTTTTTCGATCTGTTTGGTGGTATTATGTTTGGCGTAACATGCCGTGGTCGTTTATTTATCGTATCACCTAATGTTCAAGAAAAATTGGGATACTGTCATATTGATTTACTTGGACAAGATATGTATAACTACATTCACCCAGATGATAAAGAAACTCTTCGGCAACATATTTATCCACAAGAATTACAAACAAGTTGTGACAGTAGACTCTTTGAACATCATCATGATTTCCACATACGTATTACAAGAGCAGGTGCTCGGTCAGATCCTGCACGATATGAGAGATGCCGTATTGATGGCATTCTTCGACGTTCTGATAAAGCTACATCTAATGGTGTCAAAGATGAACAGATTATAAGAAGGCAAAGAGTTAGAACTAATAGAACATTTTCATCAAGTGGAAATGATGTAGTTTTTATTGGCATGATACATGTGTTGTCCAGTGCTATGCCGGCACGAATCTTACCACCAACAGCCCACTCTGAATATTGGACAAGGCATTTGATAGATGGCCGTATCGTCCAATGCGACTTAAGTATATCATTAGCTATAGGCTATATGACAGAAGAAGTAACTGGTACTTCAGCATTTGTGTTTATGCACAAAGAAGATGTTCGCTGGGTTATTTGTGTACTCCGACAAATGTATGACGAAAGCAGAGAATTTGGGGAGTCCTATTACAGACTCATGTCACGTTCTGGACACTTCATTTATATGAGAACACGGGGATTCCTGGAAATTGATAAAGTAACCAAGAAGGTTCAAAGTTTTGTATGTGTTAATAGTGTAATCGGAGAAGAATATGGACTTAGAATGATGGAAGAAATGAAAAGAAAGTATTCAGTGATCATAGATGTTGATAAGACTCAAAATGATGCAGCTGCATGTGATGATGCACCAGTGGAGCACCCAAAACAATTAGAACGTATTGTTATGCATCTTGTCGAGCCCTCAGTTAATGAAAACATAGATGAGTTGAAACTGGTGCCACCTTCAAAGGAAAATATAATTTCTGCTATTCAAAATAGTGAAAAAGTTGTTCAAGAAACTGGAGTGAGATTTGACTCGAGGAAAAGGCGAAAGGTAGACTGTGATGATAATAGTGAATTTTTAAAAAGGCACACTGGACTTCAAGAATTAAATATTGATCTGTAACTTGTGAATAAGTTTTGTGATGTTTGTTCCTAAGATGATTAATTAAGTTTCCAAAATAATTATTATTTACGTAAGTAGATGGTGTAGCTGACCAAATGTTTCAACACTGAACATTATTAATGTAGTTTTAATGTTAGTGATACCGGAAGCAGTGGAGATAGTCTGTTTGGGTGAGTCCCGCTGAGTGGGCAGACTTTATTACCTAAAGATAGTATAGAAACTGTGAAAGTAAGACTGTACTAAAACTAACCTTGCAATTTGTCAACAACTTCAAAACCAAACAGTAATAAGCCAATAATATGTACCTACTGCTAAGTTATTTTGCCATATACTATCATATAAGTACCTATAAATGCAACTATTAAGAAAAACTATTTCAACCTATTAATACAATCAGAAATCTTTCTCATTCAAGTATAATTACAACCTGTGTCAACACCATCATCAGTGTCATAGCCCATCATTTGGTTAACATTAACAGAATATTAAATTAATGAATTAAAACTTTTTACTGGTTCTTAATGTTTAAGTACATTAAGAACCAGTAAAAAGTTTTATTGATAGGTTGATTAAGGAATAATAACAAAAAATACAGAAACATTTACTGGGAAAAGATTTAAAAAAATGTTATAAAGGTGATAATAATCAAAGATAACTTGAACTTGCTCACGGGTAAGCACCTTGAAGAAATTAGGTGGGTTTGTATCTATAACATAAAGAAGAAGAAGATCTTGAAGGGACCATGTCAGGAAAAGCTCAATTGTTTCATAATGTAGAATTATTGTATTTACATGTAGGTACAACATAATTGTCATGTAAAAACTGATTATAATGCCGACCGTAGTATTGATGTTCTTCATTATTGTAAAGTTAGATAATTGTTGAGCATTTTACACTGATCTTGGAAAGTTTACAAGTCAAGTTTAAGCTGCAATTGATAAAAGTAAGAGTTTTATCATGTTGATAATAATAGGGCCTAAATGATCATTTTAAATAATTAAATTCTTTATTATACAAAAGAAGGTATTATCTCACTCTTTCACCATGTCAATTGGGTACTTTCCTTAATATTGAAATTGCATATCGATTAGAATAACTGAAAATAATACATCGTCATTTTATAAAACCTTCAGTTGTCTTGTCAAATGTTGTTCTCAATCTCAAACATAATGCCGATATCTTAGGCCTGCCATCAACGTAACGTTTTGTTTTCTACGATCGGTTCAATTGTTCTTATCTCTTCATTACATAGTTATCTTAAAGCTGCTAGAAGCACCTAATATCTAATGTCTATGCGACAAACTTTACATTCGCTGGATTTTAGCTGCAATTTGATTAGCAGACATGGACGTTATTAGACGAAATGAGTGATAAAAGCAAAAAAAATAATGCACGTCATTGCAAAGACCGATTTACTGATAGTCTGATACCTACAATGAGATTACAATAATGCAAGGATAACCTTTGGCTGTCTCACTCAGAGATGTTAATGATTACTCAAACTGCCACTAAGTAAGGATTTTACGAAGAAAGCCTTTATTTAGTGATGGTTGTAATAATTAAAATAATTATGTCTCTGAGTCTGGCGGTTACTTAGATTAACTGACAACAGTTCTAGGGCCAAGATTGATATCCCTTTTACCTACGTGCATAATAACTGTCTCTTTTGAACTACATTTTCTTATGGGGTCCCGTATCAAGGTACATGGTACACTTATGAACCCGGAAAGGGATCTTGACCGTATTAATTCGAGCCGTGCAGTATTCTTTGTATGAAACTTCCTACTGCTATGTACTAATCGGAATTAAAACGAAATCGCCTCGCCTCGAACCGCGGCGTCGCGTCGTCGCCTAGCCATAGCCGAGTCGACGTATCGGAGTAGCTGATCCGCTTTGGTTAGGTAGGTAGGCTATTTGACTACGAGGCGATACGTTGACGATATTTTTCCGACTTGATATGTGTCCTATGACCCTAAATTATTATTCCCAGACTGATTCTCAGTTTCAATATTTAGTTTTTGTTTCATAAGGCAATGTCGATTCGAGATAGTACCACTCTGTGACTGGTCAAAGCTTTGAATTGTAATATAAACTTGGATACTATTTATCCGAAGGTTGATGAGCTAAAAGAGTGATATGAATAAGATAGAAGACAACGAAACTCTACACAAGCTGTAAGAGGAAAACTAGGAAGAAGTGTAATTGTGGTGCTCGTAGAGTAAAAAATCAGGCAGCCGGGTAGGAAAATTGCATTTATATGGGTACTAACTACTATAAATCGACATAAAAATTAATCATAAACTATTAGGAAGGGTAAAGCGTATCACACCAACAGAACCTTAAAATATTCTCAAATAAATCATGCATTTCTTTTCTGCCGTTTTGTATTAGGCTTTTAACACCTAGGTAGGTAGTATCGAATTGTGGCGGAATACCTTGCAGGTAAGGAGCCATTTATTATTACGTAACACTATTTTAGCTTGTTTTTGACCCCCTCTTCCCCCTAAATAAGTAATAATTAGAATAGGCCGACCCCCCTCTATATAATATTTATTACGTAAGAATCTAAATGAAAACCCGTTTGATTTATTGCATTTTGGTAGTAATAAACCTTGGTTTTGGTTTGATTATGCATTTTGGTCATCTCACGTAAGAATTATCAACACCCTCCCACCTCCTTGTAAGAAAAAATAAGATATAGTCAACCCCCCCTCCACCCCTAAATCGCCTTACGTAATAAATGAATGGCCCCTAAAGGTATTAGTGTTTCAGAACAAGTACTGGATATAATACATACGTACCTACATATTATGTGCCGTGGAGATGTCATGTTAACACTTAATTTAGCGAACGGCAGCTAATGTGACGGCAGCACAAGTGTAATATAAAACCTAAGAAGGTGTAGCACCTAATTTGGGTTTATTTCAAAATTTCAGTGCAACTAAAACTAATTAAAACAAGTCCAATACTTATATACCTACCTAATATTTAGTCATAATAGTGCCAACTTAAATACTTGCTGCAAATCAAACAAATTGGATCTTACAATACAGTTACCGATTAGTTCAACGGGTCTGTCATTGAAATGTGACCGGAGGCTTAAATTGAGAGTTGACTTCCATTACTGTTATTTTAATGATGAAAAGATTTATTTTAATGTTCACAACATACCTATTTGAGCTGGGTCCCTGTTGTGTAAAGGTCGAATACCTTTTATCAGTGGTCCCCCTGATTGTGCTGTTATAACGAATGTTGAATATCCACCAGAATGACAAGATATAAAAAGTCGTGCTTGGAAGCAGGGTAATCATAATAAGGGATCTGCATGAAAAAATTTAAATGTTAAAATTTTTACCCTAACCGACGGATCAAAGGGCCTGACGAAGTCTTAACCCTTAAATAGGCCTTGTTGCCAAATGTCTACAAACACTTTGAGTAGAAAATAAAAAGTAAATTTAAAAAAGTATTTATTTCGATACGGATTATTATGCTATTTTGCTTATTGTCATAAAAAAAAAATAAACGTCAAATCCCTTTTGGCGCGAATTTGAAAAATAATACATATTTTATCCGTCAAGGTGAAAAAGTTTGCACATTGAAATTTTGTCGATTTTTACTATTGAATAATTATATGAAAATATTACTTATTATAAGCAGCAAATTACTCACATATTGGAAATAAGGTAAGGAATTGATATTTTATTACAAATAAATTCAAAAAAATATGCTTTATATAAATTTGCGCATAAACAGCTATGTTGCCAATTGGCTACATGGCGCGTTTGTTAGTAAATATTTATTCACTGGGAAATTATTTGCATGTTTTATGTTTCTATGCATTGCTATGGGTAAAGGTGGTTTATTATTCTTATTTTAGTGTTATTTTCGAAAAATGAAGCCCCAAGAAATAGAAGCATATTTGGCGGCATTAGAGGCAGGCGACATTTCCGAAGATGATGAAAATATTGGCGACGAAGATGGAATAGAATACTACGACAGTGTTCAAGCATTGAGAGAAGAGTTGGACAGCGAAGGTAGCTCAGGTGAGCGGGAAGAGGTAGTAGAGCGACACGATGAAGTGGCAAATTACGATCCGCCTTCGATTGAGGAAGAATCAGTTCCATCGTCCTCTAGTCTACCTATTTCTGGTGTTGCTCTATGGAGGTCAAGAAATAGAGAACTAATTTGGAGAAAAAGAAATATGGAGTGGGACGACAATAGAATCAATTTCTTGGGAAATACCATTCCACCAGCAGTATCATCATTAGAAACTCCTCTACAGTTCTTTTCCCTCTTTATGAATGACGAAATTATAGCAAAAATTGTTGATGAAACCAACTTATATATTACCCAAAATAACATTCCCAATTGTCTTCCAGTTACTTGTACCGAATTGCGTCAATTTCTTGGTATTTTGATTTTTACTTCAGTATTTCATTATCCCAATGTCAGTGCATACTGGGGCAAGTATGGTTTTCAACACATAAAAGAGACTATGTCTTCTAAACGCTTCGCAAAACTAAAATCAGTAATTCATTTCAATGACAACAGTCGTCATAGGCCTGTTACGCATTTAGAACATGACCGCCTGTATAAAATAAGGCCGATCATAAATCACCTCAATAATTTATTTCCTAATACTGTGCCTTTCGAGCAAAGGCTTTCACTGGACGAACAAATGTGTGCCACTAAAGTGGGACATTTTCTAAAACAGTACCTCCCAAACAAACCCCATAAATGGGGATTCAAATTTTATGTAATATGTTCTCTATCAGGATATGCCTACAATTTTGAAATTTATTCTGGCCAGAATAATAAATGCTTGCCCGAAGAGTCTGACCTTGGCGTTGTCGGCAACACTGTTATCCGCCTTTGTCGCAATGTACCAAGAATGGTAAATCATATAGTATATTTTGACAATTTCTATACTTCAATTCCATTATTACATTACTTGACAACCCAAGGTATATACGCGTTAGGAACTATCCAGAGAAATAGGCTGGGTAAAAACTGTAAATTGCCCCTGCCAAAAGATTTTATGAAGGAGTCTGTTGAAAGAGGCACATATGAAGAACAGGTGGCAAATTATGAAGGAAAAGAAATATCAGTCACTTGTTGGAAAGACAACAAAATGGTGACTCTTGCTTCTACCTATGTGGGTTCCGAACCAGCTACTACCCTCTCTCGATACGATAAAAAAAAGAAGGAGACTATTTCTATTACATGTCCAAAAATAATACAAGACTACAATGCTCACATGGGAGGGGTAGACTTGATGGATAGTTTCCTAGGCAGATACAGGATTAGAATAAAGAGCAGAAAATGGTATATACGATTGTTTTACCATATGCTGGATTTGAGCATTATTAATTCTTGGATTTTATATAAGAAGGCTAATGACAGGGCAGTAAATACAAAAATTATGAATTTAGGTGAGTTTAGAGCAGAATTGGCGGAGAGTTTATGTAAATTTAAAGTTCATAATGGCAGTAAGAGAGGTAGACCATCAGGAAACAATTTAGAAAAAGATATAGAAGCAAAGAAGAAGAGAGGGCCAATGAAATATGTACCACCCAAAGATATCAGGACAGATGGAGTAGGTCACCACGAAAGACGGTGTAATAGGAAAAATAGATGTAAATTACCAAATTGCAAGGGTTTTTCACGCATAGAGTGCTCAAAATGTAATGTAGCTCTTTGTCACACAAAAGATAGAAATTGTTTTGGTGAATTTCATGGTTTGTAAATAACTAACCATGAAACTCACAAAAGCGTATTCAATTAATTGTACATAGTACTTATGTTACCCCAGACGCGCAATGTTGCCATTTGGCAACATAGTGTTTTTTTTGCAAAAAATAAATTAAATATTCAGTAATTTTTTTTTAATTATTTTTCCCTTAATATATGCATCCTAATCTATCCGTATATATATTTTTCATACAAATAGAAAAAATCGCTCATTTAAGGGTTAACTTAAATGTATTTTACTTAATAAGTAGCATACCTACATAATATACATGTGTCAAATTAGTTCAATATTTTTGAATGTTATAAAATTTGAATAATGAATTAAATAATATCAATTAATAAGTAACATAACTGAAATGAGATCTATCGTAACAGTAGGATCTATTCTGCATAAAAAAAATCCCTCAACAAAAATAAACCAACCGAATGGCCTTTGATCGAAGTAAGGCGTGTTTCAGCTGTGTAAACTGCAAGTGTTAGACATGGATCGGTCCATGCTGTAAAATTGGAAAAATATTGTGACTTACAATAATTCAGCCAGTTACTCTAGGCTTTTTATGGGGCGACATGATTGGCGCAGTGGCTAAGCGATTGGAATGCTGCGATAAGGGTTTCGGGTTCAATTTCCGCGCGGTATAAAAAATTGTGGTCCGCAGACGTTTGTCACGAATCTGAGTGTTTGTGTATGTGTTAATTCATGTTTATGAAATGCACCCACCATACAGCAGAAACCCTAGTATGGAGCGACGTTTAAAAAAATCAACAGACAATGATGCCAATATAATATAATTATGTAATAGTTTGTAAAATAGTAAACTATACCATCTAAGAAGTTATTTCTTCTCATTTAGGATGCGTGTCGTAAAACCAAATCCACATTTTGAGAATATTTGGCCGATTTTATTGGAAGCAGTACATAAACAATTAAGCGCTTTACAATGTTCTACAATAAAATGATGGTAATCTTAATTTTTACCACTAGTAATTGTTCAAAATCATTATTATGTATGTCGTTCTTGGAATAGGCAGTTATGGATTTCTAATAGATATTAAATTGTACGTGAATATTAACTGAACCCTTAATCGTCTATGTAAGCCGACAGTGTTTCTTTTTTAAATAGGTTCTGTAGATTATTGTTGTGGTCACTGATACCGTGTCTAGATGTTTGCGGCCATTTAATTAAATCTAGTAGTACTAAATGTTTCTTGTATCGATGTTTGAACAATTTTAAAATATCCGATTTATAAATTGCATTGAGATGTTTGTAGAAATAATTTATATTATATCTGTCTACATTAAAAGCATGCATTGTATAAAGTATCTTGTTTAGATATAAGTTATTCATCTATGTGTTACACAATTGTTGTTTAATACGCAAACCACTTAGAAAATGTAAGCAACTTGTGTATACGTAATATAAAGGTTTTAGCTTAGTTCAGGCAGTAAACGAATGAGTCTGTATATTAAGAATTCGATATTTTAGGGGCTTAATTAAACCATACTGTCTTATTGTAGATTAAACATTTTGTTTATTGTAAAAATAGTGTTTCAACACAATACATTACAGATTATCGCTCCTTTACTGTCGTACCTACCGTACGTATGGAAAACTTTTTTTATAACATAATAGGATGCTAATATATATAATATGATATAGCTACCTAGGTATATACGATTGCAAAACTACCCAGTAATAATAAATAACGTCTGTCTGTACAATCCAGCTATAAATAATTATGTACGGCGAATCAAACTTTGTTTAGTTTATCCGAAGTGTTCAGTGTTCATTATCCTTCACATAGTAACAAGTAGCCGAAGTAAGTGCATGAATAATAAATAGTCATCTAAGGCTCAAATCTGCTGACGTTTGGTAAAACAGTTATGCTGAAAGCCAATGATAAACCGTTTTTAAGTACATCAATAAAGGTGAATGGATTCATCAACAACATAATTATTCAAACCCAAGAGAATGTTTGTAAGAACTAAAATATAGATTCCTAGTTAACTTACTGAGAAATATGTTATGATTTGTAAATAATATCCATCCTCCGTATGTTTAATAAAGAAAATACCTGTGAGTTGTTTATAGCACAGCCTCCATAGGCAAATCTCATTTGTCATTGCAAAATATGTTACATGATCCCTTTGTTGTGAATATTTTACACTTACATGTATGACTTTTACAATTAGTAACTAAGTAGGTAGTTATTATGAATGTGATGAGCATCCATTGCCTCAAATATCATTCATCGTCGTTTGTATGTTGTACTTGTAACGTTGTCTACCAACTTATTCAGCGAATAAACTAATATTATATCACTCGTATTCAGGGCATTATATTTAAAATGTATAATATTTAAAATATCCATATTAGACAGTGTCTAGTAAAATATTCATTATGGTTCTAATACTTTGTTATTTTGTGTCATTATGTACCTATACAATATTATGAATCTTTACTGATATTAATTATTTTGGTAGGTACCTAATACTATGAATAACGGACTATTTGCATGATTGGATAATTCGAAAAGTACGTTTTAGTTACATACCTAATAATAATATGAGTTAAAATCGTAACGTTGTGTCCGGAACCGTAGCTACGCTGGCTTTATTTTTACTAGCCTGTTACACCATGAATAAGTTTGAGTATGTTGCACATTGTATTGTTTTGGTCTACGGCTGGGTCATAACAGAATAAATAGTACTAACCCTAAGTTAATATATTATGTGGACTCTCAGTCTCAAGTCAATACATTACATGTACAAAAATGATTCC
Organism: Abrostola triplasia; assembly: GCA_946251915.1. NCBI lineage: Eukaryota > Metazoa > Arthropoda > Insecta > Lepidoptera > Noctuidae > Abrostola > Abrostola triplasia. The sequence goes on along the minus strand of OX276432.1, from coordinate 7,402,033 downwards.
CAAGTACACGTCTTGTCACCAAAGCAAAAAGCAAACAGGGTACCTAACGATATATTATTACATGTTAGGAATAAAATAATAAATTAAAAAGTTACATCTGTATTTCTAATAATAACATCTAAATCTGCGTGAAATGACCTATTTACAGTGTGTCGGTTATTGATAATCACGAAACAGTGAACAATGAAAACTTTTTTTATTTTCGTTCACATTAAGTTGGCATTAAGTTAGTTTAGTTTTCTGGCGCTGTTGGGATACAATTAATTTGAGTTCGTAGTTTTTGTAAATAAAATAAGTTGTTAAGAGTAAAATGAATGACTATAAGGGTTGTGACATAATGTACTAGATAGAATGGACTTTTGGAAATTTTGAATGTAGCCAAGTGTACCTACCTACATAACGAATTATTCAGACTAACTATGATAAGAAAAAATGTATTTTGTCTGTGCTATGATCTGAAGAATGCATCCCAAATGTTAACATTGAATTATTGTTTGTAAATATAATATGTGTATTGTGTACCTATTAAGTCCTTACCTTTCAATATCTGTTGTAAATAAACTGTCTGTTTCTTAATACGAATGAATTATTGGTATTTTAACTTGAACAAAATTAATGTGGGGTGCGTTTTACAATGATAATTATCTTTACTAGTTTCTGTGTAAAAATGAATTAATGTTACATTGATATTACTTGATGTAATAAAAAATACAAATTATAATTTGTGGTTTTATTTCTTTATTGAAATGTGTGGTAACATAGCCTACAGATAAATCTATATACTTACATATATCTTGAACCTTAGTATATAACTAATTAACTATATATAACAAAGTCGAGATTGTTAGCTAACACTAACTCAGAACTGTTGGTCCAATTTTCATGATATATCTTCGCCCGAATAGCAGAATAACTATTAAGATGAACAAAAAAATTAAAAGTAATTAAGTAATTTTAAAATACATTTTGTTTGGCCATCTCTCCCTATTGACAGCTCACGTCACGCGGCACTCTGGGCAGGACGTCTGCCGGGTCCGCTAATAATTTACATAAATACCTTTTGAAACTGTAGATAGGTACCTACTGAGTTTATCGTCATTCCTTGAAGTTAACTCTTTCTACTCAGAAGACAATGGCATAAGCCATAAACGGCTGTAAAGCTGGCCAGGTGCATGGATATTTGCCCTATTCAGCCATCTGTCGATCATATACTTATGACTAATTGGTAAGTGACAAAGTGTGCTCTAGTATGTAATATTTACAACTTGGTTTGTAAGGATGTTTATGCGGTTCTTAGAAGCGGTGTGCTCTCGTGTATATGCCGTAATGTATGGACCTGTAAGTATGCAAGAAGAGAATATCCAGTACTAAAATATTGTGCCGGGTGCGAATGACTGGGTAGGTGTGGAATGGCAAAAGGCAAGTGATCGATAAATTGCAAAACCGGCGGACCGTGGTTTTGAATGTTACCCCACTAGGAATGTCTCCCGTATTGTGGGTGCGGTCATATTATAGACATAAAACGCACAGACTCAAAGAATATCAGCTTTGTATAGATGACACGTAGACATGTACCTATGGATTTAATAACGTAAGCCTACATTAAATCTATGTATCGAATGCACAGATTTTTGTTTGGTCCGCACTGAATTATTCGAGTGCAAACACTTTGTGTATTGTGTACGTTTTCTGATGAAAAAGAAAACAGAGTTGGGTATAATCTACAAAGTTCCGACCAAACGCCCGATCTCTATGATTGGTTAGGTATGGCCATATAAGTCTAAGAAGCCCCACCATTACTCGTAGCCACCAGCGGAAACTGCGAAGTATAGACTAAATTCAAACGATAATGTCAACACCGCTTGTTGGAGTGATAAATACCTTAATATATGTATATTATTCGTCTGTACGTGTATCTGTTACCTAACTCCTCCCAAACGGCAAAAATTTGTGAGCATATATTAATTAAGGATTCTTGGATGGCTTGAGAACCCCATTGGACCTGGTAGGTAGCTCTGCTTTGCAGGACGACGGCAGCCGGGTCCGCTAGGTATACATATAAAATAGATGTCCAAGCTCTTCTCCGATTTATAAATATCGTCTCTCGATGTTGAGACATACCGTAATCGAAGCTGTCTAAACGCTAAGAGGGTGGCGACTAAAGACGGATCTTTGTCTCTAGTTTTTATTCAACGTCATACCTATTTATGGAAGTAAATTGTGTGTAGAAAATGGATTTTTATCACCTACTTACCCATAACGTAGATAATATCTCATTAAGTACCTACCTAATTCATCGGAAAGGAAAACTAAATTCTTGTTTCTACGCTGCGCCATTATGAAAATTAAGTAGAACTCTTTATAGCCAGCATTGTAACTTTTGTAAGAATCGTAAGCGGCGTCGACTTGTTACGTCACTAACGTCACTGCGATTTAGGCCAAGCGCGGAATGTTTCGGTGAATGGCGCGGCGTCTCACGGTCAGGGCCCGCTTGTCCCTGACCACGGTCAACGGCTTCGTTTGAAGGTGCCCTCCCAAATTGAATACAGTCATAATGCCGGGGCTCGGAACAAAGCGTGCATGTCGGTACGTAGGTAGAATATCTGTGTCTACTTGCTGCTATGCCAGTGAAACAACGTTATAATACTAAACTTACGTTAGCTACGTATATTAATAACTGAGTATTATAGGTACTTGCTGGTTAGTCATTACATCAACTACCTCACTTCCATTGTCTGTAAAAGTAATGTATTTGTTACGTAATGCTTCTGACAAACCTATTTGAAATAAAAAATGTTCTACGGATGTGTATTAACTACATGATATCTTTCTAATTCAAATTGCTACGCTGATTCTTTATCAACAATACGTCGTGTGCATTCTAGATAAGCATAGGTACTTACTGCATTTATACAGTGTAGCTATAGGTACTAAAATATTGTAAGAATTATTATATATTCAATAAGTAAGTAGATAAGACAGCGTAGCGGGTGTGGGGCCTGCGACCGTGGCTTGGGGGAGGCGGGGTTTATCTTGCCATTAGGCGCTAAAGGTGACATTGCTCAGTCGTTGACCTAAAAATCCGCTTAGTATTCATTCCTGAGGAAAACACACCATCTTCTTTGGAATTGGTTTAAATAACTGAATCAGTAGCAGTACCGCGTAGTGGTAGAGTGTATTGAAAAATGTCAGGATACAGCACGGTAACATCAGTATTCACTTGAACGTAATAACCCAATTACTGGCTAATATGTCCACAGCATGTGCTGGTACATATAAATGTAGCAATAACAAAGGATAAATTTGTTGCACATTTGAGTGGTCTTCTGTGGATCAATAAATTATACTATTTAAATAGATTATTAAAAAATCTAGTGAAAATAAATGAAAACTGCCTCTCCTCACTATAAAGCAAGACTTCTTGTTGGCAATTTTCCAAGGATATTTTTGAACCTGCATTCAGGGTAATAGTTGTTGAAATATAGTACTATGTATCTAGAAGTAGAAAACACGATACCTACTCACGATGTTCTTTTTGTTTAATATGAAGACACTTGTTCACAATATAAGGTAGTAAACGATTATAAACCCACTTATTGGGTAGTGTAGGTATTTTTTAATTTAGCAGGGAAGGGATCATATAGTATTAGTAGGTACCTACCTATTTAGGTAAAAAAGTGGGATGAGCATCGTAAGGGGTCTTTAAACTCATTTTTAATCTACTCCAAATCAAAATAGGACGGAATGTCCATCATCTATAACTTATTTTATCTGTATCATTTATGACGGGACTAATTCTGAAGGCAGACAGAATTCTCAATGCATCCTCACTCTCTCAGAAGTTCATACTATTATGTAAGGATGACAATTAAATACAGCATGGTTATTTTTTATTTTTAGCATGTTGTGTGGCTGTGTTAGCACATCATTTTGAATTTTAAAATGAAACTTGGCAAAAATGGTAATTAGTGGACTACTGTTTTGTTCAATGTCTAGGTAAGTGCTTTATAGAATTTTGCCGCAGACAAGGGTACTCGTACGGTCGTACCTATAACGATGGGTTCAATCCGTTGACAGTCAGTTAGGTCCGATCGAGGTCGTCAAATATTTACTAAGTTCGACTCACCACATCAGGTAGGCGAGTCAAGTTGCTTAACTTGCTTCAACTGTCGACTGTTAGATCAAAATATAATGACCTTCACATCTGCCTCTATCCTGTCTAACAGTGGCAACTCGCAGGTAAAGTCTAGCTTGCCAGTGTGCCGGCCACGGGGCCGGTCGTTTGTAAATATCAAGTTTAGTGATGCTAATTTTATTTCATGACGGCTATCGCAGTCAACGAAGTTAGGTAGGTAACTAGTTACTAAGAAACGGTTGCAGATTGCTGGACCAAACAATGTTTTTTTTTAATTTCCATAGGCTTTCTGTTTGTGTATTGTTTTAAATTTATTTATTCATTAAAACCTGGCAAACATATTACACATATTATTATCACGAAAGTTCTTGGAAATAAAAAAAAACTGTTTAAAATTGCAGTTCTCTCAGAAGTTAAAACTGTAAACAAAAGCCACATAATGTCGTGCTTACGTTTACATAGAAACAACGTTCTTTTGTTAGAAATCTTAGCGTCTTTGTAAGTATTTGTGAAAAGTAATTCACAAGTATAATTGTGTTTATAAAAGTACGTAACTCAACGCCGCGCCCGACGGCAGTCAGTATTGTCGGCCACCGTTTACATAGCGGTCAATGAACCTTTTTAGGTGGACGGTGGACGCTAACGGCCGAGTACTAAAAGGCAATGTGTAGTGAAACGAGCTAAAAATAAGATATACACCTGTGTATGTAGGTACTTACCTATACGTATACCTATGTATGCATGCCTACATAATATGTCTGTAAATCCCGATGTGGGGTAGGACAATAATATGTAAGGTTATAGTGAACATAACCCATATTTAAACCAAGGTGGACCTACACTACGCTTTATATTTTAAGGAATTTTAACTTGCACGTTCCCAAGCTCAATTCAACAACGCTGTCTATAATATTGCTTCGTTTAAGCTTAACTAGTGTAGGGTTTTAGAGCTAAAATATTTTTTTGGAATACTCCATACCATCTCCATAAAAATACCTATGCTCTAAATTTAGTTACGTTTAAGGTTACCGTTAATTTAACAACAACAAACACAAAAAACATAACATCACGCCTGTATTACCCGAAGGGGTAGGCAGAGGTGCACATACAGTACACCCACATTTCGCCAGTTATGTTTTTCGGTCCCAATGTAATAGGGGGCAAAGCCTATTGCCATCATCCGGGCACGAATCCAGACTCCGTGCTGCTACTGAAAAAACCCAGTAACACTTTGCCCGACCCGGGATTCGAACCCAGGACCTCGTGCTCATTAGTCGCGCTTAGCAACCACTAGACCAACGAGGCAGTCCGTTAATTTAAATGAATAATTAATTAAGTAAATGTCACTGCATACCCAAGCTGCCAAACTCGTGGTTCATGCGTTTTGTCGTTGCGTTTTACATCCGAAAGGCGACAGAATCGCTAATGCTAATATCTACTATCGTGTCGAGATGTCACAATAATTACGACAAGTGTAACTAGCCGCTTGTCTCATGTCTGCCATTCTGTATCATTAACGTTCAATTGAATTGATATATCATACTATCAATTTAATTCCAGTAGAAGTATCTATAGGAAAGATATGCATAAAAGTTATTGTAGAAACTTATACACTACAAATTTCTGCCTACGACTTCGGCAAAGTCAACGTAATTGTTTTTATTCTTTTCTTTCTTATTTAGAGTCCAAGCAAGACAAGAATGCTCCATACTAAATTCCACATGTGATTCGGATCAGTGGTTTAGCCGTAAAGGCGCAACAGACGGACAGTTCGCAATTCGCATTGATATCCAATATTAGTGTGGATAGAAGACAAAAGAATAGGAAGTAATCTTTTTCACTGTGGGTGGTCTGTGACAGTGACGAAGACAACTATCTATTGCAGACTCCAGTTTACCATGGGATAGACAAAGACTCTTTTGGCTAAAACAGTTAGTTAATATTATCAAACTTCCCAGAGTCGGCAGCTCCGACATAATAAGTCCGATACCTCAATGTTTACACGACTACCCAAAAACTGTAATGTTTTCAGGGTTCAGCTATGTCCTCATGTATGTATGTGAGTTTATTATTCCACCATAACAAATTATGGAAAAAGTTTCTGTTACGTCACAAAACATAATATTAATCTAGGAAAAATCTAGAAAATTACACAACCTATTGCCACATACTCATTGTGTTTGCAACATAGTTGCATCTATCTATCGACATTCATAAGATTACCAATAAAACAACTATGTTTGTGGGTTTCACAGATATTATGAAAATTGACCTATATTTCAACGGCTGAAAACAGGTTTTCCTTTAACAGATACTCGAGTATTATAAACCGTACTAGGATAATTTAATGGACAATGTAACTTAGTTCGTATTTTCTTTTTAATATGGACCAGAATCGTTTGACTCTTGATGTCCTAACGCCCACTTTTAGGTCGACGAGCATTAAAATCGATGGATGCAGCCGGCTGGGGAGGGCTGCTGGAGTGGCTGGGCAAACCGCGCGGTTGCCCGGCAACCAACTCCCGGAGCGTGTTATTATATTCTACCACTAAAACTCATTCCATAGTCACATTAAAAACCAAGACTATGTTTTTTTATTTAAACAGACTTAAATACCAGATTTGACATTGAAACCGACGACACTCAACGACTCATTATAATTAAATAATAATTAGGAAATACAGCGTGTGTATTTAGGTTCACCGCAGTCGTCGTTGTATTCTTATTTATATGTTCATAATAATCAATTAGTGTTGCTGTCTGCTCCTCACTGAGGAGCGAGATTAGAACGAGTTGGGGTTTAGTAACTTTTAGTACCTGAGCTACTTCACAGCGCCCTTGGCACGCGCTCCCGGTTGCCCGGGTGACGCGTGTTGAGTCGGCGACCTTGTTCCGACTTTTCGCAATTTAGCTGGGTACATACTACTTGATATTCGAGTATACCTACTTACACGCCTAAATATATGAAACAAACGTTTATTTCAATGTAACTTGTAAAGTATCCTTGACCAAATCAGAAACAAGTACTTAGCTCTTTTCATTGGATTCAAATGTGAACACGCGGTAAAGTTGGCCTTAGGGTGTTAAAGTTCCGTTAGCAATTACTTAGTTAACAAACTAAGTAATTGCTGGTACTGATTATTTTAAATTTGTGTCGCGAGAAGTTCTTTTTGGTAGGTACGTATCTCACATAGATCCATGGTGCGGTCAATGCTAGTCTAATCCTATGTTTATGAAATACGTACTTGGCAAATGTAAATTACCACACACAGCAGTCCTTTTTTATTACATACTAGCTGCGCCCCGCGGTGTTACCCGCAAAATTCTTTCGGGATTAAAAGTATCCTATGTGTTAATCCAGGGTGTCAGCTACGTCTACCTATATGAAATTTGATTAAAAACCTTTTAGTAGTTTTTACGTGAAAGAGTAACAAACATCCTTCCATACTTACAAACTTTCGTTTATAATATAAGTAGGGATTTCACTAACATACGAGTATTTTTAACGCAATCAATAACCAAAGTGGAGCAAACTCTTCTTACATGTGTAAAAGATTAAGTTGAAGTAGTATAAAAAGGTCAATAAAGTACCTACATGAAAGGTTAATCTACTGCTAACAAAGTCTTCATATCCTAGTTATTATGGACGTTACTAGAAACAAATATAAAATTGTTTTGCCAAGATTACACTGTATGGTAGTTAAGTAATTTCAAAGAAACATTTCAACAATAATGGATTAAGTTTCCCGTACGTCTGCGTCGTAGACGACCATGAAGAGGGCGCGTATTGTGAAGTCTATATTTAGCTTGTATTTCTAGAAAATGTATATTGAAATTTGGAATATTATAATTTCCCGCAGGATCGGGACTTATCAAATTTAATTAATTCGAATCGTTATTAGTTATTTATACCAATTACTAACCAATTCCGTCAATAGGCAGATTTGACTATGACTCGAATTCTTCACCCGTTCGTTACGTCATGTTTTGACAATGTAGTGTAGGGCGGGTCTATGTTGGTGCAGTGTGCAACGTTAGGCATGTGCGTCGCGTACTATGTAGATAGATGTGGATCATGTAAGTATGTATACAGTGTAAGTCTGCCAGTCTGGGCAAAGAGTATTTAGGCTGACGTATGTTACGTGTAAGTCAAATTAGGAATAACATAATTTATAAACCAATTCTTGTGGCAAAGGCGCAATTCCTGAAAATCGACAACGAGTGTAAAGTTTTATTTAATATCAAGATAAGTCTGAGTCCGCTTAATAGATCTCAGCCTCGTGGTGGGGGCGTAGGGGCAGAAGCGGGTGGCTCCTGGGATTAGCGGTTGCATAAAATTGAATTTAATCATGGCCGCACTCGCACCGGTGCACGAGCGGTGAAGATTGATGCTACGATTGCTTCAAATATACCATACAATGTTTATAGAGTATACGAGCGTCTATTAGACAATTCGTCGTAAATAATCAAGTTTTCAGGATATATTATATCATACGAATATACGATACGACGTTAATTATAACATGGTTCTTTCAATTGTTAATTATTCACCATTTCAAATAAAGATTCTCTATTCTATTCTATTCTTTAGAGCTTCGTACTTGACTTCTGCTTGCTAAAGTCGTTTATTATAAATACAATAGGCAACAAAATATTCTGTATCATAAACGACTGCAAAGAACGTTTGTCTAATTATTTTAGAATAAATTACATTATACTCGTACCTACTTATGCTGCTCTTTAACCTACCTATTTACGGACTAAAATAGATTTGAAAGGACATACATTTTTTATGCACGAATAATAAAATAATTATAGCACAAGCTGGTTTACTAATTATAATATAATTAATTTTAAAGATTAAATAATAGTTAAAAAATATCTCACGATTTGCCAACGAAATATTTATAACACACATAGTATAGTATACATCTCAAAAGCGCCGAATGATAATGACGTATAATAAGAATCATTTATTCGACAAGATTATGGTGCAAAGGTGTTAAATAAATAAAAAAACAACCGACGTAGTCGCTTTTAACGGGTATGCGAATATTGTTTGAGATTTTACTTAATATAAAACACAGGTAAATAAACTTATACAATCTAAGATTTACGCTCGAAGCTTTATGACAAATTTTAAGGAATAACACATTTGAGATCAAAATAATGATATTATTTATACATAAATATACTTTATTGTTATCATCAGCATCATCATCAGCCGGAAGACGTCCACTGTTAAACAAAGGCCTCTCCCTTAGAACGCCACAATGAACGACTTTATTGTTATATACACCAATTTATAAGGATATAAACATTTTAAATATGACAAAAAATATAAATAAGTAACCATGGTTAACGTTTGAAATCAAAATAATCTATGTAGGAACCAAATAAGACATAAACTTTGTGTTTGTGTGATCTTACCTAAGCACTGTGCACTTATTCAGAAGGGCTACGTGCCTATCGCGCAGGTCAGTCGGTTTGCGAGGTTAAACCGTGCTCGCCGCCGTCAGTCTTGTGATGGGTGACCCTTTTGGCATATCGTTACCTCCGTGCTTCATAAGGCACGTTAAGCCGTTGGTCCTGCGCCTGATCTCTCTCTGGTCGTGTAGGTCTACCGTCCCATTGGACTATGACTACTATGAAAACTAGGGAGTGTACATATGTTTGCGCGCATACGAGTTAGACCGCCGTGACCGATATTCGGCAGGAGAACAACGTACTTATTCCGTATAAATTCGTATTTCTATTGCAATTCAACAAACATGTTGGCTGTGCGACTGTAAACTATATTTTGGGATATGCCTTCAGCTTCAGCCAATTCCCATATCTGAATCCGTCTTATAAGTATAGATTTAATTTGTATGGATATCATAATTATGGTGAACGTCAAATCTTATTTTATGAATAAAATATAGGATGTGTTGGATTATAAAGGTCCATTAGACAAAGGTGGGAGTTTCTACGGAGAAGACTATCTATCTCATAAAACTTCCTGAAAGTTCCTAGTGTAACGATCATTATTGATAGATGGATCTCATAATGGATTAGTGAACTTTCTGTAAGAGGTAAATAGGGGAATACCCCTTCCCTTTAATGTGTATTGTCATTAAAATAAAGTCAATTAATAATCTAAGTAATTAAGCAAAAGTAATTATTGAGGTGATTGCGATATTTTGTTGCCTTCATCCTGAAATGGGTAACTTGCCCGTAGTTGTCCATCCTGTTAACCCTATAAATCTGACTGGTGTCTTTTCTAATTTCATGAGCACCGAAGTATTGCTACGTGCGCTAACTATGACTCATTACTTAGCCATCATAACCATAATTCTACAACGGGCGTTTACAATGTAGTGTTCCCGCAGTAACTTTTACGGTTTATGCGTCTATAGTTCATATTGTTATGAATGCATGTATACAGTATGTATAGTGACAATTTAATTAATCGCTCTGTCACGTTGCGATCCACGCGCGCGCGCATGTGCATCTATGTATACTAGTGGTCTGCATCACAGAATAAAAAAGAGTAGTACCTCCTGTATGTAAGACGCAGGACCATCTAGTCGAGTACGCCTTAGTTTGTATATAGACTGTGGTATAGCTAAGTATCGATTTTGGAATTTTGACACATCTGTGGACTACTCTGTTACCTTGATTATTATTTGTTTTAGATGGTACCGGCCTCAGAGGAAGAGGTGTCCCCAGTTGTTCTTTCAAATAAGTGTTAGCTGTAAATGAAAAGGTGAAAGTGAAAAACAAGTGAAAGGTGGAAGTCAGGACCTCTCGGCTTATACCTATATTGGTGTTTGTGTAAAACGTATACACTAGTAGTCTTTATTCATTCTTCATTTTCATGCTAATCCTCGTTTAGGAATGTTTGGAATTCTAGTGACAATGTTGAAAATGCGTTCAAATAAAAATAAATCATGTGTCAATGACAAACTGTTATGTGATTTAAGTTCTGATTTTAATATTATTTGATATTCTAGACTTACTTAAAGTTATTGTTAACACCTATTAGCTTCTCAACGTTGAAGTCCATAAAACAAATGTTTTGGGGTAAGTTGAATCTCAGTCCACGGACATAGGCCTCTCCTAGCCACTGAGCACCATCTTCGGCCATATGCCATGTGACCTACAAATCGTATTCGATTTGGTACCCCTGTCTAGGTTTATACATATTTATTTAAGTTACATTTATATGTAAGTATATTAACAATGACAATTAGTATTCAAAGGTTAAGAAATAGTAAAATAGCAACTAAGTTTATATTGTAATGTGTTTTTGTATGGTCTATTATTTATGTAATGTGTCCCTACGTTAGAGTGAAGTGAAGGTACATAATATGGCCCTTGGTTTGCTGGCCGCGGTTTGACAATGAACATGGAAGTTGAAACCTCTGTTGAGACTTATGGGCGATATTATGTAGTGATATCATTGTAAAGTAAATGAGGCGAAAGAAGTATGCGAGGATGGTAGTAAATAGAAATCCATGGCGTCTATCTATTCCTTTAGAAAAGTGGCGTTCCTTTATTTAATTACCCTCGATATTGGGCTCTCATTTTGCGATGTCGGGTCGACAACCTCTAATGTGGAAAACACGAAGCAGCGCCAAGCATTGCGCAAGGGATACACAGGAAGTATGCAATTGGTATTGTCAAGTAAATCTGATAGAAAAGGAATATATATAGTTATAGAATATTCATAGATACGGATTTTTTGCTGGCTCATAGGTTTCAGTTTCAGCGCGCCATAAAACTAATGTTAACTAGTTTAATAACTTCGTTAACGCCTCACTGCTTCTCCTGGATGCAAATGCGTGGGTTCAGTGTCTGGCTAAATCGCAGTCTTATCATTTTAGTATATTTTGTCATACTAAGGTACAATATAAAGTAAATTATTTGTGATAGGGAGGTCTCAGGGAGCCGGTTAGTGGCATAGATACGAGGATAGATAACAACTTATGTCATTATAATTATACTGTTTATGATTATCTGATTCCCCGTTGGATGGTCAAGGTTAGGTAGATTGGCGTCGCTCGGTGCTCCGGTACCAAGTAAGACGTGTATAATACATTCCTATATTATATTGTCCACCGTTAGGTTTCTACTTAAGTTGTACGCACCTGTTCTAAACACTTTACATTTTATCAAATTCTAGACACAAAGAGCTCTATTGTTTGATCGCTCTCGAAATTCCGTTGCTAACACTCGACAAAATATTTATTTTTATGTCATGCAGATTTGTTAGTTTATATTCTACATTAATATTCATACACTTATTCGAATACTAGCATGACACCAATAGGTACACAATAAAATCCTTAAGTTAAAAATAATTATTTACTAGAAGTATTTCCTTACAGAATTAAACTAACCAATTATTTACATTCGGACAATAACATTGTGATTAAATAAAAATAAATGAACAAACCTCGCAAGTTATAGAGAATAAATTGTATTAAAACGTCGCGTCGTCGATAAAACGCATTCGATGGGTGATCGCAAACAAAATGTCGAATGATTTCATAATAGTGTGATATTGGTAGATTGCAGCAAAATAATGTATTATGCATGTGACCGGCGCGGCGCGGCGGTGGTGAGGTGTCTCGACACATTACCATGCAATAAACGTAGTAGGAGACCTGAAACAGACTATAGTTGTTTTTTACGTTTGATAAGCTTAAGTAATTGTATCAATAGTATTGATTTTCGTGTTTTGAAAACGACATCAGAGCAAGATTAGGATTGATGACGTCACTCACTCCAGTTACTGGTCCATCACGCTTGGTTGGATTTAACGAGTAGCATGAATAGTGACTGACCATTATGGAGATTGCACACTGTTTTTTCATCCTGCTAACTGTGATAAGTATTTGATATTTTTTTGAGGGAATATTCGGTTTGGACTGGATCGGTGCTTTGCGGAGATGCAGGGGCTGCAGAGGCCTACAAAGCTTACACAGGTAAAGTATTTAAGGGGCAGGTATTTACAGATAGAGGTTGCTATCTTTCACATCTTGCTGGCCAGCGTTATGGTATAAAAAGTGATAGTATAGTCCATGCTCTGAGCTTTGCTTGGAAGAAGACAGTATGTTTTTGTCAACTTAACCGGGAGAAGGCCGGTACGTTTATTTAGATTTCAGTCTTTTGACACATGTATTAAAGTCCTGAGCAAAGAAACTTCATAAAAAAGCTGTGTCAATCGTGAAAGCCTCAGTTTACCGATTTTAAAGTATACTTAGCCCACATAGGGAATTGCTGTAAAATATAAATTGCTTTGCTGAATAAGGTAAGAAAGAGGGAGGGAACTACCTTTCCCCGTCCTGCGCCAGACAGGCCGGGCGCCGATATGATTCGGCGGTACACGTGGCTGGCATACTTTGGCCTTTCGACAGGAGAACTCGGGTCAAAGCGAAACATAACTGAACATTTATTTACCCTTACTCATATATCTTACCCTTATCATATATATTACTTTCATTCGTTACTAAGGTTGTCTGGAAGAAATCGCCTTGAGTGATAAGACTGCCCATTGTACATTTTTTTGTCAAAGGCTTTTTTCTGTATGTTTTTATTTCCTTTTTGGTGTGCAATAAAGGGATATATTACAATTTCGTTTATTTAAAACATAATTCTTATACATTTTTAAATATGTTTATAAAAACAATATTTAAAAATACTAAAATATGGCCTAATCAGCAGCTCACAGGGTCCAAGCAGCTTCCAACCAGTGGTAGCTTATTAAATAATATTATTATCTAAGAGAAAAGTGCTAAAACCAAAGAAAGTCGGATGCCAGTTATTTAAAAAGGCATACATAAATTTGGGCCTTATACATATAGCTATGTACTTCTAAATACAATTTACTTCTAAACTTATTCCTATATTTACAGTCCCAGATAATTTGAAGGTAAGTTAATAATTGTTAATTGGGTTAGGTTGGTAGGTACCTATAGCTTGAGGCAACGGTAACACGTGCCGACGAGGGGAGGTTTAAATTTGTTATCTAACAAATAACCTTCAACTTTTCCTAGTAATAGTAGATTTAAAATGAGAGTTTTGCTTCATATAATATTTTTATAAGATTCTTGGGATCCAATAATGTTTTCTCAGAATTCATCGCGTTTAGTTGTTTTTTATTATGTTACAGTAGGACTTATATGTAGAAAATTTGTATTATTTTTTATATCTATACTTACTAATGGATTTTGATAAGATGATTCTTACGGTTAATAGACTGCCTCGTTGGTCTAGAGGTTGCTAAGCGGGACTGCTGACCACAAGGTTCTGGGTTCGAATCCCGGGGCGGGCAAAGTGTAACTGGGTTTTTCCATTAGGTAATTCTTGGTATCAGCACGGAGGCGGGTTTGTGCCCGGTTGATGGCAATAGACTCACCCCCTATTACATTGGGAACTATAACATAACTGGCGAAATGTGCGTGTACATGTGCACGTCTGCCTTCCGCTTCGGGGAATACGTGGCGTGATGTTATAATTCTTACAGTTATAATAAGCGATAGCCGAGTGGTATGACCGTTGGACTACCAAATGATAGGTCGCAAGTTCAAACCTCGGTACGCACTAATGTCTTTTCGAATTCATGTGCATTTTATAAATTAGTTATTAGTTGCTATAAAATACAAATAGTGAAGGAAAACATCGGGAGGAAACCGGCACCCCTGAGATATTTTTCAACGGTGTGTAAAGTCCTACCGGAAGCCTATAGACGGTTTATACTCTGACACCAGGTTGTTCATCAACCGTACGAAATGAAGAAGACGGTTATAATGATAATATTGCCCCAACACAACACGTACCTATTAAATATTATAATTATAGTGACAAAATGGAACCGACCATTAATTACCACTTTTGGGGCATTCAATTTTCTAAGTCGGCCACGGCGATGCGCGCTCAGGTGGAGCAGGCTCTTATGGTGAGATAAATAAATGTATTCATTAATAAGTAGCTATCGATAATACTACAATAGGGATGATGTCCACAATACAAAATCCGTAGGAATTTATTGAAAATCTAAAAGCGGTTAAATGGAATAAGAAACCTTAAACAAAGACATGAAAGATTATATAAATTCAGCATTTTAAGATTTGCGAAGGCAGCATCCTCTGATCTCTCATCTCCTGAAATTTACTATGCAACTACTGAGGGAAGACGTCACTTTTAAGTAGATGCTCTCGTAACTTACTTGCAACTAACCGCTACTTATATCAATGTATTGGGCCAACTGTAATCTAACAACAAAGTTAAGTTTGTTCATCAATCCGATTTATCTTTTTGTTAGAGTAAAGTTATTACATATAAACATAATTTAGTGTCAGTACAGAGCCCTCCAGAGTCCCAGAAGTCTAACTCACGCCTTGACCGGTTTACCAATTTATTATGTGGTCTCATCGCCAATTCGAGAAAGTAGTAAGAAAAAGGCAGTTGTAATATGTATAAGTGCTATTACCGCTGTGGCGCTGACCGTTTAGTCGGACTGAAAGACGATCCATGTCATACAAGCCAGTCCTCCATACTTTGTGTCGATTGTTTAGGTTTACATTACAAAATATTGTAGGTATTATACGTCATCGCTTTCTTCCAATTACATGACTTCATAATATAATTATGGTGATGTTACATAATCTATAAGCTGAGGTAGAATGTGAAGAATCCCCCAAGTAAATCTATTTATCTAGCGTTAAGGTGTATTGTGTAAAAATAAATAAAAAACGGAGTATTTATAATATTTTCCCGAGCCATAAGAAAAGCAAAGAAAATAACTATAGGTACACGTACGCGCGATAACAGCCTTGAAGAATTGCATTGTGTACGTACTACGTTATCAGTGACGACTGACCACTGATTTATTTGGTCATTTCTTTGCTGGTTACTCTTTATCGTAGGTAACTAATGCGTAACGTATGTATTATAGTTGCCGTCGATAACGTTGACCATACGCACGCGCACGAGACTACACGATTACAAACGTCGACGCAGTTAGAATGACGTAACACGTAACATTTTTTGCATTTGTTTTTAAATTAGTATGTCGTGGTATTTGTAGTTTCCGCAAGGGGTAGGTTTCGTTCCCGTTGACTTGTAGGCTACGAATCAATATGGGTTTATGAGGCTAGCCCTTCATGTCTTCATGGGTCATGAGAGGTTTAATGCTTCTGCAAACTCTTGGTCGTCTATGCATGCATTTTAACATAGACATACTTTTTTAATAAGGAATCAATCTCATAAGCCAACATCATACACATAGGTACAGTATATGTGGCTCAGGAAATCAGGACACAGCTCCAGCTCTAACCTAATTACAGAGAAGTAGTATCTAATATAACAATCTGCCTCCTAACCATGAACTCCTGAAACAGGACATTTTGCTTTGCGAACATGGGACCACCACGTACCGTGTGGTGCGGCGTCTCGCTTTTATAACGGAAAATGTAGTGCTCTAAAAGTTTATGGTAAGGGGGCTGAACAATATGATAATACTCCAGTAATCAAAGGCGAGAGGATTAACGCCACTATTTTGTTTTCCTACTGGAATTATAACGTTTACATAAAGCTAAATCCAAGCTGAGGTCAAGGGTCTGTAGTCATGTGACGCACTGAGTAGGGCAGAAGAATGGAATTAATTCAGCTTAATTGGATTATTGGATACTCGTGAACAAGTAAAATATATTGATTATAGGTACTGGTGACCTTTATTGAGTTCGTGCGCGTGGATTTCTATGATAACATCCGATATATATTAAGTTTCTGCAAAAGGTTTCTAGGAATATTAGTTCAATAAATATTTCTATTAGTTACATGACTATTATTCCAAATAATGAGGAAAAGGTTTGAATTCAATTATATACAGTATATAATTAAAGAGAACTTAAAGGTATTAAGCAAAAATGTGGTAATAGGTACCTACCTCGTTATCCGTGCTCTCAGTTGACTCATTATAATTTCAGATCTCGAAAAAAAGTAACCGTTAGTTTAATTTTAGAAGCAGTGATCCTAGACCTATTGCCACGTATGGAAAAATTGCAGAAGATAGGGTACTGGCCAAGAAATTTGTCTGAAAATGTCCTAAACACCACCTAAAATCGTGAGGCGTGAGGAAGTAATGCTTTTTGTTTTGTATTATTTCCAAATCTTTTAGATTTGTCTAAGTTGTATGCACAAACTTCGAAATGGGAATATTCCAAAGAATTTTAGATCTTTTAACGGACATTATGAGAGAGATGCATTATTGTGCCGTCCCTGATAGGGTACAATCTAGTTTTAAACTGAGATATTTCTCAATATTACTTCTGTGAATTACTGTGTTGTTTATGGAGTAAGGATATTTTCGGATAAGTTTGTTTTTTGCTGCAAATATTACGTATGATGTCGTTGACGAATTTATTGTTAGTGTGTTTTATTTATTGTAGAGTTGCTAAACTAAACGCGCATTGTATACTAATAATAACATAATGTTCGTTTTATTTTGATGGCCTTGAACGGTGAAATCCTTGCCAAAACTCGCACAAGAATTTGGCAAAGTTGCACTATATAACATAGACAGTGTTGCTTTTATCAGCAAATGATTTGAATGTTCGTCAATTGTCAGAGATATGAGAAACTGCCGCTGTTTTGGTCGTAACTTATAATAGTGTATAAACCAAGCGCCTATTTAAAATTCGGTATTACTAGCATTATTACATTTTGCAGGAATGTCTCTTTTCGTTTTAGGTACGTACTTTTCATAAGCCAAGGTGCGGAGCTACTTTTTTCCTCATTATATTTGCTGAGAGATAGTGTTAAAAGAAATTGAAGAAATAACTAATACAATTTTGTTCTTATTTAAATATAGTAACAGAAGATGAGCAGCAGCGTCTTTTGTAACTTTACCACCAATACTGCGATCTCCAGGCTGCTCCGCTTGCTTGCCGCACGCGAGGGGATTTTGACAACCCCCCTCCCCTTACTTTGTTTAACAGTGGACATCTTCCTGCTGTTGATGGAATATAGTTCTTATTTTAAGATACTTAGAGCTTAATACATATTTCCAGTGGGACACATGAAAACAATGAACCTAATTTACCCGCTAAATGTTACGTGGCCTTGGGAATATTTGTAACCTCTATTTTATATTCTAATAACTCGATCCATTGTGTTCATTGATGTCTTATTGATCATACAAGGTAAAATTAAGCGGCACTATCCTTAGTACAACAACATAACATCATGCTTGTATTCCCCGAAGGGGTAGGCAGAGGTGGAGTGGAAGAAGGAATATTATAGTACACATAGTGTCCACGTTAAAGTAGATTAATAAAAAATCTCAAATTTTGTCTCATCATTTTCAGCCAGTTCGATAATCCATTATAAATAAATATTGGTCCATTGTTAGTACAGCTAGCTTATTGTTTAATTGTCTGGAACATCTCATTTGCGATAGCATAATGAACATAGTCCTGTTGGTTTATCGGACAAGCCGTGAGTTTTTTATGTATTTGTTGGTGTCGGGCACGACCTTAGAATTTAAACAGTGCCGTAAATACACCACATGTACATAAAAAAATAATAATAGTTAAACATTTTGTAACTACCACTAATAATTAATTCTGACAGTGATGTTGTATCACTAAAATAAATACGCGACTATAGAGTTTTTTTTTATTATTGATACCTTTGTAGATACCATTTTTTTTCTTCGTTCTTTCAATCAGTCGTGCTGAATACCGCAATTTCTTCGTAAGACCGTTCGTTGTACCTAACGGTCGAGGAGCCTCACGATTAGACTAACATTTTCGGGTACATTCTGTTCATTTACTCTAATAAATGTTGAGATATAACGGTTCGCTCAATACTAAGGCCGCTACCACATTAGCTGAAGAAATTTGACAGTAGCGCGGCAAAAGCACATCACACTTTAAGAACATATATAACATTATAATATTATGTAGACGGAAACTTTGTTTACTTGTTTTATCGATACCTAATCAACATTCATGGAAACATCAAAATGTTTTTTTAAATGAGGTATTTTTAAATTTTCGAAGAAGTACCTTTAGCAGTACGATTATGGCATCAGGTCGTCTAATTCGTACCACCCATAGCGAGTCCTTAGAATATGACTTCAATGTCGATATATAGAAAATAACATAATGACAACAGATCATATTAACGAACTATTCACTCAAAAATCAGGTAAC
The DNA here is from genome assembly GCA_946251915.1 of Abrostola triplasia. Lineage (NCBI taxonomy): Eukaryota > Metazoa > Arthropoda > Insecta > Lepidoptera > Noctuidae > Abrostola > Abrostola triplasia. The sequence goes on along the minus strand of OX276432.1, from coordinate 7,382,692 downwards.
AGCAATATATTTTTAAAATAATCAGTCTTGAAGTCAGTCGCAATTATCTGACAAGTAAATAGAAATCAAAGCTTAAAATAACATTAAAAAAACATATAAGCATTATTTATTTTAAAGCTAGATCACAAAATATGTTATTTATTATTTATTTTAATCCAACGTCTGCACATACGAGTGACACATGCACCCATCGTGGTCTTTGGTATGTGGAACCTTCTACATGCTTCGTTAAATTAAATTTTACTATCCCTGTGTTTCATTGAGGCTTCGTCCATACCCTCCTGCTTCCAGGTATTGTATTTTCTTTTAGTAAACATTACTATAGGAAGCTGAAAAAAGGAAAATAAACAAAGAAAAATTTACAATTTTCCTTTATTCCTAAAGCGTCTCAGTACGATTTAGAAACTTCTCGCAAGTACGACTTATGGTCGGAGCACACAGTCATTTATCGGAAAGGGATCGGTGCGGAAGGGAAGCACTTACTTTTAAATCAAAACCACTGATGTTGGTTGGAAAGTTTGGGTTATACCCAAACATTTTCTGCCTTTGTAATAAGCCTACATATTTGCCGAAGTACTATTGAAACAGAACTTTAACATAAGAAATTCGTTGCATAAGCAGCTAACGAACGAACCAACGACATTAGTGAAAAGTGCGATAAAAACTTACTTTTTGATTATTTTTACCTCCCGAAGCCGGCCGTCCGCCACCATAATATCGTTTTCTGGCACGACTTAGAAACAGTCCACGCATGTGACACTAGATGACTCTATAGTCTATACGTAAATATCGAAGGAGATATAACTGGAGTACGATTTAGGCAGTGGTACGTCTTGTGCAACGTTCCCCTATTTCATAACACTTTTAACGCGCTTCTGCCGCGCTACTATCGCACTGCTAATGTGTGTGTATGTGTGCTACTTAATGTGAAACTACTCTTATTCAGCTCGATTTAGCTTTTGTTCATAATAAACACCAACCCCCTTACCATGAACACTTAGAGGAGGACAGTTTACCCTGTGGAAGCGAGACGCCGCTACGTGCAGTGTAATGCTTCAGTTCAGCTTAGCAGTCTTGCTTCCACAACCTAAACTGTCCTTATAAAAGTTTATGGTAAGGGGCAGTTTTGTCTGGAGATGCGTACGTATGCGTTCAGCTTTCGGGAGATGAATCATCTCCATACAAAACGGCTATTTTCCATGGACGCTAAATCATACTGTTAATCCCCAATATTGTAATGATTGACATCGGGCTGCTTTAGCCCTTGACGACGGGCAATCGTCATCATCACCAGCCGGTAGACGTCCACTTGTATACACTTGTATACATACCTACATTGACAAATAAACGATTTGATTTGATTTGATTTGACTGTTGAACAAAGGCCTTTAAAACGCCAAAATGAACGTCGACTTGCCATTTGCATCCACCGGTTTCCTGCAACTCTAACGAGATCGATATCGACGGGCGATGTTACTCAGATATTAAATACACCGTCTCGGACGAAATTGTGTTCGATATATGGCAATACAATTGTATTCTATTTTATGTGCTCATACTAAATTCAATTGCTATTGCATAATAGAACAGCCCCTTTTATATTCTGCCGGGACGTAGCCATAGGCTGGAAACAAAGCGACCTACCTTAATAATAAAAGATATACTTCTTAATGTATGCGATATACTCATTATAACTGTTGTTATCAAACACGAGACCTTGCCATTATCATTCGTACTCTGTTAGGTAGTGATAACGGCAATTGTTCAGAATTTTATTTATACAATACGTAAATATTGAATCAAAGTTATGTAATACATTGCACTGTGGCCGCCTCCTTACCATGAACTCTATCTAGCAGGAGAGATTACGTTGTGGAAGCGAGGCACTGCATCATACTGCACGTAGGTCTTAAGAATTCATGGTATAATAGGGGAAGGAGATTTAAATGGTTTCCAATAATTAATAAATTAATTATGGTTGATTTTTGTTTACATAATTTGATTATTGACTTTATATATAAAGTGATATAAAAAAAACAGTCAGGACACGAGTCTGACTCGCGCACCGAAGGTTCCATACTGATTTTAAATTACGTTTTTATGATAAATTTATAATAGCATTGCTGTAACAAAAGGTTAAACCGGATTGATGAACAAACTTAATTTTGCTGTTTGAAAACTGGTACCCCAATACATTGAAGTAGCTAGCGGTTAGTTTACCAACTGCAAATAAGTTATTCTTGTTTTTTATGTGACGTAATGACAAATTTACGGTCTTCAGATTTTTCCTTTACTTGTCCTGTAAGCCAAATCTTTTCGCAAAATTTTATAAATCTAGCCAACGAGATAGCGATTCCTGTATACCAGGATCTACAATGATAACCATCGAAGCAATGAAGCTCGAGGCGTCCCAAAGAAATGACTTGACTGTCTTGGAACCCGCAACGAAATTAATCACAAAAAATTATATATAGGAGGAGTAGGAATAGGTCAACGAGTTGTAACAAATCCATTTTGCCAGACAGTAGGTACATATGCAATAGGGGGCGACCTTATTGCTACTTATAGGGCGAAATCCGAACCCCCGGCACTTTTCACCGAAATTTCACGTCCGTAGCCTCGTGTGGGCCGTAAAATTTCAAAGACAGCTACTTCACTTGGAGTTGGATAGCCATGTCTTTGTAATTTTGTTACATGCTGCTAAAGTAACAGCTAAGTATTTAACTTATTTCCCATATTAAATATTCAATAACAATTGAATATTCAGTGACTCGCCGACGTAATAGATCGATGAAGAACCTCTGGTATAGGCAGCAGCTGTCACCGAGTGGCTATTACTATCGTGTCTATAATTATACCTACTCTGCTTTAATATTTTGACTATAAGAACAATCTTTTCATGAATTTACAAAGTCGTTTACTTAAATATAATTTAAGAGGATGTCAAATGAATTAATAACTAAAACGACAAAAAAAAACACTTTTAAACATTTGAAAAGGATATTTTAACTTTATTTTTTTTCCTAAATTGTAATTGGTAGGTCAGGCCTTCAATGCGAGTGCAGCGCGTCCCCATAAACTAAGGACGATCTATTATATTGCCCCGCAAGCCATGACTTGCACCCCTGAAGAGCTGATGAATGCTGGTTGCTGCCAACACGGTACGCGCAGCGGAGTTTTGGGCCTCCAAAATTTAATGTTGCCATTGACTCACTAAGAAGAAGAAGATTTGTAGGTAAGGTACTATAGCGGTCGCATCCCAAACTTCTCTATTATTATTATTAATAGGTACTCTGTCTTTATCAATTATAGGCAAGGTAGAGGTCCTCACTAAACTACTAACCTGCGGGGTTGTGGAAGCGAGATGGCGCATTACACTGCATGTAGCGGTGTCTTGTTTTTACATCGGAAAATGGTTAAACCCATTGAAAAGTACATTGCCTACTTCTTTATCAATATAGACTCGGATTTTCCATTAAGTTCTAGCAAATAAAGCTACAACGTGGCTATTGTGGACTGCTTTTCTCAGTTTATTTATTTATAATTTAAGCAAAAATTTACAAAATTTACACAGGCGGACTTAATGCCATTGGTATTCTCTCCCGTCCACCTTAAGTTGTTTATTTTTTGTGTAAGTCGAGGATAAGATCGTATATTATATTAATAAATAATTGCATCAGTTTCAATTGTCCTGAATACTAGTTTTTGTATGTAAGAACATACATATATTATAATTATCCTTCTATTGTTTATTTGCAATGCTTCAAATGGAAATCTGGAATAGTATATAATTATTATCAGCAATTTTTTTTGAGTAATAGATCGATATCGTGAACTTTGTTTTTGCACTTACATAAATCAGGAGCTGCATAAAGTAGGTTAGTGTACCATTTATTCTAAAATATGTATGCAAGTTAAAATTAATTCGATTATAATAAAAACATGAGGAATGTGATGCGTGTGAATGAAGCAAAAGAAGTATGCCAGGATCGTAGCGAATGGACATCCGTGGTCTCTGCCTACCCCTCAGAGAAACAGGCGTGACTTTATGTAAGTATGTATAATAAAAACAAAACACAATGAGTTTGTAAATAATAAATGAATTGAATGCCGGTAACAATCTGTCCTTCATCAAGGATGGTAAGTATCGGCTTAATATAATATTTATCGACCTCCGAGCCAACGAGCGTTTGGAGTACCTTAATACCTTTGCAAAAATCGAAACAAGAATGTAAAAAAATAAAACGTTTATTTTGCACCAGTAAGGTAAATTCGAAGTAATATATATTATATAATACCTATAACCTGAAGCTAGATTTTGAATGTGAGAAATATCTAAGAATAAATTACTTCATTGTATTTGAAATTATTTAAAGTCTTTGTTTGGATAACTCGCAGTGCGTTTTTTTTCCTTGAAATATATGTATTTTGACTATTTATTGTTCTATCAGAAGGTCAATACTGAAAATATTACAGTCCCAGTAAGTCATATCTCGTAACTAATATCAATCGCCTTTGATCAAAATCTGCGAATTTAAATACAAAAATCATTAGTTTTTATCGAAATCACATCGCTAATGCACTGCTCGAGAACGTCTCAAGCTACGAGAATTGACCTACAGACTGGAATTAACATAACATTGTGTCTAGATCAGAACTTTACTTCAAATAATTAACATCCCGTCCTTCCCCTACGGGTAGGTTGAGACATGCGTCATGACATACTTACTTTAGATAAACATACTGGTTTAATATGGATAGTATATTTATTTTAATATATTCACCTTTTAATGGTATAATTGTGTTATACATGATTCAAATCTTAATATAGCGACCCGTCTTGAGAGAACTCCGATACTTAGCTTCTAAATTATTCATCGAATAAGACAAGGGCAACATCGATCTACATTAAGAAGGCTGATTTAATATTTAATTTGTTCGGAGTTTCACGGTGTCATATTATTAAGTGGATACATAAAGGAATATTTTAAACCATTTACCGAGTTCTAAAATCTAGCTACGATGTTTTGGAATAATCTTTGGCACGATAAAAAGTATATTTCGTTTCGCATAGATCTTGTGATCTTCTAGCAAGACTGTGAGATGAAAGACGGATGGGCGCATTTATAAAAGTGAGAAAAGAATAAGGATCTTAATAATAATGAGACGTAAAAATGCTAATTTCCGTAGTAGGATAGTTACCACGGCCGCACTGTGCTACAAGCGGTATTTTCATACTTATTCGTTATTTATTCTATTTCAAAGCGAGGCTGCCTTTTATCGATGGATGTTTCACCCACTTTCCATAACTGGTAGAACTTTTAATAAATACACGAGAGTTGATTAAAGTTAAACAAAACTGAGCTTTGTACATATGGCTGGCGAGCGAGTGAGATTCAATCATTGTGAAAATAATACAAAAGGTAAGTTAATCAAAATGCATATATGCTAAACTCAGGGTATATTTATTTAAATGCTATTTTAGTCTACCTACGTACTACAAAACGTATTACTACTACATTACTACTTGTTTCATAATGAAACGTAACGCTAGACGCAAACGGCAAATACGTGGTCTTATCGGTCACTTGGAGACGTAGATGCAATAAAAACAAAGCGAGTTATATCACGAGCCACGCTAGCTGCGCACCTCACACGTCACTACCACGTCTCACGAAAAATCATTGTTAAGCAGAGTATTATGTAGCTAACGAAGTTACTTATAATAACTTTACATGGGCTTTAAGCGTGTAGCAAACCACTGGACGAATGGAACGAAAAATATATAAGACGTATTTAATTATAATCCCCCTATACATTTTTATTCGATTCTATTCGTCAGGCGTTTTGCCATATGTTTGTAGCGTGAGGATTCTCCGAACAGCGGGGTTACTATGAGCTGTATTGCAGGTAATTTTCCGTTGTGGAAGCGTGATGCCGCTACGTTCTGTGTAGTGCGGCGTCTAGCTTCCAAAATGGCAAACGCCCTGCAATGCGAGCTCATGGTAAGACACCAGTTTGACACAGACAAGATACAAAAGTTGCTTTTTACTTGAATCTATTTCGCCGGTTCTTTTGCTAATATGCCAATTGCCATCAACAACGTATTCTATTTTCTGATGTCATCGACCCCGGGTTATCGTCATTTACCGACACAGTCTAACCCCGGCCTGCAATTATCAGTTCCAAAAAGAATTCGATAGCAGTTTGTATGAGTATGACGAATGCTCGGCATGTCTTCGACCTGATTAGTGCAATGAATAGACTGCTTAATTGTATATAGCTTTGTGAAAAAAGGGACACGGGTTCGATCACCTTATGAGACGGATAACAGTCCTGATCTCGTTTTTGCACGTGTGATTTATATCCGTAAACGGACCTCAAAAATAGAGAGCTAACAAGGACTCAGTTAGCTCTAGAACTTTATCCAAGTACTTAGTAGAAATGGTACACGTAACTCTCTTTCTGGGGCAGTCGGATAAAATAATTTATCAATTATAATAATAATAACAGGCCAATTTTGGATAGATAGAAGTTGGTGGCTGATAATATATGGCTTGTTCTCAAAAAAGTGGCACTGTAACCTGCCGTACAGTTTTTGTAAGATTTTTTTTTTCTTAGTAGATGCATTATATAACTTTGTTAAGTATTTTATTTATAGACACTTTTTACGCAGAGGCCATGTAATATTGTGGAATTTAATACTACATACTTACTACAAATGGAATTTAATGTATTTGTTTCTCAGTGACCTGGCGTGTCCAAACACGACCAGTGACACTTTAAACTAAAATAAAAATATATTTGGTTTAAAATAAACTTAATAGTGTTTAACATTAAAGTCTTGTATATGATAAATTTTAAGCTAACATAAACCATATTTATTTAATAAACCTAATTTAAAAATTATTCACGAAAAAGAAATGTCCAACGTTATTTTCTCTATAACCTGTGCTTGCACACAATCGCACACCTCGCGTACACTGTGACGTCCTTGATGTCCCTTCCCCGCGCAGACGCACCCGCCAGTATCGAGCGAACCACCGACAGGACTGTACGCATTTTAACTATTGACAGTTTTACGAAAATAACATCGAAAAACAACAGTCGGAGTTTGTAATTGGTATGTTATCTTTATTCTGTCTCTAATATTATTGTTAATGGTTAAGTTGCTTGGGTATTGCTTATATTTAAATATATATTTTAAAGCATCTTTCCTCATAGTATGGGAATAAACTTTTGAATTGGAACTGTTACGCTGTTATAAGATGTTAACAGTCATATTCTCATTAACCTGTGTCTCTTTAACCTGCTCAGAAAGCACAGGTTAAAGAAACACAGACCAGGTTAAAGAGACTTTTCTTGATTTCCTTCAATATTAAATTACGATCAAGTTTCTATTTCATGCGAATATGCAATATATGCATGGTTATGCAATATTGTTGTTGTATGTGTTAAAACAATACATTTAAACTTATTTGGGTATTTAGTTATTGCGTTTTCTATTTATCATAGAAGCAATGTGTGCAGTAATTACGGCTTCTATGTTCCGATGTTTATTAATTTTTATTTTCATTTTAAGGTAAAATGCCAAAACCAAAGAGTAAGACTAAAGAAGAAATATTAGCTAGGAAAAGAGAAGTTGAAAGAAAGAGGTACGAAAAAATAAAAAACAACCCGGATCTTTACGCAAAATACAAAGAAAAAAATAAAAAAAAGTATGAAAAACGTAAAAAAGAGGGTAAGGTTACATCTATAGACAAATTGCCAGCAAGAGATCAAAGAATGTTAAGAAAAAAATGGAGAGAAGACGCAAAAAAATCTTATCAACGGAAAAAAGAAGCAAAAGCAAGGATACAACTCTTTCTGGAGCGCAACAGTCCGCCTTCCAGTGATATAGAAAATATCAATCCCGAAAATATTGGAGGAAGTTACGGACATGACCCTGAAAGCCTGGGCAACTCTGAGTGTGGAAGAATCACTAGGTCCTACCTCAGGTCAAGAGAAGCTAGTCCAGCAAGTTCACAAGTTTCATCGGTAAATTCAGCTGAAATTGTCTCTCCTAGTGCTCAACGTTTAGTTAGAAAGCTGAGATATAAAAAAGACAAAGAAATTGCATCCTTAAGACTCCAACTGCAATCAGTAAAAAAAGTTAATGATGCCTTTAGAAAAAAAATATCCAGACTTCAGTCATTAAATGCTAATCTTAGCGACCCAGCCTTACCAGGTACTAGCCGTGATGGCTCAACGAAAGAAGCTTTGTTGCAGTCATACAAGAATGTGAAATCCTACAAAATCAAACATATGATATCAGCAAGTCTTCAACCACAATTCAAATCTGCAAATTTACAGGGAAAGTTTAAGACTTTGTTTAGAAAAAGGAATTTACCCAAGAAAATATCAGTTTTTGAAAAGAAAAGGGATGTAAAAACGTTTCTGTCGGACGATGGAAATAGTAACTGCACGGCTGGAAAAAAAGAGTATGTCAAGATGGGAGGTATAAAGGTACAAAAACGCTATTTAAATGATTCACTTGGTAATCTTCATAAAAAATTCAATTCGTCCCATCCATATATTCTGAGTTTTGCTACTTTTTGCCGATTTAGACCATTTTGGATTTTACCTGCTTCTAAAAGACCAAAAGAAACGTGTCTTTGTGTAATTCACGAAAATTTTCAACTTATAGTATCTGCACTTCACAAACACCTAATTATAGCGCCAAAGGATGCTACTAATCTGTTGCAAACAATTTGCTGTAGTGTATATAATGCTAAATGTTTATTCCGAGATTGCATCAACTGTAAGGATAATGTTATTCAATATCTGGTATATGACAATGCTATTGACTTTTACTATTGGTCATGGAACTCTAAAACTGAAACTATAGTACAAAACGGATGCAATAAGACAATAAGACTAGTTAAGAAAGAAAAAATGAAGACAAAACCAACAGAAGCTATAAAACTTTTCGAAGATATGATAGATAAATATATGAAACACTGTGGAAGAATGGTTAGTCAGCAAAAAGCAATAAAAGAAATAAAAGAACACTTGAAACCTGAGGAAGCTGTAATCCACGTTGATTATTCAGAAAACTATAAATGCTCATATGCAAAAGAAATCCAATCGGCACATTTTGGAGCTAGTAAGCCGCAAATCACTATTCACACCAGTGTACTTTATTTTTTTGACGTGAATATGCAGAAACAAACACAATGCTTTGCCACGTTTAGTCCGAATCTCAGACATGATACTGCAGCTGTATGGGCTCATATGGATCCCATAATTGATTACTTAAAAGCACATTCACCACAAGTAACAACTTTTCATATAGTGTCGGATTCTGCAACCAGTCAATATAGAAACTACAAGATATATTATGTTATATCAGCTCTAAGATGGAACTATCCTCAACTTAAATGTGTCACATGGAACTATTCTGAATCTGGACACGGGAAAGGAGCTCCAGATGGAGTCGGAGCTGTTGTAAAGCGCACTGCTGATTCATGTGTTAACCATGGAGCTGATGTGCCAGATTTTGAAAGTTTTTCCCGATTGTTAACGCAAAACCTGAAAAATGTTGTAACTGAAACTGTTTCCGATTATAAGATTTTTGAGAAAGATTTGCTACTGCCTAATAAGTTACAAAAATTCAAAGGTACCCAAAAAGTACACCAAATTGTATGGTGTAATTCTACAAACACATCTGTTGTTTTAAGACATCTTAGTTGTACCGAAGAAACGTGCTTAACTGAGGCTGAATACTGTAAGCATGGAAAACACCTTGGTTTTCATAATGTTCTCGTCACGACACCGAAGCCTAAACGTAAAAAAACAACAAAATCTTCTATTGAGCCCACTCCGCGACATGTAAAATCTCGCTTGGACTTCTTTGATGTTTCAGATGACAGTGACGAGTTTGTGGCTCATGAAACAGATCTTACTGTATCTAGAGATAATATAAGTGTGTCAATGCTTCATAGATCTACACCATTTTCAGCACTTTCCGAATTAGACTTGCCATCTGAACTTCAAAGAAGTACCTTAGACAACATTTTAAGTCAAAATGTGGCTGATTCTTCAGATGAAGAGATATTTTAAGTTTTACTCAATTTTCATTGTTCCGTACCCAAAGGGTGTCCGTCTGTCCATCTGTCACCCGGCTGTATCACAAGAACTGTAAGTTAAACAGTTTCAATTTTCACAGATGGCATATTTCCCATATCCCATACATCAGACATGGTTTTTGGGTCCGTTTTATAGGCAATGGTACGGAACCTTCCTTACGCGAGTCCGACTCGAACTTGGCTGTTTTTTTTTTGTTAATTACACACAAAGTTTTTTTGTTTATTTGCACAAGGTAAGCGTAAGTTGTTAACTAAAAAAATACGTTTTGTACGACTGATTACTTAAGACTGATTAATTATGTACTAGAATATAATTATTTTAATTAGTTATATGGGAATAATTATTTTATGTTGATACCACCTATACGTTGATAAGTGTTATAATCTGATTTTGTAATAGCTCATAAAGGGTAGTTTTAATTGTTTTTGTTTAAATAAATGCTGATTTTACAAGTTTGAATCCGTTATTTTTTCAGTAACCTGTTTGACTCTCTTTCACTTGTCAGTATTTTCTCATTATCCTGTGCCATGTCTCTTTAACCTGTACACTGTATTTTTTAATTAGCTTTTTTTTAATGAAGGAATCCAAATAATCAGTTCCCTTTTAATTATTCCTTACCAGAAAAATACTTCAAACAGATTTGTGCAAAAAAAAACAAAAATTTCTCAAAGTCTATATTTTTCTTCGAAAAGTGCCACATTTTTGAGAACGACCCATATATTAGATAAAGTCTCATTAATAGTCGTCGCAAATTGGACAACGACAAAGTGGGATTTTTGGAACAGATACCATTTGATCGAGTTGAGCTAAAATTTGGTATTTTAGGTAACTTTTGGACTGCATTGAAAAAGCCTCAACGTTGACGACTGACGATACTCGAGCAATAGTTCGGTGCACCTTGGACACCAGTCCCCTTACCATGAACTTTTAAAGCAGGACAGCTCACGTTGTGGAAGCGAGACGCCGCATTACACTGCACGTAGCGGTGTCTCGCTTCCACATCTTAAACTGTCCTTCTTACCTTTAGTGTTCATGGTAAGGGGGCAGCCCTGCTATAGTCATCTGCTTATCAGTTTATCGTGACACGTGTGATTGTGTTCCTAAAGACACTACTATTATTATTTCAGCCATGATCGTCCCACTGCAGGGCAAAGGCCTCCCTTTCCTTCCTCCATTCGTCTCGGTTGTGAGCTGCATTAGACCAATTTTCTTTAAAGGAGTCCAGCTCGTCCCGCCATCTTCTTCTGGGCTTACCGCGAACATCTACCTACAACATCAAAAGACACTATAGCAAAAGGTAATTATATTCATATTATATAGGTATATACGTAGTAGGTATATTTATATTCTAGTGACCAATATAAAGAAAATGCTGCGATAGATCGCGGTGTAATAGGTGTATTTCAATTAAGATTAGTTCATGAAATGGTTAATGTAATTTAATTTACAGTAACAGTCGTATTAACTTGTCAGACCGGAAATTCTACAATGCCGAGGTAGTGGTATAAATAGATTAAATAGTATAAAAACCACGTTACTAGTGGTTACCAGTGATGAAATAAAACGTAACTAAAATAAAGACACTCACGACGTCAAATCCAAAGTTATTTATAAAACTTACTTAACTTTCCGAGTATGCTACTAGTATTTGCTCAACATATTAGAGTGTAAATTAATTTTCGTCGACGTCATGCATCATAAAGTTCATGGGTACAAATCTTAATTCCACAGTATCTAAGACTAATCTCACCAAAAGAATCTATAAATCTAAAGTAAAACATATTCTTAATTTGCATCTTAAATCAATTTAGGAATATTAATAATGCCTGCATTTCTCAAAAGCAAAATGATCTGTGTTATAGCTATTTTGGTGATACGATATAAATATAACGATGTCTTTGAGGAGTTCAGAAACCAAACCACAGAGTAACCATGCAATTCCGAACGAAACAAACGCGGATACTTTTGTTTAATATGCTTCTACATAATTACAACTTTATCAATTACGACAAGAAGTTTAACGAGTTGCTGACGCTGGCTGAGCACTGACCTCCTTCATCGAGAATAACTGGCTGTTATAGTTTGAGATTAAGTCTTTTGCAATTATATCTAGGAGACAGTAAAAATGGCCTTTAACGTAGCTAAGGTTATTGCCTCATATGAACCAAGCCGTTAGTCGTATTTAAACATTTAGGTTACTGGCCGGCATGGGGACTCGCCACAAAATTGATATTTTTATATGAACTTACTCTATTCCACTGATTGGTTCCTCTCCTCTTTTTATAGCGACACCAATAAATTCATTATCGTCATTCCCCTAAAAATATTCTGACTATGGCTTGAAAAAATACACTATGTTATTTACTAAACACGCCGATTTTATTCACGTGAGTATTTGGGTATGCCTGAGTAGTTTCGAACTCGAACGGAGCCCTTATTCATGAGCTGGTTATGCGGCAGAGTCGCAAGCCGAACGGTTGTTCGGCCCCGAATACACACGTGAGTAAAACAGGCGTATTATTATTATTATTATTTCAGCCATGATCGTCCCTAAACAGGCGTATAGTAAATAATATTGATAACACTTACGAAAGTTATTATAGTAAAATATAGATACTAAGTGTTTGTCATGAAGAAATTATGGTCGTAAAGAATTAAATTAAAAAGTTCAATGTATAAAAATATTCAATATAATTATTGAATAGTTGCTCTGAACTTTTTTGTAGTAGGCAACACTCATCAGCGAGATAAATGTTAGCGCATTATTCAAGTACCCTACATTAAGACAATATTATACCTTACCCACTTTAATAACAGGACCGGTATAATATTTTCGAATCTTGGCAGTCATTTATTACATCAGTTCGTATGAACGCTTAATTAGAGCTTTAATATCAATCTTTTGGAGCTCTATATAAAGTGTAATTACAACGATCTGGCGATGGATGTGACGTCGTTAATATCTAGCGTTTCGGAGTTTGACGACAGTTCCGAGAAAAAGCCGCTAAATGTAAGTTTCCCTAGTAAAATATTTTATAATCTAAACTTCAAATATGTGGCTTTCTGTGGTGAAAGAGATGGTTTATCACCAAAAGGAAATTTTCTGCAGTTGCTTTTGGAGTCGTATATGTGTACTTACTACTCAAAAACTACGGTCAAAATGGGCAAAAACATCGCTTTGATAAAAAAGAAGAGAGTAGCTGCCACGTGTAAATGGAAAAGATGTTGAAATATTCATGAGTACTTCATTCGAAATGAAAATCGTAATATTATTTTGAGCGCCTCATAGACACGGACATTAAATTAAATAACGAACATCCTTTGATGTTTAACTTACAGTTTCCAGGGTAGGGTTGCTAGGGAAGGCATGTTTACTTGTGAGATTCTCAATTATAGAATCTAGCTCGTTGCTTTTAGGTCTATAATGGATCAGTAAGTTATCACGAACCGTGCCGAGCCAAAATTCTGAGAATCACCTACATGGCCCTTGTAAAATCTGTATCGTGAGTCAGTATAATTGTGATTACATATTATATAATATTCAAAACGTTTTTATTTTCTTTATTTCATGGAAGGTAAAAAATATTTTCATGCGTTAATTAGTTAAAATGTATTTTCTCGCAGGGTTTATTAAACGTCAAACTCGGATCACCCAGCTGCGGGAAACAAGGTGAGTATTTTCGGTTTGTACATAAGGCACGAGGCTGGGTTGTTATTACAAATTATAATCAAATGTTATATTACCTGTATTGTACTACATTAAATTTGTGTTCATTGCCGCAAGTATATTCGTACACGAGGCAAATTATGTTGTTACTATGTATATTATTATTTGTTTTAATGGAATTAATATGAACTTAGATGTAGTTGACACATTAGTGCACATGTTCTTAACGTGTCCGTGTTTGAATTCTCAAAGTTCGGGCTTAAACAACTATCTTTAAAATCGTTTTTGAATTCTTATAATATAATATACTTCATCATCAGCCAGAAGACGTCCACTGTTGAACAAAGGCCTCCCCCTTAGAACGCCACAATGAACGACAGCTTGCCAATTGCAATATACTTATGTCTTGATAATTCAACCTGTTGCATAAATATCTAATGAATAGTTATGACCATCCTTAACGATTTCATAGTTTACTTAACACCAGACAAATGTCAGCCTTGTCCGACCTATCGACATATCTTAAACCAACCGCTAGTAATTAAAACTTATCTATTAAATTAATATAGCCCCGTATTCAAATGTAGGACAAAGCTTTAGTTTTTAAACTTTATCAACATTCAACAAAGCATTCATTTATTTCAAAAGAGCAAAAGGCAAATATGTCTCATAAAGCAAACAAAACTCAGCATGGGTATATTTTACGTACATGTTTGATAAATTAACATTCTTATGTATATTTGATCTTTCAGACGCGTTGGAAGCTGTCAAACTCGATCCTGCCGTTTTAGAAGCACAAGTAACGGTTCATTCTAAAGATAGCGCTGCAAGTGGGAATACAGGGCAAAACGTCAGCGTCACCGAGACTACAAAAGGTGCGTTGTCTTGTTGCTATGGGGGTCGAACTTAGATCTTATTACATCAAGTATGCTGCCTACATCAAGGTATTCGATGGCGGCGGACTTAAAATCGCTAAATGTTGATTAATATCGCTATATATTTTGTGTGTTTGACTGCCTCGTTGGTCTAGTGGTTGCTAAGCGCGACTGCTGAGCACGAGGTCCTGGGTTCGAATCCGGGTCGGGCAAAGTGTTACTGGGTTTTTCCATTAGGTAATTCTCAGTAACAGCACGGAGTCTGGATCTGTGCCCGGTTGATGGCAATAGGCTCGCCCCCTATTACATTGGGACCTAAAAAAAAAAAAAAACATAACTGGCGAAATGTGGGTGTACTATATGTGCACCTCTGCCTACCCCTTCGGGGAATACAGGCGTGATGTTATGATATATTTTGTGTGGATTAGAAATTTTAGATGCGTACCTATGGTTTTGCTGCTATGTTCTCATTCATCGCATGCCCATATTTTGAGGCTCGTCGTCCTATGTGAGTCGGAAAGAAGATGAGTCTACTGCTATGTCCGCTATTTATCAGGCCAAACTGAGGTGGTCACATCTCGCTTCCTCAGCGATGGGAAGGAACATATTTCTTTAATCTGTTTCCACACGTTTACTTTACCCATTTCATATTCGTAGAGATAGAAGCACCGTCTCCGTGTCCCAATGGATTTGAAGACATGGTATTGCAGCAAGAGGCAGCTCTGCTGTCCTTGGCGCCGCATCAATTGGAACTGCTGATGAAATATGCCGATACACTTCGCAGGCAAAGAGTGATGAATCAAAGACAACTGGTAAGTAATTATGCCTTGGACAGAATAAGTCTACCATATACAGACAAAATAAGTATACCATATGTAATAATAGATGCATGTGGAATAAATCAATAATAAATAACTGTTCAAGGCGCAAGGTGAACTGGCGCACTGAGGGTACCGAACAGACTTTAAATTATGTTATTATGATAATAACATAGCTCTAACAAAAAGATAAAACGGATTGATGGACAAACTTAACTTTGCTATTGATAAAGATTCATAATATAACATAACATCACGCCTGTATTCCCCGAAGGGGTAGGCAGAGGTGCACATATAGTACACCCACATTTCGCCAGTTATGTTTTTCGGTCCCAATGTCCTCTATATTGGGTACCTCTATAATGATAAAGATTCATCAGCCTAATAATGAACATTATGCACACGTTGATGAGCTACTTGTATTGTA
The DNA here is from genome assembly GCA_946251915.1 of Abrostola triplasia. Classification (NCBI taxonomy): domain Eukaryota; kingdom Metazoa; phylum Arthropoda; class Insecta; order Lepidoptera; family Noctuidae; genus Abrostola; species Abrostola triplasia. The sequence goes on along the minus strand of OX276432.1, from coordinate 7,366,777 downwards.
CAATAATATTATTATACACTCAGCCCGTTACTATAAGAATTAATTTATTATTTCGGTGCACAAGCAAATAAACTATTCTATTCTATTCACGCTGGTTGAAAAGTTGCTTTTTTCAAAGGAACCACGCATCAAATGTTCACGGAGATACCACTTTAGGTTATGTTTTCTTCATTTAATATTTTTGCAGGAGTGTGCATTCTGCAAGAACAACGGTAAACCAATGTTTTGGTACACCTCGCACGTCCTGAGGGACTGCCGCGGTCGGGTACAGTGTCCTGTGTTGCGTGGGTTCCGATGTCGGCGCTGTGGAGCTACCGGCGATCGAGCACACACCATCAAATACTGCCCAGATTCACTAACAGGTACAGGTTACTAAGATGTGCTATTTATTTCTATTTCTTTTCTATTCCTACTCTTCCTACATATTATTTTACGATTAAATTCGTTGCGGGTTCCAAGGCAGTCGAGTCATTTCACTGGGACGCCTCGAGCTTCATTGCCTCGATGGTTCTCAATGGTGTTTGACACGGATCAAAAGACTATGACGAAAGGCTTATTTATCGTTGTTTAAAAGTATGAGAATTTTTATTGTTCTTAAACCCTTCCTTCTTCTATAATTTGGCTAATTTACCAAGAATCTGAATAAGTTAAGCTTGTCTGCTCAATCTTAACGGTATCTAAACACAGACACCGTTACAGGGATGGCGGCGAAAGCTTGATTGCCCAAATTGGCAAGATTACTATAATTAAGGAATTTGCGAGAGTTATTTCCAACGTATTATAACTATACAGTGCTTTCATTTAATGTTATAATTTCTATTCAATAAGCAATTTGTCTACCTTTAATAGATACATAAAAATATTATCTAGGACGCCATGTTTAATTGAAAATTCCCTTCTAGGATCGACGTTGATTACCACGAAACCGGGTTATTATTATTAAACTGTGAAACAAACCGTTTGGAATATTTCAACTAAAACTTGGCTAATTAAAACATTTCAAACTTTGTATAATAAGTACCTATATTTGTGGAATGTTTTGTATTGATCTGTGATGAAAGGTAGCTATTTAAAAAGCTAAGGGTTGTAGATGATTGAGCTGGGTTTTGAGTCAAAGCCATTTGCGTCGAAGGATCCTTGGCTCAAATTAAGCTCATGTTACCTAATTGTAATATATTTTGTTAATTATTTGTACGTTGAAATAACCTGTAATGTAAATATTATTGCGTTTTCTTTAGGAACCTAATGCACACGTAGCACGCACGTAGTGTGCAAGAGTAATTGACTAAGGGTAGCTTTTCATCAACATAAAAAAAATTTATCATCAAACATTAGTAGATACACTTATTCTGTCCAAGGCATAACTGTCTGTTGTCTTCGATTCATCATTCTTTGCTTGTGAAGTGTTTCGGCATTTTATCAGCAGTTAATTTTTTTTAGTACAGCAGAATTATGTCATCACTAAAAATACCTATATAACTGATTACATCAACATTTCTTGTGTGTCAAGCTAGACAAGGTATAAAAAAGGTTGTTTTCCGTTTACAATGGAAGCAATTAAAAATCTTATATCATCTTCTGTTTCAGACACGCAGAGTAGCTGCTCTGAAAATTTACTGTTGTAAATATTGTTTGAAATATAACGTTTTAAAGTATTGTGTTATTATTAATTATCAAACTACCCCTTCATATTAAAGCTACAAGCAAAGTATTGAACACAAAACTACGTTTTGAACGCTTATTTTACATTAAATGTCAAAAATAAAATTGTCATTTTGACATATTTGCATTGCAATTATGTCAAAATGACACACACTTAAGACTGAACTGAAATTGTGCATTATACGTACTCTACGTGAAAATTACTAATACTATTCGTTAATACGCAGTGGCCAACTGACCAACCCAGACTTCGTGACTACACAAATACATGTGCCAATTTCGCTGTCGTACACTTTACGATTGCACTACATTTGAATCTTGACGCCTATACTCTTAAGAATAGAAATAAGTACATAACTACCTCTATAGTACTGCTCAAACGTTTGCCAAACATCCGTAAGGAGTTACTTACAGTAGAGGAACTTTATATTGTGTCGTTTCTGGCTTCGCATATTGAGTACTGTTGATTATCACAATGTAATGATATATGTATTCCGTAAACAACAATTAACCTAAGAATTATATCGGTTAGAAGAGTGGCATCTTATTTATTACGAAGCCAATTAAAGTGTATATAGTAATGAATGCAATTACGCAACGAATGTCTCGATAATGATAAGGCCTGTCTTGCTGCTGTCCTCAGAATGAAGTCGGAGTTAGTAGGTACTTCAGTGCAATGAGTCAGTGAATGAGTTTTAACATTACAAACATGTAACTAGATTTGAGTTATATAAGTGCCTATATAAAAAAATCGCGCCCAAAGAAGTCGGTTACAAACATACATACAAGTGTAGCTAATAAAAAGCGTGTAAAAAGGATTATGATCATGATGACTGTGATGTCATATTTATATGTATAATCAATATCTGTAGCCTGCTTCGATACTAATAACTTAACATTTTTTTTGGCTTCGATTTAATTATATGTGACAGTCGTTGGCATGTGAAAGTATAGAGTTATCAATTGCCGTAATGCCATGCAAAAATTTATAGAAAGTTTGGTGTCCGGCATTTTAATTTTTTAGATTATTTTTTTACGGGGACAGAATCTGTTTCCTTTTCTAAAAATTAGATCGCAATCCTCAATTTCCATTGAATTACAATCGAGATTGGGAGTATAATTTTCCAAGAAATTATGACGAATATTAGACTTAAATACCGTCGTCACTACCGTCAGCGAAATAATTGGCAACCCGACTCAATTGCCAAAAGAAAAATAAGTAAATACAATGTTGTCTTCCTGTTATTGATTGATACGTCATATGTAAATAACATTTGGTCTCCTATTGTAAATTCTTAGAATTTTGCGCGTCAATAGGCTCCGTAACAGGTGGCAATCCGACTGTAGTTCGCAGGGCCTTTACACGCGCTTAACCCTCTTACCATGAACTCAAGGGAGGAAAGTTTACTATGTAGAAGCAAGACGTCGGTACATGCAGTGTAATGCGGCGACAAGCTTTCAGAATGTTAAACTATCCTGCTTTACAAGTTCTTGGTAAGGGGGCAGTATTGATTCTTTATTACACAATGTTTTACTCTAAGGCAGCAAGTGGAAACATGATCTATCAGAAGTACCTGAATACTCGATGGTACTTCAAAATGATTAACTAAGGAAAATGTAGATTTAGTAACACAATCGAGAGCGAGGGTAACCATGGCAACGGCCGGGGATTACTGGCAAATGTTGACTTATTATAAAGATAGATTGTTCTGTACTCTGAGACTCCAATTATCTTTAGGTTAAACTAACGATCACATTACTTGCTGAGTATTATACTCGTGGCCTTTTAGTACGTTTATACTTGGTTCATACATATTATTGATATAATAGGATTGGCAAACGATTGGATTGGATGGTGGTTATACTTAATGTTTATATGCCTCATACAACGAGCAAATTTTGTCGCATTAAATAATGTTAGGCAAGTTACGGTTTTATCCAAAGAGAGAAACGAAAACGGCCTGTGACTTACAGAAGATAAATAAAGTTCTCCTGACCGAATTTCGGCGCCTGTCTCGTCTAACACCAGCCAACCCAGGAGATATTATAGTGCACAAGTATGCGCGTAAACACAGGTGCACTCCTTATTACCTCACTTTCACAGACCGGAGGGACGGCAGACTGACACGACTGGAGAAAGATCAGGCGCAGGACCAACAACGTGCCTTCCGAAGTTCGAAGGGGCCTCGACATGTGAAAACGGTCATCCATCACAAGACTGACCGCAGTGAGCACGGCTTAAGCTTTCCGACCGTCTGATCTGTGTGGTAGCCACGTAGCTACGAGCCTTTTGTGCCCTGAGCCCATTATACGACGTAATGATTAAATAAAAATCGTAATAGGTAAATTCTTTATACAAAGTAATATACCTAACTATATATTATGTGATGACAACCCTATCAGTTGGAGGCAGACATAAAAATACGTCTTGAAAGGAGTTGGCGCGCACGTACATCTACTTTTCTTTTAAACTATGACAATACGAGCAAATTGGACCAATTTCCGATACTCAAAACACGCTCAAAATAACTCCACTTAAATTAGAACCGTGGCATGCGTAACTCGAATCAATGACTTGTCGTATCTGTGTACATTTTGATATTATTATTGATAATACGACCTCATTGTTTAGGTACTCACTGCCTATAAGTTGTCCACTCCTGCTGTTATCCGACATAAAAGAAACAAATAAGTAGGTATGTATAATTATTTGATTATAAAGCAATGTACCTATTGGTCCAATTCAAGATTAGGATTTATGAAGGATCTACTAATGAACTGTGTTAGTATGCTAAGTCACACGGCGGTGGCGTGAGTAGGTATGAATGCAATGACAATCAGGATTTCGATAACATGTTGGTGAGATTTTTATAGGTCGTCATGAGTACAAGAATAAATTCCTCGCTACGATATTAAAGTGAGAAGGAAAGACACGCATTTTTTTATTCTGAGGCTTGTGTGGCTTGTTACCATGGCAACCCAACCATGGGAATTTATCTAATCAAAGGGTAACATTACCATTAGGAGAAGGTATTAAGACTGTCTAGTCGTGACGACAAACGAATCGATTTTACGAGAGCTCTACTGCCGAGAACGTCGTACGTACGTATTAAGCATATTTGGACAAATAATGTTATCATATATCCATGAGTTGGAGAAGCAATTGATCCTGGGACAGATGCAAGGGAAGCGCTCCAGGGGCTGAATTCCAACACGATGGTGTAAAAGTATCATAAAGGCAACAAGAAAAACTCCAGAACGATCTCTTGAACTAAAGCAGAACAGAAGCCATCAAGGAAAATGGAGACTAATCATACATGGTCACCATCCTCATTTGTGAGGGAAGGACAAAGAAGAAGAAGTGAGCTAAGCGAAACAGGGTTTCCCCTGTAAGTAACATCGAAGTATTTTAACATCTTAGGAGATAGCGATACTCCTTAGTTTCGGCTTGAAGACATGACGCTTCGAATTCAATAGAAGTTTTTTTAAAACACGCCTTCGGTATCATTACAGCGTACTATCACTATTCAACGGGACTCAGTTTAATGGTATTTTTTATAACGGTATCTAATCCCCATATAATTTCTGACACACTGAAATAATAAGATTAGTAAAGCCAACCCGGTCTGCGCCACTTGATCGGGGCGTGTCGGATCTGCCTCTATTTATAGTTTCCGCATTCATTATGAACTCAAACAAGTTCTCAATTAAAATTACAAGAATGTCACGCGTGCTAGTTTGTACTTCAATTCTCGTATTCATAAAAAATATTGAATGAAACCCACAACAACAAAGCTTCTCACAAATAACAACACGCACGTCACATAATACGTTTAACCAAACAACATTCATCCAAAACACAAATATAAATTGCTATAGCTATTACCATATTTAAGTTAAATAGCGATTAACCTCACTTTGGTGTTGAATTTTAGTTAATTGAGCTACAATACATTTTTTGTTAAGTAAAATATTTAATCGTCATTTCGGAAGATTTAAGTATAAATTCTATTGTCTAACTCTATACGTAAACAAATTCATTTATATTTGACTCTTATTTACAAGTATATAATCATGCTTGAGTGTACAGCGTCTATAATTGAAAACTGGAAAAATCAATAAGAGCGAAGTGCATCCGCAACAGCGCATAGGAGACACGCTGCGTAATGCCGCATGCGTCAAAATCACGTCATTGATCGAGTCAAAAATGTAACTCGAGCTATTTACAATCGTAGTCAGGCAGGCATTTATTATTTTAAGCATTGTCGTAGGTAGCTGGGACTTGATCATAATAACGTAATTGCACGTAATAATAGAAAGGATCTTTAGAAATAGGTACAATAGCGTTGTAAATACCTTCGCGTTAACGACGTTTATACAAATGGAGGATTCATACCATTTTGTTTTCTGAGCGATTTATAAATATTTTGAATTGTGAACTAGGTAAAAGGAAAACTTGGTGAACCTCAGTTACAAAACCCATATTATATAACCGTAGATATGCGAACGACGTCATACCGCGTGTATACCTGTATATATTTATAATTATCTGTGTCAACGTGATAAAGTTTGGAGCTGGCGGCTTAGACAGGAAACAGCCGCTTGGTAAATGGGTATAGCGTGAGTTCATCGACCCGCGAGAGTGTGACGATGAGCCATCACGCTGCTGTGGGGCAGGTCGCGGTCGGGGAACACTCGACACACCGCCACGGCCACGTAACAGCCCAAGGTCTCATCAACTTGACACACAATGCCTATAACAGCAGAGCACACAAAATGTTACTGTTACAACTTATTACTCCCCTAGTAGAACCACTTCGTATTACCTATCATGCAGTTCTAGATGAAATATAAATTGCCAAGTCATATTTAGATGTGATGGTTTATTTTAGCAACGTACAATTTTTGGCAGCGATTATAAATTAAATGATTCCAAAAATAAATTGAATAACAAATACCTACAATTCATTCAAACAAGACAATCACAACAATATATGTATAGTTAAGCCCATCTACGTTCTTGATATAAACACTACAGAAATTAAAATGCTGATGCAAGTTAAACGTATTATGGAAATAGAGAGATATAGTTCTAGTAAGCACATTTATGTTATTGCATAATAAAATCAGACCCACAATTAAAATAATACGGAACGGGGTCTTTGATGTTTGTTTGCTCCAGTTAATACAGCTATTAAAACAATTTTTAATTCACAATTTCAAGCAATTATTTCTATTTGTTTATTGTTTATCTGTAGATATGGCAGCTATCATGTATAATCGTGATGACTATTAATAATGTAAAAATATGATTAAGAACATCGTAAAAGCAATCGGGTAATTCCAATTACTAAAGGAATAAAAATGTTTATATTATTTGTAGTATCACACTAATATTACAAAGGCGAAAGTTTGTGAGTGTGTTTGTTACCTCTTCACGCTAAACGGCTAGACTTATTTTAATGAAATTTCATATGGATGTAGCCGACACCCTGGATTAACACATAGGCTACTTTCTATCCCGAAAAAATGCAGCGGATAACACCGCAGGTCGCAGCTAGTAGTAGATACATTTAATTGAACCCGCCTAGCATGAAAATATTGGTGCAAATGTATGCAAATAGAAACAGTGGGCAACAATAATTAAGAGAATGACTTGATAACAAATACTGAAATAGAACACTATTAAGTAATGTTTAAATACAATTTTAGTTATTAGTGTACCGCCTTTGTAAAGGGAGTCCTATACCCAGCACTGGGTTATACCGGGCTAAAATGTTAATTTTGGTTTTGTTAGTTTCGATTTTTTTAGTAGCCTGGGCCCTTACCATGAACTCTTAAAGCAGGACATTTTACATTATGAAAGCTGGACGCCGCTACGTGCAAGGTACTGCGGCGTCTCGCTTGCACAACGGAAAAAGTCCTGCTTTAAGAGTTTGTTCATGGTAAGGGGGCTGAGCCGTTACTATGAACTTTAAAAGTTTGACATTTTCCGCCGTGGAACCGAGATGCCGCTACGTTCTTTGAAGTGCGGCGTCTCGCTTCCACAACGGAAAATTTCAACCTTAAGCGTCCATAGTGTGGGGGCTAAACAGTCACGGCACCGAAAAATGTCGATAGTTTGATTTCAAGTAGGTCATCCAGAACTGACGATCGGTAAAGGAAGAATTTTATTAAATCTTCTTAATTACGTGGATATAAACATCTAACCTTACTGGGTTTAAATTATCAGTCATCAAGGTCTTAAGTGATCGCTAACCAAACAGGTTTACAGCCAGAACTTAGTAATTACTGTCAAGTCCGCATATTCGTTTTTTATACACGATTCTAGATGAATCTTAACACAGGTTAGCGTAACCAGCTTATGGGAAAATGTCCGCAAAGAGTATGTACACCCTTCACCATAATTACATTTGTTTAGCTTCCTTTTGTTTTTGTGAAATCGTTGTTCCGGTGCATCATGGCTTCACATAATAAGCCCCCATTACCTTTTAAGTACCTAAGAATATCATCAATGGATACAAATGAATCTATCTCGCTCCTTAAGTTGTGCCGTTGTACCGGTTTCTAAATCAAATACAGATGGTACGGCGACATTATTCTCACATGTCATAAACTCATAAGCTGTATACGGCAGGCATTGCAGTACTGCATAAGTAAGAAAAGGTCAGATAAAAATGTACGAAGCGTGAACCAATCGACTCTTCGTCTGTGTTATAATCGTCCCGACTCAGCTACGTTCAATTATGCATAAGATGGACTGATGAAGAACTGCAAAAAATCTTTAGTTAGGTACTTAGTTCCTTTTGCAGATGCATTTTTCAATAAAAAGTAACCCTAAAGATGAGACAGACATATGGTTGAAGTTATTTATGTCGCCTGATAGGGTTATCAACGTCGCGCATCGGTCGACCCGCATAGGTAGGTGTCAGGTGACAGTGAGATGCACGCCTGGTGAGGTGAACGATTAATTATTAAGCCATAGGGATCATTTAACATTAAGCAATTTTGCTTCGATCAAACCTTGAATTAGTGATTTACTTACCTATGTCTAGCATTTTAGTTGATTTGTAAAAGTAGAAACTGACAGCTAGCGACATCTGTACGTTAAACGATTAAGTACTAACAGTACCACCAATCTACGTAGTACCGCTTCATATGGATGTTACGCATCGTACTCACGTTTTAGTATACACATAACTACACAGATGGCGCGAACAGTCATGTGAAATATTTGAAAGATACTATGTTATCTTGTGACCCTTCGGAATTTTTATATGCCAAAAAGAAAACTCTAATTAGTTCATACAAGAACCAATATGCAAAATATAAACGAGAATCCAGACGGAAAAATTATGAAGGTTTTTTAAGTAACTGATGTTAATTTGGTAAATTGGCTTGATTTAATTGTAGGAAGCTTGTTAAATGATAGTCAATAGCAGCTAATGTCGCGCAGCACGTTCCGTGGGGCGGCGCTTGCGACTGTCGCCCGCAGCGCCGCGAGTCCACGCCGTCGTAGCCACTCGTCATTTCGATGTAATAACGAGCAGTCGTGTCGCTACAGGGCTCATTGTAGTTCACACGAAAGCCCTTAAATAGTGCCTTTTCAAATGTAGTCCTTTGGTGATATTCAGCGCAAAGGCTTAATATCTGAACTTCGAGAGGAAAATCGATGCAATCGTAAGTACCAAGTCAATATATTCACTATTTTATCACAAAGTCATTAAAGGCATATTGCACAATTTTACACAGTTTTCATTTAAAATAATCGCATTTCCTAGAAAATGATGAAATATTCCACTTGAAATTGTTATGTCTGAGAGATTCGAAGAGGCTCTTTGTAAACTTTCTCTTCAAGATGAAACATAATTATCTGCGACTGCGACCTTTAGTTGTGCGATCCAGAAAGAACTTCCACTTTGAAATGAATTGAACTCCAGTGCTCGTAAAAAGTCACCCCAATAACAAGCCATTCATAAATAGCGAGTTGCCAGTAGTATAACAGCGCTACAGCGAGATATTTGTGTCACAATGGAGTCTAGACGTATGGCATCTGACCCCAAATCAGTTTATGAACCGAATAGCTCCGAACAATGTCCCCTAAACGTGCACGTGGTTGTTATAAATATACCACGCCGTGAACTGGCAGTCAGCAGACAACTGTAGAACGGAGGTGCTAACACGAAACATGGTCATTATGGCAAAATTAACGCTTCAGAGTTTTGAGGTCAATACGCGTTTCATTCGCAAAATTACTAAGTACGCGCCTTCAGGAAACTGTTTATCTGCTTCTGCCTTGAATAAAGTAAAACGCCTTTTATGTTTGGTAACGGTGCCTCGTTAATTAGGCGCCAGCGTTACGGCTCGATTAAACCGCAATATTTTACTATAATGTAGTTGGTATATCGGTTCTGTTGCCAAGTGATAAGATTGGTCGGGCTGATAAGAAAATTTGTATGATTCATGTTCTGGTTATAGAAGACTTCTGGAAAAAATATGAGTAACAATACTAACAATTAAACAAATCTGGGAACGTTTACACTTCTTTGGTAGGTAAGGATAGATAATCTGACAAACTGTTGACTATGTGCGCAGAGGAAAATGTTAGTCAGTCATTAGGCACGTACCGCTTGCATGATAAATGCTTACACGGGACATGGTATTATTCATTATTCACGCCATTAGACGTGCAATGCTGATCAATACGAAGTTGTCGGAAAATTGTACCACCTACGATAGGATACGACTCAAACAACGACATTCGCGCAACTTTGCTTTTTTATAGCCACCTGGCTCATAGATGTCAACAAAGTTCATGATATTAACGAAATGTTTTGTAAAACAGCCCTATTTACGCGCACTTGTGGTTTATTTATAACGAGTGTAAACTTAAGTACAATAAGGAAAATCGTTTCGGTTAAAACAATTGATTTCCTGCGCTTATAGTATACTTGTGATAAGAATACCCGAGATTCGTCAATAAACTGCCAAACTGAAAAGTAGAGTTCAGGTCATGGCAATAGGTTTGATAAGTTTCGTCAGAATTTTTTATTCGTCGTTTACATCAATAGATCAGTGAACAACAAAAAGATTATATATATATAACCAACATGGTAACCCTTCATGTGATACTCATTCGTGTAACACTTTATAAAGCCTTTGCATAATTCGGGAATGACCCTTGAGCGCACTACAATTTAAGTTAGGATACTTTGTACTATTTTATCCAGTCTGTTATTATTTCACGTTTTCTCCTTTATCCTGTTTTGATCGGATAGAGCACATCCAATACATTTACCAAACAAGACACAAGTAGTTATTTAATTCACGTTATAATAACATAAACAATTATTATAATTGAATGTTTTCCCTTTATCTTGAAAGGAATGTTATGAAGTTTATTATTTTATATTGTCTCTTACTTATATTGTTCTTGTAGTGGGAATACCCTTATGTTTAATATGTATCACACTTAAGATATAAACTAAGTATGCATTACCAACCCTGATTGGACGATGAATAATACTTAAATACGATCAGTCAGTTGTTGGACAAATTCTCTGATTAAATAGTGTTTCTTACCTAGTATACTTTTCATAATCATTCCATTCATAGGCAAGAGGAATCCATTTACGAGCCAACAATGTATTAGTTAGCCAAAACAAGGAAATAACATTCACGGAAATCCAACCAACCGATCATTGATCATGTTTAAAAAAATAATGACGGCACGTGCGTCAATGGGACAGTTAGGAAAGAAAACCTAGACGGACATATTGTGTAGGTTTGTATTTAAAAGTGCGAAGAAAAGGAGATGTTATTGGAAAACGCCTTATAAAGAATTCTTTTGACACCAGTGTACACAGGGATCGTAACGATGGGGAAATTCCATGGTCCTCCTGCCTTAATTAATTGGCCCGACTTGCTTAGTGTAGTACTTCTTCTGATCTGATCCTATTAAAGGTAACTGCAGAATCCAATGTTTTACGGCTAGTTATTAACCTATTTTATAAAGTAGGTGATTCTCGGAATCAAGAAGAAACAATATAAAAAGCGGTCATAATAATAGAGAAATCCCATAATGTAGCAGTAACCGAAATATTTTTAAAAACCGATGAACTGGATATCTTTATTTACTTTACTTCGTACTCTACTTCGGAATTCAAGTCTTTTATTCAAGAGTTTTACGAAAAAAACTGGAGTTTTGTAATTGTATTGATGTGTCTCTACATTTACGTTAACATCCGATTTGTCAATGTATAATTCCGAGTTTTATTGTTCCATAAGCATACTTGTTAGTGTGGAAATATCCACCGCGTCAATCACCTAATAAAAAATCCGCTTCAAGCCATTTGACGTGACTTATATAAAGCACTTAAATGATTTTAATACTTACCCTGTATTCAATAGATCCTTAGGTTTTATTTTACAAATCCATTAATATTCAGAATGTTCTCGGAGCAATTTGAATACTTATTAGATGACGTTATCCAACATAATGTCTTTTTTACAACATATTAGATAAGTAATCGGACTTCTGATACAGAAAAATATTTTAAATTCTTCCACGTTAATGTGTAAGAATTTAAAATATTTCGCGTATCTACTTTCTTATTTTTGCTACGTTGTGTGGCAGTAGCAGTATGTAATAAATTTTATTAACGTAGTTTTATAGTATGTAGATTGGGTACATACTATCTTGCCTGTCGACAATTTTAGATATCAATGCAATCATTAGTATCAACCGCGCATCGGTTTGTTGTTCTATGTCGAAATTGCTATTGCCTTTGTTTTTATCGGCACGATGGAAGCGGAAAATCACCCATTGAGGTTATAAACATTACAGCGAATTCACCTTTTACGTCACGACGATTTTTTATCATGAAAGTACCAGATTGGCTGGTTAATTGAATTAAAAATAAATGCCTATCGATTGTTTCATATATTACCTCGATACTGTTTAAACCCGTATCAATCAAACCTGTATTTTACTTCCGTCTATTGATTGTCACTGGATTGCAGAACAACTAGTTCCGTTGTAGCAACGTCGCGTGCGTATTACGTCATGCGACAAATGACGAACGAAAATTATTTTTACAAATATTTTACAGAAGGATGCCAAATACTAATAATATTCTAAAACTTAATTCATATTCCGAGGAGCGCGGCAGTCACGTTACCAAATATTAAACAGTAAATGACATTGAGAATCATGAGACGTTCGACTAGTCTCGTTTTATACCTGCGATAATGATTACATTTGAGGACGAAGAAAGACGACAAGGTTAAATGATATTATCGTTTGTAGACATCCTACGTTGTATATAAAACAAAAATTACTATATCATACAAATTAAGGTAATTTTAAGTCAATGTTCAATACAGGTTTTCCACCCAAACCTTGAATGAATATGAACAAAGTTAAAAAAAAATGTCGCCGGTACAGTTCAATGGCACAGCAACAGCGAACTGTTGGCTATTGAACATAATTTATTTTGAACACCTTATCAGATTATAACGATGTTTACATTCAACAAGTACGTACAGTCAACCACAAAAGTAACCGAACATTTTTAAACGTACCATTATTTGAAGAAGAATTGGAACATACTAAAAAGTTTTAAGTTCTCAGATCATCATTAGGACTTTGTAATAATTGAAGCATTTAATTTGAATTGATGTACATTTCTGTTAGTTTTTTTTTTAATTTGTTGGGCTACTTGTGTGGCCGACCGTACATACTTAGGGGCCACCACGACGCGTCCTCGCGTCGGTAATCGTCATCTCATGTCGACTCTCAGACGTTCGATTACAGCAACAGGTGATCAGCCATCGCTAATTGTTTCAGTGTCGTATGACCGTCGCCCGCGCCGCTGTATGTCTACCTACTACTTATTATTAACACATCATTAGGGCTTCTTCACACTGTGTGACTGATTATAGTGTGATGTAGACGCAATTTTTCATGATCAATGTTCAAATCATTTTGTGTCGTCAATTCAGCATCTAAAGCGTAGTATTTTTACATCATACCTGTAGTTCCTGAAGCGTAGATCACTGTTCCCTAACGAAGTAACAAAACGGGTGAGGAACAAAAATCGAATTGAATTATAAATATATGGCTTCGATAACGTAGTCGACAAATAAAGTCATCCCCAATCTTCATTCTATCGATCTATTCGATTTCTTCTTACACATAGCTCATGTAGAGAGAGATACTTAAGACTTGTAGAGCCTACAATTCATTTCTTTCTTTTTTTTTTCTTCAAGCTCACGAGTTCTTCACTTACTATTCTTACCGCTTGATTCTTAGCGAGGGAAGGAAAATATATTCTTTCCTCCTATTATACCTACGGATGACTATTATTATATTCTTGTCCTGCATATTATGAGAGGGCAAGCCAATAATGAATAAAAGTCAAAACAACTTCAATGTAAACACTTAAAGTACATTGGCCCTGTGGTCTTGAATCGTGTATTGCCTAATTATAATCCGCAAATAAAAATACATTCGGACTTAACCCTAAAATACGTGCGAGGTTTCAATAATCCCGGAGTGTGTGTAGAAGAAGGGAGGGGAGGGATCTTAATCTTTCCCGGAATCAGACTAGACCTAAACTTGTTTTTCAAAAATAAGTTGAGTGCTTTTTTTTTAAACTATTGGTCAACCTATTTTACACATACGAGACGCAATTTCATCCACATTTTCGTAAACTGTAATAAATTAATTTAACAGAACTTGAAATGTTTTAAAATTAAATTCTTATAATAATTTTACATATTTTATTACTAAAAGTCTGTAGCAAGCCTGATGCGCAATGGATAAGTCAAAAGTGTTTATAACATCATTCAACTTCGTTAAACCATTGCTAGACATAAAATACGTCTCCTCCCCAAAACGCCACTCTTGAGATCTGGGCCTTATGCATCCAGGTTTTATCCTGTTACCCTGTAGCAACGCAGACACGGTGCTTTATTTTTTATTTTCAGCTTTTAAACATAACATCAAGCTTGTAGGCAGAGGTGTAAAGTTTACCCACATTCCGCACGTTATAGGGGGCAAAGCTAGTGTCTTTAACCGGGCATAAATTCTCCGTGCTGCTGATTATTACCCAATAACACTTTGTCCGACCCGAGATTTAAACCCAAGACCTCAAGCTCGGCGCTCACGTTAAACACAACTAGCCTTACGAGGCAGTCTCTACCATACCACACGTCTTTATTCGTGGTACTGTATTTTTAGTGATGATTTCGCGTATCGTATAAAGTAAGCGTGTATTTATATGAATGTTTGTGTTGTTGCAGATCAATTGCGGTCTAGATCAGTATCGACCGTCTCCCACAGTCTCCAACAGTGTCCTATCCCGATGGGTTGAGTACGCCGACATTTTGTGATAGTGCAGTGGTCACACCACTCACGCTGTAAGTATCTGTTTATTTATCTCTAGTATACAGTGAAGTAAGGACTCGCTCATAAAAAATGTTTTAACTTATTTTCGTAGACCATGTAAAATGCTCTTTGTTATGTACCAAGTTGCATTTTTAGGAAAATAGCAAAATAAATAGAGGTACTGTTTAGTTTTATTTGAATATTTAGTTTCGCAGAGATAGATGTTATTGAAATTGTATCATTAAAGTTTTATTTGACAAAGTGATACAAAAAAAGACAAAACATACTGGAATATTACTAGCCAGACACTGCCACTACAAATGGTATATAATTATAAGTTATAAGGATCCAAAACTAAAAAGGCTACTAAAAGAAGAACAAACTAAAAAAAACGAATAATTCGTTCACAGTTTTTTTAAATCTATAAACACAGCTGTAATGTGTGTATTTTTTTTGTCTATGATTGTACATAGGTTTAGGTTCACACGGAAATGTTAGCTGTTTCCTGTTTAATGTCTTTGGAAAATATGGAACCACGGTTGTCTATTGACGTTATATCCATAATGTTGGTTTTCTTCTGATAATAATGATGACTCTATCAGCTATTGTATTAATAGCCCATCATAGATTGTTTTTTAATCCTACGATATTAATAAATATACTGTATAGACCGAATTATTTCTTAATATAAAAAGTTTTTTCGCAACTGACTCTACCAACTCTACATGAAGATTTTTAGTTATTTCATGTATATCAAGAATAATACTGAGAATTCTTCGGTATCTATAACGTAGGTTTCGAAAGAGGTTTTCTTTGTTTTTACTATAGGTATGTATCTACCTGTATCATTATATTTTTTTAAGTTGTTCGTTATTTCTATCTGCTCTAGCCTACCCAGTCGTTATTGTTGTTTTATGGTACACTAATAAAATTATTTCAAATGTCAACCAATGAATACTTTGTATAATGTCGTAGTGTTGCCAGCTTTAAACAAGAAACATATTCATCATCATCATCAGCCCGTTGCTGGACATAGGCCTCTCCCAATGTACGCCACAAGGAACATATTAAAATGATAAAACTGATTTTTATAACGTATATTTTGACATTACACGGTGGCTTGCTCGTAGACCGGTCAAATAGACCCATCAAGTATTTTAAATTATATTGATGTATCGGATTCTATAGAGGTTGGTTTACACGTGCGATAGGGTCCCCTCGAGGAGAGCAGCTGGCGCTATGGACAAGCAGACGAGGTCGTTGCCCTCACATACTGATCCATTCACTGTAGACTGCACTCGGACGACACATGCACGTGCCCCCGAAGTGCATGTGATCCAATAAGCTAACACCGCAATGGCACTTGTTAACACGGAATGCAAATTAAAAAAAAAACAAGTTTTCCAAGAGTCGATAACTCGGCTGACACATTAGTATGTTTCTTGACATTTGGCATACTCAAATAGGTAAAATATTTATTATTGTGTGTAGCATTAGTGTAGATGTTTCAATCACTTGAGGGAGGTAGTCACCACAAAATAATACTAGAAACCACACAATTCATTTCTGAAATGGAAGGCTTTATCCGAACTAAAATTCAAATGGAGAATTTGAAGTTGACGTCAATATTGTCATTTCACGCACGTTGCATTCATTTTAAGACAAACTTGACTTGACAGTGTTTGCCCTAGATTGCAGTAAAATTGCGTATGAGCGTTAATGAGCATTAACTTTCGAGAAAGTAGTAGACAAAGCGGGTTATCGACGGTCGGAATAAAATAAGCGACCACTCGTTTTAAACTCGGGTGAACTCGGGCAGTCTCGACAGATGTTGAATAAAAAAATTGTATTGTTCTTTCCACGCAAGCAAGTATGCGGTTCTCGCTTCTCTATAGACAGGGCGTTTTTATCCAGACAGGAATTTCCGGTCGTGTGCGAAGTCCCTCGGGGGTCGATTGAGGTTAAAACATTCTTGGCGATAGAGGTTTTTCATAGTTTGTTGATCGAAAGAGATAGACAAAGAAAGTGGATAGATAAGTGCAGCAAACCAATTCCCACATCATCTCAGTAGTATGACTCAATGTTTGGCTATAATGTGCGGCTCTAGCCAAATCTAAATCTGTGTTAACCAACTCCATAAAAAATTAGCTCTATATTGTATGTGCAAATTTCTGCTTACTTGAATACACCTAAATTAATTGACTGCGATAAAAACCACAGGATCGAGTTTCCTTAAGCTTTTATTGTTTTTTTCATGTGTAAATACATCCAATACCCATATTATCACTGTGCATGATACCGAGAATAATCTTATTCTGTAGTATTAGTAAGTTCAACAAGTCAGTAAGGTAATCGGTTGCTAAGTATCTTTATACATCACCATATACACATACCAAATAAAAATATGGATGTCGTACGCAACGCAACGCTTTGGACTTGCCCCCTGCCCAACCTATCATGATAGCAAAAAATATTACAAAATTTAAAATACCTGCTGTTTTTAGCATCGAATGCCAAGGGCACATTTATTTATCTCTACGCTGATGGTGAACCTACGTAAGTGCGTTGTTTCTTATATACAAATACCACACCGATACGTTTGTATATAAAGGATGTAGTAAATATATTTTTGCTGCCAGAAATAGCGTGAAGCGATTGCCTAGGTGTGCGCATTGATCCCAACGATATTTCACGATTGGACTGTGAGCATTAGGTACTAGGTTATGACGCAAAATAATATTTCTGTAACATTATTGCAACAGCATTATATGTATAGTCAGCAAATAAATTGATACTGGTTTTTTAAATCATGGTTTATGATGATTCTACGTAAATCCCGCAAAGGCAAAGCGAGCATAAGTTTTTCGTCGACGCAGCAACAGGTGAAAACCGTTTAGTTTTATATCCGAGGCCTTGTGTGCGTGTCTACGACGACGTCACATCACAATATAAATACATAAAATTATCTCGTATTATAAACTAATATCACTACAAATAGTATATGGTAAACGTTTACTTATATTTTATGGCATTCACGAGCAGCTATCTCCTGGCGAACTTTGCAAGTATAACTTTTGACGGTCAGACAGATCTTACCTTGAACAGTCAAAGACACGTGCCAGAATAAATATGTATACTAGAGCATCATCATAAAATTCATAAAAGCAAACGTATATTCTGTACCAGCCGACCGTATTGATTTACTTTAGATATGTTTACGTATTCGCCGAACGTACTTCTGCAAATTCGGGTCTAATATTTATAATAAAGTAACATAAATTCTGCGAGTGCTACCAGAATAACTCGTCTACGATTAGGTGTTCCTCTTATTTCAGTACTATCTTTACCGTTTAACACAGCTTGCAATTCTATTTGCCAGTAAGGAAATTATTTCTGTCTATTTCCTTGGCCGCGAGTTTCGCATTACGTCTCCTGTCCTCTCACGGATCTCGGGTAAGTCGATAGATTACTTAGATGAATGTTTAGAAATCTCTTGTCAGCTAACCTTTCCTACGAGTAGCTAACGGCGCGTTCTTTGTCTTAAACGGGTAATGGATGATCTGTCATTTAATGTTGTAATAGGAAGTGCGATGGAATAGGAGCCGTGGCCTAGTTGCTAAGGCGCTAAGTATCGGGCCCGTGGTCGCGACAACGAGACCGCTCGGGTTGCACGATAAGGACAAAGTACGGAAGCTCTACCACCAACAGCGCGGCGCGGGCGGCGCTGCCCGTGGCTGGGTACGTGTGCCGGCACCCACTCAGCTTCGCAATCACTTTTACCGTAAACATAGTGTACTTTGCCCCTTACTGCATTGTCTCAGAAAATGTTCCTTTGTTGACCACTTTTTCTTAAAGTTTAATTCCATGATTTTAGTGGAAACTACCCATCTAAATTTACCTAGTTATAAGTAAATACTGTTTTAGAGCTCTTTATTATTTATTAACTGTCAGAAGAGACCAACATTTAGCATCTAAAATATAGAAGTTGTACCTATGTATCCATTGGTGGTAATGCCTAATACGTTAGTATTAAGCATCACAGATGCTTTTATGAAAATTCATCCACGTAAACCCCTCGCCTGCTGATCTACGTGTGTTCAAAACTATGTCCCAACTCGGTGCTTGACCTATTGTTATAATGCCAACAAGTTGTTTATCTTTGCAAAATGTTCTGACGTAAATTGTATAGTTACGTAGTTACATTCTATTTCACAAACATTCTGAAGGGTTTGGGTTTAGTATACTCACCAGAACTACCATTGTGTTCTTGAAAAGGTTTTGTGCGAAACTGATTTTATAATACATGCATTGTATGATGGCTGCCCAACCGGTACACGATTCTATAGTAACATCGATTGTTCATTGTGAGTGAAGGAGAATTTGTAAATGCTGCGTTCAGTGAGGCTTGACATACAGTTTAAGATCGATATATGCTAAGGTTTAATAAAACATATATTATGCCATACCACTCCTCCACTCCTTTATCATTATCTTAAATTTTGTTATCCCAAAAACAGTATTTCAAGGCAGTGGCAATCTAATAGTGATAATTAATATGTTGATTATAGGATAGACTGTCTTAAGACTTATTATATTTATTATTCAATATCTGTGAAATTTGACTTCTTGTTTATTAGTCGTAAGTTAAGACGTATAAAAGTTGTAACCACCAAAAATATATTTTAAACAAACTGCAACTGCTACAACAATGACGAGATGAAAGCCTTTTGTATCATTTAAATAACATATTTATGTTAATTATATTAAATGTTAATTTGCATTAAATAAAGAATTAAGAATTTAGTACAGAAGCCACGGAGAAATTTGCTCAGTTGCGTCAATAACTCCCTTGTTAAAATATGACTTGTGACGGCGCATGTTTGTCCTCTGCTCTCGGTTACTACGTCATTGTTGATGGTTGCTAAGTTACCTATCCACCTATCTCACGACAGAGATAAGTTTATATTTTAAACACCAGCCTTTTAATCAGCTAGGCTCAAAGTATTTGTGAAGACGAATTAAACAGCCCAAACATGGGATTGCGTCATTTCTTTACAGAGTTCTTATGGCCACCTTTTGACTCCATCACCAGACCAGCTCACACACACACGTATGCAAAGTTTTATTTTAATCGGATGTCAAGATGTGATTCTAATTTAAATTGCAAGATTCGACCTAAACAAACTAACAGTTAAATGTACATACTTACATACAATATTCATCATCATCATACGCCGGAACACGTCCACTGTTGAACAAAGGCCTTAGAACGCCACATACAAACATTGCAAGTTAAATAAAAGTTTGTAAAAAGGATTGATCTTATAAAACTGAATTACGATTATGTGGTCTCTTTTTCGTCACCTACTTATCAGCTTGATGATGCTCAACATGTGACAACCCGGACCTCACTAATAAGCCGGAAAACAATACAGTTCAAAACAAACAACTAAATAATAAATGCATAATATATTATATTTTATTGTTTCTATTACGCCTCGCTAATTGCTTGATTTTGCTGCATTCTTTCCTCCAGACCGATAGGTCCTATATTAGAATGAATTCATACTTTGAAGTTCAGGGTTTTCCAAGTTCTTTTTAAAAACAAAAATTCATTTCATTTTTTTTTATTAAATTCCAATGTATCTTCAATAAATTTTCTCATAATACATTAATAATTAAATGAACAAGAAATGCTTTCCCGAAACACGTGAAAACTGATTCGTTTGAATAGTTGTTGCCTACATTACTTAGATAGGTAGTTATAGTCGGGTTATTATTAGGCGTTTGTCTAACTTATGCTCCACGTGTGGAGTAGGTAGGTAGTGTATGATTTCAGGTTCGGTCCATTGTTGCGAGTGCGTTTGCGCCGATGAGGTGATATCCTATATACCTAGTATCAGTGTATCTCTGCTTGTGACATATATACTGTGATCGAATACACCAATAATAGGATTAAAAACACCCGTGAATGGAAGCGATAATTATTATTAAAACCATAGCAAATGATAAAAACTGAAGACGTAAAGTTGTGATATAACTCGTGTACTACGAAATGTGATATACGTGCTTAAACTGTAAGTACATAAATAATATTTATGGTTATTTAAATGATGACCTTATCTTTGTACAAATAAGTCTGAAAATAGTTTTGGGTTTTTTAGAAATTCACCAAACCAACGCGTGCCATCGTATCTTTGGATTACTGCATATTTTTAAAAGAATTTTAAGTATATACCAAATACTAATTGCCTTAAAAATATCTCGTGGAATTTCCCGAACAAACGATTAGAATCTTGCTAGTCTACGATTTATATTGTTACCGGATTCCGATTTCCGATGCATTTCTTCTCAAAGTGCATTGACCAAGTCACTACTAGCAAAGATTTACCAATGAAGTAAGAATCTGTAGCCTTGCCATGAACGCTTATAGTAGGACATTTTCCGTTGTGGAAGAGTGATGCTGCTACGTACAGTGTAGTGTGGCGTCTCGCTTCCACAACAGAAAAGTCCTGCTATAAGAGTCCATGGTAAGGAGGCTGGTCTAAATTGAAGCGATTCCATGGGATTTTTTACACCGTAGCGCTTTATCCAACCAAAGTTACCCAAATGGTTTTTTACTCTACCATATTTCACACCGCTTAGTATAATTGAAGCGTGTAAAAAGGCTGACTATAGTGACTATAATCCTCTGAGAATTCCTACATTCGTGAGAAATCTTTCGTTGAAGCTACGCTGGAGCTTAACTTGACCATAAAGGCTTAATTTATAAACGTACAGCGGGGAATAGGTTATCCCGCTTATCCATTAATTTTTGATAGTAAATTTTCTTTAGAAAAAAAGAATGTAATGCTCTGTCCTACATATGAGATGAGATATTGGAAACCCTCATTAACTTTCTAGTAAACCATTAAGCAACTCTAAATAGTTTATTATTGGCTCTAAAACTTCGAACTTTGGAGCATTTCTTACCATTTCACTGGAGACATCAAACCAATGTTATTTGTCTAATATTCCAGTTTTAGTAATTACGCTGTTATAGATAACACGAGAGCGCATCGGTATACATTAGAGTATCTTTTATTGATACAATGATAACCAAGTATATCTACCTGACTACTGATGTTAACGATCCAGTCGTGATATGTGGATCTATGAACGTACAGACAAATTGTTAAGTGCAGTGCCTATTTAAGTGCACCAAACACCTGAACCTGAAGGAACTTCTGGCTTTGTAAGTCTCGTTTCGTAAGTAGAGTATATCGATGTTGTCTCGCCATATCGATCCCGTCTCTACGGAAATTTCTTCAACATTATCAGTATATTATTGTTTGTATACTACGAACGAAGACCGTTCTGTGGCGTGGTGTTGTTTGTTAAACATATTGGATTGTATGAAATAATTACACTCCTAAACTCAAAAATAATTGCATGTAATTGAATACTACTTATGTGGAAGACGTATATAGTATGGTATGACAATTATAAGTCAGTTGAAGATCTCAATTTAAATGACAAAAGCTGATGAAATGTTTAGCGGAAAAATTCCTTACAACCTAAGTGGGAAAATACCTTTGTTTGTTTGAAACCTTTGTACGACTTAACTACAAAACAGATCGTACCTAATGAACAATGATGTAGTTAGCTTTAACCATAAGAGAGGAGTAACTGCTTTTTATCCTAAAGACGCGATAAAATATTCCACGCGAACGGAAAACTTTATGTGATAAAAATGCACTTGCCATAATTATCTTCAATAGTACGGAATGAATCAAACATGTTACTTGCATGTGGTTCTAAGATAAGTTAGGTGCATCGATCTGTGACCTCTACCGTTTATTTATCTAACTGTAGACACGTCCTTTGTGCACTATATCGCAGAATGCACAGAGTATTGGTATCGATGTTGGATTAGATACATATTTTTACTTGATCATTGAATTTATTAATTATTATATTAAGCTTTATATTAGCTGCGTCCCGCGGTGTTACCCGCAAATTTTTTTCAGTATAAAAAGTAGCCTATTTGTTAATCTAGGGTGTCAGCTACCTCCATATGAAATTTGATTAAAATCCATTCAGTAGTTTTTACGTGAAAGAGTAACGAACATCCATCCATATTTTTTGTATTTTCGCGTTTATAATATTAGTAGGGATTCTCTTACTGCCCTATTGTTAGCGTAGGACTGTTTCGTTGTTGAGGATTCGATAGGTACAGTGGTTAATCTGACTGCTAGGGATTTTACTTCCTCAGCTATATCTGAGGATAGAGTCTATAGAGTATATAGAGTCTGGGTGTCTGTGCATTCGATTTTTAGATTAGATCAGCGCACCTTTGGTACTAGGGAGCTTTTGTAAGGTAATGTTAACTAACATTTGTGAAGAAATACTTCCAATTTCATCAAAAAATGTAAACTGGTTTTATTGTAACCTACGAGTAGGTACTTCGGCGTGACGAACGTGGTTTTAGAATCGTGATTGTTATGCTTTCGGTCCTTAACATTTAAATGCGGTAGTAACAATCACAGCCGACGTATTATTACGTGTTTGGTTACATATGAGTATGTGATAGAAAGTGAGTCTTCTGGTACATTGAAAATAAACAAAAACGTGTCAGCTCCGAACACGGGGACTTCAACTTAGAGGCAGAATTTGACTATTGAATATATTCCATGTTATCCTCCAGCTGATGAATAAAAACCAATACCGACTAGTAACTAAAAAACTTTTGCCAAAAAAACAAACGATCCGTTTTTTTGAAACAACCATACCTATTCCATCCCTAGCTACAAATTTATGCGCATAGTAAGCGAAACCTCTTAAAGTAAACTGGGTAAATAAACAACTTGAAATTCTTCTAATAATTGTGTTTTCTTGTTTCAGACTTAAAAGGGAAAATTGAGAAGGTGGTGCCTAAGTACACCTCAAAAATAATAGGTCGACGAGCTATAATCAATGCCGTCTCCGAGCGCAGCTACCGGAGCATCGTCTGTCGTACCGTGAACACCAGCTGGCCACAACATCACTATTTTGATGGTCACTCTCCTGTTGGAGAAAATTATCTACACGCACTGTCACTTCATTATTATTAAGTTTCTCAACATATTCTTCATTTTGTAGTTCTATCTATCTATTTATATATTTCAACTTGTTATCAATTTGAACATGAGCAAGATTCTAAAAGTCGTCGGAGCCTCATGGCTTCAGACGAAGATTAGCTCCTACATCCTCGGAATTCTTGGCATTCTCTCAATATTGGCCCTCTTTGTTGGACAAATCGAAAGGTTGGTATTACAACTGGTCATTTGCGTCTAAACACAGGAAACGAATCAAGCTAAGTACTCTAATAGTGGTAGTTAGCGATTAACCATCTAGTAAAACAATCAGCAACAAATTGCGTTGCAATTACGTTTTCTTATCGGACTTAGAATACTAATTAGTTACATATAAACAAATATTTTTATATTTTTCAAACAAACAACAAACTCGTGGTATATACTGCATTTACGTAGATCTATTATTTCATACTTTATGTTATACTCTAATAGTATCGGTCTTGTTGCTGAAGTTAATGTCAATTCCTATGTCTATTCAAATACAAAAAAAAAAAATTGCTTACTTTTTCTATTACTACCGAGGGAAGATATTATATATATCTATTTCATTTCAGAATTCAGGAAGATGGAAATTACGCAGCTACTGTATTCTTTTCAAACAAAACTGGATATCGCATCGAGTACTGGGGACAGAGTAACAAACTAGCAGATATACCGAAAGGTGTAGCTCGTGCGTACTTCAGAATGGACATTGATACTACGGGGTCAGTTCCAGGGCTTTAAGAAATTATCTCTTAGGAATAATGTGAAATTGTGATCACGGCATAACCGATAAACTTCAGCTTTTTCTATTATTCCAACGGGGTAGAAACCTAGTGTTTATCCGTGTCGCAATTACGATTATGTCCTTAACACTTGAGTTTAGCTATGACGTAATCAATGATTATATTCTTACAGCTGGTCTCTATTGGAAATTGAAACCGACCCGTCGTATTCAGACGAGCACCAAGCGTACGCGGCCGGCATCGTGGAGGGTGCGTTGACGTGGTCCCTGATCAACTCACATTTGGAGAACACCATCCAAGCGAAATGCGACGAACACCCGGCTACTATGAAGCAATGTGAAAACTTCAGGGATGCTTTGGACAAGTCTGTTGACATCTGGAAGGCGCACGCCGCGGAACGAGGCACCGAAGACCCGTTCTGGCATCACGTGAGTTATCTAAGAGTTCAGTTTAACATTTACTAATATAATCATTCTCTTCTGGACTGCAATAGGTAGACCTCTCTATTATCAATAGGTAGTAAGAAATTATCAGTTTCCTGGTGTTTCCCAGTGGCAATACATGATATAGGAAAATGGTATTTCTAAGGAATGTAAACCATATAAAGTACCATTACAACATATTGTGTTTATATACCTAACTTTGCCTATTTCCTTATTTATTACAGGTGTCATTGTACTATACACAAATAAGTGGAATATTCACTGGATGGAACCATGGAGTAGCCCGCAGCATGAAGGAGTATGAGCCTGACATTTCAGACTTGTACTGGTTAAACTCAGTTGCCGAAGCAATTGAAATCCAGCGCAAAATGAACATATCTTTGGAAGATGAGTCAATTGCAACGGTTCCTAATTTAGCCAGTGCATTTTTAAGAGTCGTTGATGATAATAATGATGATGGAACACCCACGAAAAAGCTGTATGTTTCTCAAAACGCTGCTGGGAGGTAAGAAATACCTTTTTAAGAATTTACATTATATAGGTGTGAGAAAGTAATGCGGCTAGCTGTTATAAGTAAATGATAAAACATTTTATTTTAAGATATGTTAAAATAAAATATGTCTTTTAATATAGAATTAAATGTTTTAGTTACTCTTCCATGACCCGGATTCTAAAGAAGTATACACTGAACTACCACGTGACGTCAAGTGATGCTAAATTGGTCCCTGGAACCTCAGTTCACTTCTCAGGATACCCCGGCTCCATCACTAGCCAAGACGAATTCTACATCGTGAAAGGCGAAAAACACAGATTGGCTGTTACAGGCACTGCTCTGAGGAATTATAATAACAAGCTTTGGAAAGAAGTCAACATCACAGAACAAGTGAGTAGTGAAAAAACGACGAATTATAAACAGCTAGTACCTAACTAATACGCAAATAAAGTGTAGCATTCAAATCAAGAACATCTTAACTAAATAAACAGTCGTCATCTTGCTCAGACTATTACGTCCTACGTGACTGATAGTGCCTGAGTCTCAACTCTCGGGTGACTTACTTATAATGCTGAAATGTAAACTTTGTCGCCGACTAAAATTAACTGTCTATGTACAATTCCAGGTGCCTATCGGTCCTCGTGTATCAGCAGCTAACCATCTCGCATCCAATGTGAGCTCTTGGGGCCATATACTCGCTAGCAGCAACTCGGGAACCGCAAGCAAGCAGTGGCTTATCGTGGACTTCAACAGATTCGACCATCTGCATGCACCTCACTACGAAGTAGCCAACTCAGTGCAGAACGAAGTGGTTACTGAGAGTACTGTAGAGAAGTAAGTCTGTCTGAATGACGCGATGCTAAGTTTTCGATTATAAATACGTAATAACTTAAAACGTACTAAGGCGATAAAATGTTTTCCCCTATCTTTTTCCCCACGACAAAGCAATGTTTCGCAGTGTTAAAGGAAAAGTACTTTCTGACTACTAAACATTTTCCTCAGAAATGGCTGAACGAAACGAACTGGATTAAAATTCGGTTATATGCTGGAGTAGCCGCTCTTATGCTCGTCTGTAGGTATGCAGCATGAATCATAAATGCTGGGAACATTGTATTCAATAACTTGATTTGTCGTTGGAAGTCTTGTACGTATGTTTTGTTTTGGGAATGGGTAAAAGAAGTTTAAGTTGGATCAAAAAGATGCAGGAGTAAATGCACGGTTATAAATGAGGCAATTATCTATTACAGAGACGTTAGACACATCGTGGTGCATCGGAATAACATTGGTCTCTCCAAGGGGCTAGTAGGTCTTGTCGAACAGGTTCCAGGCCTAACACACTCGGCTGACCTGTCTGACGCCTTCTTGAAACAAGGCTATTGGGCTACATATGGACTGCCTTTCTTCAAAGTAAGTTTTACTTTACAATAAATTATTGCTTTAATACACTATTCAGAGTACACATGTCTAATAAAATATCTACTTTTCAGGATGTAAGCGAAATAACACATGTCAACAAAATGGAAGAACTGTATGGCAACATATTTTCGGAATCGGAGTCTCCTCGAGCAATGTTATTCAAGCAAGGTTTTAAGAACGCTACCAATTTGGAGACGATCTTATTGTTGATGAGACACAATAACCTGACTGAAGCAAACAGCACCTCAGATGACCCAGAGAACTGTTCCGATGACGTCAACTGTATACTTGGCGAGCAGGGCTATTGGTCTGTCCTCGGATTCAGAGGAGACATTGTGAATATTCATAAAGAAGCATATGGCGTTATTGATACTAAAGTCGTCTGTGGTGAGTTCATTCTGTTCTTTAAGTGATTTCTAAGTTAACCTTTTTTGCTCTCTTACGATATTATTAATGTACCGCCTATTATTCTTGGAAGCTATAAACTGTAGCTAAATAAGTGTTATTTTATGTTTGCAGGAGCCCTCAATGAAATCAATTTGGAATTTTTCGCGATATCCGGTCCTCCGTTCACAGAAATACAACCAAACGTGACTAAATCACAAATAAACAAAGGAAACGTTGCACCCATTTATACTAAACTGCTTAACGATAAGCCCAACATCAATGGCATGGAAATAAGAGATCTTGTCATACACGAACAAGAGAAGGCTGAAGAAGATAAACTTGAACTCCTCAACAAGAACTTGATAAAACCATTTGATTGGTCGGAAAGTGAATTCAAAAACGCAACTCACCAAGGTCTTCCCGATAGATGGGCCTTCGAACTATACACGCCTAAATGGACGTGGTGAATCTCCAAGTCATCATATCTCTCATAATAATTTGTTTTAATATAATTTTAAGCCTTGGTTCATCACCTCCAAATAATTAAAGATAATATTTTTAATCATGACGTGAGGCGTTTATACATAATTATCCAAGTTTATTTTCTCATTCCAACCTAGACCTACGTACATTGGAACAAAATGTAGTTTCCTGTATGTATTTGACTGATATACCTACATGTTATTCTAACATCTCCAAGCTTCTCATACTTTCATGTGATCAGAATCTGGTGAACTTAAACCAAGCTCAGTTCGTAATTTTATTTCAATGTTTACGTTAAGATTATTTATTGGGTTTATGTTCGTTCCATTTATGTTCGTTTGTATAATTATGTGTTTTAGACGAATTAGTATTTTACTGTTGTTCTGTTGCTTACCTGGTCAGAAATAAGAGTTTATAACTGGCTGCAGTCAATTAAGATTGAATAATAAAATATGTTAAAGTAATGAAATGTTAGAGAAAGGTATTACCTATAATATTAATGTTTAAAAAAAGGCTTGTACTTGATATGACGTACTAATTTCATATACTTATGTCTTATCTACACATTTTTGACGTGTACTTAATCTATATATTTAGTCGAGTATGATCTTTATATAATGGCGAGAAACTGTATTTAATAAAAATGAAGTGACATAAGTGAACAATATTCGATTTTGCTCTCGAAAATAAATGTTTCCACTATTATATACCTATGATTATTTTCTTATTCATTATTTTAATAATTTATAAGTCAATAATTATCCCTACCTTAATCCTAGACTCATCAATTCAGAACTTGTAGTTCTTGATAAAATTATGAACTTAGGTATTATGCAAATTAAGCCTTCGTAGTATGGTACCTATATAGGGCCGAATGAAACAGTTTTATGATTTGTTCATCAAAATTCATAGCCGTTAATCAAACATTAATACTTTCGGTCAAGATAAAATGCCACAGAGCGAGAACACTGCCACTACAACAAATATCATAACAGGCGTTGATAAAAGTAAAGAAAATACAATTTGGGCAATTTGGGTTCATAATTAGGAAACTAGGTACCTGGCCTTGAAACGGTAGAAGCAAGCCTCCCACCAGGTGGACCGATGATATCGTCAGAATTGCAGGTAACCGGTGGATGCAATTAGCAGGCTGTCGTTCATTGTGCCGTTTTAAGGGGGAGACCTTTGTTCAGGTAACGTCTTCTGGCTGATGATGATGATGAATCGGATGTTACTTTTAAACATACATACGTAAAGTTACGCGCACTTTCCAGAGGGGTAGGCAGAGACGACGGAATTCCATTTCCAGATGTTACACAATAGTATAATATTAGATGAAATGAGACTATACTCTTTAGAATAATTTAATAACTCTTAATACATAGGTATCTGTGGTTGGGTAGCTTGTCAATTTGAAAGACAATATTTTATAACAACAATAAAAAATACATTAATCTAAATTAGTTTTGTGATTAAGCACTCACTATTATCATGAATCACAAAGGTAAGGTCTAAGTAGATATTTTTTCACGGATATGGTATGTATATATGAATTATTCATCTAGTTATCCTGATACGATCTGTTATTTATCAAGTTTACTGTGGTATGGAACGTAAACTTAAATCCAATGTTTTATAAAGAATCTAGTGCCAAATCAATGCATGATCATCAAAGATTACCTATGGTATGTAAACGTGCATATTAAAATAACGTTACTGTGGTTTTTATTTACTTTAAAAGATTATTATATCGCGCCGCTTGTTACCAAGTTTGCTTTAGCCCTTATCTAATATTTGTTGTGGCAACATCAATATAAATGTCATTATGATAATGGGTTTGACTTTGACATATTTTGAGAAATTTGACTCATGAGTCATCTGATCGTCAAAACTCAGTTTGTCATCACTTGTAAAGTTTGTTTTGCTATCAATTCTCAACTTTTGTCAATTATTTTTATATTTTAATCAAGTACTTACACATTTATACTTATATCTTTCATCATGGACTTTTTTTTTGGGAAGCAGCCTACGGTTAAAGGTAAGAGATAAGATCAGTTAAAACTGGAAACTACTTTCTACTTATATTAGATTTCCTGGTAAATGTGCTCTACGTTTTCGTCGAGGGACTTCTTTTTTATATTAGGAAAACGTTTAATTTCTCATAAAGTCAAAAGTGGAATAATGAACAATTTGTGGAAGATGTAAATAAATAGCCAGGTGATATGCATACTATAGTGACAATGTTAAACTATTTTTGAGGCACAGGTATTTATTGATGTGTACTTATTTTAAATTCAGAACAACAGAGGCAGAATGATCGCGAACTTCGCAAGGCTACTCGGGACTTGGAAAGAGACAAGGCAGCATTGGAAAGGGAAGAGAAGAAGCTTGTAAGTTATTTTTATAGTTAAAACAATAGGTATTCAATTTTTTTAGGTAAGGATAATAAGCTAAAAGGTTAAATTAGCTCATCTTAATTCTAATCTTTTTTTAGGAAATGGAGATAAAGAAAATGGCTAAAGAAGGAAACAATGATGGTTGTAAAATATTAGCAAAACAACTAGTGCAGCTAAGAAAACAAAAGACGAGAATCTACACTGCAAATAGTAAGGTAATATAACATTAATTCTTATATAGTAACTTCATCAATAGTAAGACTAACCAAGAACACCAATTATAAGAACCTAAACAATGATACATAGGACTATGAGCAATCTTATCACAAATAGCAATCTGTTACAGACAGCCTTAATTAGTATTATAGTCTAGCAAACAAAGAAGGTAATAAAAACATTAAGGACAGTCATAGTCAAATCACATACTTTTACATATTTATTATTATTATTTTATACAGTGAGTTCCCACAGGCAAATTGGGAAAATAAGTTTATGGGACTATGTTTGGTTTATAAGATTTTTGTGATATAATAAAATGATAGCAAGTTTATATCGTAAATGTATATAAAGTAAAGTGTAAAAAAATCTAGTGGCATGCTACCGAGTAGTTGTGAAGTGCCATAAAAATCACCATTAACTTAAACTAACACTGATGCATAGTCTTGAATACTAAGAGATTATTTACTTTGCTTATTGGTTTTGGCAATGAAATTAATTCCTAATTCCTTTTGTGTAGATTTCAAGTGTACAAATTCAAAACAAGGCAATGGGTGCGAACATTGCGATAGCTGGTGCAATGGGGACGACTGCTAAAACAATGGGCAACATGAACAAGGTCATGAACCCTCAACAGATCGCCAAAGACATGGAAGCTTTCCGACAGGCTAATGCCAAGATGGACATGACTGATGAAATGAGTAAGTTTTATTCTTAATGTATGAGCTCCCCCCTTAATGGCAGATGTGTAATTTTTGATATGATTATTAAGAAATAAAGGACATGTCTAAGCTGGTAAATAGTAATATGGAAATTACTTCTTCAAGAATATCCCAATAAATTCCAATAAAAAATTTACTGAGATAGGAATTGTTGTGCTCTAAAGAAAAGAAAAGTTCTGAAAGAAGACTCAAATGAATCATTATATTTTTAATATTCTATTTCATAAATCTTTGTGTAACAGTTTCAGATACACTGGACGACATTATGGACGAGCCTGGCGATGAAGAGGAATCTGAAGGGATTGTTAATCAAGTACTCGATGAAATTGGTATTGAAATTAGTGGAAAGGTGAGAATACGATTTAAGAGCCTATAGTCGTCTATATCCAAGTTGCACTCGATATAATATATGTATTTTATCTATTTCCATGAAAAAAAAACCAAAATCCATGCGTTGTGGCTGGGGTCTGCAAAGTGGGGCCCCCAAAGATTGCGTCCCTGGCTATGTTATGCTATGATGCATATAAAAGCGCTTCTGATATGAACGTATTTTCGTAACATTTGTCTACATTTCATCATCAGTCAGATGTCAACGATGGTCCACTGTTGGACAAAGCCCTCCCCCTTCGGGGTTGCGATAGTCCCCACGCTTGGCAAGCGGCTTGGGGATCGCAGTATTGGTGGTGAAGTTACAGAAGATGCTGCTGCCCATTTTCTGGATTTTCCCTTAGTCGCCTCTTACGGCACGCAGGAAAGGCCGGTTACCACTCGGCATATTCAGTTATTTTTTACTTTATAAATTGTTTACAATAGTAAGTAATGTGTTGTGTTGAACATTCCCAGATGGCCGGCGCTCCCTCAGTGGCTCGCAACAAGATTGGAGAATCTACCAGAGACGCGGACAAAGACCTTATGGAACAGCTAGCTAAGCTCAAGTCCTAGGATAATATGTATCTTTAGATAATTAAATTAATTTTAGGCTACTATGTTATGTGAAACACTTGAAGTATATCATTATTTATTTACGATATTATGTTGCAAACATAATGCACGTGCACTTGTATGGTTTATTCGTTATGGTTTAAATTTAATCATGTACTGTAATGTCTATTGTAAACCTCTGGATACAAAGTCTGAAAAATTAAGGCTAAACCAGATAATTTCACTAGCATAAAATTGGACCTAAAAACATGTGGCGAAATGTGGGTGTACTATAACTATGTTCACCTCTGCCTACCCCTTCGGGGAATACAGGCGTGATGTTATGTGATGTTTAAAATTGGACCTTTGTTTCTAAATTAACATCTACCTTTTGATGATCAGTCATAAAAGGCAAGTAAAGTATACAGATACATGTAGGTACATGCTACAACTAAATATGCTTTCATTTATAAAATTGTATTATTCACAAAATAAAGTATATGCACTTTAATACTTATGAAAGAAGACAATGCCTATGCTTACTTTCATTATTCACTTTGTTAAAACACCTAACTGCCTATTCATATACCTAATCGATTAGTCTTACTTTTACAGACAGTAAACATTTTTAATTAATTTAGAAAATTGAAGAATAATTTTACATACCTACCTATTAGGTAAATTATAAACATAAGAATATTAAAACTATACACGTAGACATGAAAATATAATGAGTGTGTGTTTTGCAAGACTTATAATTTTACGAGTGTGTTGTCGTGAAGCAAAACATAGTGTAATTACAGTGGTGTAACTACTTAATACACCATTAAAGGCCCGTGGCAAATTCACCGCGGATTCGGGGCCCTATTCATTGGTCTCGTTGGTCTATGCGCGGCTGCTAAGCATGAGGTCCTAGGCTAATCCCGGGTCGAGCAGTGTTATTGAGTTTTTTCATTCGGTAATTCTTAGTAGCACAGACCCTGGATTTGTACCCGGTTGATGGCAATAGGCTCGCCCCCTATCACATTGTGACATATAACTGGCAAAATGTGCGTGTACTATGCGCACTTCTGCCTACCCCTTGGAGGAATACAGGCATGATGTTATGATGTTTATTTGTCTGCCGGGGCTCCCTCCAATCGGTAGCCCGTGGCGGGTTGTCCCCCCCCTCCCCCTATAGTTACGCCACTATGTAATTGCGTACAAAATCATGTTAAAATTAGATATTATAACGTTGTCTTCCTGTTCCAGTAATAATAGCTACTAATGTTTTGTTCATACGTTGGAAGAGGTATACCTAAACGATTATTGTGATAAAATATTGTTACTTAACAAATACGTCCAATACTCCAATGAAAATTTGTTGGTTTTTGAATTGTCTACGTACCTATAATGTGAAAATAAATATCTGTGATATTTTTATATTATATGCTACGAGAAAAGAGTTGGTTTTATTTTTATGCTGGAATACCTAACGTACCGAAATCTGACGTACAGTAAGTATAGTTCAAAAATTTTATTTGTATGTACATATATATATACAATACCTACATGTATGAACTTACTCCAAAGTTATACATATATGTACCCATATATTTCTAATAACAAAACATTCAACGTTCATAACCTTCTATTTCAGTGCAATGGAACTGTAGGAATATCGATATTTAATGACCGGCTGACTACAGGTAGGTAGGTATGTAATCGTTACCACATTGGCGACATAAAAACGTTTAGGTCTTTACTGAATATTTTATGGGAAACCTTGAAGCAAATCGCAGGGTGGGAACACCTACCACTACTTACCTACCACCTTCTTAGGTAGGCTGGGGTTGACCGCGCCATTGATATGCAAAGAGCGACGGAGTCATTTACTTTAAAATTTAATTAAATTTACCCAGTTCGTTTGCTATTCGATAACGTCACAGGGTTTGATCGAACAGTTAATTCACGTCGCATTTTACTTTCAAAAGCCTTGTTTAACACTCGTGTAATAGTAACTAGGGAGATGACGATACCAGACCATCTGTTTGACGAAGGCATCAACAATACTCTGCTTCATCATGATATGAGGCATGTGCAGCAAAACAAAACGGTTTACGAGAGAACTCAGAGGGATTATGTAAGTACCTACCTAGTCCTTAACAGCAATTAGTGCTCTCTCCGTTCAGAATTGATGGGTGACTGTATCTGTGACCTCTCCAAGCTTTGGAAGGAACGTTAGGCCGTTGGTCCTGCGCCTGATTTCTCTCCGGCCATGTGATCGCGTCGTCCACCGTCCAAATGAGAGAATAGCGAGTGCACTTGTGTTTGCGCAATTTTTTTGTGCACTATGTAATAACCGCCGTGCCCAAAATTCGGTCAGAAGCACATTATTGGTAGGGAAGTATCTACGGCTTTGTAAATTTTTTTGCAGTTGCATTTTTTGATGGATTTTGCTTTTATGTTCCTCTATTCTTAGGAAAACGGGAACCCATGCGTTTAAAGAAAGAATACGTACTAACGAAGGTAGGGTGGCGCAATACAAGTCTTATCCCTTTTCTTAATTTGTACAATGGTTCTAACTGTATAATGAAAATATACTTTTAAGTCTGAGTATTTGTGTATGTGATAATTCATGTTTGTGAAACGCACACACGACACCGGAGTGATTCCCAGTGTGTGTGTAATCCATAATTCGGAGATTTTAATTATGCATAGTCATCTCTATTGACGCAGGAGTTATCTGCTGGACTTTATGAATATTGGGAGCTAGGTTTAGTTTCCGCACTTTATACATAAGCACACACACTTTATACACAAGTAGGTACATTAATAATTTTAGTCCGGGCATTTACGCATTAAAATCTGCCCATTGGACTATTGCGCTAGGTGTTGCGGGTTTCGATTCCCGCACGAAACAAAAATTGTGCGTTATTCGTCCCTAGACTTGGTGTGATAATACATATTTGTGAATCCACGATACAGAAAAATTCCAGTGCGTGGACATTTTAAAAAGCAATGTTTATTCCTCCTTCAGGAGCAGGAACAACGCGACATGCTGTCGTCACAAGATGGCGACACCTGTGAGATCCACGATCAGTTCTACAGGGACCATAAGCTGCTGCTCGTGTTATTTCGAGCTCTCGCCGTCATGCCCATCACCCGGTCACGACCAGGTGTCTATATAACATACCCTACAGATAGTAACATACATTATCCTAACTCGCATAACTAATCAAATTTTATTAAGCTTCATTGAAATAATCCTGGTTATGTGGTGCTACATGGTCCCAATCGATGCAATACTCTCTTCTCACATAAATAGGGTAAGTACGACTACCAATGGGTTTTGCTGGTTGGCAGAGAAGAATTCAGGTTCATTTGCAGCCCGGCGAGGCCGAAGAAACATCGCTGGGAAAAATTGAGCATGGGTCTCGATTTCTTTTTCGCAAAATGTATTGAATACGTTTTGCAAGCAGCCAGACTAATCGTGAGGGACAAACATCCCCCCAGATATAATTAAATATCGCTGTGAATATGAGCGCACGCGCGATTATTAGATGACTTTTTCACACAGTATCACATAAAGAAACTTCATATTTTAGTCTTTAATTTATTCTTGCAAGTATAAGCATATCCTTTCTTTTATGAATACGGCCCATTACTTTAAATTATAGAAACATCCAAACTATGATATAAGAATATTTAAGACTTTTTACTAAGTTGTTCTCTAGTGATGATGATGACTGTACCTACGGTCGTTAAAAAAGACATTGAGCCTGAGTTAGTTTCAGCATCTCTTCTGAAAAGTACTCAATTTACAGAAATGTTGACACAAACGGATTTATTTTTATTTATTTTCATCTCTACCCGTCCCTACCCATCCCTAGTCGTGACCCACACTTTAGTACAATTACCTCAAATGTTAGGTTAACATTTTATTTATTATAATACCTAGGTATCTAAGTACTAACTATGTATTTACATCTTAAAATGTAGAAAGCCAGTATTCACGAACCTATTCCGCGTATGCGTTTAATGGTGCCGCTTGACGCATTCAGTGATGTCAATGTTTACTTATTCACGAGCGTACACGCAATAGCGTTATTGACTTAGGAACCCCTAGGAATTTGTTCTCATTCTTGTTTAAAATATTGTAGTCAATCTGTCAAACGGCTTTGTATGGAAGTAAAACACTTTTTGTATGAATACTTACAGCATAGAGAAATTTATCTATTTGCCTTACTTATTGCATTTTTGTTTAGTACTTCTTATTCTTTTCCAGGTACAATCACGTTTAGTTGGAAATCTACGGCTACTATGTATGCTGTATGTTTTTACATCGCTGCAACGGTTGTCGTTCTGATCGTGGGCTATGAGCGCATTATGATATTACGATCGATTCGACGTTTTGACGACTACATCTATGCAATCCTCTTCATCATTTTCCTTGTTCCGCATTTTTGGATCCCCTTTGTAGGCTGGGGTGTTGCCCATCAAGTAGCCATATACAAGACTAATTGGGGAAAATTTCAGGTAAGATAGAAATTGTCAAGAACATTTATCTGACTGACTCGTCTTTAGCATTGCTGTCGAATTTTGTCCATGTGCTGGAATTGATGCTGACATGCACGACTACTGACGTCACTCATCGGGCATAAATTTGCCCAACATTGATGATGTCCATAAAAAACAAAAGAAGAAGAGAGATGACTATGCTCTTCTTATATGCTCTACAGTTTAAGAAAGGATTTTCACTATGTGATGTACATACCTAATACATCATAGAAAGCTATGTAAAAATATTTTCCATTTTCACAACCTTCCGAAAATAATTTACAACTCTTGTAAAGTAAGCACACAGCGGCCTACTTCAAGTGATTGATTTGTCGACCCTTTCTTAATCAACCTTTACGCAGTACTTGTGCTCGTTAAAATATAGGGTCCCAACACAATCACCACAGCTCTCGTCAACATTGCTCACAGTACAATCAAGTTTTTCGTAATCTGCTTATAGGTGAGATACTACCGTGTGACTGGAGAAAACTTAAAGTTCCCTAACCTGAAGACGACAATCGTGATCATAAGTGTTGGATGTCTGTTACTGGCTGTTTGTTTTCTGCTGAGCCTGTGTATTTTGCTCGACGGGTTCCTGCTGCGGCATACCACAGCATACTATCATATCATAACGATGATCAACATGAACTGCGCGCTGTGGTACATCAATTGCAAGGGAATTAAAATTGCCTCGCAAAGTCTATCTGAATGCTTTCGAAGGGTAATAAAATATATTTCTTTGGATAATGTATTCTAATATTAATTAGAGATGCGCATGGATAGTGTCGCGATTACTTAATCAGCCATATTCCTTTCAATTCCTAGGACGTGGAAATGGAATGTTCAGCTAAACTGATATCTCGTTACCGGTATCTATGGCTGAACCTGTCAGAACTGCTTCAATCGCTTGGAAATGCCTACGCTCGTACCTACTCTACTTATTGTCTTTTCATGTAAGTTGCTCTACATTCTACAATATTTTTTTCAAGGTAGTAGGTGGTATATAGAGGTATCTACTGCTTTTACTTTTAATGTTGGCTGTCAAGCTCATCAAGATCTTGCTTTGAGGTAAAATGGTTTACAATTATATTTAAAACAATTTTTCTTCCTTAGAAATTTTGGTAACTACATTTTTCCTTATTTCGATAGCCAAATGGAAGGTAAAAATTATGGGAATTGCATACAGCATTAGCATGTCGAGCATATAAACCCCTATTTGCCGTGCTTCCTTCTCTACCGAGTCGATATCTAAATTGTGTCACCTCGGAACTCAGTAATGAGTAGGTTCTAGGTAGAGTATCTAACTATCTACTGTTTATTGGGTTATTGCTGAACCGAAGTGAGCACTTTGTCAGTTTTAACAGGATTATTCAGCTTATTTAGACATTTCGGCAAACAAGAACATATAATTATCAATCATAACTAACAATATTAACTAACACAATAATGTTAATCCATAATCGATCTCACTTGAGTAGAACCTACTTAGAACCCCGAGGACACGGCGTAATGCCGATATCGATTGCGAAGTCAGTACAATACACCCTTAGCTATTATTGATGTAGGCTCTAGATTAACAAGTACCTAGCTAATTCAAAAAGTAGAAGGTTTAAGTGCCAAAGTGTATTTAATCCTTAGACTGAATAATGTATTAAATAAGTGTAATCGTTAAATTTTAATCGTAGTAGGTACAACAAAAATAAATTCTATCCATCTACAATATACTGTGCTTAGATTGTATAATGTTGGACATAGAAAAATATTACCATTTTTATTAATAAAAAAAATGTAACGTGCAATAGTAACATTTTATTTGTAGTAGGACAAAAAAAATGTTAATTGTTGACGATTCGCAGTGACTGATACCGCTTCATAAATAGAATAGAATCTAGCGAGTTACAAGGATTCAAGACGAAGTACCTACCGGCTTATATCTGCTGCATAGTTTATAGAAGGAACGTATTTTGTTAGCCCTATTAAACATAGGTCAACGCCCTACATACATTGTAATTTTTTTTTTTCTTTTAAAAACGTCGCCCCACACTAGGAATTTCTCCTGTATCGTAGGTGCGTATCACAAACATGAAATATCACATACACAAACACCCAGACTCGGGACAAACATCTGTGGTTCGCACAAAGTTTTGCCCCGTGCGGGAATCGAACCCGCAACCCTTAGCGCAGCAGTCCAATCGCTTAGCCACTGCCCTAATCAGGTCGTCAAATTATTTCTTTTTGCGGTGTTATTTAGGTTTGCGAACATAACAATAGCTGTGTACGGCGCGCTCTCGGAGATAGTGGACCACGGTTTCGGCTTCAGCTTCAAGGAGATGGGCCTGTTCGTAGATGCTGCCTACTGCTCTACTCTGCTCTTCATTTTTGTAGACTGCTCGCATAAAGCTACTTTAACGGTAAAGTATTACCAGTAGTAATGATTTCTATCACTTACGCGAATATTAGACATTGAAATAAAACTAGGTTTACGGATTTTATCGCGGTTTTTTAATTGATTTTTGGTCTCGACGTTTCGAATCCTTTAAAGCATTCATGGGTCACCTCTAATTAAATATTACCAGTAGTAACAAAATACATACCAAGAAGAAGACAATGTGAGCTATGAGTATAGGTACTTACTATATACTGTTTTCCCTATAAAGTAATCTAAAATAACAAAACTCTGCGTGCTACGACAAAAAAATTGACGTAAATTATAATTTTCTGGTATTTCAATATCGGATTCGACAAAAATATATC
This sequence comes from Abrostola triplasia, assembly GCA_946251915.1. Classification (NCBI taxonomy): domain Eukaryota; kingdom Metazoa; phylum Arthropoda; class Insecta; order Lepidoptera; family Noctuidae; genus Abrostola; species Abrostola triplasia. The sequence goes on along the minus strand of OX276432.1, from coordinate 7,327,114 downwards.
AGTTTTTTTACTTAAGTAGGTACAAGAAGACGTATTAATCAATATTAGGCAACAAAGTAAAGAGCGGCGTTGAAACTCTACACCTTATGCCTTGTATTTTGCATGCACTCGTATAGTCGATGTATGGGTAATATAAGTAGGTAACCCTCCGGCCTTCGGGTGACCGACTGGGATCCGACTGTAACGTCCTGTAGTACAAATATTATGTGTTGACATGTGGTCGCCGTGTCGCCGGGCCTATTTACCTCGAGACCGCGGGCTTTTGTTCTATTACCTATGTAACCAATGTTCAGCCTAACGATACATGACATAGTGTCAAAATTAAGTTCAAGTTAACTACAGACCAGATTTAACTACTTGGTATTTAAAATCTATGAAGTTAACAATACAAAAACGTCTTAAAAATGGGCTCTAATATCATTTCTGTGTTTATAGTCCACCATTTATGATTCTAAATAGTCTTCAAAATACATTAGCGTTATACGACGTGAAATGTTTAAAATCAAAATGTTATAGGTGGCTGCTGGGGTTCAAGACACACTGCTGTCTATTGACGTCCTGGCTGTGGACAGGCCGACACAAAAAGAGGTATTTACGTCAAACAATAAATAAACAATAATCCCGAGTCAACCGGTGGATGGAATTGGCAAGCTGTCGTTCTTTGTGGCGTTCTAAGGGGGAGGCCTTTGTTCAGCAGTGGACGTCTTCCAGCTGATGATGATGATGATGAATCCCGAGTCGGGCAAAATGCTATTGGATTTTTCCATTAGGTCATTCTCAGTAGCAACATGGAGTCTGCATTTGTACCCGGTTGATGGCAATAGACTCGCCCCTATTACATTGGGACTGTATTCCTCGAAGGGTTAAGTAGAGGTAAACATAATATGTATACTACAGTTGTAAATCAACAGTTTGCCCGACCCGGAATTCGAACTCAGTGCCTTAAAATTATGCTCATCAGTCGCACTTAGCGATCACTAGACTAACGCAGTCTTAGTTTAAAATCTATTCAGAAAAAGGCTTTTAATAATTATTGGAAATTGAACTTTATTCCCATATAACTACGATCAATATCGTTAACCAATAAAAACCGAAGCAATCATGATTGGCGTGTCCCGGAGAAAGTTTAAAACTCCGAATCCCTCAGTAATTAAAAGTAAATTTATACTTAGGATTTTACTTTTTTGACGAGTAAAATAATTACACGGCTAACGGATACTAAGTGAGCCACCCTATTTCTTACGTTCTTTTGTTTATATTAAAATCACTACATAGAATAGAATCTAGCGAGTTACAAGGATTCAAGACGAAGTACCTACCGGCTTATATAGAACATGTTTTTTGTGAATAAGGCCAAGGTTTTCTAATGCAAATCCAGCAACCAAGATCAGGATTTTCATAAAAGCAAAAGCTCTTGAAAATCTTTAACAAATTCTACACTTTTTTCTAACGCCAACGTACTTAACCTTTTAAATCTAAATATAAACTGACTATTGACAGACTAGTGAAAATGCAAGAAGACTGAACCGTTCTTATAAACAGTGTCTTTATTTATTTACTGCACTATGTCGTTTAAAAGAAAACAAATACATGTTATCATAACAAACATAGACCCTTTATTGCACAGTGGGCCAGTTTCTTGACCTTTGTGGTCAGAACTACAAAATGCAGACTAAACAAGATAGAAAGAAGTGTGGAGAGACTTATAGTCCCACTAGATGTACCCTACGACTTCATCTTGTAGAAAATTCTGCCTTTTCTTTTCCGGGATCAAATGAATCTATATCCACCTTGAAATCCATTCAAAATATCGGTGTAAAAATTATGGATTTGGATGGATAGTTCAGAAGGTTGCCTCTTACACCCAAACTTGTTTGCACATCATCATCATCAGCCGGAAGACGTCCACTGTCGAACAAAGGCGTCCCCCTTAGAACGCCACAATGAACGACAGCTTGTTCGCACATGCCTTTTATAAACTATAGCTCTATAATATTAGTACAAAAGTATATGCCATTTGTATTTACAGATAGACCACTTTATCCAGGCCATCGAGATGAACCCGGCCGTGGTGAGCCTGAAGGGATACGCGCATGTTAATAGGGAGCTGCTTACATCGGTGAGCTTCCATTCTTTTAATCATTTGTTTTTAGATATGGTCTACCGCAGACAGCCATATCGGCTTTATCTGCTTTACCGGATTTTGGCCCTAGAGTCTTCAGCCAATAATAATAATTTACCACTTAGGTACAACTTATATAGATATGTTGATTCATACAAAAGACCCAATTGTTTAAGCCCAAATATTGAGCTTAAAGTGATTGTCGTATTGGCAACTGTGCCGTACTGAGATCATAAACAGGCATGCATGCTAACCCAGGAATCTACAAACGTATAAAATCCTTTGCGCTTCCGTAGTCACTATAATTAATTCTTACCTTAATACTTTTGTTGAAATAAACTATGCAATAGCACTTTTATACTTTATAAAAGCTCGATGCTCATAAAAATAACACATATTGGTCATAGTCTACGCTCCAACTCACTTTTTATACTTTCAACATAGTTTCAGTATTGAATCTGTCATTTTTAATTCAGTGGGTTCATCTTCAAGTTACGACGAGTGCTCATTCAGTTTTAAAGTAACGTTTGTGGAGCGCGGGCTGGCTCCACAGTATGTGTTTAATAATTATAAGTACCGAGCCCAAAATAGGTTACGTGGATACTTACACAGTACAAACCATTCAGAGTCCAAAATGACGTGTTGGTTACGATATTTGATCTCTACTACCTCAACTAAACGCATTTGTTACCAGCCTTAACAACCTATGTTTAACAACAGAAAGTCTTATGATTGTGGCAAGTGTGGCAAAGTGTCAAGATCCTTGGGTACATTTTCCAGATCATAACAAATAAATACCTGTAAAGTCTAATAAAGTTGCGTCTACACTGGTGAAGTGAGAAGCATAATTAAAATCTTAACATACAGATTGTATGTTAAGATTTTATTTCTTTGAGAGGAAAGAATTGCACAATTCAAATCTAGTCTCGCTGCGGCTGTAAAGGGACTTATATTTGTAATACCAGTAATTTGTCATGAGCACAGTTTGTATAAATTTACCTTCATATTATGAGTACAAGTCGAAATCTCAATTTTGAATCGAGAGAATTCTTATGAACAATAGGATCGGAAAAAATAAATTTCGTCAAGGTCGTCTCAGCTAGCCTCGTTCAGCAGTGAAAGTTTATTAAAGCAATAAAGTACTAGTAAAGCGAGTAAACCTATATAGCTGAAATATTTTATATATTTTAAAATAAAATTCGCAAATTCTTTTTAAAGAACACCGCATTTCTAAGAAGTTTTCAGCCAGCTTTGGAACTTGCTGAGTGCTTAACCGTCTCATTAGTGTCATACGCCTATCGACAAACGCTGACGGACCTTTTTGATGTGTAAGGTACTGTCTTTAGATATCAATAAAGCCTTTTCTATTTATAACGTAAGTGAAAGTGAAAAAGTAAGCGGAATTAGACTCTGTTGTTTTTATATAATGATTATAATGATATATTCGCATAAACTTAATCAACATTTTTGTTTTTTTTTTAGAACACGTATATCATTCAAAGTTTATCCCGTAAAAATTTGATGACAACCTTTGGAGAAAGCATGTGGAATGAAAACTATTGCAATGGTTCGTTCCTTTTATCAAAAAAATATTATTTATATTCTAATGCAGGACTACCTATGTTAGTATTAAGTAAAATTACCTCAATAGACTTTAAGACGATGATGACGCAATAATGCAATTCTGATCTCTTATTCCCAGATTAGCATTGAAGATAATTTAAAAAAGATTCACACTTTTCCCATTTCCATTAGGCGGCGATTACCATTTCCAGGACAAGCGAACAACTAAATTAGAGAAACCATTTGTAAGAAATTCTCAAATCTTATACTTACAGTAGGTACTAGGTACGTTTAGAAGAAGAATTTGAAAATCAAGTGTAAATTGTCTGCTGAAGACGTTAAAGATAATATAATTTGAGTAAAGTAATTAGCACTTTAATTTGGAAAAATTACACGTTTATAGAAATACGTCTACAGGTCGCCAGTCCATTAATTGAGGACATTCATAGAAAAATGGAGGGTTGAGTTGAAGCTTACACAAGTAGAATATGGAATACGCTTTAACGTACACCTACACAAATAGGGCCTATCTTTCCATAATGTTTCTCACCAAAACGATGGCTGCGTTGTAGTAGGCATCGTGTCGAATTTCCTATTAAGTGCCGATCTATATGAAGCTGATGTGTGTGTTATAGGTACTTGGAACCAGTAAGACTAAGGTTAGATGACATGACAATGTAACCAATAGGTAAAGGTATTGTGTTTAACTGACTTGAAACTACAAAGTTGGATCTTAATTCGATTTTTTTTTGAGTAGTAAGAGCATTGCATACACCTTTGTGCATAATAATGTATCAGTTTTGATTGACCACTGAAGCTAGAGGACTTAATTATGTTTTTATAAATATCTAATTTGGACATCTTTGCGGGAAAGACGTGGCATGAAATGGCATTATACAGGGTTTTGTGGAGGAATAATGGAGAGGCCTTTGCCCAGCAGGGGGACACCGAACAGGCTACATAAAAAAAAATCTTTAGCGTAATCTTTGTTAATTGTAAAAAAATGTTTTTTGTTACAGGCTATCAGCATGATAGCGATCTACTTGATCGTCTTGCTCCAGTTCAAGATCTCACTGCCCAAAGATCCACAAATGTCAACTTAATTACTAAAACACAATTTAATTTTATATTCATTACTTATTTAGCTATATCTTTACTTTTATTTATCTAAACGACATGCTTACACATTAACATTAATAATTAGTATTGAAGCACTAATTTAGCCAGAAACATGAAATTGCAACATTGTGGACGTGTAGTTTGGAATTTCATACAATTAAATTGTAATTCAATGTTTCAATGATCATCCTAATGTATTATTAAAATTAATGAATTGCGATAAACAAGTGTTGTGTTATTTAGATCTAGCCTTAATTACATCACATTATTGTCTTTAGATGAGTTTTGGTGGAAGATTTGGTAAGTATGAAGTATTTCGTATGTATACAATGATTGATAGGTAAAGTTCTTAACTTGTTCTCCCAAAACAGCTAAGAATACAATAGATTTGGGCTCCAAGAGGGTTCAACAACCTTTTCTATTTTCAGTGTAAGTAATTAACCGATGTCTATGAGCAGTAACCAATACAGAACACCGAAAACGAAGTAATTGAATTCCCATAGTTATTATTCCTTTTAATTGCGGTCGTGTAATAGCAGTTGATAACAGCATAAATGCTGCGTCAAACCCGACTTCTCATTGGCCGATGTTCGGCGCTGAGATCGTCCCGATGATGGTCTGTCTAGAGTTGTCTCCCAATCTACTCGCAGATGTTGTGACAGCCACAATGGGGGTTCATTAATCAACTTTTCCAATTTCGAACGAATTTATCTCTGTTATCAATAAGTTTTAGGAAATACCCTCCTCAACTGAATTCGTGCGTAGGTTTTCTACTTTATTTGATTGCATCGCTTCAAAACCGTTATTTAAAACAGTTCCCATATGGGTGTGTTTCTAGTCCTATAGCTAAGGTTTCAAGTATCGCACTTAAGGAAGAGCATCCGTGCGCTTAGGTATTCATTTGTCAACTCTCTCTTTGTTTGTACTAAGGCCTAATAGTCGAATAGATTTCTGTGCGAATGAAAAATGAATCCACGATCCCTAACGCATTCAGCGTAGTGTTTGACTACTGAATTTAGTCTATTCCTATATTCTATCCTGTATTTAAGTTTCAAATGAAAATCGGATTAAACAAACACCACTCAGTTTTTACTGAATACATAAAAATACCATTTACTAATTGATCGGGACTCGACAACGCTCGCATGCCGACGGGGTGATTCAAGTCCTGTGGTGATATCGATACTGAAACGTCGGAATATTCAAATGTTTTGGTAATAACAAAACTGTCCTAAATAATTATCTTTTATTGTGATATCGATACCTTCTGTATATTAAATTAATTGAAATGCTACAATTTCCATGTTTTAAGATAAAATTGATCAACTGCTGAATAAATTTTAAAAGGCTTGGTGTATTATTTCATTATCTTTATTAATTGTTTTGGTACCACTACCGAGCTGAAACTGTCTCTATCGATTTGGAAGAAAAATTGGGTAATTTTGTTATCAATTTGTCGCATTCCCATGTGGTTCAGGGAGAGATATATGTTACATGTCACACGTCACGCTTAAACGCTCAATTTCCACTTTCTCGTGGTAAAAGCATTTTACATTTGTACCTATCGCTTACTGGTGTCGGTTCTGATGTCTTTATGTAACATGTATTTGGAAAATCACTTTAAACCTTATGACGGTTTAGGTTTTAAGCATAATATAAACTATTCAATGTAGGTACCTACCTTAAATTGACATTAGCATAATTGGCAAATTTCACAAGCCCGAAATATCACAATCAATATTTTATTTTACATTTTAGTAACAAGGCAATTGGAGGCAATTACTTCAATTTTTATTTTTTATTATTTTTTTCCTGTTAATATGAGAATACCAGCTCAATGTGGGTGTACTGTATGTGCACCTCCGCCTACCCCTTCGGGGAATACAGGCGTGATGTTATGTTATGTTTACCAGCTCAAAATATATCTTACATTTAAGATCTGGCTCTCTGGTATGTTCCTCGGATGTTTGTTCTAAGTCTGGTCATTTCTGCATATGATATTTCATATCTTTAAACTGCTAATAAATCATCTATGCAGCTAGTAAAACAAGCTCCTAATTTTCATAAGTTAAGGAGTAAAATGCCCTCAGTAACGCGCCATCTCACTAACCGACTTTTATATTTTCTTTACTTGCGAGCATCTGTTCGCAATGTTTTGCTAACAAAATCATTTGAACAGAAGCCAAATATATATTCCATTAGACGCATAATGATAAATTCTAAGGAAAAATATTCAATGTACGTAGAAATAATATTTATTCATAAATGTTAACAAAATATTCCTGAATAAGGAGATAAACCCATTGTTCTAGGGCATCCATTGTATCTGTTCTTGATTGGATATATAGGATTGGCATTAATTGAATTGGGGGTTTTATTGAAATGGCCTGTGGCATTTACCTATCGGTATTTACTCTGTGGGTATAGGGGATTGCACTAGTAAATATTGCGAAACATTATTTATTATAGCTTGTTTCTGACTTTCAATCAGAAATGATCTGGCCTGTTTTCAAATGTTAAACTATATTTTCTTTGCTAAATAAACTTCAGCAATCACAGGGTACAGGATGATTCGCCTACTCTTAATTCCTTAAACCTATAGTTCCCCATACCCTACTAACTCGTGAGAATGTTAGATTCAGCATAGGGCGGCGAAGGGGTTCGCCACCAGCACGTCTCGCGGGGGCGAAAAGCGGCCCACGGAAACGTGTTTTGTTACACTGAATGTAGAAGAAAGCAGGGAAAATAAATATGATGAGGTGTATCAGATGATGAAGAAGAAATGAAAGAAGATTTAGATTGTAATTAGAAGGGTGTACTGCCAGTCACTAGCAAGGGGCTGAGAAAGATTAGAGAAGAAGGTAAGAATAAGAACGAAAAAGTATGATTGATTTTGTGATTGTGGTGGAAAGAGTGAATATTGTTTGTATAGGTACGTATGAATGTCGACACGGAAATACACCCTGCATTGCGGAGTCAACACACATAAGGCAAACTTTCTAGTGATAAACCACATTAGTAGTCTGTTCAAAGGTTGGCAATATCAGACGCAAGAACCTACTAGTGTTCTTCAAGTGTGTGAGGCGAAGAAAATCTAGAGCCTTAGAACTGAGACCAGAAAAGAAAATGGAGAAGGGAAATACATGAAAATAATGTTGAAAAAGTTTAGTAGCTCTTCAATAGAGCAAACAATACTCACGCTATTCCTTTCAACAACGAAAAGGGGGTAGTAGTTCAGCTATGACAGTTCGTGTACTCCAAGTTATTGACGCAATACTTCGTGTGACATCACCCGGTAGCGTGCCTCGGAGATTTGTATCGTCCACACTTCATTCACCGTCGAGTGCGGTTATTAACTCTCAAGAGCACTCTAGATAATGGAATTGCCACAAAACGCATACGTTCGTCATCGGCACACCATGAATTGTTATCGGTGACCTTCTTAATTTTATTGATTCTGTCCCACTCGCTACCTGTATCAACGCAATCGAAAGTCACTTTATCACGAAAATATTGTAATACAAACACCCTCATACGACGCACCTACACATACACTTGAAATATATTAAGGTACTTAACTCTGAAAACAATGAACAGTACTTAAAACCTTTATAGAAATATGGTAGAGGACTAGAGGAAAGTCTAATCATATACTTATTAAAAACTTTTTAGTACATGTCCTGGAGAGATAGATACATATTCTCAATTTAAAATTAATTAATTCAAATATTTATCACCCCTAAGAAGGTAAGTTATCTATCTCTCTTCTAAATACATATAGTGCGGGATTCGAGTCCGTAATCCCTACTTATATTATAAACGCGAAAGTTTGTAAGTATGGATGGACGTTTGTTACTCTTTCACGTAAAAACTACTGAATGGATTTTAATGAAATTTTATATGGAGGTAGCTGACAGCCTGGATTAACACATGGGCTACTTTTTATCCCGAAAAGTAGCGCTTAACACCGCGGGGCGCAGCTAGTGCAGAAATACTATCATTGCTGGCGTCTAAATTCGCTGTCGTATTTTAATTACCAGTTGTACTGATTGTGTAACTGTTAATTACCCAACTACTTAGTAATACAGTCATATAATATTGTTCCTAGTTATGGTAACTAATCACAGTAAACACTCACGTAGTAAGCCTACATCATATCGGTGAAAATTACATTTACATGAGAAATCTCTTGCCAGATGCCGGCGCCATATAATAATTGCGTACAGAAAAAAACTCGATTGATATATTGTTCACACGCACGCTCTAATGACTACGTTAGCTGTTTTATTAGTAAAATGATATAAATTGATGCGTTGGGTAGGTAATTAGAACTTGGTATTAAAAATGAAAGAATAAATGTTACCCAAAGCACCCTACCAATGTCTATTTTTCATCATAACATAAAATAATGAGTTTTGCTTTTTTTCCGAGGCCTGCCTACAACTGGCTCTGCAGGACAAAGGTCTCTTTTCGTACAGCGAAAGAGCGAGCGTTCCTTTTAAACATTAGGCGGATCCCATAGGTAGGTATTGTTAGTTCTTGTCGACCATTGCCATTGTCGTCGTATTCTAACAGTCTTATTTCTTAACCCTGTAATACACCTAAACGTCTATAAGACTTGCGTACAAAGTTCCGTTTGTATTATCTTCTCATTAAAGATATGTAAACAAAGAAAACCATCTACATTCAGTGTTTAGCGTCCGCTGTGTGCTCACGAACGCGTGGTATGCTCCAGAGGCAACGGCGCTCTCCAGTCATTAACAGAGCGTTCGTCAGGCGCCAAACCGGCAATTACGGCGCCGGACACACCGTGATATAAATATTAAAGAAAAATATCCCACTGTTGTTAATAAAGATGAGGCGTTCGTGCCTCGCATACACTCGGACACTCAAAGACTTGCAAATGCTGACAAAATAACCGCAAGTGACCGTCGATGTGAAATACAAATTTCACACGAAGTGTCACTTAATTTTATACGTGACAGATTAGGGAGCCGCAAAATGTTAAACATAGGCGTTATAATTTGTTGTGACGCACTATGCCCCGTGGACAATATAGTACCTAGATTAATGTAAGTAGGTAGGTAGGTACTGCCCACAGCCAATTATGAACATTAAAAAGTACTATAAAGAATCTAATTTAAAGCTTTTGATGTCATATTTGTTAATAAATACAGACAGACAAAAGATATAACAGCAAAAACATAGTTGAAACCAAATTTTAAAATGTTACCGAAAGTTTTGCAAAACTAGATCTAAAAAGTTCAATTGTGTGAATTCCACTTAGCTAGTTCCGTTTCAAACAATGTATCAGTTCATTGTTTTCCCGCTGAAGTTGTCACAATTACCTGGAAACGGAAATGGACTACTGAAGGTGCTTTTAGGCGACTTTCCTGTTTCTTGTCACAACTTTTTTGCAATACTTATGTGTTCTAATAATCATGCAGAAGCATAAGTAATTATGAACGTTTCTGGTGACCACTGAAATAACGTATGCTTACAATTGTGTATTTTATATGGCCAAAAATATAAGTAGAGCTTACAAACAAAGTTTATTGTAAGACTAAATACTAATTACTTAATCAAACATCACTATTTTTTTAAAAAATAATTCAATAAAATATGGAAATGTTTTGATGTCTCTTTGAAACAAGATTAAAAGATCATTATTGTAAACAACAAATAGAAGACATGTTTAAAAATCAGGTTATTCTTTTGTTAAAGAAATATCTTTTTTACCTTTGAATATTTTGTTGTGTATTTTATCTTTTGTTTCACTAAACGATACCTCCGAGAATAAAATATCTATGTTTTACTTTACAAGAACATTAAATAAAGATTAACACAAACGGCTCAGGGTTACTTTATTTATACAAAATACGCTTAACATAAGCCATAAGGTTTGAGACATTGTTGGTGGACGATATTAAACGGCGCTCATATTAATATTACTTTAAGAGATTATGTATTATCATGCAGTTTTATGGTTTAAGCCATTTTATTTTCATGATATACAGGTCAGACTGCCTCGTTGGTCTAATGGTTGTTAAGCGCGACTGCTGAGCACGGGGTCCTGGGTTCGAATCCCGGGACGGGTAAAGTGTTTATTTATTTATCTATTATATTTTAAAGAAGGCTTACAGACTAACAGAAAAATGATATAATGATAGATGTTACTGGGTTTATTCCATTAGTTAATTCTCAGTAGCTGCACGGGGTCTGGATTTGTGCTCGGTTGATAGCAATAGGCTCGCCCCTATTACATTGAGACCTAAAAACAGAACTGGCGAAATGAGGGCGTACTATATGTGCACCTCTGCCTACCCCTTCGGAGAATACAGGCGTGATGTTATCTTATAAACGGGTCAAAGTCGTATGATGAAGAAATAGGACATGCTACAGTGTAGAGAGATCGCAGCGGGCTGTGAGCAAGTAATTGACATACAGGGTTGGCACACGGTGCGCTGGATGTATTTACTCTCCACCTGCATAATAAACAAAAACTAGACAATTATGTACTTCATGCTGTGCAGATTTTAGTACCTACCTATAAATATATTGAGTGAAACTTGCGTGGCGGACTTGGGTGAAAAGCGGATAACTAATGTCCGTGGCATTCAACATACGCACATGAATTAGGTACAAAAGAATCTCGACAAGGTTTCTTGATAAAATAACTCCATCTTTTAAAACTTTCCAATCGGGGCCTAACCAAAAGCAAAATAAAAGTATTCCAACTTTTGTAGGTATAACGTAGTTGTTTTCTTTAAACTATTAACAACTGCTTTAATTGAATTGTAATTTTATCGAGACAGGGCTAAACTTTACTTACTATTAAAATAATTGAATGAATATGTTTTATCTCCATACATTTTAATGTACCTTTCAAGCTTGAACTAAAACATATAAAAAATTCAGTTGAGATGAAGGAGTACCGATCGTTAACAAGGACCAAGAGCCAGAATTTTGACTTTACGTTAGCATGAGGTGCATCCTGCATGATCTATGATCTTACAGGACGCCTGTTACGACTCATGTGCACAATAAAACGAGCTACTAGCCTAACGTGCCCACAGAGTCTTATGTCACAAAGCAATCTCCCACTACCTGTGGACGCTGGCAACGGCAGGACTAAAACAAATAAAAATCCTGTAGAGTTGCTAACATCTCAAGACGACGCGACGGCTGGGTTAAGTAGCCAGACAAACTTTCCTTTAACTATTTAAAACTGTTACTTGTTAGGTACAGTACAGTAACAGTACCCAAAACTTATCCATTTTAAAAATGTTTTCACATACACAGCAACTAAATTCAATTCAGGTCAGTTTGAACTTTTAGTTAGTCTAACGTAGTAAGGTGTATCTTGCCTGTCTAATGCCCATGAAGTAACTGTTCGGTAGGTTTATTTAATTTTTGGTTATATTGGAGTTACGTGAAAAGGAACTTTTTTTCAGGAGAAGTTGAACTATCATTGTGTTGTAAACTGTACTCTTAGTGTGATATGCCATAAGATAAAACGGTGCCAAGAGCCCAAACGATGGAGAAGCTACCGATACAGCACATTATTAATTAATGTTCAAATCCCTTATTATATTTGTGCTAAATAAAAATCGCTTGATCAGCCTCATTATATACAACCGTTGGTCCGTTATAAATAACGAGGCTGTCTGTTTTAGGAAAAGACATAACCTACACCAGCATAATTGTACGATCTACTGAAGTCGTATTATTCTACATCTACTTTCCAAAACAGGTCAACGTTTTATACTTATATACTCATATCAGATCATAATTATAATTCAACAATAATAAAATGCTATAACACTATACTCTAACATTTTAATTTAAAAATGGGATCTAAGTTAAACAAAACAAATAAAAATTAATTTACTTAATTTAACTCAGCAGTGGAATTTCTGGTACGACTCATTTTACACTCGAAATAGAGGTGACAGTTTCACGGTAGCGAAAAAAGGTAAAATTTCTAAAATACAACATTGTACTTCTTATGTTGTTAAGAATGCCTACCTGTGTTAGTAGATAATTTATTTTAAGACTTTTAGAACGAACGGCTAATAATTACTTATACTCAAACTCGAACCTAACAAAGGTAAGTCGATTAAGGCGAGCACTTTGAAGCGTGATTATATAGCGCCTGATCTCTCTACTAGTGATATGAGAGTGAAGGAATAGGGAGTTTACTCATGTTTGCGCGCACACTTGTGCACTTTAATATCTCCTGCGTAGTTGGCTTGTCTCAGATGAGATAGGCCACCGTGACCGAAATTCAGTCAGGAGAACATAGCTACCTATGAAGGCCAGCATGTATTTAACAAGACAAAAAGCAAGCATTATGAGCCTTTTATTGCATTACAGGAGCCTGTCGAAAACCGCTTACTTCAAAGCAAGTAATCGTTGGATTTCCAAAGGGCGCGGTCTATAACTTATCTGTGATAAGGTCAGATACTACCCTTACCTGATGCGAATGCCAACTGACCTCCGCTACCCATAGTAATCCAGTTATCGACAACTGTTTTCTCAAAGAAATAAATTCTCGTTTATTTTGGTCTCGCATTATACAAAAGTATGAAAATAATAGTGAGGCAATGTTTTAATAATTCTGGCCGTATTGAGGTATCGATACCTGTAGAGGGTCGCATTTGCATACCTTTTTAAAGCCTTACACGATAATTAATGTTTTTAATAATTGTCTTTTAAAACAGCAGTTAATTAAGGGTTGTTTGTATGCGAAATGCATGTAGGTAGGTTATGTAGAGTAGGTAGATATATGCAATTCGTATATTCAGAATGATTGCTGGTCTTTTTTTTTTTTTTTTTTTTTTTTTTAGTTAGCCTGATTAGTGTCCCACTGCTGGGCAAAGACCTCCCCATTATTTCTCCACAAAACCCTGTCCGATGCCATTTCAGGCCACGTCTTTCCCGCAAAAATGTCCAGATCATCTCGCCATCGCCTTTATTAAATTTATATTCATACGTATATCATAAATGGAAAAGTAATTCCTTCTCTCTTTTCGAATAACCAATTTAGTCGATATACGGTATGGATATGGTAAGAAAGATGTAGGCTGTCCACGCAGACGAAGCCACCCACGTGCAAAAGTAGTAGCAAGCAAACTGTAACGTCATTAAAAATAGAGAAAGTACCAACCATGGTCTACTTTAAAACTAGATATTTCTTTTCGGCGGTCGTTCATGAGAAATTCATGTAGGAACGTTTCCATGGCCCAGGAGAAACGATTCAATTTATCTATAACATAGAACCTTCGAAGTATCGCAGAAGGTATTACACGTATTTAAACAAGCTATCGCCAATTGTATCCCGGTATTGGATTTGATAAATTCAACGGACTAATTTATTTTTGAGCCCGGTCGATACGACAATATTTGCGGCTAATATTTTTTTTCTAATTGCAAATTTGTTTTTTACAATAAACATTCTAAATTTAAATTAAATTAAACCATTAACAAAATTATAAAAACACAAGCTTACAAAAAATACATTAATGTTGTTTTAATATTTGACTAGGCACTAAAGTATTGCCCAAATACCCATTTATATGTACTGGAATCTAAATAAACGTAACCCACAGTTCATTAACTTTTTAAACTAACACTTTAAACATAATATAAGTGGCATCTTTTTAATGCATATTTGGAGTTAATTTGCGAAAAAGGTGGACAGTTATTGCAGCGCGGTTGGCAGCGATCCGCCCGCCCGCTCAGCCCGGTCCGCCCAGAAGGCTCACGCACCGGATATATAAGGCGAGGGCGGGCTTCCAACGGCATAACGCAACACATCCACCGACCATCACGAGCTCTCTCATCCCCGACTACACGATCACAGGTTAGTACAATTTTATTATACTTAATATTATTTTATTTTTCTATTTTCGTTTCTAGATTGGTTTACAGTATGTATTATTATTTATTCGTGCCTGTATTTTTTATTAATAAATCTATTTTTTTTTGTACGTATATCGACAAACTATTTCTTATTTTAAACAGTATTTATTTATTTATTCCATGTCAAAATTAAAGATGGATCTACAATTTTTAATTTAAAAAAGTTTGTTGTTGCCGAACGAGTTTGAAAGTTGTAAATCTCTAGATGTGACATTATCATATAAAATTAAATATCTTACTAATTTCACTAACCGTTGTTCGAATGAGTATAACCGCGAGTGTTACCGATCACCTGAAAAAGCTAGTAATGTTGAATTATATACGTATCTATTATTGAATATGTGATACCTTATTTATGAACCATTACCAAATAAACATTAGCAGTTTGTATTTTCTAGTGTCAGCCGTGTGTTAGAACATTTCTGTAAATTTCTGATTCCTTCCACATTGTTAAACCACCGTCCGTGGATATATGGCTCTCATATCCGCTGCTTTACGGTTATAGTTTCATTTTATAATAATAATGGGTGACTGCATCCCTCTGCATGCATGCCCGTGCTCTATACGATAATTAAAATCCTCCACGGAATCATTTCGTTTAATATTCGTGAGCTATATACACTTAATATTTGATTTAATAAAAGTTATAGCGTTTTTATTTCATACTAGCTGCGTCCCGCGGTGTTATCCGCTACATTTTTTCGGGATAAAAAGTAGCCTATTTGTTAATTCAGGGTGTCAGCTACCTCCATATGAATTTCATTAAAATTCATTCAGTAGTTTTTACGAGAAAGAACAAACATCCATCTATATCTACGAACTTTCGAATTTATAATAGTAGTAGGAATACCTATGCTACAAAAGGGCATTTATAAAACGTCAAATCAAGTTGCTTGGTTCTAAACTGTCGTTTCTATAGAGAAGTACCAGCAAGAAACTCCATAGTTACTCTTTTAAAAGTAGCCAGTAGTATAATAATGCAGAGGCACCTACCTAAAATATGTATGAAATGACTGCTTTTATACAAGTGTTAATTTTTAAATGAGCGAGTTAAAAGCTGTTTTATTTATTATTCACTGAGCCTTTTTGCTAACCAAACGTGTTTCTGAAGCGTACATTACTTATTGACTTAATTTCACTAGGAACTTGCGTTTCTTACATAATTAATATTAAATATTATTATTATAATATTAAAACTGAAAGCTTGCTAAACTTATATATAATTTTTTAAAATCTGAATAGATAAAAAAAACGAAGAATTAAGTCGTCAAATTGGTAATACATACGTATAATCGCGCCTCTAATCCCCGAGAGCGTAGGCAGAGCTGACCGCTTTTTGACCTAATTTAAGAATATTATCGAGATGGAATATATGGATTTAATTGAATAGGGGTTATTTGGCTTCGTTTAGTTCCGGTAATAACCAATACCTGTAATCCTCGGTATCATTTACTTTTATATCTCCCAGCTTCTCTTGAAAGCTTATGAATGTTCCCTGTGGCGGTCAAAGAGGGTGTTATCTTTCGATTAATTCAACAGTCTCGGGTACACCCGGTTGTCCCACCTGCACAAAGTTATAGAATGTTACAGAACTACCATATACACCACTATACATACATGTTATAGTACATAGCTGAAAGACTTCACCAAATTGAATTATAAGTTACACCAAAAAAAATTGTAGTATTTTTCTAATTGTTTTAGAGAAAAAGAAAGAACAATGTAACTGTAAAACCTCTAATACCTAATAGTTTCACAGTACTAGTCTTTGTTGGTTACAAAAACCTACATAGAGATATATAAAATTACCAAAAATAACTTCGTCTACAATACGGTTACGGGTTATTAAGTATATATCTAACTACCTCCCATAATACCGCCCTCATATCTATTTACAAAACAATGCGGCTATAATTCGAATACATTTATATTTGGATTAAAAATTGCTTTAACCCAATCGAAGGCTTGATTACTTGCACGTGTAACATTCTCCCACAACCCAGTTTTAGCGAAACTCGATCAAAACTCACACGGAATTAAATAAAAGACAGAATGATTGATTCTGCTCTTTTCACGACGTGTATATGTCATAAATGAAGATATATTCCCCCGCAATAAAAACTGTCTGTCTATGTCCGAACACAGAACATCGGATGGCACTTGAGTGATTATCGACATTTACCTTTGATAACTGTCAAAAACCTTCAATATTAAAAACAAATACATGAATAAATTAAAAAGGAAATCGGCATTATTTTGTTTTTAGACAGAAATATTTGCTCTCCCGAAGTGCGTTGATGTCTTTATAATTACAACATAATTTGTTTTAATATTTAAAGTCAAGCACAATTTTTATTCTTGAGTACCTATATATTTGATATTTACTTAGGATTAATAATTAAAAAAATCTGTTAGGTGTGAGTTAAATCGAATAACTTATTTTAATATTATAATCACTAATATAATTTCCGAAATCTGAAATTATCCGACTTCATGGGTGTAGTAGACTTACATTACTGTTTTCATCACGCAAGGTAAACCAGATCACGCAAGATAAATTATGTTACATACTTATAGAGTAGGTATACAGCCGCAGCATTTTCCTGCTTTAATTAAGTGTGTAATTTAAATGAACCACCTACATTTATATTATTTGCAGACGGAAAAATATGTAGCTGCGTAATAATAACGCGAGCCTGTGTAGAGTTCATTCTAATGAAAATGTAATGTATTCAAACCGCGCTATTATTTGTCTATTAAGCATTTGTCGATGCAATTTTACTTTACTGCGTTTTATATTTAAACCCAGAGCTTAATTAGATACCATCTTGTACCCATCTTCCTATATTTCGATAGAAGAAGTTATATATTGCCCTACGATCAAGCGTTCTTATTCACACTATTTAATTTTCGCTGAAGGTGAGCTACATTAGTTTGACCTCAATGATGAATAAGGTTTAATTTCCGTACAGAAATTTAAGTAACCAACATTTCGGTTTTATTTGTCTTTATAATGGCGCTTTTGTATGATACAAACAGAAACTAATGCCAGTCCGAACTTATTGGATTGTTATGAACATTTTCCGGCTTGAAGTATTAGATGTTTGTAGGTATCTTGTTAACTATTGTAGCGGTAAAGACGGAACTGTTGTCTCGATATTCTCGACTAGAAACTAATGTAGGTACTAATCTTGAAGTTATTGGAATTTATAACGTTGGTATGTCTATACCGCAAACTATTAAAATGTAATGTAATGTCATATACAATCTGGCCACATATATTTATGAAATAATAAATACAAATTGTTTCCCAAGCATAACACATGAAACGGGGGGACTTACGAACGGAAAGACGTCGCGTTTTTTATTAATTTTTATGACCTATGTAATTGTATACCTATTACTCGTCAAAAACCAATAATATAAGATTAGTCATACCGTATTAGTTAATTACAGAGATTAAATTCGATGTTATTTTAAATTGGTATTTTCCGTTTTGTGTAATGATTGTTTGTCGATAGTTTAGGAGTCATGATGCGAGGAGCCGGGGGAGCGCTGGCTGTTGCCGTCGCCGCGCTGCTCGTCTGCTGCAGTGCCGATCCTCACCAGGTAAGACAACTGAGGCGTTTGAAGGTGCTTCGTCTTCGGTTGGTCGAGTGGTTTAAAGCGCGACTACTGTGCTCTGATTTGAGTTTTATGGCCGTGACGGGCAGTGTTATTGGATTTCTGGTGATTAAATTCCTAGTAGCAGCACGGAATCTGGATTGAAGCCCTGTTAAAGACTGTAGCATCGACCCTTGTTACATCAGGACCTAAAACACAACCTACAAAATGTGGGTAGGTACACTATTTCACCTCTGCCTACTCCATTGGGATACAGGAGTGGTGTTATGTTATACAAAGAATTTTAAACACCAAACTATCACTTACCCCTAATGTGACAAATAATCGGTACCTACTACAGAGTCTTGGAACAAACAGGACCGTTATCAACATTTAACATCATTTATTTAGCAGAAATCATAAATAAACCGCTTTAAAAATAATACACAAAGCAACACAACGCGTAATACGATTAATTTATAAATTTCGTTTATACGGAGTAGTATCGCAATTGGCGATCGGTGCCAAACAATCCCTCTGTGGACAAAAATCATATGAAAGAGATAAGGGTTGGACGCTGGTGTACCAATAAATGACATAATAATATACTCACGACTTTTCCAATTGTGCTTTCAACTCCGCGTATTATTTCAGTTCTTATTCCCGACAGTAGCTAAAACAAACGCAATATATAATCATTTTATATCCATTTTCTTTCAAAGCAGGGCTTTGGTTTTACCTTAAAAGATATCGAGTTCTTATTTTGATTTATCTTTTATGAATTTCTGTTTCATAAACTGTTGTTATATGTATATTATTATGTTTCGTGTACATAGTGTATTGTAAATATTTGTTAATTAGTAATTTATTATATGAGCATGTACAAGTAACTTGTATAATAAGAAGTAATTAAAACAAGATAAAATTGAAGCTGCTATACGAATTAGTTATCATCGTTCATTACGTATATATTTAAGTGTTAACAATATTTTAGTTCTTATATGATCTAATACTGGCCACCTTACTGGACTTAAAATATAAATCGTTCAAAATAATGTAGGAGCGCAATAAAAAGGATTTTATTTAAAAAAAATTTCAACGAAGGCAGTCAACATCTAAGTCTTCATTAGGGCTCTTAAGCCGCTACTTAAGGCAGTCAGTCAAGACAGACCAGCGACCCGTTATAAATGACGAAATTTATCGAAATTTCACTGAATTGTTAAAATTGGACAAATTACCCTTACTGTTTTTCGCTTCATCGCCTGACTCAATTCTGGCCTCAACGGTGTATCCCACAATTACAGACTGTCAGAATATTAATTGACAAATTCTGATTGGTTGCCTCGTAATGAGAAAATGTAATAACAACTTGAGCCTCCAATTAAAAAGATCCTAATAGTAACTATAATAGGCAATAGAACTGGATCAATTTACCTGGTCTTAACGAAAGAAATGTAGACTTATGTTTCGAATTGCAGCGACTTGGTGCGACAGTCTGTTGATCCAAGATCCAACTCAGTTTAGAACTACGATAGATTGAGTGTACTGAAACTATACACAAACAAGAGGGTACTAGTTTGTTAGCGGGTTGATGGTTGTTGATAACCTAGGCAAGTTTGTTCGAGGCATTAGTCTTTGTTTTACTTAGAATTAATCGTAATACGTAGGCCTGTTTTCGTAAACACACCGCCGAATGAAAACAAGACTGTTGTGTTATGATTACATTCAGACATTAAAACGATTTCGTACGCAACATGGTTCCTTGATATTTTTTGTATAATAACTAACTACTCAGAAATTATAGTATTTTGTAAATTCATTTTCAATTTTGAATTAATTTATTTTACTTGACAAACTCAAAGGAATAACGTGAATCCAAATAAGCATCAATATATTAACAGGTGCTATACAAATAGTTTCCAAGTTTCATCGAACCAGACGCACTGTTTATTTGCACTATCACGACATAGTCATGTACTTCTCTAGAAACCTATTAAGTTCATTGAGGTACGTGTTTGTAACAACTGTGTCAAAGTAACACGTTGATTATTTCTACAGGAACAAGATGTAAGTGGGGTCGACCACAACTCGGCCGAACGCTACGATGCCAACGGTAAGTCTAGCCATACTTCCACACTGTTATTCAAAATTAAATTTGTACGCACACAGTATGCTAATACGGTGATACTTTACCTGGCACATTATAGAGCAAACTTAACCAACCGCAAGGGACTAAAGGAACACGATCAATATTGGATTAATATCACATTTGTAGGGAGTAACTGTGAATGACATCAGTATATAAACGCGTTGGTTTACATTTCAATGTTGAATTGATCCTAATATTGGTTGTGTATGAGCGCACTCTATAATTATTATATTCACACAATAATTATCGTGCACAATCATCCGTCAAATCGTAACTTAGAAAACAACACGTTGTTAACATCACCACACTTTTTGTACATCTAATGTAATGCTCTGAATTCTACGTCTAATTTGATATGACCGGATTAGCACCCTGATCAAAAGACGTTCACATTGCACCTCAAATCCTTGCACACTTACGTATTCACTCGTAACACCCAGCGTACTTATAAAATAAAGTACGTCGAAAATTGCACTTAGTTTAAAAAAAATCCTTTTTGTGCACCAGTACCATTCAGGTGATGGAATATTGCACCAATCACAAAGTACGTCTCTGCACATCGTTGAATCACGAAGCTTTTATACACAGTGCATACATGTTATTGCACATTATCGGTAAGTACATTTTTTCGTAAATGCACATATTACATATTTACTTATTATATTATTTGATCTCCTAAGTATAGTGTTGAAATGACTTACAATTGTTACAGAATATAAACAAAAGGAAGATCTTGATGATTTCATACGGTTCCTCTTACAATATGAAAACAAATATGCGGAACGCAACTTGAATGGTATCGGTGGCAATACTCTGCTCGGAAGAAACACCAATGGGCTCGGTGGAAGTTCTCTATTGGGGAGAAATCTTGGAAACCTTGGTGGTGGCTCTCTCTTGGGCAGAAATCTTGGAAACCTCGGTGGCAGCTCTATGCTAGGTAGAGAATTAAACTATGGTGGCCCAGGTAGAAACTCCCACGGAATTGGAGGCTCAACCCTGCTTGGCAGAAATTTAAATGGAATCGGTGGTTCCACTCTTTTAGGCCGAGAACTGGAAATGAAGAAAAGGTTCGTTGATACCCTTGGCGGCAGCAACTTTGTTCGTAACCTGGACTCTATTGGTGGAGGGAATTTTGTGAGGAATTTGGACTCCATTGGAGGCAGCAACTTTGTTAAGAAAAACCTTGATCAGCTAGGAGGGCCGAACCTTGTCAAAAGGAACCTAGACTCTTTGGGAGGAGGCAACTTCGTCCGCAATCTCGACTCTATCGGAGGCGCTAACTTCGTCCGTGAACTGGACACCATAGGAGGCTCTAACTTCGTCTAAATACCTACCAAACATTATCTTAGTCATTCTACCCTTGGTAATGTTTTCTCATACAACGTATAAATTGTGATACCTCTATGTAAATTTTATTTATTAAAATTTTGTCATTGTTTAGCATTCGGTGTTGATGTTTTTAAATAAATACTTTGCAACCTAGAAATTCGTGTCTTTATCAACCTACATACATGGCGCGTTCCATATATTCGTTAACTTAATTAGATAGGCACATTGTTTGGTTAAAGGATTTTTCCTCTGTCTATGTGTTCGGCGTATTATAAGTCTTGTCACAGGTAAGAGAAGCCGTTATAATATCATGTCATGCAATATTCCTTTAACACAATTTCTACTTTCATAATGTCGGATCACATACGCATAGCCCACAAGACTCGAACCCTGGACACTGTCGGCAGCGGGAACTTAGTTCGCGAAGTGCGGGAGGTCAGACAATCTCGATACGTGCCGTACGCCATCCCTAGAAGATATGACTACGCCAGGTCAGTAGAAACACGTCATACAATTATACTATAATGAATATCATGTATCTACTTCATTTCTACATATTTCTTTTATTTTATTTTTTATGTAGCCTGTTTGGTGTCCCACTGCTGGGCAAAGGTTTCCCCATTATTCCTCCACAAAACCCTGACCAATGCCATTTCAGGGCACGTCTTTCTCGCAAAGATTTCTTTTATTTATACAACGAAATTAATTACCATAAAAATGAAGTCTTATCCCAAATTCAAAACATCCCAAAAAGTGGTCTTCTTTTACTGACAGCAATTAATATAGCAACTAATTAAAACACCACGTTATAATTACTATATCAAATTAATCTTAGTAATACCGAATTAGGTTCAAACACACCTGTCGCTATATAGACGCTTCTATCTTACCAAAGAGATAAATATTACTTGTATAAGTAACATGGTACTGTCTGTGATAACATAATAATATCACCAATAAAAACAAATTATCTCATTCAATGGCCAATTAGAAGAAAGCATTGGGGCCCCGTCGTGATGCATACAATAGTTTCAATAAGGGTTGCACGTGTATAAGAACGTCATTATTGGCGTAACTACATCGATTATTCAATTATATAGTACCCAACATAATACTCTGAATAGTCAGCTAATTTTAATAATGAGATTGAACTGATATCATGAATACCAATTCATTATGAGGTACAACACAAACGCATTTGGGAAATATTGGTAGAGTAGGAATGAAATATTAATGACTTTTGCGTTGAGGTAAAACTACGGCCAGAATGGGCTGTAATCGACATATATTGTAGTGTTTAGGAAATGAATACCTGCGCGACTGCTGAGTACGAGGTCCTGGGTTCGAATCCCGGGTCGGGCAAAATGTTGTTGGGTTTTTCCAATAGGTCATTCTCAGTAGCAGCACGGAGTCTGGATTTGTGCCCAGTTGATGGCAATATGCCAGCCCCCTATTGCATTGGGACCTAAAAACATAACTGGCGAAAAGTGAATTCTATATATGCACCTCTGCTTACCCCTTCGGGGAATACCGGCGTGATGTTATGTTATGTTTATTGACAGTTGAAAATTTCCAATAACATGTCCACCATATGAATCATTTTTATCGACGAGTTTAGGTTTCTGCTTGTACAGGTAAAATGAATGTAAGTTATGAGTCTCAGATGAGTGTTTGATCGCAGTCCGTACGGAGGCAAGCGCGAGCCGTGGCCGCTAGCTCCTATCGAGTTCGCCGGATATTACGGAGATGGACTTCCTAAGCGCAATTTCGATGAAATCGACCGGTAAGACAGACTTTTCTAGACTTATTACTCGTACACGTTTACTATATTTCAGCGGGATGTTGTGCGCAGTGGTTTATTCGTAAATCCGGATGTGTTTATCTTTGCGTTGAATAACCGACATAATCCGTAATTGTATAATTATGTTTAACCTGAACTACACGTGAAATATCCTGCTATAATTTAATACGTAATATTATAACAATATTGTGTATAACTTGCTTTCTTGGTCTAAAAACAGTCATACATTATGCCCCTATAACTCTATTTAGAATAGATTGACTAGAAGGATAGATTGCATCAAATAAGGCGTGTAATGCACCCCTCGTGAAAGGTAAGAACAACTCGAGGGATATCAACTTAATTTCAAAATAAATTTCCGATAAATCTATTGGAGCCAATATAGTGGCATTATAAAGGGAACCCGACCTTTTATTAAGCAGAGGTAAATGTTGGGTATGTCGTAGCCCGTTACCAACGATACAGTTGACATTGCGTTAAGCATTAGCTTATATTTCAGTAGCCTTCAGCTAGTTACTACTGTAAATTAAGTTTGTGTAATAGGGTATTAAAACTTATACTATTATATTTGGTAACTACTATATAAATCCTTGTGGAATAAATTTTGGTAGGTACCGTAAGTTCATACAAAGCCAACGCCAGAGGCAACGAGTCTTTATATCAGAGTTCTGTATAGTAATTAATTATTACTGATGAGTGTGTTTCTGAAGGTAAAAAGGCATCTTTTAATAGAATTTGTTTCTAATATGGATTATTAAACGATGTAACAGTAGGTTTAGAGAAAATATTAATTTGCGGCAGAATAAGATAAGGTGCCGATATCTAAACACTGAACCTGATTCTAGT
The DNA here is from genome assembly GCA_946251915.1 of Abrostola triplasia. Lineage (NCBI taxonomy): Eukaryota > Metazoa > Arthropoda > Insecta > Lepidoptera > Noctuidae > Abrostola > Abrostola triplasia. Next base: position 7,302,658 of record OX276432.1, on the reverse strand, counting down.
AAAGACCTATTTATTTTTGGTAAAATAATGAGATACTGTGCACATACAGTTTCCACAGACATCGAGATGTCATTTACTTGTGCCAACAATTCTAAAGCCTGGCTTTATAATTACAGTCCGCAATCGGAGGTACTTGGCCATCTAAATATTTCCTTTGGAATTTCTTTAGATGATGATCTTCAAATATTTATTTTGTTTTGTGCAGAGGCCTATAAGATAAAATACGACTACTAGGGCTAAAGATGTTTACGTGATGTAAATAAATGTTTATCATTATATGCATTATGGTTTACCCATAAGACTCTCAAAATGCTTGTTAACCTAACTTGAATGATTGTGCACCTATTGTGTCATGTATAGTGCCAAGTGGTATCCGGCATAGAATTGCACCCCCTTTCCTACCGTGGGTGTCGTAAGAGGCGACTAAGGGAAAATCCAGGAGGTGGGCAGCAGCGTCTTCCGTTAACTTCACTACCAATACTGCGATGCCCAAGCCGCTTGCTTTGCGTGGGGATTTTTTTTGACAAGTTCCCCCTTCCCCCCCCACGCATAAGGGGTGGCCTTTGTTCAACAGTGGACGCGTTCCGGCTGATGATGATCACCTATTCTTATTTCCCAGATCTGGCCTGGACACGTTTGTGAAGAAGCGCAACTTCGACGAGATCGACCGCTCATCAATGCCGTTCCCCTACGCCACCAAGCGCTTCTACCACCTGTACGGATCCAACTACCTTGACATAGACACGCCTGTGTAAGCCGTGATCACAGACCGATTGTACTCACTGTACTAACGACTAAAAACTCAACTCATTTCTAACACAGCAGATACACTCATTAGGTACTTTAGTAACTGTGTTGCAGAGTGATATTTACAAAGCCTAAAATAACATAGATATGATTTTATAATGTATGCAGAATACCATTCAAATAACTCGTACACTTTTTAATGGCAAAACGTTGAATACCATTTAAATGTTTTAATGTATGTCTAACATTCCAGCTCAAGCTTCGACAAGAAGAGGTACAGACCCGACTACCCCATGGACGAGATTGACCTGTCTCACTTCCCCATTGGCTCCAAGCGGTCCCAAGACAACTACCCTCTGGTTCCCCGCAATCTATTGTAAACTACAGACCCTAACCGTCCTACGTAACAACAACATGCCCCATTGTAATAGTATCTTTCGGAACTCTCTGATTGCCTAATAAAATATTTCGTTCGATGTTACAGTAATGGTCTTCTCTTTGACTTTCTACGATACTCAAGTTTTTATTTTTCTCAAAAAGTTTTAATGAGATCACAAAGACTTTTTGCCTAAAGATTTATTCTCACTTGTTCTTTTATGCGTGGTTAGATCTTATAGTAGTACATTTAAATACTCACGAAATATCTTGTTCAAATCAACCATTAATCAAACTTATTGATATTGTAAATTTCTCAGATATTACAAAATGTTAGATAATACTAAATTTTAAGGAGGGAGAGGTTTAGATTCCAATCTAAATGTTATATCAGTGTTATGGAACAACCTTTAGAATATTAACTTAAATAAAATTCTACCTGTGAATTATGTCTCATATAGTATCTTATAATGTATTAAGTATTTACTAATAACTTAAGTTCATCTTGAGTATACATTATTAATGAATAAATAAAAGATTATGAATGTTTCTAATGGTTTTCTTTTTGGTTTTTGACGCCTAACAACAAAATTATTACTTCTAAAACTAATATAATTAATGTTTTAGTTTACACAGTTTACTATAGAAGTTAAGTTAAGGCTGGCGTCGCTAATCTGGTGACACAGTTCAGACTGAAGGCACGCACAGCGGATAATAACTTGGCGGAGGTCTGTTTAGTGAGAATAGCGTCTGTAAATACATTACTTTGACTCGTTGACTTACATTCAATCAAATATTGTAACCTATATTAGTCAAATCAGCCTTCAGTCATCAATACTAATACAATGTTATTTAGTTATTCATCTCATCATCAGATTTTAGTCAGCTTGTTGAAACGTAAATGAATAAAATATTTTTTTGGAATTTACAAATATTAAGGTTACAATTTCATACCTGTTATATGTTATTAGGTCAAACAACCAAAATAAACAGTAAGAGAGATTAAGTGAATCAAAGTCCATGTAACGGCTCATAAAAGTAAGGTGCGGGGAGATTGCGACGACAAATGGCCGATGACTAACGTTTCTAAGTAATTAAAGTTGCGTTGTGTTGGAACGCAATCTAACTAAACAATCTAAACTGTGACAAATAACCATTGTCGCCCCTTTCGATTAAAAACTCGGCGAAAACACGTTCTCAAAGTAAATCAACACAAAACCTAGTTGCATGTGTCGCAGACACGTGTTCAAGGTAATTTTTGGATTGAATTAACAATTCGATTTAAAAGTTGACAGCCCAAGGCTTAATCGAGTCTATCTGTAGCGTAGTAAAGTTTATTACGAGTAAAAAGTTCTGTTGTTTTGAAAAAGGAACCATTCAATGTTACCTTGCGTAGTCGCGATCACTACTGACAATGATCAATCGAGACATCTAACAATGTAAATTTTATCTGCACTGATTATTTATCTATACTGATTAAACACATAATAAAGTGTTCAGCCCTTTCTGAGATACTGCTCTTTATATAAACAAGAAAAGGAACATTCTAGCTATCGGACTCGCACAATAATACAAATGAAGTAATAACATTTCTAACTTTAACCAGTTTAAACCATAAAGGTCAATTTGTTTTCAATCAGTAATTCAAATATAGTTACAGATATTTTTGGAAGGAATAACTCCAAATAAATATCGAATTAAATATACAAATATTTTTATTAAAACCAGGATAGAACGAACTGTAATTGATCAATAGGTTGACGAAACGGGTTTTAATCCTTAATAAATCAAATGTAGTCCGTAATAAGTAAAATGCGAAATGCTCCCAATAACATCATAGTTTATGAACCAAAAATCTGAAAAGTTTTGCAGCATTTACATGCCTTTAGAATATTTCATCAATTCGTAGCCAAACCGTAGCTACTTCGTAGCAATTCCGTAGCTGTCCCGGTTTTATTAACTAACATTGTAAAAGTGAACTATTGCCTTATTTTTTACAAAGTTGCTCTATAGGTTAAATGTAGGTACATGTATTGGTCACAAACACCCCATGTTAGATATATCGCCAAATGCTGGCTAGAATTAACATTTAATTATAAGTATATTAAACTCAACCAGTCGTCAACGCAACGGATGTGTAAACAGCCACGTTTTTGGAACATAAAGAGGAGGCATCAGATGGGATAATATTATTCGAATTTTAACGATGTAGGTACACTGATATCCTGGATTCCTGAATTTAGTCGGGCAGAGGATTGGAGTTGACAGTAAATAGAGGTGAGATACATTGCGGTCTTGGACGATATAAAATACATTGTTGATTGCTACCGGACCTTGAGTCGTCGGTAATCCGAAATAACAAATCTGGGGCAGGCAGCACGAGGCAGAGCGCAAACATTATACTATTCACTCGCATATATTTTACAGAAATCATAATCGTGTACTGTTCCAATAAGTTATATTTTCACCTCACATTTTTTTAGGTCGTCAGTCGCCATTTATATTAATACAAGCTACGCCCCGCGGTGTTACCCGCATAACATATTCAAGATAAAAACTAGCCTATGTGTTAATCGAAGGTATCAGCTACCGCCATATGAAATTTCATCAAAATCAGTCTAGCCGTTTGAGCGTGAAAAGGTAACAAACATACAAACACACTCACAAACTTTCGCCTTTAGTGTATTAGAGTGATTTACATTATTACTGTGTCAGTGATGTGAATAAGATGTAGATTAGTATCTGATAAACAAAAACATATCTATGGTGTTCTCTATCGCGGCTGATGGCAGGTTGATTTTAAGGCTCCTGGTACGCATTTTTAAACTTATTTTTTAGTAGTGTGGGCTCAAAACAGTAGAAAACGACACTGTAATAGGCTTACCAGAAGATAGCAGGACGAACTAGACCCTCACACTGTTCCACAAAGTTTGGTTAGAAATGTGGTAATATTAGAGCTGACGATAAATTAATCAAAGTATGAATATAATATGTTAAATGCAAAAAGTAACCCTATGCAAAGAACACATCAGACATAATATATTGATGTGTGAAATATCTGTAACTGACTTGAGAATCTCTGGCGATGTGATATACGAATTCAATAAAGCTTTAACCCAATCCAGATTCTTATAGGGACGGAAGACGTCATTAGTTTGAACTGTAACTCGTAATTTGATATGATTGTCTGACACGCCTTCCTTTACAACGAATGTCGAATCCAGCGTTTTCTTAATATAATTAGTTTGTCGTATTTTATGATATAATAATAAATATGATTTGAAAATAAATATATTTCCAAACATTTCTGTTTGTTGTTAACAAAATGAAGTAGGTACCTACTCAATTCATAGGCCCCCTTACACTAACTCTTAGGGCAGGACAGTTTACGATGTGGAAGCGAGACGTCGCTACGTGCAGGGTAATGCTGTAAGGGGTTAGTAATTATCTACCTAGTTAGTCACTTATTTTTTTTAGCTCAGTTCTATAAATAAATAGTCCTTATACACCAATCCCTACTAAAAGTATAAACGCTAAAGTTTGTAAGTATGGATGGATGTTTGTTACTCTTTCACGTAAAAACTATTGAATGGATTTTAATGAAATTTCATGTGGAAGTAGCTGATACCCTGGATTAACACATAGGCTATTTTTTATCCAAAAAAAATGTAGCGGGTAACACCGCGGGGCGCAGCTAGTTATTTACATAATTATCAAGACATCTCGTTATTACACAAAATGCCAATTTTCAGATATGATTTAAACCAATAACATTTCAGGTGCAACAGTTTCAAAACACAAACTGTATTCATGATATTCAAATTACGTGATTCCTTAAATTAACATTTGGGTAACTGTTAGTGCAGTTAGGAACCATTTCGCTCAGCTTATTATTCTAATATTTTGAGTCCATTCCCGTTCATTACGTCAATGCTGTTTATATTCTGATCACAGATCACAGATATGTGATCCATATAGCCAAGACGCTGAGACGGCTATGGCTGACAGTAAATGACAACATTCACAACATTTTTATAAATTCTTCAGGGAGTAGCAACTTACTACAAAGTTGACGTTACTGCAATCCCAATTTTTCGACAATACTCAGCCGTCGGCTACTTAATATGCAACATAAGTCCAAACTTGTTGCAAAAGCCTGACGGTTTGATCTCTCGCTATCAATCATAAATTCAGCGGATAGATTGGATTTGGGCCCGCATAAATCCAGTTCACAAATTGCCTCCTCCACGACTTTACAAACTTTATTTAACAATACGTGTAGAACCTTCAACTTTGAATGGAAATGTCGAATGCAAACGCGAAAATTAACGGCTACCAACACAAGTGGTTTGTAGTTATGTTAGGCAATTGATAGATGATTTAATTGGCTTGACATTTATGAAACTACATGCATGAGGCCTGATTTAAAGCTTATTTTGATATACCTAGTACTTGTGAATTCTATTTTATTTTATTTGTAAGGGACAAAAAACAGTTACACGTTAAAATCTATACAATAAGTTCATACATTGATATTACAAACATGATATTGTTGTAACTTGTAACTACGTTAAAAAACTAACCGCCGTACTCAGAGACGTTAATCATTACATAAACTAAGTAAAGTTTTTAAAATTAAATCTTTACTTAGTGTTGGTTTAAGTAATCGGTACAATATTTCTCCGAGTGCGGTTGTTAGACTTTTTACTTTATATACACATGACCGGTTTAAATGGTGGCAAAAGGTAGTGTAGGCAATAAGGAATATCAATAACATCCTAAATGTGTCTTTGTAGTTTCCTAAAACGACAATCCTGACTGATCGGGAACAGTGACCGTTGAAAGAGAATTCTCCCTACTAGGGGTCAATGGGGCGCAATTGAACACCTTTGACTAAGCAGGGAGTTAGCTAAAATATACGAATACTATAATTCCACAAAAGTTCGCTAACAACCATAATGAAATTCACCTCGCGAGTAATATTTCCACACCTTCAAACAGCGAGTTAGGTAATAGTAGTCTGACCTTTGATGTAATGATTTAATGGCGACATTAGCTTAATATTCACATGAATAATTCAAAACTGAAATACACATATACATTTGTTCAAATTAAAAGGGTCATCGCTCAGGTATAACATGAAAAACGTAGGTGTTATCCAGTCATGTACTCGCACATTTCTAAAGAAACATGTTAAACTATCTTGTCTTAACAAAATTGCTACCCTATTCACCATCATCATCAGCCACTATAAACAACAGCTTACCAATTGCATCCATCAGTTGCCCGCAATTCTGACGATATCGTCGGTCCAACCCTATTGATTGTACTTAAAACATAGTATTTTTTAAAGTAGGTATTTTTCTGATCAAAAAGTTTAAAACCCCCGAAACGGTGACTCGATCGAGTGTCCTTAACTATGATTAAAAATAATCCGATCAGCTGTTTGAAGATTAAGGTATCAGCTTTTTTCTAGTTTATTAAGGAATTTGACTGCCTCGTGACTGCTGAGCACGAGGTCCTGGGTCGGGCAAAGTGTTACAGGGCTTTTTCATTAAGTAATTCTTAGCAGCAACACGGAGTCTGGATTTGAGCCCGGTTGATGGAAATAGGCTCGCCCTCTTTTACAACCTTTTGGAACCTATAACATACCTGGCGAAATGTGGGTGTACTATACGTGGACCTATGCCTACCCCTTCGGGGAATACCGGCGTGATATTATGTTATGTATGTTTATTAAGGAATTTAACTGGTATGAGGATCTTCAACAAGTCTGGTCTATTAGAAATTCGAGATCTTATTCTTGAGTAATATACTTAAAACATGGTTATCCCCGACTCGGTCAGTATCGGGATCTATTTATTTTCTTATATTTTACAGATAAGTATTTTTGATTCTATGTGTGCGGCTGTGACAAATATTTTAAAATAGCTCTCATTTTAATAACTGATATCTTATAGAAATTGACAATACAAGATTCACAAATTTTGACATTTCTCACAGAGGTCAAGGCGTAGAAAAAAGCTTTATAATGTAAATAACAATGGATTACGACTGTCTGCTGAGATTTCAATGTTTCCATTTTCATTTAAAATGTTAACATCGAACTGCCTCGTCCTAACGCTCGGATACACACTCATATAAAATTCTCTCAGTATAATCGTTTTCCTTATACCTTTCCTTTTAAACTTTGGAAGACCGTATAATACTGATGTTAAATAAAACTTTCAGTTCAAGGTTTTAATATAAAGGTAGAAAACCTTTATATTTTTACTAGGCGTGACATAATAATAACTACATTCATAATAGAAAAATATGATACCTGACATTACCTATCATTTCTTCACAGCGTTCTATCTGTAACATCATTCAGAGCTGATTTGTATAGTTATCTGAAAATGTCACCTGAGACCATTAAAGTAGGAATCCTACCCATTCCTATATGTATAAGTATATCTACTAATCTCATTCAAGTAGCCGTCAATACGTAACATCTGAACAGTCCAATACATAAATACAAAAGAGCTATATTAGATTTCACTGGCTACTAATCGTCCATGGTCAAGTTATAGAGAATCTCTGAAGCAAACGTACAGTACGATTCAATCGATGCGTGATTCAATTGTTTTCAATTATATGCACCGGCACATGACTATACTCTACGTAGACGGTTACCTATATAGTATAGAACACATTTCCCTTGTATTGTTATTGTGATGCACTGGACATTAGGTGCCAAATCGTCTAATAGACCACGTAATTATTGCTCAATCAATCTTATTCACGTCATGATTCCTAGGAGCGTACGCCTTGTAAATAAACACAATAGTAACTTAACAAATGAAGCTGCTATAAGCTATTTTGCAAACCGAATTTAAATTAGATTTAGGATTTAATAGGCACACTAGTTACAGTACCACGAATAAATACTGATAATATGTTTTCAAACAAAATATCTACTGAATTATCACAACGTCCACAGCCAAATTTAACTACATAATATAATATAGAGGTAAAACCTACGATGTTCAATTTATAAGGATAAGTAATGATACTTTTAATGAGCATCTTATTTCAGCGTTGAGTAGGGATATACCCTTTAACAGCGGTGCAGAGATATAAATGTGGTAACAATTACAGTACACTGATGAGAAAATATTAATTAAATCTGCTACATATTAAAGTAGAAGAAAATACGTAGAAGGTAATTTGATAAGAAAAATGTAATACCTTCGAATGCCAGCATAGCCTGATCCCAACTATGTAGTCAGTGGTGAGTCTGATACATGGACATGTTAGTATGAAGTATACAGTTGTAAGATGTCTGTAAGCTGTGAACTCTGTATGACGGAAATATGAAAAGACTACGTCAAAGGACTATTTTGTTAATCAAGCCCAAGTGATGATGTTTAAGGCTGAAACAATGCTAAAACTATACAAATTTATAGTGAGTGATTAAACTTAGAACCACGCTGTATGAACAAACTTTCACTATCACTTAGTTGTGCGCCCGTGCGTAATACTAGTACTAAAATAGTTATGTAACATGTGACTTAGAACAAAGTCGGCACATCAAACAAGGGTCGAGAATCTTGGCGCTCTAACACCAGGTGTGAAAAACGCTTAAGTAAAACTATTCTCTTTCCTTCTATTGAAACGTTCCCACAGGAAATTCTCCTTTGTCGTGAGGGTGATTAGCAATTAATGTTTATCCAGCATTGGAATAGAACGTCTTCGCAGTCCGTTCAGTCGCTGAGAAAGTTAATTTAAAAAAAGTAAGAACCTAACTATGTATATGAATTTTCTTAGAAAAATTCTTGTTGATTTTTGTTTTAATGTTCTCGAGCGCCGGCTTGTTGCGGCAAATTCTGGATATAATTATGGAGTGTTATACTCCCGGTATTTTAATGGAACCACACATTAAACGAGCATAGAATAAACTTGTCCACTACACAGCAAGGGATTTCAACTTCTTACAAAGTTTTGAGTAGTTGTTTGACTTACTTAGGTACCATATTGTCCACATTACATATTAAAGCTGAAGGAAGACAGTAGTGAAAGTAACTAGAGACGCATTGACCTACATTTTGCAACTCATTAGACAAATGCAAAGACAAAACTGAGTCACTCCATGTCACCCTCTTACTTGTGGGTTTTTATTACTAGAATAATCTTCAAATGCCTTATTATGAAACTGACGCTCTGAGTAATTACACTACATTAAGCGAATGCAATTTCTTAACCACTGTACCTGCCTGGATATTATGATTACCCAGTACTAAAGTAGTGAAACCCAGCCGTGAAACTAAAAAAGGCAAATGAAATACAAGTACCAATACGTGACTAAGTACATACTTATTAAGTAGGTAATTAAATTGTTATTATAATATTAGCCGCACTCGGTGACATTTAATGATTAAACATACACTAAGTAATGATTTACTTCCTGAAATCAAGACGCAAAAAAAGCAAGTGAGGAGTGTGTATGAGGAATGTGATGCGTGTGAATGAAGCAAAAGAAGTACCTATGCCAGGATCGTAGAAAATGGAAATCCGTGGTCTCTGCCCACCCTTCAGGGAAACAGCCGTGACTTTATGTACGTATGTATTTTTACTTGGTTTAGGTAATCATTTATGTCTCTCACTGTGGCGGTATTTAAAAACTTTAGTCGTATATATTCACAGATCTTACAAGACCTTAAAAGAAATAACTATAGTTACCCTTTAGACATAAATGGGTATCAAATCTTGAGACAACCCAATAATTGAAAATTATTAACCAAGTTTGTCGCCACGTTCAGTATCTAATTCCAAAAGATTGTACACCTTAACATTGTTGTCTTTGTACGAAATTTAATTAATTTTCTTAACAATGTTTGCATTTCGTCGTCTCTACAAAAATGTTTGGTGTCAGATATAGGTACCTACTTATTTTTGTAAATGAAGCAGCGTCCAGTGTAATTTAAGATGCATTGTTATATACCTAATTCTTAGTTTAACCTTTGCTTTAATAAGCCTTCTTGTCTCTTCATATCCATATTTCTGTCTCTACACTTTCAGTGACATTGGCACGAACCCACGTGTATAACGTGTTCTACTAATTGATGCTTCAAAACGAGAATTGTAAAAGCTATTAATATTACAACCTGTCACGCATGGAAAAACGAAACTTTTAAAATAGCACTGTTAGTAACAATTAAAAGCACAAGGAGAACTAATGAAGCAAACAAGTAAAAAGAAGCATCGACATAAAAGTCCGTCCGAATATGACGTACCTACATTCGCACTCTTCGCTTTCTGTCCTGCATATAACACAATATCTCGGACACGTAAAAAGTGACACACTGAAATACTGCACACCGAGGTAAAGGAGACAAAAAAATTGCATTTTTAAACGCGTCAACTGCAGGCTATGCTTGTTACCTTGTTACGACCGTAGCATTGTGCACGGATATAGAATTGCAAGATGGGCGATCAGCGAACAAATAAATACAACCTTTAAACTGTAAAAATAATGAACCGACTTTACTTTTACTACTTTAGCGACTAGAATGATAAAAAGCGAGTAAAATGATTATAACTATAGATCTATTTGATGAAACACAATGCAATTGAATTAAGAACATCCGCCTTTTTTAATACGGTTGAAAAACTTCTAGTTATTATTTTATCTAAACCATGTTCAAAGTTGAAATGTTTAATTATTAGGTAGGTACACTGTACTCATTACACAAAATTATCATCATAGTTATGATAATATTATAATGGTGTGATTAAATCTAAGCATTTTTTCTGTAAAATCGTTATGATATCAGGATTCATAGGTTAACTGAAATTAAAATGCAATTGGTCCGCAAGGTGAAAGGAAAATTATAAGCAAAATTATCATTACTTGTGCTCTTTAAATGAATAATTTCAGTAAAGCTCATAATTTGTATGAACCTATTTATACTTCCTTGAGCCATATCTAGTGTCTCTAGTTCTTTGACAGGATTCAACCACTTGTAACTTGTTGTTCCGGACAAGTGCAGGGATGCGAATAGAACATGCTATATACCCACTGGCTATCACGTCACTTTGTATTTTATTTCATCCTACTGAAACAAATCGACAAATATTATTTTGAATTTTGTTTGTAGGTACCTAGACACTCTGTTTTTAGGTTTACGGAAAATCAATATTCACCTCATTTTAGGTGATGTAAATAAAATAGATACAGATTGTATAAAAGTAAAAAACTACTAATTTTAGGTAAGGCCAATGATAGTTTATATAATATGAGGTAAAATATTCCTTCATCGTTTAAGACGCCTTCTAAAGGCGCGTGGCCATTGTTTTTCTATTGTTTCCGCAAAACGTGACAAGCAAAAAGGTATGTCCAAATTGGGATATTTTGACTAGGAGTGATTGGCTAGCCTGAGAACCGTTTGTGTATGTATCTAACAATATTCTTTTACTCTTATTGTTATAATTACTCTTTTACGTTACTGTCAAATATATAAATGTACCTATGTATGTGTGCAGTTCGGAACACTTTTTTCGTTCATTGTGTTAGCATAACTATGACATGTCTTTACTTTTTGATATATGTATAATTGGGTAAGACAGAAATACCATTAATTTAATTACACCACGACGACATTATATTTTTTTATTATTATTTCAGCCATGATAGTCCCACTGCGGGGCAAAGGCCTTTCTTTCCTTTCCGCCATTAGGAACTTTAATAATATGGGGACATAATGAGTCAAACTAGCCTAAAACGCATGTCCAGCTCGACATAGAACCACAGCTATCATCGTTATCACAAGAGCAATTAATCTTAAACAAGGGTCTAGTTTCACTTTAGGCCTTTGCCCTGCAGACCCTGCAGACGTTACGGGCTTATAATAATAATAAGGTTATAGTTTAATTCCAAACATGATACTAAAATATACGTCTTCTGTCTGTCGCATTAAACTACCCTTAAACTAAAACATCTATAAAACATGAGAGTAAAAGATTTGCTTGATTTTCAACAGCATTTAGAGGATAGAACCAACGAAAGCAAATTATGGAGACAACAACAAATAACATACACGTACCTACTTATGTTAAAGTGTTCCATAGAGTCGAAATTATACATAATTTAATTTGTTAGTTCGTCTCACTCATAGCAGACTCGCAGCTTCGATCCCTTAAGTTTAGTATACGTGAGGGGGATGTTAGAATAATGTTTTCAAATTCAAGAGACAAAATGACAACCATGTTGTTATCCCGGTTCGTTGTAATATTACAATTTACATCGTTAGTTCTAACAGGGATAAGTAAGTGGGATAGATGCGCCGTTATTGTCAATATTAGGTATTACAAGATTTATTTCAGGACATGAAATAAATCTTGTAAACAATAGGTTTACTTAAAACTAGCCTTCTAGCTTCTAAGGCAGTAATGTGAGGTCATAGCTGGCTATTCGAGTTATGATGCAACGGAATGCATAAAATAACAGCAGACTGCCTCGTTGGTCTAGTGGTTGCTAAGCGTGACTGCTGAGCACGAGGTCCTGGGTTCAAATCCCGGGTCGGGCAAAGTGTTACTGGGTTTTTCCATTGGGTAATACTCAGTAGCAGCACGGAGTCTGGGTTTGTGCCCGGTTGATGGCAGTAGGCTCGCTCCTTAATACATTAGGACCTAAAAAACATAACTGGTGAAATGTGGGTGTACTATAAATGTGCACCTCTGCCTACCCCTTCGGGGCATACAGGCGTGATGTTATGTTACTTATCTAAACATAATATATTATATATTTGAACGGGTTACTTATTCCTTTTTAAAACGTAATTATGTAACCTACATATTTCTAAAGATGCCAACACGCACATAATATCAATTTCGCGATCGCATACTATGCACCTAACTACTTCACTAGTAGGTATAAAGTTTACCGTATCCACTCAGTGATGACTTAATTCATTTTGTATTGGCAGGATGTGGCTCAAGATAGTGGAAAATTAATGCAAATAAGCAAGATTTTCTAAACAAGATCATGTTATAGTAGATCAGTGGTTAGGTTTCATAATTATCTAGTTACTTCAAGCGAAGCAGGAATCACAGAAAGAAATCGAGTGGATTGAAAAGCGTTATAAAAAATAAAAGCTCTTTGTGAAAACTCGGAATGTTAAGCACCTAGAATATTTTCCAATATAGCTAATGACGGCAAACTTCTTCCTCTTTCTTAGTCGGTCTGTCTATTTAGAGTGCACTGTAATACGATCAAATTAAGTATTGTCAATCTTGTAGATGTGCGATACTATGGTTTTCTATTCAGACGTTATATTGCCATTAGGTACTTATTATAAGAAATTGCAGTCTCAAGTCTCCACTAGAACGTATCTCACTAAATACACATTACCTGTGCAGCATAATATGCTTTGCGTAATTCTCTGCCAGACTATTAATGCATATGCTCAGCATTCTGGCAGAGAATTACGTAGCTAGGTGTAAGAACATACGAAGACTCTATATAATATATGTATACAACTTAAAGTGTCAATAGAGACTGGTGAATTTAAATTTACGTAAAATTATTACAATATCGACGCAATAAAATAAAAATTCAATATAAAAAACGAATAAACATCATCAATTGATTTCGAAATGGCTACGTTGCAAGCGTACTATAAACAGTCAAATTGACCAATAAAGCCCAGTATAGCCAATATACCCCCCGTAATAGACATTCAGCATCAAACAACATTATTAAAAAAGTTTATGGTAACCTACAAGTCCTACAACGTAATAAGCAGCAGAGCGCACAATAAGAAAATATTCTTATGAAGGTCAAGAAACTTTACCACATGTGTGGCACATCCTAAATAATTGAACACCCGGCGACCGTGGGGAACAGTTAAATTGATTGTAGGCAACAGCCGGAGAGCTTCATATAACTGCCACTCAGGATCATTTTAACTTAGATCTCGCAGTACTTAACTGTCTTCAAGTGATAAGTTCCATAGTATTTGCCATTTGTTAATACAGTCGCGTTTTCAAAAAATACTTATACATATTTTCGACCAAGAAAAATGTAGATAAAATAAACACACATGTTACAATCAGACCTAATCACATTTTGGTCCATTCATAACCCACACCCAAGATCACCCCTCAGAACCCTACAAAACTGCAATTTGCAAAACATATAAGAAAATTTGAATTTCGCGGTCTATATTGAAGTTTTACCATAGGCAAACATAAGTTAAAATAAAATATTTTTAATTCTTTATTGTACACAAAATATAAGATTATTAGGATTACTTATTAATATACATATATAATAATTATAATGATTTAGGATAGATATAATAATGATATACAAGTTTTTATTATTATGTTTGCGGTTTTTTATAATGTTTCCGAACGAAGACAAAGTTGGCATTGGCATTTAACTGTATAAACCGACTGTACACGTATTCACTTGATGATTATACAAAACATTCGGTCTTCTCTTTCTCTCCTATTAAAATCTGTATACTGGTAGCGCCACTCAAAAATGAAACCTAAGCCAAGTTGCTAGCTACTTAACATAGGGTATTTAGCAGTATTATAGCAAATGGCATCGCGTGAAAATGACAGTTTGTTCTGTGAACGATGAAATTATTTTTAAAGAAATAAAATAAAAGACGTGTTCGAATATTTTTATATACAAAGAAACCGATAATTGCTCATTAACTTAGGAAAACGTATTGACCAAACTTGTAAAAAAAAAGAAAAAATTGCAATTCTTACCCATCAGATGTTCTGTGATTGGACTTGTGTTATCATTATTTTGTGTATGTTGTTGTAAGTGTTGCAAAAACTTGTGAAAATGACGGAAAGCCACGGTAACGCTGTCGTCATGGCTTCTGCTAGTGGTTTAATTGATAAATCCAAAGAACTCCAGAAGGAGATTCTAATGGAAAAACTCAGGTCCAAAACATCACAGTTTAAAAACTTAACAGAAACATCCAAAGGCGTGCGAATGGCTTTACTGGTTTGTTACTTATTTTTATATATTATTTATTAAGTGAAGTACACACCTACGGGTCATAAGACTTGCAACTTGGCTAAATAAAATAACTTAGGTCAACTTGAATGTGAATAAGTAAAGTACTTAAGGTACTTTACTTATTAACAAACTTATATCACATTCTAATTTTGAATTTGTTATGTATTTCCATTTGTATTCATATGAAGCAGTTAGATTTAAATAAATGATTGTATTACAATCAATGTAATAACGAGTTAGCAAGTTTTAGTATGCACCAATTTGTCTAGGTTTATTTTACTGCTATTTTCTTGTAAGTTGACAATACAGCCCCCTTACCAAGAACTTTTAAAGCGGGACAGTTTACAATGAGGAGAGAAATGCCACATTATACAGCAAATAGGAGTGTCTTGCTTCCACAATGTGAACTGTCTCGATTTAAGAGTTCATGGTAAGGTGGCAGTAGTATATTAGGTAATTCTGCCTCTTACTTTTAAATATTTTCACTTTGTGTGTTTTAAATTTATACAATATAAGTGCTCAATGTATAGTGTCACGATGTCTACTTCTTACTGTTGTAAATTTTTTTGGTATAACTACAGTATCCAGCAGAGTAAACCTAATGAAACTAGGTACATATGGATAGTGGTTTTATGAATTGATTGAATATTCATGCAATAATATTGATTAATTTATAATATATCCTGAAATCACAATATTAAATAATATTTCTGTTTTTATATCAAAACATCTACAAAGAATTATTTTTTAAGGAAATTGTACTATTTCTTTATTGTATTAAATAAGTAGTTTATGTTAAACCAAGCACCTATTTTATAATTAGCCCTTGCCCTCTCTATGATTTATTTATAATCTGTAATTTTATGATGATGTTGCCAATTGATCATTTTTAGTTAGCTCTAAAAACATGCAATTATATTATAGCACCACAATTAGGTACTAAGCAACAATATTAGTTGTCAAATAATAAGCACTTAAGAATAAAATTAATTTATCTTTAAATATGGAGAGAACTATATTAGTTCAAATAATAAGTAATTTATCTTTATATATGAAAGAACTATAAACAATTATAAATCATATTTTCATATAATATAGGTTAATTTTAACTTTGCAGGACAAAAGATGGGGCATAGACAGTGCAGATCGTATGATACTACAGAAGTGCCTTGATAGTTTACAGCACTGTATTAAAGTTAGCTCCCTGCAGAGTCTCATTGAGAGGCTTGAGTGCTTATCCAGACAGCTTGGGTGTGTATTATTATCTTATAATAATATAATTAAGTATTCAATTTCAGGTTTTTATAAAATTACAACTGTTTTTTATAAACCAAGTGAGACTTTCACGATATGATAAAATATTTAAGCTCATAGAGCCAGTTAATTATAATGCAACAAGGCTACTACTTCTACCAAATTGTGTAGAGCTTAATCGGTCTATGAAGTTGAGCAGTACTTACAGCTATCAGTCTTAAGGCTTGTACCTGATCTTACTCTACTCATGTTAGTTTACTGCCTCATCAGACCATGAGTTATCAACAAATAGTGAGCTACACACCTCCATAACACACACACACACACTATAATTGAATACACATGCTCACACACATTCGCACATAGTTTCTTCTGCATATCTATGCCAAATAACCATCTGGTTATGTTAATAGAGTTATGATGCTGTTACTATAACTTAGTCTGGTAGATATAATTTGTACCTAAGATGGAATTTAAATATATTATCTAGACTAGCAGCACCTAATTGTGGCATTCAAATTACACGACAACTAATATGAATTTAATGTTTAATAAAATTTCATTTCATTTATATCTTAATAATAATAATTTACGGATTTTTTTTTTTAATTGTGATGGGTGAGTCCAGTTTAAATAAGGAATCTATATTTGTGTAGATAGCAATTATGTTTGTTATTTGTAGTATTGTTATTGTTGTGTGACTTTTATTTATAAGCTTATTTTCATTAGGAAAGTCCATAGCTGATTATGTTATACATATTATATTGTTATATTATATTAGATGTAATTAGAATTAGAGTTGTGCATGCAAACTTTAAGAGAAAAGTATTATATTTATTTCAGGCTCAAATTCGTAGTGGGGACATCAGGAGTAAATCTATTCATATCATCTGATATGTTTTATTTAGAAATTTTAGTTGAATCTTCCGGGTCAGTAAAAGATGTAAAAATTCATCATGAGGGAAAAGTGAGTACAACAAAAACACCAAAATCAATATATAAATAGGTATCTTATCTTTATTTCAATACTTATATTTAAATGTGTTTATTTTTATAACCTGTTTAACAGATTGAGCAACAAAGTTGTGAAGAGCTGGTGGCTTGTATTTCTCGTGGGGACTTCGCTGATTTCACAGCTCAGCTCGAAGGCTTGACAGCTGTGTATCAACTTAATGCTGAAAAAAAAGTATCCAATGTCTCAATTCCTGTAATCGGTGATGTCCGCAGGGTGTGTAGAGTGAGCACTGCCCGGGCAGTGTCAGTTTGTCTTATAACTGTTTGTATCTACTTTATAGCCTCGCGTAAAACCAACACTGCCTGGGCAGTGCTGATCTTACACACCCCGCAGACTGCTTATAACATATAAAACTTAACTTTACATCCTTCAAAATATGTTTTTATGCCAACTTTATTTTACAGATAAAATGCAAAGCGTTTAGTGCTCTTCAGAGCTTGGAAGAAGACTTGTGTACTATGAGGCAACTGCAAAGTTTCATCAAGGACCCCTGGGCGCAAGTACACAAAAGTCCCATAGGCTTTTTGCAAAAGCGGAGAGGAGGTATGTGTAATTGTCTATTACTTATATTAGTGACACAAATAAACATCGAAATTCTTATTTTAGTGAAATTAGCTATTTGTTTCCGTGAAATTAAATAAATAATTTATACTCGATTTACGAGAAGTCACATAAACAAATTTGCTGTAATATGTATGTATCTATTATACTTTATTAAACATGTGACCTGATAACCTTTAATGTTTTAGGTCACGCAATGCGCCTCACCTACTTCGTATCTCCATACGAACTCTTAGATAAAGACAAGGGCTTACAGCCACTGACTGCAGAGCTCCTAACACTAGGCAAAGCAACTGCATCAAGCGGCCTCGCCTCACTGGTGGCTCCTTCCCATACGCCCATCGGCCATTCAGCAACCGTGCTTCTAGAAGGGTCTACGCCTAATAAGCTCCAGTTGTCCCCCATAATATCTGGGGGACAGCGACCTGGAAAAGGGTAAGTAACTGTAACTCCTTAAAAATGACTTTATAGTTTTACCTATGTAATATTACTGCGACATACACAGTAGGTATACCTGTAAGTTTAGGTTGTCCTTCTTAATAAAAATTAGATCTATGAATAATTAAATATATTATATTTATTTTTTACAATCCCGGGTCGGGCAAAGTGTTACTGGGTTTTTCCATTAGGTAATTCTCAGTAGCAGCACGGAGTCTGGATTTGTGCCCGGTTGATGGCAATAGACTCGCCCCCTATTACATTGGGACCTAAAACATAACTGGCGAAATGTGGGTGTACTATATGTGCACCTCTGCCTACCCCTTCGGGGAATACAGGCGTGATGTTATGTTATGTTTTTATTCTTTACAAGCAATGTTTATATATCTATGTGTATGATGTATAAATATCATGTAGGCACAGACTAAATATAGATCATAAATGTTTTGTCTTGAAATAAATTGTTAAACGTTTGTCTTTTCAGTAAAAATATGTAGGTAGACCTATCACTCCAAATATGCCTGTTTCTAGTACAAAAGGTTTTCTGAAGATATTAGTTAGTAAATAATAAAAAAAACATCTGTGTAGTAATGGTCCGGTGTACGCCCAACTGGTGCCGCAGAACAGTGCGATGCTGCCCGCATGCTTCACGCTCAAGCTGTCGCAGCCCACGCCGCTGTGCGCCGGCCTCGCCAAACTTATACAGGCCACTACCGACGTAAGTATCATGTAAATAGGTTATAGTGTTTAGTCACGTAAAAATAAAAACTCCTATAGTCTATATTATATTTATGTAATCAGATGAATCTCCATGCGCAACAAATTATTTATTAATAATTAAAACATACCTACAGGAGTTTTCTAAAAACATTAAATGAGGTATTCAATTTCTATACAATATAAATCCTAAACAATTCACATACAAATATTATAAAGATTATTTAATTGTGTATTTATTCTCAATTACAATGGTTTTAAATCATTCCAGGTGGAAGTGGCTGCAGATTGGGCGAACGCGAAACCCATGTTGGGTCTAGTCGCGCAACAAGCTTACAATAAACTAACGCCGGGGAAAGTTATTGAATTGAATCTCAGCAAAGGACTGTTTGTGGTTCGTATATTACATTTTATACCAAAATCTTAATAGAAAACATACCCTGTATCATTGCTAAACAATATTACCATATACATACCTTATTTTTTACGTTTATCTCGTTTCATGTACTCCATTATTTCCTCAAGACAGATGTTTGCTGGATAGACCAAAATCTGTAGATTTTACCTAAAATAACATCCGTCGGTGCAAGTAACTTATGTATGTAATATAACAGGGAATGTTAACATTAACGTGCACCAAGTGGATAATCCGAAGCAACTAGAGATATCTATAAAATAGCACCGTTTTTAATGCTCGTTAAAACTGTCTTTAAATTATAATACCACAAATTTTTATTTTATATATATTATTTCGTAACACAATAATTAGGAAAGATTAAGTTCTTCTTTCTATAAAATATACACTACTAAACTGCTGAACCAATTGCCATTCAGTTTGGTTTGAAGATCTCGAATAATATGGTCGAATTATTAGCCATACGTTTCGGGGAAAGGGCGATCAGATGGCAATAAAAAATATCCACGGTTGGATCATCCCCTAGGATCTAGCCTGACGGCTAAGCCGTGGCCGTCGTATTGATGGTGTGTGTGTGTCCGTGTAGTACCTGCCGGAGCAGACGCAGTGCTACTTCCCGTGCGAGACGCGCGGCCTGGAGGGCTGCCTGGTGACCAGCGTGCCCTTCTCGCACCCGTCGCACGTGGCGCCGCTGCTGGCCTGTCTCCGGCAGCAGGCGCTCTTCAACACGCTCATCGCCAGCTGCGTGCGCACGCAGTCCAAACAATGTTAGTCACACTCATTCTGCTATTTTTTATTATTTAATTCTTTTCATTTAGCCCTTCGGATATTATGCGAGATCATTATTTGTCTAGATATGGAAGGTCTCCATTATCAGGAATCTATACATGTTTCTAGTAATAGGTGACAAGAATTTTCGAGTCGTTATCAAGAGTGAGGTTTGTATCGAGACCACAATGGCCCAGAGTGTACGTGCTAAAACATAGTTTAGTAAAGCTTATTTTCCACTTTTCCTCTGTATTATCCGTTTCCAAGACCACCGCAGCCAATATCAGTCCGTATCGGTACTTCCAGACGTGGAGCTGGAGAGCGTACTGATGTTCGAGGTGAGCGCGCTGTCGTGGCAGCACATCTCGGTGTCGCTGGAGCACCCGGGCGACGAGAGCATGGCCACGCTAGAGCTGGAGCTGGCCGACCCGGCCGCGCCGCGAGCCGCGCTCTACACGCTGGCCGCGCCGCCGCAGGACCACGTGGACGACTACATCACCCGTGTGCTGCAGAAGACGCACTCCATACCCATCACGCTCAGGTAGCCTTCGCCTTCCACTATGCAGGTCTTTACTGATTTTTGTGAGTTTATGTGTATGCAGATAATTATCTTCGGAAACACGACACCTATTAAAAACGTCTCATTATTAAAGTATATTTTTACTGGCAGGTCCCTAATAAAAATCTGGGAACGCGAAGCGGCTAGCAAGCAGTTAAACGGAGGTTACTCGGCACTGGAGCCAAATTTTAGCTGCGGCCTCGGGGGGCTCGACCCGGGCGGCGACCATGTAAAGCACGAGCCGGGGGCCATGCACTCGCGGCCCATGTACCCCTCCAGTGTCAGCCATCCGCACCAGGGCGGTAAGTGCTGGCACCAACCATAATATGATATAAACGATCAGCACTTATAAAACCACATTTAATATATTTACATAATAAGTTCAGTAACCTTTACTATTACATAATATTTATCTTACTGTGCCACAGGGGCATACCTGTCAGAACAACAACATCACCTGTCAGTGATGTGCCAAGACCCCAGTGCCGGCGAAAATAAACCGCAGCCAGAAGAACGAAAATCTAAAAAGAGAAAATCTGACGACGTGTGGTCTTCAAGTCAGAAGAAAGGCAAGCAGGGTATCACGGAAATGATGGACTCCGATAGCGAGAGCGACAATTCTGATGAATATGTTAATGAAGATGAGAACACCATAAATAGTAACTCGACGAATGATGACAACGAGGGGCGCGAGTCGTCGGTATCGCAGAACGAATTCACGTCGGATATGGAGCTGTCGGCCATGGACGCCACGGACGCGCTCGGGCCCGCTGACAACAGGACTTCCTCCGACATGGACAACTCGAACGACGGAGACGTGGACGATATTATCCGGTACGCACTCTGTTCAGACGTGACGTCTTTATGTATAAGCAATTTTGAAGCTACTAGCTTATGTTTTTAAAAAAGGACAATTTATGTAATAAACGATGTTGCCTACATTTGATATGTTAACTAGTGTAACATTTATTATTCTTTTTTACAGGAATTCTTTTCAGAAGTCTGAGCACAAAAGGCAAAAGCTTAAAAACAAAGATTCTGAATTACGCTCGAACAGGAGCTCGTCGTCCCTCCTGTTGGACCTAACCGAAGGGAAGTCTTTTATGCCGTCTTCGGTAAGCATTACTCCAATAGGTAGCACACCGAATACACCGAATGCTGGTTCCGGCTCAAGTATAACTTCGATGTTATGCCTGGACAGGCGACCGGGCATTGAAATTATACCGATTACGGCGGCTGCACCGGCCGCTCTGCCCAGCTCTATAACGATAACGCCGATAACTTCATCGCAAATGAAAACGCTGGATGATCGAATCAGATCTGAAAAGAAATCGAGCAGGTCGGGGGAAGAGCGCAGTAAGGAGAAGAAGAAAAAGCGAAGGAGAGACGATTCTATGGGCCCCCCTGAAAAAGTACCCCCGAAGCAAGATCCGCTCACGAAACCTGTTTCTGTTAGTATTAAACCCACTGATGGTTCCCCTTTACGTTCAACTTCCCCAAACTCTCTTATTAGAAAATTTAGTCCCAGCCCGACTCATGGTAGGTCTGTATCAATTACTAAGTCGCCGAGCCCTAGCTCTGTGAAAGGTATGGGAAAGCCGTCGGGGACATCAAGTCACCACAGCAGCCCCAGACACTCGCCCGTGCAAAATAGTCCTAAACATTTACCAGGCTACTCAAGTCCAAAAAACCATAGCATCTCTTCCCCTAAGCACAGTTCTTCAGGCTCAGGGAAGCCTAGCATGTCAGCACTAAAATCGGCAACTAGTGGCTCCCCGTCAGGTAAGTCAGGCACAACAGGTTATGACCTTACCAAAAAGATATCTAAAGACAGTTACAGCTCTAGCTCGATGACTTCTAGGGATAAAGAAAAGAAACATTCCAGCTTATCTTTTTCTAGCTCTGATAGGAGTAGTCCTAAATTAAAAAACCCAATTAAACTTAAACAATTAGAAATTACCCCGGTGTCTTGCGATAGCCCTGTGACTGAACCTTTAATATCCCCTCCAAACATTGAAGTAAACAAATCTAATGCTCCCAGTCAGGCTCGCAATAGGAAAGGTTCTCTTAGCGCTGTTATAGATAAACTGAAGTCTGCCCAGCATTGTGGCACAGACTCGGAAATAAGTGCGAAATCCAGTAGCTCTTCCAGTAATGCAAAGTTTTCAGATCCAAAAGCAAGTATGACTGGCAGTAGTGGAAAACTTAACGATAGCAAAAATCAAGAATATATGGTCAAGCCGAGCTCCGACGGCATGAAGATAACAATTAATAAGACCAGAACGAAAGATTCCTCGAGTAGTAGCTCCAAACTAAGTTACAGTAGCTCAAGTTCAAAACAGTCGTCGCCCCAACTCACCCCACCAAGCCAGGGCTCTCCCAAAACTCATACTGGTTTAAAACCAGGGGTTATAAGTGGACCTGCTTCTAAAAAGACTCAAGTTATGCAATCTTCTAAATCAAGTAATGCCACATCAGGTTCAACGCCCCCTAAAGCAAATATGAGCCCTTCTGATTCATCCGGCTCTAGTAACCCTAATTTGCCTAAAGTGCCTTATTCAAAATCATCAAGCACAAGTAATTCAGGTATAAATTTATCCAAATCTGCTTCCAAGTCTAGTTCTGGTTCTCCGAAAAGCAGCAGCACTGATCTAGCTAAAATAATTAGAGACAGGGAACGGGAAAAGGCCAGAACCAAACTTATGAGTAATTCAGAGAAGTCAATTTTCTCTTCAAAATCAGAACGACATTCTAGTCCTAGCGGGTCTAGAGACGAAATCGACGGTGACAGGTTTAAAAGTTCCAAAGATGCTAATTTTCTCGTAGAAGGGTTAATCAAGCCCCTCGACACTAGTAAGTTTCAAATTCCCAAGTTGAAAAATCAAAATACTCCTGATAAAAACAGTCCAGCCGCTCAGTACGACAGCCGGTCTTTGGTTAATGATTTTGCACGGACCCTGGAACAAAGCAAATATCAGTTCCCGCACTTTGACAATACAGGTGCCAGAACGACTGATGCCCTTCAGAAATCTGCGTATCCCCTAAACGTGCCTAAACCACTGCTCAACATGGGCAGCATGAGCCCTAAAACAATACCACCCGGTAAAAATGATCAGTCCGAAAGGCCTCTAGAATTTTCTAAAGCCATGGCCGACAGTATATCGAAGGGAGAAAGCCCACAAAGAAATAAGGATGACTTGAAAGATGGCTATCCAGCATCGTTTCCCATCATGCCGCTGGATTTTAAAACTGATATGGCAAAGGGATTCGCCGCTCCTAAAGGGAGCTCCGAAGACAGAAAAGGCGCCGACTCTTGTATGAAGCCCCCCGCGAGTGGGGCGGTAGCCCGGAGTGGAGCCACAACGCCGCAGGAGGCCGCAGAAATGTTGCTGGACTTCTCGTCATCGTCGGGCAGCAAGGTGTCGGGCATGGTGGCGGTGCGGCCCGTGTACCCGTCGTCGCCGGCGCTGGCGCTGCAACTAGCCAAGAGCCCCGCGCCCTCCCCGCTCATAGCGCCCTCGCCGCACTCCAACTCGCCCTGCATCACCGACGACGAGCTGATGGACGAGGCGCTCGTGGGTCCAGGCAAATGAATGCGAGCGTCATATCGCACCTTCGCCGCTAAGCGCGCGGTTTGGCCCGGTGCGATATCGCGACTTATATAACCGCGTACGAATTGTGTTAAACGAAACAACTGCTATTTAATGTTTCCTTGTGTAATTTGTTAATCAATAATTAATTATTTATCAAGTAAATTATTCTAACATTTTCTCTCTATTTGTAAAACTAGTTTTTAATCATTTTAAATTATGAGTTTCTTATTTACTTGACCTCAGATATTACTCGTATATGTAAGAAATATATGTGATTCAATATATTTTAGTAATCAAATCATATTTGTGTCATACTTTACATTCTAATGTCAAAAGATGATTGATGAGTCCATCTATTGTTGTTAACAAAGGTACCACTTAACAAAACAGCTGCCATGAGTATAATACAATTTAGTGTACAATGTTTATTTCCTAATGTAAGTAATGCTGTTAAAAATGCGACAATTTACAATGATTGTAAATAGATAAATTAATATAATGATATTAAAGTGATTTTGTTGGTAAGGCAATTGTGCTTATAGATTTTGTAGAAATAATAAAAATCGATCACTATTTAATGTTTTTTTTTATTTTCATAAATACTATTCTAATGATAATAAATTACAATAAGTTACACATTTCTTATAAAAATATTCACATTAATAGAATCTTAGAGAGCTAGGACGATAAAATGCGTAGTAGGGATAATAGCTGTGGAATCTTCTATATGGGGAATACGGATACCTTTGATATTTTCTTCTTATAGCAAAACGACGTCTCGGTGGAACATTTTGTCTTTTTCTGAATAGAAGCGGAATTGGTGCGAACCCTGCGGCAGTCTCCATAATTTCATCTTTAATTCTATCTCCGAAGATATTATCAATAAACTTATCACCAGGAGAAATATAATCCTCATCGTCGATTTTGATAGAATTTTCTGTGTCTGATGTGGTATCTTCTAGTGGAGTTAGTTCTTCTTCAATCACTATATTTACTTCTCCGTTGCTATAATTTATTGCTTCTTCGCCGTTCTCCGCTGCGGGCTCTAAGACTTCGCTCATTTCTATTTCATTTTGTTGCGGATCACTCTTGGTTAACAAATCTTTTTGCTTAACTTCCGAATCACTATTTTTTGACAAAAACAATTCCTGATTATTACTGGATGTGGCTTGTTGTAAAATTGATTTTGCAGTGACACAGCCAATGCCTGCTATTATAAAAATATATATAGGCGTCTTCATTTTTTCTGAAAAATACAATGCTGTTAGAAATGCGTCTTGGCAAACACAAGATATGATGTGAAATTGTGATAGTAACGTATAGTCTTATATTATAGTGGATCCAGGTCAAAGAAAGGTGTATGGTGACGTACAAATAAGATTTGTCAATAAAATATTATGAGACGAACTTTCGGAATACACTAATATATTTTAAAATAGCCGAGTTTCCATACACATCGGTTACCAAGAATTCAAATATTTTACCAGCAATGTATTTCAAGGAATTGGTTATAAGTACCTTTTTGGCTCTTTGGTGTATAAAATTTAAACATACAAAAAAAAATAACTATCTAAACCTTTCGGGGACTCCGAAATGATTAGGTAGAATTATACTCTTCTAAGCCTATAAAGGTCTTAATCATAATAACGTGCTATTTAGTACCCTGTCCTTTTATTGTGTTAATAATTTAGAAAATAAGTAAATACTTACATGATATTTAGGGCAAAAACTCCAATGAGGTGGATTTACTCTATTTTGCACCCGATTGTTCCTTCTCTGAGCCCTTGCTTCATTCCGTTCTCGTAGTTTCCTCATCGCAAAACGAGGTAAGAAAGGATTCTGAGATTCTGCCGCTTCCATCATTTCGCCGTCACCTGCTGACAAACTCCTAGCCTTTGGATCCCCAAGAGGCTGCGAATTAACAGATATACTAATAAAGAATAATAGAATGACACAAATTATCTTGCAACTGAACATCTTGTTAAGTTTATAATATCACGTTAAAACGAAGGCTGACTGATGCAACGGTGGTTAATCCCTGTATATCCGACTCTTGCATGAGTGTCCATGTTTTATAGGGACGCTAATTACCGTCGGATGACACACATCTGGTGCATCTGTTTACTCTACGGAGGTTTTTAGGAACTGTAACGGGTCATACGGCCGCTTCCAATTATCACGTCCTCGACTCACATTCATAGGCCGGTGGTGCACAGCGGTGAGACCTACATCGTCGTAACGGATGTATAAACCCATATATGTATTCAGTGATTCAATGTTTTTCCGACATTAACGTAATAATGTGTTTATTTAAAACACACTTTCTCCTATGTATTCAGTCTAAACAAATACAAAAACCTGAGTCATATATAGGTAGATTGAAACATTCATAACAATGGTAACTCGATGGTTGACACAGTTTTGTAAATTCAACATCGATTTGGGTATTATTATCATTTTTTGTTTAATAACATCAAATATTATTACCGAACAATAAGAAAATTCACGATAAGTAGATTAAAATTATTACGAATGTATGTAGGTAGATTAATATATTCATAGTAATAAGGAATGTACTTAATTAAACCATTCAAATGAGGCTGCAAACATACAAGCGTCATACAGGAGCGGCTACTAGGTAATACAAACATTAATAAATTACATGCGGACGTGTTTAATGCGAATAATAAAAGCTTACGATAACAGTTACGTAAATTTGTTAGTTTAGTACCTACCTAGGTTTTAAAAGATGCTCTGTGTCAACCTACCCAGAGACAAGTAGCGAAACCTACTCGGTATACCTAGCAGGCCCATTGTTCTAACAGTTTATATAAATACAAACACAAGATAATGTTAACTGTCAACTAAAATGGTTCGACTTAACTTTCTGGTTTTACACATCGACTGCCATAGATTCAGTTTGCCCATATGTCTATATGTAGTTGTTACCTACTTATTCTAATTAATTAGACTACATCCTTCATATATATATCGTTTCAACCTGAAAAGCGTTAAGGTGGCTTTTCAGTAATGTACTTCAAACTAACTTGAATACTGAAAATTCGAAAACCAAATCTATTATAATTATTGAGTACAGATATCATCGTTAGTCTTGTAAGTAAGATCATCATAAATTAATTAAATCATACGCACTATGAATTTGAACACGCTATGGTTTACATATCAGTCATTGTCAAGGTGGCCGTCGTGAATCATAAGGTCATGACGCAGTATCAACAACTATAAAACACCAATAATAACGAAGCCTAAACAACAAAACAGAGTTCTAATTATAATAAATTCCAAATAAAACTGTTCTGTCAATAAACATTGCGTCATATAAATACTTACTTGCTTCATTAAAATTGTAATTTCTTACTATGTATACGTGTAGGTATCTTATCGTATGGTTGATGAAAAACCTGGTGTCAGAGTTTAAGCCGCCTGTTGGCCTCTGTCGAGTGGTATCTGACCTAGATATGACCCCCTTCCCTCCCGTGGTGGGTGTTTGAAGAGGCGACTAATGGAAAATCCAGAAGATGGGTCCCCAAGCCGCCAAGCGTGGAGATTACGGCACCAAACCACCCCCCCAAGCCTTTGTTCAGTAGTGGACGTTTTCACTTTTCCGGATGAAGGTAAGGCCTCTGTCATGGCTTTACACACCGTTGAAAAATCTCTCAGGTGTACTGGTTTCCTCACGATGTTTTCCTTAGCCGTTTTAGCAGCTGATACTAATTTATAGTGCGCATATGAATTCGAAAATACATTGTTGTGTGCCGAGGTTTAAACTTGCGACCTTTGACTTAGCAGTCCAACCGTCATATCACTCGGCTATCACTGCTAAATATCTAAGTAATGCGATATATAATTTGTTGTAGGTATTTATTTACAGCATTGCTTATAAGTACCTACATAGTTATTACGTAAATATTTAAAATTAGAGTGACATAAATACTTGAGTAGTCATAGCATTGTATATAGGCAATGTAACAGAAAAATAATAAATACCTAAATAAAGCTCTATGACAAGAATTCAAACCATTGTTACCATTGTAAAAAGCTAATGATGATGATGAAGTAAATATATATATGCGACAAAGAATATTCTATGTTTTATATATCTTGGAAGGCCACTGTGAATTGTGACTAAGACAATAGGAAATAAAATGGCAAGTAGCTAATTTATTAGTGAACAATATTTCTAATTAAAACCGATTGTTAAAATAAAAGCACCGGACACGACGACATACTTATGAGTATGTATTTTCCCATGCAAAAGCCCACACGTCACCTGTCCACCAGAAGATAACATTACAGCAATACCCGTGAATTATAGAGCACGATAGGTATTGATAGAGATCAATCGAAGAATAAAGTATCTGGAATTAATTCCAGTCTTGTCGGTTTGCACATTCGCTGTGCCCATCAGATTGCGAAAGTGTGAGATCTAGAGACAGTGCATCTACGATTGCGCAACTTGAGCACAATCTTCTACTCCCAATGTACTTAATAGGGGCCTATTGCCATTAACCGGGCACAAATCCAAACTTCGCGCTGCCACTGAGAATCACCTTGGGACTAAATCCAACAACACTTGCTAATCGAGTTGGGAATCGCACCCAGGACCTCCGTCTCAGAAGTTGCGATTTCCAACTACTAGATAGCGAGGCAGTCGAATTTCGTTTTATTGAAATAAGACCTCAATTTGTATTTTGGTAATGTTCGTGATCTTTTAATCATCTGAGTTAGTCAATATCACAGGATTTAATATAGGTGACCTTAGTGCAGGTAGTGTTATGTTCGTAAAATTTGATCGATTTTTTCTTTACATCTGGTACCTAAATAATCATTTTCAAGGTTGTACACGAGTAGAGGAGTGGTAATAAGGCCCCAGAGTGCTCCCTTGCGGGACTCCAAACTAAAACAGAGACAGGCATGCTGTTTAAGAAAAAGCGTTTTAAAAGTCGAATTTCGTAATTTCTTTGCGCAATAGTAGAGCCGACATGAATCAACTAAAACGAGTTTAGAAACATGAAAGAAATCAATAAGCAGAAAGGGACGACATCTGCCAAATAAAATATAGAACTAAGAAGTGACTACATGAGGCACTGCCACCTTTTAGTTTGCATAACACAGTTATGATTCTGAGATGTCGCTAACGACAATATCTAAACATACCTAGTGTCTGATGGAGCGGTGTCGGGTTTATCGCTGAGTCGGATTCAAAACTGTGCATGTTGGTTTTCGTATACCTCCATGGCTAGGTCAGTTTATAGTAAGTAATAGAGAACTGTATTGTAAAATTAAGAAATTTTCCAATCACATTTACGAACTACAACATTATGAAGAATTAATTTTACCTTCATTTTCCTTTCTTTCAATAAGATATAGAGTTGTATAATAGTTACAAAACTCTGTTTATGATACATTTCTGGTATTTTATCAAGATGTAGGTAATCTGATTAACTGACAGATTTGATTTTTAGATAGCATAGATAAAGGTATGATGTATATCTACATCCGTGTTATCTGCACTGATTGAGTCGAAACGACCGATAACAAAACATCATGATGCTCATATTCCACATGCGACGTTAAGGCTTCTGGCGCGGCGAGTATGGCATGCCTATTCAAGGTTTGCGACGTTCATTGATTGATGTTGACGTAAGTGGCGAGCGAGCGGTCGGCACTTGAGCTCGCTGGAGGGTCGAGGCATCGAGGCACGACTCACGAGCTCGCTCACATCACATCAGTCGGTCGGCGCTTCGCCCGCTACAAGTCGTCGGTCGTCGCGCCCTCACCGCCTCCGCTTTCGAGTTACGCACGCACTATCGATCGCTTTCATTCACAATGTTATGAAGAATCTTCACGACTTCACAAAACAAACCGGCCTTTTTGGTGCTATAATGCGTAAATGCAAAATGTCTTTTATGAGACACTAAAATAATTTATTAGTAGCAAAATCTGAACCTAAGTGAATATTTAAGGAACATTTTTGAACAATTTTATTTATAAAAGTTTTTGTTGTAAGTGAATAAAATAGTACAACATGAAGGATAAGAAAAAAAGGTAAGTTCTTCATACTGAATACATAGGGGTAATAATGTAATTAAAATTGTGCAAGTGCGAGTCTGGGCCATTTATTTTTATTTAAATAATGTGACAAATTAACCTAGAAATCTTGAACTAGCACAAGTACAATACTAATTAATATTAAGCCTTAAAGTTTCGCCTAGCACCTATAATCGAATATTGACGGAAAAAAGAGAAACACGGTTGAACACAGTAAGTCGTAAAACTTTCATCGATATAACAGTGTCATTGTTAGGCTCTTTCTTAATTCATATTCAAGGCAATGCGTTTTATCATCTTTTTAGTGTAGGAGTAGCACAAGTCCCCGGGTGGTTACTTTCTAGCTTTAGGTACCAAAATATATACACGTAGGGCATTATATTCTAGCTGCGAGAGAAGGTTTAAATAGAATAGGTAAAACTTCGAAACATTGGTAGTTATTAGTTACCTAGATAACTAATATTAAGTCTACGAACATATACTTAAGGATAATAAAGTAATAAAGAGTTACGTTAAGTACATATTACAGTTACAGGTTAATATGTGAGTTTGCTTGTTTGACCTAAAATGAACGTAATTACAGCGCCCATCATAATAAACATACACGCGACACATTACCGCGCAAGGACTTTTTCTTTCCCAAAGCAGGTAACATTAGAAATCGCAAACAGTAGATTTACTAAATCGTTCCTACTTCATTCATAGTTTTCTTTTATTAAAATAGTTACTATAAGTACTTTTACCTCTTATAACATCTTTACCAATCTCCAACCAAAGATATTACAAACAATTATTTATTCATAAACGCACACAATACCTAGCTATCCCTATATGCATCATTGATGGATACTTAACCGTTTTATTTTCTTTTCATTTTTGTTCTTTGACTGAATACTAAATCGTAAATGACAAAATCGTGAATGACTGAGATTGTGAACATAGTATAGATAGCTGATAGGTGTTCTTAACTAAATATCGAAACGGTCTAGCGTGCTTAATGCAATGTATATTGCCAGAGCTTTGCACATAAAAACGGTTAAACGTACATATAAATAATAAAAATACTTAAAATGATTGATGGTTGTATAAAAAGCGTATGAGACGGCACAATAATGGTCTTGAATTCCTTTATTTGTCTCGCAGAGAACCGATCAGGTAGATTTTAAACGATGAACACTAGACCATTGTGCATCTGGTATGTTTTTTTAGTTTACTGCGTTCGTAATCTCTGGTATTGTTCTATAACATGTAGGTATTGTTTTAAGGATTGAGTGCGAGGTTGGGTCGATATCAATGATAAACCTACGCGTATCTACTAATACTAAGTATGGACTATCTTGCCTATGGAGAAATGGGTTATTTACTCAGAGTCATTTAATAATTACCTACTTAAATACTAAGTAAAGGATTTCTTCTTGAAATCTATACTTAATGTTAGTTTAAGTACCTAATATTTAACGTCTGCGATTGAGGCGGTTAGATACGAAAAAAATGTCTACACTTTTATACACTGCATCGATCGTCAGTAACTTAATGCTAAGGCTGAAGATAGCCTGTATTATCCAAAGAGATTGACTTATATGCGGTGGTCTACATTGCCACTGTCTTGGCAGAGAAACATTTCCTCGTGTATAAGGGCCTTTTTTCGACCCAGGGACTGTTATAGAATATTAGTGTGACAAATAAAAATCGACTTAGATTGTACTTGGGTACCAACTGTTTAAAGACACCGTAACGTAGGTAACGTTACGAACGGTAACAATTGAATAAAATTCCCAACATTCGCATCTTCAAGCTATCTCTCACATGCTTGCATTAGTTGTCATATCTTGAATTAAATAATAAAACAAAGCGTCAATACTGAGAATCAACTTATAAAAAACCCAAAAACACTGCACGATTCGAACATTGAACTTTAAGCTCGGAATCGCTAACAAAAAAACTACAAATTATCAAAAACTATTAAATTATCATTAGCTTTTTGTTAGTTCTCGTTTCTAGTTAAGCTGTCATAACCCTCCTTATCATAAGAGAGACAAAATGATATAGAACGACGTAACATTTAGATTTTATAAAGAAAAATGTGAGAGTGGGATATTTGACACGTGTGACGTGATCTGCAAAAAAGAATTTGCGGTGGCTCTACCATAATTGTGCTACGCACGGAAATAGAGACGATAGTTCCTAATATCTACGAACCTATACGGTCTAATATTATACTATACAGATAGCTACTTATGTACAATAATCACTAAATAGTAGATAGAATATACCTAACTGTTACTAGTTTTGTCAAAAATATATAACATTTGAATATTTTTGATATTATTTTTGTTATAATTATGTTATTAACATTATCATGTCCTCTTGGCCGAAATTACAAAAAGATAATGATAATTTGGTACTAAATTGCGTCCACAATAGAATATAATAAGAACTTATATACCCACCTAATTATAAATATAAAAAGTAGGTAGATATCTACTAAACTTCTTATGTTATGATTGGTACTCAAAAAGCCGCAACATCATTACATACTCAAAGTAGGCTAGTAGCCGGTACTTACTGATGTACATACGTACTCATCATAAATCATTATTTTAACAATAATAACAGGTAGCTACGTCAGCACATCCTCGTTAAAGTTTTATCCATTTTTTACATTTCAATAATGGTTATAATTAAAAACAAATTTCGCACTCGACCAACCTTGTAAAGACGACAGAACCGTATAAAAACGGTAATGCTCACATTTAACTTTATCCTTTATATTAATATGTAAGTAAATTTTCTGCTTCACATTAAACAACGGAAGTGGCGTCATACATATTTTAGCCAAACATTTATATAGCTGATAGGCTTGTAAAACTAATACTACCGTCACAATTCACAATATTAAAGAACAATGTAAATGTCTATTAACAAATAACCAGAATAAATTAAATAAGTATTTTATCTTAGGGATTTTATATACTTTTAGGCTTATCTAAGCTTCCGTGTTATCACAATTTATGAAAAAAACGTACCCACCGACTAACAAACACAATCTACACTAGTGAGAAGTTATTTAAGAAGTAAATCTAATTATCAAACACAATAGATCGTAGTCATAGACCCCTATGACGTCACTACTAAAGTGTTATTGTAAACCCACCTATCAGAACCATATTACGTAACCTTTGGTTCAGCCATGCCAATCGGTCCACTGGTATTCAAATGAAATGAGTATTCGACAATGCGCCTATAGTTGCTAAACCCAAAACTTACCATTGTACATATTACACAGCTCATATAAAAGTTAATGAGAAAATTTTATAGCGCGGTTTGTCGGTAAAATCTGTACATTTGCATTTGCACGTATAGGTAGAGCATGTTTTTGCTCTTATGACTGAAAGATTAAACAATACGACAAACATTAGTCTCTTCGCCTACTTCATACAGAGTAACCTATTGATTTCACGCAAATAGTGTACAATTGAGACCTCGATTTGTCGTTTCGTGCCAGCCCATCCCCCAACCTTATCTTATATCTTCTAATATATAAAAATCAATTGCTGTTCATTAGTCTCGCTTAAACTCGAGAACGGCTGGACCGATTTGGCTAATTTTAGTCTTGAATTATTTGTGGAAGTCCAGGGAAGGTTTAAAAGGTGAGGCGGTACGAAGTTTGCCCGGTCAGCTAGTCTTATATATAAAAATGAATTCCTGTTCGTTAGTCTCGATAAAACTCGAGAATGGCTGGATTGATTTGGCTAATTTTGGTCTTGAAATATTCGTAGAAGGCCAGGGAAGGTATAAACGGTGAGAAAGCGGTGCGAAGTTCGCTGGGTCAGCTAGTACCTATATAAAAATGTATTGCTGTTCGTTAGTCTCGCTAAAACTCGAGAACGGCTAGATCGATTTGGCTCATTTCGGTCTTGAAATATTCGTGGAGGTTCAGGGAAGGTTTAAACGGTGAGAAGGCGTTACAAAGTTGGCCGGGTCATTTAGTCTGCTTATAAAAATAATGAATGTATGATATAAGTAACTAGGTATTATCATTTCTTTATTAAATCGTATTCACTACCATATTGTGTTATACGTTATATGGATTTATAGGTATATTTCACAGTTAACTCTAGGAGAGTTATAACTGCCGTAATTCTGGCAAGACTTAACAATTAAAAATCTATACGATGCCGTACATAGATTTCAGTAGGTACTAAGTATATCAAAAATATATTTTATAATTTTATCGACATGTTAATATGGAACAGTTTAGTTAACACTAAAAAACGAACCGAAACTGACTTATGCGGGCGCCTGCATTATCTTCGAATCAGGTATAATTCATAACGTATATTGCACCGACCGCATATTAAAATGGGATAGGTACCTTCTATCAAAAGTGTTATTGGGTTTTCCATTAAGTAAGTCATTCTTAGCCGCACGAAGTCTAAATTTATGCTCCCTATTTACTTTGGGACCTTTAACATAACTAGAGGTGTACTATACACCTCGGCACACTTATTCGGGGAACTGAAATACTAGAATCCCTCTTGTTGTCCCCTATCTAAAATTACGGTAAATATAGAACATTACTTAGCCAATACAGCAACAACAAGCGTAAACCCCTATATGGTTACGTGGTTTGATAACTAACATTAGGTACCGTAAGCAGTACCTACTAGTTTATGCGATTTCGCTCCTGTTGTCTATCTTGCAAAGTGACTATGTGGGCCAAGTGGTCTATAAATAAGCCATAAATATCTGGCCTATAAATTATAATACAGCTCTTTGTAAAAATCACTACTTATAGTTTTCCTTGCTCCGTGAAAGAAGGACAAACCACCTCACACACTTTCACATGCATAAAAACTAAGTTTTATACATAACATAACATCACGCCTGTATAGGTAGGCAGAGGTGCACATATAGTACACACACATTTCGCCAGTTGTGTTAGGTCCCAATTTAATAGGGGGTGAACCTATTGCCATAAACCGGGCACAAATCCAGATTCCGTGCTGTTACTGAGAATTACATAACAGAAAAACCGGGATTCGAACCCAGGACCTCGTGCTCAGCAGTCGCGCTTAGCCACCATCAGACCAACGAGGCAGTACTAAGATTTATATTATATCTACGAGATAATCACGTTTTCAGAAAATATTGGGTCCAGTCAGTCACCCTGTAAGTGATATAATGACGATAATTAATTAATAAGTGAGCCGACATGGATGTAGGTACCCGGATCGTAGGCACATGAAAATCCGCGGTCTCTACCTTCCTCTGGAAAACAGGCGACACGTAAAACGAATATACTATGTATACGTGTATGTACGAACGATATGCTTGTATAAATATAAGTTACACTCACTAAAATAGAGATAATAATGTGGTACGGTCAGCCAAATAAGTAGTTTAAACAAGATGAGAAAAATACAATCATAATTATAAATAAAGTAATAACTCCAAAGTCCAAACGCAGATGTCAGAACAAGAACTCAAAGATTTAACTATGCATTAAATTGGTATTTATTAATTTTTTGTTGCTAACTGTACAAATGGAAAAAAATACGATAAATATGTCAGATAGTTTTGTCATAATCAACAATCTTCTTAGAATTAGGATTCAGATTTTCTTATTAATACTTATACTTAATAAATTTACATTTTTACTTTGTATTTTTATATGTAGTATAATATGAACCTACATACTCGTACTATACTACATTTAGCAGCAAGTGCTGCAGCGAAGCGCAGCTAGTAACTGACAAGGTTAAGGGTTACTTTGATTACAATGTGTTTGTTTACACCGCGCCAGTCGCAACACATTTCTACGGGACTCAGACGTCAGGTCGAAGGGCTCTGACCTGCGCGTGAGTGCCAGAAACATGGTTTTCACTATTTTCGGGTTCGTTGTACATTTCAAACGGAAATTCAGAATCGTTAGAATACAGAGGTGAGTTTTCATGCCTATTCTAAAAAGAATTTGTTGTTTGTTTCGAAAACTATTAAAAGCGATAACATTCCTTAGTTATTTATTCATAAACAATTTAAATTTCTTTATTCATTGATCCAACATATTGCCTACGCAATATATGAGAGCTTTGATAAATCAGTTGTAAACAACCAAGATTTCCAACGTCCCCAGTTTTATTTTATTATCATTGAGAGAATAAGAAAGACTTCGTTTGTATTCCAAGAGTTGGAATGAAACTGGTCTTGTCTGTGCCGATATCATACATGTTTGTCGGACTACACTTACGAGGTAAGTATAAAAATATTGTTATTACGAGTCACTGGTTCAAACGCATATTCGAATCAATGAATAAATACGTAATTGTTTAACATAACGGGTAGGTACCTACTATCTGAACTTCGATCAAATGAGTTTTTATTTGCATATTCACCTCGTTTGTTGTCAATATCAAATTCAATGTAGTTACCTAATTCTTAACGACACAAAATAATTATTTTCCTGATAATTACCTTGAAGAATGTAGAATTAAAACTTGTACTCACATCAGAGGCGTAGCAAAAGATTTCTGAACCATAACAATCAATCGGATTCGTGTACCAAGACTGCCGAACGATAAATTGGTTTTCTTTCCGACTAATTAAGTATTCTGTGTCATTGGTGTGGGTATTATAATATCTACATAATATTATTAATATTTGTATGCAACGTAACATCAAACATCCGATGAATCTTTAATATGACCACAATTATTCAAATTTCTAGAGGTATCGCCATCGAAAAATCCTTTTTAAGGAAGTGTGTAACAGCAATAAAACGTAGATGACCGACTAAACAAACAATCATGAATATAAATTAGTATATGTCTGAGTCTAAGAATATAAAAAAGTCACAAACTTATATTGATAAACGTATTTATACTTAATATGCAAAAATAAAACGTAGATAACTACATTTTTCTGTTTACCATATTTTGTGCGTATCCGGCAAAGATTCCAGCTACCTTTAAAATTACAAATATGTATGTTTAATTTTCTTTTGTTGTAAAAATGAGACGACACAACCTGGTTCTTACATTTTTTTGCTAAACTGTAGTCAATAAAAAGATACCAATAAAGTTGTTATTTTGTACTTTTCCGTTACACTATACAGGCGATAAATTGCTCATAAAGTTACTGAGGCGAGTATTACCTATAGCAATAAAAATAAAATAAGTATTTGACACATTTATAAACATTTCTATTTCCTTCTACAAGTATATTATGTTTCGTTTGACTGCCTCGTTGGTCCAGTGGTCGCTAAGCGCGACTGCTAAGCACGAGGTCCTGGGTTCGAATCCCAGGTCGGGCAAAGTGTTACTGGGTTTTTCCATTAGGTAATTCTCCGTAGCAGCACGGAGTCTGGATTTGTGCCCGGTTGATGGCAATAGGCTCGCCCCCTATTACATTGGGACCTAAAACATAACTGGCGAAATGTGGGCGTACTATATGTGCACCTCTGCGTACCCCTTCGGGGAATACAGGCGTGATGTTATGTTATGTTAGTTCAGTTTATCCAATACTTATTTAAATACACAACAAAAAATCCTAGTTAGTACTTAGGAACACGATCCTCAGATCGAAGAGTCACCTTGGGTCCTCACTTTTTTGCTTGAAACTTGTGCTAGAAATGTCTTTACGTCTAAAGGCCATCTCTTTTGTAATTAATTTGTATGATTTGTAGCATGACATTTAAGACTATTAGACAATATTTGAATAGAACTATCAGTATGTATTGACCGAAGGAGCATTAACTTATGTAATCGTCATCATCATCAGCCGGAAGACGACCACTGTTGAACAAAGGCCTCACCCTTTAAAGGGGGGCGTTGCTGTAATCCCTACGCTTTGCAAGCGGCTTGGCAGTTAGGCATCGCAGTATTTGTGATGTAGTTACATAAGGCGCTACAGCCCATCTCCTAGAATTTCCCTTAATCGGCTCCTACGAAACCCACGGGACGAAATGGGAAAGTGCTATTGTGGCCCGGCACTCCCCGGGAAGAGTTTAGTTATGAATAGCATTAAACCTCAAATTATTTGTTTTTTCTAGTGATGGTGCCCATGAGGCTATGCTGGCCGAGGGGCAGGCGCCTCAGATCGTCAGCAAAGAGACCAAGAAACAGGACGAGTATGAGGCCCTGCAGAGCTTCCTGCGAAGCATAAGCTCAACAGCCACGTTGCCGCCTTACGTGAAGGGCGAGACCTACTCTTCCACACGGGGCGTGTTTAACCAGGTAAGATTCAATGTAAACCAGCCATCTTATTCACAAACGAGGTTCATACCGGCATTAACTAAACGCCGCATTACGTCTATTGACATCTCTATTCTTTGACATGCAAACGACAGTGACGGGTATAATATAGTATATAATTTAAATTGTAATTTTTTTAATGAATAAGGAGGTTTAAATAAACGAAGAGACATCGAATAGTATGATAAATATGTTGGCTATGTAATCTATGAAATTTGTCAAACCTATTTATTTTTCATTCTATTTGATTTGTATATGTCTGCCCAAGTTACTAAGAAAATAAGGGAAAGCCCACTGGCAATTTGTTGTCGCAGACGCACATTTAGGCATAATTATGATATTAGTTCAATGTAGGGCAAGCCTTTATCTAGCCGAATACAATAAAGTACGTGCCTAAAATGCTTCCACCTTGAATGTGACCTCTGCTTCGATAATAGGTTCATAATTAGGCACTTAAAAATGACTACTTTCTAATGAACAAAGACAAACTATTTAAGTAAAGAATTTGTTGTATATTTGCGGTACCTATTTTATCCAAAATACAATGATTATTTACTAAACATACAAAATCATTGTATTTTGGAAATAGTGATCCTTGACATAGTTAAGCGGCCATATCACACTGAATCGGGGCAAGTTTAACATAATTCCTTATGAATAAAACATTGCCCGATGCTCAACGTGAGAGCACGTCGTAGCTCCGGAAGATAATAAAAATGTTCCAAATATTGCTGACTGCCTTCTTGGTCCAGTCGACGCTGATTGCGGCTGCTGAGCATGAAATCCTGGGTTCGAATTCCAGATCGGGTAAAGTGTTACTGGGTTCTTCTCAATAGCAGCACGGAGTCGGAATTAGTGCCCGGTTAATGGGAAAAGACTGAGTAATTAATGAACTAAGTTGGAGTTAACGGTTGCAGGATAGGCGGGATGTTATTGAAAGCTTTTCCCTATATCGTCTTAATGAAAACCTTTCAGGCTTTCACAGTGAATATAAAAAAGTTAACACACTCTTACACATTCTCAAAACACATACGATATAAAACAAAACGTGGATTAGCTAAAGTAAATAAAAATCTTTTAACTAGCCTCACCCCAATTTTGATATTGGGATAAATTGTACGCAACACTTTTGTATATGTATGTGTGTGTTGTACAAGGTGTGAAGTTAAACCAATTATCAGAATACCAATAGATTTTAAATATAGACAAGTGGACTCGTTATAATTTGATCTATTCATCTTTTAACTGTCAACCATGACATTTACACCGTACATACTTAAATATTCGACAGCGTTAACTAATTTCGGTGAATTTAATATTTTTGTTTTTAGTATCGTCTAATAAAACAGCAACACCAGTAGCTTTTTTGTGATAATGAAACACAAATTTAAAACTAAAATTCTCAAAAAATATCCTCCATCAAAAAACACGAACTCAAAAGTGAAAATATTATTTTATTTACTTCACTTTACATAAGCGAAGTGAACATAAACGACAGACTTTTAAGGGAACATACGTAAACAATATAAACTATCCTCGGAGTTTAAAAACAAGCGCCTTCAAGGTTATGGTGTGTATAAACTGCATAATAGATCCAACTCTATTAACCAGACTAGCTGTTTTGGTCCCCACAACAATGCCGTACCATATAATGAAGTGTTCTTAATTGTCATTGGCTAGATTACAGAAAATAGTTGTAACGCTCATCTAAGCGCGTATTAGCTGCGTAGCAACCAGTAGCAACAAACCAAGTCCGAAGTCCGAACTCTACATAATCAGAGCCACAGACAGCATTGCCACACAGAGTCGCTATGCAAATCCTAATTATTATACTTGTAAGTTGGCTTCTGATATTGACCTCAAAGCTATTTTATTTGCATACATTTACAGAACTATCCTAATTCAGATATTGCAACATGTGCGAATATAAACCAGTCTTTTGGCCCTGACATACTTTTTAATGGTATCGGGACCATGTTGTAATAACCAAATCAATATTATTTTAAGCTTAACTAGACATTGCTTAGACAATGAGACTGTTATTTTATAATAAAATCCTATTCAGACTAGACGAGTAGACACCCGCCGAGATGTTAAATGAGTTGAGCGCAGAAATAGAATTATATCTGTTTATGACAGGACTAGCTGTGCCCGCGACTCCGTCCGCGTGGATATTCGGAAACAGCAATAGTATTCTATGAT
This sequence comes from Abrostola triplasia, assembly GCA_946251915.1. Lineage (NCBI taxonomy): Eukaryota > Metazoa > Arthropoda > Insecta > Lepidoptera > Noctuidae > Abrostola > Abrostola triplasia. The sequence continues at coordinate 7,261,667 of OX276432.1, read as the reverse complement.
TGTTTTCTCACCAGGACTAAGTGACACAATATAATTATTATGTATGTCTTAACTATAATATGACATTGAATATAATAATATAGTATTTTTTAACACTAACGCAAAAATTGGACGGTGATAATGCAAATTAGAACAATTCTGTCGTACATGATTTTGGCGAATCTTAAACCGATTACGCAGCGCAAGCAGGTGAAGCTGTCGAATGGAAAATACAACCCGATTTTGAAACATTCTTCATTGGTGCTCCGCTCCTATTGACTGTAGCGTGATGATATATAGCCTGTAGCCTTACTCGATAAACGGGCTATCTAACACGTAAATAAATTTTCAAATCGGACCAGTAGTTCCTGAGATTAGCGCGTTCAAGTAAACAAACAAACAAACTCTTCAGCTTTATAATATTATTATTATAGTATACTATAATAGTATAGAAGATAATAATATAATATATAGTATAGATTTCTTCGGCAGTTCTGAATAAAAGCCTAACATAATTATTTATCAATTAAGAATTGCGGGCAAACGGTGGATTGGCAAGCTGTCGTTCATTGTGGCGTTCACAGGTGCTAACACCTATTTCCGACACCAGGTGCTAACTTAAGTAAACTGGAAGTATGTAAGATTGTTCAATACGATGAATGGTTATCATATTATTAAATATATTCTTTGTGAGGAGAACTTATGTTCAGTGTCCCACAGTTGGGCAAAGACCTCCCCATTATTCTTACACAACACCCTGCCCAATGCCATTACGGGCCATGTCTTTCTCGCAAAGATGTCCAAAAATGAACAATTCATTATAGAAATAATTAGATATTGTTTATATAACTACATAATTATACATATGTATAGTGTCCCAGCGAGCAACGGCCTCTTCCCTGATTTTCCAATTTCCCCTATTCTCGGCAAGCTCTTAGATAAATATTGTAAGAAATTCCAAACTACACTTATAATATAATGTAGCTAGTTTATTTTTAATTAAATTAAATTATAAACAAGTTACCTAGTTACTTGTTTTTTATCCACCTATGCAAAAAAAGATAAAAGGTAGTTTTTGTACATATAAAAAGTAAGTACACGAGCTTTCTTACCATAAAATCTACGAAAACGCAATATTAACTGCCTACACACAAATAGTTTTGGCAAATTCGAAGATCTGCTTTTTCATATCTAAAAATAAGTTGGTAAAATAAATATTTGTGTGCAGTAGTATGGCGATTCTATCATGTGTGCGATTGACATGATTTTTATTATTTATCTATTGTCGAGTATTTTTCGCGACTTGATCGACGGCAAACGATATTTATGAAAACCTAAAATTACGAAACCTAGAGCAATTTACATAAATCTACCGTTCGATTTAATACATTTACATTTCAGACTCTTTTCTTTTAATGGTTTTTCTTACCCCCACGTATGGTATAAGAATAAATTTTTACTGCGCTGACTTTTTGATATATGGTAAAACTTAAGTGGAATAAAAGAGACTAAAAAGTATGTGCTAGTTTTTGACCTCTATACGAAACCTTGTGAAACAATTGCACGACGCGATATCCAAACTAAAAACAGTGTTTTGAGTACCTAAGTATGCTAGCTAAGTAGGTAAACTGTTTTTCTTTGGACGTGACAAGGAAGATATTTTGTTTGTGCTTACTTGCTTAGTATCAGTTTTTTAACCGACGACCGTGGCGGGTGGTGCTATGCGGATAAATTCAAGTCGTTCCGGCAGCGACGGCGACGCTACGGTTGACATTCAACGTAATGTCTTCACTGTCTATAGGAGCCGCATGATGTACCTAAACCTCACCAAACATGCGTAACGAACGAGGCTTGTAATTAAGTATTTAAAATCGCTTAAATAAGTATATTCACTGCTTAACACAAAGCACATACATCACAGTGATAAATAGATTAGTATACTCGTATTTGTAAAGCAAGATGATTTTTATTTTGCTTCTTTAAAATCTGAGTAGTCTTGTTTTTTACTCCGTGCAAAACAGAATAAGGAAACACGCCTAATTAAATGTCCGTGTGTTGTGAACGTTGTGATGTAGGACAACATGAAGTGGTGTCGGGTCACCCACATTCCTCGAACCATTAGTTTAATTAGAAAACCTTCTTTGAGTATAAACTGTTGCCAGTTATCGACGAGGAGGATGAGCCAATGTTATCAAACTCCATTTGATCCCAATTAAATAAATTGCTTGTTACAGTAACTGACAAGAGCTGAGCATGGCAGCCACTAATGATATTTCATGCTATAAGAAACTATACATAATACGTGTGCCTTGAGATATCATTAATTGCTACACATTGTAAAAGGTTCAGTAATTGACGTTGCGGATCGTATTATAGGTCATTACCGTCTGTCGTGTACCGTCGTCTTACTGCTTAGAATGGCACAGGCTACAGTATTGTCAGTGTTTTATTATTATGAAATATAGTAACTATTACAATAGAAGTATTATTTTTATAGACACCATAACGATCAGGAAAGTTCCTACTCATAAAAAAGAACAAAAAAGAGATATCATCATAAATATGAAACATTTTTTTTTTACTGATAATTGTAAGCCGGTTATAACCATAGTTTAGCAGTTACAACTCCTGAACTGGACTATTGGCTTTTGCCATGAGGTTATCCTCCAACCCAATTATCTGTTTTGACATAAAATCTTGACTGACATGCATGATATTATTCATGACCGGCAACTGTCCTAAGACGTGCCGACCTAGACCTACTCAACATACATCCGTTAGTATCAAACGACTGTCTTATCTCTAAAGTTAACAACTAAACAAACTGTTGTAAAAATACTGTAAATAGAGTCAATAGCATACAATGTAAAACTCGGTTAATGGACACCCTACCGCTGAGGCGCTGACAAACCTCATTTATTTTTTATTTATTTATTAAACACAGGTACTCACACTAACATAGTATACGAAACAAAATATACTTTGAGTGTTGCGTACAAACGTAATCTCACTACTCATTCTTCGACCCAAATCCGTCATCTTCGCTTCATCCTAAGCGCGAATTCTTGGCTCATCCGACTTGTCTTGTTGAGTCGTAAGAGGCAACAGTACCAATGCAAGCTTTAAAAAAAACTTCTTTGCGCCAACATTAACCTAATATATAATCTTTCGACAACGGCGACCCCTGACATTACCTTCTTAGATGACCCCTAATGTAGCTTGCTAGACCGAACTTAGTTTTAAATATGCGGTCGCATGTATACTGCAATAGAGTTGGCCAAAAGGATTGTAAGTATACATATAGAAGGTCTTAGACATTTCATTACGTAATTGACGCTATCTGTCCAGAGTGGCAAATCTCCCAAACCGTCGATTAAACTAATAACCCTCCATCTGGCGCTGTCGGGTAAAAATGGTATAATTGTTACACAATTTACGGTATTCATTATTATGGAAATGGGTTGCGTCCGTGTGAATTTTATAGATAATAAAACATTCAAAACTGTTGTTTTGGCACAAACCGTAATGACACCAATTTTGTTATTATGTTAAAGTGCTGTTGCTTCAATTGGATTCTTATATGCTTAACTTAATTGTACAGAAAACCAACTTAGTAACATAAAGTTAAATGTAAGCAATGAATAGATGATCTTATCTGTAAGGAAGATATCATAAATTATGACATTAGGTACTTAGATAAATATTAGAATCGTGACGGAAGCAATGATGTATCTAGTACATTCACACGTGTCTAGATTAATATATTTTGAAGTAAAGATAAGGCTCCCTATGTGTCATACACTTTATCGATAATAACGTGACAGTATAACAAGATTTGTTTCAATCTCAGCAAACATCGCCGTAGCGTGTCTCTTCCACAGATAATATAAAAGTCAAACATAATTCGACATCAAACTGTCCCAAATTGAAAAGTAAACAAATTATATAAGTTAAACATAAGTTACGTATAATTTTACAAATTAAGATTGTAGTATTTTCTTTTTTATTTTATTTTTCTCTGTATAAGACGCCTTAGCTCTATAGTGGGGTATATCAACAGGCTGGTTTTAGTAGATATTATTAATGACATTACTAGGTACAGAGCCGCGTTGTCCGCGTTATTAGTTGTCTGTTACACTTTAGCACTTGCTTAGTTCTACTCGTATGCGCTTAGCAAGGTTGTCTACCACTACTACCTGATTGTGATATCCTCCTACTAATTACACTGTATAAGCTCTATATCCGACATCTATAACACTTCCGCAAATCATTACATTTTATATCATATTCACATATATATTATACACCTGTATCCTGTTATATATTATGTACTACATTATCAATAAACCTTCGTATGGAGCACTCTTCTGAAATAGCATAGGCTTCTGGCTTCATCTTCTGTGCTTCTGAAAGCACGTTAAGCTATTGGTCCTGCACCTGATCTCTCTCCGGTAGTGTCGGTCTACCGTCCCATCGTACTATGAGAGTTAGTGAGGAAATAGAGAAAATACCTGTGTTCGCCTGCATACTTGTGCACTATAATGTCTCCTGCGAAGTTTGCTAGTCTTGGCTGGGATAGGCTACCGTGACAGTTTGGTAAGGAGACTTTATATTATATAGGCTCTTAAATAAACTACTTAGCTCTTTTCTTACTCACAAAGAACCTCTTTTCCAGTGCCTAATAACATGCGCGGTGCTGATCCTGGCGGCGGGCGCGGGCCACCCCATCGGGTTCTCCGCCGTCGCCCTGCCACAACTGAGGATCGAGAACAGCACCATGAGGATAGACGACGACATGGGCTCGTGGATCGGTGAGTCTATTATCACCTCACATATTGTTTCACTCGGTAAACTGACTTGGTGAATACGCGCGATACGAAAATACGCCCCTAGTGTTAGTTGCTTGGATAACTAATTAACCCGTTTGCGTTTTTCTTTTAAGCATTCGTCATTTAACAAAAGAAGAACGCAAATGTAGTGTAGGAGCTGCTTGACATTTACAATATATGAACTTACTATTTACGTAGTTGTTGGGCTTGGGATAGTTAGCATCTAACTTACGCTCGGAGCTCTGTTCATAGAAAGTCCCGCGGTCGGTCACTTGGAATATACAAATTCGCTTATCATTCTTGCGCAACAACACGAAATTGTCCTACAAAACCTGCTTACATATACGTTCTAATCTTCTATTTATACTATACATATATTAATATATCTATAGATTCATTCCATACCTGGGCAGTAATGTTGGTTTGAACAATGTCATAAGAGAAATAGTGATTTGCAACATGATTAATGGTACATTGCAATGTGTGCAACCTACACATTTTATTTATAAAAAAAATAATTTAATGAATTAATAATATATATATATAATAACAACAGCCTATCACTGTCCCACTGCACGGCAAAGGCCTCTTCTCGTATAGAGAAGGATTGAGCATTGATCACCACGCTAGCTCACTGCGGGTTGGCGATTTCAGATAATAAAAGGTTTTCTCCAGGTTTACTGACGATGTTTTCTGTCACCGTTAGTCAGATAATAATAAACCCAATCAAAATTGATTTCATGTAAACAAATAAAATGCGAAGGTAAAAGAATTATGTTATCAATAATATGTGACTGGATGAAATCTAGAACTGTTTCCAAAAAAAAAATGCTTAACTTAACGCTTCAACTAAGCTAAAGGAAAATATATTCGTGTCATGGTAGATTCAAGTCAGTTATTGTATGAATAAAATACAGTATAAGGCACCACCAAAATCACAAACATCCAGCGTTTACAATCAAATGTATTATGATTAAAATATGAGTCAGATAAGCTGGGACCGGAAGATATCACGAATTGACAAGTCATCGTTACACTTACATCTGCCCCCGTACCATGAAGTCCTACTCGTAGCAGCGTCTCGCTTCCACAACATGAACTTCCCTGCTTTAAGAGGTCATGGTAAGGGGACTGCCTCGTTGGTCTAGTGGTTGCTAATCCCGGGTCGAGCAAAGTGTTACTGGGTTTTTCCAATAGGTAATTCTTAGTAGCAGCACGGAGTCTGGATTTGTGCCCGGTTGATGGCAATAAGCTCGCCCCCTGTTACATTGGGACCTAAAAAAACATAACTGGTGAAATGTGGGTGTACTACATGTGCACCTCTGCCTATCCCTTCGAGGAATACAGGCGTGATGTTATGTTATGGTAAGGGGGCTGGTTGTCGTGACATTAGTTTCGTAGTGTTTGCATGACACGCTATAAAGTATAATAAAGGATGTATCTAGTACGCACCCTTATAGAAATAGTGATTTATGAATAGACCTTTTCCGAATATTGTAGAGTTCCCTAACATGGATACTCTACTGGAGACGCTGTTGTACACAATCCCACCCTAGTTATTTTGTTTGATTATTGCAATTTTTATCGTCAATATATTATCGTACCTATATTTTATACAATATATTTTCGGTATGACTCTACAGAGTATTTTAAGTTAAAGAAACATTGTGTCTACACTTTAAATACAAAATAACCAAAATAAATAACTACTTACATACAGTGACGTAAGCGATATTGTCAAAAATAGTTCTTTTGTTTTAGTATGTTATACAACTATAGGTATAGGTAACGTTAAAAATCTTTTCAGTAGAATTTTCAAAGAGTCAAAATGTCCCGTTTTTGCATTCTCTTGGCATAATGTGTGTACCTACAATACGACATCGGCATAGTAACTGTAGAATATTTGTAGATACTGGTAATGAGTGTAAATGTAGGTACATAGAGCATTTGTTTTGTGTTGTTCTGAAAATAGACTTTCAGTAGGTGTAAGAAATTACGGATAAGCATAACTTTTGTAGTCTCTCATCGAAATTGTTGAAGTCGTCAATTTTCACAAGTAGGTAGAGAAAATGAACTGGAAATTCTATAATTATTATCTTACCCATATTTTGGATAATTATAGGTACTAAACATAAAAACTACATTAGGGCCCGAAGAAATCCCAGGCCCGGGCCAACGCAGACGCCACATTACACTGCACCTAGCGACGTCTCGCTTCCACATCATAAATTATCCTGCTTTAAGAGTTCATGTAAGGGGTTCTATGTAAATTATAAAGCTAACTCAATCCGTGCTGGCAGTCCTAAAAAAAAAATGTTGTCGATGAAGTTATTGGATCTTTAAACTTCTGCAACTAAGACATTTATTATTATATACTTAACAATAAAACTCAGTACTCAATAAAATGACTGGTGTTGGTGTTCTGCTCAAGCGAGCAGAGATAATAAATGTCTGTGACCATTGAGCAGATCACTAAGTTGGTGCCCGAATGACCGTTAAAATTCAAACTGGGTATATTTGTAATTCATTAGTTACATCTCACAGTCGATTATATTCGCTAGGGTCATTTAAATTAAATCAAGGTGTACAGGCATGTAACGCTAGAGAGCAAAAAGTTTTAGTGCCAAGGTTCGACCTTATTAGTTTTGCACACTTTACAAACTCCCGATCGACTCACTCTACTAGAACGCAACCACTATTTGCATACATATTGATAAGGATGAAACGAGTTATTTAAACAGCGACTTTACTTTAATGCTAAATTTTACATACTTACTTTCACTGTGTCACGCCTATTATTCGAACCAAGATGTGTTACGCCTTTTGCATTCAACTTTGGTAGGTACACTCAAAATTCGCTGCTTATCAAGTCTCCTTATGGCCGAGAGCCCATTTATCATTCATAGTTTTTATATTAATCAGGTATAGAAACCAAAGAGTTTATGATAGTTAACATTAGCGACTACACACAAATGTCAAGGAAAAACCGTTATTTTAGAATAACAATGTTAACGTATGATATGAGCAGCTAACGCCTGAAAAAGTGTCGCGTGCACCTTTTAGGCACGTGTTACCTATTAATACAAACAACGTCGAACACAGCACATGTTATTGCCTCGTAAAACACTGGCCACATAAGTCACTGATGTTCGAAATTGGAAACTGAATATTGAGACATGTTGTTCAAACATTCAATAAGCATTCAATATTTAAATGTTCGAAGTTATTACTCACACCTCAGGCACACAATATACGCAAAAACAGCCAAATAATATTGTGCCTTTATTATACTTACTGATGTTGACAAATTACTTTAATTTCATAAACATATTGTGCTACATATTTATGCGTAACATTATGTGACCAGTGTGATAAAACACTGGAGACCTTCTATAAATCCGGTTAAACAGTTAAAATCAAACAATCGGGTAGTTAGGTAGAAACCTACTGTTATCAAAATACACAAGAATAGAATTTTAGAATAATAGTAGATTGTTCTGTATTCTGAGCAGTCCTTAATGGCAAACTGTGTTAATTTACGTATTTTAAAGGTGAATCAAATCAAAACAGCTCTCGCCGTTATTGAAACAAGTATTATTTAGATTGTCTTAGACGTGTAACAATTACAACAATAGTCATTAAAAACAATCAACTGAGAATATATTGAAAAAACGTGTCAACATGTCGACTGTGTAAGTAGGTACTTCAGTGCAAAATTACATGTCTGTCACTATATAGTTAGACATTAAGGTTATAACATATCTTCATAGCTGTATTTCTTCGGATATCTTTGTGTGGAGTCGAAGTACTATCTGTCAACGTTTCTTATATAACAAGCATGAGAAAGTACTGACTTTGACGGGTCAAAGAAGCAGCTCCGTTTCCACGCGCTAGTTTATCTATGTTTAGATAGTAAGAATATATATGTATATTTGCAAGATAATAGATTTGCACAAGTCTAATCCGAATAAATCCAGAATACTTATTCACTATTCAATCTTATAACTGAAACTGAAAATGCTTCTGTAACAGCATTATGCATATTAAGCTTATATTTCTTTCCATATATTTTTCCGCATTTTCCAGAACGGTCTCTACTGACCCGATATTTTCAATTCAATTCAATTCAAACACTTTATTTGCAGAATATGGGTAAGTTAACAAGATGTTTTTAAATTATATTATAAATCGCCATAATCAGGCTCACGCCATGCAAATTTACAAGTTTTATTTTTGAAGATAGTGAAAAAGTAACCCTAAAATAGTATTCCCATGTCGTTTTCTATTTGAATCAGCTTGGTAGATAATATGTAATATCATTACACGCTTTTCATGGTCACGGGCAAGAATGGGAGTTATTTAGGAACAAATATGGATTATTAGATTATAATATAAATCTAATTTAATATTTATTACCTGTAACTTATACTAGGCACATAATATATTATTCAATTACAATGGTAATTTAACTTTTAATGAATGTTTATTATACTTTTCTCAAGCGCTCAACGCTATCATAATAATGATGATTGAAATCCTAACAAACTCAAGGTCAGTAAATTGTAATAATAGATATTCTATATTATGCTACTAAGTATGTCGCGGAAAGCAATTTAATATGAATGCTGGACGTTTGACAAATTACCTAGTGTTATCTCGCTTATACCGGCCATAAAAACCAACTACCTGTGGTAATTATCCTTGCACTAAGAAGTTATGTACCTAACAAACTACGAATACCTAGTCAGTCTAACGATCCACAAGTTAAATATTCGGTAAAGATAGAACTTTGACTTAATAGGTACCATGCCACTGCGCGCGCATACCTTCCGACCTACACGTGAGGTTATCCCCGTCTCTAATAAAATGTATCTCATGCGCTTATCACCATCACGTTGTATACAGGTCAGCTGGGTGAAATGTGCCAGTCTGATGCTATGACAGATTACTCTGACCTTAACACATGCCATTTTCCCCACCTGGCACCTGAACTTTACCCACTGAAGTCATACAGATAAGTTATAAAATGCCATGTTTGCAAACTATGTATCTCCATCATTACACCAATGGTCTCATATTACTGTAATTTTGTTCCAAGAACATTGCAATCAATCATAATGACGACAAATAGGATTGTACATTTAGAAGGCATTTATATTACATGCTATACGAGATTTGAGGTAGATACTAGGTACTGTGAAAGTACGCAGCATACTTAGCAACTTAATCCTTTTTTTTAATTCCTCTCTGATTTAATGCAGTGACATACCGACAAATAGGTTGACAGTTGTTTATGTAAATAAAGAAGCAACGTAACCTTGCAGCGAATGATTGCCTCGATAGCAACGCGGCGATCAATTTTCATTAACTATTTCCACCACATAGGTATTTTCCGATAAGTTGAGCTATAAAATTCTCAAATCAAAACAGCAATCAATCACTGTAAATAACAGTTCAAGTTTAGCGGTCATATGAATTCGAATTTCAATTTGCCTGTCGTTAGATTTGAAACGCTCTTGTTTTTTCCTTTGCAACGGTAATTGATAAGGACACGGTAGCCATTTTACTTGTTTTATGCACAATCTTTACACGACAAAGCGAGAAAACATTAAACGGTCAACTGCATTTGTTGATACATGACTTTACCGTCACGAGTATTCAATCGAGGAGTCGACTTTTATAATGAGACATTGGCAGGCAGTGATGAAAGATACGGCAACGAATATGGTTATAGTTGTCAGAAAACGTGAAGCGTGACCGAGCCATCACTGAAATGTAACCACAGTTTATTGTTAATTGTTACACTACATATATCTAGGTATCTTCTACCTATAATAATATATGTACGCACGTATTAAATATAACCGGATTTCTATAAAAACTCCTAGCACACACGGCTAGGAATATTCTATTTATACGTAGGAACTTTTAGCAAACAAGTAACTAGCTAAACAAAAAATGATCATGATGCTACGTATCTGAGAATAACTATACCGCCAGATAAGTATTATTTCATGTGTCGGCTTCGCGTGGGCCCGGAAAATAAAAATAGGCTTGTCACCTGTAAATGGGATGGTAAAACGTGGCCCTTACCATGAACTCTTAAGGCAGGACCTTTTGAGTGTACTGCACGTAGCGACTTCTCGTTTCCTCAACGGTTAATGTCCTGCTTTTAAGCCTTCATGGTAAAAAGGAAGAACACCTTGCTGTACAGAAATATTCCCACTACATGGGCAGAGCATCCTTAGTTCTTTTACGCTGATTGATTAATTTTAATGTACAGTTTGGGGACTTGGGGGACAAGTTTCTTAGAGAACACAGTTGTACTTTGTTATTTGTCTAAGCCACCACGTATCTGTGATCATTTTAAAGATGAGAAATGAGAAATCTAACCTACCATAATACTGATTAACTAATACATAATTAGAATTAGATACAAACACGAAGCATCTACAGCCAAAAAAAAACCTACAAAAAAACTACTACTGAACTAGTAAAGTTCAAGTAACGCAAATTTATACATAGTTATTACGTAACATTCATAAGATTCAAATGATGTCCATGTTTTTGTCGCAAATCACGAGGCGTTAAGTTGCTAGTTGTGGCCCAGCTGTACTCTTACAGCAAGGAAATAAAGATCAAAGTTGAAAGTCGCTACTTTTTAAGACCGGTAACTGAGACATGACATGTGAGCGTGTCAGCTAAACATACTCGCTAACTTATTGACGACGATCTGTAAATAGATTATTGATTGTGAGTTTAGCAAGCTAATGTGTAGCTGCTCTTGTATAAATGGCCTAATACTAGTAATTACTATCTGGTTATTCCAAAATTCAGTTCAACATTTTATTTACTATCTTAAACGAATATAGGGTTTCATATTCGTCTCGTATAGGCAGATTCTTGTCTGAGAAAATTCGAGTGAAGCATTCGAACAAAATAAATAATGTAATGATATTTTTTTGTCTTTGTAGCGAGTATCCACTCCGCAGCTACGCCACTGGGCTCGATGCTGTCGGGGCCTATCATGGAGGCTATAGGCCGCAAGCGCACGTTACAAACGTGCACTCTGCCCCTAATCGTCGGCTGGATAATCATAGGTTCAGCCTCACATCATGCCTTACTCCTACTTGGCAGAATTGTGTGCGGTTTCGCCGTCGGCATCATGGCGGCACCGTCTCAGGTATTACAAATAACGACTAAGATAATTGTAGCTACATAAGTGGTCCGCCATATTTTAGAGGTGGGTCGCGCAATTATTCAGTTTCACGTTTTGTATGTTACTTAATAACAAGTCATACGATTTACAAACTATTCAAAGACGTCTGAGCCAATCTTTATAAGTGCGTGCAACAATATCCTAATTATGCCTGGGGGCAAAATAAGTAGATTATTAGATCACTTAGTTATACCTAGTTTTAAAATCTCTGAAAACAATGTAACGACCTTGCCGTCGTCGCCGTGAAATTTTATAACCTTTACCTACGTTAGTGTACCTCCATAACATCTTCGTTTTATATTATAGGTGTACTTAGGTGAAATTTCGGAGCCAAGATTAAGAGGCTTGCTGATAGGCACGCCGTTCGTAGCGTACTCTCTCGGCGTGCTTTACGTGTACGCACTAGGCGGCGCGCTACCGTGGCGGTCCGTGGCGCACCTGTCTACGGTGCTGCCGGCCCTGGCCTTCGTGGCCCTGTGCCTGTCACCCGAGAGCCCCACGTGGCTGGCGCGTCGCGGCCGCTTTCACGACGCCATGGCTGCAATGGCACGCCTGCGCGGCGACCCCGACACCGTGAGTACCAACCCTTCATTACTCATAATTTCATAAACAACACAAGCTATCGTCAAAACTAATATCCCGCAACAGGAGACTCCCTTTCCATCTGTAGAAAGCGTTGTGAATAATACATACATTAGATTAGCATTGGATAGGCACTTAGATACCGATTGAAACACTTGTTAAGGTAATTAAATGTAATAGCCTGTTTGTAGTCGCAAAACGTTAGTTATCTACTCGTACTTTGTAGAGATAGTCGTTCTCTTCATTCACTGCCCCCTTGATTTGATAACTAGCTGATAGCTAAACATGATTTGCAATTTCGTATATTCCATAAATGTATGACTACAGATTTTACGCAAATTGCTTGGATGCGTGAGACATAATGACATAACGATCAAGTGCTGCAAGTCATAATATGTACCCGTTATTTCGTTGATACATGGGCACTTAAATGTTTAACCAAGCTGTGTTTTATTATCCTGCATCTTTCGGCTGTCTGGTGTCGAAATCTCTGACTCTCCACCAAAAAAACCCTTTATACATATCGAAAATGTTTATTTAAGCTTTGGAATAAAGACATCTCTACATTCTCACCTATACAAATCAAGTCAGTTCACAATCACATCAACTGCTGGTTTAGTAGTTAGTAGTGAACTGTGTGCTGGTAAGTTAATCGCCAGGGGCGTACCTACCGCCAGCCGTATCAATGATACAGGGCACCCGGGCTACAGGGGCCCCGAAAGTATAACATAACGTGAGCAAAAAGGCCCTCCAACAAATTTTGATACAGGGCTCGTTTAAGGCACGCTACACTAAACATATGAACTCCTTTTCAGAATCGTCCTTAGATATAGAGGATATCATAAAAAAATTTATAGATGAAGTTTTAAGTAAATATTGATAATATTATGGTCATTGCAAAAATATCGTACCTATCTATCCACATACAAAAACTTTTTGTTTGCGATAATAATGTGGGCGGATTATCAATAATATACGGGCGGATGCGCGCGTGTGACATTAGACTTGTTAGGTACGCATATTAGATAAAGAGTTAGATTACGGTTATGTGTGCAAAGCCCCGACTAGCTTATATTTCGGTAATGTCTTAGCATTCAAGTGACAAATTGACCAAAATTACCGAAATATAGTTTGGAGCGGTGTACGCAGTGTAAAACCGTGTTCTTTAAATGTAGTACAAAATAGTTCATTGACCGGCTTTGTTGATACCTACCGCGAATAACGTCATAACTGCAGAACACAAAGCGACACTTAGCTTACGTATGAAATAAATGTAGCTAGTATACCTACTTAAGTTATAGGTAAGCATTGTTTCTCATTTCCCATGAAACATTCCATTTTCCATTCCGCTAATCGATTTAGGTACTTCTTAATATAAACACTAAAATGCCGTTAGGTCACTCAGTTTCATCTTCACGATATTATGAATTCATCTTTAAATAACCTACATAGCATCGTTTGTTTTGAAATCTAAAGTAACAGCTGATTTTTATTACACACGCGGTATACCTATAAGTAATGTTTGTTGTTCAAAGCCTCGAACATGTGATTCCATTTCTGTAAAATGGCCTCTTAATGAGCTCAACAAGGAAGGAGGCACACGACAATTGATATGTCATTTTCTCGAACATGCGCGACACAAACAAATTCAAGCAATAAACAAGCAAGCGTGTCTTATTAAAACTGTTAATTATAGCGGTATTGTGTTACTTATTTAGAATAGCGACATAAGCTAACCAATTTATTGTTATGAAAGTATTAAAGATATGTAATGTGAGTAAATTATAAACGAATTGAGGAATATTCCGTTACTATAATAAGTGATTACGTAGTATTTATTATACTGAATTCTTTGCGATTTAATAACATGAGCTCTGAAGTTGCTAATCATTTTCTTGTGGATAACTTATTAAAGTCGGTTTTTGCTAATAAGGGTATATTTTACAGGCACAGCGTGAACTCCATGAGCTGATATCTGCGCGGGAAAAGGAAAAAGCGCGCGGTGAAGAAAAAATAAACTTTCTAGAGACCGTCACTCGTGCCCCAGTTCTGAAACCACTGCTACTGATCAACGCTTTCAATATATTGCAAATATTGTCCGGCAGCTACGTAGTCATCTTCTATGCTGTGGATATTGTTAAAGATTCAGGAGGTTCATTAAAACCTACTGTGAGTATGCTATATTCTGATATCTAAACGTTTTTTAAGGATAAAGAGGTGCCTAACCAACTATTAACCATTAATGAAATATGGAAATAACGGTTTTACCAAGTATTTTACTGAATGCAACATTTTAGTATCAACGTATGGATTGTCATATTGACCTATATAATTGTTCGTTGTCAGATGGCAGCCAACGCGAGCGCCCTGGTGCGTCTGGGCGTGACGGTGCTGGCGTGCATCCTGCTGCTGCGCATCACGCGGCGCGCGCTGGTGCTGGTGTCGGGCATCGGCACGGCGGTGTGCACGCTGGCGCTGGCCGTGCTGCTGGCGCGCGGGCCCGGCTCGGGCGTCACGCCGCCCGCGCTCATCCTTGGCTACGTGGCCTTCAACACTCTCGGCTTCTTCCTCCTCCCCGGCCTCATGATCGGAGAGCTCCTGCCCACCAAAGTGCGCGGTCTCTGCGGAGGCTATATATTCTGTCTGTTCAATTCAGTCCTGTTCGGCTTCACCAAACTTTATCCAGTTATGAAAAATAACATAGGCATCGCGGGAGTCTTCGGACTTTTTGGTTCCTCTGCACTGCTAGCGACTGTAGTTCTATTCCTCCTACTACCGGAGACCAAAGGCAAGTCTCTTCTACAAATAGAACAGTATTATCAGAAACCTAATATATTATGGATTTCCCGCAAGAAAACCACGACAGATAGCCAAAGGGTCTGAAGCGACGACGTGTTCAAATTATTTTGTTGTACTTAAGCAAGCGTCTACGTTACGCAAAACTTTACGTTGGAATACAGCTGTATACAAAGTACCAACAATAGTGATACTAGAAAGTATCCATCTCTACTATTTTTGCATAAATAGAGATAGCTTTTATAAATACGTAGGAACATGTAGGTATAACCACTGCAGGATAACAACATACTTTGATTTAATTATCATCTGTGATAAAAAGGTAATTTTCTTAGCACTGGCACCAAAAATGTGTACCTAAATATTAAGAATCAGTTTCAACTATTCATACGTATGCACAAAAAGCAATCGTTGTTACCTAGGACCTAGGTGAACAATAAATACTAACGTAAACGTAAATATTTACGTGTACACAATACAATGCGAAAACATTGAAAAGAAACAATATATTTTGATTATTATACATATATTAAATTATTGTTATTGGTATACTAATGTTACAGTAGACAACGTGTAAAGTGATATTTATATAATATTAATATTATGTAAGACTCGGAAAACGTGCCTGAGAGTCGCGAATTAACTTATCTCAACTAAACAAATACAATAAAAAACCAGTAGCTTTAAGTAAATCTCACACAGACGGCTATTCCGTATACAAGACGATTGCCTTTTATAATATTTTTATAAACATGTAGTAAAACCAAAAACAACAGCGGTTGGTATCAAATACCATTGTAATATAGCAATGAGAGATTCTTATCTGTGATTTATGTAAATGACCGCTTATGTTAATGTATGTACTCGCAAACGTTATGTAGAATAAGATTTAAGTAGGTAGTATTCTAGTAGGGACTTACTGTTAAATGTATATCTAAGCTTGTAATGATATACAAAAAGTTTTCAATGTACAATGACAAACTCAAAGAAAACAAATTTCTACACTATATGCAAACTGCACAAATGTCAGCAAGATTTATTTAGTAACATGTTAGGATATAACATGTAGGATACTGAAAAATAACTAATCAGTTATTTTTCTATTGCCACATAGAATATTCCAAATTGTGATATCAATAAACCATTTTAATTACTTAATGGCTGTTTTTAATTAGACATCCTGCACGATTAAAGAAAAGTTACAGCAATTGTAACAATAGCTGACTATGTCAAGTCTATGTGTGTACTGTGTACGGACATACACTAACGTAAGTATATGTAAAAATATAAAAAAAAAACACCTTGGACTTGGCACCCTGAATGTTAATTAATGTATAGAAACTTGAAGAAACGCGACACATTGTTTTTGTAACTCTTTGTAAATAGAAAATGACAGATAGACACATTGTTGAAAATATTAATAGATGAAAAATGAAAAAATATTTACAGTAATATTGACTTTATTCAATTATTATTGACAATTGATACAGCTATCATATCTGATGTCATATGAGTCGTGTGGATTTCCGGCTACACTTTAGCGTCACCAAAGCTCAATCGTAGAGCTAACAGGCGATTTCTTCCTTCTTTCTATACAGGTCGACACTTGTACGGTATTTATATATATACTCATCATGAGGTGTCAGGCAGCCGTTGGTACAGATGGGGGCGTGACGCGCACCCGGGACACACATGTAGTGTAGTACACACAACGCTTTCACACTCCCAGCAGTAGAACTCGTGACACCGCGAGCAACTATACACCTGTTACATGAAAAAAAAACATTCTCAAAAAAATCCAGTGTTAAGATTACTAAACGCCCAAGACCTAAGATTTTACTAGACATTCATGTTGCTTCAGTTTGAGAACTAATTATTGAAATAAACTTGCCTGATAATAAACTTTGTTTAACCTCACCTGCTTGTCTAGATCCGTGAAGTTTCTTAAGCATGCAAAGCAGTACTGTGCTTGACCCTCATTAGCCATTTCTTCATAGGGTTCAACAGGAAACAAGTGATGGTATGACCTTTAAACAGGAAATGATGCTTTAAATAAAAAATAAAATTGCAATGTACGCTGAATAATAATACTTAAGTCTATGTAACTTTTTTTTTTTTTTTTTTTTTTTACTTTCCTACACCTACAACACTTTATACAACTTGGAGTAAGACCTAAACTCAATTAATAACGGACATGTTTTACTATTTATTCAATAGTATGCATTTAGACTAGTCGAGTGGCATCAACTGAATGTAATAAGTATGCACAGTAGGCACTGCAGATACAAGTAGGAAGTATATACCTGGCCAGATGTGGTGCTGAGGCGAGCGTCAGCCCGCAGGTCCGGCACTGAGCCGGTAGTGAGCAGTACTTGCTGCGGCACTGCGGACACAGGTGGCCCTCGCCGCCCACACCCTCGCCTTCTTCTAAGTGACTAGAGAAATATGCTTCATAAAAAAAAGATCTTAATAAGTACCTATGTGATGTGCGCCTATTACCATTTAACTAGGTTATAGAGTATTAACTAATAGACAAACCTACACTTTCCCCAATTAAGTTTTGCAGATATTAGTGATGGTTGCTACCCTGACACTATCCACTCTACCTCTTGTAAAGTAGTTTATCTAAACTATTCTGCAAGTTCTTTCTTAGTGGATGCTCGGGGCTGAACTGCCGAGCAGTGAAGTCTTGGGTTTGATAATTCTTAGTAGCAGCACAGAATCTGGAATTACGACCAGTTCACGGCAATAGGCTCGACACCATTGACCTAGACAGCACCTATAACATAACTAGAGGAATGTGGGTGTATATTGCACCTCTGCCTACCCCTTGGAGGAATACAGGGGTGATACTATGTTATGTTACTGACCACATGCACACAGTGATTGGTGGATCGGCGTTAGTTCCGGGGTCAGTCTGGTTGGTCTGCGGCGCGGAGTGCGGGAAGCCCATCTTGACGAGCCCTGCGTCCAGCGCGCGCGCCCGCGGCGGTGGGCTGGTGGCATCCAGCAATAACGTGCGGTAGTGCACATCGTCTAGTACCACCTACACAACATTGATTTGTGACAATTAACTGATGAGGGACATCATCCAACTTAATTAATACATTTAATAATCAAAAACCATTATATTTAAATGCAACATACACCATATTCTCCACCAGTGTCTTGACATAACTTCTTGCAGATCCTCACTTCAGCTGCTAGACCAATTACAGAACAACGAATTCCTTCAGTTTTTAGTGCCTAGAATGGTACAATTAAATCAAGTTTAATAATTATTTCGAGATAAAAATGAATACTTGATTATTTTAATACAATTATTACCTAATATGTAAATTAAACTGCCAAATTCAGCTTACTTGAATTGTTGTGGTAATGTCACTGGGGTCACAAGTTGTGAGTGATGCAAACAACACAAGGAGTTCTCTTGAGGCATGTGCAGGAAGAGGTTTAAGGATCCTCCCAGCTAACTCTAGTGTGTTCTGTAATGATGGCTCTCCACTCAGGACCATGTCTGTTAGTCTTAAAAAAGCAGAAAACTAGAGTTAATTAATTACTCTTGAATCCCACAAATTGATCGACTGTATTTTGTAATCACATACCCTTGTAGAGACTTAATGTGCTTCCGAACATTTCCAGATAGTTCAGTTAATTTTTCTGCCCTTTTGTTTTTCATTAAAATGAGACCAAGTTGACTTAGAGGATTCTGGTCAAAGTACTCTTCTACAAACTTTTCCAGCAACTGTAACAACAATATAATAGCATAGTTCAGAATAGGAATTAGGATGGGTGTCAGGAACCAGTAGTAAACAAATTTCAACTTCAAACCGAAATATTAACCTTCTTTGTACTTATAAATTTATGGTAATATGAATTTCTCTGTAATTAGAAAGTATTATGATTTTTTTAAATGAATGCAATTCTCACCTTAAGTGTACAAAGAAACCTTGATGGCTTGAGGTCCTGTGAATTCATAGCATCAGAACAATCTACTGCAACAAGGACATGCCTCATCATGCCCAACCTAACGGGTCCACGACGAGGCACTGCAGCCTTCCGTGCAGCCTTTTGTGCGAACTCAGCCACAAGTCCTTCCACCAAACCATCTTCATCCTCTTTAATAGCCTCCCTAAGCACATTAAAACATAATTTAATTCATAAGTTTTGTTAATGACGACAAAACTTGAAACTTGTAACCCATTCGGATTAAATGTGTGTTAATTTATAACATAATATTAATTGTATGTTAAATGTTATAAAAATTATATATATATCGACTAATACAATAAATACCGAAATTAAGACTAAAAATCTTTTGCAACTTACCAAGTCTTTTCATAACCTGTCTCCCACCGGTATTCTTTAGAATCCTGTTCGTCATCTGCCATTGTACACTACTTAACTAATATTGGACTTATTACTACTAATTAACACTATAATACGCTAGTGGTTATTACAATTCTTTAAAGTTTTTAATAGCTAGAACATAAAAAGCATTTATTTTTATAAATAAATACAAATGACAATTCGCCAAAATGTCAATATGACAACAAAATTTAATAGACTAGGGCTGGCAGACTGAGATTGTTGAATTGATCTACCTATTGAATTGACAGATTTGAAACAATTAAGTGAATCAATATTTCACCTTAGTAATTGCCATGCAATTCTTTGTTTCAATAAAACCCATAATTTCATCAATTATTCAGACTTCAATGCACTCAACATAGAAAATATTATGTAGAGTAGAGGAACCCAAACTCGAAGGATAGCTACCTTCACGAGCTCGTTTAAGAGTCCCTCAAAAGTTACAATGGTGGACTCCATTCTTTAAGACGCGGGGCTCCACCACCAAATCATGCTTATTAAAACAATTGTAATTATTGAATTCCCTGAACTAAATAATTTATTTTTTTCCATAAAATAGTTTTTTATTTACATTGTGCAGACTGCAGACGAAAAAAATAATTTGAGAAATCGATTTTTTAGACCTCGACTTTATATGTGAATCGATTAATCATGTTGTGAATTGAATTGAAATAGTTTTTTTTTTAAGAATTGCCATCCCTGTATTAGACGTCAAACTTATTTTACTAGCAAAGGAGTTGCTTGAACAGGCTTGTAGTTATTATACCTAGTAGTAAAAAAAAAAGAAATAATTTCCAAATTAATATTAATATGAATGTGTATTGTCTTTTAATCTGATCTTGTTTGATGTCTTATAGCCGAGTGGTATGACCGTTGGACTACCAAGTCAAAGGTCGCCAGATCAAACCCCGGCACGCACCAATGTATGCGTTCTATAAGTTAGTTATCAGTTGCTTATAAGTTAATTTTTTAAAACATATTTTTAACACAAGCTTTTAAACCAGCGAGGCTCAAAGTAGTAATGCAGATGAATTTAACACGCCTAACATGGTGGGATTGCCTCACTTCACAGAGTGACCATCTTCTGACTCCATCAGATCAGCTCAAAAGTACCATCATTGTATTGCCACCAAACCTATTTAAGTATGCAAAATTTCATTTCAATCGGATGTCAAAAAAAGGTTCTAATATAGATTGCAAGATTTGACCTTAATAAACTCACATACATACAAACAATGCAAGTTAAATAAAAGCTTGTAATAATAAAAACGGTGAAAACAAACATCGTGAGGAAACCGGACACCTTAGACATTTTTCAACAATGTGTTAACCCATTTCAGAGGCTTACAGGTTGTTCATCAACCATACGATAACATCTTAAATATTAGAGAAAAGTTGGTAGCGTATCCTATTTCTGTGGATTTTATAACATGCAAATAAGTCCCCCCTGCTTCTAACTTCTGTATTGATGTTTATTTTCTGCGTTTATCTACATTTGGAGTCTTCAGTAATTATTAGTTTTCTAGTATGTGACCTGTGCTAAATTCCACTAAATATAGCGATTTAATTTGAAGAATAATTATTCTAAAGTTGACAGCAAAACCTGTCCCTCAGCTGGGCCAAAGCCTCTTTTTTGAGCTGGCCATTATATTCTCCCTCGCGGGCCAGGTCTAGACAGTTGTTTGGAAGGACACCAAATCATCTTACCATCTCCGTTTTGACCTTCCATGTGGCTGCCATCAGAAGTTGGAGAAAAACTACCATTTTTTTTTAAACCTGGTAAAATTTTAGTTACTAACGCGACATTTTTGCCTGATGATGATGATGACGGAGATTATTTAAACCATCAATAACAAATTCCTAACCAAATGTTTTGCAGACTGGTAATTCATTAAGGTCCGTTCTCCACCAAAGCGGAGACGAGAAAAAACCAACAATTTCTTTATTCACACTTCTCATCTCCACTCAGCTTAACCACTGAGCGGAGATGAAACTCTTTCTCCGAATATTTGTTTGTCGCGATGGAAGCATAGACATGAGCTGTCCTTCGCCGAGATTGACATGGACCGCGGTACAAAGCAGAGAGGTGAGCTTGGCCTCGTAAATTGACGACGGCGATCAGCGCAAATATGTGTAAGGCGTGCAGTGCTCTAGTCAGCGCACATATCCACTCTAGTCAACACTCATCTGGGCTCAGTTTCGGTGGATACCCCTTAGCTGAAAAACTTCTCTTCTCGTCTCCTTTTCGGACATCTCCACTTTATTGTCTAAAGCCCTAACGCGTAGGGACGAGAGCAAGAGTGCGACTTGTGACAAACTAGTGCATAAAAAAAAGTAAGCATGTATGGAAAAACTTACTTCAAAGAATACCAATCACAATCCATCTCAGATCGCATCATAATTAAAAGTCACCACCAACACTTAAATTTCATAACTGTTGCTGGCCAGGTAGAAGGCCTGTGACCTCGTAAATCTTAAAAAAATAGGAAATATTCCCAAAACCAGATTCTATTATACTGAATGTAGATGATATTGAAATTCAAATAATTAACTGAGATTTGCTCAGATTAATGTTGATGAAAAATACATTTCAACTTTCCATACAATGGTATGGTCTAATTCTTATAGTTCATCAAATGTTTCAATGCAAGTTTTGAAACACCATATTATGTTATACAAATTTATAGGTTGTTAATAGACAAGTCTTGAAGTACAGATACTTTGAGAAATTTATTACTGGGTCTTACTACCATAAAAATACAAAAATAGTTAAAAGTAATTGAAGATTAGTAGTCCTCTCAATAACTTCTAATTGCAAATAAAGTCAGAGATGTTCATACAAGATGGCTGACACTCACTTATGCAGAATGTTTTCCATTTATTTATTCAGTTTAGATACATAATGCAGATATTTTACAAATAAATAAATTGAGACTTATGAGTAACCATTAATTCTAGTATGTAAAACAGCAATTAGAATAAATGGCTTAATGTTTATTGGAATCTCTATATTAATAAAATCAGATGTACTGTTGAATTATTCAAAGTCAATTCATAATACTAGAAGTCATTGAATATTTCAACAATATAACTGTTATGAACTTGCTTGCATAGCCATTTTACAGAACGCTATTGCAATCCATAGGCAGCACTCAAAGTTTCTCAGCCTATACCGTTACTGAATGTTATCCTTTAATTCTAATTTCAGAATTGTACCAATTGTAATGAAGACTGCTGCGAATAGGAATACTTTATAGAAATAGCCTTCTGCAAGTTGGCATTCCAACAGCAGTTCGTTCAATTGATGTTTCACTTTATCACTCTGTTGCAGCCATCGCACGCGCTTGAGCCCGCACTCTTTTGTCATATTCTAATCGATTTTGACTGTAAAAAAAGACATTATGAGATTAATAACCATCTATTTCTACAATACAATGTTATAAAAAATACACAATTGTAAAATGTACATTTCAAAATATATACTAACCAGTAGATAGTGTAAGCTTCAGCCTGTGCTGGATCTTTTACATTTGGTTCATTAAGTAGATCTTGAATTCCAAGGAGAATCTGTTTGATTGTGATTGCTGGACGCCAATCTTTTTCCTCGTCTAATAGTGAAAGGCAGACAGTGCCCGATGGGTAGACATTGGGATGGAAAAGTGGAGGCTCAAATTTACATTTTGGTGGACTTGACGGATAGTCATCTTTGAAAATCATACGTAGCTTATATAGACCTCCTTCCCAGGGTGTCTGGAAATACAATATTAAAATTAGACACTTTTGAAGGAGGCAGGTCCAATACTTTTGTCTATTGAATGTTGGTATTAAACCAGGAATTGATTATTTTTCCACATCATGCAATAAACCATTGTAATAAAATGTTCCAGAAATACTAACCCCCTTTTTTCCAGGAATTGCACATTCCCAAGTCATGAGATTTAATGATCCATCCGGATTTTTCATAGGCCTGGCAACAAATCCCTGAAACACAAAATATTTTTGGTCACGTACATCGCGTAGTATAAACAACGATGAAACCCATAACAAAAGTCATGTCGCTTACAAAGGGATGGTCCTTACGCCAGGCTTTTCTTTCTTCAGCTAAACGTGCACTTGCTATACCCGACATTGTCTACAACTAAAACGCGAGATTTGTTTGAAAGTGATCGCTCTAAATACTTGAATCACAATCACAGAGTTTTCTCACCTCTCTGTGATAAATACAAAGAAATAATATGAAAAAATAAATTTATACGGCGCGAAGCGTCCCACGAAGTGATTAAGTTTACAGATAAAATAAAATACTAAAAAATAGAGCTCCACACTTCTATGATGTATACGGTGCTCGCTAGTATTAGTAATATTTATTTAGTCGAATAAAACTTAATTTAATGCAATGCTAAAACAAAATAAAAAACTTAAATACAAATAATACAAGACTAACATAAATATAGTATCAATAAATTATACTTGAAATTCGTATAGTCTTCGTAGACTAATAAGAACGCTGACCGTTAACTTATATTTTTTAATAACAGCATAGAAAACCAGTATATTCTAAGTAATACGTGTTACGTAACTAGTTAAAAACCTATGTTTATTCTACAAGTAGACAATTACACTAAATTATAAAACAAAATAGCCTAGGACCAGAAGAGACATTTTTTTTTCTTTCCGTTATGGCAATTGAGTCGCAGAGACGACTATATCCGAGAGCAAACACAGTCGCTGGCAGTCACTCATATCTCTATATAAATATACGGTAACATGGATGATTATGAGAATTACTATGACTCACAGTTAGAGTAATTCTTCTGAAACTGTACGATTCAACGGATATTTTGATTTCCTTCCTATACTCCATTCTAAAGCAATGCAGTGTATGAATGAAAATACAATAATAAAGTATGTAACAAAAAAAGACAGAAAATTTCAGCATTGTAGTACATGTATAGAGTACATTCCTCAAACACCACAGATTCTACTTTTATTGTTTATATAACTTAGTGTATATTTCCTGAAATAATTTTATCTTACATATGTCAAACCATACATAGTAATGAAGTAACAACTTCTTCTACTGCCTCCTCGGCCTTTCCATGCGTTTTAAAATAATGAAGAATAACTTACTCAAAAACATTTTAATCGAGTCCTATAGAAGTGTTGAGATTAATCGACTATTATTCTTATAGGTTTTTTCTCTAAAACTGCACCAATTTGTTAATGTATTGAATGTAATCAATGATTAAATCATAATATCAAACATTCCGCAAATTCCAAAGTAAAAGAGTATTTTGTTAGTTTATGGACTTTAGATTTTCGTCATTCATTTTTAACCAGCTTTTAACTAACTAGAAATCAAGATTTGTATACTATTGAAAAGTATACAACTTGAGACATTTTTTGTTTAGCACAAACTGCATTTTATTGTTTGGTCCCATGACCTAATAAAACAATTTACTATAATTATAGAAAAGCCAAGTGCTTTGTGACCTCACATGACCTTTTATTTGAGTTTTAATTTTTACTGAGACATTCAATCCCTCACCAATGACGTCCCAAAAGGTACAAACCAGATAAATGGTCAATTTGCCTGAATCGAACAGGCCTACATTAATAGAAAGGCATGCTTTTTATATCTTTTGTAATGCCCTGTCTGGATGCTACTCCCTTCATACTGTTTATTTCATCCATGATAATGCTCAGGTCTAATAAACATCTACGGATTACTTATAAAAGCTAACAAGTAACTCTGTTTATTTAAGTTTCAATATATTTATCTGAACATGTACTCGTAAAGTGTAACTAAATACAAATTTCTCTGTTGTAATTTTCGTTGATTATTATTTATGCAATGTCAATACAGGTACACTTATTCATCCAGCTTGGCTGAGTTAATTGTGTTACATTTTGATTTTTGTGAGACTCTAAAGCCTCAATCACACAAAGCGAATAGGTAGGTATAGGTATCACTCACTTCAAATGCGAATCACCGCGAACGTATTTGCTTTTGATATTATCCCCGGCCTGTAGTTAAGTACCATAAGCGCTTTGATACACTCTAATTACTCGTAGCAAAAATTAAAAAAAAGAAAAACTAAACGTACTGGGGATATCCTTAAAATCATTAACGAATAAGCGTAATCATGCGTGAAATGCAAAATAATATTAGTTATTGGATATTAAATGAAATAGCTGTCGACAAAATTTATTTGTTGAAAACACTTGTTTTTCCATTATGTGAGCCTAAAATGTCCTAAGTACTACTGGTTGGGTCAATTCTTACAGCCCCGACCAGTTATCATAGGTATCTTAGACCTTCACATTTACGCGTCATCTTTTCATTTGAATAGGTATCTACCTAGTTGATCATAAGCCGGAAGACGTCCACTGTTCTACAAAGGCCTCCCCCCTTTAAAGGGGATGAGTAGCCATAATCCCCACGGTTGGCAAGCGGCTTGGGGATCGCAGTGTTGGTAGTGAAATAACAGAAGATGCTGCTGTCCATCATCTGGGATCGCCTCCTACAACTAGAGACGAAATGGGGACGAGCTATATTGGCCCGGCAGCACTCCACGAGAACCTAGTTATCATAAATTCCATTGCTTTGTCATTTTACAATCTAATAGCTTCGGAGAAGACGCTAGTTATCTTTCCTGGACTTGATCACTCTTGGTCGTCTCAGTTGGGCGTCCCACCGGGCGACGAGTGTAAGGGAATAGAGTGTAGTGTGTACACATACTTCTCCATTTACTTTTCATCTCGGTCCTCCTGAGTAAGCAATTCCTAGGCTAGGCTCCTAGTCTAAGAAGAGATGGTCCGGAGAACTTTATCTTCTAGTTAAGAATTAGGATGCACGTAGAGAGCCTCCATGTGTTCGAGTGATGATGCCTGAACATCCGGAGCATGCTGGGCTGTTAAATCCGCTACAATATTTACCAATCTCTACTTGAAAATGATGAAATAGTTATCTACATTCTACTTGTTGATCTACCTAGTCGCTCCCAGTAATATCTTTAGATTTATTATATATAGAAACAGAATACAGTTAAAAAGATAATAAATTATATTACGAGATTAAGTAGACATTTATGATATCACTCTGTTCATATTATTACATTGCAGACTGCATTTTTAAGCTAAGTTTATTAGTAATAGATTGCTTTCAAAGATGATTGAAAACCTATGCAGCATTATTGATACATAAATGAAGGCGTCGTCTATAATACCTACTAATCTAAACGATATTAACGTTCATACATAGCTAAGGCAAAGATTTAAAGTAACCCTTCCGTAATATTAAGGATACTAATAGCAAATAAAGGAATATTACATAGAATTTAGGGATGTCGGCGAAACGTGACGGTGAATAATACTTGTCGGCCAAATCGAGCGCTATCTACAAAACAGCAAGTACGTTGTAGTTTGTCATCAATGGTATTATGTTCTGATTGGTTTAAACTCTAAAATGCTGCTTTGCTATTGGTTGCAGGATAAAATAATAACAAAGAGAACAAGAAATGTCGGTGATCACTAGGTGGCGGCGCAAGCGTGTCGGCGAAACGTTTTTTATCCTCATTAAACATTCGATTGTTGATGTGATTTGTTCCGTTTTGCGTTGTATTCTCTGAAAAGTTTCATTATTTTAGAAAAAAATATTGTTTTGGTGAGTGACATTGTCTTGATACATAATTTATTTAAAATATAGGTGAATTGAATTAATATAAAATCATAAATGACTGCTTGTTTACATATTTATAAGGGCACAAGCGTCTAATTTTATCGCTACGACGGCAGTGTAATTCAATGAGCGTTGATTTGTGTCATCAGTCATGGGAGTTCATTTAATTTATTTTTATTTGATTGTAAATAATAAATCCAGTATATTTGTAGAATAGTAAAAGTTAGTATGGTTTCACTTGATTAATAATATTTTAGTCATAGATTGTACATATTTACTTAGTATATACCAATCATGCAAGTTGGCGGGAATCTGCCGGTGTTTATGCAGTAAGGTTATCTGTGTATGCTTATTGGTTCCCGGACCTGGATAGTGAAAAGAAATCGATGTTTCGTCAAATATAGCATTATATACGTCCTTTCAGTTTGAGGAATTATCCTTATAGCACAATGACTTCAGTGGAGGAAGGCGAGACGCCGTCTGAGGAAGTGCCGGCGGGGAATCCAGAGGAACTGGCTAAGAATCCTACTGCTCTAAAAGGTTTGTGCAGATTCTTTTACTTCGACTCCTGAATATTCCACTTAATAATTTTATATTTCACCTACTCTATTATAACCTATTTTAATTGAATGAGCACCTAATACATACAATACCAGCAACACTAAGGTTATTGGATAAACAAAGTATCGTTATATTTTCATTCCTCACCTAACACATTATGTAGTAAGGTTCCATATTATATTTTTAGCAATCCAGAAAGATATAAAATTAGACCAACAAAACAAATAAAGAACCTGTTAATCTTATATTGATTGCTCCTGATGAGCCTGAATTAATGTTTGATCATTTAGTTTATACCTATGTTTTTTAATGTACTGAATTAGATAATTCATTGTTTTATATTTTAAATTCAGTGATCTATATTTTCTCTATTTTGATATAAATACATTAAATAATTAATGAAGACATGCATTTATATGGTTACTTACTTGCTTAGGATTTTTAATAGGAATCTGATTATAAGATAGACATAAAATTACTGTTTTTTTATAGAGGCCCATGAGCAAATGGCAACTCTAGATGTACTGGTGTGTGGTCAGTGCCACTCAGCATTCCACTTTGTTGAGGAGTTCAAAGAGCATAAAGATGCAAATAACTGCACTGGAAAATCTCCTGTCCGAGATAGTGTAAGTAAATGATTTCTTTTTCTATTTGATTTTAACATATATTTAGAAGTTACTAGTAATATGGTTGTTGTTTGAATAGAGCCAAGGCCTTAATTACCGTGTAGTCCTGCCTGTGGCCTTTTTTATTTTAGTTTCTTCATTACTGTATTTTCATGTAGTAGTCAACTTGTCCCATATCACATTATGGATAATAATATACTGTCTTGAAAAAGGCATCCTGCAAGGCTGGAAATACATTAATCTAATATTGTTTTTATTAAAATTAAAATAATTATGGAAATCTGTACTGCCTACCCTTCTGGGAAAGTAATATAAACTTATTTAATTAACAGAATGAGAGTAAAGCTCAAGTGTGGGCTTTCCTTTTATGGAAATGCTCATCAGTCCGTGATGGATCTACCGTGAACACTGACAATAGCTGGAAGTTGTATCAGCAGTGGTGTCGCATGGCCGAGGCGCAGCGAACGGCGTGGATCACAGCCGGGTCTAATGTCCAGGCCCTGTCTAAATTTTCTCATGCTAAGGTGGTAAGTCTAATTAAATTGTCGTTCTGTCACACTCTCTCTTTATTACTAAGGGACTGTGCAAATGTAGACACTTTTTATTACTGACACGGCACACGAAACCGTAGTCTCTGTGTCCTGAAGCGGCGACTTACGTCTGCATAGAGAGTGGCTGATTTCATACTAGTTATATAGAAATGAAATATTCATTGGTAGCTTGTATCTGACACAAGACACGATGTCCACATTTGCCCAGTGCCAATTTACTACACTTTTTTTCGTATATCTATTATTTTAAGTTTATGGTATGATTATTGCTTCAGTAAGTCTTATGCAATACTTACAGTTTAAATAAACAGATATTATTAACCACATAACAGTTAAAGAGAATATTCACATGATATGACTACTATTGATAATCTATATGTAAATGCAGATGGAGTTAAAGACTGAAGATCAACTAGTTCCTGTCCAAACACCAGTTCCACAAGAAATTAAGAGACGTGGCAGACCAAGGAAGATACCCAAACCGGTTTGTAATAGAATATTCTTAATAATGTAAATACGCATTGGTGACTGATTTGAACACATCATTACTTTTAACACTCATCACTAACTCATCTTGCAGGAGGATTCTGAAACACAGCCCTCTGGGGAAGAAAGCGATGATATTGTTAAAGCTAGCCCCGGGCTGAAGAGCATTCATAAAGTACCAATAGCACAAAATATTAATAAATCTAAGGTACATATTATAATAACCTTTATTCATATAAATAAATATAGTTTTATTGTTGTATTATTATGGTTACTCCTATATAATTGGGTTAACAATCCTCATTGCATCACAGCTTCAGTTAATTCATATAATTTGCTTTTGATCAAACAACATTCTCATACATGCATGTTTTTAAGTTTTGCTTATTGTTTGTAGATTTGTGCATGTTTCTCTTACGTTATGCTTAATGATTATTTGAAGGAGTTGAATGAGTCGGTGCGCAACGCTCAGGAGCGCGTGCCGCCCGAGGAGCGCATCGCGCGCCGCACGGAGCGGCAGGGGGACCCCACCGAGGCCGGCGAGTACGTCGTGGAGAAGATCCTGGCCAAGCGGTTCAACCCGCGCCGCAAGCAGTACGAATACTTGCTCAAGTGGGAGGGATATCCACAGTGAGTAGTGTTGCATTATACAGTTCTGATCATCACTGAAACCTGATAAATATGCTGTTCAAATATTATACAATTAATATAGTTATATCAAATATATAATTACACATTTAAAGAGACACTAATATGTATTTTTGCAGTGAACAGAATACATGGGAGCCTGTAGAAAACATGGAGACATGTAAACATCTTTTGGAAGCATTTGAGAAGCAATTGGCGCGGCAGAAAGAGCTGAAGGCACTGCGGGCTCAACAACAGCAACAACATC
Organism: Abrostola triplasia; assembly: GCA_946251915.1. NCBI lineage: Eukaryota > Metazoa > Arthropoda > Insecta > Lepidoptera > Noctuidae > Abrostola > Abrostola triplasia. The sequence goes on along the minus strand of OX276432.1, from coordinate 7,231,091 downwards.
CAGTACAAGTAATTTTATAACAAAACTTAATACAATAACTTCACTTAACTGTAATAAATAATGCCATAATTTTTAAGACAATACATAAGGGTCGTACTTTTAAAATTGATGATGATGTAATCTTGATAGTAAAGTATGTCAGTGACATATTATATTGGAGTACGATTTCTTTTTTTGTCTATAGAATTATATTAAAGTTTTTATTTTGTAGGTGAAACAGATCAGCACCCCATTGCCGCAGGTAGTCAAGCAAGTGGTCAAGAAAGAGAGTCCTGCTGTTACTCCATCTGGGTAAGAAAAAAACGAATACAATATTCTGAAGGAAGTGTTAGTTTTCTTTGTTATAGGCAGTAGGGGAAACCCTACTATTAATTTGAGTAGCTATCTCATTTTAATGTACAATATATAAGTAATAAGAGGTTTCTTTACGTAGTCGTCTACAACGCACGAGCAAGGTCCGAGCCCTAGACCAGGTGAAGGCGTGGTGCGGCGCGGACGACGGCGAGCCGGCGGCCAAGAAAGTCAAGAAGGAGCTCTCAAGTGAAGATGAAGACTATTCTGACCCAGAGTCTACTAAAGGTACAGTAACTTCTGCAGACACAGCTAGCACAGCCATTGTTAATTGCTTAATATTTCATATGTAATAGAACCTACCTGTATATATTATTAATAGTTCAAGAATGGTTAGCCTAAACTATTAGGAAAGTGAAGAAGGTTCTTTTTATATTAGTGTCTCATAAATCTCTGTAATCAATAAAGTCGTATAGCAAGGCCCAGTACTAGTAATAATAAATATAGTAAGTGAATATTTCAGCTGACAGGAAATTGCTGAATGGACAATCATCACCAAAGTCCACTCTGGACCCTGAGCTGGTGAAATCACTCGGCCTCGGTGGAAAGGGCATGCCGAACATTAAGGGTGTCATTAAAGTTGACCCTAAACATATGCCTAACCTTACTACAGGTATTTCATTGTTTGGTATGAGTAATCACTAACGTTTTGCAGCGATGTATGTGCTGGCTTTGCTGTTAACATTGACTTGTCGTAAAAATATATATTTTTTATCAGGTGTGTATATTATGTCAAAGAGTTCTGGCATAATGAAGATTGACTCGCCAGGCAAGTTAGGACCCGGCCTTAACATAGATCAGGATGTAATTCGAAAACAAATACTTGCTGCCAAACAGGTAAAATTGTAGTTCCCTGGATTTTGTATAATTCATAATGATTTAGTTACTACAATTAGTTCTTCCAATTTCAGAAAAAGTTGGAGGAAACCAAAAAGACCTCCCCTGTCCGCACACCTATGACATCACAGGTAAACACTTGTAAATAAATAAAAAAAAATTACATTCTGAATTTACTCTTTATACTTACATTAATATCTTATGCAGATAAAGAAAACATATGGCTCAGGAGGACAACAAGTGACAGAGAAGACTATAATAACTCCATCTGGACAAAAAATTATTCAACGAACAATACAAAGACCATCAGGGCATGGCTCCGAGGGAAAATCTCCAGTCACAATACTCAATAAGAAACTTGCTCAGGTTAGGAACTATTATATTTTAACAGACTTTTATATTCATTACACTAGCTAAAATAGCTACCTACTAATATAGCACAGAATATGCTTTATCATACACCATAAGTAATTTTTACACAAGTCATCATTTATTGAAGTACTGGTAATTATTTTTAATATTGTAGCAATAGTATTCATGGGTATTTAAATATTTTCTCATATTTATTTTCAACTTTGAGTATTGACCAGTATATTACGTAAATTTGCATTACATTTAATAGCATTGTAGTAAATTCATATATGTTTATAAAAATACTCAGAAATTAATATAAAATGTCACCATTAATTAGCATAATAATAACTTAATCATAACTATATATTTTGTGGTTATTTTTCGGTTTCGTTTGTCTACCAATCTTTGGTTTATTTATTCTATTGTTTGCTAGATGTGTTTTCGATTTTTTGTCGAGTCTGCATGATAACACGGTTTTTTAATACGTAAATAGGTTTTATAGGATTACTATGCGTTTCTTTTCTTTAACTTGACTTGCATTTATTTTAGCATTACCTATGACTTAGTTCAGTTACTAACATACATCAAAAGTTCGCATTTATAATATTCGTGGTGTAAAGAAAATAAATTACCCATTGCTTTATAATATATCCAGCTTTTACTAACGTAATCTAATAAAATAAAGGTGAATAATAAACATGTTGACTGTACAGGGCGACAGTTTACTGCGGCGCGGCGGGTCGGGTCGGGGTCGCGGTCGCGGAGGGTATTCCGTCGCCACAGCCGCAGGCAACATCGTTCGCATCCGGGACAAAGTTCCCGTCGCTTTAGAGTTTGAGCAGGTTAGAAACATATTTTGTGATATAAACGCAAGCTATACGAACGGAAAGTTTAGCGCCCGTGGATAATAATAATATGATATCTAGACACAAATATAACGGTATATTCATATGCGATGGGTTATATTTAAAACAATATTTTATTATGTTTGGTATAATGTATTGGTAATGTATTACTATTTACCTATACGAATACTATTTTGTTAGTTAATACTTATTTGATCTATGGCCTGAGAGTCATTTATTTCTTATACATTTATGTTTAAAGCAGTGTTGCTGTCGCTTGTTGTCTGTCATCGAATGTGAAATCATACCTTTATTGATCATTATCATTCCTTATTATTTCGTTCTTTTTGTTTCCATATTAATGTTATTTTCAATCCAGATAATTGTACCTTATTTTATATAAAATGAGGTCAATAAATACTCCGATATAATATGGACCCAGACAAATCGAAGCGACGAGATCGCAAAGCACATTATGTGTAGCCGCGTCGCTCCGCACAACGCTCTTTGCCGCATGACTGTATCAAGTTTCACGGGATGGCTTCGTATCCGAGTGAAGGGTTTTCTCGACCCGAGTCATTTCCATGATAACTCGAACGACTACGTCACTCAGACGCGCGCAACGGGCTAGGCGAGATGTCGGGGTCCAGTCGGTAAGCGCGGATGTGCCCGCAGTCGGACGCCTCGTCGGACACGTCGGACGGCATCGAGGACCCGTTCCCGCGCTCGCCGGGCCCGCTGCCCGCGCCGTCCCCGCCGCGCGCGCTCACGCTGTGCCCGCGCTCCGGCCGGCGCCTCGCGCGCGCCGAGGGCGAGCCCACGCCGCCCCCCACCCCGCCGCCGCCGCCCGCGCCGCCCACGCCGCCGCCCGCGCCCGAGCCGGCGCTGGCCACCATGCTCATGAAGGTACCGCCGGCCGCTGCCGCCACCGCCCGTCACTGACCGCACGATCGATCGTTAACGCATAGAAAGGTCCATGAAATGTATGGGATTGACGTCGGATCAGTGACATTTCCGTAGCCTTTGTCAATCCCATACATTTCATTAACTTTTCTATGCGTTAACATAAAAGCTAAACATTATTACTTTAGCTTACATGGCCTTGGACAACTTTCCAAATCAGATGAGAAAAAAAAATGAAGATATTCAGAAACAAATCAGACATAAAAAGAATAATTCAGTTTTAACAGTAGATCGATTGGATTTACAGGTCCAATAAAGAAAGCTAAACTGAAAAGCACATATGAAAACAAATCGAATTATATTCAAGAAAGAAGAGAAATTATGACAATAATAATTGTCATTAAGATGGAATATTACGAAATCACAGACATAACTCCGCACGAATTCTTAAATGGAATCCAACTTCTTGCAAACTAAGCTTGTCATAATAATATTCATTTTTATAATAGCCCTTTTGTTTTAGGTGGAAATGTCCCCGGGAGGCACAACCGGTATGCTGGTTCAGGGAGATGGTGCTCAACCTTCACTCCCCGTGCTCACGGATGAGGATGGCGTAAGTGTTATCTATTCAGCTCATATTATTATAATTATATAGTATTCATTCATGTCTACAGTACCAGCATTTATTGTATCGTCCTTAAAACTCAATTCATATTTTTTACCAAAGACGGAAGTGAAAGTAGAAGCCAGTGCAGTTAAACAGCTGCTAGAAGGAGGTGTCGGTGTGGACGACGGCGAAGAGGTCGGACTATTACACGCTGGACACACGCCTATAATGATTCGAGGAGAGGATGGGGTGTTATATCAGGTAACTCAATATACTGTCTATTCCATACTTTCTATAATGTAGCATCAAGCAACATTTTCAGTTAAGCGTGGCTTCGAATTTAGATAAACGTTATGACTACACATATTTTTTTTTGTTTTATAAATACTGTACATAAATGAATAGAAAATTTTGAATAAATACCTAACTTAGTCTTGTATTTAGAAATGGGCAAAGCGTTGTTGGATATGATTGGCCAATATTATGTTATATAAATGCAACAAAAGTTAATTTGTCGGCTTCAATACAGACATTGAGGTGGCAAAATTAACAAAACTTACAAGAAGTTCCTTTTTCATTTTATTAATAAATTAAACATCTGTGAACACCCACAAGAACATACAAGTTTGTAACAACTTTACTTATCACTTAAAAATAAATATGGTTTAATAAATTATATTATTACGATCAGGTCGCGGGTGAGAACGAGGCAGGTCAAACATTACTTGTGGCGGCTGAAGGAGTGGAGGGTGCAGTAGAGGGCGTGGAAGGCGCGGTGGAGGGAGACGGCGACGTCATGTATGTCACCAGAGAGGATGGGCAGGTCGGTGATCACTATAATTATTATGTGCATACATTTTGATGGCTGATTTTATCACCGATTTTGCAAATCCATAAGAAAATGTTTATCAGAATCATTGCGCGAAGACTATCTCCTGTGTTATTAAGTGCGTTAAGTCTTAACAGCAACAACTCTTACATGCGCAAATGCAGCAATCGGTGATAATCGCCACCTTCAAAGACACTTCGCAAATCGCAATGTGCGGTTATGTAACATGGTGTAGCTTCAAGTGACACTTTGTCCAGGAGGTGTTGGCGATCGATCCGTCTCAGCTGGCACAGCTCATGCCGGGCGGCGAGGCCGCGCCCGCGCTGCAGCAGGTGGCCGTGCAGGTCGAGGGCGAGCCGGGCGAGGACGCCACGCAGGTCATCGCGCAGCTGCTGCAGGCCGACCTGCCCTCGCCAGGTCACTTATATACTAAATATCTTATTTTTTTAGTAGAAGACTTACCTCTCTTTATATTATACATATTGTTGGTTATTATATGTATCACAATTGTTATCTTGCAAGACGTTTGTCTATCAAAAAATGTGAGCATAGTTTTTTCCTAACATTAATTAATTATTCAATGTTTCTAAACAAGTAATGCTGATTATGAATATAATTTGACTTTGTTGCAGGTGGTACAAGAAGAGTAGTACTTATGTTGCCTGATGGCAGTTTGACAATGACTGAACTCGATAAGGAACAGTATGAATCAATAACAGAGGCCAGCAAAGCTCAGGAGTAACATTTAATTGATAAGATATCCAATGCATCACTGTGAGATTAAAGTGATAAGTTTCCCAAAACTCCATGTTCATTTAACAGGTTTATGGAGTTATATAGCTTCAAATGTTTTAAATGGAATTGTTTTATGTGCTGCTTATTTTACATAACATTGATATTGTTTTTAGGTACATATATTAAAATTTAATTTATGTGACGTGTGAATGAGAGATGTAAATATAAGGATGTTGAGATGGGTGGTGAAATATTGTCATGTACAATAGATAATATGCAAAATCGTGATGTCGACTACAGACTTCTAAACTGGAAAAGTTTCAATATAGATACTATAAGCTTATAATGTATTTATAGAGCCACAAACAGTTTTAAATACACTTTTTACAAAAACATTTTATATGGATAGTCGACATTATCCATAATTGACATATTAAATCGCTAGTTCGTCGTCGTTACTGTTATCGTTCGTTAAACAATACCATTATGGAAATAAGACTACGATAGGATTAGATATCTCACCCCAAAAGAAGACTGTCGCGACGTTGTAAATATTATAATACCAGTATGTGTTGTTCAGTATAGAATTTTATTAAGGTTATTATGTTCTCTATTTTGACTAAAATAGTTTTTCTGCAGAGCAGTTCTTCCCTTTTTTTGTATTTCTATTGTAATTTTATTTACTTATAATAGGAATAAAAAAAATACTTTTGCAAATGTCGAAAGCAGTTAAATTAATGATTATTTTACTCTCAACTTAATGTTTGGGTAATCAGTGACCTTGCGTTGTAGTTACTGTTGTCAGTAGCAGAATTCTAATACAACATGTTTGAATGCATAGGTATAGAATGTGCTACTGTATCATATATATTATCGCACACATATAAAACTCGAGGTAACAGTAGTAATAATGGTAGTATGTAGTTGGTACACGAAATAATAGTTACTTAGCGTCAACCTTGAATCTAGAAAACTACTATTATGCTTAGTTCTGATATAGGTACATCCAATCTTGTATCGCAGATATTAATGTTAAAGAACTGCAGAGTCAAATGACTTATGTTAATTTCAAAATCTCTGAAGTAGGCGTAACAATTTTTTTGTTTGCGCGGCACTGACCATTTTAAAGGACACTGGCGAAATCTTAGTGGAAAGAAAGTGTTAGTTTATTGTTTATTTAATTCTTTCAATTAGTGAGTAGCAATATTGTAAGTAGGTAATAATATTGTCGAGCAATGGAATAGTTTTTGCTTGACAGCTGAACAGAGGAAGTTAAAAATCATTTTTGGTTTTAATTCTCTTAGGTGTACTGTGAAAAAAGAAGAAAAATAGGTAGTGACACCAAATGAATGTAGTTGTATGACGATTCTGGGCTTCATTTTTAGGGGTTTGGCTGAAGTTAACCTAGTTCATAACCAGAGAAACTTGAGAGCTGGGTCTGAATTAAAATACATTTCTTTTTATATTAAGCTGCTGCACTAAAATTGTTGAGAGTTCACCATTGTCCTTGTGTTATTAACGATAGCTTTTAACATTTGTATTATATTATCGATTATAGATAATTATTCAAATTTTAGACTTGATTATACAACTACACTGTAAATATTCACTTCAAAATCGTTTAAACATTCATTATTGTGTTCACGTCTTAAAATATTAATAAATAGTAATTGGAGGATACTGCGTGAAATAAATTAGGTATATAGTTTTTCTTTATTTTAATTTTGTAATATATTGGTATAATTAAATAGTGTTTATTATAAAACGTTTTATTATTTAACCTAATCTATAAAGGGGCACTGTATTTGGCCGACTTCAACACTTTCACTGTGGCAAAACACATACGCTGCGTATTGCTAAAAGTGTCACCAGTGCGGCGCGCACGCACCTGCGTTGTGCCTGCTGTTCTTAAAATTTCGATCCAGCAGTGTGGCAATACGCACGCTGTGTGAGGCCGGCGTACTTCGAGTACGGATAACACGTTAGCCGTGTTTTACTACTTTACTGAACTAAAAGAGTAACATACAAAAAAGCGCCTATTTGTTAGTTAAAAGTAAGATATAATAATATTCCCATGGCGTAACATTTTGGAAGGCGCAAACCATATTAATTGTCGCCTTCAAAAACACAAAAGTGAAAAAAAAAACTTTACTCGACTTAAGTGGTCATATTATTATTTTGATTTAGGCATTATTACTTCGAAATACGAAAACAATAATTTTACGACTGCACGTGCAAAATTAAATATCGCTGCCTTTATTTGTGATTTTGTTTTATTTCACCATATTCAAAATGTATTGCATTACCAATAGTTAGTAAATGAACAGTATTATAACAATTGAAACGTTACGTATTTACACGCTTTTTTTATATTGCCGCTTATGGAAGATAAAAATAAACAGTAATAAAGTCATTGACTTAGTGTGCATTCAACAATGACTTCTTTACTATTATCGATACAATTTAGAAAATAAACTATTAATGTAATTCCTTGAAAACTAAAGTGCGTAAATCTGTATCATAAAAATAACGCTACAGGAGTACAGGTGTGTACCCGCATTTTTGGTCGGTGTCAAATACTATCCGAACTTCGGATAGTATTTGACACCCGTGCGGCCGCACACATTCATCGTGTTTTTTGTAGTACCGGTGGCATGTGCGTACTTTGTGCGACCGCAGCCCTAAGTGTTAAGAGGTTAAATAACTATTAATTACAAGTAGTCTATAAATTACACGTGTATTGAATTGAAACCTCTGAGACTTTATAACTGCTTATCGGCTCCTTAAAGCTTTTGGAGCTTTAAGGAGCCGATAAGCAGTTATATTTTTGACAGTTACGCTTACGTTTCGTTTCACTTTCGTTCCTTACCATAGAGCTTACCCGAGACAACAGAGGCGTAGCAAACTTAACATTGCTAATGACATGACAATTTGTTAACGTCATGGCTTAAACTTGAAATGGTAAACACAATATGTACAGATATAATTATTATTAATTTGAAACATAAAAGTAAATAATAATGGTAGGAAATAGTTATTGTACTTTTCATTTTGAAGATTCAATTACAAACCGTAAAAGACTATTTGAAGAAGCATTATCAAATGCTAAAAATGGGAAAGTACTGTATATACTATCTGAAGAATTAAATGAACTGCCTGAGTTATCCGAAGATCTATGCTCATTTAACAAGCATTATATGAAGATGATTACTTTTTTATATGTTAAAACTTTGGACTCATTATTAGAAAGTGTTTCAACATTAAACAACTGGCAAAATATCCCTTCAACAATAATTTTAGATGATTTAAGTGTTTATTGTAACAGAAGTAGTTTACAGAATGCTTGTGGTGTTGTTGCTTTACTTGTCAATACATCACAAATATGTTCCCAATTGTTAAACACATTATGTAGACTACACATTTCAGTTCCTAAAGTAAATGTAGGTGAAGAATATTGTAGTTTATTAAAAGATTTGTATTAAAGTTTAAAATTATTACATAGTTTTTAAAATGCACATTATAATGTTTTATTTATAAATTATTATTGCTATCATACTTCACAACAAGTACTATATATTTTTTACAGGGTGTATATAATATTGTTTAAAAATCTATTATACTAATAATTTATTACTATTCATTAGATATAAAGTACATGATCATTGTCAAATTAGATTGAGTATTACAAACTTTCTGTTTAGGTGTTCAAACAATATAACATTTAAACACTTTGTTTAACGTAAATTGAATTATCAGGCTGCAATGTATTTATTAAACTGGATGAGGACATAATCATAAAATGCATAACAGTAGATCAAGATCTTTATTTACAAGGGAACAATGTTAAACATAAATACACGGGAATGAACTGTTTATGAGAATAATTACATCAAATTTATCACATCATCTTAGTTTCAAAACAATATAAAGTATGAAGAAAACAAGAATTGCGAAAAGAAATAAGTAAAATATATAATAATTGTGATTTCCTTTGCCCAATCTTAAAACACGGCCCATTGTTTTTCCAAGGAAGCCTGAACTCCTGTCAACATCATCATCGAGCCCATAAAGCATTTTTTTCTGATGCCGCACTTCATTGCCTAGCTCAATAGATATATCTTTTAGAGACGATATTTTTCCACTAAGCTCTTCCGCCATACGGTTATTTTCGTATTCTATGGCATCTTCTGTTGCCACTCTTGGAGTAGTTGGAACTGGTTGGTAGTTATACCCATCACGGGCTCGCCGCATGTTGCTTCGTCCCGCCGTTTTGATAAATATTTATATAAATTTATCTGTATAATTTTTAACTAAAGTTTGTTAGTACTTCAATGTAAGCTTAACTTTCTATCACTCAGGATGTTTTGTTTGAAGTACAAGACCTTTTTTAAGGTTACTGATAGATTCATGAAATTAGAATATGTATGTCGCAGTTATGATGATTGCAAGAAGCTATATTACGATATTCTTGATCTTATTTATTAAATTATTTCACCGAGAATTCAAGTATTACATCGTACAAAACAATATGACAGTGACAGTTGACAAATCATCACTAATCGTTCAGAAATATTTTTACTAGTTGTTCAGTAATAGCATAGATAAATAAACTCATCCTCATTATAATATCTTATACCGTACTCGTGTAAAAACTAGATTATGTAGGTAAACCAATATAGCAAGGAAATAACAATCCTAGATAAATGAATAATAAATAGTCTTGGCAGTAAGTAGATACTTTAATATGCGTAATCTTCCTAGTAGATTATTGTAGATCTAGGGCAGTCGAGAAAATTGAATTTGCTCAAGATATTATAGGGCAATAGGGCATTATATCAATTTTGGTTAGCAGTCTAAGGGTCATGAGCACTGCAAGGCGCTATCTCGTATTTTGGCTACCGCCCGCGCCAGTGCGCTGACGTTGCCTGCGAGGTGCAAGTTCGCAGTCCGCGCACCATCCGCCAGGTTTCGGAAGCTCGAAGCGTAGTCATCGCGAGTAACATCTAACACACAATATACGGCATTTGCTATTGAGTACGCCTAGTACTTGCCGTTTGTTACCCGTGGTTCGATGGCGGAGTTCTACTGGTCAGTCCATGGTCATTGTCTTCTGCCCATGGTCCTAACAATATAACCACGGGTGAATCAAACTACCCGTAGTCCTATTTATTACCCGCGGTCCGAAGACGGAGTTCTACTAGTCGATGCATGGGCATTGCTTTTGGCCAATAGTCCTATTATCGGACAACGGGCTAATCAAACCACCCGTAGTCCTACGGATAGTACTAACGGCAAGTTTGTTTACCCGTGGTTCTATTTATGCTTATGAGCCATTTCACAAAAAAAAATGTGTTAGATAGGTTAGGTTACGGTTTTTTTTCCCGAGCGAAACGAGGGTGAATGAAGACCGACTGTATGAGTACCTTAACTGTAATAGTACCATAGGTAAAAATATTTATTTTGGTCCTACTTAACCAGTATATACAGTACCAACACATGAAATTTTTAGGTCCTTCTCTGCCAGTAGATGCAGTACCAATACAATTTTATATTTCTATAACAATGGTCCGATGGATAGGACCCTAGGCACTAAATAATGACCAAATCGACCAGTAGAACTCCGCCATCGGACCACGGGCAATAAACGGTACTTACACGTTTTCATAATGTCTCAGTTGCGCGTACGCACTAATCGCTATTGCTCTGAACGAAGAACAAGACAGTACACAAGTGAATTACTTACCCAGTAACTTCGAGTTGTACAAGCGCGCCGACAACCTGGCGTTGGCTTTTTATACTGACGTTATAAAATATTATACGACAAGATTTAATTGTAATATTTAAATGACAAGATAATCGCTGGGTCAGAGCGTTGCCTGAATAATTTGCCATGACCTTGAAAATATGCTTTCCGAAACACGGCGCAGTACAGTCGCGTGCTAGACAGCTACCATTATTAGGACACACAGCAGAAAGCGCTGCTATGGTCCCTTCAATTAGGATACGTGTAGGAATGGCTATTATAAAGACTAAATTAACGTCATAAAGTACATAAACATTTTATTCCAGTATATGTACATTGTATTTATTGATCTTCATTATAAAACAAAGATTTTCTTACATAAATTTCAGAAAGGCATACATATTACCATGCATTTTGGGGAATGTATTGCACAATATTTTAAACACTAGCTTAAATGTAATTTCACGTCCAAAGAAAGACTGCATTAAACATTTAGTTAAATTTTAGATCAAGGAATAATTAATATGACATAATAGTGTAATCTACTTCAGATTCTGAGTCTTGTCTTCTAATGACAAGGCATTGAAATATTTCATAACCATCACATGGCACAATTCTACATTAATGTGTTTATGTCTATATATCACAATAAATGGATAAAAACCGTAAAAACCCCAAAACATACAGTATTTGTACTAAACAATGAAAACTGTCACAAATGTTATCAATTACATACACATTTTATGTACATAATACACTAGCATAATAAAAATGTACATTGAACTAATCAATAAATCAGTCAATTAGTATAATACAAAGATACACTCGATACCTAACACACCTCAGTAATGTAACATAACAGTCATGTCTTATGTTGACAAGTAGTAACAGCACTTAGGATTCGATACAACGCAACAACGTAAGGAATATGTGCATGGTGAAAGGTTTTGCCTAGAATTACGTAACTTCGTATCAGCTTAAACTAAATCGCTGTGACATTCGAAAACTAAGCTTATTGTGTTGTTTAACGTGTAGGATATACATACATATATGTTATGTATTATGACACACTATTTTTTAAATTTGTTAGCCTCTAAGTACAGCTTGAAAATGTGTAACTATTTCATAAGCTTCAAGAAGAACAAAAAAGTTATCTGTCATCGTGCATCTTGTATTACAAGTATGGTAGTTTTGAGGCAATAACAATTACAAACTGCCATCATACAAAAATTATTCAACTATCACAAGTGTACAAAGACAGCTAATAAACAATGGCTTCACATTAACATTAATAATTTATACAACATTTATTTAATATTCGTATAGTATATACTATTAAGATATTTTAATTTAATACTATTATGATGTTTAATGATTTTCTGTTAAAAAAAGTCTTTCTATTTAACGAGTCACAGACTACACGAAAGTAAGTCACCAAGTAAGCATGTCTCACGCGATGGGAGAGTAGATCGGCACACCACGACATCGGAACAGTCAGGCGGCGAAAACCCAAATTGATAGTAGTCGCACGAGCACGGCGCCGCGGTACCAGCGGAGATTCATCCGGCGACGAGACGCGCGCGGCGCGGCGCGCTCGTCTAGTCGGCGCGGCGTCAGATGTGCACCGGCACGTGCAGCAGCAGCGCGTCGCGGCGCGGGAACTCCAGCGCGCACATCTCGCACTTGTAGGGCCCGCCCGCGTCCGGCTGGATGGCGCGCAGGTCGTCGGCCGGGCGGCGCGGGGGGCGGCGCGCGCGGGCGGCGGGGCGGGGCGGCGCGGGCCGGGGGCGGGGCGGCGCGGGCCGGGGGGCGCGGCGCGCGCGGGCTCCGCCCGGGCTGACCTGCTTGGTGCGCGGGCGCGGCTCGGCCGTGTGGATCATGCGCGGGCGCGGCGCGGGCGAGGCGCGGCGGCGGCGGCGGCGCGGCGAGGCGGGCGGCGGCGACTCGCGCAGCCCGTCCGAGGCGGGCGAGGCGGGCGACGGGGAGCGCGAGCCGCCGGGCGGGGAGGGGGACGTGTGCTCCCATTCGCGCGGAGTGCCGGGGGACTGCTCGGTCTTTAATTTTCGCCGTCGCTTGTACTTTCGCGGGCCCGTCTGAAATGTAGTTGCACGATATAGCACGCATACACAATACTAGTTAATATATTTTATGAACTTGCGATTGTTTTAATTACTATCACATGACCTAGTATAGTAAACAGTTAAGTATATATAATTTTAGCAGTTACCAGTAGATTTTTTACCTGCGGCTGTCTCTTGAGCGCCGTGTTGGCATCGCAATGTTGTATCAGGTGCTGCACCAGTTCAGCGCTGGAGTGCAATGTTCGCCCACAAACAACACAACAGTAAGCGGGCCCACCTGTTTAATATACATAATAGTTTAAACCACACATAATAGTTTCCTATCAAAAACAAAACATGATCTTATGCTAAAATAATAATTATGAAAAAATATTCAGTTTTAAAAAAAGCGACATACCGTTGGCGCGTCTGTCGGGCGCGGAGTGATGAGAGCGAACGTGTTCGCGTAGTACTACTCGCTGGTTAAACGCGCGCGGGCACACTGCGCATGCGTACGGCTTCTCTCCTATTAACATTTTATAAATATGTATTTAGACCGATTTATTAAACGCGTTTTATATTGTAATATATGTAGTGGTTATGGCCGTACCTGTGTGTATGCGCTCGTGTTTCCGCAGCGTGCCGCCGTCTGCGAAAGCCTTCCAGCAGAACCGGCAGGCGTACGGCCGCTCGCCGGTGTGGATGCGGATGTGGATTTGCTGTGAGCTCCGCGAACCAAACACCTTGCCTGAACAACTACAGCTTTAATATCATCGGCCTCAGCATCCGATATTATCTTAATACCAACCTACTGATATAAATGAGAATGAAAACTGTCTATTACGGCTGAACAACTGAGAGTATCCTAAAGATATTTAATATGAAGAGTAGGAGTAGATGGTGAGTAGGGAAAGCTCGTACGAATTGATCCAATTAGACTCCAAGTAACTGGTAATACGTAATGAGAAAGATTTATTATTGTGTTAATTGTACTTTGGCAGGGTATTAAAGCTATTCAGTATAATTTTAAACACAAAGACACATCAAAATAATAAAATATACTCACCACAAACTCTACAAGGGAATTGCCGTGAACTATTTGAAGATGAGGCATTGTTGCGACCTCTTGACATTCTTTTTAACCTGTAACAAAAATGGTTGTTGTAATCAACATTATAATTATGGCAGTTTTGCAATGTGGCGTATGTGGGCAGAGTAGTATATGTAGTACGTGGGTAGTGTGGTGTATGTAGTACGTGGGTAGTGTGGTGTATGTAGTACGTGGGTAGTGTGGTATATGTAGTACGTGGGTAGTATGGTGTATGAAGTACGTGGGTAGTGTGGTATATGTAGTACGTGGGTAGTGTGGTGTATGTAGTACGTGGGTAGTGTGGTGTATGTAGTGCGTGGGTAGTGTGGTGTATGAAGTACGTGGGTAGTGTGGTGTATGTAGTGCGTGGGTAGTGTGGTGTATGAAGTACGTGGGTAGTGTGGTGTATGTAGTGCGTGGGTAGTGTGGTGTATATAGTGCGTGGGTAGTGTGGTGTATGTAGTGCGTGGGTAGTGTGGTGTATGTAGTGCGTGGGTAGTGTGGTGTATGATATACATGGAAAGTGTGTACCTGGGCGCGGCGGCGGGCGTGAGATGCCGCTCGGCGTGTCCCTCGGCGTGCGCCAGCAGCTGCAGCGCGTCCGTGAAGCTCTCGCCGCACACCTCACATGTATGCTCCGCCCACGTGCTGCTGCTGCTATCGTGCCGCTTGTAGCTGTTCCATAATAGAGTATAGGGTTATTATCTTTATCAGTTTTTAAGCCTTGTACTTTTCAAAAATGCAACAGTAAGAGATTGAAAAGTATAAGATAAAATAAAAGTTGATGGGTGAGTGAGTAGTAGAGCATTTTTCGCTATAATTGTGTATGTAGTAGGTACCTGTGCGCGGCGGCCACGTGTCTCCGCAGCAGGTCAGCCCGCTGGAAGGCCACGCCGCAGTCCTGGCAGAACAGCTCGGGCCCGCGCATCGTGTCGTACACGGCGCGCTCGCCGCCCGCGCTGCCCGCGCCGTGCGACAGCGGAGACAGGCGGAACTCCATGTCACCTATATACCACACAATGCGATTTTCACGTGTGAGGCAATAACAATATAACATAACATCGTGCCTACAGGTATTCCCCGAAGAAGTAGAGGTGTGCAGTACCCTCATATTTCACCGTTTTCGTCATAATATATCTCAATGTAATAGGGGCGAACCTATTCAATTACCGAGCACAAATCCAGAATTCGTGCTGCGTCTGAATTATGTAATGGAAAAGCCTAACTCAGGAATGAGATAGCTAGCTCAGCAGTCAAGCTGTGCAACCAACACACCAACGAGACATTGGACTATTTTATTACAAATAATATTATAATTTATGTATGTCTTATGATGTATTTTGCACGTCTAATGAATAGGTAGGGCCCACAAACCTGAGTCGTCAGAGTCATCGTAGGGCGGGTCAGGCTGGTCGGCGCGCGGCGGCAGGTGCGGGTGCCGCTGCTGCATGTGCGAGGCCAGCGCCTCCCGCGACCAGCACAGCTCGCCGCACGAGCTGCACTCCACCGGCGAGTCGCCGCCGTGCACCTGCAGCCACCATACAGCTCGTTACCATCACGAGATTATAATAGCCTACTGCCTAGGCTAAAACTGACTTTAAGATACGTTTTCGTACGTGCACAAAGTCTTAAAAGTAAATAATTATGTACAGTAAACAGATTTTACTATCGGAATTATTTCAATATCGGTTTCATACTCAGACAAAGTATATACTTGGATTCAAAATCTATGGTTTCACAGGTAAATTATGTTTACTAACAGCAAATAATGTGTAAGAAAATAATAAATAGGTCTCAATGGAACGCAGTATTTAAGGAGTGACACTTAATGACCGCATTAGGAACTTGATACTGCGTTCCAAAACCCAAATTACCGACGTAGGCTCAACAGCTGGCAACCTTAAGTGGAACTGGGCTGCTCACATCTGCCGCATGTCAGAGGGGCTATGGGCAAAACAACCACGCAGAGGGTCCCAGACACCAGCAAACGACTTCGTGGCAGGCCGAGAAAAAGATGGCATGACGAACTAGACTCCTACCCAAAGAACTGGCGTCGAGCGGCGGCAGACAGGGACAAGTGGAAGGAAGTGCAATGGGACGATACGGGCTTATAATAATAATAAAGGTCTTAAAAAGCTTGACTTCTATAAAGAGAAATGGTCTATCGCAGCTCACAACCGAGAGGAATGGAGGAAGGAAAGGGAGGCCTTTGCCGTACACTGGGACGATCATGGCTGAAATAATATTAATAATAAAGGTCTCATCGCACTCACCCTCGCATGCGACTGCAAGGCCTTCTCCCTGGCGAAGCCCACACCGCAGTGCCTGCACACGAAGGGGCGCGAGGGGTCGCTGGGCGCGGGCGGCGGGGAGGGCGGCGTGGGCTCGGACGGCGGCGACGGCGGCGTGGGCGGCGGCTTGGGGGGCGTGCGCGCGCGCCGCGACCACTGTTGCGTCCGCGCTGACGTCATGTTCTCCCACATGCCGTTCTGGGGCGCAACATTATTATTTATTTTTATTTAATACAAATTGTCATCAGTCATTTTAATTCGTGCATCATATTGCTACAGGTTGATAGTGAGGTGAAGTGTCAAGTAATGCATGTAAAAAGGTCGGTTACCTCTTCAACAGGCTCAGGGTTCTTTTTCCGTCGACCTCGCTTTTTCTTTGGTTTTACAATTTGGTTATTGTCTAAAACATCTTCTGCAATAAAATTACAACATTCCAATTTTAATAGTTCATATAATTCGTTTAAGTTGTTGGATGCCAAATGCCACATGTAAAAAAGATAATAAGGGATGAAATTCTCAAAAAACTCACCATAATCTATAGAGTCCGGGTTGTCAGGCACAAAGGCATGCACTTTGAGATGGTTCATGAGATCACACTTGCGCACATAGCGCACGCCGCAGAGGTTGCAAGCGTGCGGCCTGTCGTTCTGATGGGCCACCATGTGGTTCATTAGGGCCGCCTTTTTACGGAACCGCCGCGAACAGAAGTCGCAAGGCCAAGGACGCATGGCTGTGTATTCATCCTGTCAATCAAGTAATATCGATTAACTGTCTCAGTTTTTTGGAATTAATAAACTTTCACCCGCATGGAAGATTTCAGTGCTTTACTAGCACAAATGTAGACTATGGCCCTCCATAGAATCTCCTGTTCAGTTAGATTAGCAGTATTGCGATTAATATATAATATAAACAAGTGTTAAAACAAACAATAACCTTTAAGAAGGATAAAGGTAAAAATAAACTTGTCATCAATAATAAAATTAATTGTGACACACTTGTCCGATGACATGTTGCATAGATTTTCATACAAAATCATGCCTCCAGATAGCATACATAATGTATTGCATAACATTGATTACATGGGAACAGTTACAATATATTCCCAGGTAGTAAATGTTTGTTTTAGCTGCTTTTTCCAGTCATAACATTCACATATTGATTATGGGTAGACATTCTCAAAGGCAGCCTTATAATGATGACATTAAAACAGCATTATTACATAGCCTACAAAGGCAATAATTAAACTAAAATACTTAATGTTATTGATAAAAAACAAAAAAAAATATTACTAACTTGATCTGTTGGTAAAGGAACATCAATATCATTTTCTTCTTTTAGGACCATATCGGGATATGACAGATGTTCCATGGGGACCTCCACTCTAAAATAATACTATAAATTAAATCTTAATATAAATTGGTCAAGCATGTTAGAAGTTTCTCTTTCATTAATCTATGATTTAAGTACATACTATGTAAAGTTAGTGTAGATATATGGAATATACCTATGTATACACAATAACTATTAATTAAGGACAATTTGTGGTTTATTGGGCCCATACTCTCATATGACCTTAATTAATAATAATACATTATTTTGTGTTCATACCTTTCCTGGCCACCAGGAATCACCCAGTCATCTGTGATCACCTCTTCAGTAACACACTCCACATTAGGATCATCGGCTAGTTCTGCAGTCTCTGTGTAACTTACTACATCTTGAGCTAAGAACATCAAGTTCTCCGCAGCCATTTGATCTGTTTCAGCAATCATTTCTTCCGATGTCTGAGTGTACATTTGATTCTCAACTTTGAGCTAGTAATGTTAGGAAATCAATAAATAAAATTAATCATTTATTAATAAACATGGAATTCTATAATGAAAATTTCTACAATCAAAAACTAGTTTTAATAATTACTTATATTAGCTAAGTTGTTACATCATTACCTCTAATTAGATAATTAATTTTAGAAATAGTAAATCTATACTCAGTTTCTCAATTCTATCTATTCTATAGATGCATAACAAACAACTTATTAGATGGCCACCACTGAATACTACCACAACATGTTCTGTTTGTTACATCCTTATCCCAAAATATTTTCTCACCATGGTAGAATATGATGTGTCCTGTACATTATCTAAGCCCGATATTACCTCCTCTGATTCAACTTCACCTGGGCTGTGCTGAAAAGAAAATATTTTCTTCAGTAGTGAAGAAAACAAAAGAAATGTAAGAAGAAAATAAAAGATATCAAGAAACTACACTTAACTAAAAATATAAATGAAGATATTGTCCCACTTGTTACTTAAAAAAATAGAATTTTGCAGAAGCATTTTAGGAAGAATGAGTTTCGTTCTCTGTTCTGCTTAAAGTATTCACTAATCCAGGACAATAATACAAGTTTAGATTATCACAATTAAATTGAATTCATGCTACTTATTACAAACCTTTCCTGTAATGACATTCATTAATTGTTTTGTCATAACTGAATATTATGGGAATATCTATAAGGGAACCAAATAATTCAAATACTGTTAAATATTGAGGTTTATTGTTAAGACCTCATTTGTTTTACCTTCACTTCTACTTCTTCCTCCCAGTGAATGTTGAAGTCTTCTGCTCCCCCGTCCATATTTATATCCTGATTTCATTCCATTAGGTATCCTGTGGTTATCCAGCAGACCTAAATAACAAATATAATTAATTAGCTAAATTGCACTAATGAACAACCGATGCCTATATATCCAAGAATCTCAAACAGTCTTTACTTCTACACAATATTTGACCAACACAGAAGATCAAGAAAAGTCTCCTTCCTTACAAAAGACACTATTTCTCATAATTTAAAGATTCTATTAGCTTTAAAACCAACCGTTTAAATAAAATTGATATAAAACAGCAGGTTTTAACTCAAGTGAATACAGACAACTACATTCCTGTCATTATTTCTAGATACATCATAAAACATCCTTGAATCAAAACATCAACATAACCTTATCATCGATCTACATTTTTCTGTTTTAGTATTGAACGAAATGACCAATTGTTATTACAAAATTATTAACAATGTAAAAGTAGATCTAATAATAAAATACTCAAAGCCGAAACAAAAATGGTGTCAAGTTAGAGTAAATATGTTAAAAAAAAACGATTAGGTTATCCTGTCAAACTAGAAGGTTAGTTACTAGAATCTTTATAAAACCTTTTAATTAATACTTAGAAGGCTAAAATTAACACTTCTAAAGCGAGAAACATCACGTTTGATAGTATAATCGTAGCTATTTTACATATCTATACGTTTACATGACGCAATCATAGAACTTATCGATAGTTCATCATCGATGAAAACAATAATATAACCAAAGTCATTACATTTTTTTGAAAAGTACTAACCTGGATATTGTTTAATATTTGTAGATGGATTGTTTTAAGCTACAAATTGCACTCATCAAGCTAATATTTTCTATTGTTTGGTTATCGGACAAATGGCTATCTTCCATATCCATTCCAACCACACCATAGATAAATAAAATAACGCTCCCGTCCATAATAAAATATCATCATAATATTAATAAAGATTTAACATTGTTTACAATTTAAATTTATTTGCTTTTAATGTTTACGCTTTCATATTAAAACAAAACTTATAAATAATATTATTCAGTCTATGTCAATGCCTATGGTCTTTGCGTCATGGCAACATTTCTTGTTTTATTGAAGGTCTTCCTCCTTTTCCACTGTCACATAAACAAGAATATTATTATTATTACTTTTTTGTTTGCCAAATTATAAAACCATGAAAAATCTTCATTTTATTTGAGGTAGCGTCAGGTCTGGTATCTATAGTAGTAAATGTCTGGGTTTTCTATTTACTAAAATCTTTACTTTGACCCTTTCAGAACGGATGAATGTCAGATTTCTGACATACACTTTGACTGTTTGTCAAATTACTTGGCACTGACAGCCGAATTGGAGTCGTGTAGTTTCTGTGTTAATAAAATCTATTCTTCGTAAACAAATCAAACTTGTGCTAAAAATGGCTCAAGAATTAAAAGAACTATGTCAACTTCTATTTCCTGATTCTACTGAAGGTATGTTAGGTGTACGGTTTAGATGCTAGTGATTTTTAGTATTATTATACAACATTTAGTTTGGCTCAGTAACCGAGCTTCATTTGGTTTTATACGGCCTATGTGATATCATCATCATTAGCCGGAAGACGTCCACTGTTGAACAAAGGCCTCCCCCTTCGAACGCCACAATGAACGACAGCTTGCCAATTCCATCCATATAATTTTATTTAATAGTAGTAAATAATCGGTACGTTTGGTACCGATTATTGAGTACTATTTAAGGTAGGGTAGGGTGGGTCAGAATACTTGAGTAATGAATGAGAGTTAACAAAGAGCCGTGGATCACTATAGGTTAATAATGATAATTAGTCTATGATCATCACTTATATTTTTATGATATATAAATTGAGTATATTACCTTAGTGGTAATAACTAATAAACGTTCAAACTTAGTTCTGTCCAGCAGTTGACGTAGATAGGCTGATGAAGTTTTACTAAAGTATTCATTTTGAATATCTGTTAAATAGTAAAAATTATACTTTTATACATACATCTTCTTAAACCCTGAAGAATTGAAACTGAGCATTAAAATCAAAAAGTTCATTTTTTAGAATCCCATTAATATATTAAATTTCCTTTTTTTTTATTTTTATAATTACATATTTGCTTTATTGGGATTTATATATAAATATATATGTCATATTCAGAGTACAATTTCAATATATTTACAGAAACAGCAGAATACTTTAGTGATATTACTGACTACATAAAAAACTTGGGTTCCCAAAATTGGGAACATATTCGGAAAGAGCCAGAGAGACTGACCGAGGAGATGAAACAGTTGACAGAACAGACACAAGAGCTGGCCTTCACTAATTATAAGACATTTGTGGAAACTGCAGAGATTTCACATACAATCATCAATGATTTAGCTAAATCCAAAGAATCACTTACCTTGTTTTTGGACAGTACACCAGTTTTTTTGCAAGAATGTGAGAAATTCTCACAAATTGCTGGAAATATTGTGAAGGAGAAAAGGTAAATATTTTTTTTAAAGTTATATTTTATATTTTCACATTTGTTATAAAATATATGCCCTGCTGATTGCTGCTGCTGTAGTATAACTTGTTACTTACCATAATTTCAGCCGTTATAGTACAATTCGTAATCAAAGTGATAAGCTCCTGGAGTTACTAGAATTACCTTCTCTTATGAGGGAGGCGTTGAATGCTGAGGACTACGAGAGTGCTTTAGACATTTTCACGTTTGTCCGTAACTTGTCTAAAAGATATTCTGAAATACCAATAGTGCAGGTATAATGTTGTTTTTTTATTATTCAGTGGCTGGCAATGACACTTTTTGGATGAAATTAATTGTTACTTGAACGAAATTGTTAGGAAATGGTTATGTCATCAAGTAGGTGACTATACCCATTGTGAATATTTTAACTTGTGTGACATACGAAATATTACAGTTATAAATTGTTTCGAAATTAAGGGACTACGCACATTTATTCAGCTCCTTTCAGCTTTTGTCCATAGAAAACAACAATTTTGTATGGAGACGTGTACGCGTCCATTCAGCTTTCCGCGTCCATTCTCCTTTCGCGGCAAACCAGCATAAAATGAGGATAAATGTGTTTTTATTATCCGAATGCTATAGAGAGCTTTCGGCGCTGTTCCGCCGCGTACAGCGCTGTTCCGCCGCAATCGCCGCCGAACGCGGCGGAACAGCTCTTTACAGGGATGGTTCGCGACTCCTTGTCGACAAGTTGCGACCTGTATTGTTCCTAAATTGATTTGATTTATTATGCGTAACCGTTTCAGTGGAGAAAGCACGTTATGACGGCTATTCTCATTCTTACGACGCCGTACGCGGCTGATAGAAGCAGAGCTGTATAAGTGTGACCAAAATCGTTCAGCGAAACGCGAAAGGAGCTGAATAAGGGACTACGCACACTTATTCAGCTCCATTCGCGTTTCGCTGAACGATTTTGGTCACACTTATACAGCTTTGCTGCTATCAGCCGCGTACGGCGTCGTAAGAATGAGAATAGCCGTCATAACGTGCTATCTACTGCGTACGGCGCTGAATACGCTGCGAAGACGGTGAGCTACTCATTTAGTATTGTGCCCGCAACATGGACAGTTCTATGTGCGATATTTATATCGTTTCGCTTCTTGTAGAAGAAATAGAAAACAATAAACGTAAAAAAATTAAACACCAACGACAATGGGTCAACCCACTTTAGAGAAATAGGAATTTGGTTGGAGAACATGCAACATAAAGCACGTCTGCACTCTTTAATCCTTGCGTGCATAATGATTACGCAATAATAAATCAAATCAATGTAGGAACAATACAGGTCGCAACTTGTCGACAAGGAGTCGCGAACCATCCCTGTAAAGAGCTGTTCCGCCGCGTTCGGCGGCGATTGCGGCGGAACAGCGCTGTACGCGGCGGAACAGCGCTGAACGCGGCGGAACAGCGCCGAAAGCTCTCTATAGCATTCGGATAATAAAAACACATTTATCCTCATTTTATGCTGGTTTGCCGCGAAAGGAGAATGGACGCGGAAAGCTGAATGGACGCGTACACGTCTCCATACAAAATTGTTGTTTTCTATGGACAAAAGCTGAAAGGAGCTGAATAAATGTGCGTAGTCCCTAAGTGTGCGTAGTCCCTAAAATAGGAAAAGCTTTAATTGCAAAAAGCAAAAATAAAAGTATACACATTTCTGGCTTAAGCCATTTACTGTTTAAAGTGGCCCACATGCAACCGAGTAAACCCTTTTATGTATATTATATACATTAATGCTGAATTATATTTCTTTCAGAACACTACTTCAGAAATAATGACCCTCTGGTTTGAAACTCTGTATCACCTTTTCAATCAATTGCGATATGATTTGCCTCTACCTCAATGTTTGCAAGTAAGTCTCCAAAATAGACTCTTATTATATAAAACTATATATATATTCTATTTAACTATGTCTCGGTACCTAACTAATGTAATATATCTTATAGATACTGGGCTATCTTCGTCGGGCGAACACAGTGTATAGGTCGACAGATGACGATGAAAGTGGTTTATACACTGGTAGTATAAAAATGAACAATTCAGCATCTACCAGTGATGGTCTGCATGTGCATTTTTTAAAAGCAAGAAATGCGTGGTTTGAGAAAGCCTTAGAAGATGCCAAGAATACAGAAAGTATGTATTTTGTCTTTTGTTTGAGCTATTATTTGTATTTCAGATACCACAAATAATGTTTCAATTTCTTACATTTTAGCACCTGAAAGAATATTAAGAAGAATTGTTGAACTACATAGAATACATTTATTCAATGTTTTGACTCAACACAAGTCCATATTTTTATCAGATTCTCAAGAGTCTAAAATTAAGGATGATGAATTAAGTGGCACTAGTGCCTTATCATGTTGGTTGAAGTTAAAGGTAACTAACTCATGGATTAAACTGTTTACCTTTATTATAATATATTAAACATGTAAATAAATAATTAAATTTTATGATTTTTTGTTCCTCAGGTTGAAATTTTGGCCCACATATTAAACCAAGATTTGCCGAAAGAAGATGAGGCTAGTTTCGAGTCTCTCCTAAATCAGTGCATGTATCTCTGTTTGTCTTTCGGAAGAGTTGGGGCAGATATGAGATGCGTGTTAACACCTTTGTTCCGCAACAACATCTTGACACAGTTTCACAGTGGATTAGACAAGGCCGACAATCAATTTGAAAATCAAATGCGGATGTATAAGGTCCCCAGTTTGAAAAACGTTCCGCGGCCGATTAATGAAAGTATATCAACAGGCCCCCCAGAAAACCTGTTAGATTACTATCCTCTAGCAGAATATTGTAATGGTTTGTTGACAGTTCTGAACTCTATGAGAGTTACTGCGCCATTGAACATTGTGAAGGAAGTATATAATGCCTTTAGAGAATCCTTTGATAAAGCTGTTCAAGTTTTGTTAGCCTTCTACTACAGAGAGCAACAGAGCTTCACTGATATTGAAAAACAAAACTTTGTATCACTATGCGCATGCTTCACTGAAGACTTGGTTCCTTACATAGCGAAGTGCCTTTCTCAATCATTTCCCTCTACACAAGTCGCAGAACTACTGGGTGTTACATTAACTGTACTACAAGAGAGTAATATTTTACACGTGGACCAAACTGTAGTTTGCGAACCACTTAACTGTATAACAGGGTTAGCTGTTAATTGATCATATATTAATCATAGTTATTATTATATTGAATTTAAAAAACTAGTTAAATTATTATAAAAAAAATGTTTATTGCTTATAAAAAAAGTAGTGATTACACTGTATAAAAGAAATTAAGGCACTGCCTTCTTAATATCTAATAAAACAATTAAATGAAGTAACATAAAGGAATGATTACAATACTTTCTATTATAATGTGTTATAACAATAATATTATTTATTAACAAAACTTAACTCTTTTTATTCTGGATTTGCCGTCATCATTCCTAGACACCTCAAAGAAATGTGTGACCTTATCAATCTGTCCTAAGGATTCGATAAATTCTCTGTCGTGTGTGATTATAACGAACATGAAGTTTTTCTGTGTCATTCGTTCCTGTACAATTTCTCCAAGAGCCATACATAAGCTTTTGATATTTTCCTGATCTAAATTAGTCGTCGGTTCATCTAAAGCTAGGACCCCGAATCTGAAAACAATGTTATTATAAATTATAACTCGTACGAAAAATATAAAACTATATGTTTGAAATATAATGTCTACGCAACTAGCAGGTGCATCAGCATAGTATGTTTTTACCAAACGTGTCCCCTGTACCATGGGTATGATTGACAGTCATACATCTTACTTAAAAAAGTTAACTAATTAGAAACTCACCTAGAGCTAAATGTTTCTGCAAGAGCTAGTCTGATAATCAGGCAAGCCAGAACCTTTTGACCAGCACTACACCTTCCGCGCATGTCGATTTCAATTCCGTTTTTACATTGCACCACCCTGAAAGTATTGTCTATTGCTTTACTTTTGTTTTATAAATTCCCATAATTACTCACTTTTTCATTTCATACATTTTTATCTTAACAAAAGATAAAAGGCAAATAAGAAAAATGTCATCACATCATTCTGGTACATTATTCTAATGCTATGCTCTTTGCCAAAGGATTTAAAGAGCTTGGGGACCTTCAGATGAAAAGACACAAAAAAGTATTTCGTTAGTTACCTGTATTCATATTTCCGGCGTTCCGATTCCATTGACATACTACCTTCAGCCTTAATTGCTATATAGTCTATATCATTGCCACTGTAGATTTTACTCCAGAGTTCCCTAAAAGGCAATTTATAGTAATTTCATTAAATTATTAAAATTATACAAGACTGTACAGTAAGGTACAGGTACAGTTCAGAGTTCCGAGTTTAAAGTAACAAGTAAAAGTGGTAATGTATATTACTTACTTTATTATGAGATTAATGCTCTCCATTTTCTTTTTGTGGTACTCCATAAGACATTTTTCTAAAGCAACAGAATAATCCCTTACATCCTTGTCTAACATTTTTGTCACTTGTAGTTCATAAAATTTCTCTTTATATTTTTTTTCTGTATCCTTGCCTAAAGCAGTTTTCAGTTCTGTTTTATTTTTCTTTAGTGTCACCTGTAATATATTTTTTAAACGTTAAAATATACACCTGAAGAGCATACAATATGTTTGCTAATCTGATTGAAAAATACCTGAAGTTCATCTAAAATACCATCAGTTTTAAACTTCTCATTGGAAAGCTTTCTGTGTTTCACCAATAGAGAATCCTTTTCAGTCAGGACCTCTCTATTCATTGTGCTCAACTTTTCGTTGATCTCCGTTTCTTCCTTCTGATATTCTGCTATATCTTTTTGTACTTCTCTTAATTTACAATTGTCATCTAATTCTCGTTTGTTAATCTATAACATTTAGAAGGCGATTTAAAAATCTTCCTATTAGGGTTGTATAAAAAATATAATGGTTTATTTTGTAAAATCTAAGAATACGAATATTAAACCACGACATCCTAAACAGCTAATCAATAAATACAATGGGTACTGGGTTTATTGTCGTGACAACCTACCTCCTCTTTAGTAATTTCGTCTCTCAAACATTCGATCCTTTTTGTAGTGGCCTGTCTGTCACTCTGGATCTGCTTTAGTTTGCCTTCTAGTTTCTTTATTGCCTCTTCTTTCTTAACCTTCTCAAGAGGAATGTTTTTTTCTATATGCAGTTTTATTTCGTCATCAATTGACTTGACCTTATCGTACGCAATGGACACTTTCATAATCTCACTGTTCTTGACTTCTATACTTGCCCTGTAAAACAGGTTATTAATTAAGTTTTTCCATTTATTGTATATTTTGCTTAGCAGTAATTAGATTGTAATTACAACATTTGTTCCCCATGCAAAATTATGATTATTTACCTGTTCTTTTTGACAATATCCTCTTTTTCTTGCTCTTTCTCCTTCAGAGCTTCTTTTCGAGGTGCAATACCTTCTTTTAGTACAGCTATTTCTAGTATTAACTTTTCCTTGTCTGACTCTAACTGCTTTTTCGTTTCTTGGAGATTATAAATTTCTTGAACCTGTCGATATCGAGTTTAGTTATCTGTGACTTCCTTGTTTTAAAATACATAAAATAAGACGTCATTTTATTTACTTTACCTTTTTCTGGAGATTGAGACATTCTTCTTTAAGTTTGTTCTTTTTTGTACTTAATTCCTGGACTTTTTTATTATGTAAATTAAGTTTTTTCTGAGTATCTTTAAGTTTCGCTTTTAAAGTTGCAATTTCTTGTTTTATTTCTGTTTGTTTAGCAGTAGCTTCATCTAAAGTCATGCCTGACTCTGCTTCTGAGCATTGAGCCTTTATAGTTTCAAACTGTTAAGTATAAAGTTTAATTAATGCGCTGCATACTCTAGAAAATTTAGACATTGCTGGCTAAAGCTTTTATTAGGACATGTATTTGATATTTTTAATATACTTTTGCCATAACACAATATTCAGGATACTTAAAATTTAAATTGGAAAAACAAGAAATTTTGTGAAATTAATATGTGGAGCTAAAGTAGGATGAGGCCTCAAAGGATGTGTGTTCACATTAGGACAAGGGGAATTGATTATTATAGTTATCTGTTTTCAAAATCTTACCTCCTTGGTAAATGTTTTAACTTCCTGGTTGTACCGATCTAATAATGGCATATCTCCTTGTATTTGCTTTACCGTCTGTAGTTTCTGCTCAGGTTCTAATAAGGACATTGATAATCCATCCACTTCCTCTGTTAGCTTATTTATTTTCTGAAAAGCGAAGTTTATAAATTATCTCTTTATTTTACTATCATAACTTTCGTGAGTGTTATCCATATTATTTACTATATATTCCGGTTATACTCACGGGTGTATTCAGTTCGGCTCGCGACTCTGCCGCGTAACCAGCTCATGAATAAGGGCTCCGATCGAGTCTAGTCGGGCATTCCCGAATACACCCGTGAGTATAACCGGAATATATAGTAAATAATATCTCTTTATTTCTATCAAAACTTTGAAACAAAAAATGATAAAATTTATTCATACTTCTTCAACATCAGCAAGACGTTTCTCTAATTGTGGTTTGTCTTTCTCTTTAAACAGTTTAATCTTTTCGTTTAAAGATTTCATACTCAGCAAATCATTCTTCTTGGCTGATTCTATTTGGAGCTTCTCTGATACTTTCTCTAGTTGACTAGGAACATTCATGACCTTGGTACTGAGTTGGTTTATTAAATCTGATACCTAGAACAATAACACAACATAAGCAATACAGTTAATTTGCAAACGTGATTAAGAAGAAAAATCTCCATGAAATGGGGACAGACGTCTAAATTTCGTTGTTGTCTCTTGGCTCATAATCATAATCATTTATTATTTGTAAAACATAGTTAAACAGAAATACAGATCCTACAGTTAGGTGTACAGAGCGCTATGTTTTGTCTATGGTTATACATACAAAACATGCTGTTACATATATAATATAAATACAATCTGTGATAAATATAGATACAATACCTCAGTTTCGCTGTCAAATCCACGGTTACATAAAGGACAACAACTGTTTGACCTTAGTTGTGATTCGTATTTCTTGATGACAAACATAGACGATTGTAGAACATTGTGATCATCCTGTAATGTTAAAAAACAAATATTACATTAAAATTAAACCATTACATGTGTTGTAAATCTAGTTATAAATCTTTAACTTTTAGCTGGTAACAATATAACATGAAGGTAGATTGATCCTATAGGATTAGAATTACGTAGGAAAGTGGTATTCGTAAGTATGTGTGATTGCTGATTTCAAATATTTGATACAATTCATATTTACGAGACCAACTATCTTCATAAATATCTTGATTCAAAATAAGTTCAAACCTGTAGTTTTTCCACACTTGCGATGACTTTAGCCAGTGTGTTTTCATATGATTGTGTGCCGCACGCCTCGTACATTTTTTCTTCGTCTTTTTCATGCTCTTTACAGCGTTCCATTAAGGTACTGCGAACGTGTTTCCTTTCTTCCTCAAGTTTCGTTAACTAAAGCGACAAAAAAGAAAAAAAAATACGTATAATATCGCCCGAAAAGTCTTTAGTTACTGAATTCTATAGCTGAAAAAAGTAATGCCATAACTAACACCTCAGTAACTATTACTTCTCTGTCTGACTCACTATCTACCTATATAATTTCTAAATAAGTAACCGTTGGGGTTAAATGTTATTCATGGTGACGTCGGCTTTATTACATCTTTATAATAAAAAGGTAGTTTATAGTTGGCCCAAAACGGATTCCCATCTGAAATCACTAAACCAGGAGGATGGTTTTATTGATTTTTTTTAACTCGTAACGCTCATTTGAATCGTTAGCGAATACACACAACAACGATATAGCATAATATAATGATATACCGTGATTGTGTGGTTTTCTAAATAAAGTTAAGTAACTAACCCAATAAAACGCTTTTGACGAATCAAGACCACCCGAGACATTATGTAAATATTATAGTCAATTATCAAAAGTATTACGTCTCAGTCTAATAAACCTTGAATTTGCTAACTACTGAAACAGTAAACTTAATTAACGTGTAGTAAGTATGGATATTCTTAGTTTTAAGTAAATGAGTATTAAACTAACGATAGTTCCACTTTTGAAAGGAAACCACGATGTCATAAAAAGTTTACTTACTGCAGTTTTCTTTTCGTTCAAGTTCTTTTTCAATTCAGTGACATCAGAGTTGAAACTGAATTCCAACTTATTTAGAGAGAGAGCATAATCCTTGTCTGGCATGCTTCCTAAAAGTTCAGTTAATGTTGTTCTATGTTTGTTTTTTAGTACTGTGAACTGTTTTTCTTTCTGTTTAAGTAAATCCTCTTTAACCTCACATTCTTTTAACTTGGCACTTTGTTTTTGTAATTTTGAAATCTGAAAAAAAAAATTAATTGATTTACATATAGTATATGGTTGCATAATTATATATCAAGTGCGTTTGCTTGCACCACTGTGGAAAGCCGAATGGGTACTTTTTTATGTATGTCTGTCCAAGCTTACTTTCTTATCAATCTCTTCGAGTTCTTGGTCATGTGTTTCTAGTTCTTTTTCATCTTCATTAATTTGTTGTTGGCATTCTTCAGTGTTTAATTCCTTTTCAACTTTTTCAAATTCTCTGCAATTATTCAATTACCACGATCATTTAAAGGGAATGTGGCAAAAACACAAAATCGTCAGAATAATTTGAAGCTAGTTATTGGCCCTAAAGATACTTGATTAATTATTATGGATATTGAATAGCGTTTATAAGGATTTAGACTAGCCTCTTAGGTCAACAAACATGTGTAAAAGTTGTTTCTACTACTTACTCTTCAGCTACTTTGTATTTGTTTTCTGCAGCTTCTAAACGCACTTTAGATTCATTGGCAGCTACAATTTGTTTTTCTAATTTTGCCGCCTCTTTTTTATTCTTTTCAACGTCAGCTTCTTTACCGGATATTTGTTGATTATGACGGGACTGGAAACATGTGTTGTAGTTATGGTTAAAATGTAATTTGCGTTTAACTGTTTTACATGAATCTGGTAAATTAAGAAACATCAAAAAAAATTATACATATTATGATAAAAGTCACAAAATGTAGAGCAATATTCAATACAATTTAAAAACAAGAGTATACTTACAAGTGCTACACGACTTTCATCAACCAATGATTGTGCTTTTTTTTCTTTTTTATCGGCCTTTGATTTTAGTTCAGTTAGTTCTTGTTTTAAACTTTTGATTTTTTGCATTACCGCGCACATTGCTTGTTCTGCTTCTTCACTAGTCTCAACGGCCAAAATACCATCAACTCCTGTAAATATATTTAAAAATAATAATAACATACATAAATGTTAAAATTATGAGATAACCTTATAAGAAAAAAGAATATGATTTTTTTTCCTTACCAGCCAACATGGCAACTTTTACAATCATATCATTTCTCTCGACAATTTTCTTTTCATTCTGGCTGTCCAACAAAGCAAACTTTTCAAGTTTTAGCTTATTGGCATCCTTCTCGTTAGCAACCCTTTCTTCTTCATTATTAAACATAGATATTTTCGTGTAAGACTCTTTTAGTTCTTTTTGATTAGCTTCCACTGTATTTTCATAGTTTCCTAAAAGAAAATTGTTATTTGTAAAATATAATAGTTGTAATTTCCCGGACACAAAATTTGATAATTAAAAAAGCTTACTTATTTTTTCTTTTAAATCTGGCAAAGAACCCTCAAAAATGTTTTTAATAACATTCTTTAATTCTTGTTCACGTTTATGTCCTTGCTCCAGTCTGAAAACATATTAAAAGTAAACTATTATATAAGTGAAACATCAGTGGTTTTCCATTTAAAGGCACATTTTAGTACATCGCGACCGATCGCAACTGGGCGCGGTCTACCGCATGCAGCAGGCAGGCGTGAAGCGACAATAGTCAAAGTACAAGAATCGAGCTGAGATGCACGGAAATGTACCTTAAGGAACCTATGCAGGATATCCACTTTAGCCTAAATAGCCGAAACAATAAAAAAACTTATGGAGCTTACAAACTGTGACATCATTTTGTGGGGTACAGACACTTACCTCACTTTTAATTTATCTAGTTTTAAATCATATGTTGCAAGTGTACTTTCTAGTGACTTGATAGTACTTAATTTTTCTTCAACAGGCTTAAGCTCTTTTTTAACTTCACATAATTTTATTTCTGTTTCTGATATTCTAGTCTCCGTATTAATTACATCCATCTTTTTCTTATCTAAATCCTTTTTTAGTTCTTCTAAATGTTCTACTCTCTCCACTGTAAACATTAAAATCTTAATTGTACATTTATCTAGAATATGAAACTATTAAATTAAACTTGTATTAACTATTTGTAACTTACCAAGTTTTTCAATGTCTGTAGTGTATACTTTCCTAATTTTTTTAAGCCTATCAAAGCAATTACTATATTTGTCCGAATCAAATATTTCATCAAATCGTTCTTTAACCTTTTTGCCTTCATCAAGTGGCCAGCTAGATTCTTCTTGATGGCAAAATATTACAGCATTTAGTATTGCCTTAGAGACACCTGGAAACAAGAAAATTTGTTATATTTTAAAGAGTAGACCAGTAGCAAACCAGCTGATTATGTGCCACAAGTTTCAGTGTTTGATTATGAATGATTCCATCATTGCAATGTTTTTGAAAAAATAAATGTTTTTATTTCATATAATTAAAGAGTATTATGATTTATATTTAGCTCATCATCAACATAATAATACTTTTGGTTTTAAACGTGACATATACCAAACAATATCTTTTCCTCTTGTTTACCTTCACAATTCTTCTGTAAGATATTTCCTGACATAGTTTTATAATACGTGTTTGATAGTGTATTACAATTATGAGACAATGAGAAAATGAGTTTGTTGATTAAAAATGTATGATTTACCTGTCCCATGTCTTTCTTCTCTATGCTGTATAGCTATAGTTGGTCTGTAGCCAGAAGTTGCAAGACAAGTAATGCACAAGTGATGAATGAAGCATTTAAAAAGAAAGGAATGAAAGTTAATGCTCTATGAAAGTAAAATATATATAAAGTATATGAATAAATTAATATGTATATTAAATTGTACATTATTTATCAAACAATTAAAGAAATTTTTACTAATGTTTATAAGACTTATTTTTGCTGCGAACCAAGACTGTATGCAAGACAAATATTTCTATAATGACATGTAAGACTTACAATATTATGTACGTCCAACACCTACAGAACAGGAAAATATGAAAAGTGAACCAAGATAAAAAATTACCAAAATATAATTGCTAATTAAATTTAAAACTGATAATGCTTATATGTCTAATTTTATACCCAGGTAAGGCAAGTGAGGTAAACTTTTATTTATCTATATATATCTAGAATTTACATTAAAAAACAAATTAACATTAATAAAAATATACTCCTAAAATAAAAACAATAACAATTAATATTTGTGACATAAAGTATGTAACCTTTACAAGCTCACTCAAAGGGCATGTAAGTATGTAAATTTTTTCGTTTATTGAATTAATCAGTTGTAAAGAGCAGGTCAGTGCTGATTTTGCCAGTAAATTTGTCCTAGCAGTAGGCACAGACCTAGACTATTATTGTTGACATGTATGTGTACCATACACATTGGTCTTGTCGTTAATAGAACATGATGTTAGGCTGGCAGTGGATTGACGAATAAATGAAGTTTTCAATATATGAACTAATTTTATATAAATGAGATACCTAAGTATTGGAAAAAAAAATTGTACATACCAAGTTCATGTAGGAGAATTGAATCTAAATCAACACATCTTTTAGATATATCTTTTGTTTTTCCATTTTCATCAGTAATTGAGAGCAAAGAGTCTAAAGTACGGAAGCTGGCTTTCTTTTTTTGCAAAACCACCTTCATAGATCTTGTTACCTCCATGTTTCTGCTTTGTGCGTTTAAAAGCTGAAAAATAATATTAATAAAATAAGTTGGTATCTATACTTACATATACAAAAACAAAAATTAATTGATTTAAATGCACTAATTATATCAGAAGACAGAAATGATCTCATCAGCTGATCAGCATAAAAATAAAACTTATAATTGTTACTACCTTAAGCTTTATTTGAGCCAAAACTTCAGTGGTTCTGTTTACTTTCGGGTCATGTACAAAACAATCGTTATGACCCATTCCGGGCGGCATTTGCGACGTGATGGCATAACGCATAGCTTCGATAATTGTTGTTTTACCACATCCATTTTGTCCCAATATCAGTGTTAATGGGCTTTCAAATGATATACCCTGCTCATCAGTATCATCAGGCCCAAAACTTCGAATGCCCCGTATCATCAAAGATTTAACAACGGCCATATTGAGGAGACACTACAATAACACTAATGTAAAATATATATATTTCGCGCCAAGAAAAGACTAATTCCAACCAAGCGGCAAACTGCAAGATTACAGTTTTGTTGACAGGTTAGGAATCAGCAACCGCAAAAAAAATCAAAATGACATTCAGTTTGGTTCAAACATTTTTGACTGTCAATGTCATGTCTTAACCATGCACCGGCACTGCTTTGAAAAATGTTTACAAACATTATCTTAACACTAACAAATGTTAAGGGTCATTGCGTTCTCTTTGGAATTATTTACAAGGTTATTTACAATTCTTAAAAATAAATATATACAAAAATAAAAAATTTAAACTAAGAATTATGTATCAAAGTATTCGTCCTCATCGCTGTCGACTGGTAGGGTGCCCAAAAGGCTGGCGGCATTGCCACGTTGAATGGCAATGCTAATTCTTTGGCCGAAAAACAGGCCAGCCTTTTGGTCACGTGAAGCGTCAACTAACCGTTTAGAAAGGTCGCTAAAAAGAAGACGCGCACTCGGACCCCATGACCCGAGTGTTTCGACCCCAAACGGCTCAAAAATATAATTACCTATAAGGTTATTATATTTTCGCCGCTTGAGGGTCTCCGCAGCTGCAGCAGCAGCGCCAGAGCAAACCGCTGTGCTGGAAACATGAGATGGCGCAAGGGTGTCGACACATGTTGCATCCCACACCAAAGGCCTACCCAATTTCCATGGCATCAAAGACATACCGTCTGGTCTCTTTCCATCGTCCCGTACCAAGCCATTGGGTTCTAATATAGCTGGGACGCCGGCGGTGACGAGAGCACGACGAATAATGTCGTTTAAATTCGCGTGCCGCGGTATGCGACCAGCGCTCCTGGCGCAGGATAGGCCATGGTGCCCGAGGCTGTCAACAGCTTCACCACAGTGACACCGGTGAGGAGCAACACAGGGTGCACCTAAGCGTAAGCTGGTGGCAATTCGAAACGTATTGTCGTCCAACATCGTTCCTATGCTGGACGACGGAAGTGCTTGTAACCAGAGACCCGACTCCCATTCACCCACGGCCAGCAAACGGGCACGCTCTGCAGTATTGATTGACGTATTAATTAATTGTTTCCGTATCAACCTACAGAGCGGCTCATCCCACTGGCGTTGGGAAAAAAGTTTGTCGGGTAAATCCGCATTCGGGCAAGCTATTTTCCAAGCATTCACTGCCTCAGTCATGCACAGTACCTCAAAATCAACTAGCGAAGTGGCTAGAATATTTCTAGTTAATTTTTCAGTACTGTGGACCGATGACAGGAAAGCTGGTAAACTTAAACTGCTAACTTTACGGACACCCAAACCACCTAATCTAATTGGTAATGTGGCTTGAGACCACGCTCGGAATTGTTAGATCTTTTGAGTGCACTGATGGAAAATTATTATTTTTTTTTAATTATAATTCAAAACATGATATATTTACAATTTAGATTTAAGTTTCGAAGCGTCTACGCAAAAATGGAAGATAGGTTGCTCACTGGGTGACATACGTACACGTGTATTTCATACGGCCTACCCAAATGTCCTTCGGACACAGAGTTCGGACAGTACGAGATGGGGCGTCTCTAAGGACAGATAGACTCAAACTGGCCGTGGTTCTTTCCTAAAAATACCACTACTTAGACCACCTGCACTGTTCTCCCATAAATTATTGAGCTTGTCTGGAATTTAAAAGTGACCTTGTCTTGAAACAAACTCAGGGGAGTTTGTTTCGGTATTTCTTCTCAGCGGTAGTCAGCTAGGAAATACCGATGCCATCAAGTTTAAAAAAAAATTCGTGTAAAAGTGTTTTGTAAAGCTCATTTGCAGAAATAAAATCATTTATACGGATTTCCCTATGCTACAATCCTGAGATACTTCGTTCACCTCATTCACTTGTAGAACTTCTATCACATTTGTCGCGTAAGGGTACTCATTGTTTTAGCTTTTATTTATTGTTTAAAAAAAAAGCGCGCTCTAACTGGACCCGCTAGATTATCTCAAGGATTTGGGCACTGATAGTTGTTTAAATATTTTATTAAGTATGAACAGTTCTTAAAAAATAATTTAAGTAACATGTTATTTTGCATTAGTGAACACCAACGCCGCCAGATCCATGATCTGAACAACACACAAATATTTGTCGCGTTCTACAATCTATAGATGTTTGATTTGTAACAAGCAGTGTGGGAGTACCATAATAATCAAGTAATAGTCGATCGTTCATCTGTTGTTGAAATAAATTACCTAAAATCGATCTTGATCGAAATAGTATAGATACATCATAGGCTAAAAAAATGAACGAAAAAAGTGTTTCGAACTGCACGTCACAAAGACGTAAAATAAGATAGCGTATAAATAACCCTTTTAAATAACATAGCAGTGGAGAATAAGGTGTAAAAGCTACTTTTAGTTTATTTACCCACCAACCGGTTCGATAATTGACAAGTGTTGCACACTTACAATAACTTTTTTTTCCGATTTTTTGTTTTATTATTTCTATTAATATCTTAAATAGTATGAATAAATAATATAAGAATTACATTTCTTTATTTATTCATCAATTTCCTTTATACTATCACCAAATCGATTTCTACAAAGCAATTCTCCAGTTTAGTAATTTGAATATCGATTAAATTTTACACTTCAAAGTACAAACGCCAAACACGCTTCTGTCAGCTTTGATTTGATTGAGCGAGCAGATTGAGGTTCAGCTTCTTCCCAAGCCCCAGTTTCTGACTGAGGTTTTGTCATTGTTTGTTCAGTAATTTTTTATTTTGTATTAACTTGCTTTATAGTTGTAACTGAATGATCGTGTAATCCTAGTTTGTGTTTGATAAACTTTGAACAAAGTGAATTTGTTGTGCACAGACAATTTTTGTTAGAGTGCATCTGTAAGAGAAATCTTGAGCACATTATTTTCTACAGTGTGTGTGCCTAAATAAAATTGGTTCATGTAAGTATACTTCTAAAATGTGAATATGACGAACTATAGTACTCTTAATAATTGCTATATTTATTTATCTGCGTAATGTTGTGAACTGAAAAGTGTCAACAATATTCTAACATTTCAAATAACAATAAAAATATTGTTTTTTCTTATTTCTACTCATCAATAAATCAGTATCAATTAATGATGATAATCCATTTAATCTTGAAAATGTTGTATTGATTACCTATAAACATGTCTTTTGCCCTTGATTTTGTGTTTGTAATCACTCACACTTGTGAATCATTCTTAAATTATGCACGTTTTGGTCGAGGTTGAATATGTATTAATATTCAATCAAAATGCTAGTGAATTAAACAACCATTAACACAACTGCATCACCTAAAGGTATAGGTAGACATAGACATACATGTATAGGAGTGTATGCACTGTTTATTAGTTTTATTTATACTTTTTTGTTATGTTATTATATTGATTTCACAATGTTCTACATAGCTTATATAATATTTTTAACCACTGTTTGTAAGACTGAGACTTTGTTACTACATTGTAGTACTGAATTGAATACTGTTTATGTTTCTCTGTATCCTATTACTTATATTAGTTTAAAATAAACTTAATGTACATTAAGAAGTAGGATTGAATTGATATTGATGAAATCCAACTGCATCTCTAATGTTTATTATTGTCCTTATCATTTAAGTATTTATAGGTCGCTTAGGGCAGTGTATTCTCGATCAGATATCATATCAGTATGTTGAATTCAAGTAACTTTAAACTTTGGTTTTAGTCTCATTGACATTATTTCATTGAAAATAAAGGACATTTATTGATGTAAAACTAGACAACAACCATGTTTTATCATATGAGAATTGACCTTCAGTATTTATACAGAAGATATATTATTCAGTATTATAAATCCAGAGATTATATGGTGTAATGTAGAAAATAAGATTGCAACAAGCATTCTTTAGTTAATCTTATTAAAAGAAACAAGTTATATACTCATAACTTGTTTTGTAAATATATTTTTATTAACTACATTTCTGTTTACTTAAAATTGTGTTCATTTCGCAGGAAAACATAATATCGAAAATGGCATCAACTACAGTAATTGAGACTGTTACTATAACAAGACCTCTAAAGGTAAGACTTATTCATGTTATTTTAACAGATTTTATATTAAAATATGCATCTTGAGTACTGTAATCTTACATACACATAATAATTATATTCCTTGAATAAAACTATGTTTATATATCCTACTAATATTATAAATGTGAAAGTTTGTGAGAATGGATGTATGGATGTGTGGATGTTTGTTACTCTTTCACGCATAAACGGCTGGACCAATTTGGTTGAAATTTGGTATGTAGATAGTTTATACCCTGGATTAACATATAGGCTACTTTTTATCCCGAAAAAATGTAGCGGGTAACACCGCGGGGCGCAGCTAGTAATTGATATACTTGAATATTTCATATTTCTATACATAACACTTGTTTTTGGATTATTTTTTAAGACAGCATTATAATTCTGTGACTCATAAATATAATATTTCGTACTTCATAATAGTAATGGTTCTGTTGAGCAAATATATAATAAAAATATTTTACTACTGAATTTGCACTGTTTTGTATACTACCAGAACATCTTTTCTGTTTATCAAAACATATTCTTTTAACAATAACATGTGCTAGGACCCACAATTGGCTTTATGGGTATACTGATTAGTATGTTCTCCTTCTCCAGCACAACTCTTCTCTCTGCAAATTCAATTACAATCATCTGAGCATTTTATCTGTGAAAAGTAAGAGTAGCACACTAATAAATACTTTTACTTTATAGTATTTGTATGGAAAATAAAACACTAATATGAGTGTGGAGTTTGATATATAATAATTATGACTCATATGCCAACAGTCATCGTTCCGCTGCCCCCGTCGCATGTTGATGACGAAACACACTTTTTTTTACCTTTGTATTGGAACTATTGTGTTCACAGAAAATCCAAATGAATAAATCAAGTTTTTCTATCCCTTTAGCTCAGCTTCTGGCTGACTGATGCCCATGCCTGCTGTATCTTGTTAGGGAGATTATTTTGTGAGTGCCTAATCAGCGTGTGAACGGTTGCCATCTAAAGCTAGTTTTCCTATGACAAACGCTAAATTTGTATTTTTTGCTAGTTTACCAGTCACTGTTTCTATAGCTCAATTTAAGTAAATTAAGTTAGTTTAATTCCTGAATTGCGTCATTAAATTACGCTATAACATTATTATTTTATGTGACATTCAACTTAATATTATCGCAGATATACTTGTCATGCATTGCAAATATTGTAAAATAGCAAAGTGGATTATTCGCCGGTGCCGAGTGCTTATTAAATATTTATCATCCTTGATCCAATTTAAAATGCCTATACTCGACACGACATATCTGTGCGAACTCCGACAAGTGCACGAAGCCTAGTATTGGATTAGCGAGCGTAGTTTTGTGCTGTTAGTGAAGATTGGTATCGTGATGCAAACGCACGGAAACTTGACAGCGAGCTACCTGTGGCAGCCAGGTGAATTCGCTCGCCGAATGTTAGGAGAGCGACCGTCTCCTGTTCCACCTACGAGGGAGTTATGGCCTCCTCCGCAACAACCCCTGAGCATCAGCACACTACATTTAGCTTACCTACAAGAAGAGCCGCTGCCGAGACGTGCAGCGACACTTCCTTGTCCAATATATTCAGCGACAACTGCCACCGAACCCGCCGAGTACAGCAGACCACGTGTTTGCACTGTCGGGACGAATACTGAACCACCTCAGACTCTACTCACTAAACTGAGGCATTTTATGAAACGCCAACAAGTCGAGCCTGATAAGACAATTACGGCAAGTTGCCCTCCAACAGGACGTTTAACTGCCGTGCCCAGAGAAACTACCTTCGATGTGAAAGAAGAAGAAAATTCGGCTCGAAGAGCTTATAATGGAATAAAAAAGGCACTATCAGGAGTGAAGTATAGAGTCGCTCCAGGTTCTGAAGCCGTAGACAGTCCTAAGATTGTGTATCATGTGCCGAAACCTGGGGATAGAATGACTACGACTTTTGGAGCAGAGGCAAAGACACGTAGATGGTGCAAGGTACCTTCGCGCACGTCGTGTACGCGTCGATTGCGAGCTTTTAGCGAGTGGTGTAGACATAGGCCACGACGGCCACCCAGACGCCAGCCTCAACCGCCTCGTCTACAAATCACTCAGGTGTGATGAAGAACACTTGTAGTTGGATAATAGGCATATTTGCTAAGTGCTTTGTTATGTGATACTGTCGGAAATATAAAGATATAACAACTATCTAACCAACAATTAAAACGAAACGAGTTGAATGCTAAGCAATAATTGTGTACGTTTTGTAGAAACATAGTTTTTAAGTAGAATTTCTGGCTAATAAATGTGTTTCCATTAACTGTGTTTTGTTGGCGCACGGGCGGGTGGTGGACGCAAGGGGTAACGAGGGTAGGCTGGGCGGGCGGCAGTACCGTGTTAGGCGCCGCGACGCCCGGTCTTATCGCCCAAGTGCCGAATCCCGCCCTCGCAGTGTTCTACGGACATAGCCGTTTATATAGCAAATCAGACCCCATTTATCGTTGATAGCTATTAATTTTAAAAGTTTTCAGGCGTTGTTTGTGGTAAATTTATATATAGTGATGTTTTTGTGCGAAGACACAAACCGGCGCGACCCAATGCGCAAACCTCACAAATGATACCGAAAACTGGGACGACTTTTTTACGTTTTATGTATTAACTGAGCTTTCTTTAACAGCACTAAAAATATTTGAAAAATGCTCAAAGATAATTATCATAAATCTATTACTGTTTTATGTTCTTTACAGTTTAGTGTGTTATTAGAAATTTTAAAAAGACAGTTAATATTATTTCGTTATTTTTTTCTTTATTATTATGATCGTATAATTAGATTTTTATTAATTTTATCAGAAACATATTTACAGACATGTGGTTAAAATGTCTAATACTAGGAAAAGAACTACGCATATTTCTATACATAGGTACAATATTCAATTTTAATTATTTCGCATTTTACATAATTATTATTGCTTCTTGATAATTACAAACGAATACAATCGCTACATTCTGAACAATTACATCTACTAATTGATATCACGAAGTTCACTCCGACACTCGTCGTCCAAACATTGTTACTATGGAACTATTCTTAAGCCATACTTGAAATTGAAACTTATATATTATAAGTCTTTTCTACTGTATTAGGTAAAGTACAAGTTCTGCATGTCTGTAAATAAGCACTCTGAAACATTCTGATAATACCTTATCTGATTTATAATCCGATGCTTACGACTCAAGTAGTTGTCAAAGAAGGTTGTCTAGCAATACCACTACTACTTGTGGAATACTCATAGTTCGGATTGTTTAAACGCTTTAAAAATGGTTTGACTTGGTCTTTCTAAGCTCATGTGTAGCCTTGTTGACCAAGCCACAACAACAACATTACGTCTAGTTTACAATTTATTAAAATCAAAGCTGATTTCATCACCAAAGGTTTAGACAAACGCTAGAAAGAAAGTGCAGTAGATTCGAATGTCTACATTTACTGAAGAAACAAAAGTAAACAGCCCATCTCTAATTGGTTTGACGGAAAATATATTCAATTCTATTAAAGACAGTCCCTAAATAACTCCCACAATTATACAGATATACTCAACATTCAATGGATTTGTCATTTCATATTTATAAATGGAAAGGATTGTGATGTTTGTGACTCATCTTATCTCACAGTCACGGTTTAAAGCAACAATACCGCTCCCAAATCAGAATTTAAATTCGACTTTATTTGATTTCAGTTGCTTCCGGGGTAACCTAAAAAAGCAAACCCTTTTCTTAAACAATAAATATGAACGAAGCCAGTATTGTTTGGATTTTCAAATCTAAATAAACGGCTGGTTTGCTTTTGTAGTAATGATACTTTAGTTTATGTTAAAATTGGTATTTATAACTGTTGAGCCACCTGTTTTGTCTTTTATCACTTACTACATGACTGTAATGACTATAACTTGAGTATAACGCATTGTTACATTTATAATGTACTTATCGGTTACACTTCCGCGAATGATGATATTCTTTTGTAGTTACAAGGTGAATAGCTATCAAGTTTCTGTTTATTTGACGGCTGCTAGTTTTAATTGAATGTTAATCTTTTGTTAACGTCCATGTATAAACGTTTAAAGTGATTAAACCTAATAACAAAACCAATTTAATTCGATAATGGACATTTAATAAACTGCTTACAGTATTAGGTTTCATTGAGTCTACCATGGAAATCTCTGGCATGATAATTATACGATGATAATTTACGATACTTAAATCTGATGTATTATAGAGCTATAATTACGACAATAAATTAGGGCTTTAAACCCTTTAACTTCTCATAATCTTGGAATATGAAATAGAAAATTACAAAAATGAAATGCAAGTTATCCCACTTGCAGGCACTAGTAGAGCTTACACATTTTGCAATTCTTTACCATGTTCGATAGTTATATTTTCATGGCTGCTAGAGACGTAATTCACTGTGGTTTAATGAACTTGTTGACTCGGCTTATATGGCCATCAACAAAGATTTATGTCACAGTAAGACTAGCAGAAGAAGCAGAAATAGTTTAAAATATTGTATTTAAACAGTTATACATATTAAATAATGTTTAATGTTGATGGTATTCTTGTATTATACATATTTTATTCTTTATCGGTTCGGTTTGCATGTGTCACGAAATACTAAGCCAGTACATGAATGTTATTGTCCTACGTCAATGTCGTTTACGGGCGACCCCGTTCGCCACACTCTTCCCCCTGAAACGCAGGGTTGTGGGTGTTTTGACCTATATACAGACAAAGCGATGAGGAAGGACAATCATTCGAATTCTGTGATGAACGCTAATGAGGATGACATGTTATCTATTTCAAAATAGTCTGGATATTTTAAAATTCAAATAATGATGTTGCCAATGAAGAAAGGGTCGAATAAACTTTAGGGGTTCGTACCGTCCTCCAATCGCTTTGAACTCATTAATCAGTATATGGCGGCGCGTTCGTGTCCGATCCTTTTCAATTCTATCCTTTGCTATAATCAATCACGTTTCAATCGATGGTTTACTTAATCGTAGACACAGCGATTTTTTCCTACTGTCCATTCACTTCCTTAGAGGCAGTAATCTAGGTTCAAAGGACTTAACATAACAATAAATTAAAATTAATTTAAGGGATCTGAATTTTAAAC
The DNA here is from genome assembly GCA_946251915.1 of Abrostola triplasia. Classification (NCBI taxonomy): domain Eukaryota; kingdom Metazoa; phylum Arthropoda; class Insecta; order Lepidoptera; family Noctuidae; genus Abrostola; species Abrostola triplasia. Next base: position 7,187,653 of record OX276432.1, on the reverse strand, counting down.
TTCACTAAGAGACGCATGTAATTGGTTGTGATCGTTAAGCTGAATCCGACTAGAGGCTTGTTTGCTGTTGTTTGGATATTGGTGTTAGTGGTGTGATGTGTTAAGTTGTTCGCGGGCTCGCGTGTTGTGGTGGCGGCCCGGTAGCAAGCGCATGCAGGGGCGCGCGGGCGCAGGCCCGGGCGGGCTCCGCTCACACCCGCGCGCCCTCCCGCCGCCAGTTTTACCACCACCGCCGCAGTTCGCCACTGAGCAAGACGAGATGCCTGCCAATCAGATTGCACAGGTTTGAGTAACATAAACGCTTATCATAACAGATTATCGAGGCTCTGTTTGGGCTTTAGATGCCAGTTAAATTGCACCTGCTAGGACTCCCATAACGCAACGAGGGCCATTGGCAAATTATATTTTATAGGTTTGTTGTTGGTTTGTCCTCACGTGAGTTTGCTCCTCTCGCTGCGTACTATTCAATGGTATTGCTCAAGGTGAAAGGAACAATATGACGTATCGTTCAAAACAAATTAAAATTAAGGTAAAGTTTCGGTATAAGCCCTGACCCACAAGCGGACTTATGCAGTATGTATGTTTTTTTTTGTAGGTTCATGTAGAACACGTATTTATTAAGAGCGAGTCAATAAAATTGGTTTGTATTGACATACATAATTATATCAGCGGAAATAATTTTTTAGGCCCCTTTTTGTTGGACTGTGATTTCTGAGTATTAATTAAAAAACCCTATAACATAAGGATGGTATTTTCAGGTCACATTATAGTAGTTTTAGGACGTAGTGCTGACTGACTGCTACTGCTAGAATTTATTATCATATATAATGTAGCTATAATATATTGACTAAAAGGTGTTATTGTGGTCATAATTTAAAAATTAGGCTTTAATAATTCAGGTGGTCAGTTTTTTGGTTTTAAGTTACACAAAGAATATTTTACGCATTACATTAATTTTTTTTTATACAGTAAATGAAGTAAGTAGCTTCAACTACGAGTTTGTTTTGTTCTTCTCCCCTTCACTAGGGCCGGAAAGACTGCGTGTACTCATTCCTTTATAATTGAATGAATGAAATCCCTCTTGATGACAAATGCTTCCGCCCGCTTTGTACGGCTGATTAATAGTGTATGTTTGGTCTTTTTTATTAGATTTCGTTTCTATTCACGAACCTTCTTTTTTTTTGATTATCCTGTTTTGTTATCCACTGCTGGGCAAAGTCTTCCCCTTTCTTCTTTCAAACCACTCTATCCTTCGCAGTTTCTGATTGACTAACTTTATCATATTAATTTTTACTTAATGTCCAACGAAGGTTTCCTTAGAAGTAATTATTGACGTGTGGCTCTTTGCAGGATTAAAGAGTGTATGACGAATGCTTATGAACGTTTGTCTAAAATACTTAATTGTTAAAAAACGTAGATACAATGAAAGACTCAGTATGTAGAAAAGTTTAGACGTCTTGAAATGTCTAAAACTTATGTCAATCTTTAATCTCCAATAGAGCAATCCAAAACAGAGTAGGTACCTATCTATCTGGCTATGTAGCTACTGTCGCATAAAATGAAGTACCTACGCCTGTGTCATATGCAATACGTACTTGGGTTTAAAATGCTTGAGGCAATAGAGGAGCTATAAGAGCGTCGCGTGAAGTGTGCTTGGGGAGTCCGAGAGGCGGATCGACGCCGTGTCTAACAGCTGATGGCGGTCCCCGCGGCCCCGAGCGCCGTCGGGGATTGCGATCGATGACCGCACCCCGCACACCCTGCGCTCCCCCCTCACCTCTAGACACCGTCAGACGGGTGCGTCTCACTTTCCCGCTTTTCTTTCCTTCAAATAGGTATAGGTAGGTACCTACTTCACCGCTCACCCATGCCGCGTGTTTTGACTTCTACTTACAGCGTTTCTTTTCGACGCGTCACGTTCATTTTACCTCTTGAATAATTGCTGAGGGAATACGTACTAAAGCTTAGTAGATAAGTACCTACAATAGATATATGGTGTATAGCGAGATGAGAAATAACTTTTAGTACCTATTCAAAATATGTAGATAATGTTTTTAACTTTTTAACTGATAACGTTTTTAATTTAAAATAACACATTGCACATCTTTTTTTAAATAATCACGTGTTCAAATATATGAGTCAATTAGTTTCTGCCCACGATTTCGACTGCATAGAAAACTTTTAGAGAGATTAAAGTAGCCTATAGTCCACCTTAAACCTACATAATTATAGTTCACCATTAGAAATAGGTAAAATTTGGCAATAAAATTAATTAATAGTACTCAAAAATGTTAAATTGCTTGAAGTTGAGTTTCAGCGTAACCAAATACGAATTTTTGTTAGCGTTTGTTCAGTTAACCGGAGTTTATACAGGAATATTACTGTAATGAGAAGAACATGGACACTATAAAACTTGTTTTTCTAAAGCTAAACTGTAGCATTCCACGTTAACAATACCGATTGTAAAGTCAATCTCGACCCGGTTGGGTATACTTGCGCTTTGAGCGCCCTAGCCCTATTTGTTTTCAGTAATATGTTGTCATGTTTATATTATTTACATAAGGCTACAAAAGAGCACTTACAAAACGCCAAATCTAGCTGGTGCATTTGAGTGCAAGTTTGTGTACGTGCATGCAACAGACAGGTTTTGGCCAACGTCGTTTGAGTTAACAGAAAAGACTTGCCAAATATTTATGTGCAGTTTTGTGTTGTGTAAACCAACTTAATGATTTTATACACGAATTAATAAAATACCCAAACTAACAAACTGATGACCTTAAAGGTTACGCCAAGGTCTTGTTAAAGTAAAGCAGCAAGCGAGAAGTCTCGTAAAATAAACGTTTTTGTTGCCAGTCTAAGGCAATGAGACGTAAAAACAAATAATTATTTACATTTCAGGTGATTGCGCTGATATGCGGGTTGTTGGTGGTGATACTGATGGTTTTGGGGCTGGCGTCGGCGGACTGGCTGATGGCTGCCGGCTGGAGGCAGGGCCTCTTCATGCATTGCATAGACCCGGAGGCGCCCACGCCGCTGCCCTTCGACATAACAGCACAACCAGGGTGCTATGCTGCTAGACCCGCACCTTATATTAAGTAAGTGATGCTTTCATTAGGGATCTTCTACTTTCCTTAGGTCGTTCTGAGTTATTAGCCTTTTTGCTATAGCAACGTCAAATAAATAGCTCTACCGGTATTTAGTTGACTTGTTTATGAACAATTACGCAAAAGTTCTTGGCAATGTAATATCTTTTAAAACATTGAATCTATAATGTGCACTAAGCAGCGTGGTCTCTAATAACTTCAAGAAATGCCAAATTGTGTAAGCAAAATACTTATGACAATTGCATGGTACTGTCATATAATGTTATACTTTGATGGGGTTTAACATTCGGCTTTACCGTGCAGATTGTCTATTAAGTTAAAATTTATAGATTTTGGTTAATATAGTACATTAACCAACGTCTCAACTCTTAAGTAATAACAATAACTCTACCGCAAAATTTAAACCACTTAAATATTTCCTCATCCTGCCCTTAATAGTTTGTTAACAGGCAACTCCTTAATGTATTTTATATTAGTAGGTATAGATAATAATATTTTTAGATTTATCAGATTGCGCGTGTGATAAACAATCGAGCAGCTAACTGACACTGATTTAATAGCTTTTCTATTTCTGTCAAAGTGTTGTAACTTATGAGAAGCCCGTTTAGGAGATGTCCAAATGGACGCATACCCGATTTATACCATATTACAGCATCATTGAAAAATCTGGACGCATGCGCGCCTATACCTCAAACGTTGCTATCACACATATTGTGACCAGATGATAATTTATGATTATTTCTAATTTTAATTTACTGACTGCCAATTTAATTTGAAATTGTGTGTTGTGTTTAGTCTTATTTAATGTACATTAAATCATTATTGTATGATCCAACTGTTGATTGAAATAAATTAACTGAATAAACAATAAAAAGGACGCTTATTCACGAACCATTCGGACGACATCCTATTGACGTCCCACACGTTTTTGACATTGATAGTCGACCGCGGATGACGACCATTTGGGATTGGACATAATCATTATCTGCTTTATAATCCGCTTAGAAATCTAGGAATGTACAACGTCCATTCATATAGGAACTAGGTAGTTAGTATTCAGAATCTATGTTTCATATGGCATAATATGTTTGTGACATTAACGATACGGTTTTTGAAGACGAACACTCCATTTAGAATTCCAGACGCATCGGCACTACCTTCCTTAGGCTTTAGAAGACTACCTTTACACTTCAGTGGAACTACTACCATCAGCAATGTAAACCCCTTACACTAAGCTTCGTGTTTGTAGAGCGGCGGCGGGGCTGTGCGTGGCGACGCTGGCGGCGGACGTGTGCGGCGCGCTGCTGACGGGGCTCGGCCTGCGCTCCGCCGACCACCGCACCAAGTTCCGCTACTACCGGTTCGCCGTGCTCGCTATGTCGCTAGCCCGTATGTATCTGCGCTATTATGTATATTATACATATCACGAAGATAATTTTTTTTAAGGACTTTCCTTGTCCTGGGGCAGACGAAGGTATCCCGGACTCTTACCGGCTAAAACCCCAGGGTGTTGTTCAGACTACTTTCAACCTCGACACGTTTTGAACCGCCTTTAGACTAGACCCGCTGGACAAGACGAAGACCAAGGTCTTCTGAATCGAGGCTTTCAACAGTATGCCAGATTAGTTTTCTTTTCGATCTGGCTGAAACATACATGTAGAGTAGAACTAAGTTGTTAGTAGTTAATTAATACCTTAAGTATTTGCTGGCCTCTTTGTTAATGAAAAAGGTTGATCTATGATTTAATTTCTGTTTGGTTAATGGTTTGCTTCGATATGGCTATTTATTCCTATAGTAATTATTGATTTGTCTTCTTTCAGTAATGTGCATTTTAATAGCACTCGTGATCTATCCAGTCTGCTTTGCTGCAGAGTTGAACCTGGGTAAGTTGTTATTTGTTGTAATATAGTTTACTTCGACAAGAAAATTTGTTGTTTGTTGACGGATATCCGGTTTCGGTTATATTGAGCGAGTTCGGAACAGTATTATCTTAGCCTCATCATTTGATCTATTCTATCTATTCTGTTTCTATCTATGTGATCTACTGATGTATTTTGTTTCTACATCAATTTTACAAGGTACTATTGTATATAAGGATTATATTAACAAGTTGGTGTGTATGTATAGGTAATAGGTCCGTGTGGGAGTTCGGCTGGGCATACGGCGTGGGCTGGGGTGCCGCCATCTTCCTGTTCGGCGCCGTGGTGCTGCTGCTGTGTGATAAGGAGAGCGAGGAGCTTTACTACAAGGAGCGAAAAGTAAGTCGGCCGTTTCCTCTACTAATCACAGACAACAATAAATTCATTGGATTTTGAATGTATTTTAAGGTTTCAATTTAATTCGTAATTAAGTCTCATAAACAAATAAGTAGTAAGGTTCTTGTGGAGGCTTGTCAACATAACAATTATGTTGACAACCGTCATATTTTTTGAGTCGTCAACCTACCTCTAACCTCTGCTAAACGACCATCTTGCACCTGGAAGGTGTGTTTGGATGTCACATCTTTGGAAGTACGAGTGCCACTTTACGTAATACCTGGGCGAGCCATGATAGTATATAGTAAGATATGTATCCCCCTGACCGTGGCGCGTTCCGCAGGTGGTGAGCGCGGAAGGCGGGGCGCGCCCCTAGGGCCGCGAGCGCCTGCCCGACCTGGTGCCGTGAGGCGCGCGCGCTCGCTAGCGCGCCGCCCCGCGCCCGGCCCGCGCCCGCCGCCCGCTGGATCTGACCCCCTCGCCTGACGTGGCGCGCCTCTAGCCCGCCGCGTGCCACCGCACACGTCTAGCTCCTAGCTCCCGACTAGTTCGTTCGCGACGATCGCGCTACCAGTATGACTGACTTCTAAAATTTGCTCATGACGAACAGTCTTCGTTTCCTTCACTAGAAAGTGAATTATTAAAGGTAAAAAAGTCATCATAGTTTAAGAACGACTCATTTGAGGCTTTGTTCTTATAGCTGGTGTAGTGATCGTAGTCTATGAACTAGTTGGCCGCGTCTCGTGGTGTGAGATTCTGGGGAGCGACCTATCGATGCAGTTTTTGGACACTTCGCGACATTTGCGACAGTCCGGTTGTTTTTGTTGTTCGAAAATATCATAGTACTTGGGCTGAGCAAAATTATAATTATTATATCGCGTTTTAATGCGAGTTGTACTGAATGTTTACTGTAATATTAAATGTATTATTGTGCAAGAGTAATGGTATTGTAATATTAAACTTGTTTTGGCTACTTCCAGTGTAAGTGCTATGATTCTTTTGTAGACACCAGTTTTTTTATTTGTATTTAATTTATGTTTAATAGTTTTACGGAGATTTGCCTAGGTGATGTTAGGTTATTATTTTTTTGAATTTTTTACTTTTTTATTTGTTTGGACAAGAAAACAAAAAGCTAAGAATGTAGCAGAACATATTTGAATTTACTTATGGGTTTTATTGCCTGTGTCGGTGATACATTTTGTGATTTCATAAACGTTTTAAGTTGAATAAAGTCGGGTGATAGGTTTCGGCAGCCGGTGCCGCTCCCGCGACGGACGGAACACACTCAGATATCTGTGTGACTGTGTACTGGCGAACCTCAAATACTAACAATCCGTTCCAAAGAGCGTTACTATTATTTATTCGCTTTAATTTATTGATTTGTCTTTAGTTGAGTGTAAATATCGGTTTAGTATGTGTCGTACTGCTTCTGTTGCATCTGGGGTGGCGCGTGTGCAGGCGAGCGCGTGGTCGGGGAGGGGGGCGGCGGGGGGCGGAGGGGGGCGGGGGCGGGAGGGCGATGCGGGCGCGTGCGGCGCGGCCGCCGCCGGCTCGGGCAGGCGACCCACTCGGACTGCTACGCTCGCTCAAGTATATCAGTATCGCGTACTACTTGCGTCTTTTGTAAGCGAACTCGTATCTTTAGTGTAGTGCACGACTAGTGTAAGACTAAGTGACTGTGCGATCTCCGCGACCGCGGGGACTGACGTCGTCGACGTGTTCCGAAGTACCGGCTCTCGACGAGTCATACTGACCGTGAGATTATCGGGCTATGACTACTGAGATATTTAAAGGAATTAAATAAGTATAATATGTTTTGATTAAAGTTACCCTTTAGTATGATATACTTCGTATTATTAAAAAAAACTATTTTATTATCTATTATATTAAACATAGGAATGATATCTGTCTATGTAAACAGATTATTTATATTTGAGATTACATTTGATTTAGTTAGTGATGTCTAGAATCTCATATTGATTTTTGTATTTTATGAGTCTCATATAGATTTGGAATTGAAAATTATTTAAAAATTATATTTTCTTAACATTTATGTAAACGTAAAAAACAATTAATTTATGAATAACGTCGTAATCATAAATAGTGGTAATATGTGTAAACTGTAATATTTGTGGACATTGTTATAATGGCGAGCATTGTGTTGGTCTCACACTGAAATTATACTTAACTGTATTTTATTATTGAATATTCTTGGTCATGGCTTTAATTTGTGTAATACATTCTGATTGATTTTATTTGCATAAATCAATTTCATCAATTAAATTAGGTACCTATATATTTTTATATTTTATGTGCAGGTACATATATAATTTAAAAATGTTATATGATATTAATGATTCTTATGTATTATGTCTACTGAATTATGTACTCTGTTTTCAACATCTAAGAATCTAGTGCAAGTTTTTGGAAGGCATACTTTATTTTTTTAATTAATCAGACATAGCTGCCTCGTTGGTCTTGTGGTCGCTAAGCGCGAATGCTGAGCACGAGGTCGTGGGTTCGAATCCCGGGTTGGGAAAAGTGTTACTGGATTTTTCCATTAGGTAAATCTCAGTAGCAGAACACAGTCTGGATTTGTGCCCGGTTGATGGCAATAGGCTCACCCCCTATTACATTGGACCTATAATATAACCCTTCGGGGAATACAGGCGTGATGTTATGTTTTTTTTATTCGGAAGATAAAAAGAAACAAGCAAAGGCGATAGTTATATTAACTATGAATAAACTCTCACCAGAGGTTCTGTTTGTTATACTTAACTTTATTGTGATATTATAGCAGCTATTTGTAACGTTGACGTTAAACGATTGTAACTGCATACTTCGGGGCAGGCTTTCATGTTGAGCCGTAGCTTTGCACGCTTCTTGTACGTCATTCTAATCAGGAATTTGTTTATTCCAAAATGTTTCGCCTCAATAGAAGAACATTGTTAGGGGTCGTCCTTTAATCACGTGATCATTTTAGTAACTTTACCCCCCCCCCCCACTCAACATCACGTTTTTTAGGTACAAAGTAATTTTCGATGGAGTGAGAGAGCTCGTTTTTAAGAAGTGACAAGGCCGTAATATGAATTAATTATCGTGATATCTCTCCTCCTTATAATATTTAGTGATATTTACCGAATCCCCTCCCCCCCTCCCTCCCTTCCAAGCCTCAAGTGATTAATGGAAGACCCCTAATAAACTTTTATTCAATGTCAGTTATATGTATAATACATAGTTCATGAATCTCCTATCCGCGATACCAGTTCATTCGCCCTTAGTCATTACCTTTAAGTTGCTAAACATCAACTCACCTGTCAAGATCATTTGAGATTTTTTATCCTCTTATTCATAAACGAGGATCATACCGGCATTAACTAAACCACGTATTAAGTCTATTGACAACTCTATTCTTTGACATGCATATGACAGTGACGGGTATAATTTTATGTTTTTTATGAATAAGGGGGTATCAGAATATCACGTTTTCTACGTTTTACTAAACGATATTATTTATAAACTAAGCTTTACCTTAGATTTATTTCAGATATTTATTTAAGTACAAGGCTAAATTAGGTTTTAAGTTTTTGATGTTATCATTAGTCCTATGAATATGAATAAATCACACTGCCATGTATATCTAACTTACATTTTCTTTGTAAGTCATTTAATTTTACTGTAGTCGTAATGGATAAAATAACGTTAAATTATTAAATTCTCCTAATGTAAGTATTTTACATAGTAATAACCTCCTCGTAATTTATATTGAACGACATTAGCTACTTAATTTTATGCACCTCAAGCGGTACTTGGACATTGTATATAAGCCTCCATCTATCTGATGTCATATAAAAATGTAACTTAATGCGCATCCCGAATCTCAACTATATATTTATTGCAATAATGCATTAATCATCATGACTACTATGAATAATAATATCATAATTATTATTGCATTGTCCAAGTACATCCGTAATAAAATTTCTATTTCCCTAGCCAAATTATGGGTCATATCAAATGAGATTGAATAAAGTAACTAGTAAAATATTGTGTGTATTATTTATTCTTCATTTATCATGCCAATTTTACTTTCACAAAATCCTACTGTAGTATGGCGTCTGTTTACGCCATAGAAAAGAAGCAACACATTTGTACCATCAAAACTTTTTATTTCACGAACAATAATACATTAAACATCACAGCAACTTAATTACACATCTATAACAAAATAATACTTATCACCAGAAAGTATCCACCTCTATAAATATAATATCACAATCGATTTACTTGGATTTAATCCAACGTATTAATAAAATAAGATCGTAGGTTTACGTTGAGAGGGTAGAGACCTACGGAATCTGAGTTTATTTATATATTATTTCCATTTGCCAATTTTTTTTGATGCAAAGTTATATTGATAGCTGATACCTGATATTAATGTAACTTTGCGAAGTTTTATGACACTAGTTGCTAAAAGCTATTTTAATTTAGAACCCGTCGATGCTACCGACTCGTCTATGGTCTGTTTGCGGGATCAAGTAGCCTGAGGCGTCTCTGGACGCGGCCACCATTGCAGCAAAACCAGCTGTCGGGCCCAGCTCGGTAGTCGCATGACCTTTTTCTTGAAGAGATGCAATTATTGCCTGTCAACAAAATAAAACAACAATATATTTATCACTATTATTTTAGCAGTTGCTATTCCCCTGCAACGGTTAATATTACGGGCCTACTACTTCCAAAGAGTATTTTTAAATATGTGTTGTCAGTTATATTTCTGTACTACTACCTACTATAATACAGACTCTACGGTCATCATAGCATAACCATCTTCAAATCGTACAAATATTTGTGTGGCATCCTAAAAAAATGTTCGTTGTAAGTATGAAGTTTTAATTAATCAGATGATACGGGAAAGATCTTAGCAGACTGTGACGTTATGAAGGCCACATGCAAAGGCTATTTTTTGTTTAGTTTTTTGAGTGTTTACAGTATACCTATTGTAAGAAGGTAGGACTTATTCCAGTGCAAAAATGTAACCATAACTTCAACTGAATAGCTACATTAAAGATAGGTGTAGAGACTAGAGTAGTGGATCATCTGCAGCGGGTGTCAGACTATTTTGTGGCTTAAGTCTATCTAAACTTTTTTAAGACTGAGGGGACATTTTAGTATGCAGAACCACTATTAATAAACGGTTCCTAAAACGTACACGAGAACCCTTGGATTATTATTGAGATAAGGAGACATAAAATACAGTTGCGTGGTTTACCTAAACGATTAAGGAAAACTATAAAACGGCTCTTAGGCACGTGTTATGCCATTGACATGTTCCAATGAGTAGTTGAAAAGTTTATCTAAACATAAATATTAGGTAGATAAATTCAAACCAGGGTTTTCTTCGTCGTTAAGTCTCATTAGATAAATGGGTTTTAGGTATTAATGTCTTACAACTTGTATGAAAAATTATTTTATATGTGTGACTTCCACCTCCGCTCTAGTTTCTTCCGATACACGAAAACACACCTTAAACTTGGCCAAAACATGAGTTCCTACTTCCTTTTAATAATAAAATATCAAATGGCTTTCTTGTTTTCGTTTTTCCTTAAAGGTATTGGTTTAGATGTGCACATAATATGGTTCTGTAGTATATAATAATAGTTCTGCGTAAAAAAAGAACACGCTGTATATTATATAACGTTAAAGGTACAAATTACATCTTAACAAGTTCGTTGCTTTGCATAACATATTTTGCGAATCGCCATACCAAAAATTGTACGCTTATTTTATGTTTATTTGAATACTGTGCAATATGTGCTATGAATAGACTAAAATTGAATAGTATAAAGAGACTTGTTGAGTACCTACATCTAACCGTTGCAAACACCTGTCAGTCACGCCAGATTGTGTAATGTACGCGATAACACACTGGCGAGGTATTCTAAACTAAAACAGCCGCCTCAATGAAAAGTGCTTGAGTAAAAAGATACCTATGTACAACGTACATAAGTACGTGCGTATATAAACCTATAGTTGTATGAATGAAGCTAGTCGATTCAAATATGGAGTAAGTAGATAACTAAACGAAATCCCGTCTTCACATATAACCATGTTTTGAAGGTTAATGATAGTCAATAAAATACATATTATGCGGTGCGATGACCCCGGGATAATAGAATTCAGTACAGCCTGCCCGGGCATTACACTAAAATGCATTTCATAATCATTGGACAGTAAATTATATGTTGATTATAATAATGGTACCTAGATATGACGTGGTATCATATTATGTGTGTTATCCATTATTTAGGTAGTTAGGTACCTATTTATCTATAATTTATTATTTTATCGAAGTGTGTAATATCTGCATATGTCACCATTGTTATTGTCAAGGCCACTTGGGTTGCATAACTACACCTTGATTGGGTCATTACGTTCTCTGACACGGTTATTCATAAACGGTGCTCCACACTGTATTATAGTTATACCGGTACCTACCCACTTTCGTACAGCAACAAAAGTTATGTCGGTATGGAATCGACAACGATGTACCTCTACACGTTAACAAACAATCCAATACTTTCCCTTATTAGAGTTGACTGCATTATCCATACTAATATTATAAATGTGAAAGTAACTCTGTCTGTCTCTTACGCCTTCACGACTAAACCGCTGGACGGATTTAGATGAAATTTGGCATGTAGAAATTATAAGACCCGAGAGAGGATATAGGCTACTTACAAAAGCTAATCTAAAATAATATTTATCTTCTACCAACACCAGTAGCTTCAAAGTCAATTCAGCCATAAGTAGAAAAGATTTTTACACAAGTTTGACATTTTGTGATTGCCATTGCTATATTCACGGATCCCAGGATCAAACCCAAGTGATTATTTTTGAATAATATACTTGCGAGCACAGGCGCAGTTTTATCATCTACAGAAGCATCTCTTGGAACAATCCTGTAGGTACGTGTATATTTTATCGGTATTTTATTTTGGGCAACCATGAGAGCAATTATTATACATACCGGGTTGAAGTCAGCTTCATGTTGCACCTCCATAGGTAACAGCTGATGATGGAGACGAGGTCTTTGTACAGCGTCGGGTAGGTCACTACCTTCCAATATTGTATGCCTGGCCATCTGAAAGAAGTACACATGTCACTTTACTATTTGTACCTATAGATTTCGACACAAAAGGGCTCAACATTCGGGTCAAGGGTTTGCATGTGAATTGACCTTAAAGATTACGACAGTTCTGGTCATAAACAAAGTATGTAAGTAGTGTCATTTCTTCTCGCTGGCCTCGGCATGCAAAATATTCCCTTATTAGGTCGTCAATGATTGTGACATTCTCGACATAACCGCATCCTAAGTAGCCACTACAATTATAGTCCATCAATATTGTCCATAAAGGACGTATCTATGTTGAATATCTTTGAAGTTTCTATGCGACTTTTTGGGTCGAAAAGTTTCTTATAAATAGTAAATGAACCAACCAGTGCGACTTGTGTGGTAATCTTAGTGCCGCCAGCTGCTCCGAGTACTAGGTCCACGCGGCCACTGCGCGACATCACTATACTGGGCACCATGGAGCTCAGTGGCTGGAGCCCCGGGGCCAACATGTTCGCTGGTGATGGCGGCAGGCCGTAGGCCGACTCGCGGTGAGGAATCGCAAAGTCATCCATCTCGTTATTCAACATGATACCAAGGCTCGTCGAACGCCTCTGAGATCCCCAGCTGTAAAAATTAAAAGCCGTTCAATTTCGATTTGTTTCGGACTGTATGAAGGCTCAAGGAACTGTATATTCGTGTTACAAAAATATGTTCAAGATTATGGCTGAGAATAATAATCGAGGTAATGAATACTGCAAACTTTAAATTTTTGAGATGTTGTACAAATATTTAAATAAAAATGAGAGTAAGAGGAAAGTTTGCTAAGGTTGACAAGGTAGTAGAACTGTTCATAATTTTAGGATCAGCAGATTTTTTGGTACAAAATTGTTGGTTTTCATTATTGGTAAAAAATTAAGTTAATATTGCATAGCTTAGGTACATATAATTAATGGTGCTGGTGGCTGAGACGACGCTGCCGTCGGGAGCGATGACGACTATGTGAGCGGTCCCATGGTCATCTGCGCCCTCGAACAAGGCGCCGTAATGTTGCCAGTCAGAATATGTCACAGAGTCGTTCACTAGTTCCCGGAAAGACCGCGCCCAGCCAGCGTGAGAGAGATTGCGCTCCAACTGTAATTTAACATTGTTGTCACGTTTACTTTTCAAAGAGGCTTTTTCAATGTCATTTTATGTAAAACATTCGGGGTGGCCTATTGGTTAACATACCGGATTTGTATGCACAAGGCTGCAGGTTCAAACCCGGGCAGTATATTTTCAATGTTATAAATGCTTTCTTAGTAATTCTAAGACACCACTGACTAACGGTGACGGAAAACATCGTGAGGAAACCTGGATTTAATTATCTGAAATCGCCAACTCGCAGTGAGCTAGCGTGGTGATCAATGCTCAATCCTTCTTTATATGAGAAGAGGCCTTAGCCCTGCAGTAGGACCGTTAGAGGCTGTTGTTATCATTATTTAAAACATTTATTACATTCTACATGTATCAATATTTGATAGAATATTGTGCCTATCTATTAGTTAATATAAATAGGAAAGTATCAATATGGAAAAGTCAATGTGTTAATAATAACATCTGGAGAATATACTAGGGGAATTGTGCTTAAGATGACATACTTTTTGTTTTAAGACAAATATAAAAAAAAAATGAAGCCATGTGAGATCAGCAACTTATGTTTATTTATAAATGTTTCTTAATCAACAACATTATTAGAATTTTAGAACAATCAACGTAATGAAAAATTAAATAATTAACATTAATCGCACTTAAGTCTGCGTGTGTAAGATGACATATCAATAGTGTAAGATGACACACTATGTCATCTTAGACTTTATTGGTATGTCGTCTTACACAAGTAACAAAAACCACACCGTAGGTTGTAGTTTAAATATTGAAATTAATTATTAATTTTATGTGCACATTTCGCAGATAAATTGTTTCTTTTTTGCAGGTATGCCTGCGCAAAGTGTATGGCACCAATTGGAACACAGTTGACATTTCACCCAATGTTCTTTTGGCCTAGATTGACTAAATAGTTCATTGCAGTATATGCAAGCTGCATCATCTTCTCCCTCGTCATCGCTAGCGTAAGGATCCTCGAGGTCCTCGTCATCATCAAAAATAACACGCTGCTTTTGCTTTCGAGTCCTCGTGGACCTGCGTTTTTTAGGTGCGGACTTAGGTTCTACGCTATTATCTTTCTCGAGATTCTTGTCATCGTCCAAAACGATAGGCTTCGTATTCTTTGGACCTCTGTTGACTTTAGATTTTTTAACTGCAGGTTTAGACTCCACACTATCATTAAAAATGGTACGCTTGGTTTGCTTTTGTTTTTTAAGGGCCGTACGATTTTCTTTTTCCTTTTTCTGTTGTGCTGCTGCTTTTGCTTCATTCATAAAAGGACTGGACGTGAAAACTTGCGATCCACCGACTTTTCTGTTTACTCTTAACTTTCCCGTAGAAGCAGCTTTTGGTAGTGGTGAAATTTCTTTCAGTATAGAATTTTTATCAAAATCATTACTTATTGAAATTAATTCTGGTTGCAAAAGTAAATGTCCAGCTATTTGATTGGTATCCAAGGATGAGTCTATATCATTTTCACAGAGAGTTTCTAGAACAGCTACATCGTCGTCTATTTGCCGTTGATTGCTATTTTTTGGAGCAATGACATTCATCTGTTCCACCTGTTCTTTGGCATTCTTAGGATCAGACTCTAGAAGCATTGGCTGGAGAGACAAAATATTAACGTCTTGATCTTGTAACAAATTCATAACAACATTTTCTGACAACTGTTTAAGAGATAGTGGAATATTTTCAACTTCTTGAGGAATAGTATCTTTGTTCGGAGCTGCGGTGTCATGTAGAAACAAATGCGTAACAACATTTGATGACGAAATTGTAGGAGACGTGTGACGAGTTTCTTCTTCCCTAAAAGTAGCATCAGCCTCAAAATTTATTTGGCCGTGAGAGTTACCAGCTTCTAAATATGTCAGTAATTGTTCTTCTACGTCAGTTGATTCTGAGGAATTTAATTCATCCAGATTTTGCTGGGTCTGTAATGAACTACTAGCAATCGGCTCGTCATTGTTTAATTCGTTTTCGGTAACTTCGCTAGGTAAATACACGTCATCTGGGAAAATGTGTGGGTTGAAGGGATAAATCCCAGTTTTCTCAAAACCGCTTGTTATATTTCTAACGGTAGCTGCATTTCCGTAAGCTCTTCCAAATATCTGAGCAACTTGGTATAGGCCTACGGTTCTGCCAGGATTGTTCTTCATCCAAGTTGCCATCTCGCGGTCATAATACGCTTTCAGTGGACCAAAAAATGACACATCAGTCGGCTGCATTCGGTGAGTGCAATGTGGTGGAAGGCAAAGCAATATCACGCCGTTGGCCTTGGCAAATTCAAGTGCCTCCAGATTTTTGTGGCTGGAGTGACCATCTAGGATTAGCAGCACCTTGTTAGTTACAGAAGCATTAACAAAAGCAACAAAGTGGCGCATCCACCTCACAAATAAGTCACCAATCATATACCCAGAGGGGTTGCACAGCTGTAAAGTACCTGGTGGAGCACCGTCAAAATATTCGGCTTTGTGATTTTTTCTAGGAATAATTATTGTGGGTGGAACAAAATTTCCGATGGCATTAACACAGACAACAACTGTGAAATGTTGACCCCGTTCATCACTAGTGACGGAACCGACTTGCTTTTTTCCTTTGGATGCAAAGACTTTTGGTGGCTTTTGAACAGTGGTCAGTCCAGACTCATCCATATTGTAAATTCTATGTGCCTGAATTTCATTGTCTGTCACTGTTTTTTCCAAAAGAGAGAAAAACTTCATTACTTGAGGTTTATTGAATGCCCTTGCCCTCGCTGCAGACGTCGGCTCTGGAGCTCTGAGTGAGATTTGAGGATTGCGTGTTCTAAATCCTTTTAACCAATCCCAGCCAGCAATTTTTTCATTCTTATCAAATCTATGATCCAGTCCTAATCTGTCAGCAAATTCAAAAGCTAATTTTCTTATTTCGGTTGTATTAAATCCGAATAGTCGTCTTTCGAACTCGAGCATGTGATCCACAAGTGCTTTTTCCATATCTGCATTAAAAGTTGGTTTAAAACGACCAAGATTTACTGGAACACTATAGAAATGACGACGAAGAGTTGCTTGTGGCACATTAAAATGTTTGGATGCTAAGAGCCAACCCATCCTATTTTCTTTTACAGCTTCGATGGCCTTATTCATGTCTTCTTGTGACCAACTCTTCCGAGTCGATGTTCTTTTGTAATTGCCAGGCATTCTGTATAGAAATAAGAAAAAAACAGAATAAATACCTATCTACTAATCCTACTATAAGGGTAAGATGGCATAGTATGCCATCTTACACCGACGTCTAGTATGTCATCTTACCAAATAAATATTTAAAATTTCATTTAACTGTCATGGCAAAACTTTTTAGGTTAGAATACGTTTTTATCAATATTTGTGCCGTATAATAATCCCCATTTACAATTAAAATTAGTTCAAACAGAAGATTCTTACCTTACGTGTATTTTCACCACCAAACAAAAGCGTTAGCAAAATTTTTTTCACCTTAAAAACACGAAAACGTTCACTACTTTGCGATGTGCATTCACTGCCCGTCAAACTGCACTTCGGTACTAGCGACATCTATGACGCTCCCCAAAAACGTCACGGTTTCACCTATACCGTCAATAATTTAAAGAATACTGCTGGTGTGTCATCTTATCTGAGTATGTCATCTTAAGCACAACACCCCTAAGTTCAGTATTGTATCTCGTGTCAAAACGACGTTTTATGACGGTCGAATAAGAGGAAACAATTAAAATCAAAGACAACAACGTCACGCCACTGATTTGACGTGAATCACAGTGTTTATGCAAGTCAATGAAATGACTTACGTAGAGGCTGCCTGACTAGTCTTGGTATTAGTTGTGCAAGTTGTGTTATACTTACGTCTCGTATATCATAGGGCAGGTTAAAGCGTGAAGGGTCGCCTAGGCCGGTTCGCTTTGCGTACGCATATTTGAAGGTTTCGACGACGCGGTGCCAGTACAGGTTGGAGCCGGTCGGCGCGGCCGTTCCGTCGCCCACCCAGTCGCGCAGCATGTTCAACATGAACGCCAGGACCGACCCTGACCCTGGCAGCGGTACCGAATAGAGCGTGTACTCCTCCGTTAGCGGTACCTCGATTGGTTCTTGCCATTCGACTCTATAATTTTAGAAATCCCCACTTATCATAAGTACTATAGACACTAATCATATCTATAGTCTTAGACTATAATTAAATAGTCTAAGACTATAGATATGATTAGTGCAAATTCATTCATATGAAGATAAATAAATTTTAATCCGATTGCTTTATCTATAATTCTAAATAATGCAAATTTAAATAGGATTCGATAATGTCTCACTTGTAATTCCTCAGGTCTTCTTCTGTAATAATGCCACCTAAGTTCTGGATATCTTGCACGAGCCGTGAAGTTAGGGAACCGTTGTGTATCGCCTGTGGGCCCTCCTCGGCGATTATGTCCAAGGTTCGCGCCAATGTTGGCTCGGTAATACGATCGCCCTCGTTCCACACCTCGCCAGTCTCCTCGTTCACGTACACCTCCCTAAATTCCACGACAGATATTTTAAAAGGGTTACGCTTAGATTCGTAATACATTATTATGTCTTATAACGTACTAAGCAATACCTACACTGTAAAACATGTCTTAGGTACCTACTAAAAGAGAAATACTCATCATGCCAGTGTAACTTATTAGTTTATAGCAATAGCAAGTCAGAGACGTAGGAATAGGATGTTATAAGAAGGACAAATAAATAATTGAGAAGTATTACAGTCTTACCGCATAGAGGGCTCGGCTTTGATTCTGTCGCTGTAAGACTTGAGCACTCGAGCCATGTAGGCGTTGACGAGATGTCCTTGGCGGCAGAGGTCTGCCGTGGGCCTCACGAGGTCTCGCCATGGCAGGCGACCGTACGCTTGATGGAGTGCGCCGTAGCCTCTGAGCTCTCCGGGAACGGCGATGGCTAGGCCGCCGACGGTCGACGAAGCGTTGGCGTACATGTTCTCGTCTGTTTTGCCTGGCGCTCGCTCGCGTGCGTTGATCACGCGCACTTGGCCCGTTGCCGCGTCGTACACCGTGGCCAGAAACCCACCGCCGAGTCCCATGCATTGCGCGCAGGCGATCCCCTCACAAAATAACGTCGCTATCGCCGCATCCACAGCCGTACCATTTCGCTCCAGGATTTCCCTAGAATATTAATTGTCATTTGCATTAATATAGGTATTCGTGATTTAGGAAACGTAAGAATGCCATCAATTAGAACGCTATGCATAGATTACAATCAGATTAGTCTCCAAATCACTTGAAATTGTCTTGCCGCTATCTAATTAATTACAAATCAAATTTAAAGATTGTGATACGTCACAGATACCTACTAGTTTTGGCTTATTATTGTATATCAGCTCAGATCACATCAAACAAGGTTTGATGTGATCAGATAATTAAAACTGATAAGAATATTATCATAGGACCTTATTCGTAGGTTACCTAAAGTCAAATTCGAGAAAGTATGATACCTACCTATCACATACATATAGTGCATATTGTTCGCAAAACTTTTGGATCGGAGGATTTTATGTTTGTGGCAAAAAAACATATCGGGGTAAACGACTGTAATTTATTATTTATAAAAATGCAAATCTTTTCACAAAATTAAATTTTATAAATAATTTGGCATAAATAATATAGAAGTGTAAAAATGTTTAGTTTTAATATTGAATTCCTGATTGTATTCTAAGTTATTATAGGTAAAACTTGTTAAAGTTATTATAAATGCGAAACGAGAAGGCGATGCCGAGATAATTTGGTCATCTTTGCGGGAAAGACATGGTCTGAAATGGCATTGAACAGGGTTTTGTGGAGGAATAATGGGGAGGCCTTTGTCCAGCTGTGGGACACCGAACAGGCTACATAAAAATAAATGCGAAACTAACTTTGTCGGCCAGATCCTGAAACCTGATCGTTGCTATTTAATAAGGAGATAGTTCAAACTCTAGGGAAGGAAGAAATAGACTATTATTATTGACTGGCTAAGAAAGAAGTCCTTATTAACTCGCTTATCTTTACACCATGACCAGTGCTCCAGTGCTCCATCCATGAGAAAATTAGCCAACGATGACAAGAATAAACTAATACCTAGTTGTAAATTTTTGGAACTTAGTATATTTACATACAAATATTTTTTTCGTGATTTTATAATCTCGTATACTAATGAACACTTTTCTTTTATTTTGTAATTTGACTTTGATTCCTCATTAGTACGTACCGTCCAACTGATGCACATTCGTAGCCATTGGCGGCAACAACAGCGCGCGGGAAGCGCGGGTGTTCGGGCCCGGCCCACGGCTGTAGCACCAGCACGGCCACCAGCGCGCCCGCGACCAGCGCCGCCAACGCGCTGCCCAGTAAAACCCACCGCCGTGACTTGCAAGTCCTGAATATAATAAACAACTTTAACATAAAACTTACAGTTCGACTGGTAGCGTACTACGTCCGTTTCTGGTCCGAACCAACCCACGATCTAAAGTAGCCGTAGTACATTTGGTAAAAACCAATCAGTGTCCTTAGAACCTGCAGACATTTTTGACCATATTTCCTCAGAAATTAATCAGATTCGGAACTGACTTGCGTTCGCTCTGCCAGTTAATTCATAAGGTCTTCGATTGAGTCCGAAACTCGACGGGTATTCCCAAATAAACACGTTATTACAAGCGAGGGAATAGTTTGAATGACTGTAAAATGTTATTTCTTATTCAAAGTTAAGCCCATTAGTGTACAGAGTTTTACAATATCTGTGGAGAACCAAACAGTGCCATTTATTCCTGTTGAAACAGTAATTCAATAAATTTAAAAGACATGTCGTTATACAAGCACATGACACTAACACATTGCAGATAATTATGCTTATTGCGACTGCAATGGTTTTAGTCAGTGACGCGCGATCAATAGCATGAATTCGAATTGAATGGAGGAAGATAAAAAATAAATAATTAAGACTAGAATTAGAATACTGTTTACGGATTTTGTGATAGTCACAACATGATTAGCCACGAAATAATGTCAACCACGCAGAATTCCTTTTGGCGGACGTTTGACTGTTTATCGGAGGTAGATTTGCAAGCCGGACTTGATCAAACATTGAGTTGATTGCCGCTAAGATAATAATGAAAGTAAGATTCTATTTCAATTACCTTCGAAGGTACCAGCTATTAACGTATTAACATTCATAAACGTTTATCGATTCGCATTTTTATAAACTTTAATTTGAACATACAATTTTAGACGTCTAATATAAATTTGTAATTTGCTACTATTCACAAGTTTAGTATTGATTAAAAATTTACAGTTATTTGCCCAATAGAACACAACTGAATTGCCTGCTCAAAATGACAGTTGTGTGTGTCAATGTTTTATTTTTTTTTATTTATTCACAAACAAAAAGGTGTTATGGCACCTTGTTTGTGAATGATGATGTGTTTCATAAAAATCAAGGATACATATTTACATAGAAGTCTGAGATTATTTAAAGAAGATAAGCCACGGAAAAAGCTGCTGCTCAGTTAGTCACATATACCTACTTGTATTTAACTTAACAAATAGCAGAAAAATTCATTGAGGCTGCACTTAATTTGACAGGACTATTCTCTCTATTATATACTGATGAATCAGCGCTTGGGCCTTATGATTATCGGCTACTGTGGGTTATTGAAATCTTGATAGAAAAAAAAAGTTTGCTTTTTGAGGGTTTTAAGTGATATACGCATTCAGGGGATCAAATTTATATACGAATGACGTTCACACAATTGTTAACATCGTGTAAATGTGATATGTAGACATATTTACTTACATATCACGATTGTAGGCTATATTTGGCAGATATGTATATTACAGTGTTTTGTACAGTGTAATAAAAATATATATCTACCTAATCGCCGAGCAAGGTCATAGAAATAAAAACTTTATAGGAGTTACTAATGTAACGTGTTACTAGATTTTATATATTGAGGATATTCGAATATAAAAATAAAATAAATAATTATACAAGGCGCGCCTTTGCTAATTGTAGACTTGTAGCTCATAGCTACAGCACTAATTGGGCGATCTGCGAAGTTAAGATGTTTCTACCTGAACGATTGTTAGATACAGGGTGTAACGGAAATTACGTAGAGATTCTCTAAAAGAATATGTACTCTTAATGATACAAGTTCAAGGAATCGTAGAAAAAATATTGGATGACACTGTGTTTTGTTTCCATATTCCATCCACATTCCATATTCGTTTGTAACTATGGGGGAACAGACCTTGATACATGAGAACCTTTGCCCACCCCTTCGGGGGTTACAGGCGTAATCTTATCTTATCGATCTATAAACGAGTTTTATATGTTAGCTAGTTAATGGAATGGAACGCAAAACAATGATTATCTTATCCAAACTCATTGCGGAGATCCAGTTTTTGACCACGTCTAATCCATAGATACCGTTTACTAATATAATTCTAATATGCTACGTTTTCATTTTTTTTTATGCAATCCAGTATCCTAGCCGGGTGGTATCCGGCCTAGAATTGACCACCCTCTTTCCTACCGTGGGTGTCGTAAAAGGCGACTAAAGGGAAATCCAGAAGATGGGCACTTCACCAACAATACTGCGTTCCTTAAAGTTCATTCTTGCCAAGCGTGGGGATTATGACTACACCTCCACTCTAAGGGGGACGCCTTTGTTCAACTGTGGACGTGTTCCGGCTGATGATGGTGACTCAGTATCCTACTCAGTAAACCAGCGTCTTCATTATCATGATAGATGCTGCGATTGAGTGACTAAAATCTCAATCATACCACATCCCATTCTGAAGACATTTTATTGCATATATTATAACGAAATTGACGAAAATATTGTTAAAAGTGGACGTAGCTATAGAGGCAGAACAAATCTCTGTTTGAGAGTAATTTCGTAAAGAAACCGTGAAGGGTGAATTAATGTAAAAAGATGTTTGTTTTGTATAATTGTATTATGAATTATATTGTCTTCTGTAGATAAAAATACTAACTACTTATGACGTAGAAGTCAATTGAACAAATAATATTTATGTATCTATATTTTTCAGTCATTTATATAAAATAAAGGAAAATAGTGTAAAACATCATAAAGAGAAGGAATAGTAATAAGAAATATGTAGCTAGTAAGTTAAGAAAATAATTTAAAATAGACAGCAATGATTGTGAAGTACAATGAAATAACTAACGCGGGCCTCGACCAACATCCAAATAGGCTCTCGTTAGCCGGGTAGGTCAAGGGCCAGATGTATATGTAGAAAGCGGTAATCCTCGACGTAACATTTGTTGTTAACATGTTACAATTCTGATATTACCACGGGTACCATAAATATAGTAATTTTAATATAATTATCAAAATAAATGTGATTGATAAAATTTTTTCCTATATTTAATAACATGGATAATAGGGTGCATCCATACTATCTAACCATCTCGAATTTCTGGCATCATTATTAATTAAAAACTAAGTAAAATGTTAATTACATAGGCACTTGTTGTAATAAATAATTAATATGGACTCGATGGACGTAAATTGTAGATAATGGTTGTTTTTGATCAACGATATTCCGTACTGATGGGTGCTTTGCAACTAAATTATGTATGCTATTGAAGTAGGTACGTACGAGTACGAACAATATTTGGTACAAGGTCAGCTGTGAACATTGCACACTAGTCTATGTAAAGCGTGAACTATTGAACCTTTGACCAAATAACGTCGCCATTAATTTGCCAACAATTAGAGCATTGTTAACCTGTTAGCATACTTAAGCACCTATTGTCAACGTCGCATCGAAAATTCGATTCGAAATAACCAAGTCAAATAAGATTGATTAATTGAAACTCGAATTTTGTTTTTAGCTGTAATGAAAACATGTGTGAGTTTTTCATTAAAACACATTTGTAGTTTTCTTTTGTTGTACGGTCCATTCTATCATTTAGTAAAAGAAAACTATAGTTACATGACAGAAAAAACGTTAACATGCAGCATTATCGTTTTTCTTTTGTTTATCTGTGTGAAACGCATTTGCCTTAATTGAATTAATTATCAAAAACCTACATTAAAGGCTTTGGTGTGTGTGTGTGGTTCTAGAAACCGTAACTTGACTTTAATTTAAACCTATTCAAAAGGAAAGATTAGGATTAACAATAAGGTAAACCAGAAGAAAACTCATGACACAGGCCGCGCGGATCTAGCTACCTACTATTACGCCATGTTTATTATATTTCTTAGGTTTATGCCGTCTGAAAATTACACAATGAAATTACCTACATATTATCTTTATAGTAGTGTTTACGATAAACTTAATTTAGCTCTATTTGCATATTTAGATAAAAGGTATGAGGTACATACTTGTAGCGACTGTCCTTTGGAAACTGTTCCTTTAATCGCATCAGAGTCGCTTACTTAAAATTTGGGAGGAGTCAATTAAACTACTGGTTACGTTATTCATGCGAATTAAAAAAAACGCGAACGTGGCTGTTCTATTATCTGTTCCAAAAACTCCCTGGAGTAATGTTTTATCGTTTCCGCGTCAAAATTTATAGTTCCAAAATTTGGTATGGAGGTAGCTTGAAGTCTATAGAAGTATCAAGTAAGTGTGACACGAGAACCATAACAGAGGAAGGACATAGCCTCCATTTAATGTCTAGTCTAGTACGAAGCTATTTCAAAATGAGGTACACAAAGTTTTATATAGTCTGATAGGTACAGGTGAGGATACAGGGAAATCGTCGTATTCGTTGACTTGTGTACCCAGTAGTTCGAATCGTGTTTCAAGACCCACAAATGTTTAAAGACAAAAATATTAAAATTACAAAGTAGATTGCGCCTTTAATTTAATAACTGTCTTAAGTTTATTGCTTCATTTGTATAAGATATAGAATAATAAAGCTATTTTGATAACGAAAAAAAATTGCGTTCTCATTGTCACAGCAAATGTCTACCCTTTAAAGATTACTTATTAAATATAAAAGTAGCATGACGAACAGTTTGCCTACAAACCCCTCGCGGGGGTGCTCTTAGGCGCTGTCACTTAGTTTGTAGTTTTTAGTTTATAAGCCTGTCTGGAGGCCTTTTATTAAGTCTCGCCAAACGACCGGTTAAGCAGTAAGAGCTCCTTCAGAGGTAACTGCGAGAGACAAGTTAAAAAAAAAAAGTTTGCCAGCAGAATCGATTGGTCAAAAACCGAGATACATATATCAGAAGCGAACTAACATTAATTATGGCACTTTGTGTAGGTGATATACGATCTTTAAGTTTAGGATTCATTACGGTGTTTTAGATCAAAGAGATCCAACCTAAAAACATATAAATATATAACAGTTGCACTGTGAATTGCAAGGTTATATATGGTAGCCACCACCTGTAATGACATCCGCAAAAATGAAGGCCTCGACAACATTCTGATTTTTTGTCCAAACTTAAGTTCTCGAAAACGACTTTCGGAAAAGTATATTCTGGTTGTTACTAGGACTTCTTTGGCATAACTACGTCTAATTGTAAGGACGGTGCCGACTTATAGAGTCAAGAGAACTACCAACTTAAATAAAAAAAAATATATGTTTGGGTACTTTTTCCTACAGAGAAAATCGACTACCACATGTTATTCTGGTTTTTACAAACAAGTTCCAGGTAAGCCTCTATTAACCTTTAATACTAGTTGGTAAAAGTAGGAAAAGGTAGAAGGTAGTACTAGTACCTACGGTAGGTATTGGATCACAATAAAATGCAGAATACAATTAAAATTAATTCAAAAGGAGTCTAGGTTTGACCAATGATTGACTATCTAATAGTTTGGTGTTTTGGGTAAATGGCTGGAGTTCATTGCACTGCCTTAACTTTAAATTTATGGCGGTAGGTACAGGTAGGCACGTCTACCAGAAGTCTTCAAAACGTGTGGAGGTAACTACGACACAAAATTAAAACATTTACTTTTTTCATTCATATCTGACGGCTTTCTTTTCAATTTACTTCCGACCTTGGATTGGAACTGAAAGTTTCAGAGTTTTTAAGTTAAGACTGAGGCTAAATTACATATTTCAATATTATATGTCCATTGGGAGCTACAATAGACCTAATATTGAATCAATTTGGTGCCAGTGTTAAGTTAAAGAGAACGAAACTACAATTCCAATCCATCGGAAATAAAATTCAAGAGCCTAGCCTAGCCTACAGCTGTAATTTGGACTATGGGGGCAGTTTTTAGGTAGATCTTAAATGTGAAACTACTATTCCGCCAAAAACCAATTAAATTTCAAATTTTATGCTCTAAGTGCAATATGAATAAACTTTCAAAAATAACATCCTTACAACGATAACATTCCAATATTCTTAGAACTAGAATTATGAAACACGCGCCGTGTTTATAAATATCACCAAAATAACGTTAGAAAGAGAATTGAATGCGTCGAATTCATGTTGATTAACGTAGCCAGAAGTTACAAACCGGTTTTAATGATATTTATTATATAATTATCATTGGCTTTAATGTGTGGTTATAGGAGAGTGGGTAACAAGCCGGTATTTATTTATAATGAATATTATCTAATAACGAGTTTTCGTTTTGTATCCCATAGATTAAAAGTACCTACTTATTGCAAAAAAACTGTTATTTTTACACATTAACGAGTTAATTAAGATAGTGTGAAAAAGTACAATTAATACACAAACAAATGAAATATGCTCAGGAAATATGTACCGAATCTTGTAATACATGATACAATTTAAGTTTGGAAATATGAAAAATCGTTAGATCGGGGATGCTCTAGAGAAAGGCAGTTTAGGAGATGACTAGAGGGCCCCACACCGCTGTTTCACCCTTGTTAAATTTGAATCATGACACGCAAGACACGGACCTAGCGCCTCACAATACAGAAACAAACAAAAGCTTAAAAAATGTGTTAGTCGAATGATATTCTTCCTTCGGGAATAGTAAGTATTTTTTTCTAAATGAAAGGTACCCTATGTCTTTTTCTATGCTTCAGGCAATGAGTATACAAAACTTAATGATAATTGGTTTAATAGATTACCGTTTAGTCGTCAAATAAAGGTAAAACACGCAAACTTACTATCGCATTTATAATATTAGTAAGGTTATGATTAGGGTGAATGTGATGAAATTTCTCTGGGAATCAGGCGAGATTGATATGCATAATAATAAATGTTCTAAACAAACCTGTCTGAGAATATATTAAAAATACTAAACATATACATCCATCTAGAAGAACAGGTCATACCAGTTAGTAAACCGATGATAATAATTTAGCAATTATTTATGATGAGTGAAGTCAAAGAAGAAGCCTATGCTTGCTTTCCGAACTGGTTTTATAATCATTATAGATACTTAGCTACGTCATTTTATGAGTTTATTTATTACACACCGCCGTATTGTGAACCTCCAAATTTTTTTGAAGTCGGTAAAAGAGGTTGTACAATTCAATGCGAGATAGTAAGTATCTATATCGAAGCACCCAACTACCTAGTAAGTTAAGGATTCTATAATAGGAGTGGGTGTACTTTCAGATGTAATGAAATGTATATAGAAATAATATGTTTAAGTAACTAGTTATACTTTGTACGAATCAATCAGAAGGGGATCTTAATTAAAAACTTATATCGGAGTATTTTTTGAGAAGCAAACTCGATTTGTGTTATTCATGAACAGTAAAATTATTTTGAAGAGCAATAATATTTTTATGTGAATAAAGAATTACCGGATTATTAGTTTTACAATTAACAATAGGTACCGTGTATAACATCGATATTTTTTAAGTTATTTAAAATGCAATTAACTAAGTGACACTCATTCTGTGCAATTAGTTTCGCAAATTCTAAAGGTTTGACAGCTAAAGTGAAACATGTTTATCAAAACTTAACATTGGCTTCCACTTTCACGGTATTTTAAAACGACATGCTTACTTAGTAAAATGTCAATACAGTTTTTAGATACATGCTTATCACAAATATCTAAAATACTTAACTACATAAAATATACGAGGGAAATAAAAAGTCGCAGCATATTTAATCAAAAACTGGTTAATATCCGAGAGTTAAGAAATTAAGTCTGCTTCCATTTAAATTGCTAGTAGTTCTTACTTTAAAATGGAATAAATATATAACTTACTTCGAGATGATATTATTAACAAACAGTTTAAGTAATACGTGCAATTAAAGATGAATACAAGTACATTTATCTCACCACATAATCAGTGCTAACGACAGTCCGTCAACGCAGTCACACACAAACTGCTCGAGTAGAGCGCAGCAGAATTGTTTGAACGTTTAAGGTCGATCGCTTGCTTTTCTATTGCGTACCTATAATGGAGTGACGATCTCAGACACCTTTAGAGTACGGGCTTACTGTTGATAAAACAGATGATTACCGCAGATTAAGTCTTTGATTACTTATCAGCGTGGGTATCGAAACATTATATTTCTGTATTGAATCGAGGTAAGGTCTGGGTAGAGTACATAGTTCTCTATGGATTTAAAGGGCTCGTAGCTACCACAAAGTTTAGTTAATACGCAAGGTTAGGCAACCCTTGCCGCGACCAGTCGTCGGGGTGATGATTTTCACACATATAGGGAATCCTTCAGGGCGTTTTTGAACTGTTAGGTTTGAGTCTGATATCTCCGGTTGTGTCCATGACCGCATTATGAGTAGGTAATAGGTATCAGGGAAATGAGAGTGCACCTGTAATTGCATTTACTTAATTGTACCTACCTATTGTGACTAGTCATCAAGATAAAGGTTGGTTAACCGGGGTAATTAGTTTCCCAAAATTATATAATGGTTGTTTCCGCATTTCAAGAATACGTTACGATTCTATACTTAACAAACATGCCTGGCTAAATCGCTCAAATTTAAAAATATGCTACGCGGGGAATAAAGTTCCGCCAATCTAGTCGTCATTAGACATACTGATCTAGATACGTAAATTAAAAATACCTCAATGAAGTATTTTATCTTAGCTTAGCGTAGATTATAGGTAAATTGAACAGTTAATTATTTAAACTAGTTACTAGACTATGAACAATCTGAATTGTGTCATCTTTTCGTAATTGCATTTAACTTTTCCTACGCAAGTATTTTCCCATTTGCATAAAATAAATAATCGCGTACCACTCATTGCCTATAACATCCTGTGTTGGGTGTTATTATACGTCTATTAGAAATACCATGTGTACGTAATAACAAGCGTTTGGACTGGAAACGAATACCTTTCAAGGTAGGTACTACCTACTTAAATTAGTCACCTTGTTTTGAAATGGGTTACAGACATGTTTGTTTTAATTCGTAATGAACCGATTAATTAAAGCAGGAACGCATATTTAATTAAATAGACTAATATAGGGATTTATAAAATAAATAAATGGTGTCGCTGTTTAAAATGTGAGCGTTTAGACGCGACCGACTCCTTGTCATATTACGAGACAAGGATTTGACGTGGTTTCCAAGTAAGGAGTTATTCACTGGTCGTAGTGAATTAGAGTCCTAAAAGTAAGAGCGTCTCGTCTACACATTTGAAACCACGTTACCATTTCTTTAATTTATAAATATTTAGATGTATTAGTCAGTTAAGGGTCATAGCACACATTTCAAATCGTAAAGGGCTCGTCACCGTTTCGCCTCGACGTCAAACAGGCGTCAACCTTACGTAAGCTCGTAACTAAAACGGTTCAGCTGCTCCGGCACACGATACGTCGACTCGGCTACGGCTAGGCGACGTCGCGCTTTCGGCTCGCAGGTCCGAGACGAGGCGATTACGTTACGAATCCGACTAGTGTGCTTTACAGTAGGGAGTTTCATACAAAAATACTGCACAGCTCGAGTTGACACGGTTACGTAAGGAACGCAATCGTATCAACTCGATTCTTCGACTTCCGGGTTTATATTTGTCGACCTCAAGTGTTGTTCAACCAAGAAGTATATTTTCAATATGACGTATTTAATTCGTCGTGGTCCATAGGCGGATTAAGGGTCGATGGCGCCCTAGGCCGGTTTTTTGCACCCGCCTGGACCAAGCCAGTTTTATTAATTTATTTAAATGTAATTAACCAGTAAAAACTATATGGTAGACACTTATAGTAGAGAATAGATACTACGGAAGGTAGAAAGATATTAGTTTTAAAAATAAATCTAGAAATTACCGCGCGCTCCTATTTGTACCTTCCTTGGCGCCCCTAGGTGCATGTCTAGTTTGCCTTTATTTTAATCTGCTTCTGGCCTGATCTGGTAGACTAACACCCTGTTGTAGTAAACTAAGACAACTTTCATGATAGCGAAATAATAAAACACATTATTGTAAAAAAATATTTGTTATTCAGGATAGCCTCATTATTATATTTAATACATAACAGTGTGTTCCGGAAATGGTAACTAAAGTTTATTAATAATCGGGTATAATCTAATAACCGGCATAATGATTACGGTCCTAATATAATAGGGAATATGCATGTGATTCCAATTTTTTTTTTAATATCTTTTGCATAACAATTAGTATGCCTCCAATATATTTTCATTGCGGACAACCGGTGGATGCAATTGATAAGCCGTCGTTATTTGTGGCGTTCTAAGGTAGAAGCCTTTGTTCAACAGTGGACGTCTTCCGGCTAGTGATGATGATGATATTTTCATATAATTCATTTCTATTAAGAAAATAGTTATTAAAAAGACCCACAAATGAGAGGGAATTTCAAAGATTTGAAACGCAAAGCTAAATGTCAGATGAAATGTGACGTCAAAGTCTACAATATTAAAAGTGTATTTTACATTTATGTGCAATAAAACAATATCTACTATTAAGTCGTTTTTTTTTAATTATTGTAAAATACAAAATATTGATAAATTACTGATCACAATAATTTAACATACACAATATTCATACGTAACTGTTACGTCATGCCAAGCGCGCTAATATAGCGGTCGTTTGAATGGATCTTATTAGGATGCTATACGTTTATTTTCTCTCAAAATGTTCGTTGTATAATGCAGATTTTTTTTAATTATTGCGACAAAATGTGTCATATGAATAAAAAAAAAATATTATGCACATTCCCTATTGTTAGAGTCAAATGATAAACCAACATACAAATCCTATTTGAAAATGGTTATAAAGTTGGTATAAATTCCAATTCAAAACGTCGAGGCAAGAATTTAAATCTTGTTATTTTATGTAGATATTATTTTTACACAATTATTATAGATAGGCACCTTGTTGTTGGAAAGTTTAACAAAAACAAGAGTGGTGAAATTTTAACATTAAAAAAATTATATTTTTTGAAGGTAGGTACATCGTAATTATTTCTTAATAAATAAGCTGTCTGTTACTCCCTAGAGGCCTAGAGGAACGACATCAATGGCCGAATAAAAGGCCTCATTTTGAAAAAAATCGTATTCATTTACACTCACATAATAAGGCATTATAGCAGTAAATATAATTTAAACACATTACTGCACATTATTAAAATTACATTAAGACATGTTCATTAATTCATTTTCTGTATAAAAATGTATTTTATAGTCAATATAATGCATAAATCACTTACATTATCATCGTTGTCTAGCATTCCTTAGTATTGTATAAATAAGTAATTAATTTTTGTTACTTAGATAATTAATGTTTTTACCATCAATTATCTTCTTGTTCACTGGCACTAAGTTAAATACATAGTACATTTTATACATTGAATAATTTACATTATTTACGAGTAAACTTAAAATATCATTTAAACATTTCATGCATAATCTGTCTTTCATAATTTTCAACGAAAATTGTTGGTTTACTTTTTATACTAGAGTTATAAAAATGGTGTCACATCATTAACAATTTTAGTTGTTCACATTATGAGACAACGTGTAAAGAAATTCAAAGTAATTTAATATATCCTAGCTAGCTACATTTCAAATGAATATAAATGTAAAAAAAATTACTAACTTATGCTACGAAGATTAGTATTCGCTAGTCCGGTGTTCTGGACCTAGGTAGCTCATCGCCGAAACAATGCTTATTTATAGGGTCCTTATAGGAGTTCTCATGGAGAACACTGTGGGAGCTGGTCCTACATTTAGTTAAACACAACTCATAGTCATCACTCAGTGACCGGAACAGCACATTCTTTTCCGTTGAGAGTTTGGATAAGACTACTTCCAGCATGTCCCGCTGTGAACAATAATATTATTAGTAATTAGTGAGTGGAGGTTGTCTTGTAAATAAGTCTATTAAATAGGGCATTGTTTCAAAAACTGTTATTATGAATCATTGAAACTGTTTGATTTGACTGCCACATTAGTTTAGTGGTCACTTAATGCAACTAGTGAGCATGAGGTCCTGGGTTTGAATCCTGGGTCGGGTATGGTATATAGGGCATGTTATAGGTCCCAATGCGATAAGCTTGCCCTATTACATTGCAACCTATAAGATAACTGATACAATGTGGGTTTAGGGTACACCTCTGCCTAACCCTTTGGAGAATACAGGTTTATGGTCATACCCATCAAACAGGTATTCAACATGTTTTATGACAATTTAGAATAATATTTACAGAGTTTAGACATAGAGCAGATATTTGCTTAAAGTGATAAAGCTCTTTAGCAAACAGTTTTAACTGTAACAAATTTAAATTGTTACAAAAATATCAGGCAAGTACTTTTAATGTTGTGGTTTTGTTGATATAAGGGTCTTCTAAATACACAGACGAAGTAAATAGGTACCTTACTGGGATCCAAACAACAAGACACACAATATTCATATATAATGCAGCAATTATTTTCTGAACAAGTTTCACAACTGTATCGGTCGGTTAAATCTGCATCTGTGTCACAGCAGCCATTCTTAGTTACATCCATCCTTTGACATACATAACCTGAAATAAAGTTGAGTTAAACTATCATTAAAGATTTACATGACGCACACCGAAGCCTTTCAATTATGGATTTTAAAAAAAGAACATTGCAACCAACCTACTTGATAAAATGTTTAATGCGCTGCTTACCTCTGTCATCTACAAGTAATTGTTTTCCTTGCACAGAGTTTCTGCATATTATACTATCAATTGTATCATTGTGCTCCTGTAGTGTTCTCCAAACAAATGGTTTCCGTTCAAATGATATATCTTGATAAATCATGCCTCTGCTACTACCCTATAAAATGAAAACAAATTTATTTAAGCATCAGTGTTTGTTAAAATGGATGAATTTCAAAATGATGGGCAACTATTAGTACACAAAATGAACCTATCTTTAGGCAGAGTAATGCAGAGGACTGTGAATTGTGAAGATTATGAATGTTTAGAAATGTATATCTAACAGTTAATATTATTATGCTTACTTCATAGTAGACACCAGTGCCTACAAGGCTCAGTGACATAGTAGAAAGTAATCATTTGCAAGTTTATATTTTCACTAATAAATCAATCAAGATTTACAAACCATTACAAAAGTAATATTATTTTTACATTCTAGTGAAAATTACTAACATAAACTAAGTGTTTTTACAGTTATTTAGGAATAAATGCAACATCTCAACTGCTTCATGTAAGCATTATTTGAATAATGATTGTATGTACATAAATAAATGTTCAGTGACAGGGTGATTTTTTACTTGATTTTGGTAACCTACTTGTTGGAAATTTTTGTAATAATTAGTTATCTTATTAAGTAACATTAAATTAAATATAAACAGATTTCTAGATTGTCACAGGTGTAATGTACAGGGTTGTTTGAGGTGAAATCATGTACCTATGTATCAGATACTAACCTCTCTAAGGAAACTGACAATACAATAAGTTAACGAAGACGCAAATATTATGCCCAACACAAGTCGTCTTCGTATGAATCGCACCAAGGCAGCATACCACATTTTATAACTGGTATTATCACTGAACTTACGAAATCGATTACTATAATGCGGAAAGAAATCGAAAAATAATAACATTTTCAAGCGTAAGAATGCAGTGTGTAATTTAACACTTTCACCAATGACATCTTATCTACAACAATTGGCTTGAAAATTAATTAATTTAACGTTTTAGAAGTCTGGTGCCTGTTTTATAATAAACAATTTTCTTGAATATGTTTTCAGTATACATTGCAAATTATCATTGAGAAGCAAGTACGTGTTTATATTATATCTGAAGTTCTCTGTACGGTAAATTGACATTAATTGACAGACAATTTTAATGTGAGGATTTGACAATGACAACTACTGCGAAAGTGCAATGGACACTTGACAAATGACAGTGACACTTCTGACAGTTCTTGAGAAATCAAACCAAAGAGAAAGAGTTTTTGGAAATTATTCCCCTCACTATACATACATACATACATAAAGTCACGCCTGTTTCCCTGAGGGGTAGGCATAGACCACGGATTTCCTTACTACAATCATTGACGATAAAGCTTAGAGCATTTAACCAACGTTGGTTAAATGCTCTAAGCGATAAAGATTACTTGAGTACAAATTATGGTGCAAATGAAGTTGCTACAAACTAAAATTATTTATTTAATAATTAACAAATTGTCATCGTTAATAAGAAAAAATTAACTTTACATTTAATTTCGGAACCTCTTTTTTCATTACTTTTGCTTCGATTTTATTTCGATGCTTACCCAGGGCCAAAAGTAATTTCTCTTCTCCTTCCTCTTATAGATTACAGCGATGTTTGCTATCTAAATGCTTCGACGGAGAAACTTGATCGTCTGCAAAATCTGTGCTTTATTTTCGGTCTTAAGAAGTACGACCATGTGTCAGATTTCTGGACCAGACTGAGGTGGCTGCCTAATCGGCAACGTCGAGACTCTCAGATCCTCTATCTTCTTTATTCAGTTCTTCATAGTTCTAATTCTCTAGCTTATCTCCAGGAACGCTTTGATTAGGGCAAACCCTGTTAGCTGGGTAATCATAGCGTTCCTGAAGAATTAGGAGTTCCTGGAGAATTAGGATTATGGATTTATTTTTATAATTTGTTTAGGATTTCTTTTTTGAATTTAAATGCTGGAATGCTTACGTTTTTTTCTAAACGACGTAAAATAAAATAAAGATAGCGGGTTCGAATCCTATACGTAAACTATTAATTTTATAATTTCTTAATAACTATTTCTGACAAAAAAGTACTTAGTTTGATTTTTTTAATCAATCTGATTATTATTAGGTTTTTTAATCAACTTTCAGGTCATGGTGCACTTTAGAAAATGCTATCTTAATTGATTTCGTACCTATATCGAACTTCGTGTCTGGATCGAGTTGACCTTTGAGGAGAGAGAAATAGTATTACATTGGAACTGAACCAACATGTAAAGTATTTACTCCATTGATTATGCGAAGGTGGTTCTATTTTGAAACAATCAACTTAAATCATTTCAAATTTAAATGTAGATACAAATAAAATAATGTAATTAACTACATACTAATTATTGAAAAGGTTTCTTTACTAATCTTAACTATATAATTCTTACAGAAACCCTTATTAAAAAAGTCGTTATTGAAGACTAAACTAAATAAAACAAAGAATTGTAATTATATACATAGTTATTTATTGACTTTCAAGTATTTCTAGCAGCACGGTGTACGGGAATACCGCCAGTCCAATTCCTGTAACAAAAAATACAATATTAATGTTCTCCTGACCAAATTTCATATCACAGCGGAGACTAGCCAACTACGCAGTAGATAATATAGTGAACAAGTATGCGCGCAAACACAGGTGCATTCCCTATTCCCTCACTCTCAAAGTCAGATGGGATAAAAGACCGACGCGACCGGAGAGAGATCGTTATTTAATAACAGGAATGAATAAAAAACGATTATCCAGGACATCAGGTACCTATAACAAAGTGGTTCCAAGGCAGCAAGCATTATAATATCTAGCTGATTGATTTTGTATGAAAATCTATGCAACGAGACACGCTTGAAATTTATTCGCAGGTTATTTTATATTCCGTCTTATTATTTAAATAGTTCTTGTGTCCCGCCTTTTGTAAAAGGAATGCAAAAGTTATGACTGGAATAATATACCATTTGCCACTAAGTAACAAATAGAACTATTTTTGGTAGGTAAATAGGTATTTTAGGAGAATAAAATATTATGGTATCTCAATAATAGTAATAGTATACATCTATATATATAAAAATGAATTGCTGTTTGTTAGTCTCGCTAAAACTCGAGAACTGCTGGACCGATTTGGCTAATTTTGGTCTTGAAATATCCGTGACAGTCCAGGGAAGGCTTAAACGTTGGGAAGGCGGTAGGAAGTTTGCCGGGTCAGCTAGTAAAGTATAAAATCAAACAAAACAACATAAATAGACGACACTTGATAGTAGCGTACCTGACATGAGTAACTGCAGTAAGAGGGTTTGTTACATTTTGAACACGTCGTATTGGTAATTTTTCCACAAATACAACAGTGACCATTATTTGTCATGAACAAGTTTGGCTTCAAGGACATCACATTTGATATAATTGGTCTGTAAAGTACTTCATCTTCAACTCGAGAGTGAAAACCAGGCTGTAATAATAAAAAAAAAGAAAATTATGATTACCCAAAAATAGTAGAAATATTAAACAATAACCATTGCTGTAGAATACTTTACCATTTGATCATTTCTGATATCATTCGGTGCGTTGAGACATTGTGGTTCATCACGATATTGTGGTTGGGTTTGATGACTTTGAATCGATGGTTGTATATTATACTGAAAATCTTGTAGATGGTGTCCATTGAGCTGACTTGGAAACACAGTGTTTTGATTTGGATGCAAAATCTTCCGATTTTGTTTATTTAAGTTTGTAGACTTTGGAGGAGGAGACTTACTGTAAGGAGTTACGTGATGATGATGCTTAGCATAATTCTTGTTCATATGTATATGTTGTTCGTATGTTGGTGGCATAGTATTTGATGGGTTAATATTATGACATCCTCTTTGTGAATTATTACTTTGAATCCCATTCCATTCCACAGTGTTATTACAATTCTGCCTTTCAGTTTCACCATTTTGTAACGTATGTGCACTGATATTTATATCCATACCTGTGCTTTCAGAAGAATAAGTACATACGTTATTTTGAGCACTTAAAGTTGGCATGTCGGTTCTTTCAAAATGTAAATTATTTTGTGGCGGTTTATTTAAATGTTGCCTTAAAATAGTATTGTCATTATTGGAGAGGTGAGTGGTGATTTTTCTTAAGTATGCTTTTTTTTCCTTTGACCAAGTTAACAACTCATTGAATAAAGGTTCGAATGATCTTCTATTACCTTTCCATTTCTGAAACTGTTTATTAGCAAGAGCCACTGTGTTGTCTAGAAATGTGTTTATGAATTCTTTATTATATTCCTGTGGTAAAATTACTGATACTAACGTATGATAGGATGTTTCAAATACATGTAGTTTTAATTGCTTGAATAATTTCTTGGTCTTTTCAAATTCCAGCAAAGGTATAGATGGTTTTCTGTTTAACCCATAATAGTAATATGATTTAATGACTAGTATTAAGTGTTCAGATAAAGTGTTTAGCAAACCTTCTACTATAGCTGCTGGCTCATGATATTTATCATGGTTGTTACAATACATAGTTGTTTTGTTATTAACATGTTCAATTTTTTTATTTAACAGATTCTCGTCAAAGGCAATTTTATCTTGAGGTTCGGCATTACTCAAGGCTTTGCGAGTTTCTTCAATGTTATCATTTTGAATTTTCGTTTTTTCATTGTATGTAATTTGCTTTTCTTGCAATTTATTATTGTTGGCTTCTTGGTGCTTTGCGGATTTACATTTGCTGTCTTTACTGATTCGCATAATATTAGTATCTGAATTTTCTTTTTGTACATTATCGATGTTTTCTATGTTATCCCCATTTTCTTCAAATATTAATGTAGCAATAATCGGTAAGTTAAAATCAAACTTCGCCATATTAAGTTCCAGTGTGGCTAAAACAAAAAAAATGTTTATTCATCAGAAGAATATGATAATTAAGTTTTATGATATACATATATACCTATTCTGAGGGGCTCGAAGCTAAGGCTATTGCGCAGTTCGGTCGATTCGGAAGTCACGTTAAGTCGTTTGTCCTGCGCCTGATCTCTCTCCGGTCGTGTCGATATACCGTCCCATCGGACTGAGTGTGAGGGAGTAGGGAGTGCACGCGTGTTTGTATGTATCTCTTTCGTAGTTGGCCATTCTCAGATGAGACAGGCCGCCGTGATCGAAACTCGGTTAGGAGAACATTATTCCCTTTATAAGGAACAATTTGCTAAATAATTTTTAAACATCTATATAGAATTCACTATTACAAAAAAAAATAGGGCCTAACCAGCAGGTCGGGATCAGGGTCCAACCTACTGGCGGAGTTAGGGCTCTAGAGAAAGGAACCTCCTCACAATGCGTGCCGTGTCAAGGAGTACCGCTTTGCCGATCCCTTGACCCAACCGTCGAACGTGAGCCTCTTTAGGTGTTGATATGAAATTTGCACAGTGGTATAATGAGGCGGAAGGAAAGAAGCCACAAATAGGAATTTTAAGATTCTGATCAGAGACAGATTGTAACTGCACTATGTTTATACTCGACACGACATTTTCACACATCCTGATTTTGGTAAGATATTAATTATTAATTTACTAAGTGAATTTTTTGTGCTTAGGATAATTTACTTACCGTCAGCCATTGTTGCTTTCAATCCTTTAAGAATTTGAAAGTATATTACATTTGCATTATGCCGGAGTTATTTTGTACCTATAACAAATTAAGATTTTTTATTATTGTTATGTATGTGATGATTTTATTATTATTATCAAGAAAAAATCATATCTTTTGTTAAAGCAAGGATAAATTATTATTCGAAGTTGTTGTTTTGGTTACAATTGTGTTATAGCCTAGCATTTTTAAATCCCTTTTGGATTTTATTTTAATATTTGCAATACTAGGCGAAATTCACGTAATTTCTCAGACACAATATTAATCATCTATATATATAAAATTTTCGTGTCACAGTTTTCGTTCCCATACTCCTCCGAAACGGCTAGACCGATTCTCATGAAATTTTGTGAGCGTATTGAGTAGGTCTGAGAATCGGCCAACATCTATTTTTCATACCACGAAATTCGCGCGGACGAAGTCGCGGGCAACAGCTAGTCTTATATATAAAATTCTCGTGGCACAGTTTTCGTTCCCGTACTCCTCCAAAACGGCTTGACCGATTCTCATGAAATTTTGTGAGCGTATTGAGTAGGTCTGAGAATCGGCCAACATCTATGTTTCATACCCCGGGTCAGCTAGTTTATTTCTAAATATAGGGCCAAGAGGGCCAAATATAATATGATTGTCATAACATTAATCGTACGGTCAACAATATAAGTAGTTTATCAAGTTAAAAGATATTATATATTTCAAGTTACATTTTCAGACGAGCTAATGCACGCGCCTTCTTTCCCTAGTATTTAGATTTAAACGCCTGTACAGTACGGCCGAAGTACCTTGGCGGTCTTGAAGTTAGCCGATGAGCTGCGCAATGGATTCTTTAGGGACAAAATTGTCTACTGCGCAAATAGTCGGTTAACTTTAGGATCGCCAGGATACGTAGGCCGTGTTGGCCCTATTTTGTTTAATAAAACAAAGCAAGTTCTATCTATAACTTTATAAAAAAAAAAACTAAGTAGTTTAATAAAATACGCGTGTAAAGTACCTAAAAGTAAAAATAAGTGTCAGAGGGAGTCTTTAAGCAATCAGTCCTGCAGTTTCGGAGATAAGCATGAACAAACAGACATACCGACAATAAATAGTTTCGGTCTGTCTGTGTTCTAAGTATCGTATACAACTTGTTTCATAAGTTTAGTAAAAAGGTTTTGATAGCTATATATATAATTTCGTACCACCTTTAAAAAGTTTCGAGACAATGTGTTTAATACGCAATGAAATTATGCGAAAAAATTACCTAACAATCAACTCGATATCGACTACATACTTACCCAAATGTAACACAAATCCAAATTAACGATTTTGCATAAATCCAATAATATTTTTTATCACATGCACACTGCAGTTTCTTAACAAAATGTAATTACACTTGTATTTTACATGCCACAAATTTACCACAATTATGTAGTACTTAATGGTACACTATGACACGATAATGCGTCTAACCGACTGAACGTGAGATATTGCAACTTTCGTCCAATGCCGGTAAGTAACTAAAGCACATTGTTTATTAGACTGTAGACGGCAAATCCTTATGAGCTATCGGAAGTTAGCCGCGAATAGAGCCGACAGTGCACAATATCCGTTGTGTGTGTTTATGCGACCGAGGAAAAAGAGACAGAGAGATAACTTGCAGAGCGTCTGCGCAGTTTTGAATTCGGGTCTAACTTCAGAAGGCTCAAAGCCTCATAACAATAAGGGACAATCCGGCCGCGCCGGTTTGTGTGTTTCGAATACATCAAAAGGTCGGTCTTTTAATAAACAAACTTGCGATGCTTGTATATTTGTTTATTTAGGTCAAATCCTGCAGCTAAATTTTATAACAGTAAACAGATCAAGCCGAAATTTTGTTAAGTTTACATTACAATGCATGGTAACTTAAGTGACGTAATTTTAAATCGTAATCATTTTGTGACATAGCCTGCGGACGGCTCTATCGCAAAAAAACCACCTATCAAAATGATTAGGTACAGGTAGCAAAATATCCCTTTCTCAGAATATCCTTTTCGTAGAATTACCCCTTCCTCAAACATGCATTAATTCCTTGTATAAGTAAAAATGGGCAACGGCCAGTTGGCGTAGAACACAAGGGATACTGTAGTAAATAACAGAAATCAAAGTTTGTAAGATAAAAACAAGAAGTGGCGTCGTCATGAATGTAAATTCAATTATACCAACAATTATTTGCGTTTTGCTTTAGGGCTTGTTTAATCACTTCAACGTTCTATTCTTTTAGATCTGTTGTTTAAAAGTCGACTACACATCTGAAAATTGAATTGCAGTTGAATTTTCACGTTCTATCGATAGGTTATTGCGTCAGTCAGTCATCGTGAGAGACAACCCTTGCATTCGGCGAATTCGACACATACTCTGACTGTAATTTTAGAAATTTAGGTAGGTACGTTACTATAATTCTTATCGCTTCGCTAATTCACCATTTTATTAAAAATACAGTCGATATACATTAAAAGCTATTATTATACAGGCTAAATGAGAGTGTGCTATTACACTTTTACCTAGCCCTTCATGTAATATACAGACGTACAGACGCTCATACTATTTGCACAACTATATAAGTCGCGTGCGGAAAATCAACAAAGCAAATATATCAATTACCTTAGCTCAACAGGTTGCCAAATTTTTATCAAAAAAATATTTTAATGAAGATACTTAACCTTTAAAATAAATTATTTCATTACATTATCATACATTTCATTTTTTATTATTTTAATATCCAGTCTGAAAAGTGCAATCAGAGACAACGAAATAACAATTTTATGGCACGGTTGTGTAAACTGAATGGTTAGGGTGATATTGCTAATAAAATCAAGATTAGCGTGTGATGTTTTCCTTTATCATTTTCAGGCTTTCAGTCGTAGTCCAATCGCCGGGCGCGCCTCACGGTTTTCATGAATCGAGGAAAGCGCGCGAATTTTCCGCGTACGTACAAACAAAAAGTTACACTGTAGTTCATATTTTCAAGAGAAGTGTCTATATCAAGACTGAGTTGCTTAGTTTCCTTTAAATAATAATAGAAAAAAAAAAGTTTTTTTTGGTATTTTTAATTATATTGTCTCATTTAACTGAACTGTTAGAATATAACTGTGATAAATTAAAGTGATATGATAAAACTAAATTATATTAAAATAAACATTAAGTGACAAGCGCTTAAAAATACAAAATATTGATTCTTTTTTTGTTTGAATTTTTGTGGATATTTGATATTAGTAACTTATTATAAGAAGATTGTTGTGAAAAATAACGTAAGATGGAAATTCGAACATAATATCGAATTCAATAATACAACCTACAATTCTAGCAGTATACACATACAAATAACACCGATTTCTGACGACATTATAATTTAAAAGAGAATTCACATTTCAAAAGGAATCGGAAGAAAAAAATAATGCGAGGTAAGTTGTCCAAGTAACACGAGATCATATTTTCCGGTAACTTTCTTTCCGTTAGATTTTAGAGAACAAAGAGAACATCTATCATCTATTGTTCTATAAGAATGTACGGAATTAATTGACGCCGGCAGCAAGCAAGAAAACAAAGTTCTTAATTACTTTAAAATGCAATGTAGGTATATAATTATTGTAGTGTTCAATAATTTAGAATGAATTATTGATAATTACCTATTAGAAAATAATACTACCTTAAAGTTTAGGTCACATTTTTTTTTAATAAACAGGTTATTAAAAAAGAAATGTTAGTGTTAGTTATCTATTCTCGAAACAAAGTTTTTCGTAATAAAGTGGAGATGCATTTAGTAACTAAAACATAAGCTAGAATTTGAAAAATGTAGAATTTGTGAAACATCTGTTTAGAAAGAAAAAACGATGTTATTACCTTATAGAGCCCTCAATTTCTATGAAAGTGTTATATAATCTCAGAGTCAATGTTAAGACTATAGGTATATTTAGAGACACTTAAATAGATTCGTTGAGTATTTCATCTAATATTGGCAAATATAGACCTTTTAAAATTCGAATAAAACATTATAAAGGTGTGATGAGACAAAGGGAACATCAAATCTCAGCATCAAACAATTCTAATTTGGTCTGAAGTTCGGTCGCCGAAAGAAACACGTGGTTGATCTTAAATTACCCAGTTGGGCGCAGTCACAGCTTTTCCTCTACAAGAAGCTTTCTTTCTCACGAAGAGAGCTAGGTACCTGCATGTCATGTCGTAAAATAAAAGTGAATAAAGAATTCCTTTACGAAAACGTAACTACCAGAAAAAGTGCCGCTTTGTGCCGTAAAATATAACATCAAAGACTGTAAACAGACTCTTTATTGCTTTTACGAGTAGGTATTTTATGTATTTCTCATACCTACTATACATTACGTGCTTTATAATCTTTATCCATTCACACTACAGGGAGGGAGGGAGTATCTAAAAACTAAAAAGTTTTCCAATCAAAAAGATTGCGAAATTTTACCTACTTTTCAAGAAAGTATGTATATAATATGTTCCAAAACCGTCTAAGCTTTGATATACAGACTTTTAATAAAGTCTGGGGTGTAGCCGCAGACACCAATCACTCAACTTATACTCAAGAGAAATTTAGTTTAAGGCCATACAAATATTTGCTCGGTGCTACTATCAAACAAGTGACCTTTCTGTAGATTTCTATAGGAAGCTTGGTAGAGCTATGAACGTGTGGTTACCCGCCTCCATAATATGCGTTAATATAGGGGAGCCAATGCGCTATTAGTAGTTTGTAATAGCCTATTAGAATATAATTATACAATATCGGTTTGCAGCTTCACTAATGGATGTTGATATTGCTGCTCGTAGCTAACTAGCTAGATAGATACCGCGCTAATAGTTCAGTGTAGATCTGTAGGTCTAGGGTTCCCCCACCTTACAAAAAGAGTCTTACATGTCACGTACAGCAATTAATAATACTGTGCGGGGTGATTATATCATGTGTTCTATTCGGTAAAGTAATGAACCATAAACCACCGTTATCAGAACATACGCAGATCATAATTTTAATTTGTGTCTATGATCCTAATATGATTTCACGGAACCTGTATTATAGGCATATATTATGGGTCTCAATGTAATAGGAGGCGAGCTTATTGCCTATTAACGGGCACTAATCCAGACTCCGTGCTGCTACTGATAATGACCGAATAGAAAAACCCAGTAACACTTTGCCCGACCCGGAATTAAAATCCGGAACCTCATGCTCAGCAGTCGCGCTTAGCGACCACAAGACTAAAGAGGTAGTAAGCCGGAGGACCTGTTCTTGATCACTCTCCATTGGTGTCGGTTCCCCGTCCCACCAGAATAGTAACTTTTTTATTTAGGTTTAGTAAGGTAGCCATCCCATCGAGACGTTTACTGAAATGTAGACAAAAAATTAAATACATATAATAGGACAAATACAATCAGTAAGTAAAGTAATTTACTGTTCAAAGGCTGCACAATCACATATTTAGACTGTGACATTAAAATCCTTTTAACAAAAAAAGAACGTGATGGAAATATGCATAACCTTATCCAGTTTACATAATTATATAATGGTACCCGGCAATATGGATGTTCACTAAGTTTTAGAATTACGTAAGAATTCATTAAAATGTGCCTTGTTGGTCCAGTGGTCGCTAAGTACGACTGGTGAGCATGAGGTCCTGGGTCCGAATCCCGTGTAAGGCACAGAGTTTATTTATCGTAAATCTATTTTTAGGTTCTGAGGCAGGTACCTAA
The DNA here is from genome assembly GCA_946251915.1 of Abrostola triplasia. Classification (NCBI taxonomy): domain Eukaryota; kingdom Metazoa; phylum Arthropoda; class Insecta; order Lepidoptera; family Noctuidae; genus Abrostola; species Abrostola triplasia. The sequence goes on along the minus strand of OX276432.1, from coordinate 7,143,600 downwards.
ATGGTAGTCTTAAATATTTACAGATCATCATTTGGAAGCGTCCGTCCTTTGATTTAAAACAGTAACTTGAATTGATATTTCTTTCTTGACATGTTAAGTAATTTGAGTTGCTGACTGTATCTAATCCATTTATTATGACATTCCACTAATAACGTTCTAACGCTTACTTAACTAAGCCTTGTCAATTTACGATAAGATCGAACGCACTCAAACGCATGCAAAAGCACGATAAGACTAAAGCTATCAGATTAGTGTGAAATAATAATAGAACAAAATAGATACCCGAAACAGTGTTTTTTTATAAGTAAATATTGCATTAAGAAACATTTATTTTATGTAAAACTCTTGTACCTGAATTGGTATATATTTAGTATAGTGTTAACTATACGTGATGCGAAGGTCAGCAATGCTATATACATTTCCTGTGAATTAGTCTGTCACGAACATAATGTTTAGAGAAAACATTGTCATCTTACGTATGTGTTAATGAGTTCTTATAAATAGTTCTCAAGACGTGTATAAGAAATATACATTTTATTAAATGACTAGCTGACCCGGGGTATGAAAAATAGATGTTGGCCGATTCTCAGACCTACTCAATACGCTCACAAAATTTCATGAGAATCGGTCAAGCCGTTTCGGAGGAGTACGGGAACGAACATTGTGACACGAGAATTTTATATATAAGAAGAACCTTATTCTATGATGATTTTTTTAATTAACCATTAAGTATTTCAGAATTAGTTATGGTCAGAAATTGAGTACAAACAATGTGACTTTATTTCGTTAGAATTTATATTTTACTGAAATTAAATATGACAATATAAGCATTTTTAACTTTTTTTTTTTTTTTTTTTTTTTTTTAAACTTTGCCCCACACTAGGAATTTCTCCTGTATCGTGTAACTTGCACGTGCGAAACTGCTTTACCATGACTTGCTTCCACGTGGTACATAATAAGACCTACCTATATCAAGTAAATTTCAAAGTACTTATAACATAACATAACATCACGCCTGTATTCCCCGAAGGGGTAGGCAGAGGTGCACATATAGTACACCCACATTGCGCCAGTTATGTTTTAGGTCCCAATGTAATAGGGGGCGAGCCTATTGCTATCAACCGGGCACAAATCCAGACTTCGTGCTGCTACTGAGAATTACCTAATGGAAGAACCCAGTAACACTTTGCCTGAACCGGGATTCGAACCCAGGACCTCGTGCTCAGCAGTCGCGCTTAGCAACCACTAGACCAACAAGGCAGTCTTATACAGCTAGTAAATAGTAGATATATCTATGTTTTTGCAGTAAATAACACCGCACTCAGCACCTGTATTTTCCAATTAGTCGTCGATGTCTTTATTTATGCGGTTGATGAAGGTAGCACCGGAACGACACAGGTGGGTTCCTTGCAGGATTTATTAACAAAGACATTTGTGTTTTTTATCAAAGCTACGTAGAATAGAATTTAAATCTCTCGTCATTCTTACATACGTTAGCAGAGATATTTAACTTGAGCTTTTTACTGAAGATTTTACGATATTTTTCCGATCGAAGAAGCATCAGACACGAATGCAATTAATCAGCTTGTTGCGCGAAAAGAATGTTGGTTTTGTGGTGTGACTATAGCAGGTAGGTACAATAGGCATTCGATTCCTTGATATATATAGTATTAAATTAAGAAAAAACATATATATTCATATTATTATATACTACCAATGATATTAAATGTATACAATGAGGCATTGTATGCTACATTAAAATCAATAAATGATACACTTTAACATCGACGACTGAGGTACAAGACTGTATTGTTAAAGAAGAATTGTTCCTATAGGTATTTTGGTGGTATACAGGTAGCACTTAAAAGCTTATCGAGTCCCAGTATAAACACTGAACACGGTGGCCTAACTTTGAAGTGGTTCTACAACCGGTCCCAGCGAGCGCATGTTTAGTGCTTGCTCAACACAAGTAGCCTAACCGATACGTGAACAAGTAAATTAGGTGTGTAATTTTTCCGCTGGCTACAGAGCGAAAATATGCGAAAAATTCTTAAAAACCTAACGTCAAATTGCGGCAATAGAATAGCAAAGAAGGCTTGAGATTTTGATTTCGATTCATGTCAGTATTATATATTTTAATGGTGGAATCGTATCAGAAAATATAATTGTTAGTGTAAGTTGGTTAATAAATAAATATATTATGAAGAGGAAGAGATATCTTATTAAATACTTCGTAGGTTTTATAGTGTTTAAGGTAAATACAATTTTAACAGTGTGTTAGATTAGAACACCACATAAAATACATTATAATTATTAAGAACAGGCAACAAATTTTAACAAACAATAATGATATTCCAAGGAGTGATCATACATACGAGAGAGATGAAAGAAATCTTCGCTGGAGTGGTAACGCAGGAAATTACATGACATAACATCACGCCTGTATTCCCCGAAGAGGTATGCAGAGGTGCACATATAGTACAAGCACGTTTCGCCAGTTATGTTTTTAGGTCCCAATGTAATCGGGTGCGTGCCTATTGCCATCAACCGGGCACAAGTCCAGACTCCGTGCTGCTACTACACCGTACTACTACTACCGACCTGGGATTCGAAACAAGGCCCAGCGACCCCCGCTTAGCAGCCATTAGACTAACGAGGCAGAAAATTACCTTTATAAATAAGATGCATATTATTTTTTAAATCTCAAACACAAATTAAAAATTATAGGGACTATTCTAATAGGGCTACTCCATGGAGATGATATTGAAAACTATTTTGTTTAGAATGAACGCCTGATCCAGGACCTATGATTTTATTTAACGTTAGCATAATTGTTTCACTAGGAATCGCATTGAATGTTTTGTACTAAGTCAGTGACTAATTTTAAAAGCATTCCTTGGTTTAACTTTAAGCAATGTAGGACTTTGGATTCTGCTTTTGTAATAGTGCCATATTTGAAATTTCTGTTTTTATTTGAAACCGAACCCTGCCTTTTATAACGTTTTCATTAAACGAATTCATTAAAATCTCAAACGGGAATTAAAATAACTGTAACCTTTTTGAACTTTCTCCATATTATTACCACCAACTACGCAAAATCTCACACTTCCCAAAGCGCAATATTCTAATAAGGGATCCGAAGTTTTCGTTTTACTTTTGAACTTTATATGTCAGTATTTTCGATAAAATATGTTTTTAAACTCTACATTTTGTTTCCAGTTTTGTCGGAGGCCTTCGCACTGTTCAGCATGATGACGGTAGTGACTCCTGGATTCCAGTTTCGTAGCAGAAATGCATCCGACGTTTCAATGGGCAAGCCTTGTTCACTTGGCGAATTTATGACAAGGGCTAAGTGCGAGCAGTTTCAATACCGCCTGAATTGTCGAAATGGTTTGGTCAGCTACTGGATACGAGGAATTAAGTAAGTTCATGCGTATTTTACACTCAAACGGAGAATTACCATAATATAATGAACTGGTGACGCGGCGGGGTTACGAACTTTACGAGGCGTTTCGGTTCGAAACTAGTTGGGTATAACTAAAGATACATGTGAGTACAACCGGAATAAATATTAAATAATATGGATAACACTTTTGGTAACACTCATAAAAGTACTAACCGAAAAAGTGTAGCAGTCTCTGCAACATATAACAAATACATATATTGCCAGTTTAGCGCCTGATCTACATATTAGCTATGTGAAGATTGGCTGCAAATGGTTTCTGCTTCTAACAACATAAAAATTAGTTCCGAGTTGATTACTCGGCCATTGACCCCACTTATTCATTAAAAAAGTTTATTTAAACCATGGACTAAACTATACTAATCACTGTCGTTTGCATGTCAAAAAATAGAGATATCTATAGAGACTTAATACGAGGTTTAGTTAATATTGGTATGATCCTCGTTTATGAATAAGAGCGGATATTAAATTATAACATAATTTAAAAATAAATTTTAGTTTCAATTTTTTATTTTGTATATATTTATTTTTAAGAAGTGTAAATAACCTTGTAAATAAAGTGCATTTAAAAAAAATATATATGCATCAAAGTATTCCTCCTCACCGCTGTCGACTGTTAGGGTGCCCAAAAGGCTGGCGGCATTGCCACGTTAAATGGCAATGCTAATTCTTTGGCCGAAAAACAAGCCAGCCTTTTGGCCACGTGAAGAGTAAAAAAAAACTAGCATATTAAGATTTAAAGAATTACCTTCTAATATTAAACTATACTACGATAGTTAAGTGAGAATGAGCTTTGTGTAAATCATTTTTATACAGCATCTACATGAATTTGCAATCAGTTGTTTACATTACGAAAATTAACGTTTATTATAAACGTGGTTGTAACTGAAATAATTTCTGCCTTGTAGGCTGGTATTCTGTTGTTAACTTGTTATCATTGCATTAATGGATACGGCACTGTTACCTTTTAAATTATGTATTTAAATTAATTCAATTGTCAAAATAATAAATATACCAAACCAAACCCATTTCAATATTCACATTTTACTGCCTTACTTTAGAGACTTAAGGCTTTCGATAGGTAAGTTATTTTGTAATTTCAACTTCCTAAGACAATTGAAAATATTTAGTAAAAAGTTCAAGAAGGAAGGCAGGCCTTAATGCAACAGTCGCCGTTGGGTGATATCGGGCTGCTTTGTCGACGAAGTACATGAAATATAATCTGTTTATGTCACTCACCTTGCTTGTCTACAGCAAGCCATCTCATTGACGTCACCACTGTGCCTTCCATCTGTGACGTCATGCGTCCGTGGCGACCTTTATGTTTCTGAAAGGTTTTGTGCTGGAACGACCACTAGTATTAAATGCATTTAGATATAGAAGAAAATCTCTGCCTTTCCCTTCGGGGATCACAAGTTTTATGTTTTACTCCTAAAATTGGTAGCTGTACACGAATAGTTTGTAACACGCATGCCCCTGATCATGAACTCTTAAAGTAGGACAGTTTAAGATGTAGAAGCGGGACGCCGCTATACGCAGTAAAACGCGGCAATGCAAACTGTCCTGCTTTAAGAGTTCATAGTGAAGTGGTTGTACATGTAAAAGCTTGAGTAACCTGGCCTACTATAATATAATAATATAGCCTGGCCTAATATAGTTATCGGTGAAAAAGAAATAGGTACGTTTTGAAAGGCGTAATTTTTTTTGGTATAAATATGGTGTATCTCACGCATCAAGACGACCTGGCTTTTATTAGGTCTCGCCAATTACCCGGTTAAGCAGTAAGACTTGCGACTAATGTATTGTTTACCTAAATCTTTAATGTATTACTTTTCCAGTACTGATGAGGTTTTTTGAGGACAAAATACATCGTACATAACGCAAGTTCTATAAATAGAATCCATTAAAAATCTAATAGGCACTGCTGCTATTAGGTAAAGTGCTCTCAAAATACGAAAACGGTATATTTTCCCTCAAACATGTTTTGCAAACCATATTTTAGAAATTAATTCTTAGGTATACTGAAGAAACGGAAAATCAGCGCTTAGCAATCTCTGTGGAGGCGCTACATAAGCTGACTCTTAAACCTTTTGCTTTCGGTATTATAGTTTTTTGTATTCCATATATCTGTAATGCTAAAACTATTCTATTCTAAAACATATTTAGAAGTTTATCTGAAATATTTTAGGATAACAATAACCCTTCTCATAAAGCAATCCATTCTTTACTTGAGTGCCCACAACAATTATCCGTAAGCAGCGATAAGGGTTATTTATTTTTAGGCCACTTAGTACGTGGAAGGATATTACCCTGAGCTTCAGAGTTCAATTCTCTCTCATATCGCCTTTGTTCTATTGGGTAAGGTAAACAAATATTTGGTACGAGTCCACTTTTATTATCAGCCTCATTGGTTAATAATCTAGTCACGCGGCAGCGTGTGTGTAATATATAAGAACAATTTCGTGCTATTTTTGGCCCCATCAATTGGAAGGAGCCTAGGATCACCGACCTTGGGGGATTACCTAGTCAGCCCTAGCTTAGTCTTCCTCCCCCTTTTCTCTCCACCCCACACATCCTAGGGCCCATCCAACCCGGGGACGGTAGGTCCCGTTTAGAAAACGTTCCGTAGGCGCGTAAATTGTCCCTCCCTACCCTCTCTCAAATCAATATGGAGTCCTCTGCTCTCGCAGAGGCCATAAAGGTGATGCTCAGAAATAGCCCTCATCTTCTAGGCCGCTATAGGGCCCTCCTGCTCGATTCCCTAGTGCAGAATTAGTTCACACCGTCCCCAGCCACCTGCGTTGCGGTCCCTCAGACCAATTCGCAAAACCCCGATCGCTTTGTCTTTGCTTCACAAAGATAACAACAAGCCCTATTGTCTGTGATAATCCCGTCCATCTGTGACTCGGTCCCTCAGATCGTTTCACAAAATAGATCCCCATTGTTAACCTATCCCTATTTTGTCCCTTTGTCAAACAAAGACTAGTCATTAGCGCCTACCGCAAAGCCGATAATCCCCGACCAGCACAGAATGAAGGTGCGCCTTCGCGCAGCTCAGGTAATTCATGAAGTTATCGTCCGTTCGCTACTTCAAGTCCGCCCTCGCCCATTCCAGTCCCCTGATCGTATCGGCCACCCGTTACTCGGCTCTTGCACCGTGCGAGAAAACTCGACCACGTCCCTTCTAAACTCAAATAATCCGATCCAGCAGCTCCCCCTCAGTAGTGGTAGCTTCTCCTCTCCCAGACGCCCTGGGCCGAGGTCCGAAACCCTCGCGACAACGCCTAAGGGCACCCGCCCTTAGGCGTTGTCGCTTAGATTGTAGTTTTTAGTTTATAAGCCTGGCTGAAGGCATTTATTAGGTCTCGCCGAACACCCAGTTAAGCAATAAGAGCTCCTTCAGTGCTAACTGCAAGAGACAAATTTGAAAAAAATGTATACTTGTGACTCCTTCACTAACAAACCATTTTTTTCTGTCGTCAAAGAATATAAATTCCAATAGACTTAAGATGCCGTAAATTAATACATGGATTATCTTCGTCTATGAATAAGAGGGTTTAGGTATTATGTTTTTCAAGTCACAGTTTTTTATTCTCAAGTCATAGCTCTATTTTTCATTTGCTAGCTGCGACACATCTCTCGTCACGATTTTGATAGCCTACTATTTTCAGGCGGGAAATAACACATCTTCAGTTGTCGGATTGGCCCGGGGAGTGCTTCAATGTCGCCCGTCTTCAGTACCACTTCCCTGAGCTCAACATCTTGGAACTCATAAATTCTTCAAGCCTGAGAAGTTTTAAGGGCCACTTCAGCGATGCGAGCAAAATTGAGGTATGTACGGAAAAAGTATAAATTTTTTGTGCTTTGTTTGAAATTTTCTCCAGTACATTTATTAGCTAAAACATGCAATGTTGGGGCTATTATACTAACTTTCAATGTGACTCACACATCAGCTTAGAATATTAGTTCCAAAACAAAATTGTTACTTTTTCTATAGAAAATTAGATAGAATGTTCACTGTTTTTTCATCAGAAACTTGGCAATAGCCGAAAGCTTTTAACTCAGAAATGCTATTAAGATTCTTTTATATTTTTAATACTCGTATACCTAACAAAGGTGTGCAAGCTTATATCGGGAATAAAACTAGTTACCTAGATTCTAACTAGCGGCGACGCTAGAATTTTAACCTGACCAAGTGACCATCCCTAACATGTGTTTCTACGTCTTCGCCTCTTACCTCAGTTTCTTAACCGGGTTCATCATCATCATCATAATCGTGTTCACCAGTGACTAATCATTAATCTGATAAATCTAACTTTCAATTTACATTCAAAGGAATAGATAGTTTGTTGGTATTTTTGAAGTAGGTTAGTATTATAACTCAGAGTCCAATCCAAGTTTTGAATGGTTGTATGCCAAAAACGTACTAATGCGTAGGTGGATAATGTTATATTATCAAGAATTTCGTCCTAGGCAAGCCTCAAGGACATCTGCGAAACCTAAAAACGAATGTCTTGGCGAGAATTCAGTCACGTAATATTGTAATATTTAGCATGTTATTAATGTGTTATAAATAATATATAACATGTAACATGAATTTCGGGTATATTATGCTTATTTAATATGTGTAATCATTCGTGTAACTAAAGATTTTATTTTTTCGTTTTCCAAAACATTGAACTTGTTTGTACTTCATGATCTAGCCGTTCCACTGAGTATAACAAAAAGTTTAACTTTTTTAACGGCTTTGTTACTATATTGTTATTTTCATACTTACATAATACATGGTGATTTTTTTACGTCCCTATGTTTTATCTTCACTTACTGAAATATTAAAATACTTTATTTGTAAACAGAATAAAGTTATACAATAAGAACAAAAATATATATATTCTTCGTGAATAATGATTTCTATTACTTACGCGATTACTAGACATTGAAATAAAACATTTGTACGGATTTTATCGCGGTTTTCTTTTGTTTCGAAACGAAATGTCAATGAAATATGTGTAAATGTTAGAAAATCTTGTGATTCCCTTTTAGTATTGAGCTACGTATTTGATTGTATTAATGACTTCCACCAAAGATCTTATATAAGAAAACCAAGTCTAAAATGACTTCTTAAAAAATCCCCTTCTAGTTATCTAGAAGGGGATATTTTAGGCAAGTTTTTGGTTGTTATAAAACAACCTTAATTAAAAGTAAAAGTATCCATATTATTAAAAATACCTTTTTCTTGTATTACATAAATATGATATGAACTGAATGACAAGTTCTCGAGTTTTTCTGCTTCAAAGCACAAACGAACAAAGTTAGAGCCTTTGTCTGTATGTAAGAGATGTACACTTGTACAGGCAGAGGCTTCAAACTTGCTTTTGAATTAACTTTAACGTATAACGGACATGGTGAAACACCTTTGTAGGCACGTTAAAGTTTTTGATCTATAGGTACATTACGACTCGGCTCTCCATACTGCTCATTATGGAAGTACATTATGACGGGTCCATGTAATGTCTTCAATTATGTTTCGTCTAAATTCATGATAACCTGTAGCTACCATAAAGATGAGGTACTAATGTATACAATAGTCCTAGAATTTTTGTTACAATGATTCGAATCGATATCTGACAAGACATACAACATTTGGCAAGTTGTCGTTCATTGTGGCGTTCTAAGGGGGAGGCCTTTGTTCAACAGTGGATGTCTTCCGGCTGATGATGATGATGATGATATGTAACTACCTACATAGAGTCAAGCCTTTTCCCTACTGGCGTAGGATTTTTAATTTAGACACTGCGCGAACGTGGACGCATTTTGTGCCTTGTGTCAGATACCAGCTACCAATGAGTACTTAATTTCTATATAACCAGTATGAAATCAGCCACTCCATGCGCAGACGTAAACATTTTTTGTGCAGTTGCTTCCAGTTTTTTTTTTTACTCATTGCCTACTAAGAACTAGCTGTTCGACATGACTTTTAATTATGAGAAATGTTTATTTTATACACCGTATATGTAGTTGTATAGTGCAAATGCAGTCAAGTCTTTTAGCCCCATGGAGGCGAGGGCGTGACCGTGTTCAAAGTATCAACAGCTGATATGTTTCATGCGGGTATGATAACAGCAGACAAGGTATTGAACCAACCCATTACAAGTTTAATATTAAAATTGTTTATCTTATCGGGGAGTTTAGCGGTGATAACAATGATGTTGATAAGTAAAAGCTACTGGGTCACAAGACAGTCGTTTCACATTATTCGTTGCAGTGGTATACCAGGCTCCTATTATGATGACAGGAGCGGCAGGAGCCTTGCATACCACTGCAACGGAAACTGCTACTTTAAAGGATATGCTGTTATTGCTATATTGGAGTAATCCAAGTTATAAACCCAGGAACATAATTGTTTTTTTTTAGGGTTCCGTACCCAAAGTGTAAAACGGGATCCTATAACTAAGACTCCGTTGTAAGTCACCAGGCTGTATCACATGAACCGTGAGTTAGGCAGTTGAAATTTTCACAGTGATGTATTTCTGTTGCGGCTATACAAATACTAAAAAACAGAATAAAATAAATATTTAAGGGGGCTTCCACACAACGAACGTGATATTTTTGCCGTTTTTCTAGATAATGGTACGGAACCCTTCGTGCGTGACTCCGACTCGCATTTGGCCGGTTTTATTTGTATATTACTAGATAGTTTAAGATAAAACAAATATAATCTAGAGTGCCTTTTCGTAAAGCTCGGGAACTAAGCGCTTAAGCCATGCCCTCGTTTCCTTTTATAATATTTTTTTAAGGTATTTGATGGGGTAGAAGTAGATTACACATTCGCAACCAGTCAGATTTATAGGTATGTATAAAATATAGAGACAATTTCGTTTTGGGAATAGTAAAATGATTGTTAAAATCTTCTCCTGTAAACTCAATTTTGAGTTAAGCTCGCCTCTGTACATCCAATGTATTGTTAAAAATATATCTGTATGTTATTGTGTACAATAAAGAATTAAAAATTAAGAGCGACATTATCAGACGATGTCTTAAGAGTGCCTTTGGGTATCTATTACAAAGTATATTACGTTTAAAATAATCAATTCGCATAATTTAGGTAGACAGGATGTTAATAAAGCAATATTTCGTGTTACATCAATTACCGCTATTTTAGAGAAGATTTCTTTGTTTCAATATTTTCTGAACTATCAATTAAGAGAGAGCCGTTTGTGCCCGGTACACAAGAACGGTAACTTTGCGTGGGTTCTTCACTCAGTTAATTGTTGTAGATAGCTGACTTATATTCTGTGGTGGTCTTTTGTACTTTTATTGTCTACTTTGAATTACTACTCAGAATTTCATTGTTTCTTATTCAAAAGCCAGAGAAAAACTATTTGGAACAAACAACCAGAGCCTTTATCTAATAGATATGTATTTCGAAATAATAGATATGTATTTCGAAATATATATTTTACTAGCAGCGCCCCGCGGTGTTAACCGCTACATTTTTTTCGGAATAAAAAGTAGCCGATGTGTTAATTCAGGGTGTCAGCCACCTCCATATGAAATTTCATCAAAATCGGTCTAGCCGGTTGATTGTGAGGTAACAAACATACAAACACACTCACAAACTTTCGCCTTTATAATATTAGTGTGATGTGATTATTCAATAAAGGATTAAGAGTGACTTTTGTACTGAGCTGAGGTCACTTAATATTTAAGTTCTTAATATAGATGCTAACTGCGTGGATATAATCAACGATCAAAACACGCGCACTGCGCACTGAATACAGATGCGCAGGTACCTATTTGTACATACATACTTACAGTGGTCTTCAAGCTATAGGGGCGTATAAGCAAAGCGACCTGATTAGCGCAGTGGCTAAGCGATTGGACTGCTGCGCTAAGGGTTGCGGGTTCGATTCCCGCACGGGGCAAAACTTTGTGCGAACCACAGATATTTGTCCCGAGTCTGGGTGTTTGTGTTTATGATATTTCAAGTTTGTGAAACGCACCCACGATACAGGAGAAATTCCTAGTGTGGGGCGACGTTTTTTTTTAAAAAAAAAATCTTGATGCCCGCTATATGTAAATGAGTCCAATAGCTTAGCCACTGCGCCCATAACGTTGTCGAAGTTAATGTCGATTTAGAATATAATAACTAACGTAGATTTCATCATCATCAGTCAGAAGATCCACTGTTGAACAAAGGTCTCCCCTTAGGCAACGTCCCCCGTTGCCATAATCCCCACACTTGGCAAGCGGCCTGGAGATCGCAATATTGGTGATGAATTTACAGAAGACGCTGCTGCCCATCTTCTAGATTTTCCCTTACGTTGTAACGGCGTCTCGCTTCCACAGCGCAAACTGTCCTGCTTTAAGAGTTCATGGTAAGGGGGCGGTATTGCATAATGTGGAGCTAACATCACAAATGATAAGCTACATGAGTCATATTGAACTTAATACTTACAGTACCGATAGTGTCAAGGTATGCTTGGAACCGTCTTGTAGAACCGGGGTTATGGTTGTTTTATTTTGAGTATTAAAACATACATAAACATAACATCACGCCTGTATCCCCGAAGGGGTTGCTTAATACACTCACATTTCACCAGTTATGTTATGAGTATTCGGGGGCGAGCCCATTACCGGGCACAAATCCAAACTCCGGGCTGTTACTGAGAATAGCGTAATGGAAAACTCCAATAACACTGTTAGACCTGGGAATCGAACCACAATATCGTTAAAGTGGTCGCTAAGCTGTCGCACTTAGCGACCACTAGACCAACGAGGCATTTTATTTACGCGCTTGAGTCTAAGTTTCAGTAAAATTATTTTTTCTTATTTTGTAAGTAATAATATACACTTTGATAACATAAAACTTTGCCATTTTGTAACCGACAGACGACGCTGCAAAAGTTAAACAACAATATCAGTGACGTTTAATAGGGTAACATGTAGTACGATATTCTTACGCTGGTTGTTTTATGACTTGAAATGGATCCTTGAGATTACCCTGACCTGGAGAGGTCAGACGGGTCTCCGGGATAAAAAATGAAAGCAATTTTTTTTTATTACTTACACTCTACTTTTGTGAGACTTGATGTCACAGTATATGCAAGATATACGTACTTACTCGACAATACATATAAAACGTCGCATTTGCAAAAAAAAAAACACATTCTTAACACTATGTCACTTTCGCAAATATTCACTTTTATTAAGGTTACAAAAAACTAAATTCTATTTTTAAACAGTTTTTGTGCTACGTGTAGAATAATTAATGTGCATCGTAACTATTACAGTCAGTATAGTTATTTATGTATCGAATTGATAGGTTTTCCTATACGTCTTTGCAGCCAGCGAAAAATAGCATTTACAGCTTCACAGTAAAACTGATTGATTTGTTGCCTAATAATTTCAGTTTACTTAATTCATTTTGCAGATGATAGTGTGTTGTACTCTGTGATGTTTCTCTAATTTAGCGACCTTTTCCCCTCATATACCTCTTGCTGTGTTTTCTTTTATTTTAGGTAGGCTACTGGTTTGGTTTTTTAAAGCATTTAAAAACATTATCAACATACTTCGCATTAATATCAATATTAATTCGCTACAAATATAATAAAATTGCGAAAAAGTTTATTTACATAAAAATGTTTTTTTGAAAAATTCCACGACGGTTATAAAGATTTCGTAGAAAAATTGTCATGAATGATAGCTAAGAACTATGTTTAATGAACCATTTACCCGTTACCGAAAACCGCATAAAAATCGGTCAAACCATTTTTGAGAAAATTGGCAACAATCATTTGTGCGTACACAAACAAATAACCCCTCACCTAAAAGGCATACGTTCTCCGTTCCGTCGTGGGTAAAAATAAAATCACATTACAAATAGTTATGCTCTCTCAACAGAAACTCACGATACACGGCCTGAAAGCGCTCTGGGAAATACCACCAGAAATAGTGATTGAGATGCCAATGCTTCGAGAAATGGACCTGAGGGGCAATATGCTGAGACATATCAAGTCACCCATGTTGACGAAGCTGAGAAGTTTAGAAAGCCTTTATTTGGCAGGTAAGATATAAAAATAAGCTTTCTTTTTACAGATTTTCCTTTTTTAGACGATATAGTGTAGTTACTAATGTAAAAATAGATAAAGTTCGATGTAAAGTATTACAATTTAAACCATGGACTAGATTATACCCGTCACTGTGGTTTGCATGCCAAAGAATAGGACGTCAATATACTTAATGCCGGGTTTAGTTAATGCCGGTATGATCCTCGTTTAAGAATAACAGGGTAAACGAATAGAGAAAACATTACAAATCGGTTTTAGCAATTACTGAGTAAAATTTTAAATCTACAGTAACACATTGCTAGTGCTCTACGATCCGTATTGATGATACAACACTGCACCGTGGGTCAACGAAATTGACGAAATTATATTTTACGAATTTTGCGAGCATTGGCTTATTAAGCTTATTTTACAATTTAAGGTCAGTAGGGCAACATTGTGATCGATCAGTAACAAAGGAGGATGTAATAATCTACTGTCAGTCTGCAACTGGGTCTGCGGAACTACTTGGTATACTTAATCTATGGTCTGCACTTAGAGGAATAGGTTACCTAGTCTAAGGCACTGTACCTAATACACGCAATTTTGCCACGCAACTAGTAACACCAGCCTTCTGATTGTTTGGTAGAGTTATAGGGCCCTGATCAAGTGGCAAAAAGCATCATTAATAGAAATCGAATAGAATGATATGGGGATGACATAATTGTTCGACTATGTAATCTATGACGTATGCTAATTCCATATATTTTTCATGCTATTTGATTTCTATTCGTCAACCGTTTTGCCACTTGTCTAAGGTCAATGTTAGTTAAGGCTCTGCAATACATATATGGGTTTTAGTTCAAACGGTAGATTGTGTGACGGTGCTCTTCATCAGCCAGAAGACGTCCACTGTTGAACAAAGGCCTCCCCCTAGAACGCCACAATGAACGGCAGCTTGCCAATTGCATTCACCGGTTACTCACAATTCTGACGATATCGTTGGTCCACCTGGTGCGAGGCCTGCCAACGCTGCGGTGCTCGCTAGAGATTAAATACTACACGCTTATAGCATTGAGATATTTGACTTTATCTAACTGAGGGCAAAATGATGTAATTCGATATCTTGTTATGAATTCCATAAATAAGTAACAACCATCATGACATGGGCTCGATAGCTTTTAACAAAAGTCCGTTATTCAGTGTTATCACTAAAAACTATGTTGTAAAAAGGGCGAAGTAAAAATAACTCTACAATAAAGATAACAAAGTTCTTACTAAACAAAAAATTATTCTTGTATGTTTTAACGAATCCCGTTATTGCCTTGTTCAGAGCATGAATAACCCACGCTCTTTATAATACTTTAATAAGAGCAACAACATTTTCAAACAACTAATCCAATATCGTTATTTATGCTGTTATAGATAATTCTAATCATTTACTACGATCGACGTTATTAGCAGGTGCTATTTCCCAAAAGAATTATTCCGTTATTATGATATTCGCAAATAGGTAAACATGTCTCCATCGTTACGGAAGGTAACTAGCACATTTGTAGGAGTTCCATCGAAATATAGGTGTTATATTGGTGGCGATCGATTGCTGTACCGTCAATGAAAAGGATACATAGCGTGGGACGATCACAAGAGTGACAGGGGTCACTGCAATCGATTGATCATTTACTCGGACACATAAAATACATTATTGGTGAATTGTTTCTATAATTGCTTTATACGATATCTTTATACACATAATGTTTCTTATAAGTGTGACGATAGCAATCCAAATTGTGTCACTCCAGTAAGCTACGAACATTGTCTACCGTACAAATAAAAACCACGTAAAAAAGAAGAAGTTTTAATATGCGGTGTTTATCGTAACAGTAATATAACAGGAGAAGACTATACGTACGAAGACGTCCATTGTTGAACAAAGATCTCCCCCTTAGAACGCCTCAATGAACGACAACTTGCCAATTGAATACCAAGTACGTGTATGTACATGTATTCAGAAGTATGCAGAGGACTTATTTAAATTCGTTTCACATTATTCACCTTGCAAAACGCAGTTCCAGATTGTTGCTATTTCGCAGAGATATTTTGTGCCAATTTACTCGATGAGACAGAACATTTTGGAGATGCTATTTTGGAAGCTAGGCAGAATAAATGCAGTAAGAAATGAAGATATTCTTGAGTCAAACAAAAAATAACTATTCTGCTATATCTATAAAAATAACATTGGTAGGTACTGAGCAATTCTTGGTATTTTTCCTTTTGACCTCTTGTAGGTTTTAACATCAAAGGTAGATAAATACCCCAGCTTAGGGATAAACCGGTGTGGTGCAAAGTAGTTTTATATGGCGCCACGGAAAAATGTTAAAAACATAGGAAGGGATTTGAAGGGTCCTGCTGTATTCAATTATTTATGTTTTAGTTTTTCTGATGTTAAAGGTCCCCACACAGGTGCGTTATTGCGATAATGCGTCCGCTTCCTTGCACACAACTGCGATTCTAGAAATACCAGACGACAAAAACACAGTTGTGTTGCAAGGAATCGCAAACGCGTTATCGCGATAACGCACCTGTGTGGGGGAGACTTAATTGTCTGTCCGGTAAGCTAGTTGATGCAAGATGAAAGTGACTTTACTTGCCATGATTACAATTTATTTTTCTAACAATTTGTAAAACAAGATATTTTACTACTGCATTTCTCGCAATATTTAAGTAGCTCCGGCCCTTGACTACTTTCGTGCGGAAATTTACCGACGTTCATCTTTTCCGGGATCAACAGTACTGTCTTTCCCTAGGGGTTCAGCAATCCTTGCTTAGTGGTTTACTTGTAATGAGGTAACGAGCAGGGTAACTTTTCCATTATAAGCAAGAATTCTATGTGGTAAATTATATTATTTGTATTCGCTATTTTACGGCAGGGATTCAGAACCTTTTTCTTTACTTTCATAACAAATTGCATAGTTATATTTAGTTATAACTTTATCTGCCGTATGGTCATGGCAATAGAGAAAATTGAGTTTGTTTTGACATTTCTTCTCTGAAGTAGTCGGGAAATGCCAGGGTAATGCCATAAGTTACTTTTTTATTAAAATATCCCGTGGAAAATTGATTTTTAAAACCTAATGAAAATAAATAATTTATTTATTTATAATGCAGTCTGTCAAATCTATTTTGCCGTCAGTAAGGTAAAGATAACAAGCCAGATCTTGGCAAGCGCACAGCCGAACAAGCTACTAAATAGAAAGTCACAGCTTAAAGTTATAGAAAACACAAGCAAGTTGTAGATGTAGAAAGTTTTTTAATATAAACTTGCAGTTCAATATTTCTAGTACATTCTCTGATTTTGAAGGCGAAAAAGTTAGCGTTAATGAATGCCATTTGACAGGGCGGAGTTTAAAAGGTTCACTACAAAGCGTATTCGTTTACTAAAAATGATGAACTTCACCTTTGTAGTTCAGTGATCTTTTGAAAGGCCTTTGAGGATGGAACTCGTAATGAGTAGGAAGAGCTTTTAGTCTATGTTAAACATGTTATATCTATATTTCTCGGTTAATTACATGAATATATATTATTTTTTTACGTAACATGAAATCCCGCCTATTTTTCCAAAGGCCTAGGTAAAAGTTTATTAATACACCCACAACCTGGCACAAATTTAGACTTCGTGCTAGACTGCTAGTTAGAATTACCTTGTGGAAAACCTAATAATACTTTGACGGATACGGGATTGAAAACCAGGCCTTCACGCTTAGCGATCACTAGACTAATAAGGCGGTCTATTATTTGTGGTATACATTTTTGGATAACATCATTGTTACGAATGTAACATCAAATTGTAACATTGAGATTCTCAATCTGATTCAGAAACACGTGCACCAACGTAGAAGTCACGTCACCATCATCAGCATCAGCCAGTTACAGTCTACTACTAGACATAGGCCTCTCCCTATGTACGCCACTAAGCTTTGAAGACATCATGTAATACTTTATAAATTAAGATGTTTATAAACCATATTACCGTACACAAAAAGTAATGAAATGAGCATTATGAGATATTCAAATAAGTCATAGGTATTCAGGTCAATCCGGGTCTCAAATCAGTGAGATTTTCAATAACCTAGTGACTGGAGTCTCAAGCAGTCTTGCCTTTTGTCCGGTGAGTCTTGGGGTCGTTAGCAATAAAGAACTCAGAAAGAAATAATAATAACACACCGAGTACCTTTCAAATTCAAATATTTATTGCTTACAAGTGTTCTTCTTACTTAGTTAAGATGGAGGCCTTTGTTTAACAGTAGACGTCTTCCGGCTGATGATGAAGTGGTCTTACATGAATATAATTTGTGAAACTTTTCACATCTTACAAATTATTTTCTGATCATCCAAATCATAGAAGTTTAGTTGTGTAAGATAATTCTATCTGTATACCTTAGTAGGCATCACTTTTCTACATTTCCTATACATTTTTTTTTTAAAGTCGCCCCACACTAGGAATTTCTCCTGTGTCGTGGTTGCGTTTTACAAACATGAAATGTCACATACATATTATGTTAAAATTGTTTCGTTGATTCGCAGGTAACAGCTGGGACTGCAGTGACGGTGGGCTTGACTGGTTAGCGATGGAGTCAGAGAATGGAACAATCAGAAGGAAGATTATAGACTACGATGATCTTGTATGTCATCAGCAATTGTACAGAGGAAAGCCATTGAACAAAGTTATGGATATTATACGGGTAATTTGATTTTTCGATAAAAAAGACACAGCTCACAATAAATACGGGGTATAACAATATTAAGTACTTTTCTGCAATACTGTGGATTAAAAGAATACGTATTTATTTGAACAATATGAGAGTACAGCCAAAAACGGATTATTTCTAATAATGGTCTTATTAAAAATAAAAACTCTCATAATGCTTGATAGCTAAGCTAGAGAAAGTAGAATTTTAACAGTCCAGCCTCTTTACTATGAAGTCATAAAGCTGGACAGTTAACGTTGTGAAAACGAGACGTCGAATTGCACTGCACGTAGCGGCGTCTCAGTTCCACATCGTATACTGTCCTGATTTAAAAGTTCATGGTAAGGGGGCAAAAATCCGTTTTCCGAGCTTATATACTACTACTATGGTGCGGAGGTAAGTATGCCTTTTTCCCGGAGGTATTTTATCATTGCACGGTCTCTTTTAATCTTAATCTTATCAGAAGCTGAATGAGCCGATGGAGTAAAATAATGAAATATTTTTGTTGATTAGGCGACTGAGACGTTGAGGTATTTTCAAACATTGTCCTGCATTCCTGTAGAATTTTGAGTTACCTAAAATTAATTTAGTGAGTTTTTGGTATTATTGCTTGTATATTGGCTCCAATCTACAAAATTGAGTCAAAATGTATGGTGGAAATATCCACTACGCCTCTTTGTCTTGCCATTTATTGAGATTGTCTCTGGAACCATATTAAATATAAACGAAGGGCTTATTATTTCAGGGCTCATTAATTTCTAGTCGAGTCTTTAGAAGTTTTGTGAGTTTTAAATACCTCTATAATCACCATCAACACATCTAGACCAGTAATCCGGCTCGAAGGAGCCCTAAGCACAAGATTTCGTAAGCAAATAGGCAAGCGCACGGCCTGACGTGATGTGATGTGTGTACAAAATACAAATTGTTATCCGCATCGCTTCATTCAAACGTAATAGCTATAATTATAGATATCAGCTTTTGGTAATTGCTTAATGCGCAGAATTAGTCGCATGCTTTGTTCCAGTAACAATGATTCTATTA
Source organism: Abrostola triplasia (assembly GCA_946251915.1). NCBI lineage: Eukaryota > Metazoa > Arthropoda > Insecta > Lepidoptera > Noctuidae > Abrostola > Abrostola triplasia. The sequence continues at coordinate 7,124,302 of OX276432.1, read as the reverse complement.
TCTCATAATCTGTCAATAAAGTTTCTCAATCGTCGAAATGGTTATTGCTCACATGACCAAGAACAAACATTTTGTTTTCTGTGTCTATGACGTCATTGACGATGTGTTTTCGTTTCGAAGTGGCGTTTTGTTTGGTTTGGACTGGACTGGATTAAGATAGATTACAATTCATCATTGAATCATTTTAAAAGGATTTTCCGCTGTATTTATGAATTGAGCATGGAAGATTTTTTACAATCAAATGGTAGATCCCTGAAAAAATGGATATTAATCCGCATTCGGACCAGGCTTCGAAGGCTTAAACGTGTTGTAGTAAAATACGAAAGCCCGTAATGTCTTAATTAATATTCTTACTCTAGTTACTCGGGCGCGTAAATATAGCTTAAAACACCCAGATAATATTATGAGATGAAATCCGTATGCGTTAATGAATCCAAAAATGTGTTACAATGTTTCAGTCGACGGAATCCGATAAATCTGATTATCTTGTTATTCCGCTCGTGATTGCTTATCAAAATGATCACACTTGAATGATCGCAGATAGATAGCATTGATTTGTGTTGACAAATAATAATAGCATCTGGCAAAAATAAATAATTGAATAACATTCCTTCTTAATTATAGAATCCTCGCAGGATTTTTTAACGTCTGAAGTATATACTATTTTAATGTTGTGCTTTCCAGTATCAGTTCTCCTTCAGAGTCTTCTTCTGGTGTCAGAGTTTAAAGCGTCTATAGGCCTCTGAGATGGTTTTTCACACCGTCAAAAAATCTTTCAGGTGTGCCGGTATCCTCACGATGTTTTAGCAACTGTTAATAATACATTATAATTCTGTGAATTCGCAAACATATTGGTTCGTTCCGGTGTTTAATTCTTGAGACCTTTGAATTGGCAGTCACACGGTCATACCACTCGGCTATCAGGGCTAAATTAATGTAAAGTCTACAGTTTTAGGTAAAGAACAGAAATGTCCACGCAGCAATCTGCTGATTAAAAACAATGAATTTCTTAAAGCAATGACCGAGATGGACCCGTTTATTAATAGATTATTTACATAGTATTAAAAAACTTGTATACGCAGTAATAACACAGATGATTATACATAGTTTTAGAAACCAAAAACTATTGCCTGTGTACCGTGTACTCTTATTGCTGGTAATAGGTTTACCATGTAATGTTATATGTGTATTTGACATCGAACTTGAACAAACGACAAAACTCAGCGTCGCAGTATACCTACTCAAATTTCGACATAACCATAACAACAAAATATCAGGTTGCCTTATTATACCAAATAGAGGTTCAAAGCTGTGCTGACGCGACGACCTGCGGAGTAAAGCAGCATTTACTGCTGATAATAATTCGTAGGGTGACCGTTTTTCCTCATCGGCACTACTTCGAGCCTCAGAATGGACATTCGCCCGATCTCTTTGACATTCGTGGTGGCACGAATGTGAAAGGTTAACCTACCATGAACTTTAAAAGCAGGGAGTTTGTTGTTGAAGTGAGACGCAGCACTACACTGCACGTATCAGCGTCTCGCTTCCACAACGGAAAATCTCGTTCAAGAGTTGATGGTAAGGGATCAGTCTATCCCATCATGGATGACCGGGTGACGGAATACAGCGTAGCCCAGCTGTGGTCGTGCACTATAATTATTGCCTATGTCACTATGCGGTGGCTGGGAATTTCTTTCCAAGAACCCACAAATAACATTCTAAGATTTCATGCCCTTTAATATTATGTCATCGTATGAAATCTAAAATTCTCGGTAAACAGCACCAGTGCGGAATCCTGTGCGGGATGAAATAGAGCGCATTTCTAATACTTCATCGAAGTTAATTAAATTTCTCAGTTAATTAAAGTAGTTATATGTTCATACGCATTGCTTATTAATTAATAAGGTCATAGTAGTGCTAATATTATTGAGACTCAATCTCTGAGTAATCTTTGAGGTTTAGATACTGACATATCTTATCTCAGAGGACAGTGATATGTGTTAACGTTGAGATATTTTGCACTACCTATTGCTTTAGTTACATATCAAGATCATACATCTTTTCCTCTATATAGCAAAGATTGCAGCCACACCTTAAATTATGATTGATCTATTTTGAATAGCACTAAAATATAGATTTCATTACAAAGCAAACCTTTTTGGACAGGCCTGAAGTTGAAAACAGTGGTGATGACACTGATGTGATGCTAACTCAATTTCTTGCAGCTCAGACAATTCAGACTATCATATTATTTCCTGGAACCAGTCTCCTTACTTCCAAGTCTCTTAATGCATCATCGCTGGCTCCTGTGAGTTATCGGAGCCTTGGTCGCGGGGACATAGTTGTGAAGATAATCCGGTTTAAAGCAAATAGTAATAATGTCGCAACTAAACTATTATGCCGTGCCGTGTCAATACGAGTGTAACTCTCCACAAACACTCAATAATTCGGCGTACTTCCGCCTGGTGTCAGAGTGATGCAGAATAACGGCACACACTTTAGGTTTTAATGGCACTTTAGTTGAATCGTATGTATCTTATCCTACATCTTTGTATATATGTAGGTGGGCTACATACATACAAAGTATGTAGCTTATTACTGGTCTATTTTTCGGGCCACTGACGATGTTGAAAGTTTTGATTTTTGCATCTCCAATGACGTTTGCCTTTTGAATTCATACGTTTAGTCTTCATCTGGGTCATCTCATCTGTGACTGGGTTATACCTTCTCCCAGCCATCAAGAATCTGTCATTGTTGGTTAATGTAGCCGTACGAATTTTAAACTATCTATTAGAAATTGGAACACGTAATGATACCAGTTTATTTCACAGACGATGCGTCAAACATGTCCTGAGCCCTGCACATGCACGATGACGCACGTGGTTTCGGACGCCGCTGGTGCCGTGATCCCGCTAATCACCGTGGACTGCTCGAATAAGCAGCTGGATACGCCACCACCAGCGCTACCCCCTGGGACCACCACGCTCCGGCTAGAGGGCAACAAGGTAAAATGGTACGAAGATCTTTTGATGTTCGATGTAGATGGTTCATACAAGTGTGATGTAAGAATGAAAGGTGTGGTGTGCATTTACAACGGTGTAATTTGAACGTTTTACTAATAATTATTTCAGATCTAAACCGTCATCGGGTATGATTTCCTTGTTGTCTTTGAAATTAAATGATTTTTCAAAACTTTTATAACCACTGAACTATCAATTCTGCTTTGGATTCGAAACTTCTGTTATAAGGTGGATTCTTAAGTAACGTAGGCTACAAGTCAAATTGCTTATGAAACATGCTTAAATGGATCATGGCTTAGGGCCTTATATATCGTCACCCGACTGGATATGCTCGGGTGCGACGAGTGCTGGTGTTCCACGCGTGCCTTTCGAGAAGGGACGTTCGGCACGTTGGTCGTAATAAATGTAGTTAGTGGGACCCGCCGTGAAAAGGCGGGACCTATTGAGAGATACGGTTCAGGATATGCAGATCCCGCGTCCAACGACCTAAGGTAGTTAGGACACCCTGGGGTTTTAGACGGTATGAGTGTAGCATACCTGTCCGTCCGAAGTAAAAGAAAGGCCATGCCAGACATGGAGTAGTACCAACTAAGTCTGAATATTACAGACAATTCAAAGCGTATCTACTTAGTATAAAATTTCAAAATACTCCAGGGATAGGCACACTGTAAAGAACAAAGAAAGTTTCCGCTAATAAATATCCTGAACTTAATTTGTTGTTTTAAGCCGATTAATTTTACGAGGTATTTTATCTAAGTTCTGTGAAATTAAATCTTTGAACATTATAATACAAACAAATTTCCTGGATCGGCAGGGTATTTAAGAATAATTTATTTTCTTTCCTACTTAAGTCGGTTTTTTGTTCTTTTGGATTTGTTTGTATTGTTTCTTGTAATCGCTTAATTAGATAGGTACTATAATGAGATGGATTCAAGAAAAAACATTATATTATGTTACGGAAATAAGGTTGTTTGTTACTTTTGTTGCGGTAGCAACACGCTGCCATTCCCAGTAATATGTAGGCGGGATGTGGTTTAACGTAGCAACTACATATATGAAAATAACACTGATGGTAATATTCGACGACCTGATTGTCGCAGTGGCAAAATTTTGTTCAGCTGCGTGAAAAAATGGTGCGATCCGCAGATGTTTGCCCCGAGTTTCCGAGGATAGAATAATTATAAGATAAAACACCTTCATACTAAAGTTACCAATATTTAAATACCCAAACTTATGCTTGTGCTTTTACAATATTTATCAAAGAAGCTGCATGTTGTCCCAACTAATTAATCCAGGTAGATTAAAAGAGGTTTAAGAAACTGTGCTGCATGCAGGCAAGTGATAAATGAACGAGTAATTTATAAGGACAGGCAATTTACACTGAACATAAATTGTTCCCCTACGTGTGTCGAGTTTTTCCATTAAAAATCTGCCGATAAAAAGACTTTAGAATTATGTTACAGTTTTCAGTGAGCTAGTGTAGTGATCGATGCTCAATCCTTCTCTATACGAGAAGAGGCCTTTTCCCTGCAGTGGGTCAGTAATAGGCTATTATTATTATATATAATTATATACTTTTTTCATAATCTTTAAAGGTTTGTTTTGATATGTATGGATTATCACTTGAATTCGAGCTCAAAACCAATAGTAGCATTTCCTTGAAGCTTATAGTTTTAAACTCGATTTTCTTTGCTATGCAGCACGTGCCAAGATTTTTTATAGCCTATTTCGTTTTCCACTGCTGGGCAAAGGCCTTTTCCTTACGTACCAAGTACTCACAAAATGTATATAATAATTTTCTCTAAGCAGTGGCTCTTCAAACAGCCTTAACATATAGTAAATTTAAATTCGACAGCCAGAGTTTGTGAATTAAATAAATAAAGAATTATCTATAGCCAGAAACTTGTGAGAGCCGGAGCGGTTGCTATGTGGCTATGGCAATCTCTCTAGTCGAAGGAATTTTCCTTTTTAACACATGAAGTATTCAGTTGCATCGTAAATCCAAACCCATGAGAGGTAGATTTGGTCGCCCTACTTAGACGGAGGCGGTAATAACGTTATTAGTGTATTTTTACTTCCAAGAAACGCCAATCAATGGCGCGGGCTGTTTATAAAAGCGAAATAGTCCGAGGCAATTAGTTTCGGGTTTCATAATAATTGTACAAGACTTCATAAGCTTAACGACTTAACTTCAAGTACGTATAGTTATTTTGAACAATTCATTCCTAAAGCAGACCTCTATTAATTAAACGTGTAAATGAAAGGCTTAGACAACTCTGGTTGATTAAAATTTCAAGCGTAGTGCTTTAAGCAGCAGATATTGAAGTTCTGATTGAAATTGTACCAACAGTCGTTCTGTTCGTTTTAATTAATTCTATAATCTTTTACGTAAATGATACAATGATAAATTTTATTACAAGCTTTAATTAAATAATAAACAGTGCAGGTAGTTTAATTAAGTCACTTTAAATAAAATTATAGACAGAAAATAATTACGTAATCAAACCTCTTTTATTTCGCTTTATGAGCTTTTTAATCATGGAATTGGGCGCACCAGTTATGAGATTTTCTTTTTACCATATCATATAACATAACATGACGCTTGTATTCACCGAAGGGGTGGGCAGAGTTTCACATATAGTGCACCCACATTTCGCCAGTTATGTTTTTTAGGTCCCAATGTAATTGGGCGAGCCTATTGCCATCAACCGGGCATAAATCCAGACTCCGTGCTGCTACTGAGGATTACCTAATGGAAAAACACTGTGAACTAATGGAATAACACATTGCCCGACCCGGGATTCGAACCTAGGACCTCGCGCTTAGCAACCACTAGACCAACGAGGCAGACTTTAAGCCTCTATTCGTGGCTGAAATGACAACTTTTTTGTCTATAGACAAAAACAAAAGGAAGAAACGTAATCATATAAGAGAAAGGAAACATAAATTGTAAAACAGATGATAAAAAGAGTATGTGTATAGGTATTTATGAAAAGAAAAATTATGTATGATATATAGCTTAACCTAAACAAATATTAATGTAAACTATCCGATTGATTAAAATACTCGGTATGGATACGACGGACCACTGGTCGAGTATTTTAATAATACTATCGCATACATACGCATTCTCAGAAGTTAACATTCTTTTCATCCTTCCAAGCAAAATTACTAAATTGTTAGCTGATTGGCTATTGAGAAAGTGTTTAGTAAGCTTGATTTTTGATACCATTTCTTATGTAAACAGTTCTTCGAGTTCCACTTAAATATACTTGAGACCATTGTTTATATTATTCGGTTCAGATTTCAATACCTAATATGTTATATGAAGCTGATGTTCATTCCCATTCGTTGTCCTTTTCATAGAGTGGGTGACGGAAGGAAACAGAATAATGTAAGCGGTAGAATGAGTTGTTTACTGTTCCAATGGTTTTATTTAATCGTCCCTCTCAAATAACATTTTAATAAAATAACATTTTAATAAACGGACTCTTCCATGGATTTAGTATGGATGGGAACATAGATTGTACGCTTAACGTTCAGTATCTTTCGTATTCTGCAAGCTTTATTCTTCAAGTCGTGATTAGTAAATATTTCAAGTTGTAATTCTAATTACTCACTTCTGTGGGCTATACAATTATACATACAAAACGTGATTAGAGAAGTCGTTGAAGCGTTCAAACATCATAAGTAGTTTATACGTTAACTTCGTCGCCATGATAATAGATTGAGAGCAGTGGTTGGTTGGAAAGATAAATATAGAACTATAGAATAGAACTGAACAGAACCGAATAGAACCGAACAGAATAGAATAGATCAGAATAGAATATTTTTATTTTGCTCATAAAACACGGTACAAAAGTTTTCAAGTATATAAGTATAGTCCAACATGTTTGGTCACCGTTATGGCATGCAAAATTATTCAAATAAACAGTAGACAATATACAGAAAATAATTATGTTATAATGTACAAATAATTGCAAATATTCGATTGTTAATCTACAAAGTCACGTGTTTCGCCGTGATATTGTTATCCCGTTACTTCAATATGGCGAAAACAAGGCCAAACATTCAGAGTCTTAATTAACTTCTAACTTACCTAACAAATGCAAAGTAAAACTTATTTATTGTCAGACCTATGAGTACTTTCAAAGGGTTAAGTTTATTTCCTTCTGTCTGCTCATCTGCTGTCGTGTACCTTTGGAGGAACTTTGGAGAAAGATTCTTCGTTTCTGCTGTTTCTGTTTCTTTCAGACTAAGGTGTAATGAGTTTTACTTTTTCTATTATCAAGCTGGAGACGGCACGTTCATACATTTTATTGTTTGCCAGACTGTTTATTATGTATTCATGTATTATGATATGAGGTACAAAAAAGCTCCAAATTATGGTTAAAACGCATATGTCTCAGACTTTAGTTGACACGAAGGTAGACAGTTTCGTATAATGAAGATCTAGAAAGTTAGCAATGTTATCACAGACTTTTCTTATTCTAAAAAGCTAGATGTATAGATGCAATAGAATACTACGATTCGATATCATTGACTGTAAGCAAGTTTACTGTAAATGATTGTCTCACCACTCCAGATCAGACGTTTTAAGTTTATTCTGTTACAAACGCCCATTGGCGACACTTCTTATTAAACAAGATTATCAATATTAATATTGCCATTGCCAGGGTCTGCAATGACACAAGTTATTGGTATGTCGAGTCTTACTGCATATGTCTGTGCGACCTATTTATAAATAATTGTTACTAGACAACATTTTGCTCTCGTTATTGCATTCGGGATCAAGTGTTCGACCCGCTCCCTGGCGATATTGGTGACCACTGCCGACTAGTTAGTAAGAAGCGTAGTGAGTGGGACCCGCTGGGGAGAGGCCGGTCGGGGCGGTCAAGGGATGCGGAGTAGCTTACGCAGATTCCACGTCCCTTGACCTAGGGTAGCTAGGAGGACCTTGGTTTTAGCCGGTGGGAGTCCGGCATACACTTTCAACCGCCCCTATACCTTTATATCCTAGTAAAAAAAAGGTAATTTCGATCCGGTATTATTAGGTTTCAATGAAATCGTGGTCCCTTATGTCACTGATAATAAGATATTTCCCTTATAATAATATTTTATTTTAAACAGCTTTATTAGTACGCCGCTGCATGCTGGTCAAAGGAGAGGCTTTGGAACTTCGAATTCCCTCTATTCTCGGCCAGCGGTTTACTCTAGTGTATTACGATATTACACGATTTTCTTTTGTTTATAGTTGAACACAATTCGGGCCATAGTACACAATCCTCAGTACAAGATACTAGCGGACTTGTACTTGGACAATAACAGCATACCGGCCGTCAAGGAACTGGAAGGCACAGAGTGGTTCTCCAATTTTCGAGTGTTGAGTCTTCGTGGGAATTATCTGAAACAGGTACTGCTTGTTTTTGGAGCTTTCTAGTTTCAATTCTAGTTACATACAAGATAAAGCTAGAATACTTCACTTAGTTAGAATAATATGTACTGTATTTATTCACTTGTAATTTAGTTTATCTACGGAGAAAATTCTTCAATTTAATGACTTTGAGCCAAATAACAAGTCTCTTATCATGGGTCATTAAAATTATATTGCACGATTTTATTCATAATTACTGGAAATTTCTTATAATTTTTTTTATCAATTTACGTTATATTTACATTACAATATATATACAAATGAAAAATATAAAAATTAAGCATCGAAGCATCGTAGTATAGTGCTTTTCTTTTTATAGGCAGAACAAAAGTTTAATAGAAACGTAATAATAAAAGTAAAGGGAAACATAAATAGTAAAATAAATGACAAAACGAGTTTGTGTATATATAACCATACGCACTATTTACGAGTACCTACCACTCGAATAATCACATTTCATATTCAGATTTCAGTTGTGAAACAGAAAATGAGCAGTTCTAGGAATATGTCCGTAACTGATGGTTGAATTCTATGGAGCCGGGCAAGCGGCAAATTATATTAAGTATCTATGCGTATACCAGTCATTTCGTATCTGAATAGGCAATCAGAAACCATGTTTGAAGCATTAAATCGATGCAAGCATGTTGAGTTAAATCGATATTTTGAATGAGCTGGTTTAGATCCAACTGAGATGACACAAAGCTAAGCTTAAGATCAGATTAGTACGGATGTGTGAATAGTTTCAATTAGTGTTTTAGCACCATTTCTGTATGCGCATACCTTTGGTGATTAGAACACTTCTTTACACTATGCATGTTACGCATGAACACTTGAACAGCTGACCAAATAGCCTTATTTCTTTCTATCCTTCTGTTAATCTGTTTTGGATTAATTTTAAGAACGTTGCGGGCACAGAGTGTGCGATTTGGCATAACTAGTTAAAGTTTTTAAAGACATGGAAGTTTAAACGGTTAATATTTATAAATAGTCATGGTCTAATTTTGTCAATCGCGCGGCCACTAGGTACCTATGTAAAATTTCCTTTCATGCTTTTGTAAGTCTTGAAACGCTATGATCTTCTTAACTGAATCATAACATTTATCAGTTCGTACTAAAAGTTACCTACCTATGCATCATATCCCTGCATGTTTGATTTGTGCTGCGTCAAAATTGAACATTTCATTTCTCAACAGTCGCTAATCGTTAATTTCCCTCTCTAGATTCCCGTGTACGCCTTCGACAAAGCGTTTCAGGGCAACAATAATTTAATGCACGTGTTTCTCGGCGACAACCCGTGGCGATGTGACTGCCACTACATACCTCGCTTCCAGAGTTTGCTCCTGAAATATCGAAGGGTGATTCGTGACCTGCCTGATATCAGATGCTCTAAGTCTACTGACAAAAAGACCTCGTTAGCACAGGTATGTAAATGTTGTCACATTAACGAAATAAAACGGTTCTTGTCAGTGAATTTTAAACGAGCAATGAAGTAGAGTGTTTCTGTAGAATTTCAGTAAAAGTACCTACCTCAGTGGATGCATTTTAATATTTATTTCGTTTGCAATGTACAAATATGTTACCTCAAAGTTTGATTTACCCAGTGCAAACGTTTTGCTCGTATTTTATTCCAATATTCACGTTGTCAAAGTATGTAACATATGAATGCACCGGTTTTGAATTTTCGATGATTGGAAAATGTAGATACCTGCTATGGTAGATACTGTTCGGATGTATTTTTGTCAATAACGCTATATTGGCTAAAATAATTTGGTTAATGTTTGTTTCAGATCAGTACAATACCATTAGGTAACATCTGTGGAAACGACGATGTTATGCCAATTAGTCCTATCAATATTGTTAATTTAGTTCTTTTCGCGTTAATACTATTGGTAGTGGGCAGGTTTCTGTATGACTGGCAGAATTTTAAAAATACGGGTAAGTTGCCCTGGTTGTCGTCAATATTACCTTAGGGTTTGCGTGTACTCTTAAGTGTAAATTAATTATGTTAGTACCTACACTAAACATAATATTACAATTATGATAACTTGTTAAATAAACTCAAAAGTCGAATAAAAGAAGCTTATGATGAATAAAGATATTAGTTTTATTAATCCTTTTGTTTCTCATTGCTTATCCTACATGGATGGATTAACGTAAAATATTGATTAATCTTTCTTCTATAAGTGGAAACTTTCTTCAGCCAAGGGTTTGCTTAAATGTCACTAGTTACCTAGTATATTACTAATTATACTAAAGACTTAGTTAAGCGCGCATAATGAATTTTAATCGTTGCAAGTATCATTTGCCAACATGTGAACAGTATACGATAGAGTCCAACGTCATCGTTCGAGTTGTGACTTGCGGGCAACCGTCGCGTGTCGGGTACAATTTTTTTTTAACATAAAAACATAACATAACCTAACATCACGCCTGTATTCCCCGAAGGGGTAGGCAGAGGTGCACATTTAGTACACCCACATTTCGCCAGTTATGTTTTTAGGTCCCAATGTAATAGGAGGCGAGCCTATTGCCATCAACCGGGCACAAATCCAGACTCCGTGCTGCTACTGAGAATTACCTAATGGAAAAACCCAGTAACACTTTTGCCCGACCCGGGATTCGAACCCAGGACCTCGTGCTCAGCAGTCGCGCTTAGCAACCACTAGACCAACGAGGCAGTCAAAATAATTTTTTTTTTTTACTTTTTTTTAAAAGAAAACGTCGCCCCACACTATATATGAAATATCACATACACTTACACCCAGACTCGGGACAAACATCTGTGGTTCGCACAAAGTTTTGCCGCGTGTGGGAATCGAACCCGCAACCCTCAACGCAGTAGTCCAATCGCTTAGCCACTGCGCTAATCAGGTCGTCGTATCGTCGTATAAATGGTAAGTTGCTGTTTATTGTAGCGTTCTAATGATGAAGCCTTCATTCAACAGTGGACGTCTGATGATGATGCTGCTAGAGTCTGCACACAACTTTAATACCATGCAATGGTTTGAATTTAACATAACATAACATCACGCCTGAACCGGGAATACAGGCGTGGAATTATGTTACGTTATGTTAAATTGAATGAAGGGGTAGGTAGAGGTGTAGGTACATATAGTACACCCACATATCGCCAGTTATGTTATAGGTTAGAATTTGACCTTACAAATTAATATTTGTAAGGCTCATTGATTTACGTAGAACTAACTATGTTAAACTCTCAAATGGCTTCGGTGCTGTTTCTTAGTTTGAATCATATACAGCCATACAAAGTCGAGGTATAATTTGACTTCAAAGCTTGTATTTCACATGAAAATTTTATACCTATTTACTCGTAATAAAGGTCTCCCGTTGCTCGTCTCTAAATTAAGTTCACAAGAGACTCCGTATCACATTTTGAATAACATTACAATTCTGATGAATAGGTAGGTAAGTTTATTAAATGAAAGAGTGAGTGAAAACTTTATCGAATTCGGTGGATATAAAGTCACTACCTGGGATTGGTAATGTTTAATGTACATTTATAGGACGACCTGATTGGCGCGGTGGCTAAGCAATTGCACTGCTGCGCTACGCGTTATTGGTCCGATTCTCACTCGGGACAAAAATTTGTGTGATCCGCAGATGTTTGTTCCGTGTCTGGGTATTTGTGTTCGTGTTGTATCATGTTTCTGAAACGCATCCACGATACAGGAGAATTTCCTAGTGTGGGGCGACGTTTTTTTAAAAGAAAGAAAGAATTCTATACTTGCGCGACTTATTGTACAATGCATCCCTTAGGACATTAAGGTACATTGTCGAACTCGCGGCGCTTACAAATTGCACGATTGGTAGTTTCTTCTACAAAAGTAAAGTGTCAGTATGTAGCCACCGTAAATACGTACCCCACTCTATCTTTATCATTTAGTTTATTGTTTTATTTATCAAAATGTTAATCACAGTTCATTGTCTTGTGATTCTCAAGACTTTTGTAGCCTGTAATGTATTGTTTAACCAAATCTTAATAGATCATTTTTCTTTATTATTTCCAAAGATCTTGGTACTGCCCCCTTACCATGAACTCTAATACTATACTACTACTACTATACTATAATATATAATACTTGCCCCCTATTACATTGGGACCTAAAACATAACTGGCGAAACGTGGGTGTACTAAATATGCACCTCTACCTACCCCTTCGGGGAATACAGGCGTGATGTAATGTTATAATAATATATAATAATCAATTCTGCGTAACAGACAAGTGTCAATAATTAAGATATAATTATTTGTTTATGCTGTGCCCAAATATATGGTTTAGATAATTCTTTTGCGGAGATCGAAGTTTGGAAGAGAGATAACAGTAAACCTTAATTATGTCTGCTTCGTAATACAATGTATGTTATTACAGATATTAATGACACTGTCATATCAGGCAACTCAGTCGTATCTGGATTATAAATAAAAGGATCGACGAGAAATATTGGACAGGGTGCGGCAGGTACGAGAAAAGATTAATAAGAAGATTAAGATTTTGGATAGCTATCATATTTTTCTCAATAATATAACTCTTTCACGCACCTGGCTGGATTTTTATCACCTTTCCGTTATCATAGCTGTATACTATACAGACATAAAAGTTTCAGACGTTGTGTCTAGACAAAAACAGATACATGCGGTCCATAAAAAGCTACCCCGAGCCAAAAAACTTTGATATCAATATTTGGCCGCGCTGGAAAGGGCGCATTGTATGCCAAGTGATAAAGACGTCCATTTTAAGAGATTTTTTTTTATAAAGTTTACCACATCTGGTGCCTTCTTACAAAAGAACCGTTTCATATTCATAACATCAAGTGGTGACAGACCCCACTTGGCACTTCTACGAAGTTATATAACATCCGACGAGTTATATTTTGGGACCACTTTTGAATAGTGATATGACAACTCGAACTTAAACAAACCAACATCTTTGAAATAAAACTATTTTTACGTATTTTATCATGGTTTCATTTTATTTTATTGTCCCGATGACGTTGCGAATCCTTAGCATTCATGGTCACGGGCAGACTGACAAACCAACAACTTATCAGAGATTTTTGATAGGATTGTATAATTTTTAGAAGAAACTTTTGCCTTTAGTGAGTTACCTAAAAATACTCCCACACCTAGGAGGCTGGTGCTAGGAGTCGACGAAAATTAAAGATATTTGATCCTAAATTTTATTTCTATTATCCTAACTATCCTTTCTTTGTATTATAATTCATTCATCTGGAGTCTACAAAGCACTACAGTTTTATTACAATTTGTTTAATTAAAGCGTAGTATAAATAAATATTCCGACTAGTAAACATCTGCAGACTCTACAGGCTGACAATTTTGATCTCAGAGGAGTAGGCAATTATATCTGTTTGCCAGTGCGGCGTGATACCGCACGGTGTTTCTTCAAAGCGCACGTGACCTCGGAAGGTAGTGCTCCATCGGAAACCATTTTGAGATTCAACAACTACAAGCGCTTCATTATGAAGCGTCAATGCTATAGAATATTCTATATTCCTTTGTTCTTATTCACCTAAAAGACAGCTTGATAGACGTTTATATCGATATACTGTTAACAAAATCTTTCCTATCATTCTGTTTATAAGTATGTTCAAATACGTTTGTTAGCCCGCTAATGTCCCACTGCAGAGAAACTTAACGTTCTTGCTATATTTGGAAATCTTTGGTCAGACGTTACAGTGGGCGTTCAAAACATTAATTGTTCAATTAATTCGTTCCTCACTTTAGAAGTTCTATCTTTTAGTTAACAGAAATATGTAGGAGTGCTCTTACATACTTGAATAATAAACTTAGTTTTGGGCCTGTGGTAATACGAGTAGGTATAGAAAGAAATAACATCCGATTATGAACCCTAATGATTCATATTGTCGGTTAGGGTTATATTTTTAATGCAATCCTCCACAACACTTAATTCAAACTTAATATGTTACGGCTCAGAGTCACTCAACGACCTATGGAGCTAACGAGCTCGGAGTTTCTTTGCGCGACAGGATCCGGAATACGGAAATTTGCCAAAGAACTAGAGTCCCCGACATAGCTCGAACAATATGCAAGATGAAGTGGCATTGGGCAGGCCATATCGCTTGAAGAACCGATAACCGCTGGGGAAGAAAGGTTTTCGAGTGGCGACCACAAACCGGAAGACGCAGCGTTAGCAGGCCTCCCACCAGGTGGACCGACGATATCGACAGAATTACAGGCAACCGGTGGATGCAATTAGCAAGCTGTCGTTTATTGTGGTTTTCTAAGGGGAAGGCCTTTGTTTAACAGTGGACGTCTTCCAGCTGATGATGATGATGTTACGGCGTATATAAAACTTCATACGTATAAATATGTAGAGGACAGAGTTGACAAAATTATTTTGCCATCATTCAGGTCAAGTGCCAAGGAGTTAAGCAAAAGATATTTCTTAGAAGCTAAGCGGAAATTGGCGTCTGTTTTGTAAATGTTGTGTTTGCCCGTAATTGGCATATATATTAGAATATTACCTAAAAGCCTGTATGTGACTGCGATTATATATGTGCTGTGGGTGAACCTAAATAAATAAATAGAAATGTTAAGAGATTTAATAATGCAAGTTACTTTTTAGGATAAAACACCATAATTATCATTATTTAGATAATTAGTACTTAATTACACAGTTATTACAAAAAATAATGAGATACAATTTCATTATTTTACAAAGCACGATGTTGGGACTCGGGAGACACAATTTCTTTGTAGCGGAATAAAATATAATCAAGAATATTATGTAATTAGTAATACTTGGCCACAACAAGCGTAGTTAGAATTCTTGTGTCGAGAGTGTGAAATATCAGAGCAACAGTCAAATTAAACAAGTGAAGACAACTCGAGTTATATTACCTTGTCTTGTCTGTTCTTTGTCTGCTTACGACGGCTACAGAATTCATGTTTGCGAAGTAATAATATAATAATTGTTACATTTGTGATATATGTCTAGTCGTCAGGTGTGGAACATAAAAGATATGCCTAAACCTTTTTGTTGAAAGAAACCGTAGGGTTTCACTTGCGTTCTATAGAAACTAGTTTAAGTATATTTATCAATTGCCATCTAGTTTAAAAAAAAATGACGTGTAAAAGTGTTTTTTTGAAACCTATTTATAGAAATAAAATCATTTGCCTTTGTATTATTCTGATTAATAAGCTATATCATTGTGACGTTTCATTAAAATCCATTCAGTAGTTTTTGCATGTAAGAGTGATCTATACATTATTAACCTAAAATAAGCCACGGCGGGCGATAGCACGTTGGGTTGATGTCATTTGAAAATCTGCGAAGAACACCTGGAAGGAGACCGCCAAAACAGAGAAGGATGGAATAGGAAAAGGGAGGCCTAGGTTGAGCAGTGGGTTATACCAAGCTGAAATGATGATGACGAAGATAACGTAACTCAGCAACGGGACGGGTGAAAGTAAATAAAAGCTTGTAATAATATGAGTAGGATATGATAGCGACTTGACGTTAAGATCTCTGAAGTACAACAGAGTCCGACTTAACAATAACATTGAACATAAAGTAAATTTCAAGACGTAAAAGCAATGACACAAAATTATATCTGAGTTAACGGCTTTGTGAAGCATCCAAATGACGTCAACAACATTAATGTAATAAACTAGTAATACCGAAGACAAAACTTCATTCATTCGTAAAATCTTGACTAGTAAACCTTGGCTTATCGCCGGGACTTTTATCAAAGAAGACAAAGAATGAGTCATAGATGATGTGGATGCGAAACCTATTTTATTCTGCTCACAATAAGCAACTGAATTTATTGCCGATCGCTTATGCTAAATGTATCATGTCTGCATCGGGCGTAGACGTTGAGCAAAATGCAAAGCAGTCACTGGATACTAGCGACCTATATTACTTGTAGCTTTTATTACATTCCTGCTAAGTGTAGGTATTTATTGGGACTAGCTGTTAACTTGAAAAAAAAACAAACGCTGTGCAACGTTATAAAGTTAATAGCAGTTAGATCAAATTCAGTCAAGTCGTTTTGGAGGTTTTGATTTGGAATTTTAGTTTTAACTGTACCTATTGGTATTTTCTTATAAAACTTTATGTATGCGTTCCTTCTGCCAAATTAAGGTGAGGTAAATGACATAATGTGTGATAAATGTATTTGTAAGTTTCCATTTTAATGAAACCGAAGAGCTGAACAAGTATTATAATGAGCAATTGTTATTTGAATAAAAACAATATTAATGTCATATAATTCAATTAATATTGGCAAAACGCTTAAGAGTTCAGTACGAGTGTAATTGAATGATATCGGGAAAAGGCTCGTATGCGGCCCTATACAGGGGGTAGTCGTGTATACCTCGGTATTAGGATGTAGACAATGTAATGACGTACACTCTTAAGTTAGTGACGAGTTGAGTTTGACCTTTAAGTTAAAGCAAATATCTCAGTTTTTATTGTGTTACATACATTTCAATAAGTAGGTACTGACGACGCTCTTTGAGACAGAGGCCCACATTAAGCAGAAGATGATGATTCACTGATATTTATAAATATGTACAGAAATGCTAGCTGTCAGGCGTATTCATCAGCATAGCGACTTTAACAATACATATTCTACCGAGACGGAGGCAGTATTAATGAAAATTTGCTATTATTCAGAAATTTTAATTAGTGTCCTGACCTTATTTTTGCAGTAGGTAACATAACCAAATTTTAAAATTCAACAATTATTGTAGAATTTGAGAATTTAAGTTTGAAATTGATTTGAGAATTGAGGAGCAACCAATCAGAACTTTCCCAGCGAAAAAGATAGATAAGAATTTTGTTCTAGAAATATTTATAATTTATTCTCATAACCAATTTGATTGCGTAGGTAGCATCCAAATTGATTTTCAGAAAAAAGCTTGATGTTAAGAGTAAATAAAAAAAGGTCAATATTAGATTTATTTATAATAAATTCGCTTTATCAAGCGGCTTTTTAACCGATGCGCTGGTGTTTAACACAAGAGACTTAGTTTTGCGAGTTTGGAGGTATGTTAGCTACTTGAAGATATCTAGTTGTACTGTTCTTTATTGAACGTTCATTGAACAGAAAATTGTATTATTCTGGTAAAGGGAAAATTCTATTTTGTACCTTAATTACTTCTTCGTGTTATAATAAGCCCTCAGTTTTATTTTGAGAAGTCTGTATATTATTTCTGGGAATAAAATATTTTGTTACCTTGTGCGATTATTAGCATAGAGCGGGGGCTCGTCATTAAAAAACCGAGGAAAAGTGTTTCGTTTTGTATGAAACGAAGATTTGTAACCTTCAGCCATTATGTGACTACAAAGGACCATCTTCTTTCCATTTATAAGCATCTGATACATGGCTTCTCATTCAATATCGGATCGTTACCTATTGTCATGATTTCAATTTGACGCTTACTTATATAACGATTTGACAATAAGCGCGGGTTGACTCAGCTTCAATTGACGCACACGTACCTAAATGTTAAAAATGGCAAACCCAATTTTAAGTCATTTATTTAATACTTCAGTACAGTTGTGTACAAGGAGGACTTAATGCCTTAGGCATTTTCTACCAATCTAACCTTCAGGTAATTTTTTCTAGCAGTCTTTATAAATATTTTGTTTTTTACTAGCAGCCCTAATAAAGTTAAGAAATGGTTTGGTCTCAGATAACATTATTATTATTAAATGTTTTTTTAACTTTAACAGACTGTATGAAGCAATTCACCCTAAATTGGTTCTAGCAGATGCTTTATCTATGTGTTTTTTAAAGAAATTTCTGAATATTTGAGCTTCGTTTTTTTGATTAAGAAGTAAACGAAGAAAATTCCATTAGACATTATATTTTTAAGAATTATATTTTTGTGCATTTTTATAGGAAACCTGTGGATTTTCCTCCCTCATACGTTGGGTAAGGTGGTGTTGGGTCAAAAACTCACAGGATGTCCTATGAGTGATCCAGTTTATTTATACTGCCCCTTTACCATGAACTCTTATTAGGTTTTAGAGTTCATGGTAAGAGGGCAGTAATGAGATAAAAAATAAATGCCTATGTATATCATGATGCTTGTATTTTCCGACGGAAATACATTTGATATCCCCCTGAGTTTGTTTCGGTATTTCTTCGCAGAGGTAGTCAGTTAGGAAATGCCGATGCCATCTAGTTTTAAAAATGAAGACGTGTAAAAGTGTTTTTTTAAAACCTATTTGCAGAAATAAAATCATTTATCGAAAAACAACGTATCTAATTACATTCTACGTGCTGGTAGGTGGTGATAATGAAAGAAATGCCGATCAATGGGTTCGTTGTAACCAGACACGTTGTTAGACTCATGACTTTAATTCGACACCCATAGTATAAACGCTGACGGTACTATGCATTGTGATCCGTGTGTGAGGCATTTACTATGCGCACCATTGTAAGATGTAATATGAGACATCTGCGCAGGCTTGCGGTATAAAGTCTATGAGAATAGTGCAGGTTAAGGTGGCTTCTCACTGCGCGTTAAAAGACGGGCCGTGCCGCCTGAAACAAATTTATGGGCCAAAAAGTACGACAAACGAGCCCGCGCCTCCCTTTGCAAGGTGCACTGCTCGCTCGACCTCGGCGTGGCCCGTGTTAACTCCATAAGAGGAATATTTTACGTAGTAATAAACTTATTACTAACTTATATTTTAAATTAAATCGCCACGCACTGAAATGGTTTGCTTTGTGGAATGGTTTGGGTGCCTCGAAATTTTGCATAACTATATATGGGGAAACAAAAAAAAAGATGGCTTGACGAACTAGACTCCTACGCTCCTACCCAAAGGAATGGCGTCGAGTGGCGGCTGACAGGGACAAGTAGAAGGAGGGAAGGGAGGCCTTTGCCCTGCAGTGGGACGATATGGGCTTATAATAATAATAACAGATGGGGAGTACCGCAAAAAGTATCTAACCGCAACCCATAGATATACATACTTGTTTAAACAGGTACCTCAGTGTACCTACCTTATTTTATTTATGTAGGTACCTATGTAAACATCCTGTATTCAGAGCAACAATACACGTGTTGTTACAAAATCGCTTACTTGTAAATATTTCATATTACGTTTATATTTGCATTTGGCAACGTGTTTAAGTTTACTAATGTAAATAATAAGGTAACACGTGCAAGCAAGCAAAAAAGTACCTTAGTAATGCAGTGTCAATAATGTCTAATAGTAAGTGTTTCATAAACGAGAACGAGAAATTAGTTGTGTTGTCAAAATGATATAAATAATGATAATAAATTTTATTTGGCCCAATAAACAATACAACAAACAAAATGCATTTATAAAACAGCTTATGAAGTAATAGATACACTTGTCTTTCTTAACTTTTTATAAAACATCACCTTTTCAAGATAATAAATAGTAGAGAGATTTCAAGAGAACTTTTGTCCAGTATTGGGACTAAATCGGTCAGAATAAACAGAGCTCGTATCAAAGTCATATCTGTATATAGTTGTAAATGTTTTGTCTGATTGAATACTCTTCATAAATATTCACAATATTAAGGTCACAGTTTATAAAGAAAAAGTTTTAAGCTCATTAATTTTCCCAATTAAAAAGTTTCCATTTCTTTAAACAAAATATTACATAGATTGCTATATAACTAAGCTTTTACTGAAAAATCAAAGCTGAAGTATTCCACCTACATTATTTTACACAAGTACGACTCCGTGATCATTGCATCGATAGTTGTGTGTGAGTCAAGCTCCAGCTGTGATTTTGGTGGTCTCGAATGATTAAAACTACTTCAACTTCGTAATAAAGTGTATGTCATAGGTAAAGGTACAATGTTGAGGAAGGCAGACGTGTGGGCGCGCCAAAGAGATCGGTGAGCGAGCCGTATGTGCGCGTATGCGTTGTTGTCGTCATCGTACTGGTTCGACTCCCGAAGTACGACGAGATGTGATGTCCCGAACAAGATGTTATAAATGTTAAAGGGCTGATCAGCATCAACCTCAATTCTCTAGTGTGCAAAACATCGAAACCCACTTTGATAAGTTTTCGAATTGTACTTAGCACTTGTAAGCTCTATCGTCGACTTGATGCTGGCAACTAATATGAAATAACATCATCATTGGCCCCTACATCTATTATTGACGAATAATGCAGTGTCATGTGGGGGGCTGCCACTTCTTCGGGTGGCTAAATAACCCAATCCTCAAGTGACAAGAAACAACTTAGGTATGTAATTAGAGAAGTGGATGGCAGAGGTTTTACCGAAATTTCGCCTCACATGATAGGTTCCATGTAAGAAGTATAGAGCTCATTGGCAAGCGTAGGGCGACAAATGCCAATGACGGGGAAAATGTGTTTCAAATCAGTCACCCCACGGCATTCTATTCAGCATACATTATTACACATGCAGGTGGCGTAACAGTTCATGGAGGGTCAACACTTGCTAGTTGAAACTTTGAAATCAAAGATGACACCCTGTTATACATCGCCAAATACTCATCAAGCAGTTTCTCACATTGTTTTATTATATCAGGCATTAAAAAAACACTTAAGAGATCCTTCTATAATAAATATACACACCGCACTATATCTGTACTAATCTGCCATGTTCTAAGGAAGCGTGTTATATGGACCTTTGCCACTGATAGGTATCTAATTATATGCGGAGAGAAATGTCTGTTGCAGATACCGTTGACATTATCAAGGTGCTGCCTACATAAAATGTCAGAGACATTTATCTGTTGCAATGGATTCAGTTGCAGATTCTTCACGCAGTGGCTAGTACGAGGTTTATTTACGCCTTTATAAATAACTAGCTGACCCGGCGAACTTTGTTCCGCCTTAAAGGCAATAAATAAGCAGTTTTTTTTTAATTGGAAAAAATACAAAAAAAATTAAATACCTACATTAATCATTCATAATTATTTCTTAATTTTAGTACATAGGTTGCTCTTCATTTAAGTACCTTGTGATACACGACATTTTTTGATTTATTATCAGGCGCAAAAACAAACAACGCAGATGGTCTTCCGACCCGTGAACATGCCACGTAAATTGACCATGGAAAAACATGAATGTTCTAGATTTAAACCACAAACTTTTAAGGATTGGCCTGTGATTTGTTGGTGGTCATGGCAAATGCAAGACGTACCGGAAATTGAAGTCTTTTAAATTCAAACTGCATATCGGTTGGGATCATCGGTATCCTCGGAATGAGAACTTCCTCACCTTTGAATTTTCCTATCATTATCGTAGCGTAAATTACATTGTTCATTAATTTTCTAACCACTAAACGCGTACCGTTGCACAGTTTTGGTTGGTTTATGTTTCGAAGCATGATTACTACGGAGCCAACCTTTAGGCGTAAATTGTGAGGTGGTAAGCCAGGCACGTCCAAAGAGTTTAAAAATTCAATTGGATAGTTGGTGGCTTCATCTTCATTTGTGACGCAGTCAATAGATTTTAATGAATTTCAAAATTACGTTTTTCATTAAAGTCTTCACAGCAAGCCAGCTTACGATGGTGTGACCAAGGGAAACTTAGATACATTTTTATAGCTGCGCTCCGCGTTTTATTTTCACCCGCGTTTAATATTTCAGTAAACTCCATTAGACTTCTGTTATCCTAGTACCCCAACATTATAAAACACGGTCGTTGCGGGCATTTTTTTAACCAAGCCAATATATATACGTCTTGATTGATTGATCTCCATTATACTTTTGTTATCCTAGTACCTATTACGTGAGTTGTATTGGCGGAGCTCCAAGCGAATTGGTTCAAAAAATATTTTTCTGGTAGTTTTTTGCCCACGGGAACGGGATAAAAATTCTATGACCTTCCCCCGGTTCTAAGCTACCTCCCCACCAATTTTCAGCCAGATCGGTTCAGCCGTTCTTAAGTTATAAATGGTGTATACAACTAACACGACTTTTAATTATTGTTAATTATTTATTTAATAGAAATAGTTTTATTATTGATTTCTTACAAATATCAAATTGTCATCCATACGTCATTATACGTCAATTACATAACTGTCATTTGCGTTTTGTTATTCCAAGTCTGATTCTTTTTTGTTATACCACGTTTTATAATGACTGACGTTTCATGTCAAGTCACACGGGAATGCTGTCGAACGGGATAAAAAGTATCCTATGTCCTTCTCCTGGCTCTAAACTACCTCCCTGCCAATTTTCAGCTAAATCGGTTCAGCCGTTCTTGAGTTATAAGTGGAGTAACTAACACGACTTTCTTTTATATATATATAGATGTCTAAACTTTTAACATTTTGAGCGCCAGTCTTGTATGGAAGACTAACGTTTTCGTGTCCTCCACACCACAGTTTTTTAGAATAAAATACACATAAAAACAAATACTTAACATCACGCCTGTATCCCTCGAAGAGGTAGGCAAAGGTACCACCTATATATAGTAGTATATAGTATAATCACATTTCACCAATTACGTTTTTTTAGGTCCCAATGTAATAGGGGCGAGCATATTGCTATCAACCGGGAACAAATCCAGTACTACCTAATGGAAAAATTCCGTAAAATTTTGCCTGACCAGGGATTTGAACCCCGGACCTCGTGTTCAGCAGTCGCGCTTAGCAACCACTAGACCAACGAGGCTTGACTAGTTTGATGGGACAAACATCTCCCCAGTAACTATCGCTGTGAATATGAGCGCATGCGCGATCTGAAAAGACAATGTATAGAAGGGGACTAAAGGTGCATTGCAAATAAAATTAATAAAGAATAAAAAAAAAATGTATTTTCCTGCATGCCAGGGGGATGGAAGTGCACCCCCTTGCACCCCCCTGCCGGCGCCCATGATGCTCTATGTCATAAGCTGCCTATAAGTAAATTTAGGTACCAGACATTCCATATTTTTAATAAATCTAAAAAGAGAAAAACGAAGTAAATTAACGAAAGCCTGTAACTTGTATAATATAGCAAAAGTTAATTCGTACAGCTGCTAAAGCCTTTACGTGTTTAGGTTTACAATTTACCTTAAAACAACGCCATCTCGTGGCCACGCTATTAACGAAACAGGATAGAAGTTCGCTTCGCTCTACGTCAGTGTACTTGGTTCTGCTGTTATCGTAATGCATGTTTATTTTAAGTTTCCTCGTTGAAATACAGATGTCGCAATAGTAAGGGAACCTTTATTTTCTCGTGTTGGTCAAAATTTATCCGCAATATAAATTTATACCTAATAATAGGTAAATAAAATACATTATGGGTGATTTACATATTTATTTATTTTTGTTTTAGTCTATTGATTATTATTTATTTTCTCGATTTGATCGTTTATCTCAAGGTATTTATCTATGATCAAATAAAACTCGACTGTCACTCTTTCATTGATACTTTTCACTTATAATGTAAATCTTGCGAAGCGTGAATGATTAATCAAATATTTTTCATCGGGTTTTATTTTTGAATTTCAGATGATTGTTCAATAAATAATAAAAAGGTCAGGAAGTAGTTTCTGATCTTTAGTACAATCATAAAGGATTTCGTTTCTTCACGATGATCCCTGAAATTCATGAAGCCGATGAAAAATGTTTGAGTGTGCTATATATGAGAAAAAAAATTCTAGGGAAAAGAAATATTCCACAAGAAAAAAAGGCAGATTGTGAAAAGCCGTACAAGCAAGTAGTTGTTGATATGGCGAAAGAGACAATCAAAAAGCAGATAGCCATTATCCGTGCAGAGTTTGAAAGACCAAAGACATTGAAGAGGGCAAAAATAGCTCATATTGTTAAGGCCGTGAAGACGGCGAACCAGCAAGAGAATCTCGTCACCGATCAATTTCTCGTCGATGTGGAGTCAATGGTCACACGCTTCAAGTCGGAGCTCGGTAAAATGCAGGAATTATTTGGTAGTATTATGAAACAATTGCCACAATTATTCGATGCTGAGAGAATAGCTGTAAGTTGAGCTTATTATTGTCCCGTCCTATCCGTATTCAATGTTGTTGGCGTATAACTTGGCTGCAAACTATCTAGTATAGCTTACACTGCGAAAATGAATTCAAGAAGCATAAATTGACTAATTTAAAGATGACTTTAAATTATTGTTATATTTGATCATGTATTGTAAATGATTTCGTGGCACTGTGAAAAAGGCCTCTTGAAAACTTTTATTTATCTTTCATACCGATATTAGCGGTGTTAATACAGGTACAGACTACTGCTACTTGTCAAGCTAAAAGTATAAATTTAACAACCAGAGCAGTTAATAATGGTTGTTTGTGTTCAGAGTAATGTAAAGTTATTATAAATGTTGAAGTTATAATTTATAAAACATTTGAAATACGAAGTGTTGTTTTATTTCGAAAATTCCAAGAGTCGAATTCTATACTCGCATATAGAGGCTGTAGCGGTCCTACATATACAATTGCATACTACACAGTAATTTGCTTCGATACATCCAAAGAAAACAACCTTTTTTAGAAGTTACATAAAAATATTTATTATATCTTTGTGTTCCGTAACGAAAAAGCTACGTAATTTACTTTCACTTGCCCGACCCCAACCGGACCAATAATCGCGGCCTGGCTTCGCATTGTTCAAGGGACAACAAAGGTCGGATATTATACCTTTTTGCCATCAAACCTCTTCAGAAAATCTCTTTTACATCAACCGAGAAGGATAAATACTTATACTGTATCTTTGTATTTGCGATATCAAACGAGAAGGTGAGTTTTGCAAAATGACTCCTCGAGTCATAATTATGCTTCCTAAGGAGTTGGATATGGTAGGAAGATGGTTCGATATGAGTGTGAAAGTATTTAGCAGTGAAAATGGTACGCAGAAGATGCGCGAAATACGGTCTTATACGGGCAACCGATTCTTCTTCTTTCTCTTCCTCTACTATTACTGGAGGTCGGACATTAGCTTTAAATATTTCTCTATGTCCCTGGTGAGGTGAAACAATTCCGCGGCGCTTGTAACTCCGGTCCACTCGAATGTTTCGGGCTACCGATATTTGTCCTGAATTCGGGCAACTGTGCATGTGATGTTTCATGGCGACCAAACAACTAATATGTAAGAGAAATCGTAGCGCGGATACGTATGGTAAACAATGACTGAGAAATCGTCATGTAGATACTATCCAATAAGAAAAAAAGGGGAATTAAGATTTCTTTTCCTTGCATTATAAGTTTAAGTATTATACTTCTGCGTTCCTCATATATCGTGGATATACCTACCTTCTAGGTCCTCATAAAATATATTCTATCCCCAATTTGCTTTAGGGCTAATAGCGGTTGTAAACTGTAAACATTAATTTGTATAATAGTAACGTCATGTAATTTGGGTTCTTTGTGTAGTTACATAGGTGTACATCGATAGGTATCGTGTAGCGTATACGGATAATAACCATAATTAGCGCTGATTACTCAAAATGAGCCAACACTGCTGAACGCGAATGTACTCTACCTATGTGAAGGTATTACATGCATGTTGTACGCGCGATACTACCACTAGACCAACTAAGCAGTATTTTTATTTATACTTTTAATATAAACACTATCACAGCTGTAGCAGTAGGTAATTTATGATCGCCATGCTTCTTACCAAGTGGGTTTTAATAAGTAATTGCATATCGTAATACATTAGTCACTGGCACGAATCCATCTAGGCCATCTCGACAATTCTAATTTTTCCTTTTTCCTAATCAGGCTCTCCTATACCCTTATCGCCATTTCAAAGACTATTCCAGCACTGAAATTAAGATCACGTCATACAGAAATCTCAGTACAAAGCTTTAAAATACTCGAATGGACTTGATGTCAGGAGCAACTGCCAACGGTCTATTTCCATTAGCCGGCAGACAGTCGGCACAATGGTAAGCAAGCTGTTAGGGCATAATGAAGGCATTGTACGTACGTCCCCGCGATCGCATGACGTCATTATCTGCAACCTCTTGCCGACTCAGCTGAACTGCCACCGATGTGATATATCGTTACCAAACTCGATTTATTAGTGTTTTGTCCGATTGTTATACAGTCTTATTATTCGATTAGTCAGATAGGAAATGTTAGGCAGAACTTAGGAATACGAGAAAGTAAACATTGTGAAGGAACTGTTTGTGTTGACAGTCTAAAGTCTAGAGAAAAATAAGTTTCTAGTATATACATGATTGATTGATTGATTCAATCTCTTAATTAAAAAAGAATAATCTGATTATCCGTTTTAGACTGCCTCGTTGGTCTTGTGGTTGCTAAGCGCGACTGCTGAGCAGACGGTCCTGGGTTCGATCCCGGGTCGGGCAAAGTGCTACTGGGTTTTTCCATTAGATAATTCTCCGTAGCAGCACGGAGTCTGGATTTGTGCCCGGTTGATAGCAATAGGCTCACCCCCTATTACATTAGGACCTAAAAACATAACTGGCGAAATGTGGGTGTACTATATTATGTGCACCTCTGCCTACCCTTTCGGGGAGTGCAGTGCAGGCGTATTGTTATGTCATGCATTAACCGTTTTAGTATTGACATAGCCGGTTACAAAAATGACGCCAACAGGTTTAGAATGGCAACCCATAGCTGACGCACGTTGGTAATGTCCCTGAATAAATAATAAGGTTTATTCATGTTGATGATCTCTGGATTAACTTAATGAAACCAATCTGTATAACAAACCAGGTGACGAATTGACCAATCAAAAAAAAATTAAGTTGTAAGAGTTAGAACAATTCGTATTACTTATCTATCAACATATCTACTTCTGCCATGCCTTCAAGCCCCGCTCGTGTCTCGTACGAAGTGAATGTCAGGCTTTCAAGATAAATCACTTCTAGTTCAATTTATTGGCACATGGGCGCACTCAATTACGACATTGAATTTAATATGGGATGGCTCAATATCATAGAATGGACTTATTCAAAGAGCCAACCTGTAGACACTGGGTTTACTAGGCTGCATAGATTTAGGAATTGCCAGTATCTTGACTTTACTGCTGCTGCAAATTTTTAAAGGAAATAAATTTGTTCCACAACAAAAATGTTCTAATCTAATATTTAATTTAAATACTCACGTATAAATACTTTATTAACGAATCCATGCTGTAAGAACTTCTCGAAGGTACTTGTATATAAGAGATTACATTGAAACTCGAATTTCGGGCAAAAATGTAGATAATGTTTTGTTTTATCATATTTCAAGTAAATACTAATAAATAAGGAACAAATTACTGAGTCAATAAATTGCTACATACCACCTTCGTAACGTCTCTAATGACGTATTTTCGTAGAAAAAATTAATTGATGATGAACGTCGGGAAAAATTTGCCTTACAATTCCTTTACAAGTGAATACAGGGAAATGCCAATAACGACGTTTTTTAAAAGCCTATTTGGTTACTTGCTATTTTAATTACGTTGTGCAAGGACGTATTAATTAATTGGAGACGTTTTGATGTTGTTCATAAGATTGAAGGTCTAAGTAATCTATGTCACGTGGCTCTTACAAAATTCAAAAAGTTTTTATTTCATATAAACCTATTACAGGCGCTTATGAAACGTTAGAATGCTAGTTGCACGGTTCCAAAATGTCATTCCAATGGAGAAGAACCGGCAAGAAACTCCAGAGGTTACATTTAAAAAAATGGTACGAATTGGATTATATACAAATTACATTATATGTATACTCTACTTACTTATTACTTTATATTTATGTATTTTGTACAGTAAGGTGAAATAATATACTTCTGTATTGTTGAAATTACTATAAGGTAAGGCTCGACTGAAACGCTATTGCGACGTTAATTTTCTTAATATTATCATTATAGCAACGAAATGTTTCTCAATTTTGACTGGCTTTTGCAATTTCAACTAAAAGTATTTAATCAATTAATATTTTGTATGGTCTTACTATTGTTAGCTAAATATCTATACGAAAAAAGTATGTAGGGTAAAAATAAAAACAACACATATAAAAGACATTTTCACGCCAATTAAAACCACCTTTTTATGTAAAAGAGCACAATAGCAGATACTTACCGTTGCTAATTTAATTCATTATTTTGCATAATATTTCGTTAACTCTGGAAGATTCAAAAGCTTTCAGACATGTCGCTATTTAAGCCCTCACTTCCCGCGCAGGTGGAAGTTATAATGCACTTTCAGTTAACTTGGGAGATATGAAGAAGTTTCCAGTGGCGGGCTTCCATTCTTACTTGTTTTATGACCCATCACCTTACCGTGAAGCTGTAAAGATTATCATCATTACGTGTACATTATGGTGTTATTTTACGATACTATGCTTCCAATTTCCTATGTGCTTTGAAATTATGTCTGGCTATTAATAACTTCCCATCTAAATATTGTCTGGAAGAGATCGCTATTAGCGGTAAGACTGCCGATTGTACATTTTGCTTTTATTTATTTTGCTCTTAAGTTTTTTAGTAATGTACAGTAAAGAATATTGTTTTATATTTCGATTGAACTTTTTACAAATTTTGGCGGTCAACCTCTCTACAATCCTGTACTGAGTTGCAATTTTACGGTACGCCATGACCTGATTTCAGCGAAACCATATAGGTGCAATTGTTACTGCGATCCAGTAGGTATACGAACCAACCTGAATTCGAAATGAAGCGTCGAAAAATAATACTCTTAGTACAAAAACACCAACGAGATATCATTTATAAGGGCTGTAAGCAACAAATGAAATCGATACTATCCATAAAAGTCATAACTATGTCATGTTGGTCAATATTTCTGGGTCCTATGAGGGATTGATATCGTCGCTTGGTACGTAATGCGGTGTCACTCATCAATCACATTTGTCCTTGGCATTGGCAGATTAATGGAGTACGTTCGATCAATTCGCGTTTTATTGGAAATAGAATAGGAATTACTGTGTAATTAATGATGCTGGCTATCGTGTATTTGTTTGAAAGTAAACGGTAGAAGGACCTGTCTTGAGTTTGTTGGCTAAACCACGATGTAGGCGAGTGGGCCTGTCGATTATTTCAGCATTAAGTGATTTATTTTATTACAAATAAGACATTAATAAATACTACACTGTAAATAAGCGATCAATCATGATTGTGTATGTGTATGACAATTTCAACCGCTTTTTTTTTTGTTTTTATGTCATCTCTCTTTCGTTTACTGGAATGTAAGTACGAGTTAGTATGTGAGACAGTTTTCTCTGACCACTATGGTGCATTTACACGTCACTGTGGCTATATTACCTTTGTCTTGCCTTGCTTTTAGCCCTATATAATAATATAATATAGGTACAATAATAACAGCCTATAGCTGTCCCACTGCAGGGCAAAGGCCTCTTCTCGTATAAAGAAGAATTAAGCATTAATCACCAGGCTAGCTCACTGTGGGTTGGCGATTTCACATAATTAAGTCCAGGTTTCCTCACGATGTTTTCCGTCACCGTTAGTCCGTGGTGTCTTAGAATAACTAAGAAAGTATTTATAACATTGAAAAAGACACATTGATACTTGCCTGGTTTGTCCAACCTTGTGCATTTTAGCCTTTGCCTAATCAAAATAAACGTCTACCAGTAACCATAATATGTATTTCCATATTCAAAACGGAATACTTTGCAAGATGTAATCAAACTACCGAACTTAGAATTTCCTACATGTTTATACCAAGTATTGGATACGTGTGGCTCGTGTAGTTTCAGAGACATTAATTAAAGGAGGCTGCCAGCACAAGAAGGCGCCTCTTCGAGATCAGACAAGCAACATCACACGTCCAGAATACTTAGACCCTCCATGTCTCAACTGTTCCAACAAAGGACGTTTACTTCAACGAAAAAGTCGGGTACTTGGAGGTCAACTTATAGCGGCAGATCCTGGTACACACGCGTCCAATAGATTAGTTTAATTATAACACGCTCCTAATAAATGCCGCTATCTTTACAGAGGAAATTTACGAAATCCTCTACGGCAGTACTAATAGATACTTCTTAATTTTACTAATATATTACCGGAACAAAAAAGCCATCTTAAAGCCATGTTAAAATATGTAACCTAATTAATAATATTATAAGGGTGATATTGTTAAACAATTCCTTCGGTAAATGTCTACGGAGTGACACATTTAAGGACATTATTATAACGAGACTGGACGGTTAGTTGCATTTTCGTGACAGCGCAGTCAGTTCAGGCAGCGAGCTATCAATCACCTATATTACTCCCAGAATTCTGCGTTATTTTTATAATTTACTATTTGTCAATACATTTATAATAGAAAGCTGTGTCAAAACCAGCTACATTCTTTACAAATCGTTTATCATTTCAATCCAATTCGATGAAACAGTTGTCATTGAAATACAAATTGAATCAAACGTTGAAACATGTAATGAGATATTGGATGATCAGAACAGAACGCATGTAGACAGTGAAAAGTTTTAAACGTATTTTATATGTCGATGTCGGGCCGTTGACAAATATCATCCCGTTGTCATCGATCACAGGCTCTGAACGGGAACAGATAAATTGATGAAGCATTTTTCGAAATCGACTTCGTTGAACGAGGAACGTGAAATGTCGGTATCGGAGCGACATAATAGGCACCCATGTATTACGCAAAGTCATGTTTATCTCGACATCAGTTTTTCCCTGAACATACACCAGAACAGTGAAATAAAGTTTGCTGTACAAATAAACAGTTTCAATTTTTCAACGCATATTGAAGTGACAAGTATTTTTTGTCCAGTTTTATGGAGTGTTGTTGTCTATTTCATTGCTTGTTTTATATAAAAGGTTTTAAACCAAGTGTACTGGGTACCTAATTATTTAATGGCTATTGTTCATTATAATTATTATTATATAGAAAAAAATGAGTAGTTCTTTTTCTAGTTTATTACAGTCTTTTGCTGTACAAGTACATTATATAGTTCCCTAAAACGAAAAATTTAAATGCGAGGAAATATTGAAATTGTTTATTTGAATATTCTAATTTTTTTAATTATTAAAAGTATTGTCTACATAAGTTCTATATTGTTCGGTCCCCATGAAAAGTAAGTTTTCCATGCAAAAAGTACCTCTAAGATGTGGCGAGAGTTGGGCTCGCGACGCTGTCGCCACGTGAAGAGCTCTCATGATTAAGGGTGCGGGCGCTGAACTTGGTAGAAATACGCAAAAGATTACGAGAGAAATCAGTGTATACCAAACAAAAAGGCAAAGCGCAAATGTGTTAGTTTGCAGTAGTCTTCATGGTAAAAATAAAAATCTAATTTGTATATTAATTAACGTTTTGCAATTTCTAAATTGATAAGGGAAACTTGAAAATTAATGGACACGAGCGGGACTCGAACCTGCGACTTTCGCCGTACCGTGGCAATTTGTCTGGTGGTGTTTTGCAATTGGTTTTTCTTAACTGATTTTACAACTTACTATGTTTACAACTCAACAATAATGACAATTCAAGAAATAACTGAACTTAACCTTTTTATAACCATATAACGTTAACCGGTTCAGTGGACTGCCTCGTTGGTCTAGTGGTCGCTAAGCGGGACTGCTGAGCACGAGGTCCTGGGTTCGAATCCCGGGTCGGGCAAAGTGTTATTAGGTTTTTCCATTAGGTAATTCTCAGTAGCAGCACGGAGTCTGGATTTGTGCCCGGTTGATGGCAATAGGCTCGCCCCCTATTACATTGGGACCTAAAACATAACTGGCGAAATGTGGGTGTACTATATGTGCACCTCTGCCTACCCCTTCGGGGAATACAGACGTGATGTTATGTTTATATGGTACAGTACAAAATAAGTACATCTTCAATTAAACTGGTTATATTATAATTAAAAAGTACTGTATACTAAGAAGACGTATAGGTCTTATAAGACTAAACCTAAGCTAATGCATACATCGTGGCATTATTGAGCTTACGCGGCTCCAGTATCTGATGCTCTGCTTACAATGCAGTTACCGCTGAGTGCCCACTTATGTTTTACACACACTTGACTGGCTATTACAGCTTGCCTTGCGTCTTGTACGCGTTAATGCGTCTTGGGAGTCGGTAACAAGAAGATTATGAACTAAGAATATCGTTAACAATCTCCAAGATACCGCGTATCTGAAATTAAAGATAATGTTATGCTGGGAAGAAGAATAAATGGCTTGATTAATCAATCAGTTGTAGATTAGGTTAAGATGAATTGACAAGACCCAGTGGAACTTATGGTTGCTCAAGGTTAAGTAGCGTTTGCTGCAGCTGATCCTTGGATGGGTGGCTCTCCTTGCCTTCCAATGCCGGTTGAGCTAACTGCCCTGACTGTCGTTCGTAGATCTTTGAATGGTTAGGCAATCGTATCATACTTACAGCCAGTGGTATCTACTGATTACTGTAAGGTGATCTCACGTAGTACAGAGAAGGTTAGTCCGATAACGGGGTAAGTAAGCTGATAAAGTATGAAAAATTATAGAATTACAATAAAAACTAGAGCGTAATTGTATAATACATGTATTGTAGTAGTAGCTTGAATTTAATTTCTAAACGTAATATTTATAACAGTCCACTTTCCTCCATTATATTTATTCAAAACAATAAACCAACGCCACTTCAACATAACGCAGCATAAATAAAATACAATTCCTCCACAAAAACCATATCTCATTCCAGCGGGCAATTCATTCCGAGCCCCAGTCTGGCAGACTCAAGATCCACATGCTATCCCACATTACACTGGGCCAGTTATCTGCAAGCTAAGAGCGTCAGTAAGACGTACTTAAGAGCTAAACCAGTACAGACAGCCTGCCCATATCAGCGGACCCAACGGGCAAGGCTTACGTGCCCCGTAATAGATATTCCATGTACCAGCAGCGTACACGACTGTGTCATACGATAACTCTTAAGTGCTGTGAAATGGGTTGTTTACGTATTAGGTACGGTAAATTATGTGCGGAGTTTTTGTGCTGGATTTGTGTCCGTTTTTATATATATTTTACATACGTAAAAAGCCTGATATTCTCGAAGAGGCAGATTTTGCCAAGAGTATATAATAATATCTGCCTCGTTGGTCTAGTGGTCGCTAAGCACGACTGCTGAGCACGAGGTCCTGAGTTCGAATCCTGGGTCGGGCAAGGTGTTATTGAGTTTTTCCATTAGGTAATTCTCAGTAACAGCACGGAGTCTGGATTTGTGCCCGGTTGATGGCACTAGGCTCGCCCCCTATTACATTGGGACCTAAAACATAACTGGCGAAATGTGGGTGTACTATATTTGCACTTCTGCCTACCCCTTCGGGGAATATAGGCGTGATGTTCTGTTATGTTATAATATAACTGACTCACTGCAGGGCAAAGGCCTCTTCTCGTATAGAGAAGGATTGCGCATTGATCACCACGCTAGCTCACTGCGGGTTGGCGATTATAGGTTGGGAACAGTATACCTATTTATTATTTAGGTAGGTACGCAGCGAGCTTATCTCTGTTTATTGGGCGCGTAACCTCTTAAGATTTGCTTTGCCAACTACAAATGGAAATTCTATTCTTAATCCATCTCCCCATAGGTTTATTCATACAATCAGCCCAACGGGTCGATCAATCAAGGTTAAGCTACGCTTGTCACGGTCGGTTCGTAGATGTGTGTCCATCCATTTTTATAACGAGACCCTTTCGTGCCTCCAAACGCACGTTAAGCCTTCTAGCTATCAATCGTATACCGTTGAAAGTAGTTACGGGTAGGCAAAAGTCTGCCAACTAGTGTTAGTAAAGAGTAGGGTATTACTAACCGGGTTGTGAAGACAAAAAAGGTAGTTGTTTTATTTAGAATGCTGGTACTCAATGCATTATATTTGGCTGAAAGCCGACGTTAACAAACATCGGAATAAAATGTGAAAGCCGGGCGTCATTCAGATATGTTAAGTAAATATAAGTGTTACTTTGTTTATTAATTTTATTTGTTTTCTATTGTATTTAATTTGATTTTATTTGTGTTTTTCGATTTTTATAACTATATCCATAGTTATAAAAAGTTGTGTCTGAAAATAAAGTTTTATATTATTATATTTATTAAGGAGCTGATTTCTAAATTAACCAAATCAATTCAAAATTACTTATTTGCATAAATAAGGCGCAGAAGGTTTTTAAAGATTCATAAATCTCTTATTTTGCCTCTAATTTCGGCGAGCAAATACATAACTATTATAATAGTAATAGACATCTTATAATAGACGCAGTAATATTAACAACGAATTCACTCTAGTTTACTAGTCTACAATACCCGAAATAAATAATTATTGAAAATAGACGTCCTCACATAACACTGTAAATTAAATAACGAAGGTTTTCTTGAGAAAAGTGCTCGCTCTTAAATAATACAATTGAATAAGTTGTAAAACGGTACTCCTGGCTTTCGCGTTTTTGGGACGTTTTGATTTTTCCATTTAACTTGAATATTTGAATATACGAACAAGGAAATAAGACGATTAAAATAAAAACTTCCAGATAAGGTTCTCGTCAGATGTGATGTTGTTATTTAAGTTTAGGGTTCTGCATGTATATAAAAATTACCTATTGTGTATTCATAAAACATTGTCCCACATGTTTTTTTGCAGGTTATAGGGCAATTGAATCCTATGACAACGTTCTCAAGACCAAAGCAATTTGAAGGAGAGGGAGAGTTTTGTTAGTAACAAGTAATTTTTTGTAAAAAATGAAAACTATTTATTAAATCGCTGAAACAGAAAATATAAGCTTGACAAACAGCGAAGCAAAACACTGTACATTTTCAAAGACAATCTAATTCGAAATTCTCCACATACTGAGTAATTTCTTGCGTTATTTTATTAAGAACTTAATGAAACATGGCAAGTGGAGCATCTGAGCAGCAAAGAAACGGAAACGTCTGTATCGGCTAATCAGTAATTAAGAAGATAAACAGTGAGCGTTCGCTGTATTTTCCAGTGGATCGCTAAAAGCAGAGGTTCATCCGGAACACTGAACGAAACAATAGCAGTTTATTTATATTTGCACGGCTAAGTCTTTCCGTGAAAGCTCGTTAAGAGGACAAAGCCATTCTGTTTATTAGCTCTCACCTGGCCCTTTTGTTATTATTATGGAACAGACAAAGATTGTTGAAAGAAACAACATTTTAATGTCCTCCCGGATTTACATTAATGTTTATTTCCTTATAAAATGTATACATACATGAAGCCATGCTTGTTCTTAGAGCGGTAAGTAGAGACTACGGTATTCTATTTTGCACGATTCTGGTGCTTTCGCCATACCCGTCTCGTCATAAACATATAACATACATATTTATCATTGCCCTTAAGCTTAATCATTGAGCTAATTCGGTCATCAGCAGTCTTGGAGGTCATCTAATGAACACAAAATACGGAACAAAAAGAATTTACAGGAATGCTAAACACGAAGGCGTGACTGAACGGCGTTTCATTAGGGCGAAGTCAATTACACGGAAAGCCGCCGAGAACATATGGTGGGTCATATTTCAGCTCAAATAACGTTCATTTCGCCTCATATCGTGAATGAAAAAAATTCATTAATGGAAAATGAGAAACATAAAATGTGTCGTAAATATACCTTTTATTTTCGCCTTTTATTTTAATATTTGTCGTGTTACGATGTGTCTTTATTTCTGAAGCCTGATTACATAAAAGTAGATGTTTTATGCTGCAATATTACATACCGATGAGTTATACGCGTGCCGCTTTGACTGTAACATTAAGCGAGTAAATTTAACCCGGTGGGAACAGTGGCGCTGAGGTTATTAAAATTGTTTTTCTATTTTATGAGAAAATGTTGTTTTACAATTGTAACTGAGGCTAAGCTCAGTTGATTGAAGTTAGAATAAGACTGTACAATGTGTTTAATTAATTGGATTAATTACTTATTGTATAAAATATAATAATTATTAACTTAATTAAATAAATGTTTTGTTAGGAGTTTCAATAGGTTTTCAGCAACCCATGAAATAAAGAATAAATTATTTTTAGTTAAGTATTTTTATGTAGTACATCATTTAGGCATATTCAACTTCGTTAATTATTGTCTAAATTAAAAATCAGAGTGCTGGCGTGGTAGCATAATTAATATTTACAATTTCATAAAATCAATTAAGATTTTAAGATCAAAAGGATTTGCCTCTTTCATTAAACTTCGAAAGATTACGCGTTAGGACTGACATTTTAAGAAGGTTTCGAAGTATTACGCATTTGTGACTGCACTAATTGTATTATAAATTGAAATTGATTGGATACAGAAGTTTAAATGCTTTGCGATAACATAAATTAATTCTTTGTTTGGACAACAATGGACAAGCAAACGTGATTTTCATCAAGATTGTAATCCAATTTAAATGGTTGAATAAAGGACTCAAATACATTTTGGATAATTTCATATGGTTCAACGTATTTCTGTTCGTACAATGTACCTAAATGGTTTCGTTTGGTGTCGTTATCCTTCGTTTATATTGTTGTATTTTGTTTTTAGCGAGTATGAGTCCAGTTTCTATCAAGTTCTGTCAAGTGCACCTTCCTTGCCAGATGCAACGTCAGTTTTCAAAGCCATATCCTTAAACAGGTAATTCAACTTTTTTTTATTTCGTCGACCACCCTTTAAGGTGTTTTGCCTTTAGGAACAGACACCAAGGATTATAGGTTTCTTGTTGAGGTGGTTCAAGGAGTGTAGGTTTCTCTAACGTAGTATGTGGTGGGAAGAGAGGGTTCAGGACGACTTAAAAGAGGAAATCCAGATCTCCCTGAAAATGCATTCCATTGGACACATTAAATCGGTGTCCTAATAGATCTCACTGTCCATTGTATTTATTCTTTATCATTATTTAGTTGGTAATACTGGACCAATAACGCGATTTATGAACTAAAAATATACGAAAGCGATTCTTTGAGATTTCTCCGAGAACAAGTATCTCCACAAAGTGCAACTTATCTTGCCGCTCAAGTTGTAACAGTTAACTGTGAGAAACGAGTCAGTGTGGTTAAGCGATGCGATCTTTAAACCCAATATATTATACTCTAACGTGGCTTCCTGTAGGATCTCAATTTTTGAATCGCTCGTGTTAAAGTAACTGCTTGGAAAATATATGTTGAAGTCAGTGTCGTGACGTGAGCATTCCAACACCTTTTACCACTTCTTTTTTACTGTGAAAGTACTTTTATTTGTTAAAAAATCTGTCCCCCCACACTAGGAATTTCTGCTGTATAGTAATAAAATCTAGTTTTTAATTATAAATCATAATTTTTCACTAGATACTCATTGTATAGAAATATTTATATCTACTTGAATAATCATTATACAAATGCTCTTATTTATTTTTAATCCTCTTATTTTATCTTCTTATTTATTTACTTTTATGTATTTTCTTCTTCTTTATTACTTTAAAAAATTAAAAAATCCCAGTTTTTCCATTAATTGCTTTAGATTTTAATTGGTCCTTATTTAGTCAATAAGCGCCCAGCGTTGGCAAGCCTGCGCTTTTATTAATTTTTATTACCGGCCTTAACACGAACTTCGATATCAAAGTCGATTGTGTCTTTGATCTATAAAGCTGTGCCATTGTTCATGATTTATTATACCTATAATGAACCCACTTGGTTTGATCGCTAGTAATTAGGTTATATTGGATTTGATTACTAACGTAATACAATGTTACAAGCTGTGTTATAAAAAATAACGTGCATTGTTCTTACGTATGGACAGATCAGGTATTTTGACTGCCTCGTTGGTCTAGTGGTCGCTAAGCGCGACTGCTGAGCACGAGATCCTGGGTTCGAATCCCGGGTCGGGCAAAGTGTTATTGGGTTTTTCCATTAGGTAATTCTCAGTAGCAGCACGGAGTCTGGATTTGTGCCCGGTTAATGGCAATAGGCTCGCCCCCTATTACATTGGGACATAAAACATAACTGGCGAAATGTGGGTGTACTATATGTGCACCTCTGCCTACTCCTTCGGGTAATACAGGCGTGATGTTATGTTATGTTTAGATCAGGTATTTCATGTGTTTTAACGTCTAAAAAAGTGGAGTGAAATTAATTGACTTATTAGGTAATAAACTTATTACTTTCTGCGTTTTACGCAATATTTGTTTAAGCGTTCGAAGTTGAATAATATATCACATTATTAAAAAAATGTGAAGAGGTAGATACCTAACCTCTTTAGAAAAACGTTCCATAGATATTATGAAGTTGATTGTCATAACTAAGTAAATAGCTATAGATAAGATTTATAGTTTTATTTGTTACAACATTAATAGTTTATTTATTAAGGAATAGCATACAATAACTTATATAAAAGTTGTATTGCAGTCGTGTAATAAATTACGTAAAATGGAGGTCTTCAAAAACTTGCTTGGTCCGATCGATAATGAGACGAACACTATGTTCGCAACTGTTGACAACTTAATCAAGGACTTGGAACGTAAGAAGGCTGCTAGGAAGCGATTTTCTCCTTTTAAGAGCTGGTACTCATAGCTGGCTATGAGTTATGAGTATCAGAACGTAGCCACCTGTATTGATGAGATAAGTAGCCTAATAGGGCTGCAAGCTCTGTTTATCTTGCGTGTTGTGTCGATGATCAAAAATGATAAAGGAAATTTGATGGGCACGAGCGGGACTGAACCTGTGACCTTCACTGTACCGTGGCGCAGCTCTGCCAACTGAGTTATCATGTCGCTTCTCGCACCCATCGAATTTCAAGCTCTCTTTTTTAGTATTTACGTCTTAAGGGTGACAATCCATAATATTTTCAATTTTTTAATTGATTTAGGTTCAAGTTTAGCCTCGGCAACATGCTAAATTGTCACCAAAAATCATAGGAGTCGTTGATTTTAAATGCTAATGATACAAACATACTATCAGATAACACGATATATTCTTTATGCAGCAGGTGACAGCGCTGGTCGCGAAGAACCTGTTCCAGCAGACGCTGGTGATGGAATGATGTCTTTGCAATGTATCGATTGCAGCGATGGCGGTTAGTATCTAACACACTATCTAATAGTAATATTTGGCATCCCACCATCACGTCACGGCTCGCTCAGCACGTCTTATCAGGCTGGCGGTCAACTCACGACTGAGTTGCTGAAATTTACGGCATGTTTTGTTGCCCACAAACCCAATCCTGAGATAGGTCTTATAGGGCTGCACTGGACAAAAGTGAGCTGCTAGACTTGTGACTTTTGCGCCCGCGACAGTTTATAATATTAATTTACCCACATATTTTAAAAGTATCATACAGTATGTCTTTATTCTTAGTAGTTGATAAATCAGTCATCTTGACAAGTTCAGTACTTATAGACTTTTTAAATGTATAGCAGTATAGTTTCAGCGAATTTTCATGTAGTCATTTTGATTGCAACTTTTATGAGACAAAATAACCTTATCATAATTGTGACAGTAGTTTAGTCGTTATGAGATAACTAACAGACAGAGCAGCTTCAGCATTTCGATTATCATTTTCATAAAACCCCACCTTACCTGTCCTTGTTTCATTGATTACGCAAGTACTGACGCGACTCTTAGCTCTATGTATTAATCATAATACACCGCTTGGCCGAGAGCGGATAGTGCAGATGCGTCGCGTCCGGTGGGACCGAGTCCGACGTGCGCCTGTCTTTATGTTAAGATGATAAACCAGGTTCAGAGGCGACAGCCTGGACATATTTTTGTATAAATAACAGAACACAATATTTTGTATCGAATAGATTAGTTATAAAGGCATAACCACCTTTTGGCCTTTGTCGTATTCAGGTAAAAAGACTGCTGGATAGGAGTATCTTTGTCTTTCATATACAAACAATGTAAGTCTATCATGGGTTATGGCAAATTGTTTATGGAAACCCTTAAAAAATGTTGTCAGGAAAATTATTAATTATATATGTTTTAGCCCAAGACTGGAGTCTTAGCAAACAAATAAAATCTTTTACTAGTATACATATTATGAAGCATCACCGGTACTAAAAAACTTTATCTTGTTAGGTACAAAACTATTGGAAGTTTAGAACGATTTTATTCTTTGGTCCCTCGGTCAGTGTAATTCCACAGCAAGTTAGCGATTTATTATCGACTCCTTCAACGCGGGCACGTCGGATGTGATAGTTTATAGTTTTCGCAACTGTTACTTAGCCAACACACTCAGTGCTCCATGCAAACCTATGCAAATCAAGAACCATTTGCGCCAGAATGAATGCAATTTGTTTTAATGTTGCCTATCTACATCACATTTGTAGGTTTTGTTAACGAGTTTTGTAGTATGGTGCGTGCACTGCTTTACTTGCGATGTTTTGTGCCCAAAGTGTTGTAAAATGAATTATATTTCAAAGGATTTTACAATAAGGAGGTTTTGAGGACCCCGGTGGATAGCATTAAGTTCAATATAATTACATGTGACAACAGCGAAATATCAGGGCATAAACAGGCATTGATATTTCTATCACTTGCGCGAATATTCAAAATTAAAGGTAGCTAGATAGTAATTATTCAAATTAGACGTTTAACGCCTCAGTCTGCCCGTGACCATGACTGCTGTATAGGATTCGAAACGTTGGAACCAAAAACAAATAAAACCGCAATGAAATCTGTAAAAAGTTTTATTTCAAAGGCCAACCAGCTTATAACCAGGGTCTTAGACAAGTGGCAAAAGACGAATGAAAATAGAATAGAATGATAAACGTACGGGGATGGCATAATGTTCCTTCTAGGTAAATGACATCCCATATATTTTTCACTCTGTTCGATTTCTATTCGTCTAGCGTTCTGCCACTTCTGTAGGGCCCCTGAATAAATAATAAATAATAATAATAATAAAAATCTTTTATTGGTTCTAAAACCATAATTAAACCCATTAATAATTAAGGTTTGGGGATCACACGTGTGATAGTATATGTAGGTATGTATAAACAATGGTTGTTAGTCCTGGCTGGAGGCCTTTATTAGGTCTCGCCAAACAACCGGTTAAAAGCAGTAAGAGCTCCTTCAGAGCTAAATACAAGAGACAAGTTCGAAAAAAGATGGTTGTTAGCTTGCCTATAGAAATGTAATTATTGTTTTAGACAACTACAAATGATGAACACCTGAGTGTGAGACCCATGAAAAAATAATGATTTTCTCACTAAGTTGATTATAATACTTGACTGGGCTTGACCGAGACAAATTGCAGCAATTCCTAACGTAGTTTCGTTTGAGGTATTTGTTTTGCTAGAGCACATAGATAATAAATTATATTTATATTCAATCCCTAGTGAAAATTTACTTTACTTTCAGATGTAAAATATTTACCTACTAGTGCATATGAATTTAAATATATTTTACATTTCAGTCAAGTGTTTGTTTATCTTGATTGCGATGGAACTCGTTGGGGCAAAGGCTAGTTTAACAATAATTTTAAAAGACTCAATGAATTTTCAATCATTTCAATAATAGGCATTTTTGTGTTTGTATTTCGTGTGAATATAACGTAAATTGCAAAACCTTTACAATAAATAATTCAACTTTTTCTATTACGTGTATTGTAAATAGAGGCACCATTTGTGTGCTTAGTAGACGAAAAACTGCTGATTCACGCTCCATTATGGAAAATAAATAAAGCGTGAAGCTGAAATTATTTCAACTCTTAAACGGAACGGAGGTAGCCAATGATGATTCTGCAATTGTAAGGGTCGTGTTTGAACAATAGTATCAGGAATAATGGTTTTATTTTCATATCGATAACGTTATTTTATGAATATTTCAATAGTTACGTATAATATGTGATCAGTATTTTCTATGTGATTGAATTCTACCACAACATAGGTAAGCATTTGTTTATATTTTGTCAAAAATCTATACGATATATCTTCTTAAATAATTTCTACATTGAATAGTAGCATGACGATTTATATTGTTTAAATTTCTAGTTTCTAAGTCAAGAATAAATTCAATTCCTCTTATGATTAGTTTGCTTACAGATCCGAAATGATTTTAAATCCTTTTCCATTAAACAGCCTTAAATCAGAAAATACGACATACAAAAAGGCGGGCTCGGACTTAAGTTTACGAAGCAAAAAATCGGTCGACAATTTATTCGTGGGCGGGTTGGGCATCACTAATCGGCGTCATCAATCAGCTCGTCCCGGCGCGATCGGATCAACTGACGGACAGCCCCCCCGCCCCGCGGCCCAGCCTGCCCCTCGCCACACCTCATCACACACCCCGTTAATAGGAGCTGCCGGACTAGGCCTCGAGTAACTGGACCGAAGGCATTATCATATACTAGGTTTCAGTATTTCGTATGCGAGATACATTATACGTCTTTTTTCCGGGTTATTAGTAGATAACGTGTTAATCCAGGTAATCATTTATGTGTGTTTCAAATTACATCAAAATCCGTTCAGTCGTTCTTGCGTAAATGAGTAACAAACATCGAAACATACCAACAATTTACACTCTACTGTATATTGTACTTTATTTATTATAGTAACAGAAAATACTTGTGAAGTTTCACATCTCCTCATATTATTTGCTGAAGTGAAGTATTATAAAGTGGAGTAGAATTAATCCTTTATAAAACGTTTGGCTTAAATGTTGGCTTTCAGAGATCAGTATGCAAAGTATATTTACCATTGACACCCAACAATATTTCAGGATGGAGAAATACACGAAGGGATTTTTGGAAATAATGCTTATTCTGTCTGTGTGAGTAGGCACAATATTGAAAGAGCGGCTAAAAAGTCTCGCCTTTTAAGTCAGCAATTAATTATTAACTTGTAGGTACCTAAATTTATACGTTGACTAGCTGAAAATACCTTAATTAATTAGGTGCTGGTGTGGTAAGTCATATTAGATATATTAATTGGTTTTTGTCTATGAATAATAAACTTATTGATGAAAAATATGGATATGGATTTAAAAAAGTATTGGGAATTTGCTAAAGAATTTATAGTACGTAGGTACTGTTTTAAAAGAGCTGATGAATTCCAAAATGTAATAAAAACAGATAAACATGCAGGTCGTACCAAAAAATCTGCAATAAAAATAATAGAGGAAGAACATGGAAGGGAAAATAATAACAAATACCCAAGCGGCGGTTCATGAGGTGGAAACAAAGAATGCTTGAAATTTCATCCGCATAATATTTGACAAAGCCAATGTTTACCTGAGTCGTTGGGCTGGCCGTTATGTTATCACTGACAACAGTCTGCTCTAAGCTTGTCGCGGACGCACAGAAATATTCCCGGTGACGTCACCGGGGTAGTATCTATGCCGTGCGAATACGGCTCAAATCAATTTTGCACAGACCAGTCGCATGTGCGGGGACCTTCGCGCTACGCTGACATGGGTAATGTTTGCACCCGTCTCCGAATTGATTTACCCACATCCGTAAACGTCACGGCTTTTCGCGCCGAAATCGACTATTATTGGAATATGAATGTGTCCACAAATTTGGATGTACAATATTTTATTCACTGAGTTTTGTGGCTGTGGTTTATGAAGTATAATATTTGAAGCGATCATATCCGATTGGTTTGTGACGTTAGTGCAGTGATTCTGCTCGAATACAAACAATTGCATCATTCGATTTCTCATCTGTGTATTGTTTTTATTTGAGGTACCTACAGATACTTTATTTTTCTTTAAATGCTTTAAGGTACAACATATAGGTACCTCTAGTAATAAAAAATTGCAATATTTCTTAGAATAACTTAATGAAACCAAACCTAAGTTGATTTTATTCTGTAAAACGTGCAGAGGTTTTTAATAACTTTCACACATTTCAGTCAAATCCATGTAGACTGAATCGTTATCTAAACTTCAACAGACGTGGCGCACTTTTACATTCGCTGCTCGATATTCTGAAGACAAAGCTTCAAGTTATAAAGTTTTAAACCTTCAAAGAATAAAGTTTGGAATAGTGGAAACTGTATTAAAATTATTGTCGACAGACTATGAAAAGGTTTTATTCTAATACCGCTCACGTACTTATATTAAGCCAACAGAAGCGCGAGCGCTAAGACGTTGACTTTACAAGTGGTTGAATTAATATCGTCCCGATTATGTGTCTATTGCGGTTAATCCGCGGAGGTTGGATCTGTATTTTGGACGCTCTTGATTTGTTACTATTGTAGACTCTATTTTGACGATTATGTGACGCGTGAGGATTAATATGGTTATTAATTTATTTACAAGTTACATATTTTACAATTAGTTAAATCTAAAATATAATACTGCCTCGTAGGTCTAGTGGTAATGAGCACAAGGTCCTGGGTTCGAATTCCGGGTCGGGTAAAATGTTACTGGATTTTTTCATTAGGTAATTCTCAGTAGTAGCACGGAGTCTGGATTTGTGCCCGGTTGCTGGCAATAGGCTCTGAAGAACTGGCAAATTTTGGATGTACTATATGTGCACCTCTGTCTATCCCTTCGGGGAATACAGGCGTGATGTTATGTTATGTTAAATATAATACAAATTAACAACAATACCTAAACGCAAATACAAACTTTTAAAAAGCATCCTAATATTGAT
This sequence comes from Abrostola triplasia, assembly GCA_946251915.1. Taxonomy (NCBI): domain Eukaryota; kingdom Metazoa; phylum Arthropoda; class Insecta; order Lepidoptera; family Noctuidae; genus Abrostola; species Abrostola triplasia. The sequence continues at coordinate 7,079,372 of OX276432.1, read as the reverse complement.
GCCCGTCGATGTCAACTGCTTTTTATGATATCGGATTTTTCCATAATGGTAATTCTCAGTAACAGCACGGAATCTGAATTTGTGCCCGGTTAACGACATTAGGCGAGTGCTCTATTGCATTGGGACTTGCCTGTCCCTTCGGGAAATGCAGATGTGATGTTATGTATTTTTAAGAATGCTTTGTTTATACAAAGAGTTCTTTTGTTTCAGAGCGTGCAATACTGGCGGGCTATGTCTCTCTCATGCGACAATGCATCGAGCTCACTGAAAAAGCGGGAGCGGCCAAAGCTTAAATATAACAATATATTATAAATATATCTACTGTTTTCTTCTTAGTAGCTCACAGGTATCTTTTCAACCTTCATGTCATAACAAATTATCTCTTGTTATCGATCACTTCTTCATTTTTTCTTTTCAAAAAGTTAGGACACAGAAAACTAAAAGTCTAGTCTAATAATATTAAAAAAATCGGAATAAGAGATACTCGTACTTGTATTGTCTAATTTGTAGTTGCTATACCAGTCTAGATATAACATCAGTATTCGCGATACGGCGATAGCATACTATTTGCGTACCCCGAGGCAAGACAAACGAATTGTGTTTTTTGTGATACCTCCCCATACGTCAGCAAAAACACTTGAAGTGTCTCTTTTCTGTTTCGTCGTGCCCTATCGAGGGGCTTCAATAAATGTTTTAAAATGCAATTTCGTCACACAATACTTGGTTTGGATAGAGTGCGTATGTTTTAAGGCTTCAATATCTGTGCCTTTACGTTATACTCAGCAGAAAAGTATTGCTATCTTTTATTTTTGATACAAAAATATAAGATACAAGTAGCAACGTAAGTATTATAAAGCTTTTAGAAACGTCTTTTTAGAAATATAACGCTTTAGGTCCTTCTTTAGGTATTTCACAAATCAGCTCATTACCATGTACTCTTAGAGCAGGACAGTTTACGTTGTGAAAGCGAGACGCCGCATTGCATTGCACATGGTAGCGTCTCGCTTCCACAACGTAAACTGTCTTGTTCAGAGCTACCAGCCTACTACTGACATATAAAAGGTCCTCGAATACTGAATTTTAAATTAGAGAGCTAGCTAATTTTGCTATAACAAAATCTACTTCATCATCAGCCCGTTGCAGTCCACTACCTCTCCTAATATACGCCACAAAGCCTAGTTCGCTGCTTTATGCATCCAATCTACTTACTACGTTTTTAATCTATCTTATAAAAAAGAACTATAATTATGTACGTATGCTCGTAGCTGCCCAGTGCTACGTAGTCCGTAGCGACGTAACGGAACGTTCGTAGCAATATATCCTAAAAGCGTCTACGAGTAAATAAATAAAAGTTACTAAATGTTTTCTATCCTACTAATCCTACTAATTCCCAAAAAACTGTAGCGGATAACACCGCGGGGCGCAGCTAGTCTAACATAATATAACATACATTTAAGGTACATTTTCAGTACCAAGACCTACTAAGTTTTCTAAAGCTTTCTAAAAACATGTTTTCTTAGGTAATGCGTACTTTTTGGTTCTTACAACGATAATGGGCATTATCTACGCTGATGTTATAAAAACATTACTGCCATAATATGAAGCATAAAAGCCTACTTAAAAACTAAAAGTCTAGTCTAAAAATGATTTCATATTTCTTCGAACCCATATAGATTTAGAAGAATTTTTTGTACGATATTTGGCGAATCGCAAGCCACGTCGGGCGACATCGCGCGGGATACGCAAATGTGGCGACAACAATGCTACAGAGTCGCGGGACAAATGTCGCCTAGTGAATATGCGGCTTAAATGAACCAAATGTTATACAAATACTAGAATCCATGAGGAATGTAATGTTAACACCGTGAAGAACGACATTCGCTCTTCCTGTGCAACATGCAAAAAAAGACTAGACTCCCAACAAACTTGCGACTAAACTAGCAAATCAGAACCGCACTGGGCGACTCAAGAGAAACACATAATATCACGCCTGTATTCCCCGAAGGGGTAGGCGTGGAGGAGGAGAGGTGCACATATAGTACACCCACATTTCGCCAGTTATATTTTTTTTAAGTCCCAATGTAATAAGGGACGAGTCTATTGCTATCAACCGGGCACAAATCCAGACTCCGTGCTGCTGCTGGAAATCACCTAACGGAAAAACCCAATAACGTCGACGTCACTGTATCTATTGGTGCCCCCATAGTATAATGGTTAAACTCTTTAAACCTGTTTGATGTCAAACTTTTGTTTGAGTAAGATATTTTATTTGTTGCGCATGTGGTACAGTCAACAAAAAAGTAGCCGAACATTTGATTTAAACGTACCGTTACTTGAAGTACAATTTATTACACAGTAAAAAGTCTTAATTTCAGATCATCATTTGGACTCTCTGATTCGAGGCTATAACTTGAACTGACATAAAGTTTCTTAATTTGTAACGCTATTTCTGTTCCTGACTGTACTAGAGGTATAATCGAGGTGTGGTTATGGAGTCCTGCCAAATAGTGACACTGTGTAAACCTCCTCCTCCTTGGTTTCACCTTTGTGCTTTGTTTAGGTGGTCGTTTGCGTTAAAATTATATCAATATTCCGCACCTGTCCCTAATATATGCTCAAGATAGTAACGGTAAACAGATGCCGCCGGGGTTTTTTGTTTGGCATGTTTATATAAAACACAGCTATTTTATAGTGCTGCGTGCTAGTGTTGTTATAGTGAGTTATTTATCATATCGTATTAGTGGAAAAGTCGGGAAGATTCTATATTATAATATGACATTGTGAAAAAGGTAAATAATTGAACTTTTAAAAACCAAACTTTGAAAAAATTTTAACTGTCAAACGCACCTATGAAAAGAAATCATAAGAGAGTAATATTTGTAAAGAAAAGTTTATTTGCATCAGATTTGTATTGATATTAGTACAAAACTATGAATTGTATGTAAATATCTAAAAAGAAAAATTATATTCTAACCTATGTTCTCAAAGTGATATTGAGAATGTCCAGATCTTAATTTCTGTCGATTTAAGTCAAGAAATGTAATTGCTAAACGACGTCTAAGCTGCGTCAGCTACACTCCCGACGAACACGCAACGTCAACAAGCAGCGAGGTGACGCGCTCTAGTTTTAGCCTGTCAGCAAAAAGGAATCCGCGACGGACATTGAGCCTCACGCACGGCGCACCGACCGCAACATGCATCGTGCTGGTGACGCTATTACATAAATACTTGCACTGTAAAAGACAGATATGCCCTTCGTGATTTTTTTTTGGGAGTCTGACGGCCGCATTCAGAGACATATACCCCCTTACGTACACAAATTGTCAGTGTTGAACAATTTGTTAAATTATACTTGTCAGTGACCGAGTGTTATCCATATTATTTAGTGTATATTCCGGTTATACTGCCGCGTAACTCGCTCATGAATATGGGCTCCGTTTGGGTTCGAAACTAGTCGAGCATTCCCGAATACACACGTGAGTATAACCTACCCCTCAGGGAAACAGGCGTGACTTTATGTATGTATGTATGTATGTACAGATGAGACTTAACAAGTAGTTATCTTAAAACGCATGTTACCATCGTTTATAAGTAAGGAGGTATATGATTACTTAACTATCACTAAGTAAAGGTTTTCTTCGCAAAATCCACACTTAATGTCTGTTCAAGTAATCATTAACGTCTTTAATTTTCTATTCATTAATGTAAAGTTACCGATAGCTGTCTTCCGACCGAAATACTGATGACAGTGAACTGCTACCATATAATTTTGTAAAATGAATTATCATTATGAATTCTATTTTGCTCTACATGAATTGATAATCATAAAAGTACAATCAAAACACGTTTTCCAGCTTGAATTGAACTTTCTACGGAATGCAGAAAGCAATTAACATAGCCACTGCCAATTGGATCGTGTTTTACTGTAAAGGTCGTTGAACTATTTGATTGAATACATGTGCATGGATACATGTGTTAGACGCCAATTAGTCGAGCCTTTGTGTGAATAAAAATATTAACTGCTTGTTATACTCACTCGTGAAAATATTTTCTAAAAAAAAGATATGAAATGATTGCATACAAGTTCTAAGGTGACACGCACGACCCAACCTTAGGTCGACTACACGTACCTTCTGTATCCAAAATATTGCTTTAAATTTTATCAAGATGTTTTTTTCCAGTATTAATAATATGACATGGTCCGATGTGGTCCTAATGAATGGCAATAGTCTCGTCACCTATTTCGTAGGACTTATGAATGCAACTGCCTTAGTGCCTTAGTCTCGTGGCCGCTAAGCTCGACTGCTGAGCATGAGGTCTTGGGTTCGAATCTCGGGTAGTGCAAAGTGTCATTGGGTTTTTCCATTAGATAAATCTTAGTAGCAGCACGGAGCCTGGATTTGTGTCCGCTTGATGGCAATAGGCTCGCCCCTTATTACATTGGGTACTTTAATGTGCAGCCCGAAATTAGGATGTACTATGTGTGCACTTCTGCCTACCCCATCTGGGAGTACAGGCGTGATGTTATGTATGTTATGATAAGCGCCGATTTCATAGTGTAGGTGTTTAGACTTCTGATAGAGGAGAATACCACTGCTTTCTCCTCTGAGGGTTTTAGGCGTGACCGTATGTATGTTATAACCGCTGTCGACGCCTTTTCTTGCGTGGGACACATGTCACTAAACACTATCTTTTTTCTTTCTTGATATTTTGTCAAAGCTAAAAGGTTTCAATCTGTATTTTCATTAGTTATAAGCATATATTGACATCTCCTCAACATGTTTATATTCTTTATGATAAAATAAAATTATTTTATTCGTGTTTATTCGAGCACTCTTGTGATGTTTGATAAATAAAATCAGTCCGATATTTCTAACAGGTATTTTAAAGGTTCAGTACTGTCTCCGTCCTCTTTAAGAACGAAGTAAATTCACACTGACCTTAATATATGCCCAGTTTAATTGGTTATAGGACCTTAAAATGTATATTCGAATCAAACCATAGACTAACAAACAGGTACGTCACATAGAACAAGAAATGTCTGGCTGTAATATTCATTTCAAATTAATAATATTCGAGACCAATTCTTTATTTAAAATCGATATCGCAGCGGGAGCTTTATTAATTCAATTTTCACCGTTCACCGTTAAAGAGGAATTCTTTTTAATTTTCGCGCTCTCCGGGGTAAGTTGAAATCATATTTACTTGGGGCAAGTGTTCGGATTTGAAAATTACAAGCGGCAAACAATAAGCCGGCTGCGAATGACAATCTATTCTCAAAGAAAGTATCTGTAATTGCCTCCGTCGAGGTCAGGTAGGTATTTGTTGGAATGAATAGGGCCCTCCATTATTCGCTTGCTCCTTGATTTTCCGGTATAGAACAAAAGCTATGGGGCCCTAAATGAGACCTTCGAGTTGTCTGTTGCTTTAGAAGATTATATATACTATGTTATGCATATACGTAGGGTTCGAAGAAGCTATTCATTATTATGAATCACCTACTGTCTTACCTCATTCGCGGTTTAGATGTTAGCACGCGCTGTAAGGCAAACTTAAATATATAGGTAGGTGCCATGGCTGAAGAAGTGGTAAAGTGTGAATAAATGCTAGGTCATATTTTTTGGAAAAATAATTCACGAGTATGTCATTATAATAAGTGCATTCTGCGGCCTGCTAAAGCTGTGATTTCAAATAATCATCCCGACACTCGCGACTAATTCTTGACAGCGCTTATTGATCCTATGCTTGCTAAAAAAAGTTATTACACAGTTACTGGCGTTTCCTGGGGGAGGCCTACGTCCAGCTGTGGACTGCAATAGGCTGATGTGATGATTATGTGACACTACTAGTGTGAGAAAGAGTAATATAAGACACCCATTACAAAGTTTTGAACCGTGTGCGGTAAATTGTCATTGATGACATTATTCTTAGGCAATAAGGAGTCATCAAATAAACTTATTTACATACATACATAAGATCACGCCTGTATTCCCCAAAGGGGTAGACAGAGGTGCACATATAGTACACCCACATTTCGCCAGTTAAGTTTTTAGGTCCCAGTGTAACCAGGGGCGAGCCTATTGCCATCAACCGGGCACAAATCCAGACTCCGTGCTGCTACTGAGAATTACCTAATAAAAAAAAAAACAACTTATTTATAAGGTACAATATAATAATGTACGTTTTTCCAGACGTAACCTTGTAGGTGAACTCGTTCACAATATAATACACGATAATCTGGGACAAGACATTAAACATTTACAAAGTCAACGTTGCTGTAAAGATCATACTTTTAGCAACCGTAAATATTTTAGGCTGGCACTGTTCTTTCATTTTTCTTTCAAAACTACGATAACCGTTGTACCTAACCCTTCTAAACAAACTCGAGGATTTCACGCCCCTAAATAAACATAACGCATTTTTAGTAGTGGCTAAACACACAACGCATTTGTCATTTGTCTTTTACCGACTGTGCAGGGATATACTTCTGACGCGTAGGGAGAAACTAAATCTGTGGGTTTATATATAAACTTTACGTAGATGTATTTATATATATGGATTGTCTGTAACCCCCAAAGGGTGGACAGAGGTTTCCTACTTTATCAAAAGTCAACACACCCTTATTTCGCCGTTAATAAGGCCCATTTTCTTACACCTATCGGGTGCAAGCCTATTGCCATTTACCTATTTTCAAAACAGACTTCAGTCTGCTTCCTACCTATTTTAAAAAGTCATACGTCTACAAGCGGAATTATCTGCTCAATTATCCTATACAGTTTCAAAATGAAGATAGAACGAAGAAGGCATAATTTTACGAATATAAAAAAAATATGACTCTTAAAACAACAATATTTTAACCATATTTTATAACGGTCCTCATCTGTGGCAATTTATATTTCACTTAAGTTACTCTATTACCTACTTTTGAACGTGGTACAGGGAATAATTTAGATTTAATGGCGCAGAAGATATTATAAGCTACCTCGCTATATAAGGCATGATGAATCGGGATAAAGTTGAGAATTTTGTTAAGTTTGAAGATTCCCGTTGGCCGCCGACTACGGGAAAGCGCACTGGAGTGTTTCTTTACGACGGAACTTGTAGAAATTTTTGAAATATCGATTCAAGTACCATTCAAACATTGTGCCATCTATTTTTAGAATTAATTATAAACGCAAAAATTGGTAAGCTCCCATTGCCCGCTAATCCAACTTGAACTGATATATCCTCTATAAGCCTTGGCGTTTGACATTTAAATGCCAGGTTTGGCCTATTCTGTGAAGTAGGTACTAATTATGACAGTCAGTATTTAATAAGTATTATATTATATTGAAGTTACAGATGTGCTCTCACAAAAAAACTATTTTAAATTTCAAGCACGTCTTTATAGGTAGGTTTAATTAGGTATTTTATGCTGTTAGAGTGTGTAGAAAAAGTATTCTGCGAATTCCTACTTAAAAAATGAATGCATTTAGTTGGTAAAATAAATAGATTATGAATTAAAAGTTTTATCCATACATGTCTAACATATTAATAAGATCATGCCTGCACTTCCCAAAGGCACACAGGACAATACATCATCATCAGCTGGGAGATATCCATTGATGAACAAAGGCCTCCCCCATAATTGTACATACACCTATATTTTATAGTTCATCATAAATTCTATGTATTTGGTAGTGAGCCTGCAATAACGGAGGAAAATGCCGTTCAGCAGGCATTCACCGGGCACTCACTGGGCGATCACCGGGCACTCACTGGGCGATCACCGGACACTCACCACGCACTAACCGGGCTGTCACCGGGCACTCATCAGGCGCTCAGCGGGGTTACGACTCACTTCCTTGCAACTTACGACACACTTTCTTGGCATAACATAATAAACATAACATCACGCCTGTGTTCCCCGAAGGGGTAGGCAGAGGTGCACATATAGTACACCCACATTTCGCCAGTTATGTTTTAGGCAATGAGAAGAAATTATAATATATTCTCCATCAGTCCCCCTGGCCCCCACGGCATAAATTTTCTATACGTATTTAGACTAAATACATCGTTCCCCAATTAGTTTCGCTAGTTAGACCCCCTCAAATGAATACCTACACGTAGGCCCAAGTTTTAACTATTGGGAAACTCGTGACAACGGTATAACGCCTCCTGTCACTTTGGAGGCTAACTATCGTATGTATGTATTCGTAAATGGCCATTACATGATGATTAATTAAACGTCTGTAATACTAGACTTCTCTGTAGGATGAATAGTCTCTGTTTGTAGTTTAGCAATATACAAATTTCTTGTTCACAAGTTTCATTAAAATATTAACTTTCTGCACGCTTTCTAAGTTAAGATTTCCACAGTCCCAATATTATATGCGATAGGTGTATGTAATTGTTTAAAATATGCGTGTTTTGAAAGCAAATACTTGATGAATTGCCAAATAAGTGTAGTAGGTTATATATTCACTGTTAATTGTTTAGAGCAAACAATCAACTAAAACTGGACTCATAGGGGTAAATCATTGACAACGAAGTAGGAGGCTCTCAAAGGATTTGCTCCGTCCCATCGACTAATATTTGCCACTCTTTGTTTCCATTCAACGAGCATTTTTCACTCTAGTTAGCGGACCTTTGTGATAGAGAAAATATTATTAGGTTTGTCGACAGATGGTTTACATTTGGTATAATATGCGTTGACATTTCTTGCGACGTTGTAACATTATTATTAATTGAGAATTTATGTTTATGTGGTTGGACTTGTTTCTTTTTACTAAGAAAGGAGGCTTTTTTGTATTTACAAGCCTTAGTGCCTAGTAAATCAGTATACCTACAAGCTCACGTATTACATATTTAAACTAAATATTGTAACAACAATTTAGTTTTAACGGAACATACAATACAATATAATAAAACAGCAAATAGTTGAGACATGGGTCTTAACCAACAATTTTTGTAGGTACAAGTGGAGATGCAAAGCTGAAATAAATTGAGCTACTTTAAATCAACTTAAATCTAAAGTATCAAGATTTTGAAAAATATATATAAAATAAACAAAGTAGAATGTTGTAGGTACTTACTACTTGTACACATACCTATGCTCACGGTACACAGCATACTATTTTGTTCTCAGTTTTCCTGTTTTTGTATGTTATCGGCAGGCGGCGCTGGTGACGCGGCTAACGACCGATGTCGACATCTCCGTAAAACGTCACAATGATTTATCGGTTGTACCACGAACAAATATTCGCTGAAGATATTTAGATATATATACGTAAGATATTTCGATGTTCGTGAAATATATTTAGATACAGTTTTAGGGAGAAATCGGTATCGGTAGTTTTCACGTAGGTTTATAGTCGAGGAAAATGGAAAAAGTTAAAGGAACCGACAAATGAATTATTTCTGCACGATAAATATATATTTACTACGTAAAGGGTAGCAACACTAGCTACCCGCAAACCACTATTTGCGTTATCATTATTCTTCTCTTTAGTCTTTTATTGACAGTTAGAAAAACTTGTCTTTTCATTATAGGCTATACTTTGCAATGTCAAGGTAACAAAAGGGAAGATAATTATGTATATCGTAAATGTCGTATGCGTTATATCTGCTGTCGTATAATATAGAATATGTCAAAAATGTTTTAGTTGACCGTTAAGGGTACGTATAATATTGGTGCTTTTCCATGGCGCGTGGTAGCACACGCCGCGCATGCCTGGGCCCCGAGCCACGCGCCGTGGGAACATGGGAGTAGAGCGTGGCGCGACGCGCTGAGTTACGCGCCGCCCATTGCGCCGCAGTACAAAATTTGCTACAACGCGCCGTGAGAATCAAGTGCGGGCGGCGCGTGGCGCGATGTTCGGCCACAGTACGGGCGGCGCGTGCTACCACGCGCCATGTCACCATGTGAAATCACCATAATAAGTACTCAGGTGTCGTCACTCTGACAGACTCTGTACTATCATTTTAAATCATAAAAATACTATTTAAGCCTAAATGTAAGTTGCTAGGCGTGTAGCCAACCTGCTCTGATAATATTTTTTCATATTTTCATACTTACTCTATTAGGAAAGTTATCTAACTTTGCAGACGATCATGAATATTCATATGGACGAAAAAAAATATTATTGTCGTTTTATTAATATTTTGTGACATAAATTATAATTTTATCTACGTACTTAAATTTAATAAGATGCTCGTATACCATTTCATATTCATTTTAATTTGTATTTAGACCTTAGCCAAAAATATTTTACTAACTTTAATATTATAATTATTGAGGACGGTATAAAATTATACATGGGGAGTGAATTACGCAAATATACATATTATAATATACATTTATTTATATAAAGTTTATTAAAAAGCCCCTTTGACCTTAGGTCTTAAGCTCGACTGTTTAAACAAGTGTTTTTTTTTAAGCTTGTTATTTGATTACGTCAGCAGTATATAATAATTGAGCCTGATTTAATTTGCTTCATTAACTCTAAGGTAATTCGGAATTCGAATTAAAAATAATAAGTATTATTCTATTTTTAAATACCATTCGTTGTCTAGGCCATAAATAAAGTAAACTCGTCAAACGCTGTCTAGACTATTTAAAAGAAAAAATATTAAACTAATTTGATCTTTAAACTCTGAGCCTATATAACCAAACTAATTTAAAAAGACTGCTTGTTATGTTCGTATCCATTGATATTACAGATTTTAATACACAGTATTCATGTTACTGCGCGTTGAATTTTCGATAACCGTGCGGGCCACTTATTTCAGGCAAATTTGTGTACAGACGTGTACTAAATTGGAACGCGGAAATTTTCAGTTTATTCGATACAGGAAGTATTGGAGACGGGGCGTGGCTCAGAATAGTCAGACTTGATTTTTTTATCCTATTGTTGTGTGTGTTTTTATACTGATAACTGGTAGATGCATGAGAAGTATAATATTTTTTTTAATAAACCGTCGCTCCAGACTATACATTTCGCCTGTGTCGTGGGTGCGTTTCACAAATATGAAATGATCACATAAACAAACACCCAAACCCGAGACAATCGTCTTCTTAACTCACCATTTTTGTCAAGTGCTGTAATCGCACCCGCAATCCCTAATCGCTTAGCCACTGCGCCAATCAGGTCGTCAAATATGGTTGTACTTTGCACTAAGAGTATTCCTAACTATATCCCACTGATATAATTAGGAATAGTACAAATTATTACCTATATAGTATGTAGTAAGAACTGGTAGTAGTGTTACGTAGTGGCTTTAAAATTTTATTTTTTCAGTATATTTTTTTTCCGACATCCCGGAGAGGGGTCGCGGCTTTGAAGTTCACAGACTGACCGATACGTACCAACTACCAATAAGCTCGCCCTCTATCGTCAATTAGACTAACTCTGTCCGGAATGCGTGAACAAGAGCACACATGTGTCTACTTCTTTAGGACATACTGCTTGCTTGATGATTCTTTGTTTGCAGCAGCAAAGAAGTTTTGATCAGATCGATGACAAAGGCTGACCCAGATTATACACGTTTTTATAAATCTTAAAAACATTTATATATAGACTGGTTAAGCAGGCAGAGCTCTTTCGGAGGTACCACCCAGAAAGCATCGAAAAGAGAAGAAAAAAAAAAACAATTCTGAAGCAAAACGACACAAATAATGGTGTACTTTGGGAGGTATTTGTTTATATACAACTGTTTTATTTGACGTTTTCCTTTTAGTTATTATTCTAACAAACCATTAGCCACGGAAGACTGACGCTTTATATTTTTAATTAAATAATATTTGCAGATTATTTTTCATTAAGTAAAATGTTGCTATTTGCGAAACGTTTTTAATTTTGCGCGCTTAATCAAGCTGAAAGCTATTATTATATATTTTAATATGGCGTCCTGAAATAGAAGATATTGAGGTAAATGATAAAATTAAACTTTTTTGGCAAAACTTTTATGTTATTTTCTTTTATATTTTTTTCATTATTCAGCGTAATAGGGGTGGGTTATGATGAAACGATGTGGTTTTCTTTACATAGGCGAGAGTTTTTTTTAACACATTACCGTTGTATACGTAGTAAAAGAAAGAAGAAAAAACAAGAAATTAAATAATTGATGTATTCCCATGTAAATATTAATGGGGTGTATTTTTTTAAAAAACGTCGTCAATTTCTTCTGTGTCGTGGGCGCGTTCCACAAACATGAATTATCACATACACAAACACCCAGACTCGAGACAAACATCTGTGGTTCGCACAAAGTTTTGTCCCGTGCGGGAATCGAACCCGCAACCCTTAGCGCAGCAGTCTGAATAAACTTAGCCACTGCGCTAATGAGGTCGTCAAATGAACATTAGAATTATGTTACTTTGTTTAAAACAGAAAAATTCCAATCCAAGAGGTTTGAATTTTGTTGTGTTAAGCATTTGCTGAGTGAACCTCTGACATTTCATCAAAGTGTTACAAACTTCTACTAAACAAGTTAAAGCTTTACTTAAAGTTAAATCTTGGCTGTTAAACGTGACGTCATCGATGGGGATTGGCAGACCGTCTGGACGAAGATTATACTTTCTTTACAAAAAAGTAAGTCACGAATTTAATTGTTTTTTTACTATTAAGTTTTTGTAAATAAAACCTTGCCCTATACTAGGAATTTGTTCTGTATCGACTCAAACGTCTGCGGATCACCCAAATATGTGTCTTGAGCGGGAAACGGGAACCCTAAGGGAAGTATTCCAATCTCTAAGGCACCAATCAGGTCATTATCTACTACTACTAGCTTCTAAGATATACCTAACGGAAAATACCAATGGGAAAGTCTCATTCCCCGTCTGCTATGAATCGAGCCCAAGACTTAAGCTCAGCAGTTGCGCTTTACGACCAATAGACGAGGTCCAGGTAAGAAGGCACTAAGTATCTATATATATAAAATTTTCGTGTCACAGTTTTCGTTCCCATACTCCTCCGAAACGGCTAGACCGATTCTCATGAAATTTTGTGAGCGTATTGAGTAGGTCTGAGAATCGGCCAACATCTATTTTTCATACCACAAAATTCACGCGGACGAAGTCGCGGGCAACAGCTAGTAATATAATAAATACATACAAAATAAGATATATAGGTGCTTATATATTAAGAAAATTATTAGGATTACACTATCATTCCGTTCAATCATTTCTATATAAAGTTATGACGTCACGTAAACATATAAATTGGCTAGAATGGCGTGTCGACAATTGAAATCGGCGTGTTAATGCCGCGTCGATTTGTGTAATGCTGGTTTGCAGTTTATAGCCAATAGCTACAGTTAGCCGGTATTGTGGTATCAACAACTGTTATATGTATCGCTAAACACCTGCGCTAATGGCTGTCATTAATGAGAATCGTGATTTGGTTGCTAGATGAAATTGGTCCTGCGGCTGTCGGTTATCTGCTGTCTACTGTCTACAACTCGCAGACAAACTTTTGTCATCATGGAGGCTTTATTTTGGGCATTGGACTTGAGGCAGAGTTACATTCAAATTCGGTTTTATTGTGAACATTTTATTGAGTGATTATTTTTCTATTTGCATTATATTGTGACTTGTAAAACAAGCTATAATTTAGGTAAGGACAATTATACGAACGTTTATTTTCTAAAGGGGTTAGGCCGAAGATAACTTTAGCTGTAGTGAAGATAGTTTAATCGGCCGCAATTTACTCGACAGTCAAACAGCGTATCCATACACTCAAGATAAGAACCAACCCTTAACTAATTTCTTATCAGGTCGTTTGATAATACAGTATTTTAAATAAATTTATTACCAGGCACTTCGCAATCAAGATTTATTTGTTACTCCAAAAATATTAAATAAATCATGATTCTTTATAGGCACTGCATTCCAGCGTAATCTCTGTAGCTCATCCTACTCTGTTATTCTATTAAAACGTAGGATTACAAAGCTACAATCAAGGAAATTGAAATTTTAATAAACAGTTTAATTTTGCTTCGTCGGGTCGTCGCCGATCCAATATGGAGTATTATTAAGTTAGCTCGAGCTATTTCTTTTCAAAGTTTCATATCGTAAACCTGTCGGTGCCAGCTTATGGCAGTTAAATCACAACTATGTAATAACGGGGAACATTGAAGTTGTTTTATGTTTTATTAGTATTTTGAACGTTCATGCTGATCTGGCAAGGAGAGATTTATGATTGCCGGGTAAATAACTGTTCGGAAGAACCATGAGTTGTGCTCGCTGGCTTGCGATTTCAACTCAATGATTTTCTCACAAATTAAATGTTTCATGATAAAATTCAATGAGTTGGCTTTCAAAACGAATTCTTCTTTTTCTTTCACACTATCATATCACACTGATAATTATTAAAACGCGAAAGTTTGTGAGTGTGTTTGTATGTTTGTTACCTCTTCACGCTAAAACGGCTAGACCGATTTTGATGAAATTTCATAAGGAGGTAGCTGACACCCTGGATTAATACATTGGCTGGTTTTTATCCCGAAACAATGTAGCGGTAACAACGCGGTACAATAAGTAATATTGCAAGATGACATAATAGTAATTTTCCATATGTAGAGAAAAGAGTAGAAAACTTAAATTAGGTTTATCCCTGAATTCCAGATTTATTTTTAAGTTACAATTGTATTAAATTGGCAATAACTAGATATAATTATAGCGATATGAAACTAAATTTGAAACGTTCATTAACTTTCAGATTGTAAACCTAACTAAAGCGATTTCGTTTGCAAGTATAAGTTCAAAATTACAATCTTTCCTAGAACATAATCAAACTTATAAAACTGATAGCTACACCAGCTTTTATGGAGAAAATCTTAATTATAGTAACTGCAGAGGATAGGATTATGTACGTTGCAAAGTGTATTAGACAAAGTTCGGGTGGGGGCAGGTCGATAGGTGCCAACGTACACACGAATTGACTGGAATCGACTAAATTAAATGTCAGCGGATCGCGAGTTTATTGTGCCACGGACGCGGATACAAATAACTTTAATACTTCGAAATAAAATTATTTTGTAGTGTGTGACGCATAACGTAGTTATTAAGTTGAAGATTATTATACGTTAATCATTAGACTAAACAACGTCTTTAATTAGCCACCCGAACCTACATTGCAATTTTTACGGATGTTATCGCGGTTTTATTTTGTTTTTTAGTCCCGAGGTTTTGAATCCTTCGAATATTGTTATTGTGATTGTATTTACCTATACATTTGATACCCGGAATGTGTGAAACCTGGAAATAGTGCACAATTCCTAGGAATTTTATATGCTTTATTACAGATTACATTAATTTCCAGTTACATTTAGGTGGGTACTCCATAGATACCTCAGTACCATCTATTACCTAATATGTAAAGAGAATACTGTACCTATCTATAAGTTATGCGCACGGATTTTATCCCAACTACGGAAAACCACTAGTTTTTATAAAAATAAGCATTGGATATTATTGCGTGAATACTAATCCATTATTTTGCTTGTTAGTGAAGATCGATGACGCGTATTATAAAAAAATAACTCTACACGCGGTTTTAGGTTTTATTTTAGCTTTGCAATGCGATTTATTTTGTTGTATTCCGATCGAATGATGTAGAAATAGCACAGTGAACTGTGAACTCTGATACAGAGTGTTAGATTTTTTAAGCCGAGAATCTGATAAACTATATAGCAAAGAGATTAACCTAGCACTGTATGCGTTAGTAGATTCGACAGCTAACATAATTTGTACGTAAAAAATAGATACTGTTGACTGTTGACAAAACTAAATATTTTTTTAACAAAAAATTTAACCAAAGAAAAATAATAAACCTTTTTCATTTAACCTTAATATCTAAGTTTTTAAACTAATGTAAGTATTTTTTTTATGTAGCCTGTTCGGTGTCCCACTGCTGGGCAAAGGCCTCCCCATTATTCCTCCACAAAACCCTGTCCATTGCCATACATGTAAGTTCAGTCTGTGATGTTTGGCGTCGATTCCAAATTACTTAGGTATACCTTAAGTAATTTTGAATCGACGCCAAACAAACAAATTAATTAATTATTTTATATTTATCTTTGTATGCGATAACGCATAAAATTCTGCATTGTTTTGTGTCATAACTTTATAACCACAGTCAGAATTAATCCTTGTAATCGTGAAAAAATATCAGTACAACGCGAGTCGTGACGGCTACGAAGCGATTACGACACGTCAACGAAGTAGTTGCGACAGAAATGGTTTGCTTTGTCCACGCCCAACGTCTGTTAATTTGTTATAAACACGATATGATTTTTTCATGAGATAGAATTCTAAGACTTGGTAATAATAAATATTTAAATAGATATCATTTCCAATATTCGTTACCTTGGTTCCACGAAACACAAAATAATTAATAATAATTTGCTGTTGTTATGATACCTATTATATTATATCGAGGGCATCATTCCATAGGGGCGTATACCCAAAAATGCAATTTTTTTTTATTGCATTTTTGAAATCTAGAAGTGCGAATACACAATCTGGCTTGACACCCATATTTTTAAGTCTTATAGTTTTATTTATATTTAATAAAATATAAAGGGCGTATAACTTAAAACGACAAAAATAATGAAAAATACGTTATTTTAGTCGAGCCATATAGGCGTACAGTAGATAATTATCACTTTTCTTAAGAATTTCTTGGTGCTATTACAATACTTAGTTAAGTTAACCATTACAAAAAGAAAAGAAACCTTAGTCAAGTGTAAAATACAGCTTTTGTGTACTCTTATGTTCGTAAGAGCTGGTCTATGATTTAGTATTTACCTCATCTTATGCGATTATCCAGGTCGATTTAAATTGGGTTCAGGTTAGGACTACGAGCTGTTTATTTAATCTTTTCGTTGAATATTGACGTCGTCTCGCGGGGTATTCACTAGCCTTATCGTAAATTAAAATGTAATTATGGCCTATAGCATAAATGGAACCATGTGTGATTCTAAAAGTCCAGTAATTCTACCTTAAAATATTTAACAAACCTTTCTTACTACGTCTATACGCTCCCTGACATACATCAGGACTTATCGCAGCAATTGTTTTTTTCCAGCATTGTGTTAAGACCAATTTAAATTTGTTATTAGGCAGTTTCACACTTTTGTGCTTTTGGGCAGTTGTAGTATTCCAGCCGATTGAAATGGGTCTTAATCTCTCTACGCTAAACATTCAACTGATTTTTTGATAGATAACACTTTGATTTCATACTTCAAAGAAACGGTTACATTACCTAAGAATATTGTGAACCGTCTTCTTAATACGTACCTATTAAGAAGACGGTTCACAATATGCCCCTTATACTATCCAGAACTCTAGAACGTTCTAGAGTTCTAGACAGTATATGGGGCCTTGTTGAGTAGTAACTGGTATCTCAATGGTACCTGACAGCATCCTATATAGTGGTACGTACTCTACGCAGATATCTAAGCATCCATCCAAGCGAATGCTGGCTAACCATTGTTTTATTTCCCGTAAATACCGCTTTACAAGAACATCAACTTATAGACGAATAGTCAAAAAATTGTCGTGGAAATAATGTTTTTTGGAATATTGGTGATTTCAGTAAACAACGAGAAAGCATAGTAGAGAACGTAAGTCAAATTGAAGTGGAAGAATACCGTATAAAAGGGGCTCTAAGTTTTACGCCTCTATAGAATTATTGGTGTTTTCATTTGTTTTGTCAAACCATATGGGCGTATAAATTAATTATTTCGAGATATAGGCCACCTAAAAATAATCCAGACGGTTATTAATTTATTTTAATGAATATCGATTAATTTACCGTCACATTATTTAAGATACAAGTAAGAAAAAAATTATACGCCCCAAAATGTATGGTGAGTTTGAGCAGATACTTGTCTAATATTCGTTACGCCATATAGGCGTAAGGACCAAAAATACCATAAAGACATAAGCTACTTTCACAAAGTTTATACCATGATGTGTGTCACAATAATATATAATTTTCCAAAAAAATTCATTTCGATTAAACATCCCATTAAAAAGTTAGACAGTTTTTTGTTCCTCCTGAAAAGTAGCCAAAATTGGATACGCCCCTATGGAATGATGCCCTCGATATAGGAAATCATTAAAATATTTTGAGGTCATAACTGGTATATTTTTATCAGACAGAACAATATTTTTTCCGGGTAAGCGAGCATCATGTTTTTCAGCCAAAATATTGCGTTGGCGGAATTCAGCTAAACAAATCGGTAACCTTGGTAACCTTTTAGTAAAACACTCGAACAAAAAAAAAAGAATGTGTAGAATACACATTTTTAATACAACATACTCCATAGCATGAAGTGTAAAAGCAGAAAATTTTCAGTTGTGGAAGCGAGACGCGGCTACGTCCAGTGTAGTGTGTCGACTCGCTTTCACAACGGTTAATGTCCTGGTTTTACATCTCAGGGTACGGAGGTAGTGCAGTAAAAGGTTTTTCTAATTGGTCGCGATGGCATTCTCAAAGATGACCTAACTATGCAGGACTCGGAGTAATAGAACCTTTACAAAGGCTTTTCATTGACCTTTACTCAGCGACTCATATGCAAGTAGCATATGCGTCTATTAATATTAAAATTCACATATATCTTACATAGTCAGCATATAGTCTTTTATTTGCGGTAGGGGTCGAGCCTATTGCCACCAACCGGGCACAAATCCAGACTCCGTGCTGCTGCTGAGAATTACCTAATGGAAAAACCCAGTAACACTTTGCCCGACTTGGTTTTCGAAACCACGCCCTCGTGCTCAGCAGTCGCGGTTAGCAACCACTAGACCAACGAGGCTGTGTAATAAACCAAAAGCACCCTGGACGGTAATCCTCGCTACCATCCTTGCTGGCCAGTCTCTCCACTATGGCTACTACTACTACAGTATGACCTGTTTCTTTAGACATAACACATGCCGATATGAAGAAAAACATAATTTTAAATACATGGTAAGAGATACCAGAGTCTACTGCAGAGGTACGAATCTCTATAACATATACATATATATCACTTCACACTGGCACACATAAAGGCAAAAATTTGTTACCTCTTCACGCTCAAACGGCTGGACCGAATTTGATGAAATTTCAAATGGAGGTAGCCGACACCGTGGATTAACACATAGGCTCTCTTTTATCCCGAAAAAAGCGGGTAACACGGCGGGGCGCAGCTAGTAATAAATATAATGAAGTTTTTCCTTGGCATTTCTAGAACAACTAAGTCCATAAGTATAGGTGCGCGAGGCGATCTAAGCAAGGTTCTTTAGTCACGTACACTACGTTTATCGCGGACACGTTCACTGAGTGTAATAAAAACTTCTCTAAAATGAAATATTTAATGCCACCCTGCCTGAGTGCTGCTCATGTTTCAGACGCTTCAATGAACAAGCGTGTTTATTTTTAAAATAAACTCACACGGTTTATACACAGGTGCCTTTATAATCTATGAGGTGTGTCGTGTTTGGACAGGTTGATTGTAGGTGTTGGGTTTTTTTAGTGTTCCTGTCTCTTGTTTGGATATTGTTAGGGTGTCTTGTAGATACGGAATAACGACATAAAACAACCAACGCGATTTTGTTTGTTGTATGTATTAAATGATAAATAAAAAAAGTAGTTTTAAAAGTACACATAATTATTTACATTTAAGATTTTTTTTTAATTATTATTATTTATGCAAAGTGTTAAATTTTATATGGAGAAACCTTAAAATGGATGTAGGTATAAAAAGTTCAAGTCTTCCACCACTGACCGACAACTAGTACCTATCTAATATTAAAGTGCACTTACACGGGCAATTAATTGCGCAATTATTGGTAATTTTGATCAAAAATAATATAGAATAGCAACACAAAAATAGTATGGAAATTGGCAAAAATTTCCCAATTTAGATGCTCATGATAGATAGATAGATACTCAGCGCACCTTTAGATTTCCATTTTTGCTGATAGGCAATCGTCATCTTCCAGACGGACTCAAATTCAAATTTAAAATATTTTTATTTCACGTGAACAAATTACAGGCGCTGAAAGGTTATGAAGCCAGTTGCACGGTTCCAAAAATGTCATTCCTACATTCCGACATTTAAAAATAGGGTACAAAATAATAAATTTACAGAGTTTCATTTAGCGACAACACAGTAAACTAATGGAAAGAAAAATAAAAAAAATAGAAATTGGACAAATTTCCCAATGCTACTAATTACTATTACAATGCACGAATATTTCACCTTAAACACGTTTCATAAGTGTATAGTTGTCTAT
Organism: Abrostola triplasia; assembly: GCA_946251915.1. NCBI lineage: Eukaryota > Metazoa > Arthropoda > Insecta > Lepidoptera > Noctuidae > Abrostola > Abrostola triplasia. Next base: position 7,059,106 of record OX276432.1, on the reverse strand, counting down.
TCCTACCCAGTATGTTCACCTAAGAAAAGGCTAGGAGGCTTACACGGAGCAGCTGTTATCTGACCCTTATTATAATCCCTGGGGAAACTTGTTAGGTTCTCATAAGTTACAATGTCTTATACAGCAATTAGAAGTTATATACTCAAACATATTCACATTTATGTACTATGAAAGTAGAGTTTAAACCTTAACTATTGGATCGGTATATCAATACTAATTGATTGAGTTCTCCATTAAATGATTAATTAAAATTATTTAAAAAGTTATACCATATTTTTTTGACATATGATTACGGTAACGCGAAACATAAGGTAACGCGTTGAAATTGGTTAAACACTCAGACCAAATAGTAGGCACGGCACTACTTGGTATACAAAATCTATGGTTAGTCACGACAAACAATTTAAATAGTTTTCATTACATTAGGCGCTGTATATTATGCTTTTGTTCCTTAGATCAGCTATTTATATTCGTCACCAACTTTAACACAGTATCTAGGATCGTGAGTTCTGAGTTCGGTTACAACTTCCCTAGGTGTATTCTGGAATTAATTTGAAATTCAACGTTCCTATGCGGTGTAAATTAAATATGCTAAAGGCGGGTCAGACTACTAATTTGTAAAATTAGAGTTGATAGAAAATTACCGAATGTAAAGTCCCCGCTGAAGCCAAATGAAGGCACAACTTGTACAGCACAAACATGCTGGTCAAATATTAATTCAGGTCACATTTGCCGCTCCGAATGTCCGTGTTTGCAGAGATACAACTTTCGGGCCATCGAATTTAGAATGGTTTACTTTGGGCCTTGTGTATTTGACTATTTATGTAAATTTAATTTGACTTGGTAACGCGGGGCGGGTGCACCAGACACGGAGCCAGCCCTACAAGCCGCGCCGCTTGCGTAATCCGATATTTTACGCACCAGTTCCAATTAGTAGCAAATTTCCTTAAATATGATAATGTACGAGAGGAGGGGTATCTCTTAACCTCAAAATCCACACCATGAACAGGAAATTTACATGTTATATTATAAACATTAATATAAGATGACTTAGACTTGTCGTTTTTGGTTCGGTCTTGTTAAAAATATATTTTAATGCGTGCGCTTAGAAATTTGTTTATATGTATTGCTTTTGTGAGGGAATTCACCATTCTTTGATCATCGTTGCCGCCTCTTTCCACTTTTGTTTCCACTGCCCTCTATTGATAATAGCTTACTTAGGATTGTCGATAGTGCTTAAAACCTACGTCCCAAAATGTTAGGGTATAAAATGATAGTTTTTACTTCATTTCCCGTATTATAAAACAAAACTGCAGCAGCGTTAACTACGAACAAAACCTGTAACAGTGAATAGTTTTTAACGTATGTTTACATTCGCAACGCATGAAAAGCCCATTTATTATTCTAATGGATTTTCCAGTTAGCTGAAGCAGCTTTCTCTGGCTCGCCAATTGAATGATTTCCTCGCCAATATTACAGCTCCAATACATACATACCAGTACTTTACAAAATTAGTGTTTAAAGTAGATTAAAGTGGAAGTTTTAGTAGTTACCATACAATATCTTTTGACTATATTTCCTGGCAAAACTAATCTTTAGCGCCTCTACCCATACATCGATCAAAACGAATTTTGCGTTAGGAGACGTAAAATTAACCTATAAGAACATAAAACTGCTGTACCCAAATTCAATTCATTTACACCTATCAACTATTTCAATTTTATACTTGAAATCTAGTCTATCTTACTAGATTTCGATATTATTGATAAGCGAGATCATAGAGTTGAAGATAAGACAGGTAGGCATCTTCTCAGTTTGCACATGAGAAGCGGACCATAGCCGAAGGGCAATAACCCAGCCCACCATTCGAACGCTGTCTGTGTGAAGCTTGACATATGATAGCCGCTTGGCTTGCCCTCGGCCAAGATATATATTGGGTCATTGATTGTAAATGACCACCATGTTCTCTGTAAACATTCAAATATTAATGTATAGTATGGAATACCCGTGACTTTACAATGTGATCTGATTCTGGAATTTGGTAGTGTGTGCAAAATTCTCACTTATAATACCACAAGAGCTTCAAAATTATCGGGTATTTCCCGATAGGTTCGTTGCAAACAAATGAAGGAGTCACGTTTTTCAGGTTAAAAAATCACGAGCGCGAAGCGCGAGTGATTTTTCCTGAAAAACTTGACGACTTTATTTGTTTGCAGGGAACCTTGAGGGAAATGCCAGATAATTTTGAAGCTCGTGTGGTATTCGGGGGATTATTTTTCCGTCCCAAATGTCCGCCAATAGAATTGCACCATTCGACGTCACGTGGTACAACCTAAAAATAATCAAAAAATTATCAGTATAATACCATGTAGGTTGTACCACGTGACGTCGAATGGTGCAATTCTATTGGTCGATATTTGGGTCGGAAAAATAATCATATTTATTTTTAAGCAACCGTTAGACAAAGGGATACATGGCATCTTAAGACATGGAAAAGGAAAAGTAATACTGTCACTCTTGCAAAACATGTTTTTGTTTCTGACTTGTCTCTCGCTTTGATGGACCCTGTTTGCTTAACCGGAAGATTAGCGAGACCCAATAAAACGCCTACAGCCAGGATTGACTAAATAGTGTTGCAAAACCAAATTCAGAGAATTATAAACTGTCACATAAATGTTCTTTTTTCATGAGTAGATGTGTCACCGTGCAGTTGGACAATTGCAGGCTAGAAGGTCTTTGTATAAATAGGAAATAATTGCTTCCACAGTCGTAATAAACAAACGAATTAAGTGAACTAAATCCCTTCCACACAGCCAAACCAAATGTAAAATAATGATTGCCGAATAATCCAAACAATATGTCAGATGTCCATTTAATATTGCGATCGTGACAATACATAATTTAGTTATAGAACGAAACGTCTGTTAAACTAGTGTTCGATAATTGGCACATTTAGTGCATAAGTGATGATATTCGCATGTTTAAATACGGGAATTCAGAACTGTATTGTTGTGTCATATCATTCATATTTTCGGTATTTAGATTTATAACAAAAACTTAAATGTTATTATAAAAGATCTGATTTTCTAACGGAAAAAAAAATTCATCATCAGCCAGAAGAACTTTTGAACAAAGGCCTCCTTAGAACGCCACAGTTAACGACAACTTTGACCTTATAATATAGTATACCCTGTGGGTACAGTGATCCATTTTTTGTTTTTTGAACCATCTGAATGCTATTCTTTTTTAACTAAGACGAGCAAAACACTTAATTCTAATTCTAGATGGTATGGATTATAAAGACGGTTTTGAATATAGTCTTTGACAACTTGCTTTTCCGACGGTATCTGACACAAAATTGGGATCTATGCTTTTCACGGATATCTTAGTCACATGCAAATGCCAGGTCCGGTTTAATGTCTAAATTTTACAATTGGAATATAAATAAACTCGTTGAAATGACCGTAGGTTTGTATGATAAACAAAACGAAATACACTGATATTGCCACTCGAAACTGTAAGTTCAGTATACATTCACTTGCTTTATTAGATGACCATCCTTTGCCAAAATGTTAGCTCTATAATTCTACGTACACTCAATAAAATTACTGTGAAAGCATGCTGAATATACTACATCTATTATACTGAAACTTTATTCGGATGGTTGGTATATTGGGAGTTTTATGTTCCGTCGTAAAGATCAACTATATATGCTGGTGTTAAAAGTTTATTGTTGTGGAAATGCATAACTTTAAAATTTATTGCTGGAAAACGATTAATTGACACTTTTGTGCTTAATAAACCTGGCTATTGGAGCAATCAATATTTTATTATTATTATATTCATTCAAATGCAAATATTACTCACAAATATATCGCTTCTGTATGCGTGGGTATTGATTTCTTATATACTATGTTAGTTTGTTTGTCATTTCACTATGATAAATCCTTTTATCCGATCAAATTGAAATTTTGTATTATGATTGCTAGAACATTGGAAAATTCATAGGTTGGTACTTTAATAAGTGAAAAAGTAAAAACATAAAAAATAACGACAGCAATCATCGCGCATCTCCAATTTCGCAAAATTATACGTCAAATTTAATTGCTGCAGAGAAAACCATAGGGGAGACATGGCGAAATCCACACATAATCTGCAACCCTCATTGCAAAATTGATCGCAGTCATTAATAATACCTAACCTAACCTTAAACAGAACCGCAATGACAAATTACGGGCGCAACTGGGCCGCTGCATGCCTTTAACATATAGCGAGGATGATTTTTCAATCCACGCCCATTATCTAGCGATTACAAGGGTGGGTCCAGACAGATTTGGGATGTTTTTGCGCATTTTCGCGTAGCACTGACAGGGGGAGCGCGGGGCGTAACGACCCGCCATGATTTATTGACGTCACTGGCGAGCTGTTATTTTTTAAGCCCCGTTTTATCTTAAACGTTTTTCGATCAATGGTCTATGAGATTAACGGTGGTGTGACGTAACGTCTGAAAGGGTAGGCTCTCAGACAAAGCGACATACTTTATTTTTCTAATGGCTACCGATATCATACCTATCTAAATACCTTCTTATATGTAATAAACTTGCCAGTTCCATTATCATTGCGATTGGATTCATATTTTAAGCAATTTGTTAGTGACCATCACTGCGATGCAAACCCAAGCATATTCAGTGATCATACAATCTATCTCATAGTATGAGGATTTAAGGAGTATATGATATTCTCTCGGTCTCTTCAGTAGTAGGGCAGTGAAGCCATTAGTTCCAACTTTTTAAATTTAATGTTTTAAGTTTCGACTGTAGTGTATTCTTTATCCATACCATCCGCCTTTTGCAGAAATTTTCGAAGAACCTTTAATTTTCCTAAACGTTCAAACGTATCCCCATCTTCAATCTCTTGTAAGTTGTAAAGGCTACAAATAGTGAAAAGGGATGTATCGATCAGCGTGGCACATTAAGGTCTATTCATCGATAGCTCTCTACGGCGACCATTGCGATTTTCGCGTCAATACGTTGTTAACTACCGCAAGATGGCGCTGCATTAAGTTGCATCGCGTACGTTTGTCGTTTACATGGAAATTGGATGACATATTTAATTTTTGGTACAATATTGGAAATTGGACAAATATTTTGGAAAAATAATGTGCGTTTTTCTGTTATACCTAAATTACCTACACCTACCCCTTATCCATGAAGAATGGTTTCTAAAACATTTTTTTATCAGCATTCAATTATATTTTCAATGACCTATGCCTAATTCAAAAACATACTTTTCCACACGATTTCAAAAGATAAATATGCGGTCGCTTTTTACATATCAATCAATCAACCAGGGTACCTAGTTAAAAATTTCCCATCGATAAAGTAATAGGTACTTTCCCAACTCTAAATACCTATTCGATATAAATGACAAGGGTTTTGAAGTGACTAAACGAGCATACAATACAAAATTTGGTATTCGTATAATGTTCCAATTATACGAATGATAAGTTTCACATTTACAGAAGATCTCGTTATTTCGGTCAAAATAATAAATAAAACATCAGTCGAATAATTCGTTCATTCACTTCGGTGGTTGAATTTTGTTTCGAACGGAATTTTCTCTTCCAATTTACATGCAAGAGACACTGGAACGTGATAGCTTATTCATATTCATTTTTTTCAACATGAAATAGATATTGCAGAAGTCAGTAATTGGTTAAAAGGATTAAAAGTATTGAAAGAAAGATTATCCGAAGACCGTGGAGCTTACGACTTAGTAGATTATAGAGAATCGAGACTTTCCTTTGTATTAGCGAATACTACAATAGTACTTGTACAATATACATGTATTGCAACAAAAACTTATAGACACTTGGCAAATAATAGAAATGTGCATTCCCTGTATGAAATTCCGTCTCCCTTTATGTTTGAAATAGCGTTAATTTTAAATGTAAACTATTGGAATTTCCGATGGATAGCTTTCTTTATTTTATTATTAGATTAAGTTTTTAGTAACTTATCGTCGCATACCTACAGACCAGTGAAATAAAGACAAAAAAGACTAAAAGACAGGTCCTGGCTCGAATAATAACATCGCAGAACTGGAAAAAACTCCAAGGAAACAAGCGACTAAATACATTCCTTACTTATCCATTTTTAAAGAAGCGAGAATCTCTACTTTTGAACGTCCGATCCTCTCCATAGCATTCAGATATCCATCTGCAGCAGACACGTAACGCCCAATCAGGGGGATTTCGTTTCTTTCTTCATTAGAGCTGCATCAAAAAGCTTATTCCGCTTAAATTAAATTGGTTCAATAATCCGAGCTCAGCGATAGTTGCTTTGTTCAATGAAGCCAGTTTGAACGCGTCTCTAAAAAAGAAAATACGGTGCATGCAATCAAGCGTCCCCGCTACGATTAGCTCGCAAAAGCCGATGACACGTAGTCGCCATTTTATTATGCCTATATGCATTTTGTGTGCGCCTTGTTATTTTAAATTGGTCGGTCGTGCCAGCATAATCAAATAGTTGACGCGTTTATACTGATTGCACTTACGTATGTTAATACCTATAGTTTATTTATTCCTTTGCTAGTTCTAGTTGGAATATTGGTTGAATAAAATAATAGAATGGAACTCAATTCAGATAGTTGTGTTTCATGCATAAGCTCTCCAATAGCTAAATTTAAATGTGAGATAAAAAGCGGTTTAAATAGCGCTATGGAGTAAGTATTCCTTGAAAACTTTAGAGATGCAAAAATGCTTGTAATCTTAGGAACTCTCGGGATTTCTACTTTCTGAATTATTTTATTGCAATGAAATGTTTTCGCAATGTTAAGCTTAGCTTTAGTCTTGACGGTTATATTTACTGCAAGATCTCGAAATACCAGTCTAGATACTTTACAGCGGACAGATGCAGACACGAAAATAGTTGCTTTAACATAATTAGCTATATGACTTCTTGGGGATATTACTTTAGCTTTTTTAATTATGACAGTACTTTTTGTTTTTAATAAAACCCATTGATTTTGTATATTGAAATTTGTACTTCAGTCCCTATCATTTGCAGCTGGCATCTTCTAAAGACATACTGTACATAAAATATATTCTATTGAATGTAAAGTGACCACTCAAAATAACTGCGGGAAGAAGGAAATCCTACAACAACTTTCCAGCTTTAGAAGTTATAGAAGACCCCCTTGTGAAATAGGTTCTATCCGATAGTTTCTAAAGTCACTGTGGAGAACAAGTTTCCTTACTACAGCCACGAGCAGGTCAACTTTGAATTTTACAACTTATTTCTATTGTGCGTTCGAAATATGGAATATAATATTTTAAAGTGATAATAACGAGGTGAAAAGTTTTGGAGACCGTCGATTTCATCAGGCTTACAAACATAATGTGGGACAAGTTGGCAACGCGGGCATCCGCTTCAAATTTCGTAATACTTTAAGCAAACTTGTGAAGCAAAGTTAGCGAGTTGTCGGGCGAACAGGTGCTGCATCGAATACGTCCTGATATTCAACGGGTCATGCACATAGAAATGAGCAGACGTGCCTTTAAGGCCTTAGGCATTACTGTGTCAAAGGATACATTTCTGCATTACTTCTCGACAACATATTTTAGTGGTATATATAAAAATGGATTTTATTTTCCGTCATTATTATTACAAGGTTATGGTCTGATAACTTGCCAAGATTTACGAATAAAGATATTCATGTGTCAATAAAATATTCAGAGGCAATTACTCGTGTAGCACTAGTTACTGGAACAGATATGTCCCGTGAAAATAAATTTTGCTTTATTGGTATTATTAAGTCTCATCTACTCGTTTGTATTTCCACGTCGGGCACACGTTCATGGTATGCAGGGTGCCGCTTTGGGGGTGGCAGTGCAGTTCGCTCGAACGAGATAACGAAGCCGTTCGAGAGCTACGTGCTTTTCCTGACTCCGTCTGTCAAACTTCGGATTGATTATTTTGTCAAATATATACGCGTTAGCACTCCAAATGCGCCGATTGGGCAAGTACTTGCAGTTTGCGTTCGTCCGTTGTACAAAATTACGTATACCCTAATGAATTTTATATTGTTGTATAATGCGTACGACATTTTCTTATATCATAAGATTTGTCATTACACAGCATTGTTTTAATAAGGCCAAGTTTATACGTTTCGACTGACGACGAAAAAAATAAAACACAGAGCTTAATAGCATGGCTGGGTCGGGCGAATACCGTAGCTTATTTATAAAGAACAAAGCTGATTAAATTGCTGTTGAGACCGACGAGATGGTCTTTATTGGAGCGCTCGGCTGTGGTCGGGGGCGGCCGAGATCCTCTATACATCGTGAATTTTCTCCCGCGAGGTATGTGCGGGCACAAATTCGGTTTAGTTGGGTGTTTTGGTGGAAAATATACATTTTTAAACAGGTTTTGATGAGAGTTTTTCACGGAGAACGACGCTTTGTATGTTCCTTTTTGAGTAACGTAAAATTCTAGTCTTAAGCTGTTTTCTTCCGGTGTTTCCTCAGAAATACTTATGTTGAGCTAAAGTACCTACTATTTTAATTACTCTTCTCGCAACGAAGTCTAAACATGTCCTAGAATAGTGTGTTGTCCATAAATTACGAAATGTGAACATTAAAAAATGTATTGAGAGTTTTTTAATGAAATATTCGCGTGATAAATATTCATAAAATTTCATATGTCATGCCGTTGTTGGATGGGACACGGCAATCATTAATCATTCTTATTGTTAAAGGTTTGTTGTTACAATATTTTTATATTCACTCATATTGGATGCGCAAATCATGTGCTTATCGTGAATCTGGGCGTATAATTAGATGAACAATTGATTTGTTCCAATAACACTTTTATTAACATCTACACAAGTAATACATTCCGATTTGAATAGCAATATATCGGCATAAAAGCTTAGTATATCTATAGGTACCTACCTATTATACTCTTCACAAACGCTAAGCGACAAAACGAATATGACATGTATAAGTATAACTAGTCGGGATCCCCAAATACACACGTGAGTAAAACCGGAATACGTAGTAAATAATGGATAACAGGTTGTAGTAATATTACCAGTATTTCCTTATTAGAAGCAGTACTCATCCTATATACATCGATTGTACAAACATAAATAATTCTCGAAGCACTCACTTTAATAACGAAAAGTGGGAAGTTCCAACGTAAAATAAACACCTTGGCAACTCAGTATTTTATTTAAAATTATAACTGGGGTAGTGGGTAAAGTACATGCAAACTACGTAGGTGGCTGCAAGTAAATTGGTACTTATCTCTTGACTCCGTTAAGGGTTGATGAATGAGTATAAATCTCGGATATGTACGGAGCTCTCGCAAATTTATCCAAGCCCCAAGAGAACAATGGGTCATCGCATAAAATCAAAGGGGCTAGATAGCAAAGTATGTCGTTATTTGTAACTAGCTGATACCGTGCCGTGTGATAAAGTTAATTAAATCAATCCTGGTACACAGACTGATTAGTCCCGAATAAATTTGAAGCTTACATTTTTATTATTTTATTTACCTGTATATGTATGTATGTCTGGACTGAGTTTAGAATACAGGGTTAATTTCGACTTCAAACTCTATATTTACTTCTTTTTTTGGTAAGTTGTTTTAAGTCTACTACAAAAAAGTACTTAACAACTTAAATAACTTACTTACTTGAATATCGAGTCATACTTTTTCTGAATAATATTTGTTGAAAAAATTATGCTTTTCTAATAATCACAACAAAAAGATTTCTTTAAAGAAGTCTTTAACAAGTCTATCGAAAAAATCCTAATAAATAAATTAGACCTTAATGACAAATTAGATGGTTACCCAACAGATTGATTGGTTTACGAGGTGAAGTTACCAGCGCCTACCCTGCAGCGACCTACTTTAAAAGGCCAACCATTCTTTTCATATCGAAACCCCTCCGTGCCTGAAAAAAAGGTTGTTTATTAAATAGGAAACAGTTACATTATCAGTTCCTGATGTTACGGGTTGTCAAAAGATTAAAACTCAGGTCTAGTGGTCGCTAAGCGCGACTGCTGAGCACGAGGTCCTGGGTTTGAATCCTGGGTCGGGCAAAGTGTTACTGGGTTTTCCATTAGGTAATTCTCAGTGGCAGCACGGAGTCTGGATTTGTGCCCGGTTGATGGCAATAGGCTCGCCCCCTATTACATTGGGACCCATAACACAACTGGCGAAATGTGGGTGTACTCTACAGTTACCTCTGCCTACCCCTTCAAGGAATACAGGCGTGATGTTATATCCAGTATATCGATATGTCCTAGTATAGCAGTATAGTGTATTCCCCAGTACATTGGTATCAACCAGTATTAGCACTTTCAGAAAGCAGATGATACCTCACGGTCATTTAAAAGAACAATAACCCTAACATTGTCCCATACGATGCGTTTGTTAATTTAATATTTAAAGCCTATTTACGAAATAAGAAACGTACTTACTTGTATTTTTTGTTAGCAAGTACGCAATAATGGAATTGCAAAGTTACCTTCGGGTATATTAAGGTATAATTTATTTCCCAATCATTATAAAAGCCTATTATTGCGCGTTTAGCTGCGAGCATTAGAGTTGTTTATAACTGAATGTATGCAGGATACCGTGGGCGGCCGTAGATCATAGGATTAATGCTCCGATCTCTAACGTGGCCTGCTATAGAGGCAAATATTATCCGCCTCGCTTATAACACTGGAGGCGTAGCTTGGTATCGCCAGCTTTAGTATTGACACAGTTAGTGGTATACTCAGTATATTATTGATTTGGATGGTAATATAACTACTGTAATAAACAAACCGTTTTTCTATGAAACGGTCCTATATTATTTGACATATAATATTGTATTAGTAGCTATGTTACCGTTAATTATAGGTACCTAGGTATTCCCATGACAACGTAATTTTATTGTCCTATCACTTTTCATATTATATTTATGCGCAACCGAATATAAAGGCAATAAAGTCATTATGCGCAAGTAGGTACCTATGGTATATCAAAGTGTTATTACAGGGGTGTAACTGCATACGAGTGTTACACAGTTACACTCATTTGAATTTTACATCTTGATGAAATCGGAGACATCCCTGGAGGCCCATACCAAAGTGCTAGGTGTCAAGTCTGGATAAGAAATTGAACACTAGCTGCCTTCTAGAATGTCATCAATATGAATAATATAGGTAGGTACCAACAAGTTATGTATTATTTTACCTTTCGATGTTAAGTCCTGCGTCTAAATAAGTTGAATTGGGCTTTTAGGTACCTACATATTTCACAAAGGACCGCTTAATTTTAAGTCTTAATAAAAAAGTATTAAAAAGGGATAACATTATTTTTACTATTTTAGGACATTTTTATAAGCTAGCAACGCTGTGAAATTCTTAAATACTAATTAAAAAACCTAACACCAACTGGGGTTGATTTAAAAATGCTTGAAATGCGAACTAGTCACAGAGATGTCATAAAGCGAGACTACATTTACTAGATTTACTAATTTTTGAATTATCCCGTTGCATGATTATAATAAAATTACAACAAGGGAATTAACGCTAACACAACATTTTTAAATTTTTGGCTTGACGTAGCGACCGAGTTACACCGGCCTTGCTGCTCTGCTTGTCTCCACCTCCTCTCCTTGTCTGCTTGTGACCACGGCCGTGTATCTAGATTTGATGATAATGCACCGATGTATGTACAGATAGATATACAAACAAAACGTCTAATTCTAAACAAATGAATTCTAAAATTCTAAGTACGTCCCAAGCCTTCGCAAACTGTTCGGTTCGTGCTATGACCATAGTTAATCGTCGCCACGTTTCCGGGCCAAGAGGTTATGCAGCTGTTACCTTCTGAAATAGTAAATAATCTGAGTCTCGACGATGCTATGACGTCTTGAAACAGGCAACGAAATCAATCGGAACAATGGCATACGTCGGAAATTGTGAAGGAAAAGTGTGAGAAAGGAAAATGACTTTTCTGTTGAATTACCTATTGATTTTAATAACAGCCATATTGTGAATACATAGTTATGTGTATTTGTAGTCAAAAGTATTTTTACACCCACTATAGGTAAACAGCCAAAATAATTATGTATATGTAACATATACCTATAACTTAGATCAAGAATCTATCTCAGGTTTGATGCTTGCATAAAATTAATGAGTTTAAAAGAATTACAATCATTTATGTAAGAATATAATCACATAAAACCTAAATACGCAAATTATTTTTTTTTGCTGTTGTTTCGGCTAATCTCCGGAGTTAAAAAGTAGCCCACGTATCACACTTATGACTATCAGGCGAAAGTTTGTGAGTGTGTTTGTATGTTTGTTACCTCTTCACGCTCTAACGGCTACACCGATTTTCATGAAATTTTTATGTGGAGGTAGCCGACACCTTGGATTAGGCTGGATTAGGCTATTTTTTATACAGAAAAAATGTAGCGGGTAAAACCGCGGGGTGCAGCTTGTTAATAATATATTAAAAACTATCTATCTGCTAAATTGTATTTAAATGCGTTCTTTATGATTGTGTAACAACAATAAAAAAATAATTGTGACAAAAAAGCGCTCATAAATTACTTTTATACAAACACATGTCACTCGTTTGCGCTACAAGGCACACTATGCCCAGAGGCACAAAAGTGTACATAATATCGGTATCCCATTTCGGTTTAGTCGAAATTGAGGGTTTGTTCGCAGTACGAGCAGCGACACCTGTGCACAAAATGAACGACAATGGAAACGTGTTTGCGAGTTCGCGCACAAATTACGTGCATTTTATTGTACGTAGCGTAGCGGAGCTAGTTACTGTAACGACAAATACGTACGGCTGTAGGGATGCGACACTTACTTCTAATCGATAATATTCAAATGATTTTTGTATGGCCACGTATAGGAGTGGTTTGTATTAACTGAGTTATTTTTAATCAGAAAGCACTATGTTCATAGTTATCAAACAATTTTAAGGCTGTAAGAAGTTTAATCGGTTTATTCTAAATTATCACATTAACTTAGCTTTTATTTAATACTTATTCTTAACCAACGGATTCAATTTTAACAACGGAAAACTGGTTAAAAACGATCAGTTTTGTTTTTATCTAAATCAGTCCCGTGCCTCTTTTGAGTATTGTTCCACTGCAAACCAAAGGCTTGCTGAGCTGACTTACTGAGCTAGCGTGGTGACGCTAGCTCAATGCGGTTTGGCGATTTCAGTCATTAAATCCAGGTTTCCTCACGATGTTTTCCGTTACCGTCAGTCAGCGGTGTCTTAGAATATCTAAGAAAGTATTTATGACATTGGCAAGTTTGAACCTGTAAGCTTGTGCATACCAATCTGGTATGTCAACCACTAGGCGACCAATGACTTCCTGTATATAAGAATAATAATACAACTAATCTCGCGCTTATCAAAATATATATTTTTTATCGATAAAATTTCGTGTCCCATCACTTTCATAAACTCTCGTAAGTGACTTCTCTCGTTGCCACTAGTGCACCGTGCACTACTATAAAGAATATGAGCATTGCAATAATTTGTTTGGAATAATTTCTACTAAAATTATAGTTTGTTCATGTAATTTATTATACTGCCGTCAATACCTAAACGCTTTAATGGAGTATGCAGATATGTACTGTGATGACATAGGACTAGGGAGGGAATAGAGTGTGCACTTATGTTTGCGCACACTGGGTTCTCTATAATTAATTAATATCTCTTGCGTATCCGCGGCTAGTCTCTAAAATACGGCTTTTTTTTATATTGGGACAAGCCCACCACTCTTGCCCATCATTGCGACTCCTGCAGGCCAGGATCTACAATGATAACCAATGAGAACCACCGAGGCAATGAAGCTCGAGGCGTCCCAGAGAAATGACTCGACTGTCTTGGAACCCGCAACAAAATTAATCATAAAGAATCTATAGGAGGAGTAGGAATATAAAATACGGCTTGATGGATATCATTAGTATACTTACATTCACCAGTCCTACGGTTCCACACACCTATACTTTACAAAGTAATTTCAACTCAGTACATTCCGATGTCCAACATTGTCACCGAGTTTCGCAGTGAACACTTTGCATGCACTAAGTCGTTAATTATTCACAACTCTGGCACCTGACGGGCCCTGTTCAATAAAGCCGAGTATTGTTTATATAGCTTTAACTGCCCCATTTCGCTATTAATTACAGTTGAACGTCCATCAAAAAGATAATTAAAATGGCCAGTAAGTAAAAATGCATGTAACGAGAAAACATTTAAGCTATTGTCTTATTGTTTCTTAAAAGATCGTATTAATTTTATGGCGGCGTTTTTTAGAGTGGAAGTATTTAAAAAGTGAATGATTTAAACGAGGGTTTTATCTATATACTTATATGTTAAGCTTCAGGAAACGTTAAGTTCTAAAGGGAACACAATTAAACTAACATAAATTAAACACACTGCGAACTCAGCTGTGAACGTCATATTGTGTTACGTCCCATGAAATTAGCGAAACTGGTAGAACCCGCCCCTTCTGCTGTTAATACCCAACATTGTTGTATCATCACCTACCTATAGTAGGGATAGTACCAAAACTACATACTAACTTCCACACATACAGGGGAAAGGCAAGACGCGAGCGGGTGAACCAAAAAAGGTAAAAATAGATAGCTATTTCGCGTACACGGAGCCGGAGACAAGATCAATACGTAAGATTACTGGATTGCGCCCGCGACTGCAAAGGGAAAGTCTACGTGCATACACACACACCTAATTCGTCTATTGGTAGATATATATGTCTTAATATACCTCTATATACCAATTAAAAATAATTTTGAGGTCGGTCGTAATTAGAATACAAGTTCTTTCTGTTGGGAATTAAAGTTCTTAGAGGTATCAAACCCGTTGATTGACGATTGGCAATAGGCTCACCACTTATACGGGAGTGGCTTATGATGAGCGACAAAATGTGTGCCTAGAGATGCTTGTGGTCTTAGTTGTGTCGTATCAGGAAGTCAATGAAGGACAGAAGATAATGGAAAATACTCCAAAGCATAGGTCCTAAATAAAACAAACAAAAACAGATAAATCGATACGTTTCGTATTAACTGAAGGGCTTTAAAACCCCTTACATCACTGAGACTTTCAATAAAACTATTCCAATAACCTTTTTAATACTAGCTAAAAAATACAACAGCGTTTTCTCCCATCATCAATTATTTATTACAGGTTGGAGGCTGTGACTGGCTACTTTCATAATTGCCTTAGAACGTAACGACGCGATGAGTTGGCCAAATGATGCGTTACTTGGATGGGAGTAAAGTAGGGGAAAATTGCTATAAGTTATGCAATTTCCCTACGCACCATTAGCCCCAGGCCTCCAGACTGGGAATTTAGTACTTAGCGCTTATTGCAGCGTCTGCAGCGGATTTTCGTTGTAATAGTCTTTAGTGTGTAGTGTGTACCCTCTTGACGTGAAGGTTCTTGAACGTTATTTGAAGGAAAATTGTTGTTCATTTTCCCGTTTATACTGGAAAATAATTTACAACCTTTAATGCTTTCATTAATTTGTTTATATAGAGTTTTTTGAGGCTTGAGGTTTGAATTTTTAACATAAGTTTATTTCTTTTCTAATGGGATTTATAATTATATAATCTTTATTAGGTATACATAAATTAATATACGTAGAATTGTAGATACTCAGACAACTTTATTGTGTACTACAGTCTACAATTAAAATACAATCAAATTTCTGATCCCCGAAGAGGTAGGCAAAGGTATTCTTTCATTAATGCAATTCATAGGGCCTACCTCAGGCTCCAACAACTTGCTACACCGACGACGGAAGGAAATAGCTCCTTATTCTGTCCCCCAAGTAGCAATCTAGTACTGTAGGTATTAATTTTAAAAACAAGGAGTATAGCATTGTTTTCACCCAAAATACTTTACCTATATAACGTACCAACACCTTTCTGATGAGAGAAATAGTATTATTAATTTAAAAAAAATACCTCTGCTTATCTGCAGCAACATTAGCTGTACTTTAACAATAATTACACCAAAGTAAAATTCATTAATCATCAGGTGTCCCATTTTCTCGTCATACGGGAGGTTACGTTCAATTAATGAGTGGCTAGTTGTAAAACGGGACGAGGTTCAGCGAAGGAACATTACGACCTCGTAAACTAATGTAACTGACGTGAGAGTACTCGTAATTTGACTTTTACTTGTACTAGTTCTAGTGCCCTTGTCAGGGAACGGTTTATGTAGGCATGAGACTGTGAGGGCATCATGAATTCAATGTTTCATGCGGTTTTGTGACTTGTTTTTTCGGGTACTTATTTTTGTATACGCAGGTACTGTCTCTAGTTTATCTGTTTTTATTGTAGCGTTGTCGTTATTACTGTATTTTGGAGCTGTATACGTAAGAAGTTGGTTAAAAATGAACTGATAGTGGTTTTGGGGATGTAAAATACTTATTGTAAGCATTTTTTAGTAATTGTGAACGATACTTAGACGACGTGTGTTTATAGACAAGGTTTACAGACCAAATACTTTGGAATCTGAGATATATTCTAAAAATCTAGCTTTGATAACTAAAAAAGTAATAAAAACAAATCTTTTTACATTATTATTTATAGATATATATAACATAAAAACATGCCTAGAATTCCTTCGGTAATTACATTCTAATGGAACCCACGCTTAATAAGTTTACTTACTCACTTTAATTCTCCACGATTCTCTCACGTCTGATAACCAAGGCACTAAGCGTTTCTGTCGTTAAATTAATAGTCACAGAGCTCGAGGGGCGTTTATACAAAATCTTTTAAATAAAGTTAGTACGTGATCCCTCGCTACGGCCGCCCTGCCAAATGGTGCAACAACAGATTTTTGTAATGTTCTGTATTGGTAAGCGGGGTCTGGACCGACGCCAATTCGGCCATCGATTTACAAGTTCTCTTTATGTTTTCCTGATACTTTCCGTACTAGACAAAATACGGAACGCTTCCGTTTGTGTTATACACGAAAATCTTAAAATGTTGTTGTCGATTTTTTTTATTCTGATGGATTCGGTCAGCCTTTTAAGAAGATACCTGTCGCTGCTTGGTAAAAACCCTCCAGTCCTTCGTACTGAAAGCATCACAGATCCTGATCAACAGAGAAGGGATAAAGTTGTTGGTCATGCATATAATATCGAAGCCACTGCGTATACTGTGATGTACTATTTATGGTGTATAATGTAGGTATTGTAGAAATGGTTAAATGAATAAAGTTGTTATTATTATTAGTATTAGGTACTAAAAACATTAGTCAGTGATAATCTTATCTTTACAGATATTCTGGTGTATCGACATAGAATATTTTGTTTAATTATGTGTATTAAAGCTTTCAAGGTTTACGAATTGACGTAAAATTAATGCACATACGGTGAAAGTAGGTACAGTCAGCGTCATAAGTAGCTCAACATATTAAGAAACAACAATTAAAAATGAATTCAAGTTAATGTTTCAAACTATAGAAACGCCCAAAAGATTATCTGAGACTATTTATGGATTTTTACTATATTATAAGAAATTGTTGTTTATAATGAATTGTATGTTAAATCATTTAATGTTCAGCTACTAGTAATGCTGACTGTACTATGAGCACTGAAACTTTGACACTGTCGCTGTATTCAGATGAAATACTTAGGTGTATTTTGTGTTACCGAGTTTTACAAACATGCTTCTAAGACGGCCAATTACACTGAGTGGTTTTGCGTGTATCTTACTTTACCTACTTTTGCCCAATTTCGTCTCGTATAATAAATGTTAATTAGTGTATTAAAGTTATATAAAAACGGTCCCAAATTCTAGCTGGCTTGTGAGACTAAGCTTACCTATTGTAAAAATAATATAAAGAGATAATATAGTTAGATTAGGATTAAGTAATATCTTCAATAGTTTAAGTTAATGCACAAAATTGACAAAAAGTGTAATGGCCTGTTATTGAAAAATCGTGTCAAATTATGAAAGATTTTTTTTTTCGAACTTGTCTCTCGCAGTTAGCTCTGAAGGAGCTCTTACTGCTTAACCGGTCGTTTGGCGAGACCTAATAAAAGGCCTCCAGCCAGGATTATGAAATATTTTAAGAGAATTATATTAATACCAACGGCCTCCTTTCCAGGAGCACAGTTTACGTTGTGGAAGTGAGACGGCGCAATACACTGCACGTAGCGGCGTCTCGCTTCCACATCATAAACTACCAGTTTCAAGAGTTCATGGTAAGACAGGTAGTGTTTTCACCAATATTCTAATATATACGATCACGCGTCTTACTCCGCAGATGAAGGCAGCAGAATTCTCTTTAATCAACAGTTTAATAAATTAACAATTACTAAGAACTTACGCATTACACTTTTATATATTTGTTGAAAGTTTAGAGCATTGTATTGAGTAACACAATGTTATTTAATACGGATAAAATGTTTAGTAGAACACCGTCTTTAGTGAATTGAATTCAAGCAACAAAGACGAGTTTTATGACCTTAAAATAAGTGTAATAACATTAGGTTTGTAAGTGGATATTTCTCTATAACTCTCTACAACTACTCTCTAGCAAATAAACCATTTTAATTCTTATTCTTATTCTACAACAAATTGATGATCGTTTTTCTAGGTATGTCTTTACCTGACTGATGTTTTTCAGTCTTCCATATTTAAATGGTAGCAGTGCGAACTACATGACGTCATAGAAAGTTAGTAACTAACGTTATGTTATATTTCCATAAGAATTTTGCTTTTTGTTTTCTACTCTTTATAAGCCAAAACGGTATAAAATATTCGTAGCATTTTTTATTCTAATAATGTTTACGTCAACATTTAAATTTGCGTAACCCATTTCTCCATGTTCGCAGACGTTATTATGAAGCCTAAACACATTATGCTTCAATTTCAACCCTACGACAACGAAAATTGTAATCTTAATGTTTTACGAGCAACTGGAATTAAAATTGAGCAAAAGAATAATTTTATATTGAGCCTATAAAGTATTATTAAGACGTTACAGTTATTTAGGGTTAACACCTCGTGTAGGTAACAAAATAATCTCCTGAACACATACAACACTCATACTTAAACGTGTATTTTATGCATTAACGATTGCAATACTAAATTATATTCTAGTATAGAAGATACATTACATATGTTTTGCATTTGTGCGAATAAAATTTTACTGCAAGCGCGCAGATGCCACAGATACTTTATTAACACGCACACTTATAACCAAGTTTGGTTCAAATATACCAGTAGGTAGATAATAAATAATATTATTATAAATGTGCAACTAGCATCCTAACGTTTCATTAGCGCTTGTAATGGGTTTATGTGAAATAAAACATTTTGAATTTTGAATAACCTTATTTGCTTTTTAGAGCTAGTCTTTGGCTGCGTCACCGCTGTAATTCTTCTACACACCCCTGAACAGTTTTTACCAGTTTGCGAAACAAAAGAATATATGCTTAACATCCAAAAAATGTTCAGCCACATTTGGTTTGTAAAAACCCTCAATGTAGATCTATAAAATACAAATAAATAGTACCTATAAATGAAGCTCAGCATTAGAAAATGATGGCAATAACAATTGTACCATCCATTTTAAGTGACGTCAAACCCCGACGATAAATGTCGTAATTAGGTGAATTACCAGGAAGACGAACCAACATTGTATTAACAATATCCATTCAAGGAATAAGTACTCCAGTCAACATCGTTGCTACTATTACGTTAACGACCTTCTAACTGGAGAAGAGGCAGATTATGTTGGAGCCTAGCGCGTACTCAAACCTTTATTAAAGCCAGTATTTGCGTCATGTTCAAAGTAATCTAGCGTCGCAACTTTGAACGTTTAACCTCAAAATGGGTGAGCATTTATCACTTTGGGAACAGAGATTTTTTTGGGCGTCAACTGTAATTCTTTAAAATATATTAAATGTTATGAAAATAACATTAGCTCTCGTTAGGTATATGTACGTGACAGTTTGTGCGAAATTAAATTTGGTTGGTAATTTTTCTTCAACTAATCCTGGGCATCTCAAATTCTCAAGTGAGCGTAGTATGTGTAGATAAATAGATAATATTCTTTATTGCACACCAAGAAACAGAGAATACAGAAAAACCCTATACTTGCTTATTCTTCTTCTTCTTATTGTATGGTTCATGGACAATCGGGAGCTTAAAACATCCTTAGGCCTCTAACATGGCTTTACAGTTGAAAAATCTGTCAGGTGTGCCGGTTTCCTCACGATGTTTTCCTTCACCGTTTTTAGGAACTGATCACTAATTTATAGTACGCACATGAGTTTGAAAAGAAATTGGTGCATCCGGGGTTTGAACTTGCTAATCCAACGGTCAAACCACTCGGCTATCAGTGTTCCGTATTAAGATATGAACATTGAACAGGATATTGATTACTCTATGAGGCTATCGCAAAATCAAGTTGCGCGAATCACGTTAAATATTAATCGCTTAATTCCTAATAGAAATACATCTCGCAATAAAGACAAAGTAAGATTTTGGACGCGATTTGTCAGGTAAAGCGAGCCGACAGTAAAATATAGGGATCATTAATTGAATCGCAATATTGCTTTAACAAAACAAAAGGCCGCTGCGAATGACAAATTTGTATCGTCCTAGAGGCATCAGTTGCTTACGAAATTTGACGGAACCCCGCCCCTTCGGTGCGCGATACCGAAATAATAAATGGAATCCTGAACGGCAGCCGGCTTAAGATATAATTTTACATTTTTCTTGATTTGTCAACCGTGCCGGGTTTGGTCATAATGAGAATAAAAAATGTTCGTAATGAATTATTTCAATGCAATATTTAAGCTTCTAGCGTATTGCCTGAGTTTCAATTACAGTTGGTACCTACTGTGCCCCTTGAAGAAAATTACTCAGTATAAAAAACGGCTTCGTAATTTTGAGTGAAATAGGCAGCTGAATTTGCAATTTCATAGCGTGTTTTGTTTCATAATTATAGGCAAGAAACTCTTTACTTAAGCTATTATTGTACTAGTTAATATTTGTGTCATTTACTAAGCAAATAATTAATCTTTATAACACATTTTCAGTATATCTGTGTGTATTTAATAAAAGAGTTATAGTTATTACCTTCTATTGAAATGAAATTGGAAAAGCTGCAAAATGATAATATTATTTCAAATTTAAAAAGATGTTATTTTCCTTGTCCTCAGAACTGCTTACATTATGCAGTTTATTTTCTAATAATGTTATTTTGGAACCGTTTTACATTTTATAGGTGTAGGTCTCAATAAAAAATATTTAAAATTTAATTTATATTTATTAATATCTACGATGAATTTAATAACGTTAACGTCAATATTTCACCTAAAAAATAATAATTATAGAAGCAAATATTAGAAAACATCCAGAGGAAATGAAAACCCTCATTGCACAGACATAACAAAGCCAACCAAGCGCCAATTAACACATCATTATGCAAACTTAAACCACTCACAACAAAACATTATATTGCACTTAACATCAACGCTTTTCAGACACATGGAACTTGAAGACGAACCATACACTAAGAAATTTCACTACGTAACCGAAACGCGAATGAGATGTTGAAACTTGCCGTGAGAACTGAGATCCAGCTGAAGGGGAATTTATGCAAATGAATCTCATCTTAGTTGATGGAATGCATTGTGCTGCTAGACTACACAATGGATGTAGCTCCCATATAAATTATCTTGGTTAGTATAATGGAACGTGCGCATCGACTTGTAGCCTATGAACGATGCAAATCGGCTTATTGATTTAAGTGGACATTACATTGATAAACTACTTTTAATGTGACTGAAGATGACATAGAATAATTTTATTTGCTTGATAATGTAGATTACTCTATGCAGAAGCGCTTTATGAATATTTTGGAACGCCTTGCAATTAAAATCCCATCACACAGAAGTATAAAACTACTAAACTAAAGACGAGCCTCATTGTAAAGTGTGCAAATTAATATTCATTTTTTGAAGTTTGTGAATAACGAAACGACTTCACAACCAACGAAGCAAATATATATTCTAAGATTTGAAAAATACTTTTTTATTATTTCGACTTGTTTGAAACATCATTATTATTCAAGGCCACAATCAATCTCGTTTGAGTTTCGCCAAAACCTAATTTTCATTTCTATACATTTATTTGGAGCGCTATTTAAAATATGTCGCTATATTTTCTACAACCCGTCTGAAATTCAAATTTATTAGAAGCGCGCATAAATATCCCCGTTTAGTTTTGTGGCATTGCGTTGCGCGGTCGTGCTATAAATCTGCTAGTGCCATTGGACGCTAATAGCGTGCACCTGCCACACGCGGGTGGAATTCAGAAAGGTATTTGTGCTATCAGCACCACTTTGACGTGACGAGAGGTATGACGCGACTGCATGGCCATTACAACGCGTCAATTTTCTGCATTGCACAGTTTGATACTCGGGGAAATATTTAAATATGCACTATGCGCTTTGTAGTGAGGTAGAACAAAAAATAAAATATGTGTTTATAATAAAATTATGTTTAAAGCGTAAATGGTCGTTGGCAGCTGGTGACAGGGACATGTGGGGAGACCTTTGCCCAGCAGTGGGACATTCCAGGCTATTATTATTAATAATAAAGCGTAAATAATAAATTATTGGTTAAAAAGTAAAACGGTGCTATTCTTTAGAATGAGATAGGTTTGCTACTAGCAGTTAAGTACCTACTCTGTGATGGAATAAGAACATGGTCTTAATTGGGAAGATGATTTCTTAAAATATGTTTTTCTTTGGTTCCATGAGACAACTTTAAAACATGGCATTTATCGCTATACATTTTTGGCGACCTCAAAATAATAAACAAACTTTTCCAGCCATTCCTTATCAAATAATTATGTCATTACTGGTACACTATAAATGGTATATTATCTAACATAGTGATAACAAAATCAATATCGATTTATAATCGAAATATTCTTTTTATTCGAGTGTCTGTATCAGACAGC
This sequence comes from Abrostola triplasia, assembly GCA_946251915.1. Lineage (NCBI taxonomy): Eukaryota > Metazoa > Arthropoda > Insecta > Lepidoptera > Noctuidae > Abrostola > Abrostola triplasia. The sequence continues at coordinate 7,036,044 of OX276432.1, read as the reverse complement.
TTAAGTACCACTTAGGTACTTATAGTATAACAAAGAAATACATATTATCTTCATAATAACTTTTTGTATAAATGAGAAGTACTTGGTAGGGACATTATGTTCGTATATTGTTTGGCAAATACCATATTAACGAAACCTTTACTGTAATATTGAGCTGTAGATAGGTGCAAGACTAAGTGCAGGCTTTTTAATAGGTATAATAAATATCCCACACAAAAAATATGGCATAAATAAAAACAACAAAGTACCTAAGTAGATAGATAATATTCTAGTACTTAGGTATAGTAACATATTATGTATGATGCATGGGGAACAGGCTCATAAAATACCCATCTTTTGCTGGGAAAGCGAGAGGTAAAAGGCGACAAACGCGGTGATGGCCGGACGAATGGCAGAAGCTCGACACCTCTGACATAAGGCTTGTGATGAGCAGCGAAATGATAAAATATGGTTGAATAGACTTGACAGAGAGAACTCCTCTATCTCTAGTAGCTCACGAGCGTGGTTAATAAAACCAAATTATCTTCCATTTACTGTAGATATCACGTTTATGAGGCTGTACGTATCGGTACTGAATAAACAAATATTAGTGTGTTTGCTATCAAATGCCGAATGGTATTACGCTACTTCTCTATATGGCAACACATGTACGGCGCATAAATTTGGTCCTGCACGTTAAAATTAGAAATGTAAGCTACGCGCAGTGAATTATGGGCCTTTAAAATTTATACCGTATTATATTTGTTCACACTCATACACCAACAATTGTTTTATCCGTAAACAAATACTATCTTTACTAGAATTTTTGGGATATAAACTCACCAACTCTTTGTTAAGCAAACGCCCGTTTTTTCGAGGATAGCAGGGCATGGTCTATTGTTAAAAGTCCTGGGCTGATTGTTTGTGGATTTTCCCTGTTAATAATTAATTTTCAGAACCCTTTTATGAAAGTACTTTTAGAAGAGAGCGATGTTTGAAAAGGTCGCCCACCAAAATGTAATACTGTACAAGTTAAACATCTGTAGGTATATCTGTAGTAGGTATGTAGCATCCACTTTAGATCCACAAAGGATACGAGAACGCGGATATAAGTTTGCTTCCTAGAAGAACAAGTAAAGATGGAACTTCAGATCTCGCTGACGGTGTACTTAAATTATAATACTGACGCTCCAGTCATTTTTATTATTAAAAGTACCAATCAGGTACATTTTTACCTAATAATAATAATTTTGATTCATTTAAATTATTCGTCGGAAATGGTCTTTAGTACCTATATAGTTTCTTAGGAGAGAATAAAAATTGTTAGATATCTAACTCCGAGTAACGCGTTAATGTATCAGTATAATTATACAATTTTACTTTAAAGAGGTACATTTTGTTAGCTAAGAGGTCTTCACATTTCCCACACCGCCACTCCCCAGATCAATGTCTTTTAAAAGTCAAGATCGACGGGCCGCCGGTACGGAAGCTAAAAGAAATTCTAAATTAAAACCGAAGCGCACGTGTATTTTACGACGCAATACATCCAGCAACATTGTATGATCGTGGATAGTAAAACCTCCAGAAATCTCATCTAGTCGGACGCTGCAGTTTAATCAAGTTCATTCTTTCCGCAGTTATCTGCTTCCCCTGTTATCTGGAGTTAGCTGTACGTAGCCAACGAAACTTTTCAATCAAGGATATCTTGATTAAAATATCATTTGAGATTCTTATGCATTTAAGTTTTGAATTACTTTATTAAGCAGCTTATTTTGTAAAAGGATTTGGTCTTCACTTTAGTTTCATTAAGGGTAAATGTCACAGTCTTTTCTTGGAGGATATTTTCAGAATTTTGTTCGGAGCTATGTGTTAGTATCTGGTTATTGTAGTTTTTAATCATTAAAAGGTAGTTTGATCTTCAGTGCTTGAAACGTGTAATCAAGTGTTACATAAAAAAATAATAAGCCTAACATTGATATCTTAATTCTAAAAATATGCCTGTTGAAACTGAGGTCTAGGGGGAAGCTCTTTGCCCAGCAGTGTGACACAATACAGGCTAATTGAAAAAAGAAACTGAGGTCATCATTGGTTGAAGAGAAAACAGTTGAAATTAAAATAAAATTTAAAAGCTCGCAACTTTCCAAACACTATATTTTGTCCATGAAACATACGACAAGAACCTGTATGTAGTTAGAAGTAAATAATTTTAATTTTTAATATAAAATTAGTTATTGCTCAACTGGCGGTATAAAATTATACCTTTATACTTTATTTGTTCGTTTTTTCTTTAATCTCGTTGCACCTGTACTTAATACTACTATATTATGAGGGCCGTAACAAAGCTCTGTAATAAACAATTAACTTAATCCAGTACCTATGTTTAATTATAAAGATTATTTTTCCGACCCAAATATCGACCAATAGAATTGCACCATTCGACGTCACGTGGTACAACCTACATGGTATTATACTGATAATTTTTTTGAATATTTTTACGTTGTACCACGTGACGTCGATTCGACGTCACGTGGTACAACGTAACGTATTACCTACATGGTATTATACTGATAATTTTTTGATTATTTTTAGGTTGTACCACGTGACGTCGAATGGTGCAATTCTATTGGCGGACATTTGGGACGGAAAAATAATCCCCCGAATACCACACGAGCTTCCAAATTATCTGGCATTTCCCTCAAGGTTCCCTGCAAACAAATAAAGTCGTCAAGTTTTTCAGGAAAAATCACTCGCGCTTCGCGCTCGTGATTTTTTAACCTGAAAAACGTGACTCCTTCATTTGTTTGCAACGGACCTATCGGGAAATACCCGATAATTTTGAAGCTCTTGTGGTATTATAAGTGAAAAGTATACCTAATCAAAAACTTGCCAGTATTCTTAAGTTACTTACATGCAGTTTTTCGTGCTTTTCTTAACAAGAATATTGAAACAACAAGTGACTAAATATATTTATAGTCTTTATAGTATCAACAAACGTAATAAAGGTTTAAAAACTGTATCATTATCTCTTAATAAAAAAATACACCCTAAAACTGTGTCGCTGCAGGGCACATGCACAAACACACAATGGGCATTGTCTACTACGCGAGCTTATTGCTAGTGATCGATTCGAAACCAATAAATCCAGGTTTTATCACGATGTTAATCATAAGTTTAAGAATATCATTGTAATTAATAAAAATGTTAAGTATAGTTTAAATAAATGTATTACATAATGGAGTAACATTAGTTAGCAATTCCTTTTATATTATTCAGAGAGTAAGATCCTTTTTAATTTCTTAAGTGAGCATTGTATGCATGTAGGCGGCTCCGACACGGAAAATAAATGAGATGATGATGATGACACAAGACATTTTAATAGAAAATAATCCTTTCATCTTAACGTATGAATGTGTAATTATTAACATAAACATAATATCATGCCTGTATTCCCCGAAGGTGTAGGCAGAGGTGTACATACTATAGTTCACCCTCATTTCGCCAGTTATGTTTTAAGTCCCAATGTAATAGGGGGCAAGCCTATTGCCATCAATCGGGCACAAATCTAGACTTCGTGTTGCTACTGCGAATGACCTAATGGAAAAACCCAGTAACACTGCCCGACCCGGGATTCGAACTCAGGACCTCGTGCTCAGCAGTCGCGCTTAGCAACCACTAGACCAACGAGGCAGTCAGTGTAATTTTGAAATAGGAAGCGAAATTCCGAAGATCGAGCTCAGTGGCGTGCTGAAGATGATGATACCCTACCACTAGGAGACGACAGAGTTTTGTGGGACTCCCCCCGTGAACCAGGAGAGGCTCGGTATTAAGCTTACCTTAAACTGTGCCCTTCGCTGTGGTCCTGCGCTACTTTATGTAACTACACCTCGTTGAAATTATCTTCATAGAATTGTAAGAAGAACATCTTACACGTGTTTCTTTCAGGCGGGACCCTTATCTCTAAACCAGTAAGTTACTGTATCTTGAAGACCAGTTCCTTCCCTTCACAATGGTGTATCTAAGTACATTAATTGTCTATAACATAATTTAAAGTAACTAAGAAATTGATACCAGAGAAAAAAAACGAATATATAAATCTAGAATTAAATTGTCCCTTAGGCAAACGTCTGTGACTGATAGACTTGATTAGATTCCATATTATTGAGTTCTGTTTTTGCAAATGGACCACCTTTAACCTACGCTAATAACAGTAAACATCACTTTTACAACTTCACGAATTGTGATGTGCCTAATTAATATTGCAGCATAAAACAATTTAACAGCACTTTAGTCTTTTCACAACTCTTGTATTTGTTCAAAAACCTTGGAATATTAACAAAGTTGTTAAAACTTCAAGCATTCGGCTGATTCGGCATCACAGTGTTCATTCTCTAAAGTTTCGTTTGAAAGAGGTGAGTTTTCTTAGAACACTGTTCGAAACATTTATTTGTAATGATTTGTAATGTCTTTGCCGTAATACTTCACAGGATTCTTTTGATACAGAACAATGTTTACCGTTTCGTAACTCGAAAAGTAAAACAAACGAAACGTCGATGCGGAAATGTTCGGGGAAAGTATATTTTCTAAGGTTTGACAAGACGTTTCATACGAACGAATTATTGTCGCGCGTTTACTAAATACGGAGGATAATAATAATTTGGAAAATGTGAGTGACCAAAAATAATATATACCTAAAGTTTTGCAGACTAGGTAGTAGGTAGACAAGGTTATATACCAACCTAAATACGTATGTTTAAAAAACTAATCGTGGATGAAATTCAAGAACGGTAAATGTAAAATGACGGTTTCAATGGATAAATCATTTGTTAATTAAACCTAGTATACCAGTATATAAAAAATAATATACTAGGAGTAGTTTACTTTACGTCAGATTGAATTAGCGTATACAATTTTACAAAGCACCATCCCTCATTGATATCACGACACATTAATATGACAGTGATTAAATATCAGTAAAATCTAAGTGAACACATTACAAACACTCAACTACGCTGCCAGTTATATTAAATTCTGCGGTCGAAGTAGACGTCTGCGCGACACCGCTACGTACGTGTGGAAGGGCGCTAAGACTGCGAGCTTAGTGATTTCGTACAGCGAAATGATTTAGTAACTCGCGTCGGGCCCGCTCGCGTCCTGTCGCGTGCCATTGTTTTACCTCATCACGATTCTCTAGACGTACGCTTTGGTTTGTTCTGTTTGAGTCCTTTTTTGTTTCATTGTTATGATTATACTTAGTAAATATAGTAGTAGTAATGTTTCAGAGTTCTAGATTATAATACAGACCCCATACCATGAACTCTTAAAACAGGACGACTTGCGATGTAAACGTACCACGTAAACTGTTCTGCTTTAAGAGTTCATGGTAAGAGGGCTTTTCTCCGTGATCCTTGTACTTAAAATCACTGTACTTAGAAAGCCGTAGACGAAAATGCTTACTTACAAATTGGTGACAAGGTATAGTTGCTTTCTTATATTCATGCATGACTATCTTGATATCAAACTTATGAAAACAGTTTTCGCAGTAAGCAACCACTCGATATTTATTTATTAGAATTACACAAACTACACAAGAGCCAAATAATTGTTTGCTCGCTACAATAAAAATACAAAATTTAAATAAAATAATACAACCATTTAATAACAAACGAGTCTAGCTATTCTAAAAAAACCTGATTGAATTCGAACTTTGCCTCAATAAATCAACTAGTGTCAGATAAGTTTACTGTCATCAATTTTACAGAGTCATTAATCATCACTCAACTTACGAGTGCAAACATTATTTATTCGCGGGTTCGAAGCGGAAAAGCCCTTTTAAACAAATGGCTGGTCGCGTTCGCTGCGTTACGCTCAGTACTGAAGCATGTTTATAACAATTTCATGGGTTACCCGAGAATGTGACTTAAAATTTAGAGTCGAGGTGTTTTTCTGGGCACGTATTTTAAAGACAAATGTTCATAAAGTATATTTTATGCTGCAAGTCTTCTTCTTCTTATCGTATGGTTGATGAACAACCTGCTATCAGAGTTTTAACCGCCTGTAGGCCTTTAATATGGCTTTACCCACCGTTGAAAAATCTTTCAGGTGTGCCGGTTTCCTCACGATGTTTTCTTTCACCGTTTTTAGCAACTGATAACTAATTTATAGTACGCCCATGAATTCGAAAAGGCATTGGTGCGTGACGGGGTTGGAACTTGCCACCTTGGACTTGGCAGTCAAACCGTTACACCACTGGACTATCACTGCTGCATGCAAAAAAAATATATCCATTTGGCTAATTAAAAAGTGTATCAAATTCTAAAATGTAAAAAAAAAATAATCAAAGCAGATTACGAGATTTATTTTTTTCATTCGCCTAAACAAGTTATTCAAAGATTTCGCATACGGGCAAAAGTAAACTTTTTCGTCTGCTTAAGTGTACGTATGTATGTGAGGTTTGTTAAAGAACCTTATTTCGTCATACAAAGGGCCCGTGCTTTGGAATAATGAGGTTCTCACGAGAGTACACTTGAGCCTCGTTCCTTCTATTTCAAAACTTGACTTTACAGCATCAAGACATGAGACGTGGAAAAAACTTTTAATGGATTTTGTTTGTCCAAGTGTTTTTTGTTAAATTTCGGGGACATACGTCGTTTGTTTATTTGACTTGAATACGCTGGACAAAATATTTTTCGGTCGTACTTATACGGAAGCTAATCTTATATACTTTACGAGATAACATATTACTGATAATGTAAAAGGAAATAAAGAAATCCAACTTCTCGAGCCTTCCTTTGTCTTGTTTGCAAACTACAAATGCTTTGTAAAACATCAAAGCGTTCACATTGGTTATTTTATAAAGCAGCGATACAAAAATCTATTACGCTCCGATTTCACAAACGTTTACCTGAAACGATATATCCTTTTATTATCCTTATAGTTCAGGGGGATCAATATGGATTCCGACAGAATGTTGTATCATTGTTTATGGAAAGTCATTCAATCAGGCCGTACAATGGAGGAACATATCGTTCACGTCTTGTATAGTCTCGTTAATCTTAATCTTCCTATCTGCCCGGTCACGGTCGGATGGCTGAATGACGTGGAATAATAATTACGTGTTTTCAATCGAAGGGGGATGTTTGTTGAGTGGGCTGTATTGATTGTTACTTCGTACTTGTTCCTTATTTCCTTTTTTATATCCATTCTTGTTTTTTTATTTATATTTTTTTCAATCATGTCTGTCATCATTAAAACAGACAGCGGTGTTGTCAGCACCTATATTTCTTTAAGTCCTAGCAAACCATGATAGCCCATACCGAGTTCATTGACTCGAATTATTGGTTTGTTTAGCGATGGAAAGAAACAATTTTTTTTAATCCTGCCCTTTATTTTGAAGTAGTTTAATATTATATATACTTACTTAGCCTTTTAAAATTTTGTCACGTGTATGATATTATATTACTTGACAATATTTTTAGTACTTTAGTAATAATATTTACGACGCACGTTTCAACATTGTAAATGGTAGTAATATATTGTATTCCAACTTTAGCTATTCTATTACAAAACTCATCTATTTGAGTACGTTCTCAAATTGAATCTAGTAACAAGTATTGATTTGAAGTTTTTATTAAAATAAATCTTTATGGTTTAAAAGAATCCCGACTGTCTGCGATTATTATAAAAAGATTTTTATTTGTGGAAATAGGTTTTACAGAAGAGTTTTAAACGTCTTTTTTTTAAACTAGATGGCGTCGGTATTTCATAATTGACTACCTCTGAGAAGAAATGCCGAAACATGCTTAGGGGTCAAGGTCTCTTTTGAAGTCTAGACAAGTTCAATATTTATGTGAGAACAGTGTAGGTGGACTGTGAAGTGGTCTAGAACTCTAGACGTAGGAAAACACAATATAAATATTATTATTTTCATCAATAACTACGAAGTTAGTAGTCTTATACTTTGCAATTAGATATAAAGATTTTATATTTTTTACTGGACAAGAAAGTTTACCATAAAATAATTATGGTTACCTTATTTTTAATAATTAATTGATAGAAAGATTGACTAATCTTTCCTTTTTTCGAATAGGTATATAAATAGTATACTGTAAAAATATCCTCTTGATTTGAAGGGGAACCTTTGTCGACCCCAAGCCGAGCACAGGGTGTAAGAAAGTGCCTCTCTGAGCGACAGAACCTAATTGTACGTCCGGCGCACCCTTGGTACTCAGTCCGCTACGATCTTGCTCGCTAGCTAATCTCTACACTATGGCTAAGGGCAAAGAAAAAGAGATGTAATGTTGCACTCACAATTTAGTTCCTCTTTATCGATCTGAAGTTCCATGTTTAAAGCTATTGCTATTTGTCAAGTTAACGCTCTGTAAGCTAAGCATAGGTTGGATGAGTGAGATTCAAATTAAAAACTTAATATTTAGCTGACTGCTCATTTCCGGGGCATAGATAAGTGCCCCTTAAATCATAACAATTATAAATAACATATCAAATCAAATATTTTTTTTGGTTATACATGGGTTACATATATGTTTTCATTTCATGATCATCCACTTGGGCCAAAATCTATTTAAAAATATAGTATACTATTTTCTGTGATAATTATAATTTAATTATACATAATAGTGTCTTGATTGATTGTACTGATAACCATGTAATCAAATAGGTAGCTATATAAAGTGGTTTATTCTCTGCTATTATTCATTATGTCTGGTAAATATTGGTACAATTTATAACACTATAATCTCGTCTGAACGCTACCTAGGTGGCTTGGAATATGTATGTGAATAAAGTCAGTCAAATACATTAAACCTTATTTGCTTTACGTAATAAGGCACCATCAACCAAGCCAATAAAAAGCACTGAAAACGTGCAAATACGGGAGGCAGACACAAAAAGCGGATATATTTTTTTAAAGCCAAACTAACGGTAGCTAATCGAAAACTGTAATGAATCAAAGGACTGTTGCGTAGTTCAGATAGCTTTTTCCTGCTCTATCATGATTTTTTATTTTTGTCCCTCGCTCTCGTTAGCCCGAACTGAATTGAAATTATCTTGTTATTTCCAGTTTTTTCAAAGTGGTAGTTTTAATACACCTGCTTTGGGGGCTTACATTCAGTTTGGTTCTTTTCTACTTTGTGATGTATTTATGGCGGTTTGTTTCAATCTTTATTGTAATCTAGTGTTTTAGTAAACGTTACGTCTATGTTCTCAACAGTCGTATTGGGTAATCACACTAATATTATAAAGGCTAAAGTTTGTGAGTATGTTTGTTACCTCTTCACGCTCAAATGGCTGGTCCGATTTTGATGAAATTTCATATGGAGGTAGCTCACACCCTGGATTAACACATAGGCATTTTATTCCGAAAAAAGGTAACGGGTAACACCGTGGGGCGCAGCTAGTGGCTATATAATAATGCATATTTGTAATTTGCTAGTCATTTGTCCCGTGTCCCGTCATTAATCCAGAAAGTTCTTTGTCATTTGGGTAGTGAAATTTTTTTTTTGGCAACCAAGCCATTGTCGACTAATATTAGCCGGTGTTAAGTGAGGATAAAATGGCTTACTAGGTAACTTATTAAATTACATTTATAGGCCGCATCCTAGTTGCTTGGTTTGGAACTTTGGAAGCTGCAACTTTTGCATATAATTTCGTAATACCTCTACAGCACTATTGAGTGTTTGAATTTAATTAAAACTTGGGGCAATAGGAAAAACCAACATAAATATTCACATACGAATTATGCAGCTGAAATTATTCTAAGTCAAATTACTTTTCCGTGATAAAATCCAAACTTACTTTACACAATCACGATAAAGTTTGTCATAGGATTCAAGAGCCATCATCTTCATCATCATCTACAGCCTTCTATATCCCACTGCTGGGTATAAGCCTCCCTTAAACAATGCTAAGAGCTATACCTGCTAGTACCTAATTTATCAATTAGTACTGATGATTTGTTAATACAAAACGTTTCAGTTTGTTAGTTTATTTCGTAGTGGCTTTTGCCGGGGTTTCGCCCGCGTTAAGAAGCTTATGTCCTTTTTCGGGTCTTAAACTTTGTTATAATACATGACATGCTAAATTACATCAAAATCCGTCCGATTTAGTCGTGAAGGCGTAATAGACAGACAGAGTTACTTTCACATTTATAATATTAGTATGGATTTAGTCAAATAGAAACAAAATAGAATACCTAATAGGTATTGCGTGAACGATATTGTTACGATATTAATATTGTTGGCATAATTATTATGTTATTGTTTGCAAAGTTGTTGATTACTAATGTTTTGGTTTTCAGTACATTATACATTTATGTGTATGAATTAGAGACCCTGATAGTAATTCACATTAATGTATTTTTTATACATGCATTTCGGTTTAGAGTATCTTCTTCTACACTGGCTTTTCTTCAGTACCTACATCTCCAATCTGATCATCAGAAAGAATACTATTGTTTCGCGGCAGTTAATATGTTTCTTTTTGGAATTATACAAAAAGTACAAATGATCTACAATAAGTAATTTATTCAATTAATTCCGGCACTTGGATCTACAAAGACGGCCTTTCCCATTTATCTACATACAGATCAGACCGGGTACTGTCAGTCGCGGTGAGAATCTGAGAATGTCACACGACAAAGGACGCGTACCCCGCGTCGACGTTTTTGCGTTCCTTTGAATAAAGATGGCAGATTGTAAATTAACGTTCCACTGAATTGAGAAGTTTTCATTTAAAATCCTTACTTAAAAATATTCATGCTATGTTTAGCAAGGTATGTACTACCACTTTTAAACTTACTCACCAACTCCCAGACGGCTAAATAAAGAACTCTGTTTATTTTTAAATTTGCTTTTATATTTAGAAATTTATTTAAAAATAAGGAGGTTGTTGACTTTTGTGATGCTGGTTTAATTAAGAGCCATTTCACATTTTTTGACAGTTTTCTGAATTTTCGGACGCGAAATTTACCATCTTAGGTAGTACTAAGGAATTTCTAAATACATGTAGAATGTAGACCAATCTTTCCCATTGTTACAAATAGAATTAGATTTTTAAAATATAACTTGATTGCTGTGTGGTGAGCTATTTCCCGCAACACGTTTTCTGAAAATCCATCGCAGAGCCATTTTCGGGCTTCAAATTCTACCATTTACATCAACAAATTTAAATGGAAAAAATACAGTAGGCATAGGACATATACTTTTGTTGTAACATACGGTGGAAAATTTTCGATTAATAACACTTTTAATTGATAAAAAAATAAATACTTAAACCGGTTTTCACGGTTTTATATGGTAATTTTATCGCGACTTTTTGGTTTAAATAAAGGTATTTATTACTTTTAAAATTATGCCATAATGAACTATGCTCTCTGGGAAATCTATTAATACAATGTTTTTTAATATTCCTTTATTTAAATAGATATAATACCATTATCAATATCACTCAAAATCACAATAAATTACAATGCACAAACGTAGAACGATCAGTCGGGCCCGAGCGCCCTTAGAGGCAGGATCTGTGTCACTTTTTTCAAATTTTGAATTACGAAAATTCGTATTAAAAACCCATTTTTATACTACGACCACAACGTTTTCATTTTCTACGAATTATTTTCATCCGGTTTTTTTTATTATAAAATGTTATTAAATTCTTTTAAAATATTTTATTTGATTAATATTCAGCAACCATCCAATCAGATATTATATCTGATGACGTAAGTTTCTGTTCTGTAGCAGCACACTGAATTATAAGTTGCGCGAAAAATGTTGCCAAAAATGTTGTCCCCTCAATGCGCAAAGTAGTCCCAGCCAACGTTCATGCTAACCTGATTTCGGAAATTTTGCACAAACCTCACATCTTATCTACTTTCTACCCCCTGCTCGAGTTCGTCCTTATTTGCAATTATAAGGTCGGTAAGGGAAGGGGTGGCGCCGCTATTTACCTCCGTAACGATTCCACTGCATTCGAAACTGTATTATAATAGATAGCAATATTATGCACACCACATCATCATGGGAGATTTCAACACTTCCTTACTCCGCATACCTCCCAATCCTCCAAACTCCTGCACATAGTCGATTCTGCCAGCCTACTCGTCGTACTGCTTCAAGCCACTCACCACAACGATGTAGCTGAGCACACTCGGCTCGATTTCATTAATACCCCCAATCCTTCCCTGGTTTCCTCTCATGGCCGACTCGTCACCGCTGGATTCTCTCACCACGACCTTATACTTTTATCGTATATCCTCAAACCTCATAAACCTAAGCTCAAGGTACTGTACAATGTACATGCACAGCTTCGCGCGAATCAATGTAAGCAAACTAAGTTCAGATGCTTTTCTAATCGACTGGAAACCTATGATGGAGGCTCCCGCGGTCGACGAAAAGGTTAGCGGTTTTAACCTGGAAATCATCGAGCTTTATGATATACACGCACCGGTTGAAAAGGTAAAGCTGAAACGTCCAGCTGCGCCATGGATTTTGAATGGTGTAAAGTTGGCTATAAAGCGTAGGGATCGCGCTTTTTGCAAATTCAAGAAAGATCGTGATGAGGACTGGAATCTTTTCAAAGCTGCACGAAATCGGTATAATTAAGTAATATCCAATACCAAACGCCGCCATATTCTAAATTACATTTATTTATGTTCCACTTTTGCCGATCTATGGAAGTTCCTTGAAACTCTCAGTATTGGCAAATCACCACTATTTGACCGGTTGAATTCCATTGATTTGGACGATCTCAGTTCGCATTTCTTCACTAGCCCAACTTTAGACAAAAGACCAAACTTCAGACACTTGCTTACGTCGATGGTGTCCCGCGTCCCAACATGAATCCCTTGCACATATCTCCAGTCACTGAGGGAGAAATCAAAAAGATCATCCTCCATCAAATCCATAGCGTTAGACTGTGATAACGTCTATCGCGGAATGATCGTCACAATAGTTGACCACCTTCTTCCAGCAATCACACACATAATATCGTGCTCCTTGGATACCGGATACTTCCCCTCCTTGTACCGCAAAGCTTTCGTTCACCTTTTACCTAAAATATCGAGCTCTTCTCTACCCAGTCACTTCCGACCAATCTCTATCTTTTCTTTCCTATCTAAAGTACTCGAGGCCTATATCCATGAGAATATACGAAGAGTCAACCAAAATAACCTCTTGTCTCCCTTGCAGTCCGGTTGCAGGCCAGGCGATTGGCGACATTAAGGCAGGCATAGAAGATACTAAAGTTACAGCCCTAGTTGATTTTTCCAATACCTTCAATATAGTCAATCGCGATATCCTCGTCTACATCCTATCCCATCTCTTGGCGTCTCCTAAAGCGCTGGAATAGATCCCTTACTTTTGGGAACGCCAGTGGTCGGTCCATGTGGAAGAGTCCTCTTCTTCCTGGTGTGAGCTAAAATCTGGCCTTCCACAAAGCGGTATTCTCCGCCCATTGCTGTTTTCTATCTTTATTAACCTTATAATCCAATCACTTCGGTGTGCGTATTCCATATGCCGATAACTTGTAGCCTTACTCTGCTTCTGGGATTGATGATGTGTACTAGACAATGAGTGCAACCAACTGCGATCTTTAAGCTACAATGGACTGGTCCGAGAGATTTGGCATGGCGGCAATTCCGAATAAGTGCCAAGCAATCATACCTGGTAGGTCTAGGAGTTTGCGCAAACTACACGTGGCAATGCTGCCAGTCTTTTGGGCACGTTACCGGTTTACATCGATGGGGATGAATTTTTTGATGCTTTTAACTTGTTATTTTTGTATATATTGTTTTTATCTTGTATTAGATTTAAGTTGTAAATAGTTGTAATAGTTGAGATAATTAATTAATTATTGCTTTATGTATATATATGTATGTATTGTTTTGTTTCATGTATGTATGTAACGTATTATATGTATGTTTATTATTTTGCGTATCGATATACGTCATCATCATCATCATCAGCCGGTAAACGTCCACTGTTAAAAGGCCTCTCCCTTAGAACGCCACAATAAACGACAGCTTGCCAATTGCATCTACCGCTTGGGCCGCAATTCTGACGATATCGTCGGTCCACCTGGTAGGAGGCCTGCCAACGCTGTCTTCCGGTTCGTTGTCGCCACTCGAGAACCTTTCTTCCCCAGCGGTTATCGGTCCTTCGAGCGATATGGCATGCCCATTGCCACTTCAACTTGCATATTCTTCGAGCTATGCCGGTGACTCTAATTCTTTGGCGAATTTCCGTATTCCGGATCCTGTCGCGCAAAGAAACCCCGAGCATAGTTCTTTCCATAGCTCGTTGAGTGACTCTGAGCCTTTCCAAAAGGCCATCCGTTAGCGACCACGTCTCAGAGCCATACGTAATCACATCGCATGCATCGATATGTGCAATGTGCATCTACCTAATATTTGTCTCCATATCGCTCTAAAGTCGACTGGTAATAAATGCCTAAGGTATTAAGTTCGCCTTTGTATATTTATTTTGAAAACTTTAAAATGGAGGAGGATACCAATTCGGATGTTTAAATATATTTTTTATGTATGTTCGAGCATAACTCCGTCATCTAAAGACGGATTTGCAAAATTCTTTTTTTGTTGGAAAGTAATTTATTTCGAAATAGTCCCATTGAAATTTCATGTAGATCTGATGATGATCTTTGGAGATATGGAACTGAACTCCTTATAAAATCATAGCAGAACTGTCGTTACAAGTAATATAGCCTAAGTAATTGTCGCCACAAACTAGAAAGAAAGAGGGGGAGGTGGTGCCTTGTCCCCCCTTCTACCACTTTAATAGTATATATCGTGTGAGATATCGTTTGAGGGAGCATTTTGTAAGGATTTCAAATACTAATCCTCAAAATGTCTACGGCGGATGAATCCTAGGCATCACTAAAAATTGTGAAATAAAAAATATAAAAACCGCCTTAAAAAATAGGAACAAATAAATAATATGATCAAATTACTAATGAATTCAAAATACTCTCATAAATCTCGAATATAGGTATATTGTAATAACGATCAAGATTTTTTTGTCCGTCTCGTTTTTTGCGCTACACTGTTAGCATTATTTTTGTGTGGGTGTGTCACGCACACATGACAATTCTACCGAAATTCGAACGTCAAAATTTTGTGAAATGGCTCTTAACAGGTTATTTTTTATTTAAATACTTTTCTATTTATATTTATATTGGCGCTATTTACACAGTAAATTAAACACTGGCAAATTTGTGACTTGATGTTTTTTTATTCAAATCTATTATTTATTCTACGTGTTCGAATTACAAACATCAATCGAAAACAATTCGAAATATTTAAACGTTACAAATTTTGTTAGTCGGGTCTACGTCTCCAAGAGTTTATAATTTTATAATTAACTAGCTGTTGCCCGCGACTTCGTCCGCGTGAATTTCGTGGTATGAAAAATAGATGTTGGCCGATTCTCAGACCTACTCAATACGCTCACAAAATTTCATGAGAATCGGTCTAGCCGTTTCGGAGGAGTATGGGAACGAAAACTGTGACACGAAAATTTTATATATATAGATTATTTTATATAAAACGATACGGCTTGATATTTAAATCAGAACAAACTTTAACATTGTTAGCATGTGTTAAATTATGCCAATTAATGTCAAACGGCATGTGATTCAAAACACTCACTAGTAACGATAAAGCTAATAGCAAACGAAAATAATCATTTGCTACTCTAAACAGAACTGCGATTCGTTCGCAGAGAAAACAAACATTGTAAACACATAATGTATAAACAATACAACAATGTAATACAATACTTTGGCTCAAATACAGGCAATTATGTTCTCATAACGTGTTTGTTATTACCTAACTACGAGGACATAGCGAGCACTCACACGTATGGCTACGTTTGTGTATCTAAGTGCTACTGCAAACTAAGCAACTAACCACGGCAACACTGACCGCAAGTAGTCACCACAAGTTGCGGTCGACAGTTCACATGAATTTTCTATGAACTCCGCACAAATTCGGCATTCGTCGCGTCCGGCGAGTTTGAACAGTTGCACGGTTGCTACATCTTAAGCTAATTGTGGCCGCTATTGGCGGCTGGCATTAATGGCGACCGCAAGTCTAGCCGCAGACCAGACGTAGACCAGTTTAAAAATAGATCTCCATATTAATGTCAACGTTCAAGGAATTGATTCAGCGAGGAGTTTAGTATACCTCTAGTAGGGGTTGTTTTTATTATTCAGAATATGCTATCAGGCCTTTACAATAAAATAAATCACTCTTCGTATTGTTAGATATTCAAATTATTTATTTGACAACCTGATTAAAGTACCCAGACCAGTAGTCGCCAACGAGCTGACTGCTACGTTAAGGGTTGCGGGTTCGATTTCTGCACGAGACACAAAACTCGTGTGATCATCAACAGATGTTTGAGTATGTGTAAAACGCACCTACGATACAGGGGAATTTCCTAGTGCGGGATGACGTTTTTTTTAAATCTCTGTTGTTATATACTGTAATCAAACAATGATTTTTTCAAAATTAGGTATGTAGGATCCTCCATACATTGAAAATAATAATAACTAATCTGCTAGTGAGTGGCTCAATGTGTGAGAGTACTTATGGAGATAGGAACTAAAGTTGGCTAATATATCACAGCATATTATTTTATAATAACAATCATGAAATAGTGGATAATACTACTATGTACCTAACATTACAATTGTACCTATCTAGTGTTATGTATAACAACTTATTATACAAAAGATAACAAAACACTGTCTCATACTAGCTTATCATTCAATGCATCAGTAAGTTCTTGATAGTCTATATTTGAGCAAACTTTTATAAAAAAAGAACAGAACTTCCAATGGACTTGGACTGCTGTGTCGCACAAGTTACAAAAAATATATATTTCATCTGATACGACGCGACGTTAAGAACTTTCCAAGTAAAAAGTCTAAGCCTACTTACAATGACGTACCAGGGGATAATAGCAACGTTACAGTCGAATGCGAAGCGGTTTTATTACGATATTTTGGGGTCACGTGGCTTGTTGGTTCGTTTGTATACATTTGCATGAGGTAACAGAGTCGTCGTAAAGAGTTAATTACTAGGTTTAGTAATTTGTATGGGAAACACAGATTCAAATTTGAACATTCATCATACGAATGAGAAATTCAAAACTAAAATCCGAATTAAAACATATTATATTTGACTATTTCTTTTCAATGTAAGTGTTTACCGAAGTTAATTACTTCACCAGCTCGAAAACAGTAAATGTGCCGAATTCATCAAGAGATTCAATAAAACGGCTGCAGCAGCCTCGCGTAGAATAACACCTTGATGACCGTTTACTCGCGAACAGCCTATAAACCCTTATCGATATCGATTTTACAATCACAATCGTACATTCTGTGTTTCCGTATTTCTTTTCCGCATTTAAACTTGAGAATTACCCGATGCTCAGAATCCCTTGCGCACAGGACCCATTCTCTCCGAGTTAAAAACTGACGAAGCCTACGCTTTATTCAACGGTTTTCCTCCTTTCACACTTTTTGTGCGAGTTCGCGTGACACTTCATTTATAATTCTGCTTAATTCAAGTGAGTGAGTTCTTACCGAATGAATTTGTAATGTGAAGATTAATGATATATGCTACGCGCTCTTTCAAACCGTTCTCTAACTGCTATTCCTTATCGTATTTATCAAGTCATACAGCTCCATTGTACTGTCGATCCTAAAGTGTTTTTCACTCTGCATAATTCGGGGATTATCTAGCATTAAATTGCGTGAATCACAAAGAGTTTTTTGTAACACAACCGCGGGTAGCAACCGATTCGTGTCCGTTATTGAAATGTTATGTTCAGACTTGGGAGTAAATTTAATTGTCGAAGTTCAGATTGAAAAAGTTACAGGCGGTCGCATAATTCCACAAAACGAGCCTCGGTGCCCGCGGCGTAATTATTAGATATGTTTGTTTTGTACAATTTGGTTAATGTAGCTGGTGCCTGGGCCGGGAAGTTTTATGACTAAAATTTTCGGGAACCTCTTTAAACGTAGGTGGAAATTATTTCTTCAACTTTTATTACTTTCCCCTCAGCAAACTTTTTAAGCTGCGTTCGCATTAAATTAAACAGCGTAACGTCGAGGTTGTTGCCTAGACGATTACTTGTGTGTTTCAGCTTTAAACATTAATTACTTGTAAATTGGAACGTACTACGACACTGTTGCTGAACTTGGAATATAAAGCTAATCGTTATGGATTACGTTAACCGTCGAGACCAAGCAGTGTTCTTCTAATAAAAATAAAATAAAAATATATTAAAGCGCTTGAAAGTCTTGTGAGCTTAGGAGTACCTACTTGTATCTAAGCTAAAGACGTTACCTAAATATATGTAAAATGAATCGCCCAATAACGGGTTCATGTAAAAGGAACTCTTTGTTGTATGATTTATTGGAACGACTTTCAATAATCCGGGGCCCATTGCCTTCACGGGCGTTAAATTTCGATGAAATTGGGAAAAATGGTATGGAGCGGCGAGGAGGCACTCGGAAACTTTCGTACAAAGAAAAAATATCTATAAAATATTATATTAAAGGGGACGACGTAAAGGTACAATATTTTTACTACAGTCAATAACTCTGTAACCATGTTAGTCGTCACATTTATATTATAATAATGATAGTCTATAACTGACCCGCTGCAGGGCAAAGGCCTCTTCTCGTATAGAGAAGGACTGAGCATTGATCACCACGCTAGCTCACTGCGGGTTGGCTATATATTGTAAACTGGGAGTGGTTGCAAAGTTGGCATTTATAAATAAACAAATACATATTTTCATCGGGCGTTAAATGCATGACGCCTTATTGTAGAGTCAATTTTCTCTAAGGACTATATTCTTAGTCGGAAGTAATAAAACTCGAGTCTACGTCTATATAACGTAGTACCTATAAAGCTTATTCGTTACACGAATGATTAGAAGACATTGGGGACTGTTTATTTTTTTTTATTGCAGAATAATTTCGTTCGGCATTAAGTTATTATGGCAATAGGCTCGCCCCCTATTACATTGGTACCTAGAACTGGCGAAATGTGGGTGTAGTATATGTACACCTCTGCCTACTCCTTTGGGAAATACAGGCGTGATGTTATGTTTATTAAATTATTAATTTTTACCGTGAAACGATTACTTTACAAAAACAAGAATATTTTAGCACTACAACCAGCTTGTATGTAGGAAATATAATTAACGGATCATGGATCAAATTTAATAGCGTGATAGGTGTCCTTAATGTACCTACACGGGTCATTACAGCGTGTGATGAATTTCAGCATTGTCGCGATGTAAGGTATGGCGTATTAGTAAATCACTGCACAGTACCGCTAACGTGCCAAGTTATTACACAATAACAAGCTCGGTTTTAGCAACAAAACGTTATGAAGAATGATTATAATAATAATAATAAGAGTTTATTTCAAATCAAAAATACAGGATCCATAATTTGTTAGTAAAAACATACTTAAACCTAGTGTTAGTAGAAACAATACCTATTTAACATGTAAATATAATAATAATATGCGATGATTCGATTTTTTTTTGTAATATAGAATGCCTCATAATACACCAATCAAGTACCTGCGTAATCATGAAAAGTGAGCTAAAATAACGTATGGAAAAGAGAAGAAGACTGGACATTACGCTACTTGTCTACTACGATCTACTATTGTTTAATTTTCCTCTATACATAATTATATATCCTGTGAAGCTATGGGCAACTGGGCGTTCCTTCTAGCGTGATATGTAAAAATCAGATCGTCGAGATGACATTTGTTGACTTTGATACCCACGGATTTTTAAATTGTCCTTCATTGTGGCGTTCTAAGAGGGAGGTCTTTGTTCAACCCACATACTATACATATACATACTTACATAGTTGATATACATATGTTTATTACCTTCAATAGCCATTGTTGTGCAGTTTGAATATTATATTACCCATAAAACCACCATAAAAATATACAACATCCACAATTAAAAATGATACACTCCGTGTCAATTGCATCCAATAAATTTGGGTAAAAATTGCTAAAACACACGGCTCGCAGTAACAAGTTTGCACAACGTTTTCATGTACAGGGTGTCCATTACGCGAACAATCCAGCTGCGGCTGAATTTAATCCGTTTAACTGCATAACGCTAGCAAAGTTATCTCTCTGAATATGTGTGTAAAATCAGCCCGGTTTAATGAGTCCAAAATAACGTAACACAGCGTGCGGTCCGCTTTATTTGCATGCCGTGTTTTTCTCAATTTGTTAATGTTATAATTAATTTATTTGTGTGCAGCACTGTCGACGTGTTTTGGCTATTCGGGTTATTTCGGCTCTGCGGTAAATAGAATCAACGGTTCATTGTATGTTATCAGATGATTTGCGTGCTATAGGTACTTACACAATTTTTAATGGCTTCACAATTATCCATGGGGCATGTATTAACTAATTTACAACGGTACAAAAAACTAATTACATATATTATGAAGTCACGTCTGTTAATTTTAATGATCTGTGTTTTAAAATTACTGACTGAATACTAAATAATATATTGTATCATTTAATGTACAAAGGTGGACTTAAAATATTAAACAGGTCATTCATACTGCATGCAGTTTGAAATGAAAGGATAATCTCCGGAAAAGGTCAATGATCAGTCTATGATATTTTATAGATATGAAACTATTTATACCTTTAGTTATTTGATTGAAATATTTTCTCATCGATCAAATTATTAAAGTATCTAAGTTAGGTATCTACAATTTCATAAAAAGTACAATAACGTAACATCACGCCTGTATTTCTCGAAGGGTTAGGCAGAGGTGCACATACACCAACATTTCGCCAGTTATGTTTTTAGGTCCCAATGTAAATCCAGACTCCATGCTGACACTGAGAATTAACTATCAATTGTGAATTAAAAATCAATTAACTATAAAAATATCAATACCTAATCTAAATTGATATGGGTATTATATTTTTAGTATGATATCATCGAAACGTCATCTATATAAAATCTATCACCATCCAAAAAAATTTAATCTACACTATACTATACCTAATAATAATACTAGCAAATAAATTTAACGTATGAGAAGCAGAACTATCGTACAACATATTGGAGCGCTTTCCTGGACTCCATCAGACTGATATAATAAAAACTTATCAATTGAAAAATGGAAACTCTTTGATCTACTTTAATCCCAGTATGTCGTGAATGTAGCGAGGGGATGAAACTGAAAATGTCTAACGAGATTTTATTTTGAAAAGCAACACGAAATCGCTATTTATTGCGAGTTCTCTTATTTGATTTGCTTCGGTACGGGTAGGTTTTGAAGTGTGCAAACGGATTAAAGCAAAGAAAAATATCTATTTAACCACTATCTTCAGTTTGTAGTTCTAAGCGCCGAACGAATTAAAGTAAGTTCTTTTGAGATTCAGAATACGTGACTTCTCAAATTCTGTTCAATGATTTTGATAACATGAAATTGTAGGTAAAGTATTTCAAATGTTTTGCTCTTTCTTTTATTTGATTTTTAATTTTATTCTGTGCTTAAACTTACCCATTTTTAGCTGATGTTCTTCATTTAATTAATAGGATTTGTTCTCTGTAGCAACATATACAACATGTTGGATTTGTTCTCTGTAGTTTTTATGTAATTAAATATCCTTGCGACTATAAAAGCGAAAGTAACTTTGCCTGTCGTTTTGTTACCGTAACACCAGAAAACTGCTGAAACGCTTTAGAAGTAACTTTATTTGATTAAAACCCTTAGGACTTAGGCCACCTTCTTTCCAGGAAAACATCGATAAAATAAAATTAACTCGGATAAAGTCACAAGCCAAAGCTAATTATTAATGAATGAATATTAAATTCTAGTCTCTAAGTAATCTGAAAGGGTTTTCCTTAATATAATAATCCTATTTATTTAGTCTTTCCCTTGACCCTTGTACAATACGTACGGCTACTAATGATTCAAAGAATCTTGTGTTACTTATGGGAGCCTTTATTGGTTTGTAGTGATGACGTAATTAAATTGAGTAAACGTTAAAACCTTGCCAAGAGACCCACAGAACTACTTCAATAAATTTCATTTGAATTTTGGGTTATTCGTAAATTTAATCTACTAAGAGAGTACCTAAAGGTATTAGAAATTTTAATGTAGGACTAGAAAATATATAACTAATATTATACCCTAAAGTTACCCAAGTTTATAGAGTATTAGCTGCGCATCGCGGTGTTACCCGCTGCATTTCTTTTAGAAAAGTAGCACATGTTAATCTAGGGTAACAGCCACCTCCATATGAAATTTCATCAAAATCGGTCTAGCGGTTTGAGCGTCAAGAGGTAACAAACGTACAAACACACTTACAAACTTTTGCCTTTATAATATTAGTGTGATACCTATATGTACATTAATGTAATCCTCATCATCATCAGCCGTAAGACGTCTACTGTTGAACAAAGCCTCCCAAAACGCCACATTGGACGGCAACTTGCATCCAATATTAATATTTACAGGCAATAAATATAGATATCGCGTTTGTCACGTTTCAAATTCGTGTTTTAATACACTAACTATAAATGTGCTTTATAACTAAAGGATATTCGTGTTAAAAGGACTTGGTAACCTTATAACATTCAATTTCAACTAGTCGATCAGATACTTTAAATAATAAAAACATTTACATCAATTTTAAGAAATATAGGTATTTTTCTACCAGTGAACTGCAATTTTCGGTTGATTAGATCAAAAGTTCCGCGCCAACTGTTACCGACTTTAGAATTTCAAAAAACATTTCTTAATAAAATATTTCAATTTAATCTGTGAACTGACGTAGAAGTTCGATAAGTGAAACTTTTTATTCATGTAAATCCATATTATATGGACTGGAGGGAGGGAACAAGAGCTTTGGGATCTATTAATGGAACATTCACGTTCCAATTTCAATTTCCTACTAGTAACAGCTATTCTGATTTAAGATGACATCATTATTGTAGATTTCGTTCGAAGTTTTCATTTTTGCGTATGATTTGATTAATGGACTTTTTTGTGAATGTTTTGGGTACCTATTGTGGTAACGATTTGGTTAGTGAAGGTAGTGTTTGTTTACATTATGAATACATTGTAATTACAATCTTCGTACGACTTAGTGACATGAGGTTAGAGTAGGTACGTGTCTCTCAGGAACCTACCAAAATGATTGGTCAACTCTTCAGTACCATGGGGTTTTTCACGTACACTTCATAACGACAACAGAAACTATACAGCGCCTCTAGCGGTTATGTAGGCAACTAAAGTTTGACATACAAATGTTATGCGGTCGGTATTGTGTTAACAAAAGAAAACTCATGGTTAAGGTAGGTACCTACTGGTGACGAAATGGCTAGTAGTAATTATTAGACATAGTGTTATGTTTCTTATCGTTGGCACTATGTGCATAAATAGAGGCCACATGTTTCCATTATGACCATATAATTATGTACAGAGTTGAAAAGAGATGGGGTGTGTATCCTTCAAACCATTCGATCAAAAGTAACTAAAGACGTACTTGAACGTATTATTAGGCCCTCGAAATACTTTAGGGGTACTTGTTTATACGACTAACAAACAATAAAGTCAATATTCCCAGAACTTCTCATATTCTGCGAAGTACTTACACAATATAAATACCTACGTTTATATAACACCCACAATAAACGATAATACAAATCTTCACATATAAAATATTATTATTTTTATTGAGCTATCTAAAAAGAAATGACGATCGCCGAATTTCCCGTTATTTGGTGCGTTTTGTTGGCAAATTTATGTTTGTATTTTACTGTCACTTGATGATATCTTAACTTTGAAATGTGCGTAATAATACAATTTAATGATGCTATTTCGCAAATATTCTGTTTGTCAAACATTCTCTTGAAGAGTCGTATTTTTATGTATTAAATCGTTTTAAACGGCAAAGCTTCAAAAAGCCATTATTAAATGCTTCCTTCTCATTTTACGAGTTGTATCCGAGGTTTTTGATATACAGATTCATGTAGACTATTAGAGGTAGGCTATTTAAAAATATATTTATGTAGGTATATAACGAATTTAATCTAAATAATTAATCTACACACCCTTTAAAAATATGCTCGACAGAAATCTGGGATTATTTTGTTTGTATTCCCTTTACCCGGAACGAATACGAATGAATCACAATGTCACAGAGAGAATACATTGACAATTATCGGTATAACTCACACTAGAATTCCTGTGTATTACACAGTTATTCGTTAGTTATTTATTATAGTCTACAACCGTACATTCTGATACACATCTATAAGGTACCATAAAATAATTAGATGAATCTGAGAAACATATTATAATAATAATAACAACCTATAACTATCCTACTGCAGGGCAAAAACCTCTTCTCGTATAGAGAAGGTTTGATCGTGATCACCACGCTAGCTCACTGCGGGTTGGCAATTTCAGATAATTAAACCCAGGTTTCCTCCATAAATATAATATTTTCAATTTTTCAATTTACCGTAAAGTTAGAGGCGGACATTACTACCGCAACAAGCTTAAAGACAAGCAAATCGTTAAAAGTAACAAAACTGTTCGCTTTGTAAAACATAGGAAGCCGGAGACTCCCTCTATTAAAACTTACGGAGAGCCGCCCGCTCAAACCATTCAACGGAATTACATGTAACTTTAAAATGTGGTTGAATAGAGATTGCCTGATAAGGAATAATTTAATTAATTTTACAATTACAAGTTCTTTGCTGAGGAATCTGTTAAGAACAGACAGTTGTAACTTGTAGTGGTTCGTAAATTGTTGTTTACTGTTTAAGATATTTTGTGATATTGTTGTGCTGTTTACTAAATAGGCAACTAAAAAGGCTGTTGTATTTATTTTCTTTTAGTAATATATTATAGAAATCTTATATATAAAATTCTCGTGTCACAATGTTCGTTCCCGTACTCCTCTGAAACGACTTGACCGATTCTCATGAAATTTTCTGAGCATATTGAGTAGGTCTGAGAATCAGCCAACATCTATTTTTCATACCCCGGGTCAGCTAGTATTTAATAAAATATTTTTATAAAAAAAAAAGCGCTCGATCTATGAGTTAGGATAAGACCTTATAGCACTATGATAACTATGTCATGCCGTCAACGACTATCATAATTTTAATACATAATGATTCGTTATAGAGCGCTGGTTGTCGCAAATTCCGTGTGTCTTCTTTAAACTTCTTTGTATTCCAACACATTTTAATTAGCAATTTAGCTTCCTTTACTGCATAGGAGAAACAGTTTTATTAATAAACATACTACAGCTTGATAAAGCCTATCAATAATTCAGGACTTAGTCAAACAGGCAGAGAGCAAGCTAGAAAATATGCAGAGCAACGACCTATTTTTATACTTACTTACTTGCAGTATGAAAAAAGCAAAGTGTATACCTAATGCTTATGTAGAAATAACGTACCTATTACTGTTTTCAAGTACATAGCATTTTATGAATACGTATCAAAGCATGTTCTATTCTATGTTACTGCTTGTGACTTCAATGGCGTATAACTTTTGTTTCGTTTTTCCACAATAGAAATTGGCCCATGGCCTTACCAAGTGTGAACGTAAGTAATCTCCATATCAAAATACATATACAATTTGTTTTTGTTGAAGTTTTAAACGACGCAGAAGTAAGTATCGTATTTACCTATATAATATAGTCTCGAAAGAATGATTTAGTTCTAAATCAAATCTATAATTCAGGTTGACCTTTGTTGTAACTCCACGTGCTCTCTATAGTTATTCATACTTCGTGGTTGGCTAGTAATGCAGGGTAACCGAGTGGCCGCATTATGCGACAGTAGCTCTCTCTGGCCCAAGTGGCCTTACCGTATACTATATGAATGGTGCACACCCCAGTATACTTATAAAATAGTGGGTCGTGGTTTCAGCAAAATGTGTAATAAATTTCAAAGTAGAAGGTGCATGGAATTTATTATCTTTTTAGGTATACAAACTCGTATGTTGAAGCCGTAGGTACCACCAAAACGAAGCTTTTACGTCGCTAGTTCGGTTACCGTAGTCCAATTACTCAGCCTCAGTGTTTCGGACAAAGTAGTCAAAAGCCTACCATTCGATGACACACCACTACATAGCCTACAAGGCAGCCATACACAAATACCTGTACCTAAAGCTACCAGGCAAACATATACCTACCTAACGTTTAAACATATCCGAATCACTTAGTCACGTAAGATGAAAGCATATATCAACTGGTATCAAAGGATCTACGGAGCCCTAATCAGGTGTATCGCTCACTAATGATCCGATCTCAACGCTAATCCGGTTCCAGCCAGTCGGGGCAGGGCCACTTTTTCTCGTTAATCCCTTCATTAGCGCGTCTGCTTACAGCTTTCCAAACAAACTGCGTTCAGGTATTATTTTCTAAGTATTAGTCACGTGATTAGTTGGCGTTTGAAGTCTGGAGGAGTTAAATAGTAAAACAGATAATATGGTGACAAAAATGATATAGAAATTGTACATATTTTACTTAGGTAAAGTGTGACTTACCTCGTACTTGTGTTAAGATCGATTTTGTCGAGTCAAATAGTTATGTTTGTATTGTATGTTTTAGAGAAACTGCACTTTAGACATCTGAAACCCAGAAATCAATCAGTCCTTAAGGATTATTAGGAATATTATGTACCTACACATTATATAGTGAATCAACATCTGACCTATAAATGATAGTAACTAAAGCTGTTTGTGTTGCCATTCCTGGAAGGTGGCACCCATGCGTAGGCCGTGTAACTCAACTCCATTTTAAGGAGCGCAACGAGCCGAAACACCGTCCTACCCCCAACAGGACTAATTAATGTAGACGTAGACTACACCTCAAGTTGGTAGTTTACATAATTTTGTGAAATATACTGCAGTTAACAATGCTAAAGAAAACGTGCTATTGTGTAATGTATAATATTTAGCTGGTGGTCTTTGTTTCTTCTAATGGCTGCCTCTTTGGTCTAGTGGATGCTACGTGCGACTGCTGATCATGAGGTCCTGGGTTTGAAAAACAAGACATGCCAAGTGTTAGGTTTTTCCATTAAATAAATCCGACGAGCGTGTATGAGGAATGTGATGCGAGTGAATGAGGCGAAAGAAGTATGTCAGGATCGTAGCAAATGGAAATCCGTGGTCTCTGCCTACCCCTCCAGGAAATAGGCGTGAATTTATGTATGTATGTATAATTCTTAGTAGTAGCACTGGTATTAAGCTGCTAGGTTAGACTGGTAGTCGAATATAACTAGCTAAGAAGAGCCTGCGCAGATGCTGACAATTCTATCAATAAAAATGTAGGTATCTGTATTCTATTTGCAGTAACTCCACTCGGCGACAAGTTGTTCGCGTTGCATGTAATCGATATAATAAAGAACTTTTATAACCATGCGTAACTCACGAGCATTTTTCTAGTTCTAGAATAGTGTCGCCTCGTCGCATTCAGCGTGTACGTGCGCAAATCTTGGCTATCGTGCCCAACGCTTATAGCTTCTGTCAATACCACTCGATCTGAAAAGTAAACATTTTCTTATTCTCATACATTTAATTTTTTAGGAATACGTGAGGAGACTGATTGTGATTTCTAACCTTCTTTGAAGACAGTGAAGTGTGGACCCGATTAATGGTAGGCAATTATGCCAGAGTGGTGTCAGAGTTTTCCAATATTTAATATAGACTTTCAGGTATGACGTAGGCGACTTTATTATTGTTTTTATTATTTATGCACAAATTAAAAAAAAATGTACAGAGGCGGACTTAAACAAAACAACTTAGACATAAAGCTATAGGCATTCCCTCCCAGTCAACCTTAAGATGGTGCAGAAATAATACCGTGGTAGATGCATCAAAGATAAATCTAACCGTGCAATAAATGTATAATTATATAAATATTATAATCTACTCTACTATTATTACTTTGACCCCGGAAAATACGCGATGTTTGTTTCCACGCAGACGAAGTCGCGAACTGAGTCTAGTATCAATCAAATGGGTCAAGGCGGGGCAGTATCCTTCTCGTACGCTTGTAACATGTAACTGCGACCATCAATCCGTTTTCCAAGCACCGTGGTTATAACATAACACCTTCATAAAAGTTTTTCCTTATAGCCGATTATGAAAAAACTATTTTGGACTGTGAATTTAAGTTTGCTGTTTTTTCTTTTAGTTTATACTTCTGCAGTTATGTACATATGGCGACAGTAAAAACATAGTTCCCTCAGACACGTAGGTACATTTCACATCACATCATCATTAGTCGGAAGACGTCCACTGTTGAACAAAGGCCTTCCCCTTAGAACGCCAACCGAATAATGAATGACAACTTGCCATTTGCATCCACCGGTGGCCCGCAACTCTTACAATTATGAACAAATGTCAACCCACATCATGACTCCACATTTATCTATCGCCAATAATAATATAATCCATGTATTACAAAGCTTATTCAACCATCGGTTAAAGTTAATTCTGACAATCAAAACCACGAACGAGCGTCTCATTCCGGTTCGGTCCTGTCCGGTTCGCTAGCGTCCAGCATTCGGACGAGTAGGTTGTAATATTTTATAGATATTGGACCGCGTTTTCTGTCATTATCGTAAAAGGAGCGTCAGCAAGAAAACTATTCCCCCTCCTCTATTACTTTCATAATACTTAAGTGGATCCGATACTTGCGTAAAGGAAATTGAATCATTTATTGTAACGGCATAATACTGCTTTATCAGATAGGTTTCGGATGAACATACCTATGATTGTTTACTACAAAAGATACGAGCTAACCCTTGCTCCGAGAATGGTACAAGACCCCCGAATTATATCTATATCCAATCAATTTCGTGTGTACGATAAAATGTTATTCAGAATAAAATACAACAGTTTCATCCTGATTGAAATGTTCCAAAATAATATTATTATTTTCTGCATAAATATTGTGCTCGTTGAAATTCATGGTTGAATTTGGCATTTGCGTATTTTAAAGAAATGTATGGAGGAAAATGTGTATGAAATGTATGCGTAATACCTAATTCCATGGCTATATTATATTGTATGACCCGTATTAATCCATTAGGGATGACCTATAAATCGTTTTATTACTACTTATCTACGATTATTAGGAGAGAATATCAAATAGTTATAAGTATTCTTAGAAACGGAGATTTAAGTGCTTATTATTTAAAAACTAATAACAGCTACTACATAATAATGTTTTATAACTGTCAAACACATTTAAACAAGATATGGAAACTGTTGGTAGCACAAAGACTGGGTATTAAAAAGCGACTTAAGGCATCAACGAACAGAAATCCTACCTGTCAAAAACACTTATACTACGAACTATACACCTGCCGCCTGCAAACAATAACATCACGAAATTCCCGAACAATATTAAAATTAAATACTATTTTATTCGGCCAGTATTCAAAGACATAAATTGGCGGGTTAACCGAGCTCACGCGGCCTCACCCATGAAATCATAAAATCAGAACTACAAAGTGGGGGAACGTCAGGCGTCATGCGGTATGCGTCACACATTAATCTATGTACAGGGTGCGCCACTTGCAACTGTCCGACAAAATCCGCATGCGGTGGCCGACAGAGTAAAGCCCACCGAAAGCTGCTTTGAGTTTGTCCCTGAACGGATTAAAAGCACAAAGTTTGTTGAATGCAATTTTAAAATGAAACTTTCGTAAGCAAGTGCATTCTATTATGTAACAACTTCATTTATTTTGTAAGCAGCTGGATGGCGAGCAATATTGGAAAAGCTTCCATTATAAGTAGCATTACATTATGATAAAATGTTACGAAGGAATAAAATGAAAACATGGACTTCGTACCTTTCATTTCACAGAGATTTATTGCAGAATCAGTATCGGATGTATCTTTACAAATCGCGTAGGCATGCGTCAAACACATCAAGTTTATGTATCACCGATAAAAACGTTTCAAAGTGATGTCATCTCAAAATCAAAAAGCTTTTAATCGCGCTCAACAAAGTTTTTTCATTTGCTTCGATTCTTGTATCGGCGACATTTCCGCAGGCAACTTTTTCATTTTCCCTACTCATGTTACTTTATACGAGTGCTCTCCCCGCCCAGAAAGCCTCCTATTGTGCGATAAAAATATTGACAACAACTTTTCATCAGAAACCAAAATGTTCACACAGATTATTTCGTTCATTTGCATCAACACCTCTCTTTGTCGAACGCTGATAACGTTATTGTTGAATATAAATGGAATAAGTGAGTGAATTTTATACGAGTATCCACTATGAATGGGCTTATCATTATTCCGTTGCAGTTTGGTCGGCATTTTGTGTATGATAGTTGTACTAAACTTGTTATATGTGTATACCATTATTATATTACAGTCAAATTTGGATTAGGATGTATACTTACAGATTGGTAGCACAAACTTATCTTTTACGAAATGTAATATTAGATATATTTTTAACCATATTTTCCTAACCGTCATTTCTGAGCTTTGATAAAGTCTGGATAAAGCGAACGGGAGCATAAGCAGACAATAGTTTTGCTTAAAAAGTAATATTTTAACATAAAACAGTAGTTTAGAAACTACATTTTAGTCTCGTCAGCGTCTCTCGAAAATTATTTTATGAAATCACGTTAGTATGTGGCAATTTCCATTCCATCTGCCGGGAGTTTACATCACACTGTCTCCGCCGCGAAGTCGGGCATACTTCGGGGCAACTCATCACTTATTACGACCCAACTCTCCGGCGGAAAAATGACGTAGAGTCCGCAAAGGTTCCAGTTTTAGTCAAGTTAGTTTGTGCAGGAATTTAAATTATGCATCTATTTAACATTAGACATGCTGGATGTAGAAGAAAAGTTATTTGATACATATGCCTGTGTATCTTTATATTTATGTGTAGCTTATAGTTGTTCTGAATGTCTGTACATTATGTTGATTGAGGATGTGATTAGGCTAATGTTTAAGTGCTTAGTTTTCTGCTGCTCAATGTTTGTAATCCATTTGACCTCATTCGCTGTGAATATTTGTGTGTGTGTTTCTGATGATCAAAATAGGATGAATTCCAGCTTAAGGATCAAAACTCTAACGTTCAGCAGTCCCTGCGTATTGTATTTCTTATCTTCGCATGTCATTTGTATTTTAACCCATATACAGTTTTATGGTCTTTGATTTACATCTATCTGACAAGTTATGGCAAGTGTGCATTAAAAACAGTGTAACAGCATGCAGTAATTATTTACTTTAAAAATTATAAAAAAAACTTATTTCTTTTTCCTTTTGGCTACTAATTTTACATCAAAGTAAACATTCTGACTGTGCAGACGAATTCCTTTGGACACAATGAACTCGTAATTCACGAGTAATGCACTAGTAGTTTACAGACGTCGTTTTGAGAGAATTTTCTAACCTGGCACAAGAATGACAAGCCCTCTTACCTCCCGTTATGGAAGTGAGACGCCGGACTACACTAAACGTAGTGGTGTCCCGCTTCCACGACGGAAGAAGTCCTGCTTTAAGATGTCATGGTAATGGGGGTTAGTTCCGTCCAAGCACTTGCATTTTTCAACAGTACTATTGAATCAAATCATTCGACTAGCATCTTGCATCTGTTGGCGCTCAACTGGCAGTCATTTCATCAACTTAAGAGCTGTAAATTCCCATTCCTCTTTGAAAACTTATCATTCAAGCGCACTCGAACTTCGCTTACTCTCGTAGGTATCTATTCAAAGTTAGCACGTAGCGTTTTACACAAATGTGTACCTTAATCACGTAGAAATAAAGTCTATCTAGAAGGCATATAAAAGTGACGCGCGAACTCTTTATCGAAAGTGTATGAAGTTATTTTTAATATAATCTGCTTGTTTTTAGTACTTCAAATGTATAAAGTGACTTGAGATTTTACCTCAAGATCTTTTCTATAAGTTATCCTTTTTAAACCCTTTTAATATTTACCATCAATTCAAATCACTTACTACGGAAAGTTCTTTTATTATTTAACACTAGCTGTTGCCCGCGACTTCGTCCGCGTGAATTTCAGGTAAAAACACCAGTAGACTATAATCAGATTTTGTAAGTAAGTGGAAAACACTACAAATTACTTACCGAATGGAATATACATAGTATTTTAATGATAAAGGTATATTTCAAATTAAGATGGGGCTAGTTTACTTTTTATACCGATTTTGTATGATCGGTAAATATTGAGTGACTAACAGGAAAGTTATTGACACGATTTGTTGGCTTATAAGGAGTTTCAATTTTAAATGTATCTTTATTTTACTGTATCTATGTACTACATTGACAGCATGCATTTCTCTGAACTACGGTTGTAGTTTTGTCTTCAGCAGACAACATTTACAGAGAGTGTGGACTGGTAACTCAGAAGCGACCGTCATACAGTAATCCGTGTAAAAATCAGCTGGTTTCTAGGCCTTAATTAAGTCTACCTCTGCGTGTGCTAATGGTGATAGTTTGTATGCCAAAATGCGCCAAGCGCTTGTATTGAAATTTATTGTAGCCGAAATTTAAACGAACTGCTCATGTCCGTCACCCATAGGTTGGGCCTGTGGGCGACGAACTTGGGCAGTTCGATGCTCAAACAGAAAAGGCGGTTTTAAGGGACATAAGGCACGTAGGCCGTACCTACGTGGTGAGCGCGACCAATCGCGAAGAGGCGAGTCAGAATTTGTTTAAAGAGATGGTTTAGCATACGCGGATCGCGAGTCCCTCAACCTAAGGTTGTTAGGCGGATACCCTGAGGTTTTAGTTAGTATAAGAGACCGGCATAACCCTCCGTCCGCTCATGGTGGAGGAAGTCCATGAGGATTTCCTCAGCAACAAAAATACTTTGATAATTGTGTGGAACTTAGAATTTGACTGCCTTATTGGTCTAGTGTTCGTAAAATGCGACTGCTGAGCGGGAGTTCCGTGTGTTTGTTTACCAGATCGGAAAGAGTGATTGGTTTTTCCACTAATTCTCGGTGGCAGTACCGACTTTAAATTTTTGGATCACAGACCTTTAACTTGACGATGGTTGCCTACAGTCCACTTTCTGCTAGAGAGTTAAAACATATAAACCAATAAAATTAAAAATATTATGTTGTTTGAATAAGCAAATATCTTGCCGAACGCGGGAATCACACTATTAAATCATATCTTTACCAACTTATCCAAGAACGTGAAATAATGAGCAGAATTCTATATACCCCGTCTAAATATTACTATTTGTTGATATTTATGTATATCCAGTGTATAAAGTGAAATATATAATGAAAGTTTTTACAGAGTATTTAAGTCAGAAAATATTTCTCTAAAATCACCGACGAACAGGAATGTGCCGATCCATCACATGATTGTTGTTCCTGCTTAGTTCTGTCTAAAACTTTCACTATGTGGTATTGTACATTTTTACTATAATTATGACTACATTTCGGCAAATTTCTCTTAAAACTATTGCGTAACTCTCCAAGAACAGACGTTTTATTGCTTCGAATTGATGTGTATCTAGAGTATGGCGAGCGCTTATATTTTGTCATCTAAGGGAGAGAGAGGTAGTAATTCCGGAAGACAATTTTGCCACCGTTATTTGTTTCCTAACCTCTGCAAGAATGCCAGTGGTAATAAATGTTTTCCCTGTTCCACCAGGAGCATCCAAGAAAAACATTTTACCCTGGCCAAGCCCAACGCTTTCAAGGACAATATTGTAAATCTGTGCTTGCTCTGAGGTAAATTTAGTGACGTAGTCATTCACGATGGTGGTCATTGCGTCTTGGTCATAATTTGTTTCGGCGACATACTTCCTGTTTCCACGTTCTTGATTATTTAATGGTTGCGGAGCCGGTAAACCGTATTCCAACAGTGGATTGCCCCCGATGGCAATGACTACGTCTTGATGAGAACTGAGACAGTGGTTCAAAATGCATTCATCAGTTTCTCCGATGTCTCCTTCAATAGTATGTCTTAAAGCCCATGAAATATCCTCAGAGAGATGACGCCAATATTTTTCCCGCAACAAAACCGGGTTTGCAATACCGCAGAATACCAACATGACGGCAAACAAATGTCATAGGCGACTTGGGCTATCACTAACGCTAGCCTCCAGGAGAGTGTTGTCCCAGTGTTGGTCACCGTCAAGAAGATTTCGTACTACGCAGGCTGCACGAAATGTCGGATACTCCATACCATCAACTGTCCTTAAGAATGCAAATGACGTTGGCCCCTATACGATGTGAAGCAATAGCCGCAAATAATAGCACTCGGCATTATTTGGATGCACAGTGTAAATCCTTCCCAATGCAGTGTCCATAAAGATTCCCGGAAACCCTTCGACAATGCGACCACGTCGATGTCGATTAAATACACCTCTTTGCTTGTAGTATGTATAGTACGACGGCACCTCATCATACGTAAGTGACTTTGCAAAAAAATCAACTTCACAGAGACGTAAAAATGCCAAGAGTCGTCTGTTGGAATCGTACATAATACCTGACGTCACCCTTAAGACGTAAATACTAAAAGGGAACTTGAAATTTGATGGATGCGAGCAGTGACACGGTGGCTCAGTTGGCAGAGCGGCACCACGGTATGGCGACTGTCGCGGGTTCGAGTCCCGCTCGTGTCCATCATTTTTCAAGTTTCCCTTAATCAATTTAAAATTTAAGCCTAGCATGGCAACATGCATAAAAAATACCAAAAGTCATATAAATTTGGGTTGGTATTATCGGTTTAGTGGTTTGTAGCTGTAAAGGTACAACACTGAATTGGTAATCGTAGATTCCAACAGATAATACCTAACGTCACCCTCAAGACGTAAATACTAAAAGGGAACTTGAAATTTGATGGATGCGAGCAGTGACACGGTGGCTCAGTTGGCAGAGCGGCGCCACGGTACGGCGACTGTCGCGGGTTTGAGTCCCGCTGGTGTCCATCATTTTTCAAGTTTCCCTTAATCAATTTAAAAATGCCAAGAGTGTTGTTTGGCGGGGATTTTCCAATCGCTCTAATACATTGGCGGGGTCGAAAAAAAATGCGCTGGCCATTCTCAAAATGGACGTCCATGAATTCATGACCTCTGGATGCCGATCTTGTATAGAGAACGCCAGCATTCGCCATACTGCTTCTGAAGTACTAATGTAGCGACCAGACTGGTACTTGGTCACTTCATCCCGATCAGTGCTTTGCAAAGCGAACGTTGCCTGGTCACTACCCTTGTTTACGTATTTGCAAATGTATTTAATTGACTCGACGCTGGAACACGATTCAACATTGATGTGTGTTTCAAACGTCCTAGAAAGCACAGGTGAGTATGGAACAACCTATCTGTTGTCAAGGTAAAGCGACTGCTTTTGGCTTCAGAATTGTTTGGACATCACTTATTTGAAATGGTGAATTTACAAACTTACTAATGTAGAAAAAAAATAAAAATTTAGAACTATAATTTACTGGAAATTGTTGGTAATAATATTATGTTAAAATATATATTATAATTGTCTTTTTATTGATGTTTAAGTCAAAAAACATGCAAAAAGAAATTAAAGCTAACGCAAAAAGAAAAACCTTCGGCAAGAATCGATCTCACTATGCATAACTCGTAGGGCGATCGTTAAACCGCCACGCTACGATGACACATAGCAATATGTTTAAAATAGACGTTTCTATACATGTCATGATTCACTGCTCAGTTCCTTGTGGATATAGCGTGATGATTTCTACTTCAGAAGTTCATCTGTAAGTAATCTGCATAATGCAACTATTGGTTTCGTCTTTTTATCATTCTACGGCAAACATTAGACAAAACAAAGACATAATGCAATATTGCTCAGCCCTCTTTGCAAATGCCGTGATGATATTAAGCATACCGACGCGCCGGCCCCTAAAGAATATATTTGCAAACTTTCAGCGGATTCTATTCAGTAGTTTTTACGTTAATCTAACACATACATACAGACAAACAGACAAACAGACAAACAGACAAAAATTCTAAAAATTATATTTTTGGCTTCAGAAGCGTTCAGACATCCCATTGCACTTATTTTTTTTCAAATATCTTCAATGTACAGTTTTGACTTCGTTACGATTTTATTATATGTATAGATTGATTTCAACTAAATCTTATTTGTTCACAATTTCAGAAAACTAAAAGCATCACTTTGATTGGTTCCAAGTCTAACATTGATTACTTTATTATCGAAAGCCCTTACATTATGATCCTGATCCCTAATCAACGAACTACCAATCACTAATCTAATTTAGCTCATCCAGTGTACTTGACATCCTTACTTCGTATTCGGATTCGAATCGCGAAGTTAGTAGTACCGTAGCACGTTGTAATTCCGATGCACTCCACGATAACTTTCTAGATCGTGCGGGGGCCAAACGACCTGACAAAGTTACACCACCTCGTCTTTTGGATTGTAACATTGTATTTAAGCGTACAAATATTTCAACCATCTTGAAAATGAAAGGTATCCCAGCTTTTGCTTTTACGTTGGACATTTTGTAAGGAGCGGACCGTGCGTGCCTCGGATGCCGCGGAACTTTCTCCTTGATTAATTTGTGAACTGGTATGTTTGTCAGTGATCTGGAACATTTTCATATTTTTATGCTTTGTAAACATTGGGTTCGACCTCTACCTTTCATGTACTATCAGAGTACTTAGCTTTGATGTTACATCAAATTGTATATCATTCATTATTCGTATTCAACACAAGAAGAAAGTAAAATGCCATTAATATTTAACATGTTTATTACTGTTTTATTTGAGCAATGCTTCGTGCAAAATATTTCATAATGAAATAGTGCATTATCTTAATAAATATCTGGCATAGTCGCACAAAGACAAAATTAAATTCTATGTAGTATACTCTGAGCTAAGTAATATTTCCTCAACCCTTGTATTAAAAGAAAAGTGCAAAGTTTTTATCCCATGGCTGCTTTTATAACTACGTTGCGACTACATTCCTTGATTAAATATTATCCTGGTCCAAGCACTTCTTAACAACGCAAACACAAGGTCTTAGTCCGTCTGTAAATATAAGGTTAAATCACAAAAATAATTATCTTCTTTAGGATTCTTATTAGTAAATTGAGGTGATGCATGGTTATACCGATGGTAACCATGGTAACCGACAACCCTTGGGGAAAACGTGTTCTGGAGTAGAGACCATGACTCAGTAAACGTAGTGTAGGACGTCCTCTAGCTAGGTGGGGGACGATGTACTCAAAATGGTTGGCAGTGGTTAGAAGCGGAAGGCCAAAGATCGACCCCAGTGGCGTGCCATAGAAGAGGCCTATGTCCAGCTGTGGACTGAGATAGGCTGATGATGATGATGATGGTGATACATTTGCTACTTGTGTCATGGGATTTTCATTAAAATGTTTGATCAAATGTATATTGTGCAATCCTGATGATGGAGAATACTTTTCACTACCTCTTCATATAAAAATGTTAAAGTCTTACATGATAACTACGCTTGTATTTCCCGAAGGTTAAAGCAGAAGTGTAGGTACTAACATACACCCACATTTCACAAGTTAAATTTTCCGTTGTAATAGGAGGCGAGCCTATTGCCACCCACCGCTGCACTAGGCAGAAATCCAGACTGGCACAGTGTCTGGATTTCTACCTGGCTCAACTGAGCTTAAAATAAACACCCAATAACACTTTGTCTGACCCGGGTGTCGAACCCTCGACCCCATGCTCAGCAAACTCGCTTAGCGTACACTAGACTAGCGAGACAGTCTATTCAGATAATACACACAAAAAGGTAAAATTGATATTGTCTCTTTGTTAGGTAAACTACGAATTAATCGTATTGTAACCTTTTATATCCATTTGTCGAACATGACCTTTATGGATAAATGTCGAGTTAATTTTAGGTGAAAAGACCTATTTTTGTCCTATACCTTTACCAATCTATTATTATTCAATCAGTCTATTGTATCTACGACCAACGTTTAAGTTACCGAGCAACATTATTATTTTTAAAAATAAACGTTATCTACGTTGTTTAAGGTAAAGTTTGAAATGAACCATAATTGTAATTGGTTGAAAACAATTTGAACCAATTACAGTAACCGTAATCATGAAGCCTTGTGGACGAATTATTTTTTTGTTGACAATACTTGCACGTGTAAATCGTAACGTACTACTTCTTAGAAGCAAAATTCTCGACTCCCGTTCAATACCGAAATTATATTTCTATCAAGTGTTGCCATTTTGCAACATAACAAACCTAACTAAGCCAAGAAACTTTTCTTTTTAACGATGAACCAAGAACTCGTTAGAAATAAAAATACAAGACAATAACTTCATTCAGAATCAGTGGCACTTGTGTAGCGACGATTGTTTGGCTCGTCTAGTCTACTGCTAAGTCGAGACGACTGCATAAGCCACAGCTGACAACTCAGTCGGTCCCTTTCCAATTTGCGTTCGAATAAATGGAAACGCTCGAATCGCATAAATGAAAACGGTGGAACAAATTGATTTCTCACTCAAACAGAACCGTGCACAGAACAACCTATTACATTTTCTATTTTCTGTTGTATTCTAAAAATATATTTCGCGATAATAAGTTTGACGTTTTCTGTCCATTTATTATGAAAAAGTTACAGTTAAGTTGACAGCACTATTTATGAAATCGTACATGATTTCGTGGGAATGTGAAGATAGGTTGATTTTTAGTTGTCATATCGTCACATGTTGATGTTTCAACAGTAGTTGTATCTTCTTAGAATGTTTAGGTCTAGCGTTTTGTAATTACTTGTAAATGTAATAAGTGCTATTGCAAAAATTGACGATCATTCTTTTAACATTTCCATCAGTTATTTATTGCAAGCAAACTTGTTTCTGGATATGTATTTATGTGTAAGTAATGTAGATTTAACTTTACCGAACACACAAGAACACACCGCAAAACTACTTCCCCAAGGTCTCACTGGCCTCACTCCGTTTAGAGACAGTAATTCCCTATTTACAAAACTTATACAACATCCGATAATTTTGCCAATAAATCAGACAACTTGTTAACTAAACTGCCACAAGAAAATACGTCCAAAATTCTCCCTCAATAGGTACATAATGTAAAAATGAGGGGTCCCTTTGTCGTGTACGTGATCGTCAGGCAAGCATCACGCACGAGCCCACTGTAACCAACGAAGCGATGACAAATGCCTAATTGAATTTTCAGCCACGATATTGTGTCCCCGTCAGAAAGATTTATACTAATAGACCGTATGCCAGTTTTATTTTCCAAGTAAATAGGAAATGTATTAAAAAGATGTTAAAAACAAATTGAGGTTTTGCCAATGGACCCCAGAAAAGCTTGATACTGTTAGCCGTTCAGGCGAGTGTGGTATGATTGCTATATTTTTTGGTCGTTACTGTACAGACTGGTCTATCTTGGATGATTGACTGCCTAAAAGGCTGAATATTTCAAAATGGTAGACAATAACACTATGTCTTTAAAATATAGATACGTGTGTATACAATTCATGCATAAAGTTTTCTATAGATTTGCTTTATACATTTGCTGTGTAAACTAGACCTTATTGTACAGAAAATATCCTCTCTAATAAAGAGTAAAAGCTAAGGAGTTAAGAATCATAGTTTTTGCCAAACATGGAATAAAACAGTGTAGAGCTATCGAGAATGTACTAATGGAAAACAAATGAAATAATGCATGCACAATGTTAGATGAAATTAGAGATAATGTGAATATTACGCTGTGAGGAAAAAGATATAAAACTCATATTAGGTATAAAACAGATTGAAGAAATAACAAAGAGAGTACTTTTAATCGATAGCCTGCCTTAAATTATAATCCAAGAATTGTCATATTTCCAAACAATATTTCACAATTTAAGGTTTCGTCCAACAAATAAGTGCCACCCTATACGCTGAGAATTCACTACAATAATATATACGTGTAATTTCAGTGCACGTTATGCCAAGATTAATGTGAACAGGAACAAAATGTGTGCGCATAGCACACGAATTAATTTGCCATAAACGGATTCACGCTTCCATTCTCAATATTTTTTATTATAATTCTCAAATGTGTCATTTTTTACCCGATGGTGACGAGGCTGAAGGATGAGTAATCTTTTCTGTATTTAGCTGTGCGCCGGTTGAATGTGGAACGTATAAGAATTACATTTATAACATAATTGAAAAACTAATTTCGTGTCATGTTTTGATATTATCTATATTATGGAATCTGTGCTTTTACACCCGTTATTATTATGTGAAACTTAATTTGTATAGATGTTTATTTAACTGAAGCTTAGACAGACAAAATAAAGTTTAGAATTTTACGTTTTGGTTTTTGCGTTAAGATCAGTTCAGTCAGTTAATTTCATAGGAAAGAATATGATCTTTGTCGCTACATGACATTATAATCTAAATGTCTACAAGTCGAATATGTGGAATATCCAAAAAAACGCAAATTTAACGCCTAAATAAACACGACATCAACCAATGAGCGTGCTCGCTTTCGCGACGAATTTCCGAAACGTAGACAAAAACGAATCGACAAATGTTCAGTGATGTATAAACCCACATTATTACTTGTCAATTCAAGTAACGAGATTCCGCTTACAGCCGATATTCGGAACAATTCAAGGCTGACCCGAATTTCTGAATGAGGAAAGCCTAGTCTCTCGAAATCTTGAGGACGCTTCACTTAATTGAAAGAGATCGCCCTCGTACCTCGCGTCGAGGGTGTACAAACTATGTGATGCCACTTGCTTTACTTTACTAGAATGTATTGAGAACCTTTAAAAGATCTGCCCCTATAATTGTATTGATTGTTCGTTTCTACTGTATTGTGAGAAGGATAAGTATTTTTTTATGTTCCTACACTCTTGAATATTACGTAATTGTATTAGGTATTAGTTGGTACTTTAAGCGCAGTTGTAAATAACAAATGCGGTAACAACCAGACACAAAAAAAAATATCTGCATGCAATCCTTGCTAAATGCTAATATTGTTGTCAAACGTCAATTGATTAAGATATATAAGTATCAGGTTTATTCTATCCTGTTTAAAAAAAAACTGGTTTTAGTTTACTATCAATAGAAAAAACTAACTCATGGAAAGCAAAAATAAATATCACGTATTACATTATTATAGGCGTTTTCCAAGTTGCGCCACAACATCCGATCCTCCGCCTTCCGCATCCAGTCCAACTCAGCTATCTTTTTTTACTTGCGGCTGTCAATTAAATACGAAATATTAATTATGTTATTGCATCTAATTGAAAGGTTTTAAGTTATCTTTTTAAAGATCTTAATAAAACACTTCTTGTTAAAACCATTTTCAAATTGCAAGTATTATTCACAATGTACATTTGTAATTAAATTCACATTAAGCCGCTTAAGTTTATGTTAATGAGGCTAGGTACTGCGTTTTCTTTCTTAGAGGTATTCTCGTTGTTCTACGTGAAATAAAAATTATATCGGACTAGTGTTCTTACATCAATAAAGTCATAAGTGTTGTTTGTAATCAAATATAAATGCTACTATAGAAAATTTTCTCCTATTTTCCTCCATGATGCTGCTAACATGGCACTCCTGATTAGCGTAGTGGCTAAGCGATTGCCGATTGGACTGCTGCGCTAAGGGTTACGGGTTGGATTTCCGCACGGGGCAAAACGTTGTGCGAACCACAGATGTTTGTCTCGAGTCTGGGTGTTTTTGTAAATGATATTTCATGTTTGTGAAACGCACCCACGACACAGGAGAAATTCCTAGAGTGGGGCGACGTTAAAAAAAAAGTTTGATCTCAATTCGGGACCATCTTTGTACAATCACAGATATTGGTCACAAATCTATGAGTTTCTTTATTACTATTTAATTAAATTACAAGTCAAACACAAATGAAGCAATAAGCGCTGTTAAAAATACGTCACAAGCAAAATATATTTACGAATACTTTTGTAAGAAAACTGAGACGTGCAACAAAAATTTTAGTGTCACATTCATATTTACGATTATACGAATCGCATTACATACGTCAATATTTTCTTGTTCCAATATTATTTTATCAGTGGGAGGCGCTTCAGGAAGGCGCTTATTCTTCAAAGCCTGTTTCGAGAGCTGGTCGTAAACTTTACGAGCGTGAATGACAGTGCTCGGGTCAAACGATCCCAGCTCCTGTACCAAAGGGGAACTCCGTTTATAATACTATTCTGTTCTAAGATAAGCTAGTCCTCGTAAGCTTCACTATGGCCTAGTGGAAGGTGCACACGTTAAGCTCTGTTATGGCGTGGAGATGACATTAATCTTGGCGAGGTATTGCAGGTTCCTGTGCCAGGCAAATGGAATTGCTGTTTAAAGAGCTCTCATTTGCGTCTCCTGTTTTAGACTTACCTTTAGAGCGATGCTTTTCTCATTCTGGACGCAATATGTCGCAAAGCCAACTCAAATTAAAAAACTCATCATTCAAGATATTAATTAATTACTAGTTAAGATACGTTTTAAAACATAACATAACATCACGCCTTATTACCCGGAGTGATAGTCAGAGGTGTGAAGTAACAGGTGTGTTTTACAATGCAATAAATGTTTTAAAAGTTATAACATTATCATCTGTACTGGCTTTTAGTATTTGCTTGTAGAGGTTTTACAAACCATGCCTAAGAAATAAAACCTATAGGTACATATTCATGTTTTTAAAGTAATTGTTTCATAGATACAGTACAGTTATTAATTATAATAATAATAAATAATAATCATTTATTGGGACAAAAACAAGTTTACAAA
Organism: Abrostola triplasia; assembly: GCA_946251915.1. Classification (NCBI taxonomy): domain Eukaryota; kingdom Metazoa; phylum Arthropoda; class Insecta; order Lepidoptera; family Noctuidae; genus Abrostola; species Abrostola triplasia. Next base: position 6,993,206 of record OX276432.1, on the reverse strand, counting down.
ATTAATTGTGCATTAACAGTTACATTAGTTAGAAAAACTGTGTATTATATCTCTATTATCATGTATTGTATGTTCTTTGTTACTAATTAAAATAAACTTACATTCAGAATAGGTTAGAAGGCATCTCTGTGTCTCCCGCTTGCTATGGAGGGAAGTAGGAACTAAATTTATATTACTACTCCTCCTATATATTCTTCTATGATTAATTTCGTTATGGCTTCCAAGACAGTCAAGTGTGTCAATGATTATCGTTGTTGATCCTGGCTTGCAGGAGTCCAAAAAAAAGAAATATTTAAAAGTAATAAGTTTAAATCTAGATCATAGTACCTACAATATATTTGTCTATCTTAAGGTACACTTTGCCTCTCTTCCCAGTCTTCATAACCTACCTATAGGTCGCGCACCCGTTACGGTTACAAATTTGTTTTTGTCGAGTACATTAAGCAAATAACAAGTATTCTCCTCACGTAATCTGCTTCTAATGGAGCGTTAAGATGTGACTTAAACAACTCCATGACTTGATACAATTTGTTTCGAAGCCGCATCGATTTGACAACTGCGATGATACGACGAATTTTGAAAATGAAATTGCTTTTTGTGACTTATTTTTTTTAAGATTCACACTTTGTTAACTAACTCCAAAATAGTTAGATACAGTCAGCAACATATGTAGTTGAACATTTAAAATTTTAAACATATCAGTAATTAAAAAGTAACTTCTCATACAGTAAAAAGTTTTAAATATTCTCAGATTCTATTATTTGGACAATATAATTTTAAACAATAACTTGAATTAATGTTTATTTCTTACCGATGCGCCAGTATATATTGTGTTATATATTTTTGTGCGCAACTTTACACTAAAGCAATTATGATTTAATCTAAGCATCTTGATCTGGCTAACCAAGGATCTGGATTCGCACTATACTGTTACCAGAATCAACAAGAAACTAAGTGGAACCAGCCTTGATCGCAACAATAAACCCGAAAATCAATTGAACCTCCCTTATAACATCAGTTCTTACCTTACCTTACCTTTTACCAAAACTTTTACCATGTATCAGTTTTACCTTACCAAAATCACGTCGCCCAAGAATGTTTTAACGATCGCTAATCGTCCATCTAGATTCATATTCCCAGTTCATTTATCCACTCACTCAGCGCAACTCGGCGAACAGTGTTGATGGGAAAAGTTTGGTTATTGTACTTATTGTGAGCTTTCTGTTACGTGTATGTGAATCTGAACACCTGGCTAGGATTTGCGGGCTCGCCGTGTGTGCTTTACCAACAGCTTCTTTTGATTATACGAGAAAATGTTTACCTAATGATTAGTTTACATTGTTGTTAAGCATGTGTTTTTTTCAAATGTTTTAGTATCTTTAAGTGTTGTAATGCTATTAATTCCATTCAATTGATGATAACTTATGGGCTAAAATTTGCACCGACTGGGTCCCATAGAATATTCAGCGTCGTCGTGGCAAACCCAGACGACGGCGGCATGACGAGCTTGCATACAGGAGAGACTGGTCCACTTTAGCACACGACCGAATAAAGTGGAAGAATGCAAGGGAGGCCTTTGCCCTGCAGTTGGACAACACAGGCTGTTCAAAAAAAGATGATTGTAGGGCTTGAAATTATATTTTTTTTAAATAGCTAAAATATCGTTGTTTAGAATATCTTCGTATGCTTACCGACACCAAAACATTACAAATATATGTGTGGGAAGCAGTTAAAATAAAAGTGTTCTACGATCTTTGGCTTTTAAATAATTAAGTTTAACAAGCCTGTTTTGTCAGAAAACGAAACAATTTTTGCCATAGTATGAATTAATTCACATCATAAACATACCATACTGCCCGTTAAGCTGCCATGCTACAGGGATTAAATTTTTAAGTATAATAAACAACCCTAATGGATTACAGTAGTTGCAGATCCTATAATCCTTTTACGTTACGTGGCCGGGGATACCTACAAAAGTTTATTTCTGGCATGTAAGTAACAAATCGATCCGTAATAATTCCTGCACGCGAACGACTGAAACGTGCGGATCGCGTAGTTTTGGGGGAAGAATATTTAACGTTTTGTTTACCTACACTTGAAAACATTGACACCAATAGCAATACGTAGTTTAAATGACCATTTACACGCAGAAATATGGATTTCTACTTATTGAAATACCTAAAAATCATGTACATACTCTTTAGGTATTATTTTTGGCTACAAATACCTATAGCTTACCGATTTTCATTTACATTACATTTCATTCATTCTCCAAGCATTCTCGTTCACAAAAACTGTTCTCTAGAATGATATATTTCCACACGGAAAAGGCAATTGCAGAACATGTCCACAGCGACAGTCATATTATTATTTTACCACCGGTGATATGTCCACTTACAAACTTAAACCCTCCTCGTATCACATAAATAGTACCCCACCGGCCCGCACGGTGTCTTCAGGGGAAAATGTAAGGGACGCATCTCAAATTTATTCCTTCACGTTTGTAATAGTTTTCCTCCCCTGTACCTTTTTATCTCCCCTTCGGCCTGCGTTTAGTCGTACGTAAAACCGTATCATTTAGTCGTCGATTTGTAGCAAACTAATCGGCGTACCTTGATCCTGTTGAATATAAACCAGGGAACAAGCTTAGATAGTCCAAACTAATATTAAAAATGTAATTACTTGGCATGCCTATATTACCCACAGTCTTTTCTAATAATAAAAAAATACAAATAATATCAATCGAAAATATTGATAATCTGAAAGTTCTAGAATCAACTTAATGGCAATTGCAGAATCCTATAAAACTAATCACCAAATATCGAAAGTCAGCAAGAGTAAAGCCAATTACAGATCGCACTTCCCAGCTCGGTATAGTAGATACGTCGCGCCGTCTCTCTCGCCAGAGTAGCACCGTTTTGTTTTGCTCCGCGGTTTTTATTTCATAACAGCTGTCAAAAGTTAACCAATGTGCAAGTGAGTTGTACGAGCTTAAAGCTAATACAAAGGACTATCGATCACAGTTTACAACATCTCAGTTCTCCAAAGGGTTCGTGAGTAAACACAATTTTACTGTTTAAAACTTTTGCATAACGACTTTTAATACTGACCTACGACAACTCGCCGCTCGCCCGCTGCTACGCACACATACGTATGCGTTGGACGCAGGTGCACTATTGTGTTGGTTTCTCGGAATTTGTCGCCACACAAATAATATTATTTTCTACTCAACATATTTTTATAACTTGCTTTATTGAATAAATTGAGGATAATGAATTGCGCTGCATGCAAAAACGAGCTATTTTCTGGTGATGCTTTTCTTGAATGCGCTATGGATGCTTGTAACAAGATGTACCACTATGCTTGCAATAATCGACAGCTAACGCTTGAAGAACGGAGTACATGGGTATGCCCTGAGTGTAGTAATTCCTCCACAACGGAGGGTGCCCTTAACATCGATACAGCTAGCCTGATGCATACACCAACCATGAATGTTTCATTTAGGAAAAAAAATTGCGTCCCTCTACTGCCATCTCCTGTCACTTCACCACAATCTATGGGCTTAGAGATACACCTTCTACGAGAACAAATTAACGTATTAACTGAACAACTAACTGATGCTGTATCAACTATGAGCCAATACAACTCGGCGCTCATAGTTTGTACAAGAAAAATTGAAACCTGTGGCGAAAAACTTAACAGGCTTGAACAATCATCGATTTGCAGCCGTTGTCATATCATCTCATCGAATATCTCAGGTGAATCTCATTCTCAATCCCATACTGAACTTGTAAATGCTGATGTCAAGAGCAAGAACCAAACAAACAAATCTAAGCGTAAGCAAAAAAATAAGCCCCGCCCCTTGAAAGAAAAATCTAAGCAGAGGTCAATAGCAATTTCCTGCCCTGAGTCTAATACTTTGGTGGTCGGCGTAGAAGATGTTTCCCCGGTAACACCAATCATAGTGGCTCCGCAGGGTGATAAGTTGGAATCGTTTATTTGTCCAGAAAATAAACAAACCGTTTCGTCTGCTTATAGTAATTCTGTACTAGTGCACGCCAATGAAGGCTGGGAAGAGGTGTGCAAACATAAACCCAAACGATACAGCTCAATTCGTGGCACCGCTGGCCCTGAGATCACTACTCTTAAAGCTGTTGAATCGCGCAGATACATCCATCTTTGGAATATGTTATCAGGAGCAGATGAAGTTCTATCTTATTTACAGAAACAAATTCCTGGGGGTGCCTGTACCATTGAAGAGCTTAAGCCTAAAGGCGATTACAAGTCGTTCAAAATTGGTATTCCTGTTGAGTTCTTTGATAAAAGTATTTCACCCGATATGTGGCCCACTAACGCTAGGGTTAGACAGTGGTTTTTTCGAAGACAACCAAACAAAAACCAATAAAGACAATAGACGAATTTCGTCAAACACTGGACTACCGACCATTGGCGTAATATACCAGAATGTTAGAGGCCTAAACACCAAGCTTAACTACTTTAGACAAAGTTTATTGACTCTGACTTGTGATGCTGTAGCTGTAACGGAATCATTTCTTAACAACTCGGTACAGGATTCAGAACTTACTTACAATGGATGGAGTGTACTACGACGTGACCGTACGACCGGAATAGGTGGTGGCGTACTATTAGCCGCTCGGCCTGGCGTTACTATGTTACATTGTCCTGAACTTGAGACTGAGGATGGTGAAGACCTTTGGGTGCGGCTAACGACAGAAACTGCTACTTGTTATATATGTGTTGTGTATATCCACCCTAGATCTTCTGATCAGACATACATGTCATGGTTTTGCAAAGTGGAGTCAATGATAGGCTCATTAAAGCACGAAGTGATTATATTAGGTGATCTAAACTTAAACCCTAAGTATACAAATAACGCTATTTTAAGTTACTATTGTTATTTTCTAAGTTTTTGTGGATTGACTGAGAGGAATGAGGTGATGAATGCGTTTGGAGGTAAATTGGATGTTGTACTGGCGTCTGATTGCATTTTTAAGGTTAGCGTGGCTGAGATCGAGGGAGGAGGTCTTGTGCCACGGCGTGATGCATATCATCCACCGCTGGATGTAGGCTTATGTCTTAATAAAAATAGGCCTAACTCTACAAAAATGAACCCTAGTAACTTAGATGTTCAAAAGGATTGGAATTTTTCGAAAGGGAATTTTGGACTGATGTATGCCTTAATTTCTGAATCAACATGGCAAGAGGTACAGCTCGCTCCCGACGTCAATGGGGCTGTAGAATTGTTTTATAACAACATGTATAGCATCTTTGACAAATGTGTACCAAAAAAATATAGATCTAACAAACCATCTAGGCGCTTCCCGGTATGGTTCACATCTGACCTCATTAATGACATAAAAAGTAAAGCTCTACTACATCGAAAATGGAAAGTTACACGTAGTCAGGAAGTGTACGAACTCTTCTCCGCGCTTAGATCAGACATTAAACGACGAACATCTTCTGCATATAATAACTATTTAAATAATATACAAGAAAAATTACATCATAATCCTAAAGCTTTCTGGCAACATATACAAACTCTGCGATCTAAGGGTGGATTTGAGACCCGTGTTACGTATGAAGGTAAAGAGTATGACGGTAGTGAAGCGGCTCAAGTATTTTCTAGTTTCTTTGCTAGCGTTTTCTTACCAGATGCCCCTTCTCTTGACTACCTTAATCACACATACCAAAGTGCCTCCTCCAATCTTATTAATATTAATAAAATATCAATGCAAGATTTGGAGAATGGCATCAATAATCTTAAGCCATCCTCTTCTGTAGGTCCGGACAACATTCCCGCATATATTATCAAGGGTTGTAAAGACACCCTCAAACTGCCTATATTACATATATTTAACATGTCTCTGGAGACTGGGCTTTACCCTGAACGTTGGAAGGTCTCGCGTGTTCAACCGATTCCTAAATCTAGTGATCATTCCCAAATAGAAAATTATAGACCAATAGCAATACTTTCTTCTCTTCCTAAATTGTTTGAATCAATATTACATACGCTCATTAGTAAACAAATACAACCCTATTTATGTGATTCCCAACATGGCTTTCGATTAAACCGTTCAGTTAATACTAACCTCTTAACGCTTGTTGACCTTATTTCTGAACACTTAGATAAGAACATACAAGTAGATGTTATTTACTTCGATTTTAAAAAAGCGTTTGATCGTGTTGATAACGACGTGTTACTTCTCAAATTAAGTGACATAGGATTTTCACCAAAACTCCTCAAATTTTTTGCTGGTTATCTGCGTGATCGCCAGCAATATGTCCGTCATGGTTGTTTTGTGTCGCAACCGTATCACACCCGGTCTGGCGTTAGCCAGGGTTCGATTTTAGGGCCACTTTTATTTGGGATTATGGTTAATGATCTGGAGTCAGTACTCAAACATGTTAAATGTCTTTTGTATGCGGATGACCTCAAATTAGTTTATGGTATTGAAAACAGTTTTGATTCTGTCACGTTACAGGAGGACTTAAATTCAGTGTACCGTTGGAGTATAGACCATAAACTCTTTTTTAACACGGATAAATGTCATGTTATGACTTTTAGTCGTGCTCATAACCCACTTATTGCATCGTACTTCTTGGGATCAGAGCCAATAACGCGAGTTACTTCAGTTAGGGACCTGGGAGTTCTTTTTGACCCTAAATTGAACTTCCATGACCATATCAAAGCACTAGCTTCTGACTCTTACCGTAGGTTAGGTTTTGTTTTAAGAAATATGAGTGAGTTCCACAATCCCATGGCCATCAAACTGGTCTATATGGCTTTGGTCAGATGTAAGCTTGAGTCTGCTTCAGTTATCTGGAATCCTTATGAAGGTACATACACCTTACTTTTAGAGAAAATACAAAAAGCGTTTCTCAGATTTTTGTACAAAAAATTGTACAAATACTATCCATATCTTTATCCAACAAAATTTCTATTAGGTATGTTAAATTTCAACTCTCTAGAAGTAAGGCGTAATAATTGTTTAATGACATCTGTGTGTAGGATCTTACGCGGTGATACGGACTGTCCTGGCCTAGTGTCTCAAGTGGTGCGTCTGTATGTTCCTACGGTGCCGAAAATACAGCTTAGACCACGCCAACATTCGTTATTGGCTGTGCCTGGAACCCGCACCGTCTCACACTCTAACTCTCCGCTCGTTCGCGCGCTCACACTGATCAATGCTCTCATGACGTCCGTACCTGAGTGTGATGTGTTTGCGATGAAATGGAAGGATTTATATTGTGAATGTCTAAAATTTTGCGAATTGATGAACGACAGGTGAATTGTTTATTTCCTAGTAGTTGTGTTTTTTATTTTTTGTATAACTTTGTTACTGTCTTTTTAAATATTGTTTTAAATATTGTTTATACTTGTACCTCTACTGTGCAACGATTTAGTGTAAACTGTTATGTTGTGCATGTAATTTGATAAATAAATAAATAAATAAATAAAAAAAAAAAAAAAAAAAAAAAAAAAAAAAAATTATTGAAACTTACGAAATATGGCTATTGAAAAATAGAATAACCTAATAATTACATTTCATTCTAGTTTATCACACTATTGCAGCAATTATTTATTATATCATCTAGCAATTACTTTACCAATTGTATTATCCCCCTTTTCATCTCCGATTAATCGCACGTCCAATCGTCAATTTGTAGCAGTCTTAAGCCCCGGCGGTAGGTTGGTATTAATTGTGAAAGTTCCTTGGTTGTTGGCTACCAACTAATCTGAGCGGTACGTGTTTCTCCGTGTGCCACGCAACACTGACGCACGTAATGTTCTTACTGATTTCATAAATGCTATTGCCTTAATGATTGTTGTTGTTTATAGAAGCTTATTTATGTTTAGATGAAATGATAACGAAGCATCTATCTGCATTATCATTCTATGATTATATGTAGTATAATGAGGGGTATTTTACATTATTCGGCTTTCAAAATTGAAGTTTATTCGTGGTTTGATTTATGTCTAACATGAAAATTTATTGGAACTAAAAATAACTGTCCTATTGCAGGACCAAGGCTTACTCTCTCTATGACATAGTAATCGAATCCAATGAAACCTACCAATTTTACAGATTCGAATTTATTATTAGATCGTGCCAAGCGAATTGTGTAAAGCGGTTTAAGCTTCACTTTAGTATAACGGGAAACTTTTGATGGGTGAAATGGTTGACATTCATTTCAGTGGGCACGATAAACACTCCAACAATGATGCCGACATTTTTCGATAAAATATTTGATTTTCCATCAATACCTTGATCGCTCTCACGCATTGCAAAACGGTGTATCAAAGCGTAGATTGGTCAAAGGCTTGAATAAATCCAACAAAAAATAACACGAACCATAGCATGTGTAGGCTCAGTTATACTGCAAATACGTTTTATAATAGTGATTCTATTACTGTTGAAACAGCAGACTTGTATGACTAAAGGTTATTCGTTCTGCTAAAAAGCTGCTATAAAACCTCTTCTTCTGTGTTATCACTTTTGACAGATTAGTCGTGGTCGACACTTCAGGTGTTGAGGCCACGCTAGATGACGTCACCATTCCACCAGTAAGTCGCCATTCCTCTCTTACAGCTGCCTTCTTCGTTGATTGGTGCAAGGGACCATCTAATGCAGCCTTAACCTGATCGGCCCACCTCATAGGGGATCTTTTTTGAACTACAAGACGCTTCGATGATACATGCCATCGACATACTTAGCCGTAACTTACTTACGTTACTTTTAATGCAAATGGACGGTTTTAATGAGATAATATCTGACGAACTGTTTGTGTACCTAAAAGTAATTATCCAGTTGATTGGGTTTATTGCTTATTAGAAACGTTTATAGACCGCTATACGATATATTGGTTCGTTAGTAAGAAATAAAGCTTTTGTTGTAGAAATAATTAACTCAAGATCAAGAAATTAAAAAGCATTATCACGTATAAATTTACAATTATATAGTAAAATAATATATTAATACCCTTGTAGTGATGATAGTTTAGTATTTTCCCTTAAGTCGCAAAAACTTAAATTACCTGTGTAATAAAATTTAACTCAATTTTGTCCCCAGACTTGTATAAAAACAGCAAGATCTTGACAAGTTTCTTTTGAAATCCAAACTTACTGGCATTGGTATTTCACAATTACCTAGACTATGGCACGCTTGGCCTGCCAAAATGTAATTGTGCGGGCGTGAGTTCCCACGGGAGTTTTTAATCCGGCCCCCAAACTTCCAGAGTCACATTAATGAGGAAATAACACCACATTACCTGGCCCTATTTCGTTCACGAAGTTAGATTGAATAAAAGGTTGTTTACCAGTATTAGTGTCAGAAGTTTATGATTTAATTTCATTGCATTTATCCCAGGGTTTTTAATTAAGTCACGAGGTTAGTAATTACATTTTTCGGGTAGAATAAATACAAATTTCTGTTTGAGGTTGCCCTAATTCCACTTTCACAGCAGTTAATTCTTTTATTAAATAAAAACTCAGCGTTAAGAATTTAAGTATTTTTGTTTAATAACAGAACAGAGGTGGATTGAAGTTGCGTTGATTATTTTGTAGTATAAACCCTCTTTGCAGTTAGCTTCGTCTCCTGACTTCAATAAAAAGCCATGTTTAAAAAAACAATACTGAAAACATAACCGGCGCAATGTGGGTGTACTATATGTGCACCTCTGCCTACCCTTTCGGGGAATACAGGCAGGTGATGTTATGTTATATGGTTTTAAAAAAAATTAAAGAAAGAGTTAATTACATTTTTCTCAATTTCACATTGCTTTGCTATACTAAAGAACACTGCGAAGTACGTCAAAACACGTTTCTAAAACAATAAAGTAATATAAGAGCATGGCACGAGCCAATTTGTGCAGTATTCGCTCGCTCAGTCTAATTTACAGCAGATATTAAAACCGCGGGCCGCTTCACACGTGTCCTACCATAAATTGTACGAGTACGTTCCACTGTAAAATTGGGTGGTGGAACATTGTTGAATCTGCCTCATTTGGGCGGTGCAATTTTCTCATTATTAATAGAGAACGGAAGGCGGTGTAATGGGTAATTAATTGGTTTTTAGTTTTACTACGTGATTTCTAGATGAAAAAAGTTTGTTTAACTATCTGTGTGAGTTTCAACTAGTAGTTACATTGAAATTAGAGGTTAAGCAGGACCTGCTGCGGTCTTTCATTGGATGGGTGACAGCTGGTGCCGTACAGAGTAAGTTAAACAGTTGGGCTAGTAAGAAATCCCTCTCCATATTGTGTTGGTTGGCTGTCCCGTCGGACTAACGGTAACGAACATTTTTATGTGTGTTTGGGCACATATGTGTGCCATTTAGAGTGCTACGCAGTCGATATTATGGTTTCCTGTGTAGTCTTATATTATATATATATGTATATTACCTTAGCTAATCTCTAGCTAATCTCCGTCGTGATTGGCAACCGTGACCTGAACTTGGTCTGATGGATATTTCTATAACCAGTATTGAATATTTTAAGAAGTATACAGCAATATAAGTAATACTGTAGTAGTAATACTTTAATTACCTTGCGCAGTTGATAATCAATCTTAATTACCTATATTAATCTCTCAGGAATGGAATCGGCAAAAAACAATAAATAGATCGCGTTGCATGAAGGCATTCATATGATAGTCGTGTGGTTACCAAATCGCCAGTCAGTTGATAACGTTGCCTGTTTGGACGGTTCGATATAATCCTGATGATGATATTTTGCCATTAAACCTCCCTCGGTGCTGCATACTACCACCTACTGTGCCTTTGCGTATAAATGCTGTTTCACTGACAAACGGACAAGCATTGCCTTGATATTACCCAATAGATATTATCTTACTAATGAGTTTTGTGCCCACTGATGATGCCGAATGCAGTTGCGCTGATGAGCAAGCATAATTTAGATATGCTGAATGCGTTTGGGAGTGACACTCATGTATACTCATGGATAAGCATCCAACGTGTAGATTTCAGAGAGAGACTGGCTTTGGCTTCAATTGAAGTAGATAGGTAAGCGTAAGTTATTTTGCCATACACTATAATCTAAGTAATTATAAAAACATAGACAAATACCATAAGGTATTACCTAATTGTTCAAGAAGAGAAATCCGCTTATTATTTAGGTACTTATTTAAAAGCATGTTTTATTTTTATTTTATTTTATTTGGAAAAAAAAACAATTGTACATTGTGTCTTACTGGCTAGGTACATAACAAAATTAATTAATGTACAATCCACGACGTTTCCACATATTACCTTGAGAAGTACAGTTAAACCTAGTTGAAGCTTAAAGTTAGTAACTACAGTTTATTTTTTTTTTTATTTTTGTATATATTTATTTTTAAGAATTGTAAATAACCTTGTAAATAAAAAATTTATGACATTAAAGTGCAAGTAACTACTTAAATCTAAGTCTGAGTCTGAACCCCTGGTTTCTGAAAGGCTGATCAACACAAAAATTTGTTAATCAACTGTCAAATCTCATGTCAAGCGCCGTGATTGGTTGTTACTTTTTTTAGCCAACCAATCACAGATTCGACTGCAGGTCAAGTTCATCAGCCTTCTAGAAACCTTCCAGAAACCGGGGGTGGGTGTTATAAACAAATGTTGACAATTTTTATACTATTGGAGATGACGAAGCGTATTTATAATATTTTATGTGTGTATTTTATGTTCAAAGCACGTATGTACCTACTGCACAAAGACACACATGTACACAGTAGGTAAGAGATTTGGTATAGTAATTGGATGGAGAAGGAGCGGAAAAAGCTAGTATTTATTTATAAATACGACGGGTAAACCACTTAGTGACTAAATGTAGAGTACCTAAATGAAATAATGACGAATACTTTTTACTGCAATTAGCATCCTAACGTTTCATAAGCGCCTGTATCTATTATTATTATTATTTATTATTTCAGCCATGATCGTCCCACTGCAGGGCAAAGGCCTCCCTTTCCTTCCTCCATTCCTCTCGGTTGTGAGCTGCATTAGACCAATGCCTGTATCTACATGAAATAAAAAAAGTTAAAAAATAAAAAAAGGTAAATCGGGTTTGGGGACAAAACAGTATTATGGTACTTACATTTGATTAAAAAGCTTGTGTTAAAAACATTTTTTTGATATTAACTTATTTAGATATTCTGTTGTAGTTTAAGCCTATAATTCAATGTACTTATAACAATATTTACGTTTTGCCTTTAGTCTTTTATACAAAAATCGTATATGGCTTCGAAAAAAGCTTTTGCGGTTGCATTGTTATCGAATTTATTATTTGACCAGAACAATACGTTTAATTTATTTTAACACATTAAATATTGATATAAAATCATAATGGTACAGCGGCGAAGTACAGTGCATAATCCAGGATTAATACTTTAATTAGCTGTAATTTTACAAGCCTTGGTGAGCTTATTCACAGTAAAGTGTTGGATGAACTTGGCAACGAATTTTATTTGCTTGATAATTTCATGGTAAATATAATATATAAATAAAACTAATGGTTTTACTTCGACCGAAATGGATATCTAAATGCTTGTATGTTTAGCTTTCTGCTCTTTTTCGTAGTACGCCATGTATATACATATAACATGATGGGTGCGCAATATGTTTAAAATGGTTACAGAGCTTCACCTTTAAATATGTATTATAATAAAGGTTTTCTTTATTAATCATTATCCCCAGTAATGTCCCTGTGTAACCTACTGTTTTACGTGAACATTATTTGTCAGTTCGTATTTATGAAAGTCAGCATTGTTTTTGATTTTTAAACTACCTTCGGCCCGCAAATTCAAACATATGGAAACATTCCCGGCATCTTTTTCGGGATAAAAAGTAACCAATATTCTTTCCAAGAACTCAAGCTACATTTATACATCATCATGCTTTCAATATGATTGGCTTAATGGTTTAATTACGAAATGGTGATAATCAGTAAGGCAGTTGCTTGAAGGCTTAATTTTAATCATTATTATACAAATAGATGTTTTTTACATGTTGCTTCCTAAAATGTCATCCAAACTACATTTAATATCAAAGCATTTTCATCCCACTTATCCTCACTTCTAATTACACGCCCTACAAACAAAAGGAGACAAACATAACATTTGTTACATAACTATTGTGCACTTTATACCCAAAAAGCTAACAACATCATGCATAAACTGCTCTTAACCAGTGACCCGTCCAAAGCCGGCCGCTAATCTAAATTAAACCGTGTTTTGAAGAACAAAAGGTGTATTATCATTTGGTCGGATGGGCTACGTCAACTCTTATTAAGTTCGCCTGGTAAGCTCCTTATCAGGCAGTGTATGGTAAAGATAAAGCGGACGCCAATGCCCGCTGTCTGCCGGAATGCATTCAGTGTAATCGTGTACAACGGTGATTTCGCTTTATTTGTCACATGTGTTAGTGGAAGATGTCATGTAGATAAAATACTATGATAGTTTTGGTTGCTTTTATGGATAATGTTTTTAGAAATTGCTACATTATTATTGTATTGTACTAAATAAAATATAATAACTGTCACTACCTACACTAATGTAACTTGCAAACTATGTACCTAATATTGTTTAATTTGTTTTGTGATTTTAATTCGGATGCCTATATTTTTAAAATTACACTTTATCTTCATATATTTAAAGATTTATCGGGATAAAAAGTAGCCTATGTGGTTAATCCAGCGTGTCAGCTACCTCTATATCAAAATCGGTCCAGCTATTTGAGCGTTAATAGGTAAAAAATATCCAGTCACACTCACCTACTTTCGTCTTTATAATATTAGTGTGATATAATAATAACAATAAGTGTGATTATTAATAATACAATTTATGTCTACGGCTGTACCTGTCTATGGTAGTAAGGTGGAGTACCATTTCTGGGGCTTTAGTGCATGAAATTTGACAGCCCCGCCTCCCTCTACACCCCTAGTACTTCTCACCCCAATATTATTAAGCTGGCTTTTATAGGATCCACCTTACCGCGTAAATTAATAAAGGTAATTGTGGCGTACGGTTTAAATGAGTAAAAACTGCTCGGAACATTCAATTATTCGGTTCGACTGTGAAGAAATATGGATGAAGGGTGCGCGCTATAAAAACCTTTGTTTTAGTTATGATTGCGTAATTATTGTGATTAATTAGTGAGGGGTTTGTTGTAATTGGTCAATTAGCCATGTTTTTTTGCTCAGATTAGGAATGTTTGTTAAGGAATTAAAATAGAGCTAATTAGAATAATGCTCTTTACTGTAAGTATACAATTTTTGCAAAGAAGGAATTTTTAATTGGTTGTTTTTTTACCCGTTAAATTTGAAAGTTCGTTTTTTAAATAAAACAAAATACATTACGTCTCCACTAAAGTATTTCAACAAAATGCCAATTACTAAGCCTTTTTATTTAAAAAAAAATATAAGTTGCAAGAAAGTTGTCCTCTCTGTCTACCACTACAGAAGTAATTCGTAGTTTATATAAAACTAAACGTAAATTCCACAGAAACCATTATCACGAAGTCTTTCATCGTAATACATTTTTACGCTGAAAAAATCTTTTAGAACAAAGTTTCGGCCAATTTGAAAAGTAGGTACGAAGGTAACGTGATTTTGTAAGTTAATTCCAATGCTTCTACGTCGGTCTAATTCGTTTAAACCGGCAACTGAAGAACGTTATCGGGATTTTATGAATATTCAAACCGGCTAATCATGTCTGGTAAATACGATTATATCGAGTCTGGCTTGTTACTTACTTAATTGTGTACTCCTACTCAATTTTCGGGTATCAGGGATGTTTTTGTTTGTTAAATGTACTTGTGTTTGTGGCCAGATAGTTTTCTTCTTGTGACTTTATTGTTTTCTATTCATATTGATGTATACCGATAATCAGTGCTGAAATATTATTTGTTTCTATATTTACACTGAGCATTTTGACTCTACATTTACTCTCTACTCTATTTACGCCTTTTTGTACAAATAAATCGAATTGGCAGTATAGGTAGAGGGTTTTTAATTTATATCATTAACTTTTTTCTAACAGCGCCTATCCAATTAGCCAGCCATCGCTTCGATAAAAAAATACGCAGCAAAATTCAGTAATCAATTCCATAGCGAGCTTGTTTAACAAACAAGAATCCCTTGATAATACTTTATGACAAAGCCATCGAACGTTTCGTAATTTCCAATAAGAGTTTATTTTTATTGAACCTCATTAGTATCCACAAAATATTTGCTAATTGGTAAGTTTCATTATATTTTAATTGTTTAGGAATTTTCGTTTTGATGACCATATTAGGACTTTAGAGGGAGCACGCTTGGGCAGTGCTATCTACCAGTTGCTACGTGCTTCTATTGAGTACTGGTCACCTTTTAAGTAGTTATCTAAGAAGTAATATTAACTATTATTAGTAATTTGACGACCTGTTTAGCGCAGTGGCTAAGCGATTGGACTGCTGCGCTGAGGGTTGCGGGTTCGATTCCCGCACGGGGCAAAACTTTGTGCGAACCACAGATGTTTGTCCTGAGTCTGGGTGTTTGTGTATGTGATATTTCATGTTGGTAAAACGCACCCACGACACAGGAGAAATTCCTAGTGTGGGGTGACGTTTTTTTTTAAAAAAAAATAACTAACAGTTGAAAGTCCGTTTCTATTCAGACAAAAGGCACACATATTTCAGATAGGGATCATCACCGTATCCCCTTTCGCCTCGCCGTCAAACAGGCGTCAACCTCACGTAAGCACGTAACCAAAGCGGATCAGCTGCTCCGATACGTCGACTCGACTGCGGCTAAGCGACGCACTTACGGGCTCGCCGGTTCGAGCTTGTTCCGAGGCGATGTGATTACGTTACGATTAGTGTGCGTTGCTATTGCGTATGGAATCTCAGTAAAGAATACTGCACGGCTTAAGTTGATACGATGAAAATCCCTTTCGGGGTTGATGATGAAGGTTTCTAATACTTCCATTTACTCATGTTTGTAATTATTACATAAATACTTGTCTAAAGAGGCCTCAGCTTCACAAGATGCATGTTTTGTAAAACATTATTCTTTATCTAACAAAATAAAAACTAGTTGTCAATGAAACTTGCTTAGACGCATAGCGAAATAAACAAGGAAATGAAATGTCGTCCGCGTTACAAGTGCCATTTTCATGATATTCAGTGTTATGATAATGTCTTGTTGTAAATAAAATGAGGAAAACTGTTCGTAAGGAATATATATGTTGAGAGGAAATGACTCGAATTTTTATACGCCTATCTAGAAAACTCGGTACTTTGTGAGGCCTATCCAACATAATTACCTATCTAAGTGCGATAAAAATATATAGTGTCAAGTATAGGTACCTACCTAAAAAGAAAACTTTTTTACATTGATGAAGTATAAACTTATATAAAGACAGTTTGCGAAATCTGCTAATACCTATGCACATATTCTTCAATATAGAGAAATTGTACCTAATATTAAATAATATAATTATTATAATATCATCGATGCCTACTCAAAAATCTTTTTAGACAAAGTTACAGGCTCTACTGTCTATTCTTACTTTAATTTAGAAATAAAGCGCTTAGTGTATAACAAATTGCTCTTATTCCGAACAATAAAAACGAATAAGTAAACCAGTGGAAATTATTAAGCCGCTTTCGCAATAAACTACGTAAAATACTAAAATTATAGTCGTTTGAATAACAAAGCAAGAACAATAAAGAATTATAAGATTCGATGTAAATTAAACTTTTTTCGTTGTAGGTATAACAATTCGGGGTAAGCCATAAAGTTTGCTGAAGTTCTTAAAGGCAACATTCGGAATCAGTACAAAGGCGACTTGATAATAACGCACCAACTCCATTCACTGTACTGTAATCATCTTCCATTCCCAATTTCGAAACTTTTTTCATCTTTGTTCACATCTGTTTGGGCGCTGTGCTTGCCGTCTTTTGATTTTTGTGACGTATTCTCCAAAGACATTTGTGTAGATATTCTGTAAGAATTTCGATACCCTAAAATAAGAGGTACACCGGCGCTCTTGACGTTGTGAGGCAACGTCTGGGGGTAATAATATAAATGTCGATTACTTGAATAGCAACCACGTTCCAAAATTTGTTCTAAGACAAGCAAGGTCCAAGGACACATAGACTAATTTTCATGCGTTTTTAAACATACTTTTAACATTTATTTTTATAGATTTGAGCACAAAGCCCCCTGGTGATAACGTGATGAACTTAAATTTATAGTATGCAGAAAACTTGATTTTCTTTGGCAGTTTTCTCAGTATACATCTTGTCGAAAATATTCATAACAAAAGGAATACTTAATAATAATATGTATGTATGTATTTGTTTTCTAAAATAATATAATTATAAACAATAACAATACAAAAACAGCTACGTCTAGTTTTGTATTGTCAAAAAAGTTAGTCCTCGATGGAAGTTTCATGAAGCTCGCTTCTTTTTCGATTGCCTCGTGACCTGTCTATTAATAGATAACGTTTTATCTTTAATGATCTATTTTCCTTGAACGACAAAAGACGTGGGTATCGCAAGATGTATAGTATAACAGGTGAAGCGACCAGATGATTTGATTGGCACAGTGACTGCGCACGCTACACGTCAAAAGTCATTGTTTGATCTCCAGAGGAAATTGATATTGAAAACTAGCTTTACCCGAACCTACAGGTTCTATTTTAGCCTCAGTATATTTGCGAGTTATCTAATAAAAGATTATACGGAACCGTCTAGATACAGCTCATCAGAAAATATGAAGCAAAGCCATCTTATGACCTATCCAAGTTATATTATACTTGTAAAAACTACTAGGTACATGTTTTATGGTAGGTAGTTTCAGAAAAATAATAAATCTGCTTGGAGAACATAAATAACTTGAGCATTGAGTTGGCTGGAAAACTTAAATTAGTGTTTAAAGATCGTTACAAACCTCATATGTTTTGTTCTTATTCAAATTTATTTAGGTTCAAACCAGTAGCATTCAATCTTGGGATATTTGACACAATTTAGAAAGGCGGAAAAAAAATTACACTATAAGAATATTTAATATTACGCGATTGACTGCGATCATAATAGGTATTATAATAAATCCCTAACATGAGACTGTGGTTTGTCTTTGCAAGATTTGAACATTATAGATCGAATTAGTATAGAAAATTCTGCAAGGTACCATATTAAAAACTTCAAACCTATTTGGTTCTATACTTTTATAATTATATTCTATACTAACCTATGTAAATGAATTCTATGACAAGCATATTTGTATTGGTAAAATGACGTACACGTAGTTGAAAATACAGCAGTGATAATATTTTACCCGACATCAAAATAAACGCACTGAGTAATTACAAGTCTGAGGATAATAATTAAAAGTGAGATTTTAGGTCCGGACCTAAATCCAGATTTCATCAGCACGGTAATGAATAACTAAACTAAAAGCGTTGGATGCTCACTCACAGCCATATTATTTAGTATTCTATGGTCCTAGTGTACTTAACCTGGCTTTAGTTACACTGTCAAACTATAATGGAGGACACACGAGCCTAATTTTAATTTACTGACCCTTACTGCCAAATGTTAGTTTATGGTTTGACGTTGATAACTTTCCTTCGATCAAAAGTATGTTTTAAATTTAAAATAAAACTAGTATCTGCGCGGCTTCGTTGTGTGGACTTCAGCCCCTTGCCATGAGCTCTTAAAACTGGATTGTTTCCGTTGTGGAAGCGAGATGCCACACTACCCTGCACGTAACAGTGTCTCGCTTTCACAACGGAAAAGGTCCTGCTTTAAGAGTTTATGCTGAATCGGATTCAGAGTGTTAAAGCCTCTTTAGATTACATTTTTATTTTTCTAGAACATTGTTTGACAGTTTTTATGACAATAAAATAAACTTACAAGTTTTAATTTACACAGACACTTGCCGAAAGTGGGTGTATCATAGGTAGTACCTAAGAACTACTTGGATCCTATATCTAGGGGTAGTACCGTTCGTGACTCAGCACCTGCCATGTATCATTAAAGATACACGTGTAATTAATAGAATGGATTAACCAATGGCCGCCACATAATGGTATTAAATAAATTATTATTAATACCATAATAATATCGACCATATTTTCCCTGTCATAGGACAGAAAACAATTTGTATAGGTAGCTACACTAAGTTTAATAACATGACATTTGATAGGAAATATTGTATGGTTTGACTTATTTTTTCCACCCTTGTCAATAAGGATATTTCAAGGTATCTAAATATACCATACTACTACGTATAAATAAGAAGATGTCGGTACTATAAAATATGTAATACCTGTATGAAACTGAAGATGATGGTGATTGATTACCAAATAATGGCACTTATAACATTAAATCATATACTAAAATGGTTTTTAACATACGAGAATTACATTATTGGATATACCTAGCTAAAAATGATTCCGAATTTTCAAAGTGTAAAAATAATATAGGTCAAACACTGTTGCGTACACTTATCCGCAACTACAAGTGCCTAAGAGGCTCCGTTTTTTCTTGACGTACAAACAAAATCGAGGCCGTTAAAAGTTTAATATCAGGGATTCTTTAACGTATTCTCGTCTCAAACATGTCGGTGATTGGTCGAACAGGGCTGCAAGTGTCTACCTACGTGATTCGGAAGCAAATTCACAGAACGAAAGTAGGTACTCGTACTTGTATCTGAAGTAAGTTTTACGTCGGATTTTACTACTGCAACGTGATTGATACAGTGTAGAATTACTTGGGGAGTCAGTTTTATAGCTCAAGTCTTTCTGAATAAGAATCGGCCTTGTTTAAAATTTTCAAGAGGTTCTGTTGTTACTGTCTTTTCGCGATGTTTTATATTTCTTTAGCAGAAAAGATACCTGGATTTTTTTATTCTAATTAAAATTCCTATACTCGTTATTTGCTTTATCGTATCTAACCAGTTTTTGTGACTTATTATTTGACTAGACCTTTTTTGTTTTATATTTTAAGGCTAAGCTAATAATGCTTGTTAGGGGCATGTAGCATTTACGTCACGCGATGGGTTTAAACCGTAGGCGTTAGTCATGGATTTTTGTTTGAGTATTTATTGGTTCTACTAATATGTAGGTATATTTTATTAAGAAAAATCAACATTAGTTTTGATTTAAATATGGTTCCTAATTTTTGGAAAATTATGTGTAGTTTTCACATATGAACCTACCGACTTATTTATATGTTTGGTATGTTATTATTTGCATTCGAAATTCAAGAGTCATTACTTTTTAACAGCCTAGTAGGTCACTATAAAGCAACTAAAGTACCAACACGATCGTGGGTTCATTACAATTTTACTTCGCGTATGACCGGGCTGCCGTGCATTTACCATTCACATTTGAAGCTTAGCAGCACAGTCATGTAGCCAGCAAAAATTTAATACTGTATATTCTGAGAGCGATTTCGGAGAGGTCTGTCTCCCTGTAGATTGATTTATTGGAGCCCGGGGGCCTTCGACGCATTCCCATTCTGTGTTAATGGAAATCGTAACGGGGTGTCCTTTTCATTTTCTACCAATGACTATGCTCGACGTTATAAAAAAAGTTTGAACATTTTTTTCTTTTTACGTTGATTTTTCTTATTCCTCTTTCTCTTCTTCGTTCCGTTTATTGTTGAGTTCGGATTTGTATGTTCAATTTTTAGAATAATCTAGCGGCGGCTCGAGATTAATATTTGGGAAAAATAAACGAATTGTCCAATGGATTGTACGCCGGAATAATTGTGGTTTCGTTCGATTACGAAACCATTATGTTTTAGAACGATGCAGGATACAATTCTTTTATACAAAATAAATTACGTGAAGATTTTGTAATGCCTCTTAGGCTTGGTTTTTATGAAACCGATTGTAATCGGTTTGCCTTTGGTACTACGAGAATATTATTTTGCAATGTTAAATACTTAAATTTTGGTTTAACATATAGATCTAATCACATAATTTTGTAGCATTGTGAAAAATAAATAGCTTTGCCACTGAATTTACCATCACTTTTAAAATAGGTTCCCTTGTCAAAAATGGCGATTTTGTATGCAGTAACGGCGATAAATATGTGTAAGTCACATTGCAATTACTTACAAAAACTTCAAGTTTTACAGTGAATGTACAAATAATGTGATCTATTACGATTGAGTTCGTACAATAGTTCTTAATTAAAAGCGAAATTTCTTGAAGTTCAAGGTATTTCAATTAATGTAGCGTAGAATAATATCTGTAACTGCAAACTAGAAGAGGACAGATTTAATTATTTATTTGTTTCGTAGAGTCGTGGTATATGTATATTATTTTTCGAACAACAATACCCACGTACGTGTACATTTATTTCAGACAACGTTGCGTAGTGAGCCTCATATCCTCATATTTCAATAGTTTCAATGTTAGGATTTATGAATAACTAGCTTTTGCCCGAGGCGTCGCCCGTGTTAAGTAACCCATGGCCTTTCTCGGGTCTTAAACTTCCTACATGCCAAATTTCATTAAAATGCGTCCAGCGGTTTAGTCGTGAAGGCGTAACAGACAGACAGAGCTGCTTTCACATTTATAATATTAGTATGGAAGTGTGAATATCATAATATTATGCATAATTAATCATAGGTACGCTTTTTAAGAACATAATTATCAAAGACTAATAACTGTTGTTAGTAAGAAACAATAATAAAGAACTCATCTAAATGTCTTTACCATAATGCATCACAGCGCAAAACACATGCACGACCGAAACAATAAGTATAAAAACAATAATATTCCGCTGATTAAACCTGTCTACAGCAATCCGGCACATAATATACAGTACGTAAGTAAGCAAACAGAATACTTCTAAATGATTTATTGAAGGCTCCTTCCATTGTGGCGGAGATCCCTCGCACGAGCTAAATATCAATGACAGTAAGAAAGATTTATTATGTTTCGCAAGAAACACTGTGGAGCAAGTTTCACTGCAGTTGGCTAACCGATAACTTTGAACGAGAGACGGTATTTAAGAGCCTTTAATCTATTCTACGTAGACGTATCGAGCCTGAAAATAATGTGAATATATTTATGCAGCGTTTTTGTTGTCGATTTATTCAGAGTAATTTGCACCAATACTGCAATATCTTGAAACTTTGTTGGTATATAAAAACAAGCTCTTGTCCCAGACAGTAGATAGGTCTACGATGGACAAGACTGAGTACTAATAAAACTAACTTGCTAACAACTAACCATACATTCTTCGGCATAAGTATCGGCATGAGCCAAATGTAATATGAACGTAAATCATGCCGTGGTGTAAAGATTGGTCAGTCAAGAAGGATGGTAGCGAGGTTGACCGTCCAGGGTGCGCAAGACTTCCTTAGGTATCGTCATTCGTGGAGACTCTCTACTTGCAACCCCGCAGATTTTGTCTAAGCATAGTTAATCAAATTGGATAACAGAAGCCTAATTTAGGTGAGGACAATTAGGCCCATGGCGATTTAAATGTCAACACGTGTATTGATAAATGACAAACAACCCAGTTAAGGTAAGGTTCAAAGAAAATACAGCTGAGCAAAAGCAAAGAGTCCTAATTTAAAAGTAAACCTTGTCTGATATAAATAAATTTCTTACGTTATCGTTAATGGCTTTAGAAGCAGTAAATTTTAATTACATTAGCTAACATGGCAGGTTATCCAAACAGTCCGTGCTTTTGCTATGATTGATAGAGTAATTATCAGAGCCTAATTAAGCTGCACCGTTAAATGAACACGTTGTATTAATTAGTCTTAAATTAGCGTAATAGCTACTGTTGAATAGTAAATTCGAAAATTATATATGAATTGGTAAAATTGCGTTTTATTACCTACTCCGTTAATGTGATTGAAATGCTTTTATGTTTCAATTGTAATCCCCGTGTTAAACAATCGGAACCGTGTTGCGTATACATAGTCTACATACCTACTAAAATTAGGTACAATAAAATCAACTCGTTGATTGAGTACACGCTGAACCATTAGCTTCTTTAAGATGATATTTTGGCATTGGCCATTGTTAATGGCGGTGTGTGATTATACTCCGTGTGGTCTTCGACGGCCACGCTTAGGACCCAGTCATTTCGGTCCGAAAGTTGGTCTGTCATAGCGATTTTTTTTTCGAACTTGTCTCTCGCAGTAAGCTCTGAATGAGCTCTTACTTCTTAACCGGTCGTTTGGCGACACCCAATAAAAGGCCTCTAGCCAAGCATTGTCATGGCGTGTTCCGTGATTTTTTATTAACGAAGGCTGGCAGTTGATTTGGCCAGGAATAACAATTAAATTGGTCGATACATATTTATTATATTTGTAAGATATGTATCATCAGCGTTATCCTAGTAGGGTGGTGTTAAAAATATCATTTTGTCTGTCTTTTATACCTACAAGAAAGTTATTTATGATAGTGAACGTGGTATCGATTCAATCTTTGTCTCTGATTGTATCTGCTTGGCCGGTTCAGAATTAAAGCGTAGTATAAATTAATTCAAGATCACTTAAAAGGACAGAATTCACTTATTCGGAGAATGCTTTGTTACGTACTGTGAATAAAATCGTTTGTTTCTTCGTTAACAAGTTGTCTGCACACTTGGAACCAATTTCAATGAGTTTCTTTATTAGATTTTTAGTCACTTAAGCGTCTAATGTCATGCAATCTGAGTCGATCATGGAGATAATTATTATGGCAACGTGACAATTTTTATGAGTTGTTTGGTAGTGAGCCGCAAAATTCACAAAATATTTTTTATCTAAATTATACTTTAAAAAAATGGTAAGTAGAAAGTAATTTTACTGAATATTACAGTACAAGATTCCATTATAAATTTGACGATAAGACTATTGTTGGCACGACCTTACGTTCATATGTTTTTTGTATTATATAAAATATGATTTATGAAAGACAGACATCTGAAGAACATAAAAAGACAGGGTTGTTATTTAAAATTAACCAAACTGTCGGCAACCGGGTACAAACAGCTCAGCTTTTGGACAATTATACATTCATACACAGTGTAGTTTTATAAGCTATACATCAATAAAAGTTATAATTTACTTTTAACTGGAAATAGTGAATTGATTCTCATGGTCTATGAGTCAAAGCTGCTGATGTACTTAGTCAATTATGGAAGTACCTATAGGCTACACACGTATAATAACGTACTGTAACGGCTCTGAGATAAGTTCAATTCAACCTTAATCCACTCCGTCGAAGCAATTGACCTATGAAAGGATACAATAGGTACAATAATGGAGTGGGTATTTTCGAAAGAGTTCCCTTTTACGATAATTGCTTACGGCCTTTTGGTAGCTTCGTAGCTAAAGGAATGCTGAGATTTACGTTTCCTCAGCTATTTCTAGGTTTAAACTTAAATTTAAATGGCGAGTTCTCAAAGACTCTCTCCTGACTTTTTCATTTTACAAGTAAACTATTCTTCGTTCTCTTGGTTTGTCAAAGGCAAATTATTTTATTCTTTTAGTTCTTTTATCAGGATCATTTTTAATTAACATGTGTGAAGGTTGCGTTAAAAATGAAACAAAAGTGGCAATTCAGGATTTTTAGTTTGTTTTTTTTAAACGTTTCCCCACATCTGCGTTTCTCACAATATTTTATCCAGTGCGGGAATAGAACTCGCAACCTTTAGCGCAGCAGTCGTTTAGACACTGCGTCAATCAGGTCGGCAAAGGATTGAGTAAACTTATTAAATTAAACTCCAAGGCCTTTCTCTACTAGTCCAGTAACTAGAAATATTTAGTCTTACATTTGCGAGTCATTATTGTAATATGTGAAATGTTCGTCTTTATATATTGGTAAAATAAGTATAAAACTATGTCCAGCAGTGGACTGAGATGGGCTGATGATGATGAAGTATAAAATAATTCATAAGCTTATAGCTAAATAAACATTTTGCACTCTGATTAAAAAAAATCATAACATGACATAACATCACGCCTGTATTTCCCGAAGATTCGAACCCAGGACCCCGTGCTCAGCAGTCGCGCTTAGAAACCACTAGAACAACGAAGCAGTCTGATTCACAAAATGCAAAAAGTAATAAATCTGATGCACAAAGTGCAAAAACTAAAAATATTATTAACATAACACAAAACATTACCTCCATAAAATCTTAAAATGTATCTTGTATGAAACCATACTCTGAAAACCCATTTCATACGAGGGTCAAACTGAAAGTTCTTAGAACTGGCCACTTATAAACAATATAATAAAAAAATAATTCTAAAATTTGAAAATAGAACTCTTTGCCAATATTACTGAGTATATATATCATTAATTTGTCATTTGTTTTACGATTTGGCGGCAAATTGAAAATTGTCTGTGTCACGTCAACATGAATTTAACACGAGAAAATTTTCGTGCAATGATTTTTTATGACTTTCGATGTCATTTAAGTCAACAAGAAAGTTATGATAGACTACGATTGGCCTTTCACGATGAAGCCCCATCTCGTGCGACAGTTTACAACTGGTTTAATGAGTTTAAACGTGGTCGCACTAATCTCACTGATGATTTCCGTGAGGGACGGCCTTCTACGGCGACGACTGAAGATAACATCTGTGTTGTGCGGCGTATGATAGAGACTGACAAAAGAGTGACCTATCAGCAGATTCGGACAAGCTTAGGCATCGGTATGAGTCAAGTGCACAAAATCCTCCACGAACATTTAGCAGTCAGGAAGCTTTGCGCCCGGTGGATACCTCATAATTTGACTGAGGCTCAAAAACTCCATCGTGTGGATTGGTGCCGTAAAATGATTGAAAGATTTAACGGAGGTGACTCAAATGCTGTGTTCGACATACTAACAGGTGACGAAAGCTGGATTTACTGTTATGATCCTGAAACCAAAAGACAATCTGCTCAGTGGGTGTTTCCTTTCGAGAGGTTGCCAACTAAAGTGAAGAGAGATCGAAGTGCGGGAAAAAAAATGGTGGCCTCGTTCTTTGGAAGGATAGGTCATTTCGCAACAATTGTGTTAGAGGATCAAAAAACAGTTTCTGCAGAATGGTACACTACCAATTGTTTGCCACTTGTCTTGGAAAAAGTTCGAGAGAAACGACCTCGCAGTAGGATCCTCCTTCACCACGACAACGCCTCGTCGCACACCGCTAAGCGAACGATCGACTATTTGGCGACATCAAACGTTGAATTACTGGGTCACCCGCCGTATAGCCCCGACCTCGCCCCTTGTGATTTTTATTTATTTCCAAAAATTAAAGAAAAACTTAAAGGAAAGCGGTTTATGAATGCTGAAGAAGCGGTGGCTGCGTATCGCGATACCATTGAAGAGAACCCTAAAGACGAGTGGGCAAAGTGCTTTTCCCAGTGGTTCCATCGCATGCAGCGGTGTATTGACGTGAATGGACAATATTTTGAAAAGATATAATAAAACTAATAACTGGCTAATGTAATCAGTTTTTGATTTTCTAAGAACTTTCAGTTTGACCCTCGTATTTCATAAATTCTAATACAATTTAAAAATCATGTTAACAAAAGCTATGCCTCGATTCGATAATCCTTCTAATTTTGATCGGAAAATTCAAAAACCCGTATGCCACGGTATAAAGGGGTCGTTTAGCAAAGAAGAAAATGCGATTAAATTAAATTTCCGCTAGTAGGAAGTCTCAAAGGGCTTTTCGATAGCTGCAATATCTTAAGCCGGCTCTCTAAAGGTCTGGCTATCGCGGTCTTTCCTTTTCTACAGCGAGCCTTTTCGTGTAGTAGTTTAGCCTTAGGGTGCGTTTACACGACATTGAATTGCTTGTTTTTTTGTTGAGGAAAACAGAACGTAATTTTGTGTGTACTTCACACGCGAAGCTGTCATGAAATGAATGAAGGGTTGTGAAAACCGTTGTGCGATTTCGGGTTATGTTTATCTATTTCTTTTTGTTAGACTCCTTGTGTATCTTGTGGAGATACAGGATGTGTTTATTTTCATTGAGTATATACTTTTATTTAAGGGAATCTACCTATATTAATGTAGTTGTGTGCATGAAAAATGTCCCTAATACGTACTTAATATTATTGAAACAGATTAAAACCGTTTTGTTTTTTAGTACATAATGGTAGGAAAAGAGCTTTGCCCACCTATTTGGAATTAACATGCGAGATTATTTGTAACATGTTTCTATATTAAATATTTAAAAATACTTAATACCTAATCCGTTAATCAACATAAAACACACATAGGATGTGGTTCAGGGCGTACATAGTTAAACTGTTCCCTCGACCAGTGCGAAGGAAACTTTTCAACTTGGAAAGATAAGCAATGTCCATGCGGGCACTGCCACTGTGCCGCCTCACAGCTGGTATTTACAAACGCTTTTTATACGTTATATCCTACCCTATATCGTCAGGACTGCCTCGTTGGTCTAGTGGTAGCTAAGCGCGACTGCTGAGCACGAGGTCCTGGGTTTGAATTCCGGGTCGGGCAAAGTGTTACTGGGTTTTTCCATTAGGTAATTCTCAGTAGCAGCACGGAGTCTGGATTTGTGCCCGGTTGATGGCAATATGCTCGCCCCCTATTACATTGGGACCTAAAAACATAACTGGCGAAATGTGGGTGTACTAAATGAGCACCTCTGCCTACCCCTTCGGGGAATACAAGCGTGAAGTTATGTTATGTTATTTTTTATATCGT
Organism: Abrostola triplasia; assembly: GCA_946251915.1. NCBI lineage: Eukaryota > Metazoa > Arthropoda > Insecta > Lepidoptera > Noctuidae > Abrostola > Abrostola triplasia. The sequence continues at coordinate 6,965,515 of OX276432.1, read as the reverse complement.
CATGCCCGCCATGAATATTAATGATTAATAAGTGCCATAGGGGAGGCCTACGTAGCAGTGGACTGAGATATGCTGATGATGATAATGAAATGCCAAATTAAACACATTATGGCTGTACTCCTCGAAGGGGTAGGCAGAGGTGACTGTAAAGTACACTCACATTTCGCCAGTTATGTTGTAGGTCCCAATGTAATAGGGGCGAGCCTATTGCCATCAACCGATCACGAATCTAGATTTCGTGCTGCTTAAACCTTAAACTTAAAGTTACCGTGTTGTTTAAAATAAATTACTACGCAATTGTATTTTCCATCTGTAAATAAGTCCTGGTATGGACGAACTTATAAGTAAGCAAGCAGAAAAACAACTATCAAATATTGAATGTGTCGTTATGTATATGTTACAGCCAGGCATTCTTGATGGTAATAAAATGCTCAATAGCAAGCACATAACAATTGATGTTGTATGAATGTATTGCAAATGCATAGATTAAGCTTACCGGCAACGCTTAGAAGGGACCCAGGAGCCTTGAATTTTGAAAAATGTAATTATTTCCAATTTGAAACCTGAACGTTAATAAGTCCATAATATTTACAGACATTAAAGCACTAAATTATCTTAATAACCCTTAATATTTTATAAGCAACTTAGTATAATCCTCTTTGTTGGACAAAGTTTATCAATTAAATGTACTTGATTTTACGTTAATGGAATATTAAACACTCCGTCAAAATCTTGGTGCATTTGGCGCTGTCTAGGGAGAAGAGCCGGGCCAGAATAGTACCTCTCCATTTCCTACCGTGGGTTTCGTAGGAGGCGACTAAGGCAAAATCCAGAAGATGGACAGCAGTATTTTGTAACTTCACTGCCCATACTGCGATCCCCACGCCGCTTGTCAAGCGTGGGGATTATGCCAACACCCCACTTTAAAAGGAGGAGGTCTTTGTTCAACAATGGATATGTTTTCCGCTGATGATGAACGAGTTTTGAATATTTGGAACTTAATCTAGATTAAAACCGAATATTGTTGAAAAGAAGTTCTCGATTTGTTATAAACAGGTAAAATCTCTTCCTAAGTCATCAGAGGTGTAACAAATTGTCATAGGAATATTCCAGTTAGAAATACCTTTTTTTCCATCATCTTGCATCTTGCTTTTACGTCTATTTTAAATTATATAAGCGGTGTCATGTCCCCGCTTGGTAAGCACTTTTTGGTGGTTATTTACCCAATTATGGAGCAACAGGGTTTTACTATCGTTATAAAGAACACCATTTCTTAGCGGTCAATCCAAAACGCTCCAGAAATAAAACCATTTGCTTTAACTGTGGCAGTTCCAAAACAGAGAGTCAATCGCTTATCATTTGGGCCTTATCAGTGTGAATTATATTGTAACTACAATTTACCTCCCAACCAACCTTCCTACATAAGACAGCTAAACAGACTCTAACTGCTTCTTGAAATTTCTGTGCTATTCTACCACTAAAATGTCTTCTAAGCTTCGCTTCTGACTGTCTAACGAGTTTTCATATTCGCCCTTAATCAGTTCCTTTTGATAGTTACAGAGGAGACACAATTTAAATATTAGTTTAGTGCTATTTGTTTACTTATTTGCTTGTTGAAAGTCAATCAGTGGGACTTAAATATTTACCAGGAATCTGAAGAAGATCCCGTTTGAATTGATTAACCTCTAATAACAGGCATTATTGTGAGGGGAGACAAAGTATGTTTAATAAAGTTGTATATGTAAGAGAAGGATGTAGAAGTATCTTTGTGAGAACGTAATACGAGGGTCAAACTGAAAGTTCTTAGAACTTGCCACTTATAAACAATATAATAAAAAAATAATTCTAAAATTTGAAAATAGAACTCTTTGCCAATATTACTGAGTATATATTTCATTAATTTGTCATTTGTTTTACGATTTGGCGGCAAATTGAAAATTGTCTGTGTCACGTCAACATGAATTTAACACGAGAAAATTTTCGTGCAATGATTTTTTATGACTTTCGATGTCATTTAAGTCAACAAGAAAGTTATGATAGACTACGATTGGCCTTTCACGATGAAGCCCCATCTCGTGCGACAGTTTACAACTGGTTTAATGAGTTTAAACGTGGTCGCACTAATCTCACTGATGATTTACATGAGGGACGGCCTTCTACGGCGACGACTGAAGATAACATCTGTGTTGTGCGGCGTATGATAGAGACTGACAAAAGAGTGACCTATCAGCAGATTCGGACAAGCTTAGGCATCGGTATGAGTCAAGTGCACAAAATCCTCCACGAACATTTAGCAGTCAGGAAGCTTTGCGCCCGGTGGATACCTCATAATTTGACTGAGGCTCAAAAACTCCATCGTGTGGATTGGTGCCGTAAAATGATTGAAAGATTTAACGGAGGTGACTCAAATGCTGTGTTCGACATACTAACAGGTGACGAAAGCTGGATTTACTGTTATGATCCTGAAACCAAAAGACAATCTGCTCAGTGGGTGTTTCCTTTCGAGAGGTTGCCAACTAAAGTGAAGAGAGATCGAAGTGCGGGAAAAAAATGGTGGCCTCGTTCTTTGGAAGGATAGGTCATTTCGCAACAACTGTGTTAGAGGATCAAAAAACAGTTTCTGCAGAATGGTACACTACCAATTGTTTGCCACTTGTCTTGGAAAAAGTTCGAGAGAAACGACCTCGCAGTAGGATCCTCCTTCACCACGACAACGCCTCGTCGCACACCGCTAAGCGAACGATCGACTATTTGGCGACATCAAACGTTGAATTACTGGGTCACCCGCCGTATAGCCCCGACCTCGCCCCTTGTGATTTTTATTTATTTCCAAAAATTAAAGAAAAACTTAAAGGAAAGCGGTTTATGAATGCTGAAGAAGCGGTGGCTGCGTATCGCGATGCCATTGAAGAGAACCCTAAAGACGAGTGGGCAAAGTGCTTTTCCCAGTGGTTCCATCGCATGCAGCGGTGTATTGACGTGAATGGACAATATTTTGAAAAGATATAATAAAACTAATAACTGGCTAATGTAATCAGTTTTTGATTTTCTAAGAACTTTCAGTTTGACCCTCGTATAAGTAAAAAAAAAACAAGCAGAAATTGCACTGATCCTAGAATAAGAGAAAGTCTAGCCTTAAAAAAATGTCCTTCGAATTTTCATTTCAAACTTCGAAATTTCAATTTTCAGGGTTACCTCATGACACACTTTCTCATTACTTGGCCTTTTTAAAGCATGGCTTTTAGAGCACTGTCTGGTGATAACCTTAAACTGGCCGAATACAATGCTAAAATTTCTTCACTCGTTTTATATCTGCGATCTAAGTCACATCCATTCGTTCTAAGTCTTTGTCAGTTGTAAGTGCGACACAGAAAGAATAATTGTGCGCTAATGCTCGTCCGAAACGGTGAATAGTCGGACGGCCATGCAGTTTTATTGCAGCTCTTTGAGAGAATTGACCGGCGAATAGTCTCTGGCGAAACCATTGGTATTTTAGATAAAATTGACTACATTTTGATGGCAAATACTTCTATTTTAATGTACGAATAAAATGAAAGTAAAATGAAGAAGATGGAAATATGATAAAAGCGTGTTTTTGACGTGAAGTTAGCGGTACAAGAACTTGTGTTTATACATACATACATACATAAAGTCACGCTTGTTTCTCTGAGGGGTAGGCAGAGACCACGGATTTCCATTTGCTACGATCTTGGCATACTTCTTTTGCTTCATTCACACGCATCACATTCCTCATACACGCTCGTCGGTTGAGAGTATTCGTGTGTATACTTACTCTATTTCTTTGTAAGGCAGAACTATGCTGTTGCACTCCTTACTTTTGTCTTTGTAATAGAAGATAAGCTGTAGCGAAAAATGTTCTACTTATAATCCCAATTTTTACCTGTTGAAATAAATAACATTAAAACATAAATACTACAAGGGTTCATATCAAAATATCATAACTGATATTTTGATATGAACCCTTGTAGTCATTATTTTATTACCGACGTTAGTCGGTAATAAAATAATATAAAATAACGGTTGTAAAGAATATTTTTCTCGAATGAACGTGACGTAAGGAGAAACTGCTGTTAAATAACAAAATAGTAATGCACTATAATGTGTTTGTATATAAAGAATGTCCTTTGAGTTTTCCTCGAATAAAGAATAATATTTCCGAAAACAATTCCGTTATGTATGTAACGTTTCAGTTGCTTTGGGTAACTGTGTAAAAGTAACAGCAAATTGTTTTCCGTAGGCTATACGCATTGCAGTGAACCTTTTTTCTCCGTTGACTCTGATGGCCAGTGCGGAAAATCAATCAATAATACTGTGTTTTTCCTTTTCCATATCAGTCACAACGATTTATGTTGTGTAGCAGTTGGAATGTCAGTCTATTCTCTCTTGCCACGATTTAAAACTAAGCAGTGACTTAAGCCCATTTTAAATAAAACTAAAGAAGTTAGATATTAAGTTCCAGGTATTTTGACTATTCTATTATTCGTTTCGCATAAAAATGCATTTAAATTAACAAATTAATAATCAAAATACCTCCATTTAGTTTAACTTAAAACGGGCTTAAATCACGGCTTGATTACTGTTTAATATTGAAACAATACAATAACATATACAATTATGGTAAAAGGTTTAATACCTACTTAATTTCTTTCTTTAATTCTAACAAAATTAAAAATATAATCAGGTGTATGTAAAATAATAAACTAGCGGTGTTATTATAAAAGTACTAGCTGCGCCCCGCGGTGTTACCCGCTACATTTTTTCGGGATAAAAAGTAGCCTATATGTTAATCCAGGGTATAACCTATCTACATACCAAATTTCAACCAAATCGGTGCAGCCGTTTATGCGTGAAAGAGTAACAAACATCCACACATCCATACATCCATACTCACAAACTTTCACATTTATAATATTAGTAGGATTAGTAGGATATTAGTAGGAAGTAGGATAGTAGGATCTAATATATTATACACCCACAACAAAAACTTACACGTCACAAATACACGGCACATTTTTAATGAAAAAACTTTTGCACATTTCAATTAGTATACTTTCAAAGATTGTAATTTTCCGACGTTAACGAGTTAAATTTTATCGAAAATTAATTGCGACATCTTCATTGAAAACTTTTCACTCCACTTTGATACCTACCTAAATTTTCCTTCGGAAACTTTGACAATACAGAGTATCTACCGTGAAACTCCGAGGGGTGACTGAGTAGCTGTTACGTAGAAGTAAATCTTAAACAAATTTTCTCTTCAATCACCCGTTGAAACCTTCCACTGGATTGCCAAAACATTATTAACAAAGTTCTCATCTCGTTTTGCGCTGTTTAATTACACCAAATCAATAAAGTCTGAAAAGGCTTATCACGTTATTTTCTCGCGTCACGAATTAAGAACATCTAATTAAGTTTTGCCTGAGGAACAGATGAAAATGTTTTACAAAATACTAAATATCGCAACATTATATGACTTTTAGTATCTTTTTTGCATGTTGCCATTCTAGGACTCGAACCTGCGACAGTCGCGCCTCGGTACGGCGACTGTCGCGGGTTCAAGTCCCGGTCGTGTCCATCATTTTTCAAGTTTTCCTTTATCAATTAAAAAAATATATATATTGCAACATTATTATTAGCTAGATGACCTCATGCTGATAATAATAGTACAGTAGTTAGTATTTTGTAAAACATTCTGTGCATAGTCAGTCGTCCGTAGGTATATTTTTTTTAAATCACACTTTAGTTGCGAAAATATAATATACAAATGGCAAGTTGTCGTTCATTGTGGCGCTCTAAGGGGGACACTTTTGTTCAACAATGGACGTCTTCCGGCTGATGATAAATGTATAAATTGTAGTTGTCGAATATTGAGTGATAAAAACAAAATTATAACTATGAATCTTATGTAAGTTCTCAGCAAAAAATGCAGTAACAGTCATTTTCACATCCACCTCCATACCTAGCACTACCTACTGAGTTTTCACGACATGCCAAAAAATACATGAGTACGTGCAAATGCAAATCTTTGACCTACAAACGTACTACATAGACATAAAATACGCAGGCATAGATGTACTATAAAATGCCGTTCCCATGTTTATTAGCCTTCAGTTCTCAGACTAGTTAGACAGGCTAACTGCAAGGATGTATCGTTTCCAATTATACGTCAGTCTTTATGCAAATCGGAACCAGCTTTATCGATTCGATGCCGTTCTGATATGCGATTGAATGTATACCCTCACGGTTGGATTCCCCGAAGGGGTGGGATGCAGTGGTTTGTTGTACACTCATGTTTCCAAGCCAGTTTCAGTCTCAGATTATAATGGTCTATTACCATTTCCGACGAGTCTCAACTTCGGAGTGGTACCGAGAAATTCCTAACTACCCAAGACTGTAACGGGAGTGTTTTGCGACCACGAGATCAGCGGCAGCAGTAGGGGCGCAACAGGCGTTGGTCTGCTGGGAAAAAAACATGAGTGTTTGAATCTACAAAAGTATGTAATCAAACTCGAAGTAAGTCCAGCGTATTTTGTACCATGACAGGTAAAATACTAGATAAAGAGTCTATGTTAAATAATTTCTAAACACATACCCTAAACAAAAGAATATGATATTTCAGTTAATTGTAGCGATACTTAATAAAAGCCTTTTCATTAACGAAGCAAGTATTGCACTGACTTAGATTTAATTTATCAATATTATAATTTATTATTAAACAAAGGAGAATCTCTTCTAACAATTCTAACATTACCAATTAAAAGACAGACTTTATTTATTAAAATTAAACTCACTTGTTTTGTTTTAGTATAAACCAAATCCGATGAATACAAATTATCGTTAGGGATTACAAGTTTAAATCGCTTCTATGTGTATGGGCATGAGAGAAGTGGTGCGTCGGCGGGCGCGTGTGTGAGTAAATCACCATTAGTGTGTACATCATTTACAAGCCCAAAAATGTTACTTTCCCGCTTCCTCTCGCGGGCCTCTTGTAAACGGCGCAGGTGTGTGCGTGAGCCGCCCTATCGCGATAGGTTCGCGAGCTCAATGTAGATGTGTAGGTGAACGGTCCGGGCTCGCGTAGCCCCCGCCAGTGGCGAGCCGGTCGTAGCGGCACTACGACGCGCCTACGCCGTAGCAAACGCGCTCGCATCTGCCCCCCTACCCACATCATCGGACAATAGGACCGGCGACGATTCGTGGCGTTTTGTTATTTTTTTGTTAGATGTGAATAAAAGCGACTCTTTGTGACATTCATTCGTAAAAAGCGGAGACAATATGCTGAAGGGACACCCTTTGTCCTCAAAAGAGACGGTTATTAAGACGGTACCATGTAATTTTTGAACATTAATTTGTTGAAATGATAGCTTACAAATTGGGACAGTTTAGTCGTGTTGCGGTAGATTGAACGGGGGTTAAGGCAGCCGCAACGGGATTCGATAACTGTGTATTAACAAATAAACGCGAGGAAGCCAATCTTGGCGTATTATTGTAATCCATGTGACGCTGTTGTGTTGGTGTAACCTAATTAATATCAGACAATTTTACATCGAGTGGAATGGAGTTTGTATATCTGCTCACACATACAAATATGAGGTAAATAATATTATAAATATTTACTCTGTTTCTCCTCTTGTTCCGCTTCTATTTTTACTTTTACCTTGTTCTTTGTCATTTGTTGTGGTGTTTACGTTGAACTTTAAGAAATAAATGTGTGTTAAACAGTACTTATAAACAATATTAAGCACCGTTTAAGGAAGTGGGGCAAACGAGTCTTTGCCGCGTTTTAGTTCTGTAATTATGTATTGCAGTTTACAAACCATTTCTGTGTATTACGAAGCTATTCATCGTATTTTAACGAATAACCTAGCTAGTTAGTCAATACGAAACTTTTTGTTTTGTCTATGTAGTGAAGAAAGTATACTTTTAAAGTTTTATCAGTTAAAAACAAGAAACAATTACTGTTCATTTGTATTGAGACGATTTTTTTGACGATTCAATACTTTTATGTTATGTTTAACATTAGGAATTACAGCGAGAAGGTATCACTTATTTTCTCGAATGAGAGTTAGAAATTTTCAGATAGGACCAGAGAATAATAGGTATTAATCCAAGATAGGTGCCCGAATAATTACAGGCTTATATATATTTATTATGAGAAAAATTAAACCTTAAGCTCATATTAATTCATACAAATTAAGTCTTTAACTACAAAATTATAGAGTAGATAATTGAACGGAATAAATATAGTTATTATGGCTTAGATTACTTTAATGTAAAGACTGCTAAAACAAAAACCTAACGCTTGGCGTGCGACAGCTGTTAGAGGATACTAATCACAAAAGGGTGGGACGTGACGGACACATTCTGTTTGGTAACATATTTGTACATACATACAAACATGTAATCGTTGTATAGACAAAGGTGAAGATCTCCTTTTTACTACTAGCCAACCACTGGCACCCATCATTATAACTCCTGTATGCCTGGATCTACAATGATTACCATTGAGAACCTACGGCAGAAGAATCTCGAAGCTTCCTACAGAAATGACTTGATTGTCTTGGGGTCCGCAACGAAATCATCACACTTCACACTAATATTATAAAGGAGAAAGTTTGTGAGTGGGTTTTTGAGCGTTTGTTACTTTTTCGTGCTTAAACTGCTGGGCCAATCTTGATAAAAATTAGTATGAAGCGACACGCCACATTAACACAGGCTTTTTAATCCAAAAAAATGTAGCGGGTAACACCGCGGGGCGCAGCTAGATAATCATAAAGAGTAGGAATATATAATTTCGTTCCCACATTATTTTCTACCAGTTTTCCTTTTTGGGTTAAGCCCACTATTCGTGCCCATCATTGTAACTCCTGTGAGCAAGCAGTTTTCTTTTATCAAGAGTCTCTATTAAAACACTCACGATTTGCCAACTGCATAATATTCAGTCAAGTCCAGTCCATAACGGGCTTGCCGTTGCCATTAACTGTGTTCACACCGGGTTCAAGGCCTCTTACGACTGGGTGAATATGAAATAATCCCGGAGGAAATTAGTAAAAATTCTTTTGAAAATGGCCACTAAATTAGTATCTGGTAATATTACTTACGTATCTAATAATAATCGAAAACTATGTTGCTTTGCCTTCTTCTTTGTACCAGAATAAGCACATAGTGATCATGCCGTGGTATCCATTTGACAGTCAACATGGATAGTAGGTTTGACTACCCAGGATTCTTATATTTATATTTGCCTTTTACCATCGAATAAAATTACTACCTCTAATAAAATCTACTAGCTTTTGCCCGTGGCTTCGCCCGCGTTAAGTAGCCTATGTCCTTTCTCGGTTCTTAAACTTTCTAAATGCCAAATTTCATCAAAATTTGTCTAGAGGTTTAGTCGTGAAGGCGTAACAGACTGACAGAGTTACTTTCACATTTTTATAGTATTAGTATGGATAGTATGAATATTACCAATACTGTGTGACATTGTCATCGAGTTTCATTTGTATTAAACCATTGATACAAATTATTCAAAATGATGATGTTGATTCGCTGTTTTGCTGTACCCGACAGGGGATAAAGATCTGTATTATTATAAGTCCATCTATTTACTTTTATGGAATGCAATAAAGTATTGAGTATTAATATTTGTAGGTAACATTTGCAAATATTTCTATTAAACCACAAACTGCAAAACAAAAACAACTTGTAAGCAATACATTGTGAACTTTTACCGTTACAAATTTATTCTTTGTACAATCGATACCTGTTCAGTATACCCACGCTTTGTCTTTAGCTCGGGGAGAAATACTTTTGAAATACCAAAGGCCAAGAATGTTTTACAAAGTTCAACTAAGTTTATAAAATGGAGGACCGTACTTTTGAAGCTTCATCGTTGTTTTTTTTTCCGAGTGTAGTAGTCGTAGATGGTATAATAGACGTGATCATGATGTCATTGACCGACAACGCAAGATGGTAGAAAATATCAGTTTACACACTGATCATTTTCTGGATAGGATCATACATGCATAGAGCACAGAAGGATGGCAGAGCAAAAGGGAGGTACCTAGTAGTGGGTGATACCGAGTTGAAATGATGACTGATGTTGACTGTACCCCTGCCAACGCCTTCAGAGAATCAGGCGTAATGATTTGAGCTTTTTGTGATCAATATTTAGATGGGTGAGTGTCGTCTGCGTACCTCCATGAGTGCGTATAATTATTGGCCCTACACCTGATATCTCCGCGATCGTGAAAAAATCAATACCGCATTAGAAGAGAAATTGTCATTTATATCACAACATAAAAATTTTCCAAACATATACTTTCAAAAAACATATCGCGTTTTATAGTATATTTGTGGTCACAAGGCTTCCATTGCGGTTTTAGTAAAACTCGGTTAGGTTTCGCTAGCTTTTAGCTGCGTGATGCACTGCATGCTAAACAATTTAGTTGCCTATCCGACACAAAATAAACCGCATTCATCCTTGCCTAGTTCGTGGTAGCTGTTGTTTATTTACGGACCCGCTTATTAAGCATAAGGTTGTGGGATCAAACAATGTATAGTTTTCATACGTAATTTGTATTTAGTTCCAACCACATATTAGCCTAGGCTTGAAAGTAGATTTAACTAGAAACCATTAATATTTCTGAGTTACTAGATGAAGAGTAATATGTATATTGGTGCATACCGGTGTTTGAAATTGCGACTTTTGGCTTATCAGTCCGACGTACATACAGCGGCCAGTACTTATGGTAGCTAGTTCTATAAAGTAATAATATGTAGCTAAGAATTACAAAATAAAGTCTTCCTTAAATTAGCTAATCATCATCATCAGCCAGAAGACGTCCACTGTCGAACAAAGGCCTCCCCCTTAGTAAATTAGTTACATCATACAAATAGGCACCGTACTCATTATTTTCTTAAGCTTTGTGTTAATAAGAGCTCTCTACACTTGCAAGCATTAACTATTACATTATTACCTTTAAGTTTCTAGTACTAGCTCGCGTAATTAGCTCCTTTGAGTATTTAGGTCGTCATCAGAATTAAAACGGGAGAAAATACCAAGAAAATAGTTAATCCCTTATTGTTAATTATCCTTTATTTGAGAGTACTTCATACAGTAAAGTATGAGTTAATCAGTAAATTTGCTGTTATAGACACTTCAATACGTTCAATTAAAATTATTCTAAATCATATTTATTACCTCTGAGAAAATATTGCAGGAACAAATTGAATTTTCGCTTTTTATACCTGCCAGTAATGTATGGATGGATATAGAAAACAATATTTTAAGGTAACCTTACACTAGAACCTTCTCAGACATGAAAGCTTTTACGCCATAAATCATGCAAGCGTAAAACATACTTGGGCGTAGGTCGTAAAGGAATTATAAGTCTCTTTCTTGATACGAGTCGTAACCGATGCCTTTGTCAAGAGTGCTTTTTAGGTTCTTACGATATTATGAGACTACTTACTTCGTCATATGTCACTAAACAATTAGTTGTCATTGTCAAACCCTTAGGAGTTACACCAAAAAGTACTTAAACATAATCTAACACTGATTTATAATGTTGTGGATAATAAGTTAATATTAAAAATATATTTTTAACACAAGCTTTTAAATCAAAAGTACCATAATATTGTCACCAAACCTATTTAAGTATGCAAAATTTCATTTCAATCGGATGTCAAAAAGTGGTTCTGATTTAAATTGCAAGATCTGACCTAAATAAACTCACATACATACAAACATTGCAAGTAAGATAAAAGCTTGTAAAAACAGATACAGCAACGGATACAAGACAAGTAATAACGAGTTACAAATATTGGTAGAAACCGTCATCATTACGGAAACTGAAGATCGACAGGATCGATACCAAACTTCATCCCGGGACACAATAGACGAACCAAAACCCACCTTTAAGTCCCGTATACACTTGCAACAATTCCCTGTTGTTACGCCCAGCGGTGTTGTTTGCAGTACCAGCGATACCGCGATTGACTGGGCTCATTGTTTGACGCGGCGAGCGTAACTCTATTGTGGACGGAAAATGTCATAGCCCGCTTCGGTGTGTGCCAGCCCTGTGTTGCGTTCGATGTATTGTATTTTACGCAGTTTTGTGTCAACTTTGATACATCAGAGACATTTTATACAATTTCGCCGCACGTGTACTCCAGGCTTTACAGTATTAGTTTGCCGTGATGTGCTTCTATTTTTAAAACAACGAAACAAATGAACCGAGATATTTTACGAACATATTTCTCGAAATTAACGTTTTGAAAAATGGAACTAGTTTAACGGATTGTCGTGTCACACCGTTTCCCCAGCGACCATGAGTTGAAAAATGTTCATAACTTACTGGCAAAAAGTATAAATATTATTTTCGTCTACCATATTTTTACGTACCTTTTAGGTACCAAATATTTACGTTTTTCAAATCTTTCATCGAAGATTTGTCATTAAGCGGACCTGACCCTTGTATATAATCTGTCTTAGTAATATCTACCTATCAGATTTTTGCAAAACATAATCTAATTTCAATACCTACTTAAAAAGAAAACCTGCAGGTTGCTTGACGTTTAACGATGCATTAATTCCCGACCATATCATTGGACAATCTAGCACGTTAGCAATGTTGGATATTACGTCACATGTCTGTATTTCGTGGGAACTAACGTGGTTGGCTCATTAAGTTTTTATTCTATTCTCTGTACAGATGTACTGTGTCGTGTGTAGACCGGGTAGAATACCGTGTATAGGTACACTAGTTCACCGCGAGATCATTTATTAACAGCATTATTGAACTGAATAGCATATAATAATAATAACAGCATATAACTGTCCTACTTGCAGGGCAAAGGCCTCTTCTCGTATGGAGAAGGATTGAGCATTGACCACCACGCTAGCTCACTGCGGGTTGGCGATTTCAGATAATTAAATCCAGGTTTCCTCACGATGTTTTCCGTCACCGTTAGTCGGTGGTGTCTTAGAATAACTAAGAAAGTATTTATAACATTGAAAAAGTCACATTGATACTGCCCGGGATGAATCTGCAACCTTATGCATACGATGCCCAATATGTTAACCACCAGGCCACCACGAGCTCACAGCATATGTATAATAATATTCTGCAGTTAAGCTCATAATTTGATGACGTATATTTTTATGCCAGTAACAATAACTTCTTCTTGGTTCGTATAACTTACAAAATACATTTAAAAATTACTATTGTTTGTTGTAGCCAGTTATATCACTAGGAATCGGAGACGGTTGGGCGATTCGGGGGCTGTCTTTATGTAATTGACGTGCAAAAAGTACTACTCATTAGCCTTATTTGAATAAATGTATTTTTTATCAGTACGTTATTAGGCTTGTGGCTAAGGAACAGTAAAACTGATACATCATTCTAATGTTAAACTGCTGCTCCCGTCTTAATTTTTTACAGAAACACTTAGGTGCTTTAAACCGCCGGTTAAGCCTACGACGAAAATAGGTACGGTAGTTATTTCACTACAATAACTGAATTATGTCATGGATAATGTTGTGGATAAAAAAAAACTGTTACTCTAAGTTTATTGAGAAATTATTGTTTTTCTAACGATTTATATTACGTTTAGTTTGAACGTTGTAATAAGAGCTCGCATGTAATAACAACACAAGTACATACAATATATTACGGTATAGTCGCTGCTCAGCCTCCGGGCACATTCTTATAAACAGACTGTAGGATTTTATCGATAGCATATATCAATATAAAAAAATATTGTTCACGTAAATATATACTTATAAAATAATTCTTTTATACGTTACATAACACCACGGCTGTATTCCACGAAGGAGTAGGCAGAGCTTTATAGTACTCCCACATTTCGCCTGTACTGTTATACGCCCAATAGAGGGCGAGCTTATTGTCATCAACCAGACACGAATCTATACTCCATGCTGCGACTAAGGGCCCCCACTTTCTAAACGTTTTCTTTCCTCGTTTTGTAACTGTTAGTTACGTCATTACAAGAGTCAACGGACGTACATAAGGTGTCTGTTTCTAAGAAGAGTATTTAGATTCTCTAGGCTTATAGATGGTACATGAATTAATACTAAGTCACTGACATATCGTTCAGACCGGACTGCCTCGTTGGTCTAGTGGTCGTAAAGCGCTACCGCTGGTCACGAGGTACTGGGTTCGAATCCCAGGTCGGGCAAAGTGTTACTGGGTTTTTCCATTAGGTAATTCTCAGTGGCAGCACGGAGTCAGGATTTGTACCCGGTTGATGGCAATAGGCTCGCCCCCTATTACTTTGGGACCTAAAAACATAACTGGCGAAATGTGGGTGTACTAAATGTGCAACTCTACCTACCCCTTTGGGAAATACAAGCTTGATATTATGTTATGTTTTATATCGAAAAAAAAACAGAAAATGTACGTAACAGCATTAATTCGTCAATCGCGGCGCCAATCAGAATGTCTAATTTGTTTTCTCTTTTAGGTACAAATATACAACCAAATAATTGGCCATAACATAAAGCAACTAAGCTATAATAATCCCAATGAGGGCTCGTGATAACAAAACTGCGAGCCTGCTCAATAAGAATAATTGATTATTAAAATACTCCCGATTTCCCCTCTTGCATTTGTGATCTGTATCGATAGACTGTATTGAGATCTTGGTATTGGTAATGGTTTTGATGGATATTCCAACACTGGAGACCATATCAAAATCTTCTTCTTATCGTATGGTTGATGTATATTTTGGTGTCAGAGTTTAATCAGCCTGTAGGGTTATGATATGGCTTTGCACACACCGTTGCAAAATCTCTCGGGTGCGCCGGTTTCCTCACGATGTTTTCCTTCACCTCTTTCATAAGAAAATGAAATTAATGTTTAATGTTATTGACAAAAAATACTTTTTTAGTTGCCAAATAAATATCTAAACGCTATTGGCTGTATTCCTCTCTTGATAAGGTCTTTCAGTACATACATGGGTTGCTATTCAGAAAGGAATTCCATTGGATATTTTTGAAGTCCACATAACATAAAAAGGGACCACTAAAAATGTATAGAAGTATACAAAACGTCGCCTTTTTCAAGTCCTCCCTATAAAGTAGAACTTAAAGTTCATTACCCACGTCTGAATTTCCCTAGACTTTTTGGATGCCTAGGCACCGATGGCTCGATAAGATAAAAACGGGATCAGGCGGATTGCAGTAATATAATAAAAGCGCGGAAGAAAAACCTAATTGAGTGGTCCAACTTGCAAAAGTCTCCTAGAGAATGAAAAAGAAAATGTACAATGAAGGTATTCTCTTGCTTCTTTTAACGTTTCACTTTTTTCTTATTGGCTAAATTGTACGATGCAGGAGGAGACCGTCTCGTGAGCTATGCCGAGTTTGGAAGCTATTGTTTAATTATATTCGTATATTAATTTATAGATACATGGGCACTCAACGACGACCTGATTGGCACAGTGGCTGAGGAATTCGACTGCTGTGCTAAGGGTTCCGAGTTCGATTCCCGCAGAGGCATAACAATTTGTTTTATTCGTAAATGTTTGTTCCGAGTCTGGGTGTTTGTGTATGTGATATTTCATATTTGTGGAACGCACCCACGATACAGAAAAAATTACTAGTGTAGGACGACGTTTTAATAAAAAAAAATGGTTTGTAAGCTTTGTAGGTATAATGGCGTATGCCGTTGGGAAGAAAACACAGCAAACTCTTTAGTAGTGATAATATCGTGGAATGACCAGTCAGAAATATGGCTGTGGACTAGTTGTCACAGTCCAAGTGATACAGTAGAATATGCATGACAGTATGTTAATATTTTATTTTCATGTATTCTGACGATAATCGATAAGCCCTGCCGATAATAACCATAATAATCATACATGCTAATTATTAATTATATTCTTTACAATCTAATGAATAAAACAACCAAATCCGGTACCTACAATTATAATTTGGCTAAATGTGTAACCTCCATTATTGAGCTGCATGTATTCACGCAATAACCATAAATAAAAACTCCCCTACGTAAATATAAAAAAAAAATACCCATTGGGCTGTTAGAACGTAAAGGTAACCAAAAACGTAGCTAAAACAAAAACTCATCGAAAATGCGATGCCGAAAAGCGCATGTATTTTACTAAAATAAAAAAATGACAAGTATTTAATAACTGAACAGTTTCAGTAAATTTGTTCGAAGCTGTGCTGTTTGCGTAGTGGCCTATTTTATATTACCCTGTTCGCCGGACGCTTACTTTACCGTCCTCGAGTCAATAGAGGCTTTAAACGAGGTTTTAAATAAAAATGGCTCGTTTGCAATGATAGTGCCGCTACCGTTTGAATATTATTCGAGCTCAGATTAAACTTTTTTATCTAGTTGTGTAGATTGAGTGGGATGTACTGATTTAATTCAATGATATGCTGGTATTTGCGTTTACAATGCTAGTCTCGTAGTAAATGGACAAACTCGAAACGATAAATCACTGATTCATGATAGGTAATTTAAATTTTGTAAGACCTCATGTGCCATAGGAGAGGCCTATGTCCAGCTGTGGACTGAGATAGGTTGATGATGATGATATGCACTGCTCGGTTACCCGAACGGCTGCCCGCAAGCACAATTATGTACGTAATTTTTATTTATATGCGCACTGTGCGGCTGCGATTACCCGCATCGCAGTGCGGGTCAACCGGGCAGTGCGTATGAACTCTAAGCCTTAGATCATAGTAGTACTAAAAATTAGAAAGTGTGTGAGAAAAAAATAACGTAGTAACAAACGATAGAAACCTTGGACAGCTGCATCGTACGTACCTACGTTGTTTTTATCCAATTCAGAAAATCTTACAATAAAACGTATCCATCCAAACAGTATCAAGCGGCATACATCCACAACTTGCCAGATTAAAAAACCACTTCTCCCTTGCGTGCTTAGCTTTGATAAATGTGATTATGTGCTACCACGAATAAGTAACACATTATTTTTGAACTTACCCTATTTTGTGGTAAGTTTTCATTTGTTTTCAAAAGTCTTCTAGGTGTATCAGGTACGTTTTACTAAATTTACGAAGGTTGCTTTGCTTCAGTATGTAATCCGGAACCTTCGGTAGATAGCACCGATGTTAGACTTCATTGAAACAGACCTGGGGGTCATTTTCTATCTCTAAAATTATTTTGCTTCCTATGCAGTGCATGTCTAAACCAAACTGGCGTCCTGCTTGAAATAGCACAATGTAAATTCAGCCAAGGATCCCAAAATCTCTGCTAAATTCTGAGAAATGTCAATAGTTCAATATAGAGTCTTAATTATAATTGAGAAACCCTGTGTAAGCTACGTAACTGTCATTGTAAATGACTTGTCAATTATCCAACAGCAGTTGAAAATACCGTATTCAATAACTGTATTGTGACCGCAGCAAATTCTATCCAATAAACACCCCTCCATTGGAATCTAGAAAACATGATAAGATTTCATAGCGAAAATCGCACGAGCATCCTAGCCAATGTCGTGGTCAGGTGGAGGCGCCTTTTACGTGTTACGCTCCAAAGAATGCGATCATTGTAGTCGGCGAATGTCACCTCGCACTACTTCCTAGCAATGCTCTGTGAATCGAGAAAATTGAATTGAGCCCGTACTACCAATTCTACTTTTGAAAATGTATTTTATAAGATACACGAAATTCGTACTTGTTAAAGACAAGCAATAAGTTTGAAATCACAGATTTGTTTGGAACGTTCGATAAGATGTATTACGTTTGCTAGAGAGGATGGTGCATCTCTGGAGTCATTTAATGGGTTCCACTGTTGATTTTTGTGTTGAAGAAGTACTGGAACTTGATATATTGTCTTCTTGTTTTGCAAACCGATTTGATTGGTGATGAAGATTTAATATTTTATAGGTTATCTGCCATTTGTTATTTATGATACGATTTACAAATATGATGTTTCAGGTTCCTATTATATCACGTTAGTAGTACCTAAAATTTATCACGCAAGGGTGATCATGATTTGAGAGATATTGCGTAAGGGTCCTAGTCCTTGCGTCTGCTAAATGATGCACAGCTGTTTATACCATTTAATAAAGTATCTCGTGACTCAAGTAAAAGAACATAATAATTTCTTTTTTCAAATCACAAAGTTTATTATGTTACTTTCCAGTTTATACGCAATGTAATAATTCATCAAAACCCGTGAAGTTCGCCTCAATTATTATAATTAATTAAATATTAATTTAACATTTAACTGCTCTCATAAAAGATTTGAGGCAAATTGATACGGTCGCCGTAATAAAACGAATTCCCATCAAATAAATAACAAAGAAACGATCTCTAATAAAATTACACGCCGTAGAAAAAATGAGGCCAGTATTAATAAAGATATAATTTCCCCCTCAGTTATGAGTGCGAAAGGCCATCCGTTACGCAATTAAAACACACGAAATGGTTTCATGTCCATTGAGATTTGCATACAGATATGTGATTATAGTCAAAATGGCTTTATGTTATGGATATAATGCGTACGAAAAAATTATTAAGGCCCGGAATAGGTATATAGAATTTTATTACTGAAAAATCCGATACGAACAACGCGGAGATGGTTTATGTCAAAATTTTATGAGGCGGGGTTTATCAAAAAATATAACTTAAGTCTAATAAAGCTGTCGGTATCCCCGGTTTTGTACAGGTTTTTTTAGAGCTTGCCTATGCTCTATAAAATCTTCTACATACATTCAGTCAGCATTTTATAAAAAAATTTAAACGTGGCATCCATGAGACTGTTTTACCAACTACTGACAACTTTATAACGTACTTAAAAAAAATGTAGTACTTTATAGAGTTTAATCGTTTGGGACAACCGTCGTTTTGTGCAACATTTTTGTAATTCAATGAAATTGGATAAAAACTAACTGTAAGGATTTTTTTATCCAATTTCATATTTCATTGAATTACAAAATCCTTACAAACAATTTAATAATACATGATTCATATTTAGACTTCTACGTCGTGATTGTTTCATACCATTCAGCATTTTAGTTCTTCATCATCATCATCAGCCTGGAGACGACCACTGTTGAACAAAGGCCTCCCCCTTTTAGTACTTTTAACATTACTATATCGATGCTCTTAAGACTCTTAAGGTCACACCAAAAAATATTAAATGATGAGTTGTTGTTTATGCATGAGAGATTTGTATCAACTGCACCCTTATGAAAGAAAACCTGTTTATTTTTTAAACAGGATGATAAATGATACATGATTACATTTCCCCGTGGATAACGAGAAACATGTATGGTAATCAAGGGACGTCATGGTACCCTTTCAAGTACAATGCAATTACCAATTCTAAGCGTGATAAACATTGTATTTGTATACTCAGAGTTGGGTTGTGAAGCGGGAGGTGGAAGTTATATTACGGAGATGGCGGGTTGTTAAGTATTGTTTAAAAAAAATGCACTGATAGCCGAGTGGTATATATGTATAGCCCGTTGGACTGCCAAGGCAAAGGTCGCAAGTTCGAATCCCGACACTTCATGTGCGTATTATAAATTAGTTATCAGTTGCTAAAAACGGTGAAGGAAAACATCGTGAGGCAACCAGCACACCTGACAGGCCTACAGGGCTTAAACTTTAACACCAGCTTGTTCACCAACTATACGATAAGAAAAAAAAAATAACATTAAAGAGTACACGTCATTATACATGCTTACTTGCAGCAGATTGATGATTAAAGATGAAGGTTCAGAGTACATTTTTGATTTGTAGATAGTTTAGTAAACATAAAATTACTAAAAATGATTTGCTTGCGATGAAAATCAAGACTTTGTTAAATTGTAACGCTAAAGAAACAATTTAATAGTATATTCCTCTCACTAAGTAACAATACAAAAAGCTGTTTAAAAGCATACTGTATTTTATTTAATGTAGCACATTTACACCAGCACCCAGTTTATATTTGAGTACTGGTAACAAAGGGATTATTTTACCAAAAGATTACAAGATAAGGCTTTTGCAAATATACCTACCTAAGCATATAAAATTACCAAATACGCAGTACATTATGAAGGTACAATACCCAAGGTAGGGTCCTGTTGGTTGAAGGTTCTACGACAAAGCTTGCCAACCTTGAATAAAGTAGACAACAAATTTTGCTGAAGTTGAATATCATATCCGTACCTCCAAAATTGTCAAGGGCTGCGACATAAGTCTCTTTCTTTAGGCCGCATTGGATACTTTTGTCATTATACACAATTATTTTTCAATAGATATAGCTGGAATAATTACTGCCTCGTTGGTCTAGTGGTTGCTAAGCGCGACTGCTGAGCACGAGGTCCTGGGTTCGAATCCCGCGTCGGGCAAAGTGTTACTGGGTTTTTCCATTAGGTAATTCTCAGTAACAGCACGGAGTCTGGATTTGTGCCCGGGGGATGGCAATAGGCTCGCCCCCTATTACATTGGGACCTAAAAAACATAACTGGCGAAATGTGGGTGTACTATATGTGCACCTCTGCCTACCCCTTCGGGGAATACAGGCGTGATGTTATGTTGTTTTTATGTTATGTTTTGGAATAATTATTTTGATTTACCTTTTCATTTATTTCTACACTATTTTAACTTGTTTCTTCTTAATTGTTAAAAATGATGAGATTTGAAAACTGATGGACACGAGTGGGCAAAACCGCGTCCTTAGCCGTACCATGGCGACGCTAAACTGCTGTTCTTTTTATTACTGACTTGGAACCTATATCCTCGTGCATATGTATTCTCCTTCAAACATTAAGCCTATACCACACTTTCTTATTGTGTAACGATTAACAAATAAGTCGTATGTAGAATTGAAAAATATCCTATAAACTCCCATTTTACGAAACCATGGTTTCTGGTTCTTTTACATCAATCGCAAACTTCGCCAAATTCCCTACCCCCGAGTAGAAGCGGAGCCTGCCAACAAACCAAGATATTGCTTGAAATAAAAATAATACTATCTATTAGAGAGCTTTCGACTGTAATAACTTTTAACGACCCCATTGGCGCAAACTTAGCGCTTGGCTTCCGGGCTTTTATCTTAGATTCCTGGACGGAATGAATATGTGGCCCAAAGATGTAAGTTTTGTGTCTTAGTAATGTGTATAATCACTTATGTGCATCTTAAAATATTGATGAATGAGAAATCATGACTTCCAGCTTAAGCGACCAAAGTATGCACTATTTACTGATTTGATTTTAATAGAGATGATAACTACTTTTTAAAATTGATAAACATAACATCACGCCTGTATTCCCCGAAGGGGTAGGCAGAGGTGCACATATAGTACACCCACATTTCGCCAGTTATGTTTTTAGGTCCCAATGTAATAGGGGGCGAGCCTATTGCCAATTTTAAATTGATATTCTGAGTTAATGGTGTAAAATTATATGAAGACTGGAAAAAACAAGTTAGACGGCAAAAAATCACAAAGTTATCAGCATTTTTAATTTACTGACAGACAGAGATCGCATTTGATTGGAAATGACGTCACGCCTATGTAATGCATAGTAAATTTAACACCACATTACATTTAACGTATTGCGGAAGAGGAACAGAGAATGCCCCCTTTACAAACTTCAAATCGCTGTATTTACTCAATTTTTCCTTTTTGTAATTTAGTCATCATTCCTATTCAGGTAAGAACTTGGTTATTTTTAATATAGGTACTTTTTGTTTTATAAGACATCATATAATGATAAATTACGTCTGAAATATATCTTCAGCCTTGCCTCTGTTACATTGGAATAAGAGTGTCCGGAGAAAAGTGGGTGTGCACAATTGTACACCACTGCCAACCCGTTCGGACAATACAGTATAGATACACAAATCAATTGGTTTATCACTTCGCATTTTATACAATCTTGAACATACAATGTCCGCTAAACAGGTCAACGTACGCGGCGCCAGATATCCCCACATTTATTGAGGTTGGTCACCACTCGGCTAAGTGATGAACTGCAAGATTGGAACGTATTATACACAATGGCGACTTATATTTATTGGTATCGGTATTCAATATTACGAATGATTTTCTATTCGTTTTCATATATTTCGATCAAATAAAGAAACATTTTCTAAAAAAAAATGCATTAAAAACCTAACCTAACCTAAATTTGTTATAAAACTCAACACTTAAATTCTCATAGCCAGCTTTTCAAAATCGTTCCTTTTTTAAATCAATCAGGAGTTTATGAAAAAGATCATACGATCATGGCTGACATAAATACTAACTGTCTTGTTCCTGGTTTCATTCAATAAAGAGTAACTGGCTCTATTTGAATATCGAACTACCGAAACCACGTAATTAATATCGTCAACTTCGGTACTTAGGTTTGCGGAGCACCAATGAACCGCAGAATGGTGATATTTTGCGTCAATACATTAATATACTTTACTCAAACGATTTAATAAATCGCACAGTCAGGGAAGTAAAAACATACAAAGTTTTAATACAAGCGAAATAGCTTGAAGTTCTGAATGTTCATGACAGCATTCGCTAATGGTATATTAATCTGTCAATTCTTTAACATCATATCGTGTCTATAAACATGTTTATTTATGCTTGACAAGAATAAATACAGTTTTCTAGGACTATATTCGCTACGCCTGATAAAAACAAGCGCTCTGATAGTTTTATCGACGCAGTATCGAAAAACAGAAGAAGTAGCAAAAGCCCGCCAGTTGCGGTTGACGCCGCAACCACAACTTTTTCATCGTCTAGACATTAGAATTTATTTATAGGAAGTAATTACGCAATTAATTATTATAGAGCTAAGTTTTACTTCGTATATTTTGGAGAGTGAGATAAGTAGAAAAGTATGAGATGCGTATCACATAACAAATTGCATGAAACTTAGATAATGAATAAGAAATTTGGTAAGAACAATAAAACCTAAGCTAAAAACGTTTAATATAACTCTACCGTGCATCTACCTCTATTTTTGTCTCTGCATCATCCTAAGGTTAACTGGTAGTATATGATTTTGACACTAAGCCTGCCCTTGTATACTTGTTTTGTGGATAATTAAAAGAATAAGTTAAAAGTTTGATTTGTGTTATATAATAGAATTAATAAACGTCTGTAAAGTAATTATGTACGAAGTTAGGTACTAAGTTTCTCCATTTCATACGCCCATTAAGTGTTATTTAAATACAGGATATTCCGGGATATTTTATAATTGAGGTATCAAAGAAGCATAATAACAGATAAACTGTCGCCCCACTCATCGAATAAATAGCAATTACAAAATAGACTTTCAAGCAATAACCAAGAATCATTTTGTCTTACGACCTATTCCTGATACATAAGTAATTTACACAGAACATAATATAACTCTGTAGAAGTCCAATCGGCTATTGCAGTTCCATCGAAGATATCCTTTGATGAACCTTTTAAGTATAGAGCATGAACTAGGCAATAGACCTAATTCGTATCAACGTAGTCGGCAGCCGATTCATCTGTTCTCTTTGTGTTTTAAGTCATAATAGCTCCTCGCGCCGGGGTCAGAGGCTTGTTACAAAAAGCGGTCAAGTGCGAGCAACACTCACGGCCTGAGGTTTTTGTACCTTGTTAAGAGCTGAAACGCGGAAAAATCCAATAAATCCGATGTTTTGGCATACCGAAAATGCTGCCCACTGAAAAGTATTCTAGTCTAAAATGATTATCATAGTGAGGCTTTTCAGAGGGATTAAGAGAAACTAACAAAATGATTACAGACATACCTACACAAATAATAAGATATATATAAGATAATTATCTAAGTTTACTTATCCGTAATAGACCATTGTACTCTCATCTAATCAGCTAATTAACACTATTACATGTATACAAA
Source organism: Abrostola triplasia (assembly GCA_946251915.1). Lineage (NCBI taxonomy): Eukaryota > Metazoa > Arthropoda > Insecta > Lepidoptera > Noctuidae > Abrostola > Abrostola triplasia. The sequence goes on along the minus strand of OX276432.1, from coordinate 6,941,640 downwards.
GTATAGCTGTAAACTGTTAAATACAAAACCTTTTGCATCGAAACAACACTAAAAACAAAGCAACTAAAAGTTTAGTCATTAGGATTCAGCCTTTGATCCACCGCAGCCCATACATAATTCCTTCTCCTCAACAATTGAATTATTAGCACACATAACTGAATATCGTGCAGGATGGCAGGAGACATCGATCTTCAAGTCAGTTTGTAGGTCATCAGCGCAGACAGTAACGACTATCAGGCGAATAGTCGGACCAGATTTCAGTAATGGAGCAATGGAATCCAATCGGACAATATAGACATTGGAATAACTTATTACTAGGCTATTACTGTAAGCGGTTTACACGTAGGTAGACGTTTCCATTTTGTTTTAATAACTTTATAGATACTAATTAATTTTGTTTAGTAAGCGTTTTGTACCTACACCATCTGTTTCCCGCATGTACCTAATATAAATATAGCATCTCAAACATTAAGAATTTTCGCAATCGCCAATAATAAATTATCATGATAGCATAAATTAAATTATATTTAAGACCTGATCAACCTTTTATTCGACACGAGATGCATACAATTTCCTTTCAAAGTATATTTTTGAATGAGAAATTGCTTAGAAAATGTTGCTGTCAGGTAAAGTACAGTTCCTCTATAAGGTTTCTCTATCGTCTTCTTCAGTTCTCGGGCTTGATCATCCAATCAGGTCCACCGTTCTCCCGGAAAATGTCGTACCTTTTCCTTTGTAAACCTTTATATTTTTTAGTTGCATGTCTTAGAATTTTATTCATTCTTGGTAGTGCAATTTTTCCGGTACTAATAGGGCTAGCTAGTCCTATTAAATTAGTGTAATCTTTTAATCGTGTTTCCTCAAATGTTTATTGTCATCTAAATTGACATTTTCTAAAGAGAATAATGCTACACTTTAGATATTTTTCCTGTATCGTAGCTGCGTTTGTACGATATAAAATACTATCATAAGTTCAAAGGCCAAACACGAATCACACAAATTTTGAGTTTAAAAAGGTGACGTAATAGTTTTTACAAGCTATATGAGTTTGCTTAGGTCAATATTGCAATCTGAATTTTCAAATTTTTGACATCCGATGAAGTGAAATTTTGCATACTTAAATAGGTTTTGGGGATAATCCAATATTATGGTACTTTTGATTTAAAAACTTGTGTTAAAAATATATTTTTAATATTAAATTATTTCAGTCTAAATTCCAACCACATAGACACTGCAAATCTGCTAAATTGATTAAATAAACCAAATCCTAAATGCATTAACGTCAAGACTTCAAAGCTTATCCCTAGGCTTGGCACAATTATCTGTAAGTCCCACAAATATTTGTGCTAAGCAGGGATTAAAGCCAACGTTGACGCTTACAAGTAATTCAGCTAAACCACTGCGTCAATTGGCAGCAAATTAATCTTGACTTAGGTACCTATCTAATTTAATGGTCTTTAAGCTTCTATTTCAACGGTTTACTCATACAAGAACAATATTTTTGACGACCCAACAGATGACAATTGCGCAAAATGATACGTATTTGATATCCGCACGGGACTAATGTGTTTGTGATCCGCAGATGTCTTTTCTGTGTCTGGTGTACGTTATAATTATGTGATGGCCGTAAAATGCATTTATGTACGTGGACTTATACGACGATTTCTTTAAATAAATTATAAATAGTAGGTACAGAAAATTTTCTTCAAAATTTGAGTAGGTACCTATGGTTACGAACAGTTGTTAATTCGAGGCTAAGTTAGCAATAGCGTTATGAATTACCGTATAAAGTGTTTTCAGTATTACGTAAATCGATATAACAATAGATAATAACGTTCCAATGTGTATTCACTTAAACGATTATTTCCGAAGGGCCGTACAATTTCCAGGTATAAGCTGCTGGTAGCTTTTGCTACACAATACAGCAAATGGATTCCATAAAACGATTTCTACAGCGTTTTCATTATAAAAATAGGTATTGTATTTTCTTGTTTGACTTAGGTACTATTTGTGAGTGCTCTATGGAGTTTTAAAGATTAGAATATTAGTGTGTTAATTTATGTATATTGTGTATTCTACGTCCTAGGTTTATGTATATAAAATGAATTATAACAATGCCAACAATTATGTGATATTAATCAATACAAATTAAAAAATCACACTAAGTCATTGATATCAACATTTTCATATGACTTTTCGTGTCTTTTGTGCATGTTGCCATGCTAGGCTTAAATCTAAATTGATGATTGAATGATTCGATAGACGCGAGCAGTGACAAGGTGGCTCAGTTGGCAGAGCGGCGCCACGGTACGGCGAAAGTCGCGGGTTCGAGTCCTGCTCGTGTCCATCATTTTTCACGTGTTCTTTATCAATTTAGATCAACATTTTCATTAAAAGTCTTCAGGAAACAAATTCGTAATCCATTAATTGCTTTTACAGGCTGTCGATAATGATGAAAACAAATTGTGCATAGTAATATTAAATCCACGTACTTACAATATACAAGTAACTAGCTACAATGTATTGCGACAGGACTTTATTGACAGGCACTACTTGTGACGCCTACGGCTCAGATAACTTGTAATAAACGTTGGACGTTGACACTTCTACTATTGCGTAGGAGACCTAGTATCTGATAAATATTTTTTAAATATTCTGTCATAAAATAGCATTGAAGAATGAGGTTTTAATCTTAGGATTCTTCCTTTGCATAACAAAAGATTGCAATGTACTTCGTAAGCATTCGTTGGTGATTTACCCCAAATACTCGATGTTTGTTTGTACGGTCGTCAGAACAATTGGCCTGTTACAGTACAAGCAGGGTTTAAGATACTTTTTTGACTATGGATGTTATTATTTTATTCAGCGACGATAAAAAGAGAATGCCAGACATTTTTTAAGTTGCTTTGTTATTCGCCATCGGTCATTGGCCTATTTTTGACATGAATAAACACATACAAGTCTTTTACTGCTAATCTTCAGCTATTAGGTACTTCGTATAAAATGCAATAATTACAACATAGGAATAAAGAGTTCAAAATATATTCCATGGTTAAAGTTTGAATAAATTATTTTCAACTTGACAACATTTTTAACTGCATTATATTTGTAGGTAGATACCGACAATTTAAAATCATTTCACGCAAAAAAAGTTAGACAGAACGGTGCTTAAACGGTTCTCAAATATGTCTACAAAGATATCCTATCAACATTAATTAGGGTCTGTTTCTTTCATAACACAAATATACATTGAGCGGCCATGTTGAAAAAACGACTCCCGTTATTTACTTAGCAATTAAAATGCTGGGTGGTCTTTACGACCAGCAGTGAAATGTTCTATTACACTCAGAAGAACCGCAAAAAGAAAACAAAACATTTGTATTTTATACATTTTTTATACACGCAAATGTCCTTCGCCGTGAATAATACATGAATTTGAAATAAGATTATGAAGTTGCCAGCATTAAATTTTACATTTATTTTTATAATGACTAACCTTTTTGGTTAATGTCATTTTGCACTTGCATTTTTACGCAGATATTAGCATTAAAAGCTTCATTACTTTTTATTTCACATAAGTATTAATTTTTATTATGAAAGTAGTAACGTAACATTTTATCTAAGATTGCTTGTTGTAAAACTACTCAATGGTAATCATAGTTATAGTTCTTTCTTTTAAGGTCAAAATCACCTTAAATCCATATTGGAAAAGAAAATAAATGTCTCTAAAGTATTCACGAACATTTCTTCATGACGTCACATATATATTCACTCCAACAACATACTCAAAAACAAATACATACGAAACACGTAAATAAAGCTGACCCAAACGAGACCGGTATATCTTCAAGCAAATACGCGAGTAAGCATGAGCACAATAAATTACCATACCACTTAAATCGCCTTTGATCATAAATACACAAAAAACCGTCGAAAGGATCCCCAGGGCGATGGTTATCGATCAACTGACCGTGTACGGACCCCACCCTGGGACGAATAGGACGCCCTTTGTAATCAAAACAGTAATCAAACGGTATGAATTGGAAGGAGCGAGTCAAAACTTTATTTGAATATTAAATACGCAGCATGGAATAGGGGCGCCCTAAATATTTCGTATTGATTTTTTAACAAGGGATTAATACATTGCATTTGAATGTACAGTCAGCAACTAAAGTAGATGAATATTTTTGTTTTCATTATTTTCCAAACCTTTTCCCAGTGATGCTCAATCTAGCCACCAATCCTTAAAAAATAATATTTTAAGTGGATATACTGCATATCTGACCTTCACAATTCAGAATCGGGCAAAACTGAAAAAAATTACATATTAAAGACAAAAATTGGTATTTGAGTAATCTTTCATGTATGCATTTTAAAACTAGTTATTGTTGGTCACGCACGCTTTCATTTCCTCCAATCATTTGATATTTCGTTTCCCAACTTGTTACTGTTGCTAACGGTACTGATTTGCATGTCTATTGAATGGAACTAACCCTCTTTTAAATTTAGATTGAGATAGTTTTATATCGCCAACTGTTGCAAATACTTACAAAGATAATTGAGATGGATTCCTGAATATTCCTGATGAGCTATTGTTCGTTTTGTTTGTTATTAGCAAACATTGTTGTTCTATATATTGTTCGAAGTTATTGAGGGTATTTAATCCTAAACAAATATTTACGGCTATTATCATGAATATGCCTCGTTTGTCTAGTGGTTACTGAGCGCGACTGCTGAGCACGAGGTCCTGGGTTCTAATCCCGCGTCGGGCAAACTGCTACTAGGTTTTTCCATTAGGTAATTCTCAGTAGCAGCACGGAGTCTGGATTTGTGTCCAGTCAGATGACAACATTGCATATTTTGCTCTTTTGATCAAAATGTTGCAGTTCTCGGACTTATGCTAAAATGATAAATTTTAATGTTGTAAAACATAACTTGTAATCTTCAACCGACTTCAAAATAGCAGGAAATTGTGTATTGGGCGCGTATTTTTAATAAAGCAAAAATATCAAATATCCTACATAAATAAATTGTAAGAATGTAGAAACATTATACTCATATTTGATCTAAAAACGTAATTAAACTTAACTATGAGTATCTATTAATCGTATTGTCTTAAGGATGAATGCCAAAGAAATCCACATAAGTCCTTATAACTTCACAAATACTTAAAGTCACAATCTAGCTGATATAATAACATGTTATGGGAAAAGGATAGGCTGAACCGACAAAGGTTCATGAACTTGACATAGTCGTTAAACGGTTTAAGTAAGTCATTCTACACACACCCTAATGATGATTACGCTCATAACTACAGCCTAACCGTCTCTGGGGCCATCTGCAAACCTAATATCCTCAAACCATTCAAGTCACACTAAAACCAACATATTCCGTTGATCCGAGATTATTATTAAAAAACGCTGAACAAATAACGTTATGAAAGTAAATCCTTGCATTAAAAGGAGTGTTCGCGCAGTGTTGTCGACCGGCCTTAATCTGGCGACCCGCTCCGCTCGCCAAGCAATTATCTACGTGAAATAGTGTCCGTATTAGGAGCACTTACTTTGTACCGGATTAAACCGGATTACGTTAACTGTAAGTAGCCGGCTGTGCTGGTATTCAGTCGGAAATAACAGTATTAGACGAAACAATCATTTGGCTGTACCCAATGACGACTTCAGCTAAATTGTTTGCACTAATTTTATTCGGATAGCCATTGTAGTGAAATGGACTTGAATAATAGCCTTCGTATACACAAGCTTGATGAGAATTAAATGTACTGTTATCGCTTGGAAAGCAATCGGTGGATGTGTCGCAGCGAACACATATTAGAAGCAGTTACAAACAACAATTTCAGCGTAAAACAGAGCGGATACAATTCTATACATTCTACGTTCCATTACGATATAAGCATTTAATATCGCTACTACAATGTTAGACATGTATGAGTAAAATACATTAGAGTCTGGAAAATAATTTTCAATCCGCTTGTTACAAAGTAAATACTTAGATACAATGTACGGAGAAAAAGTTGGGCGTCTCGTCAGAATGAAGCTACTCACGGAAAATTAGCTTGATAGTTATCAGATTTTAAAATGGTCTGTGGATCCCTCCAGGACTCCTGGACTATAATGTTTTTAATAATACATCTCTATTATTAAAAACTTCCGATAAGGTTTAGATAAACTTGTCCGTGGTTATGTTTCGGTCAAATAAACGTGGAAATAATTCTGACCTCATCTTAGTTGTTAATGCTACCATAAGCCATCGAGCTTAGTGGGACTGACAGAACGCTGGCCTAAGTGATTCATTTAAGCATAGAGAATCAACTATCACAAAAATTTAAAGAAAATTATAATATAGTAATTTAGAGTAATGAGGACCGAATTCAAACCCATATTTTGCCACTCACCTTATTATATGCCCAATGAAAAACGTGGCGAGATTAATGTTGTTCATTGGGCCACAAATAACACTGTATTAAACAAAATGTATGCAGAAACAGAACAGGGTTTCCAACTCATGACATGTACTCATACTAATGCATCACAATAGATAATCCCATCCAACATGTGAGCCACATTGTTCTGATGAAAAATAAGTCGTTATGCCATATCCGATAAATCGTGTTTCGGAAAAAATCCATTGTGAGTAGGTTACGTTACGATATACCCATATTATGGGCTGTTTGTGGGACAGAAATCTCTACGTAATGGTTCCCACACGGCTCCTTATTTTAAGGATACACGCGATATACCAAAATGTTTTCGTAAAATGGCTCGCCCATTTCACTGTATTGACATAGATAATGTACTCTCAAGCCAGTGAGACGGTAGCGGGGACGGAGCGGAGCCCAAGGGAGGTTTTTCTAAAACAAAGCCGCGAAAGCAAGGGAAGATTAGAAGCGATATACTCGTACCAAAGGCGTGGTGTTCGCTGGAAAATATCTTAACGGACGCCACCGCGAGAGCTGAGATAACCGTCTGGGTCAGATACGAAGGACAAGAGAAAATATATTGCCTGCGATTTTTTTAGTTTCTGCGACACGGTAGCGATATTCTCTGTGTTATCTGTGCGATATCTAGCTCATTAATTTTACTTATTTTTGTTTGGAATTTGAAATAGTATGTAGTATGTTTTTAAAAAGGTTATATGTGTGTATATGGCTGTATAACCGGCCAAGTTATTTGTTTTTGCATAGTTTTGCAGATTAATATAACTTTTCTAATGTAACATTATGGCGTTTTACATAACTGTTAGTCGAATTAAATATTCATAGTTAAGATAGGACAACGTCTGCCGTGTCTACTAGTACCTTATAAATTCCTGATTTACTGTTAGACGAAAAAATGTCAATAAATTTTGTAGATTTCCATAAAGTAAATTCGAGATGCCATAAGCTAGTAATGTGTACATAGACCCAAAAATGTAGATGTGGCCGTTTATCTACTTATCTCCGCCCCCTCGCTTGCTTGTTTTGTTTAAAAGCCCTCGACACCATGTGGCGCTGTAAAAACAGACCGACTCCAGCGGTCCCCTTTAATCCAGGACACACAGCCGTTTGGAATACCCTTCACTCATTTGCATAAGTCCTGTCCATCATAAGATGGGTTGTAAAACTTTAATAAGACTTTTTGATGGCAGCTCTCACAGATTTAATTGGATTATACGGGATTATAATGATTGGCGTGGCGTTTAAGTGTTTTGATAAAAATCCTTTATATTTTCCGTTGGTTATTTTCTAAGAGATTTTTTGACAAAGTATTTGGACTCTGTCACATCTGTGTCGTTTAATTTCCATTTTATAATCGTTTGCATTTAAATAGATTAAATACTAGTAATATAATCATGTACCACTTTCAAATAGACCGAAAAACGTTAAACTGTCATCAACTAGGGCCATTATATACGAAACCACATGGTACATTTAACCAAATTTAAATATGTAAATCCATTATGGTTTAGCATATTCAGATGGTAAAACTATAGCTCCAAATGTTTTCCCAAAGTAAGTTTCAATAAAATACGTGAGTAATAAACCGTGTTCACGTTCATACATTTTTGAACAGTCGTTTCAAGTGGTAACACGATATAAAAATAGCGAAGTGATTGTACAACTGAATCGAAATTGCTATCGAAACTTTTATTACCTAACTATATATCTAACTCTATTGGGTAGAGATACAAAAATGGCTACAATTGGCTAAAAAGCGACATCACGCCACAAGTTCATCCAATAAATATTCCTAACTGCCGTTTCGTAAGGAAACAAATGCTCGAAAACACAATGATGGCCGTCGACAAAATACAATACTGCTCAGAACAAGTGAAGCGTGTCCGACATATTCTGTTTGTTGTGAAAATTGTGGGTTTCATGTTTTTCTCATGTTGCGCATATTTCTTTGAATGTTGTTTGTTCTGTAATCGTCGTAATCGCTGTTTTACAGACTATTTATTTGAAGCATTTTAACCTACCGGAAAGTGAATACACGGGGGAGTTTATTTGTTTATCGTGGAGTGTTTTTAAGTCACGAATTTGAATGAGGAAAATAACCACCGGGTACGCGATATATGAATAGAGCTTTTATGTAAGCTTTTCATAAAACAACTAAAAGTAATACTTACGTAGGTAAATGTTTGCTTTAATGCGATATATTATTTACTTCCTTTTAATATAAGGCAGTACGCTCCTTGTAACAATTTGTTTTACGTTAGATTTATTATAACGAAACATGTAGCGTTATAGTTACAATTTATCATAAAAGACTCGAGATCCTAAATTCATGGCGAAGTTGTTTTTCTTTACGAAAATATAAGACGAGAAACGATATATTACTCAGGCATTGATAAAGCGCCCTTCGGCAATCCATAATTTTGGTGAAATTATTCCTGAATAACTTACTTCGACAATATTAATTTATATGTAGTTTCGATAGAATACGAAAAAAATTATGAAAGGGTACCGATTTTGCATGCTGTCGAATCCTGTCGCCGTAAGTCATGTTTAAATTATGGCAAATATAATCCTGTGGGATTAACGAAATATTTCCTCCGACAGTTTTATCTTAGTTTGCGAAGAGAATAATGTCAGTGTTGCGTCGGTCAGCGAAGCAAACCAAACGGAACGACTTTATCTTTATGGGCGGGTACCTACGCCTATTATTCTGCTATCGCACTTCCTTAGGGCTTAGTAGGTATATGCCAGCTGTAGGTATGAGATTTGAGATATATCGTCTATCGAGCTTAATAAAGAAGACGTGGTTTCCTCGGGAAGTTGCTAACGAAAGTTTGCTGATGAAAAATGTCGATCTATTTTTCTCCGTCGCCCGCGTAATTTGGATCATGTGGTTGGTTGCGCGATTGCGCACTGAAGAGATTATAATAAAGTTAGGACAGTCTGAAGGGTCATTAATTTTATACAATATTATATCGAGTTTGATGGGAAATACTTTGGATGTTTGTATGGTCGATGTGTTTTTAGGTCTAATACGATTAATGTGGTAATATTTTGGAGAGCGCTGGAGTGAACTATTTAACTCGATATTATACAATATACAGTATTAGTATTCCCATTTGACAAGACCAAATCAAGATCACATAATAAAATAAAATCGAGCCTATAAAAATGAATTACGAGATAAATTAAATACGGTCTAATAAACAAAAAAGTCTTCGTATACGGGTATATCACTTGAAGACACCGAATTTGTATATAGAGCTGACTAAATTCGGAACAGTGGAATGATTTCAAAAGGTGCCTTCCTACTTTGCCTAACATACCGTAGAGAATTGGGAATAACAACTTAGAGGAACACTTCGTTACGGAGAAAATGCGAGAGAAAATTATCTCAGTGACAGGACCCCTAAATGAAATTTGTAAAGGGAAATCTGGATTCGGTAAAATTTACTCCCAAGAATTTATTTTTATTCTTGTGAGTCGTCTCATTGATATTGTTGTCAGTGCTGCTGCATATTGTGTAAGATTCCATCTAAGGATTAGACGGTTATTAAATGTTTTTGAGTGACATTACTTTTAGTGCTAGCTTCCTCGTTTTTAATGGGTGGGTACTGCAATCGGCTTATAATATCTCTCTTGAACCGAAGAACCACTATACACGTGGTCTCTGCCTACCCCTCTGGGAAATAGGCTTGACTTTATGTATGTACTAGAAGTCTATAGTGTAATATTACTTATAGTTATAAGTATTTCAACGAATACGTGAGGCGTTTGTATGAGTAGTTAGGTACAACATTACATAATATTTTCATTATTGTTATATTACAATTGGCAAATGGAATTGCCTTGTTTTACTGCGAGCGTCTTGTAAACACATTTGTTAAGTAATTGTTTGCGTATTTATCTGTTTCAAGTATATTTATACTAGCTATCCATTTAATATTCGATATAAATGAAATGTTTTTAAAGCTTGAAATATACGTAGGTAAAATTTCAGTTTCGGACGGATGAAATGTAGCCATTGACCAGATTTCGATAAAAGGCCTATAGTCTAGCAATGTGGTCTCAAACAATATATATAATGATTAATCGATTTTAGCCTTTCAATTTTGAAATCCAATCAAAAAAATTAAGTAACAATTAAAATGATATAAGTTAATTATTATCTTAGGTAGCGGTAGCGATCAGCGTTTTTTACACGGAATGATTTTCATTATTTTTATTCATTTGCACATTCAGGAACAGACGGCTACTAGAGACAACTAACCTAACCTTTCATACAGAAAAACTGAATAATACTCCTCCCTATCTTCAAATCAAATAAAAACCCTATCATAAAGCAAGCAGTCGTTTTTGTGAGAAATTACGAACGAAGCAGTTACTTACTCACGTATGTAGAGACTTTAAAACTCACTGTTATAAAAAGGTTGCATTGTGCCAGTTTTAAACCTCTATGGTAGAACCCACAATACAATACAAGCTATAGATAGTTTTAGTTTTCGATGAGAAACTTATTTGTGCCGAGATTGGCCTACATCAGGGATTTAACTAAATGCAGATGGTAGTTTGCTTTCGAGGCCGGACGTTGAGGCATTTAGGAAATTTGCATGCTGATAGTATCGGGAGTGAACCTAACGGAGAAACTTTTGGGACTATAAAGTGTTATTGTACGCTCAGCCTAATTATGTATCGAAGGTTCGCGAGCCTTAACGAACTTACGTATTTTGAATGTGCCTCCTTTAATTTTAATTGGAAGAGATTTTGGAAGGGCGAGTTAAGCGATTATGTCCCTTTGATCGTTAATAGTACTGATAGGTTAAGGAATTTAATAGTTTTGAAACAAAAGAATTATTAAATCAATACTTATTTTTAGATTTCCTTTATATATTTTAATAGGGCTTAAATATGGAACTATGGATTGTCAGTTTGACAGAAACGCTGTCCGTGCATAATGTAGGCTTCTTAATCTTATATTCGAGCCTCGCAAAACACAACCTAATCACATTTAGTAAAAGGTATATACCTACACATTAATAATTACATTAGTAATTATTTATAGAAAATAATCCATGAATCATACAAATGGACGAGATGTCAATGCTTAGATCGGTTTATATTCAGCAAGGATTGATATAGATATTTCGACTATTTGGGTTGCAATCGAATCTTTCAGCTTACATGACATCCAAAGCATGAAAACGACTAGATATATAAATAAAACAACTATGCTACAAAGCAATGGATGAGCAATTACTAAACCAACAGAAAACTTTACTTCCATTTTAGAATTATTAATCAACTCGCTAGTAAATTGTTAGGGAAATAATACTCCAAGTCACATTTCACGCTGTTTAGTATTCAGGAAACATACAATGGAGCTCGCTGGCCGTGCAGCGAACAACTGGCTTTTATTGTAGTAGCCACTTATAAGTAATAAAATTATATGGACAGTAGCTCAGTGTACAGACTGTGTAGAACTAACGATGCTTAATATATGGTGTTTGTTTAATGACGTCGCCATTAATGGAAACTATATTATAGGTTGCCCACCGATTCTTTCAATTTTTAAATGTCATGTTGTCCTTATATACGCATACCTATGTAATATACCACACAACATCTGTAGTCCCCGAAGGCGTAGGCAGAGGTGCACATATAGTACACCCACATTTCGCCAGTTATGTTTTAGGTCCCAATGTAATAGGGGGCGAGCCTATTGCCATCAACTGGGCACAAATCCAGACTCCGTGCTGCTACTGAGAATCACCTAATGAAAAAACCCAGTATGACTTATCCCGACCCGGGATTCAAACCCAGGACCTCGTGCTCAGCTCTCACTCAGCAACCACTAGACCAACAAGGCAGTCAAGCACCTATGCAATATACTATGTACTGGCTTAATATATATCTATCTAAGTAATTATAAAACTGCTAGTTGTATTTAACTGTTCAAGGAAATGTGGGCGTGAATACACACCTCTGGTGAACTTAATGGCATTCATACGTAATTACATACAGAGGTATACTAAATGAAAGTACGTCGTATTGCTAAGAGATGAGGTGTGGTTGCGAAACAAAAACCTCACCTTAATTCTGAGAAACAAGATGGAATCTTGTTGATCTCTGTAGGGTTCAATGGTGTATTTCCGCATCATTGTTAGGTAGGTATATATCTACTTCTTTATTATGGGTATACCTACATAATATATATTATATTTCCCTATTATATCGACACAACGTACATACACAATCAGCTAATCAAAGGCGTTATTTCTACAATATTTATTAAATACGTACCTATGTAATGTATTAGTCAAAAAGAAGGTAAAAAAGAAAAGAAAAGAGGTTTTTAAGACGTTCGATTTCTTTTTTGGTTGAAACAATTGGATGAAAAGAAAAAAAATATAATAAATAAATACCTGTGTTACCTGTTAATAAATAGGTATCCAGCAACACGAAATGCATAATTCATACTAAGGACCATATAGTTTAAACCAGATTGAAGAGTTTAAAGCAAACTACAACTATCATAAAGTCAAGTTTCCAACTCAACTTACTTTTAACGAGGCAAGATGAATATATTTCAAGAATGTACCGAGTCCGCTCCGTCTCATCTGCGGCTGCCGTTGAATAATGGTTGGCATTAATAAACAGGAATGGTTCCACAAAGTTGAAGTAAGATCGTATAAGAGGATATAATTAATTACCGTCTGTAAGTAGAAGTAGACAGAAACTATCACTTAGGATTGAGTAGGATTGTGACGTCCGGAAGGTGCACCCATCTCAGTTGTCGCAGAGTATAGGTACCGTAAGTTATGTAATAAATTATGTTGCTTAGTATGTCATGTGTGCGTACGTGTCGCATATGCTCATTACTGTTGCGTCGCTGGTTGGTGCCGGCTGCCACACAGATCTATACACATGTCAGGCAGCCAAAGCCTGTTTATGTTTGATGGATAAACTTCGGCATAATGTATTCCAGTATTAACAGAAAATACTGTTTTTTATATAAACAAAAAAGATACCTGCCTATAACTGAAAAAATTGATTCATTGTCATTCATTGATTGTCACCATTAAAATCAAAAGTCATTCCCTGCACTACACATTTATTCTTGTACTTCTTTCTAAGCGTAACCAAGTATACCAGTCTTGCGCTTCTTCCATTCATTTTTATGGCAATTTTCCCTTTTCATGAAGGCTACATAGCTTCATTGTGGCGTTCTATGGGGGAGGCCTTTGTTCAATAGTGGACATCTTCCGGCTGATGATGAATAAAAAAACATGGCTTAGGTAACCATGTTTTTTTATTGTTTACTCAACATCACACTGATATTATAAAGAAAAAGTTTGTGAGAGTGTGTATTTGTATGTTTGTTAATTGTTCGCGCTCAATGGCTGAACCAATTTAGATTAAATTTAGTACGGAGGTAGCTGGCACCTTGGATTAGCACAGACTACTTTTCATGCCGAAAAAATTTAGCGGGTATCACTTAAAAACAGAATATTACATAATATATATAAATAGTATAGGTACAGAACGTCTGTTAGATTCTTCATAATTGTATCGAAATCGCCCTTTGTACATAAAGTAGCTAAGCCACGTCGCCGCCGCTAATTAAATCTTCTAAGACTCAGGTCAATTAGGTTAGTATTAAGGCCGACGGGCGTTTCTGTATTTAGCAATGTTAAATAAAATAATCGTTTGATTCCTGCATACTAATAATTCAACACTTTATGAGACTTATTTGTATATACGAGTAGATAGGGCTTTAAATACGTTTAAAGATGTTCAGGTTTCCTCGCGATGCTTTCTTCGCCGTTTCTAGCAACTAATAGCTGGTTTATAATTATTTTTTGAGCTTGACTGTTTCTTCTGATTAGTTTATTTATTTCAAAGTTCACAAGAACGTCTCGGTACGTGTGGTGCATTAAAAATTACTGAAATCTAATAAGTTGATGGTAATTAAGCTTAGTTTTTTGGCCATCACTTTTAGCAAATATTATTTTAGTAACTGTCTCACCTTTATCATAATCCTGACGTTTTGATGTTTCTGTTGCATGTATAACTACAACCTAGTATAGTACCTATCTACCTATATTCTGGTACCTATAGTACCTACCTACCTATGTACCTATATGCCACGTCAGCTCATTACTGCATTGCTTCGTTGCCTCTTATTGCCTGGAGGTAATTACGTGGTGTGTGTGTAGAATTGCGAACATGCTTATGCCTACATAACAAATTGACAGACAACATTATATTATTAAAATAAATTAGTGTTTATCGAACATCTGATTTTAGACTAGATATTAATTTATTTATTTTGGCTGTAATTGTTTTCCGACTTGGACTTTTTTTATCGAGACACTTTTATGCTTTGACATTCTTATCTTTGTATTTAGTAGTCTTTAATATTAGTTCTAATAATATCAGCCGTAATGAAGCATTAACAGGCTGCCCATGCCTTATAATTATAATAATGGCAAACAGACCCTAGTTTCGTTTATGAGGCAGTGTGCGTAGAATTGTTATTGTTTCTGTTAGATGCGAAATAGTTACGAAATTAAATTACTAACATTACTAAATTCATGTTACGGTTGTACTGAAACCTAAAGATGGCTTCTCATGGCGCGTTGTAACACGGGCCCGCCAGAGCAACGCCCAGTGAGAATTGGTGGCTCGGGTTCATTTGTCGTACTTCTTGGCCCGTAAACATCGACTTCTGGTGGCCATCCCGTGTTATAATGTTCCGTGAGAACCTACCATAATAATATAAACGAAGAAAACACACGCTTTCCTTGTTGTTTTAAAGCTTCGAGTTCGTGCCAAAAAAGTTTAGTAGTTTTTCGTCGACCGCGGATGGTCACTGGCGATTGTAATGCATGGTTTCCCAATCTGTTAGTGGGGGCTTTTGATTTATGCAACATGACATGGGTTTACATGCCCTTATAAAACTTCTCACGTGTGCCGAAGCCGCGGGCAAAAGCTAGTATGAGATATATTGAAAAATACCAAAGGTTCATATTTAACAAGATGAAAACATAAGAGCAAAACTATTATGTAGACCGCAAACATCTCAGCTTAAAGACTCTAAAGTTTAAGTAAAAAGGTTATGACTTGCGTACTTATTAAGACTTAAGGTATTGAAACAACAGAGCAGAAATAATTCACCTAGATCGGATTACTGAGCTGAGAACAGACGGGTACTTAGCAGTCAAGCCGTAAGAGTACTTACGACCCTTGCCTATCATTAAATTCTGCGTGATTCTGTTATGTTGGTATTAACAACGAAATTCGATAAAATACTTTTTTTGAGTTCAGCCTTCTTATAAAAATATAAACTGCTGTTCGGTTTTTGAAAGAAGTATGATTTCCTTCTTCGTGGTGTCGAGTGTGAGGCAATCGTCACTCTCGAGTCGTGTCAATTTGTAAGCCGTTTGGATTACGAATATGGGGGAATAGAGAGTGCATCAGTATTGCGCTAACACTTAGTCCTATGCACTATTATAATTCCTGTGTAGGGCTAGCTCAGTCTAAATTGACTATGAATACTAAAATTTGGCAAATAGTCATCAGTAATAAATGAGTTCAAATTATATCGCGTGTGTTTAAATTATTCCTAGTGTTACCATGAAATAAGCTTAAATGAATTTTGTTGAAAACCTCGACTACTGCGGTTTCGGGTTCCTGCAACTCGATCGAAGCGCCCGTTATGGTGAAGTATTTATCTAAGTACTTCACCATAATACCACGTTTCAAATGTTGTAACCGTATCAGCCGTGTGGTATCTGGCTTAGAATTGACCACCCCTTTTCTTCCCGTGGGTGTCGTAAGGGAAAATCCGGAAGATGGGCAGCAGCGTCTTTTGTAACTTTTTGAAAATTTGCCATTGAACTTGTCCTTTTGCGACTCAGCTGCTCATGGATATATACTCGTATATTGTTATTACAGTAAATTTTCATCAAGGATTTAAAACGCTGTAGCGCTTTAATGAATTTTTTATATCTACAAATTGTTGCTGTTTTGGCTAAACTTAGTTCTCGTTACTTCCCAATCTGTTACGGAATATTTGAATTTATGCAAATTAATAAAATAGTTCGCCGACAAGCGCAATGTAGCCGTAGGGTATGCGGGCGGATGACCTAATTGAAGTAGCTGACTGAGATTCGATGACAAAGGGAAGAATGCTGTTTGCATTTGGGAAATTAAACCTTGTTTCATTACTTGTAATATCTATAATTGTTTAATTTTAGATTAGTGCCAGTTTTTTAAATATGCTGCTCAGGTGTATTTTTTAAATATTTTTTTTTATTATGAAAAGAAAAACCTTTTTGCAAGTCGTAATGAAAAGAGTTTTAATAAAACCTTTTAAAACTGCCTACGATTCGAGCTTTCAGAAGCAGCCATATAGAAAATTAGATTGCATAAACTTACAATAAATATAATTAGTAAGTTTCCATAGAACCGATTTCATAATTGTCGCGTTAT
Organism: Abrostola triplasia; assembly: GCA_946251915.1. Classification (NCBI taxonomy): domain Eukaryota; kingdom Metazoa; phylum Arthropoda; class Insecta; order Lepidoptera; family Noctuidae; genus Abrostola; species Abrostola triplasia. Next base: position 6,924,692 of record OX276432.1, on the reverse strand, counting down.
TGTTCGTTACCACGCTACTGCAGTTTTTTAAGTGGCCTCTGCACGTAACTTTATGGAGTATGCGTTTGTGGACCTAATTACATTAGCCTACATACTTACCTATTTTACTTATACTTATGTAAAACACGGTATGCAGCGCTAACACTTTTATAGTGTTAGTTTGTGATTAGCCTACTTAATTATTATTATGGTGTTGCCAGTATAACGTGATAACCACGCGGCCTGGAGCTGACCATTTCGAGATACAGTAGAGCGTTGATTATTTGAAGTAATTGGGGGACATGGGTGTTCGGGAAACCGGTTTTTTTATATTCGAACTGTATTGATTTAGCCATATAAAATGTACAGATAAATGAAAACCATACTTACGTATATTTTTTATCTTTAATGATAAAAAGTAATTGAAAATAAAAATATTATGGTTGGCTAATAAAAAAAATGAAAAGTTACAATTACTTAACGCTAAAAATCGCCAAAATAGTCGCTACCTTTATCGTTAAAAGCTAAATATACCTAATGTTATTTCTTCTTCAAATTCTTGGGTAATTATATTGACATAGTAAAAGCTAGTTAATTTTTTTTATGTATTCCTATAACATGTATAAATGAAATTGTAGAGATTTATTTATTTATTTAAAAATCCATGTTATCAATACTTTATCAATTCGCATAACATCTCATACAAATCTAACAATAAAATTTGTAGGCACAATTAATATTTATTCAAACGGCTCCCAACGTTCTCCTGGCTTAAACAAAAAATATAAATAGAAAAAGTCAATTTGTTTAGCTTTGCAGTGAGGCGGCATTTGAATAGCGGTATTTTTTCCCTAGCCTTCATTTGTCACAGTGCGTCTGTAAACAGGGGTTCCGTACCCACACTTTTTACTTCGGATCATTATCAGCGCTTATTCACTCATTAATTTATCACTGTCCACCAAATTATCTTGTCCAAAGGGATCAATGACCCAATTTGTGAGTATTTTACGACCGGCTTTTGTAAGTTTGTTTTGGTGTAACTAATGTTGTTAAGTACTATATTTGCGGTATATTTGTTATCAAGCCGTTATCCAATTGTTTTGAATTTTCGGGTTGAAGTACCTACAATTATCTACCTATACCTAGATGATTCGAAATATCGAAAAGCTTCTTCCAATGTTCGTATAAGATACACACATAACAAATAGCTGATTAGCTACTTAAATATTTTAATATTGGTAGGAAAAATAACAAATAAACGAAATGTAATAATGAATCCTTATCAAATACCAATCGTAGTTCGTTGGCCCAGCCATCAATGTGTTTAGTGCAGTATATTTGCGTCATGTACTCCCATCCCACGTTATCTACCTGTTCACATACTCAACCGCCGGACCAACCAATCGGTTTCACATTTCGACGTATTATCTGCATCGCTTTTATAATAGAATTGCAAATTTAAACCCTTTATAAGCTCTCTGCATTCGGGAACACAAATTCGCTTTTACGTTCATTTGCATTGCTGTGTCACAATTGTGGTGACTTCCGAACGCGTAGCAGTGCATTGCAAGGGTATTAATACAACACATCGTTCGAGTTGCGCAGTACGAAGCTCTGGCGTCTAATTTCCGTTTTATTAGGCCTGGGTACCATTGTTTTTATGTCTAATTTATTGAGCGCTACCCCTATTATAATTAAAGCTGGCGTTTAATTAAACGAGTGTTGCTGCGTACCTAAATACGTATAGGTACTATAAATATGTAAATTATCGTTTATCATCGGATGTAATTAAAGTTGCTATCAAATATGTTTGTATGAAAATTTTCGGTAAAATGTTACTGTAATTATTAGGTTAATTGTTAGCTGGTACGTGTTAACGTTCATACAGGTATTTCATTGGAAAATCTGTTCTGTATGAAATTCAGAAAAGTAACCTACTTTAAAATTTGTAATACTTTTGATTATTAATAACAAGAGCTATTATTATGCTGATGAGGTTACAAAAAAGGATTTTCTTTCTTAGACTTGTTTCTTAATCTAAATTCCGGAAGCAAACCTTTTTAATATTTCTTCTATTCCGTCAATTAAAGTTATATAAGCGAGTTATGAAAAGAACACGTATTTTTAGAAAATCTACTCCAAGATTAAAACCACGATTTGAATTCCTGATTTCGCTAAAGGATTGAAATGAAGGAATTTAGGAAAATTTACATTTGAACGCCGAAGGGTGCGACGGATTACAAGCGCTTATGAAAATTTGTATTCACGTTATGATGGTGCCGAACATAAAAGTGCTAACACAGTGTCCTATTCTGAGATGAATTCTATTATTGAGCCTCCACAAAGAGACTCGATAACTAGGTATTCTACGGAAGGAAGACTCTTAAGTGTCTCGGAATAAAAAGAGAAGTTTATTGAAGTTGAAAATGTACCGGCAATAACGACATCCTAGGATCTAGGTTATTTCACACCTATAAGTGTATCAGTTTTATGTTCAAACGTGACAACATATGAAGAATAAAATCATGCATTGGATTAGGCTTAGGGGCTTATAATACCTACCTATGTAGGTACCTACAAATATTCTTTAAACATTATTTTTGAAACTTGATTGATAAGTGTGAACAAACATCGATTACACAAAGTCAATAGGTAAAAAAAAACTCCAACATTTTGTTTTATAATGAAGAAAATGTTATTCGATCTATTTCACAGATCGAATAACATTTTCTTGCGAAGTTCATGTTTTTTTTTATGTAGCCTGTTCGGTGTCTGGGCAAAGGCCTCCCCATTATTCCTCCACAAAACCCTGTCCAATGCCATTTTAGGCCATGTCTTTCCCGCAAAGATGCGGGAAAGACATGGCATTTCTTGTTTTAAATTAGAACATCCATCCATGGTTACCTAGAGACGGCTCTACGCTTCAATTTTAAACAGCTGCTGTTAAAGCACGGAAACTGATTACGAACTAAAAACAATAATAAATTATCTTACTGGATACAAATTTGTATGTGAGTAGGTACTAATAATATCATAAGCATTCATTCTAACAGTAAATATGTACGCCGAGATAAAACGGTATACACTCCTTCACATACCCAGCGGAGCAAAAACAAAGGACAAATCATATAACGCAAAAGTATATGAGCTCGGCAAGTGTGAAGTAGAATCGACCTCTGTAAGTAGGGCAATACATTCAGCCACCCTTTCCGACATGTGTGGAGACCATAAATTATATTGCGCACCTGTAAGTGCTAGATCATGCCTAGATAAAGAAATGTGTGCTACTGATTTATGAATTGTTATGCAGTTTCATAATTGCGTAATTTATGTAGTTTTGAGTTTATAAATTTTGGCTAATGGATTTATAGGATTTGTCGGTTTAAACTGCGACCAAAACCAACTAACCAAACCACCAACAACCGGAGGACCGGGTGTAGTGGCGTAACTTGAACAAGAAAGATAAACCACCAAAGAAAATGTTTATAGATAAGAATATAATTATTTTGTTAAAAACATCACAATTTACTTGAAATTGGTTGAAAGAGGATACTCGATTGCACCTATCAGTTAATGCAATATGTAGGTAGTGAGTAGTATAAAAAACTAAATGCCATATTGATTCATGTACCATAAGTTATGTTAAGTTACACAATTTTATGAGAGGTAATTACCCTATAGGATCAAAGATGGGGTAGAGTAGACTAGTAAAAATCCGTTGCTATTTACCTTTACCTTTGATAAACTAGCGTGACGATATCATTTCTCCTAGTGAAACTCAGTTTGTAGCAAAAGTAGGTGTGGATGTTCCATCTCACGAAGTCCGTTTGACTACCAATGTTGTCAAACGTGCACATGAACATGGCTTTAGTGTGTGAATAGCGCTCAGTCACAGTTGCGACCCGGCGACACACTAGCGCGCTTATCAGTAAACGCTACAACTACAGCGAGAGCCAATCGGACTTCGTGAGATGGAACATCTATACCGAAAAGTCAGCATGTATAAAACTGATTTATGATTATTGATATGCACTTGGGATTAACTTTGAGTATATGCGCTATAGTCAGGTTTGATTTAATAGGATTAAACTAAAATGTATGAATGTAATCGGATCGGCTTAAAATGTTTTATTGTGGGATTATGATAATGCTAGGGTAGCGCTTTTGTTCGTAAATGTATGACGCAATTGTTTTACTTTTTTAAATTATAAATGTTATAGTACCTATAATGTATCTTGTTGTCTTACATAACGTAGGTACTGTGCATGCTGCTGCACTATAGATACCAAGCTTTTATAAATCCTTATCTAAAAAGCTATCCCTAGTAATTGTCAATAATCTAATCCATACCATCTGAGAACATAATATCATTATACCATCATGAGTGTGTTACATACATAACATCACGCCTGTATTCCCCGAAGGGATAGGCAGAGGTGCACATATAGTACACCCACATTTCGCCAGTTATATTTTTAGGTCCTAGAGTGTGTTACTTCAGCATATTATTCAAACTACCAAAATAAGTCGTTCGACTGTTCAAACCTTCACATGGTTTTCCATCAAGAGATGATACTCTCAATTTACCGGCTTCTCAAAACGATGCAAAGTATTAAAACATTACTAAAGCGTTATAGTGTGTTTATATCCGAAACCTCTCATTTACCGAAAGACATCAAGGGCTAAATTAACGTTTGAAATTATATTCTACTCACTGAGCTGCAAACCATAACATAATATCTAATATAATATAAAGTGTATTATCATATGGTAGTAAAAGTACCTACCTATAATATGTGTACCGTATTTTTGTCACATATTGTTCGCTCGATGTGGTTTTTAGGGCAAAAACAAGCAGGTGCTTAATGTTCTGGATTATCGAAAGTCTATACCTACTTAGTGGAAGGGGGTTATGTGTTGCAGAAAGTTTTAGAAACTTTTTCGTATAAGGCTTTGTGGGTCGCTGTTGCGAAGTTTAATGGCAGTTTTATATAGGCAGTGTGATTACTGATTGCATACTTTTAACCCACTTTAAAAAGAAAGAGGTTCTATGGTCGACAATTTATTTTATGTGTTTAAAGATTTCTCCGATTTCTCGTGTTTTTGCAAGCGGTTTGGAAACATTTTGAAACCTATGAATGTAAGAGTGTGATGCGTGTGAATGAAGCGAAAGAAATATGCCAGGATCGTAGCAAATGGAAATCCGTCGTCACTGTCGACACTGGCAGAAATGGCACCATTGCCGATTGGCAAAAAATAAAAAAAGAGGCTTTAAATTATGAGACGTTTTAGCACCATATATAAGAGGGAATATTCTAGGCTAAATGAAGGTATAAAAATGATTAACATTAATTATAAATCAGTTGCTCAAACGAACATTGTTGTTTGACTAAATTAAACTGATTATTTTAATATTCAAAACTTCACTAATATTTATATTGCTTGATTACTTTTTAATAACTCACTGTTAAATTCGTTGATTATGCATCAATAAAAAGCATTTACTTAGGACTATCAAAATCCTGTGCTTGATCAATTTAGATTAATAATTTGTTATATAAACAGTTTAACGTCCTCCAATTATTGATTAACTTAGCTGTTAACCTGCAATTTTTTTTTCGAACTTGTCTCTCGCGGTTAGCTTTGAAGGAGCTCTTACTGCTTAACCCGTCGTTTGGCGAGACCTAAGAAAAGGCCTCCAGTCAGGTGTTAACCTGCGAGTTTTGTACAAGCTTAACATAGGGAAAGTTGATCGTGCCCGTTACCAATATTCCTGTGCGCCTACTGCTAGAAGGTATAATTATTATGTACAATCACCATCATACGTAGCTGAACAATAAATTAATATTTTTTTAAATTAAAGAACTACCTCTTATATAGGTAGTATAAAGTCAGTCTTTCTATAATTTCAATAGGTCCCAAACATTTTTCTCGTCATTACTAAAATCTTGACGATGCAGATGGTTGAAATAATTAAACATTCAAGTCCCAGAATTTATGTATGTGTAGTATCAAAATGATTTTGAAAAGTGTGAATTTGTTTTGAGTTGCAGGTGTACCTACTTCTAGACTTATATTCAAAAAATCACATATCAAAGAAGCTAAAACTTTTCAAAACGTTAACCTTTTAGTTTGTTATTGTGTTGTATAAAATTGCTTGTTTTGAAATGAAAGCCGACCTTACCATTACAAGCTACGGTTACGTGAAACTTTGCTAGCGTTGTATTGATTAGCATAATATTTTCCTACGATTATTTTAATGACTTCCTATGTAAGCGGTCAAGATAAACGTTCGGAATTAGGTGAATTGTACCTAAGTGGTGTAGAATGCATAGCGGAATCATGTTTTTTCTGTAATAATGCTCTTGAGCAACCAAGTGACTTATAAATACATACATTTAATGACGCTTTAATCTCAGAATCTCTCTTTTCCATTCTGTGTTTATACGCCTTAAAAAGATAGATCCAAAAGATGTCAAGTCCATTGCTGTTTAATATGTCCTTTAGTTTGTTGCTTCTTAAGATGCTCTTTCTCTTAAAAGCAATGTAAAAAAAAGTAAGACAATTTGTTTCATGTTAGTTTACTGTGTGAATTTGAAAGCTATTACAAGACATTAATAAGCCTTACTTGTTACAGGTACTAAAACGTCGCAGTGATAAAGTGATAAAAATGTTGTGACAGACGCCGCGCGAATCGAACAGGACACTCAAAATGTGTCACCCAAAGAACTTCCAAGACGTTACCAGCAACAGAACTTTTCTATTCATAATAGTGCTTTTATCGCTAAAACTGTGCAGTCCTCAGGACTTGAACGAGGAGTTTGTGAACGAGGATAGTATAGAGACGTTATCTGATATAACTATAGTGCCAGTGAAAAAGGTGAAGTTTCCCAGGAATGTCGGTGCGTCGAGTCCTTGTAGGATGAGCGAGCTTCTGTGTGATACGGGACAGTGTATATCTCTGGACAAGTATTGTAACGGAGAGGACGACTGTGGAGATAAGAGCGACGAGCCGAAGTCATGCACACGTAAGTATTATAGTTGCATAGGTGTAGACTTAGATTATGTAACTAGTCTAAGACAATTATTGTCTTAAAAGAGCATACATGGGTGAAATATTTGTATGTAGTGGGTGTAATAGGACGAATTCATTATCTTACCAGTTAATAATAATAAAATACCTTTATTGCTGACACACAGTCCATAGAATTACAGTCAAATTTATCTTATTAGTTAGAAAAAAAGAACAATAAATACTCACACGAAAAAAAAAATATAATAAAAATAACTGGAACACTTATTTAATAATAATTCGTTGCAATGTTTCTGGATACATAACACATAACGCTTTTAAAAATCTGTGCCCACAGGTCAAGAAAACAAACAAGAACACGTGAGCTTTGAACTGATATAGAATATGTTATTCGCAAAAGTAATATGCGACGCCAAAGACGCTAAACTCTTTATAACAAAAAGACGCGCGAATAAATCTTTTGAAAGTCATTTCAGGTCATTCAAACGCATTTTTAATATGTCTCCCCTTCCCGGTTTGCTGACATCTGTCACAAAAGAAAAGGTAGTAAAGGAGGCTAAGGATTGCGGGCCTTTAAGCGAGCGGCTGTAAAGTGGGGGTGAATGTGTGCTCAAAATATTAATGGCACGAACATACTCCGAAATATAATATTACGTTATTAAGCCTGCATCATTAAATATTGTACACAATGTACACGTTTTTTGTGTACTTGGCCCAAATTCTGGTTTGCCTGTTAGAACAGTCGCTAATCATGTTGGCTCCTATCTGCAACTTGAAGATTACTTCTGTAGCTAGCCTTACCCACTTATTTATCACAACATTTTTCATTTATGTGCTCAGCGGCCTTCTAGCACAAATAATTACATATAAAAGTATATCATTGATAAAAGGGTTGAAGTATACAGCGGAGATAATTCTAGAAAAATATTATGGTACATTTTCCAATATCCAATAACTGCATAACTTCGCTAGTTTACTCGCTACTTAAACCGTAGTTCTTCTGGCCTCGGTTGCTGCGTGGTATGGCAGTAGAGTGGCTGTGTCAGCGATGGACAGACTTGGCTCCCTTTTGCCTTTTATGTAATATTCATCGTTGGGAGTTATGCGAGGACTCCGCCAAAACATATTATACAAGATGTTTATGGATTTACGTAATCGCTCAGTTGGGGACGCACGCTGTATCGCTTCTGCATTATTTCCTAAATATATTTGCTTTGGAATAAAGTGGAGAAATTAAGTGCTATAAGGATTATGTTTTATCATCATGTCGTGTTTATCTTTCATCTTTATGTGCCTCTAGATCTCAGTCTGGCTTAGGTGCAGCGTTGTCGTTTGTTTTAAGTGCCTCCAAATCCAGAGATGTAACTAAACGGCTATTTTACGGGGTAACATCAGATACGTAGGTTTTAAATTAACTTTGTTAAAGACAAGATGGCTTTGATAATTTCATGAACAAAATTTTACAAAATGTCTTTTCCTTAATACTGGTTAACTGCAAAATAAAGTAGGGGACAATCTTTTTATTAGTAAAAAATAGGTCAGAGTTAGTGTTTCTCTTACCCAGAATGCAATCAGCAAACGTTATAAAATAGGCAACAGCCCTCGGCTAAGATTGCGAACCTTCTTCATCAAAGCGACGATGGAGGGACGATATTTCTCACTTGACCTTTTTGAAGGACATGGCCAATAGGTCAGTGAAATGTACGTCCATTTTGTGTTTCGTGTTTTATTTATTTAGTGTTGCGTAAAAGCTATTGTTGCTTTTTATTAATATGTAATATGACTTAAAATGTTTTGAAAGGGATTACTTAAAGGACTGAACTTTCCCGCGTGACTAATATAAAAGGTATTTTTTCAATTCCAAACTCATTAAAAAGGTACCTTCATGTATAAAAGTTTTTAAGCATAAAACAGCAAATGTAGACCCTATTTTTATTAAAACAGTTACATTTCAACCTAGAGTTAAACATTGTTTTGCGTAAGTTTTTGCTAGAATAAAGCCAACCCAAGCAACTGAACATTACTGTTAATAATGACCGTCTATATTGAGGGAACGAGCTTTTAAGACTGGCTGCCAAAAACAGACTCTAGAGTACATTCGTTTGTGTTAAGGATTGGCAGTAGTACTATGAACCGGTCTATAGCAATATTGCCATACGCTTAAACAAATAAATTTCCTTCCAAAGCATGCCTTAATCTGCCGCGCGCAGTTTCACCAAAACGGTTCTCATCTCTCGTAAAATACGTTTTTGCTCAGAGAATGTCTGCAACGATAATTGTCTTACACAAAAGAGCTCGAAGATGTACTCACAAAGGGAATTGAAAGAACTAGATTACAATGAGTTTGCACAGTTCCTTCTCTAGGGAGTGCATCTGTCTGATAGACCGCAGAACGAAGTTACGTATTACATTTTTATTGAGAAATGTAAAGAAATTGTACAGCAATAATAGAGATGCGATTTTAATTTAGTTATTTCTAGTTCTATTTGCGACATGACGGGAATACCTGTTCCAAGGAACTAATATTTTGAATATACTTTGATAAAAGTAGTTTGGCGGCGGATTCTAAGAAATAACTCGAATATACTTATACTAAGTTAACTCGTATTTTTTGGGACATTTTGTGTGTGCATGTATCTTTTTGAATTCAATAACCATTGTTATTTTCATGCATACTAATACTAAAAGGTAAAAGTAACTCTGTCTGTCTGTGACACCTTCACGACTAAATCGCAGGAAGGATTTTAATGAACTTTCGCATGTAGAAAGTTTAAGACCCGAGAAAGGACATATGCAACTTATCGCGATCGAAGCCGCGGGCATAAGCTAGTATCCTATATTTAAAATTAATAAAGCACCCACCTTCTAGATTTTAGTCGGGTTCATGGTTTCTAGTCTTCAGGGAAGCATATTTCTGATGAAGCCCGCAGTACGAATGCGAATCATATTTTCATCGACAAGAATAGAAAATGTGCAAAACAAAAGAGTTATTTTGTATATTCGATTTGCTACTGAATCCTGCAAAATTTGCTATAACACACTTCAGGTTATAGGAAATGCAGGGATCAGACAATACACATGGATGAAGGTTTGTCTATATCATTCCTTTGATTAAGAGAGTTATACTCACGCACATACTCCCATAGTCCCGACTTATGTTCTACTTTGTCCAAATTTTCTTGATTACTTAGACCCAGTTTGACTGCCTCGTTGGTCTAGTGGTCGCTAAGCGCGACTGCTGAGCACGAGGTCCTGGGTTCGAATCCCGAGTCGGGCAAAGTGTCACTGGGTTTTTCCATTAGGTAATTCTCAGTGGCAGCACGGAGTCAGGATTTGTGCCCGGTTGATGGCAATAGGCTCGCCCCCTATTACATTGGGACCTATAAACATAACTGGCGAAATGTGGGTGTGCTATATGTGCACCTCTGCCTACCCCTTCGGGGAATACAGGCGTGATGTTATATTTATGTTTTATGTATTATGTATTATTTTAATTACAAAGGTTACTATTGTTTCTGTGAGTACTATAGCGAGTGGAACACACACCGGTCGAGTATCTCGACGTAGGTTCCGTGACTAATGACAGTCCATTTTGTAAACACCGCTACGGTAAACTTAACACCTTATTAAACGTGGGTTTTTTTGTTAATTGTAGCTATATTTTGGCTTAATGACCACCTACGTGGGTACGATAAAAGCGAAAGCTCGTTTTCAGGCACCGCTGTAATTAAATATGGTTTATTGTTCGCCTCAGTCTTTGAGTGGTTGCTATTTAAATTTTCACGATGTTTGTATGAATATTTCCTAAGGCTACTTAGCGGAATTCTTGCCTTATTCCTCTTTTAGTGGTGTAAAGTTTTGTTTTTATTGTAGGGAAAAATGTACAGTGTAGTCATTAAGTGTGAATATTTGCACCTAAATTCGTACTTATGGCTTACGGTATAAGAGTTAGATTTATTTTATTGCTACGGTACGCGTGGCCAGTGTGCACATTATTAGGTTAAGTGGCCGTGGTGCTCGCGTTGTTACTAATTTCATAAAATGTATCATCATCATCAGCTTTTAAGTGACCTACTGCTGGGCATAAGCCTCCTCCCCTTAACGCCACTGCTTTCTGTTTTGGGCCTTTTGTATTCAGGTCTTTCCCTGTACAGCAACAACATCATCAGTTCACCTTGCTGGAGGTCTGCCAGGGGCTCTACAGAATCCTCTGAGCCACCACTCTGTTAGGGCCTTACTCCACCTGCCTTCACCAAATCTTGAAAAATCCATAAAATGTATATTCTGAACGAAATTAGTACAATTAGTTACTTCTCTGTACATCTGCAAATACTGTTAGCTATTTTTATTTCCCATGTCGATGTAACTTTATAACGGTTAGGACTTAATACCACCACTTATCTATTATGAAACGGGTTATTAATATAACTTTGTCTTAACTAAGCCGTGCTGTACTCAAGGCTAAGTTGTTTAGTTAAGTAACTCTACCAGACCTTTTAAGTTTTTGTTCCAACTGTTTTTTTTTTTATAAAAAACGTCGCCCCACACTAGGAATTTCTCCTGTGTCGTGGGTACATTTCACAAACATGAAATATCACAAACACAAACACCCAGACTCGGGACAAATATCTGTGGTTCGCACAAAGTTTTGCCCCGTGCGAGAATCGAGCCACTGCGCTAATCAGGTCGTCTTAAGTAATAATACTTTTAAGTGATAAGAAAGTGACATACTTATTAATATCTCCTGTAAATTCAGATATGTCTGATAGTGTCAGTAGAACAGCCCCCTAACCATGTACTCTTGAAACATGTTATTTTCCGCTGTGGAAGCGAGACGTCATATTACAGTGCTTGTAGCGGCGCGCGGCGTCTCGCTCCCACAACGATAAATGTCCTGCTTTATGAGTTTATGGTAAGGGGGTAGGACTCTTTATTATACCACCCATGTCCTAACATTTCGCCACGCATAAATTTATTAAAAGACCCTGTTGCTAATCATCGAATACTTCTATTTTTCAGCAACGAATTAGAACTATTCTTAACCATTTAAGAAAATAATTAATGTTATTCCACAATATCAAATAATGTGATAAAACATAAACGCATTAGTTCTTCAAAACCAACTGTAGACGTAGTTTTTCTCACTTGAAAGCTGGGCTCAACACAACTGTCATAAGTGTTCTAGTAACCAACGCTATTCGCAAATATTTTACCTCACTGTGACAGCATTTTAAAGTCTTAAAAAGCTTAGCCCGTTCCACAGCCCGACGCGGTCTTACTCGATAGAATGTCTCAAATAGTCGACGGCATTAGATGCTTTTCCAGCTGTCTGAGAGCTACGACTATTTTTGTGACATTAATATAACAAAAGAATGTGTTTAACGAGAATTCTTTCTTTGTATAACGTATTGAAAATGTTATTGATGTTATTATAGGATGATAATATGCTATTATTAGGAGGGCATCGACAAATTCGGTATTTTCTTTTTGAAGGTTGTGGATAGTTTGCTTTCTTGCACAATTTTTTTACGTCTAAAATCTCTTTATGTGTGCTATGCGGAATAGGTACTATTAGTGCGCTTTACGTTGGTGAGCTCTATAGCGTGCCGCAATGCCCCTAATCTCGAAATAAACAATTAGAATTATCGGAACACCGTATTTCAAGGAAAACCAAGCAGGTATAAAATGAGGTTGTGTGATAAAGTATTAGTACAAAGACTTTCACGTGAATATCTCGAACAAAAAACCGACAATATATTGATTGTGTTATAGATAAATTAAATATGCAAATGATTCACACTACGGGGTTCCAATAAAATCAATTCCCTTTTTTAAATTTATACTCTTTGTGTGAGCCGGTATAAAAAATGTTTACACAAACCGAAATTAGGTCAGGTGCAACAAAAAACAAAAGGCTGTTTTTAAACATTTCGTAAAAATACTCCGTATTGTGCAAATTCAGATGATGCCGGGAAAATACGTCTGCCGAAAGCTTTAATTATAATGATCCTTGTAAGTATTACATCAAAAACGAGGGAGGGAAATAAAGGGAAGATGAAATATGTACTTCAGCTTTGAGCAAATAGGACGAATTCACCCATTGAAGTCCAGGACAAAAGAAAACTTGATATCAGAGGCTTTCTTTTTTTTCTTATTATCAAGTCTCAGTATATATGTATTATATCATTGCTTTCTTGCGGTAACATAAGATATTTGAAAATAAACGACCTTCGTCTTATGTTGTGTATTTCATCGAGAATATTTTTTTTCTTACTTGTCTCGTGTGGTGAAGGTACACAAAACACAGTATATCGCTCGTCTGGGCATAAGATTGCCCAAGCAGTCACAGCATTGTAAGAGTTTAGACACGCCCTGAATGACGTATATTTTTCCTGAGCAACAGCGACACTTGTGGTAATATTGCATAATAAATCATTGTACGATACATTTTACATGACTCTTCAGTGAACTAGATGTCAGCAGGGTAAAAACAATAATACCTCCAAGGCTCTGTATAAAAAGGCTTTTCCAAAGTCTTTTAAAGTGCCAATTCCAATTCCACATTTCATTGATCTGGGTAGTTGGCCATCAAATGGGGACAAAATGTGAAAAACATCCGATCACGTCGCTGTAGGACGCCGAGAAACTCAAGAATTTAGATCAGTGACGTAAGCGGGTCGCAAACCTGGAAACCAAACATTTTGTAAAAATACTCGGCGACGACAGTGTGGAGACGTGTGTAAACTGCTTCAGAGTATTTTAGGAAGCCATGAGAGTACGTTTGGGTATAGAGTACGTTTGGGTATCGTGTGGTAATATTTCATTTTGGGCTTTGAATCTGTAAAAATTGCTATATCTGTTTTACATACATGGGACGTAGGGTACGTACCTCGGAAACAGTGCTGATGGGTTGCACAACGTCTATAATTTTACAGACAATATTTTAGTTAGTTTCATGTTACTCATATATATCATCAGCCGGAAGACGTCCATTGTTGAACAAAGGCCTTCCCCTTAGAACGCCACAATGAACGATAACTTGCCGTTTGCATACACCGGTTGCCCGCAACTCTGACGATATCGTCGGTCCACCTGGTGGAAGGCCTGAAAACCGCGTATTCCGGTTCTTCATTATACACACCATAATTCAAATTATTAAAAAGTTATTTTCTAAACAAAACCCCACCTCAACGATCACGTTTGACAAATGCATTTGCGCCGTATGCCATTAACTACATATATTATTATTTAGGTACAATAAAAAGTATAAAATGATCATTAAATATCAGAGTCGCGGTGAGAGAATAATTAACTACACCGCAAATACTCCAGCGACGCAAGTTTGCTCGTAACTAATTAGTATAGCGAGTGTTTGTAATGTGTCTTGGTCTTGCTTAGTTAGAATACGCATGTGAACCTGTATTTCGCTCTATAAGACACGACAGATAAGGGAGGCAGACATTGTGATATTTTTTAGTGATATTGTTAATGCAATATCCGATTGACACCATCCTCCTTTCTTCTAAATACCTTTCTTACTACAAGACTTATAGAACATGTCTATGTCATCTGTAAGACCAAAAATGGAGACGTCTATAGACTTAGAGGTATGGCGAAGGGACATTTTATTACCGTTTAAAAGAAAGATAACGTGTCCATCGTTGTTATTATTTAAATTCAAGAGGCATTGGAACGGTCCCCACATGCAACGAATGTTTTATTTTAATTAAATTTATAAGTAGGTAGGTACTAGTACCTAACCATGTTAAATGTTCATATCGAAAACCGCATCTCCTATTCCAATCTATCCACGCACATAATCGGGTTAGGTCAGAATTGCAAAATAGGTACTACAATCGAATACTTTCTCTATATCTGGTCGAATTAAATAATAGAATCCGTGGTGGTCATTCGTGGTATTTGGCTTTTCGAAATCCCTATTCCGATTTTATACGACGTAGCTGATATAGTAGGTAAACTAGCAAAATAATAATTGATCCAGTCTGCGGTGGAGGTTCCACTCACAGCTAACACATAATTAGTGTTGGACATAGATGCTGCTGTGTAGTAATGAAGCTTAACGAGTCTTGTTTTCTGCTCGCATTCCTCCGTCAATCTTTGTAATGTTAGCCTACAATGTTAGTTTGTCTGACTCTACTTCTAAAATAAGAATGTGGGCGGATTCTACTAGGATAATAAAAAGGAAGTATGCTGAGTTATATCCGGCCTAGAATTGATCACACCTTTTCCTGCCGTAGGTGTTGTAGGAGGCGACTAAGGGCAAATCCCAAAGATGGGCAGCAGCATCTTCTGTAACTTCACCACCAATACTGCGATCTCCAAGCCAAGCGTAGGAATTATAGCAACACCCACCTTTCTAAGGAGGCTTTGTTCAACAGTGGACGTCTTTCGACTTATGATGAATAAGATGAAAATGAGAAAATATACTTATTGACTACTCGATCACGTTTTAAAAAAAATATGTTAACAGCGTTACGCCTGTATTCCCCGATGAGGTAGCACTAGTAGGAGTAGGTGGGTGTAGTACACCCACATTTCGCCATTTATAATATACGTTCGTACGTTCCAATATAATAAGGGGCGACCATTTGGCTATCCGGGTACAAATCCAAACTCCGTGCTGCTAGCCTGCTACTGAAAATTACCCAATGGAAAAACCCAGTAACACCAATCTGACCCGGGATTTGAATCGAGGACCTCACGCTCAGTGGTCGCAAAAGTCGGGGCAGTCGAAAAAAAATATTTTGTAAAACAAAATCAGCCACTACACTTACTACTTTGATTTCTTTACTATACTTTGATTTCTTTACATCGGATTAGTTATAAAGTCAGATAGCGTATAAATAGTTATGCATTTGGTAAATTAATTATGTGGTTAATAACCACGTTGTGATAGTAATTGATTATCTGTTCTCGACTTATCAATATCCGCAATTTCAGAAGATAATCTAAGTGACGGAAACTAGCTTCGTAATAGAGTTAGTCATCTAAATACGGATTTCTGTAGGCTGTAGCGTATATTTTTATTATTTACATCAGATAGTATTATAATTATATATTAAAAGTGATTTCATATTACTATTACTGACAATGTATCTATAGGTACATATCGTATGTGCCATCATTAAATTATTTTCATCAAACACACGTAGTACATGATTAGCTCGCCAATTAGGTTTATAAAGTAAAATGGGCGTTTTAAATTATATTGCTTGTTATGATTAACTATATACTGTACCTACCAATATAACAATAACATAAGTAGGTGTAAGTATAAAATATATCTTACTGCGACTTAGAGGTACAATTTAAAGTATTTTCAAGGCTCTTTATACCACGAATCGCATATTAAACGTATCATTTAACAAGTAAACATTAATTCCCATTTCCTCGTGTTATACCTACTATCATTCGGCAATCAGAAACGCTTGCTAGTATGCCTATACGAGAACTGTCTCCGACTAACTTTCGGAAGAACGATTTCGTTCGCATTTAGAGAAAACTTTAGCGAGTACTAACTGCGTTCCCACTAAAATGTCTCAATTATGTTCGCTGAGCAAACACTTGTGATTCCGTCATTCTCTCCTGGTACTTTTAGGAATCCGTCTAGTCCCCCATAATTATTTAGGCTATTATTTATAGCTACAGAAAATTATGTAACACTTAATTAAACGTGTCTTAACTAACGTATGGAAGTGGATGGTAACGTTTACAGTAAATTACACGTTGTAACTAAATGTCTTAACGTCTATCTATAATTACATGTAAATTCAAATTCAATTTGACCAATTATTACCTTAATAGCTACTCTATATTATTTCTACTTCCAGTAGCAAACTAAGCAGTAACATTTTTATGATTATTTTTCCGACCCAAATATCGACCAATAGAATTGCACCATTCGACGTCACGTGGTACAACCTACATGGTATTATACTGATAATTTTTTGATTATTTTTAGGTTGTACCACGTGACGTCGAATGGTGCAATTCTATTGGCCGACATTTGGGACGGAAAAATAATCCCCCGAATACCACACGAGCTTCAAAATTATCTGGCATTTCCCTCAAGGTTCCCTGCAAACAAATAAAGTCGTCAAGTTTTTCAGGAAAAATCACTCGCGCTTCGCGCTCGTGATTTTTTAACCTGAAAAACGTGACTCCTTCATTTGTTTGCAACGAACCTATCGGGAAATACCCGATAATTTTGAAGCTCTTGTGGTATTATAAGTGAAAATATTTTAATTATACAAAAGTTGTTTCCAGCCAGATAGATATATTTTTAATTTGAATTATATTATCCGTTTCTCTTTTTGAATGTATCTCGGTTAGTCATTATAAAAAGCTAGCATTATATTTTTACCCTACTAGAATTTTCTTTAGAATTCAAATTAAATTATGTTCCGAGGACCGACCATAACTTACTCTTTTTTATTATTCGTGACTCCTTAGTCACACGGTCTATGTAAATTTATATTTTCATTAGGGAATAGTGTGCCATATGGGTTCTAGCTGAGAAAAACTACGTAATAAGTCTATTTTATGGGCAAAGAAGATAAAGGTAGGTAATAAACCTTGCCTCACTATGTCTCCTGTATTGTGGGTGGGTTTTGCTAGCATGAATGACATTTTACACCAAACTCGCTTCCACAATGGAAAAT
Source organism: Abrostola triplasia (assembly GCA_946251915.1). NCBI lineage: Eukaryota > Metazoa > Arthropoda > Insecta > Lepidoptera > Noctuidae > Abrostola > Abrostola triplasia. The sequence continues at coordinate 6,906,998 of OX276432.1, read as the reverse complement.
GTCTTGCCTGTTTGAAGAGTACATGGTAAGGGGGCAGTCAAAAAACCAAACTCTCTTCATTTCTATAAGCTCGGATCAAATACCAACAGAACTCACAAAAATTAGGTAGTCTTTCGAGATAAATTCCGCAATTCGTAGCACATTATTGCTCGACTGTGGCAATATTTTCCCGAATGTGATGCGTTCATTTTGTAGCCATTAATGTACAACCTTTAAGTGTACTGTAATAAATAAACCTGAGTTATTCAAATTAGAACATTAATTATAGTGACTGTAATTACAAATACTTTTTATTATAATTACATAATTGTTCGATTAAATATTTCGAAATTGTTTCTAAAACAGAACTTTACAAATTACATCCAGTGGAAACTAGAGCAACGTAAGGCTTTCGACAGCTCGTCTTTCACTTAAAAGTTGTGAAACAATCAGAGTTCTAAATCAAAGCTAAGTTACTTCATGAAGCAACCAAACAAATTGGACGATATAATTTTACGTAATTAAGTAGTAAATTTGTTTGATATTTCCCGCTTTCCGAAACGAAAACAAAAGGCGTACATTAATGGGAACAATGATTGTGGTCCGAAGTGTACACTTGTCTTATGCTATGTAATGCGCTGTCAGTGAAGACAAAGGAACGGTTTTTTAAAAAGATCGTAAAATATGGCAGCAGTTCATTGTGTGCGGCGCTTTATTCACGACCTTTTTCCTTCTCATTTCCCTATTTTTATTCTGAAAGGATTAACAATAGTACAGGTACGGCGGTGTATTTTATTATGACTGGCATAAATTTGGGACACACATATTTCATTTTGAGAATTTCAAATTGTGTGTTAATATTATGCTCGATGTACAAATGTGGTTTGAATTTCGAAGTGAGCGTGGGATGTGGAATATTATCCGGGTATCAAAGCAAATTAAGCTGGTTTTTTCTATACTATTACAGATTACTAAGAATCGAAAATATCCCTCTGAGTCAATACTTTGCGTAGTGGTATTGATTTCAAATTGGGGGTTTAGGAAACACATAACAAGATGTTTTATTGCTGTTACAGAGTATAGCGCAGAACAATTCAAATAATGTTTAGGTTATTAAATATTTGTATGTGTCAGAACAACCGGACTACTCCACAAAGGACATAGTAAATATTTACTCGCATAATTGTAATGCATGTTGTGTTTGTACTATTCAGTAATAATGCAGCCTACAAGTACACGCTAACGCATGCAACTATCACAATAGCGGGTGTTCATGGGTGGTTACCATGAACAGTAGGTACATAAATTGATAAATTTTGTTCTAACCTATAGGTTTAACACCTATATTACCACTATAATAATACTAAAGGTGCTGCTGCTTATCACACTAATATTATAAAGGCGAAAGTTTGTGAGTGCGTTTGTATGTTTGTTACGCTCAAATGGCTAGACAGATTTTGATGAAATGAAAAATGAACTTCATATGGAGGTAGCTGACACCCTGGATTAACACATAGGCTATTTTTTATCCCAAATAAATGGAGCGAGTAACACCGCGGGGCGTAGCTAGTTGCTTTATAAATAAAAACATGTGCTTGTTAATTTACCCTTTTTGACGCTGCAAGGGAGTAACGGAAAGACGAGCTGTTTTCATTACTACACTGGTAGAAAATGCCTAAGGCAAGTCCGCCTTGTACACAATTGTACTGAAGCATTAAATAAATAAATTATTTGTCTGAGCCAGGGAGTAATATAATAATATGAGTAATATAATAATATCATGTGAGGTTAGGCGACGTAGACCACAGAAGGAAATCTCAAAAGCTAATTTGTAAAGAAATACATCACAGAAACGTGGATGTTTACTTCCACAGCTAATCAAGTTTGTATCACGGGGTCAAACAAATTTGTGTCACAGGTTGTAGACATCAGAAACGCGATAATCAAATTCCCTTCGAAATTTCGTCGCCAATGTTTTTAATTTCAAAGGCAACCTCTCTCCTCTTTTGATAGTGGATCGTAGTTAATCAAAGCCTTTGGTTGTGCCTCTGACTTTATAATCAGATCTGAGTGTCAGATAGTCTAGGTGAAGAAGTTTAGTTGTTTGGTTCACAGTAGGCGGAACAATTGTTTCATTTTATTATGTTTCGCGAGACTTTATTGTATTTTACTATACCTAATAACTTTCGTAAGTGTTATCCATATTATCTACTATCTCTCACGTCGATATTCGTGTATATTCTAGTCGGGCATTCCCGAATATTGACGTGAGTATAACCGGGATATATACTATATAGTAGATAATATGACTTTAATGTAACCCAAAAGAAACGAAAGTTAACATTTAAAGCTGATATTTAATGTTCCAGTTATTTGTTAGTTGTTTTATTTGTCAATCATAATGTTGTTTCAACGTTTCATTTATTTTTGAAAATTGAGCGTGTATTTGTTGGTAGCATACAATATTCTAAAAGCTTATTTAGAGTAGGCATAATTTCTTTTGAAGCCTTCCAAACTAACCTCGTGAATATTTAACGCAGGTAGGAAAATTAAAAGACAACAAATAGCGCTAACACCATTATCCCTTAATCACCCATTGTTTTTGTTACAGCATGCAACAGGACTTACATGGGCGACGTCGGTCGTACATACGAATTAGAGGTCCGGAGACCTCGCGAGGACCACCTCCCGTTCGTCTGCCACCTCAACTTCACCGCGACGGGAGGCAACTACGGAGACATTATACAGGTATTTAGAAATCGCTACGTGCCTGCAATGTTTAGCAGACCCCCGTCAAACCGATCGGTCTGAACTAGTATGTGATTGTAATCTGAAATAGGAAGATTGTGTTTTGGGTGAGGGTTGAATAGACAATTTTGATGCGATAAAATGATCTCGCTCGATGATGTTAATCTTTCTAAATTACCATACATTTATTTACGGATTTTAATATTAAACCAGTTAAAGTTTTCTTTTTGTTCGTGAACTGTAAATGTATATGGTACCTATAAGCTCCTAATCAAGACAACTTATGTTTGCTTGTGGTGTTTACCTATAAATATTGTTTCACTGCTAACTTCCCTAAAATTATGCGTGAACCAAACAAATAAATAAAAAAGTAGATAGAATACACGGGTTAAATGCAGTATAGCCTATTATAAAATGTAGGTAATTATAAGCTAAGTTAGCTTGCAATGCAAGAAATACGCAAACATAAAACTCAAAAGACTTTACCCTTTACGCTAATGCAGGAGAACGCCTTTATTCCGTGATAGCAATAGGTCCATAAATCATATAATTGAGTAGGGACTGGAGTCAAACCATTATACGAGTATAAATATACAACTTTTGATAGGTAGATACACTACCTATCAAATGTGTATTTTTTGTAAGTTCAAAGCTTTAACGAGACATCAAACGTCTTGAAAGGAGACACACCGATCTTTTATTTTCAATATGAATAAAACCGTCTCAAATTCCTACGTAATCTAAGGGGTGAAATTGAAAAGGGAACGTATCAACAAACGAGCTCATTAAAAATATACGCTTCAGTGAAGTTGCTGTCTTATTCTTAGACAACGCTGAACAATTCATGTTTCAGTCTATTTACTTGCTTACTATGATCGAACTGACATCATCTTGAATGAGTAATGCTTCACTGTATGTCACTGTCTTAATTATTAGGATTAAGGTGCTTATAATGTCAGTAATTCAATATCAAATAGCAAGATTGGCAATAGTTTTTCAGTATCCAATAGAAAAATTCGAAGCAAGCTTTTCAATTGTTCTAAAAATCCACAAAATATTTATTCGACGAAATGCTCTTGGGACGAACTTCCACGACACCATGCTTAATTTTTTTTTATAGAAATTCAATAAAAGAGATAGAAAAAGAAAAAACTACGTGAGATCACGCAATCAGATTACACCTGTTTGTTTTATACATTACAACCTTACACATTAGTGCTGTCTGTACCGTATTTGATTGTTATCATCACACGCGTGTACCTGTGCCTATTATCAACGCTCAAACGCACGTCATTGCATGAATCAGTTATGCGATATGAGTCATTGGCCTAATTGTTGGGATTAAGGTGCTTAATGCCCTAGTTTCATACCGAAACGCATAACAGGGCTGTTAAACGTCGAAATAAACAGATAGAGCCATTATGAATAATTATTATGTTTGCTGGAAGTGGGTCCCCAACACAAGTTTACATTCAATCACGCCTGTAATTTTCAGAGGGTTAGGTAGAGCTTTTCATCACTCTAAAGCGTCTAAATACCCACCTTTCCCTGCATAGAATCACAAGTCGTAATACGTGGGGAGTGAACTTGTTTGGTTGATGAATAACCTGGTGTCAGAATTTAAACCGCCTGTAGGTAGGCCTCTGACATGGTTTTACATACCATTGTTGAAACATCTCTCAGTTGTGCCGGTTTCCTCACGATGTTTTCCTTCACAGTTTTTAGCAACTGATAACTAATTTGTAGTACGACGTGAATTCGAAAAGACATTTCTGCGTGCCGGGATTTGTCTGTGTCTATCTACTTATGTAATAACTAAGTCGCTGTTAGTATTAGGTCGTTTATTTATAAATACACTTTGTTTTAGCTAACGTTCGACACATTTACTGTGGGGAAGTTTGTGTCGTTCACCTCGGACGGCTGCCCGGACGGGCACATGACGATCGTGGAGCGGAGCCCTTCCCCGCCCACTGGACAGTGGTGCGGCTCGGCATGGGGTTACACCGTCTACTTCTCAGAGTCAGATTCTATTAACATGACGCTCAGATTAGACAGGCTGAGTCAACAGGTAAGCTCATTCTATTACCGCGGTTGGTGTAACGCAAAGTCCGCCCGCCAGAAAAACAAGTTTCCGGTTTTGAGTCAATCTTAGACAATAGTGGCAATCAAAAGCAGTGTGATATGAATCGAATTTCTTTGACTGTCGACGTAGGGTTTTAGAAATAGGTATACATCAGTAGTTCCGTAATATGTTACTTTCGTTTAAATATACCTATCGCTTTTATAATTATATAAATTTACGTTATTTTTCTGTTAATTCACGCTATACTAATAACAATACTTTGCTTACTTTTACTTTTGGCACCATTTGCTTCTTATCCTACAACTTCATTATTATTAAACGCGTCCTATTTAGCTTCTAAAAACAGGCAGCCAAAAAATTCGTATGTACATTTAGAAAGGGAACAAGTAGGCTTAAGGCTTAACGTACAATTTGTTAACACAACAAACTGACGCGTTTAATTAGAGTTTTTGCTCTCAGCAAAGTTAATCCGTATAAATGAACAACAGTATTTATCTTCATTAAGAGTCACTTACTAAGCATCCCTTTGTGTTTTACTGACGTGATGTAACTAACTACACGTTTTCGCCTGTGACTTGACTAATATTTCACATCGCCCCGCTTTTACGGTTCGCTGCCTTTCCTTTATCTCGAGTTAGCAGCCGTATTATGTGCACCAAGGGTTGAACTTTCGATCAATTAATTAGGCGACGATTACCGACACCCTCCCGGGACCACAGGATAAGGATACCTCGCTATTACAATAATGTTATTGGGTACCGCCTTAATTCCTTAATTTAATAACGGGAATTACGCCTCGGAACCATTTAATACATTTCGGATGGCTCTTTGAATTTTGTTAATGCGCTTCGCTTTTATCTCCAAATAGTATTTTAATTTTGAAGGGAATCTTCCGGAGGACCATTTTGCTTTTCTAATTGATTAATGACTCTTTTTCAAAGACAGAAGTTGGAAGTAATTTTAGATATTTTTGGTAATTATTTAAGTGCTTTTTGTCAAGTATTTATTTTGACTTGAAAATTATTAACAAATAATTTGTGCTGTAACTATGTGATCGTTTTTAATATGTTAGCCAATTATTTACCTTGAAAATGTGGTGCAGATTTGTTTAAACTATCTACGATAGGTATCTAAACTAAATTCACGCACAAAAGATCATACATTTGATGTAAATTTTCCCATTCATTAATTGACTATGTGTCTGAACGTAAAATTGAATTCCGAATTCCTAATTTCGCAAAGTAAACGATGTTAAGGGAACATTCACGTCGTATTACATATTTTCATTTACAGCAAGAATACTCTGACACCAATGTCCTATTACAGGGTGTAGGCTACAATTTCGACTTCAAGCTGGCTTACAAGTTTTTGAGGCGAAGTGAAGCCAGATTACGGTACGGTAACGCGACTGTCGGCGCGTGGCGAGGAGAAAGGGTACCAGGGACCTACTGCGACAGAATACTGAGTGATTGCGACCTCAGAGCGTGTCGCATTCAGTCCCCCAACTTCCCCGGCGTTTATCCGCGCAACGCTTCTTGTACATACCGCATCGAACATACAAAGGTGGGAAACATAAATGGAATCTTGTAGGGTTAATCTGTAACAGAGCTTGCGAGGCATTTTTATTTGTCGATGTAGTAATTATAACGAACCTTTTTGTTACGATATATTAATAGTTTTCCTCTTGATTACATACCCGATTAACTTAACTTATTGGTAATAAGATTACGATATGAAATTATGTAGGTAATATAATTCTCCTACCTAACGGTAATAAGAAGGTATATAAACTAATTGAGCAGGAAATTGCGTGGTAGGAAAGCAAAGTTCGACTTCAATGTTGCACAAGATTATAAAGCAATTAAAACATGGCATTTCTGTGGTTTTGTTTTAGAAAATAAATTGTAAGCGTGTGTTTCAGCAGCACCGTGTGGCTGTTTGTTTTAATATTTAATATAAAATTCACACCAAACTGTGTAACAGTTACACCTGAAATGTACATAATAAATGTCGGATGCGTAAGGGTTACAACTTTTTTGTGACGGCAAAATGTACTTTAAATTCAAGACTTTAAGGTAGAATTTACGTTACCCTTTCCTTGCAGATACCAGCCGATAAACACGTTTTACTAGCAGTAAGACAGACGAATAGTCACAAAATACATATCAAAGACCAAATAGTGAAGTACGATAGAAGTCAGCGCGTCTTAAAGTGAGTACAAACAGGACTTCTCATTACCCCAGACTATTACTCATGGACAGGCTACTGTATGACCTTTATTATAGATAGATAGATTAGATAGCCCTTTACTATACCTTATCGTTATTAACAATAATTGAACGTTATTGATTTAGTTTTAGAGAAGTCAAATTGACACTATATCCATCACACGTGTATTAAATTATCAGTTCACACAACACTTCACCAATCTCAAGGGATAAAATCCATACATTATCACATGGATTAACCCTTCAAACTTTACTAATCCATCAAATTCCTCGTAGGATTTGGGACCAGTGCAATGTTGTGCAAGATTACCTCACAGTTTGGGACGGATCGACCCGCGATTCGCCAGTACTGGTACGCCTTTGTGGCGGAGATGCGGTCCCCGATATTGTCAGCCGAGGTCCTAATATGTTACTGGAGTTCCATACATCGCCGTACGATAATCCCTTTCACCCGGTGCCACTGAGCTACCTGCCGGGGTTCGAGCTTGAAGTACAGGTGAGCTTTCCGGATTGTGAATATTATGTCGCGTAAATATTTTTGGTGTGACAGCGAAATTCATTTTGTGCTTTCCTACACGTGTCAAGTTATATGTGCTTATGACTGTAAAGGCTTCGGTTCAAGACATTTTGCTAACTTATATACCTTATATAGATACATAATTATATAACTTATATACGTACATATATGTCTAGTAAAAAGTTAGTTATTTACGAAAGTTTTTGTTTGAGAAATAAATGCACCCACGATACAAAACAAATACTTTATATTGGAAAACAAATGAAATCAACCCCGATCGGACTCACAGAATGCTCTTCCAAATAAATAACGCCAACTTACAAATTGATTCTCTTTAAATTGAGAATGAACAGCTGCTTTATTAAATCTTTACAGTCGTATGCAGCCAATGGCTGATTGTATTGCATTCGATATACAAATCGAACTCGTTGGCTCTTGTAGTACCTATAGTGAAATGTTTTTTCTGCAGGTGCTGTATGTAGAAAAGGATTCGCATTCATACGTGCGTTCGGACGGCCGGTGTCGCTTTGTACTTCGTTCTTCGGACAAAACAAGTGGAGTACTGAGAAACCCAAGGCATTCCCTGCCACCGAACACGTCTTGTGTCTACTATTTCCAGGTAAATTCTAAAAATTTGTATATTAGTATGTAACAGATAGGTAAATGCATTTGTACCACAAATACGTAAATAACAAACCAGCGAATTTGTATTTATCACTTACATGAAAACAGTATTTGCATTTTACATTTTTATTGGTAAAAATCCGGAAAACAAGGTCGATTAAGCGATTCAACGATACTCCATAAAATATTCAAAGCGGCACTGTACAAAAATACGCTTATAAAACTCATCTGAAAAATCTGGTCCTACAATTATGGACACAATGTCACGTATAAACAATTGTATTGAGAATTGGCCACTGTCCCCTTACCATGAACTTTTAAAGCAGGACAGTTTACGTTGTGAAAGCGAGACACCGCATTACCCTGCACGTAGCGGCGTCTCGCTTCCACATCGTAAACTGTCCTGCTTTAGCATTCACGGTAAGGGGGCTGTTCTAATAAATAAATACATACTACATTTTATTTCTTAATAAATATTTATTATTCTTCCTATTGATGGAAGTCCTTTCAATAGGTATCTTTCTTCACTGATATAATATATTTCATGAATCAGAAGATTAACATCGGCTCAGTTAATGAACCGTGCACTCATTTATTCCTTTTACTACACACACACGTAGAACACTCAAGTGAGCAATTACTCTTACATCTAAATATCAATTAGTACAATTAAATTTACCATCAATACTTTCTGTATCGTGCCTACTTCAGAGGTATGTTGCCGTTGGTAATTGAAGTAAAATGATGTCTGAAGGTATTTTATCGAGTTACTGTCTGATTCTACTTCAGTAATAAATGTGGAGAGAACACGCAATAGTTTGAGAATGAATAATTAAAGAAGCGGCCTTCGTTTTATATTTATAGATAGAATTTACATAGTAATATATAATATTATGTATCGAACTAACATTTGCTCCAAATACCACGCCACAGAAGTTCTCATTATTTTTAGCTTGAATTCTATTAAATGGACGTAGGTAGTTAGTGGAGGTAGGATCAAACAAACATTGGTTTAAAACGATTTGGGATACCTATTAGAACGGAATCTGGATTCTAAACACTTTGGTACGGATCCCAAAAACAGAGCAAACATTTCGCATGTCCACTACACTAGTGATTCAAACAAAAAAGCTAGGGTCGTAACTGGTAGTTAAAACGATTTACGATTTCTAGGGTCGCGCCAACGAGATAGTATGGGTGTCGTTTGTGAAGTACCACTCGGCTGGAACCGAGCCTGCTGGCTTTGATCAACAGAAGGACTGTTCATCACAACTGACGATATGGGACGGCGCTGCTCCGGACGCTGATTTGGATCGAAAGGTAATTCCGTAACAACACTTCTGCCTGCCGTTTCGGTGAAGCTTAATCCTCGTATCTTCTTGCCCAATAAAGTATAAAGACATTATATTTATTAAAAAACAGTTCGCGCCTTTGTTCGCGTTCAAAATGTTTGCGTGTTTTTTTTTCAGCATTACAGTAGCCTAAAGAAGAATTTTAAAATTGGGTAGATGTTTTTAAAATTTACTTTTAATATTATTATTCAAGTGTTTATAGTCAAAACTCTTTAAGAAATAGAGGTAAAAAACTACCGCAAACTCATGATTGATACTCGCTTCCTGCATGACTTATCTACAACGCGCAGATTAATCTTTGATCCACGGAGCAGCTTTTATAGTTTAGCTCCTTTACAATAGGAACAGTATAGGATAGTGCAGTCGAATATTGTATGAGGCTATATTTTTAACAAGTAAGAGCCGGTCGGTACTGGCCGATTCTCGTTCGACTATTCATGGGATAAAGAACACGCTTTATATGCAACGAAACGTCCAGTTCCTTTGTAGGTGAATACTAAACTGTAGCATTTATGCCTTTTTTACAAATTTGTATCTTGTAGTTAGTGTTTTAAGGATCTGAATTGATTGATCGATATTGTTGATAAATATTTTTATGGCCGTAGAGTCGATCCTTATATTTTTATTTTCTATAAGTATTATCACTAAGATTGAGAGGAATGGTATTACAAGTCCACCTATGTACTATGATGGAATGCAATGAAGTATAAAGGAACCAGTGGACAGATTGTTAAAGGTATGCTTACAGGAAGGGATTTTGTCTGGCTGTACTAAGTCTTAAATTTAGTTTGAAGCAAGTATAACTGTGTGTCGAGCATTAACTAAAATTCAATCACTGATTGCTCTTTTACTAAAACAAATGTTTATATACGTATTATGCAGCCCCTAAATGCTATAGCTTAGTATCTACTCGTTTGTCAAATACTTAAACTCGGAAAATCTCGGATGATTCAGCCACGTATTTAAACTACTACTTACTTATAACAATAATGATATTATTATCATTATTGGATCGAACTCACATTGGCAAATAAAGGAAATACCCATAACAATGTGTCGTCTAATGTCCCAAATAACGCAGTAAATCTCCACTCAAAACTGTTATTGTCTAACTTCCTTACTTATCGGAAACAATTCTTGGCGTTCGCGCAATAAAGATAAAATATTTAAATTGTTATCGCATACCGAATCACAATACCGGGTCGTCCGTATAAAATTTTATAGTACATGAATTTAAATGGTAAAAAGTCCCGAGCCAACGTGTATCGTAATGAAATGTGGATTAAGTTTAGCATGTACCGACTACCGGGTTAAACTTTCGCACTGCGCAAGACTAACGCGATGATACAAGTACGAAGCGATATAGAATTGGGCGGCGTTCTCACTGCCTTTATTCGTGCCATTTCACTTTGCCAACTACCTCAACCTCCCACTTGACGTCGGCAGCCAAACATTAATTTTCTTTAATGTGTCTGAGCACTTTTACCGAGTTCCACCGACTGCAGTGCGGTGTTTCGTTTCATTCATTCGGGATTCCTCAGTTTGCATTAAGAATGGATAAGCGGTTCTAGTTCAACTTATTTTTTGTTGGCACTTTAATCAGAAAAGTTTTTCCGTTCGCTCGCAGATACACTATGTAAATAGTGTTGCCGAGTTGAATAACTAAATTATTTATTCAGGACGGCTTTAGTTTTCTATCAATTTGTATTAATTTATATAAAGAAGTATTTTTATATTGGTTATTTCGAAAAAATATATAATATTTATAACCAGACGAGACTGCGGCCTTAGTTTTTTTTGGAATGAAAGTTTTCAAACATCTCGGCGAAATTCTTCTAAATGTTGATATTTAAGATGAAAAAACAGTTTTTACCTAATAATGCATTTTTGTATAGAAATATTGACCTGACACTGGGTCTTGGCCTTAAAAGCCAAAAAACTAAATACAATGTAAGTAAGTTAGTACGTGCATATCAAAATGTATGAAATATTTTCTCCGCATTCTCTAGTTCTCAGTTATTATAAACTAAGAAAGCTGTCTTCGGGGATAATCACCTCGTTTGGCAAACAAATTGGTGCTTCTAGAGTAAAGTTACTCTAACACATGCTCATAGTTCTTACATACTATCAGTACTGCAGTCGCCTCATACTTTTCCCAAGAGAACGTATAGTTCGTAGCCAAGACCGCACAGAATAGATATTAGTTTTCTAACTACTATACTAGAGAATTTACTGAAAACTTTTTTAAGGATGATCAATGTAAACAGTATAAAGGTTGTTTATTGTCTTAATGTACGTTTTACCAGACGGAGAGAGCTCAAAGCGTATTTAACAATCGGTAATAGAAATTAAAGTTTAAGGGACATTTTATAAAGTTCAAATTTGCATGGCTCGCTTTTAGAATTCAATCTGCCTCGCCCTGCTCCGTACGCAGTCGGCTGCACTCGGAAATTTGAGCATTAATTACTGCACAGACACTTCATTTTCCTTTGCCAATTGTAAAACGCGCACAAGCTAGTCAGCGCGCTCTGTCTCGGGTGAATCGTAATAATTGCCAATTCTATATTCATTTCTGTTTTTCTTCCTACCAGTTGGACATGAGTGACAAGAAGTCCCGCCTTGGACTGTTCTGTCGCGAAGAGTCGCCGCGTCTCTGTGACCATGCCCTTCTATCGAACGCGACGAGAGCGACCCGACCATGCGCCCCATCTGAAAGCTACATCACTACTGGAAACGCACTGACTATTCTACAAGTAAGTAAATTATATACAGGAGGTAAGCTGTCTGCTATAGATAGGTTAATTGCAAGAAAGTTTCATGAATTTGGAACTAGGTAAATGTACGTAATCTTTTGTACCAGATTATGTTTTTATTGATCTTTTTAATACTTTCATTTTGCTTACATAACAGTAAAAGACGACATTAACGGTCGAGTAAGCACAAAACCCCAATTGTTCATCTGGATAAGGCAGTTTTAATTTAACAAAATTAAATACTTGTAAAAAAATCCAATAATTCACACCATTAATAAAATTAAAACATGTCATGTACAAAATAAAGTCCACATTCACACATTACTCGATTCAACAATATCAAACAAAACTCACAAAAGAATTACGCGCGTAATTAAAGCAACAAACAGACAACAAACAACTAACTGCCAAAGCTCACATAATTACTGCAGCAAATATTTATCTACCCATTTTGGGATGTACTTCGGTATGCAAAGAGCGGTGTGACAGGCAGCGTGAAATTTTTAGCCAAAATATAGCATGAGCATTGCATCAGAAGTGACTGGGAACAGTCATGAATTTGCAAGCAGTCAGCCAAAATATGTCACGTGCATTCGGAATCTAATAGTACCGAGTGGATCTTGCGAAAATTTCATGTCCTACTTCTCTCATATTGTTGGATGAATTATTAAAGATATAGCTTTTAGAATAAACAGTTATGTATATGTTTGGTAATGGAGAGTGGGTACGCTTCGTGTATATTTGAATTGTTTTGCGCGAAATTGCTTTCGGTAATTGGAACCTTTATTTTATTTATTGAGTGTATACAGTCTGACCAAGGGTTATTGGCCTATCGGTTTCAAGAAATGGCAAAAGGCAGCTTACCTAGGTAGTTCTTTTATTCTTTAGACTAGGGCCAGAACACGTCTCTCATGAATGTTAAATAAAAATATCATCGAGTTAGATAGCCTTATTTTTCCTTTATAATTTTTTGATACAGCCTATAAATGTTAAAGAAAAAAGCATTATAAACCTATCTTGTAGCTAAATTTCATTTTTTGTTGTTGTCATGACCTTAATGACGCGAACGATTATAAGTCGAAGTCCTGTTAATGGACTTTAGACTCAATGCAAAATAATCTACGTTAGATATTTGTACCGCATTTCGTGTAATAGTAGCTGACAATTAATATACAACAAGTTTAGTTATATTCACTGTTTCACATTATAATAATATAAAATAACACTTAACAGTGCCAATGTAAAAAGTTTTCTTTAGTGTTCGCGAACTCGAAGAATAAGTCTAATTCCTACCAATATACATATTTCTAGGTTGTATTTACCACTAAGTGACTGACAATAAAAGTTACTGGATAAAATTTCCACTGATAATTTTATTGGATAAAATAATTTTATATGAGGTAACTAATGATATCCTCTTATATGAATCAGACTTGTTTATATTTATTTCTGTATCGAACCATGCTAACATTCAAAGCGGTAATCCACTCGGGATTATGTCAGACTACCTATTGTTTCCTATTCTCACTCGCCACTGCCCTTTCAGCTGTATTCCCTTGGCTTGCTGTAACTTTTCTGGCGTGTGTAACATTCATAGCCGGGATAGATAAGTCACGCGCAACTCCCGTTGCATTTGCCATAGTGAATAATGCAAGGAGCACGTGCTAGTTCGCTCCTCTCACAGTGATAGAATGCTTTAGTGTTGTCACGTTATTTGAAGTGTTAGGAGCGTCACAGGATGAGACACGTACGAAAGTGTTTGTAAAACTCAGATTTATTGCGTCTCATCACTCGTTATGGCTGTTTTATTTTCTTGCCGATGTTTTCATAAACTTGAAGACAGAACGGCGTTAAGTTTATATGAGTATTACAGTTGTATAAAATATTTTGGTAGACTAGGTATCTCAATGTTTTAGTGTAGGTAAAATACAGCCAGATAGTTAATTGGTTTACTGACAATTTGCTGTGTGAGTATTGATACGTGAGATAACAGGATTTCACGATTCTCAGTAATTGTGCACTGTATTCCGCTGTCGGCAAGCGGACAGTCAAATTCGTCAGGGCCGTTTCAATTTTCAAATTGTAATTACCTTTACTTCTATTTCATAGGCCGTTTGACCTAAATTTTCATTTAATTAGGAAAGGAAATAGTAAAGCCTATCAGTATAATATCATATCATTCGCGGTATTTTACATAACTGAGTACATCAGTTAACGCATAATATAATACCTTCAAAACCTTTAACGTTATCATTAGTATTCTACGCAGCTGCTCACCAAGTAGAATACGCCCTAGTTAATATAGGAAACCTGGTCTTAGCAAGTTGTTAAAGTCACTAGTTGAGAACTGCTTTATTATTCAATATTAAATTCAACAGAGGAAGGACTAAAGCAAGTTTCTAACTAAATATTTGAAGTTTTACTACACCACGCAGTCTTGCTCTACCGTGAAGTCGACCTTAGCGATACACTTCTTATGAAGTAGAAGTAACTTTTAATGGTAACGGAAATTTATAGATTGAAGCGTACAAGTATAGCAGGTGATTTATGATTCTCGTGGAAGCCTACTACTGATAGAACTCACTCTACTAATATATTTTTTGTACCATATTCACAAGGACCATCAATCTTTCTATAATAGCTCCTTAAATGATGTAAAAAACGTTATGAAATACTGAATTTCGATAGTAATTACGTTCCCATTTCGAAATTATATGTAATCTTTCTCTGCAGGAACTTCGGCAAGGATCAGCTCTTTATCCCGTGTCATTTCTCCTGCGCTACGAGTTTGTGGATGTGAGTGAGCAAGGGCAACCTCTAGCGGACTCACAGTCAGCATGCGATAGAGTATTCAAGTCCGCTCAGACATATTCCGGCAGATTTCAAGCTCCCCGCGCCATTTTCTATTATGGAAGAGGTGGCGCACAAAATCTTACCTGCATTCTGAGGTAAGAATTATGAACTGTTGCTGGAATTTCAAAAAATATTGTACATTTTAAAATTTACTCGAGTCAAAATACAAACATGTTGTTTCTTTTCTATCTGATAGTAGAAGCTTGTAATGCATGAATAATTTGGTTATTGAAATTTAGACATGTTATTGAATTTATTACAATATTTGCAGATTCGAAGCCAAACAGGGAGAAAGAATACAGTTGACCTTCACGAGCACTTACTTTGGAAATAAATATTGTAATACACACAAAGACTCACGAACTAGTCGTTGGAAATGCGATAGGCCTGTGAAAAGAACCATTGGAGGAGAAGGACTCGCCCAAATTATTATAACTGAGTATCCTTGGGAGGGAGTGCCTATACAAAGGGACTGTATATGTACAAACAGATCTGAACCTTTGAATGTACATACATTAACCGCGCCTGTAGTAGAAATTAACTTTACTGTGACCATGATGAATATTACGGAAGATTACGATGATTTTGCTTTTGAAGGTGAATATAAATTTGTTCCGACTGGACCAGGAGATGAGACCGTCTGCTCAACTGGTTGGGGTAAAAGACGACTAAGAGGAAGTAGTGGAGAAATTAGGTTGTTCGATAAAAGGCAAATACCTGTAGCACCAGAAATAGTTGGGGATAGGCACGTTATATCAGAGAGTGTGAGAGCTGAGGTGGCCTGTGTCCATAGACCTTGGCTTATTGAACCTGGAGGTGATGAAGTAACTCCAGTTCAGGGGAGGTACTTGTACGTCAAGGTACCTGGTTATGAGGTGTCGCCATCTTCACCTTTCTGTAGTACTCCAAACCGACTTTATATTTACGAAGCTCATGATACTTCAAAGCTAAGAGAAGTATGTCCGGACGGTACAAATGTTATAGAATTGTTTTCACCTGGATGGAAATCTTCCCAAACAACTTTGGAGACGTCTCTAAAACCTCACGCTCGCAGCTACGTGATAGACTTCTTGCAACATGAACAGGCGGACTATTCAATAAAATGGATTGAGCTGATGAAGAAACCGGCTTTTGAACGTGATCCAGACTCCAACGTTATTTCTGCGCCCATCTCATTAGAATGTCGTTACAGGTAAATATTTACTATTTTTATACGTATTAGTATCCAGGTTGTGCAGTATGTAATATTAACTTTGATGCTGATACATGTTTTTTTTTTGTTTAGCTGTCCCGAATTGAACGCCTGTATTCCCATCGCATTGTGGTGTGATGGAAGTGCTCATTGTCCTACTGGCTACGACGAAGACGATTCCAATTGTTCATTCAGAATATCACTACCTCCCCCATACGTAGCAGCTGCTGCCGGAGTCGGTCTACTTATATGTGCTATCGCTGTTGCCTTATGTGCATGCAAAAGACGTCGAAGAAAAGATAAGGAGTTCAAGGCAAGGCTGGACGGTGCCTTACCACCTGAAGAAAGGCCGTTTGATCGCGCCAAAACAAACGGTGTTCCTGAAGCAGCTCGTCAATATGCAACTGTGCAGAAGTACGCAACGATAGATAAGTACAGCTTAAGTCAGAAATACAGTGCAGGGTTGAACGACGCTCGTTACTACGACGAGGTGGCACAAAGGGATAAGCTCGCGGATACAAGGTACGCTAGTTTAGGCCGCGCTGGTCGAGGCATGCGAGTCGAGAACTCAAGAGGTAACGGTTCAAGAAGAGCGATGCCTGATTTGGGTTATCCGGACTTAAAAGACGGTTTTTGTTGACCCTCCCCGGATGTCATAGAAACTACAGTATAGCGTTAATAAACGTTAATATTTAACAGATTTCCTTTTGTGTAAACATTAGATTGAAGACTGAATTTGGCAAAAGTGCCTCCCTTAACATTTGATCAATAGAATTCTGAACTCAAAATTGTGCTGCAGTAATTGGCTTTTATTGTTAGGTAATTTGTTTTATACCGAGACGAAGACTACGAAATTGACTTTGTAGAATATTGTGTAAATAAATTAACTTTAACTAAGTTTAAATAGCAGGCGTCGATACATAATATTCTTTGCATCAAATCTCACAGTCGTTTTATTCTCATCAAATAACATATCTAAATGTACATAAAACGCTTGACAATACGATTTTAAGATACAAAATAAAATCATTTTAAAATGTTAGTAGTACGAGTGGTTAGTGACCGACTCTGAACAATAGTATAAATTGTCAGATTTAAGTGTAAAACTGAATTATGTTATTCGTGTTATTGAGTAACTTCATGTATGGGTATTTTCCTGCGACAATCCTATTTTAATATGGGGTGAATTTATAATTGCTAGCCAAATTTTTATTGTCAGTATATAAAATAAATTGTACTCAAATATAAACATTGTACCACGTCCTATGGTCAACCAGTTTTGTTCAGAACTAGAAACATCTGTTTTTTTTGTACTCTTTTTGTGCGGCCGGCAATTGTTTTTCACCCTGAATCTACTTCGTAATAACACTAGACATAAAAAATGAAAATGTGATATAGGTTGTAAAAATGTAAGTAAGCGTTCACAGAATGTATAACTTAAATTAGTATTTTTTTCTTTGTGTATAAAAGTAATTAAGGTTGTAACTAACTAGATATTGATTGTAAATAAATTATAGAATAAGATTTTTAAAGTCTGTAATTATTTCCAGGTAAATGGAAGATTAAAGTCATTTCTAAAAATAATTTATGTTGTTTACTTTATTAGAATATAACAAGGTGCATCTCACCGAAAAAATTACGAAAACGTTTTGAAAAATGTGATCTGGTACTCTGTGATAGGCTTGTAAGAAATAAGAGTTTAAAATTCTTCCGCGCTTTATTCAGTTGCTACTTCTTCTCCGTATCAATATGATGTAATTGTCTTTTGGAACTTGGTCAAATTGTGGTGTAAAGATTAGCCGGTCGAAAAATGTTAGGTAGATGAATTACCTAGTGTGCGATCCTCTTAGGTATCGTACTTGTTGATGCTTTCTGCTTTCACTGCTGAACGTGTGTTTTATAAAATAATTATACCTATAAGCCTAATTAATATCATATTTTATAATATAAACCAGACACAAATTCCAACGAGCGAATAAAGTGAGTAAAAATCACAATGCCTAATGATGGTAAACAAGAAGTATGTAGGTACTCCCTTTTTTACACGGTCCTGTAAAATCTCAGTATGGCTTAAAAAGTATACAAAATAATGAATAGAACGCCTGTTTCACAACAAAGAAACAAGGGAAATATACCTACAAAGACACTTTTTACGACAGTGAAATATTTTTATTTAGTACACAAAAAATGAGACACATTTCGCTTCATTGGGGTCGCGATATAAAGGTGGCACTCCCTACATTCTTATATTTCTGTCTTGTTATAATTCTTTCGTAAATTATAGCTGTGTATAAATTACTTTATGCGTTGCCGTCACGAATAAAGCGAACATTATGCCTGAATTCTTTTGATCGCTGATGACTACAAAATCGAGGAAAAATCGAGTTGGTGGTAACAAGTTTCATCGATACATTTTTAACTCGACGCATCGAATAAATATTCAATGGTTTTGTTTATACATCGACATAAAGTTCGGTGAAAAGCGCCTGGATAATTGTAATGTTTATTCAGGATTCAAAGGTTTCTAAATTGAAACGGTTTTCATAATTTTCTCATTGAGATCTACTTTGTTATTCTATCAACCTAAATTCTAAAAAAAATAAAACCCTTCACTTAATTATATTGATAACTCTTGCATCAATAATTCAATAACTGATGCACAAAAATGAAAAACAATCTTGTTAGTTTTCTCAAAAGCAACGCTCATAGAAAGAATCCTGGAGAATAATGACACGTCGATGCGTACTGATACATACCAGCCTTTATGTACATAAAATATTTCATACTGCCTTAATGACTAGTCTAAATAACAGGCAAATATTAAATTAGCATAATTATTTTCTGTGAAGAACTAACTGCTTCAGTACAGCGTAAGTTGCGCAATGCATCTCCAAAAATGAAGTCTTAAAATTAGTAAATGCCGCGTTCATCCGAGCAGGTAAGCAGGCGACGTCACTAATTTGTATTTGTCTCGTCGAATAATTAGATTATAGGCTCAGGCTGCATTAGCCTGTCCACTTCGTTGGCGTAACGAGCGTCGCGCAAACTAAATTATCTGATGAACTAATTAAAGCTCGGATGGAAACAGTACTTGGGTAACAACAAGTGAAATCCCTGGGAAGTTCACGATGTCGCTCCAAACATCGCTTTGGATTCTCTGTTGTTAATCGTTTGATGCTTGTTGTTGAAAGTTTTTGCTAGTGTTGTCTGTGATTGACTGAGACTAAACAAACTTTAAACATTGTTCTAGTGAAATAAACGTATAATGTGACTTAATAAAACGAATAATGTTAAGGCATCAATTTTATAGGTTCGTGATGTTTAATCAAATTGAATTCACGCTCTCAGTTTTTAAAAGTCCATTATAAATATCAATTGTAATTCTCCCATTAAATGAATTCTTGGTCCTTTTTTCCTTTTTTTCTAGAATATTTATCTGATGAACCCAACAGCAAGCTAATTAAGTCTTTCCTATGTAACCGTTATGAGAGACATTACATGGAGTAGCTTACCTAACTTTATTTTCTTTTCCCATTTCGTAATCGGGGCAGAACCACTCCCAATTTACTGGAGCATTATTTTCAGCACCTAAATTGTTCTCATATTTATTATGCGTATATTTTTGCGTCAGACACTAACTTACTGGACTAAGATAAATGAAAATACTTGGCGTAAGTTTCAGGGCGGGTTTCACTCGTCCAGTTATCCACAAGCCAAAACCAGTTATTCTCGGAATTTGAAATTTAAGGAATGTTTCGAATTTACGTTGTAGGCGCTTGGTAAACACGATGTTTTGGAAATTCAAGACCAAAGGGGTAACCGCAGCAAGGGTACGAGTACCTACTGCAACTATATTTTAATGAAAGTCCGTTGGTATTAGGTACATACGCTTATTTAGTTAGAAATTAGCAATGCTGATCTACGTAATATGTACCTAATTCGAGCTTAAAATACCTTAATTTAATTTTATATTGTATACTCTTTTAAATGGACTAGGGTTAGGCTATAGGGTTTAATTTTATAGATATTATAATCTCTAGGATATGTTTCTAAATTAATCAAGCAGAAGTGGACAGTTGCACATCAATTTTTTATTGATAATGCAACTATTATTTATTATTGCATAGCAGATTTAGGTGATATATCCTAAAGACTAATGGGCTAAGACCATTCATTATAATATTTCTTATCTCGTGAATATAAAAAAAGAAAATAGACCACTACAAATTATTAGGAAATATCTCTGTTATCTCAGTTCGTTTTTATTGATAGTATTCTCTAGCCGCTACTTAAGATGTGATAAAACCGGAGAAGGTGACCCAAAAGGCAAATATAGTTGCTATTGGCGTGTTTAATATAAATAGAGAGATGCTTCGTGAAATGTCGATATGATTCAAGCTTCCATACAAGTATAGTGCGGCGTCTCGCTTCCACAACCGAACGGACAATGTCCTGCAATGCAAGCTTATAGTAACCTCGCTGATAGATATTACCTATATTCTTCTTTTTATCCCCTCTTCATGGAATTCCTCCATCCTGGGGCGGGCAAAGGGGTATGCCATACTCTTGCCGATTAAAACCCTAGGGTGTCCTCCTAACTACCCTGGGTCGGGAAACCGCGGAATCTGCGTACTCTGGGGTCCTGTTCCGCACGTAAGGCCCACGTGCCTACCTGATCTGTGCTCACCGTCTACTCAGGATATACCTCAGTCACTCTCATTGTGAGGTAGACACCTTGGGGTATTACATAAAAGTTAATTGTGCACTATACCCTATTGTGCACACGCATAGCTATTGTATTAGAGCAGGCATTAGTACGGTAATGCATTAATTGGTTATTATGTGTGCCAAGATTAGCATAATAAACTTGATTGCCTCACCTTGTTCCGTTGATGTGTTGTACTATTATTCATGCTTAAATCTTCAGGCAGGTGCTTAACGGCTGTTAAATATGTATCATCAATAATAATATATACATAAGATACACTTACATACATAACATCATGCCTGTATTTCCCAGTGTCGTTTCATATTGTAGGTACACCCAGATTTCGCCAGTTACGTTATAGGTCCCAATGTAATAGGAGGCGAGCCTATTGCCATAAACTGGGTACTGATCCTGACTGTGCTGCCACTGAGGATTACCTAATGGAATAACCTAGTAAGTATATACATTTATATATTCAAAAATTCGGATTCAAAGTCAAACTCTGCCAATTGCCGTAACTACTTCAATGGTATTATTATTATTAACTTTTTATAAGAAACTAGTGGTTGATAGTGCATAGTAAATGATAGGTGGTGGTGGTATACTCAACCCATATTATATGGAGCTAAACTCTGTTGAAGTTAGAGTTCCAATAGTACTGCTTACTCTTTCAGAGAATACAATACGAGATATTATTTAACCCGCGCTTTATATTGTTCAGACTCATTTGAATGGTATAATGAAAGCCTGCCTGTCCAATACAATACTTGAGATTGACAAGCTCGTTCAATTTACATTGAAATAGGTTATTGAATTAAAAGTATGGTTCGCGAATAATATTATTATAGTTAGTTATATATTCAACTACAGTATGTCTGGCACAAAACAATTGGAAATTATTCGATATTTTGGATGTTGGTGATTACAATCCCCCTATAAATACATATATAATTACTAGCTGCGCCCCACGGTGTTACCTGCTATATTTTTTCGGGATAAAAAGTAGCCTATGCGTTAATCCAGGGTGTCAGCTACCTCCATATGAAATTTCATTAAAATCTATTTTGTAGTTTTTACGTGAAAGAGTAACAAACATCCATCCATACTTGCAAACTTTCGCGTTTATAATATTAATAGGCATTCTATAGGTACATAATAAACTATGTAGCTACCTTAGGCACGATTGAGGCGGACGAAAGCGCAGACGGTGGAACTTGCACGTAACGTAAATCACTGCTCACTAACAATCATGCATCACATATATATATTCCTATAATAATGTCCAAATCTACTTTAGTGAAGAATTCGGACCCAAACTATATTAAATTATATATAATATATAATATTAATTTATAAAATTTACCTGGCCATCTGATAAGCTAGCATAAAATTACAAAACAAAAGGCCAAGGTTTCGGAACATAAAGCAAATGAAAATAATTAAAAGATTTGATCGGAACAAACAAAAAGCAATAAAACACAAAGGGTTGCGTGTTTAACAGGAAATTTAAAAAATAATAAAAATATAATGTTGGAGTGACATGAAATACATAAGTAATAAGCTAGAACAAATAGTTAAGGCAACTGATTAGGGTGCTTTGCATAAACATGCTGAAATCGCGAACAAGGCGAAATTCTCCAAATTCCAAAAAAATGGCCGGTTTATAGATTTAATCAAGTATGTGGACATCAATGTGGATGGCGTGGTGGAAGCGAATAGTACAGCGGCTTTTTCAGAGTTGTTCCCATTGTAAAAGTTGCTCAATATTATGAGTTCACTGACCCGTTTTATATGTAAAATGATTTCCATTTTCATTTTGTATATTATTAACTTACAAACGGTTAAGAAGTACAAACACATTACTGTTAATGTCTATCAAATGAGACAGAATTGTAAAGCGCTTGAGAAAACCACGCGCACGTGAGACTAAAAATATGCGCACGTGGGAGATTGAAATGGATGTCTGGAGGAGAAAGGGCTGGAGCTCGTGGCGTTGGCTCCTCTTCACCTAACTATGTACCTATATGACTTATGATAACAATGTGTAAAACCAATATAAACAGCAGATCTGTATAAACTTTTTCTGCTATTTTGATATAACATATTTTGCAATATCCAAGACCTTTTGGAGAGAACGCGCGAGATGGAACTTTCGAAGAAGACTTTTGATTTTTACGAGATATTGTCGTAAGGGGTAGGTAGGTACGTGTGATATTCAATTACGTAATTTTTCCAATAAAATAAATTCACAACATTATAATATTGAGGTTTTACTTAATAGTCATCTAAAACTATGAGTTCTTTTACTAAATCTGTAGTATACACCTCTATCAGAACACAAAGTTCGCTATCCCTACGTAATAATAATAAGACGAGGTGAGCGTACTGCTCCGAGGAACAAAACCACTTACTCGTAATGGCTGTGATACAAGTTACGTGACAGAAGTGTGAACACGCTGTGCCGGCCACGCATTTCAATTCAAAATTCCAATTCAAACAAAAATAAACAATCCATATTCTCAACACAGGTGCACTTTTCAAATGGAATGTGGGTACAAAATTGATTGTATAGGGCCGTTTTCCATTTAGATATGGAAATTCCGACAGTGTGTATGACACCACACCGCGGGTCGTTACTAAAAAATATTCAGCCGGCAATGTGCTCGCTCGTGAATTTTTGCTTTTACCAGGAATGTATTATGGCTGAAATAATAGTGGATGTTTTATGCGCATTTAAAGTAATGAGATGCTTGTTTATTGCATGCTGATGCCGCTTATTGTTGTCGGACAAATTGTTTAATCATCACGACCAGAAATTAAAATATTTTTTTAATTTGAATTTATGTGGATGCGTATAAACGTAAACTTACTTGTAAAGGTTGATCTGTATACTTCATGAAGTTTGAAAGGTGTGCTCATTCATTTTTAAAAATTAAGGTATCCTCGGTACCTAGTTACCACAAGAAATTTTCTCTGAATGCCATTCATAATAAGTTTTTAATTACAATAATCCATTTACGCGCTTAGATCTAATGATATAATATAATTACGCAGCTTAATTAATAATTCACAAAGGTTGGAAAACTGAAAAACTAAATTATGCAAACATTATTAAGTTACTCTAAATTACATTAGAACTTTCTGGAAAATTTTCGTTGTTGACTCCTTAGAAAGGAATTCACTTGAACGCTATGTTTTACAATTTATAAGTTGATTGGTACTCTAAAATAGAACCGAGTAGCAATCTACTGAGTGCTTTTTGTCATTTTGTTATTTATGGATTGATAAAACCCGATCAAAGGGAAAACCGATGACCAGTTGAAATGAAAGCATTATTTTCTCAAACAAATTGGACATTTCAACCAACTTTTTAACTCTAATAAATATTAAATTATTTGTCTAAAGTATTTGTTCTAACTTCTGGGAATGTCGTTGAAAACTGGAATGAGTTTCGTAATGATACTTTTGTTCCAAGTTTTCGCAGGCTGATAGAAAACAAATATTTGAAATAACATTATTTTTAACTGGCCTTTTGAGTTACCACTTGTATTAAATTTTACATTTGTATAATTTGTTTCGCTTATTCTTCTTCCTTTTGAATGTTGATGAACTTCTTATCGTATGATAGAGTTTAAAACGCCTGTAGCTCTGACATGTTTACACACACCGTTGAAAAATCTCTCAGGTGTCCCGGTTTCCTCACTATGATTTCCTTTACCGTTTTTAACAACTGATAACTAAATTTGTTTTACAAAACATAATACGGAATCTATTGAAACTTACAAGTGTACAATTATAGATCTTACCGCTCCATCTCGTTATATGATATTCGTAAAACAATGAATCCGATCAGCGTCGTGTCACAATACAAACACCACAACTATATTCATAGACTCACCGCGCTGTATAACTGTTTATAAATATCAGGAAGTATTGAATACATTGTGGCGTTCTAAGGAAGAGGCCTTTGTTTAACAGTGGACGTCTTCCAGTTAATGATGATGATGATGGCATTGGATTGTGGATTGCATATTCACTAGTTCAATTTGCAAGAAGTTTCCTGAGATCAAACTCGTGAATATTGCTCAAAAGTCCAACTAGTAAGCTAGGTACTGTTTCTACACGGTTATGCCGATAGCCAATCCCTGCGAAGAACCTTTTTACATAAATACGTTAGTTAAGGTATTAACTCTAGTCCCAAACGTATTAAACCTAGCAGATTCAAACCAGGCTTGATGATCCTAGGATCAGCCAAAAAGACATCACTTACAAACTCACTTCTAAATCCGCGGTGAAATCTGACACTAGTGCCACCAAATATGATGATAACAGCGAAATAACGTGCGAGATGATGTTAGCGTTTCAAATAAGTATAGTACTAGTCAATACTCGGTGACTAATCAATGAGTTATATATACCACGGAGGTCGTAAACCTTGGACGTTTTTGTCAGTTTAACAATTAGTTCATACAATCATACGAGTTTATTAACCATATTCTTTTTCATAGTCACAAATGGTGGTCAACGGACAAATTTAAAAAAAGAACATTCAACAGGACTACCACACCACACATTTACAGCAACAATTGATATTTTTATGGCGGCCGGGAAAAATACATAAAACCTTTATTGTTTCCGGCCAGGTATAAGTGTCAACAAAAGGAAACGGTTTAGTATCATGTCGGCGATGAAATAACTTACTGTTGTTATTTATTCATTTGTTTGACAAAAAGGTGAATCCCACTGCAACCTTTAGCAAATTGATCTTAATTGGAGGGTTCGGATGGACAGTTCGTTGAACCTTTGTTCCACAAACTAACATTTGGTTTGGATGATGCAGAAATACATTATATATTTTGACCCGAAAAGGTAGGCAGAGGACTGTACGAGATTAAATACATATTTTGCCACTTAAGTTATAGATTTCAGTCTAATAGGGTGCGAGATTTTTGCTATTAACCGGGCTTAATTAAAAATCCGGACTCCCTGCTGCTACTAAAAATTACCTGGAAAAACCCAGTAACACTTTGCCCGATCCTGGATTCGAATGTGGACCTCATTAGTATTTTTAAACGTTTTGACGTGAACGTAATTATATGTAATTATCGGATTGGCCGTCTTGGAGTAAGATTGGTGGACGACATAGTGGAAGCCTGGATGAAGCTGGTACAGCAACGTATACTGAAATAAACAATACAGATTAACATGCACACCCACTGGTCACACCCACATAGTCGAACTGAGCATGACTTACGCTAGTCTAGACATTATGTCGCGGTGGTATACCTAACTTGTATTATATGTTATCTACCTCATCGTGGTCACGTATTTAGGTACTTATGCTGAATGGTATCCGGCCTAGAATAGACCAATCCCTTTCCTCCCGTGGGTGACGTAAGAGGCGACTGAGGGAAAATCCTGAAGATGGGCAGCAGCGTCTTCTGTATCTTCAGCACCAATACTGCGATCCCCAAGCCATGCCAAGCGTTTATGACACCCCCCCCCCCATCTTAGGGGGACGTCTTCCAGCTGATGATGATTTAGGTACCTATCCGGCAATGGGTAGTCATAACTCTTAATCGCTATTTTAATATAATAATCTAAATTCGGAGCTCTCCTAAAGTTAGCTGCAAAGACAAAATAAAAAAACGGAAATACTTAAAAATAAATCTCTTTCCTCTTTGGTAACAGCAGCCCAATTGCTGTTAATTTGTTTTTGCCTTCAACTTGTCAAAATTTAATAAAAAAATTGGGACTACAACAGATTTTCCTTTATAGAGAGTGTTTTGTGAATAACAATTACTAAAGTTAAATGTAATTTTTCTTGAGTTTTATTGACTGGTTTTAATGATTTTTAAAGACTTTATTATTTGTAAATAGCATTGTAACGTCCTGAATTGCTTGAACTTGAAGTAGATATTTATTTATAACTCCAACAAAGAATACACCTTACTTACTAAATATTAGTAAAATCGGTAAATCTTACTAATTAATAGATCAGATACCTTGTGTCTCTTTTTTTTTAATTACAGGAGATCCCATCATGCGAAATATATGACACAACAGAGAAAGCAAATTATCAATTAAACAATTTTTTTTGAAATTTATAACGATCTAAAATTTAAGACAACTGAAGTTTAGAGTTTATAAAATAAATAATCTCTTGGAAAATACACGTCATTACGAATCAAACCCAAGTACAAAGCTTAGTAGGTACCTAATTGCACAAGCAAACTCAACCCTTGATTAAATTTTGATTACAATATTCAAATACTAATCACTCCTAATTGAGTTGTTTTCATACAATAAGCACATAATGTACCTATATTTCGTAATTACTATATCGATTATTATTTTAATTTGTATTTCGGAATTAATAAGACCAACATTGCTAGCGCACTATTTATAGTTATCGCTTGTTTTATCACGATAATTATATAACTATTTAAATTAATTTTGGGCAACTATAACAAATAATTACCGTTCGTATTGTTTAAGTTAATGAGGTGAATAGGGTGCACAAGTATATTATGTATATATTATATGTTCGTAATGTATGTGTATTGTGTATTAACATTTTATTCTTGAACCACTTAAATGAGGCTATACGTATAAAGTTATATGGATAATATTAAACTTTTTAATTAATTTCAAATTTCTGTTTTTTTTTAACGCGTAAATCTTGTTGTTATCTAAGTACATCATATTTGAAGTATATCGTTTTATAAAGAAAGAAGCAAATTTACCACACATAGTAAACCAAGAGTGCTGATCAGTATCAGTTTATTCGTGTATATGTGTTTAATCATCTCTGACTCAAATCAAGTAATTTTTCTCATCCCTAATTTGTCCTACAAATAAGAAAAAGAAAATTACTGTTCTCAAAAGATTTTCACAAAAGAGTAAATAAAGACCGACGTTATTTTGACCTTCAGACATTTAAAAGGTACAAAAATCATCTGATTTAACATAACACACAGTTACCATTAAAGGGCATAATTAAACGTATCATTCGATCGAGTGAACAATATTTCTCTTTGATGTTGCAGTTAAATGAATATCCCGACGTGGCACGTATTATTTCGTTAATTACAAGCATTATGGAATGCAATGCGGTCTGTTAATTTCCATTCAACTGCTGCGTACTATGCAGCCGTTATTAAACAGTGAGCGTTTTTAGTGGCATGGTCCGCTAACAATGTAAAAATCGATAATAGGTATATGATGGGACATGTGATGGCATAAAAAGTAATCATTGAGTTTCTTGCGCATATACTTTTATATTAATGATATTTTAAGGTGGAATAGAGGTTTATAGATCAATTCTAAGACACTTACTTAACCCTTTCTCTGCCCAGTGTGTACCACCTTTGGTACACAGTGATTATTTAACTTCTCATCGTATGGTTGATGAATAACCTGGTGTCAGAATTAAGACCGCCTGTAAGCTCTGACATGGCTTTACACACCGTTGAAAAATCTCTCAGGTGTGCTGGTTTCCTCACTATGTCTTAACTCGCTGTTTTTAGCAACCGATAAACAAAATTATCTATATTACGGACATGAATTCGAAAAGATATTGGTACGTGCTGGGGTTTGAACTTAGGAGCTTTGCGACCTATCTGTGCTTTTTTATTTAACTATTGTGTCTAATAAGCGGACAGTAACAGGGCATTAACAATCAAGCGATTTAAGTTCTAGTCTTCGTCAGTGTCAAGTTTTATATACTTAAACTTGTTTCCATGCTATGTAGAGCATGTTATGCCATTCGTTTTGCTGATATTTTGGTAAGGTCCTACATCCCCTTGTGTCATGTTCACACCCACACTTGGGCACTATAATACGAACTGATACGTATTTAGCTAATATCAGATAGGGTAGGCCAGCGCGGCCGAAATTCGGTCAGGAGGTCACGACGAATGATTTAAGATGTCGTAGGATTGTTAAGTCATCACTATAAATGGCAAACGGATCATTGATCGTCTGTTCGAGAAGAAGAAGCACTTTATCGAGTATCTTTTGCCTATATTTTTGATATACCTCCTTAGTTGTCTTTAGTACCTCGGTCAAAGGGAGAAGGGGAACCACGCGTTATCATTTACCTACAAGATCTTTATGAGGGGCCGACAATTTCGCATTAAATAGTAGAGTCAGCTGATTGTTGATTAAATATGATGTTATCTTACTACAGAGGCGCCATTCACCCTCGTAATAGTCTCTTACCCTCTAACAGGGGGTAACTATGATAATTAACAGGCGTGATAGGAAAACGGTACTAATAATGGAGGCTGCGTTATTAGTTTTTAAATAAACCTTTGTAGCTACGGAACGAGAGACTAATGAAAATAAACTTACTTTTTAATTTGTGTATTAAAAAAACTACCAGTTTTTAAACAAAAGTCTTGTTAGAGGTGCGTATTTTTTTACTGTTAGAAATAAACAACGTGTGAGGGCTTTAAAGCAGTTTCTTTTTCAAACTTGATTGCAGAAGGATCAAAATAATGTTCGCGGGACCATCTGCGCCTGACGCTGTAGGCTAGGCTTGTGTTTTTGCGTCATCCAAATGGAACCCTTCCGGTAAATGAGAAGTTATTCGGGCGTAACATGAACTTTCGAGTAAATGTAGCATGTGTTTAACCACGGCCATAATTTTCAACGTACCTAACGACCTTCTACGTGAGGGAGATAAGTCGAAGTTTTCGGCAGGGAAGGTATTCCAACTGGTTTATCGCACGCACGTTGGAAGAAATTTTAATGAATGTGCTATAGTTAGTGAAAGATTTATTAGCTCGAACCGCTCAGTATTGCGTGCGTCGACGGATTAGTACCTTCTGATTTATAAATGGTGCCTAATGACATCGTTAAGTCTTTGTATTTTTAATGATCTTTGATTGTGTCATATCCGATAGGATTGAGTAGGGTCGTGTGTAATGAGGTGTGAGGCTGGTCGTGTGGCGAAAGTGCGATGCCAGACAGTTTTACGTCGTAAACATAAGTTAGGGTATATGGAAAGTTAATGTTAGGGATATTTTACTTGGAATCATGTTATTGACAGCATTTTTCTTAACCTTTTTACGGGTTTAAATATGTGGTATTGTAGAATAATATTCGTAAAAAAATATTTCGTAGTACCTATCGATACAGCTGTGGTCCCAAAGGGGTTAGGCAAAGGTAATATCGCACATTTACGTTTCCCTAGACTAAATCTATTTTACCTAAAATCAAATTCTTCTTCGTATCGTATGGTTGATGAACAACCTGGTGTCAGAGTTTAAAGCGCCTGTAGGTCTTCGACACAGCTTTCATACCGCTAAAAAATGCTTTTCCTCACGATGTTTTCCTTCACCGTTTTTTTAGTAACTGATATTAATTTGTAATAGGCACATGAATTCGAAAAGATATTGGTGCGAGCGGGTGTTTGAACTTGTGTCCTTTGACTAGGCAGTCCAACGGTCATGTTACTCCGTAATCTGTGCTATCTACAGTACTAAATTAGAACCGTGCTAAATTTTGATTAATTTCTATGAAAGCTTAATTTTCTATTAAAGATTAATTTCTCTCGGGCGAGTCTTTTTCCGCATTTAGGTAATGTACATTTAGGTAGATCACTTCTAATATTATAAGCGCGAAAGTTTGTGAGTATGGATGAATATTTGTTACTCTGTCACGTAAAAACTACTGAATGGATTTTAATGAAATTTCATATGGAGGTAGCTGAGACCCTGGATTAACATATAGGCTACTTTTTATCCCGAAAAAATGTAGCGGATAACACCGCGGGGCGCAGCTAGTAGGTATATAAAATACTAGGAACTGTTGAGATAAATAAATCGTCCGAAATTTTGCGCTTACTCACTATCATACAACACAAGTACCTAATGTAAACACAGTACACCTACAAAACTGTAATGAGTTTTCACAATTAGTATCTAAAAGCTACGGGTCGAATGCGAAAGTTAAAGTTTACTTCCCAAAACTTGGTTTATTTCTGATCCTGTTCCATTTCTACTTACCTTTTTGTCAGGACTCGTACGGCACGTCTAGCGTTAGTATTTTTAATCCATCGGCATTGAGTTTGTTGGCGACCTTAATGATTTGTGAATACAATATGGTGAAAACACATTTTTTTAAATGTTGATTATCCATAGTTGATGCGAGCTTATAGCTATTATTGTAGTAGATATTGTTTGTTTATTTAAATTTTTCTAAGTATCATAAAACCTCCTTTCCGAAGAATCAGATGGAGTGTGAAAATAAGGTTTAAGACTCATCCCTACTAATATTATTAACCAAACGAAAGTATGTAAGTATGGATGGATAGATTACACTTTCACGTAAAAACTTCTGGATGGATTTTAATGAAGTTTCATATGGAGGTAGCTGACACCCTGGATTAACACAAAGGCTACTTTTACCCCGAAAAAATTAGCGGGTAACACCGCGGAGCGCAGCTACTATTATATAAAGGTGTTAGATCAACAATCAGGTGTTCTTAATACCTCTATTTCTTTCATAAAGCTACCTTTTACACTTGTCTTTTGAATGACAATTTTCGTTGCACAGAAGAAATTCAGAACCTAATTAAGAAAACAACTAAAACAAAAACTTGACACTAAAATCATTTTAATTGAAACTAAGAGGGTGATTATCTAGCAAATCCACCTGGTACCACAATTTCAATTACGTATTAACATTAACTCCTCTTAAAAGGGGACGGACCCTACTGAGAATTATAATTATCTATTCCAGCCCCAATCACTTCTTCCCAAACCTTTCATTCTTAATCTTCGCTGTATCTATTTTACAAACTGAAAACTATTTGACGACCTGATTAGCGCAGTGGCTAAGCGATTGGATTGCTGCGCTAAGGGTTGCAGGTTCGATTCCCGCGCGGGGCAAAATTTTGTGCGGACCACAGATGTTTGTCCCGAGTTTGGGTGTTTGTGTATGTGATATTTCATGTTTGTGAAACGCACCAACGATACAGGAAAATTCCTAGTGTGGGGCGACGTTTTAAAAAATAATAATAATAATAAACATTCATACCTACAACTAGCCTTTGGCATTTATATGAACAACTGTAATCCTTTCATCCATTTCAGTAAGCATTCTGGACGCACCCTTATCATATTTGTTTTAGTAAGTATAATAATACTCCTACGTCCTATCAATAGATAGCGGTGTACCTATGTAGGTGTGACTGCCTCGTTGGTCTAGTGGTTGCTAGACGCGACTGCTGAGCACTAGGTCCTGGGTTTAAATTCCGGATCAGCCAAAGTGTTACTGGGTTGTTCCATTAGGTAATTCTTAATAGCATCACGGAGTGTGGATTTGAGCCCAGTTGATGGTAATAGGTTCGCTCCCTATTGCAAATGAACCTAACTGGCGAAATGTGGGTGTACTATATTATTTGCCTCCCTGCCTACCCTTTCGGGGAATACAGGCTTGATGTTACGTATGAATGTGTACGAAGATCTAGTTAAGCCAGAAATTGACGTATTTATTATTGTCGTAGGTACTGCTCTGTCAAAATCTAAACCGCCAATATTTAAACAAAACTCTGGCAATTACCAAGATCTATAGGCTTCAGTAGAACATAGAGGGGTAAACTTAAGTCTTAACAATAAGATTCAAAGTGCTAATTTAGAAAACGATAATAAACTGACAAAAATATGGTTGAACAAAGGCCGCCTCCTTAGAACGCCACAATGAACGACAACTTACCATTTGCATCCACTGATAGGCCGGTGGCCCTTTACAGCGAATAAAATCGAATTTGCATCACCAAATAAACTCACGAGTTTATTACGACTGAATTGCACGCATAGTTCGTACCCTGACATTATCACTTAAAACCCTTAATATGTTCACAAACGTTTCCAACACCGTAAAATTCGTTTCACGTCCCCCAACGAAATGTCAAACGCCCGGAGAACCTCCTCAAATACTCTAAGAGGGTTGGTTCGACCCCTTGACGGCTCTAACCAGTAATCCGTCGAAACCGAAGGGTCACTTTCCAATTACATAATTGTCTACTCGAGCGCAATGTACGTTCTTCAAATGTCGGCGAAACGCCCCTGATTATATTAGTGAAAAATCGTATGTATGAGTATGCAAAGGGCACAGTGTAAAGAAATTTATTGCGTATTAAAGCTCGCCGTGGTCCAAGTAACTTAAATAAAAGTTTTTTGAATTTATTGGCTGTTCTCGTATCAGATAAAAGTTTAAAAAAACTACATCGCCCCACACTAGAATTTCTTCTTTGTCGTAGTTGCGTTTCACATGAAATATCACACACACAAACACCCAGACTCGGGACAAACATCAGTGGTTCGCACAAATTTTTGCACCGTGCGGGAATCGAACCCGCAACCTTTAGCGCAGCAGTCCAATCGCTTAGCCACTGCGGTAATCAGGTCGTTAAAAGTTTCAAGTTTAGTACACATACAACACAATGTATGCCTTGTATTGTAGAAATATAAAATATAAGACGAAGAGCAATATATAGACAACTCGATTGACACATCAGTGGCTAACTACACATACAAGCAGCATGGAACAGAACGAAATGACTCAAGAGGCCACGACTTATAACGACACCATTCGTCTTATTGCGGAAGTTTCGGTTACTACGCATATAACTTAACCAGGATCCCCTAACATAAGTTACATAACATTTTCGAAATGGTTTCTATGGGAAGTTACAAACCACGCGTAGCGCCGCAGGGTGATTTCCTAGAAACCCCTGTACATAAGTTTCAAGTTTTATCATTAACACTTTAGTAAAACCGACGGAGGTCGAAGCGTCAACGTAACTTTACCCTCAACTGTACAGCTGAAATATCGATAAGGGTGGACTAAAATATTGAAAGCGTTAAAAGCAAAGAATGGTTTTTGCTATACTTTGAAACTGGAGCAACACCTTGATTTATTGGCCTTGAATTCTCCGTCGCAGCCTCCGACCAACTTTACTAATTAAGAGAAAGATTAATTTCCCTTTTCCTTTAAACAATTTCCCTTAAAAGTTATAACACTTGGAAACTCTTTTTTGGTTATAAAAAATAATCTGATTCTTCCTAAACCCTGGGAGAAATATTTAGTAGAGATTTTTACGAATTAAATTTACAATATTCGCTTTAAACACAATAAAGTTTGGTAGATTACCAATGAATTATGTAACTTTAGTGGCATACGAATTTGCGAAGATGTATTACAAAACATATATTAAAAGTCAAAAATAGTGAGCCCAATGTTAAATTGGTTACACAGACTAGAGGTGTTTGTTTATTCTTTACTAGACACGTAACGTGATCGTATAGTGACTGAGGGAGTGAGCTTGAGGGATTGTATTAAAACCTACATACTAGCACAAATTATATATTTTTATAAAATTTCGTCGCATGATAAATGCACGTTTGACGAATGCCAAAAACTGAAGGACAATGTATGTACGTATAACACAAAAAATCGCGTGCGTGAAGAAAATGCCTACGTGCACTCAACAACAAAATGTCAAAGAAATTACGATTAAGAAATTATTATAGTTACATTACAATATCTAAATAACCCCCACAATACGAGCATGACGTTGCGTGAAAGCAAGCTGTTCGAAACTTAAGTTATAATAACGCTAACAATTTTTAACGTTCCAAACGTTTTATGTTAAAGCCCGAGTCTGATCCCTAATGATACAATAGAGGTACACTAACACGCTATAAACTCATTTGCTGGCGACTCCCTAATCTTGGCTTCCAGTGTATTTAGTTTCTCATTTATGAACCACCGCTGGCGTGGGACTTGCTTCGTACATAATTATTAATATAGGCTTGAGCTGTAATGAACCACAAAGCTCACGCTCCATATAATATCCCGTACGCTATTTTGATTGCCAGTGTGTAATTTAGAACGAGTAAGTAAACATTATATTGACACTCGAGGTTTTGTTAATGATGATTGATCTATTTGACACGTTCCAGCAATTTTCTTTTTATACATATTTTAGATTTTGACTTTGTAGGGTATGACGACAATGAGACAGGTATTAATTTATGTCAGCGGGTTTTAGTGGGGCTTTTAAAATAAAATTATAATAATTATTTTGGCTTCGAATAATATTCCCGAGTTTAATATTTGTCGACCTAATTGGCACAGTGGCTACGTGATTGGACTGCTGTGCTAAGGGTTGCTGGTTCAATTCCATTACGGGGTAAAAATTTGTGCAAACCACAAAATATGTTTGTCCCGAGTCCTGGTGTTTGTTGATATGAAATATCTCATACACAAAATTGTGAAACGCACCCACGACATAGGAAAAAATCCTAGTGTACGGCGACGTTTACGTTTATAGTTTAATAAGCATTATTATTATACGTCATATAAAAAATATAGGTTGGCGACGCTGCTGATACATTTTTATCCGTCGCATCTGAAGTTGAACCATAAATCGATCATTCTAAACTTCACGCGGCCCGTAACAAATTTGCAAGCGTGAGCATGTGCACGGGTGCAATCGACATGATTGCTCGGACTATGTGGGAGGCAAATAACTTATTTGTAGCCAACCATATACCACGAAGACTACCTCGTTGGTCTAGTGGCCGTTTAGCGCGACTGCTGAGCATGAGGTCCTGGTTTCGAATGTCGGCTCGAGTAAAGTTTAAACTTTATCTTTTCGTTATCCCAATAGCTAATTCTCAGTAGAAACACTGAGTATGGATTTGTGTCTGTTGATAGCAATAGGCTTGCCCCCTATTAAATCGGGATCTACTAAATAAATGGCAAAATATGAGTATTGAGTATAATGTACAGTATACACCTCAGCCTATCTCATTGCGAAATACAGACGTGATGTTAGGTATTAGGTAGCTTTTTGATTTTTGCCAAACAAATGAATTCGTCGCTTTTGTCTTCAGCGCAAAGTTGGTGACCGCACGTACAATGTTTTTATTGCAAAAAAGAAGCGCAAGCATTAAAAATCATTTCAGTCGACTTCATTTATCTAATAATGCCGTAGAGACGACTATATAACAAAAGTTTTCTGCTAGCGTCCGCTGTGCGTTCAACTTTGTAGGGACTTCATTTCTATGCCACTGAGTGCCATATTCGTGGCAACTAGGTGTTATAAATGATCTCATTTTTCTGGCGGGGGACTTTTTATGGATATTGTTTTGCTTAATAATATTTTCAAGTGCTACTACGATATTATGCAAGCAATCTTAGAATTCGTTTCTTAGCAAAATGAGAAGCAGATGGTGATATTTTACAACTGATGTAAATAATAGATGTTTTTAACATGCTTCTTTGAGCATAATTGGTTTTTGACAGTTGATTTAAAATAGTTTTAAAAGATATAGTAGCGTCGTTTGTAGCTGATTCTGACATAAAAAATACTTAGGGATATGAGTTTATTAAATATCCATTATCCATGCAAAACATTTTCTATCGCACCGAATGTTTTCATTTATTAATTACTGGCTTTTGCCAGCGGCTTTACCCGCATTATGCCTACGCCCTTTCTCGGGTCTTAAACTTTCCACATGCCAAATTTCATCATAATCGGTCTAGCAGTTTAGTCGTGAAGGCGTAACAGACGGACATACTTACTTTCACATTGATAATATTAGTATTAATTTTATCACGAATTTCGATGATCTAATATCAATATATAGCCAACAAGCTTTGTAGATATGAGATGGTATGAACAGATTAATTACTTATGGCATAATTAATAGTGATTGAGTAATTACAGTTACG
Source organism: Abrostola triplasia (assembly GCA_946251915.1). Classification (NCBI taxonomy): domain Eukaryota; kingdom Metazoa; phylum Arthropoda; class Insecta; order Lepidoptera; family Noctuidae; genus Abrostola; species Abrostola triplasia. The sequence goes on along the minus strand of OX276432.1, from coordinate 6,870,208 downwards.
TGAGGTGTTATATGTCGCTCATGGGATCCGATCCCATTGAAAGCAAACTTACTATCTACCATGAGTATAGTGAAACTGGGTATATAGTCGATTCAATGTATCAATTAATTTTCAAACTTAGAGTAAAATGTATTTCGTAGATAAGAATCAAAATCATAGGTATATTTATGTAGGTATATGTATAGCCACCAATATACTTCATCATAAAAACTTCTTTAAATTACTTATTCTCATCATTACAAACTTAATGTTTCATCCAATAATATTCAAATACACCCCAGTGCATCAAAACCACCCCACAAATAATTTCCCACATTAATATACAGCGGGCTTAATCAAATATTTGTTATCGAGACAGCCAGCAGTTCTTATAAACTGAAAGTGGAGTTTCTTACCCCTTTTTCTTGCAAGGGACCGCCCGCGTTATTGTATTTTGTCCATGTTTCTATAAAAAACCTTCAACCAACAAGTTATGGCTGAGAGCAACTTCTGAGACGAGTATTTTTATTTTTCTTTTTTAGAAATTTGCGAATGTTGTGTTGTTCCCTCGGGTATTCTCTGAACTTTCTTGTTTCGATGCCTTTTTAGCGATATATTGGTATGCTGTTGTTTTATTTACTGAGCGATTCTTTTGTTAGTCCATGTACAACGAGTTAGTTTGAACGCAGACGACAGACAATGGTGGCCAGTATTTTGTCGTTGGAATAAAGACCTTATGACATTTTGTACGGGAGAGAAAGACAGGTAGCGATTGATTTATAGTGTTCAGTGAATGCAGGTTATAGATACTTTGTTTTGCTAGTGAAAATGGCGTGCCTATTATTGACGAAATACCATCGAGACTGAAGTGAATTGTCAGAATGTTTTTAAAGGAAAATCCAATAGCTATAATAAGAATAACTTTTCCGTTACCAATTCGGTAATTAATGAGATAAAAATATTAGTTTTAAGCTGCCTTAGTTTCAGTTTTATTGACAATGGTAGAATTTAGATATATGTATCGCTTACACAACCGCATTTTAGTTTTTCAAATTCAAATTCAAAATGTTTTTATTTCATATAAACCTATTACAGGCGCTTATGAAACGTTAGGATGCTAGTTGCACGGTTCCAAAATGTCATTCCAATGGAGAAGAACCGGCAAGAAACTCCAGAGGTTACTCATTTAAAAAGAAAGATGGTACAAATTTGTAAATTTACATATGTAGTTTCATTATGCGACAACAAAGCAAACTAATAGTGATAGAAGGGAAAAAAATAACAAATTGGGCCAAAAACCCACGGTGCAATTAAAACTACTAGCTATCACTATTCATTACATTGTGGTCACATTTACAATATTGATGAAGACCTGGAATCAATTATATAAAATAAATTGCCCGAAAACTGGGCAGAGGTAGAGGACCTACGAAAGTAAAGGAGAAGATAAGGGTCTTCAAAACATTAAGCCTTAATAAGAAAGGGATAATGGTGTTACATTTGCCAGGGAAGCCACATGTGCAGAAGACATTAACTCCAAGCTGTTCTATCATCGACATAATCTTTAGTTTTATAATAAGCTTTCTTGATTAAAATTGCTTTCACGCATGTTTGAGTACTTAATTTATTATACTTACTTAAATTAATTAATTTTCTATACTATGCTAATGTTAATTGTTTTATTTTTGTGATTTCGTATTCCCAGAAGATGACGTTTTCCTTATGTATTACCTGTTTTTGTAAATTGTCTAATCGTCAGACTTTGCGACAAAAACAGTCATACGCAGAATTGAAAGAACATACCGAAAAAAGTCGGTGGTGTGTCGAGGTACCAAACTCTACATCTGTGACCGGATTTGAATAAAAGCGGGATATTTTATCTGATGTCCGTTCTTTATTAGAGCATTGTACCTAATTCTATAACGTAGCTGACCATGTTGTATTTGTTATTTTCTTGTTGTATTATTTTGACTAAAATCAGTGGATATGTTTCTGTCTGGCGCCTTTTTTCTTAAAATTATATTATGATAGAACGTTGGCGGAACCTAACAGTTTTCACGAAAGTAATAGGTATAGTCTATTCCTTACTGTATTTTTAATAATATAATTAAGTGATTCCTAGAATTAAAATTAATTTTAAAAGATCTTCGTCTCAAATCTTAAAAGTATTTGTTTGACACTATACATATTAATGATACCTATTTACTGTATAAACCTAATATATTTTTATTTGTCGTGAAATATTATCCCTACTAATATTATAAACGCGAAAGTTTGTATGTATGGATGGATGCTTGTTACTCTTTCACATGAAAACCACTGAATGGATTTTAATGACATTTCACATGGCGGTAGCTGACTCCCTGGATTAACACATAGGCTACTTTTTATCCCGAAAAAATGTAGCGGGTAACACCGTGGGCGCAGATAGTAGTAAATATAATAATATTAAATTATTTGTAGTAAGAAATATCTTACTACAAATAATTTCATAAAACCATTATTATTAAACGTAATTCTTAAGTGTCAAAGTTGAGCCGTATTTCAATACGATATAACATTAATTTACCTAGCTTATAATGTACGCAGATACTTAATTGTAACAAATTTCTATTAAAGTTCGGAGCTTGGTAAAAGATAATGAATGAAGTGCTCTTAGAAAGCAATAATGTCTGTAGACTTGGAGTTGTATCGAGTTCACAGAGAACACTTCTGTTGTATTTACACAACAATTCACCGAGACTTAGTGAGGGCACTAACTAAGGAACATTCAGACGAAATAATACCTTTTGTGTACAGAACGCTACCAATCTTATGAACTTCGGGAAATTAGGATTTTAAAGTCCATGTTCATTGATGTACTACATTATTTTTTAAAGACTATTTTAAAAGTGAATTTGGCTTCAATATATTTTTATTAAATTCAAAAAATATAGTTGCTAGAATCGGGGAATTTGGCAAAATGGCCGCATATTGGTTTAAGTTATTTATCGACAAATTTATTTTTCAAACCAAATTCTAGATTAAGGCTTTCAAATTTTTATAATTATCTTTTATCAGTCATTGATCCCGCACTCCTTTGTTTAAGATACAATGATTTCGAAAATTATTGCGAAATCGGTAGAAAATCTACAAATTATACCGGCCAGCGTTAATGTTTACTCTATTATTTGCAAAAGTTATTATTTCAAGTAAACCCGATATAAAGGCATTTATAGACACACATGCGTATAATTGTATTATGCGCATAAAATATACGTAGAGTATCGAACGGCGAGCGGGCCGTACGCACATCGAATTCAGATCAACCAAACCCCGCTTGATGGAGTTTTGATGTCGTCTGTAGAGGTCACAAGCCCATGCACATTTTATTGTTTTTTCTTCGGCTTTACAAATGTTTTTCTGACGTCTTATTAAATTGTCTAAGTGATTACTCGTGAATGGAATAACAAAATCGTTTGTTAGCTCTACAGGTAATAAACGAATTGTTCTCTTTGGAATATATTTACCTGTCGTGATTGTATTCATCATGAAATATTGAACGACAACTGACTCGTAGCTATAAAGAATAAATAAAGATAAAAATTAATAATTAAATAAACATTTATGGTAAATGAAGGAACTAATAGTAATTAAAAAAAACATTAAAATATAATTTTAAGCTTTAAAAGCCGTATTACAGATACGTCTATATAAAATTGTTTATGCAAAATATACTTAACATTTATTAAGAATTTAAAAAATAAAGCCCCTATTTATACATTTTAAGTGCGTCGGGGGAGGCTCATGTAAAGTGAATAAACGAGTTGTTTCACTCATTGTGGTCCATTCGCAACTGCTCCGGCGTGCTCGCACCTAATTACTAAATAGCTTAATGGATGGAACGGCCTCATTAGAGCAGAGTGGAGTGGCGTTTAGAAAGACATTCTATAGCCATTGGCAGCGAATATAAGGCCACACATTCGCAAAGTCGCTTCATCGGGAAATTACGCTTTAAAAGCAACTTTTATAACCACGAAGCGACGATGCGAGCTGCTACCGTACACGTGTGGGTTGTGTTCGTTTCTTTTGTAAATCATTGGGTGCTAATTCAAGGTAGAATTTCAAACACTGCTCTGGAAAAGCAAAGGAATTTCTCCAGATACAATTACTTTTATTTAACAAAAAGTGGTTTTCATTTTTTGCGTTCAACAGGCTCTTAGCCTTAAGATAATTAGACAATTTTAGAAAATATCAAATATGCTCATAAAAATGTAATATACAGGGTGTAAAGCCGTGGTGAAGTAACGTCACATGTTTTTAATACACCCCTAAAATATGCTACACAAGTTTACTCAAGATTTTTTATTGGTTGTAGTTTTTTGCAACGTCGGCTCCCAACACAAGATTTGTGTCCGCTGCATACGGGAACTTTGGTACGCCCAGTAGATTTATGGGGCCGAAATTTCAGTTACAATGGATGTTGGTTGAGACTGTTTTGCTCTCGACTGGACTACATACTGTTTTCTAGCACTATGCGAAATTCTGTTGCGTATACTGAGGAAAAATACAAACATGCTTTTCGTACTTTCTATACTGTGTTTTATTAAACATAATTTTATATGAGTTTTGTTATTAGACATTTCAACTACGACCTAATTGGCGCAGTGGCTAGTGATTGGCCTGCTGCGCTGAGGGTTGTGGGTTCCATTCCCGCACGGGGCCAACATTTGTGGGAACCGCAGATACGTGTCCCGATTCTGGGTGTTTGTGAATGTGATATTTCATGTTTGTGAAACGCACCCACGGCACAGGAGAAATTGCTAGTGTGGGGCGTTGCTTAAAAAAAACAGGTAACGATATACTTTTTACAGCTTGGCAAAATCGTATCGCCTTTCCAATAGCCACGGGCAGAAAATATACTTCGAAAACAAATTCCGCTTGGTTATTGTGCCCTAATTTACAAACACAAGCAAACTGGAATGTCAACTTTGTTTCAAAATGTAAATTATAAATCTATTTTCCGAATCCCCAAGTGTCCGTTTGAGTTGAGAGCGCTTTCTTCAAGAATGATAACGAAGTGTCGATACTAAATTTGTCCGAAGTTTCTCCTTGTTTATTTGTGTCCAGATTTGAATATCTTAACGAGACAAAGCAAACATACACAAAGTATTTGAAGATAAACAATTATTTTTAATTTCGTCAAGTTTCTTTGAAGGCTCCGAAACAGCTGTAAGAGCGTGTTACTTTAATTAATTGAAATGCCCTTGTGTGAAGGAAAAGTCATTTCAAAACAGACTCTTGTTTCTTTTCTCATTTACTGGAATGGAGTTATTTTAAAATTTTAATTAGTTCGGGATTAAGTAGGTTATAAATAATCTTAGAAGTCAAAATACTTTTGACGGTAAGATAAACAAACAAAACAGCAAAGTAGACTAAATACAGTTTAATATAAGAATCATTATTAGTATTTAGATAAAAATTACAATAATTTGCCTGCCATTGTGATTTTAAGCCATGTTAGACACACTAGACAGCTCGTTATAGTAACCTAAGAAATTTATCATTAACAATATCAAATGGGGTGTTTATGTGTTATAATGTCTACTATTAAGGTAAAACCTAAATTAATGTTCGTACTCTACACAGATATTTGAATAAGATTTAAGGTATTTGATCAAGTTATATTATAGCAGTCGTTTTTGTGTCCTTGTCATGTTGATTTATATCGAAAGTATATTGCACAGTAAATAATTAACATATTAGCAAGCAACATTTCAAACAGTACTGGCTGCCCACAGAGCAATAAAAAACCTTATCGAATTCTGAATGGTTTTTCTACATCATTTACCTATTTACTTTTTTCACGCAAACTTGTCAAAACAGGTGAGCGGATTTTGTTGGCATAAGGTTTAAAATGAGAACGTTTTTAGTACATAGTATTGTATTTTTACGCCTAACACAAAAGACGTTGGAGTCTCATCTTATACAAATTATAATGAGCAAATCATCAAATTTGAGAGGTATTCATTATTTTGACGTTGACTCGTACAATACTTATTGTGCACAACACAGAATAGGGCTCGTAAATTTGGTTTCGTCTATTAATAATAAATCAAGTTGAGTTTCAATTGACAAAGGCATTCAACGCACAGTCTCTTGAACAAATTATTTCTAAGAAATACTCTTGTTATTGCTTTTTGTAGTCCTAGATTATGACGTCATGATCCTGTCTAATGCCCGTATGATTAAAGCATTTGCTTACTTGTATGGCCAGTCATAAAAGCGTAAATTAGATCCCAATTAACTTTGGGATTTCTTTACCTTAAGGTGAACAACCTAATGAAACTTTTGATGTATAACTTCAGAAAGGTGCGTTAAAAGTCACAGTCAAAGACGTGTGAATATCAAGAGCATTAGCAGAAGTAAATACATTTTAAGTGGTGATCAGTGGCGCCAGAAGATACTTATAACTTTAGATCGTTTTTAAAGAGTTTTGAAGTATCCCTTTTGATCATTCAGAAGATATTGTTTTATGCAAGGTCGTTATGGCTGTTTTTCGGACTTAACGCAATATGCTTTGAGTTCATTGTGCATTGAGTTCATTTTAGGTTGTAGATATAACATGCAACCTTATTATTAGTGTAGGTATACCTTTGGAGAATACAGACATGAATACATACGTACGAGTACTATATACTCGTTAGTAAATAAGTAGTTACGCTGGTGACATTGTCTGAGTAAACATTTTTATAGAATGTTTGTCATAAAGGTTAAAAAATGTTGCTCTTTATTCATTGGTTAGTTAATAAAATAAAATAGAAAGACTAGCATATAAAAGGAAATGATAATTATTTATACTATTTTAATATTATAAAGCTAAAGAGTTTATTTGGCTAAAGGACTGGTTCAAATTGAAAAAAAAAATTACCTACGCTACAAAATATTCGAAATTCCCATGGACTAAGTCGCCGGCAGAAGCTAATAATTGATATGAAGCATTGCAATTTGCTTCGTTGAAATGTACCATATAATTATACCTATATACTATAAATATTATACATAGGTAAAAGTCATAGCTGTTTCCCAGATGAGTAGACAGAGACCACCCATTTATATTTACTACTACGATCCTGGCATATCCCCTTCACCTCATTCATTGTCATCATATTCTGCAACGTTCCATACGATAAATTTGTCTTTATTTGATTGGACAATTAATCTGTAATATGCTAATTATCGGCAAATACTCAAACGGCAATTTAGAATGGTTCCGATTGGCGCTTTCGGTCTCATCAATGCTGCCATTATTCTAATGTCATCAAAGCTTATTGCACCTGAAATCCAACTAACAATTAGTAGTAAATATACATTTCTATTTAGGCTGACATAATTATATTATCGTGGTATATTATCACGCCAATATTCACTAAAGAGGTGTGCTTTTGCATACACATTTTCATAAAACAGAAAAGTCATATTGATTGTAATTTTAGTGTCTTCGCCTAGTATTGTTACATTAATTAGTAATAATACTGGCCGAAGACACTGACCCACTATAACACAGGTTATAAACCTAGCACGGGTGTCAGGGTTTCACATAACGGTACCTACCTCTTTTTACGTCAATATTTTTTTTATTATTTTTAAAGCAATGTATCAATCCTGACAAATGTAAATTTGAGGCACAACTCGTTATATTGTCTTAAAATAACTAAGATAATGCTCTAAGCAGTGACTATTGCGACAGATCATAATCCAGGTACGTTCTTTCGTATGTCATACCGGTATAGGATCAACATTTGTGTGATTTACAGATTTAATTTATCCCGTAATTGGGCGTTTCTCCAAGCGACGATAATATGTCTAGAAAATATTCACGAATAAGAGAACCTACAAGTACAGGTAAACATCATTTTATTATTACCCCCAAAATCAGGTAAAGTACCTTCCAAGCCACACTTGTATTATTTGTTACGTTAAGCTATTAGACCCAATTTCAAGTTTGCTTTGAAGAGGCTAGTTAAACAGGCAACGTGGCGAAGCAGTTTTGTGTATTGACATTAAGGAGGGCTCGCGACAACCGTTTGTTATGCAAATAGAAAACGGTGGTAAGGGTTAAAAAGTTAGCCTTTTAGTCAAAAAATATTCTTCGTTAAAATAAGTAGAATTTTTAGAAAAAAAATGCCATATAATTTTGTATACTTGATAGCATCAGCCCTAACTGATTCTGTGAAGGTTTTTATTTTTAATGTCATTAAAGTATTTTTTCACAAAGCGGTATCGATCTTCTTTAACCCTATTAAATACCTATACCTACTCCACTACAAATGCTACCTACCCCCTTACCATGAACTCTTAAAGCAGGGCCGTTTACGTCTTGAAAGTAAGACGACGCATTGCACTGTACGTAGCGGCGTGTCGCTTCCATAACTTAAACTGTCCTGCTTTAAAAGTTCATGGTAAGGAGGCCGTCATCGTGGCTGTGCCTACAATATTATATTTATAAAGAGTTTTAAATTGACAAAAGTATCATTATAATATGCATAAATATCTCGATTAATACACTAAAATGACAAAGCAACAAAGGCAAAATGCAATAATCTACTCAACAATATACGAACAGAACGTAAATCAAGGGGCGCTAACGTCGAAAATTATTTAAAAGAACACCACACCATTAATTTGTGTAGGAAGTGACATTTAAATTTAAATTGACTAATATATCAGTTAAATTGCAAGCTTTATGCCACTCCACGGAGTCAGGATCTTCGTTTGTTCTGTTTATTTAATATCGTCTACGGGTGTTTATTAATGGTTATTTGAGCACTTAGTCTTATTAAATATTTGTCGGGTTGTAAATGGACGTTATTTACTGAGTCTGGCGGCTGAGGTTTTAATATTTTCTTTGTTTTTGTGTGCGTTATTCAGATAAAAAGTGTGTTGTTGATGCGTTTCTTTTTTTACAAGCTTTTTAAACTTACAATGTTTGCATGTATGTGGGTTTGTTAAGGTCAAATCTTGCAATCTTGATTGGAACCGCTTTTTGACATCCGATTGCAATAAAATGTTGCATACTTCAATATGTTTGGTAACAATACAATTTGATGGTACTTTTGATTTAAAAGCTCGTGTGTAAAATATATTTTTAATATTAACTCTCTCTCTTAGCTCTTATTATAACTTGAATTGTAACTTTATCATGGTTAAAAGTGGGCCTCGACGGAAATGATTCCAACATGCCCTTTTATCCTCAATACCCGTTCTTTAGAATTCGTATAGGTATATACCGTGCAAGGTAGGTATTCTACAATGTACAGACATGTAAAATAACCACAAATACACAAACACGGATGAAACAAAACAGTACCTGGCTACAGACAGCCGACTCCACATACCCAAGAGCTACTCAACCAAAAACGTAAAACAAACTCACACTTCCATTTCAAATGTCAGGTACTTTAATTAAAACAGAACACTTAAAATAAGCGTTTCTTGTTTACACGTACGCACTTGTGTCTATGAACCACAGAACTTTCCTTTGTACAGCGGGGTCTCACAAGTTACCGTTTGTGGAGTAAACAATTGTATATGGAGCTTAAATTTCATAGAACGGAATTGAAGGTGCCCATTGAGGTAATAGGGATGTTTTGGCCCGTTTTACAGACGTTACCACACTCGAGATCACGTAACGTTTTCATAGCACTGGAAAATTCCAAATATATTACCTGCGACCGCTGCATTGTTGAGAGTAGGGATGGTGTGGAGTCGATGTTTCATTGTTGATCGTTTAATTTTTATTTTTTAATTGTGATGTAACCGGTTTTAGTTTCCGTTTATTTTGGGCTTGCAGTAAGTTATGTGGTGAGTTTTTTTTATTACATTAATGTATCTTTTTCCTAGACATTTTATGTTTTAACTTAATGCAATGAAATATCATTTGCAGTCTGTACTTTCATATCACACGTTTTAAACCGACTTCCTTACTTTACTACGGTAGCCTACTTCGCATTACGCTTAAATAAACCGAATTTAAATTAAGAAACAGAAATAAATAAAAAAATGATGTAGGTACAGTTAAAACAATACTATGTACCTACTTCGCTACATAAAAAACGTGTTTAAATAACAATGAAAATATTAAAAAAAGTACAGCCGAGCACTCAACAGTTCTACGATAAGCTTATTACGTACAATCGCATCCACAGCACCGCAAGGCCGCTCAAGTCTTGCACGTGTGCCCGCCGCGGAATTTCCTCGTTGCATTTACCACTGATGACGCGCCCCCATTACCTACCTACCGGAGCCGTCCTAGCAATTTTATATTTCGCTGCAATATCGTGCTGGTTGTCACACGGCTTGATAGATTATCTTGTACAGCGATATTTAATAGATTAAAAGTTTAAAATGGGTTGGTTGGTGTCATCGTTCGTGATGGTTTTGGTCGCAATTTTGTTGGTGAGATTAACGAGCATTCCTTTTGATTAAACGCTGCTATTATTAATCGGATTAGATGCTTTTTGTTGTAGATCTAACTTATTACTTTAGGAATCAAGTACCAACTTATGTAGAATGCACGCTAGGCTTTTGACCTTTATAAACATTCATACTGACGAACACAGTCAGTATGTTTTTTAAACACACACAATATGTAGTAGATAAATTAATTACAAATTAAACGTTTTTTTTTCGAGAAAAGGATAGCAAGTAGTCACAAAACGTCGCGTCGACGAAACACTAAAGTGCGACGAGGAAATCTCAGCGCAAATTTAGCTAATGAAGGAACTATAACGGCTCAGAATTTAAAAGGAAGACAAAAATATTTCTCAGATTACAGGATTTTTCCAAGGGATGAAAAATACTGAATTTCTAGCTAGACACCAAAAGGTGAACAACTTAAAAAATAAACAGAAACACAAGCACGTACACTTTCCAATCCAGTTTACAGCTTAAAATGATATACTGAACTCTTTTACGTTTCCGTCTCTGCGTTCCCCAATCTGAAATGGCCATAACTCACTCATTCTCCACGTTCTGGGTTTTATCAAATTTACACGTTTCAAAAATCCAATCGGGTACTGTAGAACGAAAAATGTCACTGCAAAATAGGACTTCATAATACAACGAACGTGGCCCGGCCAATATGCTGACGCTGTTACTACGAGGAACACTTGAAACTCGATTTTCACCGTTCCGGTGGAATGGCGAAATTTATAAGTAGCACGAATTGGTTTATACTGACAGTTAGTGGTTCAGTTTTTGAAGATTATGTTTTGAACTGTTGGCTGGATTATTTATGCCAAAATATGGTGGTACCGATAACCACTGGAGAAGAAAGGTTCTCAAGTGGTGATCACGAACCGGAATATGCAGTGTTAGCAGGCCTTCCACCCAGGTGGACCAACGATATCTTCAATGTCGCGGTTAACTGTTGGATGCAAATGGCCAATTGTCGTTCATTGTGGCGTTCAAGGCTTCCCCTTTGTTCAACAGTCTTTCGGCTGATCATGATATTGGTTCATATAGACTAAGACTTTGTCATAATTCTGATAAGAGGACAGCGCAGGTAAACTACACCCAAAACTTTGCCCGACCCGGAATTCAAACCCAGGACCTCACGCTCAGCAGTCGCCCCCAGTGACCACTACACCTACAAGGCAGTTGCAGTTTATTTTAAATACGCATACTAGCCTCTGTACGGCATAACAACATATAATCCAAAATCTGCCGAAGCAAGTAGTTCCTAAACCAAGCTTAACATCACAGTACTAAGTTTCTCAGTCTTGTCGTTTGTAGTAGAGGTTAGCCATGCATTTTTAGTGGCTAGGAAACTTTCAGGGTGAATATACCCGTTATAACATGTATGCATGTAACAAACAACTTTTGTTTTACGACTTTCAAGTTACAGGCACATGTTGGTCTCAGTACACTGAAGTACACTTTTGTTATTGGTTTTCTTCTGCTAAATAAACCGTGCAAGATACCAGTAGATCCATATCGAAAGATTATTACTTGATTTTGATAAATAAATGCGATTTTAGAAGGTTCAAATTTCTATTTCAGATAAGGCAGATGTCGCAAACGCTTTTGAGACCTTTTTTACAAACATACCGGTCGATGTAACGAAATCTCTCCCTTCATCGTCATTAGAAGCAGAGTCGCTTGTTAAAAAATACTTTAATAGACACATTCCAGATTTTAATTTTGCTCATGTATCTCCATTCTTAGTTAAAAAAACTTTTAAATCTCTTAAAATAAAAGCCACTGAAGATCTATGGGGCATATCTGTCAAAGTACTTAATTCAATAATTGACACTATCGCTCCGATTCTTGCAAACATTTTTAATAACTGTGTTGATTGTGGCACTTTTCCAGATCTAATGAAACACAGTAAAGTAATTCCAATTTTTAAATCAGGATGCAAGAATAATCCATCTAACTATAGACCAGTTTCTGTTCTTCCAGCTTTAAGTAAAGTTTTTGAGAAAATGGTCCTTGACCAGATGATGACACATTTCAGTTCTAATAACATCTTACATGATCGCCAGTTTGGATTTACCAAGGGGAGATCAACGTCAGATGCTGGAGCCAAGTTAGTATCGCACATTTTGGAGGCTTGGGAGGGCTCACAGGATGCCGTTGGTATCTTCTGTGACCTCTCCAAGGCTTTTGACTGCGTTGATCACAATACGCTTATCCTTAAATTAAATTATTACGGAATAAGAGATAAATCACTAGAACTCGTTTCATCCTACTTATCCACAAGACATCAAAAAGTAGGCGTTAACGGAGTAACATCAGCAGGATCAATAGTTAAAATGGGTGTGCCACAGGGTTCAATTCTTGGCCCTTTCCTTTTCTTGGCATACATTAATGATCTTCCCTTTATGATGGCCGATTTAACGGATATTATACTATTTGCGGACGATACCTCTCTTATTTTTAAGGTCAATAGAAATGTTCAAGATCCTCCTGATTTAAATAATAGCCTTAATGTTTTATCCAATTGGTTTTCGGTTAATAATCTGCTTTTAAACGCATCAAAAACGAAATGTCTTAAGTTCTCACTGCCTAACGTGCCTCAATCTAATCTAAATCTAATGCTTGATGGTGAAAAACTTGAACTAACACAGGAAACAGTTTTTCTAGGTATTACTATTGATTCCAGACTGCAATGGGGCGCCCACATCTCAGCCCTATCTAGCAGGTTGAGTTCAGCTGCGTTTGCGGTTAGAAGAATTAGACAGCTTACTGATGAAGCAACAGCTAAATTGGTTTATTTTGCGTACTTCCACAGCATTATGTCTTATGGCATCCTGCTGTGGGGGTCAGCGGCCGAAATCAATTCTATTTTTGTTTTACAGAAAAGGGCTATACGAGCCATCTATAATATGGGCCCACGCGAGTCTCTTAGGGAAAAATTTAAATTAATCAATATTCTGACCCTTCCATCTCTATACATACTAGAAAATATCATGTACGTGCGTAGGAACTTGCAAAATTTTAGTATAAATAGCGATTATCATTGTTTAAACACTAGAAACAAACATAAATTAGTAGTGCCTAAATATAGGTTAGCAAGAACTAACTCCAAATCATTTCTCGGTAATTGTATACGTTTTTATAACAAACTGCCAAAAACGATAACTGATCTTACCGGTAAGAAATTTAAAACATGCGTGAAAGCAATTTTGATCAAGAAAGCTTATTATAAAACTAAAGATTATGTTGATGATAGAACAGCTTGGAGTTAATGTCTTCTGCACATGTGGCTTCCCTGGCAAATGTAACACCATTATCCCTTTCTTATTATGGCTTAATGTTTTGAAGACCCTTATCTTCTCCTTTACTTTCGTAGGTCCTCTACCTCTGCCCAGTTTTCGGGCAATTTATTTTATATAATTGATTCCAGGTCTTCATCAATATTGTAAATGTGACCACAATGTAATGAATAGTGATTGCTAGTAGTTTTAATTGCACCGTGGGTTTTTGGCCCAATTTGTTATTTTTTTCCCTTCTATCACTATTAGTTTGCTTTGTTGTCGCATAATGAAACTACATATGTAAATTTACAAATTTGTACCATCTTTCTTTTTAAATGAGTAACCTCTGGAGTTTCTTGCCGGTTCTTCTCCATTGGAATGACATTTTGGAACCGTGCATCTAGCATCCTAACGTTTCATAAGCGCCTGTAATAGGTTTATATGAAATAAAAACATTTTGAATTTTGAATTTTGAATTTTGAATTTCAGTCCGGTATTTCAATCGGGGCCCTTACCTTAAACTTTTAAAGCAGGACATTTTCCATTGTGGAAGCAAGACGGCGCATAACACTGCACGTAGCCGCGTCTCGGTTGCACAACGGAAAATGTACCGCTTTCAGTTCATGGTAAGGGGGCTGTCTATAATTATAATAACAGCCTATAACTGTTCCACTGCAGGGCAAAGGCCTTTCCTCGTATAGAGAAGGATTGAGCATCGATCACCACGCTAGCTAACTGCGGCTTGGCGATTTCAGATATTCAAATCCAGGTTTCTTTACGATTTTTTCCGTCACCGTTAGTCACATTGATACTTGCCCGAATTTGAATCTATCACCGTGTGCATACAAATCCGGTATGTTAACCGTTAGGCCAACACGACGGCTGTTTATAGTTAAACAATTTTACCTTATAAACCTTTTGTCCTACTATGGATTATGGAATCTTCATTCAAATGAGGTAGTTTTTTTTATAATCTCAATACATATGCCTATATATAGCCGTTAATATAATTTTACGTAATTATTGAAATTAGATCGTAAGTATATTTTACAAACATGAGAATTGACAACAAATAAGGTTAGAAAACAAATTATATAAACCAGTTATTTTTTCTTCTACTCGTGTAAAAGATGTGATATTATATGCACAATAGTCAGAAATCCAATAATTAATATCACTTTTTTGTCGACCAATGCAGCGTTTGCCGCGACAGCAATAGGGGTTTTTGCCTTATTTACGCAGAGATCGTTTCCCGCTGTGTTTTCAGCAGTCATGGTTCTGCAACACCATAAATATCCCCTCCGGAAACATGACAAACAATTGTATTGTGGACAAAAATATCCAGTTTCGACAAAATGCGTCCTAGTGTCAATGGTAAAGGAATACGCTTGAATACAAGTAGGTACATTATTTGTATATCTAAGCCTGTGTTGCTGGCATTTAATTTATTTGTGTCATCGAATCGTGGTTATATCGAGAGAAAGCCAATACAATTTGTTTTTCCTAGAATTTTGGTAGCTAGAAATAACTCATCTTTTCTCGCGAGAAGTGATGTTATTATGTTCCTATCTTCTTACACAGATATGTCTGTGAAACAATTATAATATCTGTTATTATTGATAATACAAAGAAGTGTTTATTGTTTTTCGCATTATTGAGATCAAAGCCATTGTGATGATATAATTAAAGCAGACGCTACGGCGTAGCTGACATTATTGCTACGCATGCTACGACATCGTAGAATAATACTGATGTGCCGAGCGTGAACATTGTGATTTGCTTGACGTTACTTAATATAATTATAAATATTTTTTTAAACAACGTCCCATACTAGGAATAAATATGAAATATCACGTATACAAACACCCAAAATTAGGAACCCTGCGAACCCATAACTTTTAACGCAGCAGTTCAACCTCATAGCCATTGCGTCAATCAGATCCTCAAACGTCGTCAATATTGTTTATTCATTGAATTTCTGAACAGATTATAGATATTACAGCCATTACATCCTCAATTTCAGTTTCCTATACATATATAGGTATAACCCGCCAATCAATTTACGCAGACGTCTCTCAATGACTTGTAATAGGCGTTGTGTGGAGCTGGGGGCCGGACAGCCCCACCGGTGGGTTCTGACGTGAACGTGCCCGTTCGATCCTGTTGATTGCATTTATTCTATGACGTCGGTCCATTCTAGAGGCCGGCTGAGTGTAATGACGTGCCCCCGGCATATAGCGAGCTCACAAATTCCCTTGTTAATAAATTTCTGTGTGTCGATTCATGTCAATTAAGCTGAAACGTTGAGAAAGATAAGCTTACAGGAAAATGTTTTATTGTTGAATGATGTACTTAATGAGTAGGAGCTCTGTTTTACTGGACAGTTTCATTGCTATTAGTATGTTTAATATTATATTTACAATTACTAAGGTAGCTATTACTGAACACAACTAAACTGGATCTTGGGACTTGGGGTCTCTCGTTTAACACTCTAAAAACCATCTACGGGGCAACTTACTTAGGATGCATATGCTACGGTTCACCAGTTTGGGCTGATAGAGCCACAATAGGCGCGGCGCGGCGTAAGTTGCTTCAAAGTCAACGGTTAGCGTTGATATTCTTATGTAAAGCCTATCGGACGGTCAGTACTGAAGCTCTGCCGGTACTAGCGGGCGTGCTACCTGTCGATCTCGAAATACAAAGACGTGCCGCGATGTACTTCTCCACTCGAGAGGGTATGAACACCGAATTTCTAACACAACGGGACCGCGTTAAAATTATCAGGTTATTTAAATCCCAAATCGAGGTGTATAACGAGCTATTGGACGAATGGCAATCTAGGTGGGATACATCTATCAAGGGCCGCCACCTTTACCAGTATTTTCCATCCGTTCGCGAGCGCCTGGAAAAGACTTGGTTGGAGGTGGATCATTGCGTGGCTCAGTTCTTGACGGGTCATGGTAACTTTAAGGGTAAGCTCTTCTCTTTCAAGCTTGTTGCTTCACCTCTGTGCCACTGCTCAACGCCAGATTGTGAATACGAGCAAACAGCACATCATATCCTGTGGGAGTGTGGTCTATGGCAGAATGAACGTAATACCTTGTTAGACAGCATATATGTTACATCCGGTGTAATTTATTATGAGGACCTTGTTGCGACCAGATCAAATTTCCGTGCTTTCAGACGTTTTTGCCATACCTATTATTGGAATCAAAATAACAATTAGGACCCAGTAGTTTTTAACTTTTATACCCGTGGTGCTTAGCGACTGGGCTTATCTCAGTTGTGGATCCCATATTAATTATGCTTTTGGCATATTAATCTTTGTGTCTCCCGCTTGCTATGGAGGGAAGTCGGACTAAATTTATATTCCTACTCCTCCTATATATTCTTTTATGATTAATTTCGTTGCGGGTTCCAAGACAGTCGAGTCATTTCTCTGGGACGCCTCGAGCTTCATTGCCTCGATGGTTCTCAACGGTTATCATTGTAGATCCTGGCTTACAGGAGTTGCAATGATGGGCATGAGTGGTGGGCTTGTCCCAAAAAAAAAAAAAAAAAAAACTAAACTGGATATGTGTTTTATGTTCCTAGTAAAAAATATTATTATTAATTGACTGGGGACCTGATTAGCGCAGCGGCTAAGCGATCGGACAGCTACGCTATGGGTTGCGGGTTCGATTCCCGCACGGGCCAAAACTTTGTGCGAATCAGAGATGTTTGTCCCGAGTCTGGGTTTTTTTTGTATGTGACATTTCATGTTTGTGAAATGCACTCACGACACAGGAGAAATTCCTAGTGTGTGGCGACGTTTTTTTTAA
The DNA here is from genome assembly GCA_946251915.1 of Abrostola triplasia. Taxonomy (NCBI): domain Eukaryota; kingdom Metazoa; phylum Arthropoda; class Insecta; order Lepidoptera; family Noctuidae; genus Abrostola; species Abrostola triplasia. Next base: position 6,852,666 of record OX276432.1, on the reverse strand, counting down.
TGAAAAAAAATTATATTCGACATTCAAAATATGTTACGCTTGTTAGATCTCAATAATATTTTCCAAATTATATAAAAGTTATTGAATTTCTGTTCATTTATCCTACAAACGTTGCCTGACAACAGTAGTTAGTAATAATAGCAAATTATAGCTAACTTCTCAGATAAGGAAAGAAGTTACAAAATCAAATACAGATCAGCAGACATACTTAAGGTAATCACAATAAGTACCAGTTTCCCTTGAGCTTCAATATCAGTTAGGTATAACTGGCTAATTAGTTTCCTGATACCTTCGGTAATTGTGGCCGTTTTGCTGCTAATTATTTTCGGCAGGCAGATAATATTTTTGCAATTTTAGCAAGTAGATTATAATCGAAAAACAGTTTTACTTATTGCTCTTTACAAAATGGTAGTGATCGTAAATTGTTAAAAATTCAGCAAATAATAATTTATATCAACAATATGTCAATGACGAAGTATATTATTGATATATTATATGGCAATAACTTCGCCCGTCTAACTTTGGGACCTAAAACATATGTGGAAAATTTTCGAAGCAAGTTAATATAATTATGGCCTTGCCTATATGATTGCTAAATGCTAATAGTGACGATGAAATTATAATTGTTTAATAATTATTATTTCCTATATACGCCGGTTTAACTCACGTGTGTATTTGGGTGGCATATATAATTCATAATATGGATAACACTCACGAAAGTTATTATAATAAATTTATTATTATTTCCTTTATTCATACATAAATCTTATAAATTATATTTTTAAATTACATATCGATATATAAAAAAAATATATAAAATATAGTCGCCAACCGGCATCGGGAACAGGGTCCTAGCTGCCGGTGGTTAGGACTCCAAAGAGAGGAACCTCCTGACTATACGCGCCGTGCCAAGAAGAACCGCCTTTTGCATCAAGCCCTTAACCCAGCCGCCTAACGCGAGCCTTCGAAGATGTTGGTCGAGGCTCTTGGCTATTATTATTATATTACTGATCACGTCTAATGTGACTAAGATGGACGGAATGGATAAGCAGTATGTAGTTTAAGTTTGCATCCTTCTTAAGTTATAACATAGAGCCATAATTAATTGAGATTTTTAAGTCAAGCTAATTTAAAACCTTCGCTCGGCCATCTCGTATCTTAAGTTCCCCCGGGATCCCAAGTTAGCTAAGCGGTCGGGTTAAAAAGCAGCCTACTTGTTATTTCTTTTCGTACCGCTTCCAGTTACCCCGCCGAGACATAATAGAATTAGGGTCCTTGCGAGTTCGTTTTACAGCGAATTTAATTCAAGAATGAAAGAAATGACGGTCGAATTATAATATTATTTTATACTTTGACTGTGAGTAGGAAAGGGCACATTATTATAAAGTACGTTAACTTCACAGATTTTTTTGACAGATATTGACGTTGTACCCGTAATATGATAATGATATTACAATGAAACTAAGCTTCAAAAGATTATTTTTTATTTAAAATTGTAGCTCTTAGATTGATGCGGTTAATAATGAAATAACATTATTATTTGACACACCAAACATTGTATTTAAGCGAGAGAAAGCACAAAATTTTGGTTAGAGAACAAGATATTTTTAACATATACATAGAGGTAGCTATTTATTTGAAATATCCTAAGAAGAAACCACGTAAATAATTAATCGAATAAACAGTTTATTAATATGACATGAATTTAAAAACACCCCGTAGAATTTTACCAACATAACAAAAAAACAGCGTACTAAAAATAAACCATGCAAACCTTTCTATACTTTTGAAAAGGCACGCTTCTAAGAAATAATTAACTAACCTATAAATGTCTCACATTACAGGATTGAGCACTCAATACGATACCAATTCCTCGTATTTAGAAAACACCTATAACGTAGCCATTACCGGGTCTTATTTTATTTACACACCTGAAACACACTGAAGTAGGCGTAAAGTGTGGGAAATGCCGAACGGAGGGTAATATGAAGAATAGCGATAAAAGAGAACACGGCGGGATACCAACACACGTGTTTTATTACGAAGTTTTTGATGATCTTGAACCAAATATATCAACTCCATGTATTTGGAAAACTGTAGCAGTGGTAGGTATACGTTGATATTGTATAAGATAAAAATAAGTTTGATTTTATGATGTGACACTTTGATGTGAAATAATATTTTTTTTATGAAGAGATACCTACCTATTGCCGAGGTATCCGGCCTAGTTGATCACCCCCACCCATGCATGGGTGGCGTAAGAGGCGAGCGAAAATCCAGCAGATGGACAGCAGCATCTTTTGTAACTTCACTACCAATACTGCAATCTCCAAGCCGCATGCCAAGCGTGGGGATTATGGCAGCCCCCCCCCCTAATCTAAGAGAGACCTTTGTTCAATGGTGGTTTTATTTTCACCTAGAGGTAACAAATTTGGTTACGATGCGTCTTAAACAAAATGCTGAAACCAACCTGTCAATAAATCACATCTTAAATCTGTTTTTGCATATAACTTATACCCAGCCAATGCGACTTATTTTAAGTTACTCCGTTTTACGTGCTAAATACGTAAAAATATGCACAGAAAACGATCCTAAATAGAAAATATTTCTCCGAAAATAATCTGGCTTAAATGAATTTATTTTCGCAACAGACTTGGTACGTAAAATACCTTCCGTGCATATTGATTTACTTTAGTACGGGGAATGTGAACGGTACTTAAAATTTGTCGAGACCCCAAATAAACCCGTTTGTAATTAACGCGAGCTCTTTGCCTGCAGCTGTGAATATGCTGCACGATTCTGATTGTATCACGAAATACAAATAAAATAATGTGGAATTTATTATTATGACAACTATGTTGTGTTGAATAGATATAACAAAATATTATGTTTTTATAATCTGTAATCAGTCTTTATTTAGCACAAAAGCCTTTGAAAATCAGTTTTATATAAATAATAGACTTTTACACGTAAGATTATATCTGTATATAGGTATATAAGGAAAGTACATACTTGAATTAATAAAATAAAATGAAGTTATTTTCGAGGTTAGGAAATACTGACAATCAAATACAAACCAACGACCATTTTTTTAGTAAATCAATATTTACTTAGAAATGTCATTTCACAGACTGAAAACACTTTTGCTTAAAAAAACGGCATAAATAATATTATTTTATAGTACTACACGACATACAAGGTATTATATTCATGCCATTGAGACACTCAGTGTGTTTGACCAATGCCATCGACCGGGTCATAGCGCAAACTTGTACACCCACAACTTTTCTAAACAATTGAACAGCACACCCCCTCATTCATCAACTTCAAACGCAACGCGTGTTTATTGCACAGCTTTAATATACTCTCCAGTTATCTCAGAGAGTTCCCGGTCGAAGGGTCTTAACTCCAATATTTGCCTTAATGTATATTAGCTTTTACCCGCGGCTTCGCCCGCGTTAAGTAGCCTATGTCATTTCTCGGGACTTAAACGTTCTACATGCCAAATTTCATCAAAATCCGTACAGCGGTTTTATCGTGAAGGCGTAACAGACAGACAGAGATCACATTTATAATATTAGTATGGATGGTTTATAATCCTGATCATCAAACTGAAGCCGCGGGTCGGTGATATTCCGTGTGACCGAGCACAGGGGATTGTGGATGACATAATGCGTCATCCGCTAAATCGTTCGTGCTGGATTTGAATGCATTAACTCGATCGAAACTAATACAGATGGAACTAGAATCTACTAATTCGAATTGCGAAGCTTATTGGCTGTTTAGACGTAGACAGCTACATTGACGAGGAAAAAATAATGAACACAAAGACATTGAGGCTGATTGACGACGGTACCGCAAAGTTAGGATCAACTTTTCACAGTGTAATTGACGGAAACATCTAAAAGCGAAAACAATATTAATACTTAATATACTTTTGCGTTTATAACCAAAAATCCTTGGTATTGTTCTGAAAACATTTTAGTCTTATCTCAGTGGGTACCATGATATCAACCGAAGTATTTAAGATAATTTAACGTCCTTAAATCCGCCTATAAAGATTTCGCTACTTAATAAACGAAAGAAAATTTCTCACGAAAATAAACACTTAATGTTTGGAGGTACATAAAAAATCCATTCCACTTTGCCAAGTTCAGAGAAGTTAAATTTAAAATCAACTGCCAACGTCCCTCCACTGAAATCAAATTATTTTTGCCACCGTGAAAAATGGTGGAACATTTTTTCTTTTGATCTTAGAAAACATTGCGTCCAATATTTTGTGTAAACATCAGCGTTTACGTAATGATCTGTTGTGTAACATTGCCTAATGATTTAAACAATGTTTCAAAATCCAAATAAGAAATTGGTTTGGTGGTGTTCGTGTCTCATTAGTTACCGTTAGAGTATAAAGGTTACGTTCGGAATGAAGTCAGCACGCTATAGCATGACGGGAGATCGTATTGAGACGTTTAATTATATTGGGTAACAACTTTACTAGGAAATACGAGTATTCAGGAAACGCAATTTTAAGGAAAAAGTTCATTTAAAGGTCGACATGCTTTATGTCAAAGTTTATGGTAAAGCGTTTTCAATATTATTGTGTTTTGTTTCACGATACCGACTATACCAATAAATGTACTACACCCATGCCTTACTGATCTTTGTAGTGAATAGTTACCCACCGATATAATCTCTGTGTATAGCTAAGTTAAATATACAGGCCTGCAAAACTTAGTTTTAGACTTTTAAAATTCCAATAACCTTTTAAGTAAATAGAAAGACTGAAATAAAAATTTTGAAATAAAAAGGACTCTTAGAAGAGTTGATTTTTTTTATATAAAAGCTGACAATATTTTCTTTTAAAAGCTTTTTATTTTAAATTTCTAACTTCTATAGTTTAGAAAAAGAAAGATATTTAAATGTGTAGCAGATACTTAGTTTTGCAGTGTACCTAGTTCTACTTACGAACTGCCTTAAAACTGCTTAAAATAAACACTGTGATGCCATTCCATACCAAAATTCATTTCATTAGACCGCGGCAAAACAGCTTACCCTCCTTTTACATTATAGTTCAGTTCTAAAGATGTTAAAAGTCGCGTCGCGAACTTACTTTGTTAATAAGGTTAATGTATCGGCAAAACTCCGGACAAGATTAGTTACGTGTTCACGCATAAACTGTGAAGACTCTTCAGACATATTCCACAAGTCTATAACAAGTAAGGTTTAGACTCGGCAAGAAAATAAAAATTTAAGGCGCTATAAAAGCAAAGATAGTCTCTCGCTGTGCGTTGAATAGAAGAAATCTTATTATAATATTGATGCCAGCGGTAACAATGTGGTGGAAGTGTATATGACTGTTCTTTTGAAAGAATGGAATATTATATGTCATTTGTTTTTTATCCGCATGTGTTCACTTCTGAATAAAGAATTTGGTAAATGTGGAACTGTTTTGAAATGCTTGAAGCGGAAAGAAAGCTATAGAATTGCAAATATTGGAATTTTAGGTAATTTATACTTGTTTCTACTCGTAATTTCGATCTTAAATTCTTAGATAGAGTTAATTATGACTAATTATAATTAATAATGTTTGGTTAGAACACTTCTGTATAACAATTTTATAAAATTCTTTATTCTATTTATTCTATGCAAATGCATAAATAAAATGTAAGCTCAACTCAATATTGGAAGCAAAATTCTAAATAGAATTAGAAATAAACTCGGACTCATATGACTACTCAACTCAAAACGGGTCAATCGTAGCGCAAAATGTTCTGACCAACAGGATTCTGTAGATCGTCGATAGGTCGGGTTTACAGTAAACCTAGCAGGAATTCAAAAACGCATTTAGAAAACGTGGAGTGGCGTGATATAGTTTAGATTGTGCCCCAGATTTGCGTTCTTCAACGCAGTCGGTAGCCATTTTAGTTTTTAGGTCGCCGCCACCACGCTCGCGTGGTTATATGTATTTGCATACTCGTAATAAAGCAATGAAATGTTTTTCGCGCGGCTGTAAGCCCATTTCGTGTAGTCTTGAACGGGTTAAGGGCCTGTTATGGATCTAGAATTTAAAGCAGAGGTGGGCGATTTTACAACCACATTTTGCTTATCATTAGTACCTACATAAGAGTGGGGGCACAGGTAAGTACCTAATATGATATTATATAGTTCAGACTGCGTCGTTGGTCTAGTGATTGCTAAGCGCGACTTCTAAGCACGAGGTTCTGAGTTCAAATCCCGGGTCAGGCAAAGTGAGCACGGAGTCTGGATTTGTGCCCGGTTGATGGCAATAGGCTCGCCCCCACATTGGGACCTAAAAACATATCTGGCGAAATGTGGGTGTACTATAATTATGTGTACCTCTCCCTATCCCTTCGGGGGATACAGGCGTGATGTTATGTATTTTCTTGCACAAAGCATTGTTAATAACTCAGTCTACTCCGTTATAATCATAAACGTGCTTACGAATGTCTGTAAAACACATTCGGAGTTACACATCAAACGCGCGTTTGCGTTCCGAGACAAAGAAACGGTAAATATGTGCGGGACTGAATAATGAATATGTCGGGATGTCGTCGGTAACGCTTTTGTTATAACACGAATGCAGTACGGACTTTATCCGCTGGATAACTGATTCCATCTGTCGCTTTGAGCCGCGGATGGATTGCACTTTCAATATTATGTGTGACGTGTTCACGTTTTTGTAGTTGTAGTATTTGCTTTAACGAGTAGCGTCGCGTGAAAAATGCTAGATGAACTTTGATTTTGGCTTTGGTCTGTGTAATATAATGAGATTATTTTTAACCTTTTTTTGCCAATGTAATTTGTTCTTATTTCTTATAACAATTCACATTATATATACCTAACATTTTCTTATATTAACTACATGAAATCTAATTAAATATTCATTATAATATAGAAAAAATGTCAATGTGTCAACAAATATTCATAATTTTGAGGTGAAATTGAAAAATGTGTATTGTATCCATACAGGCTGATGACGAAATGTCATCTCAGTCATAGATGTAGATATTACAAAATTATAGTATGCTTTATTTATACGTATTCTTTGTGTCGTACATTCGGTAGGTAAATTAATTGAACCCACAGGCCAGGTGCCTTTTGAAGGTTTCCAAAAAAAAGTAAATTAATTGAATGTGTAAAATATAAACGAGCCGCTAGATCCAAATAATATAAACATACGTCGCCTGATAAATTATCGTGGAACATTTAAAATTAATTTGAATAAAATATTGGTGCACTAGTTACAATTTATTTATCATGACGTGTAGTGTGAACGTGCTTAATTTATAACTCTCTGTTTAAAATTTAATCGCCTCTTTACAATGATTTATTTACTGTTAAGCTCAGGGAAAGCCTCGCTATTAACTACGTGATTTTGAATCGATATAAATAGGTACTTATTACTTTGATATAGAATTTAAAATTGCAAAATTTGATTGAGTGTTTCTGATACAAAACTGTATTTGTAAGCTCCGGGGCTTTTTTAAGGTTTCAATTTAAGAGACACGGTTTAGTAATAACGTATAAGCTATCTAATTGATTTAATAAATAATTCAAAGCACGTTACCATACAAAAATTGTAAGCCTTTCAAGTCCAAGAAACATTTTAAAATAACGTATAATTAATTTAATTCAATAGCATTGTGTCAGAGACGGCGCTACGGATTGTCGATGTAGTCATTCGTATGCCCGGCTCGTAGCACCTCGTAGATCCTCGTAGTAGCTCGTAGCCGACACGCGTCACGAGCGCGCTCGAACGTCAGTTCTGTCGCCCCGGGCATTCCTAGTACCCCTTTCTGTAAATGTCGATTTTATTAAACCTGAAATGTTTATTGGTGGACGAATAAATGTGTTTTGAAGTAACAAAAGTAATTGAAAACTAACGTGTTGAGAACACCGATTGATAATCTATTTACTAACTGAGTAAATACAAAATACATATAATAAAGTTTGAGTATTATAAATAACGACAATTAATCATAATTTTACCAAGATCATATTATTTATATTAAGACTACTAGCTTCCTTCACGACTTCGTCCATTTGGATTTCTTGGATGTTTTATAACCTTTCTCGATAAATGGGCTATTTAAACCAGAAATATTTTTTCAATTTAAACCGTACTTCCTGAGATTAGCGCATTCAGTGAAACAATCAAGCGCTTCAACTTCACCGTTGACTTTATAATTTATTATACCTAAGTTAATCATTTACTTATAAAACTTTACCTTCAGCCACGTCTCACCTGTACAAGTATACACCTACACTAATGCTGGATTTCTCCTACTCAAATCTAAAGCCAAAACTGCCCAATCAGCAGTCAGATGGTATAATCCGAATTGAGCAAATAAGAGCGGTTGTTTCTCTAGTAATAATTCCACGTCTGCCATTGCCAAGAGTTTGGCAACGCGGCAACATTTATCTCCTTGTCAGGGCATCATAACTTACCGTCTTCTTGTAATCAAATCTATCAGCCTATAACTTAGGTAATACTAAAGTTGTTCCATTTACATTACAAATTGTATCAAAATTGAATTAATTTATTCGTTAAACTAAGGTACTATTTGGTGAGGAAATAAAATCCTTGTTGGTCTAGTCGGCAAAGAGCACGACTGCTGAGCACGAGGTACTCAGTTCGAAACCTGGATCGGGCGACATATTACTGGGTTTTTTCTTTAGGGTATTCTCAGTAGCAGCTGGATTGTGCCTAGTAGATGGCAATAATCTCGCCCCGTTTTACATTGGGACCTGTAACAGAGCTGGCGAAATGTGGGTGTACTATTCACCTCTGCCTACCCCTTTGGGGAATACAGGCTATGTTATATGAGTGTAAATGGGAATTATTAAGCTAAGCTTTTGACATCTTTAAGATAGCCCGTAATGTAAGCACCGTTGCATCTTAGTCAGATGTTATAGTTGACTGATAAACCGATTTCAAAGAAGGAGGTTATGTCTCTGGGACGAATTTTATTTAAGACATTGAAATACATATGACATTATACTTAACGAATCATTAAAGTTAGACTGGCTTTTAAACGTGCAAAATTAGTCTTATTTTTTCTTACTTATTACATTACCTTTTGTGTTCCTATACATTTTTTATGATCAATTATGGAAAAAAACAATTTCTAAACGTGCCAGTGTATCTAGTGAACTAACATTTATATAGCTGTGTTTGTTATAAATAAATATACTATTACTAAAATAATCTAAAAGGTTCTCTGAAAATATACTTCATAAATACTTACATAACGTCTGAGGAACCTGTGGCAAACAGTAAGTCTTATCAAAACTGATAATATTCTCACTTATGACCACTTAGCAGTTCGGTAAGTTGACATTCAATCTGGCTTATATAGTTTCGTGTTTTGTATTATTGTATATACAAGGTAAAAACTGTAATAAAGGTGTTAACTTTCTGAATTAACCTAAGTAACATGACAATTATTAAATTATTATTAATTATTTATTTATTTTCCTAGCTGCGTCCCGCGGTGTTACACGCAACATTTTTCGGGATAAAAAGTAGCCTATGTGTTAATCCAGGGTGTCAGGTACCTCCATATGAAATTTCATCGAAAGCGGTTAAGCCGTTTGAGCATGAAGAGGTAACAAACACATTAACAAACTTGCGCCTTTATAATATTAGTGTGATTTTTTTATAATACGTTCAACAACACAGTTTTTATAGGCGGACTTAATGCTCGAGGCATTCTCTACAAGCCAAGTGGTGCAGACACAATGCGGTAGATGTAACAATACAGAATAGGTAGCCGTATATTACCCTGGATACAAAATAATATACACATTTGTACTTCAATTAAAATTGAATGTCCGAGAATTAACAGTTGCACATGTCATGATCGAACTCTGATCATTTCATTTTCAATTAATTCTACATTTGAGTTGTCTGCAATAATAACGAGGAGCTACGAATCGTTACGGATGAATATCAATATTAAATTTTGACATTTTAATATGACTGTATGCTTAAGTACGATAATAATTTGCGAAATTGCGGTTGGAAAGAGATAATGGCGGTCATGAATTGGTGTTCTACTTGTAATAATAAATCATACATTTGGACGCGTGATCTCGGGGGACGAAATAAAAATACAATTTTTCTCTTCCGTTACCGCGAATGCGAAACAGAAGAGGCCACAAGTGTAGGTTAAAAAATGGTAATAAACTTGCCGTTTACATGTTATTTAGGTATAATCAGCGGCGATATGTATGTAGATGTAGTACCTATAGAACTGTGTCTTCTTCGAGGCTTATAGGCCCGATTGTGACATGTAGGTGACAAAGGAACTGCAAAATAATCTAAAAATTATATTTCATACATAACATCACGCCTGTATTCCCCGAAGGGGTAGGCAGAAGTGCACACCCACATTTCGCCAGTTATGTTTTTAGGTCTCAATGTAATAGGGGGCGAGCCTATTGCCATCAACTCCCGGCTGGCCAACAAATCCAGACTCCGTGCTGCTACTGAAAATTACCTTATGGAAAATCCCAGTAACACTTTGCCCAACCCGGGATTCAAACCCAGGACCTCGTGCACAGCAGTCACGCTAAACGACCACTAGACCAACGAGGCAGTCAGACAATTATATTTCATCAACTACGACAATTAATTTTCATTTAAAACAAACATTCTGATAAACAACTACTGCGAACAATGCTTCAACTCAGTCCAGTACTCAAAGGAATTACTCAGTCTATCAACATTATTAGTCCAACGCTATCGATTATTTGTAACTCGGAGCGCCTATTTATAACGGCGTGTTCGGATCATCCGACATATGTCAGACTATCAAGCACAGTCAAATTAAACGGCATGTGCATCGCATGAGTACTTATGAAAGTTAAATTCGGTAATAACCCAACGCTCAATTCAGACTTGTTTATTTAAATTTACCTTGAATATAGGTTTGAAATGTGTGGCTCTACGTGTAGATTTGAATCAATTTGCAGCAGGTAATATTCGGGAGATATTTTGCACTTAATTATTTTGAGATTGCACCCCACTCGGCTTGTGTCGGTAGAGTCGATTGAGGCTTTACCATTGGCCAGGAAAGATCGTATCAATACGAGTTTACAACCTCCCGCTCGCGGAAAAAGTTAAATATTATCAGCTAAAGTCACCCTTTTTACTACCGCCTTATGGGAATGCCGATAAGAAAAAAACGTACCAGTAAACTTAGCTTGGAAAATTATCACTTCATCTACAACATTATACTGTGTATTTGAAGTTCTCCTTATCTGTTGTATATTCAGCAGTAAAAAGTTTGATACATTTAGATAATTTACACTTGTAGTTAGGGGAGATTGTTGCAGCTTTTACCCCTGATAACTTATCAAGATTGCATAACTGTTTACAAAGGTATCTGAATCGGCTAATCGATAAGTATTATTCAGTTCTTGAAGCCCACCCTATTTATTGTGGACATGTCTTATTAAAAATCTGTAGTTAATTCATTTAGTATCACTAGTTAAGCAATATAATCGAGTAACGTAAACAGCTGAGCAACGCGACGCTGAGCAGAGAGTGCGAGGGTTATATCGATATTTCTCTTTATCCTGCACAACCCTATCGAGTGTCATAGGCCTAAGGCCTTTGTTGAGAATTAAAAAGCATTTCGCCTACCACAGATAGGGGAGAATAAGGGGTGGTAAGTGTAAATTCAATACAATGCATTTTATAGATAAAAAAATATAGAACAGCATTATCTAATTTAATTTAAATTTTACACAATGTAAGAAAAAACAGCTTTTAAATGCGATAAATATCTTTCGACAAAACCGGCCAATGTGACGTACAAATCTACCCAATGAATCTCTAGTATCTATGTAGATTAAATGAGTTTAGCTCTTTCAAAACGTCCCTTAACCGAATCTTGTCTGGAAATAAATTCGAGGAAATTGTCTTTAGACACGACAACACAACAAATGCAAATTGGGAGACGGACCGCTATATGATCTACTTGGAATTTAATGTGCCGTGAAATTACGTATTTACCTACTTACCTAGTCGAAGGGAAAATTGGTTCCTACATACCAGCTGTCCATTCGTTGCAGAAACGATTGGCGTTTGACAGCCAAGACTTTTCCGGCCCGGAGTAAGACGCGGGATCAATCTGATTATACTAATCGTTTGATCTCTTTTATTAATAGGAGTCTGGAATATATGTGTTGGAATTATTTAGTCGGTTACTGGATAGAAGGATTCTGTTGTTTGTTTTCGTTGAGATATTTATTTATTTGTTGATACATTCGACAGTTATGTTAATATTATATCTTGCTTAAAATTCAAGATCGTTAACATACGTAGAATTGTGATTCACAGGTCTAAATCGACTGTATAACTACCGACGAGGGACACTGCTGGTTCGCCCCTGCACTTATTAGCCATTACACACTTACACCTCTTATGACTCCTAACTAGCGAATAAAGTAAAGTTTGAGAGCCGTGCTGGTACTCTTGGGGATTCTCTTCATCAGCCCAATAAAGGCAAACAGATGAGCCCCTTACCAACGCGGTAGGGTCATTGAACTGTGGTGCCCTGTTTTCAACATTGACGATTAAGGTTATAAGTATATTATAAAGTGTAACAATGAAGATCGTTTAGAACACTAACAGAGATTTTTTACTGAATAAAAATATATAATATCTACGTATAAAAATATTTTGGTTTACTTACCTTAGATTTGTGTAGGCTACCTACATTCATGTTAGAACCTTCTAAAGTAACGTAGTAAAAAGTTTCGGCTCGATCGTTGACTTGCCGCTATTATCATCGATATCATTTGCTGCCATCAATCACGTTACCCTATAAACTCGGGTACAATTAATAATTTATACCTCGTCGGCGGAGTAAGTAAAGAAAGTTCTTGGCTGTCAATTTTTTCGTTTGGTGCCGTTGAAAAATTAGTAGTCATCAAAGGTTCGGTGAAAGGATCATAAATTTTAGGGTGGTACTTTCGTGATTTCATTCGCATTCCCCTTAGAACACGGGGCAAATGCGATAAATTATGCCCATCAATAATACCCAGGCAGCGTTGTGTCAACAACATTCTATACTGACGGTATTTGTAGCTATTTATTTAGTTACCCTCCGCAGCTGTGTTATGACGTCATAACTTCCGCTCGTCTCAACCATGGATTGTTTTATGCATTATAAATGATTTTACGAGTCCGAATATCAATGGAGAAGTTAAATATTAAGCAAGTAAAAGCCTTTGGCAACCACGAACTAAGTACAAAAGGACTGAAATATTCTTGAGACAAATTATTTCCTTAATAAGGTTCCCGAGACCTAGCACAAAAGAAAATGATTATAAAAAATTCACCAGCATTGATTTATGATTTCCTTGATAAAATATAGTATAAGTATTTTTTTTTAAGATTTAGTAAATATTGACTTACTCTTCTTATCCTCCTTTCTATCCTCCAATCTAATAACAAGAGAGAGACGAGTAATTTGTTCAAACTTAGAACAAAACAGACGTGTATTCAAATATCATATAGCTAGCTTTTATCTAACCCACATCTGCTGCGGAATCCTAAAAAAGGGAACAATGTTTATTACTTCACCCAAAATTAGTTTTCTTTTTTATTATACGCTACCATAAATAAACCTGCCAAAGTTAACTAAAACCCACTCGTCCTTTTATTCCGGAAAGAAAAGAGCCTTTTACCTGCGGGAATACCTTCTATGTTTAACGAGAAAACTGGTCGCGGATCGGTTTGAAATTTCAAGTGTACGTACCTCTTTTAGGGTTCAATCGAAATAACCACAAAACATTCCGATCCTATTTCCGATTCTCGTCACACCGCCTCCATCACGTAGAGGTTGGGACCGAGGTGGTAGAGCTACTTTCGATGCGTATTCAGGCGGCGTTACACCCAAGTCGTGTGCTGTGATCGTGTATGATTTCTATTGAGCGACGGATTAATAGCCGTGTTTAAGATTTTATTTTGGTTGCTGGATTTTTTTCTTTTATTATTTTCGTTGCAGTTTTCGAAGAGCATTACTATACAACGACCGTATGTTTCTGATATAAAACGTTGCCCCATACTTAAAGTTCCTCCAGTATTATGGATGCGTTTCACAGGCATGTAATATTACAAACACAAATACCCAGACTCGGGACCAACATCTGCGGATCGCACAGTTTTTGTGCCGTGCGAGAATCGAACCGAAATCGCAACCCTTAGCGTAGCAGTCTAATCGCGTAGCCACTGCGCCAATTAGGTCGTCAAAACTTTGCCTAGGGTTTCTAGCAAACTTGAAAAAGGAGTAACGTAAAATCGTTCTAACGATATTGTTAATAAAACCATTAGTGCCACGCTTTATAAGTTAATACTTAGCCAACAATCTAAAACGCAAAGCTTTACCTAAACGACTGCAAACTATTAGTTAATTCAGGGCTCTTTAGGTGGGCATTGTATATTTAGGCGTGATTAAACGAAATTACATGTAAATATTTCATTAGTTAGCGGCCAGGGACGAATCTTATATTAACTACTCAATTTGGGCAATAAGGAATGAGTACGTAGCTAAATTATGTTGTAAGTGCTTATATTTTTTATTAGGTGACGGCGACCTTAGGTTATTATGAAATCTAATAACTAAAAACGTTTATTTTGTTAAAGTGGCTATGTAAATAAAATTTGATTTTATGTATTATTTAGTTTTGTGTTTAGTTTGTTTTTCTATTAATGGTGTATTGTGTATCATAGTACAAAGATCTGAACTAAAGATTGTATTAAATTTAGAACTATTTTTCAGATTTCATCGCGTTTATATTTCGATTTTTGGTACACGACGTTTCGAATCCTTTACAGCATTAATCATAATCATTATTATTTCTGAATTTTAATATTTTGTTCATGTTTGTATTGTTATGGTTGACGTGGCAACGGGTGTAAAATTACCTGAAGAAATGAATTTATTATTCATTTCTTCAGGTAATTAAATTTATTATTAAATTGTATGGTTATAGACAGACTAGGCACCTACAATTAAAAAAAACAATAATTTGATTAAGCCACTACCAGCATAATTTAAAAAACGCATCCTGATACAACGGCGAAGAATGTTCAATATAAAAAAAAATAGTTGGACAAATAACTCTCGGTTTCCATGTTATTAAAACATTTCACGCGTCCAACCCTCACTCTGCCCACGGCTTGGAGTGGAATCAATATAAATGCTTTTCGTATTCCGTATCACGTAGAATCAATTTAAGAACTCCTGCTGCGGGTCAACGGATATTTATGAAGATAACTTCGATTTATAGAGATTGCTTTGCGTTCTTTACACCGCACCGTTGAGAAAAGTTATGGCAGAACAGTCGTGCTTTAAGTATACGGTAAGATATCTGGCCGCAAATTAGTCTTGCCTCTTTTATTTATTAAATCGTGTCTTGTTTTTAATAGACGTTTGTAATGTTGTAACTATTTGTTGTATAATATTATCATGATGCACATGAGCACATGATACCTAATATTATACAAAAAAAAAATATTTTCATTTGGTGCGTTTTGGTACATAGATGTGATAACTGATGGAATCGTCTTTACGTCGAATCCATTGCAGGCCTTAGTCAATTTCATGCACAAAACTACATTGTATTGTGTTTGACCAATCTGAACGGTTACTAAAAGCGAAAACAAAGGCGCATAAATTACAGAATATACGTACCTAATGTAATAATTTTCTCTACCATAATTTTGAAACATGTTTTAAACGCTACATTTAAAACAAATTTGTTGGAAACGTACTCTAAATAGTCCGGTTGACAAGAGTATTTATCAACGTATCATAGTATAAAGCGCATTTTAAAACCTTATGTTTTCGTAATTATTAATAGCGTCATTTTCAATCTGGCTGGCGTTGACTGGGTTCTTAAAATTTATTGCTGTCAGGAATATTAATAGCTATTTGATATTTTATAGCTTCTCCCTTAAGTAGGTTTCCTCTTTAATGGCACCTAATATTTTATGCCATGTACGTATGTATAGACTATAGACGAGTACCTTTAAAATACTCAAAGCCTTCTATTTTCAAAATTCTAAAATGTTCTTTACCAAATATATAAAAAATATATTTTATGTCAGATGCTGTAGTATGTTTTATTAGCAGTGTCGTTAACGTACCCATACGCAACGTAGCCATAAACATTATGAATGTTAAAATCTGCTAATTAAAATACAGGGCTCAGCTCCAACCCACCTAACGGCTTTACATTTATTTCCCTAACTCCCATCAAAGGAAAGAAAAAGAACCCTCCAAGAAAATCCGTCAGTAAAAGAGCCGTCTGCAAATTTAATAATGCATGTTTCGGCCGATTTTCGTGCTCACATAATGCACTTTGTGACGTCACTTTTCCCGATGTTTGGCTCCCCTCTTATTCCCGAAGTGCTAAATGTATTAGTTCTGCATCGACACAGTATTGTGAATTGTCTCATAAATAACACTTTAGCACCGTATTTGTGTATTAGTAGGGGAATGTCCAGATGTTCCGTGATAATAATGTAGCGAGTGAAAAGTAATTTGTTTGAGTACAATAGTTTTGAAATGCTTTTGCATGTTCCAGCTGTGTGATTAATTGAGTTGGTGGGAAATGTAAGAGATGTATTAAGTGATGTTATATGTTTGGGTGTAATTAATACGGATTAACAAAAAAAAAATGTTTATTTCATTATCATCATCAGCCGGAAGACGTCAACTATTGAACCAAGGCCTCCTCTTAAAAGAAGGGAGGGTGCCACAATCCCCACACTTGGAAAGCGGCCTGGGAATCGCAATAGTGGGGTGAAGAAGCTGCTGTCCATCATCTGGATTTTCCCTTAGTCGCCTCTTACGACACCCACGGGAGGAAAAAGGGTGGTCAATTCTAAGCCGGACGACACTCGGTACAAGTTATTTATGCACCATGGACTTTAGATACAGATGCAACGATGGCCAAAGTACTAATGTGGAGATTAATAAAAACTATTGTAGTTGTTAATACACAGGGACATACTACTGCCTTCCCACTTATACCACATATATGTTATACAACACTCCAATAACTAGTCTAACACAATATTACCTAATACATTAATAAAAATATCTAATACACAAGACATGTTGTCCAAAGTACTATATTATACGGGAGTTTTATTCGTAAATGCAAAACTAAACACCTGAGCCCTTGTACCGACGACAGCGCCGAACAAGGCGGACAAGTGAATGCCATTAGTTATATTCTTTCCAAAAATATTCCGTTCCTCAAATTTGGGAAGGGAACAAATGCTCTTAGCAATGTGGTACGGTAATGTACGCCGGCCCCCTGAATTTTTCATTCCCTTGTGGCTCGACAACTAAGCATTACCAAAATTGCGTCATATTTCTTTTCCCAACACATACTGAAGGGGAATAGTTAGGAGAATTGCTACTTTGCTGACTCGAACGGAGATAGTTGTGATAATTATTTACGCGAATCGTCAACGTGTAGTGATTGGTGAGCTGTAAACAATTTTAGGGCTTCAGTGTGATGTAGATTGGCATTTGTTTAAGATTAAAGATAAGTTTATAAGCAAGCAATATACCCAGAGAAAAAGGGAGGCCTGTGCCCTGCAGTGGGTACTACCTGAAATGATTATGATGATGAGTATACCCATGATATACCTTTAAACGTAGTTGTTTCTAAATATCAATAAAAATATTGCAACTTTGATCTACGTGGATTTTTTTTTAATTTAAAAGATAATTTTGTAGAAATAGGTTACTTAGTTATTCTATTAGTTGTAATTTAAGAACCTAAATATTTCATAAAGTGGTTTCGACTGGCAATTTGCGAAAACCTTTTACATTCCGCTCAAAATGATGAACAGATGATACTTTTGACTTATTTAAGAACTTACGATATTACTTTTACTCGAGTTTAAGTATCCAAAAATATCTCAAGATTATATTACTTGGCAGAAACGTAGGCATGATTTAATTTCAGTTAGTAAATTATACGAACATTAATAAACATTCTGAAGAGCTCATTTGATACACTTCACTTCTCGCGGTGAGGCTCGCTTTTTGTACAAATTTCAATTACATTCTAGACCTAATATTGAGGTGTCTTCTAGAAATAAAAAACCCAATTCTAATTTCAAAAAGTACCAATAACAAGTGAAAAGCAATTAAGACGCCATTATCAAACACGATATCAATTAAATAGAAATTATTTTTATGAAAAATATTGAAAGCGTCTGAGTTACTTTTGTATATGAGTACCTAATCAGACCAACGCGGGAACTGCGGACAAAAGCTAATGAAACTTTCTATATACGTAATATATGCATATATTTGTGCTCATATCACTTATGTCGATAGAGCCGAGCTCTGTACTTAACGCGTCAGCTGAGATTAAAGAGTTGTACTTCAGTACCAGGATAACTTGCAGACTGGAATTTGAAAATGATTTTATGGTTTTAATGCAATATCTCAGCCTTAAATATGTTTTTTATTACAGAATCTGTTTCGTAGCTGATAATTTTAGAGTTTATATTTAACTAGCTTCGCCCAGGGTGCTACATTTTTCGGGATAAAAAGTAGCCTATGTGTTTATACAGGGTGTAAGCTACCTCCATATGAAATTTCATTAAAATCCATTCAGTAGTTTTTACGTGAAAGAGTAACAAACATCTATCCATACTAACAAGTTTTCGCATTTATATCTATATATATATATATACTAGCTGACCCGGGGTATAAAAAATAGATGTTGGCCGATTCTCAGACCTACTCAATATGCTCAGAAAAATACATGAGAATCGGTCAAGCCGTTTCGGAGGAGTACGGGAACGAACATTGTGACACGAGAATTTTATATATAAGAAGTAGATAGGATGTTGGAAATTTTTTTCGAGCATTTTCCAGTACATAAGCGATCACTCATTAATTTTAAATTTACAGAAAAATCAACGCCATTCCGTCTTGCCTAACTGTACTAAGTACTATGTGTAGTAGGTACGTATAGTTTCGTTGCTTAAGTCGTTATGCAGGTTGTTTTCGCAAAATAGCTCTAAAAGGAGAACTGAACTTGAGTAAAATGGTGCTTCAGAAATAGAGTAAGCGCGGTAAATGTCAAGTTCGTTCTTCAAGGACTCGCTAAGACTTTATAGAGGAATAGGGAGCATAATCCTTTAAAAAGAGCACCCTATACTGACTTTTAATATTGTACGTAATTTTCTTCATAAACTTACAATATACAATTTTGCCTGTTGTTTTAGAAGGGGTAGTCTTTATGTGTGGTAGTGTGGTGTATAAGGGTGACTGTCGAAACACAATTATTCGTCGCTCATCTAATGTCCCAGTTGATATATAGCAATATTGCCAATCATCGTGCTTAGTTTCTACCTCTTAAAACTCATTGACAAAAGATTAAAACTCTTATTCCATGGGTTTACGAATAATTTTATATTGATTCAGTAAAAAACATAACATCCTTATAAAGTAAATAAAGAATACAAACTTAGTCTAAAACGGACCATAAAAGTATAAGATAATGTAATCTACTAGTTAAGATTTAGTAAGAAAGTAATACTTACATTATATATTACTGTTGTAGGTTATTTAAACATTATGAAATGCTTTGCTTATTACAGGTTGCATCGCACTATTCTCCGAACTAGAGAACACTGTACCACAGTAAGTATGCCTAGTAGAAAAAAGTAAGTATAATATTCCACTGTAGCAGCCTTGTTGTATGTAGAGCCCTTAAAAGATAAACATTAACAAATATTCCCGAGCACAGCAGCCCGTAAAGGTCATTCACACTCCTCATCCGCAAGCCACTAATAAATAACGACTCATCAATAAGTTAAAGCTTCTCAGTATCTTGGGAAGCGGCGCTCGTTCATCAATGTACACTACGAGTTTTTCTTACGCAGGTATCTCTTATTTATGACCTAACTTAAGATATTTATACAGTGGCTTAAGTATTTTACTGGAAAACAAAATATTTTTGTAATGTCTCACTTATATTTCTACCACGTAGTCTAGTGTCTGGGGCCAAAAAAACAGTTGAATTGAGAATCTTATCCTTTTTTGAAGTCATTGTCATATTTTTAGAGAGGCATATTCTATAGAGGATTAATAATAATAATAATAATTCTTTATTTGCATAAAATGTAGGTACATAATGGTGGTAAAACATAGTCAAGGTGCCATATACATCTTGCCGCTTGGCGACATGCAAATCTTTATACAGATCAAATATCATAATATTATCACAGAAATTCCCGGTTGATGGCAATAGGCTCGCCCCCTATTACATTGGGACCTAAAACATAACTGGCGAAATGTGGGTGTACTAAATGTGCACCTCTGCCTACCCCTTCGGGGAATACAGGCGTGATGTTATGTTTTATCACAGAAATAGAACATTTATACAAATTCAACTTAATTTAATTTACACTCTATACCTCGTAGTATTTCGATAAGATTTACAAACCAGTTATATTTTAGGTCCCAATGTAATAGTGGGCGAGCCTTTTGCCATGAACCGGGCACAAATCCAGACTCCGTGCTGTTACAAGTAGAAACTTGTACATGTATAATTAATACTTCGTCAGTAACCGTTCCTGTTCGAGCGGGGTCGGGCAAAGTGTTATTGGGTTTTTCCATATGGTAATTCTCAGTAGCAGCACGGAGTCTGGATTTGTGCCCGGTTGATGGCAATAGGCTCGCCCCCTATTACATTGGAACCTAAAATATAACTGGCGAAATGTGGGTGTACTATATGTGCACCTCTGCGTACCCCTTCGGGGAACACAGGCGTTATGTTATGTATGTATGTAACCGTTCCTCTAGTTTACGAAACTTTCATCGCTATATTCCAGACCAAATATCTAAATAAAAGACATTTTCTTCGCAAATCCTTCCAGCGCCACATATCTAATCAAATACTCCACATACATGTAAATTATATTCATTCAAATACATTATTCATAAAATAAAGATGTACATCAAAAAGTGGAAGCTGGTATAAAGCGGATTCCAGGAATGGACGTTCAGTAAACACTACCCTCGGACGGGGGTAAATGTTCCATGAAATTACCTCAGCATTTTGCCAGCAATGAAACTCGTTTTCCACTGGCCAATTTTGACGTTATCCGCTAAAGCAGATCTCAGCAATTGTGTTACTAGGAAATAATAATACATAGCCTCCATCTCGTAAAATATTTATAATATACATATTTTTCCTATATCAGTTAAGAAAGGCATTTTTTTAATAGAACTTTTTCAAACCTGGATAAATCAGAAAACATAAACTTAAAATTAATAATAACCTTATTTCTATTCATTTTATTTAAAAATCGTAATAATATAACTACTCACTCGAGTTACAAGAACAACACACTAATTAAATTTGTTTTTAACTAAAACAGATTGTATTAATTAGAACAAGATGAATGTGAAAACTTCGCCTGTCATAATTCAACGAATCCTGGCTTATCGCAGGTGTCGATGGAACGCGCAAACGTACCTACGGGATTCAGCAGAAAACGTTCGGAATTAAGGTATTTATGCAAAATTAAGCACTGTAACATTTAATTTTGTACCTACATTCAGCATTGCCTTATTTTTACTGTTAAAAATATATTTTGGTTCTTCTAATAATAAATTTTTTATAACAATTTTTTTATGTATTAAACCATCGTTTGGCACCCAAAAAAACTGCTCGTTAAATAAGCACATGTAATTTTATGCACGATTTTCGAGGTTTTGATTGATTCTCAGAAATCTAAGTCCCCAGAATAATAAGCAGCATCCAATCTTCTTAGAACATTATTATAAAGCGATTACTAATCAGCTTACGATGCTTGATGAGAATGTCCTCCTAAGATCGTCCGTAACGGTCCATGAGCCCAGCACATATTCTATAGCGGACATTCAAGGTCCGATAACAGAAGCAGATTATATCAAATTTACGTGACCCAGATAACTAAATAGGTCGCAATCACGGCTCAATTATTATTATACGAAATATTTTTATTTTCGTTTACAGGGGTTGTAGTGAAATTGATAATGATCCCATTATTATTCCAAAAGCAAAGTGTATTTATTACAACACAAAACAACTAAGAAATATTTTGGAAGACAGACATTTCCATTGGCCTCCGCATAAATTACAAACTCACTTAATTTTGTGTTGTTTGTAATCCCCACAATAATTTCTTTCAAGGCCTTCATTTCAATCTGGGGAAACTCAGTAGCATTGAGGATTAGATATGATTTACGAGACTAGAGGAATTATTAAGGAATAATGAGCATTACGAAAGAAAGCCTCGTCTTTATTAATAGATAAATACGAGTTATCTTCGATAAACGTGAAAAATTGGAAGGCTTTTGCGTGAAATATGGAGAATTTGCTTTCGGCGCGTATGACGTGTTGGGTCAGTGTTGCGGTTGGAAGGCTTTTTATTTTTTATAAAAAGTGTAGGTGCTGCCTGTACTTTTATTTGAGTTTTTCGCGGAAACTTGAAACAGTTCCTTTACCCAAAATACTACACACGATTTACTAGAGGTAGGATCTGTTAATACTTCTATTAGATACTTCTAATCTGCGACTTATGTTAGTTTTGTAATAAGACTTACATTTTTATGATAAAATATTATTTATTCGATAATATATATTGAAGGAATGAGCCATACAGATATGTCCGTGACGAATAGATTATCTTAGTATCCGTGACATTAATTTTGATAATAATCAAAGATCAAAGTCATGATCACGTCAATACATTTCCTGCTATCAATCAGAATGGGAATTGCATTTCATTAGCACAAAGAAACGTCCGCCAAGTTCTCGGGGCGGAATCATAGATGGCGTGACAGACGTAATCGACTATTGACTGGAATCACCGTTTGACAGCTGCTGTCATATCAAAAAGCAAGAACCTGCGGTCTAATAGTAATTGTCTAGCCTAATAGTACTTTGTCTTAAAAAGGATACCTTTACTACTTTATAATGTTAGATTGATTGATATTTATTAATTTGATGACCTGATCGTGAAATTAAGCGATTGGACTGCTGTGCTAGGACAAAAATTTGTACAATCCGCAGATGTTTGTCTTGAGTGTGGGAGTTTGTGTATGTGATAATTCATGTTCGTGTAAACGCTCCCACGATACAGGAGAAACTCCTAGTGTGGGCGAAATTTAAACAAAAAACTAAAATGAAGGTAAGATGCATGCTCCAATACATTTCTTGTTCATAGTTAGCGATTTACTTTTATTTAAATCGCTAAACAATATTCAACGCAGAAGTACACAATCAACATCGCATGTAAATTCTACAGCTGCAATTTGAATCGAGTACAAAACAACTAACTCGGTTTTATCAAGTCAAATCGACATGAAAATGCTGAAGCCATTAGTATCGATAAATTACTGTTAATACGCCAACAAATCAGAAATAAAGTGGGTATGTAGAGGGCAAAGTTTACGAACTTGTTCTCAGTTGGAGCCGCAAATCAACTTAACTAGCGCGCACTACTACACACTACTTTAAACTACGTTGCGCGATCGATTCGAAATTTCTAACTTAACTGCCTCTAAGCTTGGCTCGTGAACAAATACGGTGATAATGTTTGGATAACTACTAATGGCGCTTATTGATCTTCTATGTGCAATAATTTACTTAATATTACACGGACTTAGGGTTGCCTAGCTCACAAATAGTCAAGACTAGCTTCGCGTTCTAATTATACCATTATCATCAACAGTCGGAAGACGTCCAGCGTTGAACAACGAATTATTATATCCTGCAGATGGTACAAGACGGGGTGTCGGTCAGGTCAGGTCGACTCAGGCTTGCTTTCGGACGACCCACATTAATCATACAGTAACTTACGTTTATCTGGACTTTAAAAGAGACATTGACCCCTGAATTTGTTTTGGCATTTCTTCTCAGAGGTAGTCAGTTAGGAAATGCCAACGCCATCTTGTATTAATTTTTTTATTGAAATTTGTCCTATTTTCAGAAATAAATCATTTATTATTCATTGATATAATAATAATAAATTATTTAAGCAATGTCATGATCTCTCATTTACCAATTAAAAAGTCTTTGAACGTTCATTAATTACGTGTGCGTATTGAATCAACAGTTTACAGTTTTAATATTTTGCATTTTAGTTTTACCAAAACTACGAGCGTTTTAATTTATTATGAAAGCTCTTGTAGCTATTGGGTTACCGTATGTCATATTAACTTTCTTCGACGTAAGTTTCTAGAAATTCTACTTAATGATAACGAAACCCATTGTGAAAGTAAGCTAATAGAATGTACTTAACAAGCTTCTTATGATAATATTCTTTCAATAAAGTAGGCTTCTTTGGCATGTATTAGGACTACGATGTTCTTTTGATGCGTTCTAAGAAAATAGTAATATAATCGTGGCTTCATTTGAGATTTAATCGAAATGACTTTGACGAAGTTTTTTGTTGACTTATTGGAGTATTTAGGTATTGAAACTTAATCTGACAACCCAATTATTATTGACGACCTGATTGGCGCAGTGGCCAAGTGATTGGATTGCTGCGCTAAGGGTCGCGGGATCAATTTTCGCAAACGACAAAAAATTATGCGATCCGCTGATATTTGTCACAAGTCTGGGTGTTTGCTTATGAGTTATTTAGTGTTTGAGAAACGCACCCACGTTACAGGAGAAATTCTTAGTGTGAGGCAATGATTAAAAAAAATTTAACCAGTGGCTACGTCGCTATAGTATTGCTTGTGGGTTTAACGCTAATTGTATATATCACGAACGGACAGAAAATGTAATAAGACAACGTCAGCCAACGAAGCTGTACATTTTTTTTATCTCTATTTTGAAACATAAAGGGAACATTTCGAAATTAAAACTTCTTGCAGGTTTCTACTGCATTATATAGTCTTAAACGGCGCCGGTGCAGATTAACCTGCATACCTTCAAAGAGGCGTAAATTCCGTGGCACGTGACCCTCTCGAATGGGTGCAAACATATTTTATAACTTTGTATTACCGTACGTGTGCTCTTTGAAGTATGTTCTTATTAAATCTGGTTTAACAACATGACTTAGTTTTGTTACAGAGTATTGCAGTGCTTGGAAGCACGATAGAATAAAAAGAACAAAAACTATGAGCTTATTTAGGTTAGCCTAGAAATGTTTACATGATACATTTGCAATTTTATTAGTACGTTACTTTATGAATGCAACAATTGCTACCCGACCGCAATATAATGTATATTACGTATTGTATTGTAAGTATGATACAGGTTATTAATTTTATTTCTAGACTAGCTGCGCCCCGCGGTGTTACCCGCTACATTTTTTCGGGATAAAAAGTATGCTATGTGGTAATCTAGGGTGTCAGGTACCTCCATAAGAATTTCATTAAAATCCATTCAGTAATTTTTACGTGAAAGAGTAACAAACATCCATCCATACAACCAAACTTTCGCGTTTATAATATATTATTATTAGGGATTTGAATTACCTCGTTGTAGCTACAATACCATAATCTATAATTAAAAACTATTTAAACTTTTCTTAATCACTTAAATATTGCATACGCATAAAATAACAAAACAAAATCTATTCTCATTTCACAACAACGAAACTGGCAAACTTACAGTTTACTACTCAAAATATGTTTAAAATAAATAATGTACCGACAACATTCATGTAACAGTGAATAACATGTAGACGAAGTGAGCGCTTGCTAATTGAGTAATTCCTTTAAGACATTCGTTATGATTATCAACTAGGACAGCATCCCGAGGGAGAAACTTCGCGAAGTACTTAGCACTTCTCTTCTGAATACGTGTGATATGTAGGTGCCTCCGCTGCGGTGGAACAAGGCGCTCTACATCGATGTACGAAGATTCGCGAAAGGTGCAATGTTTGTGATGTTTTTAGTATGGGTATTTTTTGTTGTGGTTGCATCTTTTGTTCGAAATAGTATAATTATGTAATTATTCTGTATCTACCATATTATTATCTCCTTTAATTTTGATTCGAACGTGGTAATTCATGATTGTGGGTGATTGTTTCTGGGCCTAGCACACCCACTGTGTCACGCAAATAGGTTTACAAGCCAATATAAAAGACTACTATTGTTTTAGTCTATACATTTTAATCTATTAGACATTTCACTTTATCGTTACTTAAGGAATCACACATTATTTAGTAAACATAAAAATTGTCTTTTGGTCTACGCCGTAGAAACGACTTCTATACGAAAAAAACTAAACCAAATGCACGAATGTAAACAAAATTTAAGCTTAACTCATTACTAATTAACAAACAGTACTGTTGTTTAGATTGTGTATCATAGAATTAAAACGCATTTTGTTTGTTTATAAAAATAACCTCTCTAACTACTACCCAAATGAATATAAACTGCAAATAACAATTTCTATGCTCCTCAAAAATATAGCAGACAAAACTGGCACCATTAGCTGTTGGAGTCCGTTCGTTTTACCCCCATTTTCCGTAGTTGGACGCTAGTTACAAAGTTATTTCGTAACTTCCAGTTACCAACACAATGACATAAGGGGCGTCGCTTTGAAGCCACTTCCGTTTTCTGCGTAGCTGTTATTAGACAGACGCTTCGCTCAATTTCTATGGCATTTTACACTGAGGTGCGAAGTTATACTGTTTCTAGATATTGATATCTGAGAGTCCTTCGGTGCGGAAGGAATTTCGGCGATGTTAAGTCGTTAGCGGTTTGTGCTAAGGTTCGTTATGAGGTGCTTGAAGGTTAGCGGGCGGAGGACTGTTGTGATTTTGATTGTGAAGATATATCCAACTCCACTTGGGTTTATATTGATTCGGAATCTAATAATAAGTTTGACTTAGTGAGTAGACAATGGTATATTCATTAAACTTTAAGATTTAGGGTCGGTTTCTTATGCTATGCTTGAGCAAGTTGTATTAACACACAAAATACTTCAGCAATTAAATGAACGGCTTGACAACTGTTTTTTTAGTTATTTCTCTTGTATTGTGGGGGCTTGTCACAAACACCCAGACTCGGGACAAGCATCTGTGGATTACATACATTTTCATCCCGTGCAGGAAACGAGCCCGCAACCCCTAGCGCAGCAGTTCAATCGCTTAACCACTGCGCCAATCAGGTCGTTCAAAGTTTACTACGTCCAACACTTCTGTTTTTGCGATTCTGCGGCTTATTACATGTAATATATAGTCTAACATAAAAGTACACTCACTGTGCGGGATACCCGATAGAATTAAGTTATCAATAGCGTGTATTTACCAAATAGATTGTAGGCATAGCATTAAGTTAGTATAATTATTTGTAAATCGACAGCGTAACCTGTAGAAACCTGTAGAAACCTGTAGAAACCTGTAGAAACCTGTAGAAACCTGTAGAAACCTGTAGAAACCTGTCTGACTCCGAACCGAGAGCCGAGCGCTCTGATTGGTCAAACAGGTTTTGACTGGCCGGTTACGCTGGCACTACGTGTGCATCTGATTTGGCGCTATAAATAGAGGACCATTGTGCGCTTAGGTCAGTTCAGTTTTAGCATCAGTGAGTTCAGTTCGAGCAGCGGTCCAGTTAATTCAAGTGCGATATAGTGCAAGATCAGTGCAAGTGTAATACAGCTCAGAGTTCCATAGTTTATAGTTCAGTTGTGTTTTATAGTTTATTTCTGTTTTTAATTAGTGTTAAGTTATAGTTATAATTTAGGGCTAAGTTTTAATAGTTTTGCATAGTGTTAGGTAAGTTTTAAGTTGTGGTGTAAATAAAACAGTTTAAACAGTGTATCACTCGGTGTTTTTATTGCGAACCAGTTATACTTCCTCCAATCCAGCAACTTAGAGGTACGGGTATAGACAGGAACACACCAGTTCGATCCGATCCCGTACATTTTGGTCCTTCGAGCCGGATCCGAGGAAGATAACATCTAGAGAACGCCAGCGAACCCTGTTTAAGAGAACAATGCCGGTTACGAGGTCTACAGGAAGGCGAGACTGCCAGGCGTCGACTACGGTTACAGAACACACTGAAACCACGATAGAAACCGCCACAGAAGCTACGACTGAAACCAGCGCGACTGAAGCGACGGGAACGACGGCTAATACGTCAGAAGCCCCGGCCGCTACCGAGTCAACAGTGAAACAAGCCGCGCATGACGTCACTGTCGTAATTAAAGAAAGTGGTCGCCGTAGCAAAGCTACGTCACAGAAGAGTAATAAATCTTCCAAAGCACGCCGCTTAGCTAAAGCCAAGGCAGAGCTAGCACAAAGGTTAGCTGACTTAGCCGCCGCACGTCTCGCCGAAGTAGAGGCCGACATAAGTGATGAAGATGTGTCCTCCGTTGCCTCGGAAATCGGTAACGATCATCGGGTGACTACTTGGCTCCAGTCAAGTCAGCTACTCGACACCACTATCAGAACCCATCAAGCTGAAGTAAAGTCGTCGACCGATCCTGCTGTCCCAGTGACCGCCGCCGTGTCATGGGACATCCCGGCGACTTTACCGGCGGGAGTCAGCAGCGCGCTCCCGCAACTCGAACAAATGAACACTGAACCTGTGAACACTGAACTTGTGAACAACACGTTGCCAGTGAGAACCACTACCTCCTGGCAACCGAACTTCGCGACTGAGCAGCCGCGCCTGAACCCACCGCCAGTGATTGCCGCCGCATCCTGGCGATCGAACTTCGCGACTGAACAGTCGCACCTGAACCCGCCAGTGACCACTGCCGCGTCCTGGCACCCGAACTGCGCGACTGAGCAGTCGCACCTGAACCCGCCAGTGATTGCCGCCACATCCTGGCAATCGAACTTCGCGACTGAGCAGTCGCACCTGAACCCGCCAGTGATTGCCGCCGCATCCTGGCAATCGAACTTCGCGACTGAACAGTCGCACCTGAACCCGCCAGTGACCACTGCCGCGTCCTGGCACCCGAACTGCGCGACTGAGCAGTCGCACCTGAACCCGCCAGTGACCACTGCCGCGTCCTGGCACCCGAACTTCGCGGCTGAACCGCCGCGCCTGAACCCGCCAGCGATCGCCGCCGCGTCCTGGCAATCGAACTTCGTAGCTGAACAGTCGCACCCGAACCCGCCAGTGACCACTGCCGCGTCTTGGCAACCGAACTGCGCGACTGAGCAGCCGCGCCTGAATCCCCAGCCAGTGATCACCACCGCATCCTGGCAGTCGAACTCGACGCACGAGGCGTTGAAAACAGCATGGCAGCCAATTTACACAACGGCGCCGCACCATAGTTACAATTCAAGGCCTACTACTACGCCCTGGGTGCCGCCGTCTATGCCATCAATACCCGTCGGGCAACAGCCTACGACAATAGCCGTCCCAGAAGCGAGGATGGATACAAGAGAACTGGCAACTGCGATAACACAAGCTATTCAAGCAGCACAGTATCAGCAGCCGATGAGAAATGCTGAACTACCAAGTTTCAACGGAGCTCATCAGGACTGGCTCACCTTTCGCGCCGCCTATTGCGAAACAGCCTATCGACTAACGGCGCTGGAAAATATGTCAAGACTACGAAGAAGCTTGCGTGGAATAGCTAAAGAAGCAGTCCAAGGTCTGCTTATAGTGAATGCAGACCCGGATGAGGTTATGAAGACATTAGAACTACGTTTCGGCCGGCCAGACTCAATCGCTATGGCCGAGCTGGAGCGTCTGCGAAGTCTACCTCGTCTCACAGAATCACCGCGGGAAGTCTGTACCTTTGCCACCAAAGTGGAGAACATCGTGGGTACGCTACGAGCACTGAACTGCGGACATTACCTCTTTAATCCGGAGGTCACAAAATCCATTGTTGAGAAGCTCACACCGACAATGAAGAGGCAATGGTACCAATACTCGGCAACGCAACCCAGAGCGGAACCCGACCTGTTGAAATTCACCAGGTTCGTTAAAATAGAAGCGGAGCTATGTAGTCCGTATGCGCTACCAGAACACATCGCCGCTGCGACTACAAACGATCATAATGCGAAGCGCCGTCAACAACGGGTACACACTACCCAAGAAGCGAACAAACCAAAGTGTGGATTATGTGATCGTCAGGGGCACAACATCGTAGACTGCGAACAATTCAAGAAGGCAGCTACTGATGTAAGATGGGACATTGCGAAGAAGCATCGTCTGTGCTTTCGGTGCCTCAGAATCCGAACGAAGCAACACAGCTGTAAGCCGAAGAAGTGCGACATAGACAACTGTGTACACTTCCACCACAAGATGCTGCACTCCATCAGTAGAGCAGCGTCCAAGAAAGAAGAAGTCGACAGCGCTAGAGAAGAACAAGAAAAGGTCCATTCAATGTGGACACCGAAGGTATCATTTCTGAAGATTATACCAGTACGCATCTCCGGACCGGCGGGAGCCGCCGACACTTATGCACTTCTCGACGACGGCTCTACCGTAACGCTGATCGACGAGAGCCTAGCCAATCAAATTGGGGCAGAAGGATCCAGTGAGCCACTTCAAATAGCGTCATTTGACGGTGAGCCCACGGTTGATGCGTCATCACGAAGGGTGAACTTTCTTATAAAAGGTCGTCACACATCCGAACGCAAGCTGCACGCAAGAACGATCAAGCAACTAGAATTGGCTGCACAAAAGATTCCCAGGGAGGCGGTCAGAGAATGCAAACATCTCCGTGACATCGCCAGGGATATGGTAGACGAAGATGCCAGACCCAGACTCCTGATTGGCCAAGACAATTGGGATCTACTCATCGCAACTACGGTCAAAAGGGGAAAGAGAAGCCAACCAGTGGCCTCACTTACACCACTGGGCTGGGTCCTGCATGGCAGCCATACGCGAGCGCTTGGCCATAGGGTAAACTTCATCAGAAACATCAATACCGATGACGAACTACATGAGCTGGTGAAGGAATATATCACAATAGACAACATACAAGTCAGCCCAAAGAAACCCATCAGCGATCCTGAAGAAAAGGCACTTCAAATCCTTCAACAACATACGACCCGAACTCCAGAAGGAAGGTACCGAACTGCCTTATTGTGGCGAGACGAAAAAGGGAAGATGCCAGACAACTACGGCAGCGCCCTGAACAGGCTCATGGGCGTAGAGAAGAGACTGGACAAGCAACCCGAACTAAAGAGGAGGTACGCTGAACAAATGGAGGCACTGGTATCGAAAGGATACGCCGAACTAGCTCCATCCACGACGTCGAAGAATCGAACGTGGTACCTACCCCACTTTGCCGTGTTCAACCCGATGAAGCCGGACAAGTTGAGGATTGTCTGCGACGCGGCAGCCAAAACGGGAGGAGTCTCATTGAACGATCAGCTGCTCACTGGCCCAGACCTGCTACAATCGCTGCCAGGAGTATTGATGCGTTTTCGTCAGCATGCAATTGCAGTGACCGCTGACATCACCGAAATGTTCCTGCAAATTGAACTGCGACCCGAAGACCGAGACGCACTAAGATATTTGTGGCGAGGGGATCGGAGAGACGACCAACCCCCAGAACAATATCGAATGAAATCTCTGATTTTCGGAGCTTCTTGCTCACCAGCGACGGCGATTTACGTAAAAAACACAAACGCCGATAGATTCCAACAAGAATATCCAGAAGCGGTCAAGGCTATCAAAAGGAAACACTATATGGACGACTACCTGAATAGTTTCGACACGCTTGAAGAAGCAATGAAGGTATCCCAAGCCGTACGTGACATTCACAGAGAAGCGCATTTTGAACTGAAGAAGTGGACGTCCAACTCTACCGCCCTTCTAGAAGCGCTGGGGGAAGTCACCAAGACCGAAGACACAGTCATGCTGGACGACAGCGTTAAGACAGAACGAGTGCTCGGTCTTATCTGGAAACCTGTGGAAGACTCGCTTGCCTTCAATTTGAATCTGGCACGCATACCGCCGAACATTCTACAGAACAACACGCCGACTAAGAGGGAAGCTCTCAGGATAGTAATGTCCCTCTTTGATCCACTGGGACTTGTGTCACCAGTCACGATCAGAGCCAAGCAAATACTGCAAGAAGTGTGGCGTCGGGGAACAGCGTGGGACGAAGCCCTGGACGACGACTTAGCTGTGTGTTGGGGTAAATGGCTGACACATCTCAGGAAGCTAGAACATATGTCCATTCCACGAACCTACCCAGGCTTCAGTGCAGCAGAATCAATACAGTTGCACGTATTCACAGACGCGAGTGAATCTGCCTATGCAGCGGCAATATATTGGCGAACGATAACAAAGGACGGAAGAGTAAATGTGTGCCTGATCACAGCCAAGGCCAAGGTAGCACCACTGAAACTCATGTCGATTCCACGACTGGAGCTACAAGCAGCAGTACTTGGGGCACGCATGGCGTCAGCGGTAAAAGAGGAGCATGAACGAACGCCAGTGTCGACTACATTTTGGACCGACAGCAGAACTACGCTATCATGGATCAGAACTGGATCTAGATCCTATAAGCCGTTCGTCGCTCACCGCATCGCGGAAATCGAAGAACATAGTTCAACCAAAGAGTGGCGTTGGGTACCGACAAAATTAAACCCAGCAGACGACGCCACAAGGGATGTGCCGGAAAACTACAACCGGGATCATCGTTGGTTCAACGGCCCAGAATTCCTCCTCGGGCCTCCAGAAAATTGGCCGCCGGACGAGAAGAATCCAGATTTAATTACAGGGGAAGAAAGGAGCTGTAATCTGACCGAGAAAAACATAAGTATCATCGAAGGCATACCAGACGTCAATAGGTTTTCCCGCTGGGAGAGGTATCTACGAACTACAGCTCGAGTCCTACAGTTTGTACACCTTTGTCGCCGATCGAAGCAGACAATTAATTACCGGAGAACAAAAAGGAACAGTAGCAACGATCCTGATTGGAAGACAAATAAACGAGTGTTGCAAGCTAAAACGATTGAGAGGCATGAAATTATAGAAAAGTATTTACCCCTCAACGCCGAACTTCTCCGCGAAGCCGAAAATATAATCCTGCGAGCATCGCAGAAGCAATCCTTCCGGGAGGAGATGGAAGTCCTAAAAAACCAGGAACCCTTACCACGAAGCAGTCGCCTGCACGCACTAAGTGTAGAATTTATTAAGGGAGAGATTCGACTGAAAAGTAGGTTAGCGGTCATGACAGACGTCACGGAAAAGTTGAAGAAACCGATGGTGCTCGACGGAAACCATCGCACGACCCAACTATGGATCGAACACATACACCGTCAATTGCATCACGCGAGTACCGAGACAATAGTAAACGAATGTCGCCAGCAACACTGGATACTCCGTCTGCGACCTACGGTAAAGAGCATTATAGGAAGATGTTTACGATGTCGCATGAAAGCGGCATCTCCGCCGCAACCGATGACCGGGGATCTCCCTGCCTGTCGACTGGCCCACCATCAAAGGCCGTTCACCTTTGTCGGTCTAGACTATTTTGGACCACTGATCATCACGGTAGGACGGAGTCATCAGAAGAGATACGTCGCTCTATTCACCTGTCTCACGACGCGAGCCATCCACCTCGAGCTCGTGGCGTCGCTGAACACGGATTCAGCAGTCATGGCATTGCGCCGAATGATCGCGCGCCGAGGTTGTCCAACCCAGCTATGGTCCGACAACGGGACCAACTTCCACGGCGCGGAGAAAGAACTGAAGAGGGCCGTCTTCGCAGCTACAGCAGACGAAGCGTCCCGGAAAATGATTGACTGGCGATTCATCCCGCCAGGTGCTCCATTCATGGGAGGTGCGTGGGAACGCATGGTGAGATCAGTAAAGACAGCACTGACCACCACTCTCAACGAGCGCTTCCCGAGCGAAGAAGTGCTCCAGACACTGCTCGCCGAAGCCGAGCACACGGTGAACAGCAGGCCACTCACCCATGTATCGGTGAACCCTCACGATCCGGAGGCGCTGACCCCAAACCATTTCATTTTGGGTGGCCCAGGTCGCGTCGCGGCTCCCGGGGAGTTCAACGACAATGACGTGCGCCTCCGAGCAAGTTGGCGAGCCTCACAAAGACTCGCCGATGTATTCTGGGGGAGGTGGCTCAAGGAATATCTCCCAGAATTACAAAATAGAAGAAATCCACACACCAAAGGCGTTTTACCTGAGGTCGGTGACCTGGTGCTTATAGTAGATGGCAATCTCCCCCGAAATATGTGGGTCAGAGGGCGCATTTGCGCCACTTATCCCGGCCCAGATGGGGTGGTACGCACTGTGGATGTGGTCACCAAAGGAGGAACACTACGGCGTCCAGTGAAGAAAACAATAATACTACGAGTGGAACGTGACGATCCCGCACCATCTGTAACTGCGACACCAGCGGCCGGCGTCGCACGGCGGGAGGAATGTGCGGGATACCCGATAGAATTAAGTTATCAATAGCGTGTATTTACCAAATAGATTGTAGGCATAGCATTAAGTTAGTATAATTATTTGTAAATCGACAGCGTAACCTGTAGAAACCTGTAGAAACCTGTAGAAACCTGTAGAAACCTGTAGAAACCTGTCTGACTCCGAACCGAGAGCCGAGCGCTCTGATTGGTCAAACAGGTTTTGACTGGCCGGTTACGCTGGCACTACGTGTGCATCTGATTTGGCGCTATAAATAGAGGACCATTGTGCGCTTAGGTCAGTTCAGTTTTAGCATCAGTGAGTTCAGTTCGAGCAGCGGTCCAGTTAATTCAAGTGCGATATAGTGCAAGATCAGTGCAAGTGTAATACAGCTCAGAGTTCCATAGTTTATAGTTCAGTTGTGTTTTATAGTTTATTTCTGTTTTTAATTAGTGTTAAGTTATAGTTATAATTTAGGGCTAAGTTTTAATAGTTTTGCATAGTGTTAGGTAAGTTTTAAGTTGTGGTGTAAATAAAACAGTTTAAACAGTGTATCACTCGGTGTTTTTATTGCGAACCAGTTATACTTCCTCCAATCCAGCAACTTAGAGGTACGGGTATAGACAGGAACACACCAGTTCGATCCGATCCCGTACACTCACCTACTTAAAAAACCCAAAATCTACATCTTTCAACACAGCCAATCAGAGCAAATCAAATATAAAGACAGGCTTAGACGGTACTCTTTATGCACTCGCACGCCCTGTTTTCATAATCATAAAAGCTAGTGATAAATCTTCCGCTGATACATCGTACATTGGAAGCTGGTAATACCAATAGTCGCGGTGTTGTTGTTAAAGCACGTTGTGGAATAAAGATGGTTTCACACTGCATGTGGTGCAAGAGATTTATGATTTTAGTTAGTTATTCGTTGTTGTAGTTTGACGTAGTTTGGTGATTTTAACAGCTATGTAACTAATGCTTGTGCGTGTGATTATCATCAGCCGAAAGATGTCCACTGTTAAACAAAGGCCTCCCTTTTAGAGGTGGGTTGCCATAATCCCCACGCTTGGCAAGCGGCTTGGGGATCGCAGTATTGGTGGTGAAGTTACAGAAGACGCTGCTGCCCATTCTGGATTTTCCCTTAGTCGCCCCCTACGAAACCTACGGGACGAAAGGTAGTGGTAAATTCTAAGCCGGATACCTTACGGCGTACCTTACGCTAATGTTTAGTAGACAAATATTTTCTTCAAAATGTATTTTATACTACGTATAAATTGACTAGGTAACTTCTATAATGCAATTGGAGCATCAAATAAGTGAGGAGAGTAGTACTTTTAATTTTTTATTGTACGTATCTAGGTATGTACAAAAGCAATAAACAAAATGTAAGAGAAAAGACAGAGAGTTTTCATTATTATATTCAGCAACATGGTAGAATTCTTTATTTAGGTTAAACAAGCGGTTGCATTTTGATGTGGTTTTGTTGGTCATACAAAAATATTGCAATACAGGCTGAAGGGGAAACGGCTTTTATTTATTTTCCTAACATTGAACACAGATAGCCTACGTATTTATGAATAAAATTGTCTGATGTTTGTATTGGTTATACCTATAGCGCTCTTGTAAAGCTCATACTTACTAATATTTGTATTGTAGATATTACTTGAAGATTATGTTTAATTAAAAGGATGAGGATTATAATTAAATATTTTAAATTGACTGTCAGGTAAATCTAGTTACATCCCACCAGGAGGACTGACGATATCGGCAGAGTTGCGGACATTCGGTGAATGCACATGGCAAGTTCCACCTTTGTACAGCAGTCGACGTCTTCTGGCAGATGATGATGACATCCACACTTCCACAACCCAAGCTCAGCCACTGTTGGATTATGTATTATATTTATGGCAGTCTTCGTGCTCGCCTTATATTATGATCTTCTAATACTAAAATTCTTGATTCTTTTTATTAGTTTCGCGCATTTTTTTATTTTTCTTGCATTACATTGTTCAGTGGAAAGCCACCTTAAAGTTGGCAATCGTCCGAAGCGGAGCGTCGACGCGCGGCGCCTCTTGTAGCTACGGCACACATGTCGTAAGACGGTTGCATCGGCACTCTTGTCGCGATTAGTGTTGCGATGGTTTCGGGTAATTTTATCGAAAATTCTGATATAATTATGATATGATATAATGATGATAGTATTTTTTAGTCACAGTGTAATTCAGAGAGGTGAGAAAACAATAAGTCTTCAATCGACTCTTATTTTATTGTGTTTAAAAGTCATATTACTGTAGCAAAAGACATAATTCAGATGTTATGGAACCATCAATCAAAATAATAGTAATAAAATGTATTCATATTTGAAATTAGAACTCGCTTATGATTGGTGGTTACTATTATTGTGACTTATAAATGCTCATCATTAAAAAAACAGTATCACCATTTCCTCAACATAGGCCGCAATAAAACACAATCCAAACACTTAAACAATCTTCTTAATTGCACGCAAACCCTCTTACACGTCGACCGACATTCCAGCGTAACAAGATTAGATTGTAAACCGTAATCGTAAATCTAAATATCGATAAAACTGTAACATTTGATAGGGGATCACTAGTGTAGTCCCCGAACGGTAATGCAACTGTATCCAATTCGTTATCAGATCCGACTTGGATTTGTCGCCGTCTCAGACCATACAATAGTAAATTTTCGATGCTGCCACCGCTATGGGATTGAATGTTTTTTTTCCTCTTTCAATTATATTATGCAAATACTTTTTGATATTAAACATCTTTTTCAGAAGGAAGGGTGTAATATAAATCCTTGGAACGGTGAAATATGCCGAACCCAGTTACGCATCATTACATCAGCCTATTGCAGTCCACTGTTGGGCGTAGGCGTCCCCCAGGGTACGCCACAAGGCCCGCTCTCCTGCTTCATGTTTTTCTCATTTAGCCCATCGTCGAGGACGCACTGATCCAAGTACCTACTTACCAACTAACTTATAAGAAGACGTCGAACTTAATCTTATGTCTTACGGATTACAAATATTCGGTGAAAGGGTTCACAGAAAATAATACGGATTAAATAATTATATACAAAATACATTCGATATAGAGTCATAAAAAAAATTGTTGAAAACTTTAGTACGAACACTTTCGAATCATCATAGTTTTAAAACCAATCTCTACAATTTAAAAACGTTTCCTAGAATAATACCAAAAAACAAAAATATTAATTGAGTGTTGAAAACGACAAGAAGAACTCATATTCCAACCTTTGCATTAAAATTGATCGTATGAAACAGAAACGCGATTACCGATGGATTCGTTAAAATTCACATCACAAATACTGAACATCAATTTCATTAGCAAACAGCATTAATCTCAGCAGCGATATGTAATAACTACGTCATATTTACTCTATAATTGCCGTCGGGTATGCGTTTAATTAAACAGATAGTTGTTTGACCTAGCAGATTAATCGATAACCTTATCGCTTAATGATGTATACCTTCTGTTGTCTTTTTAACTGGAGCCGATTATGTTTGTGGTATAACGACGTAGATGATAATCTTAACACAAATGGTTACTGTATCTAGGTAGGTAAATAATACCTTTTGAAGAAGAAGCAACTAATTTCATATGGCCTATATCAATGACTGCCTTCAAACGCTTTTATCAGATCTGATCTATACTATCTTGAAAAAAAAGTTTTTTAAACCAAAAAGGATCATTATCAATTTGACAAAAAAAACATACTTTCGAATTAAGAACTTTTTTGACAGTTAAAAAACTTTCATTTGTCTAGAAAGTATCGATGTACTAAAAGAGTTAATAACTATATTATTTCAATAAAGTAGTAGGCACACTCTCAATTTAACGAGTGTTGGAGTGTAAGGACCTTAGAAATGTAGGTATATTATGTAGTGCACGTTCCGGCAAGCACACCTGCTACGTAATCCCTAAATAGACCTCTCAGACTACCTCTACAGAGCACTAAAAGTATCTTAATCTGCCTGTGTATTCGATGTTGTTAGACGTACGCTTATTCTACGATAGCTGTTCGTCAGTGATGTTCATTGTTCAGTCATCCACACGGCATTAGACATGACTCCAACTAAAACACGGAAAAATACGTCTTAGCAATTACTAAACCCTAATGAAAACCTAAAAACAAGACACATGAAGATAATAAAGCCAGACATAAATACAACTGCACAGCATTCCAACGGACGGACCGTGTAATTTCTTTAAAACAATGCTTTCTTATCTCACAATAGCCAACAAAAGGCGACGAAAAAGGGAGCTGCCCTAATGGCCCAGAATTTGAGATTAATTTTTTTCATGTGACCGCAAGATAAAAGTTTTGAAGGCAATAACAAAAGCCGCACCTTAATGTAACCGGTAAAAATTTTAATGTAAAGAACGATGAAAGGTTACGTAAGATCGCTTACGAGGCTGATACTTAACGTTCAGAATTGACGCGCGGCAAAAAAAAAACTTCGTAAAAAGACAGTGAAGTCAGTAAATTTTTGATATAGGGAGGTACGCTTAAAGATTTCACAGAAACTTTCGGTCAAGGGCTGTATAGCTTTACGACTTGCGACAAAGGTTCGGATAAAATTGTAAAAGTAAACGCGGCGAATATCAATAAAATTAGTTTTATGTCGCCAATACGAGAGCCGGAAACTTTCTCAATCATTTTATCGAATCAGAATGCGTGTATAAAAGTTACATTACGTAACATGTTTAGTTAGTTTCCTGTTCGATGGGTTGCTTGAACGATTGATAGTGATTGTATTTAAACATTATTTATCTTATCATTACGTGAATTGACATTTGCACAAATATATTTACTTGAGACACGTCTATCTTGTAGTCTTCTCTCTCTTTTAGACAATAGAAAACTATTCGTAACATCGGAGTAATTGTAATCCTTATTCGCCAAAAAACTCATTACAATCTTCTTATCATATGGTTGATGAACAACCTGGTGTCAGAGTTTAAACCGCCTGTAGGCCTCTGCCATGGCCGGTTCCCTCACGATGTTTTCCTTCACCGTTTTTAGCAACTGATAACTAATAAATAGTATGCATAAATTCGAAAAGACATTGGTGCGTGCCGGAACTTGCCACCTTTGACTTGGCAGTCCAACGGTCATACCACTCGGCTACTCATTATAATTAAAAGCAACACCAAGCATGCATTGTATTTGTAGTGTTTAAAACGTCGTAAATCCTATCACATTCCCTAAACAGCCTAACCCGATATCTTTCAAGATTTTTATCACATCTCTAGGCAACGTACTTAATTTATGCGTAATTTACCCATCACGCAAGTCTATAGAAACTTTGTTTACGGTCACCATATCTTAACTTACCTCTGTTTACGAAGGGTACGCAAGAGGTATCAGGTAGAGAAATTTAGGGGAACTATGATATCATTAATCCCAGGAGACAATGTAGTTAACGACGACCCACTTTATCTATATTTCTTGGGATCCCTCTGGTTCCCAGTACGATTAGTCGTTTTGATATCAAACAGGATATTTGGTTTCGCTTGTTATAGCAATAACAAAATCTTTACTGCAGACTGTTACAATCTATACAGTATAAACGTTATGGTTGTGTATTTTTAGTAGGTATGAAATGATAAATATTGTGCCAAGTCTTGGCAAAAAAATATTTGGTTGTATGGCAAGGCTTGATAATTACATGAGACAGCATTAGACTTTTTTATATATTGGCAAGGATATCGCTGAAAATGCATACAAAAAATCTATGTAGTTAATAATTAACTTCCATCTTTTTGAAGTCAATTAAAAAGGAGGAGATCCAAAGTATTAAATAAGGCAGTTACTTGAAAAAAAAACGTAAGTCAGGCAGACTCTGTCATCAAATCACAAATGAATGAATGTCGTCTGAATTCTATATTCATGACATTGGCGTAAATAGTCAAAAATGTCTCGGACAGCGTTTAATTGCTTTCGATAGATGGTATTGCGGTACAGTTCAAATCCCACAGGACATTTTATTAGTCAATCGTTTTGTTTGATCGCGTCGGATTTCTGAATGATTTTCACCACAACTATAAATAACCGAGACAAATGTTGTTTTGGTTGTATAGCAGGCCTACTCACATCCCACGCCTCTGTCTGGTCCGCTTTTAGATTTTGTGGTGGCATGTATTGATATCACATCATACCAATATTATGAAGGCGAAAGTTATAAAGTGTGAGATTGTATGTTTGTTACTTCTTTACGCTCGAACTGCTGATACCCTAGATTGATACCTAGGCTACATTTTTAGTCAAAGAAAAGGTAGTGAGTAACACCGTAGGATGCAGCTAGTTTGGATTTAAAACTGTCAGAACTGTCCACAGTTCAGCGAAAACTAAATGCAATTATTAAAGCGCCTACATTATTATTGCACGAATCGCTCTCATAATAATCATAATAGTAATAAATACTATTAAGTTTAGCAATTTCAATCAATTTACCTGTTACATGCAATTTACCTGTACACGTATTTACTATTTACTGTACAAACAGCACCATCTGTTTACAATACACAACCATTAGTAGTTGCCAAATGTGTTGTCCCCAAATGCTAAAGCGCTCCGCAGGCAATATTATACCAAATCCACTCATTTGAATGAGCTTGTTTCAAAGTCTCCTCGTATTGCAAAACGGTAAACAATTTCAATCAATACAGATGCGTAATAAATTATTTTAAAGCTCTGATTTATTTCTTATGATACAAGAGAAGTGCTGCAATTTTGCAAAAAGGAATATTGATGTTAAGAGTTATGATTAGTCGTACATTTAAATGTAAAATAATTATAGCTCAATATTTGACAGACTGATCATATTATAGATAGCTATTTTTTTGGAACAAAAATGTTAATGATGAGATTTTTTAACTGTTTTTTTCTTTTTTCATCAATGCTTTGTGCTTGCTTATTTATATTGCAAGTTCAAAAGGAATGAGTAACCTACTATGATTAAGTGACTTTTTACGTATCTTAAAACAAGATCAATAATTGCGACAGCTCACCATTCATGATTCGAATACGTATCGGGAATAAAATGACAGTCTTCGAAAGTTGTTTAGACGCCGCGATGAATAATAATGGTTTCACCTCACCGCTTCAGTTTACATTGTAAATCTGCTGCGTCGTGTAAACAATGGTTTGTAATTAACATTTTAGTCGACGAGTGTATTATTAACGTATTTCCACGTTTAATTAGGATGTCTACGATTTATTTACGCAACGTTTTAAGGGAAAATTTCAACGTGTTCCGCTCTTGATTAGTTTATGAATTTTCTATGGTGTTTGTAACGCGGTTGCGAAGGATTCAAATCTTGATTAAAAGCCTATTAGGCGGTCCTTAAGATATTAATATAACATTTGCTTGTGTACTTTATTTATGAGCGTAACACACAATTTACATTTTCTTATTACAGAATATATCCTACTTACAGCAGCTTTAGCTTTTTAAGCACACATAGGATTATCTAGCAAGGAAAATAACAGCTGCATACTGTATAGTGATAGATTGGTTTGAAAAGGGGATCTAACAAAATTACGTTCTTTTTTTAAAAGAATGACTTGTACTGCAACTAAAGAGAGATATACAAACTTGCCGCACAAGCCAAGGACGCAAGTGAAGTACAAATAAAAAAACGTCATAATCATAAAGTTTGATATGTGGATAGAAGAACGTTTCCCTACACCGTGGGTGGCAACTAGCTTTGATATAAATATAAACGTATTGTTTATTATAATGGAAAATTCAACAGGCACGACAAATACAAGATCACATAGATTTCTTTAGGGGTTTGGACGTAACAGCGCCCACGCAAACTGACTGTCACAGCTAGCGGATAAGAGACTTTTTGAACTTTGACGAGTAGTTTGTTTTCATTGTACTATAATATGTAGATTATCCTGCTTATGTATATCGATATTACATGGATGGTATTAATGAAATATTATTTTAAAGAATATTCCGGATTTACTTACGTTTATTATCGAATGCTTTCTATTGAATGGGATAATTCCATTAGGGTCCAGGTATGTTTAATATATTAAAATACCGCCGTAAAAGCTAACCTAACCTAACCTAACTTTAGCTTAATCCTCTTGAATAACATTGAAATTTACAGAACTAGTACCTACTCAAAAGAGACATTTGGTTCCTATCGTAATAGCTCATTCTAGAGGTCTACAGTTAGACTCTTTTTATTCTGGTCACCAATCGATATTCTAAAAAGGTTCCGTACCTTTTGATCTTCGATTTAAAGGTGCTTCCCAACAAAAGGCTAATCAAATTTACGTTATGAAAAGAAAATTATTTCAATTTCCCTTTACCGTTGCTTTTAAATGAATTATCTTCGTGCCTCCTTTCGGCCTGTTTGAGCAGAAATGGTATGTACTCAAAATAGATAATCGCTTTT
Source organism: Abrostola triplasia (assembly GCA_946251915.1). Lineage (NCBI taxonomy): Eukaryota > Metazoa > Arthropoda > Insecta > Lepidoptera > Noctuidae > Abrostola > Abrostola triplasia. Next base: position 6,809,816 of record OX276432.1, on the reverse strand, counting down.
GGATACACATTCTTCTCGATTATGGGACCTACCGCTGACGTCACCACACACCACACAAATCCTTGCACGGGGCTAACTTATCCAAGCATTAGATCTCCTTTATATGTAGAATTCCATATCTTTAGTGCAATACTCAAAAAAGAGAACATACAAATACCTATTTATTAGAGTAAAAATATTAGGCGGTTTTAACTCTGATACTAGGTTGTTCATCAACCATACGATAAGAAGAAGCATTGGAGTTAAACCTGCCTAAATGGAGGTTCCTTTTATTTAGGATGAAATAATACGTCGGTATTGCCAGCATATACCAAATTACCACGGAGCAACATTAAATTGATATTAGCTGCAAGTGTAAACCATTTTATTTCCCGTACATTAGTTCCTAGTTTTCGCACTTAGCGGTCTCTGAAGGAAAGATTTATTAATGGCGGGGCACCCACAGGTACACCTTGAGAAATAAAAATAAAACACACTTTAAGTGCGGTAAAGATGTAATAAATAACTGATGTTAAATTGACTGCGAAGAGCTTATGGCCCCGAAACTCTAAACAAAAAGGGGGATTGGCTTGTTTTGCCATTGGTTTTCAACATGAATAAAAAATATGGCGCTGGAGATTTATATCTGCTGTAAATAAAGTATTTTTACTAACCAAATGCGGAGTTAAATTTATTTCAACAAAACATTTTTTGAACATTTTGCTTTGAATTTTATCTTTACAAACTTAAAATAATATATAAACAAACCCTCAGACATACACCTAACGAATTACGGAGATTTTTCACGTGTGAGGTTCGAACCCGCTACCTTTAGCGCTACAATTAAATAATTTGACAGACGTTAACTAAAACTACATAGTGGCTAAAAATCATAAACCGGCTTATAAGTAAGAAGTTAGATACATAAGTACGATAAAAAGTGCATTCCATAATCATCATGCTTGGTAATCACTACACTATTCAATATGATAGATGATAAAATTACTGAACAGCGGGCAGGGTTTTCACTAGCTACAAAAACTATTCAATTTAAAACTATCATATTTCAAACGATTGCACAACTCGCATGTGAATTTGTTTTGGAAAGTTCTCATATGCAAAATTAGGTTTGGTACAAAATTTTCATATTTATAGCAAAACTTTGAATGCGAATTGGTGCTACATATTGATTTCAGGATTAATTGAAACTTTTATGGCATCACGCTTTTCGCTTTTTTGTGAAAAAGAGACCTACGTAATACACCACTAGTCGTTACAGAATATTTATATTTATTTTAATCACAATACCTTGATAATGCCACAATATGTAGACGATTAAAAAAGGAACTACTTGGTTAATTATTTAATGGTAAACTATTTTCAAAATGAACCTTTTCCTTTGACATTTTTTAGGGTTTACTTCATGCATGACTGACTGCCTCGTTGGTCTAGTGATCGCTAAGCGCGACTGCTGAAAAAGAGGTCCTGGGTTCAAATCCCGGGACGGGCAAAGTGTTACTAGATTTTTCATGGCAATAGCATGTCTTGATGGCAATAGGCTCGCCCTCTATTACATTGAGACCTAAAATCATAACTGGCGAATTGTGGGTGTACTATATGTGCACCTCTGCCTACCCCTTCGGGGAATACAGGCGTGATGATATGTTGATTTGTTTTTACTTCAAGCAACAAATACTTAAATAAATTCCAGTCATAACATAAATAACGTACAGCCACCTACAAATTACACAATGTCTATAACCACAGTAAATAAAACATTCAAACACGAACAAAAGGTAAAATTAGGTGGTCACTTTTGTAATACAAAACGCCTACATCCAATCTAACCTATCCCGTACAATAAATCCTATAAATAAATCTAGGTCTACCGCGCAGGGACTATTGAATACCATTTTTCATGATATACTGAACTTTGCCATTATCATAACGGCTTCAAATGATATACTGAGCTTGTTTTGACGTACGCCCGTATCCATGAAATGGAAAAGTTATATTCAGTACAGAGCGCGTGTCTGTAAGCAGTCTTTTATTTATTGAGTGGAACTTCATAGATACCGTATAGTGTTGGAATACTGTAGTATGTATTGCTAATTAATTGGTTGAAGATATTTTATATCTAACGAAATGGAATATTTACTCTTATGCGTAGATTTGAACGAACTCATTGCCGCAATTGCTAAGTTACTTGACTGCTGCGGTAGGGGTGCGTTCGATTCCCGCACGGGACAAAAAAATTGTGATCCGCAGATATTAGTCGGGAGTTGACTGTTTGTGTATGTGATATTTCATGTTTGTGAAACGCACCCATGATACAGAAGGCCTAGTGCGGGACGACGGTAACTAAAATCTGAAAAATATTATGTTGAGGCCGACGTCTTTCACTTCTTCATAAAGCTAATGTGAGCTACTAAGCATATTAAGTTTTCCTAATAAAATAAAATAAAATATGTCTTATTGTATTTAATTAATAACTGCTTTAATATTATGAAGATAAAGATTCGCTGGTCAGCCGGTTGGACTGATTGCCCAGGGTACTTCATTTGGGTATCGTTTTTGTCGTCAATTTACCAACATAATGTTACAAAAAAATTGCCTCCATAAATTCGTCTAAATACCTATCCTCCTAATCATTATTGACTCTCTTAGTAAGTACCTTACTTTCCTTTAATAGCGTTAGAACTTAAAATGGTAGATAACAATATACACTTCATTCAATTCACTGCATATTTATTGTGCTCGAAGTAGACTACCGTGATTCATTGGATGCGTTTAGTGGAAGGGACAGTGAGCATGATTCAATAATCTAACTGACTGCACCCGTGTACAGATTAATTAGATTATAGTGTTCCATGCTTCTATTGTGAGCGATTTAATAAAGTGCGTACACGGTTTAAACTTAGCTTTATATCATTTCTCTGCATAGATTTTGATTTCTACTACTAGAAACTCTACTTTATTGACAGTCCTGGTTATGACGATCATGACGAATAGGTTGCCACAGACGGTTTGGCTGGAAGCTCTTGGGTCTCGCCAAAAAGTTCGGTTAAGCCGATAAAACCCCCTGGGCTGCATTAAGATGGCAAGGCGATCTGGCGCCCCCCTTAAAAGCAACTGGCCAGAACTGGTCGAGAATAGGGGCATGAGGAAGCTCAGAGAAGAGGCGTTTGCCCAGCAGTGGGACACTAATTAGGCTATATAAAAAGGGCCGACTTTTATCATTATACCGAATTTGGAGGCCTTTGCCCAGCAGTGGTAAACAAACCCTTCATAAAATAGAAGGTCAGCAAGCAATGGCAACAATCTCTTGTCTGCTGCATTGCTTTAAAAATAAACAATATCTTTGTACTACTTAATATTTCTTTTAAAATATTATCCTCTACTTCTGTGTGAACATTCTAATAAATAAAAAATTGCTGCTTTTCTGCCTAGCTGTGTTGCACGATCAACCGTCACGTTAAAGTGTCTGTCTACAAGACGGTTAGACGTTAACTGTATCGTGCAAATTCAACTCGACCTAATTCGAGTTAATAAAACGGTTATCATCTTGACGTGTGCAGTATTTAGATAACCTAATAAAGTAACGATGTGTATCAATCAAGGGTCGATAAGCATACCCCAATAATTGGATTTAAACCGCTTAATTTTGGGGTAATTCCACAAGGGCCAAGGGTTAAGGTTAACCAGTATTGACAGTTTTCGCAAGCCTGACACTGGACGGGTGCATGGGACTTTTTGGGCGACAATATAATTTCGAGTTAAACTGTATTATTTTTTCTTATTCATTCGTTACACGACGAATTGGCTTCACAACGATTTTATAAAATAAGTTGTTTCGTCAAAATCTCAAGGTAACTTCTGTATGAATGACGTAGCCAAACAATCTCGTTTTTTTTACAAAAATGTTTATATTTCTACTATGTTTTCTGATAGGGTAGGTACCTTTATTCAACAGTGGACGTCATCCGACTAATAATGATAATGATAATATTATGTACTATACTTTCATGGTGGTTTGATAGGTTGAACCCACTATGAGAAACATTAATTAGAAAGGTATTATCAAAACCAGTCCATTTCAAAACTTAATAAAATGACTATTAGATACAGTTAAACTAAACATAACCTAACATAGCATCTATCAAATAAAATATTGCAGAACACAAACATCTGCTACCTTTAAATAAAATCATTCCTAAAAAATACGTCGTAGGTTTACACTCAATCTAACAAGAGACATCATATCATAATTGTTAGTAAAAAACTTTTCCGTTTCAAGGATTCCGCGATACAAACCGAGGGAGAGAAGTATAAATATTTATTGTTCAGGTGGTATAAACCGCTGGAGGATATTGGAGGATAAATTGATTGTTCGGGGTCGGTTTTCCATTTAGATATGGAAATTTCCGGGATTGTGTACGAAAATCTTCGATTTTACCTTTTTTTTCAACAAATCACGCTAAGAGCGAGCTTTTTTGGTGCTTTTCAATCTTCATAATTTGAACAAACATTTTTTTTTACAAAATAAATATGGTATTACAAATATTAACTAAGGGATAACATATTTGATGCTTTCTCGATTTTTACTCGGACTATTAACAGTGTGGAAGATACCAGGTCTTTTAAAACTCTTACCTGGAGACATAGGTTAAACACGCAAAGGCCCGTTAAGAACATTAATCTTAAAATGAATGACACGCCAGCACTACACACAGCTGACCTATTAAAGGACAGCCATATATACCCCAAAGAAGTAGCAGGACTATAGTGAAATATTGACTAAATATTATTATTTCGTAATAGTAAGAGGAATGACTAAAAAGTTCATAATTATTTTGAGAACATAATCGGATATTATTTACGCTCACTGTATTGGCGTCATAATATCACAATAAACAATTGAAAGAGGTAAAAACTTAATAGAACCACAATACCTTGGCCAGTTAAAAGGTCCATAGCAATTTCGTTTTCGGAGCGTCTATAAAAGAAATACAACCGTCACAAATGTATTTATGTCCAGTTATTGTTCGTCATGTCCCAGTGATCGTAATAAAACATAGCGTTTACATCCGCGGCCCACAAGAGACGGCCCATTCAAAGGAACGTGTCCCTTCACCATCCTGGTATTAGATTCAAAATGAACATCCTAACATATAAAGAACGTACAGACGATCGACTGACATCATAAAGGGTTCATCCATACGAAATTAATTCAATAACAAAGGTCGCTGTTGTCTCATTCTTTGTATCCCCAAATTTGATCGTCGAAATGTTTCAGAAAACTCTCATCCGGTTATTGTTTGACTTTCTCTCTTAGTGAAATTGAAGATTGAAATTGTACCTTTAAGTCGGCCCGCTATTGCTTGCCTCAAACTTTTCAAGTTTTGATACCATATTACTCAGCATTTTTAAGATTGCTTGTTCAATGAAAATACATAATTATTTTACCTTACTTTATCGAAGACTTAAGTCAAGTTTTGAAGGAACAATGAAAGTAAACATTTCTATTTATCACTGCCATTTATTACGCTTGAACACAAATACGTGTCAAGATGAAAAATGTATAAGATTTACATTACTTAACAGGCCTATTTTAAACAATACCTACGAAATAAATTGTAATAAAGAGGCAAAATGAATAATTTTCTAAGCTAAAATACCAGTACCTATAACTTTGTCTTTTTATCACTTGAGTAGCTTATATGTAAATATAAAAACTTTAGTGATGAAGGTAAACATATAATATACATTGGTCAATGTTTTTTTTGCTTTGCTTTGCCGTTCTTCGAGACAGGTAATGAAATAGTTAATTAACAAACACTTCTACAGTCTTTAACGAGAATATATTCGCAATAATAACGCAAATGAATAACTCGAAACAAAATTGAAACGAATGGCTCCAAGTAATATAGGTTATAGTAATTAGACGACGACGCGCGGCGCAAGAACTTTGTATGTATAGTACGTCTCCTTAGAGTGTCGAAATTAGAGTAGGACTAAACTTGTTTACCTTTCCACAGAGCTGTTTATATGAAAGTTTGCAAATACGCCACCTCGGGGAAGTAAAATTTTGCTAAAAGTGCCATGCCCAAAAGTTTGCTTAGTTCTCTCATGCCTCAAAGTAGTTAAGTAATTTGTATAAAATTGTTTTACTTGAACAAGTTTTGCATCTGGTCGCGTTTACTGCGCATGTCATAAAAGCTGTACTTAGTAGGTGCAGAGCTGACATGCCTATTTGGCATTATGACCGTTATTGGCGTAACTTGATGCACTAGCTAACATTCAGCGGACATTGCTTAGGTTGAGAAATTGTTTTGTGTTGGATTGGTTTTTTAATTAAGCATAATTATGATTATTTAGGTATTCGTAGTGGGCAAATTTGATATGTAACTCATAGGTATTCGTTTTTGTAACACACACCGGTACACGTGAACAATAATTCTGGTACAATAAACTAATTTTTTATTTTATAAGTTAGTTTTTTGTTATAATTATTGTAACTACCTACCAACAATTATCTTATATATAAAATTCTCGTGTCACAGTGTTCGTTCCCGTACTCCTCCGAAACGGCTTGACCGATTCTCATGAAATTTTGTGAGCATTTGAGTAGGTCTGAGAATCGGCCAGCATCTATTTTTCATACCTCTTAGTGATAAGAGTTTTTTACCTTAAATTCACGCGGACGAAGTTGCGGGCAACAGCTAGTACTGTAATATAATAATAACAGCCTATATATAACTTTCCCACTGCAGGGCAAAGGCCTCTTCTCGTATAGAGAAGGATTGAGCATTGATCACCACGCTAGCTCACTGCGGGTTGGCGATTCAGGTTTCCTCACGCTGTTTTTCGTCACCGTTAGTCAGTGGTGTCTTAGAATAACTAAGAATGTATTTATAACATTGAAAAAGTCACATTGATACCTGCCCGGGTTGGAGCCTGCAACCGTGTGCATACAAATCCGGTATGTTAACCACTAGACCACCACGACCTATACTGTGATACTATAGCGAAACAACATCGTAAATCATTTAGGATTAACAAACGCCATTCTTTATTATTCTAAGTAAAACATTACTGTACATTAACTGTCAACTTTTATGACGCGTAGTCTACGTGCCTACGATAACAGGCTTTATCACTGTCTTTTAGCCCCTTATAACGACAGGTCTTTTTATTTAAAAAATGAGGATTTTCGCCTTACTGGAATTAGAATTAGGAGTTTATAAAATACGGATAATAATAACATAAATCATCACGCCTGTATTCCCCGAAGGGGTAGGCAGAGGTGCACATACAGTACACCCACATTTCGCCAGTTATGTTTTAGGTCCCAATGTAATAGAGGGCGAGCCTTTTGCCATCAACCGGGCACAAATCCATACTCCGTGCTGCTACTAAGAATTACGTAATGGTAGGGCAGTCAGATAATAATATATAGTTGGATAATAATATAAGCATTATCATGTATTCTAATAAGTAGCATAATATAACAGCACGCCGGTATTCCCCTATGGGGTAGCTAGATTTTATATGTATAGTACTGTTACGTCCACATTTCAAGTTATGTAATAGGGCCCAATGAAATAAGGGCGAGTCTATTGCCATCAGCCGGACACAAATTTAGAGTCCGTGCTGCTACTGAGAACTGCCTATGGCATTCGTAAGCTACTAGTATGATTACCACGTGCCAATTGTACCCAAAAGTAAGTAGCTACTCGACTTTTTTTACTTTCAATTAACAGGTTCAGTGATTGGATATCACAGTTAGTTTATTTCTCAGAATTGTCCTCAATTATTTATAATACGTATCAGATTTCCTAGAAGAACAACTGACCTTTTTTATATCCTTGTTCTAACACATCGAAAAATATAGACTACTTGCAATAACTACAAGACTTTTTATCAGCACTGTAATCCCCACTTGATGGTCAACGTAAAAAAAGTAGAACTTTCTCAAATAATTGCCTTGCCTGAAACAAAGACTAACCCAGTTCAGGCACTCGTCATCACCCGGAAGACATCCACTGTCCATCCCCTGGGGGAAGGGGGAGAGGTTGCCGTAATCCCCACTTTTGGCAAGCGGCTTGGGGTTCGCAGTATTGGTGGTGAAGTTACAAAAGACACTGCTGCCCACCCATCTTCTGGATTTTCCCTTTGTCACCTCTAACGACACTCTCGGGAGGAAAGGGAATGGTCAATTCTAGGCCGGATACCACTCGGCATTCTGCAGTTGAGGCACACAATGTCATTATATTAGTAAACAGTTTTGTCCACCTAATGTATTGTTGTTGTGCTTGTCGCAAAATATTCAACAAAAAATAAAGTACTTCGCTAGTTAATATATGAAGGTAACAAGTAATTTAGTTGACATGTTGGGATGCTATAAATTATCTACTGTACTTATTTTTTTTAGTTTATATTATCTTGTCAATACAGTAAATACGCTACAAATTCAGAGCAACAAAAAATTCTAACTTCCAATATCAATACTGACATGAAAGCCAATATTTTTAATATTCATAGTAGGCAAAACAACCTAACATTCATTTTTATACCAAAACAACATCAAAAGCAGTTTATCGACAAGGAACGCTGTTACTATCAAAAGGATTGGTATAATCGTGTCGCTTTCCATACTGTAACAAAAAATAAACAGTCATACCACATACGCGTTATCTATAGGAATATAGGAAACGTGACGTCACACCATTTTCCTGTTGAAATTTCCGCCACTTGGATAAAGATTAGGTTATGTATATCTTTACGATCTAACTTTATTCGGTTTACATACAAGTGAAAGGGAAAAAATATAATAAGAAAGCGATATCATGTGTAATATCTATTATGCGTTCAATATGAAGAGTATAAAGATGTAGAATATTCTTGAAGTTCAGAACGATCTGAAGATGCGAATACTATTTCAATATATTAGCTTTTGGCTGTCTCATTTATTTCTTCTTTGTGTGTAAGGCTCATGTCTAAATGAAAGTTGAAATTATACGATCGATTAATTTAATGTAAAGCTACACTTACAAACGGACGGTGGATGACTGATCATCTATTACACACCGACTTTTATGATATGCAAATATCGTTTTCTTCTTTCAGTTCCTCTCTAATCACTGGAGGTCGGCCATGAAAATTTTTCATTGTCCCGGCCAAGTGACAATATAATCATGCTTTCTTCAAAGGGTGGGTCTCACCGTGTGACTGTGACGAAGTCTTAGGCCTCGGTTGTCATTCGTAGACCAGTCAATGCGGGCGCAGAGTTCCCAAAAGCCTATCCAAATGTCCACCGGTAAAATTTGATGTGTATGTAACACACGTCTCCCAACCCTTCCGGGGTACCTATCACCCCAATATTTTAAAGGCAAAAGTTTGTAAGTGCGTTTGTATGTTCGCTACCTCTTCATGCTCAAACGGCTAGACTGATTTTGATGAAATTTCAGATAGAGGTAGGAGGATAGACTACTTTTTATCCCGAAATAATGTAGCTGGTAAAACCGCGGGGCGCAGCTAGTATTCTATATACAAAATTATACAAAAGTCGTACACATTACATAAATATAATACTTACTATTACATAAATTGTAAACGAACATTAATAATTCAATCGCCAGCAACATAATCCAGACCGCACTCGAAAATAATATCGGTAAATACCCGTCATTAACAATTCATTGATATAAAGTCGCGTGCTTAAAACCAAACATCGCCTTCTCCAGCATTGAATTATAGATGAGTTCTGAAGAAAAATAATTACTTACTGAGGGAGTACTTACGTTTAATTATTTCCGAACAATTCAGTCGGCAGCCTCGAAATGCCGCCTCGGCTAAAAGAACCTTTCAACGGGAACCAATTAGTGAAAGTAGGTGCCTACAATGCGTTTGCGTAGATCAATAAATTATTAACCTGTCTTACTACAAAGGACACACTTGATAGCTGTAAGTGCCCGTAGCTTTATTGATATTAGTCATTTAAAAGTAGCTTTACTATCCGTAGTATGTAAAGGGTTATTCAGTTCATAAATGGTGCATATTTTGTCTATAATTATATTGTAAAACACAAGATTACCAAAAGTACGAATTACTTTAATCATGAACTTAGATATTATGAAATTTACTAGTTGCATACGTTTATGTTTCTTTATTAAACATGTATTGGATTTTTAAATACATACATATATAGTCACGCCTGTTTCCCTGAGGGGTAGGCAGAGACCACGGATTTCCATTTGGTACGATCCTGGCATACTTCTTTCTTCTATACTAAATAGATTTCAGTAAAACATGATTGTAATTGCATTGCAATAACAGTAGAATTTAATCACGTTTTGTTTCTGATTATTTATAACAGCGAAGGTTGGTGACTTAAAGGTGAAAGTATTAAAAAAACAACTAAACATAATAAGAAAATCCAGTCAAATAATCCAAGACCGAGGATAAGCAACTTACCGCTGCAAACAGTCACTGCAATGTTTCCAAGATAAAAACAAATCACTTTCCTTCAACAATATTTATCAGATAAGTATTATGTCGTTGTTTCAAGGCAATCTCTAGTGTCGTCAAAAAGATTTTATCCTTCGAAAGATATACACACAACTGCGACACAACTCTTGTGTAACACGTGTCGGTTCAGAGGCTTCCATATTTTTATTTTGTAGTGCGTAGGTACTTTTAGGTGCTAACATTAGCATCTAGCCTTTTCTGAGTAGTTTGAAGTCAGCTTACATCTGTTATACCACGTAGTTGTAGAATTTTCCTAGTGGTTTCTGAAACGAGGACCTACTGTAATTCTACTTTCAAATGGTTCAGCTAAATGACTGGTAAATAAAATGCTACGGCTTCAAAGAACCATATTCGGTTAAATGCGGAAATATGTAAGCTAGCGATGTCGTTGGCATGGAATGTTTACAGGGCTTTCTTAAGATAAAAAAAACTTCCTATTGTTATCCAACCATCTTATTCAAAACGAGGATCATAACGGCATTAACTAAACCCCGTATTAAGTCTGTTGACATCTCTCTTCTTTAAAATGCAAACGACAGTGACAGGTATAATTTAATCCTTGGTTTAATTTTTTTTTATGAATGAGGGGGCTAGTGTACAAACTCACTACAAAATATAATTGTAGTGAAGTCACGATGAGATAACAGGTGTTAAACGAAAAGTTTTAAGATCTCCTTTACTAAAAGGCTTAGAGAAGAAAACCACATTAGGCAACTCAACTTTCTTTCGATGTCATAAAATACCAGAACATCGCGGAATACGACATGAGTGGTGTTATGTTTAGTAAGTAGCTAACATAACCTGCAAACGACCTTCGAGGTTACATCGAGGGGTATTTTATTCGCCTCACCTTCTCTTCCACCATTTTCCCGGGAAAATAATTCGTTTCAATCAGAACGGACAAGTGAATCTTACAGCGAAATGAACGCGGTTTATTTTACATATTTTTATTAAATTCCAGAAATATTATGTTGGTTTGGAGACGAGTTTTGGCGTAAAATATATACAACCTTATTGTGAATTCCACAACAAATGCATTTACAATATATGTGTATACATTTTACATACATGCATGTCTACTTAATACAGTGTTTTGTAAATCTACTAAAATCCTAACAAGCATGAAGACCGTCTTCATCATTTAAAATAACTTTATTACCAAAAACCTTAATCACAATTGTTAATTTATATAATAAACTTATTTAGTATTTAACTAAATACAACTCTGCAAATAACTTCGTCGACATTAATTTCAATTTTGTTATAGCAACAAGAATCAGTTTTGTTAACAATGTTGCGCTTCAAGAATTCTCGTTAGCTATGCCGGTCGGACAATGCTAAAAATGTCAGCTTTTCGCAGTTTCATACAGAGCCGAGCTGAAATACCTCTGTTAGTGTCATTGTTGAAATGAATATTTTAAGAAATATTACAAGCAACTTCGCCAAGTTTGGAATATTGAGAAATATAAATATATTTTAATAATGCGGAATTATTGTGTTTAGTCTTTGATAGATCGCATCACATGGTTGATAAGTCTGGCAGTCTGTCTAAAATATCATAATGTCGTACAATTAGATTAGTTTATAAGGATGTTGATGTTGAGAATAAATAAATTATAATTTATTTCGATATACCTAACTAAATTATCATTTTAAGCATTTTTGTGGACAGCCAGTGTAAAGTGTTTGCTGATAAATGTAAGACTATATTGTTAGAATGTTTGCGATACTGTGAGAAGACTGAGTGATGGGTATAATTTAAAATAATATTGTAATATTCCAACATGATTCTCTTTCTTTTTATGGTGTTTTTTTCTATATATAGTTTTATCTTCAAAGTATAAGTGGCTAAAAGCTGTACTAAATTTTGTCTAATAAATAAATAAATTCCGAATCAAAACTCAAATAAAACCAAAAACGACAAACTTCAAAGACTACCAAAAACGCAATTAAATAAGGAACCAAACGTAAATAAAAACCGTCTTCCGCGTAAGCAGTCATAGCTCAGGTGAGTAGACCACAAACATTCCGAATGTACGTGCGTCTGCTACGCCGAAATTGAACTTGTTTACCGAACAATCCCGCGAGTTGTGCGGATACAATGTACCGAGGTAGCGGTTAAATTAATTTGTCTGTACCGCTTTGTATTTAAGTAGTTGTTTAGTTTTAATGAAAGTTTCAAAAAATACTACAATTGCTGGTCGATTTTTGTGATTCTATACTTAGAGCACAGGCTTTTACCATCGTTATGGTTATCATGATTAGATTATTTTTATGTCACCGACACATGCACTACTTGGCTTGTTAATCCTATACTTACAACCAGTGTTTATGGTCATCATGATAAGATGGTCCGTACCCACGTAACCAAACTGTACAACTAACTGCCCCCTTGGTCTAGTGGTCGCCAAGCGCGATTGTTAAGCAGGTTCTGGGTTCTTTCTGGTTTCAAATCCTGAGTCGGGAAAAATGTTACTGAGTTTTTCCAGTTCGTAATTCTCAGTAGCAGCACGGAAGACTAGCACTAGATTTATGAATGGTGGGTGGCAATAGGCTCGCCCCTATTAAATTAGGACCTTTAACATTACTGAAGACATGTGTGTGTACTATAATATACGCACCTCTACCTACGAATACGGGCACAACTGTGAAGTCCAATATGATTCAAATATATCCTAGTAAATACATTAAATAGGGACGTAATTCATTTACAAAAATCAACTTGCACATTATGACATAACCATAAATAGTATATTACGTAATAAATGAAAGAAATTTGTTATTATGTTCATTAACAATAGACGGCTACGGCGTCGCCGTTTACTGACGCAAACTTATCAGACAAACGTGTGGCGTAGCGTATCAGGGTGGCTAGAAGTTATGTCGATTGTAGATGCTACAGAGCATTCGTTATTGACAAACTTACCTACATAAATATAATTACATATACAGTACAATACCTCTTTTTTAGAGATAGAGAAAAGAAGAACTATCCATTACATTTCATACTATGTTCTCATTATCATTCATCTGGCTGGAGGCTCTTGCAGTCTCGCCTTTGTCCGGTTACGTCCGAAAAAAAAACATTATAAGTACGTGGTAGCTATTGCAAACAACACGGAACACGTAACTCAAACTAAATTTGATTTCTAGGAAATGTATCTATTACATTAGAATAATAGCTAAAAGCGAACCCTCTGCTGTTATAATTAAAATGTATATTATGATTTTATATCAAACCTGCTAAAATTGTGGTTCGGATGTATCTCTATTAATTTCAGTGATTTCTGACAGCTACTCGAACAATATGTTGAAATTACTCACCACATAGTTTGTAATGCCGAAACCCACACAATACAACTAATTAAATTTCATTTTAAATTAAATGTTAATGTGCGTTGAGAGATTAGAATATTATATAAAATGTATGTAGGTGAACAATGAAGTAAATAAACAGGGTCAACCTTAATTTATCATCATCATCAGCTGGAAAACATCCACTGTTGAACAAAGGCCCCCCTTAGAACGCCCCAATGAATGATTACTTGCAACTACCTCAATTGAGTGGTAGTCATTCTTCGATCTTCTGCCGGGCTATGAATTCTTAAAGTAGGACATTTACTATAGACGCCGTCCTACGTTGCACGTAGCTGCGTCTCGCATCCACAACATAAAATAACCTGCCTAAAATTACATACATACATTGCCACTGACGGCATCATTCCTAATCTATGGATAACTAACTAACAAGTAAGGTAAGTACCAAAACCACCTCCGATCATGATCGAATTGAAAATAGAATTATAATGCTTCATAAATTAAAATTAAGCATGCAACCAAAAAACAATTAGGTAAGGTACCATTTATGTGTGTCTAATATTTCAAATTAAATTCCCCAAATCCACATTATTTGTATAACGTACGAATAATATAGGATATTCTTCGCAAACGTACTGTTCCAACACTCTTTGTAGCCCAATGTAAGCGGCATAATTCCTACGGTGTGTAGACAGAAATTAATTTTACATTGGGCCGGAACCGCCGAAGGGACCGGGTGCCGCTCAAGTAATTATAAAATTCATTCACTCACCTCATTTTGCTCTTTCAAAATATCTAGAGCATAATATCCTTGTATTTCGGAGTAATCGCAGCATTGTGTTCCTTTACGCAAAGATTTGGCTGTGTTATGGTAACTGCTTATTGCTCAACATCATACTGAATTCGTTATTTTTGTTGGTAAGTGTCTGGTGATAATATCCAGCGCCATCTAGGGACGCACATCGAAACGAACCCTCTTTGTTTTCTTAGATGAATGTAAAATGTTTGGGCATGACACTTCATTTTCCGCGAGTCGTCTTCTTTTATTTTCTTAGAAATGTTTACTTATAGAAAGCCTGCCTGTTCCTAAAATAAACTTTATTCGGGAGAGTCATACATTCATACGCACTGAGCCTCGCTCGTAAGAAATGAAAATGCGTCTTCCAACATATGGTGAGACCAATAAATCATCTCACAGATTCTTCAAACATTCACATTCAAGGCTAGGTACACATGAATGGTGTGCAAAAGTTATCTCGGAAAACATGTTGAGTGTTACCCCACCCTTTAAAATAAATCATATGTAATACCGCATTGAGGGTGCGAGCCTGACGCCTTGCTCAATAATCCGAGCTCTCTGCCGTATCTGGGGCTCAGATTTCATTACCATCTGATATGTAGATGTAAAAATTATTCCAAGAGGTGTTTTGTATTGAATGGTTTTGATGAGCGCAGATTTCTTTCTGCTTTCGGCTTTGCTGATATGATTTTCGTTACTTATTCTTATTAGGTTTTGAAATCAGTCATAGGCATTATTGTGTAGCGGACGAGGGAAACCAATCTGCGCTTAACCGTCCATTACAAAAAATTGCTTCACTTTAATAGATTGAAACGAGTTGGAATAGGTTTGGCTCTACAATTATTGCAGGACTAAAGCAATACTTAGTTTTTTTTGGACCTGATGCACTGTTTTTATATCTCAAATACTCAATGCTATTAGTTTGCTTGCTTTGAGCATAAAACCGTTTAAATTGTTAAGTAGCCCAAACTCTTGTGTAATTACACAAGTATTCGAGTTAAACATTTATGGCTTCCTAAAGTATATCAAACTTATAATTGACGCCATCTAGCGGAAATTGCGATCAATATTTTAATGAGCTACTCACACAGGGGGGTCATAAACTTGCAGGGGCTTATATAACTATTGACCGGGGGTGTATCGTTATGACCTATTACGATAAAGTATACCTACCCAACGCTTATATTATCTTATACTCTTTTAACAAAGACTATTTCATAAAAAATATCAATATAAAACTTATAATAGGTACTTCAAATCAGACAAAAAACAATCGAATCATAACGAATCGACTAAATCGAAAAGAAAATATACAGTAAACTAACATGGGAACCTTCCCGCTACCTATTAAAATAACCATCAAAGGCGAAATGAAAATGGAGCATCATTCCACATACTTTGTAGTTGGAAGCAGTAGACCCCGAACTAAAGCAACAGATTAAAGCGATACGCAGCAATAAAACGCTAAAAGGTTAAAGGGAAAATGTAGGTAGCCAACAATAAACGAGTCGAGAATATTCGCTCTGCATACTGCAGTCGGAATGCGCTCACTAGCGGCGAACGGTTCGAAATTAGAACATACTTTGTTGTAAATTTTGCGTAACAAGCTTTGCACTAAGCGTATTATGTAGCCATTTTTGTGTTCGAATCCGATTGGCTTCGGTAGCGACTGGAAACTCCGAGATTACCTACACATTTTCTGTATAAGGTATTTGCCTCAGTAATTTTACTTTACTCGTATAACTAGCTGTGCCCGCAGGCGCTGCATTTTGTTAAGATATTTAGGTATATGTCTTCATAAATAATGACTTCTAGAAACTGGGTATGTTGACTCCTTATGTATATTTGATATTACTAGCAGTAGCATGAGGCCAAAATTTTATTATAATTATGATACAAATTTTAGTACTCTACACTTTTTCCGTCAGTACATTATATTTGCCAACGTTTGTGCCTTTTTGTTACTTGACTTAAATCAACTGCAATCCATGAAAAAATCTGACAAGAAGAAACCTAGCAATAATCACCATACTTGCTCAGCATACAGATTAAATAATAAAGGTATAAAACGGTAAAATTGGAAGCAAAATTCTTAAGAAAATATCAAAAACACGGTGCAGAAGTAATATTAACCGACAAAGCGTCGAAACCTTATAAAGAATCCATTAGTTTACGCTTTCAGTAGTTAAAAGTTTAAAAAACTTGTGATGCTGGTAAGTACCTACCTAAAATACTTTACTAAGAAGCACAGAGGTTCCAAGAAAGTACAAATGAATTTCCTTTTACAACCCCGAAGGAAACCTCGGCGTAAACTGAAGTTGAAACTTGCACTTGTTAGGTTTTTTCTAGAACTTCCAAAGAGTTGTACTGCAACACTTAAGTTCTTAACAACGATAAGCTACTAGTTATTGCAAATATGAGTCTGTAGAAGAATTTTTATGATAACTTCTTAGCATATTATACTTCTAGGTGTATAGATTTGTTGTACTAGTGAAAACCAAATGTCGAATTGTTTATTGGAGTGATTCCAGTAGACTCGTGCTCATTATTTGTTGACAAAAATGTACTAGGTGCGCTTTGATAATAAGGTAAACGTATATAGGTACACATTCATTAGAAGTATTCGTGTTGTTCAATGGTTAACGCTAGATATTTTTTGACGTTAAGTGAAATATTTAGATAGTCGTCGAGTTGAGGTAACTTGTAACACCAAAGCTTAAGATATTGACAAACAATAAAATAATGTAATCCCTATAACTTTAAGTGTCGTCAAAACACCAACAAACCCGTCGGTACACGGTACACCCATTAGTATTCAGGTGGTGCGGAGGGAGGCGCAAGACATTAACCTTTAAAAAGGGGTCAATGCGTGAAGTTCTGGTCCCTAATATCTTATTCTGGACGGCGATTTGTCGAGGGTACTGTTTGAAGAGACAAATACTAACTTTGAATATTGATGATCCTCCTCATTATAAAGACAATTAAAGTTCGCTCACAAGATTATTATAACAAACATTTCGTGCTTCTAGCCTATTTTGTAAGCAGATTACCTACTATGATGATTTATTTTGATTTATGTTTCGTAAGTAGGTAATTTTATTTACGAATTTTAAAATTATAAACATAATTGTAAAATTGATTATATTTTATGTAGGAAAAGGATTAAGTAGTACGTTATTTGTGCTATAAATAATAATGGTTTTAAATTAGGCTTTACAATGAAACTACAATTTCTAGCTCTATTTTTTTTTATAAAAAACAAAACCTGCTGTTAGTAAAATTGTAGCACCTAATATACTGTTTGATTAAAACAATACCAATAGGGACACACGTATTCGCGTAGCCACAATATCCTTACACCATAATCTAGCACCTGACAGGGTTCGCAAACAGTTGCAATCCAAAAATCCAACAGGTTTTTACTGCTTACTGCGCGTCACAAACGGCAATATCGAATCCGTCTACGTGTTTGCGTGAGTAAGACTTATGAATGTAAACAGAACGCAAGAAAAAAGGTGATCTAATACTTTATTTGGGATTTTTTAAACTTCAAACAATGTATTGTAATACAGTTTTAACAGTCTTAAACAGTTGTATGTCTATATGAAATATACCTCTACATAATATATATACCTATGTTTATTTTAAGAACAATATGCAGTATAGAACCTACCATGGATGCTAGTCTAGAAAGATAAGTCAAATAACACTGGCTCATACTTCACATCTTGTGAACATGATTTCTAATCCATTGAATACAAATCATTCGACGAGACATATCAAGAATGACAAGAGCAAAATGTAGTAACAAGTGGTCAGCGTGTCACCAATCTGAGGCACGAATTAGGGGTGCCATTAAGTTAAAGTTCTCATTTTAGCACAAAATATATTCTAAAAATACTTCACCAGATAAGAACGGACGATATAAAAATGATTACGACAAATATACATCCTGACGAATCGATTGCTTTCCTTTCTCGTCGTAACAATAACACTTTAAAGAAAAATCACCTTCCCACCCGAGGACATTTTACTGGGAACTTCCAATGGCGAGTGACTTTGTCAGGTAAATAATAAATGCTCAGGAAGTCACCTGTGTGCTTTTATTTCTCTTGCCCAGCTGAACATAATTTATTAGCTAGGAAAACACTCGATTAAAAATAGGGAAATTCAAGTACGCTGTTGTGTTCTGTTTTGCTGGGATGCTGAATAATTATTAAAATTAGCTGTAATTACCGGTTCTTTGTGTTAAAATACAGCGTTGATTTTTTTCTCATTCGATAGAAATAGGTACACTAAAAAAAACAGAGAACGCGTTTTATATAAACTGCAATGTTTGTAAAATAAGTTCATATTATTTTGTAATCTTTTTACTCACCGTATAATTTGAAACCTGTATATCTATATAGAGTGGTTTTATCGTCATTTTGAATCTACAAATTCAAGTACATTAAAGTTAACCCTCAAACAATTTTATTGCCTTCTGAACAGCAAACGTGGCAACGGAAATCGAGATGTGACCAGCAATAAAACAGCATTCATTTAGTGTCGATCTTCGCGTAACATTGTTACACACATGACTCGGAATACAAAAGCCGAAGCTTGCTTTACGAGTATGTACCGACAATACCAATTTTAGAGCCTTGTCGAGTTGCAGTAGTTACCAGCATTGTTCGTATTTTATGATGTTGGCGTTGTTAGAAATGTGAGAACGTTGTTATATAAGTATACATGGGAAGCGGAATACAAGCGTGATGTTATTTTTATTTAATATTATTACGTGGTTACGCGTTTGATACAGATCTCACACTTTTAATTTGCCAAGTTACACACATTGCTAGCTATATTTTGTATAATAAATCAAAAGTATATAAATAAACAAGGACAACTTAAATACAACATTTAATAATACTGCTTAGGCAGTCATCACTCTGCTATTGTAAACTCCGAGAGACAGTTCCTAAACAAATTATAATCAAAAACATTAATTCAACTTTACTGAATCAACAACAACTAACACAAACTTTAGAAATACTCGTGTAGATACTCTATGCTCAGTAAAATACAATAAAAAGAACAATTACTTCCATTTAATGGATGTCGAAGAATATTCTAATAATAATAATGATTATACGGAACAAACCCAGGGTTTCTATGTGAAGGTTGGTGTAAAAAGCCGTCGTAATACAAACCAGCTAATGGTCTAAATTCGTTCGACGTCGATAACATGTTCTCTAATGAAGAGAAGCTCTTCCATCTATCATCTTGTGGCGGCGGCAGAGGTGATCCATTTGTGTAAGAATTTGTCGTAATTGATAACTGATCAATCTCAGCATTGTTATATAAGGCAGCCGGATAAGGTGCTTTTATTGTACTGTCAGTTTCATTCACCGAGGGAGGTTTAGTGATGTTTTCAGAATGTTTCGTGTTATTTTCTTTTGAAACATTGAGGTTTGTATTCAATGTAAAGTTTTGCTCGTGTTTGTCGGATAAAGGCGGCAATAGAAAATTGTTGGGTGGGGCTTCAGTAATTGTTAAAGATGTCACTGCTTGGTTGTTATATACTGCCGTTGGATATATCCCTGCAGATTCAGTACTAGTAGTATCTGTTAGATTATCACTATTTTTGGACTCTTCTGTAGTTGTTGCTGCCAGCGTTGTGGTTTCATTTTTCTTAGCCGGGGCTTTTGTTTTTGTTTTATTTACCATAATATCATTGTTTTGTATAAGACTCTCATTTGTTTTTAGTTCTTCAGAATCAAGTTTGGTAAGGTTTCCTCTGTTTAAAGCTTGTCTAAAATTTACCTCTATGTCGTTATTGTCTTCTGTAAAACTTTTATCATTTATTATTATGTTAAATGGATTTATCGTACGAAAAATCGTACTATTTCCTTGAAGGTTTTCAACATTGTACATTTTTTGAGTATCTGATTTCGAATTATCATTTATTTTAGGCACAATTATAACGGGACCCATTAAAAATTCTGGAATTTGCAGATTTTGTCCAAGCTTATATCCATGTAGATATCCAAGTATAGCCAACACATTTCCAGGCTCCGAGTCACTTTTAGTTTCACCTTAAAACAAAACACGAAATATTTAATGTATTTTAGTAATCATCAATTTATTATGCTATTCTTAAGTTTTATGGCAACTCACACGACAGAAAACTGCAAAAAAGGTATGAGGAAAGAAGTAAAGCACGGAACTGCATTTTGCGTAACTTGAAAAGTGAATGTGTATTGGCGTTGTTACTATCTCACCCGTATCTAAACATAACGCAATGTGTACACTTGTACAGTCAAGGTAAAATTAATGAAAAACTTTGTGAAAAAGTGCCTTCTATATTTTGCCTAATATTTTAATAGGTAATTTTTTGGCTGTTAAATCTATGGAAATATTGTAGATATCCCATCACACTTCACACTAATATTATAAAGGCAAAAGTTTGCGAGTGTGTTTGTGTGTTTGTGTGTTTGTATGTTTGTTACCTCTTCACGCTTAAACGGCTAGACCGATTTTGATAAAATTTCACATGGATGAACCTGAAACCCTGGATTAACATACTAGGCTACTTTGTATCCCAAAAAAATGTAGCGGGTATCACCGCGGGCCGCAGATACTAGTACATAAATCACAGACTAGAATCTACGATGTACAAGAGTTTGAAATTCATGTAAAAGTTTGTGATTGATTTAAACGAAATCATTTACTCGTTTATTGTTATAAACCAGAATTCTTCACCCCAAGCAATTTTCTTATTAAAATATTTACGTTCCATCTGTTTTCATCAAATTTAATCTTATAACCCTCCTTCGAGTGTACTAGTAAAGTGAAATCGAAAATAAACATATACCACACCAGAATGCGGGCTCATCAAACCAGTCTGCTTTACTTTAAAGGCCACCTTATACGAAGCGATGGATCGTACCGATCAATGGCACAAAAGATCGTGACGACTAATCTCTTCTAAATAACCGTTCACACACGTCGACTGTTTTAATTTCTTATAGTCTCGTTTGGAACAAAGTCATGACTTTGTTCGCTTTATTTCATCGGTGAAATGGGTTATTGAATGATTCGCTCGAATTGTGCGGATCGACAAATTTTAAATATATATTTTTTCCGTGGGCGATTCGCACGAAATAAATTTATTGGTATGCGAATCGATCACTCCAAAAGTATGGCTGGCTATTGGCACACTCATCGTGTTTTATGCAATACCGTTATGATAAAAAACACTCAAGCACAGAATATCTACACGTGCGATTCTTCGTTACGACTGGTCTTATGCGACGAATGGATTGTATTGTATATAGGGCCTAACATTACTCATCAGTCCACGTGCTAGTACAGTTTAAACACGAAGACTTCATATAACAATAGTGAGAAGTGGAAAACTTTCGAACAGAAAGTTTGATGATATTACTCCGCATAAGTTCTTGTAATATCAAGAATGTTATGATTGTGTTATTTTACTTGCTTAAACAATTAACTTCAATTCGTATTGGTGTAAGGAAGATTTCATAAACCTATTTTAGGAATTGTGAATTTCTTTTAAGGACTGCCCTACGTAGTGTTTATAAATATCATTTTATATCTTGCTTAATTTAAATAGTGAATAGTTGACTTAACTGACCTATGATAAAGGCTAACTTAGGTATATTACCTAGGTTTCTGCCATTCTGCTCTACCACCAGCACCTTCCAGGATGGGATGGAGGCCAACCACCAGGTAGCAATTTTGGTAGAAAAATGTCTATATTATGGACACGAAAAGATAACGAAGAAGGAAGGTTCAACATAATACATAATTAACATTATTTTGTAACTCATCTCTTTAATATAAATTTACTTTGGTATCTAATATTAAAATAATATACCAAAATATTAACAAACTGAAATATTTCAGAAAACGTCTGAATACTGTTAGAAATCTCAAACAAAGGTCTTCAAAACACTTACAAGATCATTATCTTTGGCATATTAACACTAATACACCCACAGACATGAAACAAAACAAAAGACTGCTACAACAAAAGTATAATCAAAAGCAGACATCGATGACAGGTAAAAAGCAGCTATTATTACGATTTTCTACAAATGAAAGCGTCTCCCTTTATTTCGTTGGGTCTTCACTGAAAATAAAATATCCTTTGAAAAAATAATATCATCTCCTAAGGGAAGCGGCGGCACAGATGACAGTTTTAGAACAAAGGATTTTTTCTTTGATAATAATACTATACACGTATCTTACCTTATTCTTATGTAATATATAGATGTTATGTTTGTATTTATATTAAGAAACTGTCCATCAGTAGAAGAATTTTGGACTTATCTTAGAATCTCTATTTATAGTAACTAAACGTATTGTTTTATTCGAATTATGTTACTAAAATTGACAAACTTCTTGTTATCGTATGGTTGATGAACAACCTTGTGTCAGAGTTTAAACCACCTGTAAGTAGGCCTCTGACATGGTTTTACACACCATTATAAAATCTCTCAGGTGTGCTGGTTTCTTCACGGTGTTGTCCTTCACCGTGTTTAGCAACTGATAACTAATTTAAAGCACGCACATGAATTTGAAAATACATTGTTGCGTGGGTTTGAACTTGTAACCTTTGGCTTGGCAGTCCAACGGTCATACCACTCGACTATCAATGCTAAATTGATTACAGAAAGTAGTTACATCATCAGCCGGAAGACGTCCTCTGCTAAACTAAGGCTTCCCTTCCCCTCCCTTTCTCTCTTAGAAGAAGGGGGGAGGGCATAATCCCCACACTCGGCATGCGGCATGGCAACCGCAGTATTGGTGGTGAAGTTACAAAAGACGCTGCTGCCCATCTTCTGGATTATCCCTAAATCACCTCTTACGACACCCACGAGAAAGGGGGTAGTCAATTCTAGGCTAGATACCACACGGCAATGTAAATGAGTAAGTGGTTATTTATGAGAAATAAATCGTGTATCTCTATAATCTACATAGATTCCCGAAAGGATACCTGAGAGGATAACGGTGCACTACTTGAATAACACATTTCTAGGATAGCGGTATTATGAACCGTCTGAGTAGAGAGTTCTAGTAACACGATCCCGGGAACTTGTAAGCATCTCAAAAGAAATCTCAACTTACAGCTGCACTAGTTACTTTTATTTTTTATTTTTTGGTAGTTTTATTATTTTCTTATATGCTGATGTAAATACCATATTTATATGCCGTAGACGGTGGACATAGTGTTTACTCAAAGTTTTTATGTTGAGATCTGTACTACCTATATTTACAAATAAATATTTTGATTTTGATACTCTAGGCAGCCATACTAATGAAAAATAAGTTGTGGGTTTATTCTTTTAATTTTTATGTACATTTGTTCTTTTATTTTAAGGTTATCTATATGAAGAATTTTTTATATACCTCATATCATCTTCCATCTTCTTATATGGAAATAATTTCATACAAAATTTATCCCCACATAGCTCTATATAGGAGAAAACATAAGAAACACCACGACTATATAGATAAAGCACGTAGAATGTTGCACAACGCTCAACGATGCGGAACACATAATTATATCAAAGTTATCTGAAACAGAATGACAGAATATGAGACGATATGCGTTAATATTACGAAGGGATTCATGATATACGTCGACAGAATGTCGCTTGAGGCTCACGTCAACTGTCGCACGCGTGACGTCAGCGTCAGCAACGTCATATTCGCGAGATTATTAAGCTTTATTTATAATATCGTATATCAGACGCGTTCGGCTCACTTCATTATTGCGGGTTTTCCTTACCGTCAAATGTTTGTGAGAATTAAGGCATATTTGCGTTTTTTCGCGTCAAATTGTCTTAATGGAATTCGGAAAGCTTTTATGTTATCTGATTACGTTGAACAAAGAAACTGTTATTATACGTTTGTATGGATGTTCTTGTGAGTATTATTTTTAAATTACTGAAAAATAACACACGGCAAAGATAAAGAGAAATCTTAGCATTCGCATTCTGGCATTTGAAGCCTTATCTACAGAAAAAGTAAAAGCAGTTTTACATATGACAAAAAATCGGTTAGAAAGATATTTCCAGACTATGAAACACTTTGAAAAAAATATGATATTCTTTGCCAGCTGGTCGTTGGCACACATCACAGTTCTTTACTGAAAATAAAGAATAATTTAAGCAGATAACGAGGTATCAACCATACTCAAACCGAAATAGAACACAGTAACCCATTTTAGTTCCATCTGTCCAATTCGAGGCAAATATTCAAACTTGATGTGTCGCCTCAACTATCACAAGATGAGAACTACTATTCTGTTTCAGGAACAAAGGTGGTAACTACTGTTACTATGGGTTCTCGAAATGTTTCGAAAACGAGACGATCCTTAATCTACCTCGCACGAAATATTGGAATAAATTGTTTGTTTTTTTTCTGTCATAATATAAATAACAAGAAATAGATGTTCATAATGATTTTATAAATTATGTTCAAACACTATTTCGGAGAAAATTAAACTCAATTTTTGGGTACTTTTGAACATGAGAGAAAAATAAATTAATGCATTAAAAGTTGAAAAATAACTTCTTCAGAATGCCTCTATTGTAAGAATGTTTGTAGATTGAATTAGGCAAAAAAGATTTGATGAACCTCAGGGGTCATGGCCTATTCCTCTAGGAAACAGGCGTGACATTATGTTGACAAGTCTCAGACTGGTCTTCCGATATGGTTTAGGGTTCTACATAAGGTTTTAAAAACCAAAACTAAACTAACTTTTCGTTAATACGATCAAAACCAATAGTACAGAAATTATACGAATTATTAATCCTCCCCGTACGTACTTATGGCTGTATTCCACAAATCAGAACCCTTCTGTAAGACGATACAAGCACCAAGTATGAGGGGCATAAAGGTGCTTACATACAAGATATTAATAAAATTACTGTAGCTATGCCAATCACGGTAGGGTGCCGATATTCCTCGAGAACACGCTAAATTTCAAGTTACTGAGTTAGTCGGAGCTGTATAGTTTAACAAGTATATTATACATAGTATGCTGTTGTAGTCTATTGTTGTAGATTTAGTTAATTATGTTTTAGCTCATCTTGTCTCCTTTACATGTAAGTGGGTTTAAATTGACTGCAGGGAAACTAATGGGATTATAAGGCAAGGTGTGATT
Organism: Abrostola triplasia; assembly: GCA_946251915.1. Classification (NCBI taxonomy): domain Eukaryota; kingdom Metazoa; phylum Arthropoda; class Insecta; order Lepidoptera; family Noctuidae; genus Abrostola; species Abrostola triplasia. Next base: position 6,784,011 of record OX276432.1, on the reverse strand, counting down.
TGAGCTAAAATGTAGCATGTAACTATTGTGTTTCATAAGCACAAGCTAAGACTGTTTTTATTTTCTTAATGCAGTAATTAAATGTTGTTTGTCAATTATTTTTATGACAAACAACATTTAATTAAGACTAGCTGCGCCCCGCGGTGTTACCCGCTACATTTTTTCGGGATAAAAAGTAGCCTATATGTTAATCCAGGGTATAACCTATCTACATACCAAATTTCAACCAAATCGGTCCAGCCGTTTATGCGTGAAAGAGTAACAAACATCCACACATCCATACTCACAAACTTTCACATTTATAATATTAGTAGGATATTAGTAGGATTCGTCAGTAGTACGTAAATACAATAAATAATTAAATAGATTTGATTAAAACTTGTATAATCAACTGAAACCATTCTCAGAAAAAAATCAGCGTCACAATTTATCGTAATGTAAATTAAAGTGTTCTGTGTAATTAATTTAAAATATTTACATTTTAAACGTGAGTATTTTTACTTGATTTCATAATACATACATACATAATTTCACGCCTAGATTCCTCGTAGGCACATAATAGTACGCCCACATTTCGCCAGTTCTGTTTTTAGGTACCAATATAATAGGGGGCGAGCCTATTGCCATCAACAGGGCAAAAATCCAGACTCCATGCTGCTATTGAGAATTACCTAATGGAAAAACCTAGTAACACTTTGCCCGACCCGAGATTCGAACCCGGGACCTCGGGCTCAGCAGTCGCGCTTAGCAACCACTAGACCAACGAGGCAGTCTGTTTTTGTAATAGTCGAACCTTACTACATAAACAACTTCACTACTTCAGCTCCAGAATGATAAAAAGGTTACTGGCTACTCGAATCTGTCCCGTCCTTTTTATAGCCTGTGATTGAAGGACCTAATCCCAGCCATAGATAACTTAAACTATGTTTACTGTATTATTATATTACGGATAGTATCGGCTGAGGTCGTCCACTGGGAGCATTTCGATACCGATATACGCAGTTACAACCCGTACCATAACTTGCGGTCCCTCGGCTACGTTTGGCGGTCTATTACAATTATGTTGGTACGATTAGTTATTGGCCCTACGTTGGTCCAGAATTTTTATTTTGCTTTGAAGGGAAAACGGCGAAACTCATTTCTGAGGATCTCACTATAGATAATGAAAACGCAGGACTTTCACTTACCTTCGCTACTGCCGGATTGAAGATAAATAATTAAATAATAACAAGTAAATATACCCTATGGGAAAAACATAACAGACTCGATTTGCGGCTCACAAAAAACACAACGTTATGTTTGTAATATATTTTGTATACTTTTATTATTCTAAGGAAATTGAGTCGGCTCACTCAAAAAGATGCCGTGTTTGAGTTTCAGCGTGTTTGTCTTCAATTCCGGAACGGTAAAATTTTTATTTCTAAATTGTGCCGATCGAGTTTAGTTCGGCTCAACGACGGAGCGTGAAAACGGAGAATCCCAATCTCTCTTTCACATTACTCCACCTTTTGTACACTGCGAATTTACATAAAGAGCCTCACTGGGTCCTTGGGGTACCTTTCCGGGTTTTCCATTTTGTGCTTGAATGCGACGTAGCGGCCGGGTCCTAACTATAGCTTGAATCTGGCAAAGCGGCCGCGTCGTTTTATTTCGATCGAACCACAAAAAGGGTTAGGTTTTTTGACGGCTGACTGTACATTTTTTGGTAATTGGAAACTATTCCGTTTATGAGGGTACTTTAGAGGTTGCGGTAATGTAGCCTGAAGGTATTTTAACTTTTACGGTATATTGAAAACTGTTAATCTAGGGGCCAAATTCTTTAGGGTCCTTAAATGTTTCGATAAGTTCTAAAAGGAATCTGTTTATATAACATAAGCACTTGGAAGTGCGCACAAACTTTAAAAGCAACAGAGTTATGTTGACTAAGTATTCATAGTGTCTGCTATCTATCATCGAAGATTTTATCTGAATATATACAGCGATCAATTCAATACCCGCAAAAGTCACTACTACTGCCCCCCACGTCAACACCGTCATAAAACCTAGACACTACATAAAAAGCAGCGTAAACTTCAAGAACACGTTCAATTACCCAGCTGAACTATTCTCACCTCCTCGCCTCGCCCGTTCGTCTCATAAAGTAAGAAAATCGTCGGCCGCGGACGATCAGCGAAAGTAATCTTCGCAAACATTCTACCTCCGGGCGGAAAACAATTTTCACTGATGTATTTTTTTGAGAGGATCGTGTGCTCCAGCATTATTCTCGAGTAATATAAGGATTCGAGTTTTTTTACTGTTCGTAATTCAAAGAATAGGTACCTATAATTTTTTCGCGCCGAAAATAATTCAACCGTGTGCAAACCTCCTAATGCTGGCCGCAGAATCAACGTTGCGATTTCTCATGAGATAAGCTTATGAAATGACCACAGATCTTTTTGTACCCCTGTTTAGTGAAACTAGATTTTCCGCTCAAATTTCCCGACCTCTGCATGTCTAAATATCCTTCACAACAAACATTACAAATATAATTGTTTTGTCATACTTCGCAAGAAGATTTAGAGCTTATTATTATTTCAATATTATAATTATGTATGTACTGTGTTTACTATGTATTATATGTTGCTTTTGTATGAAGTTAATATAAAATATATATTATGTATACGTCATTATTACAGGGTGAAACATCATAACCAGTTTCGGTATATACTGTGCACCCTAAGGCCAACACAGCGGGTTGAATTCTGATTGGGTGGACTTGTTACCAATAACAGAGTGTTACTTTCCTATTTCTTGGCAAAAAGTCATGCATAGTCTACAGGTATCTCAAAGAAAATTCTAGGTTCTGAGATGATTTATAATGAGGGTTATTTGATCTAAAGTTCTCTTATGAAAACGGTTTTAAAGTCTCCAGGAAATGTCCGTGTGTTTGTAAACCATATTTGGTTCTGGACAACCCTGAACCGACCCTGGGCGTAACAAGCGCTGTTCTAACTGGCTCTTTTCATACTTTTAGATTTATAAACCATACTCAAGAAATGTCCAGGGAATAAATTTATCATAGCGATGTACAAATAACATAATATAAGAATGATGATGATATTTTTCACAATCTCACTTCATAAATAAATAGAATAAATTGTCCCAACGGGGGCGCGGTGAACATAGGTACTTATTTATAGGATAGGGGCACAGGTGGGTTTGGGTCTTAGCAAACGTGTTTTACGCTGCCCCCGGGCACCCTGCCGTGACGCATTGGCGACCTGAGACCATTAGATACGCCAGCATACATAACTTCCTACCGTAATTATTGCCTCTGTAAAACATAAGTTGGAAGTGGCCGGCCAGTCTGTTGCGGTTAAGGCCTTGAACTTATGTAGCTGGCTGATCTGCTACTCCGAATTGGAGCACAACGGATTTTTGTTATCGGTGGTGTTACATGATACGTATTACCTCTAAGAGGTGCGATTATGAGAGCATCCACGAGTGTCGATGTTGAAATGATGGCAGTCCTTCTACCACCCAGCTGGCAGCTTATTAGCATATATTTTCTACGCGCAATTTATTCACATCTGCGCCTGCTGAGCATCGGCTCCGGGTACGGTTCCTGGGTAGGACAAAAATATTATTAGTATTCAATTAGGTAATTATCTTTAGCACCATAGAGTTAGTTTTGTTTTTTGATTTGATTTATGCCCGATCATAGGCTTGCCTTCCTACATTGGGACTTCACATAACTAGTGAAATGGCCGAGGTGTACCTCTTCACCTACAGCTTCGAAGATTACAGGAGTGGTATGTATATATGGACTTATAGTTATGGTGTTACAAGTGCCTACCTCTACTATAATAATGACTGTGTTAAATACACTTCAGCTAAGATTAGACCAACCCTCATATCTTTTGGTTGGGGTTTAATTATATTGGTTATTCATCTAGATGGATGAAACGTAGATGACATGCCAAAATATCTTAAGCCCTTATTAAAGCACCCTTCATAGTGTGGTATTGTGATCGTTAAACTAACTGATGGCAAGGAATAAGAAATTTGAATGAATATCTATAACAATAAAATTATAATGCAGGCCAAATAACTTATATTGGTTACCTAAAAAATAGGACTCATTTTGTCTAGCGAGATATCGGAGTACAATTTCAAACCTCTGTTTAACCTTTCGAGGAATATAAAAATATTTGTAATTATGATCATTTCAAATATATTGTAAGTAAAGGTAAAAGCCGTTACCTTTAGACACTCACTCCAAAATATCATCCAAAATCGACCCTTCCTATCAGAAGTTCAAGCAAAATATTTGTTTATTTCTAAACGCCCATAAAATACTTCGTCGGACACCCCCACTTCGGTATGCTCATCATATTTTTTCTTTCACGCTAAAAATAAAGCTAGCGACGGCGGCCATTGTTGTCGTTTTGTTTTAGTTTGTGTTTGCTCAGCGTTCAGGTGTTGACTCAAAAATATTGCAACGGTTTTTAGTGAATGAAACATCGGAAATTGAAATCATTTTCTTGTACCAACTGAAGACGGTGTGCCTTTTACTCATGGTAGACAGAGATTTTCTATGCTTATCATTTTGGTTATTCATACGATTGTTTAATACCTACGTTAGGGGTGTCAAAAATAATTTTCTTAAACATAAGGTAGCTCTTTCAGATTGTAGCTTACAGCTTACAGTTGTAAGCTCACATGTAAATATTGTCGTATTCGTCCAAAATTGGACGGGAATTTGAATCCGTTTGTTTGAGTCCGATACATCCTTTCATATTTTATTTTGATCCAGCTTTCCGCTTTATTAATTTTCGTTGGACAACAGAATTGCTTTAGTAGGTCAACGTCGGGGCTTGCTCCGAATGAATCCGGATCATTGATTTCCCAAGCGCATGGTAAAACCAAACGTGCCTTATTTAAATACTGAAGTCTGCCTTTGTCGCAGTACTGTAGGCATTTAAATAAAATTGACTGGATTGCACCCAATGCCTTTTCAACACGCGGATTGTTGTGAATCTGTGCAATTCTGTCTAACCGACGAACCTCCGATGCACAAGCTGGATTTTCATGCGAAAATATTACATTTTTTGGTTTTAAATCGTTCGGTAGCTCGAGTGATAACCAAAACAATTTGAAATGTATCTTCATGTATATAAATTGCCGTTAGAAGAAAGTGACGTAATTGTAAAGATACGAAGAACACATACTTAAAGCCAAGCTACCTACATTACGGTCGACGACCTACAACAAATTTCTAGGAAAAAGTAATTATTATTTGTATCCAAGAGATGTCACGTACATAACAACAGCTTTAGACGGAAACATAATATTGTATGTAATACAATCTTAGCCTTAAAATGATTATTCATTATAACAGAACCGTATTTACAATACATATCTGAATAATTAATAAAGACAGGTACAGGCCTACCTACAATTAATCAACGGCTAGATTGTTTACTGGACGGTATTCGGTATTTCATCAAAATATCATCCTAAACAAACATATGGGCCTAAACAATATACATTATTCAGCAACTAAAGATGACGGAACCCGACAATCACGCGTTAAACTCTACCAATATTGGAATTATTCGTTAACTAGACCCAAAGTTGTGCCGTCTGAACCTATAATTATCAAACTGCTAGTTAGGAATAGTTTACTTACAAGTTGTTCGTTGATTGCTAGTATTGTGTACAAAAGTAGTGGGCCAGAACAACTGGTGACAAGTAACTGTTATTAATGTTTCAAAGATTTATACGTTTTGAATAGCTGGTTTAAATGCTTGAGCTATTTTAAGCCTCTACATTCAAAAGAAAACGTTAGTTATGGTATTTTGTACTTCAAAGGTAATATCGCTCTTTAAATTCAAAATGACTTTTTAATCCATGTTGTTTATTGTATTTATTTTAGTCTGCAAAAAAGGCAAGTGAGGAGTACCCTCAACCGACGAGCGTGTATGAGGAATATGATGCGTGTGAATGAACATTGCTACATTCACACGCATCATCAGAGACCACAGATTTCCATTTGTTATAAGATAGGATCGCAGCAAATGGAAATCCGTGGTCTCTGTCTACCCCTCAGGGAAACAGGCGTGACTTTATGTATGTATGTAGTTTATTGTTGTGATGATTACTACTATTTATTCTACTACTATTTAATACTAGTCATAGATTACGGTAGGTAATCATATTTAAAGATTATAAATTAAATAATGACAATGGCGCACAGATAGCATTACAAACAAAACCATTACCAACAATAAGTTATTTAGAAACACTCGAAGAAACAAATTACTAAGTGCAGATTTTCTTTGAATAAGTTTATTGATTCTAATTACTATTTTATTTCTGAAGGTGCATTCAACTTAGATAGGTTTAAGATTGGTCTGAGATCTTAAATTAATAGAATCATGTTCTGATATATACCTTCTCCGAATATCTTGTGTATTTCGCTTATTGACACCGAACAGTAATCACCTTGGAAGACCGCCCACTTACAAGTTTACATAGAATTAATTTACTTAGGTAGAAATTTCTCATTTCGATTTAGCCTTGATAGAAATTCGTTGGAATTAATTGAAACCAATATTTGGATTACATTTTAGGGCCTATTAAAACACTAGATGAATTTGGAATGTTATTACAAGCGTATTATTTATTAAAAGTAATAACGGAAAATTTTGGAATCCGGGAAATTTAATAATACAATAATTAATTCATTCCCAACTTATTTTGAATTTTCATGTCCTGAACTCAGAACGTCTAATCGTGGCCTTGGGTATTAAACAAATTGTTTTGAATTATTTCATTTTACTGCCTCTTTGATGCAGTGGTCGCTAAGCGTGGCTGCTGAGCATGAGGTCTCGAGTTCGAATTCCAGGTCAGGCAAAGTGTTATTAGGTGTTTCTATTACATAATTTTTAGTAGCAGCACGGAGTCTTGACTTGTACCCAGTTGATGGCAATAGGCTCACCCCCAATTACATTTGGACCTACATAACGGGCGAATTGTGGGTGTACTTCTGCCTACCCCCTGGGAGGCGTGTAATTATGTGTTTATTTTTTTGTTTTGTATATTTTAACCTATTCTATATATATTACGTTAAAATTGGGTTATTTAGTCACCGAGGTAGGTACTTAGCCTACCTCCCCACACGGCACTGTTTCGACAATAATAGACGGAAAGACCAAAGATAGAGTATTAATTTTAACTAGTTGCTCTTGTACCCATTATTTACTGAATATGTGTGTAGCTGAAGTCGTCATAACAACAATCAAATAATACATCAATGATCGCTATTCAATATATTTGCTTAGGTTAATAATACCATTAAGATATTATTTTAATCACTTAATTATTAATGAAAAACAAAATAAGTGTAAGTGGCGATCAAATGTAATAAATTAACGCTATTGCCATACGGTTTTTCTACACCTGCTGTGTTTTAAATTCTGACCGGGCGTTGTACGTCCACAATGCAGCCTTCAAAGTTCTTACGAAATCAAATTATGGGGCTTTATCGTCATCATCATCAGTCGGAAGAAGCCCACTGTTAAACAACCCCCCCCCCCCATTAGAAAGCCACAATGAACGACAACTTGCCAATTCATCCACCGGTTGCCCGCAAATCTGACGATGTCGTCGGTCCGTCTGGTGGGAGGCCTGCCAACGCTGCGTCTTCCGGTTCGTGGTCGCCACTCGAGAACCTTTCTTCCCCAGCGGTTATGAATGATAATTTTCAGCAATAAAAAACCTGATTGTTGAATCAGGTTATTACGTTACGATTCCGATTAGTGTGTGTTGCAGTAGGGAGTTTCATACAAAGAAAACTGCACGGCCCGAGTTGGTTCGGTGACGATCTCTTGCCAACTTGATATGACTGTGTGCTATGACCATAAGTAGCAACTTTGTATGCGACTATCATTTTAAAAGAACAATCACACACCTAAGTACCTATTTGTTTCTTTTTCTCATCTAACTTTCCCACCATTTAGAAAGAAACAAGAGATAAAGATATTTAGTAATGTTTACCTTCGATAAAAAGTTTTACATCCATCTAAAGCAAGGTACTTACTGTTATTTATGTTTCTTTGGTAACTTTAATCCTTTTATTTTTCATTGATAAGAAATAGCTAGCTAAAGCCTCTTTAGCGAGTTCAAAAGTTTTAGTAACTGCTTTCAGAGTAAGCTACATTTTATTATTTATAAAAAATGTACCCATTATTAAGGTAATAATGGTTATTGTCTCAAAAGCAAAGTTTTAAGTGTTTTAATCTAAGATTTTTGCTTTTTATTGAATAAGTTGAAACTTTTTATTTATAAAGCATTCTATTTAGTGTTGTTTTTAAAGTATTCGCCTTTGTTGTGCTTGTAGTTCTTGGGTACTAGACACAATGCGGTTTTCTTTAAATTATTTACGTATTTTAGGTAGGTACGAAGGTCCCGCGTCTCTCGACTGAAGGTAGCTAGGAGGTCACCCTGAAGTTTTAGCCGGTAAGAATACCTGTGTCCGCCCCACGACAGAGGAAGTCCATGAGAATTTTACTTTTTTGGAGCCTGGTTGTACTCTTTTTCCATTTGTCCCCGTCAAGGGCTGTTACTGACCAGTCCTCCATAAAGGAGTGCTGTTCATCTCGCCATCTCCGTTTGGGTCTGCCTCGCTGACGTCTACCTTGTTGAGGGTTCTATTGGGATGTACATTTGGCCCATTGATCCACGAGGACTGCCCTATTAAAAAAAGGTTACACAAACATTATACATTCCAGGCTAGGTACTAGAATTCATTTTACTACATTATTTAGCGTGTTAAATGAGTGGTTAAATGTGATAAATTGTTAAATGATTCCCAGGGCGAATGGGAAGAACCAATGTCGTTTTTAAAATGTATGCATAAGCAGGTAGATATTTTTGAACTCGTAAAAATGTATATACTAAAATATATATAAGATGAGACTTCTAATGAACTTAAAATTAATAATATTGTAATAATTGTGACTTCTCAAAGAAAAACAAAATACTTTATATTTTGTTTATTATTTGACCTAAACTAACCTTAATCTGCTTTTCATAAAAGTTAACATAATTCTGTAATCTGTGACAAGACTGAATATAAAACTTTGGGACGTTATTCTAAAAGGAAAAATGAGATTAATTTAATAAGAATTTGTAGCAACAAAATATTTCTTAATATCTCCGATAGGTTGCTAAGGAGATTGGGGCCCTAGACAAAGGAAAAAATCTTAAGGAGTAGCAATCAGATAGACATAGTGTTTCGACTATGTAATGTCTGACAACAATATTGATAAACTTAATAACAGTTTTGCCCGAACCGGAATTCAAAACCACGACCTCATGTTCACGGCTTACTGACACTAGACCAACGACACATTCATAACCATAACTAATAGTAGAAATAATAAGTATTTATCCATCAAAAAATCCTAACGTAAAAAGTTTTAACGAAGATCAAAAGATCAATAGCCATTTCGGAATGGGAGCTCTAAAATTGTGTTTCGTCGGCTAAAAACTAAATTCTATCTTTGGTAGCATCATAAAAATACGTATTGCAACGTCTTTACTTCAAATACTTTCAGAAACTTTTAAGTTTGTACCAAGAAGGTGCTCTCAACTTTAGAGTAGGTTTAATAGTTCAGTTTTTCTATAGTGAGCATTTTTATTATTTATAGCTTCGTAGTTGTTTAAGTAAAAAGTTTCTAGTTCCCAATCAAAGAACGTTTTAGGTTCATTTTTGTTGAGACAGATTAAATTGTTGTTTGATCTAGCTCTAGTGTCTAACAGTAAAAATATTTCTGTACGCATTTGTCCAAAATTATCGGATTTCAAATAACGTCTTTAGTACAACATCAGCTCTACAACTCCATAACATAACATCACGCCTGTATTCCCCGAAGGGGTAGGCAAAGGCGCACATATATTACACCCACATTTCGCCAGTTATATTTTTAGGCCCAAATGTAATAGGGGGCGAGCCGATTGCCATCAACCGGGCATAAATCCAGACTCCATGCTGCTACTAAGAATAACCTAACGGAAAAACCCAGTAACACTTCGCCCGACCCGGGATTCGAACCCAGGACCTCGTGCTTAGCAGTCGCGCTTAGCAACCACTAGACCAACGAGTCTTAAACTCCTTTGATTATATTCCGCTCTTTCTTATATTTTTTCTTTGGCTATCCATGCACACTTAGACAATACACATAAATTTGGTTTTCATGCAATAAATGATAGTGGATTCATTCGTTCAATCTCCATTACTCACGACACAAAGTCCAAACGTAATTGAGTTACGATGAAATCAGCGCGTGAATTTAGTTGATCACTTCTTATTCTTTCGAGCATTAGGCGCGAATATAAGTAGGTTGTGTCTAGTGTATTGCTTTCTAAACTTTCTTTTTGCTAATAACGCTTAACTTAACGCTTTGAAAAATGAGCTTACAGACAAACTCAATACACAGCCGGGACAGGAAAATATCATTTTCTAATGGTGTTTTTGGAGCGAAATCATATTAATTAATCTGTGGGCTAATTCTGTATAGTGAATACTTTCATCCTCATTTTAGCACCCTAGTGTTTTTTGCCTTTCTCTCATTTTCTTCATTACTTGAGTGTTGAGCTATATTTATATAGAGAATGTTATTTATTACTATTCCCGGACTGACGATCGACGTAAGATCCATAACACTAAAAACACGCCTCGTAAACCAAAAAACTATTCAAAATCACAATATTTATCGCGTTACGATATCAACAGCGTCAATACGACCCAAAGCCACTCAATATCCTGTTCTGAATATATTTTTGACGTGCATTGTGCCCGCCCGTGCCTGCCGTCTCCCTAGAGGGTTGAAACTGACAGCCTCAACCAGTAGGTAATCCATTAAAGCCCTGGTAAGTCGCCCTACAATAACAGTATGAACACATACATAGCTATACTCTGCTAAATTTCCCTAACATTTAATGCCACCTTTTCTCCTATTATTAAGGACGGTATTTCTAAAACTTGGCGTAGCAGTGGAAGGGTTGAAGATTCAAAGTGACGTTATACACTTTCCTGCACCTGCCGTGATTCTTTTATAAGAATTTGATACTTCACGTTTTCTATGAAAATATCACCAACATTAGAGAAATACGAGTACACAGGAGTTGAAAATCCTGTTCCAACATAATCGTGAGCAATTTTCTATGTAAAAAGAGACCTTTACCCTACAGCGGTACAGTTATATACAACATCTGATATAAATATTATGTTATTATTGTGTGCAAAGAAAAGCATAGCTTGTAACTTACATTTATGTAGTTGTGCAGATTCCGTTTCTCACGATAAACAAAATATGTAATCATTATCCGTTTTAGCCACACCTAAGTCTAAATTAAAAAGCATCTACATTGCAAGATTATCTACATACAAAATAAATCAAAATAGCTTATTTTTGAAAACATTAAAATAAGCCAATACTAAAACCAATACTTAACAAAGGCTGGCACGAATTCACTTCAAAAACTTTAAATAATTTATACTTTAGATATATTCACTTCATTTAAATGGGCGGAAATGAAACCTTTGGGTCTCTTCGAATCGGGTAGATCGGTCATAAATCACTTTTTATTACATTTCAATATTATAGATATTAAAAGAAAAGTAAATTACATTATTACAATGCTTTTAATTTACTTGAAAAGTTACGACGTTCTTAGTACGAACATAAAAATGTTTTAGAACTTTTATGCCAACGCAATTTTCTGAATATAGGTGACTTATTCAATTTGTCGCCGGTCGTCTACCGTCTACCGTTCAAGATATCGGAAACTGGGTTATGGTACTCGAGTGGAGTTGGGTGGCTCATGACCAGACGAGGTGATTGCTGGGAGCTCCGTCACTGAGTGTTGACCTATGAACTGGATTACACCTCCTTCAATAAAAGTTATCTCACCTGCCATCTTAACTTATTCAAAAAATGGTTTGTACAAATTTGTAGTATCCATGTTTGTGGCGTTTATGCTTAAGGCTTGGCTCCTCAAGAAGACCCTGACTATCTGGTAGTACTGTTATAGGGTAACATTACATTAATATTTTTATCTATTCCTCTTTACGTCCTAGGAAATTACAGGCGTGTCGTAATGGAATGTTAGTATTTTATGTATCCTAAAAATTTAGGTATCCTCAAGTGACATAAAATACGAACATAAATATTCCATAATATTTTAATGTGCAGTCAAAAAGGAATTTATAGTAGTATCTTGTTGGGCTCATAAATAAGAAGTGCAAGAGTAAAGGAGTGGTAGTGTGACAAGATAGCAGGGACACATCCTCCCTGATGCTTCCGCCGCGCGCCGCAATGGCGCGAGCGTGCATTACTGAAACTCTTTATTTTTCACATTCTGAACTGGACAGACTGGAGTTAAAACGCTGCGTTTATTCACTGTTATCTCTAAAATAAAGAATCATATTATAAGGCCAATGTTTTCAAATGAAACTAGCACCGATATGCAGTCTATCTGCCCTGTGGTCTAGTTTTTACAGATTTTTTTTTTATTTTAGCTACATTACTTTTTTAATCATTTTTAAATATAGTGTTTACCAGTCGCCAATTTATTGTGTGAATGAAGAACCAACTAACACACTTTCGCATGACTATTACTAATAAATATACATAACTAAGTAAGTACAACATAACTGTAATGTTACAAATAAATAAGCCTTAGACACAATTTTGGCTGTCAATAACCATGTTTTGTTAATTTCATCTTGATAAAACGACGAAACGTGTTAACATTGAAGCCACGTACGAAACGTTCGTTTGCTTACAATCTGTGAATAAATCATTGTCTTCTGAACAACAAGATAGTGCGTGTTGCTTTGGCAAATGTATTTTTATATTTCTAAGAGTTTGGAAGTAGAGAGCAGTTGGTAGCTAGAGGCATATTTTATGGAACAGTACTGCAAAATATGTTTAAGTAGGTAATGCTGGTGTTTTATAGCACATACTAGAACATTTTCGCAGCGATAGTTTAGGTACTACGTAAATTCGAACTATTGTTAAACTTCAATTGTGATTACTTACACGGGCTACGAAGCTATCGTATGGAATACGTATGAGATACTCGAATAGCTACCTAACTTGCTGAGTGGTGCAACTTCAGGGTATATGAAATAAGGTATGTTCCAAAATACGTCTTACTATTAAGCTGTAGATTTAGTTTAACTATCGACAAGACTGGAATACCATAGGATTATCTGGCCGAAACAGTTTGAAAATAATATTATGTGCCTACTTAGCCTTGCTAGGGCAAAAACGACGACCAAACATGTGTAAACCTACATAAATCTACCACGATTCATTCGCTCTCATCACAAGCCAGCAACAAACATAATTCGTAGAACTGCTTGATTGATTGATAGGCTAAGTCGATTTAAATTAACCCAATAAACGTGCTCTACAAACTTTATTCATCAATTCATTACCGTTAACATTAACTTCGGAAGACACTGTAATTTAGTTAGTGTGTAATCCGATAAAACGGACAATTACCAGCGTTTATCTAACTAGGCGTAATTAGTGAAGTACCAACCTGCGTGAAGAAACTGTACTTGAATTACCAACTCAGAGATCTAGAGAGAATATTCGAGACCAATTTGGTAGCACAAAAAGTTCATTGGCTTAAACTAGAGGCATAAACGCAAAATGTTAGGTAACTTGCTTCCAGATGAGAAATCAACATGGCGTCGGCTAAAGTTTGTAGCTGCTATGCTGTAATCGTTTATCTTGTTCAAGGTGAAAAATAACTTCATGTTTCCGTGCCCACAAGTTTTGTAAAATATATTTATGTAGTTTTTAAATTTAATATTTATTAATAAAGTAGCCCGGTTTTGTAGCGTGCGTTTATTCTAGCTATGGGTGAAGTGTTAAGTGATCATCACCCCTTGGTCCGAGGAATAGACTCATGATGAGTAAAAAACATAATATATTATTACCACGGTGTTAACGATTATGAACCTTGACGACTTGATTAGCGCAGTGGCTAAACGATTGGATTGCTGCGCTAAGGATTGCAGGTTCGATGCCCATACGGGGCAACAATTTCCCGAGTCAAGGAGTTTGCGTATGTGATATTTGCACCCACGAAATAGGACCCAGTTTGAATCTACACTAAAAAACCTATACACAGCATCCTACGAATTCAACGTTTCAGATTGCATTTACAGTGAGTAGCGAAATACTCATCTTAGTTACATTATCAAGCATTTTATACTGCTAATAATAATTTTAACAAACCCGCATTCGAGTTTAGATCACAAATCTCTACACGTACGACACATCACATATTTGACGGCCCAGTCAAATCAAATTAGAGCATAGTTTTCGTTACGTCAATGAATACATACCGAAAGCATTTGGTAAAATCTACACTGTTCAATGCATTACGTGCTAATTAAAAGCTTGAACATTTGATTCGTCCATGTGTATCCACGGTAATGTATGGACCACGAAATCAGATCTATAGATGTTCTTTATGCGCAATTGTGGATAGATTTATCGGTCGTTCATTGGTTGAAATTAATACGGAGTGTAAACAAATTTGTTTTGAAGCGAATGCGTATTTTGGTGCGATAACAGTAAATGGGTGCAATTATCTCTAATACTGTTAAAATATCTGGTACAGTTAGTAGTTTATATTAACGGACTTTATATAAGGTGATATTCGTCATATTATATGACTGACATAACATCACGCAGGGAACTGAAGAGGTTGGCAGAGGTGCACATATAGTACACCCACATTTCGCCAGTTTTCTTGGTCCAATGTAATAGTACGCGAGTATATTGCCATCAACTGGGCCCAAATCTAGACTCAAATCAGAAAAACCTAATAACACTTTGCACGGCCCGGGATTCGAACCCAGGGCCTCGTAGTCAGCTGTCGCACTTAGCAATCACTAGACCAACAAAGCAGTCATGTTTATTATGAGTAATTAGAAATTATTGTTTTGCTTGCAAAAAGTACATCGAAATGTTGGTTATACAAACATTAATTGTGAAGTGTTGCAAGTAAGGTCAACAAACCACTTCTAAAATGAAGTCATAATGATAAAACAAAACAATTATTTATATACCTATTAGGTTTATCCAATGGAAGCAGGTACCTTCTATTCAATTCAGATTCAATGCATATCTCAATATCAATCTGAATGCCTTACTGCCTGAATCGACAAACTATTATTATTGTTTAGACCTAGTTATTTACCGTTGCAACACGAAAACGATATCAAAGGAACGGAAAGTTCCACAGTACAGATATAACGTTCCTATTTACATAAAACTAAACTAATCAAACTAAATGAGTTCTTCTCAACTCATCTGTGAGTCCATTACTGCACCGTTAAATTTCAATAATGACTTTGGTATAGAATAGTCAAATAAAGTCCGTCGGAGTGTAGGTTTTTGAGTGCAAAACTATGTACTTGTTTATCAAATAAAATAACTCCACAGCACTGTTAGTTGATTAAAATAATTAATTAATATTATAACTATACTTAACTACTCAATAACATCACGCCTGTATTCTCGCAAGGGGTAGGCAGAGGTGCACATATAGTACACCCACATTTCGCCAGTTATAATTTAGGTCCCAATGTAATAGGCGGTGAACCTATTGCCATCAACCGGGAACAAATCCAGACTCCGTGCTGCTACTGAGAATTACCAAAACGGAAAATCCAGTAACACTGCCCAACCCGGGATTCGAAGCCAGGACCTCGTGCTCAGCAGTCGCGCTTCGTAACCACTAGACCAACGAGGCAGTCTCATTACTCATTCATGTTCAAATATTATCCATACAGTGTTTTTAGACAACTGACGGTCTTCCTAGGCCTAACCTATGAATAACATGGTACGAAGCGAAATTCCAAACCTTGCTATTCTGAGAATATTAATGTCTAATAAGTAATTGAGATGCAGAGATCATACCACATGTGTTATGTAACCTAGATCTGTAGGAAAATGTACCTCAAAGTGCAGATATTTATAGGACATGTGGAAGTAATAGCATCGTCTTCTTCTTTTTCTTATCGTATGGTTGATGAACTACCCGGTGTCAGAGGTTAACCGCCACGCCAGGCCTTTAACATGGCTTTACACATCGTTGAAAAATCATACGTCACACATTACGTTTTTTTTTTAATACATGACATCAACATTTTCTAATGGACCACCTGTGAGAAGAAATACCGGTACAAACTTAGGGGTCAAGGTCTCTGTATAAAAACGTATTTAAGTTTTATACATTAAAATTAGAAATCTCGTGCAGCTGAAATTCGTACATTCTACAGACAAAAGTGCTACGTAATGATCGTAGCCCGTAGCGATCTAAAGCTGATAATATGCTACGTGCTACAATGTCTGGATCTGGTCTGCCTCGTTGGTCTAGTGGTTGCTAAGCGCGACTGCTGAGCACGAGGTCCTGGGTTCAAATCCCGGGTCCGGCAAAGTGTTACTGGGTTTTTCCATTAGGTAATTCTCAGTAGCAGCACGGAGTCTGGATTTGTGTCCGGTTGATGGCAATAGGCTCGCCCCCTATTATATTAGGACCTAAAACATAACTGGCGAAATGTGGGTGTACTAAATGTGCACCTCTCTCTACCCCTTCGGGGAATACAGGCATGATGTTATGTTTTTGTATGTTAATTATATAACTAATCTATTTATTATCTGGAAAGTTAATCTTGATAAGCTAAACATAATCTACGAAATCTCTAATTAATTTGTCTTAACGAGCACGTTTCAATAATCTATTTTATACGTTAACAACCTTACACAACTTACAACCAAATTCAATAGGCTGATACACAAAATATTTGATTCGGCATCGTCTGCGAACATTACGCACGTAGCTCTGTAATTATAATAATTAAATTTTAAGCTGAGCACATAAACAGTGTTTACTCAAACAAGTAGCCTAAACTAAACAGTACTTTATCCCTGGAGAACCGTGCAAACTTGTCTGGATAAAATTTGGGTACCCACGCACAATCTAGAACTGAAGTTTTTAATTGCTGAATATAACGTTTCATTTGGGAGTTTTAACTTGCCTACATTAATTTAATAAAAAGTAAATATGTTATACAAAACTTTCAATTGAAAAGTATAAATTTAATTTTGAGTTTCTTAGTAAATTTAGATAACTTGTATTTGTATATCTATAATAAAACTGTTTTAAGTACCTTTGTATTTTAAAGTTTGTTCGTATCATACTAACGTTATTTTATTTTTGTTACAGGCATTTTAATACGTTTCTTACTCTGAACTTTAACAGCTATGTGAAGGAAAGAGATACATTTTTTTTATCTATCTATCAGCCTTTGATCACATTTGATATTTTGTAGAGTTCACATCATATCATGATGCGTCATCTCATACTTGTTCTTTACAATTTCCATATAGAGGTTTATCGCACTCTTTCCAAGCAAATCAAGCAGTTACTTGTACGTCATAAATTATTATGTTGTAACCTTTTATAACTTAAGTTTCATTTAGCTATAATATTTCGTTGATAATTAACATAAATATGGATTGATATAATTTTCCTGAAAAACATTCTGTTGGCATGTCTAATGTTTTTTTTTTACTAGGAATTTCTCCTGTGTCGTGGGTGCGTGAATGTTATGTAATACAAGAAAGTAATAAGTATGCCATACCATATTCATCTATTGGTACAAAACTAAACTAAACAAAAAAAATATTTTGACAAGGTTTGTAAAACTTAAACCTTGCCTTCCCCTTTATGGAATACAGTTGTGACTTGCATTATAGTTAAAAGCTTGGAATTAATTATTTGTCATTTTAGATTATCATACCTAACATAATATTCAACTCTATCCTACAAAAATGTTATAAAGCGACGTAAAAGCATCACAAAACCTAGCACTCCCACTCTCGTCTCGTCCTGTTTGCACTTAATTAGTAACAATCGCTTGAAGCACTTCATAGCGATCGTTTCATCACGCCGAACCGACAGATATGGGGATTTACTCGTATGTCACTGTGTGCTGATTGAATGGTTTTGATTCACGTATAATTCTGAAGTAGAATAGTGATACTCTATAGTTTAGCGTCGTTCAGTGAATGTATTATAAAAATATATTACTACCGAGTACTTACCGAGTGGTATCCGGCCTAGAACTGCCCTTTCCTCCCGTAGGTGTCGTAAGAGGCAACTAAGGGAAAATCCAGAAGATGGGCATCACCAAGCCGCTTGCCAAGCATGGGGATTATGGCACCCGCACCCCCCCTTACCTAAGGGAGAGGGCATTTTCCAATAGTGTATATCTTCAGGCTAAAGATAATGATGAAGGTACTTAGAATTGTGTCATGATTGGACTAATCTACGTACCTTACAAGTTCACGTGATCTACGCCGTAGCTTAGTGCTACTCAAAAAAATATGTTTATATTCTTAAGTAGGTATGTGTACCCAACAACTCTTTTTGCCAACTAACTTCTTCCGACGTATGAACGATGGATAAGAAGCAAAAAGGAGGTACGGTATGTACCTATGTATTTTAGTTTTATACGGCCACGATTAATGTTATGAAACTACAAAACAAAAAACAAACCTTTTTTCATCAAAACCTATCGCACATTTAGCCCAGTCATCTAGTAGTGATACCACATTAAAAATTCAACTTCTTGCAAGCACTGGCCTTTGATATTGATAGCCTTGAATTACAGTAGCTTAGTGCTTAACTTAAGCGATCTACGATGGTTAACAATAAATAATGAAACTCGGTTTAAATGATACTTTTTAGTTTAAATTTTACTTTACTGATTCCACTTTTTTCGGCTGGTTCCTTGAGAACTAAAAGTTCACACTTGGTATGAACTATTGGACATACTCGTAACATTCTTTTTGCTTCTCTGACGAATACCCGTTTCAGTAAATATGAGTTTTCTCCGTATAATCAGAAATTCTACAAGCATTTTAACGTTATACAGTTTAAAACGCCAAAAATACCAAAAGGACTAACATATAAACAGGTTATTCCATTGTACTCGATAAAATATATTTTATTTGTATCTGTGACTTATAGTTTATACGCATATACCAATATATAATAATAACATTCTATAACTGGCCCACTGCAGGGCAAAGGCCTCTTCTCGTATAGAGAAGGATTGCGCACTGATAATTAAATCCAGGTTTTCTCACGATGTTTTCCGTCACCTTTAGTCAGTGGTGTTATTATATACATTGAAAAGGTCACATTGATACTTGCACGAGTTTGAACCTACAACCTTGTATATACAAATCCAGTATGTTAACCACTAGGCCCCCACGACATTTATAGGCATATAAGTATTTAAATGAAGAAAATGTTTGATAAACACCTCTACTAACTGCACTCTGTCCTTTTTATATAGCCATCACATCAATAACGAATAGCATTCCCGATAGACATGCCCACAATAGAGGATCTCATTTTTTCATAATAATATCCTCCAGAAATGGGCCATTATCTCTTATTTATTGCGTAAACTCGTGAATTGTATGAGACTCAACTCTTTTTTACTCAACAATAACTCATTTTCTCTAAATAAAAGTGTCAACTATGTTAGGATTACATGTAATCCACATTTTATTTTTGAGTACAACTTTTATTTTTCAGAAATTCATTTTATAAAAACCTATCCCGTAAAAAGGGTTTATGCAATGAATTTCTTTTTTGTTTTTTCATTACTTTGGTTAATCTGTTTTCAAATCTATTAAAATTATTGAACCATAAGCCTTTATTGGTAGATTAAAATCCTTTGTTGGGATTTTGGCATAGTTACCATCGAATTTACCGTTTTGGACTTTTTTTTCAACTTATTGAGCTGCCGATCAGAATCATGCGGTATCAAATTCGATTTTAGATAACTATAATTGGCAATAAATAAAAACGACAAACGTTGGTTTGCTCATAACATGCTGGTTTATTTTTATATCAAATGTATATTTATATGATGACCAGACTGGCGCAGTGGGTTGCGCAATTCGAATCTGAGAATCTACATTTGAAATTCAGGTAAACGCTTGCACATTGCGAGATAAATTCTCAGTATAACTAAACGCTATTTAACCAAGTATTTTGTTACAAAAACCTACGTTATAATACCAGAAACAAATAGGAAGTTCCAAGGATATCTCATTTTATTGTTAAAAGAGTAGATTTTAATTAACAAGTATGTTTACAGTAATCTGACTGTTTACCCTCTACTTCCACAGCAAAATAATTGTCAAAGAAAGTAAGCAAAGAAACCGTGGTCCGGTCAGTCTCCGTACCAACGCATTAACAGACTGTTTGAAGAAAAAACTTGTTTGCGCTTATTGTTAGAGAATATTTTCGTCGAAATATAAAAATGTTGCATCAGAAAAACTCGAAAAGCATTCTCAGCGCAAAAACTTCGAGGTTTTAAGCTTACTCAAACTGGAAAGTTAGGCAAATGACACCGAGGGGACAAAAATATTTCGCAATCTTCTCACAAACCGAGATGGGATGCTTTCTTGAAGTTTTTCCAAAAGGAAGTTGGCCCGAAACGAGTAGCGTTCCGTCGCCGCCGCTTCATAGCTCAAACAAGACAATAGATACCAGAATAGTTGAAATGTTAACTTTTGTTCTTGTCGTTGACAGCCGCCTTTTCAGGGAGGATTTCTCATTTTCTTAAAGCCTAGTATTTGCTTTGGGTAAAGAAGCGCCGGTGAACTATTGACTTACTTAACGACTTGGTTAACAATATAAAGAACTAATCCAAATTTGTTACGGTAAGTTCATTAAGGTGTTTATTTTTTTAATTTTTTATTAAAGGTACTCCAACGACGTGTTATTTTATAGAATAATGTTTGGTGACACTACTCTTGTCGACGTTCTTAAATGATTTTAACATGAAGAAAATCAAAATTCAGGTCAATTGAGTTTGGAAATCGGTTTTTCAGATTACAATAAAAAAGGTATTTTTATAAATACTACCTAATAGTTACGTACCTAACCAAAGCTAACTCTAATTAAGTACAAAAACATACACAGAAGTTTGATCGTTAAAGTACTACATACACATGTAATTGAAAAACGAAAACAATTTTCTAAACGGTCCTTTAAAACCAAATCAGTTTCACCGTGTCACAAAATTCACGCATCCCGAAAGACAAAAGCTGCGTTAAGTTGACACCCATTGGCACACATTTTAATCAACAATTCAAAAGTCCGGTCGTGCAATTCGCCTGCGGGGTAATAGCCGCGCGTGTCGTGCGGCTTGTTCGGGAAATGAAAATCACCGGCGCACATCCTTTCGTCGTGCGATGCTAAATTGGAAAAGCAACACCTGTGCCCATCTGTTTCCAAACACTTCCCCTTCATCTGCGGTTTATTGACGTTGGAAACTTTAAAATTTGTAGCCGCATTTTTGCTATGAAGGTGAGTTCGGTTTTGTGGAAAAGTGATTCGTGTTCTTTCAAACCTAGACGATGAAATGACGGGAATGTAACAACTGGTTATTTTCTGACTGGAATTATCGAATAGGCTTACATAATAACATTATTATCTGCTATTTTTATTATTATTAAGTACAAATTTTTAGCACAGATTGAAACCACCTAAGAAAAGATTCCAAACTGAGATCTCCAATATGAATTTTGTTGGTAGGCCTTGATTTTGTGTCTCATTTCCTTGCTTTTTATATCAAATGGAACGAGTTACGAGAACCGTTCAATATTTTAACACAACATCCATGAAACCGATCATTATAATATCACATAATTTGAAACCCACTATTCATAAATACATATTCAAAGCGCTTGCAAACCCAACGATAGAAAACATAAGCTCTTCGTAATATAATAATTTTCACCATAATAACAAAATACACGTAAATTGTTAGATGAACAATTTTGATATTTGTATACGTGCGCAAATAAATTATTTGCACCAATATTAATATTTACATAAAGGAATTCAATTCACATGATTTGAACGCCGGAATATAATACTGAATATAGGTAGATAAGAGGGAGGACATGTAGGTACCACACGGTATTATCGAGCCGGTTGAATTCAACGCACTTTCAGAGTCCCGAATTAATTAATCCGGATTCAGCCTTCCCTCACAGCAACATGAGATAAAATGAAGCTGTATGCGCATACTTAGATCGAAATGTCGTAAGAACCAAGTAATTTCCAACGCGGTTCGATCCCTCTTACTACGGGCTATATGATATTTTGACGAGAGATTGAGAGACCGATAGTAGTGGGATTTTAAACTTACTTACTGCCTGTTTCGTTGGCTCATGAACCGCAAATGTGAGGGACGATAAAATATTATTATTATATCCCTTCGTTTAAAGGTTTGTGATTTTTATTTTCTACCATTAGTAGTATAGGTATCATAATAATTATATTGGTAAACGAGACCAAGTTTTTTAGTAGGTATATACTAAACATTCAAGTAGGTATCATTCGTGTTTGTACTTAATAAGTGGGAAATAGGATCAGTTATATATAAAACGGGGTTTCAAGATTGTTAGTGAAGTAATGTGTGCCCAACCAGTTCAGCTTATGAAGGTAATGAATATAATGAAGTTAACGACACACTTGTACATATATGCAAGACTGGTCGTAGGCAGCTGGTAACAGAAATGTGTGGGGAGGCTTTTGCCCAACAGTGGGTCTCTTGAGGCTAATAATAATAAACAAAACACTATCCTTCTCACCTAAGGATACGATAAGAGCGCTTACGTAATTGAGATCACATATCCTATGTCTGGTTTACATAACGACGATAGTAATCAATTTGAAATCGACCGTGCAGCATCGAGTCGGGGCTCGTTTCACATATTGAACCTCACCATTTCATGTCAATAGGGCTTTTGTATGGAAACCGCATAGTGGTCTAGGCAAAGGTGGTCTGAGCAATTAGCAGATAGCATTGGCTCCATCTCTATTTGGGGACACACGGGGCGCGTCGACGAGCAATTTCTTGTACGATTAGCTTTGAACTGCCATATTATTGTGATAACAAGCCCCCTTACTAAGAACTCTTAAAGCAGGACAGTTTACGTTGTGAAAGCGAGATGCCGCATTCCACTGCTTGTAGCGGCGTCCTGCTTCCACATCATAAGCAAAACTTAGTAAGGTAGCTGGCCTACTATGATTAGGCGCTTTAAGAGTAAGATGTTGGTCCTTAATGCACTTTTGCAAAATGTGAAATGTTCTTGAAGAATGGCAATGGACTTACTCCTAACCAGACACATCAATACCGATATCGAAGACGTAAATATGTACCTACTATAAACAAATCTATATATAATAACCCTTTAAGGAACACCAATAATGTTTTCAGGTTCCTATTTAATACAAACAGTTCTGAATGTTTGCGATTAAAGTCAGTTGCACTAACAGGGTGTATGTAACACGGTAATGCTTGTAACACGCTTCAAGCCCTTAACTAATAGCTGGCTACCAACGATATCAAACGATACGACCGAATAATCTGATACTAAGATACAGCTTACTGCTGTACCAGCCAAATGTAGGTACCTAGCTACCTATTATACATACATAAAGTCACGCCTGTTTCCCTGAGGGGTAGGCAGAGACCACAGATTTCCATTTGCTACGATCCTGGCATACTTCTTTTGCTTCATTCACACGCATCACATTCCTCATACACGCTCTTCGGTTGAGGGTACTAGCTACCTATTATGACGATAGTAAATATCGCTGCGGATTTAAATTAGGTGTTCAGAGTGTAGCAAAGGGGTTTCAAGTTAAGTAAGGTTAGGTTAGAACAATAGAGGGGATTTTGCGCGTTAGTGGTCACTGTTATAACCTAACCTAACCTAACGTTTCAGAGCCGTTTTTCCAGAAAACCGTATGTCGTAACAAAATAGTGCCCACATATTTATCGACTTGTTCTCAATCATTCTATACGATGGAATAAATACATATAACAAGAAATTATGTGACACTTTATTTTTGCAAAATAAGTTCTGTTTCCTTGCACACCTTTTGCTATACTCCAACCAAGACATTTAAATTATATAGTTAATTTTTTGGCGAAAATCCTTCAAAGGATTGTTAAGACTTACCTCCAATCACAATTATTAATATTTTAAATCTTTTTAAAAGGGATAACGTAAAGAATACCTGCGAATAGTACCAACATTGTGCTACTGCGTTTAGTACGGCGCGTGACGAGACCAGTAAACTGCAGTTGGCAGCAATGATCGGCTGTTTTATATTCCAGGAAAGGGGACAAAAGGACGGCAACCTATCCCGAGCGCAGAGACCCTGTTATTATGGATGTTCATGGCCGGTGGAGATCACTCATCGACCGGGCGCAGGGATAATGGCTGCACTCTGTAATAAAAAACAAATAACACACAACCTATACATTCTTTGTAGATGCTCTTGAAAACAACTAACATCACGCCCGTATTCCCCAAAGGGGTAGGCAGAGGAGCTCATATAGTACACCCACATTTCGCCAGTTATGTTATGGGTCCCAATGTAATAGGGGGCGAGCCTATTGCCATCAACCGGGCACACCTCCAGACTCCGTGCTGCTACTGAGAATTACCTATTGTAAAAACTCAGTAACACTTTGCCCGACCCGGGATTCGAACCCAGGACCTCGTGCACAGCAGTCGCGCTTAGCGACTACGAGACCAACGAGGCAGTCATTCAGTCTTGAAAACAAAAGAAGATCTAATTATTATCATATTACCTACGTACATTTGTTCGAGGAAATGGGCTTCGTTTCTCGCCCGCTACCAATAATGATTCTAAGAAATACTAAAGGTTGTCAAACTACACTTTCTCGGAACATAGTAAACGGAATAAGATGTAGACAAGCACGTTTTGTAAGTTTGTATATCGCAACATCAGGGTACACGAATTGCCAAAAATTATCTTTTCAAAAAAAATATAGATGAATAAACTACGGAGGTAGCCAAAGCAGCTAAATATAACAGTTCCTACATATTAACAATGTGCAGTATCAAAATATAATATAATAGTAATTGATGTCATTATATTATAGGTACGGAGATAACCTAGTTTTTAGTATTTGAATATAATAAAAAGGTTTTCATACAATAATTTTACACATTACCGACGCCGACGCGGGTTGGTAATTTTGTACGAAATTTTCGTGTATAAAATAGGATCAAAATGTCGTAGAAGGCCAATAACTATTAATTCGATATTACCTCTATACCCTTTTAGTACCAACCTAACATTGGTGTAAGCAATAAAGCCTCGAACTCAACCACAAACTGGCATATAAACCTACAATTTTAAATACAGAACGTTTGGCACAGAAAATAGCAATAAAATGATTTTGCCGTTTAAAAATCCGAACATCACACAAAAAGCTTCGATATTTGATAAATATGGCTCTGATGGAATATAAATTAAATAAGTCGTAGGATCTCCTTGCTGAGATTTTTATTGATGGCCGTAATTTATTTGAACGGCACCCGCAGTGTGCTTCGGGAGAAATATGAAAGGCATTACAGCAAAAAGGCCTCTCCGAATTTATGAGCATCTCTTTCGTTGTTTGATAACGTTCGAGTTTTCGTGGCGAGAAGCGGGGAGTTCGATTTTTAAATCACTCGTTTTTCTTTTAAAACTTTTGCTTATTACTGGCTGCAGTTTGTCACGGTTTTTGTCGCTTATTCAGTCTGTTGTATCAAAGACTAATAATAATTTTATTACCAACCATACTATGCGGTTTAACTGTTATTTAAAGGCTTTTCCATACATAAGAACAACACACTCATTATATTTTGGAAATCGCCTACCTATGTTATTGCTTTCCTACGATAGATGCAATAAAAAAGGCACTAAACATCGAACAGTCGAAATATTATCAAACAAAGTCAGTAGCGAAAATTGAATTTTACTCGAGTGATTTAAAGAGCGAGAACTCGATTTCAAAACATTCCGAATTGGCTTAAAAGCTCTGAAATCAGTTCAAACAGAAGCCTGTCGTATTATTTTAGCCGTTATATTTAATGTCAACAAGTTTCTTAGCGTCTGGAGTATTTACGGCAGCTCTAACTCTTATCGATTAGCTTAGTGCGCCTTCTGGTGAACTAAACTAAACTACAAGTTACTAACTGGGAACGCTGTTAAACACCAATAATTGCTTCGTGTGCAGCTAACCTGGATATTTTACTATCGTGCATGTTCATAAAACTTTTATGTTTAAAATCTTTGGGTTTTAAAATATTACTCTTTTTATACTATTTTCAGTATTTACCTTATGAATCATTCCATAAATACTTAGTTATTTAACTATAATATATTTAGTTTTTTTATATTTGTTATTTGGGTAAAGTTTAAATAAATTCACAAATTACCACGATTTCACCTGTGCAATTCGACCAACAACCAATCAGCTTAGCCAACCTACAGAACTACAAAAACATACATAGAATAACCAGATTAATAAACTTACTTTACTCGAAGACTTCCAACATAAAGCGAGGAGCAAATATAAAAAATATTCACATTTCCACTCGCCTAACTAAAGCATACCGCGGCACCGAGCCAGTAGAGCGACCGGGTAGAATGCTACATATATTTTTGTAATTAATTTCCCAGGTGTGTTGTAAACAACTGCAGAGAACCCTATTCCGTGTTTATGCTTCTTCCCCGGCCACTTTTATGAACATATTAACCTGTCGAACAAGAAATTTTCTTTGGTTTCCACGCATGCGGGGGATAACTGCATGAATGATTGATTTTATTGTGTCCAGGGCAGACTGACGTTTTTACCGGTTTTATTGTGGCTTTAAAATTATGAGTACTAAACCTAACACTAAAATATTGTGAATT
The DNA here is from genome assembly GCA_946251915.1 of Abrostola triplasia. Classification (NCBI taxonomy): domain Eukaryota; kingdom Metazoa; phylum Arthropoda; class Insecta; order Lepidoptera; family Noctuidae; genus Abrostola; species Abrostola triplasia. The sequence goes on along the minus strand of OX276432.1, from coordinate 6,757,113 downwards.
GTGTTCTGGTTTAATTACACCAATTATCAGCACGCAGTGGCAGCTCCAAGTCGAATAAGGCGATCTACATCATCACCATCAGATCTACAATTATATATACCTAATTGTGTATATAACACATATACTAAAAAGGCTAATCTCGCGTCTGAATTCTTCTTTTTTACATCATCCTCAAATAAGAACGCCAAAACGAACGGCACGACCTTATTTTAATCTGTATCGTGCGAGTTTTCTAGAGCTATCCCTTCCGTACCCTTCCTTTTTACGTTCCTGTCTAATGAGCGAGAAATAAAGGACGGGAGAGATTAATGTCCTGCTGCCAGACTAGGAAAAGGAATAAAACAAAATCTAGCTTCCATACAATTTACTTAGAGGAAAGTGCATTACATGTTCGAAGGCACGCGAGCACGACATAGTTCCCAGAAGTTGTTTCAGAATAAAAGTTGGCGAACTAAAGTCTGCAGTCCAGACTTCATGGTGAGGCTTGAATAACATGCTGCATGAACTGTTTAATATAGGGGCAAACATGTTCAATGTTTTGAAAAGCTCGGATTTGTCGTAAGCTTAATAGACGTTGCAGTGGACGCTTTTAGTTAATTATATTAGTTTTAAAGTATGAGTAGAATGGCTTCTCAATGTTTTTGCCAGCTAATTCTAGCAAAGCTTACAAAGGAATAAGACAGCAAATAGACAAACATCATCTAACATATGAAGCTAAAATTAATAATTATATTATTAACCTGTGTAAAATTGTTTGCTTTTTTATTTGTTTATTTATAAAAGAAGGTTAGTCAAATACACGACTATGTCTTTAATTTTCACGGAGTGCATAAAATGGTTATCATAAACCGATCAAATAGTAATTATTAATTAAAAGCATGCACAACTTCACAGAATATTCGATCTAGAATATTACAGGTTATATTTATAATAAATGCCGATCGACTTCCAAGTGCCCTCAGCCAGCTAGCTGGATTCATGTCTGCGTATACTTAAATACCATCCAACGTTAACGAGCGCCAATGAATGCCGGCCGATTCCCTGTTCGTTCTGCACTGTATTTCAAATATATATCATGTCGGAATTGTTGAGTTACATGAATGAAGCAAATGAGGGACTTGTGTAATTAACAGGCGCACGGTACTATCGATCAAGGTTATATACGCTAGCGATGGTCCGAGAATGAAAGAAAATGATACGATTTCGCTAAGACCCCTCTGTGCCTTAGATAAGCACTTGGAGTAGTCAGTCCGCCAATCAGAAATAAATCATTAATAAGGCAGAAAAAGTGATAACTCAACCTACCCAGGCAGATTGACTTAATTATAAATAAACCCAATGAAAATTGTCCATTAAGGTGGAAAATCTCTGAGTAACCTCTTCAAACAAATGCGGAAATAAAAAACTCTTCATAATTAACTTAACATTTGCTCCCCTATAAAAAGTTAAGTAGATGCCATAAATTCTATTTTCTTCTAGATTTATAAGAAATAAAAAGGGAACTCACGAGAAATCCCAAAAACTTTTTTGAAGAGTTCGCAACTTGAGCATTACAAAGGAAATTATCGTGGCCCAGAGGTATAATATCTGAAGTTTTGTGCTGAGCCGCTTTGGCCGAGAACGACAACTTTTTAAAGTAAACTGAGTGTTCAAGCACTTATGTTATATTCGTTATCTTTATTACTCAGTATTGTGGGCTTAATGTTATTTATTGTATTCAATTAACTTTCAAGTTATAGACGTTTATTTGTTAAACCAGTTTGTCTTCTATTGAGTGTTGTATGCAACCCTAAACTTGGTATTTACCTAACATCATAATCATCTTCGTATCTGTCACAAAACGTCCGTCCCTTGAATAATTTGGATCATTATGTACGACTATCGTTTCCTGAATTAGCGATAAAATAATAAATTATACTCATAGCTTACGTTCGATGTACAAAGATCAGCAAGTTTCTAGAAGGGCTAACTCAAAACTCATACGAACAATTGTGTGTATGTTGATTCTAACGAATGAATCTCCTATTGCTATAACAAAAACGATGTACATTTACCATAGCTATAATAATAGATAGTCGGTAAATTGTTAGTACCTTCATGATAGCGTACTATTTCAGTTACCCAACTTTATGTTATAGCCAATTATTTCGCAATTGCAAACGATATTTCAAGTTATCGTTTCTATTTGTTTCCACTCATTTCAAACAATGAATTGAATACATTATTTCTAAATATATGTAGGCTTTTTTGGTTTACGAGCCAGATACATAGTTATTAGTTAAATAACTTTAAAATATATGTCCTTTAAGATCGTCTTAAAGGACATATATTTTAAAGTTATTTAACTAATAACTATGTATCTGACTTTGACGCCTAATCGAAATTTTGGTAGGTAATAAGCTAATCACTGATTACAAATAGGACGAACATTATTGCCTAGCGCGTGTCGGTATTCAACAACACCTTTGCCTACCTCTTCAGGGATATGAAGCGTGACTTTACATCCATACTACTTCCAATTACATTGTCTTCGCAATATTACCGATGCGTGGCTTCAAGCATCAGTGATTGTATTGTTCACTGCACGCCGGAACTTCGTATTCAACATGACAGCCACTATCTCGAGCCAATCCAAAGACAATACGCATAAAAGATTGGTTATACACTAGGTAAGGTTACCTTTAACAGTGTGCATGTAGGTATGTATGTATGCACTTACGTGTGGAAGGTATTGACTCTTCTATCTGCGTGAGCTAACTACGAACAATAGGTATAACAATACCGTGGTCATAATCAGTTACTTTGAAATGACGCTGGGTTATTATACCTATGTAAAACACATGAGCGCGCAGATAACACAAACCTCTATGGAGCTATTTTTAAATAGTAAACGAAGATATTATATACTTCTAGTGCAGATTTTATTTAAACGTACTACCTATTTCTATATTCCGCAGATATCTTCAATTTATTGCAGACGATGTTCACCGCAGACTACACTAATTATCCTGCACATATGCTCTCACTAGCCGGATAAGGGCAGCCTAATTGACATCGCGACGGATGTCACTTAGCAACGATTCCGTTGTCTCGCCATACGAATAGGTTATTAGATTTCCTTGTAAACGGATTAATTATTGCAGTTTTTAGATTTCTTTTGGCCGCGACTGGGGTTATTTCTGTCGGGCTTTTAGCTCGCTTTGATATGTAAAGTGCTCTTAATAAAATGATATCTTTGGTGTTTCATGTGTAATGGTCGCGTTACAAAAGAATATTTATACTCTCATCTAACATTAAAGTAAAACTTGGATTTCATCCTAAGTCTTATTAACGTAGGTATGTTTTTATATACATGACAGGGGTGGCTAATCACAGAATTTACACGCGTAACTTAAATAATTACCAACCCTAGTCTTCACACAGATTCAGTAGATAATTTAGCTGATTCCACTTAAACTGTATGAACAATATTCGAAATAGTTTAACCAGACAAGCAAGAACTCCTTTCTAGACAGACAAGAGTTTCTGAAATGTGAAGTGGATTCTCCGAAAACGTTCACCCGACGTATATTAAAGCTATCAAACAATAACTATACGTACAACTTACAAACAGCGATAAATATCTCTCTTGATATTAAATCATGACACTGCATCGCAATTTATCACAAGAAAAAACAACAAAAAATAAGAACTCCATTATCCATTTCGCCATACAACTACCGAACGAAAGCGCGATATTTATCTCAATAATCGTGAGTACAAAAGCTATATATTAGAACGCTATCAGTAGATGGAGCGAACGATTGTTTTCCGGATGTAACAGACATGACGTTAAAATAAATAAAGCTGTGTACAGCACTCGATTTCCTATATTCCGCCGCTTCCGTTCTAGTTTGCAGCTAGAAAAGATATTTTCTCGCCTCTCAGCCAGCTTATCAAAACCTGGAAATAATGATTTACTTGAAGCGTTTGCTTTGTTGAAATATTTATGGCCGTTATTTGTTTGTTTCTTTGAGATGTTGATATTAAAAAGTATATTAATATATCACTTGTATTATGAGGTTTAATTTTACTACACGAACTCTTGGAAAAACTATAAGCTTATTAGTTAGATTTTGGATCTCTTTACACAATATAATGCATTTGATAAACATAGGTAATAGCTTGTCAGTAGTACTGATATAATAACTACACCCAATAGAACAGATCCAAACTCCTTTGTATAATCTGTATAACTTTTAAATGGAAACAGTAGTTAGGCACTTGCGTATCGACTTCCAATAGTTTGTGTCTATTTGGTCGAACTTAGTGACATTAAACTTAGTACAAACAAGAAATAGGTCGAGAGCCCCCATCTGAAGCAGGCCAAATTACAACTGACTAAGAACTTTGATACACAACAAGTTAAGACAGAGTAATATTAAGGATGTTAAGTAGATCTTCACACATGTCTGAATTGTTTAAGCATTATTTATGCGAAAACGTAATTAAGTTTTACGGGGTTTGGCCAAATAGTGTAACCTCTTTGAAGTTACTTTGCAAACAACATATGGAGTACACGCCCACAGTGGTGGTTTTAAAAACAAAACGTTCAAACTTTTACATAATACTTAATTATGATAAGTTTTTTGGCTACAGTTTAAAGTAGACATGACGCCTAACTTCAGAAGAAATAAAATAAGTCATTACAAAATAAAAAACCCGACTGCTAAAAAACTGATAAGAAATAAACAAGTCTAGACTTATGTTAAGTTACAGTTAAGCTATACATATAGTACCTTTAACAGTCGGGAGTCATTCTTAAGGAGTTTTGAGCCAATAGAGATTTTTATGATCGAGATCAACATACATACACTCGAAAAACATAACCCTCCTTTAGAGGCAGTCGGGTAAAATTTTTTTATGAAAGAAATAATTAAATCAGTAATAATTGTTTAGTAATGTTATCTTAGTTCAGTCGTAGTGGTCACGAGCAATGTTCCAGAGCCCTTAGCAACACCCTAGGGATCCCAATTTGCGTCAGTAATAGATGTAGAATTGGTACTTCTAGGTGGTGATTCTAAAGCCTAAAATAAATTCTAACTAATCTTAACTCTGTTTTGCCTTTTGTTCTTAAACATTTTGATTTAGTAAAGGCAGGTAGTGAAACTAGGTTTTCGATTTTTTTTCTCTAATATAAAATGTAATCCACACAGTTATCTCTAACAGCAAATAGTACAAGAGTGCAACACAATGTAGTTTGTATGTGGCGCGCGATCCGATGTTGTGACTTCCGAGTCGGCCAATAACGAAGCCGAGTGGTGTTTGTGTAATGCACTTGCTTGCATCGGCTAGTGCTGCACAGTGGAACTTTTTACATAAATTACTGTAAATTTATTGGTGTGGGAGCCCGTTATTAAATGTGGAAACTAACTTGTTGTGTTTTCTTACATTGAAAGTGATTCGTGGGTTTTGTGATGCATCGTTTTGAGGGAGTAAAACTGTTATATATCTATAAAGATCATTAAATGTGCTTAGATTTTTTTTAATAATTATGTTATTCATAACAATCAGTTTCTATTGTCTCTTGATGGACTTTCTTTCGGGATCTCTTTGCCTTTTACTTACCTATAAATTTAAATACGAGCGGCTTTCAGAAATCAAGCCATAATTTCGAATATACCTTACCGTATGTCGAAACTGGCCAATTTACTCCCATAAGATCAAGCGACCCTAAAGTTATAAGCTTAAAACATTTTGACTCCATACGTATAACTTTGGAACACTGGGCAACGTGTTTTCAAAACTAATTCAATTTCAGTGTGGCCTAAAAATGCATTTTGTTGTCGTGCCCTGTGGGGAGCAGACACGCACCTGTGCGCTGATAGCGTGATGTGGAAATCCGGTTTTCCTAAAAGTTGCCGAGGTTTGTCAATATGACCACGTTCAGAGATTGAAACTCAATATATTTATTGGAGAAAATGGTCTTACTTTGCATTATAAATTAAATATGGCTGGGCCAATAAAATAAGCAGTTTTGTTTTAATCAGACCTTCCATTAAAAAAATGTATTTATGCGATCATACATTGCACATAAGTCTTTAAGCTTTGCTTATAAACAATAGCTCATGTGTTACATTACGACCAGTGCGATTCTTAGGTACAGAACCACGGATCCGTAGTAACATTAATAGGTAGGCAGTAACACTGATAGCCGAGTGGTATAACCGTTATGTCAAAAGTCGCAAGTTCCACAAACCAATGTCTTTTCGAATTCATATGCGTATTTTAAATTAGTTATCAGTTGCTTAAAACGGAGAAGGAAAACATCGTGAAAAATCCGGTACACCTAAAATTTTTCCGCCTACAGGCGGTTTAAACCCTATCACCAGGTTTTTCATCAACCACGCGACAAGAAGACTGAACAGCAACTTGTTTAACCTGCAAAACACAACAATTATCCAGATTTAATGCTATTTTAACTCCGTTTAAGCGTCATATAGGACAAATAAATAGTTAATCCTTGACGTCCAATGGCTCACATATATTTTTATTTTAACGTTATGTTAATACACCTACTGAGAGAATAGTACACCTGTTTACACACCCACGACACAAGAAATGTCTTTCACTTATTTCTAAGGAAAAAATAATACGTAACCAAGGAAAATAAGTCATCAACGAACATAAGAGACTACACATTCAGCAAATTGTTGGATACCTCTTATAAGTGTATTGTCAAACAACAAAACTAATAACGAACAGTTTTTCCTGTTCGGTTGTAGTTAACAAGAGCGCTGTGACCGCTAGAGGCCGGCATTTGTGGCGTGGCGTGACGGCCAGGAGGACCACAGTGTGTCGCTAAGCTAGCAATTACTCACAGTTAATGTACGACAATGTTTAGCCGGTAATCCTAACGCATGCGCTAGATTATAATTGGCCTGAGGTGTTTTTGCGCTTAGAATTCTGACTAGTACGTTTCTTTTATTTTTTAAACATAAACATAACATCACGCCTGTATTCCCCGAAGGGGTAGGCAGAGGTGCACGTATAGTACACCAACGTTTCGCCAGTTATGTTTTTCGGTCCCAATGTATAAGTAAAATAGGGGGCGAGCCTATTCCCATCATCCGGGCACAAATCCAGACTCCGTGCTGCTACTGAGCATTACCTAAAGGAAAAACCCAGTAACACATTGCCCGACCCGGGATTCGAACCCAGAACCTCTTGCCCAGCAGTCGCGCTTAGCAACGACTAGACCAAGGAAGTCAGCCATTAATTTTTACAGTTTTTTTTAGGATAGATTGACACTAGTGACTTAGAATGCATATCCATATATTAGTAACTAAATACATTGATGATTTTTTTTTAAATTATGCTAGATTTTCCTTAACTTTTTATACTGACGACTGCTTAGCGTAGTAAAAATCGAATTTAATAACCTAATATAAGATCTTCTAAGAACATCATTATACATGAAAAAAGAAAACTTCAAATAGGGATTATTTGAATTTTGGCTACGTAAATCATTCTACATAACGGATTTGTAGGATCAAATATGCAGCCAAAAATAACTATAGCTACGTGTACATGCATATCAGATCGTAATGCTACAGCCATTACCTGAAACAATACCAATACACACAAGTATGTATATCTAAAGCATCGTATTGAACTTAGCTATCAGGAATCAATTGCCTAATATAGCCATTGAAGCCTGATGCTTACCACAGATACGGAGACGGCACTAGTAACAAGGTATAATAGCTTGGTCGATGTCTTAGGCGTGACCACTCAAGGTACCTATATAGATTATTATATGTTCAGAATACAATGGATAAGACAGTCGTATGACGCATTGGCGCAGTGGCTAATCGATTGGACTACTGCGCTACGCGTTTCGGGTTCGATTCCCGCACGGGACAAACATTTGTGCGAACCACAGATGTTTGTCCTGATGGGTGTTTGTGTATATGATATTTTATGTTTGTGAAATTCACCCACGATACAGGAGAATTTCCTAGTGTGGGCCACGTTTTTTAAACCAAAAAAAAGAATGCATAATATAGCTTCACTCAGAAAAAAAGGCCATCACCTCTTGTAATTTGATTTCATTGCCAATATTTTAACGTATCTGTTTTCCAAGCGTTTCATTGATAAACAATCAAATAATTAACATTTATTTAATCGGAACATTTTACTGATTTCAGCAATCGAATTGCTGCTACTGTTTTGGTTGGTAAAAACAATTGAGGTAAAACTGAAAATTATCCATTGTATTTGTAACTGACGCAAAAACATTCAAGTTTAAAAAACTATCCACGCAGAACCACATTTGTGCCCTATTTATGAAGGTAATGAATCTGGCATAAATTGTTGTTTATTTTTAAATTGTGTTCCATTTTTAATTTCCTTTACTTTTTATTGTTGATGACAAAAATATATATGATAATCAATACGAATGAACGAATACAAGCTGTGTTAAGTTTACTACCAACTTACAACTATCACCTCGACCCTCTGGAAATAAAATATAATTATTATAATGATAAAATTGGAACAAGCAGTTACTTTTTCTCACACTTTGTCTATTGAAGTCTAATAATCTATGAAATCACTACGTTAAAGTTATTGATACACCCAAAACTATGTAACCATAAATCATTCAAGGGCTTCATCGATAACATAGTCTATCTACGCTGACTAATACTATATCGAACATAACTATTCCCTTTGTTATCTTTTATGCATGCTACTGAAATGACCACAAAATCTAGTGAATAATTAATGAGATCAAAATGGAGATGCGTGTGGATGACGTTGAAGGCCGGCGGGCATTATCGTGTCATACCAATCCATCGCAATCCCAACCATGTTCTGTTGGTATTAATGTATTTTATACACACTTCACCGACTACAAAATGTCTATATAAAAACCTGTATACGTAGGAACTAATGTATTTGCAAACTTGCAAAGTCTAGTTTACTGCAAGTAGATGTACTTAGTAACATTAGAGTAGGATACATAAAAACGACGAATGTGTGCAGTGGCTAAGCGATTGGACTACTGCACCAAGGGTTGCGGGTTCAATTCCCTTACGGGAGAAAAATTGGTGCGATCCACAAATGTTTGTTCCGAGAGTGTTTGTATATGTGATTATTTATGTTCGTGAACCGAACCCACGATACACAAGAAATTACTCGTGTAGGGCGACGGTTTTTATAAAAGACAGATATGAGAAAGCTATTAGCAGTAAAACTATCATTTCACCCACGATAGAGAATAGAAATATTAAGGATCAATAGAATCAGATTAGAAGACGTATTTACCGATATTTGTTCCTGTCGAAGTTGATTGCGATTGGCGACAGTGAGATATTATCCTTTCTCGTTAAATTATATTATCAATTACTTTCGGTTCAATGGGCCGCGATTGTTATCTTTTGTGCTGTTGTCTTGACGAAACGATACGGACGTTGTTAATATACAGCCTGTATTCAGTCTTTGTTCTATTTTAGTTCATTCCGATTCAATTCAAAGTTTAATTGTATCAAGCCGGCTTCTAACGATCGCTGTTATTAAAGAATACATAAATAGACAATCCTGAAGTTATTTTGAGATTTTATGGAACGGATTTTTCGTGAGAGAATTAATTTATGTTACCAAATATTTTGATTGAAACCATAACTAGTTCGATGAACGTAGCTTCCTAATTTGAATTGGGATCGTGTTCAATTTTGTAATATGCGATATTAAGAAAAAGTAATTTAAAACAGTTTTTTGATTGTCTAACTGCGTATAATCTAACCCGCTGATAAATACTTAACTTATCGTTTTAAAGTACGTCCTTTCATGTTATGAATTGTTCATATCTGTTCCAATACTACGTGGTCTAATTTTAGACTGGATTATCACGTCGACAAATAAAACACAATATTAGGCACATGTCAATAATTCACACAGATTATGAGATCTAAATTAAATCTCAAACAAACATGAATTGATTGATCGGTGTTGTGATAGTGCAATCATTGTGACCAATCAGCCGCACAGGTGATTATCATTCATGGAACACATAATTTTGCGGTTGATATTGGATGGGCCGACACTCAACGTCACATTAATCGCTAGATTACCGAACCAAATGATATTTGATTAGCCGTCATGCAGGATTACAACGCAGAAGCCGCCATATATGATAGCTTCCATGTTTCTGTGGTTACAATCAATGATATGTACTTGCTAATTGATTTGTTATTTTGTTGTTGATTGAAAGAACTTGTGCAACTGACGGTATACAATTGATCGTCCAGCTCTCCGTATAGCATTCAGACCCAGTGCTAACCTGCTGATAATTAGGTACTGAATAATATCGAGTTATGCTTAATATCATTCATTTTTGCTGACCAGCACAAATAAGACTACCACCTCGTGACATGATATATTGTGTTTTGGAATTTGCCGAATGATTAATTAAATAATAACTTAGTAGCATAATCATGAAGAAGAAGAACATCACTTGTATTTTCGGAAGTAGTAAACAGAGGTGTACACCCACAATTCGCCAGTATTGTCATCTATTCTAAATAAGTTCCATATTATTCCATATATATATTTTAACTAGCTGACCCGGCGAACTTCCTACCGCCCTCTCATCGTTTAAACCTTCCCTGGACTGTCACGGATATTTCAAGACCAAAATTAGCTAAATCGGTCCAGCCGTTCTTGAGTTTTAGCGAGACTAACGAACAGCAATCCATTTTTATATATAAGATGTAAGTAGGTACGTTTTTAATGTCTTAGTACAATTCTTACACAACATATTGAAAGGTTAATGGATGGTCCGCTTCAAGAAATAACGTCTGCAAATAGGTTTTAGTGTTATATTTATGACTTCTATTTGTCATTTTGAGCCAACGATTCGTCTCATTGCCGGGCAGTGGCCTCCCCTTGTCTAAGATCTCTATCTTGTCTTACCGGAGTAACCTTCCAAAACCCTCGCCCCATTTACGATGTTGTCGGGCTTGACATCTTTATTTTACTTGTGTTTATATATTAAAATACTTCCCGGTAATAAAAACGAAGTTTTATGTAAAGAAGGAAGTGTGATAGCAAAGTTGTGCCTTTATTTATCGTGAATGCACAATTTATGAACCTGTATTTAAATGCGGTTTTTTTTAATCATCGCCCCACACTAGTAATTTCTCTGTATCGTATCTGCGTTTTATAAACATCAAACTCGCATACAAAAATAACCAAACTTGAGACAAACATCTGAGAATCACATAAAATTTGGCCCCGTGCGGGAATCGGACGCGACCAAAGCGCTGCAGCCCAATCGCTTAGCCACTACGCCATCCAGGTTTTATACAGATTATCATCAATAAACCACTACAGCACTATACCTATTCAATTACAGTTCCAGGTCGATATCATCAAGGACTGAATTTAGAAGCCTATTTAATAAAAATCTTTAGTACAACATTTATGACAAAGAAAAGCCTTCCCAAGTCATTGCGTCGTCTATTTACAAAACACATCGGTACCTACTACATGAGTAGATACATAAATATATGTGTTTCACACCACAGTTAAGCCGCTATCTAAAGATACTTTTTAGCTTTGAGACGACAAGATTAATGTCCTGACATGTCTCCCTTTTTTCTACGATCCGAGATACGAATCTTCAGCTAGTACCAGGCTACCAGCGATGTGACATAGTGTTCGCAATTTCGTTCTGCACCGCTTTTGCTGTTCGTTATGTGAAGTTATGTGTTTCACCTGTTACTATTATGGAGTGTTCAGAACCCGAAATGAGAAAAGCTTACATTCAGACTTTTAGTCTTCTAATGCTTCGGTCTGATGCCTGATAATTCTTTTTCATTTGATAGGTATTCTTTTTAATACTAAATTACTAAAGAACCTACTATAATGGTTACATTATTGTTTTATCTCGAATGTTGCCATCTATGTGGCTTATAAACGCTTCAATGACCACACATTGTTATTTTAAATACAAACCTTATCCAGATCAAATACATAGCATTTTAATATTTCCATTTAAATTCACCTTTACTGTTTTAAATTTATTTTGAGATCACCACGTTTTAGTAAAAGGTGACCATGCATCCTATTTCTCTTCTTATTTCGCTCCACCTTTCTTCGGTAGCTTAAAGCAATTGCTATTCTAGAATAGATTACGTTATAATAGAATATTTTTAAAGCATTAAGGGTTGGACCTCATCTGGCAGCACGGAATCGCCTTTTTCCGTGGTCTTTTCTCTTTCTGTCGCTTAGAACTGCCATTTGCTAGACGTATGTCCTGAATCAGGGTGTTGTGTATGTGATATCTCATGTTTGTGAAACGCACCCACAATACAGGAGAAATTTCTAATGACGGGAGAGGTTTCATTAAAAAAAAAACAGAATATTATAAAGGACCACCCACTTCGTGTAGATAAATCCCAAATTTAAATGCTACATGCGTATCTGGTGATAAAAGTAACTAACTGTGATGTAACCAAAACATTTTTAACTTAAACAGGTACGTGTTGATAAGTCGGTAGCTCTGCCGCAAGAGTTTGCCAGCCAGTGACCTGCACCTAAACTTACGACAAAGTTGATTGCTTTGCAACCGCACTCGACACAAGTTTTACCCTGATTTGTACACTTCGTCTATGGAGACCCCATTCATAACTTTATTTAGTTAGTTATGTAGGTTTCATTACTTCACGAGTTTTATTTTTAAATGGCGCTCCGCACTAGGAATTTCTCCTGTATCGTGAGTGCATTTCACAAACATGAAATATCATGGGCCAGGATGATACACACTGGGTACAAACATTTACGATTCACACAAGTTTTTGTCCCGTACCAAATCGAACCCGCGACCCTTAGCGAAGCAGTCGAATTTTATCGTCGAATTGTTATTAATTTTATACATATAATTATAACTTTTTGTTTGTAGGCTGTCGTGAAATGCTTTAATGTTACAAGCTTTAGTATTTATTTTATTTATTTATTTATTTATTTATTTATACTTTATATACACGTTTGTACAAAGGCGGACTTAATGCCATTAGGCAAAGATATTTAAGACTTCGTTAATTACTTTCTTATGGATGTGGTTGTTATGCGTGCCTAAAACGTAGTTGCGGCTGAGTTCATTTAAATAACAATAACATTGTACTCTTGAAATAACAATCATCCTAAGTCAATAAAAACTAAATAACACCGAGATTTCTAATCTAAAAACACTTACCAGAAACCTTTCAACCGTACTAAATCGGCGCCAAAGGAAAGTAAATTATTGTAAAGTCGAAAATAATCGTTTCGACGATTAATTTTTTCTTCGAAACGAACCTTGTTACGAATAAATGGGTTAATTACAACGCTAGTCCGGGAAAGTTTGAGTTTCGAACCAAAATGGCTTATACAGGAATTAAAAACTCATTACAATTAGCGAGCAACTGCCAAGACTAATTCGTGCAGGCAACGGTAACTCAAAATATTAAATCCACATTCCCAACTGACTTTTTCACTAATGTATTGCACCTCTGCAGTGAGACAATTATAGGCTGTTATTTTTTATTCAGTACCTCTTTGGTAAATGGTTTAATAAATTCCTTATATTGTCGTTCTAATTGTAAATATAGAAAGCAAACGCTGCTTAAAAACTCATAATATAAGGCAAGAATGTGAAAAAATATGTCTGAAAAGATGTTAAAATTATACATTATTACATTTACATTCTAAGCAGCATATAATTATACCACAAAATTCGTAAAAGCGAAAACGTAGAATACAATTTCAGGAAATTCTTGAGCAAAGTATTCCAAGCCAGGTAACCTGTTTATTCGTTCTACGCATTTGCATCTACATTTTGTGCACAAAATATTTTTAAGGCATTAAAGCGACGGCCTACGAGACGTTGCCGAGGATTCCCTAATGCTGCTAATCTTATTTTAATTTATATGTAAATTCATTCTCAGCATATTATCTCTAATATTCCGGCCAAATGTTCAGAGTTCCAAAGTTTTTTTGAGATATTTTAATATTATAGCAATCTCTCGCTTATTTCCCCTTTTATTACCTCGACTTTTATCTTTAATTCCGCAGACATGCCATAGGAACGCAATGATTACGGGGTGGAATGGGGTGGGAAGAAACAGAAAGAAAAATGTATAATGAAGTCCCGTCGAACCCCACTTTCCCTTGCTTTGTTGCCATTCTTTAAATCTAATCAAGAGTAACACTTTGTGAAGATAGATAAATGAAAAACACGCAGAAAGGTGTATTTACAATAACAGTTTTATTATTGACCTTAGTACATTATTATTTGCTGCTGCCACCAGCAGATATTGTTTTCAGCAGTCGTCTTTCATCTAAAATATTGTTTGACAATCAGGACAAAGAAAGAAAATTTGCAACTTGTCTAAATTGATTCATCATCATCATGAGACGGAAGACGTCCACTGTTAAACAAAGGCCCTTAAAACGCCACAATGAACGGCTACATTGATTGAATCATCAATATTTTGTCATTTTTAAACATAACATAACATCACGCCTGTATTCCCCGAAGGGGTAGGCAGAGGTGCACCATACAGTACACCCATATTTCGCCAGTTATGTTTTTTTAGGTCCCAAGGTTTGTCATTTTTATGCAAGTATTATCAACTGTAATGAAATCGTTATACTACTACCCTACAGTGTCCATAAAAATTAGAATAAAATACGACGAGAAAGTTTAGTAAAATTACACATTTCTACCCTAAAGTTTTTTTGGGTTAATTAAGTTCTTCATGTTACGAAACTTTAGACGTTGTTCATTTCCCTCAGCTGTTTGTTACGTACCAGCGGTAAGGTGTTTTCTTGTGAAATTGCGATCGCTGCAATGTTCCAATAATACTCGGAAATAACGCGGAAAAAAGAACAGGAGTGGGGTAACTTCAAAAGGTAACTGTAACTCTTTATACCTACGTGTAGTAAAAAACTAAACAATTTCATTAGATCTTAGAATTTTAGGTAGACTTTATACAAGTTCTATTATGTAATAACAGTTAATAATTATCCCAATGCAATGTAAAGGATTGAGTGTTTATCACCACGCTAGCTCACCGAGAGTTTGCGATTAAATCCAGGTTTCCTCACTATCTTTTTTTATGACCTGATTAGCGCAGTAATTGGACTACTGTGTTAAGGGTTGCGGGTTCGATTCCCGCACGGTGCAAAACTTAAACCCGTTAAAAAGTTTAAGCTTCTCTTCTCGAGTTTTGTACGCATAATATTTTGAGTGTATTCATATTAAATACTAAACCATAAATTGTATTAGTTCCTAAGTTGTACAGACAGGGGTCTACATTGTTTTTTTTTAATAAGCGATGTTCGGCGACATATTTTAGCATTACGTCTCAATGCGAAAAATTAACAAAACCATAATATGACATTGCCTGTACCTATGTATACAATTCTTCTTTACGAATACCTTTTGTATGCGAATACACGTCAGTTATTGTTTCGGGGAATGGAATCCCTAAATTACTTCCGATGTATTTCATACGCACAAGAATGTAAGAATGAAAACATCACAGAAGCTTGTTTTTACAATATTTATGTGAACATACTGTGCGTAGGTACTTTTTTTTTTTTATCTATCCTGTTCGGTGTCCCACTGCTGGGCAAAGGCCTCCCCATTATTTCTCCACAAACCCCTGTCCAATGCCATTTCAGGCCACGTTTCAGGTACTTATATAAGCGATCTACAGCTGGACTATCGGGAAGATGGTGCAGTACTTTGGAGTTACGCATACGGAAGAATTAGTTCTAGACATCATTGATAGATAGACACGTGAGAAGGTACTTAGTAGTCGAAAGATTTTATGAAAGCCTTATTATTATTATACGACAGATTATTTATCTTATCTCTTTAAAGCACGTTGTAATGTTATAGGAAACTTCTATTTATTTATATCTGTTGTTATTCGTAACATGTAGAAATTAGATGACATAGAAAAAAAAATCCTAAACATGTCATAAATACAAATTCTATTGATGTTACACGTTTGTTTGCGAGTGTACATTTAACATGTAACGGTCACATTGTGTCGACACCACACACGACGGTACAGTCAAACGCAGAGTATCTCGTAGTTAATTACCATCACTTGACACCTGGCTTCGTACCACTACCTGTTAGCTAATTGACAGTGGGACGGCCCGACAACCAAAGCCGGGGAACGGATTTACCGCTGAATTTTCCTCTTGGAATAGCATGATTTGTAACGTACTTGACGTAAAAATACATTGTGTTACAATGTAGTTCGGAATAATTGAGACAGGCAAAGATTTTTAGTATTTGTACTTTACATTTATTTCCACGCGAAACGTGGAGAAGTTTTATCATACAAATACTTACTTAGACATACCTGAAATGTTGTATTATGTTCTTCTACTGAGACATTTTGATAGGTAGATGTCCAAACCTTAGAATAATATATTTTACATTACCAATTTTTCCTCCCGATATGTACCAACACTGCTATTATAGAGCGAAAAATATACAGTGCAGCGTCGAGCCAGAAGAGGGCGTACTTTTTACTTATACCTGCGAATAATTCCCGGTTGCCCAGTAATAGATTTCGAAAAAACGGAAACGAAGACAGACATAAATTCACCGCCGAATGAATAGCCATTTAAATATCAAAATATGCGACAGGAAGGGTTGGCGTTACATAAAAATGTAGGTATAAAAACTAACCATTCAAAGTGACGAGAAGTCCCACCATTCTCTTGTTTCCATTTAATTAAACTGGAAATTCAGAGTCATGGTTGGAAACGAACCGGCCGAGATAGCTAAGCTCACTTGAAAAAAGTTAGTTTAGCTTTGCAAATGAGATTTAGTCTTATGGCAGTGTTGCTCTTTATATTGTCCGTATTTAGTCCGCCGGCTTTTGTGAGCCGAGTTAAATACATTTTTGAAGCCGGTGCTACTTTTATTTACTAGTCTATACGTTTCTTCGGATTAACTTTTTTACGTAGCGAGTTATTTGGGATTTTTATACCAATGTCCGATATTGGATTCTTCTTTATTTTATTTCTAGTTTCTTCTTCTTTTTCGTATCGGCATGAGCCAATACGAGTAGGTGCATGGAACAGGTCATGCCGTTGTGTAGAGATCGGTCAGTCAATAAGGATGATAGAGGTTGACCGTCCAAGGTGCGCCGGACGTACTTAAGTATCGTCACTTGTGGAGGCTATTTACGCACGTGTTTAGAAGTATACAAAAAACAGTCGACCTACCAAAAGCTTAAATTTACATAGCGTCCTGTATTCCTAATTAGGCCCCAAGATAAAGGTGTGATGATTGTCGTTACACTGGCAATTAACCTCATTTTTAACGATAACAAAAAAGTAATTAAAACAAACAAACTTAAGTAGGACATTCATAAGCATTGGTATGTACCTCGCGATAAAACCCACAGGTAGGTATGTTCACGTTAATTAAATTCAACCGCGGCACGTGTCGCCTCTTAGGATATATTAATTTCCCTGTTACCTAGGCATCTGAAATCAGAACAAAACTGCCTTTGTCGGGGGAGGGTTAAGATTAACGGGCAAGGTACAATTTTATTAGCATTTTTTCCTCTTTCCGGGGTGCCAAGCTCATTTCCTCTCTTGTAATTTATTGCGGTGGCATTCCGAGGCCGTGAAATTAGTGATATCAAATGGCAGTCATAACCCCCTTTCGTATTTACATCGAGGAAATTTAATTTCGAGATTCGATTTAAATGTGATTAAGTTAAATTAAAAGATGTTTCACGTCGGTGAAATATTTAAAAGGAGATTTAATCGTCTATTGGAGTAGGCTAATCTGTGTTTAACACAAA
This sequence comes from Abrostola triplasia, assembly GCA_946251915.1. Taxonomy (NCBI): domain Eukaryota; kingdom Metazoa; phylum Arthropoda; class Insecta; order Lepidoptera; family Noctuidae; genus Abrostola; species Abrostola triplasia. The sequence continues at coordinate 6,739,246 of OX276432.1, read as the reverse complement.
AAGTAATTTGAGCTCCGAAAGGGTTCTTTTTAATATAAGTTACCGGTTTGGTTATCAGTTTGGGAGAACGAAGTACACAGTGGGGAATTCAAATTACTCAAACATTAATAAACCCTTAAGTAACACATCCGTTATATCTTCTTTTAATTTCCTTAACCCTTTATTGATTCATTGCTGTGAGTGTTCTCCTCAACATCCTGAATCCATCACCGCTGGGTATCTTTTTGTTTATAATAGTCTCGTAACTCCAGTGACAGTGAAAAGCAGACATACGAATCATGGAACTAAGGAATAAGTACAATATTATCATCTATAATATAAGATCATATGTGCACATATTATAGTACACCCACATTTCGCCAGCTATGTTTTTTAGGTCCCAATGTAATAAGGGACGAGCCTATTGCCATCAACCGGGCACAAATCCAAACTCCTATTATCATCTATACAACGGACTAAAGTTACGCAACGTTGTGTTTAATTTGCCACAATTGTGTCAACTACAGCTTTTGCATTTTATTATGAATGTTTATTTATGTAGCCAAAATTAAGCAGATCGAGAAAAAAGTTATTGAGGTTACTGAATTTCCGAAGCTCCCAGAGCGAACTCTTGTGTCAATCTCTCACTATGACATCAGCAAATTTCTTGCTCGCTTCAGTCATTTGGTAGCCATTTTTCCTGCATAGGTACATACCTAAACAACAACGAGCTTCCACGACCCTAATAATAATTAAATATAAACACTAACAAATATTATTTTTTTCTTAGAAAATGAGTAGAAGTACCAAATAAAAAATATGTTTTGATTTTTTTAGTTGTTTTTGGAATATAATTATTAATTCATGACATATCTACATTAAACGTATCTACATTAAAATGTCAGCTAGTAGGTAGCCACTCGTAAGTAAACAGACGAGCAATGTTTACGGAGCTGGCCTTTCGAGATCTCGGGCCTTTAATATCGAATTGGGCCCAATAAATCATTCTTACATCGAAAATAATGAAGAAAGCCAAACACAGAAGCTATCGTATCTCCCTAAAAAAGTAAATGTGTATCCTTCAATCAAAATCTGAGCCATTTATATCTTATTCGGCCAGCCAACTCGTGCATTACCAAAATTGCTCGGAACCAATTTTCTTTATGCGATTCCGTAAGATACAGTTTGTCGGGACTTGCAAGCCACTCATATTTATGTGATTGATTTATATTTACGTGAAACATTTTAACAGTTTAGAAAAATACAAGACGGTACTATGTTTGAAGTAGATGTACTGTTTGACTTGTGACTTTTGTTTTGTTTGTTGTGTGTGAAATTAATATTGTTGAAGTGATTTTTATCTGAGTAACTAATAATGAGTTACTAATAAATAACGCTTAAAAATCACATTTACAAGAAACATTTTTAAAATTAAATCTTTAAATTAATTTAAAATAAATTCCAGTAAGTTCTTAGTACTTGGCACTTTAAAGATTGAATTCAGGTCGTAAGCAGTATAATTAAAATCTTCATCTGGCATTTTAAATTTCCTACAACATTAAAAATGTAACAGCGAAACGATTCCGACAACGCAACCATTACATTAATAATTTCAACCAAAACAAAAGGTATCAAATTTCAATAAACGAATGAGTCCCTTGACACCCTGAGTACGGACCAAGCCTGAGCTAATGGACACATTGATGAATCTTTGGCGTATTGCAACAGGAATTAAGTAAAAACTCTTTTGTATAAAATAAAGGCAGTCTACATCGACGGTTAGCTTTAAGTTTAGTTACAGTATTGGTTTTGATGCGATTAGCATTAAAAGTAAAAAAAACTTTTCACTTTAATACATTGAAAGCGTTTATGGTAATATGATAATATAACTAGTGGTTATTGAAGACGAGACAGTTACAAATTTTTCGGTGGCTTTCAGTTTTCTTGTAGAGTAAAAGAAGAAATAAATTATAAGAACAACCTTTGAGATCATAGTACGGTTTTCAAATAATAATAACACAAATTGTTTGATATTATATTGACATTATTAAATTTTCTCACTAACAGTATAGGGTGAAGAGACTCGCAGAGAATAAATTGTTCAAAGTTTTATACAAACTGAATTCAATTAGACTATAATAAGTGTGTATAAATAACATAAGAGGGATACGATGTAAAATAGAAAAACTCTCAAACATTTTACGCAGATGGTGAACGAAATTAACCACAAACTTGGGCCATTATTAATTCTGTTTTCGTATAGCCGACGGCTAATGTTTCATGGAGCTTATTATTGGGAAATTCTATAATGATTGTTAATACAACGATCACGCCACAACTTTGGGCACGCGACCACGAAGGACAAGTAACAAAGTTCAATGCACTTACTCCTGTGACTTCATTTGAGGTAATCATATTACGAGTTCCGTGCCCCGCTTGGCACAGGTAAAGACGGAAAATGAAATCGTGAACTATTTTAATTTTCTTGAAGGTTTCTGTAGCTTTAGAAGGAAAAAGTTATCAGTTGGGAATTCGGTGACTCGATTACCGCAACAGCTTTGTGTTTGGTTAGCGTTAGGGGTGCGAATTAAAAGGGTGGTAGGCGGGAACATAAGGTACATGTATAGGGAGAATCGATATTTAATTTGGCAATGGACATTTTTGATGGATTGGTCAGGGGCTTACCGAGCCGATGCTCGTTAGTAATTAAAATTTGAATTTTATACCATCACGGCTCTATTTTTTTTAAAGAATAGCAATGTGCTGCAGTTTCTTAAAACTCAATCTAACCAAGTCTAAGGTTTTGACTGAAAACCATAAAAAGAAAAAAAAGCTTAAATATGTTTACTTGCACATATAATTTGAAATTAATTTTCAAAAGCTCATACCTGAAGTTATTCATATTATTCTAAACAGTAAAAGTTTTTTAAAAGTATAAATTATACCAGAAATGAAAAAAGATTACCACATAAAAATCTTTTTTAAATCCTCTCAAGTCCTTATCCATAGGTGTTAAACACCCCCAGAACCCTCTTCTTGCCATAAACAGTTATCTAACACCCATTGCATTCGAGATACAAAAAAACTGTCGAGTGTGAAGCTCCGACATGCGATGTTGAATCTACCCACAGATAAGAGGTACCTTTATCCCATTCATGTATCCACACTACGACCATTTTTCATGTCTTTGTTGGCCCGCAATAGGCATTAGGGTGACAGTGACGCTCACTATCCCTCTTCATAGAGATTTAATATTTTTTTTTAAATTTCCATCGAAGGCACATGTATTTTTCAATGTTGTTAGCATGATTGATGCTTGTTATAGAGGGATTTTGTATAAAATTGTTGTTTATGAAACAGTCGACAAGTTAAACCATCCGTCAAATATTTCGTACGGAATTTTTATTTAGCTTGTAATGTACCTATGTGGTTTTAATTGGAGTTCCAAAATTGGATTTTTGTGTGTTTATTATTTGGTTTTGTATTCATTTGAAATTGCCGAATTGCTCATTCAATGCTGATTTATAATTTTCGGTCCCGCCCATGCGTAGGGCTGAAATTATTGCATATTGCAAAAATATACGTTTAGTGCCATGTATAGACTATTTTTTTGTAACTTTCATGTTTCTTATTGTTTAAGTGAGAAGATATTATATTCACTTGTATAAATTGAAATTCGTTATTAAAATATAAGTACCTATTTGCATGTCCTTTCACCACAATATGAAATTTTTATTAAGTGTCTACGCTAGGGACTTGTTGGAGAGTTTAAGTACTAGACAGTATTGTTGTGTAAAATGTCTGAAACTTCTTTCATTATTCAAACCCTTGCTAAATATTTTCTTCGCAAACTCAGAATTAGCCTTTGGGAAAAATTTAAAAACAGTTAAACTTTATAAAATACTGAACTGGACAGACACCGGTGTGACGATAAATTTATCATTAATTTCTTTCAAACTTTTAGTATTTCATAAAATGTTGTGACAACAAACTCTTACTAAAACATGCTACCGTATTTTGAACAGGTAAGTTATAGTTTCGTTATTAATTTAGTTGAGTCTAGCTCTAAGGGGTACTAGCACGCGATTATTACATGCGAAGTTAAGCAGCACGTGCTTCACACAGTCTTTGGATGGGTGACCATATTTCACACATACCTAGAGACTACTTCATTCCTCGAGCAGCACGTTTAGCTGGTGGTCCTGTGCCGGATCTCTTTTTAGCCGTGCTCTCTTATCCGACCAAAAGTGAACCCGAATTCATGTGCGTATTATAAATTAGTTATCAGTCGCTAAGAACGATGAAGGAAAACATCGTGAGGAAACTGGCACACCTGAGAGATCTATCAACGGTGTGTAAAGCCATGTCAGAGGCCTTCAGGCGGTTTAAACTCTGACTCCAGGTTGTTCATCAACCATACAAAAATAAGAACAAAAGTTATATTCTATATACATTTGTTTCACATACTGTAAATAACGATTAGTCAACTAACATGCAGCCCCTAGTCGGGGTTCTTAAATCAAACAGAAGAGAAACTTTGTTGCGAACGCTAACCGCCGAGTTAAAGCCTTACACTACACTATAGTATGTTGGCAGCATTGAAACTGTCCTTTATTTGTGTTAAAACATAAATATAAAAATTATAAAATAATTATTTATGTACACACATTAGATAAGTAAAGAGAAACAATTAGTATAAAGTTACTGCTTACTCGTATTTTATAATGAAAATATTTCTTCTAGCAGAACTGTGAAAGGACTAAGGCTACTTACTACCTGTGAGACTATGACTGCGGTACCTATACCCTACTGCCACTATAAATATCTAACATAGATGCAATTTCTTTGTTCATTTTTTAACAAATTCATGTGCTACTTCGCTAAAATCCCTGATCTCTCTAGGTCACTGGGAAGGCGAGTTGTCACCGCCAATGAACTGCTGCTACGAGGGACCTTTACCTTTCTGCCTACTCCTTCAGGATATAAGGCGTGATTATAATATATGCAATTATGTAAAACATACATTTAATGTTCTTATGACCGAATGTCGCGGTGGCCTATCTCGGTTGAGACTAACCAACTACGCAAGAGATATTATAGTGCACAAGTATGCGCGCAAACACAGGTGAACTCCCTATTCCGTCACTATCATAGTCCGATGGAACTGTAGACCAACACGACGAAAAAAGATCAGGCGCAAGACCAACAGATTAGCGTGGCATCCAAAGTATGGAGGGGTCTCGAGCTCGATATGTGAAAACTGTCACCCATCACAACACTGACCGCAGCGAGCACCGTCTAAACTCGCAGATCAGTCTATCTGCGCGGTAGCTCCGTAGCAACAAGCCTCTCAATATTATAATTACCCCATACATAACTGTGTTCTTAATTAAAGACAATTTCGGTACATCATAATGCATAAGCAGTTAGCGTCAAATATGTTTACGCAAATATACCTCTACATAATATGATTTATTCAGCAATTTTATCGCTCGGTGTGTCTGAGATTTATGAAGAGTGGTGAATGCAGAAACGTTTCAGCTTTATATTACTTCTACATAATTACTTTGTAGTCGGGCACAGCCAATATTTCACTGTTATTATCAAAGTTGGGTTTATTTTGTACAATTGGCTCGACTATTTGTTAAATGTATTGTAAGGTCTACCAATGTACGCCATGTGTTGTTTATGTTGAATTATTGTTTGAACAAAATGGAAATATTTGTCGGATTACCTTAATTATCATTGTATACTTAAAAACACGTATAAGCGACAGTAATAACATCACGTGAGTATTCTTCAAGGTTTAGGATTGAAAGTAGTAAACAGTTTATTTTTTTTAATAAGAACCTAACTACAAACTAGACACTATACCTATTATAGGATATAAATTAAGTTCATGTTTCATGTATTTTTCATAATAGTATAAACGTTATCAATTCAACTCATTACGTGCCAATTAATATATAATTTGGTAACCTTCTCTTTCTACAAGTAGGTGAATCATACAAAATAAATATCTAAGCTACAAAGTACGGTGGTGTGTATAACAATTAACTTTTATCACAAGCACGCTACGACATCATAAAAATACTATTTCGCTGTACCACGACAATTTTATTCTAGAAAGGCTCAAAGACCTGAATAAAATGTAATGTAGTTTAAGCATTCTTCCATCTATGTAGTACATAATCTTCCTCCCCTTAGGTAAAGGTGGGGGGGTGTCATAATCCTCACGCTTGGCAAGCGGCTTGGGGATCGCAGTATTGGTGGTGAAGTTACAAAAGACGCTACCCATCTTCTGGATTTTTGCTTACGACACCCACGGGAGGAAAGCAAATTATGATTTTAGAAATATTTTGTGTAAATATATGTTGTAGTTGCTATCGAATTATATAGCGTTTATACAGTAAAGAAGAAAAATATTATTATGATATCATAAATAGACTTTAGCTGCACGCAATAAAAATATATTTATAGCAAGGATTTATACTATTCCTGCACACGGCAGTTAAGTTAATAATAATCGAGTCGCAAGGATTGGAAAACTCGAAATAATACCTGTATTTATGATAATAACAGGTTTCTAGTACCTAAACAAACCTCCCAGAGTCACCCTAGAACCGCCATGCTGACAACGTTTAGCGCACGCTAGCCTGTCTGTACGCACCTGTTGACTTCCCAGTTTTTTCACCTCGATATAGTTAGTATAAACAATAGAAGTTTCAACAGTGAAACTGGCAAGAAGTAAAAGTAACACCGAAAAAGGAATATCTTCTCAATTTAAATTTTGAATTTTTTTCTTATTCGTTTTTAAATAACGAACATTTAAGACGGTTAAAGAAACTCAATTTAAGAACAACATGACCCGTTGTACCTTCTAAAGGGTTCATTGAAACCGTCTACACCGTATACATTAATGTTCTAATGTTCGTAAAATACATTTCAGTGGTTAAGTTATTAAACAAAAGTTAGAAAGCGCTAGCGCGTATAGGTACTCACATTTTTAACATAACTTCGTGTTGCATGTCAAAATTAATGCTGGCATAGTGCAGCCTAACACCACACAAATCAGACCACCTCCGATTATTTATCAGCGAGTCGATCTTTTTTTAAGTTTTTTTTTCAAACACGCCAAGGCAGCATTAAAGTTTCGTAGTGCATTGCAAGCCATAGCGTGAGTCGCGTGCGGCGAATAAAGTTTTTTAATGCGCTGTCATTTCTACAATAGCTAATTTATTACTTAAAGAATGTCGATTGTTTGAATTTATTTTTTTTATTCATAAAAATGCAATGAAGAATGAATTGGCAAAAGCACTAGTGTCATGAAAAATAAACGCCGGTAATGATAGGTAGGTCGTACAGATTTAAATCAATGTCAATGTCAATCTGCCAATTATATCAATTTTGTATTATGTAATTACCTTATATACACTGTGTCCTTAACTAATTAGTAAGGTAGGTACTTGAATTAATAACACAAATCATATTACCTACATCAATTTATTTTCAAGTTGTATCATAATTAATAATGTTCACCGAACGTAGTTATAATGTAATTAATCGAACTTACTATATTATGTGACTGTTACAGTCAATTATTTTTAGTACAGACGTGTATAACGACCGATCATTGCAGGGCAATTAACACATATAATTTATAACGAATGTTTATTTAATATTATTATTACCTACCTCCTACATACTGTCAACTGTTACCTAGCTGGAGATATTTTGTTTGATCTTGTCTACGAGTAACATCCTAAGACGACACGCCCCATTCCGAGATCCAAGAGAAAACTGTCGTAAACAGTCGCATTCAGCAGCCACTAGACCCACAAGGCAGTCTTGGAAACTTCTTATTGGAAACAATGATATCTGAGAATCAAACCAAGACCTTGCAGTTGGCTGACTCTATATTAACCAAAAGGCAACCAATTGGTTGGTATGATATCGTAAAGCATAACACAATCGTTGCATATAAATAAAAAAATCTGTTGGTTAAACATATGAAAATCGGTCTAGACGTTATTGAGTTTCATGTTGAGGTGTCGTGTTACAAACATACCGACATGGGGGGAGGTAAAATCAGTTACCTCAGGCGCAGACACTTCAATCAAAACTGAAATAACTTGTTTACGAATCTACTCTTGCAAGACATTGTTAATTAAAATACAGAAACCAAAATAAGCTAATAGCATTTTATTCGCATAGGTATATGTTCTTTGCATGCGATATTAAAAATTACATAAATACTATAATAATTATTATATCAACGAGTGTTTAGCTAACTTACAAAATAATTCTAACGTTATAAATTCAATAAAAGAATTGCCGGTTAAATGGACGCTGCCACTTATAAACGCAGTCGTTCCAGTGCTAGGGTTAAATTATTCAAAACGATTCGAAAGTAAATTCTTTGTTGTGGATCAAAGTTAAAAAAGGAATCTTGAATGGAATTATCTGCCATCGCAGCTCCTGGTCGGGCACTCATAAAAAACTGGGCACAGCCACCGACGTGACTGCGATATGCTCGTGTTTAATTTTGAAACGGACGGAGGCGAGAGATTTTAATGAGAGATCAGGTTTTTCAATTATCCCCACTTCTTTTTACGAAGTTTTACGCCAGATTTTTATCGGCTACGTACTTTTATGAGTACTACAAAATCCAGATACGCAAATAACCCTGCACAAGTTACGGCAGCCTTTTAATTTTTGAATTGACGAATGATGGTAAATATTTTTCAGAAACTCGCGGACGCTTAACATTTTTTACGTACTGGATGGAAAATATACAATTTAACTTTGGAATTTGTGTAATGTCTGTATACACAGTTTTATGTAATTTTACAGTTAATATATTTGATATTAATATTTTAATCCATCACTTAAAGCTTCGTACTTTTAACGAAACTGCAGCTATTTAAATTTATTTTTCAAGGGTTCAAATCAATTTTCCAGTCAAAACAAAAAGTTGGTTGGCTTTAACTTCATTTTCAATGAGTCGGAAAAATATAATTGCCATTTTATTAATACTAAACCAAAGTCCGCTTACGTCGTTTTAAATAAATACACATAGCTACGTTTGAGCACAAAACTAAACGATTATACATCACGAAATGTAAATGTAACGTGTCTTAAGACTACTTAAATCGAAACACAATTTTTCCTTCACTTCAAATCATAAGTATCATTCAACAGCGATGCCATTAAATATAAACCGTCAAAGGTAAATGCTGTATACGAAGAACCAAAGACATGAAAGTTAGTTGAAAACTCGGGGATTATTGGATTTATTTATTTTCGTCTTTTCACCCCGAGGTCAGATAAAAGGTGCCTTTATGTCGTTTCTTTGCCGAGCATATTTATTTCATGTTAAATGACTCTGACCGACCGACTTGAGGACTTTTGATGCCGGCGAGTGATTTATTGGTGACTTCTTGAGTTTAATCAAAGGAATTCAATACAAGCTGTTCACTTTGCAACTTTTCATTAAATTTGTGTCAGTTTTATTTAATTTATTTAGACTCTACACACACTTTGATACACGTCACTTTTATTTTGTCCGAAGATGCTATCCAAGATGTTTTGCACAAAGATTGTAACTCACTATTCACACGTAAAACTTGAATACTTGCCTCTGTAATTAGAAATTGTAGGTCATTAACTAACATGTTGAATTTCACATTTAGGACTATGAGAAAGTTAGTACGATTTCTTTCTTTCACTGTTAAATGCTTCCACTCTAAGTGATCATGGGTAATAACAAAAGATAATAAAGTAGAATTATCTAGAATTAATTAAAACAACTTAAAATTCAGTTTCCTATTCATTGTACAACTCTTTTATGTCTGTTAAACTAAAGTTCCAAATAATAAAAAGGTTGGCTGGCTACTGAAAGTTTTAAATACATTTTTTGTTCAGAGACGGATCACACAACTTGTGTAGCCCTCTATCCGTCTGTCACAGGCGTTGTTTGAATAGAGGAGTTAAAATACAGAATATATCGTTTATAAAACTCAAAACAATATGAAATTTTAATGTATGGAACTTTAATATTATCGTTAGTACATTATTCTATTATTTATTTAGAAGCTTTTTAATACACTCAATGCATGCTGTATTTTGCGGATAGTTTAATAACTCATTCAATTCACGATCTCTACAAGATTAAACAAATGTCTGATAGAACGCGTAATTGATGTAGGTATCCTGAATATATTACAAATCAGTCCCTAGGTCACCCGAGCTTTATTTCCAGCTAACTATCGTTCCGCAGGACTATGTGCAAAACCCTCATGAAGAATAACCAAAGAACACGGCCCTCAGTTCCTAGCCGCCCTACTTATTCGAGGTAACTGATAGCTGGGTGGCGACAACGTAAGAACTGGCCCTATGGAGTACCCTGGGGGAAGCCTACGTCCAGCAGTAGACTGTAATAGGCTGAAGTCATGAACTATCGTTTTATACCTAGATTCATAGGAGTTACAGTCAATGATTTCAATGGCGGGTTTGATTCATTCATCGAGCTTCCAAAATTAATTCAGTGTAGAATAGTAAGGCAGGTTGAAGGTCCTTAATGACGTCAACTTTTTTCCGGGTTACAGATGCGTAAGACAAGCGCCTCCCCTTTTAATGTTAAATGCAAAAGGTGTCAGATTCAGCGCTTGTTGGTGACCTCCTTCCTTGATAAGTAGCTAGCTTCCGCTCGACAGACTGTAAGTGGTCAGGACGTTGATTAGAGACTGTTAAAAGGATGCTAAAAGAAAACAACATTGATATATTATAGTCAGTTTTACTGCTGACTTGTCCAAGACTCAGGCATCTGAAGATAAATTGTTATTTAGGTGCTCCTACGTCTAAACACATAATATAGACAGAAGTATTTCTGTGACCCCATATTGAAATAGCTATCAATAAAAACAGATATCCGCTAGTAGGCCCGTTTTGTCGGACGAATGACCTCACCACTATCTCGGGTTGGGATACAACTTTTTATTTCAGTACAAAACTTTTTATAACTAGGACGTCAACCTCTACAGCTTTTATTTTTAGGATATAACCATAAATATGAACCGACGTTTATGAATATAATAAATTATAAGTACACTATGCGGTAAGGTATTTGCTATGCATACTTTACTACCCGTTTAGAGTAGTGATTGAAGTGCTGGCTAGAAGTAAAAAATATTCGTGATCCGCAGATATTTGCCATTGTACTTGATAAACAAATGAACTACTTATCATTTCAATACCCGGACACCGACACTCTAATACAAATACACGTAGGTATATAGGTAGCGTTAAACAGCGCCACCTATCTCTTAACACGTTTTTGCCCCGGCTAAATAAGCCCCGTAGATATCGCGGTCCCAGCCACTTTTTGTGCGGACGATAAATGACGCTTCTTGAACACGAAGCACATTGTTTGTTGACCACTGTCGTGTTTATGGCCCAGAAACGGTGCGATGCCACTAAACAAGATTTATTCACACTTTACGCCGGGACTGTACCTATTGTGCGAGCGTTTAAGTTAAGTCGACTGTAAAGAAAACAAGTTATTAGCAACGTATTGTGTACGCTCGGGGTCAAAAGGTTTTGTAAATTATTGTACAAAAGAAATTCAATTTACTCAGTGTACCAGCTTGCCAATCGCAAGCCAGTACAATACGTTAGTTGATACCTAACTGCTTTAATAGCTTGTTTACTATAATTGCTTATTTTAGAAAAGCGTTGTTAATATCCAATCTTTTTTATAAAATTGTTGATATTTGGATTTACTTTCAATCTGTTAACTAAATTATACCTATGTACGTTCAATTGTTATGCCTAAATCTGATTACAATTTTGGCACCTCCTTTAATTTTCTAATCTTTTGTGTGATTTTTAATGAAATTTAAATTTGTATTCCCGAAAAGCGTACTCAGGTAAACGTCGCTGAATGAATTCCAAAAATAACTCTCTATTTGGAAAATGGTTGTAACTTGGTAAATCATTTCGGACGAAGAGTTTCTCATTAACTGGAGAACGGCTTACGGCACTTCTTTTTGCTTTCGTAAATACGTTTTAAATTCCCAATATTTTAAAACCTTTTCTTAATTTACAAGGCCCTAAAGTGCTTTTCAGTGCTTCCTTGTCTCTCTACTTTACCTTTTACCAGTTTCTCGACGAAGACATAGTTTTAATTGGACTCCTTCCGCTTTGCTTAAGGTCTCCTAATTGAAGTTTTTGCATTTTAAATTTGAAAGCACTTAATTTGGAAGTTAAGATTAATTCACCTCATTATACGTTATAAAGAGTTTAGAACTTAAATGAACTCTTGCCAAATCTTTATTCAATTCCTAGGACTTTGTTTTTAACGGTTTACTATTTAAATATTTTTTTATGTTTTGATTTCATTTACCTATTTGGCCTTCGTAATTACCATATTTGCTCTCAAGCCTAAGATGTTCAGTTTGTTTTCTGGTTCGTGAAAACGGTTGGTAAATGACAGTTGCTTTCGGATATTTCATAGTAGCATTATTAACATTGGACCAATTACATTAGACTTACGTATACTATCGTGTTGTGATGCAGTAGAAAGACATACAACCACTACGAGGAATAGGTACGTACTTCAAAGTAAATAGTATTATTATCCTTACACTATACTTATGCATTTGTTTTTTGGTGTGCAATAAAGAGAAATCTATCTACCTATCTATAGTACTAGTATGTCTCTACATGAAAAAACGAAAAGCAACATAACTGTGACACAAATTCCAGAAACTTCAGCACTTCAAAACGTACGTAACTTTATTACATTTGCATAGCAGATATAAGAGCGTACAATGTATCATGTTACAAAGCAACTAGTTGTACAATAAGAACTAATAAAAGTAAACCAAAGCGGGCAAGAATGCCACATCAACAGTCACGGAAGGGTGTTGCAAAAACTCAATTAAAACTTATCTAATACGTTCGTGAGCCGAGAAACTATTTCTTTTGTCTCATTGCTGTGATTGAACTGTGTCAATATACTGTACGAATGTGGGGCCTTTTTCAGTAGGTACCTATCTTCTTTTCCGCGGGACGAGTTTGGCGAACTCCTAAAGCTAGATAATACCGTGTACCGGGTAATTGCGATTTGTTTTTCTTTTTACCGTTAGACGTAAAAGTTTTCTGGGTTTTCCTATTTTGGGAATATTCCAGTTTTAAAAATGTATGTCACCATTATTACTTTATCTGTGCGCTATGGGTTCTAATGGCTAAATTGCGACATATTACAGGGGACTGATAAATATATATCTGAGTTATGGGAGTAACGATAAGCAACTTTTAATAATGGTACCTATACTACAAATTTGGAAAAGCAATAATGTCACGTGTGTCGCGAACAGTGCAACATAGTATATAGTGTTTATGGGCTTTATTGCCAAATTTGACATTAAATCTTCTCAACATGGATAGGTAAGTACATTTAAAAAATTATCGGATGAATTAGCACAATTATTGTACCTATATCAAAAAGTTATACCGATAAAGATAAAACATGCCTATTACTCTGTGTTCCACTGCCCATTTGTAGCAAACAATAAATTAGGATCCACTTTTCAAACTTAGTTTGAGGTCATCCATGTACTTAAGCCGCAGATAAAGATTTAGAGTGGCAGATTTTACTCCATTACTTACACAAAAGTACCTTTGAATAGAATGAGCTGAAAGTTAAAAAATAATGTAATAAACTCTGAAAATTATTAAAAAGGTGCCCCACATTCGGATGATATTTGCTCAGCAAATACAGAATAAACATTGTGAACAAATTGAGTGGTGCGCGAGCAAGTCTTGGCCAACGCCCAGAGCAAACTAAGAACGGAAAGAATCCGTTCCCATGGAGCCGAGTTCAGCCTGAAACTTCACAAATGACACCGAGGAGACCGCGATAATTCACAAGCTAATGTCAAAGTTGGGACTTGTTTGAAATTTTTACCAACATAAAGTATCATTATTCGTCTTTCCGTTCCGTTCGGGGTTTGTACTCCTTTATGATAAGTGCTTCGTTAAATTAGGGTCATTAAACTTGTTTCGAATGGAAAGCGTGATGATGCGAAGGTTTATGAGGCACGTAATGTGCTTTTGTTTGCAAAACCACGCGTTTCATCGTGTTTTTATCATCAAAAGCTTTACTGGCTTAATTCAATTACTGTTAGGTATCTATAGAGTCTACAGTCCTTTGTAAATGTTCCTCGAGTTACTCTATACGACATCGCACCCATTAAATGGGCTTTATGAACAGCGCGTAGCAAATAACGCAATGCAGATTACTAAAAAGTACCTATCCAATTATCAAAATTAAATAGTGCTTTAGGAAAATCAAAATGTACTGACATAAAAACTTCGTTCTACTTCGGCAATGACATGTTGGCACTGTGACAAAAACTCATTAATGTTTTTCTGAACTGAACATTTTAATTATTTTTCTGACCTGATCTAGACAAGTAAGATATAGAAGAAACTGTAACGATTAATAAGTTTTTCTATCGTCTCTGCCGTTAGAACTAATTGTTATTATGAATTAATCTAATCCCTGATAGTGTAGGTTTTGGCTCATGTGTTATTTCATAGGCTGAAAATTAATATACAGGAAATATTCTTAGGGGTAATTGTATAAGTAAGCCTCAGACCAATAACTAAGTAGAAACCATAGATTTGAATATTTATTTTCGCATGCTGTGTGATGTCAATTAAAGATTTCAAATGCAGAACATTAGGTGCCGCTTTAATACGATATTTTCGTTGTGCGTTCTACTTATCCACATATAAAGGCGAAATATTACACACACAATCTGTATTATGACTTAGTAAATTGCATCATCATTAAACATAATATGAGAAGTAAATATCCATTGGAAACTGAATAGGTACTGGTAAAAAAACAGAAATCAATATTATGAACACACGTTTATATACTCAAATCACTCAAAACTTCTTAAAGTAAAAAGGGTAGAGTCACATCTTACGATAATACACATAGCATATTTTATCAAGTATTGTATGCCGCATATAAAGTAAGTAATATATGAGCTTCGTCGCGCATGATCTCAGTTTCGTGTCAGTATCAAACAAAAGCTGAATTGTCTTTGTGAAGCAGGAACTGAATAATACATTTCACTTGAGTTTTAACATGACACCTCTTCTTTGTTTTCTACTCTCGCCGCTCGTCACGACAGACGCTCAGATATGAGCATACGTATGTACGATTTTACGTACACTATGTACTTGTATCTACTTTAGTTTCAGTATGATTTTAGCAACTGACTGCCTCGTTGGTCTAGTGGTTGCTAAGCGCGACTGCTGAGCACGAGGTCCTGGGTTCGAATCCCGGGTCGGGCAAAGTGTTACTGGGTTTTTCCATTAGGTAATTCTCAGTAGCAGCACGGAGTCTGGATTTGTGCCCGGTTGATGGCAATAGGCTCGCCCCCTATTACATTGGGACCTAAAAAACATAACTGGCGAAATGTGGGTGTACTAAAATGTGCACCTCTGCCTACCCCTTCGGGGAATACAGGCGTGATGTTATGTTTGTTTTTAGCAATGTAAATTACTGGCTGTCTGACTAAAAATAAATATAAAAAAATCTTAAAACTGTACATGATTTTATATATGACTTAATCACGTATGTAACCCATAAAGAGGTAGGCAGATTTGTTCTCATTTATACCTACGTAGCATCCGTTACGTTACTAGCCTAAGCCATTCATTACGCTCAGTGTTTAATATTAGTGTCATTTTTAAAGCAGACATTGCGCCAAGTGTCCGAAAATGTCCAAGTGTTGTTTCTAACATTATTTACATATTTGCTTTAAAAGAGAACAAAAGTAAAAAAAATAGTCGTAACCTTCTCGTATAAAGTACATGTAGGTATATTAAAATAAAGTTCTCCTGAACGAAGTTCGGTCACAACGGCAGCTGAAACTCCAACTACGCTGGAGATATTATAGTACACAAGTATGCGCGCAAACACGGGTGCACTCCCTATTCCCTCACTCCCATAGTCCGATGGGACGGTAGACCAAGACGACCGGAGAGAGATCAGGCGCAGGACCAACTTAACGTGTCTTCCGAAGCACGGGGCGGTCTCGACAAATGAAAACGGTCACCCATCACAAGACTGACCGCGGCGACAACAGCTTAACCTCGCAGATCAACTGATCTGCAAGGCAGCCACATAACTACACGCCCCTCATATAGTCCATATTAAAATATAACGAATCCCGGAAGCAGTTCAACTGGTACCAACTGTTCAAAATAATTGGAGAGACTATTTTATTGTTAGAAACAACAGCTATTCAAATATTTGACTGGAAAACGGCAGTCTGTGTAATAACATTTATTGGTTCATTACTAAATTGTAAACAATAGATATTTGTCAATTTTAGTCGCATGTCAATAAGTTTCGGAGTTGTACTGGTCGGGCGAGCTTTGAATTTTACATGCTATTTCAAATTTACTTCCAATGCTAAATTATGAAGGCTGTGCCTTACAATGCTATGATAAACTAACATTTCAAGGTACCTTTACGAGCAGTATAAGTCTAAATAAATAGACCATTTGTCATTGAAACTGTTATCTTTACTGCCTGATTCAATTACCTAATATAGATCTAGAGTGAACCTTTATTCAGAAACAGACTGCTGCGCTAAGGGTTGCGGGTTTGATTCCGCACTGGACAAAAATTTTAGTGATTCGCAGATGTTTGTTCCGAGTCTGGGCCTTTGTGTATGTGATTATTCATGTTCGTAAAAATGTACCCACGATACAGGAGAATTTCCTAGCGTGGGGTGATGTTTTTAAAAAGGAAAAAAAAAATAAGTTCTGGCTCGTGTCATGGTGGCCTAGTGGTAGGCGAACCAGATTTGTATGCATACTTTTACAAATCCCAACCCAGATAAGAATCAATATGACCTTTGAAATGAACACTTTCTTAGATATTCTGAGACACTGACCGAGACGGAAAAACATTGTAAGAAAAACTAGATTTAGTTATCACAAATAACCAACCCGCAGTGAGCTAACGTGGTGATCAAATTATCAATCCTTCTCCATACGAGAAGAGGTCTTTGCCCTGCAGTGGGACAGTTATAGGCTGTTTTTGTGTTATTATTACTATACATAACATCATTCCTGTATTCCCCGAAGGGGTAGGCAGAGGTGCACATATAGTACACCCACATTTCGCCAGTTATGTTTTGGGTCCCAATGTAATAGGGGGCGAGCCATCAGCCGGGCACAAATCCAGATTCCGTGCTGCTTCTGAGAATTACTTAATGGAAAAACCCAATAACACTTTGCCCTACCCGGGATTTGAACCCAGGACCTCGTGCTCAGCAGTCGCGCTTAGCGACCACTAGACCAACGAGGCAGTTATTATTACTATATGTAACTCTAAATTGTATCTAATTTATCCACTTACTAAATGACGTGCTGTTATACTAGACAAATAATCTACGATCGTTAACTTTATTCAATATAGCCACAAACATATAGGAACGATCAATCTCCATACTCTATTATTTACAAACGTACCTGTTCCCTAAAAGCAGGTTACTATATTCATATGTCAAAGCTTTGATGTAGTACTCAATTTAAGATTATATCAAATCTCGGTTTGGAGGGAGAATACACAATATTCAATATATTGCATCAGACGTGATATCCTTTGGCAGGTAGATAAAACACGATACAACTACGTTTGGTAACGGAAAATATTTTGTCACAACTTAGGAACGAGGATGTTTTATTATTAGAAAAATAATATATACAAAAAGTAGAGTAGTATTAGGATTAGTAGTAGTAGGATCACTTTTTGTATATATTATTTTTAAACTAATATTATAAACGCGAAAGTTTCTAAGTGCATGGGTGTTTGTTACTCTTTCATGTAAAAACTACTGAATGGATTTAATGAAATTTTATATAGAGGTAGCTGACACACTGGATTAACACATAATTTACTTTTTATCCCGAAAAATGTAGCGGGTACCACCGCGGGGCGCAGCTAGTAATATATAAAAATAATACGTGAAAGGTAATTTAGAAGACGTTGGTGGGGAGATGTGTCTGTGGGAAGTGATTAGGAATACAATTTGTTTTTGACCCCTAAAAATGTTTCGAGAAATGCGTCAAATCCGGTGTGAGTCTAGAGAGAATAGGTTCGCCGACTTTTATTATATAGCATACAAAAATACTATAGAAAAACAAATATAATTATATTAAATATTTATAAACTTACCAATTAACATTACGATTATTATGTAGATCTACCAATTATATTGATATAGGAAATCTCCCTTCACCTCTCTGCAGTACCAGAAGTGTTCCTCTACTTACAGAGACCTAGAGATCCCAATGTAACAGGGGCCCAACCTTTTACCACTAACGGGGCATAAATCCAGACTCCCTAATGCTACAGTACTTCCAACATTTTCAACCTAAATTGAAAATCAAATATCAAAGAGACCTTTTGTCTTAAGTCAATAAGCTGCTTAAGTTGTTATGCATTATGATGAGATTTCATCTAGAATTTAAAGTTAGTATTTATTATGCTGACTTAACAGATTTCGTTGCAACAAAAATGGTATTTTCACGTTCGTTACGTAAATTTTCTTGTTCTAAGAAATATTGGCTTGCGATGTAGGTACGTAGGTACTGTAAATAGGGGCACGATGTGTTTCATTATTTACGTATTGTTTATGTAAGTCTATCTATTTACCTATTATTGAAACATTCTAACGCTACGCTATTTTTGCTGTACTGTGGGTAAGATGTCTCTTCTTCCCCATGTAATGTCTATATAAGAAATTATGTGAAGAACGCTGATAAATTTCTATAATTATAAAACATCCTTCGTCTATCCTCCTTAATAAGGGTTTCAGACGAAAAAGTATTTCCATCGATTGGAATGAATAATAAATTCTACATTATATTTCCCCATCGCCTATAATTTGTCAAGAGAAGATCGCAGGCCCACCAATCTAAACCGACTTGATAGCTTTTATTTCTATAATTCAAAATCTTTTATCGTAGGAAAACTCTGGTATAATCATTTATTCCCATTCAAGGATACCTCGTAAATCAATCACTGTAATTTGTGCTCGATCAGTTTTTAAGCTTTTTATTCTACGTAGAAAAATTTAATGCCACCGAGAAATTGGAATAAGTTTTCTGAGCTTAGTATAGATGAATACTGCTTAGTTATTAAAAGAATAGCTTCTCTGATGCACCGCAACCTGAACAATATAGCCTTGTGCAACTGATTGCGGGCCGAATGTACTATAACTGCTCATTCATGAAGGACTGACCAAATTATTAAATTTCTATGTGATACATATTACATATATTTGTGTTCTAAAGCTATTCATTTTCAATAATAGATTTACAAAAGTAAGAAGTTAAAATTTTCCTTTGTAAGCGGAAAATCAAGTCGTAAAAGGCAATACATCTGAAATGTACCCTATTAATGGCAGCAGTAGGTATTCACATAAGGGTAGTAAGTGTACAAATTTTACTCATAATCGACAACTCTATATACCCTTTTGCGAACTATAAAGGAGCTTCTACGTACATATGTAATTAATTAATGATTTATATTTTGTCTGTAAAGAAAAGTCAATTGAAGTAAATAACACTGTAAACTTATACTTGGAAACACAAGAGAGATATAAAATTCGTGTACCTTCGTTCAGAATATTGTCATATTGAATTTCGAACACAATTCTGCCAGAACTGTATTCCTAACGATAGAATACTCGGATAGGATTATTTCCTCGGATATATATTTCGACACAACCAGATACAGAGCAACAACAACAACAACATAACATCACGCCTGTATTCCCCGAAGAGGTAGGCAGAGGTGCACATATAGTACACCCACATTTCGCCAGTTATGTTTTAGGTCCCAATGAAATAGGGGGCGAGCCTATTGCCATCAACCGGGCACCAATCCAGACTCCGTGCTATTACTGAGAATTACCTAATGGAAAAACCCAGTAATACTTTGCCCGACCCGGGATTCGAACCCAGGACCTCGTGCTCAGTAGTCGCGCTTAGCAACCACTAGACCAACGAGGCAGTCAGCCAGATACAGAGCCATCGATTCAACTAATGTATTGACTTATACCTACCTACATATTTTGTAGAAGTAAAAAACATATTATTGGGATTATGCTGTTAACTGTTATTTAATGTTGAAACCGTCTGAATCATATCGAACGCATAGTCAAGGGTCATTTTGAATCTACTGTTTATTTGCTACACTAAAAAAATACTATTATACTAACTGCGCCCCGCGGTGTTACCTGTTACATTTTTCGGGATAAAAAGTTGTCTCTGTGTTAATCCAGGGTGTCAGCTACCTCCATATGAACTTTCATTAAAATCCATTCAGTAGTTATTATGTAAAAGAGTAACAAGCATCCATCCGTACATGAAACATTACCTTTATAATATTAGTAGAGAACTAGAGATAATTAGGTACTGTTTAAGTATTATTATCGCAGTAAATATCAATAATTTGACAATAAATAATTGAAATTAGATCATAATTGTAATAACTTGCCTACTGTTAATTTCTTTCTCTCTTCTTATCATATAAATGTCTGTACAGTTTTAGATGCCACATAACGACTACACTCTATCAAGTGAAAAAAAACAGTCTATTAGAAAATACTTGTCTTAAGAATTCTTCATCATCATCCAAACAGCAGCTCGGGTATAATATCAGATAGCTTCGCGTACTTGTATCAAGTGGCGTCGGCAAACACCTAGCGTGCCAGCGGCATTTGTCAACTTCACGGACAAGGCACTCGTGGCACACAGGGCTCTTCGGACAACACGACACTGCAACATTATAGCAACGTTCTTTAAGTATAAATCAGACAAACTAAAAACGCTTATTGGAAGATACTTATCCACGCAATAGAAATACAGGAAAAACAATGACAAGAATAAGTTTTGAATCGACTGCATGTGCGTTTACTTTTGTTCACTTTACCTAACTCGGTTACGCGTAGCATTCAGTGCAATTTTTTCTTACGGTCCGTTGATTTATGAATAGATAACGATAAAATCGTTAAACTACTTCATTTTCTATAATAACGCTTCGTGATATTAATATACCTATTACCTACATCAAAATATGGCTATATACAAAATAATAATATTATATTCATGGCCCACGCATATTGGCAAAGGATCATAATCTTCATTCATCAACGTAAACAAATATACCTGTCTAAGAACATCCGCGGATACAACAGCTTGTCTCATTCATACTCCAACATAACAATAGAGCATCCTGTATCTAAAGGACGCTCGAGCACCGAATCAATCAGACGACACGTGTAAAGGGGGAGTCCGAAACACTCGCGACTCTTCCATACCCAGACTGCTTTTAAAATAATGATGGGTAAAGTGCATTTTCGTGGTGTGAAAAATAGTGAAACGTGGTATAGGAAAGAGACGGTTAGAATAAATCATGTATAGAATAATATACAACTGTAATAATAAACTTCTATCCATTACTAACTCTCTTTTTCATTTCGACATACTTTTATGACACGTCTAGGTACTTTTGACCATGTGATGCCATGATCCGTTTTCATGAGACAATTAGCACATGTAGAAGTTAATCAACTAAAACCGGATATTAAAAACAATAGTTACTATTAGTTCATTCGACGGATAGGAGGTTCAAATATAATAAACTCCCAAAACACTTGATTTGTCAAAGGATTTACTAGAGATATTTTTTACTAAAAACCTTTAGAAATTTGTTATGCAAATGGAAAAGCCTTATTACACTTCCTTAATTATTTCACAGGCTTTACCCAAGCACAAAGTCCCTGTAATATTTTATGACGTAATTTAAAAGACTGTCTTTGAAAATGAGTTTTAAGACGTACTCTACGAGAGATAATTTCCCTCCATTGTTTTACATTCTGTCGAAATCTTGGGCTCTGATTAGTAGCATGAAAATAAAATTTAAAAGACGAGTATAATTGCCTGAAGATAGAGATAAAGGGTATTGAACTGAGTACCTGGAATACTCGGATCCCGAAGGTAATTTGAAGTATTCTACGAGACAGATAATAAGAATTAATGAAAATATAAAAAACACAATTTTTATCAAGTCTATTCTCAAAGAATAAATACTTTTCTACAAAGTCTGTCAGTTTTTGCAAAATCATGAAATCACCAAAAAATACGATAAGCGAATTCACACGAACTTTTCGAGACAAACGCGTCTTTAGTGCATCCGAAACGTCTCCGAAGCACTTTCTTTATCGCGGTAGAGACAAATCACGCAGAATTTTTAGGGGATTACGATGCGTACAAAACATTTTATCGAACGCAGCAAGAAAGTTTTTTCAGAGGCATCTAAAGCCTTAGATCTCCCCATAAAATGGGCCCCAAACTTTCACTTTCTACTGCTTTAATAATACTACTTTTTTCACGTATCGCAATAAAGAATCTACTGGGTAGGTACTATAATTTCATAGACGTAGTAGAAAGCTTTAATGATAGTATCACAGCTTTGCTTATCTAGGAAAGTTCTGGTGGAACTTGGCAACCGTTATCTCTAGGCTTTCCGGTTAGCGAGATAATACGAATATGAGCCTTGAACGCAATTATGATTTGATTTCGAATCACACATTATCGCTACGTCACATTTAGTTTAATTAATGAAGCATTAATTAATTAATGAAGCAAGCAAATCTTACGCAATACAACAATTTTGTATTCGCAGACATCATACGTTGATCACAAAACCAGTCGATAGTTGAGCAGAAAGTCTCTGAGACAACTTGCTAAATAACGACATATTTTCATTCGTGACTGTACGTGTGCGTTAAAAGTAAGGGATTGCAAAACAAACATGTCAGCCAGTAAGTTACAGAGCCGCTAGTTGAGTAAAGATTGGATATTTTTTTTCTGTAGCTTTGCAAACATCAATCCTTTTACGCATTGGTATGCAGGCTGCGTGGGTCGAAATGCAAAACACTTACCCTCGGTAGAGTTCAAAGCGTAAACTTTTTCTGTCCCAAACATTATTCCAGTCTCGTAGTTCTGCAGCTTTGCGTGTTTGAGGTTTGGAGTATTTTTCGGTTGAGCCCTGGTTTCATTAAAAAGTTGTTCGCTTAACTAATATTCAAAGTGATTGAGCAACTTTCAATATTGCGACTCAAAACTGTAGAGCTTTGTAGCAATTCTGATTATATGTCTATGTAAGCATTTTTGTGTAATGCGAGCAGTTTTAGTGATTTATTTTGAAAGTTTAATTGGATTTAAGATGGACGACTTATGGAGTTTAAGACGACTATTTATCAATAAAATTCGAGTCACTTTAATTTTCGACACTAATGTTAAAACTTCAAGTTAATTTTAAATGCCTTTACAACATAAAATCAGTTATTTGACTGATGTCTTTAACGTTTATAATTAAAGCAATCGCTTTTTTAATATAATAATGGATAATTACATTTATATTATATTTTTTAGATAGATACAAACAAAGTTATACAGTATACTTATGTTAGAAACATATATATATTGGTATGGTATTGCTGGGCATTTTCCGCACTTAGCCTCCTTAGTGGGCCATTGTGCGTGTATATATATATATATATATTAAAGCCGATACGAGGCCGTGAATCTCTCAACAGTGGATAAATTCATAAATAATTCAAGATTATAAAGCGTTTATGCGATGCAGTCAATAATAATGTAAAATAATAACGTAACCATACTGGAACTTGGCCAAATTTCGGTGCAGGGCTTTACTGAACTAAGATTATATGCTACATCAGCTCATGACGTAATAGTACGGAAGCAATACAAATAAACAAGTAAGTAGTGTTTATTTTAAAAATTCTCCTCCATTGAGTTCATTCGCCAGTGTCAAATAAAATACCTATATAGTTATAATAACCAATGATAATATAATAACTGCTTTTGACTGAGCTACTACAGGGCAAAGGCCTCTTCTCTTATAGAGGAAGATTGAGCATTGATCACCACGACAACCACCACATGAGAATATTCGATTTTATAAATAGTACCTACATTACATTATAGAGAACGAAACGGTCTTGTACTCAAGTCCGTAGAAATGCCGATTAGTTTTTTAGTAACTTAGCTTTTAGCCTTCGTGTGAAATTAGCGAAAGTGCACATGCGCGGTACTTATCAATGTTAGTTACGTGGAATTGGACTATCAACGACGATATGTAATTGAAGAAACAAAATAATCTTTATTGACTTCAAACATGGTTTTAAATTGATAAAGGGAAACTTGAAAAATGATGGACACGAGCGGGACTCGAACCCCTTTATCAATTTAAAATTTAAGCCTAGCATGGCAACATGCATAAAAAATACAAAAAGTCTTTCAAACATGGTGTTTAAATTCCCTGGCTCCCAAGCTAGTTGGCTCGTTATTACCTAACCGAACGCCTAACAATACTTTTATAACTCAAACCACATACCAGTTGTTAGTAATTGCATAACGGCTACCTATCTGTAAACTGTGGTTACACTGTAAGCTAATTTAGACTTGGCTAACTCTTAAGTAGATAAGTCAGTGAGCTAGTCAGCTACCAGTAAGTTAGTATGGGCGCGTGGGTGTGTGGTTTCAGTCTAATACAAATAGTAAAGTCAAGCAACTTAAGGTGTCTGCAGATGTCCCGAAATTCGTAATTACCCACTATACAAAGAGATTACGTTCATTTGAATATATGTACGTATATTTATATTACTAACTTTGAACGGGACTTCGTCTTCGTGAAATATAACCAGTTTCATATTTCTTATTTATCATTTTGTGTTTAAGTTGGTTAGGTTACACACACATACATCAAGCCTGTATTCCCCGAAGGGGTAGGCAGAGGTGCACATACAGTTACCCCTTCGGGGAATACAGGCGTGATGTTATATTTTTATTCTAATCAATGTTAACGATTAATAAATCAGCCCTTACTCAAACTTACTTCCCATGTGGCTTATATTAAGCGTGTATTAAATGATAATTTAACTCTATCTGAATACTTGTTGATGTTCACAACAAAACAACTGTACCAATTGTTATGAAATTTGTGTAGGATATTGCTTCAACTCTTGAAAGTAGACTATTATTTATCGCGTAAAAGACACGGGAAAATGTTCCACGCGAACGAAGTCGCAGGCGGTAGCTAGTTGTCTATAAATTCGCTCGTTTTTAATATGGCGACTTTTATTAAGCACCTGCGTCAATGATATATTGCACAGTTAACGCCAAACATTATTTATACCGACTTAAATATAAAAATACCTTATACACGGAAGTTCAATATTATACGCTTTGCTTAATTTGTTATGTCATAGTGAATATGTCTGTAATATTAAACTGTTATCTTTGTAATAGAATATTTAACATGATAATTGTGTACAAGCTATACATTCTAACAATGTCAAAACATAATTATACCTACCATTTTTTCCAATAGCATAGCCAAGGAGATTTGTTTTTCCTGATATAATCATTTTAAACAAACACCCTCTTATTCATAAACTTGGATCATACCGGTATTAACTAAACCCCGTTTTTAATCTTTTGACATCGCTATTCGTTGACATGAAACGACAGTGACGGGTATAATTTAGTCCATGGTTTAAATTGCCATTTTTTATTGAATAAGGGAACAATGTTTACCTGAATATAGGTACGTGTGTTTACGCAGCGTCAAATGTTTTAAACTCTTATATTACAATAGAAGATTCTGTCCTAAGATAAGGGTTAGTTTTGGGCGCACTTCCATCCACGGCGGTATAGCACCTTATAGATACGTCACTCCCGACCATTTATATAGCCGACCACCATGACTCCGGAATGGAAATCGATTGCAAAACGATATACATCTATTTTGTGTGGCCACCTCCACTTGATTTTCCTTTGCTAAAAAAGCGAAGTAAAAGGCAAAGATTTATGGTAGTTTTTACAATTTTACGGTCAGCGAGTTCGGTTGGAACGCCAAGGGAGACATTACAAGAGATATCGCAGATTTACTTCAAACTTGATGGCTTCTCTGGAGGGAAATCACGAGATGGGGTATCATTGCAGCATGATTCATTCGACAAGCCACCGCAAATGTTTCAGTTTTAAAATCTATTTCCACGACGCAAAACTGAAATGTGTCCGTCTCGTTTAATGTACCTATCGTTTTGTCTTAATTGTTAATTTTATTCCTTTATTTTAAATACAATTCGTTTAATTAATCTTTCACTTGTATTAAAGTGTACTGTCTGTAAAAATAAATTACTTCAACCCACTACATATACCCATAACTTGATTATAGTCTGCAACTCCACATTGCGTGGTTTTTATAGTCATTACATCTATAATTCCAGAAAAACGTGGAATGTATTCAATTATATATTTCTGAAATATCACAATTATAATGTTCTAAAACCAGACATAATACATAATTCTCATTCGCACTGAAAACACATCATACATTACCTTTATATTATATCTGTAGGTACATTATGTGTGATATACATATTAACAATCCCTTTGGCCGCACACAAACTGATGTAGATTATCAACCCTTGGCCCTTATTCGTACAAAGCCTTTATCGAACACGAACCCTAGAATACTTCAAAACAAAGAAAAGGTCGGATAAGAAGATTATAGTGCCGACGTTTAGTTGAAATATGAAATAGAAAAATATAACGTTTATTCTTTGTTTGTTGGGAATTATTACGACTTCGTAGAAACAAAAAAAAGAATTTACATTTTTAAGATGATCTATTGAATTTGAATAGACATTTGGAACGACGTCATCGATTTCGAAAATAAGGTTGGGACCTGTCAAAAATAATTCCATTTTTATGTGAGGGGTTCTCAAGAATGGGGTGAGGGCCCCTCCTCGTTATTCCGTCTACGTGCGCTCTGTAGCATCTATTTTCAAGCTAAATATGTTTTAAATTGCCATTTGCGTTCGATGATTACGACAATAACATATTCTGCTTCAACGAAATATAAAAGAGCAAATTATTTCTCAAGATAAAAGCGAACGAGACTCGTCATTCGTTTCGTTTTGTATTTTAGTTTTGATAAGTGCATGTAAAGGCCTTTTTGTGTTAGAAATAATATTAGCTAAAGGCATATGAAGTAGGTACTTACGTATTTATTGTATTTGTTATTTAAGAGTCTAGCAAGGTTTAATGTACTCACTATCTGTGAAAAACGTGTACGTGAATAATGTGGTAATAAAAACTATTTTATTTCGAGTTCATAAATCTAAAAAGCACGACGTTGGCTGTAACGCTGAATTCTTTATACAAACGCACACTAGACCCGTTTTAAATGTTACTATAATGCTAAGTGTATTCTTTAAACAAAAAAATACCTACTAATCTTATACAATGATGTATTTTTATCTTAAGGTTCTTGGATTAGGTATAATTATCTCCATGCCTTTATATGAAACACAAAAAGTTAAATCTGCAATGGACATCATAAATTAATTTACAGGGTCTATGTTGGTTGTGATAATATGTATTTGTGTTCTTGTGAAACTACATAGTGCAATAGATAAATGATATCCGCATAACCAAGATTGTATTAAACTTTAAACAATAACCTATCAGGTAACAAAAAGATCATATAAGAGTAAAAACCTATCATTACCTAATTTCATTTTTTAATTTTCTTTTGTATAACTACTGCATGACGTCGAATTTAAAAGCAACTAGATGTTTATTACTCACTCTAACAACCAATTGGCAGCAACACGAATTTTGACGATAATGTCGACTTACAGCCTTCTCGAACAGGGAAAAACTTACAGAGAACACAATAAATCTCTGTATATATATAACTGTTCTAATAAACGAGGTAGAACTACGACCTAGCCCTTTCATCTGCCGTTGGCCGTAAATCCAGAGAAGAGAGAAGTGCCTCCAGTGATGTATTCTCGACATTAATGGAATTACGCGGCCGGGCGATATGTAGTACTTGTTGGTACAATTTAAGGATAACAATTTGTATTGAGTGGTTCGCGTTTTCTCGTTAATTTTCTTCGGAGTTCATGTTTATTTCAATCTCTTCGTAACGAACATCGGATAAAGCACGCTTCTCGGTTCTTTTAATAACGTTATTTTGTTGTAAATCGAGCTATGAAAACTGGACTCCTTCGTAGAGAGAAAGAAATGTGAATGGTGCCTTTGCCTTACTGTGTTTTTGGGCTCTTAGTTAAATATTAAGTATAATTATTATGGCAACTAAGTGCAATATGCTGATGCTGAAATTGGAGATTTTTCTGACGTAGCACTAAAAAGCAATTGATACAATACCTGCATTTTTTACATCATCAGCACCCGGAAGACGTCCACTGTTGAACAAAGCCCTCCTCCTTAGAAAGCCGCAATGAACGACAACTTCACTTAGCATAGTTGTCTGTTATCACAATAATTGTGTTCCTTTCTATATCTGCAATATAAGAATGCTTTATTCTATACAACCCTGCGTGAAGGAAGCCAAAAGTGAAGTCAGTTTAGTATGGTAATTGTCGTAACTATCCAACGTTAATGTTATTTCTGAACTCATCAATAAATGACCTTATTAGAAAGCTCAAAGGCCCGAATGTTCCATAAAGACGAAACGTAAACCTAATATTAGCAAGTCTGATTGATTGAAACTGTCTACAAATTATGGAGATATTTCTGTGTTGATCCGTGAGTTTCGGGAAAACATACAATTTGGCCGATTCCGCTTACTTAGTTTTTATTTTCCTTTTACTTGAGGTCTCAGAGTTTTCAGCTGATTATTCTTCTTCTAGGAAAAACATAAAATAAAAGCTTATCCAACAAATAATTTTCATATAATCTTTGAAGGAGCTGACAGTCTCTTTATCATTAGTCCATACACCTACATTTTACCGCACACCAAGAGTCCCGATGTACAATGCCTGGCAAGACAGGCAAGCCTTTCTTGATATACGACCTCTATACAATCATAGTTATACTATAATGATCAACTCACTGATTAACATAGCTGTCTTTACAAATGCTTTGACGCCCATTGCCAAAAAATGACTCGCATTGGTAACAAGAACAACGCCAATAATATGAAAGACAAAACAAAACGCAATCACTTATTCCAACAGCGAAAATCCTGCAATAATGTTTGCATTGCAGCCTTAATACGTATAAACGATCGCAGTACAGCGCACGATAAAATTATGTTCCCCTTTCATCATTCAGGTGTGGAGCGCGTCGTAATACCAGCTACAATTTTTGTAAATCCACAAAGTACGGGCGGATTGAATCCCGGTATACAGCGATGTTCCTTTGAACGTTGCATCCGTGTATCAAAAACATGCCATCCTTTTGCAACGGAAAATAAAATACGAACAAAAAAGCCGTTAATGAACCACATGTGTTGTATTATTTTTGTTTTCTATGGTTTAAGAATACATTTCTTTATCGTCACTGGTAAGCGAGTCAAAAGAGGCCGCAAACCCAGTGTAAACCTACTAAATAGCGGACCCTACTAAATACTGATAATATAGCACTTTTCTGTTGGTGATTAAAGGTCTGTTTATATTTAACGACCTGATTAGCGCAGTGGCTAAGCGATTGGACTGCTGCGCTAAGGGTTGCGGGTTCGATTCCCGCACGGGGCAAAACTTTGTGCGAACCACAGATGTTTGTCCCGAGTCTAGCTGTTTGTAATATTTCATGTTTGTGAAACGCACCCACGACACACGAGAAATTCCATGCGACGTTCTTTTTAAAAAGAAAAAAAATGTGTTGGTCATGTTTTAAGTATCTAATCACTTCAATTGGATTTTCATAATTAAAATACTAAATAAGTATATATAATATAATTCCATACTTCTTTACAAAAAATCCTTTATATTCCTATTATTCTTGTACGCGACACGTTTTTATCCAACACTTGCACTGAGCACGTAAATATACGCGAATATGAAATTTTTAATATCCTCAAGACAGGCGAACTCTAGCTCTCAGAAGGTCGTGCCTTCAATATTTTATGAACACTTAAAACTAAATTAGATTTTTTCTTGAGTTTGAACAAAATATTCGACGGAGAAACACCTTCGTGGAGTTATGGCGGAAAGTTTTAGTAGCTAAAACTTCTGTAATTAATAAATCTTTACAATTAGTTGGCGCCCGCATAGTTTTAATTAAATAACCGTGGTCGTCTTAAATACCATAAACATTTTGCCACATTAATTTGTAACTTTTGTCTATTAGTTGTTAAATTAAAAACTTAGATATTCAAATAATTCGAATAAGTATTCAAAAGGTGAATAGAACCATTAATTTCTTTTGAGAAATAAAACCGAAAAACTATTTTAATACATCTTTCGATTTACCTTATTATTTATATAATTAATGCGGAGTAGAAACTGGCTACTTAAACCTAAAACATTGTATCGGGAATATTTTAAGAAGAATAATAAAGGGAATAAAAAAATGTAATCAAAGTTTATAATATTTAGAATGCTTACACAGACTAAAGGTAGAATTTACATTCAGCCAGCACTTGTGGTTAGGTTGGCAATGAACACTAGCAGCCATGATTGCGCTTGGCAAACGGGGTAATGACAACAACATTGTAGTTTGAACCTTTTTTAAGTTTCGCAGTTTGTTCAGGCTGGACGAGACTTCAAACAAAGCCTTCAGGTAGCTTGCTCAACGTTTATGAATATACTTATATAGGAATTATAGAGGGAATGTACCTACCTAAAGTTTTAACTTATATATAAATAGTTTACATTGCGAAGTTTGGTCAGATATCGGCATGTGGCCCTAGCTCTTTGTATCAATCGGATTTGAAAGATGTGGTTTGAAAAATATCCATTGCTTAAAAAAAACAAATGAGTGTGTGTAGGTATTGGTTTTTACTCAAAACTCTCCCACTATAACTGACCACATTTAAACACTTCAACTAAACACCACAGTATCAAAATCCGGTCAATATTTTTTATCTAGATCTCTCTGTTACAGGTTAGTAAAGGAATAATAAAAAAGTACACTAAATAGGAAAAAAAAACGTAGTTTACTTATCGGTTTCGGATAAATCTGAAGCCTCTGCCTACCTTTTTGGGGAAAACAGTAGTGACGTAGTAAATCAAGCGAGCATCGAGCGAGTGAAGCACGGCTCAGCTTATCCGGGTTACAAGATCCGGTCAGATCTGGGGCGCATCTAATCGCCAAATACACGGATATTCCATTTGCATTGCATCCGTTACAACCCACGCAATTTGGCTAAATTCGTTCGAACGCAAACTATCGGTTTGGCCGATTGGTAATGATAACGTAATGTGAAATTTCGGGCTTTGATTCATCGGAAATGTTGATTTTTCTCGCTAACATCAGCTTCACACAAAATCCACGGGAAATTTTGCCTTAGTTCAAAGGATATTTGGTCGTATTCTCCGTGAAACTAAAACTCCAATTATCTTTACAATGTACTAATTAGATTGATAGAGATTATGTATAGAATTCTCACATCAGAGGCGATATAATTATAGCTGACATTGCCCTTTTGTATGTATAAATAGAATATCATGTGTAACCAGCTGGGTAGGCTTGACATTAATAAGGTACTTCTATTATAGACATTCAGAATCTTATATATCATTGAACCGTAAATAATTTGATCAATTTTAAACATTTGATACTGTAGTTTACTTGCAAAACTTTAGGCCAATAAATTAATGTAATTTATATATAAAGTAACCACTTAATACTAGTAAAAATAAATCAAGATTGTTTAGATAGCAGAAAATACCTGTAATAAACCAAACGAAATAGTAATTCAAAACATTACGTATGCATGAGCGATCCAAACAGAAAGACCGGACGCTCTTTTGAGATATGAACTACGTACGCGGAATGCAAAGGACATACGGATAAACAACTGCTGATATTTAGATAAGGACCTCCATTCGCATGCCCCGTATGACCAACAAAGTTAAGGCAGAAAGAGATAAGAGAAACCATAAAACATACGTGCTTTCTTTGTACATACATCAAAACGATGAGATTTTTGCCAACATTGTTGTGCGATTTGCATGTGCAGGGTTAGGGCCTTTTTTAATGTGTTGTATGCCTTATCCGTTTTGTAATGAGACTG
Source organism: Abrostola triplasia (assembly GCA_946251915.1). Classification (NCBI taxonomy): domain Eukaryota; kingdom Metazoa; phylum Arthropoda; class Insecta; order Lepidoptera; family Noctuidae; genus Abrostola; species Abrostola triplasia. The sequence goes on along the minus strand of OX276432.1, from coordinate 6,707,079 downwards.
ACGGAGGTTATGACAGTTAGGATGCTGACATTAACAACCGTTTTGCATAAATTTGTCGGTTGTTTTTTCAAGATAGCGCTTTATGTTTTTTAGTCATGGAAATTTAAAATTACACGCTAAATTGACATAAAGATTAGTGATTAAAGTGTGCCTATGTGATCTTGTGCTATGAATAGGACAAGTAGTCGCCACTGTAAAACGTTGAGGCCTTAGTAGGTTTATAGTGTTATAACAAAGTTGTCAATTTTGCGCTAAAATATTGTGTTTATAAATTTTAGGTTTATAGGTAGATAGAGCAAGTATAATTATCTACCTTTAATGATTCTATGTTTGTATATACAAACATAAAATCATTGAAGGTGAAAATTGTAGAAGTTTAGTATCCACGGCAGATTGTTTACTCCAAACTTACATTATTTATTGCTAGTGGTTTTATTTTATTACCTACGTATGTCTTAATTTTAGCCAGTCTACAGGTCAACGTTATAATGTATAATCTTTTACAAGAGTAATGAATACACTACCAATCAGGAACCATTTTGATGGCTTCTATTACGAATTCGACCGATAGAACTAGGCAAGTTTAACTCAAGTGTCGTTTGAATCTGCAAGCAAGCTTGCATTCTAGTCGCATCAGATTTGGCAACGTTGGTTGGTATCTGACTGCGTACGTCAGCAGGTTAGCTCACAATCTCGATCGACAAACGATCTAACGGAATTTCGGCTTAACAAACTAGGATTGTGAATTTCCAACTGTTTTAACATCTTTCTCAACAGTGAAGCCAAAGGTGTAGGCAAAGGTCAGTTGTACACACATATTTCGCTAGTTATGGTATAGATTCCAGGGTAATAGGGGGCGAGCCTATTACCACCAACCCTCCGTGCTGCTACTGAGAATTACCTAATGGAAAAACTCAATAACACTTTATTCAAACCCAGGACTTAATGATCAGCAGCCGCGCTTGGCGACCACAAGACGAAGCAGTGCGTGTAATTACGATAAAGGTACTATTAGTTAATATCATTAGAATATTGGGACCCAATAATTAAATTACTGTAATGATAATATTTAGCAATTTTATTGGACCTGTGTGATTGCAATTGAGTGCAATTAGCTCGTTGTGTGAAACCAAATTGATTGGTAACTATTTTAATTATGCATACTATTCCGCAGAGTAGGGACAAGTAAAATAATTTATATAATTATTCAATTTTAATAATTATTCAAGGGAATAAGTAAGATAGTGTATAACCCCTTGTGCGAGTTATTAGGAAAAATGGTTTTCTCAGTATTTTTTCTTGGCAAATGTCGTTTATTTATTTGTATAAATAAATTTCTTACAGATACCCACATATTAGAAAGATATTAGTTTAGAAAAGCATTTCAAATAACGAACTTATGTGAGAGAAGTGAATTTAGAAAAAATATTGCAGTAGATTATTTATAAAAATTCTTATATTATTTTTCCGTTTCTGTTCTCCTTGAGCTTATATTCTGTTCCATTTTTGACAATGACGTTACTCAGAACTGTTGTTCACACCTGTATATGATTAGTTCCTACACATAATTTCGCGGGTGACAAAGCACCTGTAATTAATCGCAGTACGTTCTAATCCTGTGATATTCAACGGCTTGACTAATTAAATGTAAATACTTCCACTCCCGTATTCATGACGCACACTGTTAGACAATAACGCGTATGTATAGTTATATAATATTTTGTGTTAGCCCCTTTATGTTGTGTAATGTTCATTTCAAGTATTAATGCAATCATAATTACTCTTTGGACTACCTCGTTGGTCTAGTGGCTGCTGAGTACGAGATCTTGGGTTCAAATCCCAGGTCAGCCATTACATAATGAAGAGACAGCTCGGTAACATCCCATTCCATTTTTCCGTCAACCATTGCTTCATGGGGTGATAAGTATCTATCGTCAACATTTGGGGCTGTTTTCATTTGTTACAGCAATTTGATTGATAAGCAGCACTCATTCGTTTTAAACAATTTATTTTTGCCTGTCGTATGAGGTTATGACTTTTTAGATAAATTAAAATTGATATTTCTAATCGAAATTAGGAACGTTGCCTACTTATAGCATTGGTAGGTAAAACAGTGATTATATAGAACCAACTTAGCCAGGCGTAATAATTTCACTGATACATGTAGGTGTCTTGCCTGTGTTCGCGATGACGTTTATGTTAGGGTAAAGGCGGGATAGATGCCACACTTTTTGAAATATACTCCTAATAAAAAAACCATTAATTTTATATAAATAATTTCTATAAATATAACTAGTTTAATCCTTTCTGTTTAATTATAATTTGTTTTCTAGGACCTATAAATTACAGATTCTGCAAATTTTAGCTTTTTGTGGATGTCCATTTTTGAGGATAGATGCCTACCCGTATGGATAGTTGCCCCACCATGAAAATACTTACAGGGATAGATGCCCTTCATACTGTATAATTATAAAATTAATAATATATATTTTTTGTAGTGAAAAACATTATGCCATTTTAAAATCTTTTAATTGTCATTGTTACAATTAAATTCTAATCATGAGATCATATAAAATTATCATAATAAAATTCTAAAAATATTAATTGTTCAACAAAAATATGAATTCTAAATTCTTATTATAAAATATCAATTATTAAGTTTCAACACGCATATTCATAAAAGTAAATATTAAAAAAAAACACGATAAAGATCTTCATCTTGTAATTCTACTGAAATGATATTTAACCGGATAGAGCTTAGAATCCCAAACTGTCGGGATATTTCGTTTATCCCCATGGTTTTTCTGTCCATTTCCTTGAAGGCTGACTGCAGTTGTTCTGTAGTCCAAGAACATACTCGAGCGCGCACTCCTTCCTTTCTTTTATATTTTCGTGGCATAGTTCTGCTACCTACACGCAGTAAAAAGTCCAAATTCAAATATAGGGGAGAGGCGTACAAAATGACATAGGTGGGTAAAATGGCACACCTCCTTTTCTCCAAAACCACAGACATAATAGTTCTCAAAATGGCGTGTAGAGGATCGCTTAGTAACAGTTTGCAACCTGTGCCGGCGCCAGTCGCGTCCGTTGGGCCGTGTGGTGCGGACACATGTTTGTTTAGTTCTTGCTGTCACGAGTTTTACTCAGGCGGATTTTGTTTCTCGTAAAAGTAAGTATTTTTTACGTTAATTTGTTTGAATTTAGCATTAAATTATTGTAAGTTTACAAAATAACTTCGAAAATGATTTGAAAGCTCATGATTCTAGTTATTTTTAGGTTATTGTTTTCTTACTTTGAAGGTTATGAAGTGGACAAAATGGCATACGCTTTGGTCGGGTAAAACAGCATACTATGTCATTTGACCCACCCTTTTTTCTTTTTCAGATTATTAACAATCATGCCTCGTAATTATTCTAGAAAAACAGACCGACAGCGATGGGATAAAACCTCCATGGAAAAGGCTATTGAAGTTGTGAAGAATAATGAAATGGGCTGGCTATTGGCTTCTAAAGTATTTAATGTCCCACAGTCGACTCTTAGAAGACATGCACTGAAACAAAATAAATTCTTAGCTCCAACTACTAAAGGTACCTACCAACTTATGTAGTATTTTTTAACTGTAGCGTTATGTAACAGAGTGGATTTAATCACTTACTCGCCTTATTGTTTTAGGTATGGGTAGGTACAGGAGTGTCTTCACATATGAAATGGAACGAGAACTGGTAGAACATATTAAATTACTAGAAACGAGATTGTTTGGATTTACAAGGAAGGAAGTTTTGGAATTGGCCTACCAGTTTGCAGACGTTAATAATATTCCTCATAACTTCAACAATGAAAAAAAGATGGCAGGCAAAGAATGGTTGGCTGGATTTCGACGCAGACACCCAGATATATCCTTGAGGAAACCTGAAGCGACTTCAGCTGCAAGAGCCCAAGCCTTTAACAAACCGCAAGTAGCACTATTTTTCAACACTTACCAAGACATTATTCAGAGCAACAACATTTGTCCTCATAGGCTCTACAATGTCGATGAGTCAGCTTTATCAACAGTCCAGAGACCCCAAAAGGTATTTGCTACTACTGGGCGTAAGCAGGTTGGGGCTTTGACTAGTGCTGAAAAGGGGTCTCATGTGACAGTTGTTTGTTGCATGAGTGCAAATGGCCATTTTGTCCCGCCGTGTTTAATTTATCCTAGAAAAATCATGAAACAAGAGTTGATAGACGAAGCTCCAACCGGTACTTTGGGTATTGCCCAGGAATCAGGTTGGATGACAACAGCTGTATTTTATAAATGGTTAGTGCACTTTCAGTTGCATGTAAAAGCGAGTCTTGATGATAAAGTGCTTTTGGTAGTTGATGGACATATAAGTCATAAAGGTATTGAAAGCTTAAAATTCGCAAAAGAGCATGGAATCATTATGATATGCTTGCCACCTCACTGCACGCACCGCATGCAACCATTAGACGTATCTTTCTATGGGCCACTGAAGACATATTTTAATCAAGAAGTGAGCACTTGGTTAAAGAACCATCCAGGCAGAGTTGTTACTCATTTTCAAATAGGTGCAATTCTCAACAAAGCTTATGGAAAAGCAGCAACGATTCAAACTGCCGTCAATGGGTTTCAAAAAACAGGTCTCTGGCCTGTTGATCCAAACATATTTCCAGATTATTTGTTTGAGCCTGCTGAGACGACAAACATCCCCATGCAACAAGATCGGGTAGAGCCCCAAGAAGATTCAACGGCAGCAGAAAACCTATGCATACCGTCATCAGGTCAATCTCAGGTAGAAGCAGGCAGTTCGACATCACTGATAATTGCAAGAACATCAGCCGCAGACAACCCACTTCCACTCTCAGTAGCCCAATCTAGAGACACAGCTACAACTGCAATACCTACGACACCCACATCTTCTAAATTGATACTACAAGACATGAATATCCATGTTCCAGTCAGCGTGCTGTCTCCAGTGCCGATAGGAATGTATGTGGCTGGACAAGGCAAAAGAAAACCACGAAAGAAACCAACAATATTGGTGTTAACTTCAACGCCAAATATAGAAGAAGCAAAAGCAAAATCAGCTCCTCCACCTGTTCCAAAGAAAAACACGAGAAAGGTTACGAAAGCGTTGGATTTTAGTTCCGACAGTGAAAATGATTTCTCTTCCTTACAAGCTTTCACTGAAGTTGGAGATGATAATGAAGATTGTCCTTGCATTTATTGCAATGACCTCTACTCCAGGTCCAAGCCAAAGGAGATCTGGTTAATGTGCTTGAGCTGTAAAAGATGGGCTCATGCATCATGTGCAGATGTTCCGAAAAATACAAAGCGTTTTACGTGTGAACTCTGTCTCTAATCGACTGATTTTCATTAAAAAAACGGTATGCCATTTTGTCCACATCACGTGTGTCATTTTACCCGACTAGGGCGGTCAAAACGGTTTTTTTCAAGATAAAAAAGAATGTTGAATAATTCTTTTCTTTTTGTATTAAGTTGATTGATCTCTATAATTTTAATAGGTAATGAACCAAAGAATACACAGTTACTAAAGTGTTAAATATTATTAATAAATAAAGATTTTATGACTGATTTTCTAACTAGTATGCCATTTTGTACCCCTCTCCCCTACATAAAAACATAAAAAATATAACGGAACACAAAAATATGTTAAAAATATATATTCAAAGCACATAAATAATACAATTAGTGTATACATGGTACATGGAGGGATAGATGCCCTTGGGGCACCTATACCGCGAAAAATCAGGGCAACTATCCTTTATGATAGGGATAGATGCCCAAGTATTTTTTGCATAAATAAAAAAGAAAAGAGCATCGATTTACATCTAGGTACATACTTGATGAATTAGTATATTGACGTAATAAAAAATATAACAGAATTAATAACTACTTATAAAGTTATACAAAAGCAAAAACTTACCTTTAAAATTTTGGCGTGTTTGTTAAGTTCGCCGCGGAGATGAATACACACACGAGCAAAACGCGCCCTCACCGCACGACGGCCCTTGGCTAACCGAGGTGCGGGGTGCGTGCGGCACTTAGTTATACTATTATTTCGATGTCGCGAGTTTGGGAAGTTAGGTTTTTTGAAAATGAGGCATCTATCCTACTGAGGCATCTATCCCGTCTTTACCCTAATCGTAAATAAATAAATACAGATTAAATATGCCGCTACAAATAGATAATTGTCATACCTTTAAAACGCCATTTGCATTCTCAGAAGACTACATTTGTAGACGTCAAAGGTTCAACTGCTACACGAATGTAAATCGAATATAGACGTCCATTTTGAAATTTGTCACCCAAATCGATGTTTGAAAGCGTAGACGGTCGCTGTTATACCTTAAATTTCATAATATACGAAACGACAGGTACACTGGTACAGGTAGTTACAAAACTGAAATCTTCGCGGAAGCACGTAACATTTTCATGGCACCCGCTGCAAAATTTCCTTGAGATAACGTCACCTACATAAACGCTAAGTTTTAAGTTTTTTGCGTGTATTCTGTTTGTTTGTTGACGATTAGCATAATTTGAAAATGAGATATTAAATACCTCCTTTTATCGTTATTGTCACGCAGAGCGAGGTTTTGTAAAAGTTTTGTGGTACGAAAATAATTTATTATTGTTACGTGAAAGTTTGTCCAAACATTACTTAATGAATGATTTATAAAAGCATTTTTGTTAAAACTATACATTTTTATACAGACACATGGTAAAATTCTTATTAGCATTACGCATGTTTATTACAGAACGTTATAAAAACATATATTTTTGAATTGTATTTCAGCCCAAGATATATTAGGTACATCTAGTATCTCTTCCAAAATCATGACTAATGGGCTAAACTTTGGCCGAGAACTAAGTCTAAGAACTTGCTTCAACTAAAACACGCCATTCACGCTACTATCTGAAGTGTAAAACTAGTCATACCAGCGTTAATATTGTCGATAAGTCGCAGCCGTAGGAAACAAAAGGTGGTGGAACCGCAATGATTGAATGTTGTTCACAGAAGGCTGTAATAGTTGCCCGACACAGGCACGCTTTGAGTTCAAGCACCAAACTCCCGGCGCTTAATGAAAAGCCGGTTTGAAAACAGATGTCGGACCTTTTGTTTAGAGAAAATTGTCAAGACTCGGTGAAAAATTCGGACGTGAGGAAATTTGTGTTCTTTGTTCAGGGATTCTTTAATAAGGTTTGTTGTGGACTCTATCATAACGCTTTTTTCTCTAATGAGTTTGTTTTAAGCGAAGGCTGATATTATTTGACTTATGAATTCTTAGATAATTATAATTTGTTTTCAGTTTATGTTAATGAAAATTCTATATAGTTCGATAAAGTTTAAGAAAACTAGAGCCTATAACTGTATGTAGTAACACAGAATCAATTATGGAGCTAAATATCCTAATTGTCAGAAAGTTATTGTACACTAAATGACAAATCACGATGTTTTCTTAATTATCGATTAATTTTAATCAAAATCTACCTGTGAATCTATTACTCTTCCAGCTGTTAAAGACGGTACTTTATAATAAATTAATTAACCGCAACTTTACGCTTTTTACTAAAGATATAATACCGATTCTTCATCTTCAGAACCAGAAACAAACGCAGCACTTTAATCATCATTACAGACGCAATTATAACTGTTGCAATTAAATATTTAAATAGACAGGCCACAATAATTAAACAGTACTAGCAGAGCAATTATCCATAGCCTTTTTAGCCGACCTCTCGAGTCCTTTATGTTCTACTCAACAGGCGAAGACATAGTTTTAATTGGAGTCGTTTCGAAGCACGCAAAGAGTCTTTTAATTAAAATTTTAACTTTTGATATTTTAAAAAGAATATGACGGTGCAGTATCCACAGCTATTGCTGTAACTTCCACTGTGAATATTTTTCTTTATAAATTCTTTTAAACCTCGTGTCTGAATAAAATGGAGTTACTGCTTTGTATTAAGTTATTTAAGTGGTTTTTATGTCGAATAGCTAAAAGTTACAGTTATAAAACAATTGTGTATAGGTGATTGAATATTACGGATGATTGAGTTCAAAAAACCTTCGTACATAGCTGACCTGCCCCCTTACCATGAACTCTTATAGCAGGACAGTTTACGTTGTGGAAGCCGCATTACACTGCATGTAACGTCTCGCTTTCACATCTTAAACTGTCCTGCTATAAAAGATCATGGTAAGGGGGCTGTAAGTCGACTTTCTCCTGAACTGTGCCTTATCTCAAAATATAATCACGTATGATTATCATTACAAATACAAACAGAAGTATATACTTAGATATTGAAAAAACTATTAATTTCACATCTGGACTCAGTCACATTCGATGAGCTTTAAAAATACCAATTGATTGACGCATAAAACAAAGAAGCGCTTGATAACTATTCTGAGCATGAAATCTTTTCAGACAGCAGACTTGCAGATATTTAACCACGTAAAATGCAGAAGACATTCCAGCCCAGAGACCGAAGAACTCTCAAACAACTTCGTGATTTATTGTTGTAGTAAAACTATCATAGTATTTAGTCCAGTGGTTTGAGCGTCACTGTTATCAGTATTTCAAGTTTCTACTTTGCAAACTTTTGTCTATTACTTGGTAAGCAAAGCTATTACCTGCTTGACTGAAACGAATATACAACTGGTTTGAAGAGCAATTATCATAAAACAAAAGTTGCACGATAACAACATTTCAAACGAATGAGCACCTTATCATCCTTGCCTATTTAGTTAGGCGCACTAAATTATAAAGAGAATGGTTTTGTTTTATTGTGGATTTTGTTTAAAGAGGTATATTTAAATCTCAACGGTTTATTTATTTGATAAACCGATTTGATTTGTGTAGGCTTATTTGACTGATGTTTTATATACCTAATAGAAGTCGTACCGTGGTAGTATAGTAGATATATTGGTTTAATAAGCTTTGTAAGCCAAACCCATAACCTTAACACTACGCTGCTGTAAATAGAAGATAACAAAAACATTACTATATAAAAATGAACATGACAAAATATGGTTTAAAAACGTAACTGTTCCTATATTAAACTTTAACTCACCCCCTATTACATTGGACTTAAAACATCACTGGTTAAATGTGGGTGTACTATATGTGCACAACTGCCTATCCTTTCGGGAAATACAGGCGTGATGTTATTGTTATGTATAAATCGCAAAATCGTGTTTAGATATCGTCTTCGAGGAATATCTAATTGCGCTTTGAGAAATTAGATTTCCATGGTTACAACGCCTACATAATTTTTAAAACAAAACAAATCCCAAAAGAAATTACGATCCTTTTACTGATGATAATGGAAGTCTCCATAAAATGTAGCTTTACGATATAATGGGATCTCGTAAAACAAACTTTGTTTATGTATAAACAGGATTATTTTCACTAATTATGTTTCACGTTACTGTGACACAATTATTTTAATGTTTAAAATGTTCAAAGTACAGCAAGACACGGAGTCTTAATTAAATAGATACGATCTTTTGAACGCGTCTGCCTCCATTAGAATTCTTATTATTAATGTTTGGTTACCCCAAACTTGGTGAATATGAATAAATAACAATACATGATTTTTATTAAGATTGGCTACAACTGCTGCTAAATACCTACTGTAGTATAATTATTAGCACACGCAAAATAATTAATAAAAAGATTGTAGATCAACATCTTTTTAGTATATAATTATCAAAATATACCATAAATTTGGTTTTAATTGTTGGCAGATATTTATTATTCTATAATACGATGTCATTAAGTGTAGTTCCCAAAAGTTTTATAGTTAACTAGCTTTTGCCCGCGGCTTCGCCCGCATTAAGTAGCCTATATCCTTTCTCGGGTCTTAAACCTTCTACATGCCAAATTTCATCAAAAATCCGTCCAGCGGTTTACTCGTGAAAGCATATCAGACAGACAGAGTTACTTTCACATGTATAATAATAGTATGGATAACGTAATTCCTAACCTACCTACATGTGTATAAAGGGCAATATTATTTGAATATACCAACAATTATCGTAACTAATTATAAAAAACGCGCACTCGTAAATCCAGACGCCCTACAATACAAAGATAAACTGACTAATCTCACTCCTTTGAACAGATTCGATGAATTACAGCGTTTTTCAAGGAGCGAAATGTAAATGTTTTGCCGAAGCGCTGGCAGGTATAATTTAATTTAATTTGGGGGAGTTGGGTTGATTATAAATTTAATTTATGTGAGGCCTGACGTCAGACGGGACCCTGCTTGTTATTCGCAGAGCGTGCAATTTATCGACTGGTCTGATGAGAGCTGACAATGTAACAACCATTGGAAATTTTACTAAGTACCTACGGATTATTTTTGGCCTATACGTACCTATAGTCATACGCGTTAGTGATTTTGGTTTTTTCACGCACAATCAATGCTTTAAAAAATTTTACTAATAGGTAATAATCCTTTAATATTTATTACTTAGGTATAATAAAAAATATGCTATAATAATAACTTGGTAAGTAAATTATTATGTGTTGTAGAAAAAGACAAACCGATTATAAAATCGTCAAGTTTTTATATCTAGGTACACGATTAGTGTATTTTTCTACACAAATTAGTATGATTAGGCTCAAACCATACTGAGATGGCTGCGGCCGGCAGCGAAGCGGCGAGCAGTTTCAGTATGAAGTAATTTTAAACGTTATTATCATTACTATAATACATCGTATTCCTTGATAAACTTGAAAAGGTCGCGCTTCAAACACCCGCGCCGTCGCGAACGGCGAACACTCGGACTACTCCCACGCAGCGGCGGGAGTCAAGCAATACTATGTACTATTGTAATAAATATAAAAATTATAGTCATAATTTTATTATATCACTCAAACTGCCTGCTGCTTCAGTGCCGGCCGCTGCCATCTCGGTGTGATTTTAGCCTTATTTTTACCCGACTGCGCCAGAAGGCTTATGTTTTTTATGTAATTTAAATGGAAACTATGTTTTAATATTACGATGATATTCAAGTCATAAACTTTTAAATTTGACTTAAAATTAGTAACAACATATTTTAATAACTTAAATATTGCTTCAGTACGGTACAGTTGGAGTATTTTAGGAGCTACTCCGTTTATTTATACGTTTTTGCTAACACAGATAAAGAGTTGGTTTGAGCGCAAATAATTTTAGTCTTACTATTAAATTTTGCAGTAAATATTTGCTGAGGCGAAAATATTGTGGCAAAGATAAGAAAGTACGTGATAAATAGTAATTAAAATAGCAAATATATATCTTAGTTTGAAGATACTTAAGGCAAGTTTAAGTTAAACACTGTTTTGTAAAATTGCTACTTTTGTTTAAAGAATTAAAGAAATAGACTCGTCATAAAATCAATGAAGTGTGCAAAATATTTTGAACTTGCTGCGCCACGCGGTGTTACCCGCTACATTTTTTGTGATAAAAAGTAGCCTATATATTAATCCAGGGTGTCAGGTCCCTCCTTTCATTAAAATCCATTCAATAGTTTTTACGTAAAAGAGTAACAAACATCCATCCATACTTACAAACTTTCGCGTTTGTAATATTGGTCTACGATACAATTACGCCTGTATTTTCTAAAACTGTAAACAGAGAAATGGTTATTAGCTATTAGTATGTTACTTATCACCAGAATGTCAATTTACTACAAGTAGATATACATACGTGAACGATTATAGACATTATCGATAGAGTACTTCAAAAAAGGTCAGGTGGAAGACGTTGCCACCAGCCCGCTAAAAATATGCATGAATATGGAGGAGGTTACATGGTATACAGAGTTCTGTGATTTATGCATGAGACGATGAAAAAATATATATTTTTATAAGCTTAAGTATTTGTCTAAAATATTTTTATTAGGTTTATTTTATTTCTTATAGGTACCTAAGTGAACGTTGTGGAAATTTTGCGAGTATATTAATTAAGTAATTTAAGGAATACTGAATTAAAGAAGTAGAAGTTATGCGTGTCATTTGAACTGCCTCTCATAGGTAGTGATTTAGATACTTATAGGAATAAAACCCGCCTAGTTACTAAATCTTTGCATAATATTAAAAAAATCATACAAAAGTCACGCCTATTTTCCAATGGAGTAGAGATTAGAGAGAGACTTTGGGATTTCCAATCGCGGTCTTTTTCTTTTTCTTATCGTATGATTTATGAACAACCTGCCACCTTACGAATTAACTCTTAAAGCAGTAGAGTTTACGATGTAGAAGCGAGAAGCTAGATGCAGTGTATTGCGGCGTCTCGCTTTAACAAAGTAAATTATCCTGATAGAGTTCATGGTAAGGGGGCTGGAGTCAGTCTAAACCATTAAAAAAATTCTCTGGTGTGCCGATTTACTTACGATGTTTTCCTTCGCCGTTCTTAGCAACTGAAAACTAATTTATAGTACGCACATGAATTTGAAAAGACATTCGTGTGTGCCGGGGTTTGATCTTGCGACCTTTAACTTGGCAGTCTAACGATCGACTATCGGCTTTTAACACCCAAAACATGACGAATGAATGATCGAAACAGCGTTATGGTACGAATAATCTCCTCAAAATCCATTCGTTTGGCCTAGATACACAGTTAAATCCTCTATAGAAATTTTGCATCAATCGCACTAACGTTTGCAATTCTACTTAAGAGGTATTAATACAAGCAATTTTTCTAATGCACCTACATGTCGACATTATCGTGATTAAAGGCTTTCTATAACGGAGGTCGTATGTAGTTGCCAAGCGTTTCAAAGATTTATATTATCCACATTTACTTATAAGTACGGTTAGGGTTTTGGCTACGACTACTCTTTAGCATAACTTTACCGTTGTGCAATTCTCTTTCATGAATCTATTTGTTGGAGTTTAGTTATAATATGTAAACTATACAGACTAAATCGGTGAAGCAGTTAGGCGATAGTCTTTTGGGACTACCTAAAGACGCACGTGTGCCATGGGACACTGAATAAACATTAAACTGAATTAATTTTATAATTAAAGGGTCGTCTCTTCGCTACATATGAGAATAACTCGTATAGCATATATAAAGTAGGTAGTTAAATTTGAGGTCATTCACACGTTTTTAACTTTTAACGCAATAAATACATAAATTCCTATCAATTATTCTGGACAACCTTGAAATTTCTCAAATACCTACGCAACAGCTACAGTATTAGGCAGTGGAAGCTTATTCTCTCGTCTACAATATACGTACTTAATAAACTTTGAATAATTAATCTAATGATAATGTACCTTTAAAATGTTATAGTGTAATTTAACAAACCACAGGGTGAGTTGTAATATCAGGGTTCATATTAAAGGCTCATTAGGTGTGGTATAGTAAGTTAAAATGTTCTCCCGTGGGTGTCATTTGTAAATTATATGGGAACCAAGCTTTCAGTATTTACATTTTAGCCGATGTAAATTCTTGTTGAAAACAATTTTCTACTAATTGATAATAATCATAATGTTAAGATTAAATAAGAATTTTGAATAAAGAGGTACCTATTGTGGTAGAGCTGTTTCTAATAAATTAATAATGTATCTGGTTCACGTAAAGAGTATATGATTTTATTATTAATTTGATTCCCGCACGGGACTTGAATTTGTGTTATCCGCAGATATTTTTTCCGAGTCTGGGTGTTTGTGTATGTGATATTAAAGTAAAGTAAAGTAATCTTTATTGTCTTTGATTGAGTAGGTATATACAGTTGTTCATGTAAAAAAGTGTCACATCAATCAGCCCGTTCTGGACATACAATATTTAAAACGTACAATTAACTATTTAATGTTTCGTGTTTAACGCACCCACGATACAGGACAAATTTAAAGTGTTGAGCGACTCAATTAAGTGATAGAGAATGAGGCGAAAGGGTTTCAATGTTACAACCGCAACTGGCAGCAGTGGTAACCGAGTGGTATGACCATTGGACTGCCAAGTCAAATGTCGCAAGATCAAACCCTGGCGTAGACCAGCACATGAATTCGAAAATACATTAACCAATATATTTGTGTGGCATCCACTCAACGTCAAAATTTAAACTTACATAATATACCTACTAAATAATTACAAACGTTTATTATAGAAGAATTTTGTTACTAAACATAGTAAGAATTAGAATTTCCTAAACTAATTAAGGAACGCGTTTTTATTAAAACATTTCACAAATGATAACGAGATATCATTTTGGTAGAGCCGCACCATTATACCAGCTGTAAGATAGTCATCTACAGAATGGCGTTTCATTTACGAGAACAAAGGGACAAATCAAAATAAAGGGCTGTTCTTGAGTTCTTTTAACTCCAAAATCTCTTTTATGTCAGTCAAAATTTAATTTGTAATTACAAAATCGTAGCTCCTAAATTAAAGGTGCGCGTTTAATTGACTTTAATAGAACTAGAGTTTATTACGGTCTTTGTTGTTTTGTTTTATAAATTAGATTTTTGGATTATTTTAATTAAAATTTGACGAATCGCTTCACACAGTGTCTTCATAATTAGCTTTCTCCGGTCTTCGGATCTATTCTGAATATTTTACTTTTCAATCATAAATAAGGACAGACACAAGTAAAGAGAATGTTCGGATTTTGATTTTTAATGTTATTATTTACCACGAATAATATGTGTATTAAGTGACAGCTATTAAGTTAGAAACAGTCATTTAAACTCACGCTGAATGTGAGGTTACGGGATTTTCAATAACAACATTTTATTAACACTGAGTCGGACTCGTGCCAAATCAATGGCGGGTATTAGCGACATGCGCGCCCTCTACTGTACCGGACTCCTCATATTTTACCACACTGTATTCTCTCCACCATTAGATTATTACAGGCACGACGTTAAAGGTACCTACGCACAGATGCCGTTAGATATATTTCTCTTTTTTCATCTGCTACAACTTCCTACCCAAAATAACTGCCTCCCGTATTTCATTTCTACGTCACCCCTATCTTACATCAGTTATGGACATGAAATTTCAGATACACCTGCGCAGACCCGACCTATCTCAATTTGAAAAGCTGCTTGCTTTACTGCCCTCACAAAAAGCGGGCGGACGGTAACGGGGGCATCTTTGCTTAAAAATTCAATATGGCTAAACGTACTTGGACTGTGGGATATATCACGTGAAAGCAATTTGAACACCTCTACGGCGAGCACTAAACGTTATTTATGGTAAGCTCACGGCACTCAGTGGATAGCCCACATCGAGTTTCAAAGGATTTTCGGCAGTAACGGGTTTCTATCAGCATTGTCACATACTTATTGTGCCACCTAATGGGGAAGGCTACACTGTCCATAAATATCATGACGACCAGTTTGGCCAGTGCCTAAATGTAACCCTCTGCGGTTCGCGATTACACTTTATAATTTGTATAGCTAGAGAATAGGTGTGTGCAAATCCTATCTGTAAACTGACGGAAAACAAAGTATGGCGTGGCTTTTTTTTTAATATACGGTAATTGATATTTTACTTCTCCAACGAATATCTAGCAGGTTGAAATGCACGGCAATACTAACAAAATATAAGTTCAAACATGTGGTTCCTAAATGACTCTGTAAAAGTCCATGTAACATGGCGTTCCCATTATTTAATTAAACAAAATGCATGATGCATATATTATTGCTCAATTGAAAGTTTAAAAAGTATTTTTAACCGTGTAGCCTTCTCTTGTTTTGGCCAGCGTCAACATCATTTGTTTTTGTTACATGTTTTCCCGTAAAATGAGAATGAAGATTTAATAGTATTCATATTTTACGGGCTAGTGAATTTACTACCCTTAGGCTCGTGTTTATAGAAATAACCTTCATACTTTATATAAATTAATTACCGTGAAGTGCTGCCAGAAGTCTGTATACTATAATAAATATTGGCAAGAAGGAAAAGAAAGATTATTGGTAGCGTCGCAAATATATAAAAATCAATTTCTTTTCCTTAATAAATATCATATCCAAGCTGAGTTCTCTATTATTTTGTATTAGATGTACCTCAGCATCTAATGATAATAAGAATATTACTAATAAATATAAGATCAAACCAGCGCCGTTTTTCTAAGAAAAATAAATACTTAATAACGTCCACATATTTAGAGCCATACGCAGCACTTTTTCTATTTATTATTATCATTATTTTACCGTCGCACTAGTGTTTAATTTTTCTAAGACTCAAAACAGAACACTGGCGTTAAGGAAGGCTTACGCCCAGCACTGGGTCACCTAAAAGCAGATGATAATGATGACAAGTATTTTCTAAGCTTAATAGCATTGCATTGTTATCTTTTCACGCTAAAACGGCATTTCATATGGACACCCTGGATTGACACATAAGCTTCTAATTTCGAAAAAAATTAGCAAGCAACACCGCGGGGCGCAGCTAGTATTTAATAACATCCAAACTACACAGAGATAACTGTCAGAAACTTTAAAAGTAATAGACAAATGAGAACTGAAGCGAACACGAAATTCTAATTTTACTGAGCCGGTTCGATCAGCTCAGCGGCTTAGATAGACGGAGAAACTTAGCTCCCCGTAACAATCCGTCCGGCGACATTAGTCAAACTCCGCTTAATACGCCCCGAAATAGACTTAATTTAATCTCCTGAAATAATAATGAATTAGATTGCCAGAGATAAGTATCTCACCGTGAAATTGACTCATTCTCACACAACTACTATACCAGACGACTTATAGATTGGAACTATAAATTTACACCTAATGTAAATTCTAGACAAGTCTTAAGAATGACGCGTCGACAATAAATAGTGTGTCAGACTTACATTAAGCTCTACAAAATAGATTGAATTTTCGGCTTATGCTAACAACGTATATTCTCAGCCGTCTTAAAATAAGTCCTTGATGCGATCGCGAAATAGATAAGAAGAACAGAGACAAAGTTTATCCTGTATTGAGGAATAGTATGAGAAAATGTTTGTGTACTATTTGGTTTAGTCTACTGTAAGCAAGCTCTAAGTTTAAATCACAGAGATAAGAAACTAAAGGAAGAGTTGCCAAGTGGGCGGGGCTTGTGTCTAACTAATCATTATTATGCGCTATGAACTTTGGTCAACTACATACAAATTAGCTTTAAAGTACAGAATACTTCATATTACTTGGTAATTATGGATTATTCTGTGAGTATTATATTGGCTATTAATGTTTTTGAAGTGACTTTATTGAAACTTTCTATTGGATTTTTCTCACGAATGTATTATCAAGCCAGAATATAAACTCAAACGTAATATGAAACACACATTAACAACTTATAGTATTAATCAAGCATACCGTTATATCTGTATTTTCCAGGAAAACCAGTTGACAAACAGAAAAAATATTATTTATCGCGAAAATATAGCTACATGTTAAAAATTAATCCCCGAAATGGCAGCAGTGTTCGTCGGGTGTCAAGTGCGAGCCGGTACATCGTTAGTCGAAGAGTTTTCTTTTGTCTCAAGGGTTCAGCCTCGCTTGTTATTCTCGCTTTTGTTGGTGACCCCACCCGTGGCCTTCTTCTAACTTATTCATTGCGTGCTGTTTCATGTTGCTAAGAAATACGTATACTGCGATAGACACTTGTATTGAAAATATACGTCTACTGTTTCGGAAAGAATATTTGAATTTTAGATTTAGTATGTTGATTAAATAGATGCATAATTTAATGCGAATTCCGTTTGACCAATAAACCTACTATAAAAGATCCAATTAAAAATAATCAAACTACAGTCCGTGTGGGCGAAGAAGTCGTATTCCACCAATATAAGTACAAAATCCAAGAAACGTTTAACCTTTTTTTGCGCTTCTCACTATAAATAATTGTTACGTAAATGACGAATGTCAAAGCATATTCAATTCGATCTTTATTACTACGAGCATTTGTCACCGACAATAAAAGCTATCAACAACCTACCTAGCCCGGCATAGGAAAGCCAACTCTGCAATCCTGTCACATTGAGGCCATCGGCACCATTGAAAACTCGTTGTAAATCCTGTGCCGGACGCTAGTGTCGCCACCCGCGTCCGCCTGGCAAGCGCCCAACCTGATGTTTTTACAACAAAGTTTTTCAACTAGACCAGCTAGTAGCTGTTACTATGACACAGGAAGTCACAACTAGGTAATTCTAGGTTGACGACCTGATTGGCGCAGTGGCTAAGCGATTAGACTGCTGCGTTAAGGGTTGCGGGTTCGGTTCGATACGGGACATAAATGTGTAATCTACAGATATTTCTAGTTTTCTAGTCCCAAGTCTGGGTATTCGTGTATGTGATATTTCATGTTTGTGGAACACATCCACGATGCAGGAGAATTTCCTAATCAGGGACGGAAGTAGTAGTAAAAAAAGAACAACTAGATAACACTGGTATTGGTTTGGCATCGTATTTAGATTTGACCCCATAATATACTGTAGTCTGGGTTATAAGTATGTTTTTGTGCAGATGGTGGTTTTAGTGAGGTAGAAATCCCACACTCTCCAGTCCCTACCCCATAGGGGCCGGGTGCCTTTTGAAGGTTTCCCCCCGAAAACAAACAAAAAAAAAGTTATAAGTATGTTTTAGGTTAAGTGAAATATTTTGTTACCAATCGACCGTATGCGTGACATTAAGCAAACTCCAACATTTCGACCTGTACACCAAAATCACATTAGTCAACCAGATATCAATTTCACATTCCAAATCGTTTAAATTCCTATTTCGATTCCGCAGATATTAGTTGTAAGCGTTTAATTCCATACTAGTGTAAATCTGAGCATATATCGCGCAGCACTGGTTTGCAGTATCACTGATTAAATTAGATGATTACGTCAAATTCCACGTGTACAGGCCTAACCTAACACTACAATTCTACAACAATTTAGGACACAAATACAACATTAAACACAGTAAACGAAATTCCCTTGAAATTAAGAACCGTTAAAGCCATTTCATTAGAACATACACAAAGTTTATCATACAGTATTGCATTTTGCATCCATTTCAAATACACTATACTCAGTCTTAGTGCTAAAAGAAAAATTCTTAACACAAAATTCTATCAAGGAAGAACCGAACTAGTGGAATAAGGGAGTGTTATAAAAACCCACAACATTAACAACTCGTCTGGGAATAAAACCGCTATACAACAAGACAGAGCAAGCAACACCCATTCACAAACAATGAAAATACGCATACCTACACGCTTAGTGGTATTAAGACACCAACACACAACGTGTTCCTCTCCAATTTCAAGTATACTTTAATAACCAGACTTCGCTGCGAAATTATTGCAGTAAAATGGAAAGAAAACGATGCGATTAAATCTGTTTGTTTATATTCATGAAATTCATACATTTCGATATTTTCTGGACGTTTTGTTTGAAGGGCAAGACTCCATTACTGTAGTAATTGCATCGAGACTTGAATTTAATTTCTTCATTGAATAAATGTGGTGGTATTTTTCTTCGCTTTCCCTTTTGACGAGAAATCTTTGTTCTGATTATAGAATTATTATAGACAAGTATAACTATTTTAAAAATACGTACCTACACCACAGATGTGCTCTTTATTACCCATAGTATATTCAATTTCCCTCTCATTTTCTGTTCCATGACGAACCTTTTACTATATTAGTCTCTTGCTTTCGAATGTGGTCAATTTTGGATTCGTTGACTGTTACTACTCGCTTTCCTGACTGAATGAAATTGATATACTGTCAATCATATTATTTTGTTTTCATGGTATCTTACGCCCGTTTTCCCAGCGACAGAATGGCACATCACATATAGGTATACGTGCAAATATCAAGTATGTACCAGGTACGTATAGCATTCCTGTTTTGTGGTCGGCGCGTGTGCCGGGAGCCTTACATTTAGGAAGCAAGGCTCTCATTACTGCAACAATTTGTCACGGGCGCACCGAGCGTTCCCAACTTTACAGTAGCGACGCTTCTTACCCGGCTCAGTTTGATGTGGTCTACACCAAAGTGCGTACTTGTCTTCTCTATGGGCGTACTACCTTGTTCTAGAATATTGTATTGTAAACTTTAAGTTAAATTCGTTTAATATATCTGTATGTATATTATGTATGGTTCCTCCGAACGAGTAGTATGATATAAAATATTATAATAAAGATAGTAATAGGCTGTACTCCTTGTAAGCTTCAGCATCAAAGCCATTTATGGACGTTCTTCCAAACCCAGCCAATAAAAGTTTACTAACAGAAAACACTGCAGGCCGAACTTAGAAATTTTAAAGACACAAATAGCTAGTTTACAATGACAGAGATACATATTTACTTGCACATTTACGCAAAATAAACACGATTTTGCCTTTTTGTAGTACGCCTGAACTAAAACTTTATGACGTCCCGACGGAACATAGCAGTGATTTTACCGACACCTGTTAGTACCCTGTCCGACTCCAATTATACCCAACACAAAAATCATAATTAAACTCCCTAAAAGGGGTAAACCAACAGATGTTAACTTAAAAAATATGGTAATTGTTAAAATTAAACAAGCAATCTCATTGTGTACCAAACGGAGGCCGACTCGATGGCGTTCCGTGAAAATGGGCTATTGCCTCTAAATGTACCAAGTTTAAACAATGATTAGAATCTCGATTTATAGTAATTTGCAATGTAAATGTTAATGGAATCGGTTTATGACCTCCTTCAAAAATATGGGCCTTATCCACTCTAGGTTATCGTTTTTTATTCGATTGAAGTTATAGATAAGTTAGCGTTTGATATCGAATCATAATCGCGAGTCGTTATTTCAGTTCGTTTAGTTAGAAAGCTTTGTAGCTTAGGCCTAAGTTATACAATTTGTGAACCTATTTATATGATAATACTAGCTGTGCCTGTATTTCGTACGTAAAATTCTAAGGTTAGTCGGGTAAAAGATTTTGTGCTATTGGAGAACACATTCTACCTTTTTGCCTAATTTCGTCCAGACTGTTTCAGGTAATAACTTTTTAAGCGACAAATATAATATTATTGCTATCCGCAAAGTATGCAAAAAGGTTCCCTATCGATAATAAAATGACTATAGAGCATTCTTGAAATATGCCTTAAGTTTGCCGTAAATATCGCATCCAATTCAATCCAACACAAAGGACTAAACATTATAAACAAAATATACATACAATACAATCACACGTGTTATCCTAGAAGTAGGTAGGTAGGTAGGGTTTTTATCATCAGGAGTCATCCACGTCTCGCCATTTGTCATGCACAATGGTGATCGAACCGACACAAATCAAATTGAATGGTAGTCATAACACAAAAAGTATGTACTTATAACCAATAGAAACGCAATTTTCTCTTTATTGGTTTACTAAAAAAGATAAACATCTAGCTACTATTAACTGACCAACGTACCTAGAAGATAGGCGAAAGATTGACTTAAAAAACAGCACCATAAAAATAAAGACGTCGAAGGTGAAAAATAGGAACTATGTGGTGAAACTTAAAGACTCCGAGAGGAATAATTGCGCTGGCCCACTGCGGAACCACGATTCGCACAACCTTTGGACGCATTCATCGAATCTGATCCTCCTATAGATGTAAATTAGGATGAAAATTCAAAAGAGCACTTAGTTTTAAACCGGAATCGGGCCACTTCAAGTATTAATTGCTTTTCGTGGCTCATTGTTAGTCAGATCTGTGGAAGTGAGATGCAAATTACGCTAAACTTTGCAACTGCTCTACTTTTCTAACGGAAATGTAAAAACTTTCATGAAAAACAACGCCTATGAAATAGAAAACTCTATCTACAGTTTAAAAAACATTTTTTCCCTTTGTTTTTGACTTTAGTTAAACAAATAGTTGGATTTTTTAAGCGAATGTTGTATTTATAGTGCATACCTAAAATATATACTTTTTTTTTTTTTTTTTTTTTTTTTTTTTACTTGTCTCTCGCAGTTAGCTCTGAGGGAGCTCTTACTGCTTAACCGGTCGTTTGGCGAGACCTAATAAAAGGCCTCCAGCCAGGCTTATAAATTAAAAACTACAAACTAAGCGACAGCGCCTAAGGGCACCCCCGCGAGGGGTTCGGACCTCGGCTCAGGGCGTCGCTGGGGGAGGAGAAGCTACCACTACTGGGGGGAGCTGCTGGATCGGATTATTTGGGGTTTTTGGGGACGTGATCGAGTTTTCTCGCACGGCACGAGCCGGCGGCGCGGGAATAGCTCTAGAGGGGCGTCGCGACGGACCTCGCCGGCGAGGTCGATACGACGGTCGGGCGGTGTGTCGTCGTCGTCGTGTGGCGTTGTCGATGTGTAGTTGCCGCCGTTCGGCATCTAACCTAGCTTTCACCTCCGCCTGAAGGACGGTGATGGGATCGTCCGGATCCGAGAGAACATGACGGGGACGGCGCCGTTTGGCGCGGACGAAAGCCGTGTATCGGGCGGCCGATACGATCAGGGGATTGGAATGAGCGGGGACGGACTTGAAGTAGCGAACGGACGCTAACTTCATGAATTGCCTGATAGTGGGCATTTTGAGATCGACATGGAGTTGCTCGTTGCGAACGAACCACGGGGCTCCCGTGGCTCGACGCATGAACCTATTCTGGAGGGTCTGAAGCTTCTTGAGCTTATAGTTTTCGACGTGAGCGAACGTTACGCTCGCAAAGGTCATGATGGGGCGGATACAAGTGAGGAAAAGCCTCAATTTGAGTCTGAGATTCAACTTACTGCGCTGATTTACGAGAGGATGAAGACGGTTGAGAGCGAAGGCTGCGCGAGAGCGCACCCTCTTTATGTGTTCTCTGAAGGAGAGGTTGTGATCTAAGATCACACCCAAATATTTGGTCGACGTCTCCCAAGGGATCGGCCGACCGAACATTTGGATGGGGCGGGCGGTGGAGTGAGCCTCGCCGTGTCGGATGAAGAGCACGGCTGCGCTCTTAGTGGGATTTACCTCAATCCTCCACTTCCGAAACCAAGCGCCTAGCGCGTCGGCCGCGGATTGGAGGGTTTTGGTAATGACTTCACTGCTTCTACCGGAAGAGTAGATAGCAGTGTCGTCGGCGAATAGGGCCAGATGGGCCTTTTTGGTCTTGGGGATGTCGCTGGTGTACAGCGCAAACAAGAGAGGGGACAGCACGGAGCCCTGAGGGACCCCGGCTCGGATAGGGTGAGGGGAGGATAACGCGCCTACTATGCGGTAGCGAAAGGAGCGATTCGACAAAAAGTCTCGAATGATGAGCACGAGACGATCTGGCACACCCATGCGATAGAGCTTGTAAATCAAGCCGTTGTGCCAGACCTTGTCGAACGCCTTCGCGATATCGAAAAAGAGGGCACCGGTCATCGTCTTGGTGTGAAAACCAGTGCAAATATGCTCGACGATGCGGTGTAACTGATGGACGCAACAGTGCTTGGTGCGAAAGCCAAACTGTTCGTCGGGAATGAGATGATGGGATTCGGCAAAGCGCCGTAGCCTACTGTAAATGACTCTCTCGTAAATCTTCGCAATAACATTGAGGAGACTTATGGGGCGATAACTAGTGGGGTCGGAAGGGGGTTTGCCGGGTTTGGGGATACCTATAACGATAGCCTCTTTCCACATTTGCGGAAAGACGTTATTGTTAAGGGCCGCGTTAAAAATGGCGGTCATGAGCACGAGAAGCGTGGAAGGGAATAGACGGACCACCCTATTGGTGATGCCGTCGGAACCGGGTGCTTTCCTGTTTTTCAGGGCTTTTACGAACGTCTGGACCTCGACGACCGTGACCGGAGGAATCGCGGAAGGGTCATCGGCTAAATCGTCATTTGCGTCTAGGTCGGACTCTACTACTACGATAGGGGGAGGAGGAGGTAGCGCAGCTCGGCGTTCGACTTCCGCGTCGACCTCGTCGAGGTGAGCTTGGTCTACTGGCTGAGTGCTGGGAGTGCATTGGGCCTCCAGACTGTCGGCTAGGCATTCCGCCTTTTCGTCATCGTCAAAAGCGGGGCTTTGACCGTGTGGTCGGACTAGGGGAGGCATAACGGATTGTTGGTCGGAATTGAGGACCCTGGCCAGCTGCCAGAACGCGAGATGGGAGGGTTTGATGTCGCTCAGGGTTTTATCCCAACGAGCTTCGCGGAATTCTTTTACACGTTGCTTTACAGAGCGCTGCAAAGAACGTAAAAAGAGACGATTCGGTTCGGAAGGGAAAGAGTCGAACGCGCGTATGGCTGCGTTCTTCTCGGTGATGAGGGCGCGCACGTCATCCGGTAGCTGCCAGCGACGATCGCTCGTCACCGGTACGCTACGTGAACTTTCGTCCACCGCGGATTGAACGTGCTCGGTCAGGGACTCTACTGCGCGGATCGTATCCGGAAGGGTTACGATATGTTCGGGGATAGCGTCTAGATGCACGGATGAAGTACGCTTGAGGCGTTCCTCGAGTTTCCTCCAGTCCGTGATCGTTTTGTGGGGAACGGGCGTACCCGGGTCGGGAAGGCCGGTGCGGGGACCTAGCTCGAGAATCACCGGCCTATGGTCGGAGTCGAGCTCTTGGTGCGCCTCTAACGAGCGCAGGCTGAGGCTTACGTTCTTCAGAAGCGCAACATCGAGCACGTCCGGGGAGTGGCCTACTATATCGGGGAAGTGAGTGGGACGCATCGGGGCGATGACGTCGAAATTGAGTTTAGAACTCAGGGACTCTAAGCGCCTACCTTTGGAATTTGTGGACTGGCAATTCCACGCTGTGTTTTTAGAATTTAGGTCACCCGCCAGAAGGACGGAGTCACCTAGTTCGAGGAGGATCGCGAGGTCAGACGCCATGGAATCGGCGTTGACGTTCGGGGCTATGTACGCGGAGATGACTACGATCGGCTGATGGCCGTTCATGCCTAGCCGACAGACTGACGCTTCGATGTGGGACAGGGAAGGGGTGTCTAGAGGTATGCAGTACAGTGACCTCTTGTAATAAATGAGAGTGCCGCCTCCGCGGTTGCGAGTCCTGTCGTTACGAACTATATTATAGTTCGCAATTCGAGGGTTACGCATGCTGGGTTTGAGTAGTGTTTCTTGAATAAGAAACACGTCTAGATCATGATCGCGGAGGAATTGGGCGATTTGATCTTTCTGTTTATTAATGCTATTAGCATTAAAGAAGCCTACTTTGAGGGATTGGGGTTTGAATCTAGGGGGATTATGGACTGCCATTGAAAAGGGATTCGGAAAGGTTATGGTATGCCCTATGGACATCCATGAACTCGCTGTGTAAGATGGAAGCAGCGTGGGGGTTTCCGCGGAGGACCAACGCGCGGTTAGTCAACGCGATAAGTCGGTTGTTGTTTATCTGCTCGTGATATTCGCGAAGCAGATTGTTCCCGAATAGGATTTTTTCCTCGTCGGAGGATTGTAGGGAGATCCTTGGCCGCGGGGCCTGGGAGGGTTGCTGTGCAAGCCGGGGGTCTCGTGAGGCGGGACTCGGCTGCTGGGGAGTCTGAGGGACTGGGGGATTTTGCGGCACCAGTGGGAAACCGGGCGGCGGTTTGGTCGGGAGCGCCATCAAAGAGGGAATGTGAGGATAATGGGGTTGGGGTTGGAAATGAGCGGCTGAAGGCCTGAGAGCTGGGAATGACTGCTGGTGATTCAGCATATTCCAGGGATTGTTTGGGGGCCTATAGGGACCTAGCCAAGTGTTGGCGGTGACAGGAGGTTGGTACGGCGGGATGCGCGCGTTCCTCCTCTGACGGGCCGCTGCACGCTTCGCCACCTTCCTGTCCGTGGGCGGGGCCTTGGGGCACCCGCGATAGTTCGCCGGGTGGCCCAAGCCTCCGCACAGGACACAGCCTGGTGGTTCGGTGCACAGCGATCTGTCTTTGGGCCGATCGCATTCCGCCGTTCCGTGATCTTTATGGCACTTTACGCACCTGGGCTTTGCGAAACAGTTTTGCCTCGTGGGTTCGACCACGGTGCATTCGGTGTACTTCGGACGCGGGGATATTTTGCGATTTAAGATCGCTTAAGACCGACTGAGTGTCGATCTCCTTCGGGATACCGCGAATGACTACGCGGAGTTGGCGCTCCTCGGGAAGAGCGTACGTGTGGAAAGACACGTTACGCTCTTTGAGTTTGAGGGTGAGGGACCTAAAATCGGAGGCGGTGGACAACTGCACCTTAATGCCTTGCTGGGTGGTACGGGCGCTAGTGTAGTTGATGCGAGCATCAACACACAATTTGGAAATATCGGTCCACTTCGCCTTGTCCTGAATGTACAAGGGTGGTGGAACCGGGCCTTTCCTCTGGGAGTTTGAGGAGGAGGCGGTCTGGGACACGGGTTTGGGTTGGGACTGGGGAGAGGGACCCGATTGGGATTGGGACGGGGCGCTATTCGCCAGGTCGGTACGGAGGGACTTGGCAGGGGTTTCCTCTGCGGACTTGTGGGACCTACGGGCTCTCTTTTTGCCGGTGACGGTGATGAAGTCATCATCATCGGCTGAGGTCTGAGAGCATTCCGAGGCGGAATGCTCTATGTCGGAGAGCATGTCGTGCATATGGGAATCCACGACATTTGGGGAAGAGGGACGGGATGCGTCATTGTCGGACAATGACGCCGCGCGGTTTCGCGGAATGACACTGTCCTGAGACCGTGCATTATTATCGGGCGACGCGGGGGTTGCTACGTGAACAATGGGACTATTGTTCACGGAGGACAAAGGGACAGGAATTGAGGCGGCACTATTGTAGTGCGGGTCGGGGCTTATCGGCTTCGCGGTAGCCGCTAATGAGATGTCTTTGTTAGGCAAAGACAATAGGTTGTTTTGTGACCCGATCTGAGGGACCGAGTCACAGGTGGCCTGGCTTATCGGTTTCCTTGAAACCGACGAACAAAGGGGCTTGTTATTGTCTTTGTGAAGCAAAGACAAAGCTACTGGGGAGTTTTGCGAATTGGTCTGAGGGACCGCAACGCAGGTGGCCGGGGACGGTGCGAACAGCGCTTGCACGAGCGAGTTCGGAAGGAGGGCCCTATAACGGTCGAGAAGGTGAGGCTCACTTCTGAGCATCACCTTCAGGATCTCTAATAATAGAGCGGACTCCATGTCGATGAGGATGGGAGGGACAAATTACGCGCCTACGGAAGTTATCTAACAGGGACCTAGCGTCCCCGGGTTGGATGGGCCCGGGGATGTGTGGGGTGTGTGTAATCCCTCCCCGCCGGGTGTAGGCAGGGAGGATGAGTACCTACTGGTGAGCCCTAAGAGTGTATCCCGTGCCAGTCTTATTGTGCACGGGTTCCTAACAGCTCGTGGTCAAGGAGCCAACTGTATGGCCCCGAGCTGCGCTGTGGAGAGAAAAACGGGGAGGACTGAGCTAGGGTCGACTAGGAGATCCCCCAAGGCCGGTGATCCTAGGCTCCTTCCAATGGAATGCTTTGCCCTGAAGGGGCGCGGCGAGTGTATTGGGGCAACACTCCACTCGGTTTCGTTGACACCGTGAGGTTTCCACCGAGGACCACGAAACTGTGGTTTTTACCCAGAAGGGGCGCACAAAAAAGACGGACACTGTCCAAGAAACAGGATAGTCAAAATTGTCTTGAAAAAGACAAAGTTGACCAAGAAACAGTCGTGAGACTGTACGGGCGGCGCCACGACGAGTCGTAGCACGGAGACACGTGGAGTGGGGAGACGGGAGAGCGCGCGCGCAACACGTCCGCACTCCGCGAGAGCCGGAAGGCGAGTGTTGAAATATATACTTTAAAGCAGTGTGGTATTTATAGGTAGTGTTTTCGGAATTATGTTGAAAATTTAAATTGATTGGTACTATGGGAAGAGGTATGCCAGCATCGTATCGAATAAAAACCTGTTATCTATCTATGCCTACCCCTCTCGGAAACAGCCGTGACTTTATGAATGTGACGTATACATTAATTAGGATGTGGCCATTAACCAATAATTCCAAGACTTCTGTAAAAAAATGTTTTTTTTAGCCCTAAAATCCCCATGCTTAATGAACTGTAAAATACAGTTATTTGAAATCAATAAATACATAGTATGTCAATTGATTGTGGATACTAGTGACGTCACAGCTTGCTATTCCGATACAAAATCTATAAAGGAATAGCGTTGTGACAGCTCATAAAAAGTATTATGTCAATTGACCGCGACTGCTGAGCACGAGGTCCTGGGTTCGAATCCCGGGTCGGGCAAAATGTTACTGGGTTTTTCCATTAGGTAATTCTCAGTAGCAGCACGGAGTCTGGATTTGTGCCCGGTTGATGGCAATAGGCTCGCCCCCTATTACATTGGGACCTAAAAACATAACTGGCAAAATGTGGGTGTAATGTATGTGCACCTCTGCCTACCCCTTCGGGGATTACAGGCGTGACGTTATGTCAATTGATTGGTGGTGTAATCATCCCTATTGTGATAAATAGGTATATACCGTACCTAACCTTAATTATTGAGTTATGTTACATTCATAAGCCACAAAGTTTAACGTATTAATCACTCTATACAATATGTAATATAATTAATAACCGGCTATACTCCAATAATGACGATTACAATTCAATTATAAATGACCAATATGCTATCGCTCTGCACAACTAATCAACGTATAATGAGACTAAATTCGTCCATTTGTCGTTTTGCATTCATTTTCTATCTCATTATAACGTCCAAAGCTAGCCATTTGTATAATAGTTTGGCTATTATGATGAGATTTCAACTTAATTGATATTATACACTACCTACTTTAACATTTGATTTAGTACTCATGTTATAATGACTTTAGTATAAGTAGATAGACTATAATAATATATCGCATGCCAGGTACCTATAACACAAACATTATTTTGTATGGTCAATGTGCAATGTAAGAGTCGAGCCGAGATGTACCCGGCCTAAATTTGACCTATAATTGACCACCCCCTTTCCTCCCGTAGGATGTCGTAAAAAGTGAAAATATCCAGAAGATGGGCAGCAGCGTCTTCTGTAACTTCGCTATCTGTGCTGCGATCCCCAAGCCGCATGCCAAGCGTGGGGACTATGGAAACCACCCCCCCCCCCCTTACCTAAAGGGGAGGCCTTTTTTCAGTGAACAGTTTTCCGGCTTATGTTGATAACAAGGGTTAGCTCATTATATATGTAACTATAATTATTATTCTATTCAAATCAATCTACATACTACAGTAAACGAATAACCAATTTTTGACTGACGAAGAGAAATAATAAGAAAAAATAAATAACTCAGAATAAGCAAAAACAAAAATGAGTATTGGCAATGCAAACATTCAGATCGGCACCATAGTTCTGTAAATAAAATTACTTATATCGCGTGTTCTCTCATAAAAATTATGCCTAGTGATCGAACAGCAGATACAATTTGAAAAATTAATCACCAATTAAACAGAGCAAGATATTGGAAATGTAATTTACGTTATGGCACCCATATTCGTTGAACAAGGAGTTAATTAGTAAAATGCAACGCAGAACACGGGATTGGTTTTGTGTTATGTCAGGCATTTTCGATGCGTACACGGGGCTAATGAGAACGTAAATATTTCAATATGGCTGCCGATATTTTATTGATAACTGCGTCGGTTGCATGCTACAAAATACGTGAATTGTACTTGGCATGATGTTCGCTTAATTGGCGACTGGGTATTTGATGGGTGCTCGACGGTGACGTGTGACACGATTGGAGGGATCGCACCAAGCTTGTTTATGATTGGTGTATTGTAATTATTAAATTGGATATGAGTTAGAATTTATAATACGAGTAGTATTGTAAATTTTGATTTAATTACAAAAGCTAAATTACTGCCTCTTCGGACTGCTTAGCATGAGGTCGCAGGATGGAATCTTGGGTGTGGCCAAGTGATACTAGGTTTTTTTATTAGGTAATTCTTAGTAGCAGCATGTGTGTATGCCCGATTAATGGTAATAGGGTCGCCCTATCTCATTGGGACTTACAACATAAATATCGAAATGTGGATGTAATCATAATAATCATAATGTGGATGTACTATGTCATGTAGGTACACCTCTGCCTCCCCTTCAAAGAACACAGGCGAGATGTGTAATTGAAATTTATTTAGAATATTTGCTAGTAAAAGATGGTTCTTTTATTTTAAAACTTAACGAATTATGCACTATCTTATCGGCTGACTCATTTTTTGTAAGTATATTAAATGTACTTTTAAAACCAGGCTACATATTATATAGAATGAAAGAAATAATTTATTTGTTAGAATATACCTAGTGCAATTTAGTTGTAGGTATATTTTTTTTACTTTCATATATTCTATCAGTTCTGGTGTACATATTTATGTTAATTAAGCTCTCAAAATAATAACAGCAATATAGGTATTTTCCCTATAAGTATTGCCTTTGTCATCAATTTACGAACGCCTTCGCATTACGTAATAGCTAAATGTATTACTCTGTCAAAACTCTTACACTCAGTGCTTTTTTCGTCATCATATTTAAGTAAGTACCATTGGGACCACGAAGCTGCCAGAATGTTTCAAGGAAACACTTTTGTCCTTAGAGTATTAATCATTCAAGCTACGGAATTTGATAGAGTCCATAAAAAAATGCTGGTATATTTTTTCTTCTTAGGTGTGTGAAAAATGTATGTTGTTTTGCACATGTTATAAATGTATGTATCATACTAAATTTATTGTAGAACAAATTATGTACCTACAATTCTACATACAATCATGTAACACCCTAAAATTGGTAGACGTTTCGCTTTCTCAGAAATGTACACCCACATTTTACCACTAATTGCGGGTTTATTACCATTAAACGGACCCAAATTAATTCTTAACAGAACCATTAAAGCTACAAATAAAAATCAGATAGCTCTATTAACTATAAGTATGCTTGTTAACAAACACAAAGTTGTTTTGCAATTTAATGAAGGAGGCTGCATTTGTTATCGCTGACACTTACAATTCAAGACGCGCGGTAGCTTGTCCGATTCATACTTCCAGTCTCCGTCCCCTTGTTTTATCGCATTATTAAAATATATATTTTAAGAATAACGAGCTGTGAGATCGGGTTTGTTAGACTGTACTTTGTGGGCCGCATCAGTTTGTCGCATCACGCCGTCGAATTTGTGTTGTTTCATTTAATAAGAGGAATTAAATATATCGCTTGATCTGTTTAATTACTGGTTAGAGCTGGCTTTCTACAGGCTTGTAAAATTGTATCACCATCATGCAGTCTGTTGGCAAGCTGTGTTTTTGTGGCGTTCTAAGGTGGATGCCTTAGTTCACAATTAAAATTGTATAATCTGACTAAAAAAGTAATAAATGTACAGATTTGTATTACCGATAGGAGTAGTAGCTACAAAGATCAATGAAAGTCTTGTCTCTCAGACCCTGTTGGTTTTATAAATTAAGCTACATACCTAATTACGTATTCTTATGAAATATTTCTCTCTTTTAAGATCGTTTACGTCACTGAGAGTCGTTGCGCCAGTCGACAACCCCACGATAATTACGTATACCGAATGACGCAGGTTAATTGAAATTATCACGGATAACTCTTTCTTTATAATTGATACAGTGTATCAAGTTACGTCAGCGCGTGTTTGCTACTGCTCCTAGTAAGACATACATAATTAATTATAGGAACCTACATTAATAATTCACAAACACTAAAACGTTTCTGTCAAGAGCTTCACCCCTCTCATTAGGGGAAAGATATGCAGCTGGCATGCATTACTTTTAATTCATGACATTTCAACGACACCGCGGCTTGTGAAGGGTTAAAAATCTTTTAGTAAAGAGATTTGATGCTGGATCAATCTCTAGCGAATAAAAAACTATTTTGAGTAATTTAACTATGTCTAACTAGAATGATTACTGGATGTGAAAACCCCAATTTTGCCGCAACCAATTATAATTTTATTATAATTATCAGCATACAAATTAATACAACTCACATTAAGACCAGAGCAAAAGTATGTCTCAGACGAAGAAGTATCGGTATTCAGGTTTTAAATTATTAATTAAGGATATACATTATACTAACTTCTGGAGTAAAAACAAAACAAAATATCCACGTAAACTGACATCATAAGTACTAATCAACATTGTTCCTAACATTGCCGGGTTCCTTAGCAACGGTAAAAGTTTATCGAACTCCATAAGAGATTATCATTATAGTAACTTCACTATTAAATTGGCTTAAAAGATCAGAACGAACTCTAAAAGTTAATTTAACGAACCCTAACGGGTTATGTAAAGTTACAATCGGGTACAAACTTCTAATTGAAACCTCGTTTGGCACAAACTAAAAGTTGATCAATCTCACTTGACAGTCTGTCAACCCATCACCTGCTGACTAGCTAACATGGTTCTTCGGTTTGAATAAAATATCGTGCTTATACAATAATGGGTATGGGTCCTGAATAAATGTTGCTTTCGCGATTTTGTGTACTTAGTCTTAACTAGATGATTTTTAAGGCTCAATCCTTCTTAGCTATTTTATTAACTTTCCTACAGCCTTTATTAGATAATCAATGTCCCTTAACTTTCATCACAATATCAAAACAAGTGCAAGAGGTTGTGAAATTTGTGAACTGTTTAATACACTTGTAAAATTTTATGTCACCAAAACACAACATAAATTTCTTGATCTCTTACTAGGTACTCCTTTAAGAATGGAAAAATCCCGTCGTTGGAGCTGTTAAGTACACTATAGTATCAAACATCTGATACAATATAATTCCTATAACAATACATTCACGAATTTCCCCCTTATCTCATAAACCTATATTATAACATGAGATAACATTGATAATAACGTTGCTGGGGAGTTATCACCAGTACACAGTGAATTGGCGTATTTATTTTCATGTAGGCTTGTAATCAACGAGAACTATTCAACAGTGCAGATGAATAATAATACTCGTAATACACAAAAAATTGTGAAAACTGAATACAGAGCGCACTTCGCAATCCGTTCGATAGTACAAATACATAATAGAATTATCAAAGAGATACCAGGCTTAGTTATATAACCTTATAAAGTTAAACCCAGAGCTAGAAACTGGCTGGCAAGATATATTGTCACTTGTTTTATGAAGAATATCAGAAAAAACTTCTAATGAAAAGCATTATATCTACCTAGGCACGTACACCGTACGAGAAAGCAACGTGCAAATAATTACGCGCATCAAAAGTGACGTGTTATTACAATTTTCCAATTAACGCATCTAATATAAAAAGCAATATCCGCACAAAACACGAAACTAGACGCCATATCATACTCATATTATGAGGAAGACATCCGTATACCCTGTTTTCCCTAGCAATATTAAAGATAATTCGTATGCAGTAGCTCCGTCAGCCTTATTATATACGTGATAAACAATAATAGTGATCATCACGCTCATAAAGTGATATTTTAGTAGGTGTACTGTGTGACAAAAGTGCTCGTTTCCACGCAACTGTATGCTGTAGACTTCTCTATTTGACTGTACGATGGAATTGTATGGCTGCCCCATGAACGGCACTTTATGAGTTTTGTCACCAATCGCGTCGTGTGTTTGTGTCTTTATGTGTCACCTGTTGACAGCACCAAAAAATTACTTTATTTATTTACTTTTACATTTCATTAAGGTTAATTAAACAGCTGTTTTATCTGAGAATTAATTGCAATGAAATACTGTCATCAATGTTACTAAAATATCTTTCTTCGATAAATAAATATGTAATTTATTTTACAGGGAAATAAAACTTTAGACTAAATAACATTTATAATACTGTCAAAACTGCATACTATTCTTTCGTCAGATCGAAAGTTCCCCTTTACCGCCCTATTCTCTTATCGTCTTATTAAAATAAATATTCTGAGACGGAGTGATACTATGGCTCATAGCTAAATCCTTGCTGGGGAGAACTCCAACTACTACGTTTCAAAAGAAAACGATAGCTCCAGCAGAAAACATATTTAAAGTAGTTATTGCCACCCCCTATGATACCTGCATTAAATTACTGCACGAATTTCATGTTGCTGCGATATGGAATATTTTGTATTCGTATTATTATTATTTTTTCAGCCATGATCGTCCCACTGCAGGGCAAAGGCCTCCCTTTCCTTCCTCCATGCCTCTCGGTTGTGACCTTAGATAGATTAGACAACATAACATCACGCCTGTATTCCCCGAAGGGGTAGGCAGAGGTGCACATATAGTACACCCACACTTCGCCAGTTATGTTTTTGAGGTCCCAATGTAATAGGAGGCGAGCCTATTGCCATGAACCGGGCACAAATCCAGACTCCGTGCTGCTACTGAGAATTACCTAATGGAAAAACCCAGTAACACTTTGCCCGACCCGGGATTCGAACCCAGGACCTCGTGCTCAGCAGTCGCGCTTAGCGACCACTAGACCAACGAGGCAGTCTTCGTCAGATAGATTAGAGATAGACCATTTCTCTTTAAAGGAGTCAAGCTCGTCCCGCTATCTTCTTCTGGGCCTACTGCGACGCCTTTTGTTATAGTATATACCCTGGATAATATAACTAGATCAAATATTAGATGACGACAAAGACGAAATTTGAAGTGTTATAAATGTATTATTTTTCGAGTACCTACTCGGAACGAATGCACATAGTTCTATTTATTGCAATAGGTTCAAAGGTCTTATCAAAATGATAACTCTAACGACGACACTAACAACTAACAAATGGAACAATCATAGGGAGTAGAATAAAATAAAACTATTTAAGGCAAAAGGTGTTTAAATTGTCTTTTCTTTGGTTTAAGTAAATAATACTTTAATGTTAATAAGCAAATTAAGAAATGATCTCTTTTTCTTTAAATTTAAATTTGTGACCAAATGAGACGATAATTATTTTAGAACAAATATTATTCTATTATCTTAAGTTTTGTGAAAATCAATTAGTAAAACAATTGCAACTAATTTTAATAATTTAATAAGATTTATGGTAAAGACTATTTTAGAATTCTTGATTTTAGGATAGTAATAAGTAATAGTCATAAACACAATTATTATTGTAAAGATAAATAAATTATAATTAATAATATAACGATAATCGTCATAACATAATAATTATTATGCTTGTTTGCACTGACACAATCGTATTGCGTTAGATTATTTGTTTATACGTCATGATATATATGTAACCTTGCTTTCTGAAATAACACATAGCAGTTTGTAATTTCAATATGACATCTCGTCGGGGGCGTAGCTCAGATGGTAGAGCGCTCGCTTAGCATGCGAGAGGTACCGGGATCGATACCCGGCGCCTCCAATCTATCTTTTTGTATCATTATTGAAAATTTACATACAAAAAAGATTACTAAAAAAATTCTAGTGTTGATTGTTCTTAAATTTTATATTATATTCGGATATAAGGTAAAATAAATAAAAGTTGGAATTTTTATAACATAATTTTAATAACAGTAACATATAACATATATATTCTTTACAAGATAATATAAAAGCTGTCAATTAAAAGAATGAAGGTATCCCAGTGATACCTCTACCTAATATCAAAGCGTGAATATCGTGTGTTCCCTCATAAGTATTTACCGCTTCCAGGTTCATAACATGTCTAATAATATGGTATTCATCTGACACACCGTTGCCACCAAGCATGTCCCTTGCAGTTCTCGCTATTTCCAAAGCTTTCCCACAATTATTCCTTTTGATTAAGGAAACCATTTCGGGGGCTACCTTGTTTTCATCCTTAAGGCGCCCTACTCTAACACAAGCCTGGTACCCGAGGGCTATCTCAGTCAACATGTCAGCCAGTTTCTTCTGTATAATCTGGTTGGCAGCAAGCGGTCTCCCAAATTGTTTCCTATCTAATGTGTACTGACGGGCAATCCGCAAACATGTTTCAGCGGCACCGAGAGCGCCCCAAGCGATCCCATATCGCGCGTTATTGAGACATCCGAACGGCCCTTTCAAACCCACTACGTTGGGCAATAAATTGTCCTCCGGTATAGCCACTTCGTCGAGCAATATCATGCCCGTTGCCGACGCTCGCAAAGAGAATTTTCCATTGATTTTAGGAGTATCGAGCCCATTTTTAACTTGTGACCTTTCGACGATATAGCCTCGGACCTTATCTTCTTCATCTTTTGCCCAAACGACTAATATGTCAGCGATAGGAGAATTTGTGATCCATGTTTTCGAGCCTGATAATACATATGTTTTGTTTTTGGCGTTATATTTAGCCTTTGTTACTAACCCACCAGCATCACTGCCAAAATTCGGCTCCGTCAAACCAAAACATCCTACTAATTCTCCCGTTGCCATTCTAGGTAAGTATTTCTGTTTTTGCTCCTCAGATCCATACATGTATATAGCTCCCATAGCTAAGCTGCTTTGAACACTCATTGCTGACCTATAAGCTGAATCAACGCCATCTAACTCCTTTGTCAATAATCCATAAGTGATAGACGAGACACCGGCACAGCCATAGCCTTTAATGGTGCATCCGAGTACTCCCATTTCACCCATCTCCTTATAAATTTCTCTATCAAAGATTTCATTTCTGTTCGCTTCGATTATTCTCGGCAATAGTTTCTCGTTGCAATAAGCTTTGAATGAGTCCCTTATCGCCTTTTCGTCGTCATGTAATTGTCCATCTAAATTCAGGGGATCCTCCCAGTTGAACGTAACTTTTGCGTTTTTAGAGCATGTGGTCGACAATGCTCTTATGTTTACACTATTTTTACACAGTGATAATAGTTTAGACGACACTGACACAGCCATTGTTAATGATTTCACAGTTCGACACAAATTGAGTAGCGCAACACTTGTTATCGGTTGTTTACTAGTCCTTGTCTATCTTTAAACACCACAAAATTTTGTACTACGTCTCTTATCTTATAGTCTTAGCACTTATAACAACTTTTTAAGACTATATGATTATTTTACACTCTTTTAATACGTAGTTGTCGTATAATATAGATATTCTTAATAAATTCGTCCAATTCATAACCTCTTTCGAGGTCTAATGACAACAAATGGTTAAAATAGCATTCCGTAACTATGTTCATATCATTGAACTTTGCGTCACACCGCGTAATCTTATTCATGTGTGCGTCTGTTATCTAATTTCCAAGCAGGCGTTTTATATGTGTGTTTATAGAATTAAGACTTTATTGCTAATAAAATAAGATTGTATTTGCTTTATGAGGACAGTAAATAAATATTGTTTCACTTTGACTTGTTGTTTCTCTTAATTTTTATCAAAATACAAATATAATGATAAAACTGTTATCATATATTATTTGCGGGTATGTCACCTGTTCTTTTGATTTGAGAATGGCTTAGATACAAATATAATGTAAAGGAAGATTGTTTGCCTATTAACGTGCAAGGCGTACGACCTTGTGTCTCTGTGCTAAATTTATTCTTTGAGGTTCATAACATGCTTCCAAAAATACAAATTGTTTTTGCCTGTTGACATTTTTGTGTACAACAGATCTATTTTAATTAGCAGTGTGGTATAATTATTTAAACAATGACTTTAACACCACTACATAAATTATAAAGTAGCATTTGATAGTAAACCCCTGGACTAAACTCCATAGACTAATCGTTGCAACCTGCAAAAGTACTAGCTGGCCTTAAACCAGTGTTAGTAAAAATGATATTATAATTTTAGTTGCAATCCTTTCGTATTAGCTTCCACAAATTGAAGTGGCTAGAGTAAAACCTTAAATTCCTGCAAAAGTACAGAGGATCTTTCCTAGGCTTTAGCATAGTTTAAACAACTAGCATTCCGGCAGATTGCAGTTATTACATACTTGTGCGTTCCCAAAGAGTTGGTAAAGGAAACTTCGCAGTTGGAATTACCTAGGTAAAATTGTTAAGAAAATAATTGTCTAGGTAGGTACCTATTACTTAAATACGCCACGTACTGATAGGTACTGAACTATTGTGTTTTTTGTTTTTTTCCTTAAGCTATTTATGATACTTATCTTACTATAATTACACATTTTACAAAGGAATATAGGTATTAAGTAGAATTTCATCTCCGCAACCAAAAATATAGTGCTGCATCGTAATTCTTCTTTGCTAATTAAATAATAGATCAAAGTAATACATGTTTAGGTAATTATACTAAATATTTATGCTTGGCTACTTAATTAAATTAACTACATTAAAATTACTGTTTTCATTCCGAGAATTTCTCGGCAACGCAAAGGCCACCCCTTTTCCTTGTGTGACGTCACAGAGGAATGACGTCAAGCGGTTGAGAAGCGTATTTCTTTTTTGTTAATACTACTAGACGATATTTTGGACTTGAAGCAAATTAACAAACATCAAAGGACAGTTGTGAGTTTATAAAAAAGGTACTGTAATTCCAAAATATCTTTGAAGACGCAGAAAATAGAAAACAGAAATTCTTATTTTAAATAATCGAACACAATATTCAATTTGTTTTTTTACAAACTTTTTTATTTTGTTTTATTACTTCTGTCCCATCTGATTCTGCTGAACCGAATTATTCATGTGCACTTAGATTTTCCAGCTCAATATTTTACTTATATTTTCTACCAATCCTAGGAAGTTATATTTTTACAATTTCATACTCAAAGCCTAGCCTAGCGCCTACTTTATGTTGCCCTCTCCAAAAATCAAGGAAACTATTCGGGGTTACACAAGGAGTACTTCGACTAAGACAAAAGTACATAATATTATTTATGTAGGTACAGTGTGCTTTGCTAACATCCCTGTTAATCCCTTCAACTAATCTAAATGTGTTTGTTTTAGGATTGGGTCTACCACAATGGATCAACGGGTTGGATTAGAACTCACGACCCTCCTATTGATGGGTAGCCGCAGCTCTTGCTGCGTTCGAATTATTCCGTTATTAGTTGTAAATATAGATTACGAGATAAATCACTAAATCATGTTACAAACGTTGTATAATATTAATCGTGTGCAAACTTGAAGAATCAGAAGACGTAAATTATACCCAATGTCTACTCAATTTCAATTTTATTTTATATAGTTTAACCGCAACTTAAGACTAATTTCACAAAAAGATCATAACAATAAAAAAATAAAACTACTTATAACACCTGACCTACACTAGTACAAAATCGAGAGTAGTAGGCAAGTAAAATTCTGCTAGCATCATTTCATAAGGCGCTCTAGTAAGTAAATAATAACCAAGTAATCGCAAAACAGTTCCTCATTAAAAAATGTACAAAAATTAGGAACAACATACAGCGCGGTCGCGGGGCCGTATGCGGACAGTGTGCCCATTTATTCACGCCCTAGGGCAAAAACCACAGCGTTATGAATGCGAACAACGTTGCAGCTCGTACACTAGCATGGTTTTAAGTTTTTCTTTACGTAGACAAGTGAAATGTTTAATTTAAACTGGCTTACAGAAACGTGTCATAAGAAGACTACCCGCTATTTGGGAGTTGTGATATTTCTGACGTATATAGCTTTCAAAGCAGCGTGTTACTGTCATGATTTGTGGATCTGGTTGAACACGTTTTGTGGACTTCGTTTTCCATTTTTGTATTTCTTTTTTCTTTTGTTTATTTACAAAATGACTATCTATTATTTAAAAAAGTAACAAATACCTACTTGTAATATGTAATAGATTGCCTCATTATTTAGTTGAGTGTTTTCTCCGCATCTTCTTCACTGTAATTTTAATTATAATAAAAAACAGATTTTACCCTTGGTTATATTTATTCGCGTAATAAATCGTTACGCGCAACATCAAGCAGAAAGGATCTACATAACAATGTGAAAGGTATTTATCTAGATACACAGGTCGCGTTATATCATCCGATTTCCTCAACAATGAGATCCTCGTAACACAGGGGGATGAATCTTCTATAAATTATTCACTCTCTATTTGCATGACAAACGACGGGAGAGCTACGAAGGTCTAAGACCTTTAATGGCACCTCTTCGGCCCTTGTTAACTGTATTTTAACCACTCCATCCTTTCACACTCCTAGGGAACGACACTCTTTAATGGGCCAGTGATTTTTCCCAGTCATATGCAAATTCTAGATTAGCATACATTTTATACCGCGCTCCTCTTTCAGCGGACAAGAACGTTAATAATATTAAAAACGCAAATTTCGGATGATGGTTGTTGTTAAGGCATTTATTTTGGCGCTTCTGTGAAGACCGCTGACCAATCTTGGCAAATTTATGCAGCTACTTAGTTATTGTTTACATTTCGTTAATTAATATTTAATAATCTAGCAACGTTTGGTTTAGACTTCCAGTCTAGCAAAAATCTATTTAATATTGGAGCGAAAGGTATTCTTAGATTTAAAATACTTTACTTATAACATTATTTTAGGATATTTGTGAGCAGCGGTATAACCAAACACATACTAAAATAATATATAGCACCTGCTCTGTATTTGTACTCAACTGCTCCCTCACCAATTACCATGAACTCGTAAAGCAGGATATTTTCAGGTGTGAAGCGTGGACGAGACGCCACCGTCACGAGCAATGTAGTGTGGTATCTCGCTTTAACAACGAAAACTGCTCTGCTTTAAGATTTTATAGTAAGGTATCTACAGCTCATTTTAGTTTAATTAGATAAATACCAATTACCAACTAATATAAATTATGGATACCTAGCTACCTATATGAAAAATATTATTTTCGCTTAGAGTGAAAAAGTGTCTCTCCTACCTACCCGTCAGTTGATACTATTTTACTGTATCTACAAAAAGTAAAGGAAATTCACGGAAAATGTCAGCTGAAATAACATGACATTTGTAGACGCTGTAAATATTAAATAGTATCTCGGCAGTGTCATCAACAACTGCATAATAGTATAAAGTGCCGTCTGAACGACGTTCTAAAATTAGAGCCCCTGAAATATCTCCACAAACATAAATGGAATAGTCGTGTAGTTTGGGAGCCTAGAAATACGAGATAATCTTCGTACGTACCATCTAAGTCGGAGTATGAAATTGGTTTCACTGTTGGCGTAAAGCGATTTAAAAATATAAAAGCAGATATATCAAAGGAGTTCTGTCGGGAAATAGTTCTGAGCGATACGTGGATATCTATGTTACATATTGCATTTCTTTGTTGTTGCGTTTGTATGAAAATTATTTCTTCTGACTTTATTATAGCACATAAAATATATCAATAGAAAACAGCTGCGCCTTCTGATATAGTTTCAATTTATTAGATACATATACGTTATCACGTCTGTAGCCCCAAAGGGCTAGGTTATTAAAATATAATTAAAACTGTATTGAGATATGAGCCTACATGACTGATTGTTTTAATAATGCCTACCTACAGTCTACACCCATTTAAAAACCCTTACCCAAAACTCCAAAGTTTAATAGTAAATGGGCATAGTTATAATTAGTTTTGACCCAATGATATAAGCTGAAAATATTAATTAGCAATTTGGTATTGTTTCGCAAATTGAACGCACGAATCTAAGAACACGAATAATGAAAATTATAATTTGAATTACTATCGTATAGCCATTAGCTGTGGAATAGGATTGAGGCAGAAAACATACTAGTTAATCAGCAGCCTAATCACGTGGCACGAACGCTTGCAATAAATATATTGGGTTAATTTAATTAGGTCAAACTTTGACAGATGGATTAAACTACTGGGTAATTTGTTGCGCCGTTTCTTCTACCCATCTAAAGCACTAGAAAGCGATGACGGGCGGGCGTTTTTGCGCTGTCTTGGTGCAATTTGACGTTCAAAAAGTACATAAAATGATGTCTATTTTGAATAAATTATTTTTATCTTTTGTTCTATCTCTTATCATCAATGTCAGCGATTGTCAACCCGCATATTCAGCACTATATTATATTTGTCTAGCGCTGCGCCACTTGACTATGGGAAGGTTGGCTGCGGCGTTGTCTGGAGCTGCACCCCGCGGTGTTACCCGCAAAATTTTTTTTGGACTAAAAAGTAGCTTATGTGTTAATTGAGGGTGTCAGCTCCAACCATGCCGAGTTTTATCAATAATGGTCCAGCCGTTTTTGCGTGAAGAGGTAACAAACATACAAACACACGAACTTTCGCGTTTATAATCTTGGTGTGGTCTTTAAACACTCCCTATTATAATTTCACATAGACTAACTTCTTTAAAACAATATCAATTTCCTTCGTATTTCTAACTCTTCAGTATTCTACTAGCCTTTTATGATAAATGTATATCTTTTAGGGTGTCCCCTGTAACCAGTTATAAAACATGCTTTATTAAAATGTATCATCAATTAATCCCAGCGCGAGCACCTTACGGTGCGGCCACACCCCGCCAAATCCGCTATATTGTTGGAGATTAATGTAATCTGTTATAATTAGGCTACACCCAGAGATTGCCTGCTTGGAACGTGGGGCTTTAATTGATTAATTTGGTAGCTATGAAAAGATCCGAAGTAATTGGCTGATAAATGCGTATTGATTGAACGAAGTATTATTAGGTAGAGGTACCTCGTCTACCTACTAGTAATTACTACCGAATTTTTTGTAGGTACCATATATACACTATACATACATATTATGTGTATGTTGTAATCAGTCTTTTTTACTTTAATTTGGTGCTGAATCGATCCTGCCACACGCCTTCTAAAAGAGTATAAAAAAAAGAAAATATTTACAGACAAACATAGAGCCTCCTCCTTTTCGGTTTAAAAGGTCAAATTCAAAAGACATATACACCTTTAACCAGTAATTTATTTAACAAAAAAGTTTAAGTATTAACAAGAGAATAGCTCTTAGTATAAGATTGTGTTATAGGCCATATTATTCAAGTTTTGTACGATTCTAAACGGACGAGCTAATCAGCAGCCAAGATTTAACTTCTTTTTAAACTCTCGAATAAACTCCTAATACTCATCCGTACCCAGTTTACAAGCTCTTGTTATTCAACTTGGTAATAATTGTAACGCCGATTCGAACATCTAATTCAACGATTATTATTCAAAACAAACTAAGTACGATAAATTCAAAAGTATTCATGCTTAGGTATATCACAATGTATATTTACAAAGGGGACAGAGTTCGGTTCAGGAGGCCCTTTATTCTTGCATCGTAATTTTCGACTCCCGAAGTATAAACTCGGAACAAATTAATGTTAAAACAAATTTCAATTGAACCCATTACTTCGGAGTTTGTAAGTTTCTAATTTAATGTCAAATTTTGTTACGGCCAAACTTTAACAATGCGTTTGACATTTTGTATACGTAAAAACACATTTGTGTACATTGTGTAGTCCCGGTCTGTTTGTGTGTTCGTTCAATGTTACGTTAGACAATCAAAAGTGTTATTTTTAATACATTACTTAAACATGATCGCATCATTTGAATGAGGACTTGCAGAGCCTTGTAAGTATTTGCATATGCACGATGAATGCCATGTATACAACCTTATTTATCTGGGAACTTTTTATAGGTAGGTGCGTTTATTATCATCAGGCGGAAAACGTCCACTGTTGAACAAAGTCCCTTCGAACGACTTTATAATCGGCTAAATGTCATTTGCATCCACTGGTTGCCCGCAATTGTGTCAAATGTTGTCGCTCCATGTAGCAGGAGGTCTGACAACACTGCGTTTTCTGGTTCGTGATGGCTACATGAAACCCTCTCTTCCTCAGCAGGTACGACTACTATATTTCTGCAAAACAAGCTAAACGATTTATATGAAATAAAACCTATCTACAAAATGCCTTCATAAGACTTTCAAGGAATTTCTAATTTTATGTATAGCCGACCTAACTGTATTAAAACAAAAAACTAGCCCTTTGATACCAAATTCAAAGAACTTAGTTTAAAACGTTTTAGTTAACGATAATGTTTTAAAACAAAGTTTTCAGACGTTTTCGAGTGCCTCATAAATTATGGATAATCGTTAGCAAAAAGCAAACAAATTGAAGATCCAATTTGTAAAAAAAAACATTGATCTTAATCACGGCTTACATTCAAGGAAGGAGCAATTATTTTAATTTGAGTTAGGCAAAAAAATATGATTTCATTTTGTTTAGAGTGATGGAAAATAAAGTTGTCGAAAATAATTGAGGATTGTAGAAATAATTTGGCCAGTTTATTTATATTTGTGAAATAAGTTGTTTTTCAAGGGATTTACTTATTAAACAATATTTTGAAGGATCAAAAACCTGAAACGTAGAGCAAAAAGCACCTAGCTAATAATTATTGTATGAAAACAACTCTATATAAATATTAGTACCGCGTTTGGACC
Source organism: Abrostola triplasia (assembly GCA_946251915.1). NCBI lineage: Eukaryota > Metazoa > Arthropoda > Insecta > Lepidoptera > Noctuidae > Abrostola > Abrostola triplasia. The sequence continues at coordinate 6,662,897 of OX276432.1, read as the reverse complement.
ATTCGCCAAAAAAAAACCTTAAGCCCACAATTCATTGTGAGAATTCACCACACATGTACTAGTTACACAAACGTTACATCCGCGCTTTCAGTGATATAATATCACAAAGGCTCACACAACATTCCCTATTCAATTCCACACAGTACATCACTGTATTGTGACGTGTATATAAATATAGTTTTTGTTAGCAAGCAAAAAGTTCCATACATGCAACGTAGGACACAGACCGCCGCCATAAAAAGCGTACGCGGATGTTACATGTACAATTATATAATGTTAGTAATGTACGCATTATGATAAAAGCTTGTTATTTTTATATATTCTGAGATGCTTATGGTATAATATGTATGTTAATGTATATTGTAACAATAAAGTGCAGATGGAATAGATAAAGTTAGGTCTATCTTCTTTTGTGATACATAAAGTACCAAGTCCAGGTTTTAATCAAACAATTCGACTAGTTACCGATATGTTAACATTAAGAATTTAAGACCATAGTATGGAGGTATTTACTATTTTTTTTTTTGCATTTCGGGAAGTTATTCAACCGAGACACCCTTGACAGTAGATAAATTCATTATAAAAGTCATTTGAGATCAATCAAACATCTAGAACTTACACATCCGGACCAACAGACCAGTTCCGAACATTACAAATTTGTATGACGTACTCTGAGACTGATTTTCATTTCCCAAGCGTTTCGCATTGGCGTTAATTCCCTTCTGAGCGGCGGCCAGATTGCAAAGTTTTAATTGCAAACTCTTAATGAGATAGGCTCGGCCTCGAAATAGTCCAATGTCGCATATCTGTTATAGCGGTCTGCTCTAAATGCACTGCGGCGAATAATTGCTTTTATGTCGTCTCCAGATAAAATTGATACTAATTAGGTCGCGTAGAAAGTTTCTTTGCTTTGATTCAGCTAGGCATATTGTTTTTGCCTTTCTTGAGACTCGTAAATTAAGTTTTATTTAGGTACTGGTTTAGTTTTAAGTTTACCTGTATTTAAGATACCAAGGTATTTTAATTAAGTATTACATTATTTAAATGTATTAAAATTCTTCCCAAAAATATATAAATAAACTGCAATGCAACTATTTAATTTTTTTATGATTTTCTTATCAAATTGGGAGTACATACTCGTAATAATAAATGTATACATCACTTATATAGATAGCTACTAGGTATTAATGTAGAGAAAATCGATATAATAAACTTTAGTAGTGTACCTAAATCTGCAGTTTGTAATTTATCTAGTTCCTTAGCCTCGTAAAATCGTGGCAAATTTTACAAGAGACAGGAAAGAGGTGTGGACTCGAAGAATCGTAATCTTGATAGATACCAATTTGAAGCCAAGTATATCCCATCGGTGATCGATCGAGCTTTTATTTCTGTAGACGCTAGATAAGGGGATGAATTTGTGAAAAGCATAGAACGAGAACTAAATGAAACTATAGAATCGGTCCTGAAAGAGGCTTATATTATGTAGTAGTAATACCATTTACGGATGGTTAGTTTCAGATGTTATTCGATTTGAATGTGTATAGTTATACTGTATTATACACAGATATGTATCTCTCAGATATTTGTATTAATGACTAGGGATGTGGAATATTGCAATGCACGGTCCGATTACATTACAACTGTCTAGACCGATTCTAAGATGCCTAATGGAGGGCGTCGGTTTAGTGACTCGAGACAGGCCCGCTCAGTTTCACCCTTAGGCTTGCACATTGTGTAAATTTGTACAATTGTATTATAATATGAAGCATTCTGTACCTAAATAATATGATATTCAATTAGGTAGTGATATTCAGAAAGTCGATACCTACTGTTTTAAATACCTAAATGATTACTGGATGATTAATGATGAAGACCTACTGTCATATTTTTTTGACAAATAATCAGCCTTGTCTTAATATAGCATACCTACAGCTTTAGGAAAATATTAGTTGCGCTATCAAATAATCAAACCAAGCAAAGAAAATATACTTACCGTTACATTTATTAGACAGTTTTATTTCTATCCTTTTGATAAGAATATTTAATTACGTTTTTACCAAAAGAACTTCATAAAAGTATCCATAATTATGCTTCTTTACATCATCACTGAAGATTCTAGTCTATTTCCTTTAGATCAGTTACTACGAACCTTCCATCAGATATAAAGAATGAAGGCAACTCAAAAAAACGACATCGAGCATTCTGCACCCAACAAATCTGAAATAAAAACTATAAAAGAGTCGGTACACACAGGTGCAGGTATCAACTGGAGATTAGACAAAAAACGGATACGTAGAACGCTTCGTCGCCGGCATGTTGATTTTAATTTGCGTCCTGTACAAACTGTTAGTTTTACATTTACCTTTCACGGGCTCCAGGGTCCAGACAGACGACTGATAAATTAATGATACGCGTGTGTAAGTGCACATGAGACCCTCTGTAGTATTTTTATTACGGAAGAAACACGATTTTTTTGCCCGTTTTATAATCTTGTCATCTGAAAGTTGTGAACGTTCTGCAATATTGTTGATGCTTTGTCTCTTGTAAAATGCGGTGGTATTGGAATTAACTCCTTCATATAACAGGTATAGGTGCCTCATAACCACAGCAGACTCCCCGCTTGATCATAAAAAAAACTTAGACCAAGGATTAATTTATACCTGTCACTGTCGTTTGTATATCAAATAAAAGATATGTCAATAGACTTAATACGAAGTTTAGTTAGTTTTCTATATATTCTACGCAAAATTATAGATTGCTTTAAAAACAACACACATCAAAACACAAACAAAACAACAAAATACACTACACTAAATTTTGCAATATGTAAACTCATTCCACAATTTTAATAATATTTTTAGATGTAGATGTTACTATGTACTACCTGTAATCTACTAGGTATGTAATATTGCGGCCAGCTCTTCTAATAAGTAGCTACTTAAGATACAATATTATCAAAGTTGTATCCCTAAATAAAAGTTACGGCTGCCTTAATAATTATAAAATTCTACGTTGCTCGTGACACTTGAGACCGAACATTTAATTAAGTCTTATTAATTAGATGTAAGATCATTCGCATTTCTATCCAATATAGAAATAGTAAAGGTCAATTATGTTTAATGTAAGTTTATAAGACTTTTTTACACGATTAAAATTTATTAGTAATTTGCGGGAAAGACATGGCCTGAAATGGTATTGGACAGGTTTTTGCGAAGGAATAATGGGGAGGCCTTTGCCCAGCTGTGGGATACCGAACAGGCTACATAAAAAAAGAATGTAATTTGTTAAATGTAAATAATATTTTCTGTTTCCATCGTTTTACACTATTGGATTACATATATTACTGGTGGTATTATCTCAGAAAATCTAGATTCAGACTTAAACTTATAGAATGGTGCGGGAATAAAGACACATCACAGTAATATTATAAAGGCAAAATGAGTGTGTTTGTTACCTCCTTCCTTACGCTCAAACGGCTAGATCAATTTCGATGAAATTTGGTATGGAGATAGCTGATACCCTGAACTGACACATAGGCTACATTTATCCCAAAAAGAATGCAGCAGGTAACACCGCTGGGCGCAGCAATATATAAGTCTATGTAAAAATACAATTTACATAATTAATCATAATTAATTGATGATTTGTATAGAGTTTGTTACAAATAGTTTTTGTAATCAAGCACACTAATACATCGTTCATTAACTATTCTGTAAACTTGAACTATAAATGATACCTAAGATCAAAGGTTAGGTTATTCATTACGCATTATGTGATTTAACTCACGCGACATCTATATGAAGCGTAGTTGAGATTATAATATTATCTATGCTTATTATAGTATTATTAGATTGACTAGTTTTATAACGATAAATATTGGTTTTAATTTCCTTGTTTTGTCTCGTTTTGAATAAAATACGTGAGTCAAAAACATAGTCATCTAGAATTCATAGTAAAAAATACTAACGTAATTATGTCCAATAAAAAATATATATAATATATGTATCTACCTACTTACCGCATAACCTTGGAAAACCCGATGTGTATTTGATTGACATAATAGGACAGTACGAATGGCAAAGTACTCTAAACGTTTCGATTTGACACTGTTTTTAACCAACGAAAAAACACGGACGAGGTTCACGCATAACTTTTTACAAAGTAGTTCGATAATGATAATTCTTTTTATTGGATGGTGTGTACTTCGAAGTTGGTCCCATATAAATTTGGAAAAAAATCCTACCCTTAGAGTGGGAAAATAGGGGTGATTTATTGTTCCCTCACAGATTTTAATACCGAGTTGTGTATTACAATTAAAATAATTAAAAACTAAGCATGTAGTGGTTAAATTATAGCCCAAAAATTATAAATAAAAACTTTTTAACAAAAAATTTAACCGCCATTAGTTTAAGAACTTAGTTATTAAGGTTGAATAAAAAAGGTTTAATATTTTTTACTTTTCAGTTTTTTGTTAAAATGTTTTTATAATACGATCAAAACTAATACCTAAATAACAAATAAATCTCCATAAAAAAAAGTTTCGTTTCAAAACCTATAGCTAGCCTACCAGTTGAATATACCTGCCAGCGTTTTACAAAAAAAATACGTACGTCTGCTAATGAAAGTCTGAGTACACATGCTCAAGCCGAGCAATCTCAGTGTCGCATTCGAAATTCATAAGTCAGGCATAGTCCTCTACCATGGCAGGCTCTCCAGCGATGGTGGACAAAAGACTCGCCCCAACCTGCCTTGTTCAAACACCAATGTTCCCTTCAAATATTTGTGTAATTATAAACTGTTGGTAGTTCCAAAGCGATGTTATTGCCTGTCTTCGTTTTTATGAGAAATTGTCTGGCGATCTTCAAAGCAGTCGCTGTTGCCGATTTTTGTCAATATAGAATATAAAGTAACTTGAAGGTAGTAACTTTTAGAATTTAATAAATTTAACAGTAGATAGCTCAAAGCCAATTTTCAGATCCAAAAAAGCCCAAGTTATCGGTTTCTCGAACTATGTTAAAAAAATATATTTCAGCATATTCTAATTCGATTAATATTTTGCATAATTATATACAACACATAAAACAAACAACATATTTACAGTAAAACAAAGAAACGCCACTCAGAAATACTAGATTCCCACGTTGCTACCAACATAGAAGTAAATTAAATAGCCCTTATTTCTAATGCTTAATAACTTCCATCCATATGACACACATGTGTGTACCATTGTGCATTTCTTAAACAAGGAATATTATTGTCACTTAAAACATTCACTTCAATCTATTAAATCAACAATTTCACTAAATAACAATACCAAAATTACACCCTCTTTTTCTTTTGCTTTTTATCTTCTTTTTTACTCAGTAAGTTCATTACAACCATTAATACTTTCAGAATTACGTAGACAGAAACTAGGATGGCAACAACAACAAATACATAAACGTCCATCATACTATACGCGGCCCAACTCATCTGTAAAGCAGGGTTCTTCATATATTCTGCACCGTTGTTCCTTATAACGTATTCGATCCAAAACATTGCAGTATCCAAAGCACTCATCGGCCGGTCTTTGAACCGTCTAGAGATTTCCTTAGCTTTCGTCATGTATGCATCATTTGTAAGCACTTCATGCAACATTCTGGACAATGTCTCTTCATTAATGTCACGGTATTCTAATATCTTTCCAAAGCCCAGATACTGAGCTTGCAACAAGTTGTTATATTGATCCGCGTAGATTGGCACTCCAATCAATGGGACGCCATGGAAAGTGGCTTCTTGTGTTCCTATTAACCCACCATGTGATATGAATACTCGTACGTTCGGATGAGCTGTAAGGAAAAACAAAATAGACGTTAAGACATGTAGCACGTTCGAGTAAAGTGCCAAGATTTTTTCTGTGAAGTATCTGTTAATGGCATTTAAAGGTGAACCTATACCTGCTATCGCTAGTATTTAGACATACCTTGTTTTTAGTCAAAAAAAAATCATAGTAACAACATAAGTAGGTACATTTTATAAGTAGGTATCATAATTATTCTACAAGTTATAAATTATTCCACTCTTGAAGAAAACTAATGGTCGCAATTCCTCCAAGTACGCAATGTGCTTTAAAAAGGGTTACACGACTTTTTCGTCGAGTTACTTTAATTATACTCACACAGGATCTCTTTTTGCGGCAACCATTTTCTTATGATGAGGTTGGCTGGTTTATTTTCCAATTTGTCATCTTCCCATTTCCACAGAACAGTCTGGTTTAGTTTCCTGAACACGTTGAGGACTCCGTTCCTTTTCTCGTCTGGCAACTCTGAACTGCGTACATTTGATCCAAAACTCATGTATACGACTCCATGTTTTGAGTTATCCAATATCTTTTGGAGATCCTATAAAAATAGTTAAACGCAACAGTTAGTTTGTTTATATTAAAAAAAAAACTGAGATAAAAATCGCTGACCCAGCGAACTTCGTGCCGCCTTTTCAACTTTAAACGTTCCCTGGGCTTCCACGAATATTATTTTCATGACCAAAATTACCCAAATCGGATCAGCCGTTCTCGAGTTTTAGCGAGACTAACAATCATCAATTCATTAGTATATGTATCAGATATACCTTGTTTCGATCAGAATGCATGCAGAATGCAACAGACAGTTTCGTACTCATTAAGAATATCACGGCGAGGATATACATTATGGATTGTTCATAAATCACAATGGTCCTGACAAGTTTGCACACTATGTAAATACGAGTAAGGATCTCTATGCGTATTCATTGAGTTATGTATCGCCTTTACACAAAGAAGATAATTATATAATGCACTCAAATGTTACTAGCCAATTGTAGGAATATGTAGATGCAGAATACATTTAAGATTTAACCAACGTTTAGAATATAATTAACGAACATTATTGCTTTTAGCACTTCAAATATTAATTTTAGGCATGATGTTATATTTTATTATACTAAAATCTGCCCGCGACTATGTCTGCGTGATTTTTTTACGTGGATTCTATGTGACAAACTCATGTAGGTACGGAGGACAATGAAATTGTCGGAAATATATTAAGATAACATAAAACTGGATTTTTATCAGGAAACTTTCTATGCTTATAATAACATATAGGTACTAACCACATATTTTATACTCAACGAGTTCATAAACTATTAATATATTAATTTCAATAAAAAAACATTATTAAGTAGATACACGTGATTTAAATGTCAGATTATCATTAGAACTAATAATAAATGATGTAAATTTGAAGCTAGACTATAAACACTGCATAGATTTTATTAATAAACTATGTAAAGACGGTAGTCTTTATGAATCCAATTAACACCATGAGTAGATAGCGTGAAGAATTACCTTATTTATATCACACTTTATGTTGATTCTGCGTCTTAGTACTCTTGGCATAGAATATCGACGACGCTATATAGTTTTTATTTTATTTTTTTATTGATGTTTGAAGATTAAGTGTTTGTGTAAACCTACTTACAGAAATAAATTATTTATTTATTTATTTTATCTAAGTATAACTAATGGTAGGTACTACGTTGGTGTTATGCCAGAATAAACCTTCAGAAAAACCTAAACTCCGTTTTTTTTTAAACTATGTACTTGTATCAACATAGTTTTACATAAATTATGCTTAAACTAACCCTTGACACAAACGACCGCTTACATTAGATTAATCATTAATTTGATTACCCATAATAAACTACTTGTGTCTTTGAAAGCAAGATATTATTATGATACTGCTCAACTGTTAACAAATAATATAGAGACACGAGGAGATCTTGAAAACAATATAAGTATCACTTGTAGGTAATGATACTGAATTGAATGCCATTAAGAACAACAATGAGCCGCTCATCTCACTGTTTCTTACAATAATGGCCGCCAATTTATTCGAAACCATATCATTAGATACGTGTAGGTACTTATTATAAAGTTCAAAGATAAATACCGTTAATAAGCGTCGTTTAGATGATAAAGAACTTGAAACTGACTGTCATGCTCGTATGAACTACTGACTTTGTTTTACTACTAACAGCTGTGATAGATAGCAACTATTATTACACTGTTACGAGTTTAGCAGTCATTTATACAGAGACAAAACACAAATATACACACAAATGGAAAACTATAGGGTGTTTTTTATTTAATTTAAGGGCTTTGTCGCTTTGCGATTATATCGCGTCATCTATAGGGTTAACCACACGTAAGTTAGACCAGCAGAAAATCTTTTTGGCTTCATGCGAAGGGAATTCTTATTGGTCAACCAACTTCAAGTAGTCATAACTACATCATCTCCCACTGTGTCGACATGGGCATTACGCTTATGCCATTGTATAAAGATTAGCCAGGAAACAAATTGATTGAGTATCGAGACTCTCTAGACTCTCTTTCAATGTGCCCTATAAAGAACCCTTCTAAAATATCAGTTTACTAACTATTACAGTACAGGCGAAACTATTATGTGCACCTCTGCCTACCCCTTCGGGGAATACAGGCGTGATGTTATGTTACTTAGTAACTGGTACCTATGTAATAATAACATAATAGACTCATACTTTAGATGTTACAAGTACGCAGTATACACTAGTTAAAATAGAATCGGCCGCTACTTAAGTAAAAACCAAAGAAAAAGTTAAATAAAGGTCCCATAAGTAAATAAACACGTCAGTCAATATGTTATAATTAATGGAGAATACACGTAATATGCGTTTTAATTATAATTTATTAGTTATAACTACTCACGTGATAAATAACGATCAATTAAAAACCATAGCTTGCAAAAAGATTGTTATCACTTTGTATCATGACGTACGAAGCTAGACCTCTGGTTGTATAAACTCTAAGCCATACTAATATTATAAAACAAAAGTAACTCTGTCGGTCTGTTACACTTTCACGCCTAAACTATAGGTAGTAAAACGATTTTGATGATACGGTAGGCGAACCCCAGAAAGGAAGTGGGCCACTTTTTTACCCAGGAAAGACGTGGTAAAATAATCCACGCGGATGAAGTCGCGTATGGAAGCTAGTATAAATAATTCCAATCATCTTTACGCACAGATATGGTTTAATAAACCTCGCCCCACACTATTAATATCTACTGTATCGTAGGTGCTTTTCAAAAACATAAAATATCAGATATACAAACACCCAAACTTGAGACAAACATCTGCGGATCACACAAATTTTTGTCCCGTGCAGGAATCATACCCGCAACCCCTAGCTCAACAGTCCAATCGCTTGGCCACAGCGCAAATCAGGTTGTCACAAACACTATTCTCTGTATCCCTACTATGCATAGAACCAGTAAGTTACGTCATAAAGCATGGCTTGGAGCCGTGCCTAAAATGTAGGAACTACATAGCTTTACTCCCAGAGTATAAAATACGTATATAAAATTATTATTATCATTAAACTAAAATAGTTAAATTCCTTTGCCAGTAAAAATATTATGACCATATAGTTACTTCCTTAGACTTGCTGTTCGAGCTGTCTCAAAGCTGAAGGATTTGGCTTTGATTCACATGTCAGGAAAAAATAAATTGTTGTCCTATTAGGTATTTCTTTGTGGTCTAGGGTAGGAAGTGGTACTTACATTATTTAGTCTACATTTCATTATATTATCATCACATTATCAGGGGAAGGCATCATCATCGGCCTTATTATATTTAATCTTTATAATTAATTACCTACTCTAATAAAAGATACATTTCTACATATTTATACCTATTAATTGAGTCTATTATTACATTTTTTTCTAATTATCTAATTGATATTGATAACAAGCACATGATATTGATCTCGGGATCGTAAACGCGCATAAATATTATCGCAGGAAGAATGATTACATGCTACCGAACAACGTCGTAATTCAGATATAATATTTTTTGTCGGTTCGACGTCGAAGAGTCGATTTAGAGAACTAATTTTTAAAACTCTAATTTTGGAGTCAACATTTCTTGAAAGAGATGTCTTATACTATGTGGACTAATACAATAAAAACAATACTGACTTGCAATGAAGGAAAACAAAGACACGAAAACTTGATTCGAAGGTACAAAATCTTAAACGAGAAGAAATGAACAAAACGCCTTAACCCTCTAAAATATTTGTAATAATTGGTCTTTACTATGGAGCTACTAGTTACATGATATAATTTCTATGTTACCTATTTAAAACAGTCACTCACCTCAGGTAATTTTGTATCACTTTCCGTCAAATGTATTCCACCGATCTCCACAATATTCGGAAGGTACGCCGCAGGGGGGTCAAACCCAAAATGACTGTTTATCAAAATCAGAGACGCATTTTTCTGCATATCAATCAAACTTGGCACTGGCTTTGGCAATCCTGGTAAATACTTCTTCACAAGCTGCTCTTGGTCCTCTAAATACCAGTATTTCCAATATATGTATTCATAATAAGAGAAATACCAATTTCTCATTCTCCCCCAAAAGGAGGTCGGCTCCCTGACATCTAGAAACTCGGAGACTACTGTGGCTAGCTGCAGCGGATTCCTTGCCGCAATATTATGTCTCATGCAGTTCCCGAATGTCGTAACTAAGGCGAGTGGAGCCTTATATTTGTGGGCTAAAACGTTCAACGCTTCTTGGAAAAATTGCTCAACGATTACTAAGTCAAATTTGTTGTCTTCTGCCAGGAATGCTTTGACTTCCGTCGAGTTTAGAACCAGTTCTGTGAAGGCTAAACCACCTCGCCAAAGTATCTGTTTGTGGAATATTTCTGCCGATACGTCTACCATACCAAAGACATTCGGTCTATCACCGCCTAAAACAGATAATTAAAATTGATTTACGATTCTTGTAAAATAATATCAATTGCTTGCTTGCAAAAGCGAATTAACGAAAAAATCATAAGACAACAATAACAAAAAAAGCTATTTATAAATAACACTTGCAACAGTATAAAAAATATATTACCTATAAGGTCCCAAATCTCCTTTTTATCAACCATAACCTGGCGATAGTTCGGCGGAGGGTTGTCAACCCTGTGCCCGACGATGACGGTCACATTATGCCCTCTCCGAGCCAGCTCCAAGCCAATAGGCTTCAAGAGTATATTATGAGACTTCGCCGTAAAAGGCACCACATACAAAATATTCGCAGACTCACAATAACTGGCCGTAGCCAAGAAAAACAAAACTAATTTTAACGAATCCTGAAAAAGAAAATATTCTTAATTCAAGATCAAAAGTATCACCATGTGCAGAGTTAACAAAGTTTAAACACGAATACGAACGAACCATTTTGCACTTGTTTAATAGACGAATGAATTAAGTGGATCGATATAAATATCACTAATAGACACTACCCGCTACATCGAAACATTATACTAAAGTGATGTTGACGGACAAGCGTTAGTAGGTACGTTGTGCGTATTAGATAAAGAGATGACCGTAACGTGATGTAACTCCTTTATTAGATTCATTCATTCGCATACAAGGAAGTAATTTTTTATAATATAAATTCTATACTTACATACCAGAGTAATAGAAATTCCAATTCTCTTTGTGGGTGTAGTTTTTGTAAATGTACATTTTTCATGTATCAAAATTGAATTAATCTCTAGGTTTTGGAAGTCCTAAGTAAATAAAATATTTTAAGACATCTCGAATTGTAAATTCCATATAAATTAATGTATAAACTCGATCATTATAAGAGAAATAATTGTGATACATCTTCTATTTTATCTCATTTTCCCGTTTTCTCGGCCCATTTTAGCATCCGCTTTGCGTATAGAAATGAGGGTGCTCTGCTCATTAGGAATCGCACGGCCAGTTGCCTCTTCCATAATAAGGGGGAGTTTTCTGCATTAAAAGCATATATCGTTAGGGAAATCTATTACATTATTATTTATAGGTAGATTTTAAGAAAAAAAACACGTTTTTCCCTTTTTTAAAGTAAAGCTTTTAAATAAATGTACATGAAATTTTATTTTTATAAGAAAACACACTATTTTTTCATATTTATTTATTTATATTCACACAGTAGTAAGTATAACTTAAAGTTTGCTCCACAAAACATAAATAGTGGTTTGATTATATTAAGGATTTGATTATGAATCTGATTGCAAACCCAATGATGATAATATTGTATTAGGTTGTATCTAATTTCGATTTTTTCTGTTTGCGTTGTTTTTCAATTTTTATTACAGCACAATCCGATTGTTGAGTGCCGCAGTTTCATCGTGGGAAACTAATAAGTATTTTAACTCACATATTATGCCCCCCCCCCTCCTTACCTAAGGGGTGTCTTTTGTTGAACAGTGGACGTCTTCGGCCTACTGATGATTATGTTCATCCCGAGTCTGAGTGAATAGCCCCGGAAATACATTACACTCCTAGATGCAATTACTGTGTAATGACGACAATAATAACTGTAATCAATACAGTATATTATAGTTTGTGTGACAATACAGTGACTGCCTCGTCGGTCTAGTGGTTGCTAAGCGCGACTGCTGAGCACGAGGTCCTGGGTTCGAATCCCGGGTCGGGCAGTGTTACTGGGTTTTTCCATTAGGTAATTCTCAGTGGCAGCACGGAGTCTGGATTTGTGCCCGGTTAATGGCAATAGGCTCGCCCCCTATTACATTGGGACCTATAAACATAACTGGCGAAATGTGTGTGCACTATATGTGCACCTCTGCCTTCCCCTCCGGGGAATACAGGCGTGATGTTATGTTATGTTATGTTTATATTATTATCAGAAATAACTATAGTATTTCAAACCCGCAAACTTCTGCTTAGAATTCAATCGAAAAACCGCTAAAACACCACGACTTTATCTCATTTAATACGCGAAATTTGTATTAATATACCTACAAAACATGATTCAGCCTCAATTTCGGGGTAAAGGTTGCCTCATTGAATAATCCCAGATAACTATTATTATACCCTTTAATTGTTATCCACTCTCATATCCGGATTATTATATTTTAACAATGGTTCCCCTATTTAGTTAAAACTATTTGTTAACAAAAGATAATAAGATTAGGGACGGTTTGGGTAAGAAATATTATTTTACATAATAATATCGGCATGGGACGTTTATGGCCCTTGTCCACTGTGCACAATCCTAATCTCTCTATTTTCTCTTTGTGTTTGGAACGTGTATGTTAATTAAGTTTTAACAAAAGGAATGTTTTGGAAACAATTTTTACTTGCTTACTTTTGCGATTTCATTTTTCAACTTTTCATAAAGTTCCGACTGTTTCGGGCTTCCGAGATATAGATGAATGATACTGGAGGACACTAAAATTATGTTGAAACTGATGTGCTTTTGTTAGCTCATTAAAACTTGATCTTTGCAGTTGTGAATTAGATTCGTCTCTCATACTACTCAAGTAATGCAGCGGTGCATGAACAAGTTCTACCAATAAATTATTACTTAATACAACGCCATCTACAATAGATTGAACGAACCTCGTTGCTTGGTGTGACGAAGTAACTCATAGGAGCTTTTCGCAGCGTAAGATTGCTTTGAATTTCCTGTGTGGTATTTTTATGTTAGTTTCTTCTACTTTTTGGTAGATGGTGATTTTATAATTTGGGTATATTAGTAGGTCGGTTGTCTGCCGCACGCACCAGCATGACATCATGAAGGAGAAGCCAGCGCCGAAGTAACGGTAGTAGGTACCTACATTTACTATGGCTATTGCAACTATATTTGCTAACTTCAAAAATATCGGTGATGCTGCAATATGATTTTAAGGCCTGTGCACCCATTATATACCCATAGTACCCATGTAGATTACATGGATGATGCTGTTTTTTAAGAATATACATTATACATAGATTAGGAATATTACGTATGGTATTATAGTGAAGGTTCTTCTCCAAGCTTCCGACAAACTGTAACATTTAAACTGGCATTACAAAACCTTGTCAGAAAAAAATTAAAAATGCCATCCAAGATTGTTTGGCCTATAGGTATCGAAACCTATTTTAATTTCTATTAGGCTAAGGCTATGAAGAAAGAAATGTCTTCAGAAGGTAGAACATTTGGACAACGGATTTATTTGAAAAGACAATAAAACAACAAGTCTTAGTGCGTATTAACACATTATAATTTTTATTGATACATTTTCATTACAAAATCTTATCTAATTTATTATTACTTTTACTTATTACTTTCTTATACAGTATCAATATATGTTATTAAAAAAATATAAAGCTATTCACAAAGTTAACGCTTTCGATTGTAAATTAATTACGTACCCGAAATTGTTTAAATTCATTAAATGGACGGAATTAGACCAATACTTATTAAAGTTAAATTAGTAAAGCTCTATGACTTTTTACATGATAACATGAAGCTGCTTAAACGAACATTAACAACAGTTACTGTGTGTGATAATAAAGTTAGACAACTTACTAACTAAAGCGTTTCAAAGATTCAGTCTGTGTATGACTTTGATTCATTTAGTACATTCGAAAAAAATATGGCAGAATAAACATTTAAAATTAACTCTCCTGTCATACATGTCACTAATAATCTCTTATTTTCTCGATTACTTTATAGTTACTACTCCTTCGTTCCGAGTATAGAGGTCCATTCTTAGAATCGTAGCCGATCGGCGAAGAGCGAATGCCGTTTTCTATATATTTGGGATTCGGTACTGGTTCGCCTTTGAATCCCCTGCTTTTAGTTACTGAGTTTATTTCCCTTGACTCAATAATCTCTTTCGAGCGTCCGTCTCTAGATGGCACGACTTTCTTACTGACGGTCTCTACTGTGTCTGTGACGCTGGGTCGTTCGGGATCACCTGAGCGTGTGGTGTATCGGTACGTCTCTGAGAAATTATCGCTACTGTTGCTTCCCCGCCTTATCGCCGGCGACTTTATCCTCGAATCGAGTCGGGATACGAAAGGACTCGTTTCTCTATTAAGCGATTCCGTCTTATACAAAGGCGTTTTCCGCTCTTCTGATATACGATCTTTGTAATGTGGCGACGGTGTGCCATATCGAGACGATAACCTGCTGCCGTCGGATTCATCGTCAGCGTGCAACGTTTGATATAATTCAGGCGCTCGTTCGCGTAGCCCTTTAAGGAATATCTTTTTCTTATCGGTCTCATCGTACGTTTTACTGTAACCGTTTGTGTGGCCGTTGCTCAATGGGGTTGTTTTGCCATATCTGGCCCCAAATAGACCGTCACGCCTGCGCTCTGTTTCACGAGATACAGCATCAGCGAGGTCGCGCTGACTGCGGTTAATAATAGAGACGATTCCTGGACTTTTCAGTTGTTCAGGGGTTTCATCAAGCCGGCTTAGGTGGGGGTTAGATTTATACATAGTTGAGTAGTTGCGGCTCATGGTAGATACGTAGCGTGGGTGGGTCTCCTGTTCAGGAGCTCCCATAGCAAAACTCTTGCTCCTGTTGAGAGCCTTGTAGGCCCGCGCTGGTTTCGCAGGTCCCGGAGGGTATCCGTTAATTTTTCCGTCGGGCGCTGTGGTCACGTTATTTGAGACATTGACGGCGCTGCTAGAACGTTTGTTTGGTGTCAGTCGGTGCCAATATTTATTGGAACTGGGCTTTTGATTTTCGGTGGGTTTCTCTTTGCGGTCGTGCAATTTTCTCGGCAGCGTCTGCGCGCTGCGCGTGTACTCCTCGTCGGGCTCGCTGTTCGGATTCAATCGACTTGTAGAGTGACTGAATCGACCCAGCGTGCTCGAGAACTGGCCCCTGGAAACAATAAAGAAACAATTGAACATTTTTATACAATCGTCTTAGAAGATTTATTGTCGTTACGTGACGGTGTAATGAGCTAGGCCCACGTACAATTATTGTCTTGTAGATAAGTCGCAAAAACTCGTGATCTTGTTGGTGTTCTAATAATTGGATTCAATGGGGAATCTCCTCCCACACACTTAACGACCATGCTTTGTTTACGAGTGTTATATATGTCTTTGTTAATTCATGAACAGATTGTTTACAATATAAAACTTGTTTGACTACTTAATGAAGTTCTTGTGTTAAAATTGTTTTACCACATAATCTCATCGTCTTTAGGAGGATTCTGTTTCCACCTTTGCTTTTAAGCACTGGCACAAATAACCAGCCAATTAATGAGGATATTTTAAACAGCGGAAGCTTAGGTGTCTATTATAATTTGCAAAATAATTACAACAAACTGATTTACATACACCAACCTCCACCTATGCACACAGCAGGTGTTTAAGAACATTTCCTTGCCATGAGTCACACGTCGTTTGTCATTGTAGATCGGCTCATACTTCTCGATAAAGAGACTGTTTCACTTGACAAACACGAGTGACTCATTCGTACACTAAATAAGGGTTTCTTTGCAAATAAAACACTTATTTACCCTTAATAGGCAATACCCATGGACGGTGACGAACGAATAAGGCAAGATATGCCGGAACGCAGTTTTAATTGAAGCTGCATGATCACTTTGATTGACCAGAGAAACTATTGTCGTGTCTATTAATAGCTGTGGTTGAAATAATTGTCTTTGTCTCGTAATTAGTCCTGCAAATGAGGTTAATTGAACAAGGCTTGATGTGATTGTAGCACTTAGAAATAAAGATTGCTTGAATGATCTTTATCTAATATAATGACTATGATGCTATGGAAAATAGCAAGGTTCTCTTTAATACTTTATTTATTGAGCAAATTTTGGTACAGCTTTTAGCCATTTACTCTAAATTGAAGAGATGATTTTTTGGATGAGGCTTGTTTAACGAGTTAATGCCTACAATTTGGAAAAACTTACTAGCCTCAGCTATGTCAAATATATCTTCGATATTTATAATATTTTTTTTTACTAAAATACTCAAGATTACAATTATACTAGACATAGGTGTCAAACCCACTCGTTTTACATTCCAACCACAAATAAATAATACGATGTCCTTATCAGTCTAGTAGTGGTAACAATATATTGCGGCGGTGGTACTATAATTATAATGTATTTAAATTATAATGACAAATTCAAATAAATGCACGCTGCCTTAATTAACGCACAACGTGTCCTTATAAGCGCACTAACAAATACCTATTAAATTACCATGCGAAGACAACGCACGTCGCCTTACACAACTCTGGTCCTTTGAGTCTTCATATTCCCTATTTTGGTCTTTTGTCCGCGCCACGTTTGACATAGTTTATTTGCATAATGGAAATAGGTTTCCGCAATAGCTAATGTCTTGAAATGTATGTGCTTCAATAACATTAGTTTTGGATGAACTGCATTGAATGGTAACAAATAAATAGTGTCAGTCATGACTATGTTTGGGTTCCTTCGGAATATGTTCTTGGAAACATCGAGTTGAAGCAATCTAATCTAGACATTTTGAAGAGTTCTTGCTAGAAATTCCTGAATTTATGGCCAGAGCGGTACTATCGTTATCGTATTTAAGAACATATTATGTATTTAAATACAGTACCTAAGTTCTCTACAAGTGTTCTCTTCTTAATTTAAAAACCTCAGAATTTTCTTTTGTTTTTGAAACCTCGGGAACTTAATCTTGCATCACAATACGTGTATGAAAATGGTACTAATGAGTTCAACTGTTCATTGTAATGAACTACGTCTAAGAATGCAACTACAAGGTAAATCTTGCTACCTCGATACACTGCGGCCATGTAAACAATGGAACAAACAAAGTTCGTATGTCGAAACCACTACTCATACATAATCTTAAACACTCTTTTGAAAATACTACGATAACCAGAATTTACGAAACTTTGTCCAACCCACATGGTTTAACTTAACGCGATTTCTATCTTTATTACTATCGGTTCCTCTCAAAACGCCGTAACTATATGATAATATCAACACAAAGCATTAATTAAAGTTTCGAATATTTTAATGTAGGTGGACGCGGCCTGGTAGTAGGACAACCTTCTATTTAAGGATCATCGGATAATATTTTTATAAAAAATTGAATATCTATCATCTAAGATCATGGCAAAATATGCACGAGTACCAAAATAGACGAACACGCGACTGAATATTATCGAGACAGCCTAATATGAAGCGACAAATATTTTATCATTATAGTTAATTAATTTTATGGATGTTTTGATGACAATATGAAGTGATTAATGGCTTACCTTTCGCGGTGATCGCGGGCGTCGACGACGGCTGCACGTTTTGAACTGCCCTCGTACTTGTGCTCACGGCCGTAGATGCTGGGCGCGAAGGGGTCTTCGCCGAGGTAGT
Source organism: Abrostola triplasia (assembly GCA_946251915.1). Lineage (NCBI taxonomy): Eukaryota > Metazoa > Arthropoda > Insecta > Lepidoptera > Noctuidae > Abrostola > Abrostola triplasia. The sequence continues at coordinate 6,644,674 of OX276432.1, read as the reverse complement.
AGCGGTGCGGGGGCGCGACGGGGGGCGCCAGCTCGCCGCCGTACTGCTTGTACGTACGCGACGAGTGCTCCGGCGACGGTGTCCGCGAGTTGCGCCACCGAGCCCGCCGCTCTGCTGATGCTGACCGAATCTTCCCAACCAACTTCCGAATCGAATTCCCAATTGCAGATCCAACTGACTTACGCGCTGGTGATGGACGCCGCCCGTTATCAGCAAAACGAGTTTTCTGGTTTTGCTTACGCTCATCCCGATCCCGTCGTCTCGGAGGTGTGCGATCCCTGTCTGAACTTTCACGCCTTTCCCTTGGAGGGGAGTAATCGGGCGGGGGCTCAACTGCTCCCTCTTCGCGACTGTCGCGTGATCTTCCTGAGTTTTCATTTCGCGATGAGCTTCTGTACCCACTGTCGTACCGATGTTCCTCAGACAGTCTTTGTTTCGTTTGTCGTTTTCGTTCCGGCGCGATCGGCCGGTAGTCGTCCTCGACCGAGGGCTCGCGGAATGAGCGCTCGGCTTCTAGCGGCCGGAAAGGCGAACCGCGCGGCGGACTGTGCATTGTTGACGACGAGACGTAGGCGGAGTCGTCGCGCGAGGGCGGATGGCGGCGGCCGATAGGTGATGACCTCCCCTGCGGCGAGTCGCGTTTCCCGTACACATGTCTAGGGGAGGAGCCGTTCAATCGATCGTCGCTAGCATATGGTGAACGCACCGTCGGCGGTGACGGAGAAGAGCTGCGTGGCTCGGGCATCCTGGGCTTACTGGCACGTCGCTGGGACCAATCTGCAACTCCTTTGAAGTAGCCGCCGGTTCTGTTCACTGGTGCTGCCGTTCGTTCGTCTGAGGGCGTCGACGATTTAGTTTTACGAAGAACTCGATCTCCATATACGGGTGGGGGTGGCACCGATGACGTTTTGCCGTAGTATCCCTCGTCTTCAGCTTTTTTTGTGTAGAAGGCGGGTTCTGGTCGTCGTCCTATCTCCTCGGCGATGGAGTCGTGTGACGAGCGTGACTCGCTGCCGAAGTGGTTCTCGAGCCACTTTGAGGTTTCTTTCTTGCGTGTTTCTTCTTCTATGTCATAGTCGACCGGGCGTTTATAATCCTTGTCGTGATCTGAAAGCAGATTGTATTATGAGCGCGGAGCGACACGGCGCGGGCGCGCGCTCTGTGTCTTACTGTGGAGTGACCGCCCGCGTCGCATCCTCTACCACACACACTATGGCGTAATCATTCAGTAAATAAGTTTGCCAAACTATCGAAGGTCAATGTGATGTATACACGAGACAACTTTACTTAACGGCTACGAGACATTATCGTGCATATTATTCACTGAATGATAATTTCTAGGTCAGTATTGCTTCACGTTATGTTTATGGTGTTATGTAATTATTGTGTCAGCTATGGTGGTCATTTAACTTAGATGGTTGTAATATTATATGTACAGCTATCGTATTGAAGTACATAAATAAGTATCGGACGAATTAACGGTTATATCTACATCGTCAGTAGTAAATAAGTAGGTACAATATCTATAAGTTATAATATTTTTAATAGGCCAAAAATATATATTTATTGACGAAAAGTATTAAACAAGGCTGGCAACATTACAAGGTTACAACAAAAATATACGTTACTTAAGAGCAAATAATGGTGCCCTAAAACGATTTGCCCTTAAAGATATTTTTGAAAAGATTCAAAGGGCACCGTCCGACCTGTGCATGATGCTATATAAAAGGCTGTATAAGCAAGATTGACAAGTCGCCGACGTTACAACATTATGTACGGAACCGGGTGATCTTCGCAATCAAGTTTACACGCCCTATAAGCTTCACGTCATTGCGAAAACTGTGATTAAATACACATATATGTGGAAATTTCTTTACATTGAGCGCTCTGCAGTTTGTTATTCAAGATTGAATCTATTAAAAACGAAATGAATGTGGTGCTACGTAAAAGAATCTTTAGATACTTTTTTGATGATAATAAGAAGCCCATTTGGTGGCCAAAATAAAATATTTAGGTACAACTACACCTGCTAATATCTAGGTTCTTTTTAGTATTCGCAGCTTTTTGATAGACTCCATAGTAAGGATTCGAAAATATTCTAATTAACTTTACAAGCGAGTGCATCCAGTTTAGAATATGGTTTTATTGTTGTTATGTTCATTCACCTCATTGAAGCCTCTACTCGCAATAACAAAGAACGGGAGTGGCCTACGCGAATCATCAACACAGACACAACTATTTGCAGCCTTGCAGCCGCAGGCTCCGTAATATAGATTTTAATAAGCATAAATATTATATGTAAGAAGAGCTTGACCGATGCACTGGAATATGTCTGAAATTACCGAGTGATTAAAGATATAAGAAAAGTCCAATACTAGTAGAAAACTTTCTTGAATAAACACGTGACTGGAACAGGAAGACATTAAAGAAACATACAATGGAAAACACTCACGAAAGTTATAATAACAAAACACTGCAATGCCTAGGATCCGCGGACAGGACCAGCAATATTAGCAAGACTAGTCGGCTCACAAGACCACACGGTGCGAAAACAACAGTCACAACACGTGTGTAAATAATACATCAGTACATTAAATAAACGATGTATGAATCACATTAAGTAAACCGTAAAGTTATGCTTTCTGAACTGTAATGTTTTATCACAGCATTCAATGCTAAGTCGCTTTGTTCTGTTATTTTACGACAGAATACTGCATGCACTGTAATGCTTGTTACATGACATCAGCGTAAATTCTATAAACTAATACATAAGCGAAGCACGATTTGCCCATAGCTTTTGATCTTTATCGATGTGTACTAGGAAATTATTTGGACTGAAATAAGTAAAGTGTAATGTTGTCACACGTTTTTCCCTGATATCATCGTGTGAATCAGACTTTTTTTGCCGAGTAGTATCCGGACTAGAATTGATCACCCTTTTCCTCCCGTGAGTGTCGTAAAAGGCGACTAAGGAAAAATCCAGAAGATGGGCAGCAGCGTCTTCTGTAACTTCACTACTTATAATACTGCGACCCCCCCCTCTTTTAAAGGGGACATCCACTGTTTAACAAGGGCCTTGTTAAACAGTGGATGTCTTGATGATGATGAATCAGATTTTTCGTTTTTGGGTTGAAAAAGAGAGTTTGATCTGGTTTTGGTTAGTAAAACACTCGTTTATAACTAAGTGCTGCTTAAAATAATTATAAAAAATGCTACATTTTTTATTCTCTTGACATTTAAAAATACTTCAGTCAAGTTTAACGCGAAACGCATTGCATTGCGACAATCTGCAGCGGAACTGTTTTCTTGACAGTGGTAGCGGACTTTGGATCCACTTACCTCGGCATTCATGCGAAGGTAGAACAGATGGGAAGTATTTTGGGATATTATTAGTATAAGATTTAATTTAGTCGATTTTTGTTAGCATTTACGTAGCGGAATGCTAACTTACCTATTGTATTGCGACAAAATAACGAAACATACAGAGATGACCTATTATTTAGTTCGATTTTTGCCAAAAAAGAACTAAAATTAGGTAACAAGTTTTAGCATCGGTACATACATACATTTAATATATCACTATGCTATAAAAAGTCACAGCCAATTTCTGGCATACACAGACATTTTACTCAGAATTTCCTTCGAAACATTACGGTAAACAAGCAGTGGCCATGTCACAACCGACCTGCAGGCGTAGGCCCAATGACTCTCCTTAACCGGTAAGTTGACGGACATGTGCCATTAAATTGGCCACTTAAACTCTCGTCCAAACGTAACACGTGTATACCAACTCCTTAATCGTGCGCGAAACAGTTTACCTACCGAATTTGTAATGGAAAGTGAAATAGACGTGTCATGCTGCGTTATTGAGAGCAAAGGCATATGTCACTAATTACGTGTAAGCTTTCGAAAGATAAACAAGGTAATATTTTATTATAGGCAGGTTGATATGTGATACAGGAACAGTTTCTGTTAATACCTACGGAAAGTATACATTTTAACACAAAGTAGAATCGATATTAAAATCAGAATCACCAGGTTCCAATGATGCAAATAAAATAATTAACTCAGATAACCATAATAATGTTGATTACGTGTTTCTGTGTGCGTTTATTCAATTGACACAAAAAACTTGATTATATTTTCTAATGAAGATCGATTTCAACGCAGATCATTTGATAAGATATGATAAGACCTGAGTAAGAGAGGTGTGCAAAGGCTCGGCATTACGTGGATGTGCCAGGAAGTCTTGTCTCTCCTAGTAAGGGCATTCTACTTAAAGTGCGTGGGATCCTAACTGTTCCAGTAATTCTCATGGGTCCTTACAGACTGCATAGAACGACGCGGTCCAAATAAGCTTCATTTGAGTTAAATACTTTGATAAATACGGCATAGTTAATAATACAAACAGACGTAATACTTATTTTCACACAAATATATTGTACAGGTACTCACAAAAAGTCTGGTTAAGCTGTTCTATCGCAATATTTTTTGAGAGAAAAGTATTTTTCTTATTAAAATACGATTCAATTTAAGTCGATACTTGAGTGAAAATTTTACATATGGATAAGACTATTTCTTAGCTATTGATACGCTCCAAAAATACATGAAGCTTGAAAGATTAGGTTACACTTGTAATGAATAATAAGCTGTGCTGTCATTAGCAGTAAAAATAACACTGAAGCCAAAAAAGAAACTGACAAAAAAACCATTAATACGACCTTTTTTCTCCAATTCATCAAGTCCAAGCACAAGTTATACGTCCTTTGCAACAAGGAAGAACACATGAACAATACTCGTATATCACAGGCGGAACGAGTGAGCCGATCGATCAACTTGAACGCAAACAATAGCCCGACATGCAAGCTAACTGCGGGACAAGGCCGATATCTGTACCACTTCTCACTGCCTCACTAGATGTGTATGTTAGGGCTATGTTCTATATTGAAGGATGGTTTCCTCGACGTCTTACTGATAGGAGTGAAGGCTTTTTTTATAAGAACTTGTATTACCACTAGGCTTCAGAAAATTAGTAACTCATTCAAATGTCAATGCATACGTTTTTATAACAAGATTCCAAACGACATTCAAAACCTGAGTTTAAACAAATTTAAGTCGTTTATCAAGCACAAACTATGTAGAAAAGGTTACTATAAAGTGTCTGACTATATGCTAGATAAAAATGCTTGGGCTTAAGCCTCTTCTTGTATTGTTTAATTTTGACATTTAATTTGTTTACCCTTTTTTACATATTTGACGCAAAACTGACATTGTTTGATCTTTTGATCCATTTTGTTTTGTTTTTTTATATTTTTACAAACTGACATAATGTATTTTTTTTTTTCTTTGTTCTCATTATTATTGTTATATTAATGTACGATGTAGGATTTTCCTTCTTAGATAGTTTCTTGTCTGGCGGTTTGAGTATCTTATACAGCCTACCCAAATGTCCTGCAGATGGTACGAGACGGGGCGTCTGTCAGGACAGGTTGACTCAAATCTGCTTTGGTTCTTTCTTTAAAAGACCATCACAGACGTCCTACATTGTACATGTCCTGTATTTGTAAATGTGAGCATTGCGTAGGTTTTTTTTTTTCCTTCCTTTTTTTTATTCCTATGCGTGTCTGACGGTTTGAGTATTTTATGCGGCCTACCCAAATGTCCTTCAGATGGTACGAGACGGGGCGTCTGTAAGGACAGGTCGACTCAAACTCGCCGTGGTTCTTTCCTAAAAAGACCACTTCTCAGACCACCTACACTGTTCTCGCACAAAATATTGAGCTTGTCTGGACTTTAAAAGAGACCTTGACCCCTGAGTTTGTTTCGGTATTTCTTCTCAGAGGTAGTCAGTTAGGAAATGCCGATGCCAACTAGTTTTTAAAAAATGACGTGTAAAAGTGTTTTTTTTAAACCTATTTACAGAAATAAAATCATTTATCATTTATCATTATCATTTATTGTTATTGCTGTTAACATCATGCCAGGATTACAAAAAGAAAGGCGTGCTTTCGTATTGCACAGGCGCATTTCGATAGATGCTAATGTAATACGTAAGAGGGGTTAAGCCTGCTCCTATGTGTCTTACCTATGTATTGTTAAACAAAAAAAGAATAACGGCAAAATTAATTTGGAAGTTCCAAATTAATTTTGCATAGTAAAATTAAGATAAATTATAGATATGATTTAACGTTAAGAAAACATAACCTACTTACAAAAACACATTTTATACCGACAGTTCCCAAAGAATCAAAATAAATTCCTTTCATTTGATTTTACAATCTTTATAAAGAAACATGCCTCTGAAATTTAACATAATTACAATTCTGCGCAAGCGATCCAGATTCTACCATGACGTTGAAGTAATTAACCGCCAGATTTTTCTCGTCCAGTTATGAACACAACTTGAAGTATTTGAAATTGCGATGTTACGCATACCGAAGGCAGGTTAACAGGTTGCTTATAAGTCGGAGAAGCTAATTGGGTTTACTTATCAACAGTGTGGTCGCTAATTAACTTTGTGTTAGTCATAACGAAACAGATATAAAAACGAGAAGAAAAATTTAGTTTTTTTCATAAAATTGGTACCTCTTGTGTCTTTATCTCGTCCCCTATTACATTGGGCCCTATAACATAGCTGCCGAAACCCCACATTTCGGCAGTTACGTTATACTATGTGCCTCAGCCTTCCTCTTCGGGGAATACAGGCGTAATATCATGTTATACTGTTTTAGTACTGACTAGCTGACCTGGAGAACTTCGTACCGCCTACTTACCGTTCACACCTCTCCTGGACTTCCGCGGATAATTCTTGACCAAAATTAGCTAAATCGATTCAGCCGTTCTCGAGTTTTCGAGACCAACGGACAGCAATTTATTTTTATATATGAGAGAAGAAGAAGATTCGTCGCGGACTTTACTGTCCTAATATTTGAAGTAAAAGAAAGGTCAGATACAACTAGTATTTGTGTAATAATATTATGTTTACAGAGAACACGAATTCAAGCAATTCTACGCCGCGAAGATGATGCTTAGCTACCTTTGTTCCAACCTGTTGCCTGGAACTATAAGAGTGACTATTTTTTCGGTAATATCAGCAAAAAGGATAAAATAACAGTTTTTTTCTCTGAAACCACGCAACTGAATTACAGCACCATTTTGTTGAGAGGCCAAAATTATCGAAACTGGATAAACCAATAGTTATATTGATTGATTATAATATGAATGATTTACGATCCATTATTATAAAATCAATTTGTAATCCCACGCACAGAAGTACATATACTCAAAACACACGCATCTATAAACAATAAATTCGGCTAGACAGTAAAAAACGAACCTGCCAAGAACGTATAAGACATCGCAATAACTCTACCACATAACATTTCAATCAACTACAAACTCAAATTGAAATAATCTTGATACAAGACTATACAATCTTGACAGCTAATAATATAATCAACTTCAAAGGATCGCAAACGATTCAATTTGCCAAGAATTACCGGAGCCTTCTAGCTATATCAACGATACTATACTAGCTTAATAGAAGGTATAATTATTTCATTGCGGGCCAGTACAGGTATACACCCACGGCGCTTGCGCATAATTTATTCCATGAACTTTTATGGTAACTAGTTATTGCAAATAAAGCTTTATAACAAGCGTGACGTTGGTTGTTCTACGACTTATCTCATTGGTTTTACATAACAATATGTAAAACAATGATATAATTTGATTTCTTGTTGTTTATAGCTGACAGTAGCTGATAATTCTGATATGTTATGGTTCATTAATACTCCATTAGGAAACCAAGGAGTCGTTTTGTATAAATAGGTACCTATAAAACTTTTTTGCGAATGAAATATGAATAAGTTTGAGTTATTTTTTTAAGTGAGCACAGCCTCTTTGTAAACTCCCTAGACTGACATTGTTATGGAACTTTTAATAACTTTACGTATTAAAATTACCTATCATCTATTTTTAAGTATTGTTATAACTGTAAGTTTTTTAAACCTTCGACACTTACATGTTTTTTAAGACAGTTTTAAACGTAACCATAATATCGGTCTAAGATTTTGAGAACAACTAACGTTATTATTGTCCTGAGTTGCGTCATATTTCTTCTATGGGGTTGGCCATGAAATACGCGACGAGAATAAGACATTTCAAACGTTACACTACAAATTATTAATGAACTTCACAACGTAAAATCTTACAAACTATGGATATAATAATTTTTAAAAATATTATTTGGTCCTATTATGTTATGCTATTGTTACCGTTGATAGAAATAAAAGAGTAAAAATATTTTTTTTTCTCCATCTTCAGTATTTTTAGTACCTTCTTACAGTACAATATCAAAAGTATCAATATACCTTTTTCTATAATAAAAGTGAATCTGTTTTGTCACACGGACCTATTTTCCCCACCAAAGCTGACGTAACAGAATGTGACTGAATCGACATTAACATAACGATCACATTATCGAAGACACAATCGTGAACTTATTTAGTCAAGAACAACAAAATTCAACCTAATAACTTACCTACGCCTAAGTCCAAAACATAATTATCATAAACATAAATATTCGTATCAAACGCTATAAATTAGTAGTAAGATATTATAAGATGTGATACGTCATTATTATTATTTTTAATTTACATAACAGAATAAGTCAAAATATGTAAGTTTTCTTCCAAATCATTTGGAAAGAAAAAAATAAATGTTTTCAACCAATGAATATTTTGACCTGTAAATGTCATCGTTTGCATCGCTGTAATTCTAAACTACTTCAAATGAAAATTATTTTTATAAACTTTAACACAGCGCCATCTACTACTATTTGGTAACACTACTATGATACCTATTAAATACAACGCCACCTACTAGCGAATAGCGTAATCATTTAACGCCATCTTGTGACAGGATAGTAAACTAATGTATAGTACTGGTTCTTACCGGCTTGACGAAGACGGCGCTGGCGTCGCATTCGTACTGACAAACTATCCCAGTCATCATCCATGTTTGGTTGCCCTTCTTTCTCAACTGCAACAAAAAGGCTCATATAGCTTTAGTCTTTAAATGTCAATGATGCTCAAATGAAATATGACTTGTCTAGAGTAACAGTTGAAAGCGCGACTACCAGATAGTCGCAGTTGCTGAGTGATTGCTGCGTAGCGGTTACGGGTTCGTTCTCGGCACGCCACAATATACTGATTCTCACATATTATGTCCCATATTGTGTGTACAAGCGTTTACTGTGAAATTAGCGACTATGGTACACAATCTGAAAAAGCATCGTTTAAAAGCGAAACGTGATTATAATGTAGATATTAAACACAAATCTATCCTTTTCTGTCACGGAATGCAATCAAAACTAAGGGAAACTTTATCAAACATATCAGCAAGGTGAAAGTTAGTTCGTACCTTCTTCAGTGCGAGAGCGTGAGTTGAGATGCGTAGCGACCCTCAAGCCGCCCGCCATGAGATCAGTGCTCTGCTCGAGGACCACCCGCTTGCGCCTCTCAGTGCCACCCGTCTCCTCTACCACGCTCCTGTCACTAGCCAGTGACTTTGCCTTTAGAAAACAAAAAAAAAAACAGTAAATAAAGCGACATCATTAGACAAAAAATCTCAGAGAATTAAAATAAGAACAGAAAAGGGAGGTTTATTGCCCTATAACATGAGCCTAATGCAAAGAAAAGGACGGCTTTTAGGCCTATAACTGGGGCCCACTTTGAAGAAAAGTAAAGCTTTAGGCCCCAGTTCGAGATACCAGAATATTATGATGACGATTAATCTGATAGTAGGTACCGAAATGATTTGATACCTATCAAATCACCAGTCAACACTTTGTTAGTCAAATACACAGTTTACAATGTACATAACCGTGTCAGATTTAATAATCCTTGTTTGGATCACGTGTTGTTTATTTAAGTACCAGTGTAGACACACAATTCTGAGCCTGATCATGCCACTAGGAATATGGTACTTTATTACAAAGTATTTACAAAATAATATCAAGGCCCTCACAGTTCCTATTAGCGAATAACATTATAGGAAATATATTGCGATTAAAATTATTTCCAAGCATACGAGTGAATTATTCGGCTGTCGTGACCTGGCTTGTCTAATCTAAACGTGACAAGGCCAAAGGACTTTTGACGTTTACTAGGAAACCTATAAGCTTTAACTAAATAAATGTTAGGCCATATAAATTATTAATGCTATGTATTGACAATGCATTATATGTCATACTTTTGTGCCGATCTTATCCAAGTGCGATCATCACCCATCTTGCTGCTGGATTAAAAACAACTAAACAATACATTTCTGTTTGAATCTTGGAAAAAAATACTGACAATAATATTGATGATGTTCATTGTTTAACTAGATATTAATAATTAATAATGAAAAGTTATAATCCACAGTTTCTCTCGATTCAAACGTAAATAATATTAGAAAGTGAAAAAGTATATAAAACAGGAAGTTGCCACTTTTTTCAATGATTGTAACAATACGTATAATAATGTATGTATTGGCGTCGCCTTTCCAAATACGCGTTAATAAATCATAGTAGCAGATGAGGCCCAAGAATGATTTTCAAGGAATTACAAAAGGTTATGCCAGTAGCATGTATAAACCTAGACACTAGCCTTCCTATAAAATATGAATGATAGGTAAACTACAATCCAAAAAATCGACTAACATACCATGTAGAATTCAATAAGAACATAAGATTTTCCGAAATGTCACTTAGAAATTGCTTCAAAAGCAGGAAACAATTACGTGCAAAGCTACCAACAAAAACAAAACATAGCTACAGTATAGGGTAGCTTTTAATCACCAAGTGTAAGCATAGTTCTAGTACAAGCACATCGTTACCTCGTCCTTAGATAATTCCTCGTCGCAGACTCGTTCCTGTTCCTTGGTGTGCCGTGTCTCCGTCACTATCGTGCCATCTGGGCGCAGTGCCCGCAGTTCCTCCTGTGGAACCAAACGATAACGGTTAGGTATGCACCGGTAACTATACGGCCTACTTAGTCAATTTGTTTAGGCAGCATCACGATCCGAGACCAAGTATATAGCGAGTATAGCGACCAGGAAATGTTAACCACGTGTTGAGTCAAAAGATCAATAACGTTGATTGTGGATTTTATCCTCTCTTTAGTAAAATAAAAGTATAAATGCAAAAGAAACTGTATTTGTCTATTTTCTACGTCGTCACGTTTAACTAGTAAAGCAACCTAATAAAAATTTGATATAAGGATCGCTTATACGCAGTAAGGACATAAACTCTTTATTTTTCCACAAAACGCGGCAAATTTTTACAAGCGGACCAACCAAGTCTCGACCCAAAGCCCAAAGCTATGTTGTGTGTTTACTCTCTTTCAGTAGTTGTCTAACGGAGCTTAAGTAAACAATATGTGGATGATGGGATCACATTTCACTACAGATAGCGTGTCAAAGGCGTGATAAGCTGCTAGGCTGCATCAGTGTCACGGTGTGAGTGACCTTATTCTGAAGTCACTAACCTCCGTCCTCAAATTTTTTTTTTAACATACGTTTTCGCAAAGTCATATGCCAAAAAAGAAGGCATTACATACAAAGCCGTATATGTGTGTAATACTGGAAGCCATTGTTGGAATAGTAAGCAGATGCACGCAAGACTTAAAACAAAACAAGTACCTATAGTTATTGATTTTTTTACTTCAAAACACGCCTTTAATTTTAATTTTTCAAGAGAATATGCAACTTGGGTACAGCACATAACTTTATAGGCCAAATAATCATCTATCTTTTATTTACATACATATTCACGCATGACATATACATAAAAGCATCTGTATCCCTAAATTGGTAGACATAGACCTAGGGCTCCAGCAAGAAGGAGCACAGACAGATCAGAACATTAGTCAAGTTGTCCAAAGAATTCTTGAATGTTAATGTGTTACTCACGGTGTCATCAGTAGTGATCGTAGTATTGTATGCGACAGTGTCCTTCACGACCTTAGGGCCGCGCGGCACGAGTGCGAGCTGGTTGTCTGTCTGGGTCTTCAGAGCATCGCGGATGTCTTCCTCTGGGGTCTCATTTACAGCTGCTATTAAGGCCTGGAACAAAGAAAGGATGATGTTACTTCGTGCTGTTATTAGGTTTTACGTTACAGTTTAGTATGATTGGGTTTGTTCATTGTCAATTTTTCAGTATTCTTTGTTTTAAGTCAGTCATACTCTTTTCCACGTCACGATGAAGAAGTAAAAATAAGGGTAGTGAGATTACAAATTTGTACCATACACGACTTCGAACCTTGTGCAGGCGAGTGTTTATGAGACCGAGCAATGTTAAAAAGGTTGTATTATTAGAAAATATATTATAAATATATTCATTTATGAATGTGACAAATAAAAAAAACATTACAAATGTCAGCAGTGACGCACAGCGGCAACCGTCAAATGGCACAATGACCGAAAGTGTATTTTACAGAAAAGCCGCGAGTTACTGGGCTAATGTGCCAGCGACGGTTGACGGAGTGCTCGGCGGCTTCGGCCACATATCGGACGTCGACATTGAGGGCTCTAAGGCCTTCCTAAACGAAATATTAGCCTTAGACAACCCACCGGCCACAAAACTAGCACTCGACTGCGGTGCGGGAATCGGAAGAGTTAGCAAGTATGTACTGCTACCACGCTTCGAAAAGGTCGATTTAGTCGAGCAGGACGAAAAGTTCATTAACACCGCCAAACAATTCATCGGAAAAGACAAGGATAAGATAGAATCACTGTACAAAGTCGGACTTCAAAGTTTCAAGCCCCAAAAAACATACGATGTCATTTGGTGCCAATGGGTCCTCGGTCATATTAAAGATTATGACTTGATTGATTTTTTCGAACGATGCCGCGTTTCCCTCAATGAGAACGGCGTCATTGTTGTGAAAGAAAATATAACAACATCTGGTAAATTAGAGTACGATGATGATGATTCATCTGTCACACGCCCTACAGCCCTAATGGAAACGTTATTCGAGGAAGCCAAACTGAAAATCATCAAGAAAGACATACAAAAAGGTTTTCCAGACGACATCTATCCCGTTTATTCGTTTGCCTTAGCTCCGATATTCGAATAGAAATAAAGTGTACAATACTTAAGTCTGTGTATTATTGAGTGTCAGAATCTATTGGCAACAGGTTTCATTTACGACTTTAGTTGGGTATTTATTCACGTCTTAATACAAGTGAGTTTATCTTTGTTAAAGTAGTGAATCGTGGCCCGAATTCGTGATTGTGTCGTTTAATAAAGTAGGATCCCGGGCGAGCCGAGGCTTCGCAACGTACTCGCAAGTGCATTCACCGTTTTGGTGTTAAGTTACGAAATACTTGCGTCATAAGCCGCAAGGACTTCGGAATTTGATCTGTTGGCAGCGACGCTTTGTGTTGATATCTAATATCTTCATTTTATTAACGGTCTTAGTAATTGTGGGTCAATTTCAAAAGTAGGTTCGACACGTGACCTTTGATAATAGCAATAGAGTCCCTATATCCGCAACGCAGCCAATATCATAGCTCACGTTGACCTGTGAGTCTGAGTGGAGTATTTCAATTGAGGTAAGATCCGTGCAATGATGGCGTATCTCCGATAATTAGCCGTTGAACGAGCGATGATGTTCAATCAAAGAACAGTTAGCGATGAATATCGCACGGCGCTCTATTATTAGGGCCGCGTCAATCTCTGTGTTGCAGTATCGAGCCTAGCCCAGCAATTTGACGTTACAGTTACATTCCAAAACGATGGAATGTGATAATGTTATTGATGGATATACGGTTTTTCCTTTTACTTACACGAAAATGTTTGTTTAACAAATACGTTCGCTTATACCAATGCTAAGATGGCTTTAGTAGGACAAGGTAAGGTAGACAATCGAAATATATAAAGAGATTGTGTGACGTTTTATTTCTGTCGATGACCAAACGGATGCGTGTTTGTTTATCGATGTTCCCTAATGGTGGGAGCACTAGATGTTTACAATTTCTTTTCGCGTCGTTCGGTTAAAATGTAACGTTACTCCGACGTGTATTCTCATTGAGAGTAGCAATCCGCCAGTCACGACTAACTGTAAATTTATTGGTGTTTACAATAGAAAAAAATCGCTGCGTATATTCGTGTAATTGCTGGCTTCGCTTATATAAGAGAACCTTTGGTATTCCGGTCTCTGTTAAAACGAATTCTCATGAAGCGGTCGTTGGCCACTGATCTCGCAATAGATGTCTTTTTGCTAAGTTTAATGTCGGGGTCAAGCTAAACTTATTAAAAACTTAATTAGCGTTTAGTGACTTCGCGTAACTTAGATTAAATTGCTGTAACAGGTAGGTACTTGTGTTACTGGGACTAGCTTTACGGTGCTAAGAGTTATTTCAAAAACTTTACGTCTAACTCTTGAGGCAATGAAATTAGGCATTAAACTATATATTATTTCTTTTTTTTGTAAATTACGTTTCGTATTTCTTAACTCCAGTGGCGTGCCATGGGAGAGGCCTTTGTCCAGCAGTGATCTGACATAAATTGACGATGATTTCTAAACCAGCAAAAATTTAATTCGCATTAATTAAATAAGATATAATTTCCGTAGTACCACGCAAAAACATTGTAACTCTCAAGATAACCGAGTTACAACGTGACTTGGGTACAATGAGAGCTGCGCGCGCGGCTGGCAAGCCTTCAAGATCACGCATGAACCCCACATTTAGAATTTACGCTACTGTGAGTGAGCACGTGGAGTTCAAAGCGGGTCGCGGGAAATTATACCGCCTAGGAATAAGGTTTCACGCTACTTCGAAAGTTTTACATTGAATTTAAGTGAAATTTGTAGCCTCGTGCTATTTAATGGGTATTGTAGAACATTTAAAATTGGAACAAAATAGATGACAAATATAAAAAAAGCTTTGTTGTGTATAGGAAATACAAAACAAACTAACTGTAACATCCTTGAACACCATTGTACACCATATTTTTGCGAATACATTTTTGAATTTGAATGAACTCAAACTGGAGGACGAAACTTAAGTTTATTTACTTAGTTTCAACTGATAAACTGCTAACAGCCAAAGCTGGTCATCAATGAGTTATCAGATCGGTTTGATTGTAATAATTATATTGTAACCCAGAATCATAATAATTGTAGTTTCTTAGTGATACGATCAAACAAGATTTCATTCAATTTTTTCTTACATAGGCAGTGACAAGTGAAGATAATCAAAGTATTGAACGTACGTCATATAATCTTCAAAGGAACAATAACTTAATAGCTAAACAATTCTTTACTTGCCATTTCTTTTGAAAAGCTTTATTAGAGTTGAGAGTTCCTACAACGTGAATACTAAGATATACTATTCAAATAATCTAATATCTAAACGAAATTAAAACATACAGCAATAACGTTCTATTGACTCATAACTCAACAGTTATTTATAAGTGTATGTACGCGTAATGCATTATCACCAATATCAAGCTAATAAGTAAAAGTTACAAGTAACAAAGTGTGTCGACGTCGACCGTTCAACCGTGTCGACTTGCGTCTGCGCATATTATTAAACTCATAATTTAGAACAGAATCTATATAATATATGTATATTTTTATGACTCTAGAGCTACATATGACATTATCCCTACTTTATTATTATAAACGCGAAAGTTTGTAAGTATGGATGGATGTTTGTTACTCTTTCTCGTAAAAACTTCTGAATGGATTTTAATGAAATTTCATATGGAGGTAGCTGACACCCTGGATTAACACATTGGCTACTTTTTATTCCGAAAAAATGTAGCGGGTAACACCGCGGGCAGCTAGTTATATCTATAACGAGCTTTTTGAAATGTATTTGTAAGCTTAATGAGCTTATAATTATGATCATCATCAGCTGGAAAACGTCTACTGTGGAACAAAGGCCTTCCCCTTAACAAAGGCCTCGCCCTCAACAATGCTTATATGATATAGCATCTAAGTTGATTAATACTTAAACATACATAATACCTTTAAATATACATATTTATTTGTGGACAGTACCTATCTATGTATGTATGTAGATATTGTAAAAAGTATTTCCATCCCAGCTCTAGACCATCGATTTAATCTTAGTACTCAACATTATAATCTCACACTTTATGTGAGAAATTTTTGTGAAAGGCTCCACGTTCCCATATATATCCGAACTTAAAAGTATAACTTGAGAATGTTTGATGAAGAGATTGCCTACTTTAGAGTTTTAGTTTCTTTTTTTTGGTAAACTAGGTAACACAAGACTGAAACTGCACTTAAAAGTAGGCGAGTGAGTCTAATTTACCAACAAACTCTATCTACGTGAATCTTTAATTAAAATGAAAGTGAAAATTACTATACTAACCTCTAACAATGCATACATTCATTTTAAAATATGACTAATTACGAGACAACCCCACTATCTACACTGATAACCATTAAGAAACATCGAGGCAATGAAACTCGAGGCGTCCCAGAGAAATGACTCCACTGTCATGGAGCTAGTCGATATCAATTTATCTACATAATCCTAATGCGGTTATATTATACTTTTGCTTGAAGTTGAACCCGAAACCCTGTGCATATAAATCCAGGCTATCTCCAACTTTCGTACAGAACTGACCAAATAACTTCAAACCAGTAAAGAGCCTCGATCGCGTTCAAAACAAAAGTGAAAACGTGGTATGCAAGGAAACGGAAATGCTTGCAGAAGTCAATTAGTTATTACTTGTACTACCAGTTATATGGTAGCTGCAGTCCGACTTATCTTATCAAATCTTAAACATATTAATCCGTGCCAAACGTTACATAAAAATACCTACTTATTTTTAATCAATTATTGCCGTGATAGATGCATTTAATCTACATAATGTGGTGTAACGAAAGGCTTTGCATTACGTAATTTGGCTTATTAAATCTTATAGTCTTCATAAAATAAGGAAATTAAACTGAGTATGTATACAGTTAAATTAATATACTACAGTTTAAACTCAGACTTATACGCCTACTTTCAGTTTCTGGTATCATTTTGATTATGTTCATGCAAAACTGTGAAACGTGTGAAGTTTTATTTACTAAAAGGTATTTTTTTGCTAAGAATTATAACTGTGTGCGTTTTTTAATCTGCTTAACAAGAATTTAGATTTTATAAAAAGTTATTTCCCTAAATTTAAGAGAGTTCCTATAATAATAGTATAAAAATGCAGGATCAAAGGAAGTAAAAATGGTATTACAACAAAAATAATATGTGAAACTCGTACCAAATCGTTTGACGCAAAGTCGTAACAAACACAGTAATAAAATAATTTCCCTCTTTTTATTTGACAAGCGCAGAACGATGAAATCTCCATTGTGCATTCAAAATGACAGCACACGTTCCTGTCATAGGCTACTTGTTTCGAATCATGATTTATTCGCCGTACGCCGCTGAAGATTTATCTAACATGTGACCGTACCATGACATTGATTTAATTGAATATTGTGCCGCTTCTCATTACAAAATAAGAGCAACATTAAATTAACTTGATGCAATAAAATGGCCAGTGGGAGAGGACACGACAATCCACTTAGTAGCTGGCCGCCTGTGACAACTTACCCTGAATTAAGATTGTATCGTGCAAACTGTATCTTAACTACAAACTACTCAACTTTGTAGTAAAAAGATCAATGTTTAATTAAGTGCGATTTATCTGAGGGAACAGGTGTTGTGTTGTTTATTTCATTTCGCAGGTGTCAAGCGATTGTTCTTTTTACATACCTCGTGGCGTCCCTCACACTTGGAGTCGTGTAGCTGAGTCTAGTTAAAAATTTGGAATACTTATAGTAAATGCCTCGAGTAGAATAGTATTTTTCTCAAGTAAATTACAGATAGAGAAAATAATCTATTTTCAGACATGATACTTTCATCATCGGGGAATATTCTATTAAGTATGATAAGATCTTTTAGTACCTACGTGTACAAATACATTATACAACATCTACGTGTTCGATTTCTTTAATCATTAATATTAATTTAAAAATCAAGTTTCCTTTAGTTGTACTTGCAACAACAACATGAGCAATGTGCATATTGTACATATGAGGAACTAGACAATCAATTGTTAAAAAAAAATATCCGCATTTTAGAATATTAATAACTCCTCAAGATCAATATACAACAGGTTAGAGAAATGTGTGACAAAGGTAATGATTGTTCATTATGAGATATCATTGACTACACATAGAACACAAACTAAGACGTCCTACTACCCTCAATAAACACTTATAATTGCGAACATACGCTTTCTTCATTCCCATGTTACCATAAAATTTATGGAAAACAATCAAGAGAGAATACCTGTTTACCTCTTACTTACTAGAATGCAAAAAACATTTGCAGACTTATTTCTGAGCGAGGTAGAGTTGTGACTTGTCCAAAAGCTCTGCAATTAGGTATGTTTATTTACATACCTAGATAGAATATAACATTAAGTATACTTATAATAATGTTTGTGCCTTTAATGTCCTTATTTCATAGCTTTAGCAACGAGCAGTGAAATCTACCTCTACTACCTAATCCTTCAACGAATACTGTTGAAAGAAAACTCTTAATTTTACAGTAGGTATTCATCCTGGCAGTAATTACATAGATGTCAAAAGCTTCATAAAAATATAAATAAAGTATACGTCAACCAAACCGCTTAGCAACAAGATAAATGTAAACCATTTTATGAAGCTTAGTAAAAAAGGAGTAATAAACAACGGTTGGACATTTTTTTCCGTTTTGTGACTAAAGCTAAAACTGGCCACAGATTAGAGAACAAGATAATTTATTCCGACTTCTTGGAAGGCACGAGATTACATCCTAATATGGCGTTTTACATAACTGTAATTATGTCTTATTATTTTAAGAATTTAATGTGATATAATAAGGTAAGATGGTCAGATTTTTATCTTTTTTCAACTACAGAACTGCAAAAAACAAAAGGATTACTGGCCGTTAGCGAAGTTGCCGAAAAGCTGCAAGAGAACAAATAAATAAACGAGTAGGTGAGATACTCATTTGTTTTTGGTAAAGCTATAGTATTTATAGTGATCGTGTTGCGAAATTAATCGTGCCGTTTGTGCTTTGATTTTGGAACGGTTTGTATAAAAGCATTCAATTCTATTTCCAAAGAAGTTTTGTGAATTTGCATATTTACTGTTGAAAGCCAGTAACAGCTATTTCTTCATTTCGCAACAGGAGCTTGTGTTTTCCAGTATTTTTTTAGTTTGTTTTTTACTGCTATGCTACCTTGTATAACAAGTAATTTTGTAATATAACAGCTAGGTATGGTAGCGCTTAATAGTTACATTTTTTACATCAATTTGCTATCATAATGTAATTATTTTTTGCCCCTATCCACGATGCGGTCGCCGTATTGCTAGCTTTATTAAATTAAGTAATCGTTTATTTTTCTTTACTTTGAATTAATTCACTTAGCTCCAGTATTTTATTTCTTGTGTAAAAAGCTTTGTAACCAAAAGGAAACAAGGAAAGCAAGATTTTGTTTATTTATTTGAAAAACTGTTAATATTAGCTTACCTATTCTTCGATTTTGTAATGTTGTCTAAACTTCGAAATAACTAAACCCAAAATGAAGTAAATGAGACTAAGTTTTAATTACTTAGATAAAGTATATTTCCTATATCAATCATTGTAAATCATTGTCAAGCAGGCAAGTCATGTTCTATGTTATGCTAGGTTGTAGCAAACATACTAACCCGGAAAGGTATGGTAACATTATCGACTCGAGCCGAACACTATTCTTTGTATGAAACTTACTACTGTAAAGCACACTAATCGGAATCGTAACGTAATCGCCACGCCTCAGAACTGGCGCGGACGAGCCGTAAGTGCGGCGTCATCTAGCCGTAGCCAAGTTGACGTGTATCGAAGCAGCTGACTCGCTTTGGTTACGTGCTTATGTAAGATTGACACCTGTTTGACAGCGAGGCGAAAGGCCGGCAACGATGCCTTTCCGATGTGATATGTGTGCTATGACCGTAAGTAAAAAAAAACTTATGAATAGAAAACCGCGAATAAACAAAAAAGCATCTACAAAACAGTCCTACACATTACAGCTGTTCAGCTTCACATAGTGTACAATAGTCTTAGTACCTGCTACAAATACCCTTATTGCTTAACCCATCATTACCTCGAATCACGCAGTTACACAACAAACGGCAGGATCATTACACCATTACGTCCAGGCCGCAGCGTCCACAACCGCCAGCCATAAAAGCCTATAATAAAATAAAACAAGATAGCCGCTAATGAGTCCCTTGTATTTATCTAACTGAGAACCCACGCACACAGTCCTAACGTTATTCATTCATATCCACTACCTGCAACCTATACGGCCTTTAAAGGCGGTCCCTCACTGGGAGTCACCTTTGGAGTTTCTTGCCAGTTCATCTAGAAAATGGCATTTTTGGTACTACTAGCATCTTGACGTTTCATAAGTGCCTAGTCATTGGTTTACACAAAATGAAATAATTTCAATTTAGCATTCTCCTCTAATGTAATAAATAGTTTAGAGATAATCCTCAGTGTGGGAGAAGAACTTAGCATAACAGTGCACAACAAATGATACAGGTTGTACCTAACACTCCTGAATGTGTAACAGTAGAAACTACTGGGTATATATTTCACTGATTTTGAAAAGATGATTTTCCTTTTTATGTAAATAGCATGAACGTCTTAAAAACTACTGCAATCAGTAAAATGTAGTTTAGTGTAGGTCTTAATTCAACTGCAGGTGAATGCACAATATCGAATTTTTGATTGGTACATAACAAGCGAATATTTGTCAGACATTTTTTTCATCGCCTATTTTGTTACCCACTGCTGGGCAAAGGCCTCCCCTTTCTACTTCTAAACCACGTATCATTCGAACAAAATGTTATATGACATACAAACGCTCCTGCTAAGGACCGTGAAATAAACTATAAGATGTCAAGTATCAAATAAACATTAATAAGATTAAAGGACTAGAAGTCTTAAAAGTTATAAGTACCTATACCTACAGTCCTACACATATAATTTTATCAACAATTCTCGTCTAACTAATAACCTACTATTTTTATGACGGACATTAAAATAAATCTAGTATTGAACATAGACTGTTAAAAGCAAGTACTACGTTACGTGAGTTTGCGGCAGATACAGAGAATTGTAAAGCTCCTTCAATATTAATTCTGTGTTTAAATGCTTTAATATTGAGACGACCACAAGCATTTACATGGAAATTGAATTCACTAAGCATATTTAACGTTCATCTAGTGAAAAGACTTCTAAAGGTAAAGTTAATCTTTTTTATATGATAAAGAAAAGCTTTCAGTAATTCTTTGTGCTTTTGATTTATTATTTTGTATTATGTTTCAAATACTATTAAAAATATACGTAATAAATTATTTTACTGTAATTAATAAAATTTGATCACGTGCATAAATATGCCAATTTTAGTACTCACGATGAAACAAGGTGATCATATAAACAGTCTTAATGTTCTTGGCTAGTTCCCAGGACTAGATTCCCATCCGCACTGCCATTTCCATCAGTCTTAATACATCCTTAGCGATTAAAGTGTCCACCAAACATAATATTGTAAATGTTGATGCTATCTCTCCTATTTCCTGTTGCAATAGGACAAATTACCTGTTAGATGTACAGTCGAGATGTGACACGTCAGACGGCATGATATTCCCATGCTTCTACTTTTTATCTTGTTTATCATAATTACTGGTTTTTTATGAGACTATTAAATAATGCAAATTATCTCTTGATTGATATGACTTTTACAAAGGTTCATAAAACGCTAAGAGTGTGTAGCGTTTGAAATATTAGCTACTGATTCCGCTAATTGTAAAAATACGATTCTTGGTCGAAATTTGAAACAGAATTTTCCTCTGAAGCAATAGCGTGTTATATTCCGTCACGAATTTGCACCGGTGTTAATGGGAGACTAGTCTATATGTTGGTTTATCTTATGAATCGGCGTATCGTCGAGACTTTCTCGAGACATCTGCCGTGGCTCCTGATTGAACACGCGATACCGAGCGTAAAATACTTAGAAATAATTTCACAATCATTCAACTAGCGTCTGCCTTTTTGTCCCGTCCATAAAGCAGATAAAATCTTCGCTAGATAGTGCCGCAGACACATGGTTAAATGATGTCACCGAGGAAATTCTTCATTTCATCTTCACGGATTTATATTCGCTTTCATTTTAAATCTTATTAATGTTATTTTCGGATAATATATCTGATAGAAATATGGCGATAGTCATGTCATTGTCGAAGTGTGCACGATCGACATCGGAAATAACTATTTCAGATAAATTGCTCTTCAAAATTAGACGTGTTCTATGTAGGTATTCTACTTTATTCTTAGATACAGCTTACATAATACAACGTAAGCTTATACTTCATATACATATACTTACTGTTTAACATTGTGAGCTTTTACAAAGTACTGTGAATCTTTAGAGCGTCTCGCCGTCGTCTTGCCAACGACCGACCTTCGCATCCAGCTGGAAGTCACCGACAGACAGTTTTTTTCGCTTCGCACGAAGAATTATACGAATAATTTATTACTTCAATGGATATTGAAATAGCTATTTATAATAAAAGACGGTTGAAACTGGTTTCCGCAGGGTGGTCGCGCAAAATTAAAATGTATTTTTACTAGTTTGATTGTACTTTCCTAGCACGCCTTTAGCATAACAGAACAAATGGACAAAACAAACTAAACCTTCATTTACTTTTCTATACCCTAAGGATAAAAATTGTGTGCATTTTCCGTGGTAGAATCGACAGGTATACAGGTGGGGTCGAGCACGCCACGATTCTCGAGATATCTAAGTTGTGCATCGGCCTTGAGAAAGCCGCCGCTTGCTGCCGCTCGCTCCGCGCGCTGACCTTTCCGCTCCTCTCCGCCCAGCGTGGTTATTTATTGCTATCGACCGCGTGATAAATCCGCAGCATCTGTGCCGTGTACATCCGTGTTGTCTTCGACGAAATGAGTAACGAATTGTTTCGCGGCGCTGCTTTGGTAGCACCCGAAGACAACCGCGGTGACGCGTACTCATAGGTAATGTTGATTTATACTTATTGTTTGTTTTGATATATATATTCAATGCCAGAACTCTGTATGCGGTATGCGAGATATTAAGGGTTGAACGTGACAGGCTCAGGTAGAACAGTGCATTAGCTAAATGTATCTAAAGTATACTTTAGAAGCTTAGACATGGACAGAGGACGATTGCACCGAGGCGGGGAAAATGCAAACATCGATTTCGTGAACGGTTAAAGCGGCACTAAACCTATCTAGGTTTCTCCACATCTTTATTTACATTCTACGTAGGTACTTAATTGGCAGGTACAGTTACAATTTATTATATCAATTTCTCCGTACGGTACGTTCCGTGTTGCAACCTCTTGGAGAACATAGTTGCCTTTCCCGCTGGGCCTTAGACTTGTCCGGGCTTCTCAAGATCCACTATCAACTTTAAACTTTGTACCGCTCGTGGCAGCCTCGTCCTTTTATCAACAACAAAACGTTATTTATTGGGTCCCATATTGGCGGGCACATGATTTATGAGATGAACTTAAAATACTTGAAACAAGGAAGACTAGACTCGCGGGTGTCTATCGAATAACTATCTTTAACAATGTTAGTACGTATAAGATACATAAGTCGTTAGTATCACTAGTTTATGAAACTCGAACCCGCTTCGACTGGTTCAGTCACAACGGCTCGTTTCCTAGACAGGCCATAAGTCAACTGCTCTCTTCCGAAGTATACAATTTTATTAAACTTGAATAGGGAGAAACTGCTCATTACTGGTAGCCTACATAAGTTGCGAAGAAAAGAAATTACACCTGGACCTTGTTCAATAAGTTGGAGGAGAAATTACTCGTTCGGGGAGTCGGCAAGGTGAGCCAGTCACTGGTATGGTCTGTGAAAGTTATTACTTGAGCGATGGACAAGTGTTCGCGCCGGTTCGCTAACGCAGACCTAAACATATAATTGAGCAACGTTTTTGTATGTGAGCACGTGATAACTTGAAAATTATTATAAACTGATATTAGAAATGAAAGTGAAGGCCACGTTTAAAATAGATAATGTCGACAGTCAGTCGCAGGTACACACACAGAAGTGAGATTGATAGATTGAGCAAATAACAATATAATACTTTTAGATGCTCAGCCAACTGTAGGTGCCATGGGTTCTTAAAAGAAGATTAAGTTAAAACTATTAACAATTTTAAAACGAAGCATAATAAAAAAGCTTAGACTAATCAATCCTATTACGATAAATTTCTCGCATAATTTTATACCTCGCATTAGACAACGCGACGGTATGTCTCCATTGTTTATCGGACAGTCGTTCCCACGGACGACAAAACGCGTCGAATAAAAACAGTCGCAACGTAATCACAGGTCCTTGACAATCACATTGACTTTGCCCGATGTTAACATTGATGTTTTATGCCCTTGCGCGGCTAGAGGAATTTAATTTATTTATCCCACATATAGACAAGTTAACAGATTTATATGACTACTAGAAAGTTCTTACACATCACTTTGGATAATTATGTTGTTGGCTACAAATCTTCCGCTCACTTAATATTAATTTCCACAGCTTTCAAATATTAGATTCCATTTCATCTTTCGTCCCACAGAAAACGGCAAAATATGTGAATTTTCTTTCATTACAAGTAAGCTCTTGCATGAACTCAGAATGCACTTGATTTATTTTATGACCACCACAATGTGACACGAATTAAAAAGACTTAATATCTTGGAGTAACACTGACCGGCCCGAACATTAACCTACATACATACATACTCGTAAAAGTTTTGTGGCAGGTCTAGATAACCCTTGACCATGAATTCTTTATGAGTATTAAAATGTAAGACTACATCGGCCTGTAATATTATTTTCCCTTTTGTGTTAGGCTCGATTGCTTATATGGCTTAGTATCAATATTTTACTTTCTGAAAATGCGACTGCTATCGGATACCCCAAGTTTTGTTGAAAATGTTTGCGTTAGACGACTATGCTGTTTTCTATTGTTGAATTATTCGTTTAGAATTTAATGATACATACACATCTTTTAAAGGAAAATTTGTGGCAATTTGCGACTTATCATCAAACTATATATCTCAGTCAAGTAGTCGCAAAAGTAGGCTAAAACCGAATCACTCATATCTTGATAAATCCAATCAATATTCATTCGCCGTCCTTTAAGATCACGTACATACTGTTCTACGAATAATTTCAAATGCAGTTTGTTTTGTGTTCCATACATCTATAACCTCACCACACACAATTTCATTTGTATTCAACATCGATAGTAGCTATTGGGAACGCAGTATTTTACGACCGTCCGCGACGTAAGAATATACAAAACCGATATAAATTTTGATGTAAGCAATATTAAGTTAACGAAACTGGTTGTTTGGAAATAGTATTGTGACATTTGAGTGATGTGTAATGTCCTTATAATGGCTTCTACAGGACGATTCAAATGGTATCAGTATTGGGCAAGCATCTTAAAATTTGATTTTAATGATTCTCGCGAAACCAAGCCATCAAGTAAGGGAAACGGCATATAGCACTATTTTTCTAATAAAATAGGATTCTGATGAGTAAAGCAATCAAATTATTTAAATCATTATGCGGTTAGTCAGTTTCGCACCAAGTCAACGAAATCTTAAAAAAGAGGACGAACGTAAACAGATCAATTACAATTACACATTAAGCGTCCAACACTATTAACTTAATTACGTACAAACTGAACACCGCATACATTTTTATTCGTTTCAATAACGTCTTTCACGCTAACTTAAAACCACTGGTTGAAGTCGATTAAATTTATTACATTTTATTGTATCCGCTCTAATTCCATGGACGAACTGCTTCAAGCCACAAACTAGACATTTTCGAATACTTGCACGTTCATTCAGTGTACTGAGGTGGGCTGTAGGCGCCACCGTAATTAGATTAAACGATTCGCTTGAATTACGTGAATGTACATACTCAGACAGTACAATAAAAGGAATGGTACAGGATGCTGTCTGAACGATGGCAACCCGTAATGACGTTTCTACTGACACGGAGTTGAGTTGCGCCGTCTAATGTTTTCGACAAATCGTCCGTCACTTCTAATCTTGTGAGGTACCACAGATTTAGTGAAGGATTTATTGCTAGAGTATCAGTGCAATTCATTTCTAATTTAACATGTAAACGTCGGTACGGAAAAACCAATTAGAACCGCAATAAAATCCGTAAAAATAGTTTCGTTTCAATGTAATTATGGGTGACTGCCTCGTTGGTCTAGTGGTTGCTAAGCGCGACTGCTGAGCACGAGGTCCTGGGTTCGAATCCCGGGTCGGGCAAAGTGTTACTGGGTTTTTCCATTAGGTAATTCTCAGTAGCAGCACGGAGTCTGGATTTGTGGCCGGTTGATGGCAATAGGCTCGCCCCCTATTACATTGGGACCTAAAACATAACTGGCGAAATGTGGGTGTACTATATGTGCACCTCTGCCTACCCCTTCGGGGAATACAGGCGTGATGTTATGTTATGTTATGTGTAATTATGGGTTAGGGTTCTGTCTATCTCTTAAACAAACATGGCATATTTTTTTTCAAAAAAGGTAATTGTCACTATCAAAATATAAATTCACTTCATTAAATCCTTTTCTGTTTAAAACCTTTATTTTAAAACGGCACGTAAGATAAAAAACTTTCTGATAGAATAATGAAATAACAGTTTTTCTAATGTCATTGAAATGTTGATGGGATGTGTGAACGGCAGCCATCAAAGTGCCTACTTTAAAATCTAACGAGAAAATCTTAACGCGGTAGTGAAAAGAGCGTTAAAAAGTTTAGCCTCACCAGAAGTAAGATAAGGTTTTACTCGGAAATTCCGTTTATATAGTAGCTTGAATAAGCAGACCATCAAAAAATTTCACATTTCTTGCGTAGGTATTGTAAGAAATAATGTCCAGTATGAGGTATTTAGATATTTTTCAGAAAAATACTTGAATCACGAAATGTATATTGTAAGCAATTGTAAATCTCCTCTTTCTTTAGGATCACAGAGAAGCCTAAACTCACAGACCCCCACGGAGACATTAATATTAAATTTATTTAATTGCTCGTTGTACGATGTTATTTCACATGGATATCATTCACATTAATAAACAATGCCAAGTGGGAATTGCTTTGTGAGCGAGCACTCATCATAACTGTCCTAAAGGAAGTACAATTGCGTTAACAGTCCCGTTAACCGAGGTTTGCGAGGTTTATTCAGAACATGTGCAAGAATACACGTACGGCGTGAAACTAATGTCTGTAGGACACTCCTATAAGACGTCCTATTCATTCGTGCCTGCTACTACATAGTAGCTTTCGCCTACAACTTTTGCAAGGATGATGAACCAGATTTCTCGCAGGGTTTTGAAAGGCTTGTATAACGTTTCAAGTCCTCGATTCCTCAGGATCAAATGATGGTTTTATCCATCCCTAAAGCCAAATTCGACGGCCTGCGCAGTGGCTAAGCAATTGGACTGCTGCGCTTGGGGTTGCGGGTTCGATTTCCGCACCGGACAAAAATTGGTGTGATATGTAGATGTTTTGTTTGTCCCGAGTATGAGTGTTTGTGTATGTGATGTTTCATGTTTGTGAAACGCACCCACGTTACAAGAGAAATTCCAACGTATTTTTTTAATAAATACCATTTAACACTCAATATTATGAAGAGCTTGTTAATAAACCTTTAAGAAAGCAAGTTGAATTACTGTGATGAATAGATCACCAATTAAATATTATATTTTCATAATTTGCAGCTTCAGTCAAATCACATTTATAACTAAGACGTATATATGCGGGAACGTAGTAACATTATCTCCATATTCTGTGCCATACATTACGAGTTACCATTGAACATTTACATTCAAGCAGTGGGCTAAGCTCGAACCATTAGTTATTTGTGTCGTATGCACCCGGGACGCCGACGTAATAATATGTGATAACTTCGCCAAGAGCCATACAATGAAGATATTGTCATACAAATGATTTGAATTAGGTACTTGCCTCCGCAAATGTATGTTCTTGTTCATGAATGTAGTAATGTCATATCTGCAAATTATATTGGTCTATCGTCGAATACAATTGATGTTGTTCAAACATACTTTGTTGCTTAAGCGGTCGTGACAAAGCTCCAAAGAGGTTTACATTTAATATTCATCACA
This sequence comes from Abrostola triplasia, assembly GCA_946251915.1. NCBI lineage: Eukaryota > Metazoa > Arthropoda > Insecta > Lepidoptera > Noctuidae > Abrostola > Abrostola triplasia. The sequence goes on along the minus strand of OX276432.1, from coordinate 6,616,362 downwards.
TATTCAAAAATCGACCTAAGTTTTTTTTTTAAATTATAATTGAAGGCTAGAGTTTCTCGCAATTGTTCTTACAATAAAGAAGGGAAACTTTAAACAAAATTTTTACATCGAAAACATCTAAACTGTAAAATTTAACATAATTTTGCAAAATAAACATAGACTCGTTCAAAATAAACACCTTTCTAACCGAGCTACAAAAATGATGGCCTATTGTCTCAACCCAAGACTTCACGTAACACAGTTATACGCACCACACATGAGTATGTAAATCAATTTGTAGAAGAAACAGTTCACAAGGAAACACTTAAACACTTCCGAATGAAACTTCCAAGGAACGAGTATAAAACCTTTAATAGCTCGCTATTTAAAAGTTTTGCTTAACACAAAAAGTCTATTAATCTACAATGTACCGCATAACAGATCAAGACTCTATTGAAACAAGGCTGCTAGTTATAAAATTATGCACCGTGACTAGCTAGGAACTTTATTTATTTTATTTTAGCTACGAGAGTAATGCGAGTAATGCATCCATTTAATTATTGGCGCAGCATCTTCCTAGCCAGCCGAACACAATTCAATTTGCATTAAAATCAGATTTTCTTACACGTCATCGCAATATCGCTTTAGTTTATGCACACCGCTTTCTATAATAATAATGAATGCAGCAGTTCTCCTTAACAGTCACGATACACTTGACTACAATGTCTATTGACAACATAACTCGAGTATCAATTACGTATTGAATGGCCTTTGCGATTACGATCTCAGCTATTGAACTGTGTTCTAACGCTGGGGCTGGGCCTGCGTTCACAAACATGAACGTACAATTATTTATCGTTACTTTATTACTTTGTTTTCATTTGGAGCTCTTTAATTGATTTCGTTTAGCAATTCTCTGAGTAACGGAACTGAGCATTTATTATCTATTCTCGAGTTACGAAACTCTTTGATACAACCGAAATTATATAAAGAGAAATTACTCTACGTCTACGTATGCTCAAGCAATTCTTTAAAGCCTCTCAGTTTTGGAAACAAAAATAATTTATACGCATGTTACGTGTACCAATGGTCCTCGCAACATTGCGCATTGAGAGAAAAATACATCAGAAAGCAAAACGATTAAAGTTAAGAATCGGATAAACAAATGTCGACTGAAGAAATCGTAAAACATAGGTCTGTTTACGATCCTTTTTACTTACTAATTAAGTTTCCACAACATAAAGCTAGTCCGTAGTGTAGTAACTCTCCACAAATATGCGCTTCACTTTACATTCCCACATGTCAACAGGTGACAATGGGATGGCGAGGTTGCTCACCTCAATTGTGCTAGCTTCGTACGCCGCAACTATCTAATGCTGTGACGTCGCATAATTAGAACCGATGATTCTCGACGATATTGCATGTTACGAGGTACATCGATCAACACGATCACGTGACTAATTGACAAGCAACATTTCTATAGTATTAAGTTAATTGAACTATTATAACACCGCGGTCGCATGGTTTTTGTGGAAAATGACAAATTGTCTATTATTCATTTTGTTACTTACATACTATTACTTACTCGCTAATCGTGTTACGGGTTATTGTTTGAGTATCTTAAGTGTTTTAATTGGTGATAATGATGGTCATTTTGTTGTTGTAACTCATACATGGTTCGTATATGGCGTGGTTTCTTATAGGTTGGTATTAATGGAGTCTAGTGCTATTAACAGGTTCCACTGACCGGGTGAATTAAATACTGCTTTCGACATCCACTTGATAAATTATCGACTTTTACATCACGAGCGAAAACTAAATATCCTGTGTGCTTTGACCGACAAATCCTTCTTGGAAAAACTTCATTTAAAGATGCATCTAGTTTGTATAGTCATAGAGATACTAAAGCTATAACTTTTCTCTAGACAAAACTAAAAAACATAATAATATGTTTGATTTATAAACTACTTAGGTACAATACAGTTGTTCCTAGGCACGGACTATAAAGCTTGAAAGCTTGCTGTAGTGTTATGTATTTTAGTACGTTTATAGGCAAAATATTGGTGAAATTATCGTACATGGACAAATCAGAAACCGGAGACTAATCAGTAAGCCAGTAACATATTCGCATGAAAATTAAACTCACCAGCCTAGAGTTTTTAAAGTCAGACTAGTCAGACACTATCAGATCAGTCCTGTTTGAACCTTACAGAATAAGGTTATGTCCTGGTTGCTAAGCAGAATGCAGATACGACATTCTTTCCACATCTAATTTATTCATAGTATATTTATTGCGGTCGCTGTTGTAAATAGAGTAACGCAAGACATTCCGACTTCCACGCATTTATCGGAATGCAAGCAAACAGGGCGTGTCATGTACACTACTTAACTATTTACAAAACATTAAAGACCTTGTAAATATCTGGATCACATAAATTTTCCTGTCATTACTTGTCAATTAACTCGGTGACTCGGTTTACGATTGAGAAGTGACAAAACACGAACCGATTAAAATACTACACGCAATGGTTTTCTTTGAATTTGTATAGGTTTTGTTCATTAATTTGGCTGGCTGAAAACAAAATTATTTGTTTGTGAACATGCTGTAATTTAGCTTTCTTTTTATTAAAGAATTGGTGTAAGTTTTACAAGTCAAACAGTGCGTCCTTAAGTGCGTCACAAACTAGTAAAAAATGATAAAGTGTCATTTTATTCAGAACTGAACAGGTGTGAGCGTAAGTAGCGTTACTAATACGTGTAAATTACACTCTAATCTGTTCATCAAGTTGAACGATAGTTTGTGAACGAGTGAACGATTTTCCGGAGGTTGACCGCGTACGCTCGCTCTCGTCGCCACACGCCGTGACGTTATCCACCCCATTATTTATAACGTGTTGTGAAGAGTGAATGTTTTATTGTTCGGAATGTGTGTAAACATATGGAAGCATGGTGTTACAGAATGTTGACTGAATGAATACTGAGCTTTCAAATTCATGGTTCTAATTCTAAAACAAAGTTCTTCATTCAAAATTGTTTTCTTTTTAAAACTTAGGTTTAGGTTTAAAGAAACTTTATTCTCAATAAAAACATTACATAATGTCGCTTACTTGAGAACAATAACAATTAAGATTAGTTTTAAATTAAGGTTAGTTTCGACAACATTTGGCACAGACAAAATAAAAAATACTTGATGCTGAAAAATGGAGAAAACAGAAGAGTTTTTAAATTCTTATGTTGTGTTTGTGTTCATGGTATTTGTTAAAACGAGGTTAGTTATAATTTATGAAGGTAATATTATATATCTATGCATTGGCAGCACAGTTAGCTGATGTCACCATACAGTGAACACCTGTTTCACGAAGGTTAGGCGCTCTACCTATACATATTAATCACTGCGAAAGCAAGCTCCACTCGAGCGTTTATAAATAGACACATTAAGCAAGGAGGCTTGAGCCGGTAAAACACGACGGATTCCGGGAACTTTACAACATATTTAAATGGTCTTAAGACATTTGTACAGTTATACGAAATGCTCCAAAGTAAAGTGAAGTGAAGATGGACTATCACTGGATTTAATAGTGATTCTCTTTCGGCCTTCCCAATATTAACATCATCATCATCAGCCTAACTCAGTCCACTGCTGGACATAAGCCTCTCCCATGGCACGCCACTGAGCTCGATCTTCGGCCCTCCGCCTCCAACTACTGCCAGCCATTTTACGTATATCGTCGCTCCACCTAGCTAATATTAATATAATTAGTAGCAACTAATGATTCTCTTCGCATGTTAGTTGAGTTTTCTTGGGCCTTCCAACTTTATCTTGGACCGAAGAATATGACATATTAACAACGCAGCACATTATTATTAGATATTTTCTAACAAGCCCTTTATAAATTAGGCGTGAGAATTGTCACGTTTGTGCTAAAAAATAATAATCTGCGAGGCCTTAAGAACTATTTTAACTACCTTAGTACGTAGCCAATGAACCTTTCAAGAACGAAGGGCTAGCTTCTAATACAACCGCAAAGTGGGCACCTCAGTAGTTTGTGGTTTGTTTATCAAAAAATATAACATTACGTGACAGGTTGTCGACCTGTTATGAAACCACAGGCAATATTATATGATAGAGATGTATAAAAATATCCGTACAGTAAAGAGGTTAAGAGAATCTACGTAAGACTGCTACAACTGCTAGACTAGTAATAAAGAGCATTTGAAGATCGTACATATAGTCGTGTTGCCGATCTCCCGAGAGCTTTTCATTTATTTACTTTTCTACAGTTACACAGTATTTTCCCGGGACAAATGTAGAATTTTTTATATAGGTATAAGCGACCTTAAACAAAAAAATTGCTATTCTAAGGATACAGTGCGTTTTTCAGAAATTAAATATCACATGCAGACAACACCCAGAATTGAATAGTCCTTAGCGTGGATATGAAGAACTATTTCGTAGCACGCGGTTCCGTCATAAATAAACTACCAATAGCAGTCCTCGTCCCAAAACAAATGTTTATTATTATTTGTTTGTTACAAATGGTTATTATTAGTTAATGAGTCTATAAACCTACACAAGAAGGCCTTTGTGTTGCAATGGGACATCCACAAGGCAAAAGCCTCCCTACTCTCTTCGGAAACAAAGGTTTAGGTTAGGATTAAATACAAATACGTATCGTCGACTCCTAGTTTGTCCAGAAGCGGAGAGCGATCTTTTCCCCGCAGCCCATGATTAACGACTGTTATAGGTTGTTGTAAGACTAACGGGATCCATTTAAGACAGGACCGCGGCAAGCGACTACCTAGAAGATTAATTAAACTGCGCGGCACTCATAACAATAACGGCGGTAGAACTGACAAACGCCAAATGCAAATTAAGGGATTGTGAATAATGATGTGTAATAACTTAAGCTTTGATGTTTTGTACTGCGATGCCGCCGTCTTTATTGATCGAGGTATGTTTATAAGGGAAAGGAATGAAAATACTAAACTGATTCCTAAGCTATTCTTTTTAGTATTACTTAATTGAGTGTCATCATCATTATCAGCGAACACGTCCACTGTTGGACAAAGACCTGCCATTTTGGAGTGAGGAGGGGTTGCCATAATTCCCACGCTTGGGGATCGCAGTGTTGGTGATAAAGTTACAGAAGATGCTGCTGCCCATCTTTTGGATTTTCCCTTAGCCTTACGACATCCACGGGAGGAAAGAGGATGGTCAATTCTAGGCTGGATACCACTTGGCATGAGTGTAGTGATTTTTTTTTTTTTTTATTGGGACAAGCCCACCACTCGTGCCCATCATTGCAACTCCTGTAAGCCAGGATCTACAATGATAACCGTTGAGAACCATCGAGGCAATGAAGCTCGAGGCGTCCCAGAGAAATGACTCGACTGTCTTGGAACCCGCAACGAAATTAATCATAGAAGAATATATAGGAGGAGTAGGAATATAAATTTAGTTCCGACTTCCCTCCATAGCAAGCGGGAGACACAAAGATTAATATGCCAAAAGCATAATAAATATGGGATCCACAACTGAGATAAGCCCAGTCGCTAAGCACCACGGGTATAAAAGTTATAAACTAATGGGTCCTAATTGTTATTTTGATTCCAATAGTAGGTATGGCAAAAACGTCTGAAAGCACGGAAATTTGATCTGGTCGCAACAAGGTCATCATAATAAATTACACCGGATGTAACATATATGCTGTCTAACAAGGTATTACGTTCATTCTGCCATAGACCACACTCCCACAGGATATGATGTGCTGTTTGCTCGTATTCACAATCTGGCGTTGAGCAGTGGCACAGAGGTGAAGCAACAAGCTTGAAAGAGAAGAGTGTAGTGATTATTTATTCAGATTTTTTTTTCTATTTTAAATGTAATATTTGTGTTATATTATGCATCTCTCTTATTATGAAACGTGGCCTTTGACCTGCAGTATGAGTCAAAGCTTATTGTGTCATATTAAAATGAACAAATTTATAATTCTTATGAACCGAGTTACCCAATATAAAATGTATGTTTCAACCTTTATGTTTTTTTAAATTTTGATTTTCCTGTATCTCATGCCTTATACTTTCAAGTCTGGTTGCATACAGTTTCCCTTAAATAAGGCTATTAACATAGCTTACGTTATAAATATATACCTATCTGTAGGTAGCATTAATGTGTGATTTACTTTGGGTGGTTTCTATGAAATTCTACCAGGTTCTCTAAGTAAAGTACTAATCTAGGACACATTATTCTTGGAGACAAAGTTATATGCAAATCAGCTCACCGATTGCTGCACAGTCGATGGAGTAACTAACTTGTATTTTGGTCCACACGAATTTGAATTCGATTATTCATTGGTACAGATTTTTTTTCTTCTTTTTCGTCAAGATTGTTCTCATTTATATTATGTAATATTGTCTGGCTCGCTGTCTAACAAAAAGATTACAGAAATAATAATTGAGTGTCATGTAACATGAATTATTCATGGACTGTCTGGCCAAATATAACACATTCATATATACATATTAAATAACTCTAAATACATTAAAATGTGACTAAGAGATCAAAGATCAGAGATCACACATTCAAATATTCGATAACCGACCAAACTTCGTTAAAGTTCGGGTGCTATCGTAATACAATCTGCAGATAGCTACCTACATTACGTTTAATACTATAGTATTATTTAAATAGGTCCATTCTTAGCGGATAATGTACGTTAAATACGAATATGAATAAATGCAAGCGTATATGCATTCACTCGGGTAGGATATTAAAACTTTTTTGTTACTCCATAAGTGGAGAATTACTAAGTTATCTATGAAAAATGAGAACCTGTTTGAGAAGATCTCCTTAGTTACTCGGTCGGTCTCAATTGCAGCAAACGATTACAATTAGTTGACTTCTTGTATGAAGCCTATAAATCTAGTAAAGGTTAGCAGGGTTAGACACACTTCAAATGAAGTAATATTATTGTATCATTTAAATCTATGACTACGAAATATATTTGACTGCGGAGTCAACGCTATGCAGTGTGAAGATTTGTTTACGTCAAGCGACAACGTATAACTTGAGTTATAAGTTTTCCCACATGTACTAATGTTGTTGGTGTTCATTTGTGGGAAAACAATCAAAGCACAGAAACATACAATTAAGAATAGATAGATACTAATTAAATAGGCCGAAGCTCGAACGATTATAAACAAACAAAACTCGTCTATAAACAGTATATTCTATGGTATTACGGTGTCGATTCCATCGGTTCCCAACATTTCTCGCCTTACAGTTAATTGCTGACTAACAATGACTGTGTCAAATGCTACAGCCTTGCAGTCAGCGCACTTTCGCCGCTGCAGCCTCATAAAATTACCGCATGCCCATTGAATCGGTTGTTTCCTCTAAATTATGCACTTTGCGAAACAACCTGACCACTAACTAAGAATTATTGTAGTTGGATTTTGTGGTTCAGGCAAGACCCAAGTTTAGGTAGAAATAAAGTTACTAGCAACCGATACACACAAGAACGATCTGATTGGCGCAGTGGCTAAGCGATTAGGCTGCAGCGCTAAGGGTTGCGAGTTCAATTCCCGCATGGGGCAAAAATTTGTCCCTACCACAGGTGTTTGTGTATGTATATATATGATATTTCATGATTATGAAACGCACCCGAAACACAGGAGAAAGTCCTAGGGTAGGTCGACGTTTTATTTTTTTAATATTTCTGTCAAATGTATTCCATTCCTTACATACATTATTTGAATATAAGCTTGTATTTCCTTCTGAGGCAATCTAATTTTATAACCATGTCGGGCTAGATGACGGATACAAAACTCTTCAATCACCAGGAATGCGAGTCGTAAGAGGTTGGACTCCTCAATATCTTTCAAAACTGTCGTTAAAGTTAACAGTTATTCAATGTTATGCAGATATTTTACAGTAGAATATCAATGCAAACACGTGACGCATTCATTTTATAATACACAACCACAAAAGCTATGAAACTGACAAAATTACGAGGTTGGTGCTACAGAGAGCTGTAACGTGTTATTACTTTGTTTCACTCACGTAACTTTACTAGTTTCACGTTTCTGTCGTTTCTCTAAATCATGTTTTATGTTTACAGTTATCGTAGCTGCGCGAGCGGTTTATTTAAATTAATTTTTAACGGCGGTTTGCCCGCACATGTTTAACTTTACAATAATCTACATTGTGTGAGGGAAAACATTATGTGGTGGTAACTTTCGACGTGATATCCAATGTGCATGATGAAAGCTGTTACGTTTGGCACTGTATGACAGTTAACCGAAAAGAGATATTAAAAAAAACTCAAGTTGAAAATTGTATAAATATCAGACGTGACTGCCAAGTTGACATTTATGCAAATAGATATCATTGGCAAATGACAGATAATAAATTTTCGAAGAACAAAAAAAATTGCCAAGAATTCAGGAACATCTACACAATGATTTTAGAATTCCTATACTTATTTAACTTATCCTTTTGACTTTTAGGACTTTGTGTAAACTCTGATGATAAACATAAAGTATTAGATGTAAAGTCGTCACACTAAGGCGCCAATATAAAGTGGCCAGTAAGAGAAGTGCCAGCCATCGAGAAAACAAACATGAAATTCTCTCAGTTTATTACTATCTATAATATTTTAAGTTAAGAATAGATACAGGGTGTAACTAAAACAATGGCCCTTAGAACGTTTGTCAAATAGTAATCGAATTGATGGAAAGTACTTACATAGTCTTGACATATTACTTTGTCATCGATAACATAGTCGAAAATGATCTCATCTCTATACAATTAACATTCGAATATTTTTATTCGTCAAGGTTTTACCACTTGTCTGGATAGGCTGGATTGAGGGCATTAGATATATTCGCAATACGTAGACTTATTTAGTTTATTAATGGTTGACGTTTTTCAGGAGAGCACTGCATTATGTGGTTAACAATGACACTATCTCAAACGCTAAGTAATCTATACATTACAAATAAATTTATAGGTTAGTCGATAATAATATAACAATTACATATAGGCAATGCACTCAGTCGTGTGCCAAAGAATAGTTCATAGAATACTTGAGCACATCTTTCTAATAAAAAAACAAATGAATCACCTGATAGTTCTCTAAATAAATTAAACAATATAAACTAATTAAAAACCCGGCTTGTTCGCATAATTTATTTTCTTCTTGTACTCGTAATAATCATAAACATCGTATATTAAGTCTTAAAGTAATTCTGAAGAAGTTTAATAAGCAATTGGCATTTCTTGTAATTCTAGCTTTATATAAAAAGCATTAGAACACTTGTAAATCAGAAAATAAGTGTTTCAAAGAACTAAGCAGCAAACAAGGGTTATATTGCGAAATTAATATTAAGCAATAGAACGAGCTGCATAAGAAGCAGCAGTTTTACTATTTCTTAGAAATGTAAACCCTTTTAGATATCTACCATAAAACAAATTGAATTATTTAATATTTAATTTGATGCTACAACAAAAATGTTTTTACAATTCTTGTCTCGATTTAAGACACGTATTTCTTTAATAGTTTTATTGGTCCTTACTCTAAGCCTTTGCCCATTTGGCTTTGATCCACTATTATAGTAATCCATATCATTTACCCCCTTATTTATAAAATTGACAGTGTTGAACAATTGATTAAATTATAACTGCCATTGTCGCTGGTACGACAAAGAATAGAGATGTGAATAGATTGAAGAAGATATTATGTTTAACACAGTTTACCATCGTTTAGAAGTAAGGAGTGTATGTTTAAAGGTAGGTATACCAGCATATTATTTGTGTCTTGACATACAAACATACAAAAATGATACCAATAATACTACTCCAACTAAAGTACCCATTGAAAAAAGATACCGATTATTTATCTTTGTTTGTATCTTCTTGCACTATACGCACATGTGGGAACTTTCTTAGGTGACTTAATAATATCCGCTTCATTGCGGATGATTCGCTGTGGCAAAACATATGTACACCTCGCTACTATGAGTTCTCGCAACAGAAAAACTAAACAATGCCTTCCCTTATTTGTTTTCAATAGACCGACGCAACACCCGATTAATTTTATGTAGTGTATCGGTTTTTACTTCGATTTGTAAACTGGTTCACTTGTTCTGTTATTAGTATGTTGATTACGTGTGTATGAAAACACAAGCTTTTAAATGCTTACAAATTATCTTGTTAAGTTACGCATTTCTCTGGAGTTATATAATAACTATATTATTTGAAAGTAATAGAAATATGGTCATTTATCCCACACTCGGGGAGTTGCATTATTTGGTCAACTTCAGTATCAGTAATAATATATTAAAGGCCGGATTAAAACTACAAAATCAGACATCGAGATCTAATAGTCTTCAGCAAAACACGGCAAAATATTGTAGTATCCCTATAAATCAGATGGACCCTGCAGGGGGTAGAGCTGTTTAAACCTCGCCGAAACGGCCACCAGCAGCCAGCAATATTTATCGAAAACCAAACGCCACTCGTGTTCCATCATTCAAAACGGAATCGAGTTTTAATCGAGAACCATTATTTATATGAAGCGATTAAAGCGGATCTATGTGGGTTTGTGATTAACCGAGCGGCGAAGGGCTCGAGCGCTCGCGGGTTGCGGGCGACAACTCGCCGCTTCCTCATTGCTCTGCCGGCGGTTATTGCGCCTGCGCCGCCGCGCCGCGCAATCGTCAAGTTCATTTCTCAGGGTTGTCTGCAGCGCAGGTATTTGGTTCGAAATTGAATGTTTAAGCGATCGATCGTCCATTCCATTGCGGAAGTTTATGTCAATAATTCTTGCGAATATTTTATGTTATTATGGTGTATATATGTGATTTGGTTTCTTACTTTTAAGTTATTTATAAATACGACTATATTGATAAAATATATTTAAACTTTTCAATTATTTATAGCAATTAAAATAGCATGATAGCATTTCCTGTCTATAAAGAAAAATAAGCAGTTTTCACATGTCAATAAAAAACAAATACATACATAAAGACGTGACGAATTTGACCCAAACAATTATACCTGAAAACTGCCAAAAAAACTCGTTTTCTTTACCAATTAAGTAATAGACGACACCAATTTTATAACAACAATAGTTTTAATTTTCCTAAAACACAAAGCCGTTACACGATAGGTCAATTTCGTACGTGTTAAGAAAACGAACGATTGTACAAATTAAATATTTGATTACAGTTAACTTTACAGTAGATTAGAGGTCAATAGCTCGGAGTAACGGTATTGTTCAGTAAGGAGCATTATACAGTATGAAATATACACATTTCAGTACAAACTGTGGGTTTGTAGAACAATATTGGCTACACGTAGTCTCATTATTGTCAGGAGTATGTGTAAATTTTGAAAAACGAACGTTGTCTATGAAACTTTTTTTTTGGCATAAAACCTTTTTATAGTCTTATTATTCTTTCATTTTGTGCCTAAGCTAATAGAAATCATTTACTAAATTTGCTTTTGGTGTACGTATTATTTTATCTATAGGCGGCACTGCAAGCAATGCAAAAACAAAACATGCAGAACCTAAATTAAACATAACTTCACGCCTGTATTCCCCGAAGGGGTAGGCAGAGGTGCACATATAGTACACCCACATTTCGCCAGTTATGTGTTAGGAACCTAAATTAAATGTAAATGAAGTCATGTTAAGTAACACATACTTACGTAATAATAATTCAATAAAAAATAATTGAAATGCATAATACGGAAGAGATTTTTGCATATAACATTTACTTTGGTTGTATACATACACTATAATTATACAAAGTATTTCATGACTTATGTACAAAGTAAGTAGGTACTTATATAAACAACCTTCTGCTATAAAACCATAATCGTGTTATATCATATGAACATAGATAATCATTTTAATCAATGAGTGATTAGTGTAAATTGTTTTATAGTGCGGAAACTCATAATTTCTTCTAAAATGCTTATGATTGAAGGCACCTCTTACTATGAAAGTATCTTATTATAAGATGAGCCTTTACGAGTATTTAGTACTTATAAATACATTGATTAGTTTTAAAGCTTCAATTAATTTCACTTCAAGAAAAAATCTTCGTTTATTGAATTGTCATCTTTATTTTTGACTATGTATAATTGTTTTTGCTTTAGCTCTCTTCTTTCATTCATCTATAACTGATGAGTAAATTTGGAGTAGTAAATTGAATTATTATTAATGCGAAAAGAAAAGCCAATAAACATAAAGTTATTCATATGATATGTGATGTGTATAATATAACCTGCACAATGTCTTGAAGCATATTCTTAAGTGTTATGTTAACCCTTACAAAACAATTGTATAATAATCCATAACAATAACACTTTAATTAAAAAGCTTTCGTTATTTCAATAGTGTGAACGTATTAAAAACATACTGATCCGGTTTAAAAATCGACTACGTTGATAACTTCAATGTAATTTGCAATTACTTTTATGTGGCCGAATACATTTTCGCGTATGATTAGCCAGTGTGTATAAATTAATATTACGTAAGACACTTTCACTGGCCGGCACCATTCTTCTGTTTGCTCATTCCAATTAGCATTTAAAAGTAACAAAGTTTTGAAAATAGAATACTAGGTATTCTGTTTTTAAAGTTTGTTGCATCACGTGACGTATTCTTGGAACTATAGTGTATTAATACAGGCCTATAAACTCGATTCGGAATTTTATTGACGTCATTTTTAGGGATGCAGTAAGCAGTAGTCTTAGCAGCTATAATGACGTCATTTTCACTTCACCCTGCACATTTTATTAGGCCATACTTACAAAATTCAAGCATATGATGTGATATACGATTTTAATACTTTACCAAAAAAAATTCTTGCCGTACTCAGTTTGATCGTATCAAATTAAAAATAAATTCCGACTAAGAATATTTTTGTGAATAAATGTAATGTTATTTCATCAGATAAGTAATAAAAGCTATGTTATGTGGTACGCTACCTGATTTTACTTCATAACTAAGTAAGAAACATTCTCACTGGAAAAGTACGAGATTACAAAACGAAAATATATTTTTAAATAAACATGAAAATAATTAACCACCGCGATCTTTATCTACTTTATCCATTACGTGCTACAAATGGCGTTAATCATCATTATTCTTCCGTTAAATATTATTTTTAATACACACGCCTGGCCTGGTGGCCAGTGAAACACTGAAGACTAGAAAAAAAGAACTTTATCCCGAACCTTACCTTATTTTTTTTTCTCTAATACACACATCAAATAATTTCCCACTGCTCCCAACCAATATTTGCAGTAAAAAATCTCGACACACTTACAATTAAGTTGAAACAAATGCCCGTTATTATTGCACGAAACTTAATCTAAAACTCAGTTATTCGATACGGCCAGCTATCATTACATTGGTTGATAAAAAAAGTTACCATTCACCAATCCGAAGCTTTCATACTGATGAACAGGAACTTAACTCGTTCCGATCCATGACCGCTGTCTCGACAATTGCACGTTTTTTCTATTTGTGTTTTTGACGTCCGTGTTGGCGAAATGCGGCGCACTGGGTGGTATACCGTCAATCGTTTGGTACGAAACGTTTAATGACCTATACGTTGACTTTTTATTAAATGCGGAGTACCCTGAGTAATCCAAATTATGTGTGTAAACTTTTTATTGAAAACAGTGTAGACGTGCCCAGTGCCCACGGCTTCAACCACTAAGTGAGTACATATTGAGAGTTTTGATGAATTTAGCTGCAGCCTGCAGCCGATATAAGAAATTAAATACATTTTCCACATAAGAAGAGCTTAACCTAAACTATTTTTGTGTACATAAAATAATCTACTGAGTGTGATGTCCGTATACAATGAATTACTTATTGATATACAATACAATAGACTAGTGTGCCTCTAACACAAATGTTCCAACAACTGTGTCGAATGCTACTGGATTCGGCAATTTCATGGCTTGTATACTAATATAATGCTTCTTTAGATTAATAACTAGGTGTAGAATGGTAAAAATCTTATTGAAGTATGTATATATTGTTTCAAAGTGGTATACTAACTTACTATTATTATGTTGAACCTTTCACAAAAGATCTTTGTTCTCTTTGAAATCTAGCAACATTGTAACGAACTTAATTACAAAGTGCATTTAATACTATACCAATCAAAGACTTGAGCTTTCAAGTTCTTTCACAAGCTACTAAGACATACATACATAACATCACGCCTGTATTCCCCGGAGGGGTAGGCAGAGGTGCACATATAGTACAGCCACAGTTCGCCAGTTATGTTTTTAGGTCCCAATGTAATAGGGAGCGAGCCTATTGCCATAAACCGGGGACAAATCCAGAGTCCGTGCTGCTACTGAGAATTACCCAATGGAAAAACCCAGTTACACTTTGCCCGACCCGGGATTCGAACCCAGGACCTCGTGCACAGCAGTCGAGCTTAGCAACCACTAGACCAACGAGGCAGGCACTAAGATATACTTGATAGTTATAACAAGTTCCTCACTGTCATTGTAAAACCACTAGAAATTTAATTTGTTTGAAGTATGTTGACCTTTAAGCTATAAAGAGCACATTAAACTTACATATACTGACTAGATCGTGGTTAATTAAACTAAATTGTGGAGTCAGGGTCACGAGGTGAACCTTAAACTTTTGACATTGGCAAGAGTTTGAAGATGAAACGGATTTAAAGCTCATCAATTTACAAGTTGTAAAAAATATTTTGTTCGTCTTTTAAATTACATTTTATAATTCATTTAGTCTCCTATTCCAATTTTTAAAGTGGTAGAATCACAAACATTCAAAATCAAAATCCGAACCTCAGTTTTTTTTTCTTAATAAAATTAGCAGCGTCATACACTCTTCGACCAGTCCTATCGCTTTCCTAAGTACACACTACTTAAGGTACGTTTCACAATTGTTCTGGTTTCCGCTGTTATTATATAATTTCAATGAAAATGTGTTCCACGTCAATTCTCTACCTATTAATTAGCGAACGACCCATTGTTTCTCATTCTCAAAGCGGGGCCTATTTTAGTGGCGTTTTATGATTTAACGTGGAATTATTTTATGATACAACATAGGCAATACAGTTGCCTATTATTATGTAAAAAAAAATACTAGCTTTGCTGCGATTATTATGTGGTATTTCTAATCCCTTGCAGAATACTTTAGGGAACTTTACCTGCTTAGCCAGGCATGTATGAGTTGCTTACATGGCACGCAGTCTGGTTCTATCTAAAACAAAATAGAGCAAGCTGCATTTGACTACGAACCTGGGCTTGAAGTGACACTGGAAATTAAATCTGATCACCTATTCACATTTCGTTTGGAATAATGCTGTCGTAGAATATAACGCAGACTTACATAAGTTCCAACATATCTTCGACTTGATTAAAATTAGTCCAATCATGCACTGCCATCGTTTTTTTTTTAAGAATACACCGTTAATCGAACTCTGCCAATTAGTAACGCGGACGCTGTTGACGCACTGCTATTAGACTTCAGTGACACAAATAAAAAAATCACGAAATCCGTGTACAATATTCGTAACTTGAGGAATTACGAAGCAACTAACATTCTTCGCAAGTTACGGTCGGTAAAAACCGAATCAAGCCGAACGTGACCGAGAATGCTGTGTCATGTCGGCATGGACTACCGGCACTCCATCAATACGTAGAATAGCACTTGCCATACCGCCCACAAAATGTCTCTGTTATGTCAAGTAAAGGAAATATCTCAGCGCTTAGAAAGATGTGGTGTTTTTGAACAAGTGAAGCTCGCCTCGCTCCGTATTATAAAATAAAACTAAATTTATTTTACAATGTTTGACTGTATGTGTATCACTACATGGTCTTACACCCTTAAAAACATACAAAAGGAACGAATTTATTTATTTGCGTAAAATGTAGGTACATAAATGTTAGCAGTAATACAATCAGTGCCATATATGTACATTTTATATTATCACAAATTAATCATTTTGATAGTTATATCTTAAACGCAAGACTTTATTTAGTTACTGTACAGAGTAATGACATTTTTTTCTTATACATCATGCTAAATTAACAAGTTTCTATAAACCCACAGGTATGGGTGGCAATCCATAATAAATCATATCACTGTCGTTTTCTTCACATTTTTATAATTAAATAAATGATCCAACCCTTCAACTTCTATGAACACACCTTTAAGAATTTAAAAATAGAATGAAGGGCAGTGAGAAAGTTTGATTTATAACCTGTTGATGTTGTTGTGAATAAACAAGTTCATTAATAAATAACTACGTAGACATGAGCAGTCGGTATTTAACTTAATACAATTGTATGATTATTATGCTATGAAAAATCAGCTCGAAAATATTCCGCTTTTATTCTAATAAAAATTAAAAAGAGTATATAGGTATTGCTCTCAAGGGTAAACCAACTATTGTGAATGGCCAAGACTTTTTCGGGATCTCTTGCCACAAATACCAGTACAGTCAACATCATAAGTAGCTTTACATGTTAAGAAACCTCATGTCAAATAATAATAGAAACAAACATCAATTCAAGTTTGTAAGTGTTTATAAGAGCGTTCAAATGATGATCGGTGAATATTTAAGACTGTTTACTATATAAGAAGTTGTTATTTAACACGTTGTCCGCCAAGTACACACAATAGTTAAATAATCGACGTGGATTACATGTGCAATGGACATTCAAAGGGTTAATTAATGGTATGTCAAAAATATGTTTGGCTACTTATGATACTGACTGTACCAGCTAGGTACGATAACACTAGAATAATGTCAAAAGATTCACACTCGTAGGCGTTCAACCCGTGCACTGCTTAGGTTTAGTTACAAAGGCAATAAGTTGCGTCCCGGTGGTAACATCGTTTCGACGCTCCGGGGGCTAATCAACCGTGGCGAACACTTCCATGCCTTTTGTTTTTGAAGCCGACGACTTGCGGACCGGCGTGTTTTCTCTAACATCTAATTGTAATAAATATTTGTTATTTAGAAGTTCGCTCTTCTGGGAAAAAGGGACGTATACGTTAAGCTTAGACGGAGATGATACTCATTCTAATAATACAGTTTTATTCCAAAAAGGATTACCTACAAAAGCCTTATGCTTACTAAAATGATGACGACATAATAAACCCAAATAATTACAACAATAAATACTGGCTTAATGACGCGTACCTTTATCTAAGAATAACCATAATAAGTATGTAATCGAAATTTAATAATAGACACATTAAACTAAACGTTATCGCTTTGTTACGCAAGATGATCGATGAATTCAACGTGCAACGCAACGCAACTTACGATAATATCTACAGCACTTACCTATGACACCCACAGAGATAGCGATCGAATAGAAGGTACATGAGTAACTTTCACGCACGCCTACAAGTTTAGGCAATGCTTTTTTATTTGCGATGCATGAAATTCGAAACTTAGTTGCGTATTCGAGAATAGATTCAACGATATACTGAAGCGATTTCGATCCAACTGGCTATCGGATTTGAATAGTTCCTGCATTGGTAATACGAATGAACTTAAATTTAAAATGAGGGACATCATTTCAGCACCAAAGTGGAAGGACTATCAAAAAGATTTCAACTTTTTATATGGAAAAATGAGTCCGCTAATAAAAGTAATGTTTTGTATTCATATTTTAAAAACAAAAAAGCTCATGGCAAAGGAAAGTGTACCAAATATAATATTATAGCTATCTTTAACACATGTAAGACACGAAATTGAAAGAAACGAATCTTAAAAGTTCAACAAAAACTTGTTAATACGTGTGAACTGTAATTCGTTATGGGAAACGTGCCGCGGAAACCGGGGGAATCGAGTTTGATACAACTATTATCTACATCTCGATGCTCTCGACTGGGCTGGCCACTTTTTGCTTTTTAGGTCTCTTAACAATTTTAACGATGCCAAAACCCACAAAACGTGTATTAGGAAACATCATTAAAACCAACATTTTCGATCAACAGAAAGAAAAAGACTTCGTTCTGTAAAAAGTTGAATATTTTCGCTCTCCATTTATGTTTAAAAGATCCTAAGCTATAGATAAGAAGTATAAATAGTTTGTTATGTACAGTATAATCAATCATTTAAATCAATTATCAGAGCAGTTGTTGCGCATAATATTCCTATTAACAGCACTCAATTCAGCTTCAGCAAGCAATTTCACGAAAGGGAAAAGCTGTTCAACTATCTAAAACATCGGCTAGATAACAACAGGCTCTAAATCTCGCTAAGGATTTAATTGACACATACGCTAAGCGCAAACGTCATTACAGATGAATGGCGGCTGCTTATCTCAGGGGTAAATACTAGCTTCGTAACGAGGGACAGCATTATGAATATCGATAATGCGTTATTCTCATACGTTGGAAGGTAATCGGCGAAGTCGGAGGCAAGTATCATCAATAAGCGTCGGCTGCGGGGCATCGAATCCCTATACATCAGCGAGATACCATCTAACCCTATGTCGTTCGCAACTAAACTGTGCAATTACGTCATAATATACGTTCGCAACGATATCACGGTGCGATTCGCACCTGAAGTTTCGTGTTATGTAGATTTGATGGCATTTTCTGCTGTGAAATTAACGAGAAAACAGTTTAGTGGAGATTTTAGTCATTCGAAAAAATCCTATACGTGCACAATCTCAAATCAAACCAATCCCGGATGCCATAGAAGACTAGCTATGTGATGAGCGTTTTCTTATAAAGGGACACAAAAACCTATTATTATTTAAAGCTACAATATCGAAAACCTGCACATATTTAAATACGTACTAAATATTCAAGTCTTCTTAGTACAAACGAAAGTAATTTAAAAAGTCGTAGCTTTACAAGTGGAAATTTTGAATCGCTTCACTATTCTATCATCAAACTCTATCTTAGAGTGGAAATCTATCAGCAAAACTTTTTTTATTAACAAATCATATTGACATGGAGGCCGAACGTTACTTATTGTGCTACAAATTGTGCTTCTTTATTAGACACGTACAAACGAAATTACTATCGTAATGGACTCCGTCTCGATACAACTTTTTATTGGTAAGCCTACTTAGTTTAGTATGTAGAAATTGCGAAATTTTATTATTATTATTTATTTTATTTTAAAACATTACATAATTGTTATTGAAATGATTTACGATGTTTTAGGATGGTATAAGAAATTAAAGCTTAAGTACTGAAATCTCTTGGTACGGTTTTATAAAAACTAACCATCGAATATCAATGGTTGGTCTTTAAAATAAAAGTAATTTACTTCATACAATAAATCAATCAAAAACGCAAGCGTAACTCGAACGAATATAAAGAGTTTTGGGTTGTTATTAAACCATCCATAGATAGAATAAAATACTAATGGCACCGCAACAGTGTAATAAAAGTTCCAAATCTCTTTGGTACGATAAAAAACTAAATTCATGCTACAGCTTTAAGCGATTAATGTATTATTAAGTGCAGATTCAAACAGGTTCACACGTAACACTTTATCATCTTCATCGTTATGTTACGCTCGAACCACGTTGGAGTAAGCAGCGTTGTGCTGTAGAACATTTACATTTCTCCAATGACAATGGTCAATCCAATGTACCCACTACAAAAAGCCAGTGCTATTTCGTGTGTAGAGAACCTAATATTGCCGATCTCAGAGGCGCAGTCAAACCAGTCAAGTTCGATAGCCTGCTCGCAACTAGTAAATGCGCCAATTATAAGGCGGTATACACTTTCTCAATTTGAATGTACACGTTTTTCAAGACTATTATCGCCATCAAAATATTACGGTCTAATGCGATAATCACAGCCGAATGATTTTCTAACTTGTTTACTTTGACATAACATCATCAGAATGGCCGGCGTGCCTTTCTCCGTTCGTTGACCGCCGCTCATTCAAGGCCAGGAGACGGCCAATTATATGCGTTTTAATCAAATTTACGTTTATTACTTGTACCTGAAGCTTTTATGGAGCTTTGGTGTGTTATGTATCACTCAACTTGGGATTATGTGTTGTCAAGTTAATGGAAAACATATCGATGTTTATTTACATGGACAACTTAATCTGACACCGCAACTTTTAGACAAAATACACGCATATAAATATAATAATTAAATAATATTTTTTAAATAGAATAACATTAATTTAAAACAAGGGTCATTGAGGATACGTCACATAAAGAAATGATGTTCTTTCCGCTGTTAGAGAATTCCTTAATCACTTCAAGCTAACATTCTAGCCACGTTTCTCTGATATTAATCAAAAAGAACATTAGTATTCCCGAGACGCCAAACATAAAGAATAGTAATGTCTATTTTAATTTGAAATAATCATAACATACAATCACGTCGGATTTACGACAAATGTTTTATTCATTTACATAATCTTTAACCATTGATGTAACCTTTCATCATATGAATTTCGCTATTCCGATGACAAATAACGATTTTGCAAATCAATTTCTAATTGACGAAATAATTATGATTAAACTGCTATATCATACTAATCGTATGCATGAGCAATTATAGAAATGTCATTAGTATTACATAAAGCGCCATCAACACCAAATTATAAATCGATTTATTATTCACGATGAGAAAAAAATATTTCAATTGATAAATTTTGTTTGAAGATTATTGTGATTAATAAGTGACTATAATTTTCTTCAATATGTAGAACGGTGAAAGATTTATACTCGTATAACGTCAATCTGAACATCACGTAAATTCTCCAATCGGCCAAATTCCAAATTCAAACCAAACCAAACCAGGTTCAACCCAAAATGTATTTGTTATTCCTATTACGTAGAACTTGAGTAACAAGCACGAGAACACGCAAAAATGCATTTATTATATCAGCAGGATTATTTTTGCGAAACACTGTAAGAATTTTAATTTTCTGTCAACATCACACGGTCGGAAGTTTGGCAACAATGCTTATTGTTAAAAACATACGTTTTCTACAGTAACATAACATACACTTAGCATTTCTAAATAAGCACCCACCGTACTCAAACAACAATTTAAACAAAGACTTTAACACAAAATAAGTCTTTAAACTTTCTATCGGAATACAATCTATCATTGAGTTATCAAAGACGTATAAAAGCAAATAAAGTTTATTGAGTAACATTTCTTCTATCTTAGGAGGTAGGCTTGCGTTCAGTTTTTGCTTGGGCTTACGTAAGGCTGTCGGAGGCAGCGTCACGCCGCGTCAACGGTCATTATCACATCGTCGGTGAGATGTTAAACAGACTGTTACTGACAATTGGCTTTCCTTTTACATGTAAGATTAACAACAAAATTGAACACATGATACAGGCGTAAGCGTAAGATTTGTATTGAGGCTGTTGATTTTTTCAGTAAGTTTTAAGCTTTTAATTATTTGTTTGTTAAGCTTTTGGTTATTGTAGATTACGTTTTGTTTAAATTTTTCCTATTTGATAATTGGAAACATCACCAATTTAAACTGTGAAGAGCATTGAGAGCTCGTGGTATGGTAGAGGTAGTGGTGAACTTGAGTATTATAGCCTGGACCGACAAGATACATATACGCTAGGCGTTTTCAATTACTTTTCCAATCACAGGCAAGTACATATGTATTTCTACATACAATAATAAGATTTATTAGCCATATTTTTAAATATAATTCGTAGCTACCTCTTAGTACTAGCACTAACTTCCTTTTATAGCTTTAAAGTCGAGAATGTGGCATGAATTTATTCCGTCACATCCTTCAATTTTAATTGGTCAGTATTTACGTTTGAGACGTTACAGCGCATAATGCCTGTTTCATGTCTTAAAGCTTTACAATCACGTGCACAACCAGCTTAGAAACATGAGTGTTCAGTTTTAGATTTACGACTTTTCACTATTCCTCAACAGAAAGTTGTGAAACTCCCGTCGCTATACAGTTTGCTGATTTCTTTAGCGTTATGGTGTACACCATGCAATATAGTTGAATCGTTTACGTAATATTTATGGTAAGGTAATGCTCATATTTATTTAGTGCATTTATAAAATCTTCTGCCTCGTTGGTCAAGTGGATGATAAACGCGACTGCTGAGCACGAGATTCTGGGTTCGAATCCCGGGTCGGGCAGTGTTACTGCGTTTTTTTATTAGGTATTTCTCACTAGCAGCACGGAGTCTGGATTTGTGCCCGGTTGATGGCAATAGGCTCGCCCTTTACTACATTGGGACCTAAAACATAGCTGGCTAAGTGTGGGTGTACCTCTGCCTACCCCTTCGGGGAATACAGGCGTGATGTTATGTTATGTTATAAAATCTTCTTTCACACGTAAGTATTTAAAAATGTTTGGTAATGCTCCTAAATGTATTTGCTACTAACAACTTTGATTTCATAACTTACAACAATATTAAATGTAGTGTAATGTATCATGTATTTTATTTACCCAAAATATCGATGCTGTCTTCATTGTGTTTGCCCTTTAGTAAATCAGCGCAAAGGAGTCTGAGTTAAGGCAAAGTTAATAATTATATTATTTCAGGTCACTTTTTTAAAAACATCTATATAAGATCGCTACCCTAAATAAACGTTAAAAGTAAGCTTTTAGGTCATGCTAGTCAAACAAACGATTGAAAAAAACTACAGTCCCTATGTAAAACTACATCGAAAATCAATTAGCAGTTTCCGAGATCAGGGTATTCATATAAACAAAATTACAGTTAGGTCTCCTCATCTGGCGTCTAGGCAAAATAAACAGCAAGATTTACAGACTTATCAGAACATGTTTTTATGCGAAATACACAAAGAAAAGAAAATAAACAAAAAAACAAAAGACTAGTCTTTAATTGATTAACTTCTATTTCAGATGCCACAAGGAGTAGAATGAGAAAATACAAAAGTGGGATTAAGAGGTCATCAGGCTACCAACCGCGACTAAAGAAGACAAATTTATTCGTCCGACCACCAACCAAATCTGGAATCACGATCGTCGGTAATGAGAAACAACTTCGGAGTGAACCGATGTACGCCTACGAAATTCAATTATGTCCTCCTGACCCGAATTTTGATGACTAACCAACGCAGAAGATGTTATGTGTAAGACAGGTGTTTGCGCAAACACAGGTGCATTGGGATCACAGTCATAGTCCTGGGCGCTCAACAAGTAGCAATACGCTTCACGAGTAGAAATAGCATAAAAACTATAGGGAATTAATACAATTATTTCATGGATTATTATGAAAATACATATCTTTCCCACACATTTATCATTCTATTCGTTTTCCTTTTATCACTTGTCTATTGCCTGTGACTGGAGAAATACCAGACGCAGACAACCGACCAAAGAGATTCAGTATGAAGGCTTTAACTCCATATTCCTGTATGACAGTAGAGATGGCCCTTAAGGACGTCGCGTCCTCTTCCCCGGCCCGCTACCCCGCCACCCCCGCCGCCGCCCGCCGGTCCAACGAGATCCAAGATGCAAGAATGCAGGTCCACGCAAGTGGTTCGCTTTCGAAATAACTCGCCACTCGCAAACATTTCTTTCATGCAGTATGTTAAGTCGCGTAAGTATTTGTAAACACTATTATTGGTATATTTATTAAGGTAATTAGTCCTACCATGTACCAGTAATAGATTAGTATGTAAAGCTCTTTTATACTCCATGCAATCGGTGTAAGTTGAGTAAGGAAAAGCAGATTCTATTACCATTAGATAATGTCTATCAATGCTATTTAATTTACATAACTGAAAGTGTAGAGCGAACTTCTTTCTGCTGCTGTTAATTGAAATACTATTTATAAAGTCGCTAAAATCGTCGAGTTTATATTTACAATTAATGTCTAAAATGTAAATGATCTAAACCATTTGAATATTCATGTAATAAAGTGATCTGTATACGTTTTTATTGGTAGTCAGTGAATTGATTTCAATTTCAGTCTTCCAGTCACCGATTGCTACGTAAGTAGACTTTTAATTTGCATTTTCTATAATATTACGTCTATTACAAACTCATTTGTATAAGCAACAGGTACATATAATTTAATAATATCTTTGTAATTATTATGAAACGTGTTTATTCTTTTTCGATAAGTTTTGGAATGCAATATCGTTTCCCCGAATCTATTGTTCGGTATTCAATTAAACTTTTTGCTTTGAAGGCCATACATTCCGATATAACTGTGATTGTTTCACTTACACTAAATTAATGTATCTTATTGCTTATTATTATGCTAGGTCCAATATTTAGCACGCAGGGAAAAGCTCGAACACATGGCCATTAACATGTCTGACCTTTTAAATCATCATGCCTAATCGACTGCACCTAATAATATTTCCGGTGAGTAACTGTACACGATCAATTAAAGAAATATCAGTTCAATTAAGGTATGTTAATATTTACAAATTAACTCTTACAATTTTATATCTACGTTTATTCCATAATAGCACATGGCACGGACATCCTTCACAACTTCCTAGAAACCCGCAGGATAATTTACTAAACAGGATAGCCAGGCGTCCGGCTATCTGTCTGATGTATTCTTATCCTTGCAAATTATACTTATTAACTGCCTCCCATCACGCAACATCCAATGTAAATATTGTGGGCCTACAGAAGTATTACCTACAGCAATGCATTTATCAACGATAATAATAATTAAATTAATGTCTTCTATATAATAAATAGGGCTAAAACTCGTTTTACAATTAATATGTCACTCACCTTTTTGAACCAATTTCGTCACCACCCAAAATATATATTAACGAATGTCACTGAATACAAAAATCCGAAGACACACAGCACTGTTCACATATTAAAATTCCAGTTCCACTAGAATAAAATATATAAGTATATATTCTTTGAACAAAAGAAACTTCAATACGGTCGAAAATAGCTAACGTTCGGGCACTCGAGGTGCAAAAGAGTTCAACGAGTGCGCGAGCTCTCTCTAAGCAAGCCCGCCGTATACTGAACCCCGGTCTGCGAGGCCGTACACTATCTCCTCGTACAACTTAAGGTACCTGATAACGCATACCTAGGAACCATCTTGATACTTTGCCTTTGCATTTTCAACTAAATTTAGACATTTTTCTGTAAGACAGTCTGAAATATTTGAAGTTTTTTTTTCAGCGAACCAAACAGAATTTACGCGACTCAACTGCGGTCACCGACTTCGATTGATACAATCATGGGCGAAAAGTAAATGGTTCTTAATAAACGATGCACCGCAAGTGCACTAAGTTAACCTTTTTATCGGGAGCTTTAAGCTCGGCGGTGAGTTAAATAAAGTGGTTTCTAAATATAAACGGCGTATCTGGACGCACCATTGGCAGGTGCGAGCCTACGCGTCGCGCTTTTTTGCCACCATCTCTATTTTTTATTACATTTTGGTTTTTTTTTAAAGGACAATTTTATAATTAAAGCTAGTGCGTTTATCGCGGACCGAGAGAAGTTTTACCGAGAAACTGTGGTCGATGATATCTATATCTTATCCCGCCGACTTAGTACTACAAAATGGTAATTAATTTTATTTATTAACAATGTCCACGGGTTTTTATTTGCGCACAGTTTATAATTAATATGATGTTTTACTGAGCCTCTTGAGATAATGTCGCATTTTTCAACGTTGTAGTTGTTATGAAGATAACATCAGGAATGTTGAATATAACAAATTACAATCATAAATAATATTAATTAATGTTTACATTCATCATCATTATAACTTGTTGTAGCTTGACCGGGAAAAAAGTTAAAAAAAACTTTGCCTTTTTAATGGCAACAGGCGCGCTCAACAGCAAGTTTTAGTTTAGTTTAAGTATTAAGTATAAAAAAGCAATGGAAAGTCCCAAAAAAAAGTAAGGACACAAAACATTTTATTACCTATTCTTTATTTCTATTTGTACCCAATTCTATGCCTACTACTACCTCAATTCGCCAATTCAGTTGTCGCTACAACTGCTCTACATGCTAAAAAAAATATCGCTTTTATTTTACGTTTTCCAATTCCTCATTATCTCTAATTAATTCTTCTAAAAGTAGCTTGACACAACTCGAAAACCCTTTTATGGTCAATCAAGAAAAGGACTAAAAACTGAACATTTTTAATTAAGCATAACTAATTACCTGCATACATTCGCAACATAACAATTAAATGAAGGTACACCACTAGCATCCCATCTATAGATGCATAACAATTAAATAAAACTAGAGTTGTATTTACCGGGAGCGGGGTAAGTGCGGGGTGGGGGGAAATAATTAAAAAGAACGTAATGCGCGTATGGTCCCACGGCCCGTTACCGTTATCGCGAGCTCAGCTAATGAAACTGAGGAAATATTGTGCTTGGCGTGGCTCAAGCGAAGAGATGAAGCGTACATTGCCTTTATATTTCGATTTCAAGCTTTACATCTGATACCGCTGGGCACATCTTGGGCACAAAAAATATCAAAAGCACCGCCGACACGAAAAGAAGAAGAATGCTCTACATAAAATTGATGGCTACATAATAAAGTAAATTTCAACTTGTGATGCCTGGCATTGTCAGCTTTTTAAATCTTACTGTGCTGCGGGTGTGGTGAGGTTGATCCTGCCGTTTAGCTAAAAGCTTAAAGTCAACATCCAATGCTTGAAAGTGTACAAAAAATATGGTGTTGGTTGGAATAAAACAGAAAACTGTGGCATTATTTATTAGATGTAACTGTAAACCAATGTTTCTAGTACGTTAGTGCTTACAGTTTAAATGAGTCATTGAAGATTTTTGCCATTTTTATCAAGACAAATAGTTTAATGTTGACGTTATGACTGAATAACAATATAACCCAATATTCGCTGCCTCTTATATTTTATACCGTACACCAAACTTCTGGGCGTAGCTTGTACTTGAATCTTAACTAATTTCCACCTCACCCTTATCTAATCTGATATACAATGTGTCATCGACCTTTTAATTAAAGACACTCGTCTCATAATAATTGAAGTACTTTTTCACGCCATCTTTGTCACACTTTATTTCGTAATGAAAAATATATTTGATCGAATCTTATTTTTTATATTACACAACAAAATGTATCTGGTATTTTTTATCGTTTTTACTGCTTGTTTTACAGGTTACATTATTATATCTAGTCAGAATCAAGATCTTATTTAGACGTTCATACAAACGATTATTGTTTGATTATCTATCTTTGCATATTAAAAGCATGAATGAGCATACAGCCTACAAAATTGGTTCTAATAAATCTTATTAAAAATACAGATGTATAAAACAATTAAATTAGACAAGCAGTTTTGGTGACAACTTAATAATCTAAATTGA
The DNA here is from genome assembly GCA_946251915.1 of Abrostola triplasia. Lineage (NCBI taxonomy): Eukaryota > Metazoa > Arthropoda > Insecta > Lepidoptera > Noctuidae > Abrostola > Abrostola triplasia. The sequence goes on along the minus strand of OX276432.1, from coordinate 6,589,057 downwards.
TAAAGGAAACTTGAAAAATAATGGACACGGGCGGGACTCGAACCCGCGACTTTCACCGTACCGTGGCGCCGCTCTGCCAACTGAGCCACCGTGTCACCGCTCGCATCCATCGAACTTAATAATCTATGAAGAATCCTAAAATAACTATATGTTTATGTTTGTACAAGCGTAAAGCTTTATTTCGGTCACGTTAAATAAAATAACTTTCGTGTGTGTTATGCATATGACTTACTATATTTATCCCAGTTTTATACCACAAGTTAGGCTCGTGGCTCCTGCTCAATGGGGACCGTTTGAGTCCGAATATAGCCGAACATTCTCAGATGTTGACGTGAGTAAAACCGGCATTCAAAAATCTGAGCGAATGACGAGCAAAAATTAATTGTAGATATCAATGCTACTGAAAAACCCTCGTATGTTTAAAATTAAGCTCTTTTTATTAAATTCCCATATAATAACAAGAGCACAAAGGTACTAACACACTTAAGCACTAGCATCTCATACAAGACAATTTTGACAGCGACCACAATGGGTGCTCACTCGGCTGTTTGCAAAGAATGGAATACGAGGCGAAGTGAAGCGATATCAATAGAAAGCCGTGACAGTTTCCACGACAGGCATCGAGGTCGGCCATTGTAGAGCGGTTATTGTCTACGTTTCTGCTTAATTGCTCCAATGGGCGATAGTACTAATGCTAAGGGAGTATATACCGGCACTGTTAGTTAGCTTATAATAAAAATAGTAATATACCTGTCCCTGATGTTTGTATATCAAATAATAGAATATATAATTCACGTTGAAAAATCTTATATCATCGTTTGTGTGAGGTTCTGTTTACTTGTGTAATAACAATAATTATTTACAAAAAAATGTAAGATAATAATATGTTATGCTAGCTGCGCCCCGCGGTGTTTTTCGCTAGATTTTATCAGGATAAAAAGTACCCTGTGTTAATCCAGGGTCAGCTACCTCCACATGAAATTTCATCAAAATCGGTGTAGCTGTTTAAGCGTGAAGAGGTATCAAACACACAAACACACTCACAAACTTGCGCCTTTATAATATTAAGTGTGATGTGATTTTATTTAACTCTTATCGAGATACCTAATAATGCAGGATAGAATCGCATATTGCTTGAGATAAGTAAACAATTCACGTTATCGTGTTTATGTTGTATGCAATAAAGTTTCGTTAATTAAATAAATAGAAATAGATAACGCATTATCATTAGACTGTTTATCTAAAATATAGTTTCCTGAGCTTATGTTCTAATTTCTCTAAGGGAATTCTTATACACCTGTGTATTATATTATGATTATAATCTCGGAAGATTCTAGAAATAATTTATAAGCTGTCCGCTTTGTTGTCTCACAACTGTCTCCTCGTCAATCCAACTATTATCCTAGCTTGATTGAAGGCTTTTTGCGCAGCTCTCATATTATATTGATAACCGTTATTACGCAGAATAATTTTAACGGTAACTTGCCATTACCGGTGACGATTTATGAATGACAAAAAATAATCTTTGTTTCGCAGGTAACTTGAAAAGTACCCGGGATTTAGACGGACAATTAAGGCATTGTGTAAAGAGAGATGTATAAAAAAATAATCTGGTCCAAGCCCGTTTAAAAATATACCTATTAAAATAATTAACAAATATTTTAATTGTTCTGTACAATCTTTTAGGTGTTAATGGATATTGGACACATACCTACAGGGAATTTAAAACAAGGACATAGGTAATAATATTTAAATAAACCCTTTCAATTGAATACGTAGTTGGAGCCGCGATATTTAATTATAATATTTGTAACCGGAACACTAAAATACATTCACGTATTCGAACTTAATAAAAGTCTGTATTCTATGAGAATACACCACGTGAATATATAATGAGAACTGTAATAACTATGTGTGTATCTACCATGAGGTACAAAAGTAAATAACGTAAAGTTTTCTAAAACGCGTGGTAGAAGACCGTTATTGACAATATTTGTATGGGGAGAACTGCCATAAAACGTTTCGTTTTCTAAACTACAAACTACACATTTTAGTTCATTGTTGTAAGGACTATGTGCTTGATGTCATAGAAATAATAAATCTTTTCGACAGTAGTATAGCAGTATAATTTAGGCATTGCTGTAATAGTCACTGACTGCTTCGTTGGTGTAGGGGCGATGTACGCAACTGCTGATCATAATTATGGTCCTGAGTTTGAATTCGGGGTCGGGCAAAGTGATACAGGTTTATTTCATTTGGTAAATCTCAGTAGCAGCACGGTGTCTGGATTTGTGCCCGGTTGGTTGCAATAGGCTCGCTGTCTATTACTTTGAGACTTATAACGTAACTGGCGACATGTGGATATATACACTTCTACATAACCTTTAAGGAATATAGGCGTGATGTTTTGTATTAGTCACTGACTGACACAGATCAATTGCTAGCCTGTAAACATTTAAGCTAACGATCGCTATCTCAAACGATCGACAAAAGATTTATGGTTGGTTATGTTTGTAAATTATGTTGCCACCGCGTGGGTGGTGATGAAAGGGTGGGTGGCGAATTGTGGAATCATAACTTTAAAAAAAACTAACGTAAAAATACTCTGCTAATATCTTAAAATCCAAAATTTTCAAGAGTAGTCGTTTACTAAAGAAAATCTTTCATAAGTGCTCGAAAAATAGATGCTTATAAACTCAATGCCTAAGTACCTACTGTTATTACGCTTCCAATGTCATTGTAATAGAGAAGAACGTGCAATAAATAAGTCCTGTCCGATCCGTATAAAGCTTTCCAAGTAAGTTACTACACAAATATTTACCGGCTAGCCGCACCAATGTCTTCCTACCATTATTACATCTCAAGCTGCCTGCTAAAGTTTAGCAAAGCATGCAATAATAGATAACAAGCACAAAACAGAAGGGCGGCGGGTATCGTTACTAAGAACTATGTGTTACGTGTTTCTATCGCTCATTCCAAACTAAATTGCCCTGTATAATAGGGATGTAGAATTTAACACTCTCATGTCGATGTTTACTTAGGTCGAGAAATGTTTGTGTTGATAAAAACGTGGACTCAATAAGTGTCAATTTCTTCACAGTCAAGCTAAATGCCATCACCGCATAATATATTTTAACTTATCGTCTAACTTTGTTTAGACGGTATAACAAGATCCCTGATTTACATTTTACTTACATGTTTTTTACTTGTGGCAACCCTGACACCTCGGAAACACCAGCGATGCGCGTACGCAGCCGCGCCGCACAAAGGAGCGGGATTTAACGCACAAAGTATTGTACATCCTCACGGAATATATTGCCGAAGCACGCTTACGGATAGGCGTGGTGGCTAGTTCTCGCCGCACAGGTCGGCATTTGAATATGTTTAAAGGGTTTCTCATAAACTCACTTCCCTTTTTTCTGGGGAATGCTTTAAAGACTTCGATGTGGACGGAAGCAAGTGACGGTCTCTTACCAACTAATACCCTAACCCCAGGGGCCAGGATGTTCTCCTATGTACCTTAAGTCGAGGGACGCGGCGTCGGAGAACTCTGCTCCGCATCCTTCGACAGGTCCTGGGTCCTGACCCGCCTCTTGACGGTGGGTCCCACTCGTAACGTAAACTTGTCCTTACGACTCCTATTTTACTGCTGATTGAATGGAATATTTGTTGGTGCGTAGCAGAATAATTATGCGTTTCTAATAGAATTTACTATTGGCATAATAAACTCTAAGGAAATGCAATAATATAAATGGTTGGAATGTTATATTTTAACAGTAACAAACGTTATAAAGATAACATACCAGTGTATTTTCCAATTGTTTTAGTAGGTAGGTTACTTAGCAAATTTGTTATAACCCAAACATTAAGTCCAATGGTGCCTTTAGCTACAAAATGACATCACATTATCCTAGCGTCTCATAACACTTCAGTAAACAAACCTTTTAACTAAGCATTCCTTTTTTATCATTCTATAAATGGTAAGCAGAATACGGAATCTCCGCAACATTAAAAACATGCACAAATGACATTAACCAACCGGACTAAGACCTTCAAATGACAATTCTAAAATGTCAGCAGTCTTATTATAAGGATCTAGAATTGGATTCATAGCAAAAACATTACAGATTAAAGTATGCACTAATCAACAAATGTCAAACAAAGTCTGCAACTTTAATCAAATTACTACGAACGCTATGATAATACCGCTTCTTACAATTTCCGATAGTAAATCAGTTTAAGGTTAATAATACCATAAAAAATACAAGCTTACTTTTAATTTAGATCAATTCGATTTCTTTTTCGCTTGATAAATTAATTCAATCAATAAGTAATAATCTCCCGTCGTAATTTTGATGAAAAATAACGATTGCATTGCAATAAAATCTGTGGTAGCAATGTGTGTAAATTAAAATCCTTATCGCAATTTTACAGCAGTTAACGTAGGCTTGCATGCGACTAATAAAAATGTAAAACGTACCGCGGCCAGTGCGGGTCTGTGGTTGTAAGTCGGTGCCTATATTATTAAATAGACCATATCTTGCAATCTGTCGGCTCTGAATGGATAATAACGCGAAGTCCGGCCGACTCTTCTATTACGAATAGGTCCTCACTCCCGCCCCTTGCCCTGCCAACAAGGATTGAACCCAGTGCTTAACTCTAATTGCTTACGTGTTTTTGCAATTCGACTGATTTCACCCTTTTATAGGGCTGTTAAAGTTCCTCAACTCCTATCCTATATCGATTCCTAAGCGATTGCACATCGAGTACTGGAAAAATCGAATCATTAGAACCACTTTTACATTAGCACGAAGTGCATGAGATCATTACGTTTAACATATTTTCATGATATTCATTCATACTCGTTCGTTGAGTTTTTATAGCAATTACCTTCTAATGGAGTAAACACCGTGCTTATGGTATCGAAGAACCTACGCAAGTTTTTATTAAAGCTATTTAATTCAATGTTCTCTGAAACCATGCAAGCCTTACTTAGTATTTTCAGTTTAAAAGCGATTTTTGTAACATCAAGTATTTTATTAGATATATATTTTTTTAAATCATGTTTACACTTAGGTTTAAAATTGTTATCTTCTAAGTTTTTAGGTTTATACCACAAATGCACTTCACATCACTTTTAGATATAACTATTATTTTAATGAGTGTACTTAGAATATGAATAGATAGAAATTCTAATAACACCTTCGCACACATAAACTGCAACATAATCACAATTAAACAACAACGAAAGCTAAGAAGCACACACAAATACTTTCAAGACGAACACAGCGGCGGCTTCGCTTGCACGGCGACGGCGTCCGATACATTCATCATCACATCATTTGAATAGCCCACTAAATTGCTTGATTCACGCGATTCGCCGATTTGTATATTTTTTACTTTGTTTTCAACTGCACTCTCGAAGTCTCGATGGGAATGAATAGTATTGAGACATTGTAATTCAGACAGCTGTAGAATTTGCCAGACGATTGTATTAAACATGACAGTATTATCTGTTAGAATGTAGAGTAATCTATGAATTATTGTTTTTGCATTTCGCTTAATCGTTTCGCGTACTTTGAGCATTTAAATCAATTGGTGTAATATATTTTGATAGCTCCAGTCAATATAAACAAAGTGAGTTGATAATTGATGTTTAGCGATTCCTCTCAAGTTACGTTTGGTTACTTAAACATAGAGTTTATTGCACTTTAAAGGTGACATGAATAGGTCTTTAGTCTAGTATTCCTACATTCATAAGAAAAGGGTCGAAAGGGTTATAAACCAAAAGCCATTAGTTATAAAATTTATTGAACTGTAAACAAATACGTCGACCTGTTTCCCAACTGGTGTAGGGTCAAACAACAAACAATAATAAAGCGTAATATTCCCAGACTAGTCATGATCTTGTTTAGACTACTCGATACAATAGCAGTCCGCAACTCAATCATAGACGTATAACTTAGTCACGCTGATCTAAACTAGGTTGAACAAGTCCAAGTTAGGCTGTGTCCCAGCTGGCGCGCGTCGCGTGTAGCTTCGCGTCGCATTAATAACAAAATGTCCCCGGTAAAGTACCTGTCCTACGTAAACGTCGCTTGTCCATCGTACTGCCAAGCCAAGACAAATTGTCCGTTACAAACCTCATAACATTTACCTGCCTACAAATGTACCAGCTCGGAATGTGCGCAAACAACCTGCATTGGATTTCAAAATGTCAAAATAAAACATTATTATTATCTACTACTTCTAACAGGACTAAGTACGTCAATACTGTTGCAGTAAATGTCAAGAACGAACGCTATTCGTACTGTCGACTGCAAAACAACCATGGAACACATAAATACTCCACCAGCATTACAGTTGCAAGAACTCATTCGATTAACGGTACAATCGATATAAAACAATTCACTCGATATCTATGCACGTAATAAATACTGTATTGTGTACTGATTCAATTAGATAACTACTTTAAAATACAGTTATGGGAAATAATATAATTATTATCTTACGGAACGACTGGCCACTTAAGACAAAGGATCAGATTTCTCGATTTAATTTACATTGTTAAATTAGATAAGTATAACGTCTGCACATTTAATTTTTTCCATTAAATCGATTGTAAATGTGGTTTGATATTCAAATGCCATTAAGTTAAGCTTTGATAATGGCATTGGATAAAATGGTACCATTACAGGCCTCTACAACCTACGTAATTAACTTTAACGATACATTGTAAGAACTATTTATACATTTATGATTTATCTATAAAAATCCGGTACACTGCCCGTACAGTCCCTTTTGTTCGAATATGTCAAGGTCGATGGAAATGTACTTTACGAAAATATTACGGCTACGATTCAAAACAAAACAATTCATAGCGAACAAAGATCTGCAAACAAACAGTAAGGTTGGCACAAAAGTATATTAACACAAATGATTGATGCGCAGGACGTAATAAATCTTGTGATGCAATAATCTCTGATGAAGTGCGGTTTTAATAAGAACGCAATAATTAATGGAGTTCTACAAACATCTAACACTCGACGACTTAATAACAAAAACAAAAGATGGAGGCTACATAAAAACAAGCCTCGAATCTCCGATGCACTCACAAATTGACACATCATATAAAAACAATAAAAGAAGAGAAAGAGAGATTACTTTCAAATCCATTAATTCAAAAGTCCGTTCTAAATTTGCTTAGCGTGCAAATCGTCCATATAAATATTAATGTGAAGAACACAGGCGGCTACACGCAATACGGGCTGCAGGGATTCATAATCTTTGACAAAGAACAGGTCCCATAGTCGGAGATAATTTTTCGTAACATCACCTCGTAGAGGCTATATCTAAGATTGGATCTAGGAGGTGATCACATGAATTCTTGGGCACACCGCACAGGGCTTGTAGATGTTATCTAAACATCTTAAATTATTGTCCTGAGAGCAGCTACCTCGGCTCTCATCTAGCGTTATAATCGAGGAGCTGAATAGAAAATTTACCGGAGCGTAACGTTGGATGAGGCAATCGATGTGAGCTCAATAATAATAGAAGTCAAAATACAAAAAAAATATTTTAATTCAATTTGGTATCTTACTTGAAATGATCAGTAATCACAAGTTTGTTAATGTGTATAAAACGGTACCAACGAAAAACGATGCAAATTCCCTTTTAAAAGGACTTATAAAGCAACTTTAACTTAATAAGATATCTCAAACTTTGCCCACATAAGCCCGAAATTAAATCTCGCGTGCTGCCAAAAATAGCTCTCATTACAAGATACACAGGGGTGACATCATGCCGCCAGAATTTCTGCGTGTTGTGTGCAAAAAAGGCCACATCCATGAAGTTTCGCAGCATTTTGTAAATGTGAAGCACATATTTTGTGGTTTTATTGCTATTCGCGTTGAAAGCACGCCGGGCACTCCTACTAATGCTCGGCGTAAGGTCAAATTACTAGCCGACGTTGCAAAGCCGAGTGCTTAGATAGGCACTGTTCAAATTGCGTCGAATAAAAAAATAGGTTTAGTGAGATTGCAAGCGTTTCCAATTGACCATACGTCGGAAACGTGAACGAACCCTATTCAATCGCATATACAACTTTAATATTTTTATTTCATACACAAATCACATTGTAATTGAACAAAAACATTCGTGATCGCCATTAGTGAATGGCATAATTCTAATTAGATTCCATAGACATTAATATAAGTCGGATTAAAGTCCAGCTGTATTTTTAAGTTGAACTAAAAAATCAATTTCTAAGAACATATAATTTGTGTGTGATAAATCGTCAAATCATAAAGTTTAATTTAAGGCAGTGACGTCAATGTGAAAAATAGCGAACTACGTAATCGGTGGAGATGAATCGTGAAATGCGAAGATTTGTTGGTCGTTTGCTTCAGGCGACACGCAAACGGGCTCGGCATAAATGGGCGATCACTTTCGTTGGAACATCACTTTCGGTGTCGCAATAGCCTATACTCGGACATTATCTGGGTCGAATGTGCAGAGCAAAGGCCGAATTGTAATGCCGACAATGTATCCTTATTGCGTATTGTGCATTGATGGTTATTTAGTTGATTGTTGTACAGATCCAAGTTTTGTAATTTGCTAGAGGTTCTAATTTTGATTTTGTTTGAAGTGCTTGCATGAGTAGGCTACTTATCTATGTCATCATGACTGGTTTTTGACTTATTACTGATAATTCAAACTGTTTTTCTCGATGATGACAATTTAAGTTATTTCAATTATTGTTTTACACATATTTAGTTTTTGGTTTTTCGTAGTATATACACAGGTCATGAATTATTAATTAACTGGTAAAACTAATATGAACCTAAATATATTTTCTTTAATCATATCAAGAACATTCGTTTTCACAAACAACAACCTACCTATTTATTCGAACCAAACAATAATCATAAACAAGTATCAAAACTTCGCAAATGTCAGAGCAATCTGTGTTGTTACAGTAATACTTCGCCGCATTCTGCACATAAATAAATAATTTGATCATTTTAGCACAAGTGCAGTTTACTCAGCGATTGCAACATGCACGGGTCACGGCACAGAACCGCGCCGACTTGTGAACGAAGGAACTTACAGCGCTAAAGCTGCTTCATAAACTTAAGTTGAATTACACAAGTGTAGCTTATAGCTTAGAGCGATATAACATAATTGTTACACGCGCGATTATAGAATAAAGAAAGCGTAATTGGCGCTTTGGGTTCAAACATTATGCGCAATAAGTGTGTAATCAAAATATGCATATGGTCAATTTATATCAATCCAAGTTTAGGTGTAAATTAACGTGAGATTGTCTGGACTCTTTTTTGCGACACGGGTATTTATTAGTTACATTCCGAGATATCTAAATTTATAAAGGAGACGTGAAAAGGGTAGCATGAGCAACATGCGAAAATGACACCAAAAGTCATTCCCGGATATTTTAATTTTTTACAAACATAAGTATATTTTGACCATGTTATATAAGCACATCAATAGTTGAAACTCTTCGGTGGTCACGAATAATGGTCAATTTCCTACAGAACTGATAAAGGATCCATTTTCAGAACACATTTTGAATGTTGTCGTATTTCCCATTGTGATTGTGTCCCTACTTTGTATTTGTACCTTTTCTAATAAGGACTCTATGATAAGATCTAGGAATAGGTATTACCTATATATGAGCATGGCCTGAAGATCTAACTTTGTAACTACAATGTTGCCATTTTCGCCCACTCACAATCTGGTTTCATTCTAACAGTGGGTTTCGAAGCTCGACTTGATTATAGAGACATGTCGATTTCTGTTCAAGACAGACCAAAGATGCATTTGATTGACGTTGGTTAGAAAAAACTAGCGGCATGTTTTTCTAGAAAGATAATAATAAATTATTCCTACAAAAAGTAAGTTTCTAGGTTTGTTCTCGCGTATGTTAAGCTTCCCGTCTTCTGAGTTCTCAAAACAAAGCCCACATGAAAACCGTCTAACAAATGCGCAGAGCAAAGCGCTTTCGGATGCGCGTACGCGATGCGTGGGCGCGGCGCCCCGGGCGACCTATCTCCGTGAACAAATTATAATTTCAAAATCCCCATCGATTTATGTGGATGCTCATCTGAATAACCGGTGCTCTATTTTACGCTTCGTATCGTACTATTGTTTCTCGATGGAAAAATAAAAGAAATACACTGACAAGTACTATCTAGGATTAACAATGTCGCTAAGGTGTAATAAAATAGCGCGGAATTATGTTAGCCAGATTATTTTGTGTGGGTATGTTCGGTTAATATTTTATAAGAAATGTTTATGTCCCGGGGCGCTGAGAGATACCAGCCTAGGTTTTATATTTTTTATTCTTTCTTCAACTGTATGTCCACATAAGACATTCATGACTAGAGAATCACAGAGGCAATTGACATACACACAAAACACACGTGATACTCATGACGGTAAACAGATATCACGGATTTATACTTGCGACAACCATAACCTAACATAGCAGTTTTACTAATTTGAGGCCTGACCGATCTCCAGACCATCTTAAATTTGTCACAAGACATTTAGTAATAGCCTTCCATTATAAACCTCAATTTACCGATGCGTTTTAATAACACTAACGGGCTAACGTAGGCTGTTCTTATACCATCAAGTGCCTTATTACTAGCTTGCATTTCAGGGTAGTGCGGCATCTCCCTTTCATAAAGGAAAATGTCCTGCTCATGGAAATCCCACAAATCACACGTATTAAGTGTTTTACTAGTCTCTAAAGAACTAATAGAACTGTAAACGGGTCGATATCGAACTCTTTTAAAATACAAATTACTTTACAATGTAATTGAGCACTAATATTGTATTTTCTACTTCAAGTCACGCAGTATGTCGAAGCCTCATTTATTCTAATGTGGTCTATTTACTATTGCAGCATACCTTATATAGTATACATAAGGAGATAAAGTTACAATGTTGCACATCGGTCTTAAGATAAACAAATAACGATTAGATCAACATTAGCATCACCTCGCTTGACAAACGAATTGGTAGTCGACAGACCAGTAAGTGGTCCTATATAGTTAACACCTTTTATTCCAGATATGGTTAGGAACTTAAAATAAATTGGCGATGCCTAGAAAAAACTAAAGGTACTGCGAAAAAGGTTACCATTAAAAAAGCAAAAAGTTTAATATCTATGATCCCTGCCTAATATTTATTTTCTATGATTTTGACTCAAATAGTACCGAAGGACCACAAAAATTCAAAGGACCAAAACGATTAAATGTAAAAAGGATGCGGGACCAAAGACCAAGGTAACCCATTGTTAATAAAGAGAATGGTCTAGAACATGAAGAAACCAATGGTACGCAGCAATTAGCACTAAGTTTATGATACACGTAAATAATGCGTGCTGGTTTAGACTTTCTCATTACTCGAACAAAAATCGTTTCGTAGGCGCGTAGGTGAGAAAAATATCCTACGCAGGTGTGAATGTAAAGTCTAATTAAAGACCTCGACTGACGTTTAAAAGGATACTTTGTGTTTAAACGTTACTGCGTTATTTTGTTTTAACTCTTTTAAATTATTTTGTGTGCAACAGAATAGAACCTTCGTGGATGCCTATCACACTAATATTGTAAAAACGAAAGTTTGTGAGTGTGTTTGTGTTTTTGTTACCTCTTTACGCTAAAACGGCTAGACTGATTTTGATGAAATTTCATAGGCTACTTTTTATCCCGAAAAAATGTAGCGGGTAACGCCGCGGGGCGCAATTAGTAGTTTTATATCGCTAAAAGATCCTGAGATGTTTGAATAATGTTAGAAACTTGTTCAACAAATTGTTTTGCCCTTTACTAACGAAGGCTTTCAATATTTAGTATTACAATGATAAGTAAGCTTGGCGAATCAATAAATCAATACAAGTTAGGTTGGTTACCACACTAGTAGAGTGCAAAAATCTCGTGACCTTTGTATGGTTTTTAAATGTTCTTTTGATAGTAGGCCATTTCCAGCTCTATGTACGGTAATGGTCTGTAGATGTTTGTCTCAAGGATTAATATATTTAATATACATTATGCACAATGCATCACAAGGTGGGGTAATGTTTCCTATCCATGCAGACTCAAGCAGAACAATGTTATGCCTTGGAATCTATGCAATAAGAGGATTTGAGAACTAAGCGTTTTCTCAAATATTGCAATCCTTAATTAACCTTTAAAATAAGGGATTGGACTTTAAAATAACATCATCACCAGAATACGCCCACTGTTGAACACAGGCCTCCCCCTTACGGGGGTGTGCCATAAACCCCACGCTTGGCAAGTGGCTTGAGAATCGCAGTTTTGGAGGTAAAGTTACAGAAGACGCTGCAGCCCATCTTCTAGATTTTCCCTTAGTCACCTCTTACGACACCCACGGGAGGAAAGACGGTGGTCTATTGTAGGTCGGATACCACTCGGCCAACATGCCAAAATAACTATGTAAGTAGCATACTACATATAGAGACCTACACTAATAAAAAAAATCCAAAGCCTAAATACCTATATGTATTTGATTTATATTATTGTTAATAAGGTACAATTACCTAGTGAAGCAATTCCTTTGTAGCAATCCTAAATGTTACTGGAACCAGCTTTAATTGAAACACCCACAGCCAGCTCATTTCCTGCTGCATGCTAACTTAATAATAATACCAAAGTATGTAGCAAATATGTTACATATAATTGGTGAACGATTTGTCAATCAATTTTAAGGAAGTGGCCTGATTTGTGCATGGTAAGGTATTTATTATTACCTCATAACATAATTATCGAGTTAGTAAATGGTTTGAATCTGTAGATCTAACGTTACGTAAAGATAATACATCGACTTTTTTTTATTACTACTGTATGAATATAGAGCTATGGATTTAGGTATATTTTTACAGTATTATTGAAAGATCTAAATCTGCAACTTATAGTCCCTTAAATTAACTCGTTAAAAAACCGATGAATTAATTAGATTTTTATCGTTTACACTTTTTTGAATGCCTAATTGGTGTTGCGATGTGTATGTAATTTGCACATACGTCTGAGCTCGCTCGAAAGTTGAAGGTTAATGTTACAGTAACTGTTCTAAAGTATTTATTAAGACTCGTTAAAACCCATAAAAATAAACAAAACGCTATCAAAACAAACTCTAAATCTCAAATCTATTCCGTGCACTGCTACCGCTGCGTTCGACAGCATAAATTCCGTCCGAAGATTAGGCACATAAGCGAAGTGCGCTAAAAATACCCCTATCAGCCTCGCAGGAATAGCTCACATTCTAATAAGACGAGTATTGCTTCCCATGACTCCATTAGCTTGTATCAGCCGGTATCGAACCGACGAAATCGAACCCCGACACCTAGACATGTCCCCCACACAACATCTTACGGCTAGCACCGTAGATAAGCACCATCATGTAAAAGCTAAAAGCGTCTGTAAATTGCGGCAATCAAGTTAGTTTGACGTTGGTTATTGAATTTGCGTGTGTTATGCCTTGAGTACGGAAAATATACTGTACTTATGTGGTTTATAATTTTAGGTTGTTTTGGATATGAATATTTTATACTTTCCTAAATAAACTTAAATATCATTTTTTTGGTAACGTCTCTCGGAACCATAAGAGATATCAAATAATTTTCTAAATCGTTTAGGTATTGTGATAATGCATTAAGAAGAGATGCCTTTGTAATAATTTGACTTTTCATTCGTTTTCAGGATCCGCAATAAAATAAGTACAACGAAAAATACCCTTTAGACCATGACATCAGTAAAGCGAAAACTTCAGATCCATCTCTAAGCATACTGTACCAGATTTGGCAAATTAAATGTTTACATAGAGAACAACAACTGCAGAAATATATTTTTTATTAATATTACGATCGAATTCCGAACACTGAACGACCTATTTATTTATTTCAGCCATGATCGTCACACTCAGGCAATTGCCTGCCTTTCCTGCCTCCATTCCTCTCGGTTGTGAGCTGCTTTAGTCCATTTCTCTATGAAGGCAATAGGGACACCTATATTGAATTAGGATTAAAGCCTCTAAGAGCACTGACCTCATGAGTGGTGTCCCCCTTGTGTATCCTCTCCTCTGTCTCCTGCACTCGCTCCGTGATGTTCCTGGTCAGCACTTTCTTGTCGTGACTCTCGCGCACCTTGCCGTCAGGGTTGGCCACCACTAGTGACGTCACAAGCACTTTTGCACCTGCTGGGGCTACCTCCCTGCCTGTCACGAAGCCGTCGACTTCTGTGAATTAGTATTATTAAAGTGAGATACATTATAATCGAAATTAAAAAAAAAATAATTACCTACATTAGTACTGTATTGATATTTGAATAGATTTTTGATCATCATCACTTGGAAGACGTCGACTGCTAAACAAAGACCTCCCCATATAACCCCGTATTTAACATAATTATTTGATGGCAAAAACTTGAAATTGTTTTTCCGAAATTCCTGGATCCTTATTCCTTTTATTATTTTTAAAGACCTATGCGGCATAAGCCATCAACTAAGTAGCATTATAGAATTACAGGTGATTACAGACGTGATGTGTTATGTTTTGTAGAATTATGATAATTGGAACTAATGTAATGTACCATCGGGAGGCGCACCAATGGCGCCATTAACTTCATCCTCTTCCGCGTCCTCGGCAAGTTGCTCATCAGGTACTCGATGCTGCGAAATAATTAAATTAATTGTTAAGGAACATTCTGACATCAAGAAGAAAAGTTAGGTATAAGTTGTGTCTCTGATACCTTTCTTTTTACCCGCTGCTTTGCCCGCGTTGAGTAGCCTATTATGTCCTTTCTCAGGTCTTAAACTTTCTACATGCCAAATTTCATCAAAATCCGTCCAGCGGTTTAATCGTGAAGGTGTAACAGACAGAGTTACTTTCACATTTATAATATTAGGATAGATGTTAATAAAAAGTTGATACCTACAATGAACTAATTTACCTGAAATGTAGGTCAATTGAGGGCTTAATATTTTATTTTAAAAACCTTACATAATAGGTACTAGTTCTAGAAAAATAACTTTAAATGCTAGAATAGAATAGGTTTGAAGAGGAGGAAGTGAATAAACAAACCTCAGTCTGCTGATAATTGGTGGTGTGCGTGTCTTCATTGACGGAGGTAGATATCTTAGGTCCCGAGTCTCGCAGTATGCGGCCATCTTCTAAAATCAACTCGCGCTTTACTCTGGTGGCAATCTGGCGGGTTGTAGTGACCTCACTTTTTTTCCGCGTCACCCATTCCTCTGCAATTATTATAATAGATTAAATTTTAGTTTTATTTTATTCATTTATATTCTAATTTATCCAATTAATTGCAATCTGCTCGCCATCTAAGCTTTTGGCTTATGTGAGTGATTCATAATCATAATCAATAGTCATAGATATTACAAGAGTAGCAATTATGTCTTTTAATAAATAAAATCACAAACCTTCTTTGGTTGTTGCTATTGTATCGCCAGGCTCGGCCTGTAACAAAGAAAATTACATTTAGTTAAGTCGTAAAGAATATTCGGTTGTACACATGTTGAGTACAGCGCCATCTCTTACCGAGTAGCTTAACTTATACGAGTCGTAGTTAGCTCTACTGAGTGGGTCTGCCATGAACTGTAGTAGTACGCGTGGCCGTCGCTTGATGGCGCCATGTTCGCTTAATGTGAAAACTGTCACCATGAAGATTCATAAAATAAACATAATCCACTGAAAAGTTCACTGCACTACAATCAGTCACAATTCACGTCTATTGTTTATTCACCATTTTAAACTGTTTACATAAGTGTTCACGAATAAATAAACAATGCTTCACAAACATTACTATTTACCTGTACACAAACAACAACAAATAACGTTCTGGAATATTATTTAAGAATATACTTATATTCGCATAGTAAAAACTTGCGAATATCGTGTATTCTAGCGCCGAGTTAATAACCGACTGAAGGAAAATCAAGGCTTAGCTGTAATTTAATTAATGAGTCGTGGATTAACATTTTCTTTTGGCACACAATGCTGTAGTAACGATGAGTATTCCGTCCGTACGCCTCTACTTCCGTTGGGACCGCACGTTATATTGAACTCGTCATACAATAAAATGTTGGAACGAATATAAAGAAATTTTCCACGAAAATCGACTCCAGTTCTTTTTAGTAAATGTGAAAATTTAAGTATCTGAAATTGTATTTAAAGCTCTAATACAATATTTAAACAAACCACAAGCTTTTATAACTGTTAAAAAATATGAAGGAAATTATTTTGCTTAATTAGTAATAATTATTTTCAACACCTGTCGAAGCATGCTTAACGAAAACCCAGAAGCTAGATCCTTTATGAGCTCAAGCCGTAGTCCCCATTAGAATGTTACGGTGGGTCTGTTCCCCAAGTGCCTACGTTCATTAATAACGGTCTGTAAAGTACGCTCTATTCAAAGTTGCATAGTCTATGAATCACATTGATTATAAACGACACGGAAAGTTTTTCCATTTGTGTAGCCGCTAGGGGAGGTAGAAAATGTTGCACGTGACTGCGAAGTTATTAGCTTGCGCCAATCGCGGCTGAAGCATGGGTGTATCGAAATAAAAAAAATAAAATAAAAATCGTTTATTTGGAACAGAAACAGATACAATTTCGAAGATATATACATGTACATTGGCTATATAGACTTATTTACCAGTTAAGAAAGTTTAAGGTGTCTAGGTAGATACGTGAATATAGTCAGTGGCAGCGGGGAATATCATTGTTGTTGCCTTTTATAGTGTTTTGTCACGAAGAGGTGTCATTCAAATAAATGAGTAAAGTCAGAATAAAAATGATGGAAACACGTCTTACGTTTTGAAACTTTGAGTCGCTGTAGCGGTTTGCAAGATTTATTCTTACGGACACAATTAAAAAACGAACGGGTAGATACCTCTAGACTTCCAAAAGATAATTAAACCCCATCTGATCCTTAGTATTCCCATAATACCCAAATATAACTTCAGACGTTTCAACAACCAATCAACCCATAGATTTAGTACACCAAGTAGTTTCAATCAACCAAACTCATCTATATACGCCGAACACGAAGGCATTTAGCGACTCTACATACAAAGTCCTGACTACATAAATCACTAACGAAATCAAAACCTAATCGCTTCCTTCAACACGTGTCAAACATTTCAATATACTTCTGCTGTAACCACATAATACACGATAACATCTCGCACACTGGCCAGTGACCCGCTCCGCACAATACAGGCCGATTGACAAATAGTAACGTTACATTGATATACGGTCTCCACACGTGTTGGCTTCTCCCGTCGGTTCCGTCTTCACAACTCTATTGAGGAAAACAGATTGATGCGCACTCCGATGATAACAATAACATTTGTGTTAGTTTTTATGACAATGTTTGACGTTTGTTAGTTATTTGATAGAGGCTTGGAGATAGGGTTGTCAAAGATGATAAAGGACTTCTTGAGTTTTATATTCGGAAGCTGAGCAACAATGATCGTCACCTATCCTATGAACTGTTATCGTACATGACTGACGTTGCATTACACTGCACGTAGCAACGTCTCGCTTTCACTACGTAAACTGTCCTTTAAGAGTTCATGGTAAGGGGGCTGGTCACATATCTGTATTTTTAAACATCCTTCATTCACGAGCCGGTTAATAGTCCTAAGTAAGGGTTTGCCATTGCCATGCAAACTCTTAAGTGCCTAAGCTCGGTCGATCTAAGATTCCGTTTACATTTCATGGCCTTCGCAAATACCTTTGACAGTTATAGTGCCATAAATTGTATGCGATATATCATATACGATAACATCAATAGAATAGATTATTATATTTATTATAATAACAGTTTACCTACTCGTAGTGTACGAGTAGGTAAACTGTGTTTACCGTAAAAGGTATTCTTGGTAGATGTCTAAAGCTCTAAGAACATTAGAATGTTGATTGACATTTGTCAGAACTGCGTGTCATAAAATGTCACATTGTGTGAATCGTGAACTCCTGACCGACGAGTTTCGTGGCGATTGCCAATCAAACGTCAAGCCTAAACATAAGGTTAAACACCTGTGCTGACCTCACAGTTAGATACATCATAATTACATATACATAAACATGCTATTACAAACCAACATTAATATACCAATAATGTCATGACAGTGCGAATTTTAATGATTTCGTAACTTGAATTAAAATAATTTTAATGTTAAGAACTTTTTCTTCGTATCAGCAAGGACCATGGAATGTCAGATGTAGGTATGCGTAGAGATTGGCCAGTCAACAAGCGATGTTGACCAGCAACGATTCACTGAACGAATTGTTAAATATCAACACGCGTAGCAGACATGCCAAAGTCTAATAATAAAACGCAACACTCTGTATAAATTGCCACGCACTTAACCCTCCGAAAAACCCGTCAAGTGTTAACTCTGCACGTATTCCTTGCACCCAATAAATTACCCTTATCTATAACAAATTAACACATTAGTAGGTGTCACTGTGGAGGCCGCGCCCTTGACGTGCCCACCGCAGCGCGACGACCGCGGCCCAGCGAGGCCGGTGCACGCCGGTGCACCCATTGTGATGCACCCGCGCCACCGGGTGCAGCTATTGTTTGGACGCTCGCCGCTCTGATTTAATTCGGTCATGGCTTTTGCACCCGCTTTTGTAAGATAATTGCGCACTAAATCGATATTGCGTTCTGATTTATTTGGTTTACTGAGGATTATGGGAATTTTTGCAATCGTATTCTGTTCAAATCAATAAAACATGACTATAGAAACACGCTTATTTTTAATAGCATAAAATATATTACAGATTGCCAAATAAAATTCTTTTCTAAAAGGCCTATCGACATTATTAAAGAAATTTAAATTTACGAAATTAATTTCGGCCTCTTGGCATGCTTACAAAACCAGTTTCTTGGAAAACATCTTACTTAAAGAATATTCAAATTATAGTTAAAGGATAACCAGGTAAAGTATTAGTTAAGCGTTAGTAAGTTAACAATTATTTATGACATAAATTATAATACCTATAATTAAACTATTAGTGAACCGTTTGACACAATTCTGTATAAATTCTATGTTTGAGTTACAGGAACATTTTAATCACACATTTTTCTTGATATTTATGGCATTAGGTTACAATAAAATCAAGATCGGCTGCCTGTCAACGGCCTACGTACTGATACAAATAAGTACCTACAAACTCATATGATTATTTATTCTCCTATGAAAGTGGAAGTTTTAACCAACACGCTACACTTCCCGCTAGAAACCAATTTTCAAAAACAAAGTTAATAGCTATTGATACTCAATATTGCAAAATTCTTTTTCACCGTTGCCCTAGTGACTTCGTTATAGGGTGAGAGGCACAAAAACGCCCCTCGGTCCGCAGTCCGTACGTCCGAGAGTGCTTGGGGCTATCGCGGCTATCTCGCTCGGCCATCAACTCGGACATACGCCTCGCCCGAAACAATGTGGTGTTTAGGACTCCATGTACAATACAATATTTAGACTGCCGCTAATGGTGAGTATCGCCTTGTATGTAGGGTTGCTCATTATGGAGCATTTTTTATTTTTCCGGTTTTTAACAACGATTTACCGTTGCCAAACAAATGGTGTAGTACCTGCTTACAATAAGAGTAGCCACTTGTTTTATCTACGGATTTATTTTTAATCCCAATTTATATTCCATGCTTATCTCTACAGAAAACAATACAACTAATTAAGGTCAATGTTATATGCACCTTAATAGTGATCAATTACACACAACTCTGATTTCTGTCTATCCTAAGGCTGAGTGTAAAAGATCGTTGATTATGATAAGTTATCCAAAGTCAATTAAATAATACCTTAGTCGCTATCTACATAGAAAAATATTACGCGATTTGTATTCCATTTTCAAATAATAAAACAGTCTGCTAAGTAAAGGATTTTTGTAATAAAAAGACAACACTATTTTGATTTAAACTCGCGAGGCAGCCCTACCGGCTGGCACGGGCCGCACACAATGGGAGCTATCTAAGAGCAATCTCGGCGTTCCACCCGATGTAATGGAACGGGGGCGGTGTAACAGATCATAAACATTGACAGGAGACGTACACAAGGTCCCCCACTTAAGGTGCATAACTCTCTGTAATCAATCACAACTTATTATAACAAAACAACGCAATCGAACGAAAACAAAAGAGTTTCGCAATCGTTTGAGCTGCGAGTAATGCGAGCTTCACGTATTGCGTACGTTAGATTTAATCAACGAGCATATACATGGAATTTTAAAAGTAAATTGTGATTTTGTTTGTGGCAATACTCGATAGATATTGATCTGAAACGTGCGATTTGTTTAGCTAAACATTACGCACGTACAGTTCGTGTAATAAATGTTTATTGTTTTGGTTTCAACTAATATTATGACGCTTTTAGATGATTTTTAAAAGCTTAAAGGAATTGAATAGGTTGTATTTTAAGAGCTCTTTTCCTCTGTATTTATATAAGAAGTATCTTATGCGAATAATATTAAATGTTATATGAACCTGAAAAATGAAAATAAAATAGTCTCCGTCACAAGGGACTTTATTGTCTTGGAGAAAATCGAAGCAATGCTTCCATACGAGCGTGTGATTACATACAAACACATGCATACAATACAAACATGAACATGAATAATTTTACAGGCAGTATATATATATATATAATATAACCTTCACAAGGAAGTCAATTAATAATTCACTGGTTAATCATTTTTCTTCACAAGCCTTCATTGTCTGAGCCGCGTGGAACCTATTTACGAAACAGGCCCAAAAGGTCACGCCAAATAAAGCTCGGTATTGCCAAAATGATAACGGCAGGAAAGCGAACTCCAAAATGGTTCCTCGACTCTTAGTAAAAGTCGACGTCTATGTTCAATTATAAAAGAATTTGACATGGTAGGCGGACGTAAAACGTTGCGTAAAATTTTAAGTAACGCACCTTTACTTTTAAAAAAAACAAGAATAGAATGCCTAGTTTCGTAGTCCTTAGTTGTGTTTTCGTTTTTGATATATTTATTAACAAACATCACAGTAAAACAAATACGTGCTGAAAAATTCCCCTTACATAAACCAGTTTTAAAAACAGCTATAAAAATCTGTTTCACAAATATGCAGCTGCAGCTAGTTCGTGGAAAAGTAAATAAAGAACGATACAATTCGTAAAAACATTTTTTTTTAATCTCTACAGTATCAGCGCGGTTCCCCGAAAATTGGAATTACAATATCAATGTTTCCTCGAAAATATGTAATACTAGCTGCACCCCGCGGTGTTACCCGCTACATTTTTTCAAACATCTATCCATACATACAAACTTTCGCGTTTATAATATTAGTATAATATATAAGAATAAACAGACTCATAGTATAATCTAATATCAATAAACAATTATCACAACAAGCCAATATAACTACAAATTCTCGTGTTCCAATCCTCTAGAGCTCATAATACTAACATTAACCACAAAGCGTCAAATGTATTCGTATTATATCCGTGTTACGAATACCAATAAACGTTTGTCGGTAAATTCAAGAGCTTCATAGGTCTGTTTACAGAATCACGGCGATATTGAAATGTATTCACTGTTCCGAGCCGGTGAACGCGGAATCACTGAATGACGTTATTAGTACATTCAGACAGGATTGGTGCAGACCCTTTATCACTGAACCCTTTGATCAACGGCGTTTTGTTTCAAAGGTGACTACGCAGTGTTTGTTTACTTGAATATTCGATCATGCCATATAATTACATCTGTAGATACTTCTACAATGGGTAGATATAGTAGTTTTCCTTCAAGCGTCTGTACACCTACATTTTTCGGCTTGTGGCGACTTAGTAACGCGATTTGCAAAGTTGCAATTTTGGTTGAACAAGGAGAGCGCGAGCGGACGGCTCGCCAGTCGTCTACAGTACACCGCCCTGCCTCAACGCATACATAGTACGTAGTTAGTATAACAAAGTATTGTGGAACCCAATAATATAATATTATTTCATTCTCCCTGAAGTATCCCGGACACGTACACAACAGGCTAATAATTATGGGTCAAAAGGCCGGATAAAAGCGGTCGAAGCGTCAAACCAAAATTAAAACTTGTGTTAAAGTTAATATCCTTGTTGTTATTTAATTTTATTATAAATCTGTAACGTGATCGTTCAAACGTTTTATTGCAAACCTATAAAAGGCTAGCAAGCCTATAGGGTTTGTCACTACTTACGACTTACTTTTTCGGTGGCAGAATGGAATTCAACTCTTTTGAAATCGTCCTAAGCACCCTTGTGTTTTAGTACCTAACTGGCAAGTCACAGCATTTGGATAATTATTCGCATTGTCATTTTTAAAGAAGCTCTATCAAATAAATTTAACAATACTGAAAGTTTTACTAAACCTCCGTCAAAACTAGTTGTAATACCGACACGAAAGCAAAAGACCAAGTAGCCGTGACTCTTGTAACATAACAAGAAGATAATAGCAAACAAACTGCGACCGACATGCGACCACAATCGTTATACCTAATTATTTCATATTTATACTTAAATCACGAGTACAGCAACAAATTCTCACACGCGACCCTGACACGACCGGAACTCCGTATATTTATAAATGTCAATGCGGATAATTATACAGCGACATTTATCAATTAATCGAGAGTGATTTTTTATTCGATTACATTTGATGACCAATCGATTATATTATGTAACACTTGTCTCATATCTCATAGTAAAGTTCTAAGCAGGTTTGAAATCGAGAGTGAAGTATTGTGAGAGAACTGGCCCATTGACCGGCCACCTGACCCTTCGGCTGAGCAAGGCCGTTCACTTATTTACTGAGCAGCGATTGACGCACTTGAGTTGCGATTAATATTAACATTACCATATTTCCGCTTTAAAAGCTACTTAAAATGTACTTATGTATATAGATACTCAGCCCTAGTATACAGTACGTTAACAATACTTTTGGATACTTTAATTAACTTTATCGAGAGAAATATAAGCGTGTCCCATTACTTTTGTATAGAGAAAAGAGCAGTTTTCATAATATTGATTTGAATGACGATTATTATTTATAAACAGCCTGTACATTAATACCTATACAAAAGTGATATTCGTAGGAAAACTAGAATGATCACAAAATACAACAACGTGGTTTGAGTGAAGTCAATCCTCCTAATAATTATTATTAATACAAGAACTAAAAAACTTTCGCTCAACGCATCCTCATGTAAAGTGGTAAATCCATAGTGGATATCATAACACTAGCGCAGGTGGATACTGTGATTTATAAGCTCTCTAGTCGATGGAACCAACGTTAAGCGTGTTTATTTTTTTTTATTTATAACAGGCAATATCTCACAAATATTCCACACATCTGTTTTTCTTGAGAACCTCGTTAGGCAGTATAAAGCTTTCAGTGTAATTTCCAATCCGAACATTCTGCATCGTTTCAAGTTTTACTTGGAAAGACATGTAGATAAAAGTGCTTTATGAGGAATAAAACTAAGATATGAGAGACTTCTAATATGTTAAACATTGATTAATATTTATAATGGGTATCCAACATGAAGTCCTACACGCACTTATTGAAAATATTTCCTGGCTACACCATTCTAATGTATCAAAATAACACCAGTGTCTCAGCATACTAATGTGGAAGCTAACAGGTCGGGCCCAAGACAATGCACTGTGCGCATGCGCATAACAATATTAATAGATCGCTATTACGTGACCATGTAGCATGTACTCGCTTTGTTTGTTAGACGTAACTCGATGATGCATTGGATTCAGTCGATGCACGATGCTTTTGTTTCGCTGTTTTTCCTGATAGCCTATCTAGGTTAGAATGTTTGCTGATGAGTTTTTCCAGAGTTATTTGAAGTATGTGTGAATCTGTCCGTTTCTGCGAATGGTTGGAAATATGCTGTCGGTATTCATTTTAGATTTTTAGCTACATTACCTGATGACGTACTATGTCATATTATCAAAATTTTGATTGATTATAATAGATCTTTGACTCACTTATTGCGTAGACCTTTTTAGCTATTACTCCTATTTCAAAGGATATTTAATTTAAGGACTATGTGTTATACTCCTGCGTATTTCTGAGGTGACGTGAAAAACTTCGTCAAGAAAATAACCGTTCAATTTTAAATTTCGAAACACAGGTCTAGAAACCTCCACACCTCAATACCGATCAATCAAAATGGTAGAAAAACTGAAACAGAATTGTCAATACACCAATCAGGCTAATCAAATCTTTATATATGGCAACGGGCGGCGCTTGAGTGACCATACGTATCAAGTTTCGCACTGACTCACCGCAAGGCGATCCCAGCTGCAAGGTGACTGCACTGCCTAATACGGTTTCATTACAAACCTTCAACTTTTCAAAGACATTTCGTATTGAATAACATGACAGTGTTCGAGACAATTTTTAAGTCATTGCTTTAGTGTAACGCGAGGCGGGTTAGCGATCCTATATAAATTGATCTGTTGAACTTTCATTTCTTCATACATATCCATGTTCTTCAAAGACAGCTTTTACTATTATTATAAACATTTCACTGGCTTAAGAAAATAATTTGATCATTTTGTAGCCGACACCTACGTCATGGCCTCCCAAAACAACTGCATATAGAGACCAAATCTAACTATCCCAACGCAGACCTGCATAAATAGTTCTAAATTATGCAAAATCTACCTAAATTCCTACGTAAATGCAGTCGTGTAAATTGGGCGTAGAAACCCCGACGTATTTGGAGTAAACAATTGGTAGTGAAATAAGGAGCCTGCCAAACTGTCATGTTGACCAAGTCACATCATCAGTCACTGTCCCATTAAGATTTACTTGTGAACACTCCTTTGCTTTAAAGGAAATATTAAATTACAAATTCTGTCGAAATACAGCGTTTGATCCTAAACTAATTTGAGCGAGACAACCGTGTGGTCCAAACTCACAACGAATAAAACGAGGTTAGCTGTAGTTTTAAAGGTATCGATATCCTTAGCTTCTCTGGTGCTATTTATTATATCAGCTTACAGACGTTCTTTGCTAAGCGTCCACTAGATCGCAAGAGTCCAAGACCCGATAAATATGCTGATACCACTTAAGCTTGGCAAATATGAGTTAAAACGTTAGGCATTACTATCTAGACTGGGGAATAATTTCTTCTTCACCGTATTGTGCAAGTAAATACATACACTCCTTTCATGTCCATAAAACGTTGTTATTTTAAACTTTTCTCTACTGTACGGAATATTCCGTATCTTTACTCTAGTGAGCTTGCGCGAGGTAATAGTGGTCAAGGTTTATTAGAGCACCTGTAATACTCAGCGTTTTTTCATACTTATCACCTTTTTTATAAATTATGAAGCACTAAAATAGGCGTCGTTACTATATTTAAAACTGAGTGGGTGTTACGCGCGTGAGAGATTTGCATCTCGCATAAACGTGCTGAACTTAAAAATATCTACAAGGTACAAATAACCATATTTTAACAATAATTGGTCCAGTAAATGAAAAATGGGAGAACCATAATAAATTGCATGTATCTGCCGATACATCTTCTGTGAAAGGGTAGACCTTTTATGAAATCTTAATCACGAAGGCGACCGACCTTACAGAGTGCTTGGAGAACGTCAGTGTCATTAGTTATAAACGTTTTTACCCGACTGTGGCGAAGTAAAAATGGGGGTAATGACTCGACTGATTTATGTATATGTCCATACATCCATGAGCATTCGAGTAAAAAACAATTTACTATACGATTGGTGTGACCTACGATGAGTTGTGTTGCGAATTTAAATTATGGCGCTTAACGAATTTCTTTAACTAGCGTTATGTAATATGCTCTCTATTTGACATTTACATATAACTAATAAATAAGTAACTAAAAATGTATAAATCTAGTAAACTAGTACTGAAATACATTGCCTCCACAGAGATTAGAGTCCAATATTACACACATAAAGAGGCCTATGTCCAGCAGTGGTCGGAGATAGGCTGATGATGATTATGTGCATGATAACGAAACTGGAGTATGCGCTAGAACGCATAACAGCCCGCTAAGCCAAATCTATCTTTAAAAGAAAGCGTATTTTAAATTCCAGACCTTATAAATTCTCTTAAAACCTCGTATACTCCAGACAGCTTCACTGTACAGGCAGATGAACTACAAAGCAGATTCACTCAATTTATAAACATGACATCAATGTGCAAACGCCTAGAATATTCTCCTACAAAAAGTTGTTTACCTAAAGTCAATATAACATTATTATCGTTAAGTTATTTATTAGTGGCTCTGACTTCTGATACAATGAACGTTACCGTGTATGATGCAAACGTATATTTAATGCCGGTGACTCCACGTGACAGGTTTTTACCGTGATCTATGGCACGTGATGTAACAACATTATAAATAATTATATAGGAGCTGGTGTTTGCATTTTATTGAAGAGGGAGGATGGTTGTTGTCATATTGCACAAAATACAATATCTGAGTGCACTTTGGTAAGGCAGGTTGGGTAGTAACTAAATGTAGGAGGAGAAATTATAGAACAAAAATTCTTTAAATTTAGAACCACACTTATATTAAAGCTTAAATTTAATAACTTTTTATCTGGCTCTATGTTTTCCTGTCCTCTATCACTCAAAGGTTTGTTGGTTGAAAACTCAACACTCAATATTGAGTTAAGTCAATTTAATTCTAAAGAAAGATACAATAATTATGCATATCTATCGTAATGTGTATTATCTTTTTTTTTATAAAGTTATTTAATTTTTTTATTAAAATATTCTAAGAAACCTTAAATATGATCCTCTTAAGTCAGACTATTCATATTAAAACGACAGTAATTTATACCAGTTTTGATACAAAATCGTTTGTTGATTCGTCAGAGATAAAAACAGCATGGCATTACATCATAAGTAGTTAGGAGTTAACACAGCAAGGTGTAAAGAATACACTATTCACTATTCAATTAAGAATGCCGTTTTTTGTCGTGAAAGCGAGCATGAGAAACGTTTTTATTTGACATTGAATAATGAATGTTGTACGTTTTTTGTGAAAATACAACACGTGGTGTAAATTAAGCCTATTATAATGATGTACTTGTAATTAATATTCGCCTCGTAAGTTATTAACATGTACTGGTAATGAGAGACTTAAAGAAGAGCAGATTAAGAGATAAGCTGATTTAGTTTGGTAGATATTTACGACCATTTTTTTCTATATTCGTCCTTCATGAAAAATAATTCAGGGTAACCAGCATTTGCGTTCGAATTGCTAAAAAAGTAAGTAAGTTGCTTATAAGTTTCTACATTACAATTTAATCGGTGCAATAAAAACTCTTCCATTTTCCGAACAAGGCTTACAAAAATAATTGATATAATAAAAAAATATCTACATATTATATCGGTATTTGGATAGACTCACCAACTTGGCGAAAATGAGCTCACCATCGAAACAAAACCAAGTATAAAGGCAGCGGTAAAAATTAACTAAATGCCTCATTAAGCTGTAAAGTCTACGTGAAAATCTCACGCAACGTAACGACTTTTTAACTAACAAACGACCTTTCATCCACTCAATTTTACTTGATTCGAGGTGATGTAGAAATGCGGTAGTTAGCAAGTTGGAATTTACATAAAACGGCGCTCCCACGGCGACGCAAGGTGAACCGGCTATTCTTAAATTGTCGCTGCTGGGCCCAATGTGCGTGAATGGTGTTACGTAATTCCACGTACACACAATCATCCATTTTCATTGCGTTTTTTTCTCAGTGAATTAGGGCTTTTAAAAAGGTAGGATGTTCGTCGCCCTAAGTTAATTGCTAAACAAAATGTGCGAAACGCAGATGCGAGAAGCATTAAAAATAAAAAATCTATAATTATATCCTATCTCGTGAAGGGGTTGGAGCCTCCATGAGTGGCAGTATCTTAGTACGTTCAGCGCACTCTGATGGGTCACCCCTTAAACCTTGTTGACTGGTAGTAAATACATGCTACTACGAAAATATGAAGTCCAGTTAGGACTCGAAGCGTTTCTAAGCTAATGATTTTCTCTCCTGTATATAGGAAAAACAATTGACTAAGACATAGGTACATTTACAGAAAAAAACTGGCTGCTAACAGTCACTTTGTTAATGATGTCTTGCTTGTGAGATGACACATTGAGAACTACTTGGAATATAAAATCTATGGGTGACATAATCCTATGAAAGTCATTAGAACCTCTTTCCTCACTCAACTTGGGCTAGCTAGATATCTAGATCTTCTTCTTGACACTTAACAAAGAGTACGTTTTCCTTTTACTTATGTTCATAAACCAATTTAAAGGGTATTATACCGTATACATATCTAGCCGCAATCCTAGATTATATATATTCTTTATATTGTTTTTTAAGATTTATAAGTGGCCATTAAAGTCCAATATATCAGTACCTGATGTATGTTTCAAAGTAATAACTCAACTTAGTGGTTGATGATGCCAAATAACTATTAAGTAACCTAACCTAACCTAACCTTTAAGTGAGAAGGATTTATGGGCAAGGTATCCGACGTAATTGGTGATATAATGATTGTATGAACACGCAGCTTTACAATCAAACTGTAATAACATTATAGTTGATTCTACCTATAGGATTTGGTGCTAATGTACTATATGAGAGGTACGATGGTCATGAACCAATGACCTATAAATAAATGCGCATATATCGTGTAGGTATAAATAAATGGTGGTATGGTATGGTATAGTCTTTATTTATCGTTTAGAATTATAGATACATCACTGTTAGAGACAAATGCCCTATAAAACCGTTTAAACGGTTTGACTGTAGGAACTAAAGTCACTAACTTATAAACGTTTTAAATATACGTTTATAGTGGCGATGAGGCTCTCGTTTCAATATTCTCACCCTTGTAGCATATCGTATGGTCATAACCTGGTGTCAAAGTTTAAAGTTTTAAACCGCCTGCAGGCGTCTGATATGTCTTTACACACCGATAAAGAATCTCTCAGGTGTGCCGGTTTACTCACGATGTGTTCCTTCACCATATTTAACAATTACTAATTTATAGTACGTATATGAATTCGAAGAGACTTTGACTTGGCAGTCCAACGGTATCACTGCTATTGCTATTATTACTATTAACATAATCTATACGTATGTCACGACTATTTCCCAGCGGGCTAGCAAAAGACTACGGATTAATAACTTAAACAGAAGCTATTTTTTACTTCATGTAAACAAACTGCTATCAAATGAACAGCGCAAATACAATATTACTACACTCTGTACTACAAATATACCTTGTCGAGGTATAGATAATTTATATTAGAATTAAATAGCCATTATGCAATATTCATGTTGTGTATTTTGTATTTTACATTATGAATCCCAACTAATAATTTTATTAAGAAGGTTACAGAGCTTTGAGATTCAGGAGATTAAACATAAATCTATGTTATTTAAATATAAATAATTTATTTTATTGTATGTATAATGTATATGTAGGTGTCTGAAACAATACACGGACATTCAAGAACTTCCGAGTTGAACTGTAATTGAAGCCAATTTAAATTCAATAGTAAGTATTATTTACTTCTTAATATTTGTACTGTGTGTGTTCTTTGTTTTACTTATCACAATTTTAAAATTAAATTTATTAATGCATTAATATATAATTATTATTCAAACTTAAAGTAAGTAATTTTAGTCAAAAGACTTCTGCTAAAGTTTAAGCATCGTTCTAGAGAATTAACCGAGTTTATGTACTTATGTAGTATTTTCAAATTAACGCATAGTTCCAAGATCCTTTTTTGGATTTCAGATTGAATAAGGTAATAAAACTCCTTATAAAGAAGCGTAGTGTAAAATCGTAAACGTAGCACCAAGCCTACGAGAATCAGATCCGTGAGTAAATCATTGTCGTGACTGATCCAATACTCTGCATTCGTGAGAAAATCGCACCCAAACATCAAACATGTTAACTACATAATTAGATCGATCTCAATAAAAAAAATATGCCAAGGTCCCCCACTACAGCCGTTAACACGCAAACAATTCACGGTTACGTTTCAATAATAAAAACAAATATTTATTTTAACGATCCCATAAAAACTTCAACCAAACTGTTTGCAACTTTGCTTCATAAATTCGACACTTAAATCTATCATCACTTCACATACAGTCACGATTGACTCACAATTAACACTTATGTCAATTACGACCAATCCGTCGGCGCGTGATTTGTATGTATATATTTAGTCCGAGATAACTCGCGGCAAACGCATCGTGGAGAAGGCCGCGCGTCGGAAGCTGTGAACACAACTAAACTACTAAGCTATTGTATGCAGGTGGATTGTAGTACGTCCGTTTGCCTTATTATGGCCATTTTCCATTCACACAGTGGGGCAATCCGCTCGCCAAGTCGGGTCCATACGTGTCGCGGCGAGGCACACAGTAGCGTTTCGGCAATGTCTGTACAAATCGCGTGTCAAGGAGATAAGGAATTAGCATAGCGAATCGATGTTTAAACTACATGTTTTATGTAAATAGTGTGATTTCGTGCGCTATTTCTAGACTAGACTTATCAATTTGTTTGTACGTGTTAATTTTTTTGTCTACACACTACTATTCTAGCATACATTTTGATTTTGAAATATAATAGCACCCATAACTACCCCACTGCCATAGAGAAGAATTGGGCATTGATCTCCACGCTAGCTCATTGCGAGTTGGCGAAAAACTCACGATTTTGACATGACAAGCGCGAAAACTGCATTTTGTCAAGACATCGAATACTTTTATATTTTTTTTAAATAGAGTTTTCTTTCTTTAACTCAGAGAAACGTATCTAAATTTCCACGTTGATATTCGAAAAAACTGTCTCAGATAGTATAAGACCATCAGATTTTCGGGACAATTCTACAAACTATCCGAATTTTCCCTTAGCCACGTAGCTCTACGTCTACGGTCGCAGGCGCAAGGCCAACAAGACGGTAAGAACGACGGCGTAGCAAGGTACTTATTTATATTAACAATATGTTTTAATGGTTTTCGCTTGACAATATGAACATCACGTTTGCCACGATCTACTAATATGGATCTCACAATTATAGTAAGTTATCACGCCACGCCAAGAAAAGTGAAAACGTGTACTACTACGCCATTATTTAAGCTGCATACAGGCCTCAATTTTTATGAATAATAATTTGTTATCTGCTTTAAACCAATTCATTGTATTTTATACTTACAGAATTCTATGGTACCGTACCGAAAATATTTAAAAACTAATTTCGGTACGGTACCATAGAATTCTGGAATTCTGAATTCTAAGGCGCCATGATGGCTATCCGATTATGGCAAATGATATCGATTCCGGTAATCCATATTCCAAAATATTAACTAAGCACTAATAAGTATGCATACTTCTTAATCCCTTTGGAAGTCGTAAGACACTAAAAATGAGCTAATCATTAGTGCCGTCAAGTTTTTTTAAACTACATTGATGATTGGATTTCTATCAAATAGATCAAAATAATAATTAATTAGTTAAATAATCCACGCCTATGTAGATGTACGTTGAACTCGGACGATTACCTTACCGAAGCCGCTTGAACACGGATAATTAATACTCAAACAATCGCAAATATGACTAATAATGATAATTAAATATCGATAAACCATAGTTATTCACACGCCGCGTTGTTGCTAATGTATATTCATTACCATACTGGTACATCGTTACTAGTAGCGCCATCTATCGATACTGCAAAGTGTTAAGTTGAACAATTGAAATCATTGGTTTTAAATAATGATATTTGTTTTATAACTATTAAATAAGTATTCATGGTTCTCTCAGTTGTTAAGTCACAGATAACATTGTTGAAACATTATGACCAGCTCATTTATTTACCTGTCTGTTTTAATTGTAGTGCACCAGAACTGATTTGCAATAATGACATTAATGGAACAATTTTTATATTAACACTAAAACTTCTGGCAAATAAAAAATATTACCAACCGGTCTACCACCCTTCACTATCTTTTTCATATACTACAGTGTTTACATAATATATTTATGGTACTAGATACTTACAGTAGCTAAAGCCTCCTCATAAGTAGCGGCGTGCAGCGGTGGCGACGCGGGCGGCGTCTCGCGAGAAACAGCTGTTATCGGCATGTCAGCGCATTACTGGACAACTGTGAACAAAACGTTCTCATTTTATTTTCATGAACAGTAAATAAATATTTCTGTAAAGTTTGGCTGCAACGCGTATCGCAGAACTTGAAGAAATTTCCTATACAAAAAAAACCTACAAAAAAAGCATATTTACACCTGTATTTTAAACTACATTATTTACAAAATAAAGTGTATTCTATTCTTAGTATTGTTGAACAATCAAAATAAGTAACATAATTGCGCTAAACTTCTAACCTATCTAATGCGTTTAAGTAAATGAGCTCTACATTACGTAAAATTTAACTACTCCAAAAGCGTCCTATTGAACTCAATTTACTTGACCTTTGCTGATCTTTAAATCAAATAGAGCTGTATTATGAATAATTGCATGGTATTCAAAATAAAAAATCAAATTCTAATGTCGTTTGTCCTTACGAAACCGGTACGAAAGTTAGAAAAAACTATCTAACATCTCGAGTGCTGACATGTAAACATGATTAAGCACTCTAGATACCAACACGGCAAGGTTTTCTGTTCCACACGTAATTGAGTACCTAATCCGAAAACTTTAAAGCCGGATTTCACACCGTCACTTAATAGCTATTAAAACTAACAAGTTAACACGAAATATAATGACATTAAGAACGACAGCATTCTCAAACAATATCCAATATTGTACCAGTAACGTATAGTTTAGTCTTTAGATATTCGTAATAATAGTTAAATACATAATACATTGCTACTCCAACGCATAAATCTTTTAACGTCAATGAGATAAGAATAACAATGTAACGTATTGCAAATTCGTAATATCTTGTTGATCAAACGTTGGTGTGTTGGTTCACAATAGAACTTGACCTTGGCGCGAGTGTGGCGTCGATGTGACGACTGTGTAAACATACATTACCATACTCGAAGACACCGTGACTAAGCGTGGACCGACAGTGGCAGGGGTGTATTCTGGTGTCGTAGAAATGTGTAGGTACTAGATTATTTCGTCATAATAGGTCTCCTCGTCTTGTACACGCGTAAATAATCATCAAAATTATAAAGCAAATAGATTCCTTCTAGAACTATTTTATTCACAGTAGGGTAGGCCTGTAGGGTGTAGGCGACACAAGTGACAACCCGACAACTATCTACTAATACCAGCTGGGGCGAAAAGCTAAACAGTGGAGAAGCACGGAGTGCGTGAAAATTGATGGTCACCAGCCCAAGGAGCAATCGCACCACGAGAAGCTTAACTTTTTTGTTGTTATTTTTAGATGTTTTGCATGACAGTAATTGATATAAACAGTACTTTTTGCACTGGGTTTTTCTACGTTCGTGTTGTATTGTTTCAGTAACGGCTTATGTACTTTAATGAATTTTCAAGGCTAATCAGATAAGCTTGATATACGACGCTAATGAATCTGTTTCATTCTAATTAGAGTTTCCATCTATTCGTGGAGTGAAACTAAATGTCGTGATCGATTATTCCATTACTGTTTCAAGGACAGATGCCTCTATGTTTCGGCACTCTTATCAGAGGTAAGTACCACTTAACGCTACTGTTTTATTCGGGAATGTTTATAATTAAATTCCACCGTTTATTAATACGAAGCTTGAACCCTTTAGCCAATTGAAAAGGCTTGACGAAAAGAAATCTAAAAGAATATTAAATGTATGGGGATGACATATTTTATCATTGTTTCGACTACATTTACATTACATAATAATGTCAAACTTATATATTTTTCATTCTATTCTATTTCTAGGCATCACGTTTCACATCGCGTTATGCCTGAAAGAAAGGATTTATTTATTTATTTTATTTTTATTTTATTTTATTCAGGAAACAAACAATTATATACTATGTAATACACAGGAATTTGTTTATACTTATTATGTTAAGTGTACAATCCATAACATTTCCACAGATTACTATAAACTATGGTTACGGTATGGAAGCTGGACTAAAAATAACAGTAATCTATTAAAAAGAAAAATACTAAGAATTAAAACAGTAAAATGTAAAAGAAGGATCACGAACATAGGAGTTGCTAATGTCTTGTTTTCTCAATACAGACTTGAGGCAAAGAAATATCGTTATATTATTCAGCCTAGATACCTCAATTCGCAGATATTCTACAACAATTTCATAGATATACTTAATATTTTAATAAAGTTAT
The DNA here is from genome assembly GCA_946251915.1 of Abrostola triplasia. NCBI lineage: Eukaryota > Metazoa > Arthropoda > Insecta > Lepidoptera > Noctuidae > Abrostola > Abrostola triplasia. Next base: position 6,554,641 of record OX276432.1, on the reverse strand, counting down.
TCCATTTAACACTTTTTTATGCGACAGTTGTCACAAACCTGTCGAGTGACTTCGGAAGACGGACGGTCACATGCAAATAAATGGTGTATTATATCAGAAATATATTATAATGAAATTCAACACGTTACGAGGGGTCATTGGCACCGGTATCCGTTACCCTCTGGACTGGTATCGAGTGATTTGACAATACCCCCCTGAAGCGTATTGATGTGAACAATATAGACATGTGAATATCAAGACGTGAGATCGATAAAAATAAAATAATATTGTATTCGGTTACCGGAGCTCATCGGGCGATTTCGAATTAATCAGAGAAACTTTTATAAATATACACGTTTTTGCAATCATGAATAAACCATGTGCTGTATTGAATGCAAGTTAAATTACGTTACAATAAGTCGCATAAAACAATTTGTCTACAGAAGCTTAAAGAAGAATATATTACTGTTTATAAATATACTTACGTGTAGCGCAAAATGTTTTGGACGTCACGCGTGAGTTGGCGGTCTGTGATTTAAGGCGAATATGTTTACATACAATATTAGCGGATAATCATGAACATAATTTATTTTTAGGTCTACTTACACTTAAAAATTAAATCCCTACTAATATTATAAACGCGAAAGTTTGTAAGTATGGATGGATGTTTGTTACTCTGTCACGTCAAAACTACTGAATGGATTTTAATGAATTTTCATATGGAGTTAGCTGACACCCTGGATTAACATATACCTTCTATCCCGAAAAAATGTAGAGGGTAACACCGCGGGGCGCAGCTAGTATACCATAATTCAAGTTTAAAAATACATTTACAAATATTAGGCCTGTTATTCATAAATGAGGATCATGCAGTTATTAACTATACTCCGTATTGAGTCTATTGACATCTCTATTCTTTGATATGCAAACGTCTAATTTAATTCTTGGTTCAAAATTGTATTTTTTTATGAATGAGGTGGTAGAAGAAGACCTTTACGGAAGAAATTCCAGCTATTTGAAAACTTAAAGTTTACATAGGTACTTGATTAACTCGATTTAAGACTATAAAATTATTTGCGGGTCGTATAAATATCGTGCTTATCTAAGTCCATAGCCACAGTATCTATTAATTCGGCAAAAATGCCAATATTTGTACCTACAGTTATAGCGCAAACCTTCGACTTATCACTAAGCAGTCTTATATTTAGAGAATAGTAACAGTCTACAACATCATCAGTACTCGCAGCACGACTGGACGATATTAGTAAACAGGCTGGGTGCACAATTTAATCCTTCATAAATATTTCCAAGTACGGCCATAATTATTGCAATGTGACTGAAGAATTTTGTAATGCTACACAGCCTTCTGATCCCACCCAAGGCGACAATAAAGTTACGGGAATTAGAATAAATCTATCTCCAACTCAATTTCAATATAAAACGTATAAAGAGCTGATGATAAAATGGATAGACGCCAAGATAGCCTACGAAAAGCGCATGCGTCAATCTTCTAACGGCCTTTATTGTTGTTGATACTAAGAACGAAATACCAGCAAAAGCAATCTCAATGCAATACTAATAGGTTTACCTAGAAATGGTCACCGAAACCCGTTCAACCGTTAGGGCATTAAATGACTACAGTTCGTCAAAACGTCGCGGTCGTAACCTGAACATTATTGTCGAAGCAATATTTCAAACAAAAGGTATAAATGTTCGTTTAGTCTTACGGTGCATCCAGTTAATAGGGTCGTAAACCTCGATCCTCCTAATCCTCAAGTGACCCAGTCAACAGGCGGATGTGAATAGACGGCCTGCATGGTGCATCGCAATAAAATTTAGACGTCTGACCTCATCAATGCGAATTCAGATATAACAGCGATACGTTGATTTTACGAGTGGTTTTTATGGATGTGTATACTAAAAGTTACTTGCATCTTTACTATAAATTAAGTTGTGAAAACTACAATATTGGCATTTTAATTTGTGTATCCTTTTACCGATAAAAAGTAGAAACTAATATTTTGGAAATAGTCAATACATGTTAATACTTTAGTTATAATACTTTTTGTAATTGCTTGAAAATGTAGTACGTTTTTTAATTCACGTGTATTGTCTAAAATATTGTCGATTGCGTACTAATTAACTTGCCTTTGAGTTTACTTATCCTTGCAGTTAAATATATCCCTCCCATTCGGTACCTACTCATAATTTTTGGCATAAATAAGTTCAAGCGTAGAAAATTCCTTTTAGTCAAACAACAGTCCGCACTATTGTTTAGATATTTTTATAAGATAAGGTACATAATACAATTATTATACATATAGTTAAATATAAAACAGAGACAATATACACGGTAACAATGTGTATATTTCGATACGTCTTTGTCGTATTGTTTTCAGTATTGTTGTAACGACCACACATGTCTTCAGTCACGCTATACCCAATAGTATTTGTTACGGTACCTGTTCTTGTTTTGTTCATGGACAATGAATTATTAATAGGGATGGTTTTTTTTTAATAGAATGGATGATCCAAAAACCTTTTCGGGAGTTTGATACAGCAATTAAGTTCATTAATTCCTTACAACGAAGTTAGTTTTGCTACTGCTGTTTCGGATTTCTGAAATCCATGTGTCAATACGCTAAAAGCCAAGTATAAGACAATTTTTATACCTATCACTTTCAAAACAAAGTAGACACATATACCCTTTACGGAAACCGTCAACAACCAATACAAAAAGGCGTATCAAGTATGTTTTAAACTTACAACAAATTACTTTTAATTACAACAAATTTTCCACGTAAGCTAATTAAATATTCCGAGACACATTATAGAAGCAAACTTTATAATTACACGACATCCTTGATTAACGTCCACGCAAGCTTCTGTCACTTACAAGGGAACTTGCTCACCTTTGGCATCACATCAAGAGTGTGTATCTAAGATCTCGGCATCAACATTCCGTAACCATCGCTTCCTCATTAGTACCTTACACACGGTACAACGACATAATAATGACTTGAATGGACAATGTTGTGGTTAACTCGCGTTCATCATAGCTTTGATTTAAGCTTGGTACTTTGAATTTGCGTTTGTGTATAAATCACTAACTAGAAAGCCTATCAGCTTGATTACGATCCATTAAAAGACCTAAAAAGAGCTAAATAGCACTTGCTTTTTTGACGTCATAAAAGAGAACCAAAATATCTTCAATTGTTTTGTCGCGTGTCCATGAATATAGCGACGCTGATGGACAGTACGGAATTTAAATATGTGAGCGTAGCATTGCATTAATTAATTCTTATGTGTAGTTAAAATGTATTTGCATTCTTACGCAAAAAAAAAAAATTAAATACAACAAACTAGAACGTCAATTACGTTCTAGTTTGTTGTATTTAATTTAGCTACAGATTAGAAGTAGCCAGAATAACTTTTATCAGGTTTCTATAGGACTCTCTTTTTAGTAAATTCCCACATTGTCGAACAATTCAAATACTAAATGAATTCACTGTCTGTAGGAACTTTAGATAAAAACATTAATTTCGCATGAAATATCACGAACCGTCTAGTATTTATTTAGCATATTATGATTGCAAATATTAATAACAATTTTGTTTCCGCCTTGAAGGCAAATTAAAATATTTTATTTTGGTTGTAAAAAATATACCTGTTCAAGTTCATTAAAGGTGCGTTCACTTTAAACGTTTAAAGGAACACTCCTCTGTGACCGTGACAGAGCGTATCTGGTCCATACCAATCTCCCGAAAAAGCGGTGCTACAGCAAAAAGTTCCGAACAAAAGTTACAAGTGTGGACGCACCTTAAGATAATAAATATTTTTAATTCTAATTCATTGTATGGATACCATATAAGGCAAATCTATCTACCTATTGCTTAATATTGTATTATAACTAACATCGCCCACGGTTTGTTTATTAGAATTGAACATATTAAATTATTAATTTAATTAAACTAAATATGGACCTGCCAGTTATTACAAAAACATGACACTAATTTGTTCGTAGTTAATATAAATACAATATGTACTTCAAATTCCTACAAACTAGTAGGTACCTACTATATAGTTTTATCTTGTATATTAATACTGTTGATGTAGGTACCTATAACAATAAAAAATACGCGATTAAAAAGATTTACGACTAATTAGAATCTCCAGTAGCTACAACATTTTATTTGATTTCTTTTCCACATTTATCATTGAACACCAACACCAAGATAATAAAATCATCTCCAAATCTCGCGCACGATCGACATCGGTGTTATTTATCGATCGCTAATAAAGGATTAAGTGCAACCTTACGTACAGCCTTATAAGAAGCATGAATCACCCCGACCTCGGATGGTCAGGAAAGGAAACTTGATCAGAAATACTTTCTTCAAGTTCCATATGATTTGACACTTCCACTTTATAGAAATAGTAAGCACTGTATCTATAGTTCATACCTTAAAATGTATGCTGTATCTATAGTTCGTACCTTAAAATAATAGAAGATATCTATTTACATGGCAAGCGATTTTTATAAAATCAATTTTTAAATGTTTGCCGACCGGCTCATGGTCGCAAGTGGAATTATTAAGTGTGAAATCTTTAAATCAATTGCCATATATCTAGTATGTGAGTTTTAGCATTTTTGCTTATGCATTTTGAGCAGCAGTCCCCCTGTTGCATAAGCTCATAACCGACTACTCTAACAATTCTGCGTAGTCGGCCAAAAATGTATTAAAGAATACATACATTTAAAGAGAATATAGGTGCGATATTGTACGTATGGCCAGAAGGTATGCATGCAGTTAAATCTTACTGCTGTCAAGTCGTAAGTTCATTGTTTTTAATGAAAAGCAGCCTACGATCTATTCCGTCTGTCATAACAAGCAGTTTCCATGTCCCATTAGGTACGACATATAAAATATAAACAAACGAACATATTTACTTTCGTACTTTTTCTACTTTTTACAATAAAGTATGTATTTACTATAACAAATCTTTGCTGTAGCTGTAATAGTCGTATTACTTATACAATAGAAGTCAAAATCGGTTGGACGGACTGTAAATAGGGGTTGCCTTAATTTCTAATGTTATTTCAAGTGCCAACTATGCCGTTGGTCTAGTGGTCTAAGCGCGACTGCTAGGCATGGGGTCCTGGGTTCTAATTCTAGATCGGGCAGTGTTACTAAGTTTTTCCATTAAGTAATTATCAGAAACATCACGGATTCTGGATAAGTGCCCAGTTGATGGCAATGGACTGGCCTCCAATTACATTGGAAGTGGGACATGTATATTATGGCGAAATGTGAGTGTAAAAATAGGATACAGGCGTGATGTTATGTTTATGTTTTCAAATGGAGTATTAGTTCGTTATACAAAATCGTAGATTTCTCAGACGATTTAAGCAACCATTTTAATTCAGTTAACCAACGAATGTTTTAATTATACGTTCATTGTGCCTTGGCCAGATATGATCAAATGTTTTAGTGGATAAGTGATAAATTAGGGGTTTTTGTTAGATTCCTTTTATGATTTTGACCGTTTATAATTACTGAAGAATAATATTTTGGCGGTACAACTTGTTTAACAATATCAAGTTTGGTTAACTATGCATACTTTAAATGGGAAGTATTGATGTATTAACGCTAAAGCACTTATATTACTTTAAATTATTAAAATATCTCAGCATTTAGAATGTGTATTACTTTTATCTTTAATCAATACTAATATTATAAATGTGAATGTAATTCTGTCTGACTAAACCTCTGGACGGATTTTGATGAAATTTGGCATGTAGAAAGACGCCAGAAGTAAGACCCCAGAAAGAAGGGTTATTTACAAGGCTATTTACAAGGGCGAAGTCGCGGGTATAAGCTAGTCATTTATAACTCAAGTTATATGTGGGTGGACGAATCAGTGGCGTCATTTTTAACAACGCAAAAGTAATTTAAGATCGTAGCTAGTCGAAATCCGTAGCCTGTACTCTAAGAAATAGGCGTAGCGTTATATATGCAGGAATTTTAAATATAGTCACTACAAATATAGGCACCATAGATTTAAAATACCAAGTAGTAGATGTATATCTAGTCTGAGATAGGCACTAACTACCTACAATCATATGCATAATTTGACAAACACATGGAACGTTACCAACTTTAAAAAATCACCACCAGTAATGATAGCCTTCTCTAAAATAGGTTAAACAGTTGAACAGCTGCCAATGTCGCGACTATTTCGGAATCCTCGATAGACACACATACGACCTCCTTTCCTTAAATATACTACAATACTTATTTGTGTTCAGGCATTAACGGTTTTAAGTAACTGTTGAACATAATATAAATATTTGAGTAATGTGTTTGACATTCAAACGGATTGTTCGGGAGATATTTGTCGATTGATTTATTTGTCAGCAAGTATGTTTTTTTTGTGTTTGAATATACGAAAGCATCTGGAAATGGATATCGGATTGAAAAGTATGAAGAGACTTTCTCGTATCAAAAAATCATTTCTTCTTATTAGTTAATACTTAAGTTGGGGGAGGCCTTTGTTTAATAGTGGCCGTCTTCCGGTTGAGGAGTCCTAGTTAGGTAGGACTATTGATTATTATTTGCTACCGTCCTCACACCGTTTTTGGTTTCTTAATGGTATACAATAAACACAATGAATAACTAACATTTAAGATAACTTTTTTACCCTTCTAGCATATTTTAAACGAACCTACATTCAATAAATTACAACGTATCATTGAACCCAAAAAATTGAGAGACAACAACTCAAGCTGAAATGTTCAGTCGAGTATGTCTTGTCTTTGTTGTTCTATTATGACTTCAGGTTCTGAATACCTAACGCCGGCGCCAATCGCTCCATCAATTATCATGATTAACAAACCTTCAAATCGGATGCAACGCACTTTCTATTCTGATTCACAACCAGTCAAGTTATGTGATAATTGCACTTTCAACGATTTAATTTAATCAAAATTTAGGTAACAACTCATTATCGATGATGTTACAAGCATGCGTTTAACAAACACGTATCACCAGTATCAAACATGAATTTGCGTCTACAAAACTCAAACTCACGCACCTAACCAATTTATTCAAACGTTCAATTACGAGAAGTTATAACATGAAGTTTCGCAATCGGAATGTTCAGCTGTTGCTTCTATTAATACAGAATCGTCCGTCCAGGCGTGTCCCTATTACGACTGGTTCTCATTCTCACAAACGTATGCGTAGGAGGCTACCAAAACCTGCGCTTGCACAACACGACCTAAACACCTCCGAGCAATTTATCGATGCAGTACTCTCCAGTGAAACAAGCGATGTTAATTGTGCTATACAACTGACTAATTAAGCATGAAGGCTAACAGAATTTGTTTATTGTTGTTGCTGTTCTTACTGAGTATTGTGCGAGCATTACCTAAATCTATAAACAAATGTAAAAACTTCTACGTTATTTATGATTATTGGATTTTGTTTTATGACATTCTAATTGTAGTGGCCAAATTAGAGATTGTCTATTACGCGCAGATATTAATTAATTTTACTAAAAGTTGTATCGATTTATTATAAGCAATAAACTAGTTACTGGTTTGATAGAAAATATGTTGCAATGTCTTACATTGTCTCTGATAGCATCAAGCACACGTAATACGTACTTGCCTTGTATGTCCCTTGTATGTTGTATGAAATTTTCCTCTGAACAATAGAAGCAACAGTCATTGTGATGCATATTTGTCATACAAGCCTCCAAACTCCATGCGAACACGATTGTAAGAGTTCATCGATTTACGAGATCTCGCCAAACTCGATACGGTATCGATAAATAATTCATAAATTCTCGATCGCGCAATAGGGTTGGCAGAATCCGTATTTATGTAGCATATTCGACGGAAAATGTCGAAATAAACATTCAACATCGATCATTATTACCAAATTAGAGGCTAATACTCGTAAAGAACCTAAAAACCTAATTCTATTAAAATGTTGCGATGCTCAATAATTCGTTAAACGTTATACACAATCCACAAAAACTTGTCGTGTTTTTCTTGTTAAGGCTTGGGTAAAAAATAGCGGACATTATTATTTATAGTGACTAATAATGTAGACGTTTTAATATTTTATAAGCTGTTCACCTTATAACAATATTCACTAACGTCTTTGTGTAAACATAATGGATTTCAAGTAATTTGTCAAATGAAAATGTATGTTGTTTACGTAGTTGGTTATCATTAATAATTTTAGTATTTATGTAACTTTATCTATGTTTATAATATAGGTACTATCCTTTTTAGCTCCAGTTACCATAAAGTGAATGTTTTCAGTTATTGGGGTAAGTTTATTTTGATCAGAAAGTACTCTTAAACTCATGCTGGTGTACCTTCTTTAAGAATAGGTATATCAGGCCTTATTTTTTACGTGGAAAATACCTTACGCATACCCCACTGTTGGGAGACGACGGGGTTATGTGGGACTCCCCCCCGTATAACGAAAAGGCTGGATCACAGGGGTATACCCACTAAAAACCACACATGCCTGCGCTGCGCTTTGACGACGGGGAGGCGGGATCCCAATAGCATTCTACCAACTCCGTCAAGGCGATCCGCGAGGTATATCGGACCTACTTCGAGTTTATCATCTCTAACAACACGTTTTACTAACATTTAAAAAAAATTGCCGCTCTACATTTGCAATTGGAATATTTTAAATTCAATTGACAAAACAGCAATTCAACACAGTTAAATTAAATTTCCACGCATAATGTTACCCGTTAGTTACAATATTCATTATCTACTCCATCAGCAACTGAACATTGAATTTAAAACATTCATACGAAAGTGTGCCATTTACGGCAATATTAATCATAATAAATTACTGAGTAATGTTTATATACATGACGCCCCAATCACTTGACATGATAAACCGATTTATGTATTATGACAGCATGCCATAACTTACATAATCAAATTAATATAAATTTATAGCGAAATCATTACACATTGACATGAATAAATTGAATTTAGATAAGCAATTAGTTTTATATAGTAGATTTGGATACTGTGAAGTTACTAAATAATTTGGTTTTTGTGTTAGACCGTAGTCAATTGTAGAATTATACTTTACAATGGAATTCTACACGAAGTTCAATCCCACCCTTACGTAACAGTGCAGCTTTATAAAAATAACGTATTTTTTTGAAATGATGTATATATAATTATATTTCTTTTCACATAGCGTACAATAGGAAGAGGCGAAAACTTGCTTGTCCTGCAGTATAAGTAAAAAAATAACAATAAAATAACTTACTTACGGTATATTAGGTCAAGGCAACTAACGATGATAACAAGAGTGAGTGATAAGTAAATGCATATTCTAAGACATACTTCAACAGTAACACATTTTATGTTAATGTTCTTAATACAAAGGATCTTTGACAAATAACTTTCATTGTGCTACATCGGCCTTAGCCTACTACGGCTCCTCGCCATTAACAAGAGCCATCATGTATGATTCAGTCTGGCACAGGACCGTAAAAGGATTTTTAACACTACACTATTTTCCTTATACGAAGTGCCATTTACCACCCACACACCAGTGAAAGTTACATCAAAATTGGTAAAGTAGTTCGTAAGAGTTCATAAACATTATTTTATCTAAGAAGCATTGCTCGCGCATCACGCTTTGTTTAGCTCAAGTAAAAGGCATATACGCATGTTAGAATTACGTCACAGGTTATGTAAACATTTGACAAGCCTATTCGTGTCATCTCTATTATCATATTATGTAGATTAGAAACCAATGAAAAAAGACCTTTGCAATGTTCTACATTAAATAAAAGTTACTTTACATTGAAAGTTCACCTTGGGATGGTGAAGATGCGTGTGTTGCCGTGGGATAAACATACATTCGACATTAGTATTACTAGTTCGACGGTGTTTTATGCAGTAACATATTATACAGGTTAGTCGGCTACACACGTTTTTCCAATTAGATTTCATAATTGCTCGAAGCTCGTCGTAACGAGGTATTCATCTAGTTATGTTGATGAATGTCTAGACAATTCGTTAGGCTTATTTCGTGTGCCTTTAGAATGAAAGTAAAACTTATTTTGCAATAGAAGGCAAGTTCCCATATAAATAAAGGTGATGCACGATAATACGACGTAACAATCAGACTATATGTTTGTTTGACTCGCACGACCTTTAGTGTCACTTTTTTTACATTGCACTGTTTACTATGCTGTCCTTCAGAAAACAATACATTTATGTGGTTACCCTAGGTAATTGAGTTACCCACACATTTATAATTAAATGGTCGTAGGGGTCGTAGCCGTAGAATGCTTAAGTTGGCTAAATAAATGGTTTTATTAATATTCCTTTAGTTGTCAAATCTCTGAATGGAATTAATGAATGTGACGAATTGATTGGCGCAGCGGCTAAGCGATTGGACTAATGCGGTAAGGGTTGCGGGCTCCAATCCGGCACGGGACCAAAATTTGTGCGATCCGCAGATGCCCCGAGTCTAAGTGTTTGTATATGTGATATTTCGTGTTTGTGAAACGCACTTACGATACAAGAGAAATTCCAAATGCTGGGTGACCATTAAAAAAAAAATATTATTTTGCAAGTCAACGACAAGCTGTCGTTCATTGTGGCGTTCTAAGGGGGAGGCTTTTGTTCAACAGTGGACGTCTTCCAGCTGATGATGATGATGATGAAGTCAACGTTAAGCAAGGGTGTCAAGCAAACTTAGAGAAACCAGTATTGATTAAGAAAAATATATAGTTTAAATCACATAAGAGAACCAATAAATTTTTAACACCGTGAAACTTATGCCTATAAACTTAATAAACCTCATTTAGTATGCCTAGTAGCCAACCATAAGGTGACACTGAGAACATGAGACCTTCACAATTCGCGCACTACGTGGGTATTTCGACTCTTAGGGTCATGTCAACCTCGACATTGCCGACAATTGCCGAGGATTTCCGAAGATTGCCGAGCACTGTCGCGACACACGCGCGTGCTACGAATATCGAGCTACCGCGAATTAACTTCAGTTCAATGCCATTGTATGGATTTACCCATAGCAGATTTTCATTCATTGTTTGTCTTTCATTCAGTTGTAAGAACGTGGTCTGGACAAGTATGGTGCTTAATAACTGTATCTATTAATATTTATGTTATGACAAGAAAAAAAAAAAAAAAAAAAAAAAAAATGGTTTATTGATGTAAATCTTACAATTTTGTTACCGGGGCTTCCCAGAAGGTAATCCAAAGATACCTGTGTTGGGAATGCCTCGCTCTTCCAGATGTTAACTTAAATTAAGACTTACAATCAGTTGCATGGTTGTAACATGTTATCTTTACACGTTATTTGACAAAAAAAAAAAAAACAAAATAAGTTAAACAAAATATGCTGTATGTGTGTTAAGGGTGTATGTGTGGAGTGTGTGTGTGGTGTTGTGTGGGTATGTGTGTGGTGTTGTGTGGGTATGCATGTGGTGTTGGTACGGTGTGGGGGTTTGTGTGTTGTGTGATGTTGTGGTGATTGGAAAGTGGGAGTGTGTTGGTGTGTTAGTTGGTCACTTATACGACTTAGTTTTGTGAGTGCATGTTTCAATATATCAAGTCTGGTTTAGGCTAATTAAATCAAAATGTCCTCTACGTCATTATAATTAAGAGTGGAGAGCCATTCCATGACAGTTTTTTTGGTTTCGTACAGTTCCTTGGGGTAGATCTTAAGGATGCGATTTATTTTGTTATACACACGGGGCGCTTGAACCACATTTTGCCGGGAAGCAAAAACTGTACGTGCTGCATATGTGGGGGATACTAGATCGTATCTTCTTCTTTTGAGTTTTGCCTGGTCAAAAGGTAATGTTTTATGATGTGTTAATGTCATGTTTAAAATGTATAGTTTCCTAACCGAGAGGAGTTTAGACGTCGCGTATAACGATTCAGTGGGAAATCTAAACGGCTTGCAGTACATGACTTTAATCAACGATCTTTGTGCCCTCTCCAAATCTATAAAATATGTTTTGGCTGCACCTCCCCATACCGAGATGCAGTATATAATTATAGATTGGGCTAAAGCAGTATATATTTTATTCAATAGGTCAGTACTCATAACATTTCTCAAAGATTTGAAAACCCAGAAGAGCTTTCTTACCCTCCCTATAGTGAGTTCAAGATGTGGGTACCAGCTTAACCTTTGATCAACAATAATGCCAAGGTACTTTATAGAACTCTTCTTCTGAATTACTGGGCAACTGCATACACAGGGAATAGGACGATGACAGGAGTGAATTTTGATTGCAAAATCAGAGGAGGGCTGCGAGTTTATGTATGGAGCAAAGCATACGTAGTTTGTTTTTTGAGTGTTTAGCGTGAGGAGATTTTCACTAAGCCACTGACCTATTTTAACGAGGCCCTTTTCTGCGTTCACCCTAACTTTGTCCCACGTCTTGGCCGTGAATATAATAGCAGTGTCATCCGCGTAAGACAGGATCTTTCCCCCGACGCTACTAAGGTTACAGAGGTCATTAATGTATATTAAAAAGAGCGTCGGGCCGAGGACACTGCCCTGCGGGACTCCAAACTTAATATTTTCTTCAACGCTAAGGAAATTCTCTACTTTTACCAACTGTTTCCTGTTCTGGAGGTAACTGCTGAGAAGGGGGAGAGTGGAACCTCGGAATCCTATGCTCTCCAGTCTGCGTATAAGTATAGGGGTAGAGACGGTGTCAAAGGCTTTCTTGAGGTCTAAAAAAGCCACAAGACATTTGTGACCCTTATCTACCTCTTTTGTAATTACAGAGGCAAGTTCCATAGTAGCATCCTGGGTTGACTTTCCCTTTCTAAAACCATATTGAGAAGTAGATAAAATGTTGTACTTAGTTAAATAATCTACAATCCTGGAGTGTAATAACCTCTCAATGATTTTAGAGAAGGAAGTCAACAAAGAGATAGGCCTGTAGTTACTAACTTCGTCTCTATCCCCACTCTTATACACAGGTATAACGATAGAACGCTTAAGGAGGTAGGGGAAAGTTCCAGAACTAAAACAAAGGTTGGACAGTTGACAGATCAGCGGGACCAAGATGTCCTTAGTTTGCTTTAAGAACTGGGTAGGGATCTCATCCCAACCTGGAGCACTCTCAGAGTCAAGGGACATCAAGGTGCTTTCCACTTCTTCTGGAGAGGAGTCTAGCAACACAAAAGAGGATGGGCTTTGCATGCCTATGTTACCTGGTTGCGATGGTACGGAGTTATTTGAAATATTTTCAGCTAGTGTTTGTCCGATGTTAATAAAATATTTATTTACTTGGTCTACTGACGATTGAGGACATGGTGTTAGTTTGAGTAGATCTTTATTTGAACTCTTAGGTGGTTTGTAGTGCGTGACTTCGTTAATTGTAGACCAGAGCACTCGAGGATTTTTGACAGATGCTGATATCTTATCTTTATTATATTTATTCTTTAATTTCTTTATTAGATTTCTACAGAATGTCCGATATCGTATATATGTTATTTTTAAGATTTGATTATGGGGATTTGATATATGTTTTATGTACATAGTGCTTCTTAGCCTAATACACTGTAGGGCTCCTTTGGTTATCCAGGGCTTTATGGTTCTTTTGCTATTAGAAATAATTACATTTTTAGTGTTAGATAGTATGGCTGACTTGACCATTTCTATCAATGCAAAGGCGTAAGTATCTGGTTCTTTAAATATATTAAAGAAGGAGGTGTCAGTATGTATTAGACGCTTGTGGGCATTTTCATAGTTGACTATGGTTTTGAACCTTTTGGGTATCGTACGTTGATATTTATTCTCAACAGAAACCAGAACCAGACAGTGGTCTGTCACTGTTGTATTTAAAACCGCTGTAAAAGCTTTATTGTTTTGGTTATCAAGACTTAAGAAGACATGGTCAAGACAGCCATCCCCTCTAGTTGGCAAACTATGAGATGATAATAGGCCATGCAGTGATAACATATTTAAGTAAGTTAATTTATTATTCCTTTCTTGACTAGTTTCGTTTGGCGAATTAATTAAGTTTATATTAATATCACCTAAAATCATGACATTCTTACTTGGGGTATTATTCTCAAGATGATTATTGAGCGATGTGATAAAATTACCAGCGTTTTTAAATGACGGAGACCGATAGATTCCCAGTATGGTGTAATTCGTTAATTTAAGTTCTAGTCCAGTAGCGTTAACTAGGTTAAGTTCCCTGTATTTCACCGATAAATTATTTTTGGTATAAGCAACAACTCCGTCACTTTGGTTAGTGTGGTGTTTTGATTGAAACGATGTATAATTTACCAATTGCGGTATGTTTTTATTAGGGTTTAGCCAACATTCTGTGAGAATTAAAATATCAATTTCGCATTTTAGTTGCGCCAAGGTGAGTTGAAAGTCATCTAGGTTCTTATATATACTGCGAATATTCTGTGTCAAAACCAATAAGTTATGCGTAGAATTTTCTATCTTTAGATTTATTTCCTGTATGCTGCCCTTAAGTGAGTCTGAGTTTTTGATACGATCAATTTCTTTTAGCATGTCAAAACTATCCATTAGAAATGAGTTTATAACATTTAGGGTTGCAACTAGGGTAGTTAGGTAGCATAATTAATAATAGGTTATGGCTTGGTAAGTATAAAAGTGCATATGTGACTTTAATATAAAGTAGATGACAGAGAAACTGTGTGCGGCTTGTTGTGTATATAATATATTCTATATATTCTGTGAGAGATAGGTGTGTATTATTGTGACTAGTGTTGTTGTAGGTAAGGTCTGTGAGTTTCAGTTTAATTAGCGAGTTAGAGTGTAGTATATGTGAGTAGTAAAATTGATAATTGTTGTGTTTGGGTGCGTAGGTAGTGTGTAATGTGTGTTTATTTGTATAGCTGATATTTAGCAATTCTTCCAGTTTAGTTACTTGGTTGACGTTAACTGCTGTATATAAGTAAAATATTTTCAGAAAATGTAAGCCCAGAGCTAGTCACTTTCCCTGCATGAGTTGTTGTACTTGAGCTTCATGCTGAATGTGAATAATTTTAGAAGTGTCGTCTTTCCGGATTAGAACTTTTCCCATAGAGGTCCAGCAATATTTGACTTTTTGGGCCCTTTTCAGGTCCCGTGCCAAGAAAAAGAGTCGGGCTCCCTTAGAGGTAAGTTGTTCGGCTATGAAGATAGGTGTATCTTCGTTAATTGTGAAGCCAAGATGTTTAGCCTGCAGCCGTGTTTTGTTTATTACGTTAAAGTCCTTCACTTTTTTCAACAGGTTTGTTCTTAGGATAGCTGATCTTAGTTCTACAAGAATTCATTGTATTAAAAATGGAGCTGAGAAATTTGATATCTTTGACTATGTGTACTTGATTGCTGTTATCTGTGCAGCCTACAATACATAATGGCAAGCTTTTATTGCGTGGATGGTATGTCGTAAAAAGTCTCAGTAATCACGTAATTACCTTAGTAGTAAAACTGTGCACTTTGCCCGACCCAGGATTCGAACCCAGGACCTCGGCTCAGCAGTTGCCCTTAGCAACCACTAGACTAACGAGGCAGTCAACTTACTTACATAAATCATTTGTTTTAAAATGAGTAATCTGTCTGACTTACACGTTAAACCATGAAATTGGCAGGAATTCGCATGACTCGTTCAAAAGTATAAGCTAGGTATTTTCCTTGATGAACGATAAGGTATTTTGAGAACACATTCCTAGACATACTTTGCAAAACGACCACAAAATAAAAGGAAACTGTGTAAGGACAATATAGTATAATAGACCTTAAATTATATCAAACGATTAATATATTGAGAAAGTTTTATACTAAACAGACGCGTAAATGCTAGTAATAGATAGAGCTTACAAGAACTACATTGTAACATAACGATATTTTAGAGATAATTCTTCTTTATGCTATCAATATATAACGCAATACATTTCATATGTCTGTACATATGCAAACATTACTACGCAGAGAATATTTTCCGACTTTCCTTCCCCTATTTTCTTTGATTAATTTCGTTGCGGGTTCAAAGTAAGTCAAATAAATTATTTGCGCTACACTGCAGTTACTTGTTTCTGCTTTTATTTTACTTCCTGTTACAGTTGGTTGTATATTATCACACTCATTTCAGGTAAAACGGAATTTTAAAATATAGTAGGTAAAGTTACTTACTGGCTGACTAGGAAACTATATGTAAAAAAACTAGGTATATTCTATTTTTAATTTGCTATATGTAAATTAAAAATAGAATTACATTCGCTACGAACTTGACTCACAAACTTTAATTTTAACGTCCTAATATACTGGCCGAAAAGAATGCCAACATAAACAAACACTAACCACATGAAGTTGGCCAGCATTGCGAAGCGAGATTCAACCAAATTTAACTATGTTACGTTGATGACCATCTCGTTGCCGCATGAGTAGTTGTGCAGCAAAAACAAGGTCAAGGTTAGCGCGGTCACATCGACGCGACCCTCCACTGAAGGCCTGACTTAGGTCTGACTGTGTCACCAGGAAAACTATGAACAAAGATTACCATCGTTATGTTTACTTAGTGGACGCTTCCGTCCGCGTCAGGCTTCTAAAGATAGAGGCTTTAGTAACACGGTAATAAAAGTCTAGGCCATCCATAGGCTATCTAATACAACGCAATAAATGTGTCCGACCCTTCTGTGGTTATGAATACTATTATTCGTAGAATATTTACAAAGGACACAACACAATAGGTACCTATATATTAGCTAAAAGATTGGGTAAAATGGCTGATTGAACAAGCGCAATTCGAAATACAAACATGTTTATGTTTTTTTTTACACTCATTTTTTACGTGAGAAGCTTAAGGGTTAGAAATAAATGCATTATGGCAATAGGTTTGCTCCCTATTACACGTGATAATAACATAACTAACAAGATGTAGTCATACACTATACCTATACTACTGTATTGTCATTTGGGCAATAAAGGTATGTAATTATTTTATTATTTATTTATTTATTATGTATTTATAAAATAAAACTTATATACTAAAACATTGCCCCACAAAACCGTATTATATTTTATATTATATTTTTGGTGCCCATTAATTTGTCGATATACAGAACCTTGACATCACTATTCAAACTTGTTCTGTGTACGAAACTGACATTAAAAGCTTTTATCAAAAAAGCTCTCTCTGCCTACATTATGTCATGTTAATGTGATATCATCATATAGAATATATGTACACCGCATCTAAACAAACCACCAAGCAACACGTTACAAAGTAGTGTATCGTTCCAACGCGTGTATACACAATCCGACTTGAGCCACTTTAAGTTACCTCGGCATTTTAAAGTATTTTCCGCTATTCAGCGCTATGCTTTATACAACAGCTTACAAGGAAAATCCGCTTTCCAGCCCGTTTCCCCAGGCGTTCAGCGAACTTCCGCAGGATGCTTGGCGTGGAAGTGTTTCAGAACTCGAAGTCATAAACTTCATAATAATATAATATCACTAAAATCTACATCAAAGTATTTTTATCGTTAATCTAGTGTTGATATTTGGTGTAAGTGTTTATGTGATAAGATTTATCGGTCGATATAACTATTGAAGGGTTTTATTTCAATGTATTCAGGAACAGGGTTTAGGTGACAAATTTAACGTTAAGTGCTGATATTATACATATACATCATCATCAGCTTATAAGTGACCCACTGTTGGGCATAAGCCTCCTCTCCTAAACGCTACCTGTTTTGGGCCTTTTGCATCCAGGTCTTTCCCTGTATAGCAACAACATCATCAGTCCTCCTTGCTGGAGGTCTGCCAGGTATACAAGACCTACCAATAGCCATTTAATTAAGTATTATATATTATATTAAATGTATACCCATACTTTTTAATTATTCAAGGCCTATTGTATTATTTCTACTAAGTCTACTTACTAAGATGCCTCGCAATACATATACATAGGTGCCTATAGTCATTTGTTTCACGTCTATCTCGGGGTCAACCTTCAAATCGCAGATGTATAGGTACAAGTAAATTTTTTAAGTAAAGATCTTATTAAACGTGCAAATAATTGTTGGTAAGACAGAATATATTTGGAACGTATATGTTGTATTCGGTTCTTCAATTATAAAATTAATTCGCACTTGGATCAATTAATCTTGTTATATAATTATGTAAGTATAAGATTAATGATTCAAGTGCGAAATTAATTATTATACGTTGCTACACAGCATTACTGCCTACTCAAAACTAATCTTAATACAGGCTTACAGTATAAAATATTCTTCAAAATACTACTAATACCCCGATATTAGTAGAAAAAATCACTGACTAATACTTGTTTTAGGCTATCTATTTGTTAACTAATCTATGACGTAAACATACTTACGTATCAAAATTTTAACGAACTCAATTGCCTATATTTCTTTATAATCATAAGCATCATATAAAAAATAGGTCTAAGATCTCCGGAAAGGTTTTACAATGAGTATCAGAAAACAAAATTAACACCAACCATATAAAAACTTACTCCACAACTGACTTTAATATCAATGCACTCCAACATTCTTAACACCGCAAGGTGAACCGGAATCAGAAATATTAATGAAACCGACGCAACGTGTAGTACTGTACTATAGGGCAGGGTAATGGTAAGATACACTTACCGGTAAGTAACGATCCGCGCTCAGCAATTCTAGGGTTGTGCTCGTAAATAATCAGCTGTTATCGACAGCGCAGGAATGCGCGCCCCTAGCGCCGGACGAGCGGCCCCTAGCCGATCATAGCATTTTAATAGACTTTGAACGGTAAATAAGGAATTCGTAATTCGCGGTAGTCAATAGAAAAAAACATATGTTGTTACCCTTACAAAGTAACACTTTGAACTATGACAATATATGTTTAGTAACAATGTTAGAATGTAACAAACGTTTTAGAGTAACAACGTACATAATATTTTAATATTATATTTTATTTTCTAGAAGGAAACAGGGCTCAATCTTGCCTTCTTATTACTTATTGCAGTAAAATCAAGGTATTAGCAACAATAAACATAAGTCAACAGCTGTAACTTGTGATACACCTGACTAATCACAAAATAATATAACCACAAGCACAAAATCTGAGTTCTAATTACTCAGTCCAACTCATACACGGCATGGCAATTTAATGCGTTTATAAGAACTTATTTCCTCCAAGCAGCTAAATAAACAAGCAGCATGGCTTAGCATGACATAGTTTCTTAGAAAACGATTGCTTATCATGCACGGATGTGACTAACATAAATCCTGTCCGAGTTTTTACGATTATAAGTCCGAGCCATACCTAGTCGTAGTTATGTACACATTTCCACATGACGCCACGTGTCAAAGCTAAACATAATCAGGATAATTTCGTAGAAAATCCCTAGGAACCCTTATCTGCCAATGTCCACTGTTAGGTGTCGCTATTTGTGATCATAACGAACACACACATACATAAAGTCACGCCTGTTTCCCTGAGGGGTAGGCAGAGACCACGGATTTCCATTTGCTACGATCCTGGCATACTTCGTTTGTTTCATTCATAACGTATAGTTTCAAAAAATCTGTGACTTGTATAACTAGACAAGACGAAAACGCAGCTGTCCTCTTCTAAATAATATAATGGACTAGCCTTTTCTCGTATGCAGAACGGATCCTACCAGGTTTGAGATAGAGCGTAATGTTGGATATGGTATGAGTTGATTAAACAACTCGATGTGAGTCCGAATAAACTGTTATTCTAATTTACTGTTAATTATTTTAAAATTTTAGGCCCATCTTATTCTTACGGGACTTACCTATAATAAACAGTGGTTCAATAACAAGTAAGAGCTAAACTTCTTATTCAATTCGATTTTGTTATTAAAAATCCGCATAATCAAACATCAAGGCAGTCTAATTACACATTTAAGAACAGCTATTTACCTAAACAAATATGGATCACATTTTTTGTCTGTTTATACAAGGTAATTCTCCTTTACTTACTTAGCTTTTTATAGATATTATGACAACGCATTCGTTTTTGTCCTGGGTTTTTATTTACATTTATTAACCCGTTTTAAAGCATTAAGTACTTGATTTATATGTTTCATTAATTTTACTTTTTGAACCCTTTTTAATGGCAAACATATAGCCGTGTTTTTATCTCAGTCAAATAAAAGAAAATAACATCAAGATATTAATTACCCTGCGATATCGATCGTTCGCTCTTGAATTCACACCTAATGTCAAAGATCAATGATCTAAAGATAGTATTATATCTCTGTAACAATACATTTATCTGCGATCGACAAATGCGTAGGCGCACCACTAACAAATAAACTGCTGCTATTATTCTTCAATCTAATATAATAACGCCCCTGCTGATGTTTTGTGACCCTTTTTTGTCAGTAACTGTATGACTAATAATTATGTAGAGACGCATAAAAATAATAGTTCCCGAGTTATAATAGTGGATATTCGTGATTATAATGTTATAGTAATGGCCCATTTATGCGACTAATGGATGTTACTCGTAGCTATATGATACGTTGCGAAAACGTTCGTCTGAGTGAGGTTGGTATGATAATATTATCGTTGTTTTAAAGTGCGTAAAGTAAATAACCATTTAAAACTAACTTAGCTACATAATATTTTATGTTCATTGAGGATTTTATTAAAAACTAGCTGCGCCCCGCGGTGTTACGCGATGCAATTTTTCGGGATAAGCAGCGGCCTATATGTTAATCCAAGGTGTCAGATACCTCCATACCAAATTTTATCAGTCGGTCCAGCTGTTTGAGCGTGAATAGGTAACAAATATACAAACACACTCACAAACTTTCGCCTTTATAATATTAGTGTGATGTGATATATATGTACATTTTATGAGGGAATACATTATAAGTATTAAAACCAAATACAGTCTCTCGTAAACACAGTACCAGTCATTATAGAATTAGACGGCTAGTAAACACCCTTATCTTCTTAGCTGCTACGAGGCGCAGACGACCGACAAATTGCCATTAACACTCAATTTTCCAGACCTAGAACCCGAGGCCAGTGAAGGTGGCGTCTTACATAAGCGAGAGGTCTGAATTTGCGGCCGTTACCACCAACCACCTATAGAAGACAGATATTTCTATTAAAGGATTAAGAGAAGACGTAAGATTGTTACGTTACATCACGCCTGTATTCTTCGAAGAGTTACGCAGAGATGTATGCTATACATCTCTGTCTGATCATCATCATGTTCTGTAACATTTCATGTATGGACGACCTGATTGGCGCAGTGGCTAATCGATTGGACTCCTGTGCTATTGGTTGCGTGTTTTATTCTCGCATGGGACAAAAATTTGTGCGATCGGCAGATGTTTGGCCCGAGTCTAGGTGTTTGTATGTGATATTTTATGTTTGTGAAACACACGATACATGATGAATTCCTAGTGTGGGGCGACGTTTAAAAAATCACCAATAACGTTTTAGGTCCTAATTAAACATAGGGCGAGCCTATTGGCATCCACCGGGAATAATGAAACAAAGCGAGCCTATTGGCATCAACCGGGCACAAATCCAGCGGCTAAAAATAACCTAAAGAAAATCCCCATAAATCTGAGCCCAAATTCCGAGAATTTAATATACCTAGGTATTTTAAATAAACAAACACTCCCAACCACACAAACCACAAAGAAAACACAAATAGTTATCAACAACGTTAGCACAAGTTTTGTAGAAGACAATAGCGGCACGGATAACGATGGTCACAGCTGATCGGTCAGTTTGGTATGTTTCCTGCGTACGCGCCGCCCGCACCGGGCCGCGACATCCGTCCAGAGCGACAATGTGACGATTTACAATAGCTATCAAGTGGGAATGTCAATAAAACGCATAGAACTAACATTTGTGGATCACGTGACTATTTTATTGCGGATCCCATCTACGGCAATAGACAATTAGCTGTGCCGTCTCCATAAAAGAAATGTTGCTTTTCTGATGTTAAATTGCCTTTACCCGTCTTAAAGAATCTAGCTATACGTAGCCAAATAACATCAAAATCGGTATCGTGGTTTCGTCACAAAGGGGTTATAAACAGACAGATAACTTACTTTCAAAAAGGATTAGTAAGGCTGTCCTAATTAAGGATAAGTTAACAAGACATTAATCATATATTATAATGAATGAATCAACGCTTATTGTGTCCTTACTATTTTTTAAATAATAAAATATATGTACGTACAATATGTACAGTACATGTCTTTGTAACTAGAATAATTGATCTATAATTAGTAGGAAAATATTGTAAAGTACAGTCAGCAGCAGTGGGAATAAATGTTATATACTTATACAACGAACGTGGGTATTGGAACTTACTAACGACTAGCTGAGATGAGACTGATTTTCCCAAATTTGTTTGAGTTTACCATATTTAATTATAATTATTTGAAATCTAGTTTTTAATGTATATTTTATGTGTATGTGATATTTTTTTATGACCTACAGTCCTACAACTTATCTATATTCTAATTACCTACATTTAAGGATATGATACGTCTCCAACTTTTGCCAGTCGTTTAAATTCATTAACAAGTCCCCAGTTCTATATAAAACCCTGTTTGATCAACCTGACAATAAACAACCTGATTAATTCGCAGTATTCCTACTTAATTCTTCAGGAAACAAGCATTAACATAATCACATAAGCAATGTGAAGGCATTATGTTAATACCACATAACCTACCGCCGAGCGCGACACCTACATGCGTCAATGAACATTATGTTCCATGCCATTGTAGAGTTATGTCATTGCTTAGTTTAAATGGCTTAACTTAAAATGGTGTCGGAAAATCTGAGGTGAAAATGCGTCACAACACCTTAAACATGTATCTGTATTGTTAATGAGTAAACATCAAATTATGACGAGCAGTGATTCATACATAAACAATACGCACATGCCTCACAATTTTGTGTCATAATTATTATGTGAAATAAACATGTGTAATTGATATTATCTTCCCGCAAAAAATATGTAATGTCTTATAAGTGTGTAGCATGACACTGCATGTATAATTAAGTAGTTACATACCTCGGCGTGAAAAAAAAACACGTAAACTTCACAAGTTACACTACAGCGGCACAGTTTTACTAATTTTCAGTCACTACACTGAAAACAATGGAAAATATTCACAGAATTTTTAATTACAGTTAACACAAACTATGTTTAGGTAGACACTAGCATTCCATAACAGTTACTATTTTACGTTTAACAAGGACTTTTCATTCAGAAAAATGTGTAAAACGTATTGGTGGAAATCGATGGTGTTGATCGATCGTACACGCGGTCGCGAGCGAGAGGGAGACACTACACTATGACACCGGCGGAATCGCGCCTCGTGTATGCGCAAGAGTGGGGGCCGCGAGGACCAACATGGAAAACTGCGTGGACGCAGCCTTAACAGTGCCGGATTCGGGTAGCGCATAGCCTTAAAAAATATTTAATGTAACATAATATCTATGCTATGGGTACGTCTCATTGTAACTTAAATAATAATTATTTTCTTACATATTCGAAATACCATTTTAATTAATTTAGTATTGCAATGTTCAATGTTTGTTATGTGGGTTTGTGACGCATAATATAATGTTCCCCAACTGCTGAATACTCGTAAACTTAGTACGTAAATGACATACACTTTTAATCGTTAATAATTATATATTTATTACCTTATGCACGACGTTATAAAGCTTAGAGCATGAACAACTTTGAATTTTTCTTTCTTTTTTTTTGTTTTAAAAAATTATATGGCTAATCCGACCCTGGATTACAACTTTAATATTATAATTAGCAGTCGATGGTAACGATGTTCTGTATAAAGTATTGATATGGGAAACAATCAGGTTATTCTACTCTCAAACTGGTTTTGTTAAAACATCTTTTGAGGTATTTATAATGTGATTATGGGATACATCAGTGACAAGGTTATCTTAACCACATTAGAGGACCAAAAACTATGTAACATATTACTATTAATACCGATAAGCATAAACATATATATTGAATAATGTTAGGCATTACGACATAATTGAAATAAATATAAAGTTCCTCAAAGTAATCACCATCATCAGCCGGAACACGTCCACTGTTGAACAAAGGCCTCCCCCATAGAGTGGGGGGAGGTTGCTATAATCCCCACGCTTGGCAAGCGGAGCTTGCCGACGATCTCAAAGTAAACCCTTTGAAAATACTTTTATGTTGTGGATTATTTTTATTTGATTTATTTTGATCTCAATGACGAATTATAAACTCAAAAGTATTTTAATTGGTGTGTTCTTCAGCAAACAACAGCCAGTCGTGTTTACGAAAAGAGTACTGGCCAAAGAGTTTTCAATTAACATCATCATCAGCTGAAAGACGTCCACTGTCGAACAAAAGCCTTTAGAACGCCACAATGAAAGACAACTTGCCAAAGAGTTTTATCTCGATAAATACACAGCTCCTGTGAGTTAGACCACAGGAAAGAAAATGGGTGTACAAGCTAGTATCTAATAACACAAAAATGAGTCATCACACCCAAATTAAAATACAGCGATGCCAAAAATTATATTAATATTCCAAAATAGCCAAAAATTATTATAATATTAATATTCCCTCTATTGACTCGGCAGAAATATCGATTTGCACATCATAAAGTAACGTGTTAGATACGGCTCAAGAGTTAGTTAAGACAATCGTCTGCGTAGGACCTTAAAGCATTACCTTGCTGAAGCAATGGGTGCTAAGCTATTGCTTTGTCGGCCTGCTTTTTGAACATTCTTCAAATACAAAAGATCTGATTGGCGCAGTGGCTAAGCGATTGAACTGCTGCGCTAAGGGTTGTGGGTTCGTTTCCCGCATGGGACAAAAACTCGTGTGATCCGCAGATGTTTGTTCGGAGGCTCGGTGTTTGTGTATGTGATATTTCACGTTCGTAAAACGCACCCACGATGCAAGAGATGTTCCTATTGAGGGGCAACATTTTTTTTAAGTCTTGCATATCACCCAAGAAGTCGATAGAGAATGTATAGATCACAGATTGCCATTCGACGTTCCCGGCGTACCCTAGCTTGCTAAAGCATTACCTTATACTGTTATTTTTACCTGTTTAATTATTAAATATCCAGCAGCGTAATATCTAAAAGCTCGTAATGAGTAAATCAATCGCAAAACATTTGAACAAAGAGATACGAACGCTAATCATGAGGTAGGTTGCGTGAAGGTAGAGCTAATGTGTTACTCAAACATTACTAATACGGATGTTGAGTCTTTTAATTATGAAACAATAAAACCGAAATAATCGTATTT
The DNA here is from genome assembly GCA_946251915.1 of Abrostola triplasia. Taxonomy (NCBI): domain Eukaryota; kingdom Metazoa; phylum Arthropoda; class Insecta; order Lepidoptera; family Noctuidae; genus Abrostola; species Abrostola triplasia. Next base: position 6,529,298 of record OX276432.1, on the reverse strand, counting down.
GACATACTTTATGCTTTTAGTTGGAACGGAATAAGCGGAATCAAAAATGAAGATTGCCTCGTCTTACTACTAGGTACTTGTAATGGTTTAAGCAGTTTTTGCAATTCTTCAACCAATTTTATTGCTATAAGGCTTCGTGGAGCTATAAATTAAACATACTATATTAAACAATACCAACTAAAGGTAGAGGAAATCTGTCTTACACCATAGATCCTTCCAAAACTGGATTAAGTTATAGTCCGTAAGGCTAGATAGCGTTGAGCTACTATTATTCATATTTACGCCAAACGTCAGAAGTTAACAGTCTAGTAATATTCGCGTCTATTTATTAACCAAACATAATTGAGTAGGAAACTTGCAAAAGAGGCACATTTAAGACGGTCCGGTGGGAGGGACGGCTGCCCACCGCTCTTGTTTATCACAGCGGCCCCAGATGCATGCCAATGAGGCGTGGGCGCGGCTCTGCATAAACATTACCAACTATGTCATAATCCAAGTCACCAACATTGTAATGCCTAGTACCACTTCAGCTATATACAGCCAACAATTCGCTTCGTTATAGTCCAATATTTATCATAAAGTACCTACATACTTTAGAAGGTTTCTTAAGGATCCAGCTATGCGAGGAATTTATCGATAATTATGTTATTAAAATCGTCGAGGATTTTGACGAGGTATTTGCTAAATTACCGTCTAGTGCCCGCCCACGTGTGCATATAAAATTACATTTTATGAATACAATGTAAAATTGTAAACGATATTCAGTCCTTGAATTGTGAATATCTACCGGGGTCAGGTTATTTCCTAGAATACAAATTTAACGTAGGTGTGAGATAAAAACGAATGAATACAGTTGATAAAATAGTTCCATTGGGTGATAGAAATTGTTGTAGATTATAATTGAATCGACTATAAAAGGGTAAAAATTCTGGTTGTGTTCAGAGAAACCGTTTTGATGAATATGTCCATACGTCAGGTGCTTACTAACAACTTGTTAGGACGTAAAGAACATAGCAAAGATTTTCTTTTAACCATGTTGTCTAAAGAGCTTTGGAATGTTCGTTGTCTTCATCATTTTGTCATACACAAGGTAATCAAGGGATATCGAACAAACAAATACAATGAATATACGGTAAAACAGCTCGGTGACAAACATACTGCGATGATTAACAATACATTAAAATGCAGTCGCACAGAATCACTGAGCCAGCGCGATCATTTTGCTTTGTCGTTGTCCTTTTATGAGTCCTGCAAATGGACATCAGGCATATCTTGATGGACTGTAACTAAGCGATAAGCTTGAGAAAACATTTCATTTGCAATTCCGAGATGCACATGTGTATTTTCCTCAGAGATTATGGCGGCAATTGCCGACGACTGACGACACAGAGTGTTTTTAAAGCTGTTTAAATATACTTATTTTAGGTTTGTGTTAGTGGGTGGCTTTTCTGTTTTCACGGTTAGGAGATCATAAAAGACAGACGTCTTTTTAAAACTGCTGACTGCCTCGTTGGTCTAGTGGTTGCTAATCACGACTGCTGAGCACGAGGTCCTGGGTTCAAATCCCGGGTCGGGCAAAGTGTTACTGGGTTTTTCCATTAGGTAATTCTTAGTAGCAGCACCTAGTCTGGATTTGTGCCCGGTTGATGGCAATAGGCTCGCCCCCTACATTGAGACCGAAAAACATAACTGGCGAAATGTGGGTGTACTATATGTGCACCTCTGCCTACCCCTTCGGGGAATACAGGCGTGATGCGATGTTACGTTATGTTTTGTGTCTTTTTAAAACTTCCTTAAATACCTACCTATGTAGGTACCTTTATAAATGCCTTTCTTCAGTCAACCTTACCTTACGTCTAAAGATATTATAGACAGTCTGACCGCCGCACTTAAAGACATTTTATGATAACTTAAACTAACACTAAGTAAAGGTCCTCTTCGTGAAATCTTTACAAGATATTATAGGCTTTAAATCTCGTCCAATCAAATATTGATTGAACAATTACTGAACCAAATGTAATAAAGTACAATAAAAATAATAATGTAGTTTTCTAAAATATTTAATTACAATATTTGTACTGTCATGTAAGTGAATTGTTATAAATTCTTATGAGTTAATAAGTATATCCTAAACCTCATATTGTGTTTAATTACCCCACTGCATTCAAAAGTAGGGTTTGAATATTAATGGATCATGAACCATAACCGCATATAATATACAATAGAAACATTATGAATATCCATTACGTATCAGTGTATAATAAAAGCGCACTAACGCATTATTTAATTATAATTATTAGGGCGCAGAGCTCTATCGTTTCAGACATAGATACATACAAACGCTCGAAAACCAAAAATTGCACTAGTGCCTGTCGCTGATAGGTTGTCTTGTAGATTTTTACGCCTATGAGCGACACGGATTAAATATTTTATCCACCATCCTTCAATTAAGGACTGATTAATGATGCCCTCCGCTACTCCACGCCTGTCACTGTTATTGGCATATCATGACGTTATGCTAAATACAAACTTCGCGCACACAACGAACACGTGCGAGTACTTATAAAATTAAGGTAGCCGCCAACATATTTTCTAGTCTGTGCGTATTAATGTCAACATCCGTAAACTAGCATGTTCAAAATACGGTACAATATAATGCGACAGTTTTAATGACAGTTATAGTTTAAAAAGGACATAATGACTTCCTCAGACTATTAATCTTAAAAAGGTATTCGGTTAATTGACACCAATAGCAGGTTACTTTTTAAAAGCGTTTATCATTCGGGCTTGAATTCCAGTGCAGGCAGAGAATGGGTTAGTTGTACTCGTTTTACAAGAAGTATTATTTGTGGTGCAGGTTAAAGAAATACGTGACACAGAAGATGGGCCTCGTCAGCGGTCAAAGAGAACATTTGCATCATGACACAGAACGGTGAACACTGAGAGAAAAAACTTGGAACGCTTGAACGCCTCAGTCTGCCTAGGTTCATAAATTATAAGTGCAATTATATTTCAATTAGTTGTAGGTACGGTACGCCACGCTTCAAACTTCTTTATTTAAATTATCTACGTAACAAGTCGATGGGGGGACAATTTGGATACCTTTGTGGGAAAGACATGGCTGGAAACGGTATTGAGTAGAGATCTCTTTCCCTCTCCTACTTTTGTTTTGGCCGACAAGGTCCACAATAGTATCCATAGTCGTATGTTACAAGGTTACAACCTAAAACTCCTTTAACAAATTAGTTATTATACACAACAACAGGTTAATGAACTAGCCATTTTACAAACTGCACTACTTCAGATAGGTTTTGCACATTCTTCCTACTAATGTTATCTCAACCAACAATATCTATAAAATAAACTCGCCCTATAAAATTAAGTTAATAGATACTTTAAAGACAAGATACTTTAATGTTGTCGGAGTAAAATCTGTTCATAAAACTAACATAAACTTGAGTTCGCTCTTCTTTATGTAATCTATAATATCTGTTTATGAGTGTACACAACTACTTACACATTGAAGAGAATACAAGTTTTGCAGTAAGTTATTATGAAGTTGGGTCCAAACACTGAAGATAGCCGCATACTGGAGATTATGGAGATTGAGTTATATATTACTGCCTCGTTGGTCCAGTAGTCGCTAAGCGCGACTGCTGAGAACGAGATCCGAAGTTCGAATCCTGGGTCGAGTAAAGTGCAATTGGGTTTTTCCATTAGGTAATTCTCAGCACGGAGTCTGGATTGTTACCCACCTGTTGGCAATAGGTCCCTTAATGCATTGGGACCTGTAACACACCTGACCAAATGTGGGTGTACTACATGTCCACCTCTGCCTACCGCTTCAAAGAAATACTGGCGTGATGTTATGTTACGTTATTAGGTTTCTAATCGGCTTTACTCGTCTATTGTCTTCTAGGCAATAAGACTCTATATTCACTTGAACATATTTACTCGGCTTCTCATCCCAGGAAATAAGTTTTCTCAATACAAGGACTAAGTTTGATTGTGGTTGCCTCTTCTTTCAGTATACTTTATAGTCTGTTTCTCTATTATTATTTATTTGATAGCCCTTGTGCGTTATACAATATCTTGTCAAACAAAACAGTACCGGAGCACTTAACTCCATTTTTTCTGGTGTATGACCATACTGAATATAATTTGTGTTGTAACGACGTCTGCGTCTAATTGGACGTGGGTAGTTTTTTTACGTGCTCAAATGATATTAGTAGCCTTAGGATATGTATGTATGTATTTATGTAACATCCTATTAATATTATAAAGACTTGATTTACCAGGTTCGGTTTAAGGTTTAGAGTTTTGTGTCTACCATTCTGAAAATAGTTATTGGGAAAATAAATACATGACGGGATACATTTTTATTGTATAGGTAGGTACCTAGGTACCGCGTATGAGGAAAGCTTTAGGCAAAGGCTATATGATTATTTATTCTCTTGCAGATGAATTGCTCTTCGTTAGTCCCGCTAAAACTCGAGAACGGCTGGACTTATTTTGCTTATTATGAGTTTAATTTTTTCTGGAAATCTAGGGAGTTTAAATTGGTGGGAGCAGCACGAAGTTCGTCGGGTCAGCTGGTTTACAAATGAAATTTATTGCATAATATACAATTATACACTTATTTGCGCGAAAACTTATAAAAAAATTTTTTTTTTTTAAACCGACTTCAGAAAAAGGAGGAGGTTCTCAATTCGACTGTATTTTTTTTTTATGTTTGTTACCTCATAACTTTCGCTTGGGTGAACCGATTTTGATGATTTTTTAATTAAAACTCCAAAAATAATAATATTAGTAAAAAATACTAGCGTGATAATGTTATTGATTTTTAAGTAGTTAGTCTAATATTTTTAATTTAATTTTACTAAGGAGGTTATTAAGTCGTAGAAGAATACGACGCAATTATTTTTAACTTTTTAGTGCTTTTTAATTTGTTGTGAAATAGTTTTGTTTTGAAGTCGGTTTTTTTTTTCTTATTTTATACTCATACATTCTGTCATCACGCTCTCTATACGTGACTGTATCGTTGTGTTTCCTTTGGAAATATCAATAAAATGCAATTGTAATGAGACTAGTTTTGCAGTGACTAGTTATTCTTTAATAGACTTAACCATAAAAAGCATTGTCTTGCGCATAAATCTGTCTATGAATAAAGTGATGAAGTATTTCCGTATGACGTAAACTTAAGAATGTATCTATGACTCCTTCATTTGGCGCAAAAACTGCAACTATTCTGCATTCTGTAATTGAAATACTCCCACTTGTATAAAGACATGTCTATAATTATGAGACATTCTCAATAATAGGACTCGTTTTAAATATCTTTAGGTGAAACTTTATTTATACACCCACTACTAGATAGGGTTGTCAGAGCCTCGTGAATCTTATAGTAATAATTTTAATTTTATTATTTGCTTTACTCATTTAAATGGCCTACAAGACAGCATACATAAGAAGGATAGTCAATTGCTAGGATGTATTATGACCACTACCAGATGATGTCTACTGTAGCAGCTAGTCATCGAAGCCTTAATTTAAAGTAACATCAAATTTTTACCTACTTCTTATACTATCCATGGTCCGAACTTTTCCAATAATTCATTAGTTACATCAGGGTTACTTGTTGTTAATGTCCAATGTAGAACATTACAAGCAATTAGGACTTGTCCACCCACGGCCTTATGATTGGGAGTTATGTCTATATTCAAATTCAAATGTGACAGCCCTACTCTTAGCCCGAGGCATTGTCTGCTCCCATTTGAGCAAAAACGTTGCCATATTCAACTTTTATAATCAAACCTAAAATAATACAGGGTTGTTTAAATTCGATTAATTATTTTCATACTTTACAAATAAATTAAATTTATGCTTTAAATTTGTTATTGTTATATTAGGTATAATATATCTTTGGTAACGTTTTATGAATTTATGATTCTTGCAAAATCCGTACTAATATTATAAACGCGAAAGTTTGGATGTATGGATGGATGTGTGTTACTCTTTCACGTAAATACTACTGAATGGATTTTAATGAAATTTCATATGGAGGTAGCTGATCCTGGACTAATACATATTAGGCTACTTTTTATCCCGAAAAAATTTAGCGGGGTAACACTGCGGGGCGCAGCTAGTATTTTATATAGAAAACACTACTTCGTCAATCTTCATATTACGTCTAATGAATACGTATATATTAATAAACTAGTAAGGAGAATTACCAGGTGTTGAGAAGTAATTAAAAGACTGACCTGGCTTTTTAAATTAAGGTAATAAATATATAACAGTTTACCTGATGAAGTTTTCACAATATAATGATAAACCTATATGTAATAGGAATTCTATGGTATTTTAAATTAATGTAAATTTCAATCAGTTCACTAGGCACGGATCATAAAAAAATGTTGATCAGCTAAGCTATATAACAGAATTTATATCTACACTTATCACGTGGGTATCATGTCACATCACTATCACAAGAACTTAGTTCTACACAGTGCTTAACTTCGAACACTTCACCCGTGACTAACGTAGCTTGTAATATTCAAACTACTAATTATCACATTAGTATTGCAACTACTGTAAAACTGATCAGATACGAGCCTGAGGCATGCTTTTGTAAGACGTTTATTCATCAAATAATTATGTGCAAAAGGTTGAGACTATACAATAAGCGGATACGATTATAAACTACTGAAATGGCAATCAAAACAATATTAAATCACCGTTTTGTGTGACTTAAAATATTATACATATGTACATATATAATACTGGTTTAACCGATCCTTAAAAGCCATTAGGTCGATTTTTTTCAATGGGGAATCCCCTTGTGATATATTTTTATCCAAAAAAAATTCATCTTAATATCACCTTAAAACCATATACGTATGCTGTTTCACAGAATTCATTACAAACCCATATAATTTTTGCCACTTGTCTGGAGGTAATTCAGTATTCGTTTTGCCTTTAAATTTTTTTGGTAATTAAATTTAAATAATTATTGCCATTAATAGACATGACACTGACCTATCTGACCTATTGTAATAAATTCTTCTGTGGTAGACTGTAGAAAGGTAGAAACCAACTTTACCTTCTGAATTATCCTTTTCTGTGATCAATTTAACTTACAAGTTACGATATTTATTGCTCATTGTACAAGTGTTTGATCAGCTGATGTAAGTGAGATGCGCAGGAGTGTGTGACAACACGATGCTGGCAGACTAAAGGTCAGAAGCACGGTAACGTCGTATGTGTTTGTTTTACGAGTGTGTTTCGCAAATGTGTCGAATTTTATTGCATATTTCGCATTGGGTTTTGGCTGTTAATTTATCTGGTGTCGTAATCTTTATATAGTTAACATTACACCTTTTTTTTAAAGTAGCGGGATGTTACAAAAGTGTAGGTCTAGAAGGTACTTTAATTCTCAATTTACAATATACAAAAAAAAATATATACAACCGAATTGAGAACCTTCTTCCTTTTTTTAAGGTGGTTATAAAATGCTCTAAATTCCGCCTCCCAACAGACGAGAAATTACTAATAAACCAAATAACTCCAAATACTGCCTCGTCTAGTATTTCTGTTTGATCCCAATACATATCTATGTTTACAATTGTACTGTCTATACACCTCTATAATGTTTGCATAAAGCTAATCAAAATCACTTCATCGTCATCAGCCGGAAGACGTCCACTGTTGAACAAAGGCCTCCCCCTTAGAACGCCACAATGAACGACAGCTTGCCAATTCCATCCACCGGTTGCCCGCAATTCTGACGATATCGTCGGTCCATCAAAATCACTTAATACTTCTTAATAGAATAAAGACATTCACTAAACATCCTTATTATTTCTTAGACACCACCGAATTAACTTTAACGACTACATTATTTTACGTTTGCTCACATCCTTGCCGCGCCATATAAGTACACATTGACGAGGTGTTATAATTGGTCACCTCGAACTAAAACGGCGCTGTCAAAGGACTTTTATTATACCGAAATAATTGACAAGGCTTCTGGAATACATTATTAGTTCATTAACATTAAATATATAGAATTATAGTAAGATATGCGAATGCTTTATTGTAACTGTTTTCATGCCTAACTTTTGAAGAGTTTTTATAGACTTTTCCTTACTTGAAAAAAATGTCATTATAACATTATTTTTAAGTTGTTATTCTTTACAACTGCCTCGTTGGTCTTTGGTCTATGGGTCGCTAAGCAAGACTGCTGAAGATGAGGTCCTGGGTTCGAATCCCGGATCTGGCAAATTCGGACAATGGATTTGTGCTCATTTGGTGGCAATAGGCCGGCCTCCTATTAGATGGGGAACTATAACATTACTAGCGAAATGTGGGTTTACTGTACGTGCTCCTCTGCTACCCTTTCGGGGAATACAGGCCTGCTGTTATGTTCTATGTACCAAAGTAGTATTGTTTTTATTGATTGGACAGAACATAGACGAAAAGATTCTCTACGAGGAACGTCTCCCGGTCAATCAACCCCGCTACTATCTGCTGATGTCCTAATCTTTTTTCCAAAGCATAAGCTATAAACAAAGGTATGGCAGATAAAAGAGACAGTGATTATGATGATGAGCTATTTTTAATGTACCTGCCTATGCATATAACAAGGGCATACAGTAATAGTTATCTTTGTAAACAAAACCTTGTCTTAAAACAGCCACCAATCGATTGATTTGCGTGGGTATTAAGAACTTGCCGCGATCGGCTCAACATAATAAATACTTATAAACGTTTCTGACAAGAAACACGAAAGCTTGACAACTGCCGTTTAATGACTATACTAGTAGATAACGAGGTGGCTTTCTGCGCTAACTAAGGAGGAATTTATGTGACAAGCAGATTGTTGCAAATCTAAACTGAATTAGATATTGTTTGTATGTATGTGTTTGTGCACACAATCCCGATGTCTTCCCCTTTGCCTTAAAACTTACAGGTTTGCCTAATTCCATTTATCGGTTCCATACTAGGACTTTCGTCTACTTCGACTCACTTTACCGACTACGAATGGGCTATGGAGGGAAAATTCCCTTCTTCTTAATTCTGCCTCTCCCCCTTTCAGTCTGTCTAGTTCTTTAGCGTTCCTAGATACGAGGCACATACGCTATACGACAAGAATGGTGAAAAGGTGTACGAGTATTTGTCAAAACATTATGCCTACGGCAGCCGAATAGAATGGTCAATGTATGGGACATATACCTATCTATTGGCCGAATACAATGTTTAATATACGGGACATTCTCTTATCGATTGGGCTATCGTTCGTGCCACTTGTCAAGGGCCCCTGAAGTTATCAGTTCTTATATATAATTTAAGAGTGACTTATGATTGTGGTACGCTGACATAATAATTATTGCAGTCAACATTCATTAGGTAGGTAATATATGTTAATAGCGCTTGTAAATCACTATTATTATATCTACGCTTGTCAGCATAACGACTCTCATCAGCGTACTGCTGTGTGTTATTGTAATCTACAAAATATCTTAGTAAAGATACATAAAAACTGTTGCAATATTCTGCCAAGGAATGCAGTGTGTAGAGATAAAAACTGCAAGTCAGAATACAAGAACTTTTAGCGAGTTACATTAATCATTGTCCGGTAACGTGATTGGAACAGCTAGCAACCTTACTACTGAAATAAAAGACGGACGTAGCTGCTGAACTTCCAACTTGCTAATTGACCCACAGTGCACCACCAAGCGTAATCGTGTTATTCTTCTTAAACTGTATAGCTCTTTTTTAACTGTTTGTGTTAATAAAGTTGTATAACTGCTCTTTTCCTGCTCATATTTTATCATTTCTTCTTTGCAAGACTTCTTCCGAGAGTAGGCAGAGGATGTTCTTCTAAATCTGGAATCTTTAACAATACACCCTCACACTACGATCTAAGCAATAGGAGGCCTGCCTATGCCATATTTCAGGCTCACACAGTTCACATTCGTTCCCATGGCATAAAGCTTTTTGAATACAATTCTGACGCATATTTTGATAGCAATTAAAAACGAGTAATTGTAATTAAGCGAACTAGTAGCCCAAACGTGATACTTCAATCATATCCCGAATTGATTTCACTTCAATTTGCGTACAAAAACGCCGTAAAGGAAATTGATAGCGATTAACATAGAGCTACGTAATTGAGCTATCAATCAACACTGTTGTTTGTAGAAGTGTAATACGCACATTTTGGCTTATTACCGTTGTTTTAGTTTCAAGGTGATAAGTATTGAGTTAAGATTTTATATCACGCATGAGCCGTACCTACTTATACAGTCTAGTATAGTAGTATTAAGTCTTTAGCACACGTAATTATATGTATACTAGGAGGTACTTAAGTTAATTCTGTATCCTAGAATAAAGTCTAGCTTACTGCGAGTTCAATATAGACCAATCATTATAAAAAAAACCGTCGTCATAAGCAAACACAGTTAATGCAATATTTTTTCTAAAGCCACAATGTAAATAAAACATTAATCACAAATATGGGTCGAACCTTAGACGACTTATTCATAACTTATATTTAAGGCGTCTATGACTCAAGTTTATTTACAAACGAGGTTTCGATATCCATAATATTTATTAGAATTTGGAACTCAATACGTAAGTATAAAATTGAAAGCGTGTAGGTCCATATTGGGGTACGTAAGCCGGCTTTTGAAGTGCCATCGAAAATGCCAATCGGCCTACTTCTGTTGGCAAAACCTTGCATACCGCCCACGGGCACATTAGGGCTGCCACTTTTACAACGATCAGCATTATTATACACAAAGTATGAGACAGATAAACTTACAGTAGGTACGTAATGTGCACGTAACATTTATTGTTATTTGGCTCTTAAGATTGCGGTGGCCCTACATACACAAAAAATGTTTTTGTAACGAAAAAAATCAGTGTCGAAGAACAAACGTATTGACCAATTTCGAAATTTAAATATTAATATTGCGGGTTCGCGAGCTGACGTTTTTTTTTGTTTCTTTTGTTCAAATCTAGTCTGTAAATATCGATTGATTAATCATTGCTCTACTTAGTTCTAAATTAATCATAATTTTAATTCACACCCGAAAGGGCCATTTAACAGACATACTGTTCCTACAAGATTCCTGATTTCCACTGGTACGATAGGTACACCGTAAACAACACAATACCTCCACAATCGTCATCGTTAACGTGTATATTGATAACGGTTTAAATCCCATAAAATATCCAATAAAACCAACCCATTGCTGTTATATCGTCACCTTTAAATAATGGAATGCTATAAAGATATTCACACATTAAAAACCTTTACACTAGACGCTTGACATGAAAATCCTAAGACGACTAAACTAAAGAATAAACTATATTCCACTTGTTTATGCCCGCGGCTTCTCCCGCGTTAAGTAGCTTATGTCCTGTCTCGGGTCTCAAACTTTCTACATGCCAAATTTCATCAAAATCCGTCCAGCGGTTTAGTAGCGAAGGCGTAACAGACAGCAACAGAGTTACTTTCACATTTATAATATTAGTATGGATTGTCTATCGAGTCCCTTTCGTACACAAATGTCGAGAATTGCACCAATAATCTACAATTGTAGCATTCCGATATGCATACTTATTTATGATCGCTTGATAGACTTCGTACCTTTAGAGCGTTGCAACCTGTTACCGCTTAATTGCTGTCTTGTAACAGTTCATAACAGTCCATTTGGCGGCGCGGGCGCCGAGTATAATTGAAAATCCAGACTTCTAAAATAACTCGCATAATTCTCGCTTGTTAAATATCTAAGTACTTTTGTACCTATATTTCGCTGGTTGTAAGGTATATTGTTACTATTCTTCGTTTGTTAGATAATAACTAGAAAGCCAGTTGGTACCTAAGATGTCTATTTTAATTGTAGCGAATAACCAAATGGAATCAAAGTATAGTATCGTCACTTCTACAGTCGTAGCAAATATTTAGTAGGTCTACAAAACAGTTTAAAAGTTTGTTCATATTGTTTCTAGGATAAAAAGCTCTTTGACAGAAAAATGGTTAAGAAACAGATCATATATTCAGCACATAAACAATAATTTTTGAACCTCATTAATAAATACTATTACGGCCCTATGCTAAGAGATTGCCCTGACATAAATTCACGATTAAAAATGCTTATCAACTATCTAGTGCAAGCTATTCAAAATGACGACCTTTCGATGGTATGTCCGATACCTAAGCTGTCAAGACTACAACACTACAAGTACTACAATCTAAGAAACTGACTTTACAACTAGCGCAAGTGCCACAATTATTGTTATTTAATATTAACGCATATAAATTCAACGAACAACCTAAACTACACCCATTAAATTCGAAATAGACCGATACAGCCAGCATTTTACTTCGACCATTACTCATTCCATTACCAAATGAACGTCTGATTAATTTTAAAATAACGTTGAAGCATTTCAATAAGATATTACCGGCTCGTAGTAACGTTACACCGATTCCTGACAAGTTGGGGTTCGCGTGGGCTGCCTGCGTTCAAACTGTTTTATGGACAGAAATTCAGGGCATTCAAACAAATTCCTGCAAACTCTTATCGTTAATCGAGTGGCGTATAAATTATAAGTGGTTTAGCCACCAGGTATATTACGTAGGACGCGAATACTAATGAAGCTGGAGCAAATATTGCAATATTTAAACTGTTTGTTAATATCCGTTTTGGTTCACTACACGCTGGTTATTTCGGATACTGTTCATGTAAGCTCATAATTATTGATCATAAAATATGTTTGATTAATATAACGAATAAATATTGTGCTCTGCGCTGTGCTGTCACGCCTATGAAGCCCGGGGGTATAGACAGGAAGGCATGCCTGATTTTGAAATCAAACTGTTTACTGACATACAATATTATACTATGGAGTTTTTAATAAACTAAATGGTCTAACTAAACAATTTTGTAGTTTTGCAGGCCAGTGTAGACAAGCAATAGTAAAAATAGTCATGACGAGTGCGGAATGTTGTAAGACGTGTCCATAATGACACGTGCACAAACACGCACAATACATTTCTCGGGCCCATAACAATCGACAGTCGCCCAAATTCAAACAAGTATGATATGACAATGATCTCATTACTGCCCACGCTAATAAACACGTTCTTACAGACTCAAGATGGCCTACAATTCCTTTGCCATTGACTAAGCTATGATTATGTATGTAGGTACCGAAACACTCAATTCACATGTTCCTTATTTGTCGCAATCTGCACTAGGCCGCCAGAGCAAGGTCAGTTCCGCGGCACCAAACATGGTTAGTGGACATTGAGACAAATGCCAGTCGAATTAAGTAATTTTTTTAAATACATTCAACTTCCAGAAGTTTCTTTACTAATTAGCTGTGTTGTTCTCTCAACCCTTAATATTCGTCCACTGTTGGAAATTGTTGTCACTTAATTACCATAATCGAACGTAGATGCTATCGAACTCAACACTCAATTAGCCTACCTTGCTTGGACAGGATGCAGTCGTACCGGCAATTCGATTAACTGGAATACGGGTTGAGCAATAAGACAATGGCCCCTATAACATGATTGACGAAGACTGAGTGTACTGTACTGCTCTCAGGAATACAGGAGGTAGGTACGTCAATATATGTTTATTTTAAATTACTGTCATTCATCATCAGCCGGAAGAAGTCCACTGTTGAACAAAGGCCTTCCCCTTAGAACGCCACAATGAACGACAGCTTGCCAAAATTACTGTATTTGGTTACAAAACAAGCTAACCTTAACGTCGAAAATCTTGATAAACAAGAAGATGAAGACAAAATGTAGGGAAATACGTGCAAAAAACAAATAATGATCGTAGACCGTCTTACAAACAGCGAATGTTCTGTTTGATAGCTTTTTCATGGCTCAGCGTAAACACAAACCACGGCGTAGAAGATAAAACGTAGTCGGCGGCGCGTGGGCAGGCTTTGTGTGCAAATTCGGAACAAGTATGTGGCAGAAAAATATTATGTACATTAGTCACTGCAACCGGTATCAGTCAATTATCATTCCGTATTCGACATTCAAAAATATTTGATTATTATAGCAAATAATCTAATGCGTATGTAATCAGTTGAGTCTAGCAGATGATGTAAATTCCTGTGATATTTGCATCTACGATTAGTGTAGGTTACATATAAAGATCTCTGACTTCTTAAAAAAACGTATACATGTTAGAACAGTGAATAGCGGTATCTTTTTTTGTACTGTTTGCATTAGGTATAGATAGGCTTGCAGTATAACATCACGCCTGTATTCCCCGAAGGGGTAAGCAGAGTTGCACATATAATATGCCCACATTTCACCAGTTATGTTTTAGGTCCCAATGTGATAAGGGGCGAGCCTATTGCCATCAACCGGGCACAAATCCTCGTGCTCAGCAGTCGCGCTTAGCAACCACTAGACCAACGAGGCAGTCTATGAGGACAATCTTTCGACTATATTATCGATGGCGTACTATTTTTCCAGACCTACATATTTTTCATTAGGTATATTAAATTTCTATTCGTCAAACTTATATAGGCTGGACTTACTGGCTTTCAAAGAAGGCTTATGTCCAGCAGTGTGTCACCTAAAAACTGGTGATAATAAAACATAGAATACGTACCTATGAGTTAATAATGTTAGCTCGTTTCCATATATGTTTATGATAGTACATATTATATTATGTTTAATGATTTGATGTGTAGACATAAACTATATGAAACATAAATACAAGTTAAACCTGAGTTTTAGTAAACAAACATCTAACGAACGCCTCGAGTTATTGAGCTTGTATTTAGTTCAACGTAACTAGACTAATTACTTTAACTACTCAACTGAGTGAAGGCTAAGCTAGTATGTTAGGTAGGTAATTCAGGACTTAGTTTATATACTTAAAGTATTCTTTATGGCCATACATTCAGTACTACTTAACTAACTTTATTACTTAACCAACTTAAAAACAAGGGAGCTTTTTCGAAATGGTTCTATACAAATAATGCGGCATTGACGCAACTATCAAAATAGGAAAGTGATAAAAGGAAAGAGAGGCCTAAACATAGCAATAGGCTAATCGATAATGATCATAAAATTTGTAAAGATCGGATCATGAACTCATGGTAAACAACAAATTTATTCAACGAAACTTGAATCAAAACCACCACCCTGATACCCTAAGTTAGTATGACTGGTCTTTTGGCGTTTGCCAACATCTAGTTTCGTTCCTTCTGTGGGATTTGGCTCAATAAGTTTATTAAGTTAGGTATTACAACGCTAAGCCCCCTTACCATGAACTCTTAAAGCAGCGGAAGCGAGAAGCCGCCGCGTCATTACGTACAGCGTCTAGCTTCCACAACCCACAACGTAAACTGCCCAGCTTTAAGAGTTCATGGTACGGAGGCAGTTATCTGAATTACGTTTATCACAGCCTAAGTTACATTTGCTACTTAAGTAGTATTTACTCTCGTAAAACGTGCGTACCCACAAATATACCAGCTAATGAAGATGTTTATTCGTGCACTTACAACCGTGAAGTAGCAACATTACGCAAACGGCGTGAGATAGGACTGTGGCGGCGCTATCTTCACAATTATGTGCGTATTATTGTTCGTCTGTTCGTCACTCCCACATTGCCAAGTTTATGGCCGAAAGTTTATGACGCGAAGACACGATAGGAATAGCTATAGAAGGACCAATCTGCCATAATATTGAATAAGCTATTCTGATCTTATTGGGGGCTATGAGAATCTCATAATCATCAGTCGGAAGACATCAACCGTTGAACAAAGACCTCCCCCTTAGGAGGAGGTGTTGCTTTAATCCCCACGCTTGAGAGCCGGCTTGGGGATCGCAGTATTTGTGATGGTAGAGAAGACACAGCGGAAGAGACAGCTGCCCATTTTCTGGATTTTCCCTTTTTCGCTTAAATAATAGAGATGTCAATAGACTAAATACGGGGTTTTAGTCAATAGCGGTATGAACCTCGTTTATGAATAAGATGATGGTTGTATAGAATAGAATAGAATTTATTTCTCAGTATATGGTACATTGGTCTTACATTAAATACAGTTTCACATACACTACCATTGCTGGTGCAGAAATATTACACAACTTATAATTATGCATGCAAATCGTGAATCCATTATAAATAGATTATAGCTGTGTTAGCCTTCTGTAGATTTCTGTTTAACAACACTCAACAAAATTAACTAACTTATTATTACAGATTCGTGGAACACGTATGTACAAATTAATTAACAGTAACTTTTAATTAAATACTTCTCTTCCAAACTTAGCTAAAAACTTCTATAGTACCTAATTCAAGTTTCTTGTAGCAAGTCAAAGTCAGTCGTCTTCCCCTAGGTAATATACCTGTTTCATAGTTACTTCATTAAAAAACAAAAGCGATTCGTCTAAGTAAGTACAAGGAGGCTTCAACTCTACATAACTCTACGTCATGTCGGAAAACGTTCAAAAGCTGGCAACGGTCTCGACTCATGCGCCATACTTTAACAATGTCAAATGGCTCATGTTCGCTACTTCGCGTAATCAGTGGCTTTTAATCGGCCAGTTTGGCCCATCATCCAGGCGACAGCTGTATCAGATCGTCTGCGTCTGCGCAAACAAAGCGTTCGTCCTGATCGCGAGGTTGATGTCTCTGACAGGCCATACGTCTTGTCACTGTATTGTCGTTTTTGTTTAAGATGTAAAGTAATAATACCATTTGTTGAACAAATGATGAGGCTGGTGATATTTATAGCCCAAGATTTTTAAAAATAAAAGTCGTACTCGGTAGAGTTATCAAGTGCCCGTTGACGATATGTAGAGATTCAGTTCAGCAACTTTATATGCAAAATATTTCTCCTTATTTGTAGATAATATGTAAAATTGCAAGCCATAGGCTCTCTACCATACTATACTATGACTGTCTAAACAATTGCCAATGTCTAATCCCATCAAGTGTCACAGACGAGACGTCGTCGTACGACTCTGCACGCAATGAAGCCGGCAGACAAAGGCACACGCCGTGGCCTCTGACACAACAACGTTAAACCACATACTAAGGTGTGCAGTAAACGTCTCGGACATTAAAGGAGTAATAACAAATCCTTTTAACAGTGCCGACAATTACACTCAAGTTCATTAACCGATTAAAATCTCACTAAGGATCTCGGTTGTAATTGTTGTTTACGCTAAAGAGTAAAGGACATTCAGAGAATGGAGAAAAGCCTTTTTCTTCCACTCAGCGATTAATTTATGGATTATCTGTGGAGGGAATGAAAATACAATTCTCTTTCCTTGTCGGAAAAGACAATCGTAAGCGGCGACGCACATTGTGATCCTTATGTCTGGCTTTTAACTTGCGACTTGCGTGGGTTTTACATGGTAAGGGGGCAGGACTGCAATCCACATAGCCAGACTTGGGGTGGTCTGGTATTTCATGTCTGCGAAACGCGCAGGCGATAGTCACCTACAAAAGAAATCACTGCAGTGCATCCCATTACAAAGAGAAATAAATTAAGCGTATAGTATTTAATTTATTCGTAAGTAATATTCGTTATTTAAGAATATACTGTTATACTATAATATGTATGCTTCGCCGTCGATTGCTTAAATGGGTTTCGCGATGACCATACGGGACAGGAAATTGTCGTTCACTGCGCATGTCAGGCGGATAGGTAAGTAGTTGTAATTTGCTAATTGAAGGAAGTTGCTACGTCCCTTGACGGAGGTATTTATGCAGTCGCTTTCTAAGACAGTTACACATCCAACTAGCCAGCCTTTCTTTGTAATATAAGAATTAAGATTGATATCACAACACCATGTGATAATTATGACTAGAAATGTATGCAATTTACTTTTATCTGATGTTTCTAATTGATAACAACAGTAAATAAACAGACACCGTAGCAAAAACAAAATAATTTTTACTTGACAGTTAATAGAACGTCTCTGTGGCGACACAAAATATTTAAAAAATGAACGCTCCAAAACGTATCTAGTTATGTATTTACTAACATTTTAGTAGGTACGTGTTTTGATATATATACTTCTAATATTTATCGTAAATCAACTTGAAAAATATAATATATACTTTGGTGTTATTTATATCTAACTAGTTATTTCGTTGACCAACGCTAACCGATTGATTAAACATCAATCAATAGCTTTACCTGACTGAGGTAGAAACGTTATTCAAACAGCGCTTAGTGCTAATCAGTAGGTAGGTACAGTTTTGTAGATACAACTTAAAAGTTATCTTGTGATGATATTATTCGTAGGTAGGTAAATGTAGGCGAAATTCTTTTAAATCTAAAATCAAGAGCACAGTTTTTTTCTACATTAGTCCTATACTTTCCAACAATACACTGGCTGCGATAAAAGACTTTTTTTTGACAAGTGAGGAACATTAATCTCAGAACATGTAGAAATCTTTGACAAATTTAAAACATTTGTAGATATTTATATAAATACTACCAAAACAATAATTATTCAAATTTTACCTTGTCTTTAAAATGCTAAATTCATATCAATTGCTGATAACAGCACCATCTAGTGTATTGTTTAGTTTTATCTTTTCGACAAAAGATGTCGCTGTTATAAATGATAGAAGTTGTTGCTATTCGCTAACAGATAGCGCTACCAGTCTCATCTCATTAAAATAAGTTTACTAGGTTACCAAGTCACACTGGTTACAAGGTTACTATTTAATAACACGAGCGTGGAAAACAATAGTTTACATGAAGGCGAGGAAGTAAATTACTGTAAAGTAATCCAAACCATTTATTAACTAAGGTTTATTTATTCATTGTATTTAATGCTTTCATGAATTTCAATGTAAAGTCGTGTGTATCTAAAGGTCGAAAGCAAAGATTATCTTCCCTTTTAATATAAATTAGATGGTAACAATTCTATCTGCCACGCTCCTCTACAAGTCGCATACATTAATTCATTGCTCATTCCGTAATAAAATATAAGCTAGTCAGGAAGTTGGTAGCGGGGTCGAAATTCCCGGTTGTGCCGTACGGTGAATTGAGTAGCGTATCATAACGTCACTTGTAGAGGTCGTAATGCAAGCTCTTAAATGCATGCAATTTAGATATTACATCATCTCCACATTGTATTAGTGTAGGATATTAATTTACTAAGTTAGAAAAGGTCAAATAGGTCCAAATCTGAGCAGGTAATAAAGCCCGCATTGCAACTATTCAATCGTAATTTTATACTTAAATGTATCTTTATAACACCCTATTCAGAATTAAATGCACCTGCTTAAGCACTGCCAAAATTAAAAAGATTGCCTGTTCTAACTTGAGGAAAAAACATTGATAGTAGGTATATTCTGATATAGCACAATACAGTGTTAGTGTAATTTCTTTGTAGTTTTTATTTTTGTTATATTCATATCTGTAATAAAATGTAATTAAAAAGAAGAGATAGATAATTTTATATGGTTAAAGATTGAAGAGGTCTTTTAAGATTTGCCGTACGAGTGTCCACACCTACAACATTTTTCCAATTATTTCAAGAACTCTGAAAACTGAAAAATATGTGAATA
Organism: Abrostola triplasia; assembly: GCA_946251915.1. NCBI lineage: Eukaryota > Metazoa > Arthropoda > Insecta > Lepidoptera > Noctuidae > Abrostola > Abrostola triplasia. The sequence continues at coordinate 6,509,712 of OX276432.1, read as the reverse complement.
GACTTGGGAAAAATCCGGTGTAATATAAAATATTGCAAATAATATTATTGAGTAAAAACATATCAAACATCATGCTGTTTCGTTCGCGTCTCGCGTTTTAAATGCTTCTAATTTTCTAATACAGGCATTCGTGATGTCTAATTACCTAGTTGAAAAACTGGTTATAAACGAAAAAATTATGATAATTTTAGCTGCGTTAATTAATATTTTTTCCAATGTCAATTTAAACTTCATTGTACGACTTAAATAGGTATATACATATATTTAAGTGTAGAGCCAAGCAGTCGTCATAGTTGCGGGCAACCGGTGGATGCAAATGGCAAGTTGTCGTTTATGGTAGCGTTCTAAGCCTTTGTTCAACAGCGGGCGTACTTCGGCTGATGATGATGTAGTGTAGATTAGGCAGGTATAAGTACCAGCTAACTGTTAAAGCTATGATACTGGGAAATGTTATAGGCCCTAATGCAAAATAAACAAAGTTTCAAACACCAACTCGTAGACTAAATATTTATAGTATTTCCTGCATTCGCTTCAAGCCAGACAATGCTTATCTAATGCTTGAGCATAGTATTATTTAATATTTCAGCTACGTTTATCCAAAAGGCACGTGCACTGTGCAGCCAAACACGGGGTTTGGTTTAAAATGTGGCCACAGATTTGGCCGCCGCGACGCCTTAAGTTATGCAGACCGCGACCGACCGAAATACAAATCACGTTGAATTAAATGCAAGCTGGACTAGAGACGGCAAACAAGATTAACGACCAGGTATACTTGCCAAAAAAATGGTACGTTCTAGGGTAATAATTATAGGATTTAGAAGTGTCCGATTGAAGGTGCCTTGCTCACTTTTTTGGGTATTTAATGGCCGGATCTGTTACGCTGTTTTGGCAGTGCTGTTCTGTTGCGTGGTATTGCATAAGGTTCTGAAAACAAGACTGATGTGATTGTTAATATTTACTGCAGTTTGTTTTTCTTTTCTTATTTGACTACGGCACATGTAGATGAATCTTCAATCTATTGGTTGAAGGTTCTTCTATTGTCAAAGTAACACCTATTTTCAACACTGCAGGTAATAATAATATAGAAACACCTTTTCGTATTTCTTTAGAAACACCTAAGTATTGCAGCAAAACAGACATGCACGGTCTAGACTGTAGATTGTAGACGATAGCAAAAATATGCTTCGATATGAAAACTACAGACTGTTCAAACTTTACACCTCCTACCTACTTGATTTCGTGCAATGAAAGAACTGTTTTAAAATACATAAATAACAAATAATAAAAGCGTGGTAGTGGTTAATCATGGTAGATACTCAAAGAAAATGTTATAGGTATTCATAAAATAAACATAATTGCCTTTAAAAACTAGTCTAGAAAAACACTCGTCAATTCATACTAAAAGATAAGTTTTCTCGTGAAAATATTTGCCTTTTGGCAATAGTTGAGTAAATTCACAAGCTAAAGTTGTAAAACAAACATTTATTTCCGCACCTACATCGGATATTCAACGCGCGCTCGCATGTGCATTTTGTTACCTAGCTTGAATGTATTTTACTTTTCCCGCTGACGTACTTCAACGAATAGGATAAACGGCAGATTCACAATGAAATAAAACATTCAGCAACAGTTTTCATCGTTTATTTATTTTAAGTTAATAAATGCATGTGACAGGAATGTTATGAGAGCTTCACAAATATTATGTTACAGTCAACACCTAGATACCTATTTACTTCTTCTTATTCGACAGAGCGGTTATTTTCTTGTAGATAAGGCCAGTAAGAACGCCGTTTACGATGTAAGTAGACACACAGACAATGCAGAAGTCGTGAAGTACAAAGGCCAACAGATATGCCAAGTACGCGGACATAACTACCGAAGAGACGGCGGAGAGGAACAACAGACGGACCACCAGCAGCTGGTCGAACGATGCTGAAACACACAAGAAGAGATTAGTACAACGCAAACCTGCAGTGATGGACATCGTGAGAAATTGATCACATATAACTGGTGAATAAAGATGCATTTCCATTTTTTGTAAACGTATCGTTTTTCGTTAAAATTAATGGCGATTCGTGGTTGATAGTTATAACAATATAACTACATATATTTTCATAACGTAAATAGTTACATTCATAATAAAAACAGTTTCATCCTATCCTTTGTATTCGTCACTACATCAAATGTTAATTAATATTGCTCTAAACACAGCACCTAAACATACAACATCATAATAACAAGTTTCAATGTTTAATCGTTCATAAAATCAAATCAAGCATAGAGCAATTACAATGACAAATTATGACCACTCAACTAAACAAAAGAGATCAAACACAGCGACTGTGGCTTATTTCAATATCAGACTAAAATAACACAATGCTCACTACAATTCCAACCATTTACGAGCGTGTTTCACGGAATTAACATTTTAGCGAAGCAATAAAAGCTCACGCAAACCCTCTAAATATTCAAATAGAGAAACATTTTATCGTTATAAACTGTAATGCTATTGGGAATATTAAATAATTCAGTTTCGAATTTCTTGTTAGGTTTACTGGAAATGGTGGATATTTATCTAAACATTTTCTAGATAAACTTGAATAAAGCGAAAGTTAATTGCGTTCAGTATTTTAACATTCTTGTTTACTTTCGGTTTCTAAAACACTATAAACAACGATAAAATTAAACTAGTACTCCAAAATAGCTGCGAAAACAATTTTCAAGAATGTGCAAATTATAGTGGCACGTATAACATTTCGCACTTCCCAGGAGTATGTACCAATGTTAGCCTATTACGATAACAGTTATTCACGGCTCGTGAGCTACCAAATAAGCTTGGAGTGAGCACAAGCGCGGGATTTCGTAATATTTTTCTCGTGGTAAAGTCACGAAGCCGGTAACCACGAACCGCATTGATGTGCGAATTGCATGGCCGGGCCGCGGCGCCGAGCCCAGCCGAGAGTCGGTGCATCGTAATACCATGCCGATTATTGGCATTGCGGCCGTAATGACTACTAGCTGCACCACTCGTTAATTACAATAACTCCCACTGTGGAAACAATTTTTATATAACCATTACTATAAACAGCCGACTAACTACTCGTATCTTTATTAAGACTTGTTTATAAACAGCTTCAGGCAGTTGACGTCTTTATTTAATTCATTAATAAATAATTGATGGATTTTACTTTTTTTCTGTATAAATGACAGCTTTATTAACGGTTTCATCTGAACATCGTAAAAGTTAATTGCACCTATTTTTTATTGGTTTCGGTCGAATCTAGAGAAAAACGACTGCATTAAAATGTGCTATAGATATCACACGCAGATGTTTTAAAGAGTAGGCTAACGTCGTTAACTTTACTACAGTTTTATTGGGAAATTCTGCGAACTAAAATCAGTTCATATAACGCATATAAAAGTCTTCAAAGTAAATTAATTACGTACCCAAAAATATAATTTGACAGTAGAAGATTATTCCATAAAAGCAGTTGGGAATCTTTAGCGGTGACTCTTCCGGTAACAATCCAAAGCCTTTAGCAAACCTGGAACAAAGTATAAAATTAATTATTACACCTAGGACGCGGCTAAGTTGGATGTTAGGGACGTCGAGCTTAAATTTTCTATTGCCTTGTACTTTTTATATAAGCGTACGATTTATAAGAACTGTAACAGCATCTCCGGGAAATAGCTTCGCAGAAAATTGTACCAATAGAACTTACTCTTCCGTGGAAATGCCGTAAAAGTTCCAATCATAATTCTAAGAAATAATAATCCAAGTTTTATTTGCGGCCTAGTTATATGAAATAAAACCATATGACTGCAAAAATATAAATGGCATTAAGTACTTTCAGTCAGCTGTGCAATCATTAGTTTATCGTCCATAAAAAGAGAAAGTTTTGTCTTTTATACTATATGAATTCGCTTTACGGTATGTTAGACGTGTGTACTGTGTAATGTAAGATTAACTAATTGTATTAGCCCTGCAACCTTATTTACTTACCAAATAAAGTAATCATATACATACGCATATATTGAAGAGTGAGTGTGACAGCAAAACAGCGGTAAATTAGGTCGCACCATCTCCAAATAATACCTAATAGTGTAAACGTTGCACTCCCAAGATCTTAGGAATAGGTCTGTTATGCCATGGTATTATCACCGTCTCTCAGTTTTCACTTAGACAGGGCTAAAAGGATGTTACAAACGGATGAAGTTTCCACCTAAGGAATAAAGAGCGCTTTTCCCTTTATCTTGAAACCCTGTATAGACAAGTCTTCATCATCATCAGCCGAAAGATATCCACTGTTAAACAAAGGCCTCACCTTAAGGTAGCCATAATCCCCACGCTTTGTAAGCGGCTTGGGAATGCCAGTATTAGTGGTCAAGCTACAGAAGTCGCTGCTGCCCATCATCTGGATTTTCCCCTAGTCGGCTGTTACGATACTCACGAAAGGAAAGGAGGTGGTCAATTCTAAGCCGGACACCACACGGTGACGGTATAGACAATTATGACTACACCATATCAATCTAAATGAAAACGATCTACTATTAGACCTCGCATACAGATATAATGGTTTTGATGGGTGACGCTTATTGACAACTAAATCACGGGCCTCTGAACACATTAATCTGTCTGTCAAGGTTATACGTAACTTAATAATCAAGCCTGTTTGATAACCGGCCTCACCTTGCAGTCTATTGACCAGCTTGCAACTTGATGCAGTTCACAGGAGACAAAAGACAGTCCAGAACTACTAACTAGATTATATCTTAAACAAAATCAAAATAGGCGATGATAGATTGGTGATAAAAGAGATAGGTGTAATAACTTACTCAGAAGAAAGAACTTTGGAGCAGCTGGCGTGCTCAGAAAAATCGCAGAGAGCCTTGTAGTCCGGCTTGATCTGTATGGCCATCTCTACGTACATTGCGTAAGTAGAAAGCAGAATACCGGCAATACTGGCCAACACGATGGAGCGGTCAAGGGATTTCGGCTTCATCTTCACGTAGAGAATGATATACCTACACCTGTAAATAAGGAAAATCAGTGGTCTTGTCCTGTATAATTCACACGGCCCGTCGCTAGTTCATTTACAAATTAGTCGTTTACACTCAAAACACGTGAGTCAGTGAAGCTCACTTACAGCAAACATCAAGGTCGATTGTGAATGCTATAAAAAATTACACTTTAACCTAAAGATGTCGACGATCAACCGGTAATCTTTTAAACCACCCAGCTGTAGGGTTACTATAGAATTGATGTCGCAATGCAAGAATTGAATTGTATAGGGATTCAGAGGTAACTTAAATATTAACGGAATACGAAATCTATAAACGCAAACATATGGCTACACGGAGGCCAACTGACTACGCCAGGTTCGGGGTCAATTGATGTTTTTGTAGGACGGTAATACGTTCCTTGTCATAACATCGGACTGGTTGCATTGGTGACTTATTTACATTATTGTTATCGGTAAAAATAAATTATAAGAATATTATCTTAAGGCGTCTGAGTTATTTAATAAACAAAAGAGCAAGTAATGATGACCACTCGACCTTAAAATTCCTCAGTAATCGTAAGCTACTTAATCGAATTACTTATTTCATCGACACAACTTAATGTAAACGAATAAATTAATATTTCTGAATGTATATTTCTCCCAAAATGGACCAAAAATAAAATGTTTAATTAACATGTATATTTATTCTGTCAATACACACTGTGAGAGTAATTTATTCGTAATTAATAAAGTTCTCCTATTTTATTTAACTTCATTAATATTCATGATTACTCAATCCCAATACATTCACGAGATTCACGTCACTGTGATATCATACAATTTTAATAATGTGCATGTGACACAAAAACCGGTCTTGAATTTATGATGTTAAAGGCTTTATGTAGAGTTCTTGTTTAATAAGCAAATATGTAGTATTATTAAATTAAGTTTAACCGAAATAATTCGTACGTTCTCTAGTTTTGTTAATGGTTTTTTAGAAGGGGAGATTGTAAGTTCCCTACGCAACAGCAGCGGTTAAAAAAAGCGTCGCTCTACCTTCGTCTCGCCACCCCTTGGAGTACACTCAATATAAAAAGAAAAGAAAATAAACAATGCAGTCTGCCGTCGGTCTAACGTATCATCAACATAAACCAGTAAAGCAATGAACACTAATCCTATTACTTAACACTTTATTTCGCTCATAAAATGTCAAACATTATATTGAATAATACACCAGTCTTACTCCGATATTAATTTAAATACTGATATTGATTTTATGTGACGCGATCAAGTCATTAACAACTTTTTATAAACTCCAATTATAAATCTCAAAAGTTGGCTGACCAGTGACCGGCCGCGTCAAGTTGCAAACACAATTATTTACATAAAACATTTATAAACGAGCAAACAACACGAGCACCTTAATTGTTTATGACAATAAACTCACAAAATCAATGTCCAAGTCACGCCACTAATAGATAATACTGCTGATTAACACGACAAATGTTAATTTATGTATGGACAAGTATTGTCATATCGGCTATAATCTGAATCGCGTTTGTAATTGATAAGACACGAGTTCCCTACTTAATATCGCAAGCACAACTGAATTTATTACGCCTCTTATAAAGCATGGTAGGTATACGCATGGTATATGATGTATTCATAAATACGCAAAGTATTATTTAATGTGTTATGTATGTTGTGACGTTGTCTTTAACGTGAACTTTAAACCTTTAGCTAAAAAGTTGAGAATAGGATGAACATTGAATCATTATTAATGTCAGTTTTCTCGTGAGATTACAAATACAATCTTTATTAATACTGCCTATCAATTATATGAGTGTAAAAATGGGATTGCAATATTTACCTAATATGCCATTTTTGTTTAGATTGATTTGTTTTGGTACTTTAAGTTAAAACCAAAACCTGTCGTGAAATAAATCAGCTAATATCACGATAGGTCATAATGGTTAGATCCAATATTTTATAGGTACTAGATACTGTTTGGTTGAGCATCTAGGCTCTAAATAAATGTTATTAGACTGTGTTCAGGTACAAGTACCTATCTGCTCACCCTCACCTACCTAGTTAAAATGGTCTTGTTGTATCGCGAATTCGATTGCTTTCTGCTGACTGCCGAGCGTAATCTCTCGAGTGCAAATCCCTGGACGAGGAGAGTTACTTGGTTTTTCTGATTAGAATTTTATAAGCAGCCTAATATTTGCGACCCAGTAGTCGGACACAAAACAGGCTATAAAAAATACACCCAATTCCCAAGGACATTTGTTCCTTTCATTAACTTTCTCGAGAAAGTTGGTTTTATAATATGTATGTATAATATGCATAAAACTCAGGGCTATCGATAATAATTCGTTTATTAGACCCATTTGTAGAACTAAGCTAACACACCTAAGTACATTTAATTAGTTATGACTAGTGTTTCAGTTCCTAGACTTAGGTGAAATAAATGTAGGACTGTGGTCAGCTTTATTTTTTTTTACCCATACCTACTTACTACATAGCTAGTTGGGGACGAACCTAGACTGTAGATGTTAGATGAGTGTTATTCTAACGATTACAGTACAAATAATATTATAAAGTAGTTGTTTCTTGGAACAGCTTTAACTTCGAATATTATATATTTTTCGAACCTTCTATAATTATTATATCATGACTGTCATCTTAACATCGGTTGCCTTGCTTACCTATTCAAAACGTCAAGCCGATAACTATCGGTGCCATATAGATTATTCGGTCTAGTGAGCAGAGCAAACAACAGTACGTCCCACTGGATAATAATAGCTAAATAATATTGTTTAAAAGCTTTTATCAAGCTGAAAATAGCAAAATACGGTCACAAGTGCAATTTTTTGACCATATTAAAATCATAATTGAGCATTTTTTTAATGAGAATTTATGTACCTACAATAAAAGGTTTTATACTCGTAACAGGTTTTAAATTCTACTATTACCTAATATTTGCATGCTACATTAAGGCAGAATTGTACAAGGATCCATATATAAATGTAACACCTTATTATTGTACCTACATTCAATGCAAATAAAGATTTCTATTCTATTCTAACAAGTCTGATAAGTCCTATATTCTACGGGTTTCAAATTAAATTTGAACGCAACTTATTGAATGAAAAAGAAACGTCAAAATCAAAACATGCACAAATTCTTTTTTTTTTACATTTTTTTTAACAACAAAATCCTTGTTGACTATGTTATAGAACACAGTGTAGGAAGAAGTAGAGAGTTTTTATTACTGTGGACCACAGAGTATCACAGTTGGAAAACTTATTTTACAAAGTACTAACAAATGTCTTCTGTTCGTTCACAAAACACCAACATGACAAATTTACGAGACATATCCTTGGTAATATGGATTGAGCTATTCAGTTATTAAAAGGCCATGAATTGGCGTAACAATTCATTTTATCACACTTAGATTATTTGGAGAAACAAATTATAATTTAATAAATACTTTAATTTCAACTATCTAAAATTATTATTATAGTCTGGAAAAGAGACATGCTTACCAGTTAGAAGAGTATTACCAAGCGCCACATTGCCAATGACGCCCAGTATCGCGGAATGTCCGTGCGTTAGGTTGGCAGTACTGATTTTAGTTCACCATCGCGACCGCAACGCAGCGTTGGCGTCGTGTAACACCTTTCATTGTATTGACTATTGACTGATTCTGAACACAGAGAATAATGTATAAAGTTAATTTATCGTATTATTGTCTTAGTTCTTGTTGAAATATATAGTAGTGTGTTTTAGTTTAAGTGGAATAATGCCTCCGTTTACGTGAATGTGAAAGAAAGCAGCCCGTGGAGTGCTACGCGGCCATTTTACTTGCAATGCGGCAACGGTGTACGATCCGCCATTGGAAACGGCCAGTGTCTTTTTCTGAGTGCAAGATTTGTATTTTGTTAAATAACGCGGCGTAGAAACCACGGATAACCATGTGTGATAAAAGTGTAGTGCGGACTTTAGTGTAGTGAAGCACGGTGGTCGGGTGTTTCGAATAATGTGTGAACGATGGAAAACGAAGTGAAGCAGCGCAATCAGAGAAATAGGCGAAGGGAGCGGGCACAGCGCATGCAAGCACAGCGAGAGAGCAAAGTTAAGGATGGAGACAGCGGCGAGGACGAGTCTCCAACGAGAGAGAAGCCGCCTCGTCCTCCTGCCAGGAGGAAGAAGTCGCGGGAGCCGCTCGGAGAAGAAGACATCATCGATGGTTTCGCCATAATGGCATTTCGCACATATGAAGATCTTGAGGTATGTACATGAACTACTACAATAGCCTTAAATCCTAATTTGGAAACTGCATAACTTTGATAACAAAGTGACAAGCGTGCATATTTAAAGATATTGCCTTGTTTCGTCCACATATTTATTAATTATGTACTGCACTAAAGTCACTAAAGGTTGTTTACATTTGCATAATAACTACAACCTTGCAATTCTAATTTATAATGTCTATGTCAAAAATTGGATAATTATCTTTCTGGTAATGTGATGACGACATCTATTGTCGTCATTTATGCTGTTGCTACCACATTCGGTGGGTTTTCTTGGAAAATCAAATACCTAATGGTTCGTTGTCAGTCTAGTGGGTGGTTCAGACTCTTTCATGATAAAAAACAGCGGTTTGTAATCGGCTTGGACGACGTCTCGGAAGTGCAATGACCCAACGAATGAACCCTGCGTGTAAAAAGTAGATAGTGAAAATTAGTTGTTATTTACGTAAATGAAAGTAGGTCTTTTTATACTTTTATTATAAAACCTGTATTCTTTGAGTGTTATAGTAACTATACCTGTATTTAGTTGTTATGTATTATGTAGTGAGCACAGAGCAGCTGACTGTCGACGGGCGCGCCTGTCGGAGCGCAGAGCGCCGTTCTCGGCAAGCGAGGTGCAGCCGCGGTCTCCCACAAAGTGTAAATTTGGTCTAAGTGGCTTTCGCTCGTTTGTGCTCATTTATCGCGCCGTCCTCGAATGGCAATATGTTGTGTACGTTGAAGTCTCGTATGTGCACAATAAAACTACATTCCCCGCTATCGTTTTAAATTATGGCGACAGGCTTGCCGTTTGTGGCTCGTTGGAGCGGCGCGCGCGTATATTATAGGCCCGAACAGGTTCCTTTGCTCCTATTTAATTCACCACATGTGGTGTGCAATGCTTATGCAATTTCTACTTACAATGGCTGTAAGTTAATATTCTACCTTAGGACATAGGAAAAGTTAAATGTTGTGTTATAGAACTTACTTAAAATGCATCTAATGATAAATATAATTTTAATATGGAAATATAACGGGTAAATTACCTTGATAAGTAGATAATAAATCAAAAATATAAATAGTATAAAAGAATCGTAGGTATTAATCAAGTAGGCACTTAATTAACAATTTAATTTTTATCACTTACGTAATATCGGTACCTAATAGTACGTAGAGAGGTGGTACGTTTTTATTTTCGTACACGGTTTTCCGTAACCTTCAACGCCTGTTTATTAAAAATACTGTTTACTTACTTATGAATATAATTATAAATGTGATCAGCAAACATCCCTGCATCGACTGCCATGCATGTTTTGATTGTAATTGTCAGCCACGGTTATAGCTGTGGCTATAGTTTTACACCTACCTACGGTAGACGTATATCATCACTAATATAATTCGTCTACCTACGTAATATACATATATATACATACAATACTTGAAATATTGAATACATGAACGTAATAAATATCGATTATATGATAGTAATACCGCAGTACTGTAATAACTAACAATACATCAAAGTTCTTGTCTTGAGACTGAACTTAATTCAGAACGGGCGCCCGACTCGAAGAAAAAACAAAGGTTATTGTTGAAACATTATCGCTTTACATGTTTTGTTAATTTTAGACGCTGTAGCGTAGCATTTCAATGTAAGGCTCATTACTCGTTTCAAAGTTTTTATTGTTATTAGCGGTTCACGTTTTGTTTAACTTACAGTATATCCAAAGTAAATATTATCATTCACGAAAACTCAGATATTCGATAATGTTGGCTGCTAACTACTAATTATTATGTTTTTTTAAATTGACCTTATTTTAGTTCATTGTCATAGGATAGCCATTTAAATTATTATACATGTGAGTTTGTAGCACACCAGTAAACTTTACCTATTATTTACTAAAGTCAATGCACAATATTGCATTGAAGACTTAGTTTCAGTTAAATAATGATCACATAAAAACCGCACCTAATTTAAAGTCTTTATTTATTATCGTTTACTAACTTAAAATCTAAGTTATAGTAAATAAAATAACAGTTAGTCAGATAACACAGCCGAGCGTGACCACGTCGTCTGACGCCTGTTGAGCGACGATCGACTCTTGAATATCAACAATTACCTTGGACTAACTTATTATTTTCCCACGGTAAGGGAACGTCTACTTGTCACCGAGTTTAGAAAAAAATAATGATTTATTTGATAGGTAACAGTGGTAGTGGTAGACCGTTAGGTACGAGTGCAATCAAGTAATTTAGTATGTATAAGTAATTAAACCATTATGACAAGACATCCTATAAAAATAACAGAGTTAAATACAAGGCTTAAATATAAGCCTTTGTTTCTAAATACTTCCGATAACTTAAGTATAAAGGTATCTTACAGCAACACTATACATAATACCTATAACGTATCATCATCCTCGGCTAAATACCTACTTCTCTTCGGTGTCATATAATTCCGAAAAATAAAAGTTTTAGATTCTCTATGTCTCGGCATTTTTAAAGCCCATGAAAAAAATGAGTATTACTTGTACCTAGTTTAGTACTGATCTTTGAAAAAATGAAAATGTTTAAAACTGATTTAAAAAGTTTGACAAAGTCCATCTACCTGATGAGCGTTCGAGAAAAATTGGATGGAGCATGAACAAGTTAGCAAGCGTGAAATATCGTAGACATCAGATTATGCCGGGGAAGGTGCCTATTTTAAATTAATTTTCTTTAAATTCTTTTTATGGCCTTGGTAACAAGCATACTATTTATTCGGTTTTGCAATACGTATTTCAAGTGGTAAACGATACGAATAAGTTTCCAATTAATTTAATCGTTTGAAAATAACGGAAGCGTTCTTAAAGCCTTTCTTTGTGTAGGCGCTAAATAAATTGTATCATTTATCATGTCAGCATTTATTGTAAAAGTATGTCAACAAATAAAGGGTAACGTTTACTTATGCCAGCATACTTTAACATCGTAATCACGACTATATTACTGCAAACACTTACTTAGTAAACCACCGACTTATAAACATGGTTAATCTCCTCGAAAGCCACAAAGCTGACAAAGGATTTATGTAATTTAAGGGCTTGAGTAGAAATTGGCTCTTTTATCGTTATCTGTAAGCTATTCTAAAGTACGGTACTCTATTTGAAATAAGGTAGATATTATTCATTGTAATCATCTTCCATACAATCAGATAACTATATAGAAAATACTTAAAAATGCTAAGCCGATAACAGATATAATATAAAGCACAAAGATGGCAGTTCAAAGAAATGATAAACTCCACGTGGCCGATGCAATAAAACACGACGAAAGGATAACAAGTTAGACAAACAAGTCATGTCTACATATTTTTATACAAAATCAATATGGTTCGCTTTAAAAGACAAGCCGGGAGTACCGCCGATGTCTCGGGCACCAACACCCCTTTGACCCATCCCCTTGTAGTTTTCCCCGGAGCACAATGTTAGCACGTTGTGACATAAATACTTACCTGAGTAAAGTTTAAAGTACATCGTTTCGCTTTTATTGCCACTCAATGAAGCCATGTAGAAGCGTGTATCCGGGCCAATTTGATTTCTGATTCGTGTATACGGTCTGGCGTTGACATTCTATTAATTATTCACTTTGTATCAAGCTGTTATACAGGCTGTTGGATGATGCTGGTTAATATGCTTTTTAAAAAATAATCAAGCGTTATTAGTAACTGAAACCACGCGTTAAATACGCGAACATAAAATTAATTGGGACTAATAACTTATTCGTACTTTTTTTCTAACAGCAACCGCTAGTATGACTGTAATTTTTATTAGATGACTAATACTTTGCAGTCTTAGCGAATTTATATAGAAACCTAAATAAATAGATTACAGACTGTCAATTAGATAAACCAACGTAAGTTAAAACCAAGGACAATGTTTGTAGGACTCCATAAAACAACATACCATATGGTTTGTAGTTACAAGTCAATTCTAAACCTTTTTAACTATTTATAAACCCACAGATCTCATCTAAGTTTCTATTTAACGTAGGTGGCCAGTAAACAATATAAATTGAACCAAACCACCGATGACCCGACGTTCCGAGAATTCTCGACCTTGACCGTTGTCAAGCAGATAATGTATTGATTGTTATTGGATACTTGACCTGTAATAAATAACAATGCAAATATTATATCAATGTGCCTATATGGTGATTGAATGATTGAGTCTTAACATTGATATTTCTTTATCTAAATTATCGTATTAATTTTTAGATAAGTTTGATATACTCATAACATGAGTGATTTAATACTCAGTACATAGCCTACGACAATGTAAATAAACCACGAAAATAACAAATCTTAAAATTATTTTATTTTCGTGATTTCTTTAATTTACGGCTACGTAAGGAGATAGAGGAGAATTATAGTAATATATTTCTTTACTTGGCTAATAGCTTTAACAATGCAATGTAAATAAACTATTTTGTTAGTCTCAAATAGTTCAATACAGTGACGTATACAGTGCGAAGCATGAGTGTTTTACTTAAAAATGTATTACCATACATTTTTAGATTTGTTGCCTCGCCTTCTATATTCCGCCTCTCCGCGCCCCACTCCACCCAGTTATTTTCCAAGTAGTTTCAGTGCATCTGGCAGCGATATTTGCTTGCTTAAGATCTTTACTACACGACAGAGCAGCAAATCTAAGTTCCTTTGACAACTCTCACGATATGTTGTTTGGGTTGTTGTGAAGTAGGTATCACTATCCGTAATTGAATTGGTATCAAGCAAAAATAAATATTATGAAACTATTTTACCCTGCAGATTTTCATTTCTTTGTAGAAAGAGGATATGTTTTACAGATTCCCTTAAGAAATAGATTTATCATCAACTCTACATCAATCGTCATCTTTATTACGGCACTAAATTGCCATACATATTGCTTGTTGGTCTAGTGGTCGCTAAGCGCGACTGCTGAGCACGAGGTCCTGGGTTTGAACGCCGGATCAGGCAAAGTATAATGGAATATCTATCCCTATTAGGTAGGGTGTCGCAAAAAAAGAGAGGTCTAAAACCAGGAATAGCTGAGTTGACCTGCGACAGATCGTATTAAAAATTAATTGATTTCCTTCCACCTAAACTGCAGGGGCGGTTTGGTTTTAAGTGTCTGTATAAATAATGTAATGGTTTTAAAAAATCATTGTTCAATTAACAATTACCTACTTTAATAAACATTGACAATTTTTTGGGTGATAGATACCGTATTACATCCTTACGAGTAATATTATACTCTGTTATGAGAGGCGATGTTTACCGTTAACATTACAATAGAGCTGATTTGTTCGTTTTGTTGTGCTTGCAGTATTAATTTATTACATAATGCCAGTTTAGACTTTTAGTTATTCAAACGAGCAGTATAATACTGAAGGTATTTTTTGTGCTAACCAAATAGGATTTTGTAGATTAATTTTATTCCACAAATATTTTTTGTTACAAAAATTTAAATACATTTTATTTTATCGTTCAGCAATAAAACACAGTCTAAAATACCAACTGAAAATTCGTAAATGCATTCACTATTTACGGCGTATTCTGTATTCAGCGCTATCACAATGTGATGTGAAAATACAGTGGTTTCATTGTTTTCTCTTTATGAAACATAAACCATACCAGCAAATTAATCTTTACATCATTATCATTCAATATTAAATAAATCACTGGAATATATTTTTATTAAATATAGAGAGTTATTGCCTTTCGATTTAGATTTTATTGTATAATGTATTTATTACCCGCTCGAAAGACTTGTTAAAAGATGTGCTAAGTGCCCCAAGTGGCAAGAATCGCGACGTCGTTGGTGGAGAGCGGCGCCGACGTCAGGGGATATTCGGCGGCGGGTGGCTGTGGGGCGGTCGCGACGTATCTCGGCGATCTGCCCGCGATCGAACGTGCAGCCTCTCGGCCATCGCTATCTAATAGTCTGAAGAGAGTTGAGAGAGCCAATGTGAATATGTCGCTCTGGCTGCCGCTACTTCTGAAGCTGCTTGACAACGTCGAGTACTGCTCTCGGAGTTCCCTTATCAGATTCAACGTTATACACGCGTAACGAACACGCGATAAGTTATTTCTAAATTCTGATACACTAAATTCAGTCAGTTAAATATTAATTCTATAAAAATACCAGAAATAATCTTATTCCTCAATAGAGTTGAGGGAAAAAAATAGGTTTGTTAAATAAAATGTAATAGATAAGATAACTTCGTTAAATAGCAATTAGCAATAACATTGTTGTATACATACAATTTCTCTACTTGTTATTCCGCTTAGTTACGTAAATACTTTCCCCATATCCATTCTAACAATAGAATGGTAGTAGTGCTTTGTGTTTAAAGCCATGCGTGGCTTTTGAAAGCTTGCTAATTCAACAATGTTTACTTCGCTCTCTCATAATATATGAATACTATCAATAACTGCAGTATAAATTGCTTCCATTAGCCATAAATAAATTAATATTATAATTGCTGTTCTTGGAACATAATTTTTCATTCTGTTATTTGTTGATTACTGTGAACCGTGCATTAGCGTTGAGTGCGCGACATAATATAAACATTTGTAACATATTACTCCATTATCGCTAAATACACGTCAGCCAGAGCAAATGTTTACTGAGAAGTTGTTAGCTATACGACGCTGTCGGTCGAGAACGGTTGTGGCTCGCTTCGTCTGATAAACAGTTGAACGATTTGTGACAATTTTACTGATAATATATAAAATGCTGTTTATTGACATTTTATAATTAAACCTACTTGTATTATATTACCTACATGAAGCTATTATAATAAACAACATAAACACATAAATTACTGGTGAGAGTTTGATAAGAATATTTTTACTTTTTATTTTACCAATGTATAAATTAAATTTTATTTAAACAATCAACATTACTGTACATTAATAATAATTAAGATATAATTCAAGTCGATAGGAATAACCCAAAATGAAAGTATGCATAAAATAATATTTTTATAACTGATATGATTAGATAAAATGCCTTCCTTTATTGCATAACATGAAAACTATTTCATTAATCCCTGGACATATGAGGGCGAGTAAAACGAGTTGACAAGTCAGGTAATCGGTTCGTGGCACGCGACATACACTTCGATTACATCCCTTCATATTTGTTTACACGCGCTGCTTTTCGCCCCCATTCAATTATAAAGCTTTCCATTCTATTTAAAGCTATATTTAAATATTTAGCTGAGTATTTTTTAATAATCCATACGAGTAGCGGGTGTGGAGGTTTCAAATAATAACAATAGTGTTTTTGTTTAACCAAACTTTTTTCGACAATATTGCAGTGATTTGGTGTATATTCAATTTGTCTAATAAAGACTATCGTTTCGTGTAGATCTAAAGGTATTTTTGAACAAACATTGACATATGTATTTTAAATTACTTTTTAATTAATTCAAACTCAGATTGCTACAAAAAGTAAAACCGATTTTGACTATCATTTAATTACGACTGTTATCATTTATACGTCCTATCAATACATGAATTTGTTAATATCAAACAAGTATTTATTGTCTTATGCCTTTTAGTTCCTTAATATATTATCTGACTTTTTTATAACTTAAACACCATCAAAATTATGTTTATAATTCGTTTTACCTGCACAATGGTCGTCTGTCTACCCAAGAGTTCTTTTGTTAAAAGATTGGTAGATTTTTTGTACAGCTCCCTGTTAAGCAACATTGTTTTTTTATTGCTTTGAAAAAATACTTACCACAATAATTGTTTTCGAAACATCAATTGTATCCGGTACGGTGTAGTTTCTTTTGAAACTGCACTTGTTCCAATTATTGCAGGACTTTTTTTGTTAACTTGCTTATATTCTGTAAGCTATTGTGGCATGTAATACTTGCTCCCCATGTAACTTATTGCTTCGTGTTTAATCGAATACCATTACGAATTTTAAAGTAAACGTTTTAGCTCACAACAAAAATGACTTAAATAAAGACCTTTTTTTCTTATCTCAACACAATTAATACTCTTAATAATACTAGCCTTGACTTGTAGATCCATCCTTGAGTCTAATACACATTACTTAACATAAATGGAAAAAGAAATTGAACGTCAGTACCTAATTACGGTTTAAATTGTTATTGTAGTTAATTACGCACGCTCAGTGCTACTAGTGAGTGATTTAAATTATTACTATAGATTAATTTGCTGTTGAAAATATCGTTACCTGAGGCGAGTTAATTATTTTACTATCTATAACGGTTTTAGCTGGAGCGGAGGCGGTTTCTCTACCTAGTGACCTTTTATGACATTTAAAACACTTTCAACAGTTTATCATCCTCTTATTTTATTTTGTAACTCTTAAAAAACGGTCTTCTCTTATAGTAGGTACCTACGTGTTTTTTTTATTTTATCATGCTTGCTGAAATATCCAGTTAATAGGAGTCAGTTGAACATGGTACATTGATAAATTAATAGGCTACTCGATGGACACGTGTTTGTACTTAGTAACTGTACTTGTCTATAATACAGAAAAAGGAATTTTCATATACTTCTAGACAAAACGTTAACATAACGAACGCTTCTGATATATTCATAATATTATATCCTCTCTAAACTGTAGAAATAGACATTTTCTCACCTTGTGTCGACCAAGCAAAAGGATTGTTTAACTGTAGATAGTCACTATCGTCCTTTCTAGAAAACTGGCGTGTCCTATTTATGTATGATTGCTACAACATGAATCTGTTAATATGCTTACCTTGTTAAAGTAAAAACATTTTTGTACATGTAATCTATAAAATTACAGCATGTTCAACCTATTAGAAAAGTGGTGTAATCGTTCATTATCACGCAGCTCAGTATCTAATCCGCACCGAGCTACCACGCCGCCGGCTTGTCTGATGACTTAATTAATGACCCGCCGTGTCGCTGTTAATTAAACAGCTCAGGCAAATTGAAGCTCATGCCTGAGCCCGCGGCTGCTGCCAGATTAAAAACAAAATGCAATTTGGTGCGCACCACGCGACCCGGACTAAGTGTGATTATAACCCAAGGTCGCAAATGTCATCAGTGATGAAGAACGTTCTTAACAATGCGACCTTTTTGGCGGCGTAACATTTTAGTAATTCTCCGCTTAGCTTTTTACTCATACTAAAACGAAATATTTACGACAAATTCGATGCACCTGTTACGTAAATTTTATTTTACATGTATATAATATTTACTAGCTGACCAAATACGTTGTTCTGTCTTAATTACCTATGAATATTCAATTCGACTTACCTAACTTAACGTCAATAGTCAATGACAAACGCTATAAGGTTACATTAGAAAAAAATATGTAGTCGTTACTAAAATTTTGTGTTGTTCGGTACAACCTTCTTAATTTTTGCTTTTATAAAAACTTTCTCCTACCAAAAACAAACATAACAAAAAAGAATTAGCAAAATTGATCCAGCTATTCACGCGTGATGCCGTGACCAGGTATATACTCGGTATGATATGATATACTAAGTACATATTATATTGATAAAATAATAGCTCTGCTGTATAACTATAACAAACTACAAAATAACAATGGAATATATTTCGTGTTTTAATTGATTTTTTATACAAACCCCAATTAATAAGCTTATACTTCTAATAAAAGTGTATCTATTTGAATTAGGTAGTTTACCCATTAAAACATTACACACATACGTGTAACCACTAACTTTCAATTGCTAATAAATTATAGTTTATCGTTGTTTATTTGGTGTCTTACGCTGATCATTGATGCCTTAGTCACCACGATGAACAAGAGAGTAAGTACCACAGCAGCCTGTTCTGACTTTTCATGTTAGCAAGCAAAGTTATTAACAAAAATAAATACGAATCACTTAATTATTAATCATAAGCTTTTATCAAAATCGAAATCTGTAGTTATTTAACAGCCGTTTCGATGTTGTCTCATTAATTATTGTAAATTATTTACTGTTTAAATTCGAACTACTAGTTTTTGTTGAAATGGTTGGTATTAATGGCTTAATTAATGCAATAATATATTCATATTCCGATCGTAACAAATCGATGTAACTGCCCATTATGATGTTATTATTTCTTTATAATTATTCTACCAGTACTGTCACATTAGTGATTAATATGTTGTTAGTGAGGCAATTACAGGAAATGACCGTACTCGGCGAGCCGCTCCACGAGGTGTGACCGCGTTCTGGCGTAGGTGGGCGATTACCTTGCGGCCCACTGAGTTATTGACAACGATGCTAATTATTATCGGACAGCTCCTAGTAAACACAAAACGAGACATTTATACAATGTTAAACATGTTAATTACTCAATCACGATACAGTGGGCTTACAAAATAAATACAAGTTTCATAAGAAGGTAGTTGATTTATTTAATTGATACTTGTCAGTTACTTTATCCATTTAACATTCTCATTAAATACGAACGAAGTTATGTTATGCTAGGCAGCATTTATAATCGAACTGACTTTCCCACGGGGAGGAACGCCGTCGGCAGAAAAATAGCTCGCCGGATTTCTGTGAATTCGTGATAACTTTTTTTATGAGGCTGAAATGAATTGTATAAAATCTTTTGTGGAAGTCACAAAGTTCTTGAGAGAATTTTGCTTTCGTCGCAGTTCTGAAGAGATTTATTCCTTGTAAAATGAGTTTACTCTTGGCTTTTTCTTTTCATGTTGTGTGGGCAATTGAGATTTATTTTTATGTATTATTATTTTTTTAGATGTTATTAACCCGAAGATGTTGTTATGTGTTATTTTTGCGTTTTAAATGTTTATATTTGACGGCGATGGAAATTTTTGGAGTGACTTGCGGAACATAATTTTAAATAGTTATAAAAATATAAAACTGTTAGTAGTGAAATCAATATCAGATATTATTTCGACGATACCTACTATGCACAATTGCAAAAAAAAAAACCTAAATAAAATGTTACCGAAAGTAAACTTCTTTATTCATTTAATTTTAATTCTTTTATAGAGACATCATTTTCGTATTGTATGAAAATTATTTCAAGACACATTTTAACAATATTTCTATAGTAGGTAGGTACCATTCGTTATATTTGTTATTACATCCCACATCTGTCTTAAATGCATTTATTCATTGCTCAATTTTATACTACCAACAAGTTACTTCTATAAATACAAGTAATGTATTGTTCAATTGCTATTCATGTCTACAAAATTAACTCTTTTTATTTCTCTGCAATGGTATTTTAACGAAGCTATAACCTACCGTAGTATTATGTTAAATACGTCATTATTGTTTACAAATGGCGCGAGTTATCAGCTGTGGGTGTGGAACGTGTCGTTTATTGTTATTATTTATTCGCGTTGGGTGGTCACAACCAGCAGCACGTGTCTTGTTCGATAGCGCGAGTCACTTATAGTTACGAGATAGCTTAACATAATTGGCATTCTAAGCCTTGTTCTCGTACAGAAGGCGATTAAAACACTCTTACCTATTTACCGCACACCCTCGGCGAGCTGTTGAACCGAGGGTAAAGGGTTACGCGTATTGTATTGTTAATTGTCCACAAGAACCTTTGTTTGGGTAACTAAGATTTTATGTGACTGTGTATAATTTGATGCATCTCAAATCAATTAATTTAACTGCATACATACTTATAATAATTAGAAAAAAAACTGTATAATTCAGTACACTAATTCAGACTGTGTAAACTTATTACATAATACTTATTAAGTTACCTTTAAATAATAAACTACACTGTTTATAATAGTTTAATTATCAATCCGAAACAGAAGCGAGATTTAAACTGAGCTCAGTTCGTTAGAATCAGAACCCCAACCCGTTACCCCCGTGTGACTGGACGATCAAATTATATCCACTTCATTCAAAAATATGTCAGTAGGGGCCCTCATTGTGTCACCACTGCCAAACATATCTCCCCTACAAATTGTTTAAACGCCGTAGCACGTGTTTCACGCTCGCATTACACTTTGTGATGTTATTATGAATAAAAAAATCTTTATTTACATAAGAAAATTTCTTCAACGTATTTATGTCTGGTATTTGCTTTATACGCATGTAGTGTATTTTTTGCTTTTATCTTACGGTGGTATCATATGATGTCATTGATATGATAATGATAACATTACAAAATACTGTGATAATTTATTGCGTGTAATATTGTAAAATATGAGAACCTTAAAATTGTTTTTGGGGCTGAAGTAAAGCGGAAAATATTTTTTTATTCTTTTATGTAAAATTGTGGATGAGCAAAATAAGATGGCATAAAATCGTTAATATATTTATTACTATTGTCTTGTTAATATAAATCTATTTTATGAGTATTTCAATTAAATTTACTTAATCAAATTAATAACATCATTAACAAATAAAACAATTAAATGATGGCACTCGTTAAGTAATATTTTAAATATTTAAATATATATATTTATGACATGATTATTTATTGAACAACTATTATATTAATAGTTACATTGCGTTTTTGCTCCTAGAAATACATACAAATTTTATAATTTTTATTGGTATTTTGTCGTAATTTTGTAGATATTACTCCACGGACAGGAGCTAAGCTCAGTTTAAATTTAAGAAGAGAAGGAACTATAAATAATGAAAATATATATTAGGTTACATAAAATAGAAAGTCATAATCACATCATAATTATGAACGGGGTTTTCTAAAGTATTTACTTAGAAGCGGAATACTTAGTCAAAATATACGCGCACTTGTGGCGTTTGCGTCTTAATGGGCGAACAAGACTATGATAAAGTAAGATCATATTAAAACTGAGGAAAAAAATTGTGCGCTAGTACAGGCCTCCTCATCCGAGCAATATTAAGTGAAGTTACACGTTGAGCTCTATATTTAAGTCATGACATAGTTACTATGTTACAATAGAGTTAAAAATTACTATAAAACGTTGCATCATAGTTTAACTTTAGTTATTTAATTACTCTCCTGTTCAAAACCATTAATTTTGTATTATTTCTGTCTACAGGCTGCTGTAAAATGCGCTTCCTCTCCACGCACAAATGCCCTGTCAACCAAGCCTCGGTTGCCTCTGGCGGCGCTGGCAGCCGATTCTGGGCGAAATCATCCGCCCAACAACGTCAACTCTCATGTAAGTAACATTTGTCATACCGTCTCAGACACAATCACGTCAAACAAATGCTGTATCCGACTGGTTCGACGAACGCTATTAAGAACTATGTAGCTGTATTTACGCATGTGTTGTTTGTTAGCGCTTGTTCTTTTTCAAGCACATCGTAGACATAACAGTTAGTTCTTGTAATGCTTCTTCTTTAAAGTAGGTACCTTAAACATCATTTGGACGAATAACGGCAAATAAGCATTGATGTTTAGCACTCATTTACGGCAACAATTTATAACAAGCTTAGTTAGCAAAGTGAATGAGTAAATTTTCCATGTACTTTAACATCCGCAGCTAAGTTAAATGGGTCGGGTGATCTCACTCGTCTAAATGCAGCGAATCTATATCTGTAAACCATCGAGCGTGCCTCTTCCGGGATTCGCTTTCTCGCCAAACTCATAAAACGTATGCAAACTGCCAATCGACTTGTCAACGCGCTTCGCCTCATCTTCAAATTGGCTGTTAAACCAACATTTGAGAAATGTACACTTTGTTTACTTGTTTAAATCGTTTGCCAAACCATTAAGTATTGAATTACCACAAAGTAAACGTCGTTAATTATGCAGTGATTGGACCTGCCTACTCGTTACCTATACCTATACTCCGTAAATACTAAGTTGTGTTTAGTTAAGGCAGGTACTATATTTCTAAGAACAGTAAGGTTTTATAATAGGAATAACAGATACTACATAGTATTTTTTCGTGCCCTGCAGGCTTTTTTAAAGAATAAATCGATATGGTATATATATAAAGTTGGAATCGTTTCACAATGTTCTGCAAAATTATCTAGATATGTACAGGACGATGTGAAATTTACTATGCAATTATTTAGGTGTGACGTCATTTCTAAACAGATGCCATTTTTGTCTGACAGATTTTAAAAAATACTTATAACTTAGTATTTTTTTCCGAATTTAATTTGTTTTTTTAGTTTCATATTAATTCTACACCATATTTCAGAATATAGATTTAAAAATAAATCGTAGTCATCATCCCTTGTGTCTTTACGTCATTTTGTGGTCAATTTTTATTTTAGACGTGCACAATAAAACCCTCTTCATTATTCAAATACTATTCATTCTTACAAATAAAAATTCTTAAGTATTTTCAGCTATTATTATTTATTTTGGCTTTTGTAGGTATTCTGCTCTCTTTTCGTTTTGTTCAATCGAGTATTTCTTTGCTCAAAGTGTGTGCTTGAGTTCTAAATAGGTTCACATATCTGATTCGAAAGGAGCACTGAGCGGAATGCGAGCAGTTTACCCTGTGTGCTCCCCCGTGAATTTCGACAGTTCGCCGACGCCAGCCAAGATATGTCGCAATCCCATCCAATTTGCCTCCCGCCGCTCGTGCTGTTGCTCGAATAAAGCGGAAAATCTTGCTCCGCAGCGCGCCGCCGACGGAATAAATTATGTCAGCTTCAATATGAAACTGTCGGAAACGAAGGGCCCGTATACAATGTTAAGCTTGAAGTTATCGATAATAAAACAAACTTATGATATATTCCACTATATGTGTAGTCAGATTTTCATAAGTATTTTAAGTATTTAATCAAAAGTAATACCAATGTTGCAGCAATACGTTGTATTATTAGGAGTCAATTTGTTTGTTGTTGACAAACTATAATATCACGATTTAAACAATATCTTGAGTTGAATGGAATGAGCACGATCGTTTGGCACGAGCTGAGAACGCGCCGCTGCGGTGTCGGCTAATAGCTCGTCGCAGATTCAATTTGCCGTCGAATAGAATATAGCCTCCCGGTGCGCACTACTCGATCATTAAGTTACGCTCTCGTCTCCAACGATGACCCAGTAAAATTCGCTCAAACACCTACCACTTACTTAAGCCAACTAGTTTCCTCTACTTTAATTTAATTAACTTCCTAATTAGTTGGGTACTTGATTTAATGTGACTCCACTTACACTAAAAACTTTATGAAGCTCCAAAGCTTACTTACTCAACCACCGACTTTTACCGTTCTCTTTCTTCCTATACGCTGATATAAAGTGCGTTAATGATAATTATGACGTTAAATAAATAATAATTACGATGTTAAAGTAAAAAAGGGAGTATTTATATTCACCTTTCTAAATAACTTGTACGATTTACATTACACTAACAGAACATACCTGTGTATAAACGTTAACATGAAATTGGTTGCGGCGGACATGGATTGCTTTCGACAGAAGAGCGTCCTTATTGTGTTGTCTCCGGGAAAGCTGGCGTATCGCCACGGACGCGACACGCTGCCAATGCCAAATGTTTTTTATTCCCTTTTCTGGACGATATTGCCGTTTGCTTACGTCGCCTTCCTCGAGCCTTATCTTAAACGACAAACGGGTCGCAGCGGCCAAAGTTCAATAAAACTACGTTTAAACATTTATGTACTTTTGCATTTTAAATTAACTAAAAGTCACCTTTGTTTTCATTATTTACTCGATCCTTAAATAATGTTGATATAATACGTGAAGCAAAAAGTTTGGGTAGGTAACATTTTCGAAAATTACGCGGATGGAAGGAGGAATCCAGAAAGCTAATAATTTTGTATAATATGCATTAGAAATCGAACAAATTAATAAGAAAGCCATTACACAAACTACCATTCGTTTTATACTCACACATACATTTATATAAACGTACCTATTATTTGACACATCATAATAAACTCACACTTCTCCAAAAAGAAGCAAAATAAATTGACAGAATACGTATCATTTACACATTCTGTCAATTAAATATGTTTTTTTTGTTTATGGCTACGTCAAACTTGAAAATAATAATATTATTCGTTCCTATAGTCTTACTGATTGTCAAATACTAAGTTGTATAGAAAAAGAAAGTGCATTTAGCAAAAAAATGCATTATTTAAGTAATAATTACGGTAAAATTTTGACCGCCGGGCGTCCAGTATCTGAATATTGTTTAATGTTTGAGGATGTTATAGTAATTCAGTATTAATAAAAAATGAAACAGCGTTTCACATATAATAATATATATATTTAAGCACAACAATTCAATTTTACGTTTATTTGCAAATCTCTCTGCAAATTTAACGAATTTATTGGTAAATGATGTCTTCATTGAACTTTAATTGAAATCCGACAATGGTCCGCAATTTAATAATACGCTCCCAGTGAACCGGACAAAATTGAATAATAATGTCATATGATTGTGATGCGCGTTAATGTTTCTCCACCTCGCTGATTTTATTAATTAAAACACAACAGTCAATCGTTATAACTGTTTATTGTATGCTACATAAATCACTAGATTACCTGCGGAAGATAAATTATGTTTGCCGGAGTAATTTGATTATACGCCCGAAGTTTATGTTGATGTAATTTGTCGTAAATTAGTAGTAGTCTAATGCCTGTATAACTTTACATTTAACATCGTATTTGTTTGTTACTTTACGAACTGATGTTGTATATTTACATTGTTACGATATAAATTTACAAATACCTACAAGTATTCTGGTTGTGTCCGACGAAAAGCCGGTGTGATTTGCTCTGAGAACTTAAGCTCCAGACGAAATAAATGTCAAACAAGTTTATTTCATGCATAACGACGCGACTGCAACTCTAGAAATGATGTTAGCAACCTGACGTAGCATATTAATGCTTAACCGCGGAAAATATTTCATAAACTAAAACTGTCTTTGACATTAAATACGTTTTTATTATGTTCGCTGCTTATTTAAACGCTGAAATTATTAGTATGTACTTCTCTGCACTCCATTACATTTTATGAGCAATTAAATAGTTTGTTTCGTTCAGTTTAACGAGACGGTTTATATGTAGTTAAACTCTGTTGTTTCTAGTGCTATCCGTAGATAAAAGGGCTTTGTTACCTTAAAAACATCGACCATTATCAGATATTTATAGGTAGGTATTTTATTTTAAAAAAATACCAACAAATGACTGATGTATTGACATATTGTCAAATGACTACTATTACTAATTTAACAATATATATACTACTTAGACTTACTAGTATTTCAATTCGGTAAACCAGCACTATGATTTTTAGCCACCATCGAGTCAACATGATTTTAAATCAGACCTATCGAAAGCTTCACATTCTTAACTCAAATAAAGAAAAGTGCATCATAAAGTTGGTGAGTACAACGAATTATGTAAGTTACCTAACTAATGTTATGGTTTACAATAACGAGTGAGATAAATAAGAGACAATATTTTTTTTAAATAAAAAGATTATTTCGCTTTCATAATAATAATCATTTGAAATTAAGTTTTTAATGATAATATGTATGTACCTAGTATGTTACCAATAACTCTTTGTATTTGCTAGAATTCTTGTCTATTGTAACGCCTACGGCACCCTGGAATATTAATTCAATCACATATTCATTCGTCCGGCCTGCCGCAGTATATTAATTCTAGAACAGACTGTCGCAAAATTCCATTTGAAAATACCACGGGCTAACGCCGCGCCGTTCGATGTCAGCGTCGAGTCTGATTGATTTGCTGTGATATGTACGATGGGGTTTCACGTGCTTTTGTCAAAATTAGTCAACGTTTGAATTATTTACTAAATTTATTGCTTGCTGTACAAGATGTAGAGTTTCGCTATTTAATGTATCTATATGACTTTTTGTATTTTTTATGCATTTTGCAATGCTAGGCTTTAATTTTAAAATTGATTGATTGGGTTCGAGTCCCGCTCGTGTCCATCATTTTTCAAGTTTCCCTCAATCAATTTTAAAATAATGTATCTATATTGAAAAAAAATCATGCCCATGCATACATTTCAATGTCGCAAATGATGAGACAATAACTTGTCGCTGTGATTTGAAGACAACAACTGTACTGTATAGTTTGTTACTATCTACCTGCAACAAGATGAGTAACGTGTTGCTACATAAATATATTATGCAATTCGTCACTTAGCGACAGCCCACCCTTGCACCTCCGTGGGGACAGCTCGTTTAAAATTACCGCATGAACAAAATACTTACTCCAAAGAGTTTCTAAAGGTTTCTTAGCGAAAAAAATATTTCATTGTTTGTATTTTGGCAGGACCAAAAAAATCTTGGCGGTTAGTTTTAGATTTTAACCAAATTGGTTCCGGATTATATGTAACTACGAACTATATAATTTAATATAAAACTGCATTCATCATCATCATCAGCCGGAAGACGTCCACTGTTGAAAAACTGCATTAATCTAGATATTTTAATACGTGAAGTAAAAAGTTTGGGAACATTTTTACGAAAATTACGGACAGAGGAGTATGAAATAGGGCAGTTAAAGCTTATTATGGTGGACGACTGCACTTAAAAATATAATAATTTCATAAAAGGAACGTCACACAGACTATGGCATGCGTATACGAGGGTCAAACTGAAAGTTCTTAGAACTGGCCACTTATAAACAATATAATAAAAAAATAATTCTAAAATTTGAAAATAGAACTCTTTGCCAATATTACTGAGTATATATTTCATTAATTTGTCATTTGTTTTACGATTTGGCGGCAAATTGAAAATTGTCTGTGTCACGTCAACATGAATTTAGCACGAGAAAATTTTCGTGCAATGATTTTTTATGACTTTCGATGTCATTTAAGTCAACAAGAAAGTTATGATAGACTACGATTGGCCTTTCACGATGAAGCCCCATCTCGTGCGACAGTTTACAACTGGTTTAATGAGTTTAAACGTGGTCGCACTAATCTCACTGATGATTTACGTGAGGGACGGCCTTCTACGGCGACGACTGAAGATAACATCTGTGTTGTGCGGCGTATGATAGAGACTGACAAAAGAGTGACCTATCAGCAGATTCGGACAAGCTTAGGCATCGGTATGAGTCAAGTGCACAAAATCCTCCACGAACATTTAGCAGTCAGGAAGCTTTGCGCCCGGTGGATACCTCATAATTTGACTGAGGCTCAAAAACTCCATCGTGTGGATTGGTGCCGTAAAATGATTGAAAGATTTAACGGAGGTGACTCAAATGCTGTGTTCGACATACTAACAGGTGACGAAAGCTGGATTTACTGTTATGATCCTGAAACCAAAAGACAATCTGCTCAGTGGGTGTTTCCTTTCGAGAGGTTGCCAACTAAAGTGATGAGAGATCGAAGTGCGGGAAAAAAAATGGTGGCCTCGTTCTTTGGAAGGATAGGTCATTTCGCAACAATTGTGTTAGAGGATCAAAAAACAGTTTCTGCAGAATGGTACACTACCAATTGTTTGCCACTTGTCTTGGAAAAATTTCGAGAGAAACGACCTCGCAGTAGGATCCTCCTTCACCACGACAACGCCTCGTCGCACACCGCTAAGCGAACGATCGACTATTTGGCGACATCAAACGTTGAATTACTGGGTCACCCGCCGTATAGCCCCGACCTCGCCCCTTGTGATTTTTATTTATTTCCAAAAATTAAAGAAAAACTTAAAGGAAAGCGGTTTATGAATGCTAAAGAAGCGGTGGCTGCGTATCGCGATGCCATTGAAGAGAACCCTAAAGACGAGTGGGCAAAGTGCTTTTCCCAGTGGTTCCATCGCATGCAGCGGTGTATTGACGTGAATGGACAATATTTTGAAAAGATATAATAAAACTAATAACTGGCTAATGTAATCAGTTTTTGATTTTCTAAGAACTTTCAGTTTGACCCTCGTATTTAATTGGTAGGTAATGTCATATCATTAACGTAATCTGTCATTTAGGTAATCTGTTTTTTTATGGCTAATGTCTGTGGTCGAACAAGATTAATATTAATTGTCGTTTTACTCTATAGTCTTACTGAATGTCAAACATTATAAAGTTTCAGAAGTGTACGTACGATTTGGCGTAGTTAAAGTTTATATGGAAAAGAGAAGCAGGAAGCTAAAAATTTTAGCAGCAGGCGACCTCTAGTTATATTTATTGCTTCATCAGCATCATCGTCATCCGTAGCCCGACTTCACTCACTGCTGGGTATAGGCCTCTCTTTTTGTGTCGAGTCTACATGCCTCCCTGCCTCATACAAGTTCCACCTCTCATAGTTAATAAAGAAAATAGCGCAAAGTTAACCATTTAATCGACCGGCTTGCCTCTAAGCACCGATCAAAACGAGTATCATTGTTGCTAGGGGACATTTCAATGTAGTAGAAATAGTGGGTACTCAGTAGGATTACAGTAACCCGTTAGCAAGTTTACATTACACCGCTCACTATATTTTATCACTATATTTATCGCTCACTATATTTTAGCTAATTCTACACGTTTTCAATACCAAGCCATAAAATGAAGAAGTTAATAGTTCCTAGTTTATAAAATAAATTATTCGTCGTAGGTACGTAAACAAACTGTCGAAGCCAGTAGAAATATGACCCTTGTACCAGGAGAGACTTAGGTTTCTGAATTATAGTCTGACATTTGGCATTAAGCTGAACTCCAAAGTGCAAAACCGCTGGAGCGTCTGTTCATGAAAAATGTACCTAATTGAATGATTTATCTCGTTGGTCACGTTTCACCGCCATATGGACTTCTCATGAATAAGTAATGTTCGGCTGCGGTCGTTGTTTCAATTAGCGGTTGTGTCGACTGTCGAGCACGACTGCTTCCCGACAGGCACTTGCCAAAGCACACTGTCACAGAAATCAAAATGATGGTAACTTCTGTACCGCTCAAGTACCACCATCCCAATCTAACTAGAAATCCAAAGAAACAAATTAATAAATTATTTTAAATACGATACGTGTTGAAAGTACATGAATATAATAAACAATCATAGTAATTTATTTACTAAAGTCATACATTATCAAGTGTTAACTGCTGTTGTTCAATTAATAAACACCTGTATAATATTTTCAGTATTACATAATTAATCATAATTATACATTGGCATAAAACTAATATTTTAATTAACATTGAGTTACTAACCTAACGCCTGATATAAATAAATAAGGTTTAGCAAAAACATGTAGCATAATTTCTACACAAACAAACCTCTTGAAGCGAAAGTCGTTGTGTTATTGGCATAATTGGGCGTACGATAATGAGCGAAAGTAATTATGTGGCAACATCCCCTGTTACATCTCTGAAAGACACGACCCATTCAGGGATTAGAAGGATCTCGTTCGCCTACGAGGCACGGATTAAATTGATATGTGCGACGCTGCTTAACTCGTTTTATATATGTAAAGGGTCGGAAAGCAATCCCTTTTATTACAAGTGGAAACATAATCTTTTGTGTATGTCTTTTTGTTGTCTATTATGTGAGATGAACGTAGTCAACTTTTATTGTTTTTGCCATTTTCATTACCTACTTGGGCAATGTTTTAGGAAGGGTTTTTTAGATTATTGTAATCATGTTTTGTGACTTGTTTATGTTTATTCTTGTGGTTTAGTCTCTGCATTATTGTTCGACGTAAGTATTTTCATATAAAGATGCCTACGCGAATTTTACCAATTTTAAAAGAGTTAGTTTCGGTCCTCCGTTGCTTCTAGACACGGTGTCGTTTTCTGGAAGAACAAGCAATGGACGATGGTTTTATTTTCGCTTGTTTACTTTAGGTTTACGACCCTAAACTGTGTCGTCATTTCTAATTTATTTATTTTAAGGTTTGCATATATGTATCTACTTCATTATATATCTATTTAGTTTTATATTATTTGCAAAAAATATTTAATCCTAGTATACATATAACAGCACGCAATACTCAATTACCCGTAGCCTGCATGATGTGAAATGTTTGTACTTTTATTATCCCATATCATTTCATAAACTTATAACTTATATTATACTTATTCAGATATACATACAATAATTTGGAAGTTCATTGTGAAAGGGTTGTGGAAGTGATCCATTTATGCAGAGTTATATTAGTTTATTTTCTTTTAGCAGTCCTGTACAGCGGTCGTCGCTGAGCATCACAGTCGCTTTCCCCGCTTGAACGAGCGCCTTTCGAACCCTACCGTAAAATAGACGCGAAATGTGATAAATGGAAAACTCTTTTTATTGTCGGGGCCCGGGGCACGTTACGTTATGGGTCGGCTCCACTCATCCCGCCCGCACCCTCGCTTTCCCAGCCCGTCTTATCAAGTTTTCTTATATCCTAGTTACCGCTCAATTTTGTGAGCCTTATATAAAAAGCTTTTCCTCTGCTCCCCTCTTTGCAAAAGAATTGCTCTTAAGGTATCTGTACACGGGCTGCTCTTACTTAAGTACGTAAGAAAGCTTATAATTTTCTTGCCTCTTTAAATATGGGTCTGACATTGAAATTGACCCTGAATTTGTTTTATACAGGGTATTACGCTGCTTCAAGACGCAGGTACGTCGGATGACAGTGGACGGGCATCAGAAAGACTAACGGGTAGTTCGGTGGCGCCTCGCGATCCCGATTCTTCCCGTGACCGTCTCAGTGACGTAAGTATTAATCTTACATCACTTACGTTGTGCCCTAGTACCCATTACCAAAAGCTAGCTAAGTCCTAGTGCATAAATACCTTCTGCAATGAACTCTCTGCAAAGCCCTTTCAAGTATTTCCCTACAAAAATCACGAATGACAAATCTTATGGTCTATCATTTATGTCCTATCTCGTCTGTTTATTTTGTCACAAATATACTTAGTATATTTGTGTCGAGCTTTATAACTAAATAATATACATATAATTACCAATGGTGCATGTACGAATTTCACTTAGTGTTGTTTGTAATGTGTGTTAGTACGTGAAATAAAAATATAAATGTCTTCTATTTTGTTGCAAATCTTCTCGTCTCTCCTACACATTTCATATGAGTGAACTATTAATATATTATTTTAATTTTTAGAGGAATACTGTTTTCTCTTTGCTATGTTACTTAAACGCATTGTGGCTGAGTGTTAGGAGAGACGGGATAAACTTCACCACCCCTAGTCACTCCAATCCACTCATATGTTCGCTTTCTCTCTCCTGCCTACAGGCCAGTAGCCGCTGTAGTTCCGGAAAAGGCTATATCGTGAGTATTATCAATGTTGTCCGTTTGCTGAGTAGTACATTTTTTTTCTCCTATTTCACAACGCACGACTTTTTAACTTATAGTAGTTATTTGCTGCATGTAAGTTAGGTAGCAATATGTATGCAGTCGGCCATTTTAATCATATAATAATTAAGTATAGGTATCATTATAAATCTAATATGTAAGATACTAATAAGGTATCAATACGGTCTATGAAAAATGTATTATCGACATAACCGTCATTCTACAAAGACATGTAATAGCTATAATTCACTATTACTGTGTGCAAATTTACCCAGATCACGCAACACACATAGACCCTGTTCGATATTCGGCGCGTATCGCAGCTAAATCACGAGATTTGTCGAGGCGATGCCGTTCCGTACTACATAACATTACCTGCGCCCGTCCTGAATACTTCATGTTCTGTATTTATTTGAAATTGTAATATCTCAGCCTGATCCCTTGTTGTTTCCCCCGGCGTGAACTTACCTCATAAATAAAGCGTAACGTATTCGTCGATTTATGTTACGATAATAGCCTTTTTCTCCCATATGAATTGGACTTTTCTGAGATTGTTTGATGGTAATGATCAGAATACGCTCATCTTCTATAAAAGACGCTCAGTAGGAACATATATTGTAAACAGTTACAAACAACTTACATCTAAATTATCACCTTATTTTTTACAGCAAACGCATTTATTTGCATATTTAAATTCAAAAGCGATTTGTTTTCGACCTACTTTTTAGAATAAACTGCACGCTTCGTGTGGGTTGGTGTTCCTTTTATTCTTATGATAAATAATTAATTATCATGTATACATATATAATTATATTAATTATGCGGTAAAAATTACGTTAACAGCTCTATTAAATATAATACCGGCTTTAATATTCAACTGCGAGCAGTAGGTAGTAGGTCAGTACTGGTTGTGTATTAGCTATCAATATAATGCATGTATTTAATTAATATAAGTCAATTATATTTTCGTCTATGACCTTTTACTCAAATTCATTTTTCTCTTTTTACAGTGTGATAGCGAAGGCGACGATGATAAGGCAAGTACTTTAATATTAATATTTCTTACCCAAACTTCGCATTTAATGTTTCTAAACGATATTTACGAATCGCGTAAATTAATTAAACCAGTTTACAAACTCCTCGACTCTTTGAGAGTTGGAAAAGTTGAAACAGAGCGTTGGAAATAAATGTCCGTGTAATGTAAGTGGCGAAGTTCCTCGTTCCCGGTTTATTACCCGGCTGGACTTGCCAGTACACAGTGATTAATCGCACGGGCTTTACACAATGTCATGTTCTAAGCACCTGTTTACAAGTTTAATTATGTTGTGTGGGTTTAATAAATAGGATAGGTTAATTGTAGTAGTCTTGTAACCAAACATTTCAATGAACGAGCTTATTGAATATAGGTAGGTAGTTCACGATATAATGGGGTAATATGAAGTCCTCTTTGTAGTTGGACTGTACACGCTCTAGGGGCTTAACTAACTCGTCAACAGGTTGTGAAATGCGAGTCAAAAGCGGCCAGAGTTTGACGTTGAGCGCTCTCCGACGCGTGTCGACATGGCAAAGGGCGCTGATTACGCGCCGTCGCTCTGTTCAGTAATTACTAGATTGGCGCAGTCTGGAAGTGCCCGTAATTAAATACATTACACCGCCTTTTGCAGTACTCCCTCCTAGCAGCAGTTGCACTTTAACATGTCATAATTATTATTTATACAAAATCTTGATATTTATTTCTAGTAAACTAGATCGAACCTTACTTGGAACTGTTCATACAAATATAGTTAATTTAAATTATATGATAAACATACTTATAATTAAATCTCGACATAGTCAACACAAAACCCTAATAGTTGAAACAAGTTTATTTCTCTTAAACAAATCGAAGGATTAACGATGTTCTGTACTGTGAATAAAGAACAGATTCTCTCAACTAAGTATATTAATAGAAATGCGTTTATTCAAACAATCCCTGAACGGTAACTTAAACCTTTTCACAAAACACGTCGTACAAAGTCTTTAACTAAAAACAAACTATAAAAACAATCTGTGACAGCAGTCGTGCAAATCCGAAAGCTTTAAAAGACTGATACCATTGTTCGAGCGGCCGCAACCCCGACTCGTCCGTTCCCCTTAATCTAATTATCTGGCCGCTTCGCTGCCTGCCCCGGACGAAGCACCCCACCCTCAATTTTCTCTGCAGAACTAAGTATAAGTGTTTTATTAAGGCAATTCATACCTTGAAGTTAAATATAACCTCAGATTTGATTGATTTGAGTAAGCAAAGTTAAAATAATTATTCAATCATTATACTATTATCATAGCAGATAGTAATATATTATAAACAACATTTGTTGCTACTTAACACGGTGACGGATTTATTACCACACAATTACATTAATTAAT
This sequence comes from Abrostola triplasia, assembly GCA_946251915.1. Taxonomy (NCBI): domain Eukaryota; kingdom Metazoa; phylum Arthropoda; class Insecta; order Lepidoptera; family Noctuidae; genus Abrostola; species Abrostola triplasia. Next base: position 6,474,854 of record OX276432.1, on the reverse strand, counting down.
CTAAAAAACTAAGACGTTCGCGCTCGTTTCCGTAGCTTGCATACGTCTACGATACGTAATGAAATGTAAAAAAAACAACATCAAAAACTTAGTTGCTGTCTCAGGTTCATAAACAATCAAAGTTTAAACGGTATCTCCCCTAGTTGTCAAACATAATCGAATATGAAGTTGAACGGCACAATAATGGCAGTAAATGGATATCTGAGGAGGAAATCAGTTTCGGCTCTGTGTTGTGCCGTAGTCGATTAATTAAATTATACCCGTGAAGTTGACAGCGAGGCTGAGCACATCGCTCAGAGGCTCGGAGCGATATGTAGGTGAGAGCGGGTGCTGTGGTAGCTGCCATTGCTCGCTACACTTAGGTAGAGAGCGCCACTAACTCGATCCGATTCCACTTGGGCTATTTGCACTCCGAGTTCAATTATGCCTCCACTTTGATATGCAAATCCGGTCGCGTTTGGCTAATTACGTAGACGCTTCCGTAACATCATTTCAAACGTCAACTTACTATACTAACGTCACGTAGCACAAAGTAAGTACAGTAATGTGGATCTAATATTATAAACATTACCGTTATATTAATTTTACTTGCTAGTAAAGCAATGAACCAAGTCAAGATTTTTTGATTAGTTTGTAGTTGCGCAAATTGATCATCCTTACCAAAGTGTTTTAGAAGATCAAGAATAATTGTAGAGCATGAATCTAGAATCACAGCCGAGTAGTTTGCCCAGATTCAGTAAACTTTGCTATTAGCTTAGTAATAACAGGAGTCGACAACTGGCAATGCAGGCAGTAGACCGGCCCGCCTCTGCATAACCACAATCCGTTTGGTTGCTCACTTATAAGTTGTAGTTTACAGTCAATGTAACATAGTAACATACTATCAGGTCAATGATATCTATTATTTTGATGTCATGTGACCTTTATTACTTTGAAGTAAAGTGAAATATGATGGATGCAAGTTGTCGTTCATTTGAGTGTTCTAAGGGGTCCTAATTATGAAGTACCTATTCGTAATAAATAAGCTTTTATTTTTATGCCAACTAGCCTGTAATAATCTGTGTAGTCTACGCTAAATATCATCATCATTCATCAGGTGGGATATCACTTCTGGTCGATTTAAGCGGGCGGTATCCCCAGTTACAGTGGGTGATCTGTGCGTATAGCCGTAAGGGGAGAATGCCCAGTGGCACATTAATAAGCTCATGAATACTAATGTAACCATCATGATCAGTCTGAGGCGTTATAATCATATAGTTTTCTTATTATTAAGGTAAAGTATCAAAATCATATCTATATCGAATATAAAATGAATAACCGCTTTATCTATAAATTTAGTAAAAAGATTAATTCCTTTTTAAGCTGCATTGGGTGGGTGCCACTTGGCAAAATTTACTTAACAAACCTACCTCAGTTAATTGAAAGAGCTTCTTTCGTTGGATGTAATATTTTATAGCACAGTCTGTGCCTCGTTGCGGTAACAGCAAAACGGTCTCGCTCCAACACACCAGTTTTCTTTAGTGCTCTCTCCTTGGGAGGCCGCTTACGACTCCTTTTAGAACTCGTTTAAGAAGCAACAAGAAAATAATTTAATCTACTCCACGGAATCGAAACATAAATTTGTTTTCAACATTATCTTAATCGCTACTTCTCTTTTATCATCTCTCAACGTTGGCTTATTTCTTAAAATTCTTTTTACTTTCATTTCCTTACGAAGAATGCTTTTAGAATTTTTCAAATCAGCAATTACGGCGAAAATTTGATTTGAATTGCGGCAAAATTGTGCTGGCTTTTCTAGATTAAAATGAATATTAGAAATTCGTTTATAATATTTAGGAATGTTCTTTTAGAGTCTTGTGTTATTAAATTAAAATTACTAAATATAAAGTAACTTAGTGATGAACACATGAAAACAAGTAACAATGACTTAGTAGTTGTTAGAGTGTTGTGTATTCACATGTACGGCAATAAATCGGCCGCACCCACGGCGCGCGCTGCGGCACGCGAGATAAGGGTCACCGCAACACCATTAAGTACTACAATGTCACAGTTTTGCCGATCAACTACATAAACCCCTTACCACCCACAAAACGCTTTATGACTTACTCGCACCTACTAACGTTTCGTCGATCAAAGATACACCTTTCCTTACTCTATGCCAACGTTACTTAATAGTTAACACCACTGTAATAATTATAATAAACTACATAACTACGTGATTAACATAATGTTCCTAGAATGTTCTACTTTTGTCTTGTAAACGAGCATAAAGTGAAAGAACAAATTGCGAGTTTCCCCAGTATTTTCCTCGCTCGGAAAAATATATGTTTTATTAAAGCTCGGCATTTCCGAGAGCGCGGCAACCCTCGGGGCGAGGGTGGGGGTTGGTCGAGGGGGGTGAGTTCGGCGGCGCGCCAGTGTATAACAGACAGTAGAGGGATATAAAACATATTTACGCGCCTATAAAGTACTCTCGTACGCTCGCTCTCCACCATTTTCTTTTGTTCCTAGCTCGCAGCCAATGATAATGCTTTCTCCCGTTCGGTTAAACTTATTTCTCTGCCGTCTTATCTGGCTTTTCTTCGGCACTTTTATTTATAACCGAAGTGGTGAAATGTAACATCGTGAAGTAAACGATTTTGGTTTCAGTTTGCTTTTTGACATCGTGTTATTTTTTTGTCTCGAAGATTAACTTTGTTGTGTATATATTTTTGTTTGTTTCAGGAATTTGTTAAAATCGCGATCTAGTGTTTTTAAATTACACTTAGTTTTGTTTTTCGGAATACGTACAACCTATTACAATGATTGGTGTGTTAGTTAAATCTATTGTTTTTATAAACTGCAAGCCTATCAGTTATAGGCTTACATAACAAGTAATATTTAATAGTTTGTGGTTCTTAAAGCTGTTCAAAACGAGTAGAACGGACGTCAGAGTGTTAACAGCAAAGCGAGGAGCGTCTTAATCTAGCGCTACAGTGCGGCTCAGAACGGGAACCCCTTGCGTAGGTGAGAGGGTGTAATAACAAGAGTCGCTCGTTCCCGCTATGCCACCCTACAGTCGCCCGCAGGCTCACCCGCTCGCAAAGTTCTACGGAGATTCCTATTACTCTGCCGTGCTCTAGTCTAACCGGCTTGACTTAGATAAGACCTAACTTGCGACGATGTAAACTGAACCTTAACCACTTGTCTTACATCTCTCGCATTTCAAGCCTTTGTTAGATACCAAACAGCCTATACTGGTTTGATAAACAAATTGTATACCTTCTGGATATATGAATACGTTATTTGTTACGGATAGAGAAATACATAAATAAACACTTAAAAAAGGTATCTCAATATGTTGGCTTGCTTAGAAATAATCCTAACAAATGATAGTGAGATACATTGTTGCTACTTTCGAAACGTGCTGAACAAAGAGGCGTCGTCAAAGGGCCGTAATCATCCGTAGGCAGGCGAGTGTTAGCACTCGACGCCGAGGTCGAGATATCTCTCGACGGATCAGCAGCTCACTCGGGATGCACTCTGCGATTCCGTTTGTCACTGCACCCGACTGCGGTCTGAGCTCCCGCTCTGATAAACGCATGTCAACGTGCTTTGAATGCGAAGCGCATTTAACCACTGAATCCGCATAGGAGCTCACCACTAACGGTTTAATACAGCACGCTATTTATAATTTCTCAAAAGTATAAGAAATAACTATACGTGACAATTTTACTCATGGTAAAAGGTGCCGTGATGTTTTATTTTATACTGAAATATTATTGTGTTAGCTCCAACCGATATAAATCATTGTATTTGACTTTTTGTAACTAGCTAGACTTTTTCTCAATAAGCATGTCTTCGCTGTAGTCATTCATGTCTCTTAACAAAAGCACCGATAATTGCGGCTATTTACGCAAAACATAATCTTTTTTCAAGTATAGTCCATACTCATATAGTTCAAATACCTTAATTGGATAAAAATGGTTTTATTGAATTGTTGAATTCATTTCAATGTATCACAATATATCAAACGGAGCAGGATACGGCGGCGCACATGACATGTTACGCAGATAAGCCGCTCTGCTATTTGCACGTCGTCGTAGTCGTGTGTGCGACCCGGCCCGGCTGTAATTAGCCGGCCGCAAAGTTCGCCGGAATGTTACACGAACACCCCACGACTACCATACAATACACACTACTGTACGTGAATTATACAAGTCCCTTGGAGCCGATGAGCTTTGTCAGTTTGTGTTACTACTTTGTTTGTATATTTAGTGAACGAGTTAACCTTCATGCATTATCATGTGATTAATGTGTTAAATACATTTTTATGTAACATTAGACCATAAAGACCAAATGATCAGTACTAACTCGACGGAGAGACTTAGAAAATATTACAACAGTTTAGCCTCTAGCAATATTTGTTAATACCTCTAGGTCATTAGTGACACAAAAGGACCGGGCAAACAAACATGTATCACGATGACAATATGATAAAGCTGTAGAATACACCGTACCGTCTGACTAACCATTCCACGACCATTAATAATTCACTAACTTCGCGGCAACAGCCAATTTATATATTCCGTCTGGACTGAAATTTCAGGAAATTATTATAAAGTAATCTAAGTTTGGCGACCCATAGAGAGAACAGGAGAGATGACAGGTGTTTAAATATACCGCAACGCTTCCCCACAATGCTTTACAATCGTGTTACGTCCAAGACGCAGACGGGCTCATTCGAGCGTGCTGTCGCGCGAGCTTACTGAAAGCGTTAATTACTTATTACAACTCGGAATGCAATTCCTATTTAAGTGGTTAGGCGTATTGTTAGTCTGGTTGATTTACCAAGTCTATATAATGTTTAATATATTAATAACCATTTATCTAGACTGACATTTAAGCGCCGAAGTATAAATGCTTCAACAGCCAAATTAAGTAAATTTTTCTAGACTCGCAACCGCGTTAGTATTTTTCCTGTACCGTACATGTATTATTTTACCTGCCAGCTGCTTTATCGAATCATTATAGCGTCACTTTTTGTACGGTATTATCCGCATTTACCGTGCCTATACCTAATTTAAATTAATTTATAACTATTTACGGCCATCTAAAAAAAATAACACTCTTTAGCTCTAATTCGAGTCAATTTTGTCAAACGGAAATTGCTTAAAACTACAAAAACAGTTGCCAAGTCATGAAAAATTCGATAAGAACGAGATTCATAATTTACGAGTTATTGAGTAAATATTTAATTCCTCTACAACCATAAAAATGTTAAACAGTATGATTATTCTGTTCTGAAGTGCCAAATAGTATTTATATTACATGTAACCCCAAGTGGGATCATAAATTATTTTCCTTATCGATGCCGACACGCCGTTATCGTCCCCATCTTACTTTTACTCCACTCCCACGCTTACGATCACGACCACCGTTTATAGTAATTTGTCGTTGAAAACATTAATCCAACACTTAATTTTCTTCACTGAAGCTGCTTTTTATAAAAATAAATGTTTATTAATAGCTCCATGTATTTCTATGGTGATTTTTATAAAGCGTCATAAAATGTACGTGTAAGACACATCATTATTGTATATAAACTCTAAAGTACCATTCTGCGACGCTTTAGTGTTCGTCGTGTCGGATTATTTCCCTCTTGCCGGCGAGCGAGATGCGTCGACCACTTTGTTGTTTTATACTTCGTCTCGAAGCGACTTTATGCATCGCCTCATTGCTCTTCGCCGTTTCGCTTAGTTTCCCCTCTCTATTTTCAACTCACGTTACTACGTAAATTTATTTTCAAACAAGTGATCCGCCGGCCTTATATACTTCGCAGCTTTATGTTCATTTTCCTATTATGTTTAAGCTTTATTTACAATAAATATTAAATAAATATTATTTTATCACGTTGGTTTAAAAATTCTGTATTATATCAACTTTCTAATATTGCATTGCGTTCATTATTATTACCTGTGTTATATTAGTTGTAAAATATTAAAGATAGTATTTTTCCTGTATTGAATGTTTTATTGTTATCGCAGTTAGATATTACAATATTTGTTTTGAAATGGATGAGTTGGTCCCTAACCCTGAGAACGCAATGTCGCCGCGCATGACATTACTGAACATTTTAATTATATAATAATATAAATGAGAATAACATTTATGCCGCGGATAAATAAATAAATTAACGACTTCATTGATGCGATTTGTCACCGCCTAAATAGGTTCTAAATTACTAATAAATCGAGTTATAATAAAAAGCAACTAACTGAAAATTCGGGATGCTAATATTTTAACTGCATACTAAATAAACAAGGTTGAAAAATCAATGGTTACGGAATTTGCTTAATGATTTGCACAAAAACAAAACACGATTGCAAAAACTTAATAACACAAGCCACCCACAATTGTCGGCGCGCCGTTTACAAACGCTCAGAAACAAACTACATTTTTATACGGAAAGCAAACAAAATGAGTTAGTGGTGCCGTAGAGTCGCTTTTCCCTGTATTCCCGGCGAGCGAGCTTGAAAATTCGCTTTAATACCTTTGTTCTACAGGGCTTTACAGCTCTCATGTTTCGCAGAAATATTTTCCGAGAGCAGGTTTGCTTTAGCTATGTGTGAATATTCTCCACTCCATTTCGTCTCTTTTAAATATTCTTGTTTTAGAATTTATTAAATCTTTCTACTACTCTAAAATATTTTAATGGTTCTTATAGTAGTGTTGTGCTAAGGATTCTACATTTAATAGATATAAATGTGCAATACATGCATATATCCATCTCCAGCAATATGTCATTATTAAATCAGTATTGTACAAATACCTGATATTTTGATGTTTTTGTTGTGAACTTTTTCTGTCTTATTTATAAAATCTTTCAATTACTCGAAAGGGTTTCTGTTAGAAAGCTCAATTTTGAGTCAAACTCCTCTTTACATCAAATTGAACGTTATGCCTCTTTACGTATTTTATATAAAGAATTAAAGAAAACAGATTTTCATGAATAACTTACTACTTACATAATAAAAAAAGAACAGCAACAACTGACAAATCAGTTTGTTAAGTGTTTAAGGTATGATCGCTCCCATTGCGGAATTAAATAAAATGATAGAACCACCCGGTTGAGTTTATTCATTACAACCCACGGCGGCTCGTCGGTCGGTGGGGGCGGCCACCCTCTCTCCACTCGCTTTATGGATATAACCTCGACAAAATACCCCTAAAATTGCACTGTTTTTATTATGTTCTCTCTTTATCTCTTTTGGTTTGTTGCTCTTTTTTACGACGTTATTATTTTATTAGCGAATAAAGCAAATAATAGAGTCAACCGTGATTAACTGCCTGTATTGAAATTGGTGTAACTGATATTCCATTCTGACTTAAGAGCCATTTCACATTTTTTGACAGTTTTCTGAATTTTCGGACGCGAAATTTACCATCTTAGGTAGTACTAAGGAATTTCTAAATACATGTAGAATGTAGACCAATCTTTCCCATTGTTACAAATAGAATTAGATTTTCAAAATATAACTTGATTGCTGTGTGGTGAGCTATTTCCCGCAACACGTTTTCTGAAAATCCATCGCAGAGCCATTTTCGGGCTTCAAATTCTACCATTTACATCAACAAATTTAAATGGAAAAAATACAGTAGGCATAGGACATATACTTTTGTTGTAACATACGGTGGAAAATTTTCGATTAATAACACTTTTAATTGATAAAAAAATAAATACTTAAACCGGTTTTCACGGTTTTATATGGTAATTTTATCGCGACTTTTTGGTTTAAATAAAGGTATTTATTACTTTTAAAATTATGCCATAATGAACTATGCTCTCTAGGAAATCTATTAATACAATGTTTTTTAATATTCCTTTATTTATTTAGATATAATACCATTTTCAATATCACTCAAAATCACAATAAATTACAATGCACAAACGTAGAACGATCAGTCGGGCCCGAGCGCCCTTAGAGGCAGGACCTGTGTCACTTTTTTCAAATTTTGAATTACGAAAATTCGTATTAAAAACCCATTTTTATACTACGACCACAACGTTTTCATTTTCTACGAATTATTTTCATCCGGTTTTGTTTATTATAAAATGTTATTAAATTCCTTTAAAATATTTTATTTGATTAAAATTCAGCAACCATCCAATCAGATATTATATCTGATAACGTAAGTTTCTGTTCTGTAGCAGCACACTGAATTATGAGTTGCGCGAAAAATGTTGCCAAAAATGTTGTCCCCTCAATGCGCAAAGTAGTCCCAGCCAACGTTCATGCTAACCTGATTTCGGAAATTTTGCACAAACCTCACATCTTATCTACTTTCTACCCCCTGCTCGAGTTCGTCCTTATTTGCAATTATAAGGTCGGTAAGGGAAGGGGTGGCGCCGCTATTTACCTCCGTAACGATTCCACTGCTTTCGAAACTGTATAATAATCGATAGGTTCATATTATGCACACCACATCATCAAGGGAGATTTCAACACTTCCTTACTCCGTATACCTCCCAATCCTCCAAACTCCTGCACATAGTCGATTCTGCCAGCCTACTCGTCGTACTGCTTCAAGCCACTCACCACAACGATGTAGCTGAGCACACTCGGCTCGATTTCATTAATACCCCCAATCCTTCCCTGGTTTCCTCTCATGGCCGACTCGTCACCGCTGGATTCTCTCACCACGACCTTATACTTTTATCGTATATCCTCAAACCTCATAAACCTAAGCTCAAGGTACTGTACAATGTACATGCACAGCTTCGCGCGAATCAATGTAAGCAAACTGAGTTCAGATGCTTCTCTAATCGACTGGAAACCTATGATGGAGGCTCCCGCGGTCGACGAAAAGGTTAGCGGTTTTAACCGGGAAATCATCGAGCTTTATGATATACACGCACCGGTTGAAAAGCTGAAGCGTCCACCTGCGCCATGGATTTTGAATGGTGTAAAGTTGGCCATAAAGCGTAGGGATCGCGCTTTTTGAAAATTCAAGAAAGATCGTGATGAGGACTGGAATCTTTTCAAAGCTGCACAAAATCGGTATAATTAAGTAATATCCAATACCAAACGCCGCCATATTCTAAATAACATTTATTTATGTTCCACTTTTGCCGATCTCTGGAAGTTCCTTGAAACTCTCAGTATTGGCAAATCACCACTATTTGACCGGTTGAATTCCATTGATTTGGACGATCTCAATTCGCATTTCTTCACTAGCCCAACTTTAGACAAAAGACCAAACCTCAGACACTTGCTTACGTCGATGGTCTCCCGCGTCCCAACATGAATCCCTTGCACATATCTCCAGTCACTGAGGGAGAAATCAAAAAGATCATCCTCCATCAAATCCATAGCGTTAGACTGTGATAACGTCTATCGCGGAATGATCGTCACAATAGTTGACCACCTTCTTCCAGCAATCACACACATAATATCGTGCTCCTTGGATACCGGATACTTCCCCTCCTTGTACCGCAAAGCTTTCGTTCACCTTTTACCTAAAATATCGAGCTCTTCTCTACCCAGTCACTTCCGACCAATCTCTATCCTTTCTTTCCTATCTAAAGTGCTCGAGGCCTATGTCCATGAGAATATACGAAGAGTCAAGCAAAATAACCTCTTGTCTCCCTTGCAGTCCGGTTGCAGGCCAGGCAATTGGCGACATTAAGGCAGGCATAGAAGATACTAAAGTTACAGCCCTAGTTGATTTTTCTAATACCTTCAATATAGTCAATCGCGATATCCTCGTCTACATCCTATTCCATCTCTTGGCGTCTCCTAAAGCGCTGGAATAGATCCCTTACTTTTGGGAACGCCAGTGGTCGGTCCATGTGGAAGAGTCCTCTTCTTCCTGGTGTGAGCTATAATCTGGCCTTTCACAAAGCGGTATTCTCCGCCCATTGCTGTTTTCTATCTTTATTAACCTTATAATCCAATCACTTCGGTGTGCGTATTCCATATGCCGATAACTTGTAGCCTTACTCTGCTTCTGGGATTGATGATGTGTACTAGACAATGAGTGCAACCAACTGCGATCTTTAAGCTACAATGGACTGGTCCGCGAGATTTGGCATGGCGGCAATTCCGAATAAGTGCCAAGCAATCATACCTGGTAGGTCTAGGAGTTTGCGCAAACTACACGTGGCAATGCTGCCAGTCTTTTGGGCACGTTACCGGTTGACATCGATGGGGATTAATTTTTTGATGCTTTTTAACTTGTTATTTTTGTATATATTGTTTTTATCTTGTATTAGATTTAAGTTGTAAATAGTTATAATAGTTGAGATAATTAATTAATTATTGCTTTATGTATATATATTATGTATTGTTTTGTTTCATGTATGTAACGTATTATATGTATGTTTATTATTTTGCGTATCGATATACGTCATCATCATCATCATCAGCCGGTAGACGTCCACTGTTAAAAGGCCTCTCCCTTAGAAGTTAGAACGCCACAATAAACGACAGCTTGCCAATTGCATCTATCGCTTGGGCCGCAATTCTGACGATATCGTCGGTCCACCTGGTGGGAGGCCTGCCAACGCTGTCTTCCGGTTCGTTGTCGCCACTCGAGAACCTTTCTTCCCCAGCGGTTATCGGTCCTTCGAGCGATATGGCATGCCCATTGCCACTTCAACTTGCATATTCTTCGAGCTATGCCGGTGACTCTAGTTCTTTGGCGAATTTCCGTATTCCGGATCCTGTCGCGCAAAGAAACCCCGAGCATAGTTCTTTCCATAGCTCGTTGAGTGACTCTGAGCCTTTCCAAAAGGCCAACCGTTAGCGACCACGTCTTAGAGCCATACGTAATCACATCGCATGCATCTATATGTGCATCTACCTAATATTTGTCTCCATATCGCTCTAAAGTCGACTGGTAATAAATGCCTAAGGTATTAAGTTCGCCTTTGTATATTTATTTTGAAAACTTTAAAATGGAGGAGGATAATTCGGATGTTTAAATATATTTTTTATGTATGTTCGGGCATAACTCCGTCATCTAAAGACGGATTTGCAAAATTCTTTTTTTGTTGGTAAGTAATTTATTCCGAAATAGTCCCATTGAAATTTCATGTAGATCTGATGATGATCTTTGGAGGTATGGAACTAAACTCCTTATAAAATCATAGCAGAACTGTCGTTACAAGTAATATAGCCTAAGTAATTGTCGCCACAAACTAGAAAGAAAGAGGGGGAGGTGGTGCCTTGTCCCCCCTTCTACCACTTTAATAGTATATATCGTGTGAGATATCGTTTGAGGGAGCATTTTGTAAGGATTTCAAATACTAATCCTCAAAATGTCTACGGCGGATGAATCCTAGGCATCACTAAAAATTGTGAAATAAAAAATATAAAAACCGCCTTAAAAAATAGGAACAAATAAATAATATGATCAAATTACTAATGAATTCAAAATATTTTCATAAATCTCGAATATAGGTATATTGTAATAACGATCAAGATTTTTTTGTCCGTCTCGTTTTTTGCGCTACACTGTTAGCATTATTTTTGTGTGGGTGTGTCACGCACACATGACAATTCTACCGAAATTCGAACGTCAAAATTTTGTGAAATGGCTCTTAATAATAATAGGAGCAATAAATTGTAGTTAGCGGGTGCATTCAGGGTTGTGAATTCAAAGTTTTTGACCTGTTGATAAATAAAAAATATAATTACTACTGTAATCGTAAAATTGATATAGACTGGAATTAAATAATGATTGTTAAAACTGTCAGATGATGACACATTGAAATATCCAATGTGATTTTTCTGTATCATTAAATAGAAAACATTGTTTAGATGCCAAATAGTTCGCGAGAGCGATAAAACAAAGCGGCTGGCAAACGACCAAGTCGCGCAAAGCGACACGAGTGGATGGGCGCGCGATTTGCAACGCGAACACTGGTTACTAGCGTCGTGAAGTCATGTCGGCTCATGCCTCGTACACTGTGCTTAGCTTAGATTTGCACGGATACATTTTAAATGGAGCCGCCAGATCGCAATTACACTCCCTTTGAGCTTGCGGAATGCGTTATGTATGACATTCAATTCAATTTGGCGCACAAAGCCCGCGTCGAAATTCTCTTTCTCTTTGACCGAATCCTCTTATGCAACAACGCTTTGTACGCGAAATAGCACCCATGTTAGCATGCAACGTTTTGATGATATTTGAAAAAAAAATCATAAACTTTGATGCCCTTATTTTATTATTAATTTTGGTGACATGTGTAATTCAGTGTTTGCTTTAAGCCCAATTGAAGAGTTTAGGCGCTACTCTAAACTTTGTTGGCAGTGTGCTATGTCTGTGGAATGTCCGACATGTCCACCTGGCTCGTGGGCGTGCACGTATCACCGCCTCCCTTTGAAGTATAAGAACACACAGATGCTTCATGTCAGACTTCTGATAAATAAACAGAACAAAATACCTTGCAGTGTAATCAACCTACATAACAAAGCAATAATGCTAATTGTTGTCTCGTTCTTATATGACATACCTACTTGTCTTTACGATAACTTCCACGTTAAAATTATGTATAATAATATATGTTCATAATATTATGCAGAACATAATTACTAAAAGTAAGTGGTTCATATTTAATAAGAGTCACGACGAATTATAGTTAGCTACGTGTTAAATTATTAAAACGTAAAATGAAAATACATAACCATACGTAAATTTAATATGGTAGGGTTAAGTCGTCGTTAATTAATTTAAGCCGAGCGAGGTGAGGCTCGATTAGCGGAATAAATTGGGCTTGCGGCGGGCACAATCCCCGGCGCGGCGCAGTAAACAGCGCCGACAACAAAGGCAACTCGGCAGCCGCCCCTGCGCGGGAAAGGCGAGCTTAATGCTTACTCATTATTTATTCACATCTATAACGAGATTGTCAGTGCTCCCTGTCCCCGCCCGCTCTCTACAGCTGCCTCGTTTATTTTTTATCTCTTGTACCGTCGACTCGTCTTTGCCATATTATTTACCCTCACTCATACTTAAACAATTTTCTTTTCCCTTAAGTTATAAAGCTATTACAATTTTTCTTTAAGTTATTTCTTTAAAATTACGATCGAGCACCCGAGTGCTTGAAATGTACGTATATGTACGTTCCTCGTGCATACGCCACGGTTTTATTGAAATATATTTTTCCAACGCTGGCATCGTTTTATTCATATTCATACGTTGATGTTTTCTGAGTACTCGATATGCAGGCACGGTACCTACATGAATTGTTTGGGATTATTTGTAAAATAAAAATTGTAAACATAAATAGTAAAAATGAACTGAACTAGTTTTCAACAGACTTCAAAAAAGAAAGACTCTCAATTCGACTGTATTTTTACGAGCTTTTATTTCGTTTTTTGTTGTATGTTTGTAACATGATTTCTCCGTGAGTTATTGTGTATATACTCTAGTTTATTTCCAGAAAGTAAATTTGATTTAAAAAATTGACAATATTCATGACTAAACTGTTATTAAGATAATTTTATTTAGTTGTAATAGTATACATATAAGTAGGTAGATAAATATGCTGTTTTCGAAGCTTTCATCATTTCCCGGTTTAATTCAATTATTAACATAAAATTTTATTGACAGATTTGTCATAAACTGATTCAGTAATTTAATAATAAGCTTTAAATAAAGACTACAGTTTCATAGCAATCCATTTAGTTTAATAGGTAATCACTAATATTAAGTTATTAGCGTAGCTAACTCTAAAAGTAATATTAAGTATATTAAGTTTTATTCAAAGATATGAAAAGCGCGGAGTACTTGCAAACAGCTAGATAATGCCGTCAGATACTCAACGTGGTCGTTGAAAATTTTATGTCGCCTCGCGCTGCATCCTCCACTGCAGCCCCCACCCCGCATCTGTAATTCTAGACCCTCTTCGCCGCTTTTAATATCGGTATACTTTACGTAGATTTTGTCAAGTCAACATTTTAATTACATCCTTAAGTTTTTCCAAACCAGATCCTGAAGTATTTTTTTCAATTCCACTTACTACTAAATATTTAGTGCATTTCCCACGCTTAGCACATGTCTAATTAATTATGTAAGTACAAATGTACATGCTATTAAATAGTTTTTACATATTTCTACTAGTTTTTTTACCAACATACGATAACGCCAACAGCTTACATATTTATATTTCTTAAACAAGTACGTGTATACTGGTTACTGGTGTCTGTTTAGTACTATTTGGAAAATATTTCTTTTTTTTAATGTTACTTTACATTACTAAACGTTTGCTTTGCCATATTTTAATCTCATGCTCATGTCGTGTCGTTACTTCTCATCACTATTCCGATTGAACGAGGTACATTTGTATGTCTAATGCGTTACTTTGCATTGGCTTTGTTTTGTGTCCTCGTTTGTTTCGCAGAAACACTTTCAAATTTTAGCCGTCGCTTTCTCTTTCAACCTACGTACACATAGAAACGAACTACAACAATTAAAAAATGATCAGGTCGTTTCTAAAAGTACCAATCAATTGTTTGTAAATATAAACGTAGGTATATCTTTCCATTTCAAAACACATCCATTTTTAACAAACGTAACATTTATACAGTGAAGCAACGATACAAAAACGCAATCCAACAATACGTTTACCGCAAATTGAATGAGGCTCGAAATAAATCCTGCGGTCGTTGTCTGACTCTCAATACCAGTACCTCCCGTTCGTATCTCTCACCCTTGTTTTTCGTTGTTGGGGTTTCATTTGACAAATAAAAATATCCATATGCTTGTTTTGTGCGGATATTGTTTATTTTTTTGTATAAAAACAGATATTTTAATGAAAATGTTCGCTCATTTTTATTAGTAGAAAATTTTGGGGTCAAGAATAGCAGCAGCGTACCTCGGTCGTTATCGAGGGCCTATTTTCCCCTCCCTTGATAGACGACTGTATAGAGGTCCCTAGGGCTCAAGCATCGTAAACCTAACACTGTAGTGTATTGTTAGTGCTAATTACTCTTGTCAGTTCGAAAGTGGGCGGTTAACAAATCTCGTCATTATATAATTCTACTGCTGAGGACTGTAATTTACATGGATTGACGCAACATTGTTTGGATGATAAATTATTATGCCTTGAAGCGTTCTTAACGGGCAGCTAAATCGATGTCGTTTTTATTGCACCATTAACAAGCCGTGCTGAAGTAGGGAGGGAGGGGGCGGCGGGACGTGATATCAATCTGTGTTATCATTGTTGTATCACGATGACAAAATTAATTATTGATGATTTTTTTATTATTGGTATTGATTTAATCTTAAAAGAATAAAAATAATTCGATTCATAAAGCTCATCTTTGATTCGGCTATCAATATTGTAATGAGAAAATTTTTATAGTAACGAGACGAATTAATTTGTCAAAGATGAAATCGCTAAAAGTTTATATTCAATTAATTTCATACTCAAATGTATATTTTGTTGTTTTAAAAATCTTTACTCGTTTTTATTGCTACCGAAAGTGGGAAAACGAGAGGAAAAAAAATAATCGGGCCGACTGTCGCTCGCGAGCGAATTTCCGGCTCACTGCCGTGCGGGACGTTTCAATTTTACAAAATATAAACTTTTGCCCTCTGGCTCGTAACAATCGGTACACTCCAATTTATCATGTGAAATTGAATGTAATCTAAGTTTACTTTTGACAGTATGAATTGTAGTTTTGCACTTGAACTTTGAACGTAGTTCTAAAACTAATTTTAAAAACCATTGCTGTGATTTTATCTCGCCCTTCTTTTAAACAAAAGGCTAAATCGCTGGTAAAAGCTAGTCCAAACCCTAAACATGCGAAAAATGCACGTCAACATCTTGTCCGTTCTTAATGAACTATAATAGTTAGGGGTCGACCGCTACAAAAAAAAACATATTGAAAATAGTTTAAATTTAGGTAAATACAATATATATATATATTAATATAGCCGTATAAGTCTTTTGTTCATCTATCTTTCTTTAATTCAAGTTTTAGTCTGTATACAAAGGGATTCGTTCATAACATTTTAATTTCCCCTCGGTATTATACATTAATATTTTACGTGCGATCACAATTCCCCGTAATAATAATCTGTTCCTCTCGTTGGGGAATGGCTTTCAATGATTTTTTTATACACATTATTATTATTCTATGAAAACTGTTTCTATATCAGGCTCAGACTTAAGTCGCTTATCCCTGGCACCTTCCTGTTTGAATTAATTTATTGATGTAGAGCAAGATCACTACGAGCTTATACTAGTGACTATTTAAAGTCTATAATATTTATTTTTCAATATACAGTCAATCATAATATTGCTTATGGCTACCCTACATCGACTGCATTAATCGCAGTCGTAAAGCAATAAGTTATAAAACGAATATAAATAAAACGGTTTATGGCCGTTTTACTGCATTTCGCGAATGTGTTATTACGAACGGACGCTATGCGTTTCGCTGTATAACTACGTATTTTAAACTATTGCATATACCTATAAAATGAAACATCTGCAAATTTTCCTAGGATTTTAGCTTATTGTTTTAACAATGGCACCAATCTCTTGTAAAAATGAAAGTAAATCATTATTATCAGCCGGAAAACGTCCACTGTTAAACAAAGCTGGAGACTCTTATGAAATTAAATAATTACATCACACAATTGAACACTATTTACATTTAATGCGAAAATGAGATTAGGTTTAGGTTATTTCAGTCATTTTAAAAGTAAGTTTCTAATTTCGAAACAGTTTAAAATTCTTAGACAAACATTTTATTGATATGACATTTAAATACCCAAAAAAATGAATTTCGCTATATTTGTATATTGCTAACTAAGTGATGTCGTATATTATGTAGCTAGGTATGTAAATGTAGTTAGTTGGTGGTTAGTCGTGCTAAATTTAGATTTAAATCAGAAATAAAAACAAATTGGCTGTTTCTTTTGAC
This sequence comes from Abrostola triplasia, assembly GCA_946251915.1. NCBI lineage: Eukaryota > Metazoa > Arthropoda > Insecta > Lepidoptera > Noctuidae > Abrostola > Abrostola triplasia. The sequence continues at coordinate 6,457,935 of OX276432.1, read as the reverse complement.
ATATTTTCTCCCACGTACCTATATTGGTATCCGTCGGTATTTTACATGTGTAGAAAAGAAATATTCAACGAGACGGTATGTTGGGCGGGCGGCGCGTGCGCGAGGCGCGGGGCGCGGGTTACAGCGGCCGACGACCGGCTGGTGGGCCGCACCGCACTCACGCCCCGCACGTCGGGCGAACTGTACGTTGTGTGTCAATGATATTCCTCTTTGTCTCGTACACGATCGCGAAATATCGTTATTTTTGTACTTTCAAACATAATATTATCTTGATTTGACTTGGATATTGTTCCCTGGATTTCAGTGCTAACGGATTGCAGTGACAGTTAGTGGATATGACATGGCCTATAGCTAATTTATTGTTGTTTATATGTCAAGTTTACTGTTAAACAAAGTGTTATCAGCTATTTAAGTGATTGTAAAAACTTTCTAAAGCAGTGAAGTGTTAAAGTGATTAGGAATGAATATTTACGTATGGTTTACGTTCTTATAGATACGAAGTTAAACGTTTTACTGACCGTTAAATACAGTCACCATAGTGAGGATCAAAGATTCGCCTAAGAACAATGCCGAAGGTAGCAACAAAAAGGAAAGCAAGAAAAAAAATAAACAAAAGACGGAAGGTAACGGGTCGGTGACATGCAATAAAAACGAAAAGGCATCTTCTAATGCGAAGGCGGACAAGGATGGCCGAAGACCGTCACCTACCAAGGATCAAGCAGAACAACAGGTAAAACCATATGACATGACGTCACGTACCTTGATTGAAGAAAATTATCTTTATAGAAGATCAACTTGCAAGATTTATTTAAATTCTCAAGACAAAAATCACGTAATTGTAACTTAATACCGAGATATGCTCTATAAATCAGGAATCCATTTCAAAACTAATATTTTTTTAATTTGTTGTACAACGTGCATATTTTATCGTAACGCCTTACGTGACTAGCGTCGTTAACATTTAACCCACTTTGGTGAGATTAACTTGAACAATGGAAAGAACCTGCTATAGAATTTATATTTAATTTACACATATTCGCATTGAAAAACTAATGGAATGGTTATTGCGCCCGGTCACGAACTAGCAAAACGCTAACATGAGGAGCCTTTACCAACTGGGCACTACAAGTACTTTCAATTCCGGTCGAATGTTTATGGGTACTATGAACGACGTAATTATAGTAGTGAACACTCGCCAATCAGCTGTTATTTTCTATAAGGCCACTTAACTATGCAATTTACAGCATTAGTGTTACTGCGATATCGTTTACAGCAAATTAGTTAGATAAACCATTATATTTATACTATATTTTTACTACTAATATTTCGTGGATATTTAATAATACGCTTATTGTAGACTTAGTTGTTTATGCTTACTCTATTTCAAAACTATTCATAAACTAGCTGCGCCCCGCGGTGTTACCCTATGTGTTAATACAGGGTGTCAGATACCTCCATAATATGATATACAATATTAGTAGGGATTTACTAAATCACATCACACAGGGCTTACCAAATGAATTGTTTCCAATCCGTAGGTACCTATTTATTAATTTTAGATTTTCATAACATAAAAGCAGAAAAAAATCAGTTCCTTTTAAGACAAACTGTGTAAACAACCATGGTTGTATCCATTGAAGTTATGAAGTTTGTGATAAATGTTACGATCGTTGCGTAGTTAGGCAATCGTATCACATGACAACAGCTAAAGTAAAAATATCTTTTTGTTATGCATTAAAAGCCACCGAGAACAAAAATTTGTATGCAGCATTAAATTCAGGTCATGAACAAACAACTCTTAGCTTAATATGCGTTGTGAATAGTTAACGGCTCTACGCTTTCGTCATTTTTTATGTGTCATAAATAATTAGTAAAGTTTATTGTTTGTAATCTTGTACAAATTTTATAATTAGACATTCCTATGTCAGATAACAGCTTCAGTTTTCAATAAAATATATTCAAAGCAAGGTTAAATAAGTTATTACTAAAAATATATTTTAACACAAGCTTTTAAACCAGCTGGGCTAAAAGTACTAGTGAAGATGGATTAAATAAGGCCAACATGGTGGGGTTATTGACTCATTTCGTCACGGAGTTCCTATGACCATCTTCCGACTCCATCATTAGATCAGCTCAAAAGTACCATAATATCGTATTGTCACCAAACCATTAAAGTATGCAACATTTCATTTCAATCTGACGTCAAAAAATGGTTCTAATTTATATTGCATGATTTGACCTATACAAACTCACATACATACATACAAACGTCGCAAGTTAAATAAAAGCTTAATAAAAAATGAACTTGCAAAAATTACTAATTACACGCTCACATAATTGATTCTCAATGATTACCGAAATAATCAATTATGTCTTGCGTTGTGAACGTGACTTAAAATCGCTAACTATATACTCGGATCGTCTACTAATTGTGCAACCTGTTACAAATTGTTAAAATATTATAAATTATTCATAGTTTGCAACTTTGCACAATTCACTTTGCTCTGCTACAAAATTAGCCTGTAAATTAATATGGATTTCACGTCAATCGTATGAGTTACCAATTTCGTAAAATTTCTTGTTAATTTAGTTTTGCATGTATATTACATAATTATATTCAATTGCATAATAATTTGTATATCTTACGTGCTTTTATAAACATCGCAGGGGCCTCGGATTGGTATTCTTGAACTTTGCTTAGAGATGAAATTCTCCTTGAATTTTAAGTCCCATCCTATTAAAAGTTTGCGAAAGTATTAGAATTTGGAATGAGGGGCGAAAAGCTATCACGCCATTTTTTCCGACTCTCCCCCGATGCCAACACTGGGTGAGGAGGCGGGTAAAACGGCCCCGAGGCTGGGATCGCCAGATTATGCTTCGCTGTTTTGAATTCCAAATACAAATTAATTAATTCAGAATCATAAAGTTCATTCATATTAAAAGTTATTAACTTTTTATAAACGAGTGTGGGTGTGCAGCGCACCAAACGTTAGCTTATTTTATTTTTATTACCTTGGGTTAATTGCTTTAACGACTCTACTAATGGAATTTGATAAGAAAAAAGAAACTAATTTCAAAACATAATTCAGCAATGCAAAGAAATAACTTCAAATTTTAGTTTGTGTAAATATTCTTAGGTTTATTTTGACAACGTTGACTAATGCGGTCGTTTATTTTTATGGCTGATTTATTTAGAGTCGCGTGTAGGTATTTCTTTTCGGAGGTGGGCTCAACGAAACTATTATTACTTGCCGACACGTCATCAGTCATCGCGCTAATCGTACAAACTTTTATGTAACATGATTTTGACAGCCAGCCTACACTTTGTCCCATTGAGGAAGAGACTTTGTTTTGTAACATTTCTAACATTCACTTTAATATAATGATTTATTGCTAGTATTAAGAACTTAGACAACGACTAACGCAATTTATGTAATTTATATTAATGCTGTTAAGATTATCACAAATAAAATACTTAAACGTGTTTTGAAAAACGAAGTTTATAATGAACAACTGACTTTCAAGGTCCTCGAGTAAAATATTGGTTTACACTTCACATTAATCTTTTCTGTTTCATTTCTTGGTTTAATGTGATTTATTGAATATAATTTTATCCTGCGTTAGCTTATATCTTGTCTCTCTTTGTTCCTATGTGTGTTGACAACTCATGTTCAAATACAACAACATAATTATTATAGTATGAACCTATTTGGGGTAAAATTAAGAAAATTTATGGAATAGACGTGTGAACTTAGAATTAGTAAGAAAAAAAGAAACTATAAAGTAGTTTTTGATCTTTATTAATATAATGTAGGTATATTTTATGATTCGCATGAAATTGAAATAGATAAGTATCATAATTCGAATAAACACAAGATATTATTTTAACAAAGAAACCTTTGAAACCGAGCGTAATTTGAATATAAAGTGTCAGAAAAATGTTTTAATTGGCTGGCGGCGCCTTTGAATGTACGTATTGTACAGAAAGGCCGGACGCCGCCGGGCCGGGTGCCGCCGGGTGCCGGCTGGCGGCACGACACTCGCCGCCCGCCTGGCACGCGCGGCCCATACTTGATTTATCACTCCATTGTTGTGGAGCGACGACCCACCCCCACCGGATAAGGCTAAACATTCAATTGCCGGAACGCACCCGAAACGATTTGTTCCCCCCATACTATCGATTGACTATTTCTTCCGGCCGTGCCGGTATTTATACGATGCTCAAAGAAAGTGTTAAGTAGATTTGTTGGCATATAAATACCGTCTGTTTTGTCATAGTTCATATTATTATAATTTTTGTTAAACGCTTTTTTTTTTCTTTTAACTTGGGTACTAATTATAATTTTATTTTAGACTTTCCTTTTTTGGATTGCAAAAATGATCTCAAGTTCTTAACATAAAGTCCCGATTAAATCTATCATAATATATAAGACCCTATCACATTAAATATACCTGCATTAATTAATAGCAAAGTAAAACTCCATTAGATATTATAAATTATTTTCTCATAATAGAAAAGTAAATAACAGACGCAAATCAGATTTAAGAGACAATGCTACTTAAATTGTGTCCATCGTAAAAGGCACGGTTAGCCAGCTAGTTTTATTGAGTCGTTCTCGGCGCTAGCTCGTAAATATCACTGGGTAATTACTTTCCATTCGCCTTTAAATACTTGAAACCCACAACGTTAAATAAATAAACTTTTATTGTTCTAGAAATTGTGAGCATTTATTACATTTTGTTGAAACTATCATTTATTTGTATAATTGACTAACCTAACATGTGTTTTTATTTATGACACGTTGTAAATAAAAAATCTGCTATTGCTGAGCATTATTACTTACAGAAAGAACTATTTCTAATCTTCCATTATACAGAAATTTATTGTGGTTTTATGTTTCTATGGTGAAATCTGAAAATGCTATGTCTTGTCTTCTTTTTTACAAACACTGTTAAACGAACTTGCTTGCTATATCTATATAGTACCTACATACACCTAAGAGGCACGTATAGAATGCACATTGATACGCCCGTTTTACTTATAATTCACATTAGCATGTCTTTGTGTTAGACGTGATTTCATCTTCATCTAATGAATACAAAAAAGCCGAAGGCGGTTATTGTGTTAGGTTTGAACAATAGGAATACATATTCGGAATACTAATCATGTCGGTACATCGAGACAGAAGACGGCACAACGGGGTCGTTTCTGATACATTTGACAACTTTTTTCTTTGGAATTATGGAAAAGACCTACACTTGTGATATACCTATGCTGTACATAGACATACCTACTATTGAACTACATTACATAATATTATATCGTAATAAGAACGACAGCGATAAATATCTTTTAATGAATTATTATATAAACTGACAATTTATTAAGAAATAGGAATTAGCTGATGACATATACAATAAATATTTGGTTAATATCATAATACAATGCAACGTTTTGGTTGCTAAGTGTGTAGCTCATCCAATACGTTCAGCCGCGTCTTCCTGTCGTCGGTAATCCTACGTGAGCGTCAATATCAGTAACCGTTCACTGACATCAAGGTGATAATTTGGAGGTAGTTTAGAGGACACTGGGTTTTTATCCCATGAGTCCGGCATACCCCTCTGTCCGCCCCTGGACGAAGGAAGTCCATAACCATTTAAAAAAAAAGTATAATAATATAACAATGCGCATGTTCTCCGCAATATGCAATTAGACTCATTAATGACAGATGTATTTACGCATTATTACCTTGACTGCTGAACAAATTCCGATCATCTATTTATTTATAGTTCTGTTCTTTCTCTACGTTAGAATTTTCTTTACGTATCCATTAGTGCCCACTTTTTAATTATTTGTTTTTATTGTTACAGGCGAGCCCTGAAAATAGCCGGAATGCTTCTCCAAGGTACCACGATGCATCAATGGAAGATGTAAGTGTATTTTTAATGACAACAATAATTTATTAATTATATTAAAAATAAAATTTTACTATATTCACAAAAAAATTTCAGGCATCAGACGCAGGCTCTCTGTTCCGGGTGGCAGGCGCGGCGGCTACAGCAGGTGGCGGCAAAAATGAGCTGGTGGCGCGGGGTGGCAGCGGCGGCGCGCTCGCTCTATCCCGCGCGCCGGTAGGTGGCAGCGCTAGTCCGGCTCCAGCGCCATTGCCACAACCTGCGCCGTCGCCTGCGCCCGCCGCCCTGCCGCCCCCGGCGCTGCCACCGCCACCTTTCCGCGCCGACACTCCGCACCGGTCTAATGGCGCGCACATTCCTACTCTTGATGGTCACGCCGCAACACAGATCCCGGCCAGACCTGTCGGCGCTGCCGGCCCCGACACGCCCGAGCGGCCAGCCAGCAACAGCAAGTTGCAGCCTGGCGCGAGAGCCTCTGCAGATAGCCCGACCCCCGCTCCGCCTGCTCCCCCCGCACCTTCTCCGCTCTTCCCTTCCCATACCGCCTACCAATCCCAATCTCAATCGCATGTTGCTGCCGCGTTGCCTGATTACCGGCACACCAATCATGAAACGCGAACGGAACCGGCGGAACAGCCTCCAGCGCCCCTAGACTTACATACACATCACACCACGGCGCACCACACAACACGGCCGACACATATAGCGCCCAGTCCTGCGCAGGCGCCACATCCTAGTCTACAGAGCCGCGTACCGCATTCGCAGGCACATCCCGTGATGCCTGGTCATGATGTTCGAAATCCGCCGGTCGCTGCTCAGACACATCCCTCCGTTCCTACCTCGTTTTCGAACCGCGTCAATGGCGTACCGCAAAGCGTGACCCCACATTCGACGCCGACTTCAATTCCGAGCTGTCTTCCGAGTCAAACTCTTACCGGACGGTCGCTCTCTCCGGCCGCGCCGACCTCTCGCCCCTACTCTACCCCGTCGATCGGGTCTAGTCATGTAAACTCCAGTATAAGTTCCAGTATTCATGGTCACTCAATACCTTACCAGAGTCAGTCGAGTTTACAGAAACATTCCGTTCAAGCTGTATACGCGAACCGACCACATCTTACACCTTTTAGCATATCCAACCACATTTCTTCAAGTCATATGCAATCATCTACTGCGAATCAACCTCCAGTTCTACATATGAGCCATCCAGTAAACAGTCATTCCGTAACAAGTCTTTCGAGTCACCTTCCCAGTTCCTTAGCCTCAACAATGTCTACGCCTAATCACATTGGTCCTCCGTCTTCTTTAGCCTCTATAACAAGTACCACAATGTCTTCATTCACCCCAAGCCTTAAATCACACCCGGGTGCCAATACACCACAGCAACCGACCTCTGTGGCCACGCCTGTATCTTCTCATTTGCCAAGCAATCATGTGGATTCATTACCGACGTCGAGTTGTACACCTACAAACACTACACCAGTGTCGTTAAGTAACAGTGGCAGTAACAACCACCACCTCGCTCCCCCCGTGGTAGACTCGAGGCAACAGCCGATAACATCAAGCGACTTACCTGCACGTACCGAGAGCCCAATTGTTTCATCTACCCTGGCTTCCAACGGCTATCCACCTCCAGCTGTGTACTCCGGCTCCTCGTACCCTCCGCTTTACGCTCCCTATGCCACAACGCTGCAACACAGTCCTTACCTACCACCTGCTGCGGCTTCACCGAGGAACTCCGCCGACACGGTATGTGTTTGTTTGTATACTTTAAATAATATATTTGAAATACTATTTTTACTAATTCACGAAGAAAATCAATACTATAGAATTGTAATAAGTGCCGTGACTGAGTTCATTTTGTTTGATCTATATACCTACTAGCGGGCCCGGCAGACGTTTTTCTGCTCAGAAAAGATGTGTGACGTGTGCTGTCAAATAGGAAAGATGGCGAAGTATCAAACCTAATTTATTAAAAAATAAACTACAGTGACTGGTATAATTCAGTCCATGGTTTAAATTTACATTTTTTACGAATAAGGATGATAAAATTTATATGGAGAGAACTGCAAATATTAATATTTTTGTTAAATATGCATTAGGAATAGAATTAATTAATAATAAATACATCACACACACTAGCATGCGTTTTACACTTATTTAATTGATAATGTCATAATATTAATATTTTCTAAGTTTGACCATGGAAAGATTAATACTATTTGTTGATATACTCTAGTCTCATTAGATGTCAATGATTAAGTTTGAGAAGTGTGAAATTTGGCATAGTTAATGCAGAAATACGGAAAGCTTAAATATTTATCATAATTAAAGTCATCTTTTCGCCTCAGTGGACCTTTAGTATAATATAATATTGGTAATTTTTTCATATGCTACACACTACAATTATCTCATATTCTATATTCTGTCATTAAATGCTTATTGGAGGTATAACGTTAAACTAAAAGTTCTATAACTCTTCTTCACAGAGGACAAGCTTATCTGCGTCACCACTGGTTGCACCGAAAACACCAAAGGGCGTGCGGCCTCACACGCCGGGCTCGACGGGCGCGGCTGGTGCTGCGATCTCCTACTCCCCGCACGGACATAGTCCAAACAGGGAACGTGAAAGTTTCAGGTGCGCACTAACCTTAACTATCCAGGCGACAGGCAGATCTTTCTCATTGGTAGACTCGACATAAACTTACACGGGACGCGATGTTACTCACCATTTAAATGTTATTCTTTATATATTTTTGGTATATGTACAGTTGTACATATTTTTTTTAGGATGCGAGTTTAAGGCATTTCATGTACAATTTTTTTTTTATAAACCTGTTTTTCTGACACAACGTTTTGCTTGATTTCAGCAGCAACATCAGCAGTCTATCGCGCAGCACGCCGGCGTCGTCATCGATGCCGACGGCCCCGCTGGCGCCTTCGCTCGTAGCGCCGCTCGCCGCCCCCTTGCCGGTAAGAAATCTCTATAAATTTGGATTTATGATTAAAAGCGTAAACGATATTTTTCAATTTAGATAATCTTGAACTATTTATGGTTGTTACATACACACTATTAATGTACTTACATGGTACACAAATGTAACATAATTACGCCTTAAAAGTTTTGTTTTCGATTTTACATGCTCGTTAGAATACTAACAAAACTGAATAGAAATATAACTTATTAAAATTACGTATAAAAAAAATAGAACGTTATAATTTTTTTTTACATAATTTTATTAAGAGTTCGTGCAATTTTCCTGTTAACGACTGAAAAGGCAGGTCGCATATAAGGTGGCGAACCTATACGCACGGCAGAAGGCGCACGCGCCGCTGTCATCTCATTTTCGTATGTACCGCGCACATATTCGCATCGTAAGCGCCGAATAATTTTAAACGATCTTGAACTGACTTAATACTGATGAGGTCATCCGCGCCGCCCGAGCCTCACTCGACGCACACTCCGCGCGGTAGTCCACCGTTGCAGTACCGTCTGTAACTTAAGACTTTGGTTGGTTCCGATATGATCCGGATAAAGATATGTATGTTTGTATCCTTAGGGTCCGCTTGCGGTCCCGCTGGGCGGTGCGGGCCTGGCGGCGCCCACGCCCACGGCGGCCGCGCCGTCCGCGCCGCACCTGGCCCACTCGCTGGCGCCCGTGCCCACCGTGCCCAGCATCAGCTCCAGCGCCAAGCCGCCCGCGCACTGGGGGGTGACGTGAGTACTCGCGCTTGTTATATAATATATATAGAACGCCACAATGAACGACAGCTTGCGAATTGCATCCACCGGTTGCCCGCAATTCTAACGATATCGTCGGGCCACCTGGTGGTAGGCCTGCGTACTTGCTTGATTTTTTCTTATGGAGGTGCCTGACACCCTGGATTAACACATAGGCTACTTTTTATCCCGAAAAAATGTAGCGGATATCACCGCGGGGCGTAGCGTAGTAATATATATATAGATAGTTCACTAACTTTGTTTCATGGCGAAATTTAATGCTGGTTATGTAATTTTTTATTATAGCTACTAATTGTGTTCTTTATTTTTCAGCAGGCCAACAGGTGCGGAGCGTCCCTCAGGGTTCGCGCCCGCTCCACCACTGTTTGGAGCACCACTTGCGCCGCCGAATCCTAATCCGTTTTCAGCAGAGTCTCTCTTTCAAAGTAGTAAGTATTTTATGTTCAATATGTTGTTTATGCTAAAATAACAAAATTATAAAATAAGGTGAAATAGATCAAATCACAAAATGATGACTGACCTATTTCATGAAAGTGCGTTAGTTACCCACAATGAAAATGTAATTAAATGTGTTATAATCAGTATACATTTAGAGTAAAAATCTTGCATAATAATATCAAAAGTTGTTTTGTGGAAAAAATGATTAACTAGTTTTAAATGTTAAAAGTAGTTGGACATGTAGAGGGGTGTTTTTCAGGCCCGGGCGCGGATCTGCTGCGGCGCGAGCTGGACAACCGGTTCCTGGCGGCGGCGGGCGCGGTGTCGGCCGTGCGCACCGAGATGCACCACCACCAGCACCAGCACCAGCACACGCACGTGCACCAGCACCCGCCGCAGCACGCGCCGCCGCACCCGCCGCACCCGCACCAGCTGCTCGTGCCGCACGCGCCGCACGCCCCGCACGCGCCGCACGCGCCGCACGCGCCCCACGCGCCGCTCGTACGTACACCGACACGCTCACTAGTTGTTCGTACCTGGCCACAGATATTGCCACGTTATTACAAAGTATACTGTAAAATGCACCACAACATTATATTGTTATTCACATACTATTCAATGAAACGTTTCTTTACCAATATACATAATTTTTGATGATGAACAAAAGAAATAAAACAGTATATTATTATACCTTGCTCTATCTATATTACTAAAATACCTTCGGGTTGCAGCCGGTGTTTAAAATCTTTAAGACATGTATCTAAGATTTCCTCACCACAAATTGTCTTATTTTATAGTTCAAAGATGTGGGGAAAATGTCATCCTTGTACCGCACGGGGCTCAGTCTCGGCTACCCGTACTCGTCTAGCCTGCTGCACCCTACCGGACCCTACGTGCCTCCCGCGCCGCTCACCACTTACGCTCCTAAGGTGAATTATTATTTAATTTTGTATTTTTAATTCATTCAAATTGTTTTAAGGATATTTTTGAATAAGGATAAAGAGTAATCAAGGATTAAAAAAATAACAAAATGATGTTAATTTACACATAACTGATTTAACAAATTGAATATACAACTCATGATAACTACATACATGCATGATGAAAACAGAGTTTTCATTTTTGAACTAGTATTAATGATTTGTCTTATAATATACCAGCTTACATAACTTGTGCGGTAGATTTGTAAAACATTTATAACTAACTTTTCCAACACCCCTATTGTTAAATTTCTAGTTCATGTCATTATAATTAATTTCTTTACTTAAATTATCTCCTAAAACTAGCTTACGCTTATTTTATGTTTAATTTGCTCCAATCATTAACCCTGCATCGCATAATGTTAACAGCCCGTAGTGTCAGCCGCAAGCGACTCCGCCTCTAAACCACCACCACGTCCCGCTGTCGCGGTAGGTTTCCTTCTTAGCACTTCATTTATATTTCATGCATGCCTGTTTTATCTGTCGAACTCGACCTGCTTGACCGCTGGAAGAGTAAAGTCTTCGAACTACTAATTACAATTTTGCGATTTTTCTGGACAGAAAACTGGGAAATGGAACGCCATGCACGTGAGGATCGCTTGGGAAATTTACAATCATCAGCATAAAGAGAAGACCGGCGGCGGCGCCTTGACGCCCGCCGGCGAGAAGGACAAGATGCGCGCCTTCCCCGCGCCCGCGCCGCCCCCGCCGCCCGCCTACCGCTCGCCCTACGAGCTGCCCGCGCCCTACCTGCCCCACCACCCGCACCTAGGTACGCTCCGGCGCTACGAGCCCGGCCCCGCCCCGCCCGCGCCCCACGCCTCTCACCGAGCTGTGCGCGTTTCAGGCGTGTCGCCCTTCGCGCGCTACGGGCCCGGCGCCTACCCCGGCGCCGCGCCCTTCGGCCTGGCCGCCTACGGCCGCGAGCTGGCGCTGTCCTCCTCGCTGCACGGCGTGCACCACGCGCCGCCGCTGGGCGCGCTGCACGACGCCTGGAGGGCCGCGCGCCCGCCCGCGCCGCAGGCCGCCGCCGAGGCGCGCCGCGACCACGAGGAGCGCGAGCGCGCGCGCCGCGAGCGGGACGAGCGGGACCGCCGCGAGCGCGACGAGCGCGAGCGCCGGAAGGCGCGCGAGCAGCGCGACCAGCGGGACCGCGAGCTCGAGCGGGCCCGCGCGCGCTCGCCCCTGCGCAACGGCATGCCCGACGCTGTCAAGGACGAGCGCAAGGAGCCGCCGCGACACGCGCCGCCGTCGCTGCCCGCATACCCGCCGCCGCCACCCTGGGACCCCTATCGCACCTTCGACCCGTTGCAGCACATGCGGTTCGCTCCTCTCGTAGAGGCGGCCATCCGCGCCGAAGAGGATCGCGCCAAGATGCTGAGCGCGTACGCGCACCACCAGCAGTTGAAGTCGAGCCCGCTACTGCACCGCGGGCTGCCGCCGCACGCGCCGCTGCCGCCGCTGGGAGCGCACGCGCCGCTGGCCCCGCTGGCGCCGCTGGCCCCGCCGCTAGCCCCGCTGGCGCCGCTCGACCTGCTCAAGAAGGAGGAGCCGCGATGATAGCGATGCGGCGAAACCGCCGTGTCGCCGAGTGTGTACATAGAGTAGCGTTAACGACGTCGCAAGTGAGAGTACGACTAATTTAATGTATATCGTTTCGCATTATCGGTTTAGAGAATTATTTATTGTAACGTCGCTTACTGAACGACAGTTATCGGTCCTGTCGGCGCCCGTCTCGTCGGTGTCGTTGCCTCCGGGACTGTGAGGTGGTCGAGTTAGGGAGTGTGGGGTAGGCGGGGGGCGAGGCGGACATAGCGAATCGGAGAGGGTGGTGCGAGCGTGCACGCTATCTCGATATGTGCAATATTGGACGAGAACTCTGGGCGCTCGTCGCCGCCGGCCTGTACACTACTGCTTGTTTATTTACATGAAAATATCTATCGAGTTGTTATTGTGACCATTATTAGTTAATTTTACATGAAATTGCTGATTATTGTGAAGGATAGGATTATCGGAATCGCTATCGATATAATTATACATATTTATATATACTTATAAATAAACTGTAAATATTAGTATGTAAATTAGCGTTAAAATATAGAATTGGTTTATTTAACGTCATACAAAAGAAAATCCCATAAATTATTATTGCATCGGGAGTTTAATTTACACTTCCGTTAAAAATCTCAATGGTTTTTCAATTGTACCAGTGGAGTTTTATTTATTTATTTTTACTCCTATTAATGAACACAATTTCAGTTACAGCAGTTATTTCATTTTAATGCATTTAAAATATGTGATATTATTGTATTGTGAAATACATTTTGTCTGACTTCAAAGTAGTGTCTATTCTCAGGTATCTAGATGTTACAGTAATACAATAATGGTCAAATTTGTATTTATAGATCATGTTATTATTATTTATCAAATTGTATTTGTGGACAAGTGGATAAATCTGATGTATTATTTTGTTTTGCGACCTTATCATTAATATGTTTTTAAACTCTGTGTGCCATCAAATCAATATTAAAAAGGCATTGAGTCAGACAAAAATGAATTTAAAATCTGTTTTAACAGACAAATCTGATGGTTTGTGTTCTTAAAATCTCAACAGTGGCTCAGAAGTTTATTTATAGTTTATTCAAAATCATTCTGTATACTAAAAAGTAAATGAAAGCTTGGTGCGATTCAGAAAATACCATTAAAACTTTTGATTTTTATACCAATAAGCTTTTTTGTGATCCTCTCCTCTATCCTGTAAGTGTGAAATAAATAAAAAGAAACTGCAAAATATTAAATCGTTATTGTAAACGCATAATAAGCTAATGTATCATTCTAAATGTTAGATAGTGAAATGAGTGAAGGGACGGATGAAAGAGGAAAGTCGTACCTACCGCACGAGTATGAGTTACGGATAGAAAACTTAAAAGTACCCAGTGATGACTTCTATCACTTACGCGAATATTAAACCCAGTGAAATAATTATAGTGAATCGCGCTTGTCTTGGTATGGGCAGAAGGTTACCGGCAATTAATAGAATGCCTAAACCGATTAACGCCCGGTTCCTTTATTTTACGGTCCGTCATTGGTTAACCTAACCATTCGTAATTCAGTAACCGATACCGATGCAAAACTAGCGTTCCACAACGCCCTTCTTGCGACGGGCATCCGTTAGTTAAACCACCTACGACTCGTTCGCCGATAGACCTCTCGTTTCTCTTTACGTTTAGATATTTCCAAACAACGTACCTCAATTGTGCAACAAAAAAGATACGTTATCTTATAATAAATGAATTTTAGTACAAATTACCATATAATATATTAATAATTTTATTTGCGTTGACATTTAGGCTTAAAATAAGTATAAATCAATACCTAATATTGAAAGTGTGATGTTAGACATGGTGCAAACAAAACGCAATCAGTTGCGTGGCGACTGCTTCTGACACTGTCGTAAATAATAATAATTATTATTGCGATTTTTACTTGTGATAAAATGGATTGTACTTCATCGGTAAGTAAAATTATTTTTTTTATCATACGATCATCATCAGCCGGAAGAAGTCCACTGTTGAACAAAGGCCTACCCCTTAGAACGCCACAATGTATTACAACTTGCCAATCGAATCCATTGGTTTCCCGCAACTCTGACGATATCGCCGGTCCACCTGGTGGAAGGCCTGCCAACTGTCTTCCGGTTCGTTGTTGCCACTTGAGAACCTTTCTTTCCTAGCGGTTATCGGTTCTTCGAGCTATGTCGGTGACTTTGTTCTTTGGCTATTTCCCTGAGCATAGCATTGAGTACTCTGAGCCTCTCCAAAAGGCCAACCGTCGACTCTTGACATACATACATACTATTAACATCACGCCTGTATTCCCCGAAGGGGTAGGCAGAGGTGCACATATAGTACACCCACATTTCGCCAGTTATGTTTTCCGGTCCCAATGTAATAGAAGGCGAGCTGACCATCAACCGGGCACAAAGACTCCGTGCTGCTACTGAGAATTACCGAATTGAAAAACCCAGTAACCCTTTGGCCGACCCGGGATTTGAACATAGGTCCTCGTGCTCAGCAGTCGCGCTTAGCAACCATTAGACCAAAGAGGCAGTCGGGGTCACTTTTGACGTACATACATACATACATAAAGTCACGCCTGTTTCCCTGAGGGGTAGGCAGAGACCACTTTTGACGTAATTACAATGAATACCTAATAATAAAATTATGTAAATAATATCTAATTGCTGCCTTTAATTGTATTTTTTCAGAAAAGAAAAGTAAGGAGATGGATAATAGTCGACAACTCTTGAACCTGGCGCGAAAAATTATTATGAGAAGGCAGAGAAATTAGAATTAGAAATTAAATTACTTATAATAGAATTAGAAAAATTGTTATTGCATAACTGTAATAAATGATTACGTATTATTTACAATGGCAACATATATTTATTTTATTTCTAATACACCTTTTTCTATTACAACCTTTGTCACTATTACTATGGGATGTGAAATACGCATATTATACATGTGTTAACTAATTTGCACAAAGGGTATTAAAAGGTACAGTTAGAAAACAGATAGTCATAGCTGTCACCATTGCATAATTAAAATAAAATAACAAAGCCATGATTTCTCTAGCACTTTCAGAGCTTGACATTATCACAGAAATCACTTTAAACCTCTTTAAACACAAATTAAATGGAAACTATTGGTAAAACCTCAGACCAAGTATAGTAGGAACTACTTGGATTCAAAATCTATGGGTATAACCGACGGAATTCGGCTGGTAAACGAAACCGTAACGAGGCGTTATTTTGACAGTTCAGAGACAGCAGAAAATGTTTATAGGAACACTTTCGAACGCATCTCCATACAATATGCTTACTAACGGCCTCCCATCCGTAAGTAACCAGATGTCAGTTATTTGGATAACGAGTCGTTTTTTATAGGAATGGTTTTGTCTTACGCCTGGTAGACATTTCAACTATCCGTTACAGAAACTATTCGTTTTTAAAATATAGGAACCGGGCATTTGTAGTCTGTATGGAATATTATTTGTTTTGGATACGCGCGCAAGGTAGTCGCGCAACAACAAACACGAGTCGACACGAGCCCTGACTTGAGTACTTGAGTTTTTTTACAATATTTTATTTAAATTTGATTTTAGTTTGTACCCATGTATGTATTTGAGTTTGTTTAGGTAAAATCTTGCAATGTAAATTAGAACCATTTCTTGACATCGTATTGAATTGAAATTTTGCATACATATGTAAGTTTGGTGACAAAATAATATTATAGTACTTTTGAGCTGGTCTGATGATGGAGTCTAAGGTGGTCATAGGAACAATGTAACTAAATGACGCAACCCCATTGTGTTTCGGCTTGTTTTCGTCTTTACAAGTACTTAGAACCTAGCGGATTTAAAGCTTGAGTTTAAAAATATATTTTTATTAATATTAACTTATTTTCGGGATGGTTTATTTATGCCGACTACCCTGAAGTGGGTTTTATTGGGCGTAACTGGACAAAGGCGAGGCTTCTTGAGTCTCCAGCCAGGTTAACTACTAATGAATTTAAGCGATACTACCAATGTCCGAACGAAAGGGTCCTCCTGTCATTTAGTTAATTTATAAGCTAGTACTCGTTCTCGGGCCGGCTGTACTAGGGTCAGATGGGTATTTTAATTACTTTGTAAATTCGTAATGAACGCGGCGGATCTCGACGGCGAGATCTTAGTATCAGTGGCGTACCGTGCCTCAGAAGGGACCTTTTAGATTTGTTGTGGGGCCCAAATGAAGACCAGAGATTTTCTACAAAAGCAACAGAAGCGTTTGCATTGTATATTAATAATTCAAGTAATTAACTATATGTATATTGATTATAAGTGTTCACTTCAAATTAATACTCCTAGGGGCTAAGAACGAAGTTATCCAGACGATTCAAATCAAATACACCTATACACTTTTTATATCGGTGGAGTGCCTGGCCAGGATAGCAGCGCCCCATCTCGTCCCGTTAGGTGTCGTAGGAAGTGGCTAAGGTAAAATCGAGAAGGTGGGCAGCTGCGTCTTCTGTTACTTTACCTATACTATGATCCCTAAGTCGCTTGCCAAGCGTGGAGATTATAACAAAATGGCACACAATTCTGCCACGGCTCCCAGTCCCCGGCAGTTCTTCTATACCTGTAATGTATCCGACGAAGGATTTCGATCTAACATGTTTTGTTCTACTTTTACTTCGTGGTCAATCTCCTTTGTTAGAGTATGGCTCGGCACCGTAAGTCATTGTAGGCAGAACACATTAGTTGAAATTGGTTTGGTATGAGGTCTAGCTTACCAAATACTGCTTACCGCAGTTGTATTCTCTTAGATATTGCCTTTTCGGGATGTTTCTTGGCAAAAGATAATAAATGTACGGTCGTTCCTTTCTATAACAGCAGGACATAGTCGCGCAAGATGCCTGACATCACCTTCGTCTCTGTCCTGACCAGTGCGAACTCGGGGCTACCGTAAGTCATGATGGGTTTAATGCACGCCGTGTAAAATCTGAACTTACCCTTAAATAAGGGACAGTTTACTGCGTGCATTCATTATCAAGCCGAGAACGTAAGCGGCGCACGACCGCACACGTTTAATGTGCTCTCAAAATCCCAGATACTTGGCGTACTGCTCCTAAGCAATAGGCGTATCATCGGCGAAAACGGCTAGCTGGGTTCTTCTACAGCGCGGTATGCCACTGGTGTCCAATGAAAACAAAAGGGGAACGAGCACCAAGTCTTGTGTTACTCTGGCTCTGATCGGGTGAGGGAAAGGTGGTACGCCATCTATGCGATATCGAAAATAGGACCACCACAAACACCCATACTTGCTTGAATCAACTGACTAATAAGACATAAAATTACGTGTTCTGTTCTATAGGTATCTAGACAATTTACATCACACAGATTCTAATAATAATGTTGCGGCGCAAATCATATTTGGCATGACTATGTAAGCGTAATACAATAATAAAACAATGGCCGCACGCCTTTAGAAGACGTCTTGACAGATGAAGGAATATTAGGTACACGTAAAAATAAAACAATAATAAATGCTTGAACTACAGCATTTATTTACTGCAACAGAGGATTAATTTACATAAATATAAAATCATTTACAATTGGTTGAATTCTACTATTTTCTGTACCAGATTTGAATAGATTTCATGCGTTTTACTTTCTTCTGCAACTGAAGAATACCATAGAGCAAGGCTTCAGCTGTTGGTGGACATCCAGGTACATAAATATCTACGGGAACAATACGGTCGCAGCCTCTGTAAAAATAATAATAAGTATGATTTAGATATTTTAGATTTGACACTAATAATATCCCTATATCGTTGGGCTGGGTTGGGCTTGAGACAAATTGAAAATTTAGTTAGTACATCTTTAGTTATAATATACCGGTTAAATGCGTCCAGCATACCACAGTCACGACTACATAACAGACTTTTATGTTAATAAATCTAATATAAAAGTATTGTAATTCTTATTCATGTTATTATTTACGTAGCCAAACTCATCCCAATTTATATTATGTAAACTGCTTCCTATTTATTCCATCTATATTTATAGCTGATCACAAAAACGAACACTAGTTTTAAGGTTTGAAAACCACCGCAATTACTGTAATACCCATGTTTTTTATCGATGTTGCTCCGGCATCACTACTGCTTTGTAGGTATCAAAGGATTAAATCGTAGATTGGCGCCGAGAGAACGCTATTGCTTTTTTTATAATGTGCTTTACATAGAAGTGTTGAAGACTTCACTTAGAATTCTAATTGCCTTAAATATCTCCAAAGAGTTTTTTAGCCAGCAGTGGTAACATTAGGCTTACTTTGGTTAGGTAGATATAATAAAAACAAAACAAATTGGTAAATTTTTTACCTTACAACTGAGTAAGAATAATGGTAGTATCCTCCACCATTAGCACAGCTACCCATTGAAATAACCCATCGTGGGTCTGGCATTTGATCGTACACTTTCCTCAGAGCTGGTGCCATTTTGTTGGTCAATGTGCCAGCTACAATCATGACATCAGCCTGGCGGGGGGATGCACGGAACACCACACCATACCTAAAAAGCAAAGAAATAGAAATTAACTTTTGTGTTACAGCACATCAGCCGAAATTTGTTTATAATAGATCAAAAACTATCAAGCTCATTCAAATAAAAGTTTGTAGTTAGTATTTAAAAATAAATTAGAGATTGAGAATCCATACTTAAACCCAATAAAAAACTCAATAAAACTTTGACGGTGACTGTACATGTAGCAGTCCCAATAGGTAAACAATCAACATTTACCTTAGATGGCTCATCTGCCTGAGAAAGGGTTAACCTACTACTTCAATTACTCTATAGAAAGCTACTAGTTACTAGTATTTTTAACTCAAAACTATCCTAGGTATATTATTTACGTAATAATAATGTACCTTTATTGTCATTTTACAGGTTTTCCAACTTAATATAATTATTATACATTACCTGTCCATGTCATAGCGGGGAGCAGCAATGTGCATCATTTCTACAGCACAGCAGGCCAAGCCAAAAGTCATGGGCCATATTGAGCCCTTCCTTCCCCAATTCAGTAAGTCGTCAAGCCTAGCTACTGCCATCTCAGCCATGTTACTTGCATCTTGAAACGGTGAGTAGGGCCGTTTCTCATTTGGTTTGGGAGCAGGTAAATGGGTTTGACGTATTTGATCTACAGCTGGGGCAAATGCTCCTTTCTTAACTACAGACAACAGCGTTGCAGGAGCTGTGGCTCCCAAAGCTTTAACTGCCTGCATCTTAACTGCAAAATTCGTAAACAAAAAGGCAAATTATCACACTATATTGTCAACATAACATCAACAATATATTTTTTTACAATCTCTGTAAATAATTTACTTACAATATTAACACATGAATTAACGACAGTTCAAGTAGAATATTTATACGCAATTTCACTTACAACTAAATAGATTGAAAATTCTCTAAAAGAAGGTGCCAATTTTACGTAATTTATCGTTCATTCACAAAGAGAGATACAAAATAAAGTTATCAATAACAATTAAATAATCAGCCACTCCAAGTACTTATATACTCATTTAAAAATGTAAGTTTTAATACAAAATATGCAATACGTCTTAATTTACTTACAAAACGAAGTGAAAGTAATTTTCATTTACTACGATTAGATTTTTTAACTTAGCTAATTATTATTAGTATCACACTTTGCAAATGTGAAATGTAAAGTCAGGAGTACTACATAGACAAAAATAAAGTTTTTTACTAATATGAAATTTTGTGAATAATGCCCTTTCATCAATGGTATATTTACGAGTACTAACAACGCCGAATCACTTAACAGAATCAGACAAAACTTGCTACTTTAGAGATTTTGCATAGTGTGATCTCTGCCGTTTAGACACCGATAGACATTTTAAATCATATTAGTACTCGGCACAGTATATTTTGCATTAATAAAACTCTCAAATTTAATTTCAATTCTGATACAACGCTAAATTAATATTGATTTAAAGGAAACATGATCATTTTTAATTTCTAAAATATTGGTACCTATCTCAGTTAGTTTCTTGTCTTAGAGCGTGTTGGTTACATGCTCTAAGCTCCCCGTGGACACAAAATTTAACGCCAGTATTTAGTTTAAGATGCAATGTGGTCAGTATTCAATTGGACTTTCCAAATAATATTTCCAATAATAGCCTAAAGCCTGTCTATGGACATAGCTAAATTAATAACTAGCCAAAGCTTAAAAAAATAATTACCAGCTGATATGTGTCAAATAATCAAATTCAAAGTGACTGAGACTTTGTGTACTTTTTGAATTACAACTATCGCAAGAAAAATACGGGATTTAAATTACCCCAAAAAATACTTAGTAAATGCTATTTGTTTTGCCTTTGTATTGTTGTAAAAAAGTTTAATTAAAATGAATAATAAGTTGAAGAAAGTATGACAATACAACTTTTACTTACAATATATCACGCATCATTGTATATTTTAACTACATACTTTTATTTCGTTATAGGATAAAGAAAGGAAATGGTTCAAACCAATGTTCGAATTTGACGAGGAGAAACCTTCTAAAATATTAAAAGAGGAAAGGCAGAATAACAATGATAATTTTCAGCCAATAGTGAACGAGGTATGTCTCTATTCCAGTTGTAATATAATTCACATCAATGCCAAATAATAAGGGGGAGGCCTTTGTTCAACAGTGGACGTCTTCCGGCTGATGATGATGATGAATGCCAAATATATAGCAGTACTGTTGTCTGTTTTGTATTTATAAAGATTATGAATCCTCTAATATACCTACCTAATAAAATAGTATGTTTATCTAAGGCTACCTAATAAAACATGTACTTTAGTTACCTCTTAAACATAGAGTTGGCCTACCTAATACATTTAAATGCAATATTACAGGTATCTATAGATTCTAGTAAAAAAGGTGTTATCATAACAGATCACAAACATTGGATGAAAACATTTGAACCAGTTAACACTGAAGATTTAGCCGTACATAATAAAAAGATTCAAGAAGTAGACGAGTGGGTAAAGTCTGTGAGCAATAATAATAATAGTGATATGCTCCTCTTGACTGGTCCAGTTGGGAGCGGCAAAACTATTGCTATAAGAGTGCTAGCAAACAAATATAACATAAGAGTGACAGAATGGATTACTCCTATGGATATAGAAATTCCAACTGAAAATGGTAAAGAGGTGTTAGTTTTGACATTATTTATGTAAAATATTATCATATAAATAAGGCATTTTTTATTATCATGGCAGTAAATAGCAACAATATTAATTACCATAACCACATTATTACCTCTTTCTTTTTCTTTCAGGGGAATATGAATATAAACAAAAACAGTCTGTTAAATTTCTAGACTTTATCTTAAATGCTGCAAATTTCACATCATTGTTAGATGATAATAGTAGAAAAATGGTACTAGTTGAAGATTTTCCAAACATCTTCATAAGAACACCTGCAGAATTTACAGAAGTACTACAGTGAGCTTTTCACATATAATTAATAATAAAACATAACAATAAGCATTGGATATCATTTATGAATAATTGTTTATCTTATTTTAGGCAGTACAAACAAAGGGCCAAGTCACCTATTGTATTTATATGTTCAGAATCACATACAGACAGCAAGAACTCGGTGGCAAATATTTTCACACCCAGTTTGAAAGAGCAATTTAATATACATCATATTACGTAAGTATAAACATAGTTCCTGGTGGTACTAAAATAAAGATGATTCTAATTGGCATTCTATGGAATGTCTAGAAAAACCTGTAAATGATGTCATCAGCCGGAAGATGTCCACTGTGGAACAAGCCACCCCCTTAGTTTTACTTACATTATTTTATAATAAATATATACAAAAAAATTAACAACAATCGTTGATTTTTTTTTAAAGTCTAAATATTTACCAAAACATACTAATCTATTACTTGGATATTTTTTTAGGTTCAATGCTGTGGCTCCAACTAATTTGAAAATGGCACTCAAAAGAGTTGCAGGCATTATAAGCAAGAAGCATACAGCAGTTTATAACTGTCCAACACCTGAACTGATTGAGTGTGTAGTCAATTCTTCAGCAGGGGACGTCAGGTCGGCGGTATTAAACTTACATTTTGCTTGTTTGAAAGGTATGTTGAGATCAGTACCTACATACAATTTTAAATATTACTAGAAAAATACGCACAATAAGACGAGTTCCTTTTATGCACATACCTTAGAATAATAAGCTTAGAAAATGTCTATGAATGAAGAGCTGATTTAGAGTAATGTCGGAAAATTATTATCTACAATGGTATATTAGTTTTTGTTGTTACAGGGGGATCAAAACTCAACATGGACACTAGCATTGTTCAAGGAAAGGAATCAAAAAGTAAAACAACTAGAAAGAAAAAGCAAACTTCTAGTAAATTTATGGCTTTAGGAAAAGATCAGACAGTGAGCATATTACATGGAGTTGGCAGAGTATTGAACCCTAAAGGTATTTTTTAAATGCATCAAAATAAAATAGCATTGGAAAACTTACTCATGTGCTTGATTATTATTGTCATACAGAAACATAATAACTATGATTTTGTTTTCAGTCATAGAAACAGAAAATGGTTGTAAAAAGTTAACACACTCTCCTGAAGATGTAATTGAACAGTTTATAACTCAACCTATTTCATTTGTAAATTTTTTACAAGAAAATTACTTGCCTCATTTCTCATGCATAGACCACGTGGATAAAGCTTCGTCGGCTCTCAGCGATGCAGATTTAATGCTTGCAGAATGGCAGGTAATTGTCTTTGTTCTAATAATTGTACTAAGTACTATTAAAAAATATAGTGTCAATACAACATGTGATTACTTCTATCAACCCATAAACCATGTTTTGTTTGTTTCTAATAGGAAAAGTTGTGCCAAGAATATGGTTTGTATACTGCTGTAGCAAGTTTAATGCTTGCTAATAAAGCACCTATTTCAGCATGGAACCCAGTGAGAGGTCCCAAAAATATGAAAATAAACTATCCGTAAGTAAATCTATTTGAGATATAATTATATGTATATAGATATAACTTTAGGTTGTTACTTATATTTATTTCTTGTATTGATTTAAGGTCTGTACGTGAATTGCATTTTTTGGAAGAAAATCAATTATACAAAGGAAAAGTCCTAGTTGCTGATTATGAAACATACTGCAAAATAATTAAAAATAAGTCTGGAACTTAATGCAAGTTGTCTTACACCAACCAATACAGTACAGAGTAATAAATGAAATGCATCCATATTCTTATAGTATTATTATTAGTAACATATTATAATATATGATAACACATCAGAATTGTAGAACAATTTTCTACTTGGCATTGGAAACAGGATCTTTGGATCTGGGAATAAAAATTAAAGTCTAATTACTAATACAGTTTATTTTAGAGTCCCTCAAATATTACAATTACATTTTTATTACATTAACACTTCACACTGTTTAAGTCATATTGAGATACAGTTTATGTGCACTGATCACTCACTCAGTAGTTTCCATTTTGCAAGCTTTTATAACAAGAAACATCTCGTTAATTTTTTGTACCAATAATATAATAACACGGAGTCACAGAACTTACCTGCTGTACATTATTTCGCCATTAATTTCAATTCTACAAAGCATTAGTATGGGCATCGATCTTAAATATTGAAAGTGGAGTCATACTTACCTCTGGTGTCATTCTGGAACATGTGTTCCAACATTGTCATCGACATTAGCCTCCACAAATAAAATAGAAATGGAAATCTTAAGGTGTGTCGATGTATTGCATGCATAGAAGTGTGTGTACGTATGTGTCTGTATGTGTGGAGGAGTTATCGGGAGGAGGAGGAGGAGGACCTGGAGCGTCGGCGACGAGGCGCCGCGCGCGGTGAGCGGGAGCGCGAGCGACGCCGCCGCGGCGGGGAGCGCCTACGCGGCATCGGGCTGCGGCGCCTGTACCTACCACATATTAAAACTATTACAATCTTTCCTTCAAGACTTTTTTTACTATAGCCTGCTTAAACTGGTTTAATCGAGTTAGCCTTTATAAACTCCGTTAACTTTATTACTGTAATTGTAATTAATTTAATTTAGACAAGGTGGTGGCGATGTCAATCTAGTAAACTTTTATAAACTAACCGAGGAGGAGAATGTCGACGAGGCGGGGCGTGTCTAGGCGGCGGCGGGCGCGGCGAGGGTCGACGTGGACGCGAGGGCACTAAAACCGGGGCCGCTGTTATTTCCTGACCGTCGATCTGACCTGTAATCAATTTAAATGACACATTATCATAAATTTTAAATGACACATGTCATAAGGCATTTGCCTTGACATAAATTTGCTTTAAAGTTACAAAATAATATTTCATGTACCTCCATCCATGTGTTTCATAGCATTTTCTGCTTCATCAGCATTACTAAATTCGACATAGGCATATCCTCTTCCATTGTGTGGATGTAGTCTATCCATGGGAAACTCTACAGCCTTGACAGTTCCATATGTGGAGAATATCTCATGAATGTGATCTCTGGACACATTCAAAGTCAAACGCCCAATATGAATCCTTACAGGACGTGGTGGTGGCGAACGCTCACGTTTCTTGCGGCCAGGGGATCTAGAAATATACATTATCAATATAATATAGATAGTAAAAAGTAATAGAAGTATGAGTAAAATATGTAATTTGGCTTCTAATAACATACCTATCATGTTTCTCCTTGCTTTTTCCTTTATCATTGGTTGAAGGTGCAGCCAATTTCTTTTTGTCAGTAATGGGAGATCTGTCTCTTACTTTATCCCTATCAGGCTCACGGCGATCCTTGACAGGACTTTTATTCGGCGAAATCCTAAAATAAATTGGACATGTAAACTCACTATAAAAATTACTAGTACTCCAAGTAAATTACTAGTTGTTTGTACTTTTTAAATGATCATGTACCTAGTTGATAATGTATTATAAAAACATACTTCTTTTTGGGTCTGGAGCGGTCATTGTTACTGCTACTACTGCTTGAAGAGCTGGACGATGATGATGAGCGCGATGAGCTGCCCGAACTGCTTGATGAAGACCGAGATGAAGAACGTGATGAGCTGCTCTCTGATGAACTGTATAAAAAAAAGTAGTAAAGCATAAGTTACAACTTCTTATCGAGCTAGTTGCAGTGGATCTGGATACATACATAAAGTAAGCGTTTCCAAGAGGGGTAGGTAGAGACCACGGATTTCGTTATAGTTAAAATAAAATATTGCATATATTTTGTAATAAAAAAGGAGGTATTTATACTAAAAAAAAAAAGCAATTAAATTTTAAATTCCACTCTTGATTTCTCATAATTCTAGACACAAATGACTTAAGTAGCATCCTGCATACAACCATTTCTTTAAAATACAAATCTGTGATACTTGTGTAGTGATTAAACTTTGTTACAAAATAAAGTAAATAAGTCTTTATGCTATGGCCTGCATACTGAAGGAGAAGCAATTAGTAATGCAGACGTCACTTCCATATCGCAGTCAGTAGTGGGAAACAATCAAAATGAATAGAAACAAGAGCATAATTTTATTAACATAACCTATAAACAATAATAGCTCCGCTTGAGCTAGTAATTAGTACTTATAATTGCGGGACATACCTGCCACTACTATCACTGCTACTCGATCCTGAATCGCCTTTCTTCTTTTTGTTTTCCTTTGGTTTCTTTTTCTCCTTTTCAGATACCGCTGATGGCGACTTCGGTCGCGCCCTGTAAGCATATTTCTTATTAATATAAATTTATAAGATTTTATATCAGCAACAACTGCTAAAATACGCACATTGTTATACGATATTAGATAATATTTCGTCTAATTCACTAAAGCACCACACAACAAAATAATGCACAAGCGTCTCCCCGTCGATCGCCGTGATTAGAGAAATAGAGTAGTTTAGTTGCTTTTTTAGTTTTTTCTGGCTTTGATACAATGGCATTTGAGCATACTATTTGTACGCTTATATATTACGTCTAGATTACATCACTGTCTATATCTAACTGTATTATAATCATCTCATATTCATTAAATTCAAGAGTTAATTAAAGATATTTAAGATTTAATTTTAAGTTGCCATAATCCCTCTCGCTTGGTAAGCAGCTTGGGGATCGCAGTATTGGTGGTGAAGTTACAAAAGACACTGCTGCCCGTCTTCTGGATTTTCTTTTAGTCACTTCTTACGACACCCATGGTAGGAAACAGGGTGGTTTGGTAATTTTAGGCCGGATACGACACGGCACCAGCAATTTTAACACTATATAGGGCACTAAATTACTCCCCTCGTAACATAATAAATTATATGAGGCATTTTTAACCGGTAAAGCAGAAAAATTCCTAAATATTCTATATATTTTGTACCCAAGTTCGAATAGAAAAACATAAACATAACATCACGCCTGTATTCCCCGAAGGGGTAGGCAGAGGTGCACATATTGTACACGAATAGAATTTAGTCAATATTAAAGATAGAATTTATTACATTAATACCACATCCTACAAATACCGAGAGGAGATATTCTTCCACTGCTTCGTTGGTCTAGTGTTCGCTATACGTGATTGCTGAGCATGAGATCCCGGATTCGAATCCCGAGTCGGGCAAAGTGTTAGTGGGTTTTTCCATTAGGTAATTCTGAGTAACTAAAAGGAACGATTTATTGATTACAAGTATTACAGAGATACATAATTTTATTTTATTTATGTACAGAAGTCAAGAGCGAAATGCTATAGATACAATTACATGTAGACTAGGTAAGTACATGGTGTTACAATAATTAGAGTGTCTCGTAGGTCCAGCTGCAAAGCAAGACTGTTGAGTGTGAAGGTTTAATTCCCCGTCGGGTGCAGTATTATTGGGGTTTTCCATTTAATTTTCGGTAGCAGTACTGAGTCTGGGCTTATGCCTGGGTAATCGCAATAGGTTTTCCCCATTACCTCCACGGAATGTATAACAACTGGCGGCGTGTAGATGTACCTACCTTATACAGACGTGTGTGAATGCCAATCCATTTTGAAACTACAGGCTAAATGAAATTAAGGTTTATCTCTATAAATATATGAATTCTTAGTGTATTTACTTAGTAAGGTTTAACAAATGTTTGTAGAAGATGGTATAAACTTTATACGATACGAATTCGTTTTGCTTATGTTTACAATCAGCGGATATACTGTGTGACACATCAATTACTACACCATTATGAAACCGTTCTGGGAGAAAGTTTTATTTCTTTTAGACATTATAACGATAACATTAAATTAATTACATCACCAATATACAATTTTTATTTATTGGCAAGGAATTACTATGGGCGTATTAGGGTTTGCTTTAAAATGATTGACATGACATATATATCAATACTAATATTACAAAAGAGAAAGTAACTCTGTCTGTTATGCCCTCACGACTAAACTCAATTTCATCAAAATCCGTCTAGGTTTTGATGAAATTTGGCATGTAGGTAGAAAGTTTATGACCCAAGAAAAGTGATAGTCTAATTAACGCGGGCGAAGCCGCGGGAAAAAGCTAGTTACACATATTTCCTCCTCAACTCAGACATTTCATTCAGTTATACAACACAAATAAAAAAAAACATTGTCGACAGCACTTTTGAGCTTACTTCTACGCAAAATATATTTTGTAGACGGTTTAGGTAACCTAAATTGTCACACTGAATTCACGCTACTGCTTAGAATTATGAAGTAAATACAAAGTCGATTGATTGCGTATTTTAGTAATCACTCTTCGAATGTTAGTAGCAGTTAAGTGACTGAAATGATTAGCGGGAGGCCCCACGCTGGGCGACATGGCCCGCACATTAGCGCAATGGGAAGCCCGTGTTGCATTTACGAGAGTTCACCCTCCCCCGCCATTGCGACCTCTTCAGACCTTCCTTATATAATAAATAAATCAATAATACATAATGTAAGTACCTATCCATATGCACTTCTTATTTTGTTCGTATGTTTTATTTTAAAACAAACATGGAAATTTTCAAATTAAACCAAAAATTTTTATGATTGCATACTTATAAGTATTTTTATACACTTAAGTGTATAAGAGGAATCTGGCAATTGACAATTTGGACGTAAAATTATATTCTTTCTTATTCCATCCCATCACCTACAATATCTGAGTTCTTTTCTTTTGTTTTAAAAACCTTGCTCCATACTAGGATTTTTTCCATATTTTTTTCGAACTTGTCTCTCGCAGTTTGCTCTGAAGGAGCTCTGACTGCTTAACCGGTCGTTTGGCGACACCTAATAAAAGGCCTCCAGCCAGGAGGATTTTTTCCAGTATCGTGGGTGCGTTTTATACTCGAAATATGACATACACAAACACTCAGAATCGCGACAAACATTTACGGATCACACAAATTTTTGTCCTGTGCGGGAATTGTATCCGCAGCCAGCAGTCTAATCGCTTAGCCACTACGCCAATCAGCTCATCAATTCAGTCAGAAGTTAATAAAGGCGGTTAGCAGCGCCAACGCCAAAACTACTCGTACCTACCGACTTTAGGAATCTACGGTTAGCAAGTAATATCCTCTTTATGAGATGCATATTGGATATTATTTTAAAACAGTAACGTTGTAAGAGATTATAACTATCCCACGATAAATTCACTATTACCGGCGTTGTTATCGGTTATTTGATGGCGGCACTTTATGGGGTTTAGCTCTGAATATCAATAGGCTGCCTACCGTACACTTACTACGTACTCACGAGGCTCACGAAGGACTCAATATTCAAACTATATCGACGCCTACATATAGATAATAGTTCGCAGTAATCCCCGGATTTGATAACAATGCTTTTTATTACGATTGCCTCCTAGAATTCCTTTATGGCATAGGTATTATACTTGGTACCTGAACTAACCCGCCCTAAATAATCTATTCAATAAATGGGTAATGGGTTTCAATTAGGCACTTCGCTCGGAAGCTATTATTATATTTTTATAAGGCTAATTAAATAAAAACAAATTTTCATTCCTTTTAGCGCTATACCCCTTTTCAATGCGTGAATAATGCTGAGCAATGTTAGTACTTTCGTAGTTTAGATATCCTAAACATGATACAACCTTATTGCGCTTCCCACGTCTTTAGTAAGAATTTATTAGTATTCATAATATTATCTAGGTATACCTAGTTTGTTCTTTGTACCTATAATGAAAGTATGGTTATAATGAATATATGGTTGTTTGAACTTAGTTGCAGGTAGATACCTACATTTTAATGTTTCCTTTTTAGTAAATATATAGTAACACCATCTTTAGATGATCTATCTACTAAGATGTTATAGATAGAATTTGTTTTGATAAGTAGGTCAAATGACAATGGTAGTACCTACCTTGTCATGAAATCGGAACGTACTCTGGCTCTAGACGTTCATTGGTATGCACACCCACCACATTTTGTGACTGATTGGTAATTATAATTTACCTAGCTTTTGACGTCGCCTTAACCAGAATAGAAAAGAATTTATTAAGAAAACAACTTGAACTATCACTATGTGTAGTGGTTTAAAATAACCGATTAAAATCGCTTTGTTGGAAAATAAGTACTCAATATACCTATATGGTTGGGTAATAATATTAAGGAGAATCTTGGAGAAACGACAAACTCATATGTGTCTCTTTAATGTCCACATACGTACTTCTACGCATGAACCCAAGAAATCTCATTGATAGACTGCCCATTGTGGAGATAAAAAATGATGCTATAATGATCTGACACATTCGCCCTGGGGTCAAAGGTATTCTTACATTCGTGCTTAAAAATATAAAGGAAGAATAAATAAATTTCTTCGACACTTTACTTCGTAGTAGTAGTAAAATATTTTATAACACTTTTTACATTATGAATATAATTATATTCAAATTATTTAACATCATTGTTTATCTGTAATTCAAAATGTGCCAATTAATTCAGAATACTTATCATTGATTTTTTTTAATAGGTACAACCTAAAGGTTATGTAGTAATTGTATGAAACTCTAAAGTTCAATTAGTAACGAATATATTAGGACGATAAATTAATTATACAGTACTAGTCATGTTGATATTAAAACGCGTGTAGTACGTGCGTACAATAACATTTTCAAAACATACAACTTTGTGTAGGTGCTCGCTTTGGGCGGGATATAAAGGCCCGGACGGCGCGCTTATCGCCCTATATAATCACGAGAGCTTTCGCGGTCCACTACTGCCTCCCGTTACGAAGGAAACTGGCGGAAAACAATATATTCAATTACTTATCCCTACTTAAGATAAGTGAAATTATTGTAGTTTGTTCTCAGTTCACGTAACTTTACGCGCGCCTTTTTGGATTATTTGTAAGTACTTTTCAATTCAATTTTAAAGTGATAATTAATTAGAATTATTAATGGTACGTACCAAAAGATATCAAATAGGAATGTTTGTTTTCTATTGTTTAATTGATTTGCAAACGGGTAGTGGTAAAGCTTTAAGAAATAGGTATTATACGAGAGATTGAATAACCAAAACGTGGAAAATATTAATATAAAAAAACTCTAATGATCTAAGTTAAAGTTATCTAACATTTAGTTATCCCACGAACATACAATTACATAGTCTTAAAGTTTAGAAAAAAATTGTTCAGTTATATTTTGTTATTTACTTGATACATTCAATTAATCTCTTCTTCCTAATTATTTCAACAAAAAACTCAAATAGTTTGTTTGTATAATATCTTAAATATAGTAAATAACCTTAATTAATGGTCTGATGATGGTGGTTAATGTTTATTATTTTCTGCATGCTGTGGAATGTAAAAATCATAGCCAAAACTATCAAGTTTGTTTGCAATTTTTTCTTCAAGTATAATATAATCGGTTGTGGCTACGTTCAAGGATTCTGTATCCACGTCGTCATAGAGAGATGTACGAAACGTCGCAATTGTTATCCCTATTCCAAAAGACATAAGTACTTAACTTGTCACCCGCTGATCGCAGGCTTAAATTACGAGCCAAAGTGGATCATCCCGCTGTAGCGCTGGTAGCGCCCCATGAAATTGATATGGCTATTATTTCAATTTCAGCACCTTCATCGATACTGTCACAAACAATAAACGGGTCAATACAACTGACATTTTAATTACAAAAGTTTTACCGTTTACAGTTTTACTATATAACTACGTATTTACGTAAAATTTCTCGTTTTTGGTCGCTTATTGATATGGTTTGTTTGTGCCAGTTATTTATAACGTTTAGTTGAGACTGTACCAATTAATTTATTTAAGTGATTCAACACCGAAATTTCTCACGATAATACATAATAAGTTGCAAAGAATTTATATTTTTAACAAATTGAAACAGTTGCGTGTAGGTATTAGACTGACAATTTAGTTTACACTTGTAGTTACTAGACTAAGACTAGAAAATATAGGTACCTACTTCGATGCAAGTTTAATAAAAATGGTATTCAAGATGCCTAGTTACATATCATACAAAAGTATGTGTAAATTCTGGTCAATGATTTTATTACTATGATACTTGAATCTTGAGTTTCAAGGATTCGGTAAAGGTAACTTGTATTCTGATGGTCTCTAGGGTTGGCTGTGTGTGATGGTCATCCAGCGATGATGTGCAATTCTGTGGCGCTGTTGCTGCTGGCTTTCACGAGCGTGCTCGCGGCCCCTGCCATGTACGACGACTATTCGGTGAGATAATTTAATAAAATTGGGTAGTTGACGCCACAAGTAATTTGCAGATACTACTTCTCTAAGAAAAGGCTTGATTTTAGCCCTCAATACCCGATTAATTTTCAGTTAACTGTATAATTCGGGATAATTTAAATGCTTTGAAATGAAAAAAACAGTTAGTAAATTGAGTTGGCAATATAGTGACATCGTAACTTACTTACCATACAAAGTCTATGGAGGAATTGCGTTGACAGCTCATAAAAAGTATGTCAAATGTCAATTGATGACTTGTTCCGAAACGATCCACTGATTTGATACCCTAGGGGATCTGTTGGTGCCTACCACTATAATACAATTATTATACTGTATACAATATGCACACTTATCAAGTAAGGATTGGTGGTGTTAAATACCTAATTCTAGTTCATGAGAAGTGAGCACACTATACTCAATTGTATATTCCTTTATTTGACCCACAAATGGTTTCGCAAAATTACAAAACTCTACATAATAGTTAGTAGTTGTATAGTAGTTATGTAGAGTTTAGACAATTGAAAATTTTATACTATAAACCATTGTTTTAGCCACAAATAAATTACAAACATACATTGAATTAAGTGATATAGGTATATATGTTGTGTGGCAAGGGATCCAGCTCACAGCTCAGTATACGCTGTGTGAATGGCACCTGGTCAGCCAGCCAGCTGGTGTGTTTCAGTAGGCCAATTATTAAGCACCTCAAGAAGAATTCTGGCCTTTTGTGCAGACGTAACCAATGTGTAGGTGGCACCTTATACGTGTTAAAAAACAAATTTGCGTACCTACGTTAACTTACGGATGACATATAAATAAGTATTGACATATTGTTGCGGAAAATGGTACCGGCACGTACGTTTATTGACGCATGTTACACTTACATATTCAGATATAACATAGGACGATCATTGACAGAAAACGCAAGGAATATAGAGAGAGTTGGTACCGTAACTGACACGTGTTGCGATTATAAACATAAAATAACATATTCACACCTGTATTCCCCGAAGGGGTAGGTAGAGGGGTATAGTACACCAGCATGTCGCCAGTTATGTTTTAGGTCCTTTTGTCATCACAAATCCTGAGTACGTGCTACTACGGAAAATTACGTAATGGGAAAATCCAGTTATACTTTAGCCGAGGATTGGGGTTTTGAACCCAGGGCCTTACACTCAGCAGTAGCGCTTAGCGACCACTAGACTTTCAAGGCAGTCATCTACAGATGTCTACACGGTACACCTTATTTATGCAAATAAATGATATAGATTTGTATCTGGCAGGAGGTAGTTCCCCAGAAGCGAGCGGCCTTAGTGCTGGACCGGCTGCTGGTGGCGCTGCAGAAAGCGCTGCACGAGGACAACGCGCCGCCGCGGTACGACCGCCTCGAGGTCAGCGGGCCGCGCACCGCCCCGCTGCGCCTCGCTGCTGACGACGAACTGAATGATCTGGTGAATTCATTATACTTCTCTTTATCTATACTATGCTAATATTATAACACAGGTAATGTTATTGGGTTTTCATATTACGCAGCACGGAGTCCCGCCGCTCATTATGAGGGACGTATAACATAACACACACACACACATACACACATTATTACATTTCACATACGTAAGTTTGAGAAGAAGAATGATGAACCCTGTATGTTACGATCAAATTATCTTTAAAAGTCAGAAGGTTCCTGCCCGCTCACAAACATAAATATATTTATGATAACATTACGACTTTAATAAATTTGTATGTGTACAGGAAAATAACTACCAAGTGTAGTCTTATTTGTAGGCGCTACGCATTACGTAGCACGCGTAGCTTACTTATTCGTAGCATACACGTAGGCGCTACGTTTTCGTAGAAGTTGTTAATGTTATGCATCTTTAAGGTTAACACACATATCACTCAAGAAAGGGATCGTCACCGTATGAAACTCCATACTACATAAACACCAATCGGAATCGTAACGTAATCGTCTCATTTTGATTTGATATGTGTGGTATACTGCTATGACCCATAATCTGTAATCATCAATGTACATACTAATTTATTTTAGGAATAGTGTTACAATGTTCAAATTTTAATCACGGGAAACTTTCTGAACTTTTGGGTGTGTGGTTATTATTATTGGTGTTTAGCACATCGATATTGTATTCTGAGCGGCATTGTGTAAAACTGTATGTTGAACGGTACTTTTCGTACGTTATTAATATCCCAACACGAGCTGTACTGATATTGCGTCCTTCTATCGTATTGACATGATGTAAATAAAAATTAAAACAGTTTTCGACAATTGTCTTTTTAGGAAGCTTTTATTTAACTTGCAATGTTTGTATGTAAGTATGTATGTAACTATGTATGTGAGTTTGTTTAGGTCAAATCTTGCAATCTAAATTAGAACCACTTCTTGACATCCTATTATAATGAAATTTCGCATGCATATGTGGGTTCGGTGGCAATACAATATTATGGTACTCATGAGCTGGTCTGATGATGGAGTCGAAGGTGGTCATCAGAACTCTGTATCGAAAAAACGCAACCCCATCGTGTTTGGGCTTGTTTAATTCGTCTTTACAAGTACTTTATGCCTATCTGGTTTTAAAGCATGAGTTTAAAAATATATTTTTAATATAAATTTATTTATGTTGTCTTCTCACGGTGTGTAACAACATCCGTCCGAAAATGTGTGGCTCGGGGTTCCATGTCGTACTTGCTATAAAAAGTTTTGCTACGGCTTGACTCATGGCGCGCTCTGAGAAGCCAGCATTACGACTCCACCACTTATCCAACGTGTTATAGATCTTCGTACTTGCCTACAAGGTGTTCTAAAGTATCATTTGTCCTCAGAGTGCATTACAACGGCGCGGCAGCGGTAACGGTCGAGGACGCGTGCTCCGCTGTTACTTCAACGCGGTCACCTGCTTCTAACCACACCCCCTATTACGTGCACTACTTAACAATTAACGAATATAGTTTGTAATTTAGTATAGTAATAATATGTACTACAAACTATGAGGAATAACTTAAGTACCTACATATAACTCTTATATTTAAATGTATCGTAATGTTAAATTCTGAAAAATCATTAATGTTCAATATTTAGTCTGTTGAAGTTATGTCGAATGTATACAAATTATTAAATATATGTAAAATGTGGAATGTATTAATTATTGTATCATTAATGCATCATATCAAAACAATTGTTTTCAATAAACGAATTTATTCCCTGTAAATATCCAATAAAGTTTTGGTTGCAATAAATGCTTTTATTTTTATTTGATGGCCTTCAATTCACAACATCCATATTTTATATGATAAACGAGGTATATTTTGCACAAATAATATATACATACATCTTAATGTATGCTTGAATTATTTACAGTAAAACATGGGATATAGAGCGCGATATCCCAAAGCGGTAGGCAGAGTCGCGGATTTCCATTTGCTACGTTCCTGGCATACTTTCGCCTCATTAACACGCATCACATTCCTCATAATTATACAAATAAAAACCCTAACCCTGCCTTTAGGCTTCGCCGTAGTCTGGTAAAAAAGATGTTTTAGTATAAAGACTGCCTACGCCTAATTTAAAAACCTTAGTCAACAATTCAGATCTATCTCGCTTAAAAGTTTACTGATATTATACAATTTTTTGATTGTAATTGGCCGATTTTTCAATTGTCGGATTATATTCGAAGGATAAAATTGTTTGACAGTTAATGTATGAAAACGTCAAATTTATTCTACTGAAAAAAATAAAAAACCAGGCTTTATAAATGTAATTGTTTATCATATTTTGCTAACAGAAAACATTCAGACTATATTCTAAATTCATTTATAAACACCGGCTGGAGAAACATCGTGATATTTTGTTAGGACTTTTGCTGTTTATTAAATCAAAAATAACACTACATACCTAAATTAGTGTACGTTGTATTATTGTTACCTTGCTAACTGGGCGGTCAATGCCCGTGTAGCCGATTATGAGTTGAAAAATTAACAGACCAGTTTAGCTAGATATTTTATTTATTTAGTTAAACTGGTCCGTTTATTTTATATAGATAAATATTATGTAAATAATTGTGACTTAATTGTCAAAGATTCAGTACGAATTGAGCTTTTTATAGTACTAACTAACCAACGACTATTTAACAACTATGACTAGATACATACATATGTTTTGCACAATTTATCACTTATGGACAAAAGTGGGCGCACCAATTTTTTTTCACAAAATGTCACTAATTGACAAAAGTGTTGTTTTCTTTGCTTTTGGCCTAATTGGTGTCCCACTGTTTGGCAAAACCCTCTCCTCGGCGCTTCCGAATTCGTTTCTTCTCGGCCCGCTCTGGCCAGTTGTTTTCAAAGACGTCGAAATTATCTCTACATATTTGTAAGCCAATTAATCATAAAAATAATACGAAAATGGAAAGAATACATGTGTTGTTTATATTCGTGTTATTTATGTCTTTACTTTGGTCTTATATCCATACCGAATTCTATGTATTTTCTCTTATATTATACTATACTTATATTTCTATTATATTTTCAACGTCTTATAGATTGCATTTTAGTATCGATTATTGTCGTATATTAATTATATTCATAGAAACAGCCACTAGAAACAGTGGGGTATATTTTATGACGAAGACTTGCGTAGAGTAAGCTAGCAGCATAAAAAAGTCATGCTTAAACGTGTTAGACTCAGACTATATTTATTGCCGCGCATAAAATATCGTAACGTAACGTAGAAGCACTTAATACAACATAGATATTAACTTATCGTTGGTATAAGCTTAGACTATACTAGGTTAGGAACATACCGTAGATATGCAGTATATTGAAACTATGAGTTAAAATAAAGTCTAACTAAAAAAATAAGATTGAATTACAATGGTTTTATCGATGTTTTAAGTGCTTGTATTGGTCATTTAATGTTCAACACACAGACATCTATTGACAAAACGGGCAACTGTAGGTACAGTATACAGCCTGTGTGTGAAAAGTCAAACTTTACCTAACTATAAGGTAAGGCCGCCTGGCGTTCTAAAATAATATGACGCTACTAGATGGTGCTAGTAGTCGCCTGAAAAAGAAAAATATTGAGATACAATTCTGACCAAGCGCTTGTTAGGTGTCTTATACTTTTGCTAGGATCAAGAGGCTTGCTTCTATAATTAATATTATATTATTAATACGTGATGCGAATAGTATGTTTACATTTTTATAAAAATTACGCGGACGGAGGTGAATGATATTTGGCACTGTTAAAGTTTGGAGGATTGCAGAAAGTATTTTATACTCACACCTATACATGTATATGTGATAATGACATAACATTAATTAATGTAATCTAACTCACATTGATTTTTTTTATTTTTTGTTCATCGCTAAAGTCTATGGTCAAACTTAGAAATGTTAAATATTATTTGTAGAAGATAAAGAAGTTCATATTGAAGATGTCTTGTAATAACTAAAGGTCAGAGAAGGAACTGACACTGAGCATAGATATGCTTGATGCTCGCAGTGCTGCGTGTGGTTTCAAACAAAAGATTGCAGGTTTCTTATGACGACCACACTATTCAACGCAAATACCGTATTGTGTAAGAGAGTCTTCGTATGTAGCTGTACTTTAAATACATTGGTGCTTTCGGTAATCTATGTACCTACCTATATAACTGATCTAAATAAATTGGTTTACAATGAGTCGACGACTATCTACAGTGATTATACATAATAATATATCCACGTAAACGTCGGTGAATAGAAGTGTAAGTAAAAAAAGTATGCCATAGACTAGAGCGCCACAAAAGTCCTAAATATTGAATGAAAACGGGATTACTGAACGGGAGCAGACTTTTAGACAAAATAAGTGTATCTCCTATGTTGTAGGTGTATTTTATAGACAGTTAATATTATATGCACGAACTCCCACTGTCAAACGTCTGTGTATCATATAAGTATTTGATATTGAATCCAAGACTAACTTAGTAGTCCGATTACCTTAGTCACTGTGCTACGGCTTTTGAACTCGTCTCAAATCTAAATTGATAAAGGAAATCGTTTGATTCTTATTCTACACAAAAAGTTTTCGCATTAATTCTTCGCAATACAGTGCTACGACACAGACGGTTAGGCAATGCTGAAATGAAATTATTATGAATTTACGCCTTATACAGCCTACGCCTATATACAGTCTTGAACTTTCATAACAATCAATCATCATTGATAAGAAATAAAAACTCTTTGAACGACTAAAACCTACGCCATCTATTCTAGGATGACTTCACTTTAAACTGTTTACGTGACTAAACATAAAGTAAAAATATAACATACAAAACGTGTTTATAAATAACTACCACCCATACGGTATCAGAAGAGGCAAGTTCTAAAGAAATCGTATGCAATGTTATCGAGTGAGATTTTTTATCTCGTAGACGTCTGTTCGCATAATGGCAGTCACTCTTGGAGAGCAGGTCTCTATTCAAGTGTGGACCATATCGACGGCCAACGCTGCCATTCTGTCAGCCGCTCTCTTCTTTATGCCATTAAACAAAAGTTGGTGAACTGCAGACAAGCTATGTTTATCGACGCTTGTTTATCTGATTTCAAATAGAGTCGTACTTAATCTAGCATGGCAGCGCTCTATTGGTCAGAAACCAATCTGTATTAATTAATAATTTATTTACTTTCTCAATAATTTGATTCACCTGCGCATGGTTAATTTAAGATTAAATTTAATTATAATGAGAATATTCTTACTGCATAATTTTATTTCATGTTACTTCGAGTTAAATAGTATATCGAAACTTTTTATATAGATAGTATTCTTCCTTTACACCTGGTCACGCTAGCTCCGTGTTTTAGTTAAAATAGTTCAGCTCTATGAAAAGTTTTACAAACATTATTTGTGATAATAACGTTAAAATATTGTGTCCACATATTTTAGATTGATAAAATAACACCCGAATAAAAAAGGATATTAATTTAATTAGCACCTTATCGTACCAGTTGGACAATGATGACAAAGCATATTTTTGACCGTTCAACTTTAATTAATATGGTTACAAAGGTTTCTTTATGTCCAGTCATATTGAATTTATGTCACGTAGCACTAGGACTTTTTGTTATTGTTTGTTGTACAAAGAGTAATTGGTTCAAAGACAAGCTAGTTAATAATTATGCAAGGTATTAGCTGATAACCCTAGGCGCGATAGACTTGAATCGGACATTATGACACATATTGAAGGAAAATAAAACGCAATGGATAATAAAGGCTTTTGTTTTCTGACTAGTAGTTTCTGTCCGTCCGTTCAACACTTTGATGAAAACTTTTAGTAATTAAAGGAGTTAATTACAAGTTCTCTATAGAAGTGCACTGAACTACGGCGAAATTGTAAAGGCAACGACATTTTGTAGAAAATTAACGTGTTCCAGCTGTTGCGAATATAATTTTCTCGAAAATATAGGACAAGCAGAGTCGTGCCGAATTATCGGAACTATAAATTGAGTGTTATCGTTTTGCTTTTAACATTTCATTTTTTGTGCTGAAGCAAACTAAATATAGCAAAATATAACCCGGGCTGTGTTGATTAAGAAATTATATAACTTACATAACATATAACAAGTCTATATAATAGTAACAAGCTAGGCGGAATCTGAAAGCCATTAGAAACATGTAAGCGACAATTAATCGTTGTATCGCCACTGAATACTAATATAATCAAAATGTAATTTCTCTAACAAATTATCGAATAACTAACTTACAATATAATTGCTAGAAGTTCCAAGACCTGCGCATTATTGGACGTGAATAAAACTGAGAACTTTCTCTGGTCACGATTATGCCTTTTACGTGGTTTTGCTTGTACTAATTAAGGGTAATAGTGGGTAGTTAGCTGTACAATGTATGAAAAGGGTCCTGGTGCGTGATCAACGCCCGGCCGTTTAGAAGAAGGTTACATACAACTAAATATGTAATTAAGTAAAGCCTTTACGTAATATAGGTAGGTATGTATTCTATATCTAAATGAAAAAAAAAACGTCTCCCCACACTAGGAATTTCTCCTGTGTCGTGGGTGCGTTTCACAAACATGAAATATCACATACACAAACATCCAGACTCGAGACAAACATCTGTGTTTCGCACAAATTTTTGGCCCGTGCGGGAATCGAACCCGCGACCCTTGGCGCAGTCCAATCGCTTAGCCTCTGCGCCAATCATATTCATTGTCTATTTAGACAAAGAGTCGCGCACATACAAAGTCGGCTTAATAAGATGTCAAGTGATTGTTTTTAGCTCCTAATCCAGTACACACGCGTGCGTATATAAAATTAAATTTGGATCCTCCTACTGGCTCGGAGCCGACCAAATAAACGTACATATTAACTTTTACTCTATTCTCTCTAAACCGAAAAGGCAAGGTTAGGCAAGTTGTTTACAACTTTATGAACAATATTGTGTTAGCTTAATTTCCCGTAAGTGTTAGATATTTTATTTATTTTATTTTTATTTTATTTTATTTTATTTGGGAAAGCAAACAATTGTACATTGTGTCTTACTGGCTAGGTACAAAACAAAATTAATTAATGTACAATCCACGACGTTTCCACATATTACCTTGAGAAGTACAGTTAAACCTAGTTGAAGCTTAAAGTTAGTTACTACTTAAATCTAATTCTGAGTCTGAACCCCTGGTTTCTGAAAGGCTGATCAACACAAAAATTAATTAATCAACTGTCATATATATATTTATAGTTTGAAGGGTCACAACCCTTGTTATAGAGTTCCAAGGTTTATATTCTGTTTAAAAACTACAGTCCGCTGTGAAGCATATTTAACTTCATTATTGTTCTGTCCTATGTCATCTGTTAACAAACATTTGAATTATTCTATACGCGTATGAGATAATAATTTTAATAATCTTTCCCTAATGCCCAAATATCCACAATTTTTTTTTCGAACTTGGCTCTCGCAGTTAGCTCTGACTGCTTAACCGGTCGTTTGGCGAGACCTAATAAAAGCCAGGGCCAAATATCCACTTCAGCGAGAAGTGTATATATATGTTTTAATGTATTGAATTTGTAAATTATTTTGTGTAATTCAAAAAGTAGAGCAATTTTGTCTATAGTACTTACTAAACACAGTAATCTGTGTGTGTGTGTAATCTGTAATCTAATACACGATAAATGTTATTTACATTCGTCAGTTAAAAAACATATTAATAGTATAACTTTATAATCCCTTTCTGATCACATAGAAACGTGTAGGTTTGACGTACCATAGAACTGTTAATGATAGCGACATTGACAGAGTAATAAATTGCTAGTGAGAAGGCGTACCTATTATGTTTACAGTTCATTGTGTCGCAACGAAAGGTTATGCTTATTCAGAAAAGATACGTGGAAATACGTTCCAGTTTTTATAACCTTGCTACATATTATAAAGCCGATGTATTAAAGGTAACTGTTATTCGAATTCCTAATTATTCTTTAGGTGAATGTTGGAGATTCGAATGTAAAGATATAAGTAAAAGAAATATGTTTCTTTATCATTTTATAAAAAAAACGAAATCAGACGACCCAATAGTGAAGTATTGGTCTTTTATATTTTTTATCTTTTCTTGTTGTTTTCTATAGAAGTATCTATTGATAAAGTATTTTTTTCTTTGTTTATTATTACTTTTTTCTTTCAGGATTTTTGCATTTGGCAAAGTAATTTAGTAGGAAAATTGCCTAATTGCGAAAATGATCTCTTTTTCACTGAATTTACAAACCACAGCAAAGTAACACGCAATAGGGAAATTTGTGGAATGCCACTGTTGCGTGGAAACCGTACCTACGCTTTAGGAGAAAGTCTACGATAACCACTCTTTGACACCCTTATACTACAACATCATTTCCGTGTCTAAATGTCTACATAATATTGTACCTACGTGTTGTGTTATAGATACTGAATTTAACCGTTTTAGTTCCCTCCATGGGTAATATTGATTAGATGCCAATGTTCAAAAGTAGCCCGTACCCCGTAAACTATGAAAAGACAGGGAATACACACATACTATACACATATATTCCGCATTTTCACATTCAGTATCTAATTATGATGTAGAAAACATATAAACATCAACAAATAAATTACGAAGCGAATAATGTACAAGGGAATTCATATGACGTTATAAGATAGACGTGCAGGTCGACTGGTATCAATTATCCTGGCGCAGCGAGGACGTCATTCGATCGCATCGCGCGCCTGATTGGGTGAAACGATACCTGCTGCGCTGCCAAGGTAACGTGAGCCCGGGGATGGATGTACACGCCACAGTGTGGAGCGAGGATATCGCGGGACCTTCCTTAGGAAATGAATTGGTTATTGCAATTTGAGGATCTATCTTGTATTAGAGAATTATGATTGGCTTTAAAGAAATTGCTTTTAGCTACAAGATCGCCACTTGCACTGTTTTAAGCATTTTGATTTTTTGTATTCGTTTTTTTGGTCTTTTAGCCCATTGGCCTCTATTAGTGA
Organism: Abrostola triplasia; assembly: GCA_946251915.1. Classification (NCBI taxonomy): domain Eukaryota; kingdom Metazoa; phylum Arthropoda; class Insecta; order Lepidoptera; family Noctuidae; genus Abrostola; species Abrostola triplasia. Next base: position 6,415,039 of record OX276432.1, on the reverse strand, counting down.
GTTCTAATTTTAAGTTTTAGCGAAGAGTAAATTGGTACGAAGCTAGTACATCTCCTCTTCCTGCTTCTCCTGAAATATTGGCTGGATGAATCCGTTTTGGTCTCGTCAAAGATACGCTAAGCTGTGGTAACCGCAGTAGTGTTCTACGGGGTAGCCGAACGTGGTAAAAAACACTTTTATTTTAGTCATTATTTACCAAGAGATAAATTAATACCAGTTGTAGCTAAATAAGGTTTTTTATCCGTTTACTCCATAGAAAGTAGTTACGCAAAAGTAGATTTCCCGACAGCCATTTTAATTACAATGCTCAAGGACAGTTAGTTAGCTAACTAAATAGTCTTTTGGGTCTCAAAATTTTTGATAGTCTTTGAATATAACTAACTTCAGTTGTCAATTACGTTTGAGGCACTAAAGCTGTAGGTAGACTGAAAGCTGATCCTCAAATAATAGGGTCAATTCATAACTGATGATCAGGGATACAGCCTTAATACTCTGGACAAGTCGTAACTTAAAGTTGACGTAAAAACAATTTGTTTCCTTATACATGTAATATCTTTATGATTATGATAAACAAGGTTAGGCGCTGTCCTCGAAGATGGGTGCTTATGGGGTAGCTATATACACATGTGTGTTGACAACTAACTAATCACTCGGGCTCCTGTGCTGAGTTCAGTTGACCTACATATTTCTAACGAGTTTGTGATGATTATGCATAAGGTTTATAGTTATCATACAAGATATCATAGAGTGTGACTTGATTATTCATAAACTGTAACTGCATTATAAAAAAAATACAGCCGAATTGGTAACCTGTTTTTTTTTAATGCTGTACGCAAGCATGATAATTGTAGGAGTATTGTATGTAATAAACCAGAACATATGACACCGGAATCTTTTTCAGAATCCTTGTCACCATACTGTTGGATTGCTCGTTAAATAATATAAATGCGAACTTGTGCCTCCGCGCAAGTGTGAGGAGGAAGCACGATATCAATACACGACTGGATATAAAAAAATATTAATATCTATCTCTTTCTTCATTCGCATCTATTCAAAAGCGTTGCCTTCTCTTCGATTTAGTAAAGGTTTCGACTCAAAATTGTTTAGTGATTAACTACTGACTACTCACTATTGCTTGCTTCAATATAATGCCGTAAAATGAAATTTTGATAACCGTTTGTCTAAAAAAGTGTTCAACTGAACTAGCCCGGATAGGTAGGATAGGTAGACGCAGATAATTCGTTATAACCTCTTCAATAATTATCAAGAATTGTATTTCTACTTTTTTGACTGCCTCGTTGGTCTAGTGGTTGCTAAGCGCGACTGCTGACAAGGTTCGAATCCCCGGTCAGGCAACATGTTACTGGGTTTTTCCATTAGGTAATTTTTAAGAAAAAGTTTTATTAAATTACTTTTGTACATAATTTGATAAAAACATAACATAACGCCTGTATTCCCTGAAGGGGTAGGCAGAGGTGCACATATAGTACACCCACATTTCGCCAGTTATGTTTTTTAGGTCCCGATGTTATAGGGGCCGAGCCTATTGCCATCAACCGGGCACAAATCCAGACTCCGTGCTGCTACTAAAAATTACCTAATGGAAAAACCCAGTAACACTGCCCGACCCGGGAATCGAACCCAGGACCTCGTGATCAGCAGTCACGCTTAGCAACAACTAGACAAACGAGGCAGTCCTAATTTGATAAAAGGATAAGTAATATTAAAAACCAAGATAAAATCATCAAGAAAAGACGTCCGAAATTTAAAAAAAGGTAAAATTATAGAAATAATTTTTCTTTGTAGTTTTATCTGAATACGGAAATAAACAACGGTTTTATTTACTATACCTTTTCTTATTGATGTTCCGGAAAGGATAAAAAATTGGATTTGTACGTTGCTTACAAAGGTAAGGTTGGTAAGACATTCAAAGTTCTTGTGGTTACCAAAATGACCCTGACCCTTTGAAAAAAGTAAATTATCTATCTGTATAGAATATAGATGGTACTAACCAGAGCATTTGCGAACTATATCAATTTGTCAACATACTCTGTAAAAATAAATTGTTTTATTTTAAACTACTCGCATCACGTACCTATATGCGACATAATAGATAGGCACTTACCTATATATAGATATATCTAACATATACATATATCTAAATTAATAAAGGAAACTTAAAAAATTATGTACCCCAGCGGGACTCGAACCCGCGACTTTTAAACTGAGCCATCGTGTCACTGCTCGCATCCATCGAATTTCAAGTTCCCTTTTAATATTTACGTCTGGTAGTATCTGTTGGAATCTATGGTTACCATCCTCTAGATATAAATCCATTGCAAGTTAAAACGAACTCAATGTTGTGTAGCTAAGCCTTTACAGGTACGTAAACACATTTAACACATCATCTTCGGCAATTAACAGTTTAGGGGTTTATCAGCATTATTAATCGTTTCTGGATACCTCGGGGAATTGAATTTGCAAAACTTATATTGGTCAGAGGAGTTAAATTATCCAACACTATTTAAATACTGACCTTCATTTCTTGATTGCTTCGCATCCCTAGACGGCCGGACCTCGATTATTTGGACCCTGTTTATGTAATTATTATCTTTACGACTCCCTCACGTGCAATCCCAATGAAACTTAACATTAGTGAATACCAGTTCTTAAGTAAATATTTTGGGATGGAACTAGAACGACGATAGGCGTATTGCGTGTAGCCTAAACTCGTCGCTTGTCTGGCTACTACGTTGCTAAAACTTCCACCTCTTAGGCAGTAAATAAAGTGGCTAAGATATGAAATTATGAGGTCAAAGAATTAATCGTTTTTGTCTCAAATAATAATTACATTCTTAATGAATATATAATTGCGTTACCTTTGACAAGGCGGTATAAAACAAGATTGGTGTTAAAAATGAATTCGTATTAGGTAACACCAAATATATTTTTAATGATAATTAAAATCCAATGAAATATTTGCTTCGCGATTGAATTATACCTTTAGATACAAAGGGAATGATTGCTTACTGTAGAAAATATATTACTGTATCAAGGTACTAGCTTGCACTGGCGGGTTAACATCCGGTACAGACGGGCCGGCGGAAACTGCAGCATCACAAAAAGGAAGCAATAATAATAATGGAGAACATATAATACAAAAACAAGTTCCAATAGGCATAGATTGGAAAATGAAAAATTAATTCTAAGAACGATAAGCAAAGTAATAATAAGGGACCAAAACCAGATATACGTCGATACATAATATATTGGCGCCGCAACTATAGAATTATGTATTTTTTTTAATAAGTTTTTATTTATATAGCCTCCGTTTTATTTTTATTGGTCGTAATTCACGACGACCATCGATAAAGCTACATGGAGACTCCGTTAAAATCTGATTTACTCTACTTTTGACCTGAGAACTATTCCTTTTATAATAACAGTAGACTCGCAAGTATAACAAATGATTGGGCAACCGGACTCCGCCGTCTTGTGATAACGCTAAGCTAAGATATGTACTCATAACTGACGCTGTTTACAATTTATATAAACACACATTTTCTTTCCGTTGACGTCGGAAATCGTAGTTCCCTTTGAGACAAGTAGAAAATGACTAACTAATCACAGATCAGGTAAAAGTATTTCGCTTTGTTTTGCCTGTATGCAACTATGGATATTTTTTTTGTATTATGAATAATTCTAATAAATATTAGGTTGTTATCGTGGTTAATTTTCTAAAGGCTAAGTGGAATAAATCTCTGGTCTCCCGCAGAAAAGTTACGGAGCCATGTGAGAATCGTTTTTACAAGTCGTAAATAGTAAGTGGATTGTAATGGACTCAATCAAAGCCCCGTGAAGGCGGGAAAAAGATCAGTTTCCTCAAAATCTATACATATTTATGTGATTGGAATCCACAAAGAAAGCTTCTTTGATTTGTATGAAGATAACAGTATCAGCTTTCTCAATCTGGTTTCAATCTAAAATAACATTACGTCTCATTCACCGATATAAATTATTTATATCTTTTTAGTTACCAATTTTGGAATACTTTACTTACTTCTATGGGAGTTTTGGCTTAAATTATTGCCGATTGAATAGAAAAAAAATCGAATTTAAAATACCTACCAATTCTCAAACAGTAACGAGTAGAAGTATAAAAACAACATTACAAATGAACTAGTTCCCCGCGTGAGTAACTCTCTAAATCACAAACTACGGCACTGCTGTAGCTTGTTTTATATGGAGAGCTGCACTCCTATTTCCTGTTGTGAATTACTCTTACAAGCGCTTTATGAAAATTCCTTCGGCTATAAGAAATGTTCTCAAAGCTAAGAAAAGATTATTATACTTTGTTTTCATTTTCTTTTATACTCATAATTATTAAGGCATGATACTTTATAATTAACTGAGATGCAAAAGATGAGGGGCGCGCTGTTTTGATGTATTATGTGAAACCGCGCATCCCACGGTTGCTTTAGATGGGTGAATTATTTTTACACATTGAGACGGAGTTGATATATAAAGATACTGGTTTTTCCATTGATTATACCTACGTTGTAAAAGTTTTGAAGTTACACAAATTACAGAAAATTACATAGGTTACAGAAATTGCGGGCAAGCGGTGGATGCAATTGGCAAGTTGTCGTTCATTGTGGCGTTTGAAGGCGGAGGCCTTTGTTCAACAGTGGACGTCTTCCGGCTGATGATGATGTGAAAGTAATTAAGAAAAAAATGTACTAAGAAGTATAAAATATATGAATATAGGAAACTCCTGTACAGGGAAAATACATAGGTGTATTTTACAGGTAGGTACTGATATAATAATTTAAGGGTTTGATGCAGAAGGCGGTACTCCTTGACACAGCGTGTATAGTCAGGAGGTTCCTCTTCCTGGACACCTTATCGCTGGCAGCTAGGACCCTGTTCCCAATGCCAGTCGTTAAATAATTTTAAATATACTTAACATTTATTTTTTTTGCTATTTTTATACTTATTTAACAATGTACTTAAGTTAATTTTTAAAAGAAACGAAATAATTATTTATTAATTTCTCTGAAGATATACGCATTTACTCGTATTTTTAATTACATAAAAGTTTGACTTACTCAATTAGTTTTAATAACACCGCGGCGGCGAATATTGCGAAATTTACAAAACTGAGGAATGTAAAAGTTAAATAAACTTAAAGTTTTATTATATCTTCTAGCATCGTTGAATCTGTTCAAATATGCAGTTAAATATACTATAAAGGGTTAGTGTATCGTGATGAAATGATCCACAGCGTTAACATTTGGGAAAAAGTATTGAATTACCTAACATTTATTATATCTTTTTTCATATCATGTAAAAATGTTAAGAAACGCACGTTCCTTTGTATGAGAGGCCTTTTTGTAGTGTGTAGAGTAAAGGGAACCATTACGAACTACCTACGGCAGCCTTCTAGAAGTTTAATAAACAAGTTGCCTGCTTAACTAAGTAGGTACACTTTGAATATTTTTTTTTATAAACTATAGCAAATTTTATTCTATCTCTTTTTCGAGTCCTTTTTATTTTAACTTTTTATTTTAATAATTTTTAGTTGCTTAGAAAATGTCAAGGTTGACATTTTCAATGTTATAAATACTTTCTTAGTTATTCTAAGACACCACAGACTAACGGTGACGGAAAACATCGTGAGGAGACCTGGATTAAATTATCTGAAATCGCCAACCCGCAGTGAGCTAGCTAGGTGATCAATGCTCAATCTTTGTCTATACGAGATGAAGCCTTTGCCCTGCAGTGGGGCAGTTATAGGCTGTTATTATTATTATTTAATTACTTAAAAAGTTATTGCAATTTGAAAAGTAAATTTTTCGTAATTTGTAGTACCGCTCCTATACAATATATAATAACATATTAGTACATAATTGATATGAAAACACTACGCTTATACAAATAATGGGATGACGAATTAAATTATATCCGATATGTCAAACTCACATAACATCATCATTGGTAATATTTATGATAATAAAGTGCACTGTTTTGGTGGGAGATTTAATTAGCGACGCCGCGCCGATGCGCATAACAAATATAAATATTAATTCCCATTAGTGAGCGAGGTTTTAATTAATAAATAATGTTAATGTAAAAGCCGTTTTTTGCACGGGGTCAAACGATAATAATTATCTCATCATCAGCCATAATACGTCCACCGTTGAACAAAGACCTCCGCCTTGGAGTGGGGGGGGGATGCCATAATCCCCACGCTGCCTTTCTGGATTTTCCCTCAGCAGGAAAGGGGCTGGTCAATTCTAGGCCGGATACCACTCAGCAGAATATTATAATTATCTATTTTGTATTATTTCAATATTAGTACAATATAAGGTAGATATTGCTATTATGAACGTCTACGAGTTATGATATTAATATGGTTTGAGCATTTAAGGTCAACAACAAGTGTCTAATGTTAACGTAAATTTAATAACCAGTTTACATTGACATTAAACACTAAGATTTACTTAACACTAACTTATTTGTCAGACATAATCTGACGACCTGTTTAGCGCAGTGGCTAAGTGATTGGACTGCTGCGCTAAGGGTTGCGGGTTCGATTCCCGCACGGGGCAAAACTTTGTGCGACCCACAGATGTTTGTCCCGAGTCTGGATGTTTGTGTATGTGATATTTCATGTTTGTGAAACGCACCCACGACACAGGAGAAATTCCTAGTGTGGGGCGACGTTTTTTTAAAAAAAAAAAAAAAAAAAAAAAAAAAATAATCTTATCAAAATTCTTAATTGTATCTTGTTTTTACTTTGTCTTAGAACTGACTCCCATTCAAACAATCGCAGTGCACCGTATATATACACTGGACGAGGAGAGCGTTAAGGCCATTTTAGTAAGAATTGCTTATTCCCGAAAATTTACCAATCAGTAGGTAAATTTTTGTAACATTAGACGTTATCGAGAAGTACAATAGATTGGGCTTTCAATAAAAACGATTCAATGTTCGTATTGAGAAACGTTGCTTACGAGAATTGATATGCAGGAACAGATGCTAACTGCTGATGACGACTAATGTAAAATGTATCAAGGTATTCTCAGATTACTCTTTAAATATATTCAATGAATAGAATTTCGACGGCCTGACTAGCGCACTTGCTACGCGATTGGACTGCTGCACTAAGGGTTGCGGGATCAATCCCCGCCCGGGGCAAAACTTTGTGCGAACCACGTTTGCCCCGAGTCTGGGTGTTTGTGTATGTGATATTCCATGTTTGTGAAACGCATCCAAGGCACAGTAGAAATTCCTAGTGTGGGGCAAGGTTTAAAAAAGTATTTTTTATAATATATATAATATAAAAATCTTTGCAGAAGTAAGATGTTACATGTAATGGACGGTAGCATTACGGCCACGTGTGTTGTGCCCGATCGGTTCATAACTCACAGTTCGTCTATGACAGGTATTAAGATATAGGAGCAAGCTTACAGCTACTAACCGAACCCGTGTTCGTCCGGACTAAGACTACATTTAAAAATACACTATAGAAGATGGGAGGCTACATCTTTTTTGACTATTATAACTAATATGGGTGTTTTTAATAGTAGAATATTATATATGAAATAAAGCACTTCTCACCTTCAGAGAATTTACTTATTAACAAGCAATAAAGAAGATAATCGATTTAATTAGTACCGGATGTTTATTACTCTTTTACTAAAAACTTGTTAATGGATTTTAATGAAATTCATATGGAGGTAGCTGACACCCTGGATTAACACATAGGCTACTTTTTATCCCGAAAAAATGTAGCAGGTAACACCGACGGATACAGCTAGTAGTTTTATACAAACACTAATGCCATATCTACTAAGTTAGTCGCGTTATATTTGATCAAATAGTACGTTTAAATGTGGTGCCCCTTGGACACCCTTTTAAAGCACTCACGATCCATTATAAATTATTGCGGCGGCCGTATGTAACTGTTAATGTTAAGTTTTATTAGTGCCGGGAGCAAATATAATGTAGCCGTAACGCGGAAACTTGTGTAATGAGAAGTTATTACGTATAAGTTTAAGTTTACTTACTTGTTGACTTTGAATCTTCTTTATTTTAATACGTATATAGGTTACATGACGTATGACTTACGGTACGTAAAGTTAAAAAAAAACAAATTTTCATTCGAACTCTGACTTAATTTGCTGTATTTGAATTTTCTATGGAACTCTACTATATAAGACCGCCCAGTGTACTATTTTTTTTAAATTTATGGTGATGCGGTTCAATGGTGTGCATTGAAGAATAATATATTGTATAACAGTCAACCTGTATCATATTATATTAATGAAAACATTTTGACACTGCTTTTTTTGGGCAATCGTGTAATAATATATTATTATGTCAATAATTAAATATAGTAATTTATAACTGGACAAAGATAGACCTTTATATAAAGACTTTCTGAATAGAAAGTAGCTGGTTTGGTATTCCACGACAAAGCTCCTAGTATAACGCATACCTACGGCAATTAACAAACAAATGATACAGAAAACGCCAAGTCATACGAGGGACAACTTTAAAAAACAATTGAAACGATAATCTGCGCTCATTTTATAAGGAGCTTATAAGTAACGTGGAACTGCACAATATCATGCAGTCTGTGGCTTTCCATTGCAATAGAAATACTGTTAAAGATAATCCTATAACATGTCGTTTGCGTTTTATATGACTATTTGATACGTTGATCCTCAAAGAGTATTAAATACCACCTCCAAGAGAGTGCAAGTTTCCATTAGTAATCATTTGCATCCACAATGCCACAGCGGTTTGTTGACTATTATCCCAGTGTTATAGAATTCCTTATAATTAAATATGTACGCTTGTTTTAGGATAAACAAGGCATTTCACGAGTACCACGGACAAGCGAATTAGAACGTTTTGTTTTCTTTTATGTCGTACATGAGTTAATTGAGTAATACTGTTGACCTTAGGTGTTATGTTAGTGAAAATTACGTATGTAGTCGCCAAGTAATTATTTTTACAGGCCTCCCGCTACCTGGATGTTGTTTTAGGTTGTAAGGTATGTAGCCGGTTTTGGTTTCAATTATGATTATATAATAATTGACTCAGATATATGTTTTGTTTACGAGTAGGTTGCTTGCTACTTACAATATCTTTAGTTTTTATTTGTACAACTATACAAAAAGGTAAGTGTAGTAAGCAGTATCTATTAATCAAATAAAAAAAACAGAGTTAAAAAAAATATTCAAGCGTTTGAATTGACACCACGTAAGCCAACGAACTGTCATTAGAGAGTGTGACTTTACAATTTTTGGGTATCGCGTTTCACTATTTAATATAAGTCACTACGGAGTACACACACACACACACATATGCCCAACGGAATATTAAACATTATGAGTCATTCATCCCCACTCATTTACTAATTAATTATGTACTTACTACATAATACGAATATTACCAAGAAAGGTACCTTCCTACTTTTCTGTCGGTAATTATATTACCTTTTGATGAAAGAAGGCAGAATATATGAACATATTTGAGTTAGTGAGAAATAAATTAGTACATTGACACAGTATATTATTATTTCCCATAAATAATCAGTGATTTGACAAAGATAAACGTAGAAGTTTAGTTAGATACCAAAATTGCATTAGAATCCCTGAGACTCTAGATACCTAAGTGGCAAAACGTTAGACAAATAATCGAATATAATGAAAATTACATAGGATTGACGTATATCACACTAATACTCGTATAATAAAGGCGAAAATTTGTGAGTGTGTTTGTTACCTCTCCACGTTCAAACGGCTAGACCGATTTCGATAAAATTTCATATGGAGGTAGCTGACACCCAGGATTAACACATAGCCCTTTTATCTCGAAAAATGTAGCGGGTAACACCGCGGGGCGCAGCTAGTAAATTATATAGCCGAAACATTTTACCAATCCCATAAATTGATCATTCCATTAGATTTTTATTCGTCAAGCTTTTTTCCAATTTCTAGCGGCAAAAACAATAGAGAGTTATCACACAGGCAGTCGACAATCGATCGTCATTTTTTTGTCGTCAGAAATATGCATGTCATCACGTGCTCTACCTGCATCACAACAAAATGACACTCGGAAAATCAATTGCATATTGGTCGCGTACCCGATTTTCGACGCAACGAATTGCAAAGGGACTGCATAAAAAAGAACTACGACAAATCGCTGGCAAGTATATTTATGCTACAATTGAACAACCTTTAGGTTAGCCTGCCTTTTACAAGCTTTATTTTTTTACACTTTTTGACATCCGATTGAAATGAAATTTTGCATACCTAAATAGGTTTGATGACAATACAATATTAAGGTACTTTTAATTTAAAACTTTGTGTTAAAAATATTTTTTTTTAATTATCTTATTAACAAAAAGCACCTGAACTTAATATGCAGAGAGACAGAGAGGGGCTAATCTGAAACAAATTAAATATTGAGTGATTCACAGATCCATTTTCTGGTCGTTCGTTGGTATACGTACGTCATACAACATGTGTCAAATACACCTAGCAATAAAAAGATACGTGAACTTCTTTCTCAATATGATCAGCTTTAGTAACAGTACAATCTCGTGTAAACTTAACGAATAATAAAAACCTCCGAAGTGACGTCAGCAGTAGTATTTCAGTATTTAAATACGCCGTCACATACATGTTCCACAAGATGGAGGTTATAGGGCATGTAGAATTTAAATTACTTTTCGTTTAATTACTTTGAATAGATATAAGATTGGTTTGTGGAAGTGGTAAGAATTCTCAGGAACGGCGCCGATTTCCAACAAGCCACTATATTATGTATGTTTTATTCGGCTTAACCGCATAGTTAACAGTAATCAACTATTAATAAATACGTTAATGTTAAATGTGTATATACAACCTGTTCAACCGTGGATACGACTGCCTCGTTAGTCTAGTGGTTGATTACCGCGATTGCTGAACACCAGGTCCTGGGTTCGAATCCTGGCTCGGGCAAGGTGTTTTACCATTAGGTAATTCTCAGTGGCAGTACGGAGTCTGGCTTTGTGCCCGATTGAAGGCAATATGCTCGCCCCTATTACATTGTCACGTATAACAGAACTGGCAAAATGCAGGTATACAACAGGTACACCTCTGCCTACCCCTTCGGGGAATACGAGCATAACGTTATGTTTTCAACCCTAGATTTTGCAACAACAAGCTTGAAGCCATAATTTAGCTTTAATGTTTGTTATGTAAAATAAACAATGTTTCTAAACTTCTAAGTGTTTGATACTCTGAGAACACGTGCTTACGTTATTTCTAACTTAGTGTCTACATACATTATTGTTTTCATTATATACACCGATTTAGATAAATATATATACATTTACATATATCCCACTAGTCGTCAATTATACATACACATATTCCAAATAGATGATCTCAGAATCACTAATTTACAGGTAAGAATGTTAAACAGCTATTACACACATTTTCTTACTTAAACTGCCCCATTCATACAAATATTACAAATATGAAAGTAAGTATGTTTCTCTGTCTGTTACGACTTCACGACTAAACCACTGGACGGATTTTGATGAAATTTGGCATTTTGTATGTTTAAGACCCGAAAGGACATAGGATACTTAACGGGGGCGAAGACGCCAGCTAAAGCCAGTGCTTAATAAGCTACGTATTTAAGGCGATACCCAACTTGACCGGTACGTTGCTTATAAATTTAAAGAAGCTCAAACATGACAACACCAGGTCTCAGAATGTATACTATACTACTAGGCTATAGGCATGATGAGAAAAAAAATACTTCTATAAAAATAGACAATGTTTAACAATGGATTATATTATACCTATCACTGGCGTTTGTATTTTAATAAATAGAGATGTCAATAGACAAAGGAAGTGGTTAACTTAAGAGAGGCTAACATTGTTTGCAAGAGGCTTGGTGGCGACATTGGTGAAGGAGAACCAGCTAGTTATAGAAGATATTAGTTCCCTCTTCGTTTCTCAAACACGATGGAAAATACAACAGTCAATTAAAACCCACACATACGAACACCGCAGGTGGCCGGACGGCGTACCTTAGCAAAAATGGAAGGAAAAGCTCCGCTGTTACGGTTACATAACTACAGGTAATCCGCCCGTTACCATCTCTATAACAGCCAGTTAATTCTTCCATTATGCAGCTTCAGTTTATCCGTGTAAATTCCCTTCGCTACTTATTGGAGTTCAGACGTAGATTTATCAAAAGGCTATTCGTCTAAACTGTACCTAGTATTAGGTATCTATTATCTATATGTTTTGAACAATTGTACGCTCAAAACTTATAAATCTCCCCCGACTGATTTATTGGGATTGTTCAAGTCCAACACGAGAAGTAACCAGCCAAAATAAGTAAGTATCTAGGCTTCAAATGATAACTTCAGTATAAATTACCGAAGTGTAAAGTTATTAAAGCGGGTCGCTTCCATGATAAAAAAAAACCTAAAGATAAATGTATTCGTATGGTGGACCGATGATATCGTCAGAGCTGCGGGCAACCGGTGGATGCAATTGGCAAGCTGTCGTTCACTGTGACGTTCTAAGGGGGAGGCCTTTGTTCAACAGTGGACGTCTTCCGGCCGATGATGATGATGATTCGTATTGCATGCATTCGGTTGACATCGATGACCTGACCGAATTTCGGTATGCATACCTCATCTGAGACTAGCCAACTACGAGGTATTATATTACACAAGTATGCGCGCAGACACAGGTGCACTCCCTATGCCCTCACTCCCGCAGTCCGATGTGAAGGTTAACCGACACGTCCGGAGAGAGATCAGGCGCAGGACCACCGGCTTAACGTGTCTTCCGAGCATGGAGTGGTCTTGGTCACCCATCACAAGACTGACCGCGGCGAGAACAGCTTAATCTTATAGGTCGACTGATCTGCGCGGCAGCCACGTAGCTTCCCCTGATTTAAATTTCACTAAATAAATAACCTTTAGCATTGTTCCATGCCCTCCAGGAAATTGGCGTACGTGATTCACGGGAAGCGATTACAGCCTGAAGAGTGTCCAATCGCACCTATTTGTCATTTTTTATCTTGATACTGTTTACATAAGCATAATCGGTGCTCGCCATTCACACACGAAATTGTTATTGAAGCCTATCATGACATATCGAGGGATAATTTTATCATGGCGTTGATGTATTACATGTTAACAAACACGTTAATGGGATGTTGACCACATGGGAATTATCACCATGGAATAATACCTACTCTATAGGTTATAGTGGAAATAATTTGAATTTTATATGCTCTGGTGCTAATATATAATTAGAATGCTCATTAGAAACTTGAAATTATAGTAACGAACAAAACTTAATACAAGACAAGGGTCATTGGACCCATATACTCACATTATAACAGATTTCTAAGAACTGTCTTAAATATATCTGATTTAAATCCGAATTTAATATACCTACTGTAATTTATATGTTTAAGATGAATAACGAACACTAACAGCATTAATCTACACGTTGGAATTAGTTAGCAATTAGATAAACTTAATCTAAATGTTGGCTCAAATAAATAGATATAATTAACCTTTTTACTAAAGTATCATAATTATATCCGTAGACTACTACGGATATAATTCATTTTCATTCGTTCATTTTCTTTAACCATTTCTTAATTTCAATATTTTATTATGACTTAATCTCATTCTAAAGTCGTATTAAAGGTAAAAGTTTGACAAACAATCAACTAAAAGTTAAAGGATTATAAGTATTGCTGGACGAAAGTCCAGTTAATATTCGGAACCTCGTAGCAGGATCGTAGCAGCGTAGCGCTACACACCTACGCAAGTGAAACACGCGGCGTAGCTTAGCACCGCATCGGTATATAAGCCGCGTAGACACCTCGCTACGTTCATTTGCTTTCAAAAACCATCGAGGGAGACTACGGAAACTCAACATTCAGCCTCCGGTCCTGCAACAGTGATACACGTTGAGTTAAGCACTCGTCGACCAGTTATCAACTGAATTTAGTTTGTTCCTGCTGTATTGTGAAGGTAAGTTTTTACTAAGTTTTTTTTTGTTTCAATTATTTTTCAGATTTTTTTAATCGCGGCCCTCACATTATTTGTGAATACTGATAGGTTCACATTTGAGTGATTTTAAATAATTTTAACCAATCTATTAAATTATTTTTCGTCCCAATATCAATTTAAAAAAATATACAACTTAAGTAACGTATTTAATTATATACTTATGTTTTGTTAATATAAAAGCAAAACTTACAAGAACGATATATTAAATTTATTAATTATTTATTTCCTTATCATTATTATTGTGATCAATGACAAATTTTAAATAATGATAACTTTAATAAAGATTGATTAGTCTCTCTACCGTTCTACCGCATTAACTTCAACCAGTTAGCGGCGAACATAATCAGAAAGTGTCGCGGCTTCATTAAAAACCCTTAGTACTAGCCTACTTAATATAAACAATGGCAAACTTTATTAATATTGCGTCGCTGCAGCGCTATGGTTACCTCAAGTTACTGCACTTTCAAACAACCGTAAAATACTTTCGAAACTCACGCCTGCTTATTAAACAGCAAATATATGAAGATTCATGTAAGTTCCGTGTAAGTAGGTGCTAACTGGAATGGCTGGATCACACAACTGTATTAAAAGTTAATTATACAATTTATTAGCAAATTCAACAGGTGAAAATTCAATTTGTTGACAAGGAGAATTTTTTTTTTTTAGTTTATGGGATCTTTTTTGAGTTCTATGATTTTGTTTTTAAAAATAAATATCGATGAATCTTCACTAACAATTCTTATAAGCGTGATAGTTTGTAGCTATAACAAACGTTTTTACACATTATAGAATTTTTAATATCTATTCAAACCCACGGTTATCAATGACACCGGTTGTAGGTTTCTTTATTTATCGTATGGGCCTAGTTAAGTATTCAATCATGCATATTACCATAATAATGGTCATTTGTAAACGAGTTGTTTGGAAAATGTATTTAAAAACTTAATCAACTAATAGAACAATTACGAAGAGAGACAGGCTAAAATTTTACTAGTTTACAACTCGTTACATCGATTTGCAATTTTAATTAATTTCACATTATATTCGCATATTGTATACTAACATTTGCGAAATGATACTTTTTATAAGCTTTGTAATGAAGTACGGTGATGAGAAAAAAATATTAATATTGTAGTAACAAAAAAGTGTACAAAGTTCCTTAAAATATTCAAAAAAAAGAGTGAAAAATAATTCAGTACAATCAACACTTACCTTCAAGCTTAAATGAAAAAGCTGTGATAAAAGCTTGTAAATGCTGTTTTAGAATGATAACCCTTGAAATAATCTAATTGACTTGCACCAGTAATCAGTAGTTGATAACCCAACCAAACGGTTACTATATTGACTATAAACAAAATGGCTACTAGATATTTCGCGGTAAGGGCTGCGAGTCTATTCCCGCAAGAAAAGAAATTAAAATGTAACTAACAAAGAACCTCGTTGGAAAAGAACGTTTCTGCATGTGAGATGCAAGTTAAACTAAAAAAGAAATATTCATAATAACAGTTAAAATAAGACATTATAACAAAAGAGTTTACTATTTTTGTTATAATGTTTTCAACAGCGTAAAGAAAGTCAAACTTTTACCATAAATAAAATGAAAGCTTCCATAGATTAATATTAAAACCTCTTTGGCGTTTCGCAGAACACTATGATCTTGTTAAAAGTTTATATTTTCGTTATTGTTATTGCACCAGTATAAAAAAGTTACGTTACATTTTACATGCGCCAACAAACACTGCATGTTGTCATCCCACGTCTGAAGCAATGATACAGCTCGGCAATTATGCGAGACAGGATATTATAAGCTATATTCTCACATTTCTCAATTGCTTTTAAAGTATAGCAAATAAAGAAAGCTGAGGTAAAGATGCTCTACGTAAACTCTATACAACAGTATAAATGGGTTATTTCTTTTATCAATTCACAATATATAAAAAAAGTCACTTAAATCTAGTCTTCGTTATGATACAATTCTTAATTAAATGTACGTGTTATATTATGTTATTTGTAGGCAAAAACATAAAACATTAACTATATATGTTTAATATAATCATTGGATTTTTATTCCAAAATAAATTATTGAATGTAATGTAAAATATTGAACAACGCATTCATGTTTTCGTTACAGGCCTAAATTTGTAGTCGCGTGTGCGGCTTCGTCGAACAGAGATTTTCTTTTTTTATTTCCGAGCGATCGTGATGCTGCATCCAAAAATCTCTGATGCACTCACGTGTTATGTAAAACCTACAAACCCGCCGTTGTGAGTTCAATAACGCATGCATATACATACATTAAAATGTATAATTGTGTATACCAGTTATACGCCTATAAAGCCAAAAAAAGATAACATAAGAACATAAAACACTGATAAGTAATTCTTAAAGCTACAGTATTTGTGAATACAAGAGTTAATAAGCAAGAAAGGTTTTTTAAAATAGAACAACTAACAAAACATCTGTTCAACGATTTAAAATTGAATCGAATCAGAAATAAATGCAAGCTGCTTTAGAAGTCTCGATTAAAAATAGGTTGGTAGGTGTAAAGAATTGCGCCTTCGTCGCGTCGATTCATTTTATCGAATCAGGTGAAGTAATGAACGAGTAGCGTTGCTCGATAGGGTATACGTTATACCTACGGGTATTAATAGCATAATTAATTCACAGGATCGCTTACGAGTTGTACGAAGGACGTCCTTGCCATGCACACGCCCTAGGTTCCTAAGTAATTTCCGGCTTGCATCGGTAAATCACAGAGTAATGGATTAACAAGTCTAGCTCATGGGATAAACACCAAATGATTAGTAACTACTATAATATTCATTAAGTTAAGGAGCTCCTGATGCATGTAATTTGCTGAAATGTGTATGAAATGTTGTGTAGTGAGTAAGTAGGGTGGTTAATGAACTTCTTTCTGTTGAATACCGTGATCTTTATTTTGATCTCATTAGAGTATGTGGGTTTTGATAGATAAAATTTTACCTTCTATCATTTCGACCTATAAATTAAGCGTTTTGGTCAAATGTACTGTATAGATACTTATTATAATTTCTTTCTATAAATAAATACATCTTTCGTGCTATGGGACACATATTTTATGACAAGAGTGATTTTCCAATTTTCACAATTACCCAGTCTGGTAACAAATATATGTGGCTCTCAAATTATACCTATTCCATGCAAGGATCAAAACTAATTCAAATCTAAACTACACTGCTATCTTTATTAACATGCATACTGCCACCGTTGACCCAATTAATGTTAAATATTTTTAGAACCCGGCAATTGTACCAAGTTCCGACCCTTTACTTAGAACTTAATAAGGTCCCGAAGATTGCGAAAACAAACAGAACACTGGCCACCTTTTCTTGTAACAATAAACATGTAACATACAGTTGTAGCGTTTATCAAGCCATCGCCCGAAACTGCTAAACAAATTAATTGTTAATGTGCTCTTTGGTATTACATTAGGAACTTTCCTAAGCCAATGTAACATAATAGAGAATAAATCACAAAATCTACAAAGCGGGTTGCTCGACCTGTAATTGGATAAATTTGTTTTCTCTCCTCGATGTCCAGCGAAGTCCTTGAGAATATTCAATTTACGACGGACACACTCGGCAGGAAAAGGTCTATCTAAATTCACATTTAATATTGCTTACCAACTTAAGCCAAACAACAGGCCCATAAAATATTTTATGTAAAAAACGATATTATGCCTAATATCGTTTCATCCATCTGATACAAAGTTCCAGCATTATGTTGAGTTGTTGAGCGTTCCGTCGACCTTCTTGCCGTAGCATTGAAGTCTAAAATGTTATAAAGATTTTAGAATATTCAAACATATCACGTTTTAAATTAAAAACATTATTTACATCAATTCATTTAAATTCAGTTATATTTTAACAACCCTATGTAACCCTTGTTACACAGGATAATAAAGAAATAATAGGGCTACGATAGGGTCTAGTCTCTAGATACATTCAGTAATTTTACATATTTAATATCTAGGTATAAACCACGAATCCGATTCCTTGAACCCAATGCTAATTAGTATCCTTAAAACGAATGGATAAAGCTTCGTATGTAAAAATAGTGTCAAAAAATAGGGTGCATAAAAATGAGTGATGAAGCCTAGTATACTGTATTTACAGTAAAATTATATTTACAAAGAGAACATATAGGTATAATGAGTTAGTACAGATGTGCTCCGGCCATAAACACGAGCTGACATCTTTACGTCGCCACTTCATTTCCTCGACTACTGTTTATTAAACATAACAGGTTGGAGGGTCAATTATACGGCTTTCTAAATCGATATTCTTAATTGCTTCTATCTCACATAATATACACGCATACTCTAAGAGAACACACTATTACTAGCCTTATTTTTTTCTCAAACACAAATCAAAAGGTAATTTAAACATGACCTAAATAATAAAGGTACTTACAAGTCGACAAGCCGCCTACGAAAACAGTAAGGTATTAATGTGACAAAGAGATTAATAAAAAAAAAAGCATCATTATAAAAACAAACACGCGTAAAAGTTAAGTACCTATTCAATAACAAGTTATTCAAATAAGTCTTTAAAGTGTGTCATTAAAAAACAGTAAAAAGCTTATTGCACCAAGATATTTACAACATGCGAGACGGGAGCGTTTTACTTCATGCAACCTATTCGTTCAGCTTGATCGGTTTTGCATATTAATACGATGTCGCTTACTCACAATCTTGTATTAGGAGCTTTGCGTATCTTACATCGGAGCCAATAAAATTGTAATTATGTCACCGAACGTCTGGAACGAGCTTATCCTAATTAAGAAGGTGCAATTTTCCATCTAATTTAACTTACACACTTATTATAAAGCCACTAAGAAAACCTTTGAAATCTTGCGTTTCAATTTGTAATTAAGATTTCTTAGTGGTTTGTTCCTCGCAACTTACATTTTTAAGGGGCTTTGTCATACTTATGCTGAGTTTGTAAATGAGCGTAAGTTTGAGGCAGGATTTCAAAAATGATTAGATGAATTTAGACTAATGTAAATTATACCCATTACATTGCGTTAATCACAGCTGATGTTTAGCATTACACCGAAAAAGGTGAGGGAAATAGCACTAAGTATAATGTCTAAAGGATGAGCACTATATTTCATAAGAATAAGACAAGATTCATATTCCGTACGTAATGAAGCCAACACAATCTTATTCACCTCCATCGCAGAATTACCTCATTATTAATGGTCTGCTAAAGTTTAACATTATGAAGTTGCTACAAAGCGGTATTTCATGTAGCTGGTGCATCTTCAATCAAGGAGTAAGGAAACCAGGAGAATTCCCAGAACAGATCACTACTAAAGTTACAAACTTACTGAAACTTGTTTGGGATTTGTCAAAGAGTTTACAACAATCTGAAGCATCTGTCTTTTTATCCTTTACTTGTTTATACCAAGTTCAGAACAGTTAGATTAAATATTTTCTCAACTTTCCGTAACAACTTTACACGCAACGGGATACCTTTCCCGTACTATTCGAAACCTAAGCTCCATTACTGAATTCTTCAGAGTCTGTTTGAAGAATGTGATTAAGTAATGTTTTTTAAACATACACATAACTTCACGTATGTTTTCTCCGAAGCGGTAGGCAAAAGAGTAGTACACCCACATTTCGCCAGTTATGTTAAAGGTCCCAATGGGGCGAGTCTGTTGCCATCAACCGGGCACAAATCCAGATTCGTGCTGCTATTGAGAATTACCTAATGAAAAAATCCAGTAACACTTTACCCGACCTGGGATTCGATCCCAAGGCCTCATGCCCAGCAGTCGCGCTTAGCGACCACTAGACCAACGAGGCAGGTAATGTTTTTCAGTGGCCTAAATGTTGACTTGTGTATTTTGTAGGAATTCCAATATTTCCAATATTCACGTTCAGTTTTGCATAAATAATTGAATTTATGATGAAAAATACTCTCGACAAAAATAAGACGGTTCGATACACAGTTCGTTCCATTTTGCAATCGCCATAATGTTTATTTCAAAAGCAATGTTTTTCGCAATTTTCGTGTCGAGTCTTTCATAGCAGTCGATGTGCGTTGTAGGCAGATCTATTGTTTCTACAGTTCAGTTGGAGCCTGAGAATGGAAATTAAAACAATGGTTTTTTTGTGTAGATTCGACATGTCTGGTACACTACCCCTTTTCATGTAGCAACACAACGTTTCCTATATTTCTTTACGGGATAACGTCTGTTGTATCGATAAATAGTGTCTCACATATCCAATTATTTGTCAAGGCGATTCCAAATCCGTAGGGTAACCGTAATTTGCGCGCTTTGTGATACGAACCCCATAGGGATGTTATGAAGACGTATAAGAAAGGTAATACCTTTAACCTTTATAATGGATTCAATTTTTTTCAATGTATTCGTAAAAGATCAATTTTGTTGAGCACAGCTGGATTTCTTGATACTTTATATCAATTTAAATATAATGGCTCCAATGAATGATGAACTTTTTGATCAAGATTGAAAGGTAAATACAATTTTCATAACAACATGACCCTTATTATAGTAAAGAAATATTTTAAAGATTTTATTTCATGAGCGATACTTACGCCTACGCTGCCATTATTGTGCGCGGTTGTGGTGTTATTTCGGAATGTCTTAAGCTATCTAAATATAGATTTTGTATCATGTGAAATTGCTTTAAAATTACGTGCTTGTGAAAATTATTTGGCATTATAGTTGAAATTGTACCTATAACACATTTTAAAGGTTGTGTTGTTTGGGTTAATGGTTTTAATGTTATACTAAGTATACGTCAATCATTGAATAATTTCAAATATATAATTGCAGTAATGGGCAGTGTGTAATCTTCTTATATATAAAATTCTCGTGTCACAATGTTCGTTCCCATACTCCTCCGAAACGGCTTGACCGATTCTCATGAAATTTTCTGAGCATATTGAGTAGGTCTGAGAATCGGCCAACATCTATTTTTCATACCCCGGGTCAGCTTGTATCATATATAATTATAATTACTCAACTGGTTGAGTAAATCGTGGTCCAAATATTATTTTTCATAAATAAAATTTGCGCCTGCTACTTTAGAAAATCACGTCTTAAAGTAGTACCTACCTACATACGAACCGTTTAGATAAAGTTTTTAGAAAAACAAGTTATGACAGACTATTTTGACACTTGGTTCAAACAGCGGCTTAGAAATGAGCTTTTGACACAGAAAAGTATACTTACAATCTTTTACAACTAATGTTTATTTTAAAATATGTACACTTTATTTGGTCACCACTTCCTAAGAAAAAAAAAGTCGTAAATAACTATTTGTTGAAATATTTCATTGCTTTCGTCATACAGTACGAGACCGTTTAAAAACAGAATTAACGCAATTTGCGTGTGTGTGCATTTTAATTTTATTAGTCGTGTGTATGACGTGTTGACATCGGTGAAGGAGATCCGGGTAGTGAAATAAAACAATGCGGAATGAGCCCGACTGTCCGGCTCAGGTCGGCCGAGGCCTCTAACCTACGTAAATATCAATAAGGGTGTTACGTAGACACGTTTAACGAGTTCTTCATGTCGTCTGCGTAAGACTTAATATAAATATTAGGTACCCTTTCACTTTTTGTATGTTACCGCTAATACAATTTTTAGTTTTCCAAAGAACATAATTATACAGAAGAAAATCATAAGAATATTAACTCTTATTTTCATAAATTGTGCACGACTTAAATTAATTCTCTGCAGGTATGCTTTGCAAACTGCTCTGATAAAAAAATCCATTAATGCGATAAAGAATTACTTTCTTGGCTTCGTGAGCTACGGAGTCCAAGACTTTAGACTAGCCTCTAGTTCTAATTACCATAAGTATTCTGCTTCATGAATGTTACTCATACAATAATTTATGTAGATATGGGGCCCGATAGTCCGTGAAAACACTTTTAGCGTTAGTAGTCTTTGACATTTTACATTATTTAAAATTATCTAACAAAAAATAATTAATTTTCAGACGGTTGGTAAAATTAAGTTTTGAGATATTTAAACCAAGAAGGCGGTATAAAAAAGTGAATTAGATCATTGCTTATAATTATATTTGCCATGATTCTTGGTAATTCGAACATTAAAATTCGGTTTGGGTTGGTAAAATTTCAAGTGAAGCTCTTATTATATAAAATACGAGATATTGTCGGGTTTATTGTCGATAGGCGATGAGTTCATGATCTGTAGTTCTGAATATATCGCTGATAAAAAAACTAAGCTGCTAAGAATCAGCTGTTTATTTCCATTATGTTCGACGAGAACATGGCGTCAAAGGCCTCGGACATACACCATCACGAGCGTCACTTAAAGATTTTATGAGGTCAGCCCTTAAGTAAGTAGTTTTACTACTGCTACTGATGTGACGACGTCCTTACGAAAACAGAGACCATTTTCCCCCTTTTAATACTTTTAACGTAAAATGTTTCAGTTTTCCTACAGTATTTTACACCATTTTTGTTTGTTGAAATTTGTCAAAAAGCTTTGTTTGTTTGTAGTGAGGAGAACAATGAAAGCGGGCGCATACAACGTTTACATGGCCATCGTCGCAGCCACATTAGCTTTGCTGTTCGTAACAGTCAGCGCGGCACCTATGGTGAGTATTATTAATACGAGCTCTTCTGTTTCACGAGAAAAGCCGAATGGAAAGTAATCATTTAGCATAAATAACTTCAGATGCGACTTTTGTACACAATTTCGAACAAGAGTTAGTCAGATTTGTGAATGATTTGTGTAAGGTGTGTAATTCAAATATATTCTTTTGCTGGAATTCCGGTTGCTCGCTACAATGAAAGCAATTCAGATGTCAGAATGTGGATAGTTCTAGTATTATTAATATTGTTAATGTCTTTCATAAAAAAATATTCTGACTGGAACTTATATCGTAATAATTTTAAAAGGTAGTGTATACAAATAAATATTAAACGAGGCATACCTATCTAATCGTATTTACCTTGTAAACAATTTAAGCAATATTGTACAGATGGTTGACATTATAAGCTGGATCCATGCAGAAATAAGAGAGCACTGTTTTTGCTCAATCAAACGACCGTATATGATTCATGTTGGTTCCACTTCCAATCTACTGAAACCGACATAATTAAGGTTCTGATCAAAGAGCGTTGGACATCCACTGCTCCTCTAGAACGGTTTGTGGTTCAACTGTTTAAATAAAATATACAATCTAGAATAATCAGCCTTCTAAAGATGTATTATGCAGATACCGCAGGTAGTTGATGGGCTTGATTTGATATCAGTCTCTTGTACAGTTAAGGGGTAATTACCCAGGGTATTTCGGCCACAAAACTACAGTTAATTATCCTGGTGGAATCTTGTGAGTAGTACAAGATTATAACGTCAGATAGCGAAGTCATCGTTGACAATAGATGTCATGTTCATGGTCTACAGTAATCACTTACCCGTATGTCTCTCAAACCTGTGATTACAAACGTAAATAATTAATTCGCTGAACTCTATATATAGGAAATAAGATTGGACATATAAGACGTTGACTTCTTTTTGTATGTTCAATCTCGGCTAGTCCTTACGCGGGACGTTGATACTGGTACGAAAATGTGAATACATTGTGTATTACATGCCTCTGGTGGAGGACTTGTCAATAAACTTTAATACTAAATGAACTATAAAATCTGATAGAGTTATTGGACTATGCGATCAATCGGAGAGGCTGTACTAAAGTTTTCTGTAAGCTATATATATATATAGTTATTCATTTATTTCTCAAGTTACAGAGACTCAAATTGTAAGTAAAGCTTAAGCCTAAGGTTAGTAGATTTAAAATAATATAACTTAAATATTAATTCACGCCCCCTCACTGCACGACTCATGTAGCAACATGCATCATGCAGCAGTGGTTCATATAGACACAGTCTAGCCTACTTGCAATCATACAGAGAATACTGTTGGCGCTGGCCCGCACTCGCCGCACCAGGGACCCGCACCGCTTGCGCATAGTTGCGTGGAAACAATCCACACGCGCTTCTGCGAACATCCCCGATGCACTGCAGTATCGGGGCAGCCCCAACAGCACCCTGAATGCATGATTGTATTGCACACGAAGGGCGTTGTAAGCTTTCTGCGTATAATTAGCCCACAGGCTGCAGGTGTAGAATGAAGTGCAGTAAGCTCGAAACAGTGTATATTTGACATTATTTGAACAGCGTGCAAACCTGCGGGCTATCATGTTCGCTCTTACCGACAACGCCCTTCGCTCTCTCTCGATATCGTCACTATCCTTGAGGTCGGTAGTAAGAAGGTGGCCAAGATACTTAAAGGTTTCCACTCTTTGTAGCGGGACTCCATTTAGTTTTATAGCGGGAACACTGTCCGGAGACTTACCACCGGCCCCAAAGACCATGATCTCACTTTTGCGAGTGTTGTACACTAATCCATGAGACCGAGCATAATCCTCACAAATAGCCAACAGCTTTCTCAGGCCACAGGGTGAGGCACTCAGCAGCACCATGTCGTCCGCGTAACTGATGTTATTTACACAGACTCCATCAATGTAACAACCTTGTCTGGTACTACTGAGCGCCCCTATCAGCCCCTCTACATACAGGTTGAAGAGCGTAGGCGAGGTTAACCCCCCCTGCCTCACCCCGCACTCCAACCTGTATGAGTCGGACAATACGCCTGCCCATCTGACGTTATTGACCTGGTTTCTATACCAGAACTTAAGGATATTAATTAGTTCACTAGGCAGTTCAATGTCTTCCAACTTTTTCCACAAAATGTCGTATGAAACCAGGTCAAAAGCCCGTGACAGGTCTAAGAAACCAGCATATACAGGCGTGCCCCTATTCGTATAGTATTTGATAGTCTGCTTAACAGACAAAATAGCGCTTTCAGTCGATAGTCCTGCTCTGAAACCAAACTGGTTATCATGAGGTTTTATGTAATTGCTTAACTGTGTGTTAAGCAAACCATCAAAAATCTTTGATATAATAGTTGCCAGCGAGATTGGCCTATAATTATTCGTGTCCGCAATGTCAGCTGTTTTATTTTTGATGATCGGCACTACAAGTGTTCTCATCATATCAAGGGGTAGGTAGGCATGCCCCAAACAAAAAGAAAAAAGCATTGCCAGCACTCTCGGCAAATGTGGCCCTGCATATCTGAGATGCTCAATGCTGAGCCCGTCATGACCGGGAGACTTGCCTCTTGGCATGAGTTTTATAACGTTTGCCACATCCTTGGCAATAATTCTAGTTCCCATGTCTCTTCGCGGCTCAACATTAAGCATCGACTGAGATGGACCTAACGGTGAGTCGATAACAAAATGACTCCTAAATAAATCAGCTATTTCTTTAGGATCACTGACACCTTCAACGCACACAGGCAGACCTGGCCTATCATTTAATCTATTTGTATGTTTCCAAAAACTACTAAAGTTATTTCTAGTATGGTGAGACACAAGCTTATCTATTTTTATTTGTTCTTCATGTTTTTGGCACCATTTTAATCTAGACTTGAAAATACTTCTTGTTTTACACATATCTTCATAAATAGGACCAGAAGATGGTTTATTGTTACATAACCATAACATGAACTTCTGCCTAGCCTGCCTGTGTGCCTCGCTCACATGCTCATTCCAGCCAGTGATCGGTCTACGCCTGTATTTACGGTTCGCCCGACCAGACACGGATGCATCACACAAGACTTTCACAATATCACTGTACATCTCATCAATAACATTTCTATGTTGTAATTGATTACATGATTTATCACAACAATTACGTAACTGTTCAGGTAAATCAATTAATTTTAATCTATTATGACATTCTTTCATGTAATTGTCAATTTCCTGACGATTTCTTTCCCCCCATATGACTTTATTATGTGGGGTAATATTTAAATTTAACTTATTTGACATAACTTGTAAATTACATTTAATAAACAGGGGAAAATGGTCCGACCACAATACATCATGCTGTATATAAATCTTCGTGACCGACCTTACGGCCGCTTCAGTTACCACACAGTGATCAAGCCAACGATTTGTTCCATAGACTTCACTAACAAAAGTAAACGAGTCTGACGCCACCCCCAACATATCAATATCAATACATTTCCAATGAAACTCAGAGCAAAAGTCGATCAGTTCATTATAAAATCGTTCTAAGGGATGAGCGTTATAGTCTCCTAATATATAAGCATACTCAATGTTAGTACTGTCTAATATAGCACTCACCGCACTGAGCGTGTCCGTAAATTCTGCCAGGTTGTTTGAGATATCCGTAGGCATGTACACACTCATCACTACGATTGGTTTTCCACCCGTACTTATTTTAATCGCACAAATACGTGTATTATCGCACTGAATTACCGACACATTCTGGAACACACTGCGCCGCCATAGGAGGGCGACTCCACCGTACGGCCTGCCTCTCAGCATACCACTCGTCGTATCCACAGCTGATATCCCTGTGTAACTAAAGTCGTGATGTATATTGCTTAAGTAAGAGATTTCATTCGGTAGTAGCCATGTCTCCTGCAAAGCAATAATATCCGCTAAGTTACATAACTGCCGTATATCTTCAAGGGAGCGTTTAACGTTTTTACAATTAAAAGATACGAATGTACGAATATTGTTTTCATCCATAGTTTTGTTGTCTTAGGCCGTTAACAGTACCATTATCGGTTCCGTTCACGTTTTTCGGCTTAAAATGCACGAAACGGCGGAATATTATGCCTTGTGGCCATAATTCACTATTCAAGAACATAGATACTTTGTTTTCAGAGACGAAAAACTTGAAAGCGTTATGCTCACTCCGTCTTTTCATATGAATCTTTTCTAAAGTGACAGATTCATTGGTTTTTGATAAAATGTAGTTAGTTATATCGCTTTCAGATGTTTCTTTATGCACGTTTGTAATAAATATTGGAATTTTCCTGTCTGCTGCTCTAAAATTCCCTTCTATTCTGGTTGCCACACCTAATTTCCCAATAAGGAGATTTTTCGACTTCCCTCTTTTTCTGTCGACTGTTATCCATCCTTTATCAATGCCATTTTCTTCCCTATTACAATTATCTTGTATCATACGCTCGGCTGTAAACAATTGATTGTATGTCGGCCCGCACAGCTGATCGCCTGATACCATACCGGTTTCACGTTGTGACGTTGTCGGCACCTGCAGTGAACGAGACGGTAAAGGCGACAGCGGAACGCGCGCGGGCGCAAGGGGAGAGGGTGCGAGCACCGGTGACGCAGGCCCTATCGCCGCGCTCTCGCTTCCAGCGGGTTCGTTAAAAAAAGTTTCTGCAACTACCGTCGCTCTAACAAATAATTCATTATTTTCGTCGTTCTGGTAGTTTATATTTAATTTTTCTTTCGTATTCGTAAGGTCTATGTATCCACAATCCTTTTTGCTGTCATCCGCACTTTCTTTGTAAGAAGATGAAGATGATTTAACGCTGTTTACCAAGTCCTTTATATCACTTAATTGTTGTAACGTTGCATAGGTTGCCTTAATATCCTTGATCTCTGCCTGTACTAAAATGATATCCTTCAGAAGCTTGGATACGTCCAAGTGATCAAAAGTTATTGGAGGAAGCAACTCCAAATTACGTGCCACGTAAGTGGGCATTACATCAACATCTATCACTTTAAATAGGTTGATAATATCATTTAAAATCCTATTCTCCTTTCCCTGCCCTTTACGTATCGTTTTTCGCTTACCTGCCGGTAGCGATTCGAAAAGTAACGCATACGATTTTTCGATTTGGTCACTTGAAAACGTTGACACACATATTCTCACTAAACTGTCTTCGTCAATTATCGAAATTTTATTTTGCATATATGCTAATAATTCGTCAATAACTATGTTGCAAGAATTACACTTTACTGTCGATATATATTTTACCTTAATTGTTTATTGTGTAAAGACTGTTTCAGGACATCATTAACTCTATGTATAATTTTCCTAATGTTTGTTTTTTGTTCATATAAAGCGACCTGATTAGCGCAGTGGCTAAGCGATTGGACTGCTGCGCTAAGGGTTGTGGGTTCGATTCCCACACGGGGCAAAACTTTGTGCGAACCACAGATGTTTGTTCCGAGTCTGGGTGTTTGTGTATGTGATATTTCATGTTTGTAAAACGCACCCACGGCACAGGAGAAATTCCTAGTGTGGGGCGACGTTTTTTTAAAAAAAAAAAAAAAAAAGCTGCATCTACTATAATATAGACACAAAAACATCATCTGGATATGTTTAAAAATTTCACTATAATAACATATTCACAAAGACTTATACAGTGGAACAAAATGTAGCTCAACAGTAACACCTAGTCACCTAACACAGCCGACTTGAAATTACATCATCATAATTAATGTAAAAGATCCTACAAAGACGGCTCTTTGGGTCAATTCGTTTAAGGAAAATTCTAACAGCATTAACTCTGACTGCCCCGGCGGAACGAAATTATTGTTATTATTACCAGAATGTAACTTTCATAAAAGAAAAAAGAGATTTTATTTTGCTTATATAAGTATAATGGTTACAAGTCTAGTCAATGATTATATATAATGTTGTGTAAGGAGGCTGTAAAGTAAGTGGTAAGAGGGTGGGTTAGTTGTGTAGGGCGATCTGCTCAATATCGCTAATAGGCATCGATGGCTATAATGTTGGTACACTCTACACAAACTCAAGTAAGTGTTGTTTGTTTAGGAGGCGGAAGACGAACAGGCCGACAACTCTCTAGTGGCGCATCCAGACGGAGACTTGGAGCTGTCAGGGCCTTGGGACGCCGTTAACACCGCCGCTCTGCGTAAACTGCTGTTACAACTTGACACCGAAGAGAGGTGACCATCTTGTCATACTAATTTTAGAAATTGTCATAAAACGATGTCCTGATTGGCGCTGGCGCAATGGCAAAGTGCGTGTACAAAAAATTGTGGGATCCGTAGATGTTTGTCTCGAGTGTGGGTGTTTGTATATGTGATATTTCATGTTTAGGCAATAAACCCACAATACAGAACGCTTGTGTGAGGAGATGTTTAAAAAATTGAAAATAAAATGGAATTAAACAGAAAGCTTAAAACAAAAAAAAACTAAAGCAAGCTCTGGGCCTTTTTAACATGTTAATGCCAAATAGCTTTACAGGTAATTTAGAAACTCCTTCCGTGTTTTATAACAGAACCAAAATGTTCGTCAAACTACATAGTGGAGTCCGATCTCTTCTCCCGAAGGCTTCAATTACTTTGTGTTTAGCTGCCGGCCTTGATGCCGTTAAATACTAGGTGGACTTTGCAAACTAGAGCACAGGGTTTTGGCTCCATTTGACCTCGTAGATCCTTTAAATACACATACTTACATTATTCGCTGAAAAGACAGTATTAAGGTAAAATAAGAGCATATTTACTATAGAAGCCTGCTTTGGGAACCGTTTCATTTGCCAAACTTAATTAATAATTTCTTCCTGTTGTCTATAGGTATGTTCTGCAAGTTAATACAAGTCACAATCTAGCTGACGGACTTGAAGTCGATATAAAATACGTTAACAGTCTTGCGTAATTTGTGTCTCTCTTGCATCCCTCTCTCTTTCGTAAATGTCCACATGGATAGAGAGACTTATGATAGAATTACATGTAGAAAGCAAGTAAGCCAACAACATATAAGACTTGTAACGGTAAGCCTCTTATAGGGAAGCTTCATCACAAAGGTGATCCGTTGAGTGATCTTGTATTTGTTAGCAATTCTTTAGATATTATCAATTACCTTTCTCTATTCTACGTTTTTTATTATTATATTTAAGCTCCCTAAACATAATAGAGATGGGAAGCTTCGCTATGTACTAAATAGGTATGTATATATAGTGGGCTAGGTTTTTACAATATTACATTTACAAGCACTACAAAACGAACAACGATTTCATAACCACAACGCATAAAAGGTCGCGTTTTGTAAGACGATTTGACCGCTGCACGATGCTCTGAAGTTATAAACAACCTTAGAAACGAAATACTTGGCATAAAAAAGCTTTGGTGTTTTCCAGCTCCTAATATTATTTGTTTATAGATAGGATGTTTTGAAGGAAGATTTTCACTTTTTATCCCACGTACCTATTATATATCGAATCTGGGTTGTGACTATTTCTGTGCCATCAATATAAGTGTTACACCTACGACGAAAATAAATCAACATGCATATTGCGATCACTTATAAGGATTTAACAACACAAAGGCCGCGACTCGCAATCAAAGCTGATTGGTAATGGTTCCGTTGCATAACATAATTTGTTTACGTTTCAAAAGATTTTAAGTCTGACTCGGTACTAAAATTTCCTATGGTCCCCGTATGGGTGATTAGAAAATATAACAGCGGAACTTTATGTAAAAAGTTACTTGTATTTTCTTCCCGCAGATATTATCATTATTTTGTAAAAGTTGGGTAATTCCATGTAAAGTGAGCCAGTTGTCTTGTGGGGTATCAAATTTTTATGATACTACAGGCGACCTATTTATATATTTTGTGATGACAGAAGTTAAGATTTAGTGAGATAATAAAAAACGAATACACATTAGCGTTTCTTCAGGCTTCAGATGCCTGCTTATGTGTATTTCTTACCAGGATTTTTCAGTTACATTAAGATACCTGACCTAAATATAATCAATGTGAAGTCATAAGAAACTTTAGTCGAGTGGTAAATTAGACCATCACCCAAACCATTTCATATTCCGCAAACTAAAATACTTGAAAAGTTCAGTTTAAAATAGTTCGAGGTAAAAAGCAAATAATAAAGCTTTTTATACGCGAACAATTTCAATTTTAACAGTCACTGAGGCAAAGCGACCGCGGACGGAATAGCTTTTTTAAATCCTGATTGAAATTGTATGTTTAAAGACGTCTGTTTCCTTCATAATACCGTGTTAATCTATCGTCGTTGTACAATGTATAATCAATACGACGCAGGTTCTTAATCCAGATTATAATTTCCATTTGCCTTTGTGAATTGACTTTGATTTAATACCTACTAATAAATGTATTCTCGTTATTTGAAAACGATTCATAGATGATTCTTTTGTTGGGATTGGGATTGAATTGTTTAACGTTGAATTTTATACATAAAGATTTGGTAATAACTTCAAGTAGTTTTTATTGAAGTTTTGTGAACATACTTGTATGTTAGAATATTCGTTTTGATTTATGATTACAGATTTTTAATCATTTATAACAGGCTTATGTTACTTATACTTAGCATCAACAGCCTCGTGACTACAGTGTGCTTACGTCAAACTTGTGAACTGTAATTTGATCTTGTGATGGCAGGATGGGCAGGGCGACCCGCTCGTGGCCGCAAGCTGAGCCCCGCGGCTGGGGGCTGCGTGCGCTGGACGGGCGGCTGGCGCGGCTTTGGCGGGCAGACAAGCGACAGGTCCGCTTCCGCCAGTGTTACTTCAATCCCATCTCCTGCTTCCGCAAGTGAATGCCACCAACTCAACGACGCATCGCCCCTTTGACCTAGTTGTGTAGCGCGACTGATGTGATCTCATGTTATCTGATAGACAAACATACATAGCAAATATTTTAACTCAACGGCCACATTGTGAAACGGTTGCATAAACTCAGCGTCAAATTATTTATTAGTAATATCTTAATAAGGGTCGTTTCATAATGAGGCCTTTGGTTCGCAACTTACCTGTAAATAAAACTGTAACCACACAATTTCATAATAGTGTACTTAGTCTGACTTGTTTTGATTAAAATAATAAATTGGTGTTTTAAAATACATTAGATATTGGCCGTGTAAGACAACTTCAACTTCTAAGTATTTCTCAATTAAAGTATTAATGGATTACCTCCTTCACTCGGCGACAGTGTTCATGACATTAATTAACTTCGTTTTATTAACAACTTAATTAGATCGTATCTGTCTAGTCATAGAGTATTCTTTATAGGTCGTGGCTAACATATTTTAAGGTTATACTTATGTATTTGCATTTAGAAATAATTTTCCTAATAACTACGCTGTAATACATTTATTTTGCAAAAATCCGTTTGTCTCTATATGTTGCATTATATATTACTCTATACATTACCTATAAGTACTTATTACATGTATGAATTATATGAATATTATTATAATATTAATCCTAACTAATGTAGATAAGTGTTATTACTATTAATAAAGGTAATCAATGAAATAAACTTTTGTTTGTCTAAGATATGTTTCATTCCATTGTTTTACTTTCTGTGAAGCACACTTCCTAAAGAAAGATGTTTATCTAGAGTAATAATAGCTCACATCAAATCAGAAAGGGATTTTACCGTATCGCCTTTCGCTTCGCCGTCAAACAGGCGTCTACCTTACGTAAGCACATAAGCAAAGCGATCAGCTGCTCCGATACGTCGACTCGGCTAAGGCTAGGCGACGTGACGCCTCGCTTATGGCTCGCCGCGGGCCGGTTTGAGTTTATCCCGAGGCGTGGCGATTGCGTTACGATTCCGATTAGTGTGCTTTGCAATAGGGCGTTTCATATACAAAGAATACTGCACAGCTCGAGTGGTTACGGTGACCTTTCCGGTTTGATATGTGTGCTACGACCTTAAGAATCCTAACACGTACATCACGCATACGCACACGCACGCTACTGTATGTTTATAATAACGCAGCAAAAAATTAAATAAAAAAACCCCTACGCAAAAAAGTGAACATTTAAAAAGTTAAAAATAATACCTATCATTGAGCAACCAAATTCGATCTAGTAACACCTATTCTAAATTCTAATTTTGATTATAGAAATAGATGGATGGCACGATAATGTTTCCTCGAATGAATGGTGCTACTAAGTTGCAGCGGGGTACCGCTTAAAGTCGGGCCCTTCATTTGATTCGAACATAATAACGTAGTATTTCTATAACATAATAATATAATAAGTAACGGCTAATATTGCTACGAGAGCCAACATGCTACGACGGCCAACACTGTTACGACAGCCAACATGCTACGACGGCCACTATTGCTAAAAAATTCAGAATCTTATTTAACTACGCCAGTTATGTCAATGAAACAAGCGGAATTAAAAGCATTTGAAACTATAACCATCTGTTTTGTAGGACTTCAATTACATTAAACGACACTTCTATTACATTTAGGTAAGACCAAAAAGACTAAAGGTTTTAGTCGTTGCTGAGAATTCAGTTAATATCTAATGGTACAGCTGTAAAACATGTAAATGAAACCGAGAGTAATCCGAGTGATTAAGCAATTTATATTGCCAGTGACTACTAAGTTGCTTCGTTTACAAATGTCTACGGTAAATGCAAATGTTTCATGTCACAGCTCACAGCGGTTGTTCGTTTACAGGCAATCGATTATCAAGACTGTGAATGCAACATTAGCAACGCAAATATTTTCAAAGGTGTTCTAGTAATACACAGAATTTAAATTATGATAAAAACAAGAATGCTGTTCAGAGTAAACGAACTGCGTTTTACGTCCAAAGAAATTAGGGTTTTGTTTAAAAAATATTTAATATTAAATCTACTCCACTCATGTTTACTTTGCTTACCTTTTTAAATAATTTGCCACATTTATAAAGCATCCAAGAGTGTTGATACCTCCTAAATCGATTGCTTGGTGTACCCTAGAAGGGGGCTGATGGCTAGTCTTTTTCCTCGATATGAATACATTACGACGGAACGACATGTACTTGATCTATTCTCATAGTTGACATCAACTCACGGATTGATTTCAACGATAAGACAGAGCCTCTGATGCGTAGTAAATTACAGCGTAAACTTACCAAACGTTCTTTGCAGTCACCTCCTAACGCATGTATGACGCCTAAGCCTCTAAAAGCGGGCTTGACTTGATGAGGAGTTTGCCTGTACCTTGAAGCCATGTGCCGATGAGAAAACGTCGGTTGATTTTATTTTGTGGAAGGCTTATACTTATTATGTAGATCACCACGGAAACCATATCATGACATGAAAGAAAAGAAAGATATAAAACGCATTCATTTGCGCGAAGGTAAAAATAACACAAAAGGGATAAAGGGTACAAAATGCAAAAAAAGACATTAATGAAGGGACAATATGCGTCACTTCTGTGCAAAACGGCTATCGCTCAGTATAATGCTGTGCTCATGCTTACTCACAGAGGAGCATAAACATAGCACTGGTTTTCAGCGGAAGGCGACATATTTTTGATAGTAAATATTTTCCATAAGGTAGTTGCCAGGAGTCTGGATTTATAGACACCTGGTTAATTTAGGTTAGACCCTATATTATGACCAGCAGGACTAGCTTAATACGGGTGCAGGTAGGGACTCTACCTCTGCCTACACCTCCAGAGAATAAAGATTGTGTAATTTAATAGTTAGTTTGTAATGATAAAAAACATTACATGAAGCTCGTTTACAAGAATTACAACGAGCATCATTAATCCCATTTAGTCGGCATTTTTTTGTTTTACAAATATGTAGTTGCAGGTAGATAGTTACTTAATTTAGGTAGGAAAGTAAACCTTAAAATATGTAATACCTACACCTATGATTTCTCTTCTTGAGTGCCTAGTCGGATTTATGTCCGATTCTTGTAGGTCTGCCTCGTTGGTCTAGTGGTTGCTAAGCGTGACTGCTGAGCACGAGGTCCTGAGTTCGAATCCCGGGTGGGAAAAGTGTTGCTGGGTTTTTCAATTAGGTAACTTTTAGTAGCAGCACGAAGTCTGGACTTGTGCCCGGTTGATGGCAATAGGCTCGCCCCCTATTACATTGGGACCTAAAAAACATAACTGGCGAAATGTGGGTGTACTATATGTGCACCTGTGCCCATCACTTCGGGGAATACAAGCGCAATGTCAGGTTTTCTTGTAAGACTCTCAGCATACATTAATTAACTCTAAATAAAAATTTATAGATTATACAAGTATTTTTTTAAATAGGCCCATAAGTCAAGAGAACAGTAGGAGAATGTTCTGAAATAATGTTACCTAAGTTTTGTTTGCATCTACCAACTGGCGTCACAAAGAAATAACTACACGATTAGTTACACGTGTCGACAGAATGACGTGCGTAATCTTTGATTGATCAATTTCTTGGCTATTTATTTACTATGAATCTGAAAATCAAGTAGGTAGAAGCCATTTTATCCACAGGGGTTCAAATCACCGGCGCGACGGAGCAATCAAATGTTGTTCATTGAATAAAATCAACGTGTATGGTTTCAAAGGAACTCTAATGAGGTTGTCTCTGGTTCGCCAGTCCTTATTTTTATAGAATACATTTCATTAGGTAGGTACCAATTTCCGTAAGATAAACACTATTCCTTTAATATTTGTTGTAATAAATGTCTGTTTAAGCGCCTCTCTTATAGGTAAGTAACTAATCTATAATACACACATGAATTCGAAAAGACATTGTGCGTGCCGGGGTTTAAACTTGTGACCATTGACTTGACAGTCCAACGGTCATATCACTCGTTATGCTATTAGGGACACGAAAAAAGTATCGATACTTTGTAGTATCAAATACATCTCCTTTCGATACCGATTATTTTGTACTCGATATTTTACATGTGATAATTTTACTCAATGTCTTCTTTTTGACGGGTATTGTATCGAAACAGTCTTAGAAAATGGCCTACTTAAAACTTGGCTTTCGGCTCATGTTTATGTATCATGCCATCTAGTTAAATCATGAAGAACGTACTAAACGTACGCTCGTTATGTTTAAAGTTCACTTCGAGAATGAATGGGAACTTTAATTATGTGTGCTTCAAGCGAGGAATAAATAATGTGATTTTTTAAAATAAACATTTGTGAGCTTACAGTTGTTTTAATTGCTGTATTAAAAGCACTGATAGCCAAGTGGTACGACCGTTGGACAGCCAAGTCTAAAGTCGCAGTTCATACCCCGGCACGCACTATTTTATTTTCAAATTCCTGTGCGTACCATTAATTAGTTATCAGTTGCTAATAACGGTGAAGGAAAACATCGTGAGGAAACTACTCATAAATACAGATACTTTCTATTCGATATCGTGTCCCTATTTACTATCCAACATCCAAAATCTTTCTTTAACAATCCAATTATTTATTATTCCTCAGACAAAGACTACTCATAGTAAGTAGGAACGAGCATTGATCACTACGATTTCAAAATATTAAGTAAATACAAAGCTTGAAAGTTCAAAGTTTAATATACTACAACCTAAGAGCACAACCAATTAGCCAAAATGAGGAAAAAGTTTGGGTAAAAGGAGAAACTTTTAGATTAAATTAAACTGGAGACCGTAATCATAAAATCATTAACAAATAGTGACTTGACATTTTAGAAATATTTAAGTCGAGGAATAATAGGTATCATGGGTTGAGCGAAACTTTGTAACTTGAATATATGCATTACTAAATTAGTATTTTATACTAATTTAGTAATGCAATGTGGGTGTATAAATATAATCCTAATAAATGAGAATAGTTTTATAGTAGGTTAGGTATATCTAGGAATTACTAGCGTGATTATAATTAACTGTGTAGCTGATGAGTGGATATCTATCCACTTAACTATGTATTTTGTTAGGTGGGTGTAATCTTTTTCGTTTTGGCCCATTCCCAGTGGCTTCAGAACGGCGTAGTAAATAACTACTGAGGTAAAAAAATCTATAGATTAACATTTTTATGGTCATGAAAAACAAAATAAATGATTTTTATAACTTTTGATCGTATAATACCTATCTATTATATGAGGATTTAGCGATAACTTCCACTGACTGTCCAAACTTTTAATGAACGGACTGTTAGGGTATGGTCACGTGGCAAAATGTAACATAAGCCGATATACACATTATCTAAATAACATGGATCCGTATTATCCGGTACCTATGTACGTTACAAAACAATATTTACCGAAGTAGGTGTTACGTATTACTTCCGAAAGTAATGTTCCGAGCAAACACTCAGCCCTTCTTTGACCACAGGCATGGGTTTTAATTATGTTAAATTCTTTGCCGGAATTTTAAATGTAACAATAAACTTTACGAACATTGTTGAGGTGGTTACTTAGCCACATACATGTTTGACGGGTCTTTTAACCTTTATTAGTTCCTATTGTAAGAACCAAAATTAAATCGTATCCTTACTTGTGTAGCTAGATGATTTAATTGTGTACCACCTTCTTGCATCTAAAACTTCTATTTTACAAAAACCATAACAACAATATAACATTTCGAAAAGGTTATAGAGCTTACTCAGAATACAGAACAAAAAGCTTAGTTTGGATTTTTATCCAGTAACCAGTGATTCTCCTTTCCCCAAACTTGTAGTTAGATTATTTAAGGAAAGTGTACAATATTTGATGTTATAATGGAATTGACATATCCGTGTGAATTAAAACCCCACTATAAATATTAAAAAATAAAAATATATAGGGTACCAAATCAGTAACCACACTTGTGGTAGCCCAATTAGCCAATCACGAGAATGCCACGTAATTATTGCATTCGATAATATAATAACCATTCATATTTTTTCGTTAATTAACAGTTAGTTACTGAACTGAACAGAACAGTTAAATTACTTTGTGTTTTCTCCCACTGTAAGTATATAAATTAAAAATGGAACTATCATTTTAAATCGCACCTATCTCTATTCAATCTGTGTAACTAACTACAGTCTCAGAGACTACAGTCGAACGCACACTGAGTACGACTGTAGTTTTCTGTATCTGTGTATCCAGGCGACCAGAGAGTCCAGAGACAGAGTGACCAGAGTATGCTGTGTGGATTTTTTTATCTATGTTATTGTTGGCGCTGTATCTGTGACTGTCTGCGTTTAATCGCGCACTAAAATTAAAACTTTGGTAACGTATTTAAAACTTTTATGTTCAAGATTTATAAAAGAAGACATGAAAATGGCAGATGATTTGCTTCCTGACAGTGCTAATACACAAACGCAAACCCAAAACTCCCAAATTGACTGGAGTCAGCATAACACTCCATCTTACATTCCGACGATATGGGGCAGATTGTATTCTACAAAAGTTGCTATATCTGGAAAACATTGCTGGAAAAACGCCCAGTACCCTGAATATTATGGTAAGAAAATAACTGATTTTTGTAGTAAAAGGTTTAAATTTAGTCCTACCTACACATCTTTTTATTATTACTCGAAGACCCGTACCCATACCTACAATAGTATTATTATTAGCCTAATGAATTCAATATAAAATGTAGTATTCTAATCATCAAGTGAAACCTAATGAATAGTATCTAATCTGCAATATACCATGTGTAGTACCTTAATACATCTTCCACAAATGAGACAATTTGGCACAAATATCCAAACTGAAAAAATATCACTTAAATAATATAATCAAGCTGCATAAGTAGAGCTGGAATTAATAATACATGAAATAAAACACTTGCCACTATCAAATGGTCTCATTGAGCTTTACTCATTGAAATAAACTATTATGTATCTTGAATCCATTTTAGACCAATGTAAAAGTTAATTACGGTCTACCAAACTAAACAATAACTATAATTGTTTTTATGTAGGAATAGGTGAAGAACTTTTAGGTTCTAAATTCCATAATTTTAAACTCTCATCTTCAATTATTTCATGCTATGATTACTTGGTATTACACAGATCTCATTCAGCCAGAATTTACGCTTGGAAGAGCCCTTAATTGTACCTTTGTTATGAAAAAAGATATGATTAAAGAAAACATTATAAAAAATGTTAGCAAGCAACATTTTTCCATCAAAAGGGATATGTCGTAAGTTTTTATAAATTATTCTGATAACTATTGCTTTGATAATTTTAATTAATAATAATTGCAACCATATCTAGTTATGGACATAAGTTTAGACTCGCTAATAAGTGAAGCTTGTTTTTATTTGGTAAAATAAACTTATTTTTGTTTTCAGTGAACCTCTTTGCCCTGCTATAATCACGGATCTATCATACAATGGTACTTTTGTTAATGCAGAGAAGATAGGCAAAGGAAACTGTCGTGTTTTAGATGACAATGATGAGATATCAGTCACACACCCTATTGTTAAAAGTTAGTGTGATACATTTACTTACTGTACTAATGTAGTTTATATACATATTAATACTATTTTTATGTGCTGCACATTTAATTGCCACATACCATTTCAGAAAGCAGCTAGATATTCAAAGTATCTCATAATAATTCAACTTTTTCTTACACTATTTTGATAAATTAACTTATTTATTTTATTTTTTCAGTATTTATTTTTAAAGACTTGCTAAAGAATGAGCAGGATCAAGTTCCTAAAGAAATATCAAAGAAGTATTATATATCAAGGACATTGGGGCAAGGT
The DNA here is from genome assembly GCA_946251915.1 of Abrostola triplasia. Classification (NCBI taxonomy): domain Eukaryota; kingdom Metazoa; phylum Arthropoda; class Insecta; order Lepidoptera; family Noctuidae; genus Abrostola; species Abrostola triplasia. Next base: position 6,375,565 of record OX276432.1, on the reverse strand, counting down.
GCCTGCGGTTTAGTCAAACTTGTTTATGACAAAGTACTTTTTATTTTATTTTTTTATCTGATATTTAATTTAAGAGAATAGAATTTACACAATTATAAACAATTTCAGATCGAATGTACTAAATATGCTATGAAGATAATTAAAAAGAGCAGATTGACCAATGGGCAAATAAACCATTTGAATGACCCTGCAAAAATTATGAACGAAATTAATATCATGAAAGCAGTTAGACATGTAAGTATATATATATTTAATTGAAGTTAAAGTATAACCTTTTACAACAAACAACTTATTTTTTAAACTTTATGAACCTGTATTTATATACATAGTTGTATGTAATCATGTCATGTTGAAATAAGGATTTTGTATGTTGTATGTTTCCAGCCATGTATCATCTCAACTGAGGAAGTATTTGACTCGCGTGAAGCAGTCTATATTATCCTGGAGTTGATGCAAGGAGGAGAATTATTTGATAGAATCACCAGACAAGGACATTTGTCTGAACAATTTACCAGGTTCCTGTTCAGGCAAATGGTGCTAGCAGTCAAATACCTACACTCTCAAGGCATTACTCATAGAGACCTTAAGGTAAAAAATTATTGTTTTTTTTTGGGTATGGGTTTATGCTGACCATGGGTCTTATTGGGCATAACCAACAAACAGAAAGTTTAGTAATATGATAGGATCTAAAATATACATATAATTTTTTTATTATTATTTTGGTTAGTCTTCAGATTTTCTTTATCCGTTATTAAATTACAATGATGGCGTAACTATTGTGAATTCTAACTTTTAGCCTGAGAATGTACTGTTGGAGAGTCATGATGATGATACTCTGGTGAAAATAACTGACTTTGGTTTGAGCAAATTTGTCGGTGAAGACAGTTTCATGAAAACCATGTGTGGAACTCCACTGTACTTGGCGCCGGAGGTGCTCAGAGCAAATGGTCAGAGATACTATGGTCCAGAAGTAGATGTATGGAGTCTAGGAGTCATTTTCTTTGTGTGGTAAGAACATGATATAAATTAATTTCAACAATTTGAAAATAGTATTTTCAAAGTAAAGAAACACAAAAAATAATTTGTTTATATTACAGTCTAGTTGGATATTTACCGTTTTCGGCAGACTACAAAGACTTGTCGCTCAAAGATCAAATCTTGTGTGGAAGGTACAAATTCTCACAAGCTCACTGGCGAAGCGTCAGTTTGCAGGCCAAACTGCTTATGAAGAGAATGCTGACAGTTCAAGTTGATCGGCGAATCACACTCAACCAAATTCTAAACCATAGTTGGATGCAGGTAATTTATTTTTCTTTAACATAAAGTAGGTATATCTAAAAATATCTTTATGTTAATTCTATGTTATCAATTTGTTTTACAGGACAATGACGTTATCATAAGGGTAGAAAAGCTACTATCACATAAGCTAGTAATGAAAGGCATGACACAACTGACGGTGTCATCTTCATGTGAAGACGACGAGAACGGCAACTCTGACACTGTGACAGTAATAAGGCTGGTGGCAACTGGCAAACGAGCATTAAGTGATAGCTCGAACTCATGCGAACCTATTCCTAAAAAATTAAGAATTGGTGGTTTAGTCGACATCCATGACGACACCACTTCTACTAATAGCTATTGTTCCGACTAACTTTGATTTTTCTGACAATTCAATATATTACTGGTTCTAATAATTTAATTGTCAAGTATATGCTATTATGATAGGTACATCATAAGGACTCTGTACATTCCAGTGTGCAATTATGGAAGTACAATTAATAACTGACGGGTATTAGTTGAGTTATGAATACCAATTTGTTTAACATTATTATTGTTGTTTTAATGATTATTATTCTAATTTTGTTCGGCAAGGACATGTGATATTTTTAATGTTTCTCAATTTTAATTAATCTAAAGGTTTTTGTTTCAATGATTCTATGATGAAGATAATAGTGTATGCTAGCATATAATGAGGATAAGCATTTTAATCTCAACATTTACAGTTTGTCTGTTGTTTTGTGTAATTTTGATTTTAAACGTTATTGAATGCATGTAATTGTTTGCATAGTTTTTATAGTGCCATATTATGCCCAGTGCGAATATTTTAAATATAATTGCTTTAAGAAACCAATGAAGCTTATTCGTATCTTAGAAAGCACTTATTTTAATTTTGTGATAAAACTAAGGTTTGTGATCTTACTTAATTGAATCACTGTAATTAAAGATAAGAGTTAATTTGTTCTATAGGCAACTGAAGTCATTAGATATATTATTACTAAGACTATTGTAAACTTTAGGACTTATTTCCGCCTGAAATACCACCGGATTCGTTTACATCATGTTGGACTTTGATTAAAACGTTGATTTTTGTAATGATAATTCGATTTTATGGTCAATAAAACGAAGGTTATCAAAAATAAATTATACTTTTATTTCAATTCCATGAGATGCTCTGTACACTGTCTATGTACAAACACAAATTATAATAATATAGGAAAATTTTGACAATAATTAAATTTATTCAGTCTTCTATGATATTCAATACAGTTTAACTTTGTCTCCACCACAAAGAAATGCTAGACATAATTTATTTATCATTATTGTTGTCTTAAATACACATTACTAACGCACACAAACTTGGCAGTTTGTTATCTTTCTAACACAAAACAAACAATTTATTTTCATAGATAATTCAATCTTTATAAACTACACTTTCAACGATCGTTATAACATGTTTTCCGTGTAACAGGTAGACATCAAATGACGCTTGATTCTGTATCTTGAACATAAATAAGCTTTATTTATATGACAAAACTGCAATCATTTATTATTTAACTACCAGTACCTCTAGTAGGAAACATTATAACAGAGCTTCGAAATTGTGAATTTTTTAATAGTCATCAACATTTTCTAGTAATCTTAGAGGTTAAAAATATTTCACGCAATTATTAGGTTAAATACTGAGTTCATAAAAGTATTTACATCCATAACGACACGTATTGTTAAACTGCATGAATATTTCCACACTAGAACACTGTTATACCATATTGTAAATAAAATACAAATTTCGCATTGATTAATCATAATTATAGTTCTATAAATAACAAATAAATAGGTGTTGCATTATTTAACAAAATATTTGAGGTAATCATAAAGTAACAAGTCAAGACAAAAGGCATAGTTTTCATTTAGAACAATATATGCTGTACTTTATTGATCGACATTTTCTAAGGACATAAGCTAATTACAAACATTTAGTTTTAAACAGGCACATGGCTTCTTAATCAAATAGGTAACAGTAGCTATTGTGATGCCTAGTTCCTAACTACTTACAATCACACAGTCGTTTCCCCAATAAAACATAACCAACCCTCTTTTTATTAATACGCCCTACGACTCAGTCTTATAAAATAATTATGTTGCAATAAAATCACTATAATTATTTAACTCCCCATTAAGTATCTCGTCCGAAAATGGCATGCGAACTTCATTATTTTTGTTAAAACCGCACTATGATATTTAAGTTAGGCGCAAAATAACAAAGGCGATAGTTGAATAACAAAGGGACCCTAATTATAGTTATTAAACTGTAACATCGTACACGAAAGTGTATTTCACAGTTCTGTCACTTTCGTATCACGGAGGTAATAACAGCCAACATAACTTGTTCCCACTTCTTTAGTCACCTCCACTTATCGCGTCATGGGCTGAACTGTGCGACGGCTCAGCAGTTCGAGCTTCAGCTTCTGCAAAATAAATTATCCAAAATTAAAATCAGATTAAAATTGACTTGTTTATATGTGGTAGTGTATCCCGACAATCACCAAAGCCACAGTGATGCACAAGCAAGCTCTATTAAGCTGAGCTGGGAAACTCACCTACAAGACTACTACATAACTTTTGATGTAACTGAAACAATGCATATGCTATGTTCAGTAATAAACGCAATTTTGACATAGTTATATCATATAGTAAAACCGTATTATACTGCTTGATTATATTCTGTTTCTTGGCACTCTAACAAATACAATTTTTTGAGTTAATCGAAAATTGTTTTCTCAACTGACTAATCGTCACTAAAACTTCTACGTTGCAATAGATTAAAGATTCTTTTACTAATTATCATACTTTTTACTACTGAAGCAAAAGGCTAAGAAGATTTACAACGGATTCGCGATTAAACGACAAGGTTAATGTTACGTATTTTATTGACTTCGCTATTAAAATAAGGTACGGAAAAATTATTATCTATATAACTATCTAATCTGCTACCGTAAATACTCTAGTTTACATGTAGATACTATTATTAGGTAACTCACCAGCGATTGCTCGATCCACTTTTAATTTGTCTCTGACGATGTATATAGCGGTCAACAAGAAGAATATGCCACCGATGACTTCAACAAAACATGTTACGAACAGGGCATATTGTAAGGATTTAAACTTCACTAATGAGGTAGGATCTGAATCTGGAGGTGACAAAGATTTTTTCAAACTCTCCGATATCTGAAAAGCAAATTTAATTATTAATCGTCTGATAATCGTAGGAGGGAATGTTGCTTCTTTAATATTATTTTAAATAAGATCGGTAAAGTTTGTTATCCCTTAATCTGGGAAACGTAATTTTTTCAGGAATTGTATGAGTGATTGACGCGGAAACGGTATGCCAGGATCCAAGCATGGGTAAATCCGTGATCTGAGCCTACGGCTCTGGCAAACAGGCGCGACTTTGTTTATAAAGGTGTCTTATTAAAATTATATTTATATTATTAGATGTTTCTGGTGGAGTATATAATAAAAGAAACAACTATACGTACCACTCCCACTAAATAGGGACTTCCAGCATCACCAAACATATGAGATATTAATATCTGGAAAGCTTCTGCTGTAGATCTTCTAGGTGGAATGACCACATACTGAAATATCATAAATAACTCGATAAGCAAACACATATTCTTTAATAATTCCTTGATGTTTTAAATTTTACAATGCCAAACTACGTTATTTTTTGCCTCAAACCATACAAACAAACATATTTTGTACATGCATCTATTCATACTTGCTGAACTTTATACTAGAAGGATTCATTTAAATGTATGTTATGAATCATACATTATCATTTCTGCAATAGAAGAATGTACTAGTATTGGGCACAAGTATTAATAGCACGCTTTGTTATTATAAGCGCCATCTGTACTGCTATATAGTAATTACTTAGCGTAGTACACAGGAAGTTAACATCGGGAATACTCAATGTAAGCTCAAAATAACAGATGGCGCTGTTACACAAATTGAAATCGGTCCACCTGACTTGAACGTTCTAAAAATATTCCAATGAGATCTCAAGTTCCGAAAATAGTTGGTCACAACTAGGCAATGGTGAACCGTCAATATGTGCTAATGAGTGACTGATTCTTTAAATAAGCATCGTATACAAAGCAATAAATAAATAAAATAATATCTGCCTACACAAACCATGCTACGTTTGTCATGCACCATAATACTTTTTAAAACAAAACATCCACAAAACCATATTATACTAACATAACGGCTACCGGCACAACAAAAAATAAAAAAACCACCTCAACGGGTTACTCCTGAATGCAGCCGGTTTTCAATGGTGTAAAGTATAAAACCGACGGCATGCCAGAAGCGTCCCTGCGGTAGGCATCTCTTACCAGCGACATATCGGCTACAATTGCCCAGTTGAGATTCAAAGCGACTTCGCCAATAAACATTAGGATGAACGGCCAGTAGAAGTAGCCCTCGGTGAGCACTAAGCCGAGCGTCATGGCGGGCGCGGACAGCAGCAGCCCCACGCCGCAGATGACGGGGTGCGCGCGCGGGAAGCGCTTCAGCAGCCCCGTGCCCAGCCACGCGCCCAGGGGCACGCCCAGCAGCCCCGCCAGCATCGTGATCACGCCGAACATTAGCGACACCCTTCGTGCAAACAAATCCGCACAGTCAGCATGCACTCCGCGACCACGGGGTCCGCCCGCCCGCTCGGCCGAACGCGAGGACGTGTTTGTCATAGATACGCATTCATGCTATAATATATTGCTTACATACGTATACATATCAATTATAAATTACTTCAGAGAGATAAAAACTGCCATAATAGTATTGACATTTCATGCTGCCATTTTAATTACAATATATAATAATATGAGTAGGTAAATGAATGATTTGAAATAAAAGAAGACATAAATTGGTTAATGTAACTGACGTGACTGAAGCTTCTTGTGCAATTATGTAATATCGAAGCGGCATTCTCTACAAATAGCATCATGATGAGATGAATGCATCCTAACATAAATTCCCACACAACATCAACGTAATTGCGATACAAATACAATGAAGTGTTGCGAAACCCCGTCATCTCATTGGAATATTTTCTCTAGAATCAATTCGAGCCGGTGATCGATTTCTGCTTTAAACAGCTTGCATGTGCAGTAGGGCATGCCAGCGCGGGTCCCAGCGAAGAGTCGCACCACTATTACACCTTTATAATATGTAGCTAGAACAAAAGTCCACGCACAATAATGTGTAGCGTGCTCAGTGTGCGATACGTCGCCGAGACCCAATAAAGACAGAAAGCTCTCACCAGTATCATGTCGGCAACAATCGACCAGGTCAGGTTGAGCGTGGTCATGCCGAGGAATATGAGCAGGTAGCTGAGGCTGACGTGGTAGTCCACGGCCACGAGCGCCAGGTACACGAGCGGCGCCGAGCCCAGCAGCGCGAAGCCGCACACGAGCGGGTCGCAGTTGGGCACGCGCGCGCGCAGCCGCTGGGCCACCGCCGAGCCCAGCGGCACGCCCAGCGCGCCCGCGAACATGCCCACCAGCCCGAACTTGTACGACACGCTGCCGCGGGCAAACTCAACCTCACTCACTACTCACTCGCACGCTAGCGTACCTACACTATTAGTCCTACAAGGTAGCCACTGTCGACTTCGCGACACTTAGGGTCAGTATACTTGGGAGGGATGTAAAGAGAACGACCTTTGCATACAAGTTAAGGACATAGTAGCGCCTGCATCACGGGAGCGTAATATAAAGCTAAATAAAACAGACCCACATACATACCTAAATAAAACAAGCGTTCCTAGGCCATTAAAGATTTGATGATATGCAGAGGGATCGAACCTCAGACACTGAAATCCATAACTACAATATTGTAGCATAAATGCTATTAGACTTAACGATATATAAATAAGTAATTTTTTCAATGTACTGGCAGTTAATAAAGAAGCCGCTCACATGGAAACTGGCTTGGCTGTGGTAAACGTACCTTTCAATGGTAATATTGACACCCGGCTGCATAGTGAGGCCGAGGAAGATGAATTGGGGCCCCCACCAAGCAAGAGCGCCTGTCACAAACGCTACGCACGTAAACGCGAGCGTCGACAGCATGAACGACGGACTGAGGACATTCATTAAACAATTATGAATAATTAACCAACCAAAAGTACCTATCATGAAGTAATTCAAATTCGCAGTTAGTCATATCATTGAGTTATCCACTTCAACTGTTGTTCATAATGTAGGTAAGTGTATGTATATCTTCATCAAATGTTGCCGACCAATCTGATCGGTTAAATAGTTTGATAGAGAGCACATTTATTCTTTGAAACATTATCATTATAGCTAACATAGAATATTTAAAGAATTCCAAACATCATAGGTTTTCTTAATCAAATATAATAAGTCAACGGTCAAAGTACACGAATTCACACGATCTGAACGGAGGACGGAAAACAAAAGAGCAATTTGAGTAATTACACTCGTTAATATAAAAAGACTTACTTCCTAATCAGTGTCCGGATGTCCTTGTTATAGGTGGTGGGTTTCATGTGGCTCTCCTCGGCCTGCCCACGCTCGGGGTCCTGCATGATCCAGTAGATGAGTCCCACGGCCACCATACCGAGAAAGGGGGTTACGCGCAGACCCCAGCGCCAGTTACCGGCCGCGGCGCCCGCGACTGACCCCACTATGTACCCAAGACCGCTGGAATGGGTAGAAAAACATATAAGTACAAGAATTATTACATGTGGTCGTTGAGATACTCTGTTGCACAAAGAACAGAGATTAGAAAAAATAAAAAAAAATCGCAAAACTACGAAAAAGTGACGTTGCCCGCCCCACAACCGTGTTAGCCTTGTTCTAGGAAGTCTAGAGTCTAGACGAACATAAGCAACATTTCGAAAAAAAATACCATCACGCCTATTTCCATGTGGCAGGCTAGAGGAAGCCTTGTGCTACTAACCTTAGACTTCTTTTGCAATATCCGTATTGATTTAAAAGAATGTATAACGTAAGTATTTTCTTGGAATGTGCTGAGTTGCTGACTGCTGAACATATTTAGTTGAAATAATACAATTCGAATATCAAACAATTCTTTGTGCCAAGCTTTTATTTTTAAAAGCACCTTTTGGAAAGGTAAAACCATGATAATAAATAAAAACTTAATAACACACAAACTTAAACTTCATTAGGAATTAATTACCTATACATTGCATATGAGTGTCGCTTCGTGCAACACGTTTGTTTTCAAATAAAAAGATATAACGGACGTTGCAAAAGTTACTTCTCTTGCAAAAGCAAGTATGAGTTAAGGCCATTTGAATTCATTAACAGGCTAAATGAAAACTTATTAGAACGTTCTAAGCTGAGGTAATCTAATTTGTAACACGTAAGTATTGACATTATCTACTATGTATACCGGTTATACTCACGTCAATATTCGGGAATGCCCGACTAGTTTCGGACTCGGAGTATTCGTGAGCTGGTGACGCGGCGTTAGAGTCCGAAACTAGTAGGGCATTTCCGAATATTGACGTGAGTATTACCGGTATAGACAGTAGATAACATGGATAACAGTCACGAAAGTCATTATAATAAACGTAAGTATTGAATCAATTCTTATGTACGACGTCAGGTAACAGAGCCGGCAAACCAAAAAGAATCCATCCAATCCCATTACATTTTGAAGTACGTACGTAAGAACTTTAATGACTACGTATGTTATAAACAGCTCACCACAGCCCGTGAGCAATAAATTAAAAATAACAAAGTAAGCGACTTTCCCTTTGAAAGCATTTTTACGTGCCGTTTGTATAGCAAGCGATTGTTTGCTAGTTCCTACACTAACTCTATATAAATCATTTTAAGCCTAACTTACTTCTCCCCATAAATTCTTTTTCGTGATAATACTACTGCGTCTTCTAGAATAAAGCTTAAGTCCTAGGTTATCTAAATCATATTACGATTATTTCAGTAGTTTAGTTGTCAAACAGACAGACAGCGTTACTCTATCATTTATAAGCAAAGAAAATAAGGATACTTAGTTTATACGCATTACCTACAAAACAGACTCAATTCGAGGTTGGCTGTGTTCCAGTTGGTCTGGCTCACCAGTCTCTCTCCATCACAGACATAATCATCTTAACATCACAATCTTTGAACAATCTTTTTTATTGCAATTTTGTTGCTAGTTATGATATTCGGCTGCGTCATCACTATACAAATAATATCTACCTCATTTTAAAACTAATACTATTGTTATTTACCTGCCAACGGGTATAGCAAAGTAGAAGATAGCCAACATCTTGGAGCGTATGTTGCCCACGAAGAGATCGCTAATGATTGTGGGCGCGATTGTCGAGTACGAGGCTTCGCCGATACCCACCAGGCCGCGGAAGAAGGTGAACATAGCGAAGTTCTAAAATTTAGAGATAAAACTGCCTTAATAATAATTGACAACAACAGATAGTTTGGAACTTGGTAGCACGTTATTCCAACTTTTATATGCCAACAGAAGGGCAAATTAAAAAAAACCATACTTACACTAATGAATGAGCCAGCGAACGTGGTCAAGCTCCATAAAGCCACTCCGAATGACATAATTATGCGCCTCGAGTACCGGTCCCCAAGGTACCCGAATATTGGCGCAAAAACCATGTATGCCACCACAAACACGGTCTGAAGGAACCCAGCACTGTCATCGCCGATTTGGAACTCTTCTTTGACGTCGCCCAGAACACCTATAAATAGACGAAGAATATTATTAGTCACATATTGATCATTCGATGTTGTTTATCTTTGAATAATTATAGCACGTTTTGTAGTCTTGATTCTCGATCTCTGCTTTAAGGACATACGTTTTACGCACAATAGACACGTCATGCTCGTATAACCACGCAAAGATGTCGACTCATTAGATGGTTGTTTCATCAGATATTTTGTTAGGAAACTTACTGATTCTTGTTTACTACAGATACTAAATTAGCTGAGTGAAAATATATTGATAATATGTAGGTCATTAAAGTCGATAATACGAATTTATGCGTCATTAGGCGTGTTATAGTTCAAATGTTACTTTATAAATACATACGTAGTGTGGACTATAATAGTCACGTGTCGGTCTTTGGTATTTGTTGACAGGGAAATGACCAAAACAAGACAGTTAACCGCCGTTTGTATGCATCGCTCCGTGTGTTACCCGCTATATTTTCTGGGGATAAAAAGTAGCCTATGTGTTAATCCAGGGTGTCAGCTACCGCCATATGAAATTTCATTAAAATCCATTAAGTAGTTTTTACTTGAAAGAGTATCAAACTTCCATCCATACTTATAAACTTACGCATTTATAATATTAGTAGGGATTTATTAAAGACATAATCCCCAAATCCACTCACCCTTAAACAGAAATTAAACCCGTGACCGTTTTGTGGCCTGATCAGCAGATCTTCAAAAGCGCAATACAGATTAAATACTACTAGCACCTGTTATTAAAACTTTACCAGGGTATCTATAGTTTCTCGGAAGTTAAACCAATTGTTTCATCATCATACAATGTACACAGTCATCAGTCCGCTTTGTCGATCATAAATATTGCCCGGGCTGTACGTTACGTCATACCGTTTGATTCGATTATTACGTACCGTATGTATAGTATTTTCTCTGCCAAAAAATTGTTATAAATCTTTATAGACATTACATTTTATTTGGCGACCTTGTAAAGGTGAGTGGCCTCACACATTCGCCGAAAACTGCCGATGCAGACATGACTTGTGTTATGGCAAAACGATGTTCAAGAAAAAGATAACTGACGCAAGTGTGTACGTGACAAACTAAAGATATAAAAATTCGTTTCTAGCTCACCGGGAACTAATATTGGTATAAAACTTGAAAGAAGGGAGTGGTCTGCATGCGAAACTTGGCACTGTCCGATAACACTAAACAAACATACCAACTCTTGCGATTTTCTAGTTTAACTAATACAAGTTTAAGTAGATATTAACGAACACATATTTTTAAAGTCTACGTCTATGCGAGACAATTCGGAAATCGATATCTAACTTGAGTTAATTACCAAAAAATATCACGAGTCACAAAGTCAGACGTAAAGAAGTATGTAATGTGTACAAGAACTCAAATCAAATTGTTTTAAATTAGATAGGTATGTCAATGCTCAATTTAAAAAAGCTATTCTGTATCACGCTTTTTCAGACGTACGTTTTCAGCATGTTTTTCTTTAGTTACGTCATCCTTCTAAAATAAAAAGGCACGAATGTACATGATAGTGGATTCGTTTGCCTTATTATTTTACCTAACCAAAAGTAAAATTGTAAATAGGTACTATAACCTAAGTTTATTTTGGTAACAATTATTTAATGATAAAATAAAAAAAGTAATAGCTCCAATAAATAATGTGTTTATAATAGTAAATCTAATAGATCCATGCGAGTAACGCAACAGAAACTTGCTACAAAATAATATTATAAGGTTCGAATCTCTGGATATAAAAACCCGTATCATTTTGACACCTCAATAAATCATTTCTTTTATTACGAGTCCCATTCCCAATCCCCATTATTTGGCCTGCGCCGTTGTTTGTTGAAGCCCCTAGCTTTTATTCAATTTAAGTGTTTTTTTCCTGTGCGTTTGATATTTTTTTTATTGCTGGGTGAACGTAACACTGTAACAGTCTACGTAGGTAAAGGTGGTGCGATATGAGTATCAAGGTTAACAGTGTACAATACGTCAGTATGTGTTACCAACAACTAATACAATTACACAATACACTATCTCAATCCTCAAACAATGTTGATTACAGTTAGAACTGTATTTTTCAAGTTTTACTTTGATTCTGAAGCGCTGACGCTAACCATAAAATATCACAAGTGCAGGAAACATCTAGTTTGTGTTTTGCAAGATATATTTTTCCTTTACACGATGCGATAATTGGCAGAATCATATTATAATTATGGGTATTTCTAAGGTGGCCTGATGTGACGTCAACATATACTAAAGTAGTGTGCGTGTTGTAAGGCTAAGGTCACTGTGACGCAGATTCACGGTCAGTTCACGGTCACACAAATTACAAGTGTGCAAAGGCTATTCTCCCGCTCATTAATATAAGCACTTATAAGTACAATAATTATAGAACAGTGACATTTATATTGTTAATGTTTTACTGTATTTCCGTTCAAAATTATTACAAGGATAAAAAACCAACAATATATTACACGGTTATATATTTCATAATAATAAAAGCCACATTTATTAGAGATAAGAATAATAAGCTACGTGGGATTTCCATTGGATAAGGTGTTACGCCACAGCTCATTATCCAACTACAAATATGAGCCGCTGAATAACCCCTTGCCCTCCTAAAGTCCGAACCTTGGTAAACTAAATTTTACACTTGATATAAGTTCATACATTTATTTACCTTTCCTGTGGTTGATACAATACTAAACCCATTAATTGGTTCGGAGGTTTGAGCTGCGACCAGTGCCTTAATCATGTAGCTATAGCAACAATACAAGCAATTCAAGTCAAATTTGTTTGTTCCGTAGCCTGTATATAGTTACTATTGTGTTTCAGATCAGAATATGCAAATCTACATCCATATTGACCCATAAGTTGCACCTTCAGCTTGTTAGTGCGATAATACCGTTAATCGGTGCTAGTCAGTCACATTAATTAACTCGAAATATTAATTTATAAATGCAGATTTATCTTGCGAAGTATAAAGCTGATTTATATTATTCATAATCGCTCCCCTTCTAATTTAATGTTGCAGTAATGAATGTAAACATAATAACTTTCTACTCAAATCTCTTTATTATGATATTGCATGTATAAAGTTCTGCTAGGTGCACTAACTGCAAGTGGAACTATAAATAAATAATATAAATATAGGTGTTTATTATGCACACGGCTCGCTGCACTGTAAATTGATTTTGATTAATTTATTGTTTGTCTCGAGTTGATAAGTCTACATTGCTCTTATGACTTCAGCCCAATGAATATCACTGGACAATTACACCTCATTGTAAAAATTGATGACGTAATACTACTTACGTTCTAAAAGTTCAACTTTGTACCTCTCTTCAAAGCGACACTTAAAATAAGAAAGCCATCGAGCTCTTTTGACTTTGAAATTTAAGAAGTTCTAAATTTATCTGCGCTCGTACCGGCTATTCACGTCGGGGTTTGAAACTAGATGAAGAACTGTACCAGAAATCATTCATAATACAACTAATATACATACTTATGTAGAATATTTACATAATACGACACTCAATTTTATTAAGTTAATCATCCTGGAATTTTTGCTTACTTTGTTTTATTTAACTATACAAATCTGGTATATGTACCGTTAGGTTTACATAATTATCTACTTATTGTATTGACGTAAAATAAAAATGACGTAAAGTAATGTTTAAATCAAATCGTACAGCCTACGTCATTTAAACGTCATATTATATTTATACTAGATAGTTAAGTACTTAATTATGAAGGTTCCTTTTTCTGAGGTTTAATGTTAAAATGTAACTCTGTAGGTTGAATGTGTGACTGTATTGCATCAATAATAGATTGAATAATAATACTTAATAATATAATTATTGTTTAATATTTATGAATCGATATGAAATTGGCTTCGCAATCAAGATTAGTGCGGTGACCTTCATATTTTGTGGGCGTCGGCGTCGCATCGCGTGGCGCGTCGCGCGATCTTGCGGATACTACGTCATCTACGGTCTAACTGACAGCCACAGTCAGCAAGGCGAAGGCAATCGCATCATCGCATGGTGGCAGCACTAGCGCATAAACAGGTCCGCCAGCGAGCGCTGCCCGTACATCACGCCACCACAACAACCAATCAACAGCGAGAGATTCATGGCGCTAAACATTGCACAGCGACTCGTGACGACGCGACAGCAGCACGCGGTGTTTTCTCGGTCATGACATTATGACGAAATTCAATGTTTAATTTATAACCGCATAAATAATGTTGCTGACCTAGGTAAAAATCCAGTTACCTAACCAGTACAAATAGGCAATAAATATGACGCGAAATCAGTAACACATTATGTCACCTTTTTCACAACATCGATCCAATCTCCAAATACCTAGTAAATTGAGATTGAAACTGGCATTTCATTTCCGCAGAATAGACATTCGATTACTGGAGATGACACATCACCCTGGGGGTTTAATAAAGTTCGGAACACCACAAATACACCCCTCGGAATACATACAAGGCTATTACAAGTTATATAATATAGTACCCTACCTACAGATAAAAAAAAACAATCTACAGTTGATTCTCTAAAATCCAGTACGTAAAAGAAAGAATAAAATAATTCGCCACTAACTACCTCAAAATGACCTGAAGTGCATTCTATACTAGGCCATGCGTTTTTAGTATTTAGGATATTTCAGGTGAGAAAACAGCAATTTCTATAGTTTAAGAACAGTTGCTGAGCTAAAACCAAAGAAGCTTACTGTACTTATTAAAAACTCTATACCCTGATTCAAGTAATATCCTCAGCCTCACTAGCTCAATTAACAGTGCTGTTAAAAATTTACAGACTTTTCAATAATATCTCATTTTACGTATTTTATGAAATCTCGGATGCAGTATTTCCGACATGAAATAGTTTTCAATCAATTAACAGATTTATAGCTGACGGTTAGAATGAACACATGAAATCAATCATAGCAGTGTTAGCTTAGCACCAGGTACAACTATTTTGTATTTATAGTTGGTTTACTCTTTCAGTGCCAGAGCGTCTGCCAAGTGTGTAAATGGAGTACCTACGGATGCCTGACGACAAGTGTGTCAACTAATGTTATTACGTAATAAGCTGTTACTTATCAGCTATTTGCTTTCATAAACTATGTGCATGTTACCACGCTCTACGAATTATCGATAAGATCATGCATTATTCTTGAAAACCATACATCAATGCGGTCAGTAAACATTATATTTTGATGCAGTTGTTGTGCTCATCCGATTTGCGGTAGGACCTGTGTATGCAAGAAGGTACGATCTCTACAAACATTTGCTTTTGCTTTAAGATAAGGCGGATAAGCCTCTTTTGAGATAATATCAGAAAGCACGCTACCTAAGATTAATGTAAGTCATGCATCATACATTATTCAGGCGAGTAATTACAATATACTAAATACAAACGTTGAAAATTGTGAAATGGTCAGTGAACAAAATAGGTTAAGGCCTGACCAACAATAAGTATTGTTTTCAGTATTTGTACAGGCGACTCTACGTAGTTAATGATTGCGTGCACTTAACAAATATTCCAGTTAGGTACATACATTCTTACATTATAAGTATTTGATATTATGTATTGTGCAACGCGGCGCAGAAAGTGAACTGTCAATACCAGGAACACCGCGTAATCTAACCTGGACGTATCGACTTTCACAGAACTTACCCACAGGTTGCATTCAAGATTTTTTTCATTCAATCATTTAAAAGTAAGTTTAGTAAAGTAGCTACTAAACAAAATAATTTTGCCTATGGAACTAGGTAAATGCTAATATTAATTACAGTATGGTACGTATAAGGACAATCTATTCGTAATAAGTAGGTACCTACACTAATATTAAAATCAGGAAATATTTTACAAATTATAATTAACCAGATATTTCTGTTTCAGTCAATTTACATTCTACATTCCCCACTATTCGTACGACAGAAAAATAGAAACGCTCATAATTTTGATTGGCTAGCACAAAAGATAATAAAAATGTCTCCTTTGTCATTACTCCAATTAAAGTTAAAGAGGTTTTCAACCAGCTGCGGTATTCTAGTGGGATAATTAATATTGTTACGACTTATTCATAACAATTGTTACAAAAGAAAAGGAAGAATATTTTATTATAAATAAAATCAGGACATGCTCGAAGAAGTCATAAGTATAGATAAGTTCCTGAGATAGATACGTTCAATATAGACACATTTTATTTATAAATAACCCTAAACATGTTTTATAGCCTACTAAAGTATAAACTTAGGGCTTCCGGACATTAATCTCCTAAATTGGGTTTATACTTTTAAATCAGTCGTAAACATAACAAGTTATTCAAAATCGTCTAACGGATTTCTTTCTATTAATTAGATAACTTGCCCTAAACTTACAATTTATCCTGTTTTATAGTTGAGATGCTTATAATTTATACTTGCACGAAACCCCGAACTAATACAACAATCTGCAGGTTGTACGATATTTGTCATCACTAATCAAATCTCACAACTTTATAGCGAATGTATAATTCATTTCAGAATGTATTTATAGTAACCGGAGATATCTTGTCAAGCGTCGCTCTGCGGGTAAATATAAAATTGGCGCCAGTGTACACGTTGAAGTCGTTTTTTTATTCACAAGGGTGAACCTCGTACCCTATTTGCCATAGGGCGATTACGTCGACACACGACAAAAACGATATTCCCACAGTACAAGTAGAAACTATAGAGAGGCCCTTCTTTACTTTCTCTTTATTACTTCTCGATATTACGTTGCATTCAAAAATTCGTCTCTTCCGCAGTTATATTAGTATTATTATACATTGAAAAGAACTTTAGGAAAGTCGTCAAATAGCTAATGACAATGTAGTTATAGTATTACTAATTAATAGCTAATATTGTCTAAGAACAAATATAATGGTTAGTAAACAATAATACCGCGCATTGTCATCAATTTAAATAATAAGAGGTATGTGTGGTAAGATTAATATTGACAGAAAGCGTTCTAGTACTGATAGTAGGTTTCATTTACACACATGTGGGTGGGTAGTCAATACAAGAAGTCAGCAACCGCATGTCTCAACAAAATGTCTGTTGATCTTCCAATCTCGTCTACGACAGCCATACTAACGTTATGAAAAGACAAATATGTTTACCTTTAAAGTAACTAATGAATGAATTTAACTTGTTTTTAACTTAGTATAAGTAAGATTCAAAACCTACATAAAGCAATTTAAAATTTACTATAATAGAAAAACATCTAGGTAGTTATTTACCTTGAATTGTTTTTTGATATGAACGAATATACAAATTAAATGCTAAAGTTGAGATGAAATTAGTTTTGATTGCATAGTTGCAATCAAAAACCTAAGTGTTAGGACACTAGGAGGTAAACCAGGAAAACTATTAATTCGTTTTCCTGGTTTACCTCAAGTCCCGGAAAATATCCCGCTAGAGTAAGGCACAGCGGATAATGTGCATGAGGGAATATCCAATAAGGTAGGTATGTATTATTGCATTAATCGGTGAATTACATAGCTACATAACAGTGTATTCATTATTAATCTGCTAAGGAGTTTTTCCAAAAGGTTTATACAGCTCCCTAAGCTAGATAAACCTCCGACTTGACATGGACTGAACCTGGTTCGGTGCCCCTTATTTACACATCGAAACTTTCTGTCCCAGTTTGTTAGTCATATCGTTTATTGTCATCATATGAATGACCTATAACAACCGTTCGAGCCGTCATAAGGTCAAAAGTAAGAAAGTTGTCGGTCAATTGCTTGATGTTGGTATCACCCAGTATGTTGAGAAACAGACAGGCTAATTGTGGTTAAATGCGTTCATATCAGTAATTAAATACAAAAAAGGTCAAAGAACTATTTAGTAATACTACGAAGTATAATTACGATTATGTAAATGTTTCGACATTTGAATAAATGTTTTTGGCCGCGCAGTCGCACCATCAACCATCGTATATTACCAGGCAAATAGAGACAAGTGTTTATTATCGCGTTACCCGTATCCTATCTACAGTAAACATTGATCCAATTGACAACACGACGTGGCTTGCTAGATGTTGCAATGCAACCAGTAACATATCGGCATTCTTATCTTGACACGGATTTTAGCAGACTTCACTGTCAGGTTTACTTATTTACGTCTACTGCATAACAGTATTATTTAGTTTTTTTTTTGTTTAATAAAAACCATGCTAACCCTGTGAAAATTTACAAGTTATGAAGTTAAAAATATTTCTAAATATGTGCTGTATCACATAATTATATTAAATACAAATCATGACCCGTGAGAACACTTAAATCAGACCATTAATGTGTATTATTTATAGCAGTTTACTGATAAAATATAATTATTATATTTATAGTTGACATGAACTTATCAATATCAGAAAAGTGGAAATTTCTGTTCGTGAGATTGATAATTTAAAAAATCTTCATTTATATTTTGAATTTAGAACTTTTTATTGTCATAGTGATTACACATTATATTAGTCAGGAAGTCCAGGGCAATGATGAGAAGACATAAAACGGGTCGCACCTATTTGCATACGGCATGAATTTACATTTTTAAACTGGACAAGCGGGCCTACATGTGATCTTCATTAATTATTTGATATAGTATCTCTAAAGTTGGAACTAATTGGCCCCAAGTGGAGTCTCGATGGGCACTTGAACCGCGGCCCGGTGCACCAGTGCAGCGGCGGACGGAGCCACGATATCTACGTAAGTTATTATGCGCAGCTGCAACGCATCAAATCAAAGCAACCACTGTTGTAGCGGTCTGGACTTCCAGCTTTAAAGTTCAATCACGCAATTCATAATCAAGTTATAGCCTGAACTCATCGTTAATAGAACCAACAAATATATTATTATCTGCACGTGCATTGTGTTATCGAAATTGATTTAAGATGAAAACGTGAATTTGATATCTATACATAACATCACTCGGACGGAGGGACGACAATGTATTATCATCTCAGATAAGCATAATAATAGTATGAACGTTTTAGCCATATCCTGATCTTAACCTTTTGAACGCCACGGTCGTATATAGCCGACAAATGAAAACTTTCAATAGGTTAATCATAAAACACAATTACAGCCGAAGAGCAAGAATTAGAGATAATTTGAATTTTACTTGCGTAACATTGTTAAAAACATAAAACTAAAGGACACAAAATAATAACAATTTAGGGTTACCGTGCTGCTCATGGCCATTATGCCTCGATTTCGTAGTACCTAATCCTGTTTGATCCTTCAACCACGTGATACCCAAACTGTTCGATTATTGGCTACGGCTTAAATTTTAAACCAACGATAAAAAAACACCTTTAGATTCGTACACGAACCCTACGTGTCGATGGTAATGTCCTTTTAAATCAAGTTCCTAGCTTTATAAAGTCACAATCAATCACATAAAAAGACTGACAGTCAACTTTTAACTCGTGCGACAGTGCGATTTTACGATTTCTGACGAACCTCGGTATTGCGTGTCAGTTGTGGCTCCAAAGAAATTGCGTTAGCGAATTTACGATTACACCTTAAGTGTCCATTTAAATTTAACTATAAAAAGGTCCTGGTAATAGATAGTGACCTATCCATTAAAGACAATAATATGATAGGTATCTATTTTTAAGCGCAACATATTAAATCGTTCGACACGAATAGATAAAATCTTAAAGTGTTCATATTACTGTCTATAAAAAGTAGAGCTACCCTAAAAAATAACCACATTTGCCCCTTGCTGGGCGCGGTAAAACCAACAGTATCTGAGCGATCACATATTTTATTTATTAAACGATGTGCACGCACCCGGGCCTTATAATAATTTACACATCAAAATAGGGGTCACAACCCTTTTTATTTTAACGGTCCGGATCTACCATGTATCGTTTTGTTGCATGTGTTAGAAAAAGTATAAAGAAGGATTGCTTTTTCGTTTTCAAACACGTAGTTGTTATATCATCTAACGTTTAAGAATTGAAAATATGTATTTCTATTTTACTATGATTGAGCATAATTAATATTCTTACTGCCTTGTTTTTAATTATTCATTTCAAAAGCCATTGTAGTGTATGTAATATATGTAAGGTAATATACAAAGTTAATCAAAATACAATCATGTTATAAATCATTACTTCAACTGATCGCTGATGTTACTTCTTTAGCTAAAGCGAATTTCATATTATTCGAAAACCAAGTTTCCTATCGTCTGCGCTATTTTTGGCACTTAATCCCAATTTCCAATTCACATAGTTAGGGAGAAAGCTTTTCTGGCAGACATAACGCTTAAAACTCGTGCGTCATGGTCTGAAGGTTACTGGGGTGAAATAAGTTTATGAGTCACCCTTGAAGCTCTGAAAAGCAAGAGCTTTACTTAGTGTATGTTCAGCTTAATCACCAGACCTCTTTGGTATGAGGTTTCAGTATATTTAGGGCAACGGTAATCCCTACAGTTTTTCTCGTCATAATGACGCAGAGCTGATAAATGAATTACTTTAGCAGCTCTGTGTCGCAAAGCTGCTGATTATATTTATAGTTTCTGTCAATTTTCAAAATTCGTTTAGGATCACGCAGAAATATTTCAGCAGACTCTTAGCAAATAGTACATAACTGAAGCACAAGGTTTTCGCATAGCTGCTATTTTTTATACTAAATAATTATTATAATACCTATTTATGTTTGAATCGTTATCCCGCTCAATCGGTTCGATATTCGTTTTAAGCCTTCCGAAACTTTTTGGCTTTTATGATTTACAATTATATGATAAATTCTTTCCTAGGAGCTATTATTTACACGAATCAATTGAAAGTATTAAAATCAAACTTTTGCTGGGTAGGTAACACCGACTTGAATGATGCACAAAGTTCTAATAGCGTTTTGATCAAAATAGTGTTATGATTTCGACTTTTAATCATATTTATTGCTACTGATTTGACATTGTATGATTGTACGTTTCGAAAATGAAGCCATGATTACTTTTAGATTTTAATCAAGATAACATTTGTCAATTTGTGGTTATTGTGGTGGCAACTCGTGGATTGCCCTCCGGGGAAATCAACCCTCGACGTTCAGCCTATGTCAATAAAAAGTAATATCGCTTATGGTTCACACCCTTAAACTTACTGTAACTATTTTTACGTATACGGTATTCATTCTGTTTGTATTGCAGGTATAGTAGCTGGTCAAAACAAACAATAACAAACAGGTTTAAAAGCCATGCGTGTATGTAAATGGACGAACCCGTCCAAATTCCACAAACAATCGAGTTATAATGCCTGTTCCATATTTAAGGGCGACATTGTATTCGATGAAGAATGAGACTTGAACCCACGCACGTGAGTAGACACTGAAGATTAGTTCTCTGATTACGTGACATCGACCCTCCCTGAGCGTTCAATATTCATTCATAGAAATTTATTGACGTCTAATACACGCTTTTATCGCAATGGATGTTCATTATGGAACCAGATATTTAAATTAATTACCTAGAAAAACATGCATTGTTGATGTTTGTAACACGATAAGCCCTTCCTTAGTTGCCTGAGCATGTCCGAACATTAAGGCTGCTCCAGCGACTTAAAGCATATAAAAAAAAATTAAGCCTGTGACTCAATAATCTACTTTATTACTAGAACTTAACCCACTTTATTCTATTACGTAAGGAATGATACTGACAAAAGATTCAACTCGTCCTAACAACGTCATGTGTTAGAAACCTCTGCCCACGAAAATTCCTTTCTTTGAGTTCTTTGGGAGGTCCTTGGGTGGCTTTGAATCTTCAAAAGTTAATGACATCGTTGTGAAGCTTAACTTAAAATGTAAACATTGCGTAGATGGAGTTTTGAATATGTTATGTAACAGGATACCGTCAAGAATTTTAAATAGACGAGAAAGTGCATCCAAGATAAAAGGGATTATTAACTAATCTGTTTTAGATCTACTTTAGCGATACGAAGCATATTTCCTTATAAAAGAATAAGGGCCATAAAAAATTACGTAATATGGACTATGCTGTATTAAAGAGGTAATAAGCATTCGAAGAAGCCTATTCAACACAAGTAAAATTATAGTGAAATTTATAAGTACGTATGCAAGGCGATGTTAAAAAGGTTGATAACTAATATTACTTTAGTCTATGATAAGAAACCCACGTACGCCAATCGGTAACTTAACTTTTAAATTAGCCTTCAATTTATTAGTAACCATAATAAACTAACAGTATGTCGAAACAATTAAGTATCCTTTCGATCCAGGATATTAGAGTATTCCTTAAATATTATAATGGATCTCATTGCATTCCTCTTAAAATTAAGTTCAGTCGCAAACTAAATTTCCCACAGTTAGCGTCGTCTCTCTACTCTCAAGTACCTAATAGTTGTTTTATATTAGAATTATACAAAATAATTAACTACTTATGATATTGTAATGAAGTACCATTTCAAGCAAGTACTCGAAGTTAAGGACAAAGTTCCTATTATGCATAACGTACCTAGTTACCTGCTATGCATTATGACTCATTACCGTGAAATTCTTTGTAACAAAAATAATTACCATACATATTAGAATATATTAGTTAGTGTCGGAGCTTCGGTATTTATTAAGATAAGATAATAACTAAAATCTATGGTAAAAAATAAAGCCCTCGTCTTTAAATTCCGATGACATCACAGATTTACACTATTAGGGCGATATGGATGACTAAACAAGACAGAACTCACTCCAGATAAAAGCGAGATGTTAAAAACGATGACTATGAAACTATTATTAGATAAACCATTTTTATGAATCATTCTAAATGAATTTAAACAGTGTACTAAGTGTAATATTTGATCAACGTGCAACGTGCCTAATTAGAGAAAGAGGCGTACAATTAGGCACGTTTGTTATCAATTGTGATTTGAAAATGTTTAAATGTGACTACAAATATAACATTATAGTATGGGTTTTAGTAGCGCACAGATTATTTATAAATATATATTTTAAACTACATTGTTAATTCGTTATGGCATAGTTTAAATTACGCTTACATGACCTGCCTTTCTGATTCAAAAGCAATATAAATCATTAAGCTGTTTATTTAGCAGTTTCGTCCTCATCCATAGGAAGGAAGCTAAGAATATAATTGTGGTTTTTCCGTTGCAATCTACCAGAAATTATGAAATAAACGGGAATTAGGTTTTTATCAAGGATAAACAGATTTTTTAGGTTTTTGATACAACGAATAAAATAAAATCTCCAATAGATCAATAACTGCAAGGCGAGATTATCTACACCTACATGCTGTAGGAAGATACCGTAAAAACCAAAGATGACCGATGACGTAATCATATTTTGATTCATCTTACATTGGAGAAAATCAATATTATCAATAGTATTAGGGTAGAATATAGTCCTAATCTCAGCAATCAGTCACTGAAAGGTCCAAAGGGCAATTCCATGGCCCGTGAAAAGGACGAATACCGATACCGAGTTGCGATTTAGTAAGTCGGTACGACTTTTCAGTTACCCCAAAGAAATTATTGGCCTCTAGAACTACAGTTCTCCACTTTGAACGGTCTTACAAAATTTCTTCAAGGAAACCTCTATAGGTACTAACATACCGGTTGGATATTGAGGATGAGCACTTTAGAAGGATTTAGGCTACTTTATATCCGGCGAACATTGTTAACATTGCGCGGACGGAAGCTAGTATTAATTAAACGACGTTTAATTACCAGTCTCTAGAATTGACACTAATGCTTTTATGTAGGTACCATTCAAACATTTTTTTTTCAAAATTAGGACTGTCTCGTCGGTCTAGTAGTCGTTAAGCGTGACGCTTGAGCATGAGCTTTACGGCCAAAATTTTACTGGTTTTAATTTCCATTAGGTAACTGACTAAATGTAGGTGTACACCTCTGCCTACCACTTCGGACCAGGATAAAGGACAAGAATTTGCGACATGATAGTTTTTAATTATTATTTATTACGCTTGGAACCTTGGGCTGATTTTACGTGCATGCTTTTACGTGATTTAATCGATGTCTACCCGATAGTACATTAACATTGTAAAGATTAGTGGCGTGTTCCGCTCGTCGATGATATGGATTCGACAAGCTGCCGCGCATATCTAATGTCATTGGAGCCTGAGTAATAAAACAAACAACTCCCGTTATTAATACCTACATCTATTCTTATACTTTGTGTGATTGTTTATCAACAAGAAATACATAGACATAACATTAATGCGGAAGTTGATTACAATAATACTGTAGGTATCATGAGGACTTATTGCCACTAAGGAGAATGTAGAAGTTGGCTACAGAGCTCCAAAGTTCCTGATATGTTGTTATTTACTATAGGGGTGCGCGCGCCTATTGCCGCAATATCAGCCTTAGCTTTCATATAGGTACCTATTGATATGAATTTCTTTACTGAAAACTTGTAAATACTACTACACAAATTGTGAATCAAACAAGACCCTACATACAGCAGTCGCGACCTTTATATAGTTGGTATATTTAAAATCCTAAATATTACTTAGAAATAGTGTGAGTGAGGCTTACTGTTAGTATGTTGGTACCTCAAGAAGTTTTTGATAATACATAATGAACCAGCAAATCATGCTTCTATAAGAACACAATGAATTTACAATCAGTTTTATACTATAATTTCAGTCATTTGTCCATTGTATTATTTAAACAGAAATTAGGGTCAAGAATAGAATACCTCTTACACAACAGAAGAATAAATTATATGTTTTCACAACTAACATAGGTGACTAGACATTTCTTTTAAATAATCATAATGTGAACTGTTTAGTCTTCAATTATAGTAATATTGGTAAAAGCATAGGAGTAGCAACTTAAGATTTGACAAGGTATTATCCCAATTATAATCAAAGGCATTTAAATTGTTTTGATGATAACAATTTTGAAATTAGATCTCATCAAAACAGACTTTTTGTTTTCTTCAACTGTTACAAAGAATATTATGTAAGACATTGTTAATATATAAATATTTTGATTATTTGGATATGACTATTTTTGTCCTAGCTGAAACAAACAACCAGGAATTTGGATGGAATTCTTGACCATGATGCATATTATATAATGTAATTGCATAATAGCACCACTGATCATGTATTTAAACTATAATTGGTACATTTCAATAATATTAAATGCAGTAAAAATCAAATCATTTAAGTGTTGCAGACTTGCAGTGGAACACTGAATAGGAAAGAAAAAAATTTGTATTGTTCCATACAATTTTTTTCTTTCCTATTCAGTAGACATAGAAAATGAATGTTTGTATAATAAACTATAATATAATGTGATATTAAGTAGAGTTCAATGTTAAGTGATAGTTTTTTCTTACCTGACTTTATTCATGAAAATTGAAATTCTATACCTCTTGAATACTAATCAGGAAATGAATCATATTGGTTTCTAGTTGGTATTGCTCTGGATCTTTATCACATGGTATATAAAATAGGATAAACATGCTCTTATAGACATGATGCATGTGTCAGTGCAGTGGAATGGTGTACTACAACCTGGTATCTTACCTATCTTACAAAAGATGCATTCAAATGCAATAGAAAGTACTATGAACTGAATGTTACTTCAACTTACCGGCGAGGGTGAATCTGTCCATGTAGTTGATAAGGTTGACAAAACACAATATTCCGATAGTCATGAATTCGAGAAAAGTTACTTCGTTCAAATTTTCTCTCCTTCTAGTCTGCTTCTCTTGTAAAAGCGCCGTTGCAGATTCATTATCACTGTTTATAACAAGCTGCTGATTTGAAGTGTTCGGAGTAATACTACTCTGGTCCATGTTGCTTACGCTACCGTTACACACTCAATGATTTTCTATAAGCTAAGCTAACCAACAATCACTTTTAAGAACTTTGGGTGCCGAAAATTTTGATCTCTACAAGGTTACTTGTAGCTTAAAAACCTTAACCAAAACTATTATTATTATATACTAATTAAAATAAACAGAATATATTATAAAATAAATTATTTTTAAAAATACTGTAGAAGCAAAAAATATTTAGGAACTCAAATCATGATTTGACGTAACGAGCACTCGTGATGACAAGTCAACGTTCGCGACGGACGTGAACCAATATAATTTTCGAGCAAAACTCGACGTTTGACGATGACGACGACAAAGTGACAGTGATGTTGTAACGAGTGTTGCTACGCTATCACTACCTTACGACCTAAACTAAATTTGTCTATGGACAAATGCAAGTTTTAAATATAAGTTTTTTTATTATTTAATTGTATTTAAAGTAAATTATTTTTTTATTATATAAACTTGGGTGTCATTTTAGCATGTTGCCCATGCTAAGCTTGAATCTAAATGCATAAAAGAAGTCTGTCCAGTCTGCGCGTGACCATGAATGCTGTTTTTTTTTTTTTTTTTTTTTAGGTGTGGTCTGCCGCAGTCAGCCCCAGGAGGGGCTTTTACTGCTTTACCGAACTTTGTGGCGAGACCCGAGAGCCTCCAGCCAAGGCTTAAAACTAGAGAATAATTAAGCGAGTGTGTCAAAGGGCGTCCCCTGCGGGACTCGAACCTCGACTTTGCACATCGCTGACTATCGTAACAAAAGGGACGGCTGGATCTAAGAGATTATTTAGGGACGGTTTTGAATCTACTGCTACGCTACTGATTTTTGCTCGGCCCCGGGCCGGCATCAGGAGCTATGCTAGTACTAGGGACGGGAGGGGGTGAATTTACTTTCGTTTTCGATCGCGGCGGACCTCGACGGCGAGATCTTAAGATTTTACGACGGTTCGTCTGTGTAGTGTTAGATGTTATTATGTTTAACCGTTCCTGGAGGACGGTTATTTCATCGTCTGGGCTGTTTAGTACTTCCCTAGGGCGCTTTATCGCGGACAACCGGGATGGCCATAAATGCTGTAAAGGATTCGAAACGTCGGGAC
The DNA here is from genome assembly GCA_946251915.1 of Abrostola triplasia. Taxonomy (NCBI): domain Eukaryota; kingdom Metazoa; phylum Arthropoda; class Insecta; order Lepidoptera; family Noctuidae; genus Abrostola; species Abrostola triplasia. The sequence goes on along the minus strand of OX276432.1, from coordinate 6,348,543 downwards.
CAAAAAACAATTAAAAAACCGCGATAAAATCCGTAAACCTAGTTTTATTTCAATGCATAAAAGAAATTTGAAATACTCTCGGACACGAGCGGGACCTCGCGAGTCGCGACTTTTAAGTCCCGCTCGTGTCCATCAGATTTCAAATTTCTTATGTCAATTTTAATTTTTGATACATACTCTTTAGATGAATTAACATATTTTAATTATACTCTATTCTGTAGAATGCAACTATCTAAAATATATAATCTCGCACAAATATGTAGCGTTGTGAGTTAGCATGTGCTAATGCTATAACTAGAAATTGACGTAGTAAATACTTAAATTATGCAAAATACTTCTTGACAACATTTTTGCATGTATTTATCTCAATGCATTTTTGTGTGTACCTACTCAGGGTCTACTATACTCTATGGATTATTTTGACTGCCATGAGTGTTGTCCAACAACGATTCACAGGCGTTCACCAATTCTATGACAAAAAAATCGAATCGATCCAAGTAATTACACTGCGGTCTTATATTTTAACGAACCTTGAAAAGCTTACACTTTATGGATTAAATTCTGTAATTATGTTTTCTATGATCAATTTTAAATAAGTTTATATTTGAAATATATTTTTAAACCCAAGCTTTTAAATCAGCTAGGCTCAAAGTATTTGTAAAGATGAATCAAACAAGCCCAAACACGATGGGGTAGCGTCATTTCGTTACAGTGTTCCTAGGACCACCTTCGACTCCATCATCAGATCAGCTCAAAAGTACCATAATATTGTATTGTCACCAAACCTACATATGTGATATGTATGCAAAATTTAATTTCAATAGGATGTCAAGAAGTGGTTCTAATTTAAATTGCAAGATTTGACCTAAACAAATTCACATACATACTTATATACAAACATTGCATGTAAAAATAAAGCTTGTAAAAATGTAATTCTTTTTAAGCGATAATTATGACAAATTACTGTCGTGATTATTATTTTTAATTCTTTCCAATTAAATCGAGTAACAAAATTGATATAATTCGAATAAAGTTTTTTCATGTTGGAGTAAAACGAGTTAACTGAAATACTCAGTAGTCCATTCTTAAAAAGTCAAGTAAAGTGTGACGAGTATGTAACACTTTGACAGTAATACAGTACGGGGCTGGTCGGCAGGTCGAAACGAAACAAAGTGTTCTTTGTAAAGTTGAGTGTTTTTTATAAAACTAGGTTTGCATTAAATCCCGTTACGTATATAATTTTGTCTGAGAGTACTCGAGTAGTATTATTTACCATGACTAAATTACATTGTTTGATAGTGTTATTATGTATTTCGGCTAGTTTAGCTAAGAAGCCTAAAGATGAGGAAAAGCCGGCTTGGGCCAAAAAGGATATCAGAGACTTTAGCGATGCAGATATGGAAAGGTTTGTCACATGTTCCGTTATTTCCGACGTACGTGATCTAGTGTTATAAAATATATTTACTCTCTCCACTATGTTTGGAGAGAGTAAATCTACCTTTGCATGGATTAAAATTACAAAAGTACACTATTTTTACCTGAAAATCTCTAATGTTTTCTTAATTATTCCTTGTTATAGACTTTTTGATCAATGGGAAGAAGATGAAGAACCTCTACCAGATGATGAATTACCAGAACACCTTCGAAAACCACCTTCTGTAGACTTTACAAAGCTTGATATGTCAAACCCAGAAAGTGTATTAGAAGCTACAAAAAAGGGTCAAACTCTAATGATGTTTGTGTCTGTTGCCAACAAACCTTCTAGGGCAAGAACTGAAGAAATAACAAAGATTTGGCAAACAAGTTTATGGAGCAACCATATTCAGGTGGAAAGGTATGAATTATTTCACTTTGTACTGTGTTAATCATAAAAAAATATCACAAATGCTGCAAGAACTGATAACAGTAGTTATTTGCAATGTGAGGTTTTCATACACCACCATTATGCCTATTATCATTCATCATACTTACAGAAGCCTTTACAACTATGTTATTTAAATTAGTTAGAGGACTAACAGCCTTTTAAGGCTTGCATAACAAATTGTTTTCTCTGCACCTTAAACTTTATAACAACCTGTAACTTTTGATTGCACTCTATCTAACCTAGGAGTTGAATTCCACTGAAATAACTTATTAACTTCATTATTTCAGATACCTTGTAGATGATGACAGGGCAATATTCATGTTCAAAGACGGATCACAAGCTTGGACAGCTAAAGAATTTCTTTTGGAACAAGAAGAACTGAAGGAAGTGCAGTTAGAAAGTCAAACATATCCAGGAAAGAAACCTGATGTCAGAAATAAATCTGTTCGAGATGAGTTATAATAAGAGAAGAATGAGTACATCAGACATGCATTTTATAAGTATAATAATTACTGATGGGTTGATAACAGAAGTTTTCAACTGAATATTGGCTCCACTTGTTAGTTTTTGGGTGTTAATATTATTGTCCAACAAGTGGAAATTGTAATTCATATTCATTTTATATATCAACCTGTTTAAAAGATCTGTTACATTCCTGGTGTGAATACTTAACTTTTTTTAAAATCAACCTTGGAAGATAAATGTAAATAAAAGATAATTACTTTTTGAATTGGTTTTTTATTATGAAAAATAATAACTGATTAGGTATGTACTTACTCAACAATATCTTAGATCACTAAATAATATAAGTGTTTAATGGTTGTGTTAGAAAGCATCAGTAGCTCGGAAATGTTCTTCATCAATAGTAGAGTAGATGTGTCCCTCACCACACATCCATTCCAGAATATTTCTAAACAAACATTAAAATTAGAATTTTGATGTCAATATCCAGGGTGAGCTGGGCAAATACTAGTCATCTTAGCCGGGCCCTGGATGAGGCTGGCACCGTGGCTTGGAAACTGGCACTTAAAGGTCTGTGCCCATGGGTAAACCTAGTTAGTTGTATATATTGTCAATAATTTGTAATGTTATTCTTTTAAACTTCTATTTATTTATTTAAGATCAAAATTAATTTACTTATGATGTAAAAAAATCACATACAAATTATAAACTATTTCACATTTTTAAGAAATGATCAGTAAGTCTAATAATGAATGATAAGGATTTTGCCCACTGATAAATAAGGTCAAAACACATTACACTAAGAAGTGTAAAAATAATACTTACTCAAATTCCACTTGTGACATACGGTCCTTCAATGAAGCATACATATCTTGTTTGCTAATGCCTTGGTCCAGAGTAGAAGCTCTTATAAGATTGAATACCATCATTTGGCGGGGGTTAAGGCCATTCACTGATGCACTATTCTCAGTCACACCAACCATGGAATTAGCTGGTAATCCACTTGTAAAGTTTGAGTTGTTGTTCACAACTTTTTCCTGTAAACATGATAAGTATTTGTAAAAATTTGAGTTTGTAAGCTCAAGGTGTTACTACCTACTTATTTTAAGTTTAATAATTTGACCTAGTAAATTTAATTTGCCTATGTGACACATAATATCCTAGCTCTTACAATATTTTGCTAAGGCCGAACCACAAAATGATAGTATTAATATGTTGGTATGTTTATTTATACTACAAACATTGATTATATAGGTTGATGATAACCTTGGGACAGCTTTCAAATAACATGATTACATTCATGAGTGTCACACTCACAAACAAGTTGATAAGTAAGCACTTATAATTATAATAATTGTTGTACAGTTGTCTTTTCAAGATAAAGCTAAGATCAAGCAGCGACATGCTGGCTCAGTTGTTGAGAGCAGCACCACAGTACAGCGAAGATCGCGGGTTCAAGTCCCGCTTGTGACAACGTTTTTCCAATTTCCTTTATCAATTTAGATTCAAGCTTAGCATGGGCAACATGCAAAATTGACACCAAAAGTCATATATATTTGGGTTGGTATTATTGTTTCAGTGATTTATAGCTGTAAAGGTATAACACTGATTTGATAATCATAGATTTCAACACAATAATCATAGATAGTACCTGACATCATTTTTCAAATTTCCTTTATCAATTTAAAGCTAAGATATCACAATGCATTCAGGGTAGCCTGTCTTAGATGAGCAGTTGAATATAAAGGACTATACATTATGTTTATTATAAACTAGAGAACATTTTTAACAGCATACTATACCTTTTTGGAATCTGCTTCCATTTTTACTTTATTATGAATACAGTGTAAATAGTGGAATGTAATTGCATTGACATCTGTTATTGGCATTATTTTGAATGTCATTAATACTTTCTTCCCTTTGTTGGTCTTAACTGTGCCGTAAACTTGAATGTAGTCGTTTACTTGTACTTTTGGTGTTGCTTTATCCTGCATGACAAGTTAATTATAAAGTTTTTACTAATAATACACAATATAGGACAAAGTTTATGATAAAATAAAACTTACATCTTCATCTGCTGCCTCTTGGTCCAGCCAGAGCACAGCCCTCATTCTGCCAGTTATGTCTTGAATTGTGTAAGTGATTTTAGTGCTTTGCATACGAATGTTTCTCACACGGGCAACAATAGAAACAATTTGAATTTCTGTGCCCCATATTTTAACACCATCATCTCCACTATGCAGTGCCTGTCGGATTACAACCGGTGCGGTGCGCGATGCCCTTCGGCCCTAGTTAAAAACTTGTTAGTCTCATAAGTACGAGAAATTATTGTTAAAATAAAAACACAATTCACCAGGAATACTTACTGATTTTGGAGCTTGATTAGGTGTGTTTACGTTCCCGAATTGGTTTGGAGAATTAAAAAACCCCCCGCCGACAGCAGACTGGTCTAAAAGAACATTACAATGTCAAGAAATTATTTAACTTTAATGTAGTAGTTTGGGTTATGTTAGCGTTGAAACTCACCATTCCACATGTTGCACCGCGAGTAATTCTAAAGTAATATAATGGATATGGCAGTTATGCTTTCACGAAATAGTTGAATTGAATTTGTTAACAAAATAAACGGTGAATCTTTTGATAAGACAAGACGAGTCAGAACATGTCGAAAATATCATTTATGGCGCGGAAATTGATGTTCAAATTAAAGTTGCCAGCGAGTAAAAGTGTGGTTTAGGCTGGGAACACACGTCCAATTTTTTCATCCAATAGTCTGTTACGGCTATCGGAAGGCGTTGGAGCCATTACATGGTTTGAACAACAACACACGTCCGATTGGATAATCGGATCGGACGTCCGAGTCGGAAACTGGCGCGAGACGTTTTCAATTTTATGGTCGGTCCAATTGTCTGAAGGCGTACTGCATACTTCTAGACGGAGTCAAAATAGATGTACCGGACCAGACGTACCGTACGGATTTTCCCTCCGATTTACCAATTGATTCTAACGTTGACACTGTACGGACGCATCGTTGGTTTGGACTACGGGCGATAATTATGATATTGAACGGCTTACGACCGGATTATTTGCCGGTGGGACTCAGCAATGAAGATTACCACGACAGACTAAGAAAGATTTGGTTTCTTGAGAAGATGTCTGCATGGCAATATTGTTAGAAACATGGTTTCAATGGATATTGAACAGAGGAAGGAAACGTATGTTTTTTATTAATGTTTTTCGTCTTGATTATCATCGCTATCATCGTCATCAACCGGAAGACGTCCACTGTGTAACTCTGAAAATATGGTCGGTCCACCTGGTGAGAGGCTTGCCAACGTCTCATCTTCTGGTTCGTAGTCGCCACTCGAGAACATTTCTTCCCCAGCGGTTATCGGTTATTTGAGCGATATAGCTTGCGCATTGCCACATCAACTTGCATATTCTTCGAGCTATGTCGGTGACTCTAATTCTATAGCGAATTTCCATATTCCGGATCTGGTCGCGCAAAGAAACCCCAAGCATAGCTCTCTACATAGATCGTATTTACTGTGTCCAGTAAAAAATATCAGATAATCTAATCAAACAATCGGATACAAAATCGGACGTTTGTTTGGCATTAGACGTTAAGTAGGCATAATTCAAAGTTTTGTTTCCCGTTGGGCAAATGCTTCTTATTCATTTCTCCGAAGTCTCTATGTCACGGCATTTCTAACACGATGTAAACTAAATACATAATAAATAAATAATAAATATGAACACAGAGAGTACACGATAAGTTTTGACCTAGATAATAGAAATAATAGATCGACAACCTCTCACAATAGGCTGTCACCACGATTTTCCCCAAACTATAAACGAAGATCTAGATCGCGTTACTATGTGCATACTTAATAGTAATAACAACAATTTCTTTACTAATTGACTTGTAAGATTGAACAATATATGGCGTTGTCGTAAGTGTTACAAATCCAATTTTATTAATTGACTTGTGCGTAAGTGTTATAGATGGCGTTGTCTAATTATTAGAAAACTAAGTCTGCTCAATAAAATACATTCATATAATAATACTTGTATCTCCACTAAACACCCGTCGAAGCTTACCAAAATAACTTTATATATTTAAAAACACGCTGATGTGTTTCTGGTAGTAAAAATATTGGTCACCCATCCAATGACTGACTGCAGCAAGCACAGCTTAACCTACATCGAACGCTATGGCAATACATTGAGTCGATAGTTGTGCAATGTATTGCACAACTATCGACTGACAGCTCGTGTGCAATTAATTAGTAATCAAAAAGCAATTGATCGAATACGAGTACAAACAAAGTTACTCATTGTGATAAACAATTATTAATTAAAAATTTACCAAGACCACTAACTATGACAAAGTTACCTTGTGAATGTTAGCCCATGAATTTCAACTTGAATATATATCATTTGAATTGAAGTGTAGTGTGCAATATATTTATGAACTCGTGGTTTCGATATCTTTTGCGGTTATTGACGGAAAATATTTTTATCATTAACCCACACTTGATACAATTGACATAATATCAGTTCAAGATCCTACCACAAAAGTTTTTATCATAGTTTTAATTATCAGGCTACATATATAAATATTATTTTATATACTTAGTTGTTTTCGTGAGCACTATCGGAAAATAATACCGTGTAACAAAAACAAGAATTGAACTTAAAATTTACAGGTTCTGAAGGTAGCAATGCAAACCCTTTTGGAAATCCGGATTTTTGGTGAAATCCGGATAATCCGCATTTTTCGAATTATTTAAGAAAATGCCTTTCATATTGATTTGCTATCGAATTGTTTCTTATAAAAGTTTAAATAAACTTAAACAAAATGACTTGGGAACCAAATCAAGTGTTTTTGTTACTTTTTTGATGATAGATTAAGTATTCTAACTATCAATATGCCGGTCGTTTTAGCCTATAGGCGCCCACTACTGAACAGGCCTCCTGAATTGATCACCAGGCACCACGATCCTGCGCTACGTGAAACCAGTAATCTTCATTCAGTCGTTCGTCCATCTGGACAGGTTAAAATATAGGTCTTCAACTCGCTTTTACCAGGTTGAATGTAATTCCGTCTTCACAGCGTTTTTGCTGTTTAAAGCCTTGCTAATCTCGTATAAACTAACGTTCAGTATATTTTCCATGTAGCTTCGGGTTAGTTTGGCTCTAGGTTCTGCAGCAAAACCTTTAACAAGATTCTTTGTTGAGGTGTCAACTATCCATAGAAATTCTCGACCTTCCCTAAGATTACAGGCTTAGAGGAGAAAGGACTGCCGTTATCGGTATTTAAAAGCGACGGCTGTTCGATATCTAGAGAAAAATCTCGCAAAAATCTTTCACGTGTCACGAAATCACGGTCCGATCAACTTGTGAGCTGCCGCCGCGAGGAGGCAGCCGAGGCCTAAAGGCATGCTATTTCACCTATGCCTATACCTATACCGTGATTATCAATAAAGCTAGTACGCGCACACATGCGCGCTACCTTCGATCTAAAAGCACACAGTCTAGTAATGTCAAATTGTCAATGCGCGGTTATAGTTGAATGAAAACAATTATAATAGTAATAACTCCCCAAGTCTCCGACCAACCGCGATTTACGTTTTTATTTAACTTGTACTTTAAGACTAAAATGTATTTGATTTAGGTAACAAAGTCAAATCAAATCAATCGCTAGCAGCGTGAGCAGCTGCGGAGCGTGCGGCGCGTGGCGGCACAAAGTACATAAAATATCCCAAACACAAAAAGTGAGTTTCTCTCACTTGCATTTTGAGGATAAATACAATATCGCTATCTTTTAAACCACACGTCACCATCCCCTACAACGAGTCGACAAAGTTAATTTCGATCAAGTTAATTATACATAAAACTCATGTCTACAGAAACTAGCCGAAGAGCGTGTATGAGGAATGTGATGCGTGTGGATGAAGCAAAAGTATGCCAGGATCGTAGCAAATGGAAATCCGTGGTCTCTGCCTACCCCTCAGGGAAACAGGCGTGACTTTATGTATGTATGTAAAACCGGCCAAGTGCGAGTCGGAATCGCGCATGACAGGTTCCGTACCATTATCTATAAAAACGGCAAAAATATCACATTTGTTGAATGAGAGCCTTCTTAAACTTTTCTTTATTCTGTTTTTTTTTGTATTTGTTATAGCGGCAATAGAAATACATCATCTGTTAATATTTCAACTGTTCATGAGATAAAGTCTGGTGACAGGAGGACGGACGTACTGACTTCTTGGTTGTGGCCTTAAGTTTTAAATTAACTGAGACAGATAGTACTTACATTTTTATTATTAACAACTAGCTAACTCGGCGTTTTTCACACTGCTTTTGAACCTTTCCGGGACTTCCACGAAAATTTGCCAAATCGGTCCAGTCGTTCTCGAGTTTCAGCGAGACTAACGAACAGCAATTCATTTTTATATATAAGAAATTATTTGTAAATTTTCACGTTGTCAGCAACACTGGTAGACTACTGTCAGTTCAGTTGTCAGTACCTAAAGGCTAAATTTAACCAACCGATACAAAATACAAACTTTGTTTTGTTTGAGAATTTGAGTTGATTAAGATTTCTATTTCGCTTTATGATTATGCTTTAATCAATATAATGGCTTGCAAAACTTTTCACAAAGGAAAGTATTACATTACTTTCAAAAGAGGTTTTGAAGACTGCAAGAAAGATGTGACTGTAACAATTGACAAACTTTTTGAAACTGATACTCTGGTTGGTTACTATTTGCATGTCTTTGGTCTTGTAAAGTATCGTATTATAAAAAAATCGACATATTGATCTCTAGAATATTATAATAGAATACCATGAAATTGTTTTGCAGAGGATATGTTTATCAGATGACGAAGACCCCACATTTTTAAGTGTTCTGACTATAACTCGTTTCGATTATGAAGATTTGAAAAAACAACAAGGCCTTCTTGTAGACTTTGATAATTTTCCATCGCAGCTTGTAAGACTGCTGCAGCAATGTGCTTCAAATAATATGTAAGGATACTTTTGTGTATTAACAGCATTATTTTAAGGTCTTGCTATGTGGTCGAACTTATTAACCATTAATATTGCTTGTTGTTAATAGCTCTGTTTTCCTTTTCAGGTTTTTGATAATGCAACAGAAAAACCCCGTCCAGTATTATTTAGAAGTAGTTGAACATAATGAATTTAAGAGACTTGTACATTTATCCCTCAAAACGGGTCCAGCTACTGATGCTGATATAAAACAACATATGGCTGACACAATTATACTCCTTAAAGTAATTATTTTACATTTTTTTATATAAGTAATCTTAATTTAAGTCTAATATAATCTTAGTTATGACCTTCATACTAAATTACGATTACTTATATAGATTTTTAAGAAAAAATATATTTTTCCATCATCTCTCTCTTTCATTTATTTGTAATATATTATCTCATTGTATAGGTTTTTCCTCCCTTCATTATTTTCATTCTCTACAATTACTTACATATTTTAAAATATCTATTATGATATTTTACTAAACCCATAAGGTATTATACACTAGTTATTCTTATAGGTAATGCAAAGTATCAAAGTTTTTTACTTAATCAGATTGAATATTGTAACACTATTTTGTAGAAAAGTTTGACTGCAGTAAAAAGTTCTGCAATGAGTAATGAGGCTGTACTAAATGACAAGTGTATGAATCTGGAAAGAAAAATACATGACTTGACTCATAATTGTACAAGATTGGAACAGGATAAGTTGCAAGCTGTAACAGAGCTCCGAGAATCTTTAGAACAGGAGAAACAAAAGATAATGCAGGTACATTTAAAAAAATATATTTTTAATATTACTGGCCAACAAAAATAGTATAAAAAACTAATGCAAGTTGCTTTTCTATTATGTTTCATTGTAGTTAGACCATTATTTGTTGAATTAATACTTATAACTACCTGTTTTAGTTCCTAAATATTGGCTACTAAGTAAGTTTCCTAAAAGAATGATTACATTTCTTATTATTATTATTATTATTTCAGCCATGATCGTCCCACTGCAGGCAAATCTTATACTTAATATTAATAATGTATTCCAGGAAAGAATAGCATGGCAACAAAATGCTGAAATAAACATGAAATCTCAGATCTCATTATTACAAGATAGTCTTAATGGTAAAGACAAGCAGATTGATGAAATAAATTCTATTTGTAGACAGTTGCGTGAAAACAACTCTCGGTTAGAAATCCAGTTAAGGTATGTCTATAAGAAAGATTTTCCTTTTTAGATTGTCTCTGATTTAATGGAAAATAAGCTTTATTAGTTAGAGCATGCTAAGAGAAAAGAGATGGTAGTTCACTGGTGGTGATTATGATGTGAGTACATGGATATTATTTATTAACTTGATTATTGAACTTGTCTGGAATTTAAAAGAGACCTTGATCCCTGAGTGAACTTTCATAAGCAGTGAATTATAAAATGCCAATGCCATCTAGTTTAAAAATAATGACGTCTATAAGTATTTTTGTACAACCAATTTGAAGAAATATAATCATTTAACATGTTTTAGTGAGAAAACCCAATGCCTTAACATGTTGGAAAAGGAAGTTCAAAAATCACACATTGAAGTGGCAACACTGAAAGCAAAATATGCCTCCTTGGAAAGGGATATTGCAGAAAAAGATAAACAGTATAACCAAATTAGTTCAAAATGTGTATATCTGGAAAAGGTATCAATAAAAATAAGATTTTTTAAGCTATTCTATCTAACATACTTAGTTCATTCTTTAATTGTTTTGAATTATGCTTACAGGCTGCAAAGGATAACTCAGATGTCATAAAAGAACTTAATAGCTCCCTGCAATTAGCAAAAAAAGAAAAGGTTAGTCTTGTTAAAATGCTTATAATATACCTATAACATTCTGATGTGACTAAACTACTACATTATCATCTACATTATCAGCCAGAAGAAGTCCACAGTTGAACAAAGGCCTCAGAACATCAAAATGAACAACAACTTGCCATTTGAACTAAACTCCTTAATCTAAGTACCATTGTTATATACCTTCTGTTATGTTCTGATCTCAGGTATGGAATTTTGATGGTGAGGTCATAAATGTTACTTCCCAGGTTGTACAAAACATATTTGAGATAATTATTTAGTTTATGTTAGGCAATTCCCAGTAGTAGTAGTAGACTGCCTCATTGGTCTAGTGGTTGCTAAGCGCGACTGCTGAGCTCGAGGTCGCTGGGTTCGAATCCCGGAATCCCGGGTCGGTCAGTGTTAATGGGTTTTTTCATTAGGTAACTCTCAGTAGTCTAGATTTGTGCCCGGTTGATGGCAATACGCTCGCACCTTATTTGGAAATTACATTGGGACTTAAAAACATAACCGGCGAAATGTACTACTACAATAATATATGTACACCTCCGCCTACCCCTTCGGGGAATACGGAGGTCTTGTTATGTATGTTCTGTTAATTCACAGTAGTCAGTCTTGGATTTAGAAAAGGAGTTGGAGTGGCTTAACAGTTTCCAGTTCAATTTATTGTTAATCTATTTCTTTTCTTCTGTACAGTTCAGTTTGGAGGAACGAGTGGCTCTCAGTGAGTCTTTAGTCAATAAGAATAATGATGCCATTCATTCAATATCTGAACAACTTCTGAAAGCTAATCAGATTATATCAAAACAAAATGCGGACTTGATAGAAATGAAAGAAAAGGTAATATCCTTTACAATTATGACAAATGTATTAGGTACTTTTTTTAATTTAGTATATTTTTACAACCACAACCTTCTTTCATATTTTCAGCTATTATGCAGAACAGCTATAGCACTGGAACAGGAAAAGGTTATTGAACGCAACAATAATGAAATTGAAGAATTGAAAACACAATACAATACCAAGAATGTATGTATGGACAAACTGCAAAAGGAATATGATGATCTAAAGGAAAAATATGATTCTGCTGAAAAAACACTTAAAGATAGAGATGAAACTATTAAGAACAATAATATGGGTAAGAAATATTGTCTTTATTTGTGTAAACACAATGTCTACTTCTACTGGGCGCGTTCAGAAACTCAGAGTTCAGAACTTCCCAGGTGATGACGTCTAAGGACGTCCGGCGCAACCGTGAGCGGTCAATCTCGCCAGCATAGTTCTGACATGACCTATTTACTCCTTGCCCATAAGGAAAATAATTCATGTAGTGGTCTATCATAGTACTGTAGGATCATTTTAGAATACCTCAGTTGATGTTTATCCTGATATTTTTTCACGGTACTAAATATTTATTTTACTTACTCTTGCAGTGATACAATGGCTTCATAAAAAGTTAGATAATGTGGAGCCTACGGACCAAGTGCAAAGTAAACAAAGACTCGGCATTCAAACGGCCACTACTTCCACACCATACTTCCTTTCTAGAAATAATAACCACACTGAATCATCACCTGGCATGTCTGAGGAATCCATTGACTTCTATGCTACTTCTAAATCGTAAGTTTTTTGTATTTAAGTTTCCTTTTATACAATAAATTACTATGTTTCATAATATAAATTAGGCCTAAATATAGGTTAGCAAGAACTATCTCCAAATCATTTCTCGGTAATTGTATACGTTTTTATAACAAACTGCCAAAAACGATAACTGATCTTACCGGTAAGAAATTTAAAACATGCGTGAAAGCAATTTTAATCAAGAAAGCTTATTATAAAACTAAAGATTATGTTGATGATAGAACAGCTTGGAGTTAATGTCTTCTGCACATGTGGCTTCCCTGGCAAATGTAACACCATTATCCCTTTCTTATTAAGGCTTAATGTTTTGAAGACCCTTATCTTCTCCTTTACTTTCGTAGGTCCTCTACCTCTGCCCAGTTTTCGGGCAATTTATTTTATATAATTGATTCCAGGTCTTCATCAATATTGTAAATGTGACCACAATGTAATGAATAGTGATAGCTAGTAGTTTTAATTGCACCGTGGGTTTTTGGCCCAATTTGTTATTTTTTTCCCTTCTATCACTATTAGTTTGCTTTGTTGTCGCATAATGAAACTACATATGTAAATTTACAAATTTGTACCATCTTTCTTTTTAAATGAGTAACCTCTGGAGTTTCTTGCCGGTTCTTCTCCATTGGAATGACATTTTGGAACCGTGCAACTAGCATCCTAACGTTTCATAAGCGTCTGTAATAGGTTTATATGAAATAAAAACATTTTGAATTTTTTTGAATTTTGAATAATGTACATTAATTTTGTCTTAGGTCGAATTTGGAAGAGTCTCCTGGACCTGAAATCCAGGACAAAGGTACAAAAGTTGGACTGGATCCCAAGTATCTACAACCTTCAGAGGATGGCGACCAGACTGGAAGAGGTTGTTATTTTTTTATTACTTGATATTCTTCCTTTAGTTTTGAAGCTCTTACTTTTCACACCTTACAGTAAAATTCTTGTATTTTAGGTACAAAAATGAAGCCTAATAACCCTCTAAGTGGCAAAGAAAATGTCAATATAAATTTGCCTAAAGTGAACTACAGAGAAAAAAAATCTGCACGAGGGTCAACATATCGAGCAACTCCTGTCTCCGCCTATTTTCCTTAGTTAATTTATCAATCAACATAAGTGCAATAAATTTGTTGTGATTTTAAAGACTTTCTGAATTAAGTACCTACCCAGTTGCTTGTGCAGTGTCGTTGTTTTATTAAAGATTTTTTTATTGACATACCCTTTTTAGACATATGGTTGTCTACAAAAAGTATTTGAAACTTAGAAACTAATTAACTCATCGTTTTAATGGTTCATATCTGTGATAACCGCATGGGCTAGCTTAGCAAAAGCAAGTATCTACAAAACATAATAACTCGCCTGTATTACCCAAAGGGCAGAAGTGTTTAGTACAGTTATGTAATTAGTGCAATAGGGGGCGAGCTTATTGCCATCAATCAGGCTCAAATCAAGACTCCGTGCTACCACTTGGAATTACCTAAAGAAAAGGCCCAAAAATACTGCCCGACCCCGGATTCGAACCCATGACCTCATGCTTAGGAGTCGCACTTAGCGACCACTAGATCAACGAGGCAGTTTACATAAAGCGCTAGTAGCATAAAAAGTTGGAGGCCCACTACTATGTAACGATTGTGGTACCAAAATGGAAACCCATGGTGTCTTTTCTCCGGTAAAAAGCCATGACTTTTATAAAATAGGAATATTGCATGAAATGAGCTACATTGGTGTTACATGTTCAAAAAAAAGTCAAACATTCGCAAAAACAGGCATGCAAATTTGTGTGCAAGTATGCACAATGCACATAGTATAGTAATATTATATAGGTTTCATAAAAAAACTCATGTTTTTAATGATAACACTGTAATTTGCATTTGTACCGTAACCGTAATAAAAAACCACAAAGTAAATAATAACTAAATAAAGAACCTATATAAATATACTCGTGTGAAAGAGCCTTTAGCAACATCTTTCGCATAGAATATAAAATTTATTTCTTTCATTCATTCATCCACAGAAAAAAATGCAGAATCTATGATCTCCAAGATTAGTTATGACAGCACCGTAAAGACCGTAAAAGTAATAACTGCAGTCACAACACTTACAACGCGTATAATCTATGTTAGTACATATTAATCCCGGTAGACATTGTAGACAATCTTAATTATCTGTAGTAGTTGAGTCGATTCATCAATGAAAGACAGAAGCAGCAGTGACGGATCGGATTATCAAGAAAATGAGAATAGTATTGGGATTGGTCGAGTGGGGAAGGTTATCATTATTTTGTTTGCGTGATTCATTATTAAGTAATTTTGTACTATTTTCTGGTTCCGAGTTCTCTTCAATGTGACTTTACAAAGATGAGCAGCGCAATGTTTGATTTTTACAAACGAAGCTAGTGATTGAGATGGACTATGTTTTATGCGCTTTTGAGTTAAAAATTGTGTAATTGTGCTGTGCAAGGTTGGAAGTGACTTCCAACATTATGCCGTTCGATTTTCTGTGTTGTGTAAGACCCGGCGTGGAAGATATTGTGGAGTTGGATTATTCGCATCAGTCACTGGTCGATTTCCCTACAGAAGTTTTTGTGTACGAAAGGACGCTTGAGACTCTGCTCTGCCACAGCAATCGTGTTACAGAACTTCCTCGCCAACTGTTTATGTGCCATGGTTTGAAGTACTTGGACCTTAGTGATAATGAAGTGTCAGGCTTGCCTGCAGCCATATCTTCCCTCGTGAACCTTCAACATTTAAATATCAGCAGAAACACGCTAACATCAATACCAGAGAATATGAAGGCACTAAAGTATCTAGCATTTTTAGATCTTAGTGTAAATCCTTTGGAAAAACTTCCAGATGCTATTACAAATCTAACGGCTTTACAGGAACTATATCTAAATGACACATACTTGGAGTATCTTCCAGGAAATTTTGGACGACTTGCGAATTTACGAATACTTGAATTAAGAGATAATTATTTAATGATTTTACCTAAGTCACTGTCCCGTTCAACCGAATTACAGAGATTAGATATAGGCCAAAATGATTTCCAACAGTTCCCTGAGGTGATTGGAAGGTTTGTTAAACTGAGAGAATTATGGATTGATAACAATAGTTTGTCATGTATTACATCGGTAATAAAACCATTAGAGAACTTGATACACTTGGAGGCTAGTAATAATATGATAGAAGAACTTGCTCCTGAGATTGGATACTGCACTCAACTAGTGGATGTGACATTATCACTGAACATCTTAACACAGCTTCCTGATACCATTGGCCAACTGTGTAACTTATCTACCTTGAAATTAGATAATAACAGATTATATTCACTACCTGAGAGTATAGGACAACTGACTAATCTTGAAGAATTAATGCTCATGTGTAATTATCTAGATAAAATACCGTCTTCTATTGGACTCTTAAGGAAATTGAAATATCTAAATATTGATGATAATATGTTAGCAGCGATCCCGCCTGAGATTGGGAGTTGTATTAAGTTATCTGTGCTATCTTTACGAGCAAATAAATTGACAAGAGTCCCTCCAGAAGTGGGCCATTTAACTTCCCTAAGAGTTTTAAACTTAGTTAGAAACTCGTTAAGTTGTCTTCCTCAGTCTTTGTTGAATTGTGATAACTTAGTAGCCCTCTGGCTTTCTGAAAACCAAAGCAAACCTTTAGTGCCTATGCATTCTGAAGTAGATCCTCACACATATGAACAAGTCCTTACTTGTTTTCTCTTCCCCCAAGTGCCTTTAACCCCTATTGAAATGAAATTGGACAATGATAAACCTGAGAATGTTGAAGCTGCTTCTTCTGCCCGCCATATAAGCTTTGTTGACATGAAATCTGCCCCCAAGATTACAGAAAAACCAGGTCAGTTAAGAAGAGCACCGACTCCTTACCCAAAAGAATTAAGGGCATTAGCCAAGCATGCCAGAAATATTCATAAGGATGGTGCACAAGATGTTTCACCACCCATGCAAAATGCAGTACACATAAAAGCTGCTAAAATTACACCAACACTTCAACAAAGATTTGCATCTGATAACAAAATTGAAACACCTGGAAAAGGAAATTTAGAAGGGATAAACAAGGACCCTATGAAAACATCAGTTTATGATAATCTTCCACCTGAGAATGCATATGATAAACCTTTGGATCTTTCATATGAACAGGACAAAACTTACAAAAGTGTAGACCATGCTCTGTATCCTGAAAATACTGGATCTGGTAACAATGACTTCAAAACTGAAAGTGGTGATAATTATCTTCTACCGCAAAGACAATATTGTACAAAACAGACAGACAAGTACAATTCTAGACAGGATATGGATAGAGCTAATGTTCCTATTCCTCAAAATATGTACAGAGGCCATATAGAGCATAAAAGCTTTCCTTTACCAAATGATGTGAACTATCGAGCTGGTTTAGATGACGCTCATAGCAGATTGCAAAGATTAAGCCTAAGTTCGCAAGAAAGGCAGTCAAATAATGAAACTATTTTATCACCCCATTTTAACGAAAATTCATATAGTAGCAGAAGTATAATAGAAAACGTCCCTCCATTTGATCCTATTTATGCTCGAAAAGACCACATATGCCACTCGGTTTCAGAAAACAATTACCATGAAAGTATATACGACACCGAGAATTGTGCGCGTGCCAAAGATAAAATTTATGGTCAGCGGAATTATGATGCCTATAATTATCACTCACACGGGAATCGTGATTTGCCAAGTCCTAGAGTACACACTGTTAGTCAAGTGGTCAGTTCAACAACTATGCCAAATTTAAGCAGTTACAATAATGTTTATCCTGGTTCCGTTGTGGAAGGTCGTAACTATTCTCCCTCTCTTCACCAAACGCCAACTCCAAATGCTAATATTTATGGTATGCCGGCATCGAGTCCTACTTATGTGTCTACACAATCTCCAGAGCTGTATTCACCAACGGGACACACTAATACAACTAACCCGTACCGCATGGCTACTACACCTTTGATATCGGACGATGGAAGCTATAGTCATGTTCATTCTCCGACTAGCCAAAATATGTACGATTTATATGATGCTATACCACCTTCATCTAATCCTCCGAGTGTGGTTAACCACCGGCACAGTCCGAGCATTTCTGAGCCAGTTTACGGCCGAGGTCAGCCTCCGCCTTATCACATTGCAGCTCCGTACACAAAACACGCACAGTACTTCAATGGAACGGGAGGATAGTGGTGACATAAACAATCAAAACCAAAAAAAGGTTTGATTCAAATACATTCTTGTGGACATTATTAGAATTATCAGAAAATGGTGATTTACTTGTTTGTATTATTGGTTTCTGTTCTCTGCATGTGCAATTTAAATGTGATATAATTATGTAAAATAATGTTGTAGTAGAACTATTATTAAGGTGCTAAGGGACGGATCATATTTGTTGTTGGAATATCATTCAAAAGAATATTACTATTTTTAAAAAGGTTGAATTTATTCAAGTATAAATTTATGATCATTGTGTGTCTTTTATCTAGTTATGGGTTTAAATAATAATGAAGCTCGCATTTAGGATGCGGTTGGTACTTATTAAGTACGACTTGTAACAACTATGTTGATTTAAAAAATCTATTGTAATAAGACGTTCTGTCATTTAATATTATAAATACAAACTCGAATTTGTAATGATAGCCTGATCGGAAAGTACCAGTCATTATAATGTATGAGTTAAATATAAGTAAATTAAATTATCAACCACATATGAGTGGCAAGGTGCTATGCCCTAACTATTTGAGGGCCTAGTTTCCAGGTAGGCTACAGCTAACGTTGTATGTTCATATCTATGTATTTTTTTGATAACATGGTATTGCAATGAATGCTATGTATATAATATTTTTGTAATTATGTGATAATTGTGAATTTATATGCGAATAATATGTTATTTATTTTATTTAATAAGTTGACGTCATACCTACACTACATACCTATACCTGCCTATAACTAATTAAAAACTTATTTATCAGCGGCGTAGGTATAAAAAAGTACAGACTTTTCACATTTTTTAAATAAATCTCATTCTCTATGAACAACCGATCTAGTTACCGAAAAATAGTTTTCTCAGTTAATTCGTGTTACAACATCGGCCCTCTTTCCTCTTATTCATAAACGGGGATCAGATCGGCATTAACTAAACCTGGTATAAGTCTATTGACATCTCTATTAATTTATAACATGCAAACCACAGTGACAGGTATAATAAAGTCCATGGTTTAAATTCTCATTTTTTATATAAAAAAACAAAGTTTAATTCATGGTCCAGTCGGAAAGTTATTTTAAACTAATTAACCTTATTTGGTATTGTTGAAAACAATGTAATACTCTATAGATGTAGTTTAGTAAAATGATTTGTTGGTTACGAAATGACCGCTACAGTGTACCTAGTTCTGGCTAACTATAGTTATTGCATTATTTTTGCAGATGGTTATGTATTTTCTGAGGTACTCGTAGAGAACAGAAAAAATCAAGGGTGTCTGCTCAATTCATGATACATATCCTGATATTTATAATGTATTACTTTTTATCCTATTTCGCCCGTAATTCTGCAGCATGTCGTAAACTAAGATAGCTAAAATAACGGCATACCATACATTCGCTGCCGTTAGCCAAATTTTTCATGACCGTTTATATGCTTTTACAGCCTTATTGTCATGTATTTACATACTTATAATATTATATTTTTATATTCGAACACTTTTCTATATTGACAAAGAACGTTAAAAAAACCTCCTAAATTACTTATTGCTTAGCATGACATCATTCAATATCATTTTCTGATTACATCGTTGTACCTAATGAATACGAGGCTTATATTTTTCGGTACTTCATAGTTTGGTTGCGAAGGTCTATTGTCTACCTTTACAATCTATTCAATACACATGCGACGGTTACCTTCGTCAAATCGTTTTCTGTACATAGTAGTATAACTCATAACATTACAATTTACAACTATGATTTTGGCTTCTAACGGAGATTAATATTTCGTTATCCTTGAACATTGTATTTAATGTTCCATCAATTTCAAATGTCTGAGGTACCAAGTTGTCGGAGCGTTGTCAAAAACGGAAGTTAAAAAGACTGAGAACCATTTAATGTTTGAATTGTAAATACAGTTATTACCAAACTATTGTAACAGGTTGATTGAACGCAAACATAATTATTACGTTTGAGCTTTGACGATGTTACTCGTGAACTTTATCCGCTTATCGAGCATTTCTGGTCTCTATTCTTAACCCAAATGTCTTAGTATGACCTCTATAAATACGACCATATTTTTATGGGACAAGCCCACCACTCGTGCCCATCATTGTAACTTCTGTAAGCCTGGATCTACAATGATAACCATTAAGAAACATTCAGGCAATGAAGCGAGGTGTCCCAAAGAAGTGACATGACTAAATTTGTTGTCATCATGCGACCTATTTTGAATATCAGTTTTTAAAAGTTTATCCCCTCCGTCCAAATAAATAGCGGGTGATCTACAGTCGTGACTGTGAATGGACGACGAACGTCCACGATTTTGGATAGGTATTGCATTTTGTACTCTACCTATGCATGGTGTGCCAAGCAGTGAAAATCCTCGCTGTATTCATAATACTTGATTCATTGTTTCGTTTTAATTACGAGCTCTGAGATTATGACCCTGCTTGTACTTTCCCTTCAATTTTTTTATGGAGGGACAGTTTTGATACTTTTGTATTTAATTTAAATGATAAGAATTTACGGCTATGAAGCTATGTGAAACATTGCGAGTGACTGACTAACACAAAAACTATTAATTGATCTTCTCATTAAAATGCAATTTATTTTCCATGACTAGTATTAATTACTATTGATATAACTCGTGTACATTATTTTATTTTCGATACTTAAACATTGAAACTTTAGTAGCTGCTTCTCTTTCATCGTGTCCTTTTAAGTTTGTGGGCTACTAAGGTTTCAGTAAGTTTAATTATTTATACATTATATTGCTTGGTGCAGATGTCTACCTGACCTGAATGTATTTTTTTGTAACTTTTTATTGAAATATCTTAATATTAGTTAAATTAATATTCAATATGTACCTGTGAATAATATTTTATATAAATGAAAATTAAGTTCTGTATACATGTAATAGCTCTCTACTATTAGCTTATAACTAATATTATTTATATGATATGTGTATGACTAATATAAAATTTAGAAATAGATTACAAATATGTGTATCAGTGGCCATAACGGAACATGTCCTGTTTTAAGAGTTCATAGTGGAATGTACAGAGATGATAGTTTAACAGTTCCCTTACCATGAACTTTTAAAGCAGGACATTTTCCGTTGTGGAAGCGAGAAGCCACTCTACGCTGCACGTAGCGGTGTCTCGCTTCCACAACGGAATATGTCCTGCTATAAGAGTTCATGGTACGGGCCCTGGGCCCTGATAAGTTGCGCTTTTACGCTGAAAATGCATTTGTTGAATAAATGTGTACCTAATACCTAACTAGATAACTTGTATGTTAGAACTTTGTTCCTTAATGTGTAGGTACGAGCACATTGTACATTGCACGTAATCTAAAATTAATACACCAGTGTCATATTTTTGTTGAAGTATATTACGAATAATTGTACATTAATAAAATAATGATTAATTTTAAAGTATATATTAATGCATTGTCTACACATTCATAATAATTAATAAACTTGGATCAAATTTCCAGTTAAGTTTTTTACGTCGCTTATTCTATGATGACGCTTGTTACACGATGAAGATCCCTTGATCTGATCATGTAACAGATACTTTCTATAAACCGAGCCAATTTCATGTGTATAATTTATTTTAATATTTATTTACACACAAATGAATACAGAGTATACTGCCAGTTCTTTATCACTATGATAAATTCTATTAAAAGAATTGTAAATTTTATAAAAAAAATATTTTACTTTATCATTCTTCTTTAAAGTCACTATAGTTGTAACTTATTTAAATAATTAATTAAATTATCTATTACACAAAATAACTGAATAAATTTATTTTAGTAATATCTGACGCACATTTTATTTTAATTCCTTAGCTAGGTATTACGTGTAATTTATGTTAAATATGAGATTTCATTTATATTAGGTACGTGAAAAATTTGCATTTACACAAATATAGCTATTTAATAATTCTAGGTATTTATCACCAAAATATCTCGTTATGAAGTAGAACAATACAATCCCCTTAAGTAGCAGATTTAGTAGGTACGGTACATTAAAAAAACATAAAGAGTATGCTTTATTTTAACTGTATGGGGTAATAAATACCTATCAGTAGTTAGATAGCGAATGTTTCTTTATATACTTAATGTGCTCTGTAAAGAAAGATTTTAATCATTAGACTTAAGAATTTTTAATTTAATATTTATATTTCGTTTTAATACTTATTACTTATTCAATATTAAATTGTGTAATTCTATTAAAATTTGTACAGACTTTTTGTAATACATGTTTGGTCTGCACACTATTTACATTCTGTAAGTTCCTTTGTGCGAGGGCTACTATATTTTTTACAATTAAATTTTATAAGTATACATTTAAATGTTTTAATTATGATATGAAGAACCTCTAGTCACTACATAGTTAAGTAGTTTGTATTACTTGAAACTATTTTTGTGGTAAATCTCCAAATATGTTGAACATTGGGACCATTAAAACGTCAAAATTTTAACTTGTTTACATTTTATAAACTTTAAATCTAAGACACATTCTGTATAAAGTGTATAATTGTACATATGATATTATGTCACTCTTGTTGAAGTTTGGTGACATTGTTTATCTAATGTTACGTGTAAAGGTACTTTCCCACAAATAAAAGTTTGAAAATTAAGGTCTTGTATTATGCTCACAACAATACTTCCATTTAATAAAAAATCTACCTACCTACCTAATGTTTACCGTCAATATTGATTTTTTTTTCAATCATTTTTCGTCTTATAAAACTTTGATTCGTAGCAAAAAAGCAACATATTGCCGTAATATAACAAGTTCTATCGCTTGCTTACATACTCACTATTTTATGGTCTGTGTTAGGTAGGTATTTATTTATATAAAATGTGTTAAATTCACACAGCAACAATGCTACATTTTCTTAAGACTGACACTTATATCATTTAATTTTCTTGTAACTCTAATATTGACTTACTAGCTTTATTGAATTCTTTGATAGTACCTACTCACAGCTTAAACTGCTATATCAAATACCTATTACCTACAAAACTATAAAATTATGAAAAATCATTATGAGACTGAGCGATTGTTGTAAACATTACAGCTCTTACACTATAAAAATGTAGGCTACCTACCAGATTTTTAAGAAAGTAATTTTTTCTTATTGAAAGTATGAATGTTTGTATCTTTTGAAATTAATTAATCTTGAACCCCATGTTATCCTTACAAATGATCATTATTATTTGTGGTATTGTTTCATCGTTTAATAAATCGGTCGCGATTTTATGGATATAAACAATCCATAGGGAAATAAATGTTCTTCAAATAGTACATATACCGCTACGTTAAAATATAAGATTAAACTACTTAGTTTGAATGCGAAACTGTAGTATAGATGTCGTTATGCCGAGTTAGTGCAGATTTTACCTGCTCTTATTCATTGCTGCAATAGAGAATATTTATTTATTCTCAACAGGTAGGTACGCCAACAGCACCTACATCGCACATTGTAATTTATACATATTAACAGGGATAGGGGTAGGTAAACACGACACTTAAAAAATTATCTTAGCGACCATCTTAAACTTAGCAAAATATTTACCTTATTGAATATGCATGTCAAAGGTCAAGTTTTACAAAGTGCTACAAATGAGCAGGAAATTCAGAGAAAGTAGGTACCTACTTAGGCCTAATTCAGAAGAAGAGAAATCACCGCGATACATACATACCTACATAAAGTAACGCCTGTTTCCCAGAAGGCTAGGCAGATACCACGGATTTTCATTTGCTACGATCCTGGCATAGGTACTTATACCTGAGACTTAGGTATCCTTACGATTATCTCCAAAATCATGCGATGCTTATGGACGCGATGTATTAGCGCCCAGTAACTCGCGCAGCGAATTTCCACCTACTGGATAAGGTCTATGAAACGCAATTCAAACAATTTTAACACCACAGTCTAGGGTAACTAAAATGTATTTTTACATTTAGGTGTGTGTTACAATAATATACCTATATTTTAAATCAATGCAAAGCGTTGTATTTAATTATGATGATACAAATTTCGAGTTGGTTCCTAGTATTTTTACCTAAAACTTATTCATCGGACCAAATTACGGAACTAAACAAAGGGTTCGACGTTAATCTTTCTGTAATGAGTTGGGCTTTGCTTTTGATCCGCCTCGCTAATTCTGTGTACGGTAACATGCGGGACTAACGAAAAAATATAAGATAGGTAGGTATGTATCTAGACCTACGTTGTCAGCGATCCATCAGCTCTTGGACTGAATTTACCTTAGAGTGGAGCATATAATAGCGCCCAACATAATTAAAAAAAAAAATAGAAGGATACTGTCTTATAAAAAAAATGTGTTTTAAGTTGTATGTTGCTTTAACAGCTACCTAGTTGCTAAGCATTCCTACTATTAATCGGGAATGTAGGTGTTTGTATAAAATCTTTACCAAGTAAGGATAGTTACATACAACTCCTTAAGCACCTAAATGATTGATTTTAAAATAGGTATGTATTTCGTCATATAAGTATGCCAAAATAATTTTGTATTGTATTTTTATAATTTCATACTTAATGAGATTTTTGCTAATTATCTAATGTTCTTGCTACATAGGTACTTACTAATCTATTTTTTTACAATTCGTATGATCACTTTTAAGTAATTGCTGTTTAGTAGCTAGGTATGGACCTATTATTTCGAAAACACCACCTAATTTGTTATAATAGGCAACTACTAAATAAAAGTTATAATTAATTTAGCTGTGTCACTAATTGATTTTAATTAAGTCGTGTACTTTTGTACAACCTAGGTATATAATTATGTAAACTCAGTTTACGTCTCGTCTGTAATGCAAAGTAATAAAATGTTAAATTAATTATTAGAAAGATTTTATTTTCCGACCTGATCCAAAATATTGAACTATGTACAATGTCGTAACTGAATATGCCTAATGTGACTGTTGGTAAGTAATGCTTATAGATGTTAATTTAAAAAAAAGCGTGTAAAAATAAGAAATAGGGTCACTGCCAGTAGGTACAGCGGTCGGTATTTAAGAAGACTCCCACACAGGGTAAGCTCGTGTCGGTTCTACGCTCCGGGCTCTTCGCCCCCGCTATACAAAGACGTAAAAGGAAAACTTGTTCACAAACGATGCGACATTGATGTAAGAAGTAAAAGAAAAACAGAACTCGCACCAGTTACTTTGATGAGGATTTCATTATTCATGATCTTACGTAAAATAAAGTTCTTTAAACCTATTAGGTACCTAAAGGCAAATAATTATGTTTCATAAACACTAGGAAAGCACCTACCTACCTATATATTGTAACCTACCAACCACCACCTCGACTTCCAGACAGATGGAAGTTTCCAAAAGGTAAATTACGTCTTATGATAAGTACATTTTTTATCTGGTTACATAAACTTCCTTCTCAGGATGCAAGCAACGGCAGGCTATGGCTACAACTGCCAAAAATTTATAAGGTATTCGTATTGTCCCAATATTACCTTCTTTGTCTTCTATCGTATTGTGTCGAAGTAATCGTCATTTCCTGAAGACACCGTACGTTTACATTTGAGTTCCTCCTCAAGTTAAAAATAGCCAGTAGCGGACGTACAGCGTAGGCGTAGCAGGTAGCGCGAAGGTACGGAATCTAGAAGGTACGTCTTATTCACTCATTACTCGGAACGTTTATTGATCTTAATACAGCCGACGTCATACTAGGGCCTTCAATTGTTTCGGGATACGCCTTGTAACGGAGGCTGTCTTTTAACCCTACGAGATCTGCCTAGTATTTTACTCGTATTGAAAAGTATGTCTAATCCCTATATATAAGCTTTTTATTACTCGTAGATAAATACTTACATTACTTAACGGACTATTCAAGGTAGACGGCGTAATTTAACCTATAATAATTGATAAGGGTAGGGGCCTAAGGGTAAGCAGAGGTGAACTCACCGTTCACCGCAGACAGTTTAGTTTAGGTCCCATGTGATGAGTCATGAGGGCGAGCCTATTGCTATTAACTGTGCACTTAATATTTTATCTAGATTCGGCACTGCTACTGAACATTTTAGAGATTAACATGGTACATAACGAATTAAAAATAATTTAAAGCAATTTACCACAACAGCTTTTTGTATGTCTTATTGAATACCTTACCAGCTCCCTGCTGATACCTACTTACTTATAATAAGCCTAAGTTAATCTTAATTAAAATCAAGATTTTTCATAGAAACTAGGTAGATAACCTAGATATGTATTTCAAAATGTTATATCTAATTAGGTAGAATGCGTTCACATTATAGTACTAGTTATAACTTATAGGTAGACAATAGCAGGCATAGCCCTGTGATGTAACTTTAGGTAGTTGTTTCTATCTAGTAGTATCTCTATCTAGACATGTTAAAAATCACTGGCCCGTCGGTCAGCTCGTTTACGATCTGCGGTTGACCCAGTTCTGCGATCAAATAGTTCTCAGTTCATCCAATAACAAACTGTTATACTACTCCGGGAATACGTATTGTTGAGTCGGGAAAACTGGCCAAATAAACGGCTTTAGAAATACAATAAAAAAAAAAACACACCTAATGCTAATTGAAAACAAAGCTTTTTCGTTATTATTGGGGGAAAACCTGCCATTATTGTATCTACATTCGTCGTTATTTTAACTATTCTATAAGTAAATACATACCTTCTGAATACATACGACACGGGTATGTTCCACTACATATTGTCGACACCCAACTCAGACGCTGCTTTAAGGACATTTAAGTTTGCTCTGTTACGTTTTCTTTGTTAAATTTTATTTATAAGATATGATAGGACTGACATGTACCATTGTATAAAAGTCCTTTAATAAATATAGAGAAAAAAAATACATACCTAATGCCATACTTGTGGAATAGGCAGAGGTGAATAATACAGTAACGTTATAGGTAATTAAGATAATACTAGAGGGCGAACCTATTGCCCCATAACCGGGCATAGATCCTCCGAACTTTTATTTAGAATTATAGGAATACCCTAACTCCTACACTGACTACCGGGATCGAATCCAGGACCTCACGCTCAGCAGTTGCGATTGTGACCGCTAGGGCAACGCGGCAGGCACATATTGGGGTACAACAAAGTACTTCTATCGTTCTCGGACTCGAAAGCAAGGAACACGAAGAGTAAGATAAGGATACTATTCGAACTAACGAATGAATTATAACATTTATGTATATCTAAGGTTGCTTTTGTATCTGTAAAAACGATTTCCACTAGATTTACCACTCATAAAAAAAATCTCCAGCACTTTCTTGATACTTAACCCAATTAAACAAACCGGATGTTAGCTTCAAACAAGACATTTCAGCTTTTGAGCGAACTAGGTAACACACTATAGCTGATAGCTCGTGCATTTATTTGACATTTCATCTAAGAGAAAAATATGAAGTCACATACAACTTTATTCAATTAAACTTCGTTTTAAAATAAAATAAAAAGTGTGTACTTTTAGTCGAAAAGTGTTTTCAGTTAGATCTTATAAACACACAACACCAAGTACTTACCTATCAAGAAATCGATTAGCTGCGCGCGCCGCTTTATTTCAGTAAAACAGTCGAACCAAGTGTAGTGATCATCGTCAGCTGGCTTTATAACACCATCAGGTATTGTTCTGGTTTTCTAGTTATCAAGTGTAACATAAAAAGGTTTATAAATATGTTTTTGGAAAATATTACTTGATTTACTAACAAGAAGAAAGAAATTCGCCGTCGGGCCCATTATCGAATTTGGTCCAGTTCCTAGTATAGCTTAGTGATAGATATATATATTTTTTATTTATAACTGAAGTAAGTCAGTGTTCTCTGTGTTAGCAATATTTTTAAGTGTACCTTCGTCTAGTAATTTAGTATCCATTTTTCATAGTAATCATGCCGGGGGCCAGGCACAAGATACTGGGACATGTCCTGTCTGGCTTTTGCCACAAAATGAATCGACGTAAACCTATATATGGAGACTCGTTGGATACTCCACTCAACCGGTGTCTCACAACCTTAGACATCACATTACTCGGTAAGTTTGTAATGTTAAATTTTGTGACTTCTAGATAGCTTCATAGAGATCTCTAATTTCGTATCAATAAGCTCTGTCATACCTGCGGGCATAGCATTTAAATAATACAAATTCCTAAGGGAAAAGATAAACAAGTTATACTAGGGTTACCAACTGAACTGAATAAACTGAAGGTTTTTGTATTCCCTATATTTCACGATTGGAAAATTACTATTCTAGTAGTCTGATGGATTAATTCTTAATAAATATTTTGTATTCATCATCATCATCGGCCGGAAGACGTCCATTGTTGAACAAAGACCTCCTCCTTAGAACGCCACAATGAACGATAACTTGCCATTAACTTATTTTATATCTATATACATATATATATATAGTCTCACTAATATGTATATTTTGTAGGGAACCATCGCCCACGTAGCGGTCGCTGTGCCTGGTGGCGATTCCCCACAAAATGTGAGGTTACTGTACTGGATGGTGGCCATTAGTGGCTGTCGTCGATGTCTCATTTGCGAGTGACCTTAACAATTCTGTTTGTTTCAGGCGTGGGCCATATGGTCGGGGCTGGTATATATGTCCTGACTGGAACCGTAGCTCGGCACTTGGCCGGACCTGCAACAGCCCTAAGTTTTCTATTGGCTGGAATTACTTCCACTTTAGCTGCTCTATGTTATGCTGAATTCGGCACTAGAATTCCAAGAGCAGGAAGCGCGTATGCCTACACATATGTTAGCATCGGAGAATTCTGGGCCTTCATCATCGGTTGGAACATCGTATTGGAATATATGATAGGTAACGATACATTCAGATATTATAAAGTTATAAAACCACGAGTGAGCATGATTTAAGAAACATTTATATATTGCAGGAGCGGCCTCGGTAGCTAGAGCTTGGTCCGGATATCTAGATGCAATGTTGGATGGTGCAATAAGCAACGCTACCATTTCAATTACAGGAGAAATGCACGAAACTCTTTTAAGTAGATATCCAGACGTCCTTGCATTTCTAATTTGTATTGTGGCATCATTAATTCTTGCAGTAGGAGTGAAAACATCAGCATATATTAACAACGGCCTTACAATTTTAAATCTTTTAGTGATATCACTTGTCATATTCCTTGGTTTCTATTACTCTGACCTTGATAACTGGTCCGAAAAGAATGGTGGTTTTATGCCGTATGGTATGAGTGGAGTGTTAGCTGGTGCTGCTACATGTTTCTATGCATTTGTGGGTTTCGATAGTATATCAGCGTCGAGCGAGGAAGCTAAAGACCCATCACGCTCGATCCCTATTGCCACAATTTTATCAATGGCACTTGTTGCGTTTGGGTACATTTTGGTTGCTCTAGCGTTAACATTAATGGTTCCATATCAGAGTATCAATCCAGACGCTGCTTTACCGGCAGCTCTCGGGGCGGTTCATGCGGATTGGGCCAAGTATGCCGTTGCGGTTGGAGCGGTATGTGGGATGACCACAACTCTTTTAGGCTCATTATTTTCTTTACCACGATGTTTGTATGCTATGTCCGCTGATGGCCTTCTGTTTGGCTTTTTTAGCGACATCAGCAACAAATCTCAGATTCCTATCATTAATCTGATTATATCTGGCTTCTCATCAGCTTTGATAGCTCTCTTGTTTGATTTAGAGAAGCTCGTAGAGTTCATGTCGATAGGAACGCTTTTAGCGTACACTATAGTCAGTGCGGCAGTTATTATATTGCGATATCGGCCCGTTCCACCGATGGACGATAAGAATTACGGAGTACCCCAGCTGGACTCTCCTGGAGATCGCGAAGATAGTTCTGCGACCGGAACTCCTGCTACCGACGCAGGTTCATCGTCATCAGAGGTAATGACACGTCTTATTAGGATTTTCGTATTTGGTTAGTAAATCTTTATTTTTTTAACAATACCATACTATTTACGTTTTAGATGTTCGAGGCTTTGACAGTAGGACGTCTGCGGGCTCAGTACGCTTGGCTAGAACCTCTGGCAGGAGGAAGAGCTCCCGGGGCCGCAGTCACCAGCTGTGTGTACACATTTACTGCTGCCGCCGCCGCATTATGTGCCCACAATCACTTTTTGGCTGAACCGGCAGGCCTCTGGGCGTTGCTACCTGACTTTATTCTCAGCTTCATCATTGTCGCTTGTAAGTTTAAATTCTGCAATGTATGACTAGTTACCAACATCTATAAGACTTTCACAATAGGTATCTAAGATATTTGCATATACCTACCTAATCTTCTATAATTTTCTTTTCAGGTCTGGTTATAATCTGGGCGCATCAACAAAGTCCAACGAGGTTGCCGTTCCGCGTGCCCTGGGTGCCATTGCTGCCGGCTGCCAGTGTCATGTTGAACGTTGAGCTCATGATAAATCTTAACGCACTTACTTGGGCACGATTCGCCATTTGGATGACTTTTGGTAAGTTTCATACCTGAATAAAATGACGTGTTATGAAAACATAACAGTCTGTGTTTTCAGAAAGTCAAGGATATACAGGAGGACTATTTATGGATGTTTTTATATTTAGGGGAATCATGGTATTTTTCAGGTTTACTCCTATACTTCTTGTATGGCATCCACCATAGTAAATTGGGTGAGGGTGTCACCGGTCTTCTATCTCGCTCGGCCAGTGGAGGAGGTCACAGTGGCGGATGGGGCGCCGTTGAGAAGACTAGCGCTATTGCCCGACGTGTAGGACGCTTCGCTCGCGGCAGCAAGGGAGACGACCGCAAGCCTATCATATGTGACGACGAATTATCCAGACGCGAACCGTGATTTTAAATCATCGTATGTATTAATTTTTAATAAAAAATTTCGTCATCGTTTAGTAGCCCTGTCAGCTTGTTAGAACTGATTTGAGAATGTATTGTATTAGTAAAGCTCTTATTATCACTGGAACATTATGGCGAGATTTCGGACATCTGAGTAATATAATTATTTATGTATGGACTTATGGTTACATCACCATATCGTTATATTACGCTTTTAAAATAGGGCTTAAATAATGAATGCATAATATAGGACTTAATCTGCTAAATAGCGGGGTTTATGTAGATTTTATTCACTCTGTATCTAACGTTTTCATTAAATTCTGGTAAACTACCATTATAGCGTCCCATTTTAAGGTTGACTTCAGAGGGTTGCGGCCGATCGCAGCTGCACGCGACCGATGCGTGCGGCCGATAAGACATTACCGTGTGCGGTTGGAATTGGCTGCGAGCCTCTGAAGCCCATGTTAAAGTTAGACCGGTTAGATGCACGATTCTTCTGGGTGATAAAAAAGTTATCATATTCAAAAATGTATATCTATAGAAAGAGAAATATACTACTGAGAACGAATTATGAGCTACTCATTCCATAATTCAAGTTATTACCATCACCTTTTACATTGTATTACCTGCGTAAGTACTTATGTACATGATATTTTGAGCTGGTACCTACCTAACATATAATGAGAGTAGCTCTTAATTTGTTTTAAGTGCGTCAATTTATTAGTGATTTGTATAGAGTGGCCATATTGTTAATCAATAGCGAATCGGAGATAGAATAGTGGACAAGTAGAATCTCGACACCTGTATTGTACTGAAAGACATAGCTACCCTACCAAAGAGATTATGACGATGCTACTAATATTAAACAAATATACAGGATAAATAATGTTTTAGGTACATATAATTTGCTATCAACAGCCCATTAAATCAAATAAATTATACTTCCCGTAGGTATTTACTTCATTTTGCTATTAACTTACCTTGTTTTGTATTACATATTTTATTGTTTTTTAATAAGCGTTGAGCCAATGATTCTGTACGGTTGACACAAAACGATACCTACATAAATATAATATAAGGGCTCAATAAAAAAAAGATCGGATATTAAATACATTTTATTGTCAAACAAAAATCATTTCATAGTGCCATATTGATGTCAAAATAACAGGGTCAATTATGCTTAAAAAGGCAGGTAATGCTGCGAAATTCCCGATGAGTTGGGTTTTGTAAACATTACAGTCCTAGCTTTTTTACTTGTTTGAATGAATATATTGAAATCCAAAGTGTGGTACGTTGACTATTGAATGATAATGATAAAATAATATGAGTAATGAGTAACGAAGACAGAAAGAATATGGATGTTATGTTTATAAAGATCATTTAAAATTGTATAAGGAAAATGCTTAAAATATTGTATGCACAAAGTGTTACTAGTCGAATAAATCTGTCGTTTCACAACAAAAATAATAGCTACTTCCAGAAATGTTTGTTACGTTTTGATATATTTATTTAATGTTTAAATGTTAGAAATTGACAGATGCATGTTATTGCTTCACACAAAATGTACTCTTATATTATTACGTAAGTCTTCACATACCTATATGGATTTATTGTGTAGGGTATTATTGCGCAAAATGTATAAAAATGAACTATAACATCGTTGTTAAAAGATTGTATATTTTAAATGTTGATGTGTACATAAAGAAATATAATAATAAGTACGTCACTATTGTTGTCTTTGTAATCCCTGTACTTCATATTCAGATTTCTTAAACAATACAAACAAATAATGACGAAAATAACAATAATTTGTACTGTTGACAAAATACAATAGACCCTTACTTATAGACGTTGAACGCTATATAGTAATACTTAAACATTAAAAAATGGACGTAAACAAGTAATAATAGACAACGCTTCAAAGTAACCAAGTTTAAGATACTAATACATGTATTCATTTGTAAATTTAACTAAAATTATAATTTTAACTATCTTACGGCTACTTATATACGTCGACTGTCGACTTAAAAAGTATAATAATTGATATTATTGGAATAATTTATTGCATATTTGCAAATACACGATATTAAAATAGAAATTTTATTATTTAATATTGGGGCAATCTGGCAGGTTTGAGTCGAACTATTATTTTAGGTATTACTAGCTGACCCGGGGTATGAAAAATAGATGTTGGCCGATTCTCAGACGTACTCAATATGCTCAGAAAATTTCATGTGAATCGGTCAAACCGTTCCGGAGGAGTACGGGAACGAACATTGTGACACGAGAATTTTCTATATAAGATAATAAAGGTAGATTATACGTTTTAATGAAGAAAAGTATTTGGAGCAGGTAAGAAAAAGATAACATTACACGTTCGTGAAATGTCTTTATAATATTATGGTCCACACGTGAGCAAGTAGCACAAATAACTAAACACTACAAGGAAATTCATAAGGAAGTTTACTAACTAATGCTGCTTATTGCTGCCTATAATTATCCGACAGCTACGGCCAAACAATATAATTTAAGACTACAACAAGATAAATAAATAATAATATATCGTATGTCTCACTCATTCAAATTGTGCAAGTTGCACGTGTGTATGCATAGGCATAATACTATGTTCATAATTATGGTAACTAAATATTGGATTAACGTTTGAAAAATCCTATAATTTGAGCATATCACCTCAAACACTGATTATGTAGACATATAAGATAGACTACTAAAATGTAGAAACTGCAGTTCCAGAACACTAATAGAAAGATGTAAATGCTAAGATTTATTTCAGAACTGCCCCAGGAGTTACAGAAGACGTATTTTCCAAAACAACTTTACATTATATACATATAGCGGAATATAGAGATTCAGTCTTATCTGTTATATAGGCTAATCTGCCACGCCGACGCGGGTAGCCGCTGTAGTTTTTTGATGGTAGGCCTACCCCATTGAAGCCACAGGAATCCGATGACCAGGCACAGGGCTGTTTCTATGTAGAACCCATCCATTCGCACGTTGCATGTGCCGCCTTTAGACTTACATAACTGTAAACAGGAAAGTATTGGCGTTAATATATTATTGTTGGGGAGATACCGGTTTTAGCGTCAAGAGGATAATACATATTATTTTTGTCTTTGTTTATAAGGCTATGGTTTCATATCCCTTTGTTGGACTGTTTACCTTGAACTAGGAACAAGTATGCAACTGCAATTATTATAACCAACTTAAAAGTATTGTACTAAAGTACCTAAAACCTAAACGTAAAATATACTTTCGGTATCTTATACTTTGAGGTCACATTTTAACTGACAAGTAGGGTTGCGTTTAAACTACTTTAAGACTCCCGCTCATTTCCGACATTTTTAAAATGAAATCGAAATTATATAAAAAATATTTCTATAGGTATAATTCTTAAGAAAAAGAGATTATTAAAAAATATATATGGCTCGTATTTGAATCACATGCATATTCCCTATTGTGAGATTGTGTAATCTTTGATCTTTAAAAATTATACTCAATATTGTAATATCATAATAGATTAATTGAGTCACGAAATTAGGGCAGCTTGTTGTAATTATAGGGATCGAAAAAGACATGAGCTAATAACCTAGTTTGAACGTGCCAGTTTCTATAAACATCTTATTACTTTTTATACCAATGTATATCATTTTACTTACGTCGGTTTCCAACTGCGTTGAGCACGTGTTGTCACCAAGTTCTGTCAGCGAACAACTCTTGTAGGTGAGGTGGTCGATGGCCCACAGGGCGAGCGTGTTCGGCCAATTAGTTCCCAGGTTTGACATAGTGTTTAAGAACGTCATATAAGTTCCACCGACGGCGGGGTCCGACACTTTAGCAAAGAACGCCATCACTGCCACAAACATGCAGTACAGACACGTCTGAAACAAGGATTTGATGACCATTCAATACTTCGAATATTGTTTTTTTTGTGGAACTAGAAAAGTGGAAACTTGCGTAGTATTTATAGGTAATTGCTTGTTAAAGATTTATTATTATTATAAAAAAGTAACGATAAGAAAAAAATTGTTGCAATTAGAGATAGATAAATATGGGAGATGTGATGAGAATGAATGACGTCTCTCAGCTAATGTATTCCGGGAGCTGCCCTATGCATCACAATATGTATGTATGTAATGTTAACACGTTTATTATGTAATACCATTTCATTTTGGCTAAGCGCACCAACGGCTGGCATATTCCTACTCATTCAAGAGTCTATTC
The DNA here is from genome assembly GCA_946251915.1 of Abrostola triplasia. Lineage (NCBI taxonomy): Eukaryota > Metazoa > Arthropoda > Insecta > Lepidoptera > Noctuidae > Abrostola > Abrostola triplasia. The sequence goes on along the minus strand of OX276432.1, from coordinate 6,313,376 downwards.
CACCCACGTTTAGCCGCATATATTAGTCATAGTCATACTATTAACTTAATTATCGCATTGCATGATTATAATAAATTTAAATTACGAATCGGGAATTAACGCGAACTCATGTTTTTAATTTTGTTTCGAAGTTTCAGCCGGGTTGCACCAGCCGTGGTCGCAAGCAGTCGGTTCGCGACGATGAGTTCGCATTAATTCCAGTTTCGTAATTTAAATGTATTTTAGTCATGTTTTTATTTCATACTAGCTCTTGCCCATGGCTTCACCTGCGTTATGTAACTTATGTCCTTTTTCGGGTATTAAACTTTCTATACGCCAAATTTCATCAAAATCCTTCTAACGGTTCAGCCGTGAAGGCGTAACAGACAGACAAGAGTTAATATCACATTTATAATATTAAGTATGAATAGGCTACAGACGACCACTTACAAAGTGTCAAATTTTGTCGCTATTAGCGAGTCACACACCAACACAAAACAACATACCTGGTGGAATATGTAGAGAGCCATCAGGACGAATAGGTAGGAGTAAGACGGGCCACTGTTGTCGAGCAGGCGCGGAGTGACCGCGACCAGGGCGGCCACCAGCGGGCCCACCAGCAGGCGCAGCGGGAACGCGCGCAGCCACAGCGACAGCGGAGCCGGCCCCGTCGTGTGCTTCGCTAGGATCTGACAACATAAATGGCTATCAACCTCTTACAAGACATAAACATAATATCACACCTGTATTAAGTAGGCACAGGTGCGTCTAGAATGTACACCCACTTCCCCAGTTATATGTCCCAATGTCATATACGAGCCTATTATTTGGGCCATTACTCAGGCACAAACCCAGACTTAGTCCTGCTACTGAGAATGCGAAAAATGTGAGTTACACAATATTTATTTTAGAATTTATTGTAAAATACAACTCTCTCACAAAACAATTTATTATGTTAAGTGAATATGTATTGTGTCACAAAAATTTAAAGATATAATCTATTCAAAATTGAATCGACTATAATCACATAAATGACATTGTCTTTTTTTTTAAGAATAAACCCTTTACACCTATTAGCTAAAAATTTAATATAAAATCTTTTCGGTGAATATTTTATATTTGTATGCTGTGTTATATGTGTGGTAGGTGCATGTACTTACCACAGGCATTATAATTTGTACTGGGACTAATGGTACAGCAAGTAGAGCCAAGTCTTCTCTTGGCACTCCAGCCTCCACAAGCTTTAAACCAGATACAGCATCACTGGCACAGAATCCAAGCTAAAAATTGTAAAGATGTCTATAGAAATGTTTGTAAACAAACAGACATATAATAATAGCATTGTTGTTCTAAATAAATACCTTAGCCGTAAACAGGACCAAGGCTAAGGTCCGTACAGCTGGCAACTTCACAATTGTATACAGCTGCTTGTATGCAGTAACAACATCTTTGAAACCTTTCACATTGTTGTCTTTACTGTTTGCACTGTCATTGGCTTCGTGTTTAAATACCGCTACTAATGTAGTGGTGACGATAAATACCCATCCCCAGAACAGGAGGAAGCTAGCAAGCGTCACAAGACCTGTCTCCTCCGGAGTACTACGCAGGTATTTGTTACAGAAGTAAGGAGATTCCAGCGCCAAAAACATCACATATCCAAGGAAAAATCCAGTTGTTTGCCCCACTGTGTTACATGTTGAAGCATGACCAACATTACATCTGAAAATTATAGACATTTATAAAATAAAATATAGTAAATTCGAAATACTAAGAAATGCAATTGAAGTGACTGTGTCAAATATCCATAATCAATTTTCTCTATTTTATATTATAACCAATGATTTGAATCAAAGATATCATTAAAACTATTTTATGATAACAGTTATCACTGATAATATCAATCTAAGTCTCAAATTAAATGTTGCAATATGTCCAGGGTCAGTAAAATTATTGCCATAACTTTTGTTATGCACCTTTTTAACATAGTGAGAGCCCATCCATCAACAGCTATGTCTTGTGTAGCAGCCAAGAAGTTTAAGAACAGGAATGACATTGTCAGAAGTGTCATAGAGGGGGCCACATTATCAGACCCAAGCCAGTCAGTCATACTGTTGGACATGATGATCATAACAATGCCAATTAAATACTGAACAGGCACAAGCCATGTTTTTCTTCTTCCAAATTCTGGCCAGAACAAGGCATCCACAATTGGTGCCCATAACAGCTTCACACTGAATGGCCAGTTCACAAAACTAAATTCAGCCTGAAAGAAAAAAGTAAAGATGTGAATAATATTTATAAGTTTGTATAGAGTTTTTATTTTGTTAAAGAATAATAATCAGCTGACCCTCTTTTATATTAACTAATGGAGCGAAATACATATGAATTTAAATAATTATATTTATATAAGTCATATAAAACTAGTTTAAATGCCATAAACAGCACACCAATAAAAAATCTTATTACAGTTTTTAATTACATTTCAAGACAATTTCACAGTTTTATAGGTGTCGCGATTTTTTTATGAGTTAAAACTCCATGGATGATTGATTGGAAAATAGTAAAAAATCAAATAAAAAAGAAACTTACTTGTTGAGTATAAGTAATCCCTCTATTCTGAAGGAGCATAGGCACTGCTCCAGCCAGTCCTAATGGTATACCTTGTAGAGTATACAGAAATAATAAAACAGCAATGTTCAATTCATCTCCTTTGATATTACTGTGACCACCTTCAACATAATTGTCACCATTTTCAATCAATTCCTCTTTTTCCGGCGATTGCTTACGCTTCGTTAGTGGCATGACTGAGGCAAGTATGGCCTGAAAGTTAATTGAAAAATAAAATAAATCCATATGACACCGCCAATCTAATAAATACACGTCATAGAATTCGATTTTGTTATTGCTTCAGACATACCTTAATTTTGGTATTTAATTAATAGGTGTAGAAACAAATAGACAGGCTATTTAGCAAAATATAAATACAGTGTTTGACCATTTATATTTTACTAAGTCATTTACTCTACGTAAGGAAGAATTATTTCGAAATATACATACAAGCACCTCCTAACGTCACAAATACAAAGATGTCAATGTCAAATGTCAATTTATGAAACCGGTCTGTCAAATGCATTGAGCTAAGAATATATGGAGGGGGGTATTGATCTATTTCTGTAGAAAAAATACCTTATACTAGGTATATTCATATAATATTAAACAACATACTTAAGCTTAAACTAACTCTCAAACGGCTGAAATAAAACAACCTTATTAGTAATTACATTTTTATGCTGTTCGGGGTCGAAACACTCGGGTCATGGGGTCCGAGTGTGCGTCTCCAATTTAGAGACCTGTCCAGTCCTGTACCAGTCAACAGCGATGAGGAGGAATACTTTGATGCATAATTTTTAGTTTGAATTTTTTCTTTTGATTATATTTATTTATTACCTAGGTTATAGTGTGTAAATTTAAGTTAAACTTAAGTATGTTGTATAATTTTGAAACTTAAATAAGAGAAATAATTATATACACAGAAAAACACATCTTACAGCGCTCGGAAAACGTCCAATAGAGTAAGCGACGCCAAGGGTGCTTGTATATTTATAAGCCAGTAAGCCTGTAATTGCCAATAGTATGATGAATAGCCAATAGTATGTTTGGTCATCATATAACATTTTCCTAACTTCTACGGGGGAGGCCTTTTGTTCAACAGTGGATGTTATTCGGCTGATTATGATGAATCGAGAATGTGATCGTTTAATTTATTTGACATTGACGTTGTAAAATTTTTTAGTGTCAATCAAGTCTATGTAGGTAATCAAAATGTTAGTATTTTTATTTTTAAGGGTGGATTTACTCTAATTTTATTATTTGATTAATTGTGTATTCATGACCTAATGGGTACGGTAGCACGTTCTTGTTTCTTACGTTGTCTGCTGGATTCACATGCACCTATAAAACTAATTCATAATGTAGAAACAACAATAGGTCGCAGTAAACTTACAAAAATTAAGGATCAGTCTTGTTCGCGCCAGCAACGTAAGTCAGATTCTCAATTAATGTTTTGCGATCACATACTTGCTCTCTGAGTGAAGTTCAAGCTAACTAAATGTTTTAATTTTAGATATAATATTTTTTAAACCATTATGTAGCTAGTTATTGCCCTCTATATTAAGTAGATATAACATAGATACAACAAAACCTGTGTTTTCCGTCCCTTTGTGCAGTATTTTCTAATCGTTTACCGATGAGTAAATACCATAATATGAGGAATGTATATATATTCCAAATGTATATAATATGTACATATATGTTCCGAATTTTTCTTAACTTAAAGATGTCAGCCGTAGTATATATTTCACTTTTTAATGCATCAATATTGTTTAAACCATTTTTTAATGTCTGTTTATATATTTTCACAGTATCTCTTAAAGCTGACTGTGAAGCATGCTTGGTGGAAGTCAAACAGCTGGGAGTAAACTCCTCTGGTCTTGATGGGTTTGCACTCATAAAAAATGTGGAATACAAAGTAGAACATGGGGCTCGGATTGAAGTTTTGTTCAATAATTATATTCACGTCATAGAGTTTGACCCACCACCGGATAACTGTGATAAACAAAAACCCGGAAATAAACGAAAGCTAGAAGAGGATGAAGAATCTCCAAGAAAAAGAAAGAGTTTAAAAACTGATTCTATGAGATGCATGCCTGACATAAAAGCTGCTATGGAAAACCTGTGGGAAGACATTGACAGAGGTGAACTATATATATTCACTTCAAAAGGTGTCAAGAGTAGCCACAAAATAGCAGCTTTTGATATGGATGGTACTTTGATTAAAACAAAGTCTGGTAAAGTTCATCCAGTTGACACTTATGATTGGCAAATAGCTTTCCCAACTGTTCAAAAGAAACTAAAAGAACACGTTGATCAGGGATACAAACTTGTGATATTAAGTAACCAAGCCCCAATAGGCAATGGGCGGGTTAAGATAGAAGACTTTAAAAAAAAGATTGAAAATATAGTGACAAAGTTGGATGTTCCTATACAAGCTTACATAGCCACAGGAAAAAGTTTTTACAGAAAGCCCACTACAGGAATGTGGAAAGTTTTGTCAGAACAGGCAAGGAAAATATGTTACAGATATAATATATAATTATAGCAAACAGTCTGCTAATGACTCCTAAAAATTTATATTCAAATAAGAATAATGTATGACTTAAATTTAACAATTTTCTTTTGTAGAAAAATGATGGGGTTGAAATAGATATGGCCGATAGTTTTTACTGTGGTGATGCTGCAGGCAGGCTCGCTAATTGGGCACCTGGCAAAAAAAAGGACCATTCCATGGCTGACAAACTTATGGCAGATAATCTCAAGCTTAGATTTTACACACCTGAACAATTCTTTCTGGGACACTCAATAGTTAATGTCCCAATGAGTAAACCAGATTTCAACCCAAAAGAACTTAGTTCTTCATCATTTAATTATAATCTAATTAGCGAACAAAAAGAGGTGAGCTGGTCTGTTTTTATTATAACTATGCATTTTTAGAAAACAAATTTATTAACCCCTCAAATGTTTATGGAGCAATAGTAGTGTTTTATGTATTTGTTTTTTTAGATACTTGTATTGGTTGGGTATCCTGGTAGTGGAAAATCGTTTTTGGCAAAACAGATTGAAAGAAAGTCTGGTAACAATTACGTCGCCGTATGCCGAGATGTCCTTGGTTCATGGCAAAAATGTGCTGCTGAAGCAACTAAGTTATTGCAGGTAATGCATCTTATATGATAAATTTTAGTAATTTTTTTCTGTTCTTCAAGAGAGTAATTTAACCTTTTGAATGCCACGGTCAGATATAACCGACAAATGAAAACGTGCCCAACACGCCACCGTCGGCTAATGCCGACAAAAGACGACCATTTTCTAGTGTCTTGGCGTAGAAGTGGCGCTGATGCGTATACGCTCTGGTGTTCAATAGGTTAAATAACAACATGCAAATGTATTCATTTAACATTAAAACTTACGGTTTTTATTATCATGTGTTCGTATTTACAGCGTGGTAAGAGTGTTGTAGTCGACAGTACGAACCCCGACAAAGATTCGCGCGCGCGCTGGTTGTCTCTCGCCAAGGAAATGAAGGTAGATTGTCGCTGCGCCAAGATGAAGACTAGTATAGCTCATGCAAAACATAATAACAAGTTTAGGGAGCTCATGAAGATCAACCACATCCCTGTGAATGATATTATCTATCATACATACAAGTAAGTGTAAATTATTGATGGATTCCATTTTTACTACTATTTTCTTTCATTTACCCCAAGAGTATTTTGGGTAAATGCGAGCTGGGTTTTTCCTTTTATTAAAGGTAAAAAAATATGATAAAAGAATAGCTTCTACACTTCGTCCCCATAATTAAAACCTTAAACTATAATCTTACTCACCTCCGGTCGCGCAATATACCTAAAAACGGATCCAAAGTTTTTCTTCACGTATTAATGTACAGATTTCTGATGACCTTTAATTATAGACTACAAACAAGTCCAAATAATAGGACTTGATAAATTTTATTATTATTGTTTGTTTCAGAAATAAATATATTGAGCCAAATACCAGCGAGGGTTTTAAAGAAGTCATAGAGGTTAATTTCACACCTTGTTTTGAAGACAAAGCTGCTGAGTCGGTATATAGAATGTATTTGTTGGAGAAATAAAGTTACCCATGTCGCATTAATGTGCTTACATGAAATAAAACAATATTGATGTGAATCAGCATTTTTATTGCTAAATTAATCACGATCGCTATACCTATAACATCGTGTTAGGCCGATTATCATTTACAATTGTAATTATACCTGCAAAACTAATGAAAGGTTAAAAATAAACAATTTTTGACTTATTATATAGTTGGAAAAGCTGTTTATCTATTTATTTTTATTGCTTTATTTATCAGGTATTAATTTTGATTTTTTAATATATAATTTTATTTACAATTTTGACCCAAGGCTAACACGAATAGTTGTGAAAAAATACGAGATTTTTTTTCTTATAAAATACTTATTGGTGATTAAGTTACATCAGGCAAAGCGTGCCCAATATGGCAATGGCGAAATGGACGGATGAATTTTTAACAATCGTGTACGACAAATATCTAATTTGAATTTCTATACTTATTTACAATTAGTATGATCCAATTTTGAAATCAAAATTGCGTCAAGCTAGCTCAAAATCCTGTAAAAATTACCTAAAATTCTTTATATAAAGACATTTTATTTTAACGTAGGTACGTAACGCTTATTAACACACAGATTGGATAAAAAACTAGGTACACCAATATAATTATCAAGTACCTAGTTACATATATGTAAGCCTATCATCTCCTATACCTAGGTACATAAGTATCTAATAACGTCTACCAAATTTTTTTACAAGGTACCGAGGCACTGGATTACAATTTTACTAAGTCGTTTTATATTAAATGGAATGTTTTCAAAATTGTCAATTTCCCATTAAAATAGTAAGCATTTTTTTATTAAATAGCTACCTACGTGGCTTTGAATTTTACAGTGAACATTATTTAGAAACTTGCGTCGTTTTAGCAATGTTTATTATATGTACTATACAAGTAGTAACAAATAAGCATACCTATCTACGTAATAACACTTAGAGTAAGTATGCAGTTTCTATTTATCAATTTCAAGTCATTCATTTTTATTAATTTTACTGTATGGTGGATACCAACAGTTTATAGCACTTAATTAGCTAGCCGACTAGATTTTAATATCATTGTGAACCAACACTGACCATATAGCACAAAATTTGAATACGAAGCACAATGAGATTCTATCATATTCATGATCTAATTTAGTGAAACTCGCCGATATAAAGCAACGTCATATGGTTATAATAGCAAACTGTAATTTAATTACCGGATCCAATATTTAGTGGGTCGTAATAAGATGATTAAGGGGCGATGATGATAATAGCATCAGCCTGTTGTCATTCTCCATCAGGATCTTCTTCTTCCGCGTCCAATAGATTATCCAGACTCGTGTCCGAGTCATCTTCATGTCATCTGGAATGCAACAAGACTATGTAAATAGGAAATATTTTTCATTGTTAATATTGTAACCGAAAAAAGAACGTTATTGGCGTGGGTTTCCCTTCTGGGGTTAGGTACATGTACCTATGACCTACCTGGCTATATACACAGTGTCGATGTGAGTGAGGCGGGCGCCTGCAAGCGGTACAGTCGACACAGGGCGCAGTTTACGGCGCTCCAGCGCACTGCGGGCTTGCTGCACAGCCAGGTCGCCACACCACCGTTCACAGCGAGCGTATATCACTACACCTAGGATTATAAACATGTATTTTCTAATTAATCTATGACTTTACCTCATGTGTAGTTTTAGAACGCAAGACACTCATAGAAGCGTTCGAAGTTATGGTTTTCGTGTCATAATTTTATATATTTAGGTAGGAGTAGGCAAATGGACCTATTATAGCATGATAAAAGATCTTTTGTAGGGAATTATGAATAGATATAAAAAAATCTTACCGGCCCCCGCAAAAAGAGTGATAGCTGGCCAAGAGTCAAGAAGAAGTGGTGTAAGAAACAGTAGAGCAGTCAGCATAGTTATCGGGCCTTGAATAGTTTGCGTCTTCCTCATGCCCAAGTTATGAGAGGGCTGCCAAGCGCATATTAGGATACCCGATAGCCATACTGAAATTGAAAATAATGCTAAGTTGTTTATGATGCTTTTATGTAATTATTTATTTGACAAAATGCTTCGACCTCAAGTAATGGAGGACAGGACAGGGAATGATGCTAACTTACTTGACGAAAAGGTTTCTACGTAGATCGGTTCTACCTTGGACTTGCCATCGTTTCGTGACGAAAACGTCAGGCTAGTCTTTAGCTTATAACTCCCTCCAGAGTCAGCTGTAGGTACTTAACAATGATATAGCGCGTCTTGGGATTTAAAAAACAGCTCGAGTATGAATAGTGCTCTTGTACATTTAGATTTATCTTACGCAACCTTTAAATACCTTCTTGCAATGTTAAATTGATTGGTTACAAGCAAACTTACGTGGTATTCCAGTAGCAAACATAGGCAGTCTGAGGGCTTCGTTGCAGAATGCGACTGCGATTAGAGCATCTGCTACCAGCTGTATGAGGGCACCGGCTGCTGCCCAGCGTGCTCCGCGCACACTAGGCGGAGAGGGCGAACTTGATTCGGGAATAGACGTCACCACCTGATAAAATAAATAAATTATTTATCATGCATGACAATCAACAAATAGGTAATAAAACGAGATATTTATGCACGCCCTCATTTTTCGAAGAGTTTCAGACTGCCATACTTTGTAGGATTATTTCAAATTTTGGGTATGTTACTTTATTATTTGCGTAGGTATTTGCTTTGCTTAGTAGGTACCTATACAAACTGCAGACGATAAATAGGTAAAATAACCTGTATCCTATCTCTGTATTCCTTGACGACAGCGTCAATGTCTGTAGAGTCATCGCCTGAAGACATCTCCTGCTCACTAGCTTCACCTTCAGACGCTACGTCGACTACTTCAGGCGATGCAAGACCTCTTACGCCACTGCTACTGCTCGTCATTTGATCATTTTCTTCTGTTTGACAACCAGCATACTCATCTAGAAGAAGGCATTCGCGTTCTTCGGTTTCTAAAAACATATAAGCGATTAGTTTCTCCAATCTAAAAGTAATAAACATACTAGACATGATACATTTTTTTTATTGTTGGCTTAAAACAGATATAAGTACCTAGGAAGATTAAAGAAAGTTAGGTAACAATTATTAGCATATTACCTATTTTTTCTATTTTTGACTGATTTTCCTCAATCATTTCGAATACCTACTTAAAATTTAAGAGAGTTATACCTTTGGTGACTTTAGATTTTATACTCTCTAGAGTTTTTGTGTGACGAATGGCTGATGGAATGAACCAGAGGCCGCGTTTGGATTTACTCCCAGAGGATTTAGACGCGCGGGCACCGTCTCTTCCTAATCGCTTATATTCAATATCTGCAACATGAATAAAATAAAATATTAAGAAACTAATACAGATTTGATACGCGTTGGTAAATATTCGTTAAACATTTACGAAAACATTATAATATAGGTATATACTGGTTCTCACCTCCAGCCTCTTTCTGCTCAGGTGTTGGTACGCATCGCATTATAATAAAATGGAACGCCTGTATGGATATACCAATCAAGTGGCTTGCGTTCATTAAGGTTATCATATGTGACAAGGGACACGCAAAAGCCAGTATCGCTGCCAAACTTCCTGCAAATGATACATCCATTAAAGCCTCACCCACACAAACGTGATTCAAGACTGTAATTTGATAATTCTAGTTAGCTGTTACGTGATTAAGCGATAACCAGTGAATGTACAACGGTTGGGTTGCTAAATGACATCATCCCTGATGTATTTGCTCGTTATTTCCAATTGGCAGGACGTCGACAACTTGAGGCGTGCATTGCGTAAACTCTAATAATTAGTTTAAAATTAAACCGGTACGAACCTGCGGTGAATACAGCTAAGACTGGGCTGCCTGTGGTGGTACTCTCATATGTCATCGACCTGGTGAGAACCTTCCATTCAGGCGAGGCTAGAGCTACTAAGACCGTGAAGAGTAAGGGGCATAGTTCAGTTAAAGCTAAACAGATGCCGGCTACGGTCACACCAGCTAGGACTGGACAGACCCAGCCAGCAGCCCTCGCTTCCAACAAAGTCGTGACAGGCAAAGCCGCGTCAATGCTGTTTCTGGAATCGCAGAAATTGAATAAGTGAGGATGTAAACAGATATGTATGATTATATATTATTATGCTGATTTATAGTAACAACTTGATGAAATGTTAGATATAATGGTCAGTGGGTAGGTAAGTAGGTACCTACAACAGCCTACGTAAAGGCAACTTGATATCGCAATCGGTTTGGTAGGTTAATGGGCACGCTGAATCACGTATGTACTTACCCTTTTAACATATTAGTGTAGAGGAAACATAGTCCCGATAGTATAATTGTGGGTAATCCAATCATAAGGATAAGATTTTTCTTAAAGGATCCATTGCCTTTTGGTAGAGCCACGTTAAACGCGTAACAAATCGGTGCTCCTGCCGCGAACAACTGCAAATTAACGATTAAGTTTTCAGACTTGCAGGCCTACTTTTACATAATAAGGTAAACAGTATTCCTTATTTAGTAAATTAATTCACTATTTGCTTACCTCGTATACGGTGATCGGTATCGGCATATTTATGTTGGCAATATCAAAGTTAATAAGGCCAAATATTGCGAAGAACTGGCTAAATATGTACAGCAGTATCAACAACATGAACGTGAACATCATGCTTTCCTGAAACAATTAAGACGATAGTATTAAGTATAATTATAATATTATATACTTACGCTGCTATACGCTTACGATGTAAGGCTATAAGCAATTAAAACCAAAGGTTTTGTTTTCCCATTTACCTCTAATCCGCACATGAACATAGCGCAAACCACCATGACGACGGTGACGCCCAGCACGTCAGGCCAGGGCTCCCCCAGGGCTCGTGTCTCGTACCCAAACAGCCACCGGCGGGTGCGACCACCCGTCACGTGATCTGCTGTGGCGCTCAGAATCCGCGCGCATATAGCCACTGCCACCAGGTGCGATAGGAAGGTCATCCACATTGCCATGAAGTCGGCGAAGGATCGCAGGTTTCGCTCTCGACGGCCTCTAGACGTCTTTGGTGGAGGAAGTATTTCGGCTAGCTTCTTCAGATCTTTACATGTGAAGGCTGTAAGAAACATATGATGTGTATAATATTTATATTACATATTTGTTTGGAAAACCTGCATTCTGACCTATTTCGATTGTTTGTTTACTTGTCTCAACGTTATGTTCCTTAAACTTTAAGATGCAGGTATTACTGGGTAGGTGCAATTTTATAAGTTTATCAGTCTTGCAGTTAAATTTTGTTTGAAGTCTCACTATCATCTTCAGCCGGAAGACGTCCACTGATGATCACCACCAAGACCTTCACCTTAAGTAAGGGAGGGGGGGTGCCATAATTCCCACGCTTGGCAAGCGGCTTGTGGATTGCAGTATTGATGGTGAAGTTACCGAAGACGTTGCTTCTTTTGGTTAGAAGTATACTTACTGGCAATAGTAATGAATATAGCTAGGAGCATGACAGCGGGCACCGCGCAGTAGCTGGAGTTAGCAGCGGCCAGCGGCGCCAGGAGCAGAGCGCCGAGGGTCCAGCGCGCCCCGCACGCCTCGCCGCCGCTGAACGCGCTCAGCGCCCCGCTCATCTTGCTTCGCTCACCCCGCTCACTTGACATCTTCCAATCTCTGTAATCATAAGATTTTTCGTATATTTTCCAATTTCACATAGGTACCTTTTATTCCCGTATCTATGTAGTTTTCAACACTACGGTTGCAGCTTTTCTGTTGTCAGCGTTTGCATGATTCATGTGTTTTTTACGCTTTCTGCCGTATGTACTTCCAAAGATGACCTTAAAGTTATCAAAAGTCTATATCCAAATGATTTCAGCTTCATCATCATCATCATCAGCCGGAAGACGTCCACTGTTAAACAAAGGTCTCCGCCTTAATTTAAGCTTACTCAGTACCAAATTTTATCAAAATTGGACCAGTGGTTTAAGCGTAAAAGCGTAACAGTTGCTTTCGTATTTGTAATATTAGCAACTAAGTATGGATACCAAAAATACTGGCATAATTACAGATGAAGTCTTGCTGTATCTAACAACATCAATCTTCCCTTTAATCATGGTATAATGCGTATAAATCATATGTTATTACGGAACGAGTAGTAAGTGTGGTAATCTTATCAGCTCATGCAGAACTTACAGAGCATAACGAATTAAGGAAAAGGTTTTTCTGCCTGAAACTGTTGAGCCCTTTAACCATTTTTTACAAGGGTAAATTCCACTGCTGGATATAATTATAGTTTATGAGATTTTCATGCAATGATAAGAATATGCAATATTAATGTTTAAAGTCGACATTCCTGTTGAGAACGCAAACATTTTGTTTGCATGCAATGTTTATATTGTAAAACCAATATGAAGCCTTTGTGTAGTTATTTATTTTAAACCTTCCATCTACATATTTTAGTAATCTATTATTAACAAATTTATGATTAATTTCAATTTAAAATATTTTATTTTGAGTTCCTATATTTATTAATTAACTGGGTAGAGTTTCTTAGACTCCTGGCAGGTAACTTAAAACGATGCAGTCGATACTTATGTAATTTTTCCATAAAATGTTCAGTAATAACACTACACAACGATGTGCATATAGACTACGAATGAAATAATTAGATAACTCACCATTGTCTTTCTGCGTGTATTAAGAGCACTTTAGGTAACAATTTCAATAATCTAACACATGAAAACTACATTTTTACTCAAAATATACACTTTTTTCAGCGTTTTTTCACTCTTTTTACCACTCTGATGCTAGCTTTTAGGGAATTGTTGGTGTATTTGCAGTGTCCGCCGGTAAATAAGGTCGTGTTTTCATGTTTATGCGACAAACGCGAGCAGGTTAGCGCTATAGTTGCCTCTTTGTTGGCTCACTCGCGATCGATACGGAATATCAGTTGGGGTGACCATTCTCATAGGGAAACATTCAAGCGTTCAATGTATTTAAACAAGTCTCGTTTAACGTTAAATAATGCTGCTTCAAATGTTTGCAATCTCTGCTTTTAATATAATTTCCGGTCTTTCATATTGCAGTTAAATATTTTCTGGCAATACTTGAAACCTGACGTTGGGAATTGAAAGTTCCGATTAGCAGTGTCTAAGCGCATTGTTTTGATTTGGGTTCGAATGCTGTAAAGGGTAAATCATGTTCGACCACCATGTGTTACCTTTATTAATTACATAATATATAATATATTGTATAAGTATATTATATACTTTAGGGTCTAAAGTGTTTAGTTAGTTTCTGTATAGCTACGACGTAGCAAGCAAGCTTCAAAAAGCTTAATATTTACGATAATGTCAAGCTTTTTGCAGCCCCTAATGTTACTCCCACAGTTATTATTTATCAGGGGATGAAAATTATGATAGATACTAGGAAGTGATACTTCTGATTGTATCATATCACTCCACATACTCATGGTCACTCTATGCTTGTCTAATGCCCACTAATTTTCTAAGGCTTCCTTAAACGGTCTAGTTGACGTCTAAACCTCTCTTGCACACTCTATGTACCTACTTATTTCAGTTACTCCGGTATTGGGATTCGAAACCAGTCTTGAGGGTTATTCGGAATTCCGGTAGGATTCAAAAAGTACCATTATGGCTATATTAGATGGAGGAAGGATGGGTATTGGAAGGTGATGAATTATTCACGATATAAAATAAAACAACATAATATTATGAAAGTTAACTATGGAGTACTGTATAGGTAATTGACTGTTGCTGTTAGTTACTGGGTATCCCTATATTGTCAGAGAGTTCCAGAACTGCTTAGATCAGGTCAGCTTGAAAAAGGCTCGGCAGCTATTTAACGAAGTTTGTCGAACGTAAAATCATCATCATCGTGAACGTCGTATCTGGCACACTCAATTACCCATACCTATCTGCGTACTGACAACTGGGTGACGAAAAACTTAGGGCGAAATTGAGTCAACTATTACAAAATCTAGCCAGGGTCTCGAAAAATCACACGCGCCACGTAATAAGGAATTAGCAAGTGTAAAAGGTTAATCCAATTATGTTATCTGACTCAATGTCCTTTATTGCTGTTCGCGGAAGAATTCGCTCGCGGCACACTGGAGTCGTGATCGAGTTTCAGACAAACAATTTAATTACGACTTGTTAACAGCTGTGACATTCATTTTTTTTTGTTTGGAAAGTTCCTATTACCTTGTGAACAAATTAGTTTAGTAATAATGCACAATTATATCTCATTGTGGCGTTTTGTGGACGAAAAATTCGAATTAATTGGCCACAATATACCTCAGCATACTCTTCATCAACAATATGAAAAAAAAGTGAAACCAATACGTGTATTCCATCTTTATATATGTAGTTAGTTTTTATGTAAGTAGAATGTAGGTACATGGTTTTGCATTAAGAACTTTAATTTAGAAAAAATTGGAAATAAGTATACTGTTTTCTTTTTCATGAACCGCTTAAAAGATACATAATGCAGTGGACTAGAGAGAAAACAATAAACATCTGTTGATCACACAACCTGGGCCAGGTGGGATACAACCCGCAACCTCAAACGTTCACATCTACAGAGTAGAATGGTCTAAAAACTGGTAATTCTCTTTTATTAATAAACGAGCTACTTTTAAACGTTTGGGTAAATATCACGTAGACATCAGACAGACGTTTCGCCGTTTGCCTCGAATAGATAACTCCTGTCCTAACATCACCGATGGCATGGCATGGACAACAAAGCCTCGCATATCTTATCTCGCCTAGAATAGACTATTGTTCTCCCAACAGTACGGCGCATAAAGAATCATAGAATATGAGATTTATTCCTTTAATGAAAACGATGCTGTGGTAGAATCAAGTTACAAATGATCTATGAAGTCTGTTGCCTGAAACCACCAATATTATCATTTATAAAAAATATGTTATTGGAAAATGCATGTTATTAGCATTATTACAAGTTCGTAAATAGTTACTTTGTGTGTATGTATAAAGTCAAGCTTTTAATCTTTTAGGAGTCGGGTACAAATAACTATTGCAAACCTACTTTTTCCCGAAGACGGCTACGAAATTTATTTAGGTAATTATTACTCTCAATAAGCTAAGGTACCGTCTGATATGCTGCTGGTGTGGTAAAGATTTTTGAGCTTATTGGTAATAATACTATCTAAGTCTGAATAATATAATATTTTAATACGTGGAAAAAAATCTTTGAAGTTTTGGCATACCTACTTAAATAGAGAAGAAGTGCAAAAAGTCTATAAATTAAAATGATTTATAACTAACAGTAAATTTTCAAACTAGACGACGTACGTATCATTCTGGTAATTAAGGGCTCGTTGAATGACTCATAATTATGAGTTAATCACAACAGCTGCCTGTTTCTGCGTATCTGTCGACGCTTCAGTCGGGATACGTCGCCGGGAAGAAAGTGAGTGGGCGCCACTCCATTGTACTTCTTTATAAACACGGGAATCGTAGCTATCCAGACATTCCTCATTACAACTGTGCACTGGCTGGACGTGGACAGGGAACATTCAAACACCTCTTGATACATTCGGCTTGGAATAACGTTTGTTGGTGATCATTAAAATGAAGTTTAAGTACGTGTGTTTGGTTTTTGGGATAATTTTGTGCGCGGTCGTCATGTCCGATGCGTTCCCATTTCGAGCCGGGAGTATAGACTACGTGAGTGTTATAATTTAGTTAGATATTAATTATTCGTTTTAAAGAATTCAATTACGTTTTCAGTAGAGGCTTTTATTATTGTGTACACACGTCAACGGCGTCGTCAGCAAGAGGCTTCTGTCTGATTTTTTATTGAAATTTTGTTAAATTCATATTAAAATGAAAACATTAGGCGCAGTATTGCGAATAAAGCGATGGCCAAATAATTTTAAGGTCTTTCCGTTGTATGTGTAGCAAACGTAGAGTATGTAGTTAATCATTAATAATAAAGATCAATCTAATTTTGAACCATATCTTAAACTTAAACTTTATTCAAGCTGTATTTAGATAGAGCCAAATAAGCAAAGTGTTTGTAGCTGGCTGTCTTTATTTGGTTAAAAAAGAAAAAGGCAATAATATTTTTATTTGTAGTGCGAAACTTTTTATAAGCTTAATTAAAAACAATCTATGGGCAGACTTCATTAAGTTTTTATGTCTCAACTCTGCAGCTTTAACGACAATGCGGACTGAGATTTCAATGAGTATTTCATTTAAAACTATTGATTAAAATATTCAAGTTTATTTTAATTTAATGGAATTGGCGCAGTCGTGAATAACTCTGCTTCGGTATCAGTTGCCGTTAATGCTGGTTTGATCTATGGATTACGCAAATATTCGTGGAATTCGTAAATGATAGCATGGCAGTCAAGTCATGAGTGGATGTATGTAATTAGATAAAACGGATGAACGGATGACGAATTAAATAAATCGGATGCGATTTACAATCATGTAAAACGCATCCGTTTTATATTAAGAACGCGAAGGAGTTTCTCAATTTAAAATTGTAATTACTTTGTATCCGGGAAAGCGACTCTAATAAGGCTAAAACATTGTGGAGTTCAATGATAAAAAGTTCGCCACCATATGGGACTAATGATTAGCAAATAAGGTTGTATAGTCTTCTAAAGAGGACAACCATTCTGAGTATTCTTATGAGGGTTACAAGTGTGATTTCTATGTATTTTGTTTCAGTTGGAGGCCATTCGCCGCATGCAACAGATACCTCAGTGGCACTGCATGAGGTACAGAAAGTTCCACGTGCATGGCCACTGCAGTCGCTGGCTGATGATGAGAAGAACCTGATACACTGGCTCGTGGCCCAAGCACTGGAGAATGTGAACGATGGTCACGATGTGAGCTGAAGAGATTCCCCACTATAATCGGTTTGATACTTTAAATTATATGAATTTAAAATGAAATAGTTACATTATAAATGCATTTCTATCATTTTAATGTGTTAGGATGCGGTTTAATTGTAACTTCGTATTATATATGTTACCCATAGAGGCCATAGATGATTATATCATATCATAATTATATACATTTCTCTACACAAATGTATTTTTAAATGTCGTCATTTAAGCACGTTTCTATAGACTTTTAAATGGTAAAGTGAAGTCCTAACAAAAGCTATATTTCGATCAAATCTTACTATTTTGTGACTTATATTATCACAATTGGATATACGTATATAGTATGAATAGTAGGTACCAAGTGTACTATGTTCTCTTCTAAAAATATTGACTGATTCTAGGGACCTTTAATTTTGTATTAATTCGTATTTATTGTTATAATATAATATATTAACTACTTCGTCGCATGGTAGACATGTCTTTAAATTAAATGAATGAAACTATGGATTTATTATCATTAAAAGTAAAGTTTTAATAACATTAACATTATCTAAAACTCGTATCTCCAATATAGACTTATGAATATTATGAAAAATAGAAATAGCATAATGGTTGAGTTTTTTTTTAACTTATTTTAGAAATTACCTTTCTCATGTACCTAACTGATTGATATAATAACATACATATTCTACAGTTTTATATAGCTCTGGTGGACTCTACCAACCCATTTCGAGAACATAATATTATACATACATGTACATATTTCTCTCAACTTTGAAGCGCATTGTTGTTTAAAAACACGATTCTTGGCCTAACGCTACACTACACATTACACTTCTAGATATTAGACTCTACCTAAATCAATAGTAATTCTAAAGGCGCTAATAGTATTTTTTAATGTGGTATAATTACGTTGCAATGCAATCACTAAGTTTAAGATATGGTTTTTCATCATTCTTTCTCACTTTTAGGCAACCAACAGCGTTATATTTTTAGGCTTTAGGAATCGCAAAATGTCATCTAAGTTCTAATCGTAAGTGGCAAATTCCTTGACGAATACAAATCGAATATACGTAACAATA
Source organism: Abrostola triplasia (assembly GCA_946251915.1). NCBI lineage: Eukaryota > Metazoa > Arthropoda > Insecta > Lepidoptera > Noctuidae > Abrostola > Abrostola triplasia. The sequence continues at coordinate 6,294,727 of OX276432.1, read as the reverse complement.
GAAAATAAATATGGGGATTTCATAATGTTCCAACTATGTAATGCTTTTCATTCAATTTGATTAAATTTGTATTCGTCAAACACTACTTGTCTAGGATCCCAGTGCGATCTCAAACATATCTACTTGTACAAGTACTTATAATATAACTTATCAGTTATCAGTATTATTTGACGTAGTTTGAATATCTCACGATTATAAATAAATAATTATTTCTAAGCTTAAAATTAAATATACGGTAGAGTAGGACATTCTGTTGTTACTATAAATAAAGCAATTGGTCTTATGTATGTGTTTTATTTGTAACTTTCATTTTAAATATTAATTAGCTACAGTTGTGTGCATTGCGGGTTTTAATCGTCTTAACATCCGCTCTGAGACTCTCTCATGATCGAACAAAGATTATACTAGATGGCTTTTCTGTAGAGAGAAATGGGCTGTTACATCAAGTATAACCGATGTCTTCCTGTACCAACTGGTAACTGGGCCGCTTCCAGAAAGCGTACACGTCTATCTATATGCATTATGTGCGCTCAGTGACTGGACCGTGTCGTAATGAAGTACCTGTGAATCATGTTACTTTATTATGTCACAACACCTACATAACATAACAAATGCGGTAGGTGCACTTAATCCGATTCACACGTCAGGCAACTTTCTGAAAAATCCACCTCATATTATGAATTACTGAAGCTGTAAATTGAAAAAGTTATAAAGTGAATTAGGAATGCGATTACAGATTAGCATATGCACATTATACACCGTGGTGAACAAACAATCATGATGTTTGCGGTATAACTGTTTATTCAATCCCTTTTGTATAAATACAAAGCTGCAAGAAATATAAAAGTCAAAGGTGCTTTCTCATTATGCATGTGACTACGTAGAGAGTTGTGAACAAGTTTTATTGAAATGTTAAATCCACGTTAGGGTGTTTTATTTTCTGAATAAAACAATTTGTGATAATATGGACGGATGATGCCAGTGGTACTAGGTCTTTCAGCAACGTTCTTCGTGGTATTGCTTGTCGCGGTTTCTTCGAGTTCAGTAGCATCCATCTGTATGGCAGTTGTTTCTAAAGGTTTGACAGCTACTGTGTCTTTTAATTTTCGTCGATCCATCAAAAGATTGTTAACGAAACGGACAGTGAAGAAGAAAAATAGCTCAACGAAGCTGAGTAGACTGGCACCGACGAAGAGCCCTGTGGTACCCCCGACTGACACTAAAAAAATATTTATATCAATATGAAATATCGAAAGGAAAATTTTAAAAATATTTTTACTATGATATTGGTAGTTTACTTACCTACTAGGTCAAGTCGACTCCTAACGACATTTCTTTTTAATCTTTCTGTTGGTAAGTATGCAAGTGCGACTTCTACATTCGCGCTCTTTTTATTTTTCTTTCTAAAACAGAAGATGTTTAGGTTGTAAATGTTATCAAAGATAAGACTTATATGCCTTGATGCCTAAAATATATGGATATTATTATTAAAGCTTTACAGTTAGGTCATACACTACTAGCAAAAATAAGAATTCAGATGATTGTACAATGCGGACTTGATCTAACCAAAGTATCATATTTATAAAGGTAAATACAATTTGAAGCAAACCTGGAAGCGATATCTTTGATGACAGTTATCTCTGTTTCATCACAAGAAGGCATACAGTTACAAACTAGCCCAGGACGAATGTTCCAAGAAGGTTTGAGGACAGTCAGTTGAGTAGACTTGAAGTTAAGACAAGCCATTCCCGATATGTTACATCGTTCTTCGTCAGCTTAAAGAGATAAAAATGACGTCAATACAAAACACTTACAGAGATGAGAAAAACACGTGAATAAAACAGGATTTTAATGAACAATGTCTAGACCGTTTCAAACAATATTTTTTCCCTTAACACTTGCGAAGTCTGAGTTATGACAGCATTCATAAAGATAATGAACTGGTGTAGCACCAGACTATCAACGGAAGATGTAATCAAAGTAATGGATGTAGAAATGATTTTGTAGATAGCATTTGGTTGTAGTATAACAGTAGGTTTACTTTCAAATATGAATGAAGTTAGGTTTAATAGTACGGATGAGAACTAAGATATGATAAATTATTGGTATAAGGTAAAGCCATGGTTTCGAAAGCAGTGATTAGCGGAGCGGCGGCGTTAGCGGTGTGGAAAGCAGCATGGCAAACTAAATGCATAGGTTATGAACCTGGGCGCACGAGCGGTGCACTTGAGACAGACGCGCCGCTCTAGCGCTACCGCTTCAAGGACGATGATATACATAAGTAAAAGACTTGTAACAAAGCAATCTAAAGTTGACTCACTGGCGCCCGGTATAAAGTGGTCGGTACACTTGCACTGGTCGAGCTGAGCTTGCTTGCGACAGTGCACCGTGCATGCGCTGTAAGAGTAGTGCGGGTACAGCCCACCCTCGTTCTCGTGGTGGAACCGACAGACTCGCTGCACCGGCGTCGTCGATGATACCAGGGGGTCATTCTCTATGTGCTTTACTGACAATATGCGACTACACAAAACAAACGGCATTATATTTAAATCTAGTCGGAATTAAGGAAGAATCGTCATAAGCCTCCTAACCATTAACTCTTAAAGCAGGACAGTTTACGAGGTGGAAGCGAGTCACCGCTACGTGCGGTATAATGCGGCGTCTCGCTTTCACAACGTAAACTGTCCTGCTTTAAGAGATCATGGTAAGGGGACAGATCACTCAAAATCATTGCTGAAAACCAATGCACGCGACTGGCAAGAAAGAGAACATAATAATAAAGTGGCAGATCTTCGTCTTCATGATCACTGTTGATGATAAAGAAGGTTTATATTTAAACTTACCGGTAACTGTAACCAAGTTTTAAGTTCAATGTGGAAGAATACAGCGTTGTAATTGTTGGTACTTCATCCTCACCTATAGTGTACAGCTGGTAAATATTAATTACGATTTAATATGGTAACTTTGATTTATATGTCATTTTTATTTTGGATGAGCCAGTATTAATAAAATGAAAGTGCCTACCATTGATGCCAACAACGTTTCAAATTTAACAACACCGCGACGATTTTGCATATTGGTCACCATCGGGTATTGGTGAGGTTTCCTGAAATAGGTGATGGTTTTTGTATATGATTTATTTTATAGTATAGAAGAATCCTTAATATGACATTTTAAATGCCTTACTCTGTTTGTATAGAGTTGAGTATTAAGCAGGGACCCATGTCGGTCTGTATTGATTGAAAATATTCGCAGCATGGAAACTCCTTGTCGTTGTACGAGCAGTTCGTTATAATATCTTTGCAGTCACTCCTAATAAGTTTGGCGTAGTAGCTGTAGTTGCCGTTAAGACAATTCTTATCAGGAGTTGGTTCCAGGAAGCAAGTATTTACAAGGACGTAGCTGATTCCACGATAATACGCTATCTCAGCCAATGTGTCTTCCAAGTCCAATAAATGATCTTGCGGCCAGATACTGTGTAAAAGAAGAATCGTAATTAAAGGATTAATGATGTAATTGTTTTAAGTAGGTATTAACATTGTCAAATACATCGTACTGCTAGGAAGTTTGTTGCGCCGTTTGTTCTACCCAGGAAGCGTTGACGTGGCGTTTTGGGTGAAGTGTGCTATCTTAGTTATAGTTAATTGTTTATTTTATTTTTTATCGTTATATTACTTTATTTATACTTATAACAGTGATAAAGACGCAATGATATAAGGCAGGAACACAGATTGATGCCTACCCAAATCGACGTCAAGAAAGTTTCAATATTAAATTCTTGATATATATTTTTTTCTTATACAGACAACTTTAGGGATAGGTACTTACGCATCAGCAACTTCAAACCTTTTTGCTTGGTTATCTTTCTCACAAACGGCGATTGATGGCATTGTGGTGTCCCAATCCTTGTAAGTGGTTTCCAAGCCAAAACTAATGGGGCTTTCTATGAAGGCTTCCCAAGCCGATATTATAAGCAGCGCCGAACCATACCACGATAGTATCACTAGGGCTGCCCACAGAATCCTACATTAAAAAAAAATCTGTAAGTTTATGTTTAAAATAAGATTTTCTGATTAGCTGTTAGTGTTACTTTCATATTGATTTAAACATTCATTTTGAATTTTGATGGACTTCTGAATTCATCCCGGTTTTTTTTATAAAACATTAGCCTTTGAATTGACCTTACCTTTCTGTCCAATGTTTAGTATCGTCAGCAATAAAATGTACTCCTGCAAACGTACAGTTAGCACAATAATCTTTAATTAAGGCTTTACAAGTAGTTTTCGTTTTAGACATTTTGAAGTCGGTTCAATGCCGGATTTTGAAAATAATTTCTGTTTGTGTATGAGTCTCTAAATGGTATTGACACGGCCGATGAAATCATATGCTTATTAAAAAGCAACACTAGTGGTTTATATTGTGCAAATGTTGTGAATTATTAATCATCAATTATGTAGAGTTATGAAATGTCGTGATTATACGGTGTAACGGCGAATGCCTAGTTTTCAAGGTCGCATCGTACGTTGGAATATAAACAGCGTTTAAATATGTGTAAATATTTATTTTCAACAATAGATCTCTATACATCAGAAAATCAACAAATATAATGGATAGATACTTCTTATGACTTTACACTAAGTATATCGAAGACTACCTACTCTAATAATGTGTCTATTTACAAGTATTTTATTTACACAATTACATCTATAGGGTCATAGTATTGCAATATAGTTTATTTAGGAAACATTTGGACCCAAGCGCGTTTTAGATGAGAGATCACACTTAACCGTGACCGACTTCGTTCATGTTCTTTTGGGTCAATAACCTACACTTAGCATATTTCTTACCAAATAATATCTACAACAAATACTTTAGTATAGCCTTTGAACCTATTTTAATACAAAGCAATCACCTCTTTAAAATAATATGTTTTTGCAAAGGTCACTTAGCCTAGATTTTTGGGAAACTACGATAGCATCAGACTATGAGTTATTTACAAATACCGCGATGTAATATTACAAATACTGCAGGATTTCTTGGCTGGAGAAGAACGATGGTTCAAAATATTCCTGTTCAGTGAGTTCATCTTGGAATGTAAGCGGGATTTGGTTCAGTTTACTTTCTTCGGAAGCTGGTGGGAACGTTTTTCTTGGTATTAGGCCTGCGTGTGTGAGGACTTTGTAGATCTCTTTACGAGGCACATCGTGGGCATCTCTCGCATACACCTTAAAAACAAACACAATTCGATAAGCATACATCTTCTAAACAAGAAATAATTCTTTTAAACGAAAACAATGAGTATTTATAATATTTGATCATCAAATGACTACCATTGATGTAGTTTGTAATTCAGACAGAGAGATTTGATTAATGATGGAAGAATGAAACTGGATGGAAATGAACTCTTGGAGTAAAACAGGGCACATGATACGAAAAGTTAACTTGTACTTATTAATTTGTATTCTTATCACTTTATTTCATTTATATGTAACTTAAGTACTATGTACCCCGGTAGTTAGATAAGTTTTGCTAGAGATTATAAACCAACTGTATAAAGATAGGAAATATAGTATTACCAGTTTCTCCCCCTTGTGTAACAAGCTGGCTAGCGGTAAGACTTGTAGCAGGTGTGGGTTCCGCAGTGCCGGGCTCCTGAGTCGCGGCGGCAAGAGCTCTTCCTCCCGGCGCACCGCCAGCACGTCGGGGTGCGGGGGAGGCAGGCACTTGACGAGGCACGTACAGGTCGTGAGCAACAGCACTAAGGACTTCATGGCTTGAGTATCTGTGAATGTAAAAATATTTGTACTAAAAAACATAACATAACATCACGCCTGTATTCCCCGAAGGGGTAGGCAGAGGTGCACATATAGTACACCCACATTTCGCCAGTTATGTTTTAGGTCCCAATGTAATAGGGGGCGAGCCTATTGCCATCAACCGGGCACAAATCCAGACTCCGTGCTGTTACTGAGAATTACCTAATGGAAAAACCCAGTAACACTTTGCCCGACCCGGGTTTCGAACCCAGGACCTCGTGCTCAGCAGTCGCGCTTAGCAACCACTAGACCAACGAGGCAGTCAAATTTGTACTACTATATTATAATTAAATTGAGACAACCGTTTCCAAGCTTAAATTGATTTTTAAACGTCCAATCTGAGATGTTCTTGGGCATATTTACATGAATGAATGTTTATGCCTACATTAAAAAAAAATAAGTGTGTGAAAATGTATGCTTATGATTTTGTTTTAGTTTTGAATGGTGCGAAAATTTCAACCTGCAATCTATACAGCAAGAATTCAATCTCTCCGCTAGATAGGTATAAAACAGGTTATTTTAATACTAAGATTAGAAGGACATCTCACCGCTTATTTAGTCTTTGTCATACCGAACTGATGTAGTTTGCAAAAGCGTTGTCTCTTGCTAAAGTTAGGGCGCAGTGCTCGTAGATATTTGAACTAGTTAGTTACTAGCAGTGGTGTAACTATTGAACGAATTTACTACAACTAATGATACAATCGTGGTGGCCAAGTGGTTAACATTCCGATATGCACTAGGTTGCAGGTTCAAACCCGGACACGTATGAATGTGACTTTTGCAATGTTATAAATACTTTCTTAGTTATTCTAAGATACCACTGACAAATTTCCGTCACCGTCGCGTCGTGAGGAAACCTGGATTTAATTATCTGAAATCGCCAACCCGCAGTGAGCTAGCGTGGTGATCAATGCTCAATCCTTCTCTATATGAGAAGAGGCCTTTGCCTTGCAGCGGGACAGTTATAGCTGTATATTATTATTTACAATAAAACAAAGTAATAAGCTTTACTTAACTTGACAAAACATTAGTAAGTACTTAATATCTAGTTGATTACCTGATCTTTCTTACACGGCATGTGTTTTATAATCTGAAGTTTTAATTGGAAAAGAGGTCGTTATTCAACTCTCTTTTTTGGTTTTCAAGTGTCTGTATGCAAATTGATGTGGTCGTGTGAACTATGACGGATTCAGTTTAAAAATGACAAAAACACTTTTTGTGTCACCTACTTAAAATTGGGTAGTTCATTGGTTGCTTTAATCTGAAAACCCTTATAGACTACTAGCTTTTGCCCGCGGTTTCGTCTGCGTTAAATAGCCCATGTCCTTTCTCGGCTTTTAAACTTATTAAATGCCAAAATTTCATCAAGATCCGTCCAGTGGTTTAGTCGTGAAGGCGTAACAGACAGACAGACTTTCACATTTATAATATTAGTACGGATCATGTGTGTATGTGCATGTGCGTTATAGAATAAGAAGTAGCCAATACCTAGATTAAACTTTATCTGTAGGTTATCTAAGATCGGATCAGCTGTGATAAGGAAAGTCGCAGACTCTACTTTTGCATTTATAATAGCTACTAGCTGCGCCCCGCGGTGTGTTCGCTACATTTTTCATCCAGGGTGTCAGCTACCTCCATATGAAATTTCATCAAAATCAGTCTAGCCGTTTGAGCGTGAAGTGATAAGAAACATACAAACACACTCACAAACTTTCACCTTTATAATATTAGTGTGATACACAGATTTAATTTCTGCAAATAATGAGTCAAAAATGATGATTACAACAAGAATCAGCTTGGATGGGTAAACATTTTGTGTTGCGATATGGTAATCCCTAGCCAATACTCATATACATAGATGTGACCCAGTTTAATATTTTTACGACGCTGCGGACTTGACGACACAAAACCTTTTCTAACTCTTTATCTTGGTTTCAAGTTACAATAGTAAGTAGAACGCTATTACCATCGATCATAATTAAGGTGACATGTTTAGCCATAATCCACATAACAAGTCTACCGGCTAAATATAAAAGAGAGTAGGTAAATGTCTACGCTTTCATACAAATGTGAGGCTTTCATTAAAATGGAAATATTTTCGAAGGCTGTTGTACTGATATTTCACCAGGTTATAAGTCCAAGTTAATAATACAGAGCGGTCATTAATCAGACGCAATTCCTAGGAATTCCAAACTCACCCAAACCTCGTTTGCTCAAGCTAGTAAACGAACTTGATAAACTTCGTCTTCGCCAGACAGTATATAGTAAACCAGATATAATATAGATTATAGTTTACTGTAATTAAGTCAGTATTTCAAAACAACATTAGTTTGACAAATCATTTACTTTACTTAAACACATTTAAAGCTCCACTCGACATGATTATAACATTACTAGCTGACCGCGCGAACTTCGTATCGCCTCCTCACCATTTAAACTTTCCCTGTTCTACTACAAATATTTAAAGATCAAAATTAGCCAAATCGGTCCAGCCGTTCTCGAGTTTTAGCGAGACTAACGAAGTAATTGATTTTAAATATATTTCGTTGGAGATTGTAGGAATCTAGAGAGTTATTAACTTTTAGCACATATATTTTATATTGCTAACTAACAAACATTGCTTTGTGCTTAAAACATGAACCTTCAAAAAGGGATTTTGAGTCCAGTAACTTTCCGTGATGCAACTTTGGCTTGACACTAATACACTTCAGTTATTTCGTGTACTTGTTGAGATTATATCTACTCTCTCAATGCCCACGTGCTTTCGGACAATACTCTCAAGGTCGGAGTTCCAAAACATAACATACTTTCAAGCCAACGTACAACACATGGCCGTTGACCAACGATCGAGAATATACATAACATTATATTTTACTTTTACAAGTTGTTAACAAAACAAACCGTGAGAATAACACAATGCACAGGATGTTTTTATTCGGTGATTCTATTATTGTCTTTACACACAGGTGGGCAACTCAGAATTTGGCAATAGAGACTTCGTTGGTTTATGAAACATGATGTTATTACCAACCGTGACTAAGATGAATATTTTAAATACATTATTTGCAAAAATATGCTCGATTCATTTGCATAGGAACTGTTAGAAATTTATGCATAATATTAAGGTTTCCTAATGGCCAAGAAGGCCAATTATCAAGGTCGATTTAGTTAGGTTAACAATACAACTTTTTGAATATACCAAGTTAAAAAAACGTTACATCACGCCTATATTTTCCGAAGGGGTAAGTAGAGGTGTATAGTACAACCACAATTCGATAGTTATGTTATAGGATGCGGCCCTATTGCCATCAACCGGGCACAAATCCAGATTCCGTGCAACTAATGAGAAGGACAAATAATTACCTAAACCCAATAACACTTTGCCCTACCTGGGATTCGAATTCGAACCTAGAATGTCATACTAAGCAGTAGCGCTCACCGACCACTAGACCAACGAGGTGAACGAAATTAAAAAGTTTTAATAAACTGTATGACTTTTATTACTAATTTATTCATCCATCAAATCAAACTAATAAATCAAGTCACCATATAATCAAGCGAGTCGCGGATTATCCATTAAACTCGACCCTCGACAAAGCATTTCATGTTAAAACAGCGTTTGTTGTTTCGTACAACGCGATTTGATTTGCTATTTACTTATCAAACAAAAAATCACTTATCCAAGTGTCCACTCACCTTACAATAGCGTATATCCCTTAAAATAAATCACAACTGTCGACAAAATAATCGTCAGTAGCACAATTAATTTTTATCACTTCCCACCAAAACTGTCAGGACACAAAAATCTTCGCAATATACTGACGAGACTGTATCTATCGCAGCTGGCGTGTTCGTGTGAGGCTGATGGACATTTGCAATGAGGAGTAACCAAGAGAATGGTAGCCGGCGCCTACTAACCACCTCCACTTACGTGTTGCGTTAATCTTTTAACACAAACACAGCCCAATTAGGTTTGATAATATTATTACAACAATGTTGATTTCAATGCCTTCCTGATTCGTGTATGTCACATATACAATTTTATTTGTTATCACAGAATAAAGAAAACATTCACGGTATTTGTGTTATGAATGTCTTTGGCTCTGGGCTTAGAATTTCGAATCGCGAAAGGCGTAGCAGTTTTTGAATATTTGTGCATGCGATAAGTTATTCACATTCAAATTAAATCTACAGTGACTGAGGGCTTTCTCCCGATCTAAATACTTACTCGTACCTAAGTACTTGGTATTTCCGTCCGGACAGGTTACTTTTCTAGGAAAACTAAATATGTCTACATGCATATCTTGCAGGATACATATTTATAGACAAGTAATTACAGAACTTTGTATGTACTATGCGTTTCCTCGTGATGCAAACATCCGTGAAAGCAAGCTACCGAACTTACATTAACGATATCTTTTTATAGTAGGTACCTACCTAATAGATTACTTTTTGAAATAATAACTGCCAGAGACTTTCTTTCTCACTGCGACTATTCTTTTTTCCTCATCTTACGACCTACTTGTTTCTATTATTTTCGTCACCATCTAGTCTATCGACATCCAGACACATTAAAGTTAGTATATTACACGGAGAAACCACGATCTGACCTTTGTCATAATACTAGGTTATCTAACAGAGCTGGCAAGATAGTCTCTCAACATGCAAGGCAATGGGAGAACTGCCCCCTTACCATGAGCTCTTAAAGCAGGACAGTTTAAGATGTGAAAGCGAGACGCCACTATGTGCAGTGTAATGCGGTGTCTCGGTTCCACGACGTAAACTGTCCTACTTTAAGAGTTTATGATAAGGGGGCTGTATGCATAAGTGATCACCGCCTGTCAACAATTGACCCCTTACAAAATATCTGTAAGATGATCGATCGATCGATTTAGCTTGTCTTCACGACCAATGTTATTGTGCATAGTAATTGTCGCTAGCTTTTCGCACTCGAGTTATGTTTTTATTGGGAAATTATGTTACATCATGTCTGTATTGTTTTATGTGGCTCGCAAAATTGTTAGAGGTCACGTGAAATAGAGGATTTGCGCTCTAGTTGCCCTATTATTGTCTGCAACAAGATCTTTATATTGAGTACCTTTTTAATTTCTTATGCGCTTCCAAAACTTTCGAGTTCAATTAAATAAAAAAGTACGATACAGGTTTTTTAGGAATTCTACCAAATGATCCACATCTATTATTAGTAGGTACGTATTCCTAGTAAAACTGATATATCAATAAATCTGATCAAATAACACTGATGTTAAAAACCCCTAATTAGTAGTTTGGTGTTCAAATATCATTAACCATGTAGTTACCTATCTCTTGATAAAATCAAAACCACGATTCATTGCGCAGAAGGTTCACTTTTTTCTATCGAAATAGAGATTAAAAACAAGTAGAGTCCAAGAATCGGATGTAGAAGTCCAGCGGTGGAACTCGGAGAGAGACCAGACGGCATAGTTTCCATTAAAGGTTGGCAAAGTAGCCAAGACTGGAAGAACTAGAAGAAGTAAGTAAGTACAAAGAAAGGCATGTAGTAAAAAGCAGTCAAGTTATCAAGTCGAGCTGTTGTTGATCATGATGATGATTTGTGGTGGGTGATATGACAGCGCCTTTAGGGTAATTACATATCCCCAAGAAGGCGTGGCAGAGTTTTGTGTCCTGCATATACGATCCGCACCGAATTCCAAAACTAAAAAAAGTTATTATATAAGTAACATGTGATCTTTTACAACCACTTAGATAGGTTTTTTGTTTAGGTAGCTACTTAATAAACTAAAAATCTAGGTAATTCAGTTAAGTGATACACTTCGTAATACGGGCCTCTGCGTGATGGACCTGTGTCCCCACGTATGCCTTTTAAAAAGACCGGGTATTGCCTACATAGTTGATAGCCCGAGAAGAAATATCGAGATACAAATAATAAATCTTTATTGCAGAACATCCATCATCCGTCCATATAATATACAAAAAAATAGTTACAAAATTCGTGCACGAATAAAGGTTTTCAGGTTTGAGTCCTGCTTATCCGCATAATATAAGCATTCAATTTGTCGGTTTGGAATAACGTGTCTATAATAAGTTACATTCAAGTGTCCATGTTCTGTGGCGTAGGGTATATTAGCATGCAATGTTACAGTTGGCATTTAGTAAACATAATACCCGTACAATGTATTGCTACGTTAATTGTTATAGGGAATGCATAATTTAGTCATTTAGAATCAACAGAGCTAAGTATTTATAACAAACCGTGACAGCTTCCATTTGTGTAGTGTATGTAATGTTAGTAAACGCAGGTGTTGCGGGCGCCAGTTCGGTAGCTGTTTATTGCTACCATGTTTCAAGACCCTATGATGCAAGATATCGTCAAAGGTAAAGTAATGAAATAGTTATTAAGATAATTTCAAAACGATGTAATCGTTGTTGATGTAGTTACGTTCGTATTTTGATTAATTTATGATCGAACTCGTCAATTAAGAATCTTTTTTTAAAGAAAAATATGTGTAAGCACTTCAAGGCTGCTCATTTATGTAAGTTTTTCCTACTATTGAACCATGGAATTAGGTTAATATAATACAAAAACCGATACAAATATCTATAGGTAGACATTTATAATTACTAGCTGACCCGGCGAACTTCCTTCTTTTTCCTCCTTCTCACCGTTGTTTACACCTTTCCTGGACCAAGAATATTTCTAAACGAAAATTACCCATATCGGTCCAGCCGTTCTCGAGTTTTAGCGAGACTAAAGAACAGCAATTTATTTTTATGTATACAGGTACAGATAGATATATAGATTGCCAATCTACGGGAATAGATATTTGTAAAAAAAAAAAAAAACGCGGCTTACACATTAGAATCAGGCTACCGATCTCTGAAGTTTTCAAAGTGCGAGAACGTACTTATTTACAGACTAGTCAAAAGGATCCTAGATTTAAAGGGAAATGTTTACTGTGTAAAGCTTTTAAGAGTTCATAGTTTTACACCATAACGATACAGTTGAGTTTAAATGGGCAAAGGCAATGTAAAGAATAATATTTATATTTTTAAACATTCGATCGTCAAAATAAATATTAACTCTGACCTACTGAACAAAGCAATTGTTTACGTTAAGAATCAACTACATCCAACTACTGCGTCGTAGATAGTCGGTTAGGATAACAAACAACTGTTGCCCATGATGTATAAATAATAATTAATTGTGCATAAATTTATTTACAAAAGTGTGATAATAACATGTGTAATCTGAATAGAGTGTTACGCATAACAGTTTCATTGTCTCATGCAGATTAGTTTACGCAAGAGCGCGTGACCAGCGCGGGCGCAGACTAGCGTCTTTACATCGCGATGGGGAAAGGACGTATTCTGATCACCTGACTAGATTTTGTGGATGCAATAACATGTGTTGGTAATGCTACAAATATTTTGTCGTAATGTCTGCTCTACTAGTAGGGGCTTCTAAATGATTGCCAAAAGTTGCTTCACTCTTTATCTTTGTCACCGTAAAAACAGATATAAAATTGCTCTTAGATGAAAGGAGTAGTTTTTGTATAATATGTATAGGAATAATCTTTTTAACCAAAACTAGCCAGTTTATTGTCATCGGACCTACTAGAAACTAATCCAGTAGATATGGTTGGGAAACTGGTTTTGAATAGACGTGGCTGGATTTTACGAGTGAGTCCAGCCATAAAATAAAAATAAATGATTATTATCTACTATAATACGTAGTAGTAGTAAAACGGTTAATAAACTGTTTTAATTAGTTAAATTAGTAGCTAAAGGCGTCGTAGGTCGTAAAATGTTAATAATTCGCTAAGCCTTATGATTTTGTTTTGAACTATAAATGGGTAATCATTGCAATATAAAATTCCTATACAAGTGAAGGTGGGCGGATTGGAAGATGATCAAATTGTTTGGCAATAAGTTTTGCAACGATTGTTGCGAGTTCGATCGTAAGCTCACCGGTATTATTGTACAGTGCAGGTTTCTTCGGTCAGCCGACTTAGTTACGTCAATGTTATTTTTCTAGTTTGACAAATATATTTCTAGGACTAAGTTTTTGCAATGCCATATCTTTGAAATAATTGACACAGAATTGTCTATAGACCTTGATGACATGATAGTGATCCTAACATTACAATATGCATATAAAAGAATTAAAGGTAGGTATTTGAGAATCGCTATTTTTATGCCTAAATATACCTCTCAGCCCGGCTCGAAAGCTCGAATACTTAGTGACAAATTATATTTTATCTTTTTGAAATCAATAGACACTAATACACGAGAAGAATCGATCAATCACAGCAATTAACCTCACATCAAACTTCGAAGCTCGATGTTATCGTTTAATAGAATATTTAACAACTGCTATTTACGTTCCAAATGAGAATTAGCTTTGACAATAAACTTGATTCATTGCTTGGTCCGACTGGTGGTCAAAAGTAGTTTGTTTGCAAAGCAATAGAGTCGTCAAACCACGTATGATGGATAGGATTTCGCAAAATTCATATGAATTTGAATACCGTCGTCGTTTGCGCAGGAGAGCTCCCGAACCGAACAAACTTGATATTCTAAAGGCGAGTCTCAAGACTGTCAGTAAAGAATATTGCAAAGAATCATCAATTTGTGGGCTGAAGCATCTTGTTGATGAGAGTACACCGTTTATTGAAAGGTAAGTTGTATAAGTAGGTTCGTTACATCCAAGTTGATTTCTGTAATGTGTATGTCGAGTTATTCTTGAACTTGTTTAGCTGGTGCTCGTTACTTAAGTAGGTACTTACGGTTGCCGCAACTTCACATATCTTTAAAGTTGAAAGGCTTGTCTCTTTATACTGGAAACTACTCAAGTATAAGAGGTGTCAAAACCATGTCAATCTCATGTTTAATAATGCTTTGTTGGGCTGGATTGGATTTGTTTCATTAATGACGTAATATTTAGGTACTTATTTCCAATCTAATGCATTTTGGAACGACATTTTGCAACAAGGCAGTACACTGTGTACACACAACTTTTGGTGGTAGGGACATGCAATTTATTATCAAAGTTTTAATGTTTTTCTTCTGTTTCTTACTTTCTTTTTATTCTGTTTATTTTAGCTGTAAGTTTTCCATGTAAATTAAATAAATAATTTGCTTCCTACATTTCAATTGTTTCCTACATTTACGATTCTCTACAATCGCACTTTTGTTACTCAAAACAATTCTTATGTATCTATCTGTAACTATGCCACAAAGACAACTGTTATATAAACTAATCGGTTTTCAACAGAATCATCTGGATAATAATAGTGGTCGTCGGACTAATCTGCTCTATATCTCTGGTATGGATGACGTTCACCAAGTACTACAGCGCTCCACTGGTGACGACACAGATGCCTGAGGGCATTCCCGTCAGCCAGATTATATTCCCCGCCGTCGGCATCTGCACTAATAACAGGATCAGCAAACGAGCTGCCACCGAGCTCGCCAAAACATTGTAAGAGGATTAACACCAGATTTTTTTTGCTTTTCTTTACACAAAAATGAGTTAATGGTACTTTCCCCTCTGACTCAAACGCCGAGGCACAAAACAAATATTTGCAGAGCATACAAATATGTATTCCGGCAATAAATACCCCCTGTGTCAATCGGGTCGTCAATCAATCAATTTGTTAAAGTACATTAAACTGTTTAACCCAACACGGGCCACACACGTCTGCTCATGATGATTAATGATATCACGGCCTATTCTGTTAATGATAATATCCGGTTTATTAACTTCACTTCTAAGGTGTTGATAACTGTCTCAAGCTTGATCACGCCCAATGAATACAATCATATTTCTTTAGAGAAATATGAGTTTATGTAGAATAATTTATTTCATTGCGATTGCCGTTCCAAATAAATATTGGGTGAATATGATGACTATCTAGAGTACCTATACTAACTTATACATATGTATCTGTAATTTTATCCCATTGCAAACTAATTTGGCTGTAAAGCACACCATAACTTTTTCTCACGGGATATGAAGACATGACCAATACAGCAGCACTGTTACGTCATCATCATAGACATCCTTGAATATCCTACAGCTGAGTGATGGCAACTCAACATACTCTCGATATATTACAGGCTCAAAGCCGAGCGCAACAAGCACTACAATGAAAGTGATATGATGTCACTCCTCATCGGACTGGGTCAGTTGTATGCTTTAAGCTCAATAGACCACAACAACGTGACGCCGCTCAAACTGCACTATGTTTTGGGTGAATATGACGTTCACGAGCTTATGCGGAATGTAAGTATGACCGTTGCAACTTTTTGCCACTCGTTTCTTTTAAGGTTCGATGACTATCGGTAAATAAGTAACCAGAAGCTAGTGGTTTTAAACAACTAAATATTATGTCATTTGGGTTCGCAGCCCAAATTACAATTTACTATCTCACAGGAATATTTCCCTCCGTAAGTTTGCCTCCTGTACTCAGTAGCTCGAATATTAAAAGTGAATGTTTGCCGCTTGGATTTGACTATTTGCGTTTTATTTTGACCGGTGTTTGTTGCCAGTTAACACCGAGGTGCGAAGAACTTCTGGTGAGATGTGCATGGAATACGCAGCCGAGGAATTGCTCTGATTTGTTTGATTTCCGACTCACTATGAACGGGTACTGCTGCACGTTCAACTACTTGCGTACTTATGACTCCTTATTCCAAAGGTAATTAAGATATTTTTGGCACTGGTTGCTGTTTATGATGTTCTAATATTAATTATTATTAACACCACCGGAAAGGCAAGTTATATTGAGAGGTAGCTCCAATAGCATTTTAAATATGATTGCTAGTCGGCTGGACTGCATGTACGTGAATCGCTGCAGTGACATCTCTCACGGAATGGTACAGCGGTGAGTCACAGTGGAGGCCAAAATAAAATTATGTTTTATTGTTATAATAATTGTCATACTAACATAGCTTGTAAGTTACACTAACAATTATGAGTCCTGGTTACTTAAATAAATGAAATATATATACAAAACATAAAGTCAAAACAGTTTTTTGCATATTTAATATCAGCGTGAAAAAAATCTAGAATCCTTTCTTTCTTTCCATTATCTCAATATTACATAGATGAATGTTTGTAAGTCAGTTATTCTGTTATTTGCAGTGCAAACAGTTTTGCGGGAAGCATTGACATGTACAGATACGGGAACAAGTCCTCTTTTGATTTCGATCAAGGACTCAAAATTCTGTTGCGCCTTAATGAGAGTGACGACTTCTTCTACAATGTGCCGTTACAGGGAGCCCAGGTTCTAAAAGTTATATAGAATTAAATTGTGAACGAATAATGAAAATCTACAATAAAGTCTGTTTATTTTCAGCTACAATTCTCAGATGCATATGACTTTCCCGATTCGCCGAGTGGAAGCTTCGCTATGCAAATTATTAGCCCAAGTGTCCAAGTAAGACAGGTTTTTAATCATAATAAGTATTCAATTCAAGGTCAATTACTGTGAAGGTATACGCTGTCCTGTGTTTGTTTTATAGGTCTTTAGTCTAGGAGTATCTAGGCTAGATGAATACCAGTAATGCAGGTGCATCGAAACTCTAGGGTGAATAGAAACAAAACTTTGAACTCATTTTAACACGTTAGTTGTTAAAAAATTACTCTAGATTGTAGTTGTCTACAATACAATTTAAAGTATAGGGTCTTTAATGGTAACAATTTATACTCTTTTTACTATAAAATTCTTTCAAGGTTTTGTTTATTATTCACCCTTGTGTTCCGTGTACTATAAATACATATTATTGTGCATATACATGAAGATATTATTGTGCCCGTACTTGTAAAAACTAGCACCTCTGTAAGCGTGGAAAGTACATGAAAGTAAGCACGCATCATTAAATATATTGAGTCACCAACTCAATGAATTGTAAAAATGGCTTTCCAGTACGATGAAGCTTTCCGCTTAAGTTGGCAGAGCTAACTTAAATATTCTTTAAAATCTATTCATGTGTAAAACGTTTCAGATGACGGTAATGGTCACAGCAAGTTTCACCGAAGCTTCTAGAGACATTCAGCACGTGCCGATCAAATTGAGAAAATGTAGGTTCTACGACGAGTCGACCTATCTCCCGTTTTACACGTACAGCGATTGCATGTTAAAGTGTCGAATGCATTTCTTATTAGACAACTGTAACTGCACGCCTTTTAATATGCTGAAGATGCCCAATGCCAGAACTTGTAACATGAAGGACGTGCCTTGTCTGAGGACGTATTATCGTAAGTAATCAAATGTGTGCTTAATATAGTTATAATACACTTGATTAGCGTAGAAAATACCCATAACTATATTAAAATAAATCAAAATAAAATCTTTTTATTTCAGACACTTGGCCCATAATATTGTTAGTAAATTACAACTTAAAAGCTATGTTAGTTATAAAATTAATTTAAGTATTTACCACCTTCTGGGGCTCCAGGCACACGCACTTGTGCTTGAACCCAGTGCCCCAGAAGGGGACTGTCTATCTACTGACTGAGCACGATATTGCTTGAGTCACTTTGTCTGACAACGGGTTGGTAATTGCTAATCAATAAACCCCTTGCTTTAACAACTGACTTGGAGCATTGACCACATTCCTAAATAATTTGTCTATTACCCGTTAGTATAGCTTATACTTTTTAAATTTAACAATGAGTAACCATCACTATACAAATTGTTTACGTTAAATATTTTTTAGCTCAATCGATAGCAGTTCGTCCAAACGATGATCACGTATCTGAAGACCTGGAATTAGACTCAGTCACCGGAGGCATTGACTGTCCTATGTGCAACCCGACTTGTTCCAAGACAGCGTACAGTTATGACTTCAACAATGTCCTCATATACCCGGAGTACCTAAACTCCGTGACTGACGCCGATAGAGATGATTGGCTGTAAGTGGCGTCTACCCTTTTGTTAGCTTAAGTAATAAGGAAGTCATTCCTTAACAACTATAACAAACTTAAGTTCTTACTTTCATAACATAACATAAACCATCACGCCTGTATTCAATACAATACGCAGGCAGAGATGCACATATAGTACACCCACATTTCGCAGTTATGTTTTAGGTCCCAATGTAATAGGGGGCGAGCCTATTGCCACACACATATCAATCGAACACAAAACTTAATGGAAAAACCCAGTAACACTTCGGCCGATAACAATACGACACGAACCCAGGACCTTGTACTCAGTAGTCGTGCTTAGCAACCACTAGACCAACGAGGCAGTTCTTTTCTTTCTTTGATGTTAAAATAAGGATATTTATCTAGGAACAACCATTTAACTCAAGGAATGGCATACATTTTCTATACTCCTATGTGCTGTATATACAAAAAGTGAGGTATAACAAAACAAGAACTAATTCATATTAGAAGTTATCGATATGTTTTATTCAGTACAAATTTATACCAAAAAGTAGAAAAATGAATAATTAACATAAATGACAGGATTCAAATAGATGTGAGGCAAAATGTTACAAATTATCGTCGTATTTCAAAAGTTCTAAAAGCGCAGGCGTTTATGGGACCCTCGTTCCGAAAGGCAGCCTTCTCAATTCTCGATTTGGGACTTCCGATCTTCTGCAACCATATCTTCATGTCTTCAACGGCTTCGAACGGCCCTTGCATCTGACCTATTACCGTCCCTTGGGCAGTATTCATCACCCATCCTTTAAGCCCCAGTTCCGCGGCTTTCCGCTGAGTGTGTTTCCTGAAGAAAACGCCTTGTACTTTGCCAAATACTTCAAAGTCTGTGGTAGCCAAAGTGGCTTTCTTATTCGCGACTGCCATTATTGATAATGTTAGTACGAAGTAATTTTAATTAAAAATCTTCATTTACATTTTGACACTCCGGTGTTTGTTTAGTATCGTCGTTTAGGCAACGAACGATAAGGGCGTCGTTCATGCCAGTTCATTACAGAGGTTGTCATGGAACTAACAAGTAGGCACTCTAACAAAGAAATTGTATTGACAGCACAGAGCACAGTCTTACATTTATAGATGTTGTTTTCAAGTAGATAAATGAACACGAGCGGTTCTGATGAGGTACAACTTGAACAAAAAGAAACTTCAGTAGCACATGCGGAATACACCTACATATTTTATACAAGCCATCTGCAAATGAAACAACTTCAGAGAACAAATAGGGAAATATAGGCAACACTTTGTTACGCGAAGCACGTCGGAATACATTTGTTCTGAACAAGAACAATACGCTTTGGTTGCAGACAAGGTGCAAATTATACCGGAACCTCCATAGTTCACGTAAAGTATGCGAGGAATGTAGCTGACTGCTACGGGCAGAATGTTATTATGAAGTGGTTCGATTTGATTAGTAAGTATAAATCAACTAAACACATTAGAAACGAAAACGTATTTGTATTTGGTTTTTGCCACAAAAAATATTAGAATGGAGCATTTTGTAACAGTGTTATGTACCACTGTAATTACCTATTTGTTATCTGTGTTACCGACGAACCTATTTCCGTGATTGTAGTAAAAGGCGATTGGATAGTAAGCGGTAATAATCCGCTACGAGCTTTCGAGACTTAAAGACATGAGATATGATTGCGTGCTTTATTTATTTTGATAGGCGTTAATTAAATTTAATCTTTTTGTCTTTAGGCAACATCGGTTCTACCTGTGGATTCATCACAGGATTCAGTTTCGTTTCTGTTTTGGAATTCATATACTTCTTCACCGTGAAGTTGATTCGTGAGCTGCGATCGAGGAGGTTTCGAAAGAAGAATAACGCGAAAGTCTTCATAGAACCGCAGAGACCAGCGCACTTTGAACCTATCAGAAGATATCGACCGATATATTGGAATGAACTTACGGGAAATACCAGATTAGTGAAACAGTCCGCTTAAACTTCAATGTTTTCATTAAGAAATGCTAATAAATAGCGCCAATCAATTTAGGAATCTGATAGCGTTGTAAAATCGTCACTGTAGGCTTTTGTAATTGTTGTGTCTGTGTGGCTATAGAAATATTGTGTTTCGTCAAAAAGCACTATAGTGGTACGTGATTGTTAGTACTGTTTGAAGGTACCACAAAATAATTGTTATCATGGTAATGGTTCTACCAATCAACCACCTGTTCTGTTCTCATTCGGATAACGATCTTTATTAGACTTCAGGCACCGTCGTAATTTAACATCTCCATTATTAATCGGTTGTAACTGCACGATACCTGTTAAAATAAAAGTTGCTCAAAATTCAATGTATTGTCTATTTACTCGTGAAAGTAAAATGAGTTCCAATGAGTCTTGGAAAAAGTATTTAGAGATCTGGTGGAAGGGGATCATAAGTTTGCCGGAAACTACGTCTATACATGGTTTTAGATTCATTGCTGATACTAAGAGGCATTGGGTGGAGAGGTAGTGACATTCTATAAAAGTTTTATGTTAAGCTACAATTCTAGAAGAGGGAAACATAAATATAATAAGCCTAGCTTGTACATTTACGAACTTGAATTCAGGCTAAGACCTGTAGACAACACAAATTAATAATACAATACCTTTTTCGAAAATCGTGTCTAAAAAAACAAATAATTCTCTTAATTCCAGGATATTTTGGTTAATAGTAGTGACTCTATCGTGGTATGGCTCATCCTTGTTAATTGCTGCCCAGTACGATGCTTTTCAGAACAATCCTATTTCCTTTGTTGTGGAAACTACTTACAAGGATTGGAATACAGAGTTTCCGACGGTGGTTGTCTGTGAGAATGATAATTCAAATCGTGTAGAAGAAATCTCTGACAGGTAACTGAATCATTCTTATTATACCTTATCTGGTTCTTAATTGTGCTTCAAGTATTTTATACATGTGCAGGTCGCGGCATTTCACCAGCACCTGTTTTTTAATCGCATGTTGTTTCTACATAACGTCATAAAGTCGTCATTGGGAGATGTAGAATTTATCTCAAAAAGATAGCGTTTATTCTTACTTAATAAAAAAGTGTGTCAGACTTAAATTTTGCCTTTAAACTGCCTTTTTTTTATAAAAGCTTTAATTTAAGTCGGTACTTAGTGTTTCTTGGAAGACAAATATAATTATTTACTTGCTACGTTTATTGTAATTTTAATATGAAACATTGTGTTGTGTCTCAATTGTTTCTATTTAGTGTACTGATTCCCGTAGGTAGACGAACCTGCCCGTTTCTAGACTGTAAGTGAATGTGGATACCATACCTATACATACATATGTACACAGAACAAGATATGTACCTAACTGGTTAGATGTATAGATAACATTCGAAACATCGCATGATGTGTAAACTACCGTGCGTTTGTAATGTACTTGTGTAAATGGGTAGTGAAATTAATGACCCGGTACCACTTGCCGGCTGTTAGCCTTTTGCTGACTGTAGCCCAAAACTTTTATGAACAGACGGATTTAACGATCGTCCCCTGACATTAAATATTGACACACCGAAAAGGTCTTTCTTGCCGCAATGTTGTTGTTTGTGAAGCCTACTTTTATTGTCACCATGATCTATACAATAAGAACTTGTCTTGAAAGTCAGCAAATCTTTGCCTTGCAGCTGGTATACCGTTAAGTGTCGTGAAGGCTCCGAATACTTCCCTACGCTACCCATATTTTTATTAGAAAACGACTGAATTGTCTACATAATACAAGCCTAAGTGTTTGCTAAAGAATTGTTTGAAAATTATCGTTAAGGATATTCTGTTACATAATTATCGTGCAGGGTAAAAGTTTATTTATTTCCAGGTTATGGGGAGAAGGCCACGATTTTAACATGGAGGAAGTATTAAAAGAGCTAGCGTTTTTCAAAGGAATTACTTATTACACGTCTGAGTTTTGTAACTTGGAGAACCCATTGCCGGACTGCATGCAGACGAACCTAACATATTACGCTAATATGGTAAGTACTTACTTAGCTGTTTTTCTTTTAGTTAGTGAACTAACAGCAAATGTGTGCCACAAGATTGAATAATACCTTGCTTGGTATCTAGGTCAGGAGTACATGTACAGAAACATTAGCGAACTGCTCGTGGAATGGGGTCTCATACGATTGTTGCAAGTACTTCAGACCTATGGACACGGAGCTCGGAACGTGCTATGCTATTAATACTCTTCAAAGCAGGTAAGGGTTAATGCCGATCGATATACATCCACACGAGGTACCTACTCATAGACCCACTGCATTTATACGTCGTTACCATTGCATAATAATAATATTGATCCCTAAACATAATATTACTTATATTGTTATTTTTCACTAGCTGCGCCCCGCGGTGTTACCCGCTACATTTTTTCGGGATAAAAAGAAAACGTGTAAATAAAAAAGCCTACGTGTTAATTCAAGGTGTAAACTACCTCCATACGAAATTTCTTCAAAATCGGTCTATCCGTTTGAGCGTGAAGAGGTAAACATACAAACACACTCACAAACTTTCGCCTTTATAATATTAAGATTACCTTGATACTTATATTTATATATTTAATGCTCAGTACAACATTTTAATACCCTACTGTGCCATAATACTAGCTACGCAGAATGAGAACATGTTTACTCATAAAATATATTAGTTTGTTAGAGGTAAGTAGATGTTTACGTTAAACCCAAAGTCAACAATCGCCGTTATCTATTGTGTCCTTTCTTATCCCTACTTCCCTACTAATATTATAAACGTTAAAGTTTGTAAGTATGGATGGATGTTTGTTACTCTTTGACGTAAAAACTACTGACTGGATTTTTATGAAATTTCATATGGACAGCTGACACCCCGGATTAACATAAGCTTTTTATCCCGAAAAAATGTAGCGGGTAACACCGCGGCGCAGCTATTATACAATATTGCCTGCTTAAGAGTTTAGACACCCCAAAATTATTAATCATATTGGTTTAATAAAGTATTTATACTTCTGTCAGGGAAAAGCATGCTCCAAAACTGGACATGGTCAGTAACAGGACTACAGGACCCGGAGCAATTCGATTCGACGTCCTGGTATCCGCAAACATTTACATTCTGAACGAAGAGGAAGTGCCGACGCTAACTACCATAGGCTCAGACGTTCTGTCCGTGGGACAAGAAATATTCCACAAGTACGTAATAAAGTGACACTAATAAATAACGAGTTCGTCGAATAAGATGACACTTAAGAAATTGAGTCCAAGGAATATTACATAGAATGTAGGGTAATAATCCTGTAATACGATTTGTAGGCGTTATATAACCATACGCAACGTCGAGAATGATGCAGGCGCTCGTCTGATATCGCCAGAGAAACGGAAATGCCGCTACACCGACGAAAACTTCTTGCAAGTGTATCGGCACTATTCGTATTCGGCGTGTACAGTGCAATGCAGGAAGGATGCTCAAATGCGTCTTTGTAATTGTACCAATTACTTCATGCCGAATGTTCAAGAACATCTCAAATGTAATGTCACGGGCATTATGTGCCTAAACAGCCATATTCATGAGCTTTCGGTAAGTATAGAACATTAAGTATTAGTATTATACATAGTTCGTTTACTGGTAACGTATTACAATACGACTAATAATGATGTATTTAAGAATCAGGTAGGTGGGTTATTTAGGCTTAGTTTATGAAACACCACTTGTGTGGTATGCAACAGGTGCTCAAAGCTCGCTGGTCGTCTCGCGCGGGTCTGTCCTGCAACTGTCTCCCATCGTGCACGGAAGCTGAGATCACGATCACAAAGGATTTTAAGTTCGTCACGGCGGATAGCTACGCAAGTGTGCAGATAGAGTTGGCTGTGTTACCCAGTGAACGGTACAGGAGGAACGTTGTGCGTGGAGTACTGGATTTAGTTGGTAATTATTAATTATATCTTTTGTTAAGTAAGGATTTATATAACATTTATTCTAATTTAGCTGATACAAGAATGCACAATTGCTAACATGTGATCCGAAGCTAACAATTGCGTAGCCTTTCAGTAAGCTGATAATGATTTCTTTCTCCTTCGGTAATTTAATAGCAAACTATCATACACATTCACATGCGTATAATATAAGGTGAACTAAAATTTGATTTGCAGTATCGACGGGTGGAACAGGTGGCTTGTTCTTAGGCGCCAGCTTGCTCAGCTTTGTAGAACTCTTCTACATCTTGCTTATCCGGCCATTCTGCGACATATATATTCAACGCGGTGATGACCCATGGTATAGGAAGTTTGGCACGCGTCGTCTTCAACATAACAAATTTATTCCGAAATGGGGCTGGAGTTACAATAGAACGAGGCAGGTTAATGTCATGGATAAACCTGGGATCGAAGACCGGACGCGGTATGTCCAATGAGGAATTCGCCAACAAGTGAAGTTATTGGAATTTGTGTAATCTAGCACAGGTTTTACAGTATTTTTATGTAATTTATTTCGTAGTATGTAAAAATGTTGATACTGTCATGTTGGTAGGTACCGTATCTACGAAACAAGTAGTTGTTTACTGAATTTTAACGCACGTACTTTATTGTTGGCACACGCTTGTTAGTTTCAACCTATCAAACATGTAACAGCTTAACTAGTGATGCGCAAGACGCTAATAAGAGCTAAATAAATATAAAAGTAGGTATTGGGTTTGTATTTTATTTGCTTTAGTTACAATTCATATTCAGACAGTACCTATCCGCAATTTCTTCAAAGATGTCCATGACTTTTTGTTTGTAATCAGAATTACATTCCATCATCTTCTTGATAAATAATCCCTTACTTTTAGTGAGTATCTGATCAAACTGTCCATTGTCAGTAAATATTTCTGTAGTAAGATCGTCATCAAGCCAAAACTGTGGTATTAGACAGGCGCACATGATAATCCCCCACTGTCTTTGTTCTTCAGCAGAACTCAAAAATTCTTGCCTAGTCATTATGTCTTCAACTTGGATGTTGTAGTTCCGAAGCATTCCTTGAAGTTCTTCATAGTAAAAATTTAAAAACATGCCCATATTTTTTTCTCGAACCGTTGGTTCTAAGTTGCAATACAGAAGTGACATGACATCACCAGCTGGTGGCTGATACCTTATCGCTTGAAAATCAACTAGAAGGCAATCATCTGGCTCCAGGTTATCCTCGCCTTCAGTGTAATGGAACATAATGTTGTTGTTCCAGAGATCACGGTGACAGATTACATTCCTGTATTTAAGAGACATATCACATAGGCCTAAAGCAGTAGACCAAACGTCTGACCATTTTTTCTCAATTAAATCCAGTTCTGTTTTGTGATACTTAGAGTATGTCTTCATTGCTTCTAAAGCCCCTGTCATACACTGTGAGAACCAGTCTGATTGCAAAAAGTAACCACCTTTATCCAAATGTTGTTCATATTCGTCATTAATTGTGTACTGTTTTTGGATTTCATTTGTTTTGTTTACCTCGAATATAATGGAAGATGCGTGAAATCTAGCTATAGTTTTCAATGCTTGAAGAGTGTGAGGTATGTCAAATCTTTCGAATTTATCATGTATCTTATAGTTTTTGGCTTTTAAGTCTTCAAATATCATTGCGTCGTTAAGAGTTGTTATTAGCCTCGCGGACCATGGTTCCATGCCTAAAAAGTAAACAAACCGTGTATGTTCAAGTAAATTACTACTGGATGAACATTGTAAAAAAAATATGTAGGTAGGTATACATTAAGTACCAAAATACGTTTCTTGTTAAAAAATAAAACTACTGGTTACTAAAGGTAATGATTTAACATTAAAAAACAATTAACTTTACATTCCCTTATGAGAAAAAATAGTTATTACAATTATTATAAGAGCCAAATTGTGTAACCAAAAGAATGTTGCCAACTTACCCGGCGCTTTCATACTTTTCTTGATCACTGAATAGAAAAATGCTTCTTTATCATACAAGTGTAATTCCTTAACCATGATGGCCTTTGCTGCATTCACTCTCGATATACCTTTAATGAAGAAATAAAGAACTTTTCTACCAGACAAGTGCACCCGAACTCTCCAATAATCACTTAGAAATCCCAACATTTTATCACTAGCATTGTGCACATAATAATTTTCAAAACAAATTTCTTCATTTCCGTTATTGTAACTCGCTAGTATTGTTTTAACATCTTCTTCAGTTATGTGCATAACTTCATCCTTTGGTTTTGTCTGAGTCGTGGAGGTCATCTTACTTGTCAAATATCGCTTTATATTATAATATATTCCCACTGTGTAACCGCCACAATACGACTGATATTTTAAGTATTATCTCGTCGGTAGTTAAGTCATTATGTATCATTAGCCTATGCTAGAATCGTTTATTAAACTTGATATCGTAAGTGTAGTAATACCGAGAGCAAATATAAGATAGTTTAAGAAACACATCGGTGTTGCTAGTAGTGTTTTAAAATAAGTCAACAATTTAGTTGCTACTGTTGTCTTGTTTGTGTAAGAATTATTTATTGTAAGCCTGCAAATAAATCTTTTTTTATTAGTTTTAGGTATTACGCCACTACAAGCCCTAGAGTAGGACGATGTGAACCATTTTTTGGGTTTAAATTTTTTTCCCGCGGTGCGGGGTAGGTAGGTACTCTGTTTAATATAAGGTATTCTGGAATGGCTGGGAGCGAGTCAGCTATGGAGCTACGATATATTTTTCAGGCGATCAAACGCGCAGGAAAGGGTCCAGTATCGGATAGGTATACTAATGTTGTTTGCAATTTGAAACAAACAAGTTTTATTATCTTTGCCCTATCAGGATACTAAATCACTGATTCGTTAATCTAGTTCAGTGAAGTGTAGGTGTTTTGTAATATTTATTGAACGTTTCCCCGCAATAGGGATGTTGACAACTTTAACAATTACGTTGGAATTCTTTCCGAGTCATTTAATTCCGAGGTGTTAGTGTATGTGGCATTTAATTTTTGTGAAACGCACCCACGATGCAGGAGAAATTTATAATGTGAGTTGTTTAAAAAAACTGAGAAAGGGTTATCCCGTATGCACAATATGACATTTAGATAATATTTGCACTCTCACACTTGTGTTTTACAAGAGAAATACCTAAATGGGTCAATGTTCTTTAAAAAACATGTAGACTGTCATAAATAAGTTTAATATTAAAATATCGAAATGTTGGCAATACATAGGACAGTTGCTTATTTAATTAACTTATCAAAGTTAAACAGAGTGATAAGAAAAGCTGGCACAAATCATTAGTTTATTAAGTAGATACCTATGTACACACGAGAGGTAGACAGTTGGTAGATAACATAATACTAACATGTCATATACCGATTACCGATGTTTAAAAAAGAAATTTCACCTTAAATTAAGTTATCCATAATAACGTCTTTCGGCAATATATATCTTTCCACAATTTCGTCCAATAATTCTGTTACCCGCATTCTATATTGATCGTCTTCTTTTGCTATATCAATGAACTCCTTACTGCGACTTACTACATTGAGTCGTTCAGACGATTCGGGATTGTTAAATATTTCCTCCCTCTTTTCTTTGCTCATAGATACTATAGGTGTAATAAGAGTGGCTTGTGTTAGTGCAAACACTATACTTTTATTGTAAGCTTCTGAAATGGTTTTTTTGTCAAATATTTTTTCTATATCCACTCCTTTCATCTGCAGTTCTTCCGACAGCACCGAATAGTATAAATCTATGAAGTCATCAGTCCATTTATCCCTATCACACCGTCTAGTGTTAAAATATATTAGCGAAGACAAGTCAAGCATCGGCGATGAATATATTACTGTTTGATAGTCAACAAATAAAGCGTGGCTCGTCGAATTTGGATCCTTTTTTATGAAGATGTTGTTGGTCCAAAGATCACGATGCGCTACGACATTCCGATATTCTTTGCTGGGCTTCATGAGGTCCATGGCACTATCGAATAATATCGGGAAGATTGATTGTAGATAGGTATTGAAGTTTGGCGTTAATCTATACTTAGAATATACTTTAAGATAGTCAATAGCGGCGTTTCTTCCCGTGTCTCGCCACGCCAGACCTCTGTTTGGCTCTTGGAGGTAATCACTGTACTGCTCCCATACTCTGTACGGTCTATCAAGCTCATTGCTTCTCCTCTCTTCGTAAATATATGTTTGAGCGTGAAATCTGGCTAAAGTTTCCACAGATGCCTTTAGGTCTTCATAAGACATAGTTTTCTGGTTGTGAGGCATTTCGTAACCAAGGAGTAAAACATTTTCAAATACAAATATATCTTCTTTAATGAACAACAAGTTAGGGCGCCATTTTCGTGAGTCTGCAAACATTTAAGACTTAAATATCATGAAAGGTCTAGGGTAGGTTTCTAAATTGCCGGTCAGAATTAAGTACGTTTTCTAGACTTTTACAAACCTAAACTAAAGCAGCTATTGAATAAAATTAACGATTGCTATTTGAATTTATAACATCAATAAAGTTATCAGATTTAACACTCTCTAGCTAGCACTAGATACCAATAAGAATCTGTTTTAAGCTGATTGACTTGGACAAGAAAAATCTCATAAAAACTGTGTAATCATTATCAGAAACTATTAGAATAGTTGTCTTACCTTTACTGTTTTCGAATTCGTTGAACAGCGAGCTTAACATAATATATTCTTTGTAAAAAAATCTTAACTCCTTGAGGTACTCTGCCTTCCACTTGTCGAATCTCGGCATACACTTTACAAATAGATTCAAACTAGATTTGATCCCATTTGACTCAACTTCGATAATCAGTTTCAGATGGTCACCCAAATATCCAAGCACTTTGTCTTGAAACTCTTCCATAGCCCAACTTATCACTTTCGAACACCCACATTGCTCGGCAATAAAGTTTATTTCGTCTCGATTTAACAACTCCATCGTGTACATGTGCACAATATCTCCAACGTTTGCGGAATTACGTCTAAACTAACAATAGCTGTAGTGCTTTATAGTGTAAGGTATTATTATAGATAACAATATACCGTGAAAGATAAGTTGTAAAAAGTTTAATGTACGGATAAGAGGTTACTTATTGTTTATTCATATATTAAGGCTTTAAGGTAGGATCGAAATGAAATCAATCAATATTGGGTTATGTGTAAAATTTATTTCATAAAATAAAACTAATTACACGCCAAACATTGAGCTGGTCGAATGTAAGTCTAAGAACGGTTCGTGCATGATTTTGTTTAACTTCTTCTCTTTAACAGCTTCGTAGTTCGGAGTCCACAGTTCTGTCACCTTTGGTGCGTAAGGCCCGTTTAACTTTGAGTCATTCGAGTCTTCGTCATCACTAGAATCATCGTCCACTTCCATTGGTTTATCGTCTGGAGTATCATCGGACTGTTCGAGTTGTTCCAGTCCAGACAGACGCTGTAGGAACGTTGTGCAAAGAAGGCTCACGGGCGGTACCATGTGGGGGGCAGCTAAAGCGAACTGGAATGAAACAAAATTGAATGTTAAGGACATTCTTATGACGACCTATAATTAATCATCAAGTACGCTATACGACGATATCGTCAGAATTGCAGGCAGCCGGTGGATGCAATTAGCAAGCTGTCGTTCATTGTGGCGTTCTAAGGGGGGAAGCCTTAGTTCAACAGTGGAAGTCTTCCGGCTGATGATGATGATGACGCTATACGTTATGCACTGATGAGAAAAATGGTCACACACCATATTTCCTGAAGAGTTTTTTAGGTAGACATACCCGTCCTGGTAATGCACGGTAAGCAGTCATGTTAACGACCAATACAATAGTTTAATTAAGTTTTGTTCTAATACCACTATCTTCTTTAAGGTGATAGCATTAATTATAATGTAAACTAAGTTACACTTCATAATAATAATAAGAACTAAATTATAGTACGTAATGTAATAACCGGATACGGAAATTAAATGAAAAAACGTAAAGTAATTGAAAACCTAATGTTTTCTAATAAAAGTACTTGTAAAAAAATATGTGATATGTAGATAATTTGGCTTAATAATTGAAATATCATTATAAGAAAAGCTTAATACTTAGGTATTACATGTGAAATTAGATTCTAACCACTGAAATAAGGGGTGGCGTCGAACTTCATAATATTTATAAGTAGATAGAAACAGTTCGTTATGAATCTATTCTAAATTCAGATCTACTAACCTATATTTCAATCAAATTAGTAGGTACCTATGTACAGATAGTTGAATTATTTTGTTTGTATTGGACTATGTTTTGGATAAACAAAGGATAAAAACGCACTCGGGTAACAAGGAATGCTCGTCGATAAAGGGCATCGATAACAGCTCCATTGCCGCGTAGCTCGCCACGATAACATCGCAACAGGGTAATGGGACATAATAACAACTACAAAGGAAAATCGAGTAGTTCATTCAAACGATAAAATATCGATAACCTTCACCGATGTATTGTCGATCTTGATACTGTGACTAACTGTTTATTTTATTTTGTTTTTATGTTCCGTATCGAAATGGTAAAAACAGAACCCAGGCCACTTAACAGCGGCAATGTTTAATCATATTAAATTGTACTCCAATCGCTGAATTCGATTTTATATCCATAAGTTAAGTCATAAATTATGTGAATTAATTCATAATCTAATATTTAATTCCTTTATGTTAAAGAGTATTCTTTGTCAGCACTAAGATTTTAATAGTTCATCTACTACTGAGTATGTTGGCAAAATTAGCGTTAATAATCGTAGAGCGCGATTGTCTCAAGACTGAATTACATTAGACGGAGCTGACTGGTCATTAAAACAGAAGACTAGTAAGCAGTGCTCTAAAAAGGCTATGAATTGAATAGATACAAAGTTTTACGTAAAAAAAGTTGGGAATCCAAAAAAGAATGTACCTTATTTAAATTTGAAAAAAAAAAACGTTATCAGTAAAGTTACCTGTGTTATAGTAGAGCTGGCGATGTTGTTGACGCCCATGACAGTGTCGTCGGCGGCCGTAGCGGGCTGGACCTCAGACAGTTGCTGTTCAGCCAATAATGCGCTGAAGTTCGACGCAGGCAGCTTATGCTGGGAGATCACCTCTAAGCGACTTTCGTCCGTCTGCTCCCGCTCAATGCAGTAGATCTCCTGCCAATGCGAAGAATAACATAACCTTAGGCCTGTATTTCCCGGGAGCAATGGTGTATAGTGCATCCAAATTTCGCCAGTTATGTTTTTGGCATTAACCGTGAATAAATTCAGATTCTTTACTGCTACTAATTACCTAATGGAAAAATGTTGGTAGTCGCGCTTTGCTACCACAAGACCAACGAGGTAGATTCATAGAGAAACAATTCGATAGCATATGTATTATCGTAGGGCATCAACATAACATAACATCACGCTTGTATTCCCCCAAGTGGTAGCAGAAGTCCACGTATAGTACACCCACATTTCACCAGCGGGGCGATCCTATTGCTTTCAACCGGATATTATTTCACACTCAGAGCTGCTACTAAGAACCTAATGGAAAAACTTTGTCTGACGCAGGATTTGATCCCAGGACGTCACACATAATTGTAAATCATTGTATTATTTTATCAAATATACGATTAAGTGACATTTAAACATCAATACTATTTTTAGTGTGAAATCTAAATTGTCGTTACTTACAGAGTTGTTCCTCATCAGGTAAATTCTTATTTCTTCATCAAAGCATGTTCCAAATGTACATTGTTTAAATACTCCAGTAGATGGGTCTAGGAGCCGCTTCTTAATTAGTACAGGCGTTGAGTTGTGAGGAGTGAAGACATACACTAAAAAAAAATTAAAAGAAAATGTTATTTTCTTTCTATTATGTAAGCTAACTTACAAACAACTTAGAGTAGCTCATGAGAAACCTCATATAAGTGATGCCAATTGTCTTCTGTCAAAGTTAAACGGAGTCCAATAATGTTTAAGTTTAAGTTAAAGCGTCCAAACTAACTTTAACGGCATGATTAGCGGGATGGCTTAATAATGAGACTGTGGTGATAAATATTTGTAAGATCTGTTTAATATATTTTATATTATTTAATACTAGGTGCATGTGATATTTAATTATTGCAAGACGCACCCTCTATATGTATATGATGAAATTCAAGATTAAGGTACGGTGTTTTTAAATCTGTGAGTCTTGTGAACGGTTTATTTTAGTTTTAAATATATAAAAACAATAAGATGAAGAAAACTCACCATCATTGTTCGTCGTCGCTACAACCAGTTTGTTGGAGAATCTATGAGCAGCTAAACACGTCGGGTTTATTTGTACTATCCATTTCATCGTCAACGACAATAAACTCCACACTGCCACACATTTTTCTGTTGTGCACACCAACTACGATTATAAAACATTCATCTATTATCATAAGAGTAAAATAATAGGTGGTTGGTTTTGGATGTAGCTAGTCAGAAACCGTGGGGTTAAAGTCTGACGTAGTTTAATTTATTTTGTAATTATTTGTCAATTATAAAGTATGCCAGGATCGTTGCAAATGGGAATCCGTGGTCTCTGCCTACTCCTCAGGGAAACAGGCATGACTTTATGTATGTATGTATTTGTCATTTATATTTTTCTTGGTCAGTGTTATAATTGCTATCGAAAATGTCATGCCAGCTAAGTCATTGCTCAAATAGATATGTAAAAGAATAGATCTTATATAATAAACTGTACTCACGTAATGCGCAGCATCTCTGTTTGAAAATTGCACGTGGACGCCTTTAGGCCTCAACGCGGGATGAGATAATGTGGTCCTAAGGTTGCAGAGGTGCGTGTCCCACAAGGTCAGCTTGCATCCAAACCATGCGGCAATCAGCGAACCATCCTGTGATATCGCTACTCCGCCCATGTCGTACTCGCTGTCCCGCTTCATGGGCGCTTTGAGTGTTACCTCATCGACAAGCGTAGAGTCCTTGTGAATGTTGAACAACTTGTTTATAATATCGTTCTTGCTGTCAAACTCCCTCAAATACGGCAAGTCTTCATCTCTGCCATGTCTGCTTTTGACGCCATCTTTGATATCGTTTAAAACACTGTTCGAGATAAATTGTCCAATGCCTGATGAGTAGTAGCACGCCGTCAAACACGTCCAGGCAATCTTTTTGCGCTGAGGCTGTGACGTGTTCTCTTTTTTCCATATTCTGAATTTTTGGTCTGCGCCGGCTGACACGCAAAATTCGCCCTTATAGTTAAGCGATAAGGACACTACATTGGAGCCTCCGTGAGATAGATTGACGCATGTGTTAAGTTGAAAAGGCGTAGCATTTTTGTACTGTGCTGACCAGAACTTGAGTTTCTCTTCGGGGTAAATAATGCCGTCGTTTCTGTACTCCGAGGTTACGAGCCAGTCTCCGTTACCACTGACGGCGGCACAGGTCACCTCAGTTTCCAATGGCAGTAGATTCCATCTTTCAGATGGCAAATTATTACTTTCTGTTATGTCTAACTGTAACAGAAACAATAATTATAAAAAATATATATAAAAACGAATAGTGAAATTTACATTTATGTGTTCAAAAATCGAGATAATTTCAGCTTATTGTCACCATTATTGATTGATAAAAAATATGCTCAATCCTCAAGTGCAAGGCTATTGTCATAAGGCTGTTGTAACTTACATTATACAGCACTTTGTCGGTGGTGGTGGAGTAGAGCTGCAGGTGGCCGGTGCGGCCCGCGGTGAGCAGCGCGGCCAGCGGCTGGTGGAACACGAGCGCGCCGCCCACCGCGCGCGCAGCCGGCGACACGCCGCCGCACTCCAGCACCGTGGACACCACGCGCAGCTGGGCGTTGGCTATCACCACCGCTACGGAACCATATGACAATTAATGGCTTTACAACGCGATAAAGAAATTTTGATATACAGATTAAATATTCAGAGTCCGTGTGGACAGTAACCTATAATGCATTAATAAGATTCCCATTTCTTTTGTAGTTAATATTATATAAATAACGGTAGGTGAAATTTACAAATAACATTGCTAAGATAGGCATTCATGTTACGTATTATATAATTACGCATTTTTTCCTAAAGGGACTTCAAAAACCAATGATATCAGACATGGTCTCCAAGCATTCAAGTATGCACATTATTTCAATTTCAAATGTTTTAATTTACAATTATATTTTTATAGGTATACTTTGTCACCTCATCCACCAGTTAGCGCTAGTTCTAAGAAAAGCTTACTTAATTAAACAGTAAACCACAGTTTTCAATTAATCATCAAATAAACTTACAGTTGTTGGTCAAAGTCAAGGCCACATGATTGTTGTTTGTAGTGATATATCTGATCATTCCCGGCAGGCGAGGGATAAAAGCCTTTTCATTAGCTCTGTAAGCTAAATTTCCAAGAGTCCATTTTACTAACACTTTTTCCATTCCCCCAGTGTACAAATAGTTACCTGAAATGATACAATGATTAAGTTAGTCACAGACATATCAACACACATGCATAATTATGTGAATCTGGCTGTAATAAAGTATCTAATAAAATTTGTGGAATTCTGGGTTGTGCAATGTGTGTTAATTATGGTTTTCCAGTTGATAAATATCTGTAGCAGCAGGGCGTCTGGATTTGTGCCTGTTGCCGGCAATAGACTCGCCCTGTATTCGATGGGCACCTATATCACAACTGGCGAAATGTGAGTATACTATAGGTACAGCTGTCCCTACCCCTGTGCGGAATGCATTCATACATTTGTATGTAAAATAATGTGATGAGTAATAATTTTACATTTCTACTGTACAAATTTATAAAGTATAATATAAAGTACATAGGTACCTTGTACAGAAAAACAAGTGGCAAGTGGCGGTAAAAAGTGCCAATGCAAGACTTCACGTGCTATTTGCCTGTAGTCATACAAGTTTCCTCTGATAACAGTTGTGCGGCCCAGTGTGTCTGTGATGGCCACAGTGCTAGCCTTCTGATGTGCAGCCACTGACATTATGCGATAACTGTTATGATTCATTATTCTGTGAATAGAAAATTAATATGAATCAGATATTATTCTTTTATTTAAAATTTAAATTAATAAATGGCTTAAAAAAATGTTTGAAGAAGCAACAAAATGTTTACTTGTTTCAATTAAGGTCAGCATTAAAACTGTTCATTTTTAATTACATATTACAAAGTCATCAAGATGTAATGACTCTGCAGTGGTAAAAAGATTAGCTCTTTATACAAAAGAAATTGGGGTAGCAAATTAAACTTACTGTGATTTAAAATGTGGTTGCTGTAGATTTTGTATAAATAAACATTTAGTTCCATTAGTAAGCGCTGCATATTTGTCTCCATTACATACTCCTAGTGATACTCGGACCATGTCATAGTACAAAGGCCGGGTTTCATTGTACACATATAACAGTTCTCCAGTCTTTACAGAATATGTGCTGAGACAGATAAACTTCTGAGTTGGGACATTTGTAGTAATGCAACACTCATTGCTGTCTACCAAATCAAATGTTAGCACCTTTGCATTGTTTGGAAGTCTAAGTTTCTGAAATTAAATCAATATTATATGTATGGTTATATTGTACAAACTCTTTTTCTCATCATATGGTTGATGAACAACTTGGTGTCAGAGATTAAACCGCTTGTAGGCCTTTAATATGACTTTACACACCATGAGGTGGCATGAGGTTTGCCTACACCGTTTTTAGCAATGTATAGCTAATTTATAGAATGCACATGAATTCCAAGTCATACCTCTCGGCTATCACTGCTGTAAAGTAGAATGATTATCGAAATGAAGAGATATTTTTAATAGACTTAGAAATGTTGAAAACATAAAGCTTTAAGAATATTTTGAGGACATTTGCCATGTCACAATGATATCTGAAGAATAATAAAATTACTTACAATTTCTCTGAGAACAGCTCCATTTACCCAGGTCCATGTTGTGACATGGCCAGTGTCCGAGCATCCACATAAGTTGTAGTCCTCATTTTCTGGAAATTGTAGAGCAATAAGCTCATTTACTGCACTTTCTGTTTCAAGTGTCCGCACACATTCTCCTGTCTGAATATTATACACTCGCACGATATCCTCTACAATTATAGCTACTGATCTGTAACATAACATAAAATAGTATCATAAATTATTGGAAATAAGGCAATTAGTATAGTAAATATATAAATGCTTTAATTTTACGTACTCTCCATCAGGTGAAAAAACAGGACGATGCTCAATAATACTTCTACCAGCTTTTCTATGAAACTTATAATTATCACTTTTAGCACTATTACTATTCACCGCCACGCCCATTTTGTAATTTTAAAATATTATTGATATTATACTTAACACATTTCAATCAAAAATTCAACACGAATGTTCAATGTTTTATTTCAAACATATGAGATAACCTCAATTTTGAAATGCGTTTCGGATTACTAATAACATTTATTTAACATTGTAAAATGAACGGAAGCAAAATATGAGTTTCGTCTTAATAAAGGGAGATAGTTATGTTCCAACAATGCTCCGCAACGACCATACAGATGTGGTTTAATTTCTGGGCTGGAACGCGATTAGCTTCCGTTCGGAAAGTTTAATTTTTCAAGTCTTACTTTTGTAATTGAAGAAACCAATGAATTCTGTGATTTGTTAATCACAAAATAAATGAAAATAGCATTTTGTTACTGTCATTTTAGGATCAATTTTGAAGTACCCATTGTGGTTTCTATAATTATACATTTATTAGACTTTTCAAGGAATCACTTATCTTTGTTCTTACATTTATAATTTATAGTGATAGTGATATAGTTAGCAGGGAAATAACCAGAATAACCATGTCCAGAGGGGTTCATTGTTATTTGCAATCTGTAACGAGTTTACTTGATATTTCATAAAATTAAGAAATATTTACGCGTTCGGAAAGTATGTGTAAGGTTTAAAAACGTAGAAAGTGACAGTGACACATGCAAACAACCTCTTTTGCTTTGCTTGCTTGAACATGTGTCATCTGTCAATTAATGTCATCAGCACGAAGGTTTAAATTTGTTATTATTGTTTTATTACTTTAGGAAGTGCAACAGAATATATTATTTAACGGTTGTATTCGCATTAGTATATATCACAATGTCTGCAGAAATAGCAGAGGTCCAACTTCAAGTTCGGTTTATAACCAAACAAGAACAGTGAGTATATTTTTGCGTCCGGCGTGGTGTGGTAGTTTGTGCTGGTATAATAATCACTTCCAATAATTTATTATCACAGATATGCGGTCCCAGACAGTCCTTATGCTATTCAGAGTAATGTTCAGTCGGCGGAGTTGAATACTTTGATAAATGCTTTGTTGAAAGAAACCAATCCGTCAGTAGAGAAGGCTGTTGAGTTTGACTTCCTAGCATGTGGGGAGTTGGTGTGTACGTCGCTCGCCGAGCATTTACAAGACAAAGGAGTTTCGACAGAAGAAACGCTAGAAATAGAATATTTGGAAAGATTTCCCGCACCATCACCTCAGGACTGTCTGATGCACGATGATTGGGTGTCTACAGTTCATGCACACTCCAACTGGTTAGTTAAATTTCTAGTTATAAAAGTACTTTTGTTCTTCACATAATATATATATAAAGTTAACACTGTTTTTAAATATTTTTCTAGGATCCTATCTGGTTGCTATGATAATAGTATTCACATTTGGAGTACGAAGGGGCAGCACAAACTCGCCATACCTGGCCACACATCTCCAGTCAAAGCTGTTTCTTGGGTCTCTTTCAATGGGGATCAGGCAGTGTTTGTCAGGTAAGCTAATAAATAACTTAATAAGATTATTTTGAAATCAATTCAAACATATTTACTGCTAGGAATGAACTGTTACATTAAACTACAGTGTCTTAGTTAGGAATCCTAGCATGATAAAATAATAAAAACTGATCATTATTTTTATTAGTAATGCAAATATTCATTTGACTATAAACTGCTTAAGTAATGGTCTTCTGTTAGCAGCCTCAGGGTGTTAAATGTAATCCTAGATGCTCTTCTACTTCATAAATGACATAAAAATAACTAAGTAAAATATTGATATGTTTCATATTTCTTAAACAAGTAAGCAAACTATGCTATTATCCACCCATTGTTCTAGAGTTTTCCGAACAAGGAAGCCAGGTTGACCTGACTTTATAAAGTTGAATACACTTATCTAGAGGATATTATAATTAAATTAATCTGTTGCAGTGGCTCCCATGACCAGTCAGCTATGCTGTGGGTTTGGAATGTACCTCGCAACTCAGTGGATTGTGTGGTGACATGCCGCAGCCATGACAAAGGTGTGGAATGCCTTGCTGTGTCAGCTGATGCCAATCGCTTTGCTACTGGCAGTTGGGACAACAATATATGCCTGTGGAGTACCAGTAAGTCCATTTCAAAGATGATGATGATGATACTTGATGATACTTACACATTCAATTCTAAAATCAACTGTCATCAGAATTAAGATCTCAAAGCTATATAGTTTTTTATACTGTGTTGTGTTATCCTCAGGTTTATCAGATGAGGATAATGTGCCAGCCAAGAAAAGAAGTAAACCGGACCATGGAAACACCAGGGTTGGTATTATTATAAATACAGCTATACAGTCAATAAATACATACATCTCACCTTACAAAATTAGGTTGATATGTATAAAATTGTGAATGTTGTGGTGGCTTATGTTACATTATTTTATTAGGTTTGATGACCCTAAACTGGTATAGGTTTTTTAGGTGTTAGACTAACAGGCCAAATAATGACTTTCAGCTTAGCAATATAGTGTGTTCAAAGCCTATTAAAAATGTAATTAAAAATTGAAAATAATCAATTATTTTGGTTTTAAGGAGCCCCTAACAACCCTGAAAGGCCATAGAGAGGCAGTTTCTGGTGTGCAGTGGATGGACTTCAACACAGTGCTTTCTAGTGGATGGGACCATTTGCTGAAGCTCTGGGATTGTGAACTTGGTGGTATCAAACAAGAAGTGGCTGGTAAATATTATGATGTTATTTTGAATGTTATTATAGGTAATTGTTGTGGTCTTAAAGTAAATTATGTGCTTATTTACCTCTCTGACTACATTTCATAATACATAGGTATCAATTTTTTTTTCTATCCTTGTGATTTTTAATGTTTTTGTGAGACCTACTTTATTTTGTTTTTAAATACAGCATTAAGTTAATGTGACAGCGGCCGCTTGTGTACCATAAAAATCTTTCATTATACAATTAGTCACACTCATATTGTGTGTATATTTCAGGTAACAAAGCATTTTTTGATGTGGACTGGTCGCCATTGAACAACAGTATTGTAACAGCATCAGCTGACAGACACATTAGGCTGTATGACCCAAGATCTACAGGTATGGATAATTTTAGAAACATAGCGATAGAAAGGGCTCTCTCAAAAACAACTATCACATTTTCATGCATATAGAAACCCAAAGCCCATATCAGATTTTTTTTTGATACTACCTTTTCCTCAATATACCTACATAAATTAATTCAGGCCAGTTTCCTAGAGGATTAGGCAGAGACCACGGATTTTGGTATAAACCATTGCCGGCGGATGGTGGGTCAATAAGTTATCTCTATCATTATCATCAGCCAAAAGACCTCTACTGTTGAACAAAGGCCGCCCCCTTTGAACGCCATAATGAACGACAACTAGCCAATTGCATCCACCGGTTGCCTGCAACTCTGACGATATCGTCGGTCTACCTGGTTATCTCTATACTAGTTTATATTTGTGTCATTTACTATTTATACCGGTTTTACTCACTATATCAATATCAGGAATGCCAGACTAGTTTCGGATTCAAACGGAGCCCCTTCTCATGAGCAGGTGACGTGGCGGGGTCGCGAGCCGTACTTTGTTATTTGTTTTGACTACAGTACTCAGTAGACCTCAGTACTGACAACAGTAAATTAATTAATATATAGCCCTATAAAGAGTAAACTCGAGTGTTTGTCGCCGGTTCTTTTATAGAGGAATGGCCTCATGGCACTGTTCGAGTAGAGTAGTTTGTAATTGCTGTTGTCAGTAATTCGTTTATGAAAATTAATGCTTTTGTGATGACAAATGCGTTTAGGGCCCCATATGCGGCACAATCTGTCGTTACCGACCGATATTTACATCCTCGAATACACGTCTTTTGTTCCGTTCCAGACAAGTTCATTATGACAAATCGTAACTACTTACTACTTAGATATATCTTGCTCCTTATAGGTCTTAAATGATAAATGTTTTTTTTTCTGCAAATAGGTTTTAAAAAAACACTTTTACACGTCTTCTTTTTTTAAAACTAGATGGCATCGGCATTTCCTAACTGACTACCTCTGAGAAGAAATACCGAAACAAACTCAGGGGTCAAGGTCTCTTTTACTTAATATTATATTCAATATCAATACTTATACTTGTAGACAGCATTGTGAAGACGACGTTCACGTCTCACACGGGGTGGGTGCAGTCGGTGCGCTGGTCGAAGACTCGAGACACGTTGTTCCTGTCCGCTGGTTACGATGGTCAAGTCAAGCTGTGGGAGACCAGGAGGTTTGTACCGCGTTCTCCTTATTCCACCTCCTATAGGGCCAGCTTATGGATATTAAAGCCTTTTCGACTGATTATGTGTAATAGAGTAGAGGATGTAGAATGAAAGGACCATAATATACTATGATAGTGATAATATAAACTAATTTTATTAAGTTTAATATTTTTGCTAACATTGTCAATGTTTTGTTATTACCACACCTATAGACAAAAAAGTGTTGATTGCCTTTTATTGACATTATTTAAGATTTCATGTATAGTTGGAGAGTCAATTGTCATTTATCATTCACGACCAGTATAAGTACTGTATTACAATGAAAACTAAGAAAGCGCATCATTTTGAGATTTAAAATGCAATCGATACTTGACTAAAGGGAACCTATATCCTATATACAGTATGTATTTTATTTCAGTCCGCGAACGCCGTTGTACGACTTGAGCGGCCACGAAGACAAAGTGCTGTGCTGTGATTGGTCGAACCCCGCTCTCCTCGTCAGTGGCTCCAGTGACAACACCCTCAGAATATTCAAAGCGAAACATTACGAGAGCGCGTAAAGGTTACCTTTTATAACTTTATAATTGACATAACCTAGTAGCGTTAATATAGTGTAAAGGGGATTTTGCATTTTTGCTAAATATTTGGAACTGTTGTTATTTACAATGAAGCATCCGTCTTAGATATACGTCATGTTATTTAGATAATTCTTAGTTGTTAAGATCAATATAAATAAATAAGTTGACTTTTAATATTTTTTTTTCTAAATGGACATATCATGTTTATAGTAAGAATTTGTAGTACAAAAAAACCCCCGTCTCGTGAGAGCGTTTTAATAACATGAAATATTAAATACACTAACGCACAGGCTCTGTGTAATATTTTGCGGATACAGATATTGATTCTGGGCGCGTCTAGAATCTGCAACCCTTAGGGTAGCACTACGTTTATAAAGTGATTTAAGACATTAGGTAAAAAATGTTTGCCATTCTTATTTTCACCAATGGTGGTTTAGTAATCCCACGTGGTAGGGGGATAGTTTGAAACTGAGTTTCTTTTGACACCATATTCCATTTTTGTATATAAGTATTATGCTTTTCCAACTTGGAAATCGAATCCTAGTTTGGAAAGCTGAAAAAGTTGACAGGAAGGCGAATTAGTTTTATTTAAGTATCTAATTTGAAGTGATAATGCTCTTTTGCGTTGCGCAGTGTACAGCAGACTGTGCATTATATCCCCCTTATTTATAAACGATGCCAACATGTGTTTTAAGATAACTACTTGGTAAGGCTATTGACATCTCTAATCTTTGACTTTCATAAGACGGTGACAGGTATAGTTTAATCAATTGTTCAACACTCAATTTTTGACTATGCGTATGAACACGTTTCGTTTGTCACAAGCACGTGAGCTTCAACATTGAAAGGTAATGGAGGGTAGTGATGAGGATTAAGACCAGGATGTGATGTCAGGGCTAGGGATAGTAGGGAAGACTTTCTCTTACAAATGTAGGCAACAGAAAGAAAATAATGTACTAGATTTGGTTTCGCTTGTTTTATTTCAATCATTTTGCTCTTACAAAATATGTTCAATGCAAAGGAACATGACTCGTCACAATAAAACATGCTTCTTAGTACCATTTTGATTTATTTATATTATATTTTAGTTTTCCATTCAGCATAACTATTAATAATGCGGGTCACATAAAATGCTCATAGCACAATATAGAAACTTGCAAACACCTTGTAACAAAATAGATACATAACTTTCCTTTGTCTTTTCTCTGCGAGAAATGCTTTTACACTATTATCATAGTTATGCCAAACCTCACATCATAACACAACGAAGCAACATGTCCCTTAAAAATATTCTGTCTTACCAACAATTTCATTTCATTTTTTTTTACATTTTATGAAGTTTTTCTTTTTGCATTCATAATTCTATAATACTACCTAACTAAATATTTACCTATACTATGCTACTGTCTAGACTAGTCTGCTGGGTAGAACACCACACTATATTAATACACATTGGACAAATACATTCGTATCGACACTTCCGTTTTTTTCATGTAATTTTCTTTCTTTACACTTACTCAACTACATAACGAAAGAGGTGAAAGCAAACTTGTTCAACTGAAACTTATCTCAAGAATGTGTTCACTATTCTCTTAGCCGTCCTTACACTAGGGGCGCGCGGCGCGCGTGCGGTGCGTGCCGGCTTCAGTCCATTCAAATTAAATTATTTAATAAACTAACAAAGGAAACTACCCTAGAGCCGGCAGGGAGCGCGCCCGCGTCGCGCCGCCCGCGGAAATATATTAAATCTAAGGCTCTATGCTATCTATCTTAGCGTCGAAACATTGTTTGCTATTCTATCCTATCTATAATTAAGCCTATGGTCTAATCCTAGCCGACCTTTCATCATCTTGCCCGTAGTTTCACCATTCACTGTATCGACGTTTCTTTGCGTTCTCTTATATCTAAATGACTTATTTTTAAAAA
Organism: Abrostola triplasia; assembly: GCA_946251915.1. Classification (NCBI taxonomy): domain Eukaryota; kingdom Metazoa; phylum Arthropoda; class Insecta; order Lepidoptera; family Noctuidae; genus Abrostola; species Abrostola triplasia. Next base: position 6,250,978 of record OX276432.1, on the reverse strand, counting down.
CATCTACTTAACATTTCTATTCTTCGACATGATTTTCTGTTGAAACATAGTTTTGGTTTTCAAGACTTGGTTCCCCAATCGCATCTTTGTGCTCGTCTTACATGTTCTTAGTTCACCCTACATACACTTATGTATAACAAATCATCGTCCGTAATCTCAAAGTAAGGTATTCTTATCACACATGTCTAGAATGTAGAAGTGAGTTTAACTAGGAACATCTACGTTTCTGTCGAGTTCAATCAATTTTACATCATGTGTGAAAAATGCAACGATTAGACAGCCACATTATCATCAATTAGTTGTTAATACAAAATACTTTAAACATAGTTCTTTACATTATCACTACGTTTATGTAATACGGTAAGTTTTCTATTACCTGTAAAAATATTGTGTAAAGCACATGCAACTGCTATATTGTATTCATATCAAATCATTACTTTTAAGGAAGCTGAAGGCACTACCATCAAATTAATTTATTATTGCTTAAATGGAAGAGAAGCGTTAGAAAAATAATTTCGTGCTAAAATACTTTGCTTTCAACGCTGTTATACTACAGGACCGTGCCACGCTATATACTACAAGTCACTTAGATGAATACTTAACATGTGTTACGTGTGCTCCTTTTGGTACGTGTTTATACTAAAATACATATATTTGCTTATACACCGATTTACGGGAACAACGATTTGCTTATTGGAATTAAACTAAAACATTAGAGCAAGGAAATCATATGATAACGGTACGTCCAACCAAGACTCGGGTGATTATCATAACGTGAAATGAATTTATTTATTATTTAATTAATACGTTGACATCAATTTTAAATGCAAAAGTTTAGCGGAAATATCTATCGGAAGACTGCATTTACAGGAAGCCACAGTGTACGTGGAACACTAAACGATCATATCTTAACTAAGTACCACGCGTCTCGGTACTACATTGCACTTTATGGTTATTACATTTCACAAGTAAAGGCGGTTCTTAATCAGTTCAATTAAATTTGGCTTGATCAGACATCGTACGAGTACAACACTGATCTACGGAGTATTGTGGTTCGTTCGCTTCGTTTTCCTCAAACGTTACCTAATAAAATGTCGCTTTTATTAGAGTGTCGCGAATGTATGTCCTCGAACCAGTAGTGTTCAACTCATTGCGATGTGACAGTAGGTACATAAGGCAGTCAGCTGATACAACTACTATCTGGGGCTACCTACGTGTTTGCGTTTTGTCTGTTCACACTTCACTTGCGTCAGTCGACGTTGTGCCTCTACGTGGAAGATGTTTAGCTGTACGTTACCTAAGTAACTAGTGAAAAGGTTTTGAGCTAATGTATGTACATTTCAAAAAGTAATTGTTTACGGAACAACAGTACAGTTTCAGCCTTTTCCTGAATAAAATAAAATGATTGTTAAAAAATCAAGTACAGATCTACTTATTCGTTCAAAATCTACGTTATTCATTCAAAACCTGTCGTCAGCTAGTTCAGTTCCTGTATTGTTTCTTTTAAGTCGGTTCACAGGTTTTGAATAAAGAGGTTACCGCTTAATTGTCAGTTAAAATACAGTTAATATATCAAACATTTAACTAGTCTTCAGTCCCTGAGTTGTATAAATATTTTCCTACTTCTTACTCGACTTTAATGATTTGTATACTTTGGTTCTGATGAAACTCTTGACGTGCCAAAATAGAATTAAACAGTTGCGCTATAGTAGGCTTTTACTCGTACCCATCAACAATGTATATACATGTATACATATCCATGTATAATTTATATATATTCAATATAAAAATATCAAATTTCATATAAAGTCATAAAGTGTACCCAAAACCTACGTGATGGTACAAAAAGTGCTCATTTACACCAAAACGGTGTTTACACTTTGGATTTCAAATCCATTTACATTTTATAATGTGGAAATCAATCGTGGAATTTTTGTTTGAGTTTTCTAGTGGAATGTGCCGACCGCCTACAAAATAACAACTACAGTTGATTCAGTACATGATTCTCAAAAAAGGATCATTTCATTATTCACGTATTCAAACATGTGTTTTCAACGTACAAAAATTTGTATAGACTCGTAAAATGTATAAATAGACTTTACATACAACTGCTTATTGCTAAATGTTGCCGTATTATCAGCACTGTTGTGCCATATAAGCGCAGACGTCACCGTTGGAAGTCATTTACCCATCCAGTAGTCGTAGTACACGTTCCTTGGCTCGCTTCCACCGGAGCTGCGTGTACGCTACTGATAGCAGTCCCTTATGTTATGAACCAAAACGCGGATCAGAAATATTTGGAAGTTAACAGTAGGTATACATAAATTCAGTCTGTGTTCGGGTTTGGCAACGAGGTTATTGTTATGGAAGTTTACTTATAATCGCTTTTATATTATGGAGGAAGTCACTAAGATAAACGATAAACCTACTTGTGATGACAAACTAACACCGTAAGAAAGAAAGATAACATTACGTACCTCTTACAAGTAACAGATTTGTTATGTCGATGATATTGGAAGAGAATTTTAACTAGACTTAGCCACTCACGTAGCATACATTGGGTCACTGAGCCATACAAAAATGAAAATAGCGATCTTTGGAAGACTGCGTCAGTATGAATATTATTTCTGGTAAATAATACTGTTTTTTATATATATTCATACAAATATATTATGGGAACATAATGAGTTAGAGCACCATGCTAAACGTATATAAAATGTACACAATTCGCACTCAGGATGTGTTCCCTCGATGGAGGTCGGAGGTACTTGCCCCAATTATCTCCTTTAGCGAAACTTACTTTTATGTTAACTACGTAGAGCTGCTGAATTTATGTTTTCCGACTTTACAATGACTCAACGACTGTATTTTAAAAATACTTACTTTCATCGGACGATTCTAAATCTCCGGCATTTTTATCGTACAAGATCTAATCGGTGTACCCACCATTACTAACCCTTACACACATAATTCTTTCATTACTCTTTACAAATTTTGTTTATATTTTTTTGATTCCATGATATGACCTTTTTCACCTATCCTTTATCCGATTCTCAGATATTGCTCTCCTCTTACACTCCGATGTTAACAAAATAATAATTTAAATAAAATGACACAGAAGATTAATTTCAAAATATAAGATATACTTTTGTATATTGTGATTGCACCATTAGTTTGATTTCAGTGATGTCCATGGTTTATGCGTCGTCAAAAACAAACTGTAACATAATAGTTACGGTTCTGAATGTGACACTAGCAATCAAATAATATGCCGATAAGTTTACCGATTTTTCTGCACTGAGGACAAGTTTAATTTGTCACCCCGTGCATGGAAACACTCTATGCTAAAATAAATACCTAACTATCTTAAATAATCTTGTCAACATGTACGAAATCTGCTCCTAAAATCTTAATGAATTTTCATAAAACAATAATAAAATTATAATGCAAAACACTTTTAAAATTGCAACTATATCTATACATCAAATCCTCTCCTCGAACCGTCAAAAGACCTCATCAAAACATCACAGCAAATCGAACGTCCAGCATAAAGCCAAGAGGACCAGCCAAATACGAAGCCCGTCGAGAAAATAAATAGTCGAGGCGATCAAGTATACTAGGCTTAACAACTAGTTAGAAGGAGACACCGGCGGGGCGAGGGCGCCGCGCAGCGGAGCTTTCGATGAAGTCTATAACGGCCGCAAATTAAAACTAAAACAAATTAACATCGTAAAAAGTCACAGTTGCTTTGATTTTTGGCTCGTGTACAGCACGTAGTGTTGTAGCGTAGCTTACGGTCTACTTGGGAGGCGGGTACGGCTGGTAGGCCTCGTCGGGCGACGCCGCCGTGGACGCGTGCTCGCTCTCCATCGGCATCTGGATGATCGGCGGGGTCGGACCCGCGAAGTACTGATACGGGTGCGACGTGAAATACTGCAACACAACATCGTGCCGTCTCAGCGCTCTATCGATATATTCATTGCCCCAGGTGTGTTAATTTTCTTTTTTTCCATTGAACAGTTAAACATCATTCATCTTTGTTTTGTTATTAATTTCCCATTTTTAGCAAACACGAGGTAACACCAGGCACTTAGTGTCGTATAGCAGAGTGGCAGCATAACGTGTGGCAGAGAAAGCGAGAGGAGCACTAAGTGAGCGGTGGATCGTAAGCAATGGGACACGGAAGGTTAGAGCGTTCGATTACAATTTTACTTATGCACTCACGTATAACTCATTTTCCGGCCTTAAGCTGTCCCAGTTTACCTGGAAAACAGAGAATCACGATCAGTCTCGTATTGTTTTTGACTGAATATTCTCGTAAACCTTCGATTCAAGTGTTCCGCAGTTTATAGGCCGACGTCTGATATTCTATTATTATGTTGCTAATCACCGCACTCCTCGTGTCCCGGCTTGGTGGATAACTGGCCCTCTGAAACTTTAGACTATGGGCAAGTTGACTTGCTGTATAGATTGTGACTTAACAAAAATGTACCTTCGACAGAAAACGTAGCGAAACCAGAGTTGTCTATTGTCGGAATGAGTGAGGGACACTTACGTATTGACTAGGCACAGCGTCGATGGGTATGTGGGGATGAGCGGGGTGCGCCGCGTGGTGCGCAGGGTGCGCGGGCGGGATGAGCGCGGCATAGGGCGCCAGCCAGGTGGCGGGGTGCGCCGCGTGGTGGTGGTGGTGCAGCTGCGGGTGGTGGTGGAAAGCTGCCACGCTATACAGGTTACCGCCGCCGCGGTAAACTCCGGCACAATCGCCGCCGGCGCCTGCGCCGCCTACACCGCTGGCGTAAACGCCACTAACGGCCATGGCAGCCTGAAAATGGAAAGACACACAATACAATATTTAATTAAACATAGTTGAAAATATTTATCAGCAATCAGTGAGCCTTGCCGCCATTTATTATGATGTATATTTGATATCTAACTATTCACCAGAAAGACAAGATTATAATGTTCATAGACACTAGAATGAACAAAAATACACAAATTTATATTACAATATAAGTAGTTTCCCTGCACTTGTTAGCCACAACGAGTCCGTCCTGATAAAACTTGCACAACTATCGCCGCCGGAAGGCGACTTATGCAAATTTTATCGCTAATGAAGACTTTGAGTTACGTAAGGTACCGGTTCTTTACATGAACACACATTTAAATAACATTTAAAATATCTACTATGCCTTTGGGCTTTGCATGGATTCCGCGATCGATCTATTACAAGCTCCATTCTCGATATTATTTAATATTATTGTACTCTTAACAGCTGCATTTTATAGTATATTCAAAAAGGTCGGGCAACTGAGATTTAAGCTCCATTCTTAACACTCATCGAATTGAATGTCACTCACTAATGTTTATAAAACAAAGTTACGTGTCGTAATTCGATTCCACTTACCATAAGATTCGATTTTAGTATCAATATTTGCAGCAGGATATTATTAAAGTGTGCATTCAATTTATACCATCGTTGTTCGATAATAAGCCAAAGTGTTGATCAGAATCGTGCGATAAATCGTCGTTTTTAAGATCCATTAATTGTTACCAACCTAACTATAGGTTAAGTTTTAAGTTTGCTAAACTTCAGAACTATTCATCTGATTTGTTCCTGTTTGATTCCGATTCTGAGATATCAGAAATTCTTTTACCTACCAAGTTAAACGTTCACGATAATGTATATTATGGTGAACCTGTCAACTACCTACCTGGGTAATGGACTCGTTATTGTCCCGCCATGCTCTTCCGTTGTTATCGTTTTGTTTGTTGTACAGCGCCTTTTTCTTGTTACCGCCGTCGGCGAACTTAACTAGTAGAGGCTCCTTGGCTCCCGGGATTGGGTTTCCATTGAACATCTAATAGAAAAAAGGACAATTGTGTAGTCACGATCTGAATGAGAATTGGTTGCGAGAATGAGATATAAAAAAAGTTAATCATATTATTTTCTATTTGTATAGTGAAACACAAATATAATCTAAGTTGTTAATTATGTTTTAATGACTCACTTGAATAATCTGCTCGCACTTCTCCCTAGACTCCATCCTTGCAAATCCGACTCCTTTGCTTTGTCCGTGGGTGTCGCGCAGGATCCGGGTGGATACGACCTGCCCGAACTTAGCGAGCAGTTGGTCCACATCATTCTCCTTGAAGTGCGGCGGCAGGTTGGCCATGTACAGGTTGGTGGGGTCCTGCTCTTGTTGCTGTAAATGCCCCGGAGTAATAGGTGAAGAACTTGCTCTCCAAATCTTCAATGTTTAAAAATTCAAATTGGAAGTTTCAGTGATATTATCAGACAAAATGCGAACACCACAATGCGTGGTTAGCGATACACATGTGCTGAGACTGAAATACTTTGAAAATGCATAGCACATTCAGCTATTGTAAAGTTTTAGATTCGTATACTATGTGACAAGCCCCAGAACCACTGTAAATACTTTTATATGTGCGCTTATAACACAGAAATAACCATTTCGTGGTCTCCACGTTGCCTTTCACCATTAGGAAAGCATTATCGGGGGTGTTAATACATACTGCTTTATTTACATGTATTTCCAATGCGTAACGTGTATGTGTGGGGAGCAGTTAGTGACGTCACAAGATATCACCCGCTGCATGACAACATGTATTCACTTTGTAATCTAGTTATTAATGTCCTTAAGCGTTAATTTATCGTGTCTGTGAAATTGTCTTAGAATGTTAAAATTAGCTTGAAGCCCGCATAGATTATCTAGACACTGAAGCCAGCTCTGACGTAAATCAGCAGATTGATCTAATGTACTAAGTATTACGTAGGTGTTATCAACGACATGGGCATATACATTAGCATAGAGATTACGAAGCTAGTTAAAATTCGCATACACACTAATTTAATATCGAAAGCATAGAAATACCCGAGCCCAGTAGCGATATAATATAATAGTTATACATTGTTATAACGCTGAAGCATACGACAATAGTATAGAATTAATAGGATGAAACATGTTGAAGTATAGAATTAAGTAAGCGTTATATTTGCGTCGATTTGCGTACCATTGAAGGGAATAACATACTTACAACACATTAGTGTTACATTGTTCTGTTTGTGAATACGCTGACACACAACATTAGCACTCGTGTTGTTTCCCAAAATGGACTAAACAAATGAATGATCGTGTACTTTGGTAGCTGTGTTAATACCGGGACATTTCAAAGTATTTATCGCCCATATTGTCGAAGATCTAAACACAGGGCCTACATCTAGACAATTAAAAAATCTATGGAATTAAACAAATGTAGGCATTAGATATATTGTTGTTAATTAAGAGCACATCGAAGATTTCACCTCGAATGCTTATGCTACATATGCATTAAACGTCAAATCTAGCAGTTTACAGGTTGAGAACAGTCTTTATTCAGTTATGTAAGTATTACAGCTCTTCTTATATAGATATCAGGGTAAAGTACTAAAGCTATAAGTAAGGGAAGACGGAATATAGGGTTGGATCAATGGGGAAGGCAACTGTCTAAATGGCGAAAAGTCCTCGTACTTTCTTAGTAACGGCCAATATAAATTAAATTATGAAAGGCTCAAAAGCATTATACGATTCCAACTCTCGACAAGTAACAATCGCACTGCGCTTAATTTCTCAGTTGCCATTCCTTTTGTGTTTAATGGCTTTTGGACATTCATTACATATTAAAGGATTTTAGTCGGAGCAAGGAGTTAATTGTTAATATTTTGTAGGTATCGAGAACAAAGGCGAAGGAGAAATAGAAGACGATGGGATGAGAGAGCGGATAAGGAGCAGGCGGTTAGTCATAATAGTATTACTTGCATGCACAACGTACACGGTTCAGTCTACGCAGGAACCAGATACCCACTTTAGCCATCTGGGCCTGAACACCTTTGGCTTGTAATCCTTTAACAGCTGCCTCCGCCGATGCGATTGTTTCAAAATCTACAAAACCGTAACCTGGGAAAACAAAAGTGAAATGGTTTTATAGCAAAGGGTTACCTTAGCCGACACTGGCTGCTTCAAAAAATTGTTGTTTATAATTTCGATGACTCATGCTTGGTCTTATTATGTATGTTGTAACATATATCTAAAATTCCAAAGAAAACAGCTATGGTACATACATTTGATATGTAACTAATGAGCGCGAGTATATTGCCTACTCGACATTAGCGTGATGAAATGTGACATCGAAAAAGGTTAACATCGTGATGAACATTAAAATAACTGTGCATATTCATATCGAAGTAATAATAATTTGGTATCATCTGTGCTTGGGTGCAAATATAGTGAACATGAATATAGATCTACTATAAAAAGAACAGGTATATAAAATAAACATTTATAAATATGATAATGTTATAAATATGAATCAAATCGAATGTATCTAGTGTTCGTGCATATATTGGAAAAAAGTCTCACCATAGATGGATTAGTTTAATGAAGGTAGGTATATGGTATTCTAGAAAATATTAATATTGTTTTAAATAATTCATTTACGTATAATCGTATCAATGCAAATCTATTCAAGTAACATATTGTAAAACAATATTTTAAATACATACGTGAGATAACTATGCACAGATTATAACTATAAGTACTTGACATGTACATAACTTTGTAAGTCGCTATGACAGTGTATTAAAGAGGACGTACGGGTAGGAATGTTGTTTACCTTTACATTTATTCGTATTTTTATCCAATATTGCTTTAGTTGAAATAATGTTGCCATACCTGAAAACAGAACATCGATTAGCGCTAGTAACGTGATCAGGGACAGACGATATTAGAGCGATAATGCTTACATCTGGCACATAGATACGAGGTCCTTATCGGTGGTGTTCTGGCTGAGGCCTCGAATGTAGAGGTTGGTGCGGCTGAGCTGTTCGCCGATGGCTCCGGTCGTGGAGGCCGAGGAGGCCGGCGGCGGCGGTGCCGTGCTCAGGCTCGTAGAGCGCGTGCCGCCGGCCGAGCCCGTGTTGGACGACGACGACGACGCCGTGTTGGCGGGCGACGCCGCCGTGGGCACGCGGCCGCCCGTGGCGCCGCACCCACCGCCCATGGTCGCGCCCGAGTACTGGAACAACAACGACACGCGTTACGCTACACGTCACCGGGCATATGGCTCGCTCTAGTTTAGGTGCTGTAAATGCTCTACGTAATTTTCTCTTCGTATTTTACGGTACTAGAGGGTCTAGCCTTATTTTTTAATATTGTAACAATTTTATTAATAAATAGGTATTTTAGGTTACAGGTTTCAGGAGATTTTTCCCTACAAGCTATCCTTAAAGAGATAGGTATGCGAGTAAGTGGTTCGAGAATTTTCGTAGTCTGTTGGATTATTTATTATACTAAACTAAAGCATATTGTTAAACGGTACGTGCGTAGACGATTCTTCTTAGTTACTATTTGCACTAGGTTTTATATCTACTAAATTTAGAAAGATGTTCATAAACTTTCATACAATCACAAACCGAAAAACAATTTGCATTCAATTGTCTTTCCTTAAAACGCACCTACCTGTATTACAACATTAAAATATAGGTATGTGTGTCAGTGAAACATGGCTGTGGAACTATTTAATTAAACGTTATTCTGTATGTAATCAAGTCATGATGTCGATGACTATAATCCCCGTGAACACGGCGTTGAAACGATTATATTATTTCCACTGGATCAAGGTGATAATATACGCGCTCATATCCACTTAGCGAAACGGGTGGAATAAGTCGGCAGGCGCGACGACGCGGCGCGTACCAGAGCCCCAACCAAGGCGACTTCATTGAAATAACTGTTCTCAGTGAAACGCGTTAAGACGCAGGCTATTAGTTATCTAGCCGTCGAGTAATGAATAGGGAGGAGTAATGAGCGCATGCCGATTCCGAGCACGCACCCTTAATCGACTCGCATGTTTGATACCAACCGAGTTAAGAAAAGCCAACGGTATGGATTGCACGTGCTCCGTTCCGGCAACGCTACAATTTGTTAATGGGTGAACAGTTAGTTTGGATTAACGAGGAGGCTCAAGCAACTAGGAATAGTAATTTGCTTCGATAAACAAGTATTTAACACGAAAACGTTAATGGATATATTGTATCTACGCAGATACTCGTATGAACGTGGAACGACGCTTTGATAACATAAATAGGAAACTGATTACGAGGTTATGGTGTAATCTGGCGAACTGATCGTTATAACGTGGCTTCATGTAACGAAATATTATGGCTTTATGAAAAGTAGAGCAGGAAATATTTACATAAATGATAAATAAGTTAAAGAGTAAATAAATCCAACTCGATTTATGATAAATAAATCGAATGATTATAAAATGAATGATAAACAATAAATAATTAATTATTGTCTCATCACTTACGTCTGCACAAGTCCATACAATAGGTACACAATGTCTCCGATGCTCTGTTATTTGCATTTAGTTAACATATTAATCCCATAAACTGAGCGTGGCGTTGACGTAACAACTCATTATGTCGAATTACGCATGTGCCATAAGGTCGCAATTTGTTTAATTAACTTCAGGGCCCACATTTATTATTTTAAACTATAAAAGTGCACGTACACCTACGGCAGGACTTTCCCCGACGAATTTAGATTCAATTGGTATCTTGGTAGTAGACGACGGTAATTGGTCCAATTTGTGTTAACTGCCGGAACGACCACCGCTGCGATATATACGCCAACATAAAAACAAATTAGCAAAATACGTGGTTTACACCGCCGCGCCCGCGCCGCCACGTCTTTGATAAAGAACAAACGTTCAATAAAGCGAAAATAAAAATCGGTTACCTTTTATATTACGGAAACTAGGTTTGTTTATTTATATTAGCACTAAAACTCTAAAGATTTAATTGAAGCAGTCATTATTTTAGTAATATTCGACAATTTTGTGAATAACTTGGATACATTGGCTACGATAAAAAAAGAACTACAGTTTGCTTCGAAAGTTTAATAAAAAATATTTTTATGTAGATAGGCAGTATTATTTAAATTAAGAACATAAAAAATTGAACTTATGGCAATATTATATTGTCTTGCAACAGACTAGGCTTTATAAGAGTTTATATAAAAATGGTTTAGTAAATACTTAGCGAAATGTGAACAGTTTCACGGAAACTAAAATTAAACTCAGCCTGAGTATCGTAAAGTGAAACAAATATAAATAGGTACAATAAGCACCGTTTACCATTACTGTTAATACGGCAACTTTAAAGTGGCGGTAAAAAGGTAAAATTACCGATTACTGGTACTTAAACTGTGTAGACTACAACAAGTTCACATTATGTCGGCCACCTGTGCAATTTACTCAATTTAACTTTATTATCTGCTCGGAATTTTGGATGGGTAATTAAGTGAGTCAGGCCAGTGTCCTCGCGGGACGGAACAACTAAAGTTTGTTACACTTCGCTCCGTGTTTTGAGTTTGTTGACGGAAGTACCACTCTAACTATGTCCGAGATTTAAGGCGAAATTTTACGACGCCCTGTAGAGGCTTAAAATAAATTGCGGAACGAATTAAGGCTCAGAATCTGCTTCTTGAACACGAGCAGAATGCAGTTACCTTCAATAAATTGAGCTGTCTTCACCGTCATTCTGATCAACTGATCTTCAAGATTACATTCCGACTAATCCTTAACGACTCCGTATAAGCTTCGGTATTACGATAAATAAATTCAACCAAAATGTTTTATATTTTCTATATCGGAATACGCATATAATGGTATAGCTAACGAAATTCACGTAGCGAGCTTCAGAACGCAAAATCCTGACGAACAGTAAGTTCCAATCAGTCTGGCTTTAGCTTCGACAGGTGTCAACTCTTCAGAATTGACGGAACGGTAGGAGATGACAGCGCGGGTGGAAGACAGTTCCTGACAAGTAATCATCACGTCGAAAGCTTCCTCGAACTTCGGTCGTAAGTGCCTGCTCTTTGTAGAAACTTTTGGCATATTTTGTGAATATTATACGATTTTTGTTATATATATGCCAAACTTTCCTGTATTGTGATTTGTGTGAGACACGCTTGTGACTCATGGACCACTTTTATAATGAAAATACGTGTTTTGTTTTTGTGTTTTAGTAAGTAGGTCCAAAGTCCTTGCAACAACTTAGAATCAAAGTTCACAGTTTATTCCAAAACTACTATTTTACGATCATATATGACGTTCACGAATTTAGTCTCCAAAGAGGTAGGCAGAGGTATTCTTTTTTATCTGGAGTATATACACGGCCCATTCTTCTGATCACTATAAGCCCCATAACCATAATGGTGAAATGTGTATCGGGTGACACAGGGTTCAGAGACTAGGTACTAATCGTCCCGTTTTTCCGACGACGAACGAGAAATGTATTATAAACACACCATGTCCCAGTTTTTCTGGTCATCGTCTTATTATTCTTATATAGCTTAGATATTTTAAGCCTTCATTAACTAGGCTACAAAAAGATTATTATGATCCTATTAAGTTTTCCGCTACAACATTTTGGTAATGTAATTAAATCGAAAATACTTGAACAATTAAATAATACTTAGCAGAGTGACAATTATAAAATGTTGCCTTGAAGTATCGTTGAAGAGTTTAGTATAAGCAGCTCTAAAATATGAAATATGTATTACCTACTAAAAGTGTGAACGAAATGTAGCAGGACATGCAGTTAATAGCTGTAAACCAGCTGTTTAAAAACTCAGTTTACGTACATGGAGGCAATATAACACGCGATTTTTAATTTTGTCAACAGTTCCATTTTATGATGTAACGTGAACGCACACAACGGAAGCATATGACTCTGGGTGATGACGTCACGCGCGTAGGAGGGTCGCGAGGGGAGCGGAGCCGTATCTCAAAGGCATGGTATAGGGGGTGGGAGATAGCACTCAACAGTTGGTCCCGGCTCGATAGCGCAGCGCGTGCGTGCCGCGAACGACGTCACATGGCCGGCGAACACGCAAACTGTTGTATATTCTATTGTAAGTGCATTTGAGTCACTCGCTCTCGTAACGCTTCTAGTTTAATTGGCGACATGAAATTCATGTGGTCCCATCCGCTTAAACCTTATAATTAGTTTTATAAACGATGAAATTCCGGTTTCAATATAAGGCACGGCCTGACCGCGTTGTCGACTCTGTCGTGGTGGGCAACGAATTCATGCAGCGGAATCCGACTGATTCACGCCGAAAGCTCACGAAATGAAACATAAATCCCATTCAATCTATTTAAATTGAGCACTCCATTTGTTTTATCGTCGATTCAATCAGGAAATCGATCAATTCGTTCGCCATTTACTACGGCGAGACAGTCCACTTGATGAGTGCCTACATTTATTTAGATTGTATGTAAAATGTTGTCTTTAGGCTCTTTTGCCCTTTAATTTGCCTCTACGATGTGGTCATTGGTTGAATAAATAATTCTATAAATGCAGGGTTCCTAATTACTTAGAAATCTTAGCATTACAGTGTTCTGTGAAATGCATTTGTATTGTTATAAACTAGCCAAGATGCTACAACATAATTGAAGCGAGAAAACGTTGGAAGATAGGCCTCGTCTGACAGTGTAGGTTGTGCAGGTAAAATTAATTATATAAATTGCCTGTCATAGTGAGGCTACGTTTCCACTGAATACTAGAGACTTACAAACTTTTTGGTGGAACAATTTATCCAATACTTAACATTTAATACTGCTACAAAAACAGTTATAAATGCTGATTGATCGTGCGGTGTTAAGTCTGTAAAAACATTATTACGAAGCAAAAGAAAAACAAGACCATTGGCAGTGGCAAATGATTCAGAACACTGGTATGGACGAATTTAAATATTGGTAGCGGCCTTACCCTCTGTCACACCAATATTAACATAATTCAACAAAAAAACACCACCCTTGCCAGGGAAAAAATGATTCTTTTTTCTGCACATTCTGACCCGACGTATAGTTCACAATATTGGACAAGTTTCATCGTCGTAAGTGTGCCCCACCGTATAAAAACAATGTGACGTAGGTGACTTGAATTATGCTAAACATTCTCACTAGGAAGGGGTAAGAATATTAGACCAATTTGGTACCTAAACCATTGGTACATGCATGTGGTACAAACTTGCATCCTCAAGGAACAATGAAACAAACCTCAATGACGTCGAGCTTGTTTTTTTTTCTAATTTGGATGGATATACGTCAGTTAAGTGTGATAATATGTTTCCGCAGCCGCTCACGAGGGCTAGGGTCCTTCACCTTCCGCCAGAGCCGAAATAAATCTAATTCTTTGGATGACAGATATCAGCAAGCCTTGTTTATTTATACTTTCACCCCGACTTATAGGAGGGTCGTACACGTGGGACGTGCTCTGCCCCATTGTACCGAAATAAACCATTATACTCACAAAGTCAACACATGCACATCAGATGATAAGATAATAGCAAAAATGTATATTTAGGAATATTCCGAGAACGTTTCACACCGTATTCATCAATCGTTCGTCGGGATCGCATGTAATTGATGACCCTGGCTCATTTATTAAATAGACACAGTTATTCGTATTACCCTGTTCGACATTGAAAAAGGATCTCCTAAATATAAATTATACGGCACCGAAACCTTCTAAAATAAATGTGGTAATTTCATTTACAAAAAAATTCTCCACAGCGAATACATTTAAATATATCAGCATAATCTTTGAGCGCGTGCGTGTGAAATAAACCGCCAGGAAGTGGAGTAGTAACAACTTAGATGAATCTAATGGAGACGGGAAAAGGCATTACTACTTTAATCTCGGCTTTAGCCTTCCTCGAGACCCTTAGTTATTAACATCTCTGTAGTAAATAGAACAGAAATATGAAAGCTTCCACTTTGGCTGTTGCTACAGCTTCTGCGGCGGATTAGGGTGGCCTCGGACATAAAACGCATTAGAGTCAGACACTTCTGTCACTCCTTACGATAAAAACGTTGGGTCATTTACTAAAAAAACGTAACCTCTATTTAGGGCTGCCATATTTGGGAAGGGGCGCGATGAATCTAACAAGCTTCGGAGTTGTGACAGCCCTGACAGCTGACATATTCCGGTCGTTAATCAACCGGTCATAGATATATGTAACGACTACAAGCTGGGGACTGCGATGTCCGATCAAAGTCCTGGTTCACTAAAAAGTGAAGCAATAAACTGATTGCTATTGTCACGGTTACTTGTACGAGTATAACCACACAAGTGTTTAAAAAAAGAATACCGCTGTTGAGGTTTTCCTCTCTTTTACTAGTACTTTTTTTTTATTTAAAATAAACAGATAACTATACTCGATCAACAATTAAGCTCAGTATTTATGTCTCATTAACTACATCGGAAACTGTATGTATGTCGGATTATAGTATAAAAACAATATAATGGACAAAAAGCGTAAATTTTTTTATAAATCAACGTAGCGGGTTTGTTGCGGTAAATGAAGATACGCGCGCGGCCGACATAAAAGTTATAACAAACCACTAATTATCGCTTCAACATAACGTTACAACGACAGTTAAAAATCGTCAGACCTGATAAAATGTCTGTTCTACAATTTGTGATTATTTTATCGAAAACAAAACGTCTTTTTATGTTCTTTTATTGCTACATGGGACATTAGAGGCCTATCTAATCTGATTGGAAAATATGTTGAGTAGTTTTAAAAGGGCTAATGGGCGCTAGGAAACTAACTTATCAGTATTTCAAGAATACATGCTTATACAACAAGCATTTAACAAGATCTATTAGCACGATATAAAATTACTCGAGAAAAAGAAAATACAAGCGGAACAAATCACATAAGCGGAGTTATTTTTTTAAATGTTTCTCGATGTAAAAGAACGAGTTCAGTATCGGCGCGGCGACCATGAGATAAATCCTGAAGGAGACGCGTTGTAATAAAACACGTACGGCGCGGGGAGCTACATTTTATTTCGAAAAGCGATAAGGGCGCGAGAAATTCCTTTTACGAGATTCTGGTGGAGGGAAGGGTGGCGAGGTGCAGTCGTCGCGTTCTTTGTGCAACATCTGGTTTGTGTCCGCCTCGTAAACAGCTCGGCTAAGCTCTCTGTTCGATGACACTTCACACAGAACCGTGATTAGACAACAAAGGACGGATTATTTGAAAATATTTTCGATGTCTACATTTTATCATTTTTCACAATCAACGCCCATTGTAGGTAGATGCGCTCTAAAAGTTCTTCGATCTTCTCTAAAGTAACAGAATTGTATTGAATTTCTTGCCGTTTGCCGTTTAGGAAGTATGTATAAGCTATGATCAAGCGATAAAATAAACTTCTAAATTAACTAGTTTTATGCAAATCACGATCTAGTTGTGTTGTTTTAAGTGCTCCGAGAAGACATTAATCACATAATATTGTTTGTGTGTAATGCATAACGAGCAAGAGCCGTCGTGGCGGGCGTAGAAATTGATGGAGCGGTGTCAACGAGCCGACTTCGCGGTTAATTATCCAGTCCGGAGCCGTAAGCAATGTTGCTACGATGCCAGAGGTTCGCCACTTGCTAACTATACTTAGTCTAAATTAATAACAATAACTCAACATCTCGGTTTATTAAGATCTTGTTTACATTAGGAAAGTTAAGTTGATAGTCACTTATTAGTGTTGAATGAAAGGAAAACGTTTCACAACATTAAGGAAGTGTTCGCGGTCCGACAGACAGCGGAACCTCCGGCCGCCGGCGCTCGTAAACCCGATCGTAAAGTTAAATACACCTCATTAGAACATGCAGAAGATGGCGCCAGCTAAAGATTCAACTGTATTTATTGGATACTTGCGTAGTATAACTGAAATTCAGAGAATGGGGTTGTGGCCTTTTTATATCGAGTTACGTAAAAGTTTGTACTGTAGCTCCGAAGTGTTTTGATGGATCTGTGTTGCAAAATATACATACGATAAGGATGGTAGGTTTTTTTAAACCAGACACCAGAAAAAATATAAGAAAAAAAAGACAAATTTTATTTATGCGCTTGGTTTAAAGAAAATTTCAGCGCAATACAACATAGGCTGTAAAATTTAGATTTTCTTGACTGAAAGTTTATAAATAATGCTCTCAGAAAACAATAAAATGCTCTCGGTTTTGAAAGTTGCATCAATCTATTTCTATCCTACCTACATAAACATATTTTTTTATAATCTACGCAGTACTCTCGAAACGACGCGCGACGTAGTGAGTGCACGTGTTACAGCGAAGAGTGCCCTGCCGGCGGTGTAAAAATAGTAAATGTTCTATGATTCATATCTACATGTTGAGGAATGCCGGAAGGAGGATAAACATTATGTATCGCGGAAGTTATTATAACTGACCTTTTATGAACCGTATCTGTGTTAATTGTTTGGAGATATGAGTAACGGTTAATGAGCTTTGCACAAGAGCATTCAGTTAGACAATATCAAATACCAATATATGATGCATCATTTCCGTTGTTATTTGGATGCACCGAAACACGAGAAACGAAAGTGTACGGAAGAAACATTATCAACATCCTGATATAAAGACGCTGAGATAAGCTTAGCACCATTTTTCCTATGATTTGATAGTGATTTCGTTCATTCTAACAATCTTAAGGCTGACTAACTGCATAGCTCTTGTTTAAAGACCTCGAAGTTTATGCAAAAGTGTCTAACTATAAATTTTAATCGAATTTAGCTGACCTGGTGCGGCGTATAAGGGCTTGGTGCCGCCGCGTAGGACTGCGGCTGTGGCGGCGGGTAGCGGCAGGGCTGCGGCGTATATGCCGCTGCCCACTGCTGGCCGCCACCGCGGTACTGCGCCCCCGCGCTTGCCATGCGCGCTGCGCACGCGCCCGCGCCTGCGCCCGCGCCCGCGCTCGCGACCGTCACGGCGCCCGCGCCTGCGCTACTCGCCGAGCGACAACCGCCGCTGCTCTGTAAACAATACAAACCAACATTTAATATAAATAATTCTATAATCTTAGGTAACTGCTTGGCTATGTGAAAGGCCGGTGGGAGTGCACAAAACAGCTTGCAGAAAGTCATGTATTTTGCTGATGACGTCAAAATTCTTCTGACGTCATCAGCAAAATATCAAGATTACTGGTAAACTTAACATATTATTATGAAAAATGCATAATGGAGTAGTTATTTAAAGCATAACTTGTATAATTATACATAATGTTCATCGATGACATCCGGCTACGACGGGTTAAGATATAAGTAGACCTCACCATGCTAAGGAAATGCAATGGACACCTCACACAACAATTACTATGAACTACGATAAGCTACAGAAAAACGATAAGAAAACGAAATAAATGAAGTCTACTTGAGTGTGTATAGGTACTCGGTACAACTTTCACCAACGCTGCCATTTGTTTCGATAATACGCGGCTTGCAAACGTATGCCGTAGTCACCGACTCACCGTAATGGAGGAGGCATAACCGGGCTTAATTTCATTTAAAAACCGTTAATTGTAGGTGCTTAATTACTTTATTTACAACATTTTGATGCTTCAACCGCATCCAACATTTTAGTTTCTCCTATAAAATAATTGTTTTTCTGGACGGCTTAACACGCTTTTTAAACTTACGAGCTGTGTTTCTAATAACTATTGTTTATGTAATTACTGCGCTTAGTTTTTGATTATTTTCTATAGTCCACTATTTTATGCCAAGTTCATCAGTAAGTGGACGTTTTTTGAATCATCTGCTGTGAATGACACTAATTCCTATTTCCCGTAGCAGTTCAGATCGTAGATCGGTTCATTTATTGGGAGGTCAAGCACATAAAATTTAATTATGATAAAATCATCATACAATATTAATGTAATTTCAGACACAGTATATCTGATGTGCAGATCTTAGGTCCAGCTGGTTGCATCACGTTGCTGACGTAGACATATGACTATAACAGATTGGCATCTGTAGTGTGCCGAGAGCCGTGACGAAGCGTGTCTGCAGACTTTCGCAAACGTCTAGAATACCTTATACATGCACATAATCTATGTGTACATGTTTCTAATATGTAGTTTCTAGTTTTTGGTACCGTATGAACTAACTGTTTTACTGAACTAATGAAATACACGTTTTGTTAAATGTAAAACCACACATACTAGAAACTACTCAAAAGATACTACTCAAAATACAAAGACTACAAACTCAAGTCCACATCTATAAAAATTCTTCATATTTTTAAACTTAGGATGCGAAGCTCTACGGCCTTTGCTGTCAACATTTGACGGAACGAGAATTAAATTCGCTAGTAGTTTCAAGACAGTTCAGCGTTTCGCGATTCCCTCTGGGTGGGAATTATGTTCAAAGGAAAAATTCTAAAGTGGAACGTTTGGCAAGGCTAATTGTCAAAGAAAAGTTCAAGTACCTACTAGATCTTTGACATATTTTATTGGCAATATTTAACACACATGTGACAAAACAGTCATTTTCTATTGACGCCTAAACTAACTGATGAGCAAATACAGATCGTGTTTAGTAAGAGTGTAAAAGTGTGTAACCCAGGATTGTGTCCAAATAGTTATTTGGTAAAACATTCGCGCCTTAGGGTCGTAATATGAAATTTTTGTTGTCTATATTTGTTATTCAGAGCGTGTTCGTTCACCCAAAATGAGATTTATGGGGGCAATAATAATGTATAATTTCACCCAGCGACCCCCATCTTGGGGACTTAATTATTTGAGTCACGGAATTCGAAAAACCCACTAGGAAAGCCTCAAGGATCACGGCTTTGTTGTATTTTTTCTCTCTCGATAAGTAGCATTCTTATACGTTTAAACTATTTTTTGCTATTGAAGAAATAGGTGAGTATGCCTGTAAGGCGATAAGCTGGCAATCCGCTTAGTGTGCGTGGGGCCACCGAAAGGGAATTAGCGTAAAATATATATTTCTGTTACAGTAAAAGCAAAGATCGTATGCTTCTGTGGGACTGGCGGTAGTAGTTTACATTATATCTATGGGATTTGTTATTTATTACGTGTTGAGATTAGGGAGACGTACCTACAGACAAGAGTACTTGCAAAGTAATTAACATACCGTGTGATAAGCGTATATAAAAGAGCTCATAAAAAATATAACTGTGAAAAAATGCCTGTGTTAACACTGCAAATGCTATACTGTACATAAAGTTTACGTCAACTCAAATAGCTGCCTGCATTTTAAGGTTAATAGTCAATCTTCTCGTGACTCTACGTAAATAAAGTTCCATTTCGCAGAACTCATGAAGTTAGCGATAATTTAGCTTTCGTCCAACTATTTTCTGAGTGATGATTAATCATTTTAACGACTGTTTTTCTTATTATTCAAAATGAAGTTAAAAATTATAAACGAGTTGAAAATTGTAGTTAATGAAATTCCAAACTTTTATGTAGAGGTTCTGAGCTCGAGTGGAAGTTTAAATAAAAAAGGTGGATGAAATCTTTTGCTTACTACGTCGTCAGTGAGGAAAACACAAAATCGTCGACTCGAATGGCATAGAATTGATACTCGACCCAATGTTCACGTCTTTTGTAGAGAGCTATTGCGTTTTCTTGTTGTGAGTCTGTGGAGATTTAGTTTTATGTTGAGTGGGATTGTTGGCGACGGCGGGTCGCGCCGGCACTGTCTCGCCGGCCCAGCTTGTTGCTGCCTCCAGCCTCCCACCACCCCCTCTCCACTAAAGATCCGCTTTTAATCTGGAATGGACACGCCTGTAACTATAGCCACGAGTACGTCCTAGAATTGCTTTAACTAGCGTACTTATACTGTGATTATAAAAGAGGTACCTACGTCTATCACTGCATAAGTCTACGCTTGGCACGTGATCGGGATAGTCTTCCTAAGCGTTTGTTCAGAATTAGGATTTTAATTATATAGTTTGCTTATCACAATTTGTAAATACACATTCCTTAAACGTTCGGAAAGTAAAACTAACATTACCTTAATTAGTACCGAAGTCGGTAAAACAACGATAACATCTTTAATGAACAATATTATCTAGTTATAAGTTAAATGAACTGCCAGTCTATCAATTAGTTACTACAACTACAAGTTACTTATTCATTCAAGTAGCACAAGCGAGACTGGTTCGATTCAGGAAATTATATAACTTGCTTTTGAATAGATATGAAACATGAGCGACTTCAGGCTAGTGCTAGTGCTATAATTCTCTACAAAGATCACTCGCTTCGAACTAACAAAGTTATTGTCCATTCAAACTTCGATGGACATAAATTCGATACGATCAGGAATCAAAGTCGAATTCGATTCGGAACGGAATAGTGTCTTATTACATTTCATGACTTTATTGTGTTTCGTCTTTATTTAAAGCGAAAGTGGATCTATTGAGATTTCACTGTTCGTTTAATGGAATTACACACGGACACTGCGTTAGCTTCAGTTGGCTCCCGCCGCGATTCTAATAGACTTCGTGTAGTCTCTTATGTTGCCACTTTAAACGATCTACAAAATGAGCCAATAAAATTGGTCCCTGAAGCAGCTCCTCGAGTTTAGTAAGAGCGACCAGGATCAAATAAAGAGGGGTTTCACTAAAAGCATTGGATGACTACCGCCACCCGTTTAAGACTGTGTTTATTGGACAAATAAAGTGTAAAACGTTAATAAACCTAACGCTGTAAGCCGATAGTGTTGACTAAGTATTAATTAGGAATAATCCTCAAATTATTCAGACTCAGTGAAAGCTATGTGAAATTCTTAATTGAGTGGGTGATCACCAGACGAGGTCAACCCTTCGCTGCGACGGCTGCGCAAATTAGAAGCCGCCAGACATTTCAAATAGTCGCAGTCACATCTTTGGCCTCCCCCCGCCGGCCGTCGACCGCATCTAATCCGTCCCGCCTCGTCTGATTACCAGCAGCTCACAGCGGGCCGCAAACAAAGCCGCGATGACGAGCACAGTTGTCTTCCATGAATACCGGATCCCACTCCAAAATTGTTAGACGGGCTGCAATGTAAATAATTTGTACTGTTTTGCTTCTGTTGACTGTGCTGTCTGTAATAGGACCTGTCTCGTTTTCTTGTAAAAAATACCAATGGAATACAAACGTGACAACTGAAGAAGTTTACAACACAATTAGATTTTTTGCATTCACCGTCTTTAAGCTGAGGTGAATAGCTTCGCAAAGTACCTTTATACGTAAAAAAGTTCGTTTTCTATGCAGACGTCGGTGAGTCATGAATAGTGACGCTAATCTGAGTCATTTCACCAAACAGTAAATAGTGAATAAGTATAAAAAACGTCATCAGTCATTCGGTTCACTGAAAAATGTTTACCTTGCGTAGGTCAGTTACGTTACGTTATGTAAGCCGATAATAAATCAGTGTACATCAGCTAATATTCAATATTACTTACCGCAGTCTTAAGTAAGAATTTCCTTAGGTGTTTTACAAGACTGGCTTCTAAATATGGCCCCAGTCATGTTCATTAGACACTTGTCACATCGTTGATCGAAAAGGTAATAAGGTAAGTTACACATCAGTAGATTTATAATTTTGATTACTTCATCGTGATCATTTTTATGTTGTCCCGAACTGCGACTGCGACGCGTTTGGCACATGCCAGCAACCAGAATCCAGTTTTATTTAGTTTGTAGTTTGTCTCGAATACAGCTAAACATAGATACTATATCGATTTCATTAAAACTGTAAGTAAATAAGCTTCGAAAGTGCATAGAGCATGCCGTGACTGCATCATTATGATTGTGTGCTATAAAGCTCGTACGAGAGGTACAACTGTGAGGGGACATTATTCAGCAGTTTTTGCTCTGACTGGCGGCACATTTGTATGCGATTCGCTTCGGCGACGGCTGCCCGCGACGCGAGATTAGCGCCTGCTAGCGTATACGCTGCGTGATTAAACTGTTTCCGCTTTACAGATATTCTGTATTGTCTCTATCTCTCCTGTCGATGTGCACAGTTCAACGAAGCAGCTTTTTAAATCCGCCTCATACTATTTAATAAGTCCATGAGTTTAGTACGATTAATGTCGGATTTAGAGCGATAACGGTGCGGTGCGTAGACGGCGTGCGGCTAACAACATAACAGTTCTACAACAATTTCGTGAATGCAACGTGTTGCATCGTAATAAGGAATTCCACAACGCTAGCGGTACACTGACGCCAACTCCGGCGTACTGCAAAAGTGCCTTATGTACTTTGGCATTAATGTGTTGTTGCACACACACAGGCGGAGTACGTGTTGGTATGTGTGTCATCTCGGTGTAGTGGTGCGGTTCGGAATGCGGCCGCGTCCTTCGGCGTACGCCGCGCCGGTTCATTTGCACACAGGCGCGCCAGTTCCTATCCAATCCAGGCAGACATTTTATTACTTCCCAGTTATCATTATATACAAGTAAAGTTCTTAAAGGTTTTGTATAGCCGGCCACTTGATGACTTCTTCGAAGTATCGCTCGGTCACTTGAGAATGTTACAGCTACGGTTAGCGGTGGTGTTTTAGTATGCGCTCACTTCACAGTTTACTTTAACAGCGCTTGCACGTACATACGTCGGTACTTGAACTTATTTAAACAGGTTTGAAAGCTTTATTGAATGCGTATTAGATGTTCGAGTACAGAATGCGTCCTGCAAAACCATGCGTTAACGTTCATTGCAATACGGTTGTTAGTGTCAAAATTATAGCGCGCAGCAAAAGGGTCTGGGGTGTGATTGATTACTTGTGACCAAAGTTTTCCGATTTATACGTAGTAAATATTAAAAAGATGCTGTTAAACTTATTTCCTTATCATATTTAGGCATTGTTGTTACTTTAGCAAATGAGATAGCTATAGATGATGACCTGCTATATTACAACGAGGATACAGAATACAACAAGGAGGTACCTATGATTTTACGATCTAAAATAAATTAATCTGTACAGTAACATGCCTCGAACGGAATGTGCATAGTAAATATTACAACTATTTATCGTGAATACGTAAAGTGTCGAGAATTCCTTGAGAATGACGTCTAGCTCACGATCCTGTGCATATAATGGAATATTAACGTTTTATATTAATCATACGTCGGATGCTTTGTGTACATGAGAGAGTCTTTGCCCTGCAGTGAAAATTCTGATAAACATACAACACATACTAAGTTTACGTTTATTTGGGTGACAAAGTCAAACATTACTGTATAAAATGTTGAATATTAAAACAAAATAAATGAAGATTACTATTTATCTGTTTTTAAACTCTACATTTTTAAATACCAATGTGTGGAACTTTACATAAAATTCATAACAACTGTTACAAGTTAAACAAGAACTTGTGAATAAAACCCTTAACCACCTCATTAAGTATGAGTAAGGGTTTTGTTGACAAACAAACATACAGTTGGAACAGCCTTTTTAGTCTGTCATAATTATTAGCCACGAGGACATACAATGGCGCTGGTAACTTAGCAATCTCGTACAGAGATTAATAATTGCCAGGCTAGGAAGCGCAGTTGCCTGCATGCAGAATACATTGTAAAGCCCCAGGGAGATTTATTGTTCACTCGCGCTGAGAATGCAGTAATGGTGTCGCCAAACTATGAGAAGAATGGGCCTGCGACGATCGCCCAAATATGAGTGTTACGTCTTTACTTGGAGCCATAAAAATACTTTGTCTGGATTCCAAGTATATGTATAGCGTGTATAAATAACGATATGGTACGAAGCCAAAAAGCAAGTAGACAGAAACTATCAAGCTTACTTGAGGATGAAATATATGAGAAGACGAATAGCCAAGCGTCTGCTGAATATTTGTTCGTCTAATTCCGTTCTCATTTTTATATCTTATGATACTTTAATATAGCACAAGGGTAGGACAAACGACTGGGAGGCTCATAACTTGTAATCAAAACGTCAAAATAAAAAATGATCTGAGTCGAATTTGTTTCCATTCAAAAAATCTTTTCAACGGCGCCCGGCTTCTTTTGTTCTTCTGTAATAGTGATACAATTTTGGTTCCTTTTCACTTTGATGAATAGTCAAAAGCATTTTCTTATAAAAATCTTGAATAAAAATGAATTATTGAAAGATCAACGAGCATGTGACACGAGAAGGGACGAATCTTTAACTTAAAGGGTCCGAGCTAGGGCCAAATCCTAAAAAAATATGAGAACCGGCTGAAGTCGAAGCAAAATAATCTCTTAAAAGGTATAACGTGTCTATAAGCACTCCAAAATCTTTTACACGGAACAAAACTTGGTATTGATAGGAACTGAGCTTTGTTATCTTTACAATCATGTAAGTTGTGTTTACATGAACAGTTTTGAGCATGGAACCTGCCGTTGCAGCGGTGGTGGCGTGTTACTCTTAATTGCACTCAATTACTCATTACGTTACTTTCATTGACATGCCAACATATATAAATTGGTGAAACGTGCGTAGTTATATGTTCATGATCATGACTGAGTTAATTTTTTATAGAGCTTCACTTACAATTGCATTCCCATTACTTAATTATTGTAATTGGCATCGGTGACATATGAAACTGCGAAGCAATTTAAAGAGTTGCCAGTTAATAAAACTTGTTACAAAAAATGATTTATATAGACAGTTATAAATTTTGTTATAATAAAGTAAGTTGAACAGCTTAATTTTCATACTTAATTTAAAGAGTCGTAAAAGGATTTATGATTATGAACGCGCATTCTTGTAAACACATAGGTTATGTTCCCATCTGTGTTCAACATGAGTCATCGGTTGTTGCCATTAGTCTTAGATAGGTTTGTTTACTATTTCATAAACACGAATGTATTTAACATCACTGCACATTAATCGGTGAAAATTATGCTTGAAACATTAAAGCATTTTATCAAACTACATAACTAAATACTACTTAGTTACTTGAAGTTAAAAAATTTACTTAGTATGTACTTTGTTATATATCTACTTTTTAAACAATGTAGATAGTTTATGTCTAGAGTATTTCACAGTCACGTAAAAACAATTAAGTGTGACAAATCTATTTTAATCCTATCGACAGATGTTTATTAACTATTAATACTGCTCGTAGTCAACGTAGGAGTAGAAAAAATGGTAGAGCTAAGGGTGCCACAAAGAGGAAATGACGAAATCCCCACTGATTGGGATTACCAACGTACTAAAAGATAGATAACAGTTGGGTCAGATGGAGTCAGATCACAATAGATGGATCAACATACGTAAGTGTGAGCCGAAATGTGACGTATGGGCATCGATTTGTGATCGCAGCCGGTCCGCACGGACGTCGGACGGCCAAATGGTTGTGGTGTCACATGTAATGTACCATATTGAACCTTTCTACACAGCCGGTAAACGCAGATACGATTAGGATCTTTTGTTATGGTTTGTTATTCAAATAGAAATATTTTAACCGTGACCAAGTGTTTGATAAGAGCGTTCAAATTCTCGCTTAAGTCATTGTTTCATAATCCTTACATTCAGGATTTGACATTATTTTGTACTATGTTTTTGGTTATCAACAACAGTTTCATATGTAAATATATTTATTGTTTACTATCATGAATTACAATCTTGATATTGAAAATCTCTGCAGCTATAATCTAGACTCCATATATAATGTTCTATAGGACGATTATATTTGTCTATCAGTCGCAGCATAACAATGCTTGGCGGAGCTGTCTGGTGTATACGGTGCCGCTGCTATATCCGTATACATACAATACGCATTGTATTTAAAGCTAGCCACAGTACTTCGTTATGAAGGGTCGATAACTACCTACCCTACCCCTTGTGTGCAATTTAGCAGATTATTGCAGCGCTCTGTCTGTAGGTACAGTCAGCAAAATAAATAGCTTAACATTAAACCTTATGTCAAATACATGAAAGAAATAAACTCCAATTCAAATTATTATTTCTAAGAAATGATGATCTGAGAATATTTTAGACTTTTTACTGTGTAAAATATGTTCTTCAATAAATGGTATGTTTAAAAATGTAAATGTTCTGCTACTTATGTTGCTGACTGTACATGCCAGTATTGTCCTAACGTCTAAGTACTGACTATTGTTGAATCTCCCCTACAGTTGCATGAAGGTTATATTAGTGTTTTGCAAGTGTATATAAACTGTCAAATAAAACATGCCATAAATAAGTTGAGCACACAAAGTCCAGGTTAGTAGCTGAACATACACGTGCTTTGTTGATGGATTATTTCCATGTTATTGGAGCTTAGTCATCAGTAGAGTTCCAAGAACACTTAACACTATCACAAATAATCGGTTATCATGTTATTTCGTAATTAGTCACACAGTTCACGTGTAATACTTATAAAAAGGTTTAAATATGAATTTGGAACTTCTAAGAAACGCAATTTTCTAATACACTTTTACTAAATACAATAGTTTGGGTTGAATAGTGTTATTTAAAGTGGTAATGAAGGCGGGGAATGTCCCGACTGGTCACGCGACGTCCGGCCCGGGCCTGTTTGGACTTACAACCACATAATGAGCCTTCGTGGTAAATTGCCCTAACAATTTATATTAAAATCTTTACAACTTACATCAGATGTAATACGTATATCACGTGATTTGTAGGAAAGAAGAAAATGTGACTGGTCTTCTATGTACCTAACGTACCCACTGTACCCAGGGATTCGTAATTTAAATATTTAATTTTGTTCAGATAACGTTATTCGAACAAAACTAACGAAATTTTGTGAAACTTTTCATTCGCTGATTGTACCTCTATGCGTGCACTGTAAATGATTAATTCAACTATTCTAGTTTATATAACCACTAATGTGGTGGTTGAAAAACCAGTGCAGATACGTATTATCAACGCTGTAAACAAGCTATTGTGTGTGCACTACGCAGATGGAAGTTTCGAGTAATCTCACGGGGATGACGCATGATTGCTGATTGTCTCCTTTTGACATTGTATTGTCTGTTGCAGGCCGGGACCAGCGCATCATCAATTTTACCGTACACACAAAAACTTTAATGAAAACCTTCAAATTAACTAGGAACCGACCAAATCAGATATACATTATATTGTTTGATGTGATTCTGGTGTAAATGATAAAAATCTAAACGATACGGCCGTGTACGCCCTCACCTATCGTACACTTTAATCAACGATTTGACTTGTAATATTACAGGGCACACGAACTTCTACTTTAACTAGTACATTAACTAGTAAAATGAAGTCACATGTTACTGTAATGCATTCTTGAAAGTCTGCATTTAGACGCTGTTTTTGCCCTACAGTAAGCTGTTATTTTAGTTTCAATCTACCGCAGTTGACCGGTATTTACGTAGACGTGCATTTGCTTGTAATGTAAGGGGTAAATCAGTCTGGTGGGGTGCGGGTGCGTGGGCGGGGGGCGCGAGGGACATTGATTGATGACGATGGGGCCACATTGTGCGTACGTTTGCCCATTGTCCGAGCAACGTGAATCGAAACAACTGGACCAGTAACACAAATGAGCTCTTTTATTACTGACGATTATCCCTCATACGATACGAGAGTGTTTACATTTCAAACATATTACGGCGATTGTTAGTTTATGTATTTAATCGCCTACCCACTGTTATTCCAGTCATATTTTCCAAAGCTGTAACAATTTAAACAAACGTCGCACAGAAAAACTTATTGAAACAAAGAGGAAGTTTCTCAAAGGCAATTGTTTCACAAATCATAAAAAATGTACCAATATCAAATATGGGTGTTGTGAGTGGAACGACAGTTTTCAAACAAATAAATGAACTGAAAGAAATTTCTCGAGAGGGCACAAACATGAAACGCGAGCGAGTGCACGGCTGTGAGACTTGTCGATCGTACGACGTGCCATGAAATAGGTTGGAAAATAACTCCATTCCCGCGGGGACGACTGCGATTCAATCAAGTCTGATTCAGAATTTTGGAGTTCGTTTACCGAACTGGCGAGTAAATTGAGAAAACGCAACCAAAATAGCCTGGGAATTGGGAAAGAAAAGGATTTCGCATTTAGGTAATCGTTTACGTCGTACAGTCAATTACCGCAATCCGGGGAAGTAGGAGATAATGTGAACGACTTATACGATCGTGAGCAGACACGCTCGCAGGCGGGCGCTGCAGGGGCAATGTTCAATTTAATTCAATTAGAACTACACAGGGACTTGTCAAAATTCTTGGTAAAATCTTTACTTAAAGGCAACAGAGTTGTAATACTATTAGGGCGAAGAGCTTTTCACTTCGCATCTTAAAACTGTACCTACGTATTGCCGTATTATACCGTCTTCACGAAGCGGCGAAAACTGTCTACGGTCGAAACGAGAGCTTTCATGTTACGAAAAGAGCACTACCACGTAATCTTCTAGTTTTTACCAAGTGGAGTGATTTTATACGCTTTTATAAGTTCACAAGTCGAGTAGTTTGTCAGTTATTGTAGAACTACTTGCTTATATATCTAACGTTACAGTTTGGAAGCATGAATTGCAAATGGCGATTATCCAATATGGAAAGCGGATTCCAATCACACGGGTGTTTAGACCGCAATATGCCGCCGCCATTCCTTCTCTGAGACGTTGACATTGCCCAAATTAAACCCCAATATTGAAAGTTCCAATTTGAAATCCGACCGTTATTGAAATGCACATAGAAATTTAATTGATATCATATCCCCTCCGTATGTAATGTTTACGGCAAGTAACATTATTACGAAGGCTTTTAGTACCTATATGTAAATTCAGAACATGAATATTACGCATTAGTAGAGCAAATTACAAAATAGTCCAGATAAATTTCAGGTTTCAATAATTTCAGTTACACAAATATAAGTTTTTAAAAGGAAGCAGTTAAACACAGTGTACTGAAGCTGGGCATGATATAAATCGTAATATTATTTAGTGCGGCACACTTAGGTAGTATCGGCTCGTATAAATCTAACAGATGTTATCTGACCTCCCCGGAGGATGTGGGCTCGCTAATTTATTTAGCGTAACATTCTGAGATTTATACTTCAAGAAAGTTCACCGAGAAATTGTTTGAAATTTATCTACACGTTTTATTTAGTTCTCGTTTATCTACATTTATGATGTGGTTTGTGAGTAATATTACGAGTATTTGGTTTATAATTTGGGTTTTCTTTAGTGGAGAAATGTTGATGCGCGAAACCAAATTGGAAAGAACCCAGTGTTGGTCTATAGCGATTAAAACAACAATACAATGTTTCACTTTCAGAAGGCTGTCAGTATTGGCGATTGAATGGCGGAGCTGATTGTTTGCACTCGGCAGAGGTCAGCCGCCGTCCGCGGCCGCGTCAAGTTCCACGATCGCGATGCACTCCTGACGTCATAACGTGTCACCATATTTGCACTATTTGACAGACTATTGCTACAGTAAATACAACTGTCTGTATTTATTGTGCGCGTGTTTAACAGAAGGAAATGACATGACGGCCGGATTGGCAAACGCTTCGATGTTTACGTTTTAGGATTGTATGCGTTTTGTTCCACGTATTTACTTTGATCTCAGCGTTATTGCTTTAAAGATTATGGATGTTCAATTGTCATTTAAACAAGGAAGAATAATAATTTGTTTTAAAATGTCTTCTACATCTTTCATTTCTAGGATTTAGACTTATCAGTGTATAGACATCTCTTTGTTTGTTTATTTGTATTGATACCTTAAAGCTTGCGAAACCAACGCGACGGTGACTAATAATATAAGTCCGTCAAAATTATGAGCATCCATGTTCTGCACTGCTAGACAAGTCGTGATGATCCACCTTGTTGACAACTTGGTCCCGGTAATGATGGCTTGCGGTCTAGTGAAGGCTCAGTAATACGTAATTAGTGAGCTCAACTTTGAGTCATGTACTAATAATAGGTTAGTTTTAACAGTCATCTAGATTCTAGGTAGACAGATTGTAGTAATCTAGGCCCGCCCACTGAATATGATATTACACACAGTAATATATACTTAAAAGTAGATAACTATGACTATACCTACATATTGTATTTATTATCTACATACCTACACGTAAAACCCATATTTTCTAAATTCACACAAGTTCCATTATGACTTAGTTGGCTTGGAATAATTATAGAAGTCATTACTATACACTCGTAGAATCAGATATACAGTTGTAAGATTTGCGGCGTACGATTACGAATATTAATATTAAGGTTAATTAAACTTGAAAGTTAAAACGGGTTGTTCGATGCTGGCGCGAATAATCCCGTAAATATTTAACGATTTATTATACTAAGGTATCTTGATAGATATTGCGATAGGTATATTCAGTTAATTAAGTTAAACCACGAGAGTGCAAAAAGAGGTTATGATCCTTTTTTGTCTCGTCGCTAATCGAAAAACCTGCCCTTGTAGCTGCCGGCCCAGCCCAAGATAAGCTTGACGGAAATTACATGCATAATTAGAAAAACGCGTTCTGAAGATAGAGACGAGTTTCAGCATGAAAATAATATTGTAACTAAATATTTTACTACCCAAAGTTGTCATTTTGTTTTGTCTGGAGGTGCATAGCACGTAAATAACAAATTGTGTTCAAACGAAGCGAGTGAGGGCTGAGTTTGGGCGGGCGGTCGGTGGGCTTGCTCGGTCGTCGCCCGCCCGGCCGCCGCCCTCGCCCCTATAAATACATCGACAAAACACAAAAGCAGATGCACTCTGCGAAACATTTTTAATTTTAATGATGCGACTTTCGCGGGAATCAGTTTTCAACGAATTACTAAAACATATTCTGTTTATTTTTGTTGTAGTGCCTGCTCTTCTAATTATGTAGTTCGCGGACAGACGCTGAACAGAGAAACTTCGGTGATGCGAAGGAACTTTACATCTTTTTTATAAGTAGCTAGTCTACAAAACTAATGAAGAACAAAACATTGTCTGAAAATATTTTAAGTTGAGCTTTGATTTTTTTATAAAACATTTAATAATAGAATGCTTAAGTTTTTCAAGTCTTGTACTGTTGGATTCTTATTGTTAACGAACTTCTTTGTCAATAATGTTATTCATAATGGTTTTAATCTAATTGTAGGTATTGATAGTCTGGTTGGACACCGTCCGAACTAAATATGATGCCGTTAATGAAACGTCATTCCACTATCGTATCAGTGGCCGTTGAATGGCCATAAATACCATAATTCTACTACACTGTCAAGATGGCCATTATCATTATATCACCCGCAGACGTGTAGCTAAACATGGGCGTCCTCATAGACCACTATCGGTAATAAACGGTCATGAGAGAATATTGCAGTTAATAACAACTTATTGCGACCACAAATCCGTTAGCGTGGTGCTAGCGGGAATATTCTCGCACCAAGAAGCTGACACCCATTAAATGGACTCAATCAATTGAATAAACGCCGACTCTAAATGGCACAAATCCGAGCGAAAAGGAAAACAATTAATTAACTCATTTCCCGCAATTAACGAGGGACGGACACGAAATTACTTAAGCATCTCGGGGTAATCAGCGCGGTGGGTATCCGTCGGGTGGCGGAAGACGGCTTTCCCCGCTCGACTCCAATCGGCGATAGCTCCGCTCCGCTTCCGCCGCCCTTTGTCCACCGACCAACACCACAACAATACAGTTTTCGGTGAATCGAATTGAAACAAAACGACAAACATGCTATATTTTATCGGCTGTTACGCTGACGTACTATATTTTCATTGCCCGTGTTTGTATTAGGTTTGCGACTGTCTCGTATTGACAATGGCCGCAACAATGTTACCCGCCTATGTCGCGCGTCTTATGTCTCCTAACTTTTATTATGATATATTATTGTTTCCTTGTAACCCTTTCACGAATCGAATGCGCAAGTAATTAGTTTACGAACGCGTGTTTGTTAAGTGCTCAATTGACCTATGCGGGTTGTGTTATTGGCGCCCCGCACGAGCACAGGAGTGGTGTGATTTCAAAGAAAGCGGCAGGCGCGAAGGCGCAGGGGGTCGAGGAAAGGCGCGTTCGTTGAAAATGATCGCGTACACTGTTCTCGGTGTCTGTCGTGTTTACAAACAAGCATTTAATTGACGCTGGAATTCCAAACACCGCCGGTGTTAAAGGAAAACAAGTATCTCTCTCTTTACTACTGTCGCTTACAGCCGGGTGTATACCGACACAGTTTCGCGAGTCAAATATATTTAACAATAACACGTACCTAACTTAGACGTGTAAATAAAATAATACAAGAATAACTCTCATATTTTCCTTAAAAGCGAGCTGCCATAAGTCTGGTAGCACTGATACTTACGACACAATGATTTCCAACGAATTACAAAAGTATAAATAAAACAAGGTGTACTACATCCGAGTTTATAAAGCGCTTTATGTCTGTGGAACGTACAACATGCATTATTCACAGAGAAGAATAATCTCTGTACTAAATAATACAATGTACCTTGTTCACTGGGGATGTGGGCTTCTTTTATTTTTAATGAAATCTCCTTGTTTGCTTAATTGCCTGTGCTACGACGATGTATTACGTTATAAAAATACAATATTCACACAACGCTAGTTCCTAAGCGTGGTTCTGTCTGGAGTTTTTTGAATTGGCAATTAAATTAAAAAGCAACTTTATTATAAATGGGAGCGTTATGCATTTTTTGCAATTAAGTTCCTTATGCTATTTAGGTATGAGGAGGTTATAAATAAGATTAGTCATAGTTATACATACAGTAACTACATATAATAGTTTCCTGAGTGTACTTTATGTAATGGCATCGACAACACGTGTTGCTCTTCCTGACGCGATAAGCTCATCCGATTCGTTTTTTTGTAAAAAGCATGCCAATGTTTTGTGAAAACTTAACTTCGGTCTATTTATAGATATGAGTTTTTAGATAAAAAACATGTACATATACAGACAAAGGCGTTCTGATATTAATGATACAAAACTATGACTGTTAAAGTAGTTTTCTTTTTACTTAATCACATTTGGGTTGTTGCTGTAAGTAAAAACGTTTACTTACTAGACGTGTCGTGATGAGCAAAAATTGTAGCATTCGATTTCAAAGTATAGTTTCTTCTTTTTTAGTGAAATAATGTGTTAATTGTGTTGATCAAGTTTCTGTTATCGTAATTAGCATTCAAATACTTTTTTTGGATACCTCAGCCGTTCGAAATATACTGAAAGATTTATAGCTGTCAGACGGGGGATCATTTCTTGCAAATTCAAGACAAGCGGTGTCAGTTTGTCTGAATATTCATTAGCCACTGAGTCGGGGAGTTAATACCGCATCCGATTAATGTTGATATTTTCCCGCATTTAGCTTCCGTTGTTCAGGCGAGGGAGCTCTGGCACGATTCGACGATTTGTTTTCGGTGGACACATTAGCGACGGTTCCACTTCAGTTTATACATGGCTTAGTGCTTAGAATGGCTTTTTCGTGAGCCGGCTGAAATTAATTAGAGGCGGAAGGTAAATATTAGGCCACATATTTCATTAAAGGATTAACGACGCCGGAAATTGTTTGGGTACCGACGTCAAGTTCAAAATGTTTAGTGGTCTTTGACGGGACCGCGGAACTTCAGAGGAGGTACTAATAACAGCATCGCATCAAGTATTTAGTACCGGCGCGGGCACGCAGCGGCGACTACCCTTGAGGCCACTAAAACAAAACTTAAATCGTCGTGCAAACCCGCAAGAAAACTCTGGCAGCGGAAACCGCAGACCGTTTTAAGTAAAATATTAAATGCGCTGTAGGATTTGCTCATGTTCGGGCACAGGCCGGGTTTAATATTTGATGAAGCGCCCGCTCCCCGTCGCCGACGTTTTGTCTGGCCCTTAATTGCGGAGTGATGCGTCCGCGGCGCGCACTCTCCCAAACTCGGGCGTCGACACAAGAAAATATTAAAACGTCCCGTGGCGCTCCCGGCTTACTCAGCGGACTAACTGTTTATTGCCAGCCTAGAGACGTTAATGCCTATAAATTTTATGAGTGTTCACAATGCTGCCGTAAAATGTTGCAATATTGCTAAACCCTGTTTGTTTTTCTTTTAGATTTGAGAAACGTTCTAACAGTGTATGTGTACTTAACTGTCGATAACTATGTTAGTTTTAAATCATTTTTTTTTAAACTTGTCTAGTATTTTTATGTATTAGTCACTCATATTATAGACAATATTTTGACGACCTGATTAGCGCAGTGGCTAAGTGATTGGACGTAAGGGTTGCGGGTTCGATTCCCGCACGGGGCAAAACTTTGTGCGACCCACAGATGTTTGTCCCGAGTCTGGATGTTTGTGTATGTGATATTTCATGTTTGTGAAACGCACCCACGACACAGGAGAAATTCCTAGTGTGGAGCGACGTTTTTAAAAAAAAAAAAAAAAAATATTATAATTTAGTAAACGCATTTTCTTTACAATCGAATTCAATAATACGTTTAATAAGTATACTACTACGTTAAGCAACGTGCAACTCTACGAGCGACGTGTTCTGAAGAAAATGCAAGGGCTTTATTTAAGAGAATATCTCGTTTGACCTGGGAGTTGATAAAGCTTTGTGCGCTGTTACAGTAAACAAGACTAATTAAATGTATCCGTTTGAATCGCTTTTAGTCGACGTCGATAAAAGTGGTTCTTAGCTCGAGCCAACTCATCGATTAAGAGTAATCTTCTGTAGAATTTTAATGTAAATAATGGATGTTGCCTGTTCAGCGACTTAACAGCAGATAACGAGCGAATCCCCTTTCAAAGCAACACGCTTTACAGTTCCGCATGATGCGGTTAATATAAAAATTACATTAGCACGTCATTCGTTGAAATGTACAGTTCGAACGTAACTAGTGGGATGGTCAGAATGAACAAACAAGACACGCACTGTTGGCTTCAATTACGGCGCGTGCGATATACGACGTCGTAAAGCGATCGCGGAGTCTTGCCCGCCTGCCGCCTGCCCGGGCAAGGGACCCGGCGCGGACACTTCGGCCCGATACTCGCCGCTTGACAAATCGTTACACACATTCGGTATCGTTTGTTACTCCGGAGAATTACCTGAGGTCCGCTACGTTCAACCCATTTTGCAGCCGACACGTTTCAATTCACATACCATAAAATACTTTATTCGATATACGGTTGTAAGGCAAATGTTTTTAGGACAGTTATGGATAACGTAATAGCAGTGGTGTCCAAAGAGTTTGGGTAGCCGACAACTGTGCCGTTGAGGACCTTGCTTCTACCCACTATATTACGACAGTACAATTTTAAGAACTACCTTAAAATATTATTGTGTAACATCGAGCCTTACCGGAGTTCGATGCATATGATAACACTTAGTTCAGGCAGGAAGATAGGAGACAGAAACTACATAACGGGACACATTCCTTATATTTACCATTCTTTCTCTATCTACTACATCAATAAAGCTACATCAACGCTAATAGATTGGCTACAAGAGTTTGTTTAGTACTAACCACAACATCGAGTGTCACATAGGTCTTTCAAAACATCGACAACGACTTGCGACATTAACTTTACAGAATAGTACTCACTCGGATTATGATGCTGTTACTGTATATGTAACTTCTTTGCGTCTGGCATAACGATAAGTTACGTACCTGAAAGAAAATTATAAAAATAAAGTAATCGATTAGTATTTTAGTAATAAAGTTTGTTAGTTATAAACTAGAACATAAAATGACTTATGAATATGCAAGATGTAAATGGTGTTTAAAGTCACAAGATAAAGATTATCTAGTGTAAACAATTAGACGGTGATTAAAGTACTCAGTTTCGTTACAGTGAAATTAAAAACTCTTTTTTGTTGTTGTGTAAAGTATGAAGATAGAAACATCGCATGTTTTGGGGTTTTGACTTAGTATTGCGAGAAATCGAGCCAATAAAGGCAACGTATGTAACCTTTTTTTATTGATAAAGGCTGTTCCCCGGAAGAAACACCAGTGATGCATTACAACATTAATTGAAATGAAAACGATTAAGTAACACTAACATTTAATTGAAATTTTCATTCTTTGGCAATCACAAAACAGGCTGCTTAAGTACGGGCCTTGTAATAAATTCACACTCGTGAGTTGTGTTCGACTAAACGTTTGCATGCCACAGGTTGTTAATACCTTTAATTTGATGTTAATTATGCTTAAGATTTCAAGATAGCACATATGGTAATTTAGTTGTGTGTACGACACAAAAATAATTTGAGAAAATTATGGTTTAAATATTATAATTTGACCAAACACGTATGACGGAACATGATTGAACATAACTTACTTATCTACTTAACAAGATTATAAATTCTGTGTGCTATTTTGGATCTTACACTATGAGGTATTTAGGGGTATACCTTTCATAGGATAAATTATGTATCATTCGGGTAAAACACAATTTTAAAATTGAAAAATACACTCTTGCACCGATTTCAACTCAGGTCTACCGTTAAATGGTTTCTAGAATTTAATTTTGAATTTGTGTTAGAGGTCTATGAACTAGCGGAAGAAGGAAGTCGAATTAAAATTCTACACATCGATTTCACAGCCGTCTAGCAAAGTACTTATAATTGAATTATTTATGTGTCTGGGTCCGTAGATATTTCATGTAATGAATACCTATGAAGCCTTAACAGTAGGTAGTGACTTTACATACAAACTGGCGGTCACACGGGCTCGTTACCATTATTGATGACTGTTTAAACTTGACACATTTTACTCATTGTTTCGTATTGCACGCTTGTTTTGGGGCTTTGAATAGCCTAAGAAGTATCAAGTTACATAGTCGACCTATTTGTCATCACGTGCTAGTTAACACTGAAAATTAGCTGTGTATGGCGTGTCGTAAAAGGGAAGAAGACACGATTTCAAAGCAATAAATAATGAAACTAACCCATCTAATTATAAAGTGTAATAAAGTGATAATGTTATACGGCGCCCGAGTGATAACGCCGGAACACTTTCCACATTATCGTACCGTACGTGTTTCTTTTAATTGAATGATGTCACCCTGTTTTACGGGTCTGAAAAGGTTCTATTAAAATTCGGATCTTATCTGAAATTGTGTGAATTTTAATGGTTGTTTAAATTGAATATTCAGCTAAACATACTACGTAAAGTATAGTTTTAGTCAAGTTACAATGATTTAATAAAACGCGCGGGATATTGAGTGTGATCCGCAGATGTTTGGATGTTTGTGTATGTGATATTTCATGTTTGTGAAACGTACGTACAATACAGGAGAAATTTAAAGAACGGGGCGACGTTCTTAAAAAAATATTAATAACTTTGCTTTTAAATAACGTGAATGACCTACTTTTTGTTATCAATTTTTCTAATAAATTGTTCACATTATCGTATGTACCAATTGATATTATTTATTTGGATGACCCTTGATACTGTCAATCATGTACACTGTTAATTGTTGTTTATGTTCCTTCAGCACACAAGTTCACGAGCGTGTTCGGTATTATAAAATTTAAATTACAAATGTAAGTTTAATGTGATAAGAGTGTCTTATCGGTACATTACACAAATAATTCCGGATCGTGTGATAATAAACCCGTTAGGCAATAAAATGTTAAATTGGTTAAGTAATTAAAGCGGTTAGTACTGTAGTTAACCTGATATATTGTTTGAATATATCGATATTCATGTTATTTACTTGGTAAGGAGATATTTTGATGATGCATATGGTGACATTTTAAAAAATCATTTCTATAACTTATTACAGAGGTTTTGCGAAACAATATCTATAATAATATTATAAAGCTGAAGAGTTAGTTTGTTTGAACGCGCTAATCTCAGAAACTACTGGTCCGATATGAAAAATTATTTTAATGTTAGATAGCTCATTTATCGAGGAAGGAAATCTACGCGGGCGGAGTCGCGGGTGGAAGCTAGTGGTTCATAATTATACCTATCTTCCAAACTCAAGCGGATACACGCTTGTGCAGTCTCGTCACTGCTCACGTTCCAGTTACATTTTACCCATCTGCTCCAGAAGTAGGGTTAAATATTTTACGCTTAAGGTTTTTGAAACGTCTCCAAATTACCTCAATCGCCAAAATATTGCACATTACTACAGTTTCCACCTCGTGTGGGAATATAAATAGTTTTGCATTCTGTACACGACTTGGGTAATTACCTACCCAACAGTAAAGAGGCATACTAAGTCATTATGTATTTATAATTCCCCTAACCCTTAACAATGTAGGCTTTATGTTCAGCGTTAAGGTTCGCCGGTAAAGCCTAAAAAATCTCTTACAACCAATATTTTTAACTTCGTGTTTTAAATGAGATTTAGTTGTATTGGCTTACATACAGAAATGGATTGAGCTAGGCGTTAGGTGTGGTAAAATGGAAATCTTATAATTCATATTGCCTTTCAAACAGTTCTTGTGTTCACCTTGATGATTCACAGCACTTCTATACTTGAGCTGCCTGCATGCGCATTATGTACATAATACAGTATGTAATGGGTGCAAACCAATTATGTTTCACACACAGTTACTAATTACAATTTCCTCGGGCGCTGCCATTCGGAAAACTATGTTTAGAGTGTTCTATTTATTAATTAGTAGCTAAATACGCTGCAGTGAGCACAGTTATATACCGCTTAAATTAGTTGAAACAACGTTTTGGACTTTATAAAATTTTAAACTGGCTTCATTTGTGTAACTGTTAAAATAATGTAATAATTAAATTCCAACTTGCGGCAGTGCGTTGGCTATTAAAACAGCATGCACCAGCTGCGTATTTAGAATACATTTCGTGAGTGCCTACACAACACGATTACGAATGCCTATATGTATAACTTTCGCACATTACTGGCAACTGAAAGCCGAAATGAGTACTTAGTAGTAAGTAATAAAAAGCAATGCTAATCCGTGTGCAGGGCCAAGATACATGCACATATGTATGACGGTTAATTTAGTATCCAGGTTGTGGTCGTGGTGACATCCATCTATTGCTCGTAAGGAGATCGCGCATTGCCTTGAGCCCGCACCATTCAAGA
Source organism: Abrostola triplasia (assembly GCA_946251915.1). Lineage (NCBI taxonomy): Eukaryota > Metazoa > Arthropoda > Insecta > Lepidoptera > Noctuidae > Abrostola > Abrostola triplasia. The sequence goes on along the minus strand of OX276432.1, from coordinate 6,211,098 downwards.
ACTCACAAAGCGCATATGCTAATAACACATTTGCAATTAAGATCGCAACGCCCACAAGGGGACGCCATTGTTTCATACATGTGAGATGTGTCTACTTATTATTTATAACGATACAACGTATTATACGTCCATAACTCTATATAAACTCATAACTGAATTAAAAGATTAGCAAAAGCTTTTTATCGACTTAAACGCGTGATTCGAATGCGGACCGGAGAAGAATTTAATACTGAATTATGAAAACATTTCGTTGATAAAACTTTCGTTCCACCGCTGATACTAATGGAACGAATTTTCAAAGTAAAAGTTGTACAACAAGCAATCTCCTGGCATGGAAAGTTGGGCGAATTTCAGTTGAGCACCGACCGGTGAGCATCACCAAAAGAATGTAATAAGGCACAGGTGCCGCAAGTTCTTTATTGGATTTCGCACGTTCCGACTCGACGTGTTTGATGGCCGGAAGATTCTTGCTAAACTCTTTGCTAGATATTAATTTTCCTCCAAAATTATCTTTTGGACTTATCTGTGACTTCACTACTGTATGAATGTATTTTACCAATGGGAAAGTGGGGCACGTTTATAGCTCTCACCTGTTGAGCAGCCCCTCGGTTCCGTCGTAACAAGATTTGATGTTAAGCTTACACGTCAATGGAAACACCTGTTATAAGCAGAAATGAAAATCGATTTCCGATTAGGTACATAAACAGTAGTATAAGTTTAAGGAGGTCTTGTATAATAAGTTTTATTGTAAACCATAAATAATGTATCATCCTGATTAAAGTCGTGTAGTCCTTGCAAAAAAGATCACGTCCGTTTGGAGGTGCAGCTGTGTCACGAGGTCATTCCGAAAAGTGTTTCTCAGCGAGCGACGGCCAATGAAAGGAAAAGTATAGGCCGCAGCGGTGCGGCGCGCCGTCACTGCAGATCGTGTCATTGACACATGCAAATTCGAACAACGCTTCGGTGTCGGGTCATCGAACCCTCCATTCAATGACTGTCGAAAGTTATCCGTAAATACGACGGCGGCGTAGCCTACGATGAGCTCCTGCATCGTGGCCCGCACGCGAATGTAGCGTTTATAATCATTCATAAATGAAGCGACTTTACCTTGCGATCGTTCACTCAGCCAAAGGCGAATACTAATTTATGTGTCTAGTTCTTCGGCTCGTTATTGAACGCTAAATTCCATTGTAAACAGTGACTTGTCGCGTGTGTATAAGGTTGGTTATTTGATGTGTTCGATTGAATCCGACAGATGCGGTGCTACACGAGGTGCGTCTGGCCATTGTATAATTAGCATTGCGAATTTCGACAAGCTCTCGGTGTTAGACGCCATTCGCAAATACAAACGGTCGGTATGCAAATCTCCCTTGTCTGTAGGACATTTACATGTTTTGTTAGGCGTGGCTTATAAGATACAACTGTCGGGACGTAGGTATCTAATCAGTTTTCAATGTTGCAATGTAAGTACTTAATAATAAGCGTCCATTTTTCATATACAAAACAAGTTGGTTTACACAAAGACTTTAGGTATATTATCAGCACTCATGTTATTATGTTTGCAAAGCAAGCATCATAATGTGTGCACGGGCTGGCGGACGTCGAGATAAGCGAGTCGTCCTTGTCCGTGTGATGGACGTAAAATTTCTGAAAGGGTGACCTAAATAACGTGGAGAGTAATCTCTGATGTTCGCTATCATTGCGGAGATGGTCATGTTGATTGTTCCATCACGAGCGTGACGTCACACTCCTGCAGCGCCCCGCAGCCAAACGGCGACGTGTAAACTTGTTGTACACACACGAATGCATGTAGTTACATGATTCATAAATGTACTTATATGCATTTAGAAACTGTAAGTAACTTGGTTTGATTTGTTTTGTCAGTGTCTCTGTTGAACGACGGACAACAACATATATGCATCAGCTGTTTGACGGCCTACGCGAGTTGTAGCATTCAATTGAGTAGGTAGTTAAATGGCTCCATGATGTCTTTAGAACAATTGGTAAATGAGATCTCTTAACTGAAGATGAAACAATTATCCTACAAACAAGGAAGAAGTACGGAATTAATGTGTACAAACTTTCGTTCAAATAATTACCTCATTGTAATAAACTACTAGGAAGAAAGTCCAACGTTTTACGTAATAAACCGCACAAAGCAGCATTGCTAACATTGATTTACAGTAATTTAGTGTGAAAGGAAATAAATACTTGTCTGTCAGATGTCTTTCACAAAACAATGACATGATTTACCGACGGACAGATAACTATTTACACGTAGGATATCGAACCGTCTACGTCTGATGTCCACACAGCCAGTTTGTAAACGCGATAAGATTTAAGATGGTGAACTAGGTTGTTCGTAGAGGAAATTATTCAAAAGATCTGTTACTTATATTTAATAAGATTTCGTAGTCAATTGAATTTGATTATAACTTAATACAGCTGACTCTATCTTTGTTAATGGCAAATCAATATTTTTGTATAATGACGATAGTTGTACATGTACATTCACATTACATCATATTCGACCTTAGAATGTAATTAGAAACCTTACGATTATTACCCAAAAACTTCACCGCAACATGAAAAACCTTTCTCTCAAATAATTGTGGAATTATCGCTTTTTAACTGCGGTACGCGTTTAAGAATCAAGTCTGTTATTTGTACAATATAGTATGTAAACACAAGATCATGTGTGCGTATGTGCAAAGTGGTGGCAGTGAGGGACGGTGCAGAGACTCGGAGCCGTCGGGTGCGCCGCAGCCCGCATGAGAAGCTGGTCAGTGGCCGCATTCCTTATAGTTGAAAGTAACACGGTATCCGGCTGCGAAAAATTACCGTCTCGCTCGACCACCGGCGGGGGATTCTGCTTCTTAAACATTACCACATAGCGAACCATTCCTTATGACTGCTTACACGACTCTACTTCATCGATTTAAAGTAGACATTATTAGAAACAAAATTGCGACATAGCACTAGCTTTGAGTGCACGCCCGATCGAGATGATTTAGATAATTTCAATCGATTTTATTATTAACATTATAAAGGGAGAGTGAGAGTTAGTTGTGATATTTTATTATTTTGTTTTAGACAGGGAAAGGTTTCGTTTGTATAATAGTCAGTAATACGGTTAAGGCAATATTAGTAAATCAAGTCATGTAGCACCTGAGCGAGGCGAAGGCGGGTCCCTATTTAATATACCGACGGAACGTTTTATTTATCATCTGAGTTCGACAACCTCTCGCTCTTTACGATTACATTTACGCAACGTATGATTATAATTAACATTTTGATATAAACACAACATCGACGAGAAAACTCGATAACGTAAAAAATATGCGAACATGGTGAATAAATTTGATTAAATACGTTTTAGTAAATTGAAATGAATTGTTAAGTATTGTAAGAACTATTCAAATTATTCATACAGACATCTTGTTTTTAAAGTCAAGGATAGGATCTCGTATATTTTGTGTAGTTAGATAATACATTGAAACCCAAAACAAATAAGCAAGTATTAAACTTTCTTCACAAAGATAAGTGTGATAAAACAAATAAAAAAGATAAAATTCAAATACGTTCTAAAAGTAGGAACAAGAAAAATGGCCGACACTTTGTAGGTAAAATATCTGCGAACGAACATTATAAGTATAAGTTAAACGAAAGTGTGCAATTCTTTTCCTGTTCGACTGCTCGAATCGAAGTCGGCACACGACTCACGAGCGACGTCGTGTGATTGCTTTGCGCGAATTTTTTGTTCGTCTGGCGCGCAGGTGTCTTGTCGTAGGCACAGAGTTAAGTCTCGATGCTTTTTTTTCTGAATAGCCTTCGACCCGGCTCGCAGCCATTGTATGTTTTGATCTTTTTTCAGCTCATCGTCTGTAGATTCGGAATCTTGCGAACCTGTAAGTATTTTACCGGCGGATCCTAATTTTCAAAGAGATTAAAGAAACTTTTGTTGTTTATAAAGTTAGCGTAGATACTATAAATTCTTATTTGAGATGTACTTCTTATTCTTAATTAAAATATTGTAACATTTTACCACGTAAGTACTTAGGTATGTACCTACTCTCGTTTGCGCAGAGAGCATTTGTACTTAAAATATCTCACAATTACAATAAATAGTTTTCAATTCAATTAATATCAGGAAAGGGCTCTTAAAATTCACATAATGTGTTCGTATTTCCAAGTTACTGCACGAGACATAATAACCGTTACTGCTGAGATGGGTATTATTATGAGCACGTCTGGCGTTCCCATGACACAAATGAGATCCAGTATTTGGTACGGAACAGGTTGGTTCAGCAACGCGGCATTTACTTAACGTTTACGTAACGCGTGCTGTGAGATTGCTAAAATGAATGGCGTGGTTCCCAAGACGGCGCAGCGGTGGCGCGGGTGCATGGGCAGGGCGGGCCTCTCTAGTGGTATTGCGTTCCGTTATCTTGCGGTCATCAGTCCCTCGGAACGGGTTGCGGCCCCGGAGGCGATACACCGGAACTGTCGGGCTGTATACGGCACACGCGCCGGCCGCACGTCCTCGTGTCGCCGGAGTCGTTTGACGTGTCGCGTGGTCGCGTCACTGCCACCTGACGTGCATCACAGAACAGTCCGCGCCTCACTTACTTTCGTGCACGCGAAACCGGCCGTTTCACAACCAGCCCGCTTCAATGTTGTCAGATCAATTGTGTGAAGTGTGGAACATCATACTCAATTTACACGTTTAGTCCTGCAGAATAATTTAGGAATTTTGTTGTTATTGCAGTTACGATTGAATATAATATTTAAATACTTGGTAACAAATTATTTTAAAAAAAGTCTACACTTATCCAAGATTTGTACCAATGTAACAGTCTGTAAGAAGTTACTAAGTACAAGAAGAGCTTTAAGCCTTGTTTGTTTTCAAAAGTCAATTTAGTTTGTAAGATACTGTAAAACATTTTTTTATCAATTTAATCTGATGAAACAAACTATTATGAGAAATAAGGGGCCCGTCAGTTCTCCGAAGCTCAACTTATCTTGGCGATCATTATCGTACATTCAAAGGCATAATGCTAGTAATAAACAGTAATAATCGTTCTATAAAAACTTAATGGATGAAAGAATCAATGGAGTACACAGACAATTCAATCAGTGTAATTAATTGTTACGTTTCCTACTCCACGGTGCCCGTATGCGCGTGCCCATACTGCGGGCTAGGGGAGGGGCGGCGCGCGCAGGGCTAGGGGGGACTTGTGAAGTTATAAATAATTAATGTGATAGATAACTGTGCCGCTAACGCATGCGCCTGGGCAATACGTGCACCGCAAGCGCCTAATTGCAATGGACTATGAAAGATCAATAAATATAACAATCAAATGAATAATCAATGAGACTTTTTCTATAAAACCTGAGCTGATTGTATGAGCAGTAACTGATCATAATTATACCTAGGAGTGATATATTACCTAATTATAAAGAGGCTGAGCTGCATGAAGTAATGATCATAGCCAGTGATTAACTATGTTAAGTAATACAGTTTTTGTAGAACAACTAACTCTGATAGAATCTGTACCGACACGACGTAGTGACATTCAATTCGTAATTAAATTATTTACAAAAAATCACGTTAAACTTACGTAACTTACTAACATACTCAAAAAAGTTTATCTAGCTGCCTTCCTAGTTTAAATCTCTTCTCCCACTCATATAGTAGATTAGAAGTACAACAATAACTACGGTTAACCCAATAGAATAAATTGGAATATCCGTGACGGTGAAATACAATGAACAAATCTGTGTTTAGTTGTTAACCACAAACCAAATTTAGTTAACAACTGTTCATAGTGCTCATATATTCCACACGGATATCGAAAAGTTTTGTTGGATTTTGTTAAAAGATTGTTTTCAAAGTGGGAATGTGATGAGTCACCAGATTATTGTTTTTAAGCGGAATATTTTTTCAATAGAACTTTTCAACGGTGGCAGTCTCACCGTGGATCGCTTTCATTACAATTTTTGCTTTTCCAAAGTTTCTTCCCCTTTATTCAACTCAGAGTAATGATGGTCGCGCGAAAATTGAATTGATTTCATTAATTTTATCTGTGTTATTCGAATTTTGTGGTGCGAGCGTCTATTAATACAGCGCTACGGAAATATTTCTTTTTTATTTCATGTTTAATGAATAGGACAGTAATATTTTGACGATTTATTTCCTTTATAGCTATAGGACAAGAAAATATGATTGAATAAAAATGTGTTTTAAGATAAATTGAGTTGGATAGTATTCAAATGAATAAAAAGTGATGTTTCTAACACAATGATCGCACATTATTATATCACATTGACAACTTACTGTATTGTTTTTTTGTATTCATTCCTCCGAAGACGGCAAAGTAAGATTAATTATTCTGTCGCATCCGGAAAAGCAAATAATCTGTCTTTTCCCATGATTAAAATATTGACCACACGAATGGAGAACAGTATTCATTAATGCTGGCTGATTGATCATCATATTAATACTGTCTGTTCGCGGTAGTCTATCACTATCATAATGTATATTAGAACTAAAATATGAACGTGATACTATGAATATATGAGACCCGACTGTAACGACAGACCCTATCATAAAACATTTTGTTAAGCGGTTCGGTTTGTCCGTATAATATTGCGGCTAAACGTCCACTCAGACGCGCATTACAGAGTTGATCCGCAAAAAATCCGTTGCTTGCGGACAGGCAAATTACTGTGGAACGGTTCCAGCTACAGACTTGCAGCTGACGGTGGTCGCATTACATACACAAAGTTATAGTGGTCGCGGTCGACACATCAACCACTTACATCCCAATACGCTTTCTACTATCTATTGAAACTTTGTTTGAAAGTCATGAGTAGATTATTAAAAATGCAATTAATGGTTTGCGAGAGGATTTTGGGTCGACTATTTTAGAACCCAATTTGGGTTCGTGAGGATAAGCTTTTTGTACAAGAACAGCAAGATATTATGATCTTTACGATAACAGGAAGAAGAACAAATCTAGCTTAATAAAGATTTAGGTATACTTGGTTTAGAAGGTATAGCTTGGGTTTCAGGAATAAGCTGTAAATAATAGCAGCAGAGCAAAGAAGGACGATGTTAATTCATTGTGCCTACATGGAATTCGATTTTTAACTGTTACGTAATTTATAAATAAAGTTTGTTAAGTGTGGGATTTATAATAGAGAGATCTATTAATGTATAAAGTTGATTGACACAGTACATAGCTTTACACGTCGTGATTATGGAGATTCGTGTTAGCACATTTTTTGGACGTTCAGCATTCTAAGAGCGGCTACAAAGTAAAGTGAGCGTATTTCATCCTTGTCGGGGGCAACAAGACACTCCGGCGGACGCCATCTCAGATAACACAATGCTCATGCCGTAATAGGCCTGCCGCTGAGGTGGTCTAAGATCTTAGTATTTCACTTGAATCCACACTTAGTTAGCGAAACAGAATGCAAATGGATTAACTTTATATAAATGCTCACGATGCCGAATTCCATCCTGATTAGGTAACTAATTACTTTGTTTGCTTATTCATGTCTAAGTCTAATGTATCTGGATGGCTCTGGGTCTTCATAAAGAGACCTTTGTGATCGAAAATTATATTGCGTAGTGGTTATGGTTTGAAGGCAACTCTCTAAAAGCCGCCACTTCACGTGATCTTATTATACTTGAAAAAGGAAATGTAGTTGTAATTAGTGCAAACACAACATGAAAAGAAATCATTAAAATGTTAATTTATCAAATCTATATGTGCAGTGTGCACGTAACGCTTAATTGAATCCGAAAAATACCCGAGTGTTGTCTGTAAAAATGCTGCATAATTCATATGCGTTTGTTTATAACATACACACACCTACAAAGCGTGGCAAGTCAAACGTGCATCATGCCCTATTTTAAGAGCATATGGATATTAGACTGCAAGACTGTCCTTGAAAATCGATTAGATCGATTTACATTCCGAATGGATCCCAGCATGTATCGATTGAATAAATATGGTCGACATACGATTTACATTTGTTCCGACTGCTGTCCACGCCTTCTTCGTGTATTTACGTTTCGCACTCGATTTTGTCATAGCGCTGATTGTCGAGCGGTGATTTAGGCAAGTTTCCAACACGAGTATGTAAACAAAGAGCAATTTCACTAATTAAGTACTCGGCGTGTGTCGGTAGACGATGTTTGTGATGCGACGCGCGTTCTATCAACGACACTTCAAATCCCAGGTTTTAAGTATTCTGTCGCATCTTTTTCTAATCGATATAAATCATTATATTGTACATCAAAGTGTCTAATGTGGATCTTGGGTTGTTCTTACGTACAACCTGAACAATATAATTAACATACCGCTTTCTTGCGGTGCAAACACCTGTTGACCTCTCAAAAATGACTTATACTTGTAACCTGATTTTTAGTAACAAAAACAACTGTACAGATAAGTAGGTATACATTCTATGTACCTATATATTATTGACATAGATTGAAACTGTCTGCTAAATTAAGCATGTACCTTTTCAGATTACCGAAAGGAGATAATGCAACAACTAGGTACGTATTAATGCAACAATGCAATAAAATGTAAACGTAAATGTGCAATGTTGTGTATGGGGCGTCGCGGGCGCAGATCGCGGGGCGGGCGGCGCGTGCGCGGCCCTGGCGATGCCGCAAGGTCAATGGCACGCGTCTCTCCCGCTCGCACACCGGAATTCCATATTTAAATCTCGTCCGCAGAAAAATGGCGGTCGACTCCATTCCGCGGCCGCGCCGTGTGTACGGAGAATTAATAAAACATGCCTCCCACTTTTTCTTATCGTTTTTTCCGAGTATCGTTAACAAGTTGGTAACAGTGCGGTTGCAGTTTGCTGTTATGTTGTGTCTGTTCGATACTACCAGCCCATATATGTCAGAAAATATAATCGTAATATTTTATACTCTTGAAATCTTCTGCTACCTTCTTAATTACACGATAAGCTAACGGTGTTTTAATATCTAATAAAGTATAATATAATTGGTGTTATGTCTAAATGTGTTGGTCGTATCAAGTCGGTGAGTAGCAAACATAAATGTAGCGCTTTTCCGTAGCAGCGACGCCAGCGCTTCGTAGACGAAATGTAGGCATAGTCGTGACTACGTGAGTATGAACTACGTACATATATGTTACGCGGCAGCGGACACAATTAACTGGGTACAGTAAAGTGCAAGTCACTGGCAATCGGAGACCGCTCGGATTTCAGCACAAAAGCGAAGGGAGTCGGGGACGGCTGTGAATTTGGGGACTAAGCGTGGTTACCACTAATGCGAATAACAATAATGGGGATTTTAGTTGAAGAACATGATACAAACAGTTCATTAGCTTCATGTGGGCAGCTTTATTTATAGCTTCGTTTTACATACATTAACGTGCATACATACAAATACGTTGGATGCAACGCGTTAATGAGTAATCTGCGGTTATTCAGAATACCTACATACAGAAAACGATTGTAAATTGAATAAAGGAACAGGATGCACCCACAGCTATCTTCCTTCTCGCAGATGTCTCCTACGCTACAATATTGTACTATTCAGACAGGGTCATAGCCATTTACAAGTAATAATGCTTTTGATCAAATCTATCCAGTGGCAGAAAGGGCAGGAAAAAATCATTATCTTTCAAGTGTGGGGGGAGCAAAAACCCTTTTACTAAACCTAAATGAAGGACGTGGAGTTCCAGTGGCGGGCAACAAAAAGGAAATAAACACACAGTCACACTCAAATTGAACGCACGAAGTAATGCGGCGAAATTAATTAATGTCCCCTTTGGTAGCGCACTGAAAATGTTTTAAAAGCGCCGCTGATTCTTGGAGGGACGGAGGGAGGACGAAGTGCAAGTCATCGGCGCGCCGCCGCCCGGCTACACTGTGAATTTACAGCGCAATAAATTTCAACACAGAAACAGAGAAGCGTTATCTGCTAACAGCTCAAATGAACTGTCTCGCCGTGCTGCGGTGTGTAACAACAGTGAATCGCTCAGAAATCACTAGCCCCAACGTTACTTAGTATTTAGCGACGACCGTACTCCGTCGCTTTCTTTCCACCGAACGAAACAAAGGGCAGTTCATCGTACGAGATTTAGTGCGAGCGTAAAACTAACCACAGCGAATGTGTAGTTCGGATTTACTGAGTTATAAATCTGAGTGGTGTCATTGGACAAAGAGGCAGCTAGAAGAGCTGGCTGTAAATACTTCTGTCGTTTAAGCGGCTGTTAACTTAACAGTAACTTAGTTAAGTATACAGATATTTTTTTGTGAGTGAGTGCCGGAACTGCATGCTACATAAAGTAATTGTTACACTTACAGCTGGTGCTGCGTTTTAATATCGCTCACGACTGCAACGACACGTAGACATGACATGGATAGAGAAAACATGTCTACGTCGATACAGATTACGTAGATTTATTATGCACTCTCTTCCACTCATACATGTATTCAAATTATCCACCCTCACCCTTACTGTAAGTGTTATACGTGTAAATTTAACATAAATATAATATTTTTCGAAATGAATTGCATTAAATGGAATGAATTGCGAGAGACAACAAAACGTCAATGTGTTAATCTCTTCAAAAGTTACTGTAAGCAATTTGCACGCAGCTTGGGAAACGATTGCTGTTGCGCGCTTAAACACTTATATTGTGCGCCGGTGGGAATGCCAGTATAAAACGCCAACGAGGGGGACGGTCGAATGTCACTGGAGCAGAGCTTCGGGTCTCTTGACTTGAGTAAAACACCTTTTCTTCAGAGTGCTTCCTTTTATTTCTTCCTTTTCTTCTTCTTATTACTACTGCTGGTTCCGGAATGCCAAACCGCAAAAAGTCGCCTCTTTTTATACTATTTTCCCGATATTGATCGACCAATCAGCGATCAGATTTAATCGCGCGTGACCTTGAACTCTTATGACTGGCCAATCCGCTTTCAGTATGTTTGCATCTCTTTCTTTTAAATTTTGTCTCTTTTTCTCCTTTAGCAAAACTATTTCTGGAACTTTCTGGAGTTTGGCACACCTTACAATGATAATCTTATTTTTCTATGATAGATTCTTACTTATTCTACTAAATTACATAAACTTTCCTTAATAAAATATGCCGTTTTCTACATAAAATTTACAAACAACTTATAACGGCTCTCGTTATGGTAAAGTTCCTTCGTACCTGATCTTTTAATGCCAACCTACATGTGGCGCCCTCTATATCGAAACACAACCAATTCTAATTGTTTATTACAAAACCTTATTCCTTATTCTAACCTACTCTAATAAGTCTTAATTAGTTAATTCTAATAGTCTACTTATAAATGTAAGAAAAAACCCTTATAAACTATATACTGCACTTACTACCTTAAACTTATTTCTACGTTTGTTATACAGCACTTATTTATTCTAAACTTATTTGTACGTTCTAGTCGTCGCTAACATTCTCCCCAGCAGTGCGTAGCACTCCATCTTCTTGACGCGACGACGATGCAGGCACCAGCACGACAACTCGCCGAGTGGGTCGCCGTAGCACTCCTCCTGATGTCCGCACGTCCAGGATCCTGGTTCTTCCATCTGGTCCTGGATACGTCTTGATGACTTCGCCGCGGGGCCATGAGTTGCGTGGTAGGGTCGCGTCGACTATCAGTACTATGTCGCCTTCTTTAGGGTCAGTCGTTTCTCGCCCTTCGATTTTCCTTGGCATCAGCAGTGGCAAATATTCTTTGATCCATCTTTGCCAGAAGTGATCTGCCAATCGTTGCACTGTTCTCCAGCTGGGTTTGCCGATCAGCTCGCTGTCGCTGAACTCTCCCGGCGCCATCGCTCCGCAGGATCTACCCAACAAGAAGTGATTGGGTGTCAGGCTCTCTTCGTCTTCTGGATCCATGCTGACGGGGGTGAGTGGTCTTGAGTTGACGACGTGTTCAACTTCTGTCATCAACGTGTGGAGAACTTCTTCTGGTGGGTTTCTCTCGTGAAGAACTGCTGATAATGCCGTCTTGACTGATCTTACGAGTCTCTCCCAGGCACCACCCATGTTAGGACTGCCGGGTGGTATGAACTTCCACTTAATGCCTTTTTCTCGTGCAGCCTCTTCCAGTTCTCTATTCGCCCCGATGAAGTTTGTACCGTTGTCACTGAAGATTATCTTCGGGGTTCCTCTTCGCGCCGACATTCGACGAAGTGCCATTATCATTGAGCTAGTGCTGAGAGAATTCACTAACTCCAGGTGTACTGCTCTCGTGGTCAGGCAGGTGAACAGGGCTCCCCAGCGCTTTTCGACTCTTCTTCCAATGGTTACTTGCATTGGCCCAAAGTAATCGACTGCTGCGCACGTGAATGGGTGCTGATGATGCTGCAGTCTTTCCCCTGGCAGATCTCCCATGGGCGGAATTGCTGGTGAACCTTTCTTCGTCTTGCACCATTGACACTTGTGTATGAGCGCCTTCAGTGTTGTTCTCAAGCCTAGGATCCAATACTTCTGGCGAATTTCATTCATGACTGTTGCGGTGTTGCCATGAAGGAACCTTCTATGATAATACTCTATGATGAGTCGGGTGATCTTCTCTTTCCCGTCCAAGATGACAAGGTTTGTTTCCCTTCCTTTGAACTTGTTCGTTCTACTTCGTAGCTTGATGATCCCTTCTTCGTTCATATAAATGTCGATCTTCTTTAGGCGACTGGAATTTTCCAGTGGCTTTTCTTCCTTCAGCTGTCTTATTTCCTTTGAGAAGCTGCAACTCTGGCTCACTTTGATTAAGATCTCTTCTGCTCTTCTTAGGTGCTCTTCTTCTACCGGGATGAACATTTTTCTCTCTTTGTTTTCAATGGTAGCTCTGGCTTCTCGCTTCTTGTTTTCATTTTGGTATGGTTTCCAAGTGACGTCTTTGCGCTTCACGATGTTGACTGACCGGTGAGTTCGCTTCTTCAGGATCTCCACGAAAGTGATTACTCTGGTCATGGTGTGGAGCAGCCGTTCCCAACGTGAGAATCTTTCTACGTTGATGAAAGGTTTTTCGGTGATTCTCACTGTTGCCACTTTATGCTTGGTCTTTTCTTCCAACATCGTTTCTTCTTGCTTGAAGCTTCTTATAGGCCACTTTCCTTCTGGTTCGCGTAAGAACCCTGGACCTCTGAACCATCTCGCGCTGTGGTCGAATTCAGTCGGCGTTCCTCTCGTAGCATCGTCCGCTGGGTTTTCCTTGGTCGGTACCCATCTCCAGTCGTTTGGCTTGGTAAGTTCTTCGATTTCTGCTAGACGGTGGGCTACGAATGTCTTAAATCTTCTCGGGTCCGCCTGTATCCACTGCAGTACAGTACTGGAGTCGGTCCAGTAGGTCTTCTTCGTTATTTTGAGGTTCATTTCGCGTTCAATCGTCGCTGCCAACCGGCTTCCTAGTAGCGCCGCTTGTAGTTCCAACCTCGGGACAGATACTGGCTTCGTAGGTGTCACTCTGGCTTTTCCAGCTATGAAGCTTATGTGAACTCTTCCCCCAGGTTCAACTGTCCTCCAATAGATGGCAGCTGCGTAGGCCTCTTCGCTTGCATCAGTGAACGTGTGTAACTGTCCTTCCACGTTGTTGGGTGAGATGCATCTTGGAATCTTCACTTTAGTTAAGTCGAGCACTTCTTTCAAATATTTAAGCCAGGTTTCCTTCTGTTCCTCTTTGATCTTTTCATCCCAGTCTATCTTCGATCGCCAGATGTCTTGTATTAGCTTCTTGCCTTGGATAAGGACTGGAGTTGCAAATCCCAACGGGTCAAACGTCGACATGACAGCGCTCGTTATTTCTCTTTTTGTCGGAGTTTTCCTTCCTTGCAACAGTTCTTCCGACGTGTTGCGTAGTCCGACGTTGAACGCTAGTTGATCCCGCTTCACTATCCACCGCAGCCCCAGTGTCTTTTCTTCTTTCGTGAGTTGTAAAGACTCTCCTTTGTTGTTGTCTTCAGACTGCTCACATATGTCTGGATGGTTGCTGGCCCAGCCCTTGAAGTAGAAGCCCGCCTTCTTGTGGATTTCATCTACTTCTGTTGCTATTCTCTTTGCTTCTGACGCTGACGTGAAACTTTGCAGGTAATCATCCATGTAGTGGTTTCTGTTGATCGCTTTCACGGCTTCAGGATACTTTTCTTTGAAGTCTTCTGCGTTTTTGTTCATCACGTAGATGGCTGTTGCTGGTGACGAGGCTGCACCGAAGATGACTGAAGTCATTCTGAATTCTTCGGGCTTCCTGTTCCTTTCTGCACCTCGCCACAAGAACCTCAAGCTGTCTCGGTCGTCTTCTCTTATTTTGATTCGCAGAAACATATCCTGAATGTCCGCCATAACCGCTACTGGCCCTTCTCTGAAGCGTAATAATACACCAAACAGTGACTGCAATAGGTCAGGTCCTGGCAGTAAGACGTCGTTGAGACTTCTTCCTTCGAATTTCGCTGCTGCGTCAAATACTATCCTTGGCTTCTTCTTGACTGGGTGTATCACAGCAAGGTGAGGTAAGTAGAAAGTTCTTCCTTCTATCTTGCGACTGGGGGCCTTCTCGGCGTATCCTTTTTCTAATAGTGTTTGGATTTGCTTCTCATATGATTCCTTTAACTGTACATCCTTATCCAGCTTCTTTTCCACGTTGACTAGTCGTCGAAATGCTTGATTGTAGTTATTGGGCAATACCTCATTGTCTTTTCTCCACAAGAGGCCCGCTTCGAATTGCCCGTTTTCTAACCTCTTCGTATTCTTCTCTAGAATTTCTAAGGCTCTTCTGTCACTGTCGTTGCTCGGCAGCTGGGGTTTGATTCCCATTGATTCTAGAGAAAAGTGATTTCGAACGACTTCTTCTATGTTCTCCTCTTCAGCAGGAGATTCTCCGTGATTTATAAAGTTGACCACAGTATTTACACTTGAGTCGCTTCCGTGAAGTACCCATCCCAGGCTTGTGAGAGACGCCACTGGTTCGGTATTTTTCCCTTTCCTTATCCTTCTCGTCACGATGAGTCCCCAGTTGTCTTGGCCTATCAGCAACTTAGGTTTCTCCCTTGTGTAGAGAAGCTGTTCCTTGATGCCTTCAAGATGCTTGCAATTCTTCAAAGTGTCCTGTTGAACTTCTTGATCTGACAGCCGTAGATTGTCGATGGTCCTTGCTTCTATCGTCTTCTTATCCTTTTTGAAGGCTCCCTTTATTTTCAATTTGATCTTCTGTGATCCACTCTTCTTGAATTCCTTGCCACCGATTGTTTCTATAGTGAGCGTTTCTTGTTTTCCTTCAGCTCCAATCTTCTTGGCTATCGTTGAGTCCAACAGTGTGATAGTTGATCCTTCATCCAACAATGCTAGTACACGAGCGTGTCCTTTCGGTCCGTATAGATCGACGGGCACCATCTTCAAGTAGGCCCTTTCTTCTCCCCTGGTGTTGTGGATAGAGGCGACCTTTTCTTCAAATATGTCTTCATCTTGTTCCATGGTGTAGCAACAAGTCTTCTTTTCTTCCATTTGTTCAGCAGGTGCAGGTGGTCTATCGGAGTGTAGCATCGTATGGTGCCACCTTCCACACTTCTTGCAGGTAGGCGCCTTGCAGTTTAGTCTTGAATGTTTCAGGCGAATGCACTTGAAGCAGATTTTCGCCTTCTTCACCAGGTTCCACTTTTCATCTATATCGGCTTCTTTAAATTTGTTGCATTGTAGTAAGAAGTGCTCTTCTTGGCACATGGGACACATCTTCCACTTCTCTTGCGTTGCTTCTTGGATGTTGGTCACTTGTCTCTTGATAGGCTTCTTCTGATCCCCTGACGACTCATATGATCTAGGGTACTTCTTTGATTCTAAAGGCACTTCAGGCGGCGCGAAGTCTCCACACATGTCAGCTTCAATCTCTAGGAACGCTTCGATGAGGAGCAGTTCCGAGATGTCTTCTTCCCTTCTGCTTCTGTGGTAAGCAAACCAGCGAAACTTCATTGACGACGGCATCTTCTCTATAATTGCCTTCATGGTTTCTGGTGAGCTCAGGTATTGTGGTTTCTTCAGCGCCTTGATGGTTGCGACTGCATTTCGCACTTTACTAGCGAATACGCATATGTCACTTGGGTATTCACCCACCTTTGGCATACTCTTCAGCTTTTCTAATTCAGCCAGTGCGATTGCTCCGGGCCTCCCGAACCTCGCTTCCAATCCTTTTAAAATTTCTTGCGGGTCTTCAGCAGTAAACAGTAGACTTTGAACCGCTTCTTTGGCTCTTCCTTGTAGTGATCTTCTTAGACGTGCCAGGTTCTGTGTATTGCTGTAACTCTTGGCTGTATCTTCGAATGATCTCTTGAAGGCTAGCCACCCTTCACTGCTTCCGCTGAAGTATGGGAGTTCGATGTGCCTTGGTGCAGTCGCTTCTTGTGTTCTTTCTGATAGCTTGAATATGGCTTCAGCTAACTCTTGAATTTCACTCTTATTTTCCTTTCGACTTGGTTTTTGCTCTTCGTTCGGCTTCACACCAGTTTGGATGAGCCATTGTTCCACTTCGTGTGTCCTTTCGTAGATCTCTTCGCCAGCTCCGTCTTCATCTTCAGACTCGGCAGCTATGAGTTCTAGTTCCGCTTGAGCAACTCTTGACTTCGCTTCTGCAATTTCGAGTTCTCGTAATGCAACTGTCATTCTTGCTTGCGCTTCTGCTCTCTTCCTATGCGACGAGCGGGCGGACTGCGTGTCCATCTCGCGGGTCGGCTTCTTAGTCGGAGGCTTCATTATCTGCTGCGTATTTTTCCCTTCTGTGATCGGTGAAGCGTCTTTAGTCGTACTTTCTTCCTGACGACGTAACCCTTCCATTTTGCTTCTATCCGACACTGGCAGCGTTGAACGACTTCCTTCTTGTTGTGCGGATTCTACACTTTTGATTCCTTCCCCGGTGGTGCGTGCAGGGGGCGCACGTAGTGCGGTATCCCGCTGCGTCGTCGTTGATCCACCGCCAGCTGTAGTACTCCTTTGTTGAGATGCGGGTGATTTTCTATGCGATCCCGTAGTGGATTGTCCCGCAGTGAGCGTCGCACGGCTTGACGCGGATGTACTTGCACTGTCACTGGGCGTATTCATACTCCAGTCGGACGACGTAGCTTCTCCCGTAGTTTTCGAGCGTGACGAATCCGACCTTGTAGTAGGCATTTCTGGCACCGAACCCAGATCCGGCTCGAAGGACCAAAAGAATGTTGCGCGCTTAAACACTTATATTGTGCGCCGGTGGGAATGCCAGTATAAAACGCCAACGAGGGGGACGGTCGAATGTCACTGGAGCAGAGCTTCGGGTCTCTTGACTTGAGTAAAACACCTTTTCTTCAGAGTGCTTCCTTTTATTTCTTCCTTTTCTTCTTCTTATTACTACTGCTGGTTCCGGAATGCCAAACCGCAAAAAGTCGCCTCTTTTTATACTATTTTCCCGATATTGATCGACCAATCAGCGATCAGATTTAATCGCGCGTGACCTTGAACTCTTATGACTGGCCAATCCGCTTTCAGTATGTTTGCATCTCTTTCTTTTAAATTTTGTCTCTTTTTCTCCTTTAGCAAAACTATTTCTGGAACTTTCTGGAGTTTGGCACACCTTACAATGATAATCTTATTTTTCTATGATAGATTCTTACTTATACTTATTCTACTAAATTACATAAACTTTCCTTAATAAAATATGCCGTTTTCTACATAAAATTTACAAACAACTTATAACGGCTCTCGTTATGGTAAAGTTCCTTCGTACCTGATCTTTTAATGCCAACCTACATGTGGCGCCCTCTATATCGAAACACAACCAATTCTAATTGTTTATTACGAAACCTTATTCCTTATTCTAACCTACTCTAATAAGTCTTAATTAGTTAATTCTAATAGTCTACTTATAAATGTAAGAAAAAACCCTTATAAACTATATACTGCACTTACTACCTTAAACTTATTTCTACGTTTGTTATACAGCACTTATTTATTCTAAACTTATTTGTACGTTCTAGTCGTCGCTAACAATTGCCTATTTAATAATTATGTAAATGGCGATGCCGTTTATGACGGTTCCAGTTGTAACGCTTCCGCGGGCCGGCCTCGCCCGCCCCGAGCCATTCAAGTGTGTCCGCTCAGGAATGGGTGCGCTAAGTGAAACGATACCGGAGATGAGACCCAGCGTGCTTATTGCGTTCACATTTCATACAAACTTTGAAGGCATCCGCCATCTACGTATTTACTGAGCTTATAAACCAGCCTTGGTAAATATAGAATATATTCAGAATAACAAGCTTTTAAAGCAAGAGCGTCGGAATCTCATAATTTAAATGCGTTAAATTTTTAATCATGACCGAATTGCGACATCGTTTTAAATAAACGCTGAATGCGAGCGAATTTTCATGGTCAGCGTTTCGTTAATATCGGGATTAATCCAGAGATTACGTTAAAAATTAACACAACGAAAGAATTACAAAATATGTTGACATGAAAATTATCACTGAACACAATCTGTGAAGCTGGATAAGCCGGAGAGAATCGAGAATAAATTTAATGGACCGTAGTGACCGCTGGCTTTTGGCTGGGGCTCTGGTTTGGGACTGTTCTGCTAATATAGGTAATTATCGACTACTGACATTGTTTATAATAAATGATTCACGGAAAATTTTAATTATTATCGCTTAAGTCCCCAGAAAGATTTTCATCATTGTGAATTAGCGAACACAAAGGCTTTATTTTAGCTTCCTTACATTTCAATCCTAAGCCGTAAATACTTTTTTTACAATATTGAAAGGTCTATAGGTTTCTTTGTTAGCGAAGACATTTTGGTGAGAGAGTATTTATTGTATTTGAAAATTAAAAGGAAGATAGGAATTCCCTCGGGTGGGGGAGGTGCGGCGCAATCAGAGCTTGCCGGTGGATGGCAACCTTAAATACCAGACTTAATTGAACAGCTTCCGGGTTGCGCTCGGCGAACCTACATAAATATACTCTACGGAAGTATTCACCACAAAGGTATTCCTTTTACACTAAACACCTACATTCAACGAGAAAGCGATCTTGCTACATAAATAATTTCAGCCTTGCTCTCTGAATTCACGAGATTCGAACATTTTGTAAAGACTTTTTACCTTGTGTCTCAAATAATATCTTTGATAAAAACTCTGTCTGGAGTTCATGTCTTATTTTAAACGAGTCTCGCATTTTAAAGTAGCAGAGACATAAAAGAATAAAAGAGATGTACCGACTAAATCGCAGTTTCGTGTTTTTGGCTCGGTGCAAGTGCAAGCCACGCATACGGAAGTTAAAACAATGCCGTCATTTTAGTCAAGGCAAGTCCTTGCACTCACCTAATGCGCATAAGGATATATATGCAAACACAAAGAAACGTATTCCGTTTCTATTTTAGAAATTTGTATAGCATTTACTTCACTGTTCAAAATGAACAAAGTCCCTGAAAATAATTCAGCTCCAAACAGTAAATGTTTTTACTGCTTTTAAAAGCAAAACACAATGTTTAACCCGTTTTACTGCGCTATTTAGAAACGAAAATTTGAATGGAGATAAAGCTTGTCGTGCGTTGAAAGATGTTCGCGGAAGCTTAAAATAATATTTTGGAGAGTCGCATCGCTCAGCTCGTGAACTGGCAGGAAATGAGGCTCTCTGTCCCGTCGGGAAATTGTTCCTCCCAATCATAACGCTCAGTAGAATCTCCCTGCTTTGAAAGACTTTAAAAATAATGGAACAGATTTGTCTTTTGAGTGTATTACAGGGGAACATAAGCGCGAGCTTTACTAGCGCCTTACGTTTGTTATTCACAGGGTTCGTATACGTACTTGCTAATACTGGCATTTTCTTGGTAACTTTTAATACAAAAGCGAAATTACTCATACCGAAATAAGTAAAAACAACAGACGGGAATAAATATCTAGTTATTCCTGGTGGGTGAATCAAAGCAAGTGTTAGAAGTGTTCCCCAAAAGGGACTAGGGTCGATGTATCGGGCGCATCCGATTGAATTAATCACGGAAAACGTCGCTCTGCCAGTGATAAATACGAGGCTGCCTACACGTGTACACATCGATGTGAATTAGTGATTGAAACATATTGGACACTGAACTAGCATTTGATGAAGATTATTGAAAATATTATTTGGACAACAGTGTTTATTGATTTACTTTTTACTGGGTTGCATACATTCTTATGTAGAAAAATGTTTAGTGACAAAATAATAAAATGCAAAAGAAAAATACAATATAATTTTCAAAGTGAATCTGAATTACAAGTAATATTAATCAACAAATGAAAGTGTTTTATTTATAGACAAACTAAATTATAAGAGAGTGAATGTGACACAAAGTAATTAATGCACGAGATTAAGTTAGTCTTTAAAACAGAGACACCCTGTAAGAACAGATACGACATGCAGTATTTGCTTAAAACAATTTTAATGTTCTGTAAATTTTGCTTATAACATGACACGTACGAGTAAGTTACGTAAAACAAATACTCGGTGAATGTTTATATGTACTAGGTGAAACAAAACCCGCCATAAATGTCAAGTTTATGTTATTATTATTTGGTTTTAACATAACATAAAAGTCGCAACACTGTTATCGAATTTTACGGCCAACATTATTGCGCCGGTACATGCATTCTTTCAGTTGATAAACTGTGAAAACTATACGAGGGTTTCCGCACAACATAAAGGTTGAATATCAATGCTAAAGGGCTATAGAACCAAGTCAAGTATACAACACCGTTTATAATAAAACTTTGTTATAAATAAAAGCTTCAAAGCAGAACCATGCACAATGGACAGACAATAAGTAATTCTTATTTCCTCCGAACACAATGCCTTATTTAAATTGTGTGAGAATATTGTGCGTTTAAATTAATAACCAATTTAGTATGAATCGATCAATTTGGTGTCGCAATGAGTGCTATTTATAGGGCCGTCAATGATTGTAAGGAAGTGATGAGCCGACACGGGCTGCCGGCGAGCGTACAAAGAACCAATTGACTGTGCTCGTCCAATCGCGAGCGCAGCTGACGTGGCGTGTGCGTCGCATGGATCCCCTATCAAATACGAACGTCATATTATAACTCATTTCGGTACAATATAACAGGAACCTGCTTTGTATGAATATTTTCCTTCCATTCATACTTCTATAATGGTAAAATGATAAGAAATTGCTGTGGGTGGATTATGTATTTATAGTCCTGATATCCTTTACATTAGGTTATTTGTTCAAATTGAGTGCTCGATAATACGTTAAATCCGTAGTATGGTTCAATGATAGATACTTGTACAATGATATATATTATAGTTCAATAATGTAGACTCAGAAAGTATAATTTAAGAAATGTACGTCTATTATAATTACTGCTAATAAATACACAACATTTCTAGAATACTATCCGAAGACGTTGCAACCTTTATTTTTCGTAGAGCTTTTATTATCTGAGATGTGAAATAGGGCATGAGATAAAATGAGCTAGTGAGAGTGTGTTCTCAGTACACAGGCCAGATGGCCACCAATGAATGAGTCGTTAACGAGCCCACTCCGGTAGGCGTAGAGGTGGCCCGCTCACATCATGCTCCGTAACTATTAACCTTAGTAATGAACGCGCCTCTATGAATAAGGAAAATATTTCGACGTAATTAGGTACTGTGCGAAAGTTTATGATAAGGAGTAATGAGTATGGATTTTTATACACCTCTATTACGAGTGTATTATTTGAAACAATTCAAATTAATATTTTTCTTATTTTATCTGTTTCTACTAATGGAAGGTGTTATCCAATTTGTACTTTAAGGATTTTGTTCTGAATAATGTTATAATACAATTTAGTCATCCCCCCTCGTAAACTACAAACTATAACATGTCACATCATTCAACTTTCAATTGTTTCAGTACTCAATGTCCCAAAGTGGTGTAACAAATAAAGCGGGAACAAATTTAAAGCGGATTCAGAAGTTGAGTGGGGCGGAAGTTTTATCCATTATTACATTAACGTCACATCAAACCTGGTTTGTCCGAACTAAGTCCCATCAGATAATAGCGGCGCGTAGGAAGGATAGCGATTTCGTCGAACAACCGGGATGCGCCCAATTCTCGCCAATAAACGCCCCCGAGATATATCGACCTCAACGTAGGGCCGTTAGTCATGCAATCGCCACCTCTATACGCCGCGTCATAAAGAGGAAAATCGGTTATTATATTCGACGGTTATCGCATTTCATGATAGATAGCTTTTGAATTGACCAGCGTGTGCTGTGCGGCGGCACATTCCATACATTCCACGCGCTTACACAGAGTCGATTGACTGATGGCGGAACCATTAATATGGATGTACCATTTAAATTGAGACGACGGCTTCCGAATGGATTCTTACACGATTCCAGGCGTTATTGTGTTCCTATTAGAATTGATTATGTTGACTACGTGTTTTCTCTGCCATCATATATGTAATACCTACTATATATCTTACGAGACGGCCACTTTGACTTGTTTAAATATTTGTATGCTGCTGTATGCAAGTTAATTCTACAGACCGTGTAGCCAAGTGGATTCGGAACACTTTCATACTTGGCCTTGTGACACATTGTAGTTTTAGCTATCGATGTAGCCTTTTTAAAATGGTGTTTATGCTACATTACGCTCTTATATAGTTATGTACTGTAGTCGTAAACCGACGTAATGCAACAATGACGGCATCGCGATGCCACGTGACCTCAGGACCAGCGCCCGACGACGTCGCTCGCTATGATTCACCGACGAGCGCCTCACATTCCAGCCCCGGCCGCATACTTAATAGGAAATGCCATATCGCAATAAATTGTAAAGGCTATGCAAACACCGATGCACATCAGCTAGACATTTGCATCTTAAGACTTCATCTCCGATTGCAGTTAATCCAGAGACTACTCGCTAATAACTCGTAGAGCGGCTTTTATACAACATAGTAGAGCACCAATAAATATTAATTAACCAAAGGTATTTATTGAGCGATTGATTAATACTGCTTCTAGACGGTAGATATGCTCGGAATGGCGGCTGCCTACAACAGTTTCAATTCAGACATTCCGTTGTTTTAAATCAGCATGCGCCCGCGCTGCGGTAGCTTTCGCGGACGCGCGCTGCAACTGGAATGGAGTCGATCGCGTACCGTTTCGCGTTTAATACGTTTCTCGTGCTGATTCATACCGAACCATAAATAAACATTCGTTAAATATGATGTATTACGGAATGAGTAATTAATATCTATGTTCTAGTGCTAATTAAAATACTCCGCTGTTATTTATCTGTAAATTCGATTATTTATCACTGAGATAACACGATATTTCTATAGTCCATGACGTGAATGCACTCAGCGTGAAGATTCATAGTAACATTACCGCTAACATAAATCATGATGCAAAAGATATACCACTTTATTATGCAACAATCAATATTAAAGTTACTTACTTGTACACTGAATTGTAATGATAGTACAAACATCATTTACATATTTTGTGTACATTTGCTGACGAGCAAAGCTTTTGAAATGAAATTGGTACACAGCCCAAACAACAATAGGTAAGCAGAGTAAATATTGCTGTTGCCAGTGCATCGTTACTGAACACCGCTGTGACCTACTTCGTAGGGGATAATAAGCATGGAAACAATGAATTTTGTGAAGCGATTAAAAATAGAAAGCATTAAAAGTTTCTGAGACCGTACGGCGTGGCGTCAGTCTAGTAATGAGTGGGAGTGTGACGTCATAAATACTGTAAGGGCTATTACACTAACTGTACTTCAGTAACCACTAAACTATTCTTATTTATTTTAATTAACCTTCTTGCTCTACCCACACGCGTTACCACGGGCATATAAATCCCCTTTTAATTTGAATTCTCAATTTGTTATAAATAATAGCGCTAATTAGTTTCGGACCATCATTTCAAGATGTTGTGATTACAATACAAACAATAGTCAAAGACAAAAGACAACATTTTCCGCACCGTAACGTATGAAGACGGTAATATAACGCTGTTTTTAATTACATTATCATTACAAATGAGATTTGCAATTTTATGGTGAGAATAAAAAAATATCTACTGACATTTTAATTTACATCAGATGGCGAAGTTTTTAATTAGTGGTGGGTGGCGAGGTTACGGGGCGAGGGGAGGGGGTGCAAAGCCGCACGCGACGCTTTTTACAACTTTTTCTCCGGAACGCTATCTGTATACAGCTGGTGGGTGTTTGCGTTGATCAACACATTTTTGGCCAAATATCAAAACCTTTTCCGAACAAGTAAGGAAAACAACAATTAATACACTAATTAAAAAGTCATCCTTTACTGTTAGCTCTCGATTTAATATATGTATTTTAAATAACAGCTGTGTCATTATCAATGTGTGTGATTGGTTTATGTACCGAAAACCAATTAGTGTATGATTAATTTCATCGTATTTATTTTTGAAGAGACTTTAGGACTGATTTTATTCTAATGACGTGCGTTTATGATGATATTATATCGATAGATATAGATAATAAGTGTTTTATCAATATCCCTGCCTTGGCATCACGGTCCGTTTCTATATAAAGGTATCGCGAGAGGGTTATGGCAAACTATTACGCATTCAGCCCAAATCTTATCTCACAAGTCAACACATCCGTAAAACTTCGTATTTCCATTGATGGCTTCCAGTAAGTGTTGTTATGATGTTTATTCCAGTAAGTACCGCACTCGCCACCACACTTCAACTAAGTCCTATAATATGAAAGTATCAGATGTAGTGTTTTGCAAAGGCTATCACATAGCAGTCAATAAGGTCGGTGATCGGTTACTCGACAAATATTTGCGCCATGAGATCGAGTGCGGAGTGTGTTGTGGTCACCACAAATACGATATCCGTCGGCGGCGTCGGCGACTCGTCGCTTATGCACACAAATGTGCAACTATTATCTACAATGGTACCTATTTACATAAAAACAAGCGTGACTCATCATCACTTTCCGTTTATCACTGAATCATGTGGGCACTTTGTATTTAATATTTCTACGTAGAAGATGGGTGTTCTACGTAAGTGATTTGAAAGTCAACAAATGATTGTTACAACAATTAATTTCAATAAATGGTAACAAAGGGTGGACGAGTGTCGTGACGTCACCGACCGAACGTGTGAATGACTAAATTCGTTCACGTTGTACACGACCGCACTAAGCCCGATCGTGATTGGCTGTCTTGTCAGGATAATGCGGGCAGCTCCCGATAGAGGTTATGAACCCCCTGATTTAATTGAAGCTTCAATGTTTAGCCCCCGTTGGCTTTGACATCTAAAGATCAATGCATTGTCCCATCACACTCAGGATGTGAACATAATGCTCATGAAATAATAACTTCTGATCTGAATTCAACCAATCATGTTTAATAGGAATGATCGATTTTTAAATTCTACTTGTCAATGTAGCAATTGTAAATTAACTTACTGAAGTATGCTGTCGGCTTGCTGACGAATTAAATTCCGTACGTACCTGTAAAAATAAAATAATGTATTAATATCTTAAACACAGTCTGTTACAATTACAATGTCTGTACGTCCACCTACAAGTCTGAATGACTGACGATCTGTCTAACGTTCAAGTAGGGGTGTTTTACTATACATATCTGTTATTCAGCTGCTTTGCGAATATAGGCATCTGAACATCTGGGTAGAGCGGGAATAGTTGTGAAAAGTCAAAATCAATAGATGATGCCAGCTGCGAAAAAAGGTTTGACGCTGCATGAATATATAAAAAACTTTTAAAAATGTTTGATTTTCATTTGGAAACAAGTGTAAACTGTTACATTTATACATATATCTACAAAGCAGTACGTTTTGTTTTGCCAAATGTGTGCAGAGAACAATCATTTATGGAAACACGTGAGATAATATATTTTGGCAGATGTTTTTCGATGTTCAAGGAGAAAGCAAACAAGTGTATATTATGTATATGTATAGATACATCTGTGACGATAAATACAAAATTATTATGTGTGATAACACAATGCCTTCACTAAAAGGGTAATAAACTAATCAGTAGGGGGTGTCCCTTATCAGACATTAATTTCTGATTAGAGCTTCACCTGTAAGATTTTTGCAATACCTATCTGACTTTTGTTAATTTATGACAGCAGTCTAAAATTAAAACACGTACAATGACCATAATATAAATACCGTATATCATAGGCATACAATTTTTTATCATTATCCTTGAGTTTGTCAAAAGCGCGTGTTCATATTCTAATATTAAAATCGACTAAATGGAACCAAATGGAACGTACTGGTACATTCCATTTATTCATGTTACTTGCGCTGCGTACTTTTGGGTAAGTTGCAGCAGTTGACAAATGCTTTCGGCGAGCATTCATGGAAACGAAAGTTATGTTTAGTCTAAGTTA
Organism: Abrostola triplasia; assembly: GCA_946251915.1. Classification (NCBI taxonomy): domain Eukaryota; kingdom Metazoa; phylum Arthropoda; class Insecta; order Lepidoptera; family Noctuidae; genus Abrostola; species Abrostola triplasia. The sequence goes on along the minus strand of OX276432.1, from coordinate 6,184,670 downwards.
ATGTAAAAGCTTCTAAATAACTTGTCGCTGGGCCTTAAGGCACCTGCAGGCGACGCCTAATGGGCCCAATTATCGACGTCTTCGCCGCACGCCGAGAGGGCTATTACCCCTCCCAGGGCGAAGCCCCCTTGCGTCATGAAAAGATTCCAAGAGCCTTAGACGTATGCACAGTAGTAGCAAAATATCAGGAAATTATTAAAGCCTAAGTTGGGTTCAGTTTAACGTTGAATTTAAATCTACGATTGTAGATTCCAGTAAAACGTGTAAAGCTTGCAATACATGTCCCGAGAAGTCGAATAAAGCTGTAGCTTAAAATAATTTATAGACAAATCGCGAAACTTTTAGAGCGGAAAATTTTTCAAAGGAACTTTTAAAATTACTTGGCGTAACTACTATTGAATTGATTTACGAAGTGTAATAAAACGGGAGCGTTATTTGATGTATGTTGCTCACTCAGGACGCGGTATATCACGCAGCGCGCTTAGAAAAAAGGAATCGATGACCTAACTATATTAGGTTGTACATGAAATGAAATCAATGCGTCCCAAGGCTTCAATGTAATTACGATCTCCCCCTGCACATCCAGCGGCAATGCTGTTTCAGTGGAGTCTATATTAATACATCCTGGCTTACAGGAGATACAGCAACATGTGTGAAGTGAACTCAAAAAAGAATACAGCTGTAATTGCATTAAGGCTTAAATTTGTTTCATTGGCTTTGATCAAAAGGCGAAAACCTGAGTGTGTCTAGAAAAACGTAGACTTTCGATAGACACTGAACCTTGTCGACACGCCAGTATGTAATAATGTACACTGGTACGTCAACAGTTATTACTTAAAAAGCATAAGTAGGAGAAACTCTATTAGGTTTACATATGTTCTAGCAATATAATCGTAAAATGTTCGCGCGATTGTTTATGCCTTATCATTGTGGTTGAGTTAGGTAACACGACCATTGTCGCACATGACAGTGTTGGCGACCGTTATCAGTGCCATGACATCCACGCGCGCCGTGACGAGGGATCACTACACTGTCAGATAACGTAAGGCATTTCTATTATTTCTAAAATTACTGTTGTTATATCGGCAAAAGGTCTCTCTAGCTACAATTAGCAGTTGAAATTAGCTTTAAAATGGAATTGGAACTAACCCTTAAGTTTATTTGACGTGCAATATATTTGAGCAATTAAAAATTATTTTATTGTACATCTTGGTATTTTATTAAGGGCTCTAGACAGCAGGGTAAAGTAAGTAGATGTTCAAACAATCAGACACATCCCACACACAGTCTGGTGAATCAATAATTGCAATACTGCAGCGCATATGGCGCGGTCATACAACTGTTCGTCATGTGTCGCTGAATGAAAAGAAACACAAAACATGTCAAATGGATCATGTTCGTGAAATAACGACGCGTTGATCCAAAGTAAAAACTTTTACGCTCCGTATAATTTGGATCGCGGAAATTTTAAACACGATTTACTTCTCCAGAATGATTTATTATCCGACTAAGCGTATCCAAAAAGAGGAAATATCCTTATTTCTTTAAAAGTTGCTTTTTTATAGCGTCTTATTTATTTTCCCTCAGTATTTTCCTTTGAGAGTGCAAAGTGCTTTAATAAACGACATATCGATGACGTATTCGTTGGCGAGATTACTTTATTTCTCCGAGAGACAAAGAAAGCTAATTTTCCTATTATGTTCCTTTATATTTTAAGTAGCTAGTAGTTATTAGACAATTACTGAGCTGATTGTTTTCTTTTGCTATGTATTACATTCTTAAAAATTCACAATTCCCCGTAACAACTTCATAAAGGTATGAAGAACAGTGTAGGTGCCCATAGAGTTCCAACACCCTTTCTACTTATTATATTAGTGTAGCTTAAGGAACATGGTCTTCCGCTCCTTCGACAAAATGGTTCGTCTCGTGTAATGTACTCGGATTTAGTGTCCCACACTGTTTCTATTAAGTTGCTGTAGATCTAAATGCTGGAGTAACTACCGCGAGATTATATTCTTGCATTAAAGTAGGTGTGTTGCTACATTTTAGTGGCCGTAAATTTGTGGAAATGCGCGTAAGTTATGTCAGTGTTACACGAAAAAGACATTTCAACAATTTATTCTCTGGATAATGGAATCTGGGGGTATTATTTTAAAGGTCTGCTGGGAAAACAGTATAAGCCGACTACTTGGATGTATAATGTTGATGCTGTATAATTGATCTCAAATCAAAACAGGTATTTGGACAAGTTGCCGTCCAGGGGGAATGCCTAAAATGGTCGGCTGCATGCGGCATGCATAATGTGAGACGAGGTTTCTCCGAGAATTAAAAAAGATTGTATATTGTTTCAAAAGCCGAATTTTTAAAGTTGAATTAGTTACCGAATGTTTTTCCAACAGCTGGAAAAATTCATTGAAATAATGTAAGAATGTATTTGTGTTAACTTCGTCGGCGTCACGTAGTTTGATAAATCAACGCGACTTAGTAACTAATATGAAATTGGTTATTTATCTACGCGCCTCGCAAAGCACCTCTTATTTTATCGTGAATTGCAACAAATATTTGCGATAACGAGTAATAAAACTTGTGTGTTCTATATATGACGTCAAATACTGTTCAATTGTGTTACCGCTAGAGTGGTTAATCATTGAAGTGTATCAATGAAAATAATTATCAATTTAGAGAGTTGGTAGAACACAGATTTTCTGTATTTTGATCTACCTTTAAAACTGTTAATTTGGAACTCCCGTCAGACACTTGATTGATTGTCATGTAAAACACAGAATTATTCTCAGTTTTTAATCGAAATAATCTGTTAACTTTTAATTAACAAAGAAGTTACCTATATTATAATAAACTGGTTGCAACAAATCGCGGGCCAGGTGTGTACCTACTTAGAATCCTTTATCGCGATATAGCCTTGCTCTGTACATGATGCAGGCCAGGGTTAAAATATGGCCTCGCTCATGTTTCGCACAGAGGAATACATCAGACATTAATTGCAAGCCTCGGGAAGCCTTACATAAAACCTAGCCAAACATAAAAAAGATGATGGTTGCGTCACGCTAGCTGTTGGCGAATAAAATAAGACGTCTATACAAGAAACGCGACGGAGCTGCGATCAATCTGAGGATCTAATAGCGGCGTCTGACCTAACCGGCGCCACCCGGCCGCCGCGCGACGCACCCCTACACTCAGACTGGCTACGTAGGAGGATACGACTCAGCGTTTATTCAGGGCTGTGTCTTGTTCAACCATCGCCTTTATTGTATTCGCTGAACGACATGACATGACACAAATTATTATGGTAATCATCTTCCAAGTTCGAATAAATAATATAAGTTATACAGCACGTATCACAAAATACATGTCGATCGTGCTCACTCAATTTCGACCAAAACCTTTCTTCTAATCTAATTTTGTTAATACCCTTTACTCGTGTATACGACTATTGTTCTAAGTGAGTGATTCATATACATGCTGTGCAAGACTATAAAAAGAATACAATTCTCTTCCATGACGTAAGCACATAAAGAGTTTGCTCCACCACTGAAAGCATGAAATACTTAATCATCGCGAAAAACGCTGCTAAAACAAAAGTTAATTACACTGAAGTATAGTCGATTACCTACAGACAACAATTCTTTCTATAGTTTCGTGGGCGAGTTTTCTAATTGAAGAGAAATTTATTTTTCAAGCGATATTTCAGTCTAATACTACGTTATAATATGGCTGTAGCTAATTCGTAACTTTCTGAAATTGCCAATGAACAATTAAACTTGGAAAGAAAAAACAGTAACGTAGCGCTGCAAAAATGGCAGGCTGCACCCATCCATTTCTACGAAATCTAATTGGTGTCAAGTACGTATCGTTCTTTTACGAGTGTGGTCGTAAATGGGGAAGAGCGTACGAGGCTTGAACGGTAGGTCGCGGAGACGTGGCGTACGTGTGTCACGGTGCATCCTGATGGCGCATGCCGCGGTGAGAGGCTGTGCGTGCGCCGAAACTGTGACAGCGGTGTTGTGGTAGGTCAGGCGCTCGACGGACTGCATTCCGTGCAGCCGGCGTGCCCGCGCAGCGCAGCGCCGCCGCCGCCGCTCCCACTAAATATAGCCTGTGCGAAGTGAACGAACGCGACGCGACGCAACGTCGCCGACACGCCGCTTACATGCTGCCAATGAAATTGCTAAACTATGAAAATTACTAAGAATGTATGTACACCACTAGTACTATACATATTTCACATATGAAGTCTAATAAAACTCACAATAAACAAAAAATGAATTCTTTTTGCGATAAGTTATTGCCACTTCGAGTTACCCGAAGAAGTTATTTTTCACTCCATATTTTTAGAAAATATTGTTTTCAAAAAGTTTGATTACTTTTCAATCCGAGTTTCTTTTTTCAATATTTCAACAAATTACGAATTGGTTGCAGTAACTTAAGTAAAATAATTAAAATGCTAATCCGTTTTCAAACGTCCTTAAGCAATAATCAAAAAAGATTCCTACATTAGTCACAAAAGGTAATTGTCGGTTGCAAAAATTAGGGTTTGAAGAACGAACACTAAACATTGTCGCAATGCGGTGTGCATGTCTTAATGCGAAAAAGGAGAAAACGCGCATAACACCAGACGAGCCGAACTGTCCGGCGACAGGTCTGCCGACAGTAAAGAACAAGCATTTATTTGCTTATCGGCCACATAATGCGCTAACCGTACATGTATGATAACGGAACAATGAGTGTGAACCAGCCGCACAGATACCTACATTAGTGTACACTCAGATATGCTTATCTCCCTGTGTCAATACTCTTTTGTACTAAAGATACGGGAGTCTATTTGCCCTTAATGTGCTCAGCATTCTTCGATGTTGAATAACCTGCTGACAATGGAGTGACCCATTAGTCAGCGATTTGGTCATACGTTTTAAATTGTTATCAGTCGAAAATAAATGAGAATAGTCATGCGTCCTTTTATTATCTTTGTTGAGACGCGTTTGGTATGTTATCAGCGATCGTTACTTAAATTAAACGCCGTGATCGATTGTCGACAAATATTTGTTATTTTCTTCAAACAGTGATTAATGCTGAAGATGAAAATAGTAAAAGGGTAATAGTAATAAATTCTAGAACCAACCCTCTTACTTTAAAACGATTTTTTTTAACTTTAAGTCCAATGACATTTCTGTACTTTGTCATCAAACGACAGTGATTGGTATAAATTAATTACCGGATATTGGACATTGAAAATTTTCCAAGTAAGGGGTTAAGTTTGTTCTGTATTCTTAGGGTTAAGTATGCAAATCTGGAACCGATGTAGGTAGGAAGAATGCAGCCGTTCAGGTTAGTGAGGGTTACGTTTTCTGAGATTATCAACAGCGTTGTTAGTTATTGTGATAAAACTATTAATACCTACAACGTTAACTAAATAAATTGACCTGTCTGGAATCACGGCTTTATCGTATGATCGACTCGAATTATGTAACAACTAATCGTTCGAGGAGCGGCGCGATGGCCGCTGGAATTTGTTGTAATAACATCTAGAAGACAATATTGGTATTGAAAACATTTTATACATAATGATAAAAATTAAAACAGCATCTACTGTTACACGCGGAATTACTGGCCCTAAACACATAATCTTAGGAGTTTCAGGGACGTTAAGCATACCACTTTATCTGAAACGTTTCGATTGTCAGTAACTAGGTATCTATCTTCTGATAAAAAAGATACGGTAAATGCATACCTACTAGTTATGAACGCGTTAATACATCGGTTTAATGCAGTTTATATCATTACCTAACTAATCGTAATCGACGTGGAGTTTTCTAGTAAAATGGATAACGGAGGGTGACGGAGGTAACTACATACCTATTTTACGTACCTATAGGTATCGAAAGATATGCCATTTACATATTTTTACTTTTCAGTAAACAATAGGAAATTAGAATTGATAAATATTTGTTTGTGTTTTAAGATAATGATAAGGTAGAATTTATATTAAACGATGTTTTCTCTTATTCTGCTCAAGGTCCGTGAAAGTAGTCAAGAGGTTCTTCATTGCTTTTGTACTTATTCAAAAATGTGGATTTATAATTTTCGGCAAAATGTATCACAAAATACCGGAAAATTATGTAAAAGAAAATATTTAAGTTGATTTTAAATGTATGTTACATAGTATTTAAATAATATATTAGTATTCACTCTTTACTAAATTATAAGTAATTAAATTAATACTTTCTTGACGTAGTCACGGCGCGTCGTGAGTGGTAACTACCGGAATCCGTGTATATCAGCACGACCTTCGCAAGAGCAGATTGATAAGAGATAACAAGTTTTGTTGCTGCATGTACGAAGTACCTGTACTGTATAGGTACATTATATTATTTCTCCAACAATTTTCATTGTTTAGTTGTATTATACAATCGATTATAAGTATGTAAGTACATTGTTACAGTTTTATTACATTTCAGTTGTTATAGTTAATACGCAATCATACGTGCGAGGGCAGCCTGCAAATCTAATTAGTTGGTCGCGACATAAACATAGATATTGTCAGCGATCAATAAATATTTTCATTAGCGAAATATTTGTATATGGTGACATGCTGCGGTGGGTGGTGGGGGCCAGACGGCGAGCGACGTGGGGCCGGCCGGGGCCGCTAGACATGCGTTTTGCGCAAGAGTGCAACGCGACGGGAAGTCCGCTGGCGCTTTCCGACAAACGGACCGCAACCAGCCCGTAACCGCACTCACCACGTCGACCCACTCGTCTTAAGAACCACATGAGATTACGCTCTCCGGTGTACTTCTTTCTCTATTTTTCCAGTGCGAAATCGATTCACCTCATTACAGACAAACGAGTCAACTTGTAACTTAAAACGATATTCCACGGACGAACGTAGCACCTCGATTCGTTACCCATTTTCGCAGTAAACCGACACTGTTTATCAACACGCTCGCTGCCCCAGCGCGGCGGCAGCGCGATGACACTTGACACAAGTCGTTATTCCTTAGCAAAACCACCAACGTTTGGCAGCTGTCGGCGGGTGATGTGCGAGATGCGTACATGCGATCTATCGGGAGCTGTTTCGCGAGCGACTCGAAATAGACACAAAGTGATGTCGAGCGCGTGCATGCAGTGATCGATCGCACTCACCGTGCGTTCACAGGCAGACGTGCCGGTCAGCTGAGCCTGAGCCGTCGGCTGTCGCGTGCTGGCTGCTGCTATCCACTGCTCACCGACTGCTTGCTGCACTCGGACCGTAAGATCCGAAGAGGCGCACTGGCTGCGGCTACACTGCACGCGATTCAAACGAGCTACGATCTCGGATCACGGAGAGGGCACAGTGGCACACACACGCGGACCGATACTGAATGCGTCAAGCGAAGGCAACGTGCATCGCGGCTCTCGCGTGCTGGCGGCGAGAGTGTCGGCGAGCGACTGAGAGTCGAGCGGGGGGCTACCGCCGACACCCGCGCCGCCCCTCGCCGCCCACTTCCTCCGATGAATGACAATAATGGAAGACGTTCAACTCGCCCGCAAACCGAATAATATGAATCATTGCATTAGGGTGCAGCCCCGCCCGAGTCCAGCCCGCGAAACCCCGGTCCGCACCTCGCTGCCACCAATATTCACGGAGGGCAACAAATCTGCATCTTGCCCACACTGCCTGTACCGTAAAAAGGATAAGGGATCCCAGCCTAAATCTCTGCTACAGTCATGTCACTGTAAATGCCAGTTATACGTCCAAATGGTCGAGATGAGACTGTTGAGTCAGTGGCATAGTAATTGTGGCCGTCAGTGCGTTAGGTCGCAATGGGAGGAGTTTGCAATTAGCAGGTTCACATGGCAGACGGTGCCACCGTGGTGCATCGCGCACTTGCGACGCCACTAATCTTATCTGCGCTAATCTAATCCGGCGCGACGCCCTCTCTTGTGTTTTCTTCCAATTGTGTCCACTCGAGGTAAATTAGTGGTTTTCTCCCGGGAGTTCACAATAAACTCCGACAAAGTTCATTGTGCCTTAGAAAATACTCATTAAATTAAATTGCATTTGTACAAGCGATTGTATTATAGATACTTAGGTGCATAAACCAGTCGGAATTTCTGTCTATTCCAAATAACGATACCAAATAAAAAACAATAAACAAGGTAAGACTATTACCCTACCATAGTTTTGTCTAAATTTGATAAGCTTCTTTATGACTGACTACAACTTTTCAGACAACGCTAACAAAAACAGACTTTGATTTCATTGTCTATAACATCGTTGAGGAAAATAAGATATTCAGCCATAATACGTAGTAAGCAGATATTTTATTCCCATCAAATCCCAAAGATATTTTGTTTATGCGGTTTTCCTTTTTAGAATAAGCCGAGCTCAAACCGATATTCCAACAAAACGTGCATGGCAATAATGTTGGTTCAATGATAGTAAAAGTGATTAAGAGGCAAGAGCCTAAGAGTATCACAATAACCAGTTTTCTCGAGTCGATTCTAAAAATTTGCTCTGGATAAATGTGCAACAGTTTGTCTTTCGTTTTCTGTTTCACTTTCAGATTTTACGAAATGATGTTTGGAAATTTCGTCGAGTGTTTCGAGTAAGACTTAGCGTACTTCCCAAGGGTACTCTATAAATTCATAAGTAATGCTGAGTAAATCCTACTAAATCAAGTCGCGACTAAAATCAGACATTAAGGCCAGCGTCCCCGGCTCGGTGTCGCGATATAGCAAACTTTTATTTTTGTTTTGTTCGGATCCTTAAAGTTCATCTCGTCTAGACCGGTTCACCCACGCCCACGCCCGCCGCACAGATTTCTGCATCTTGCAACCGACCCGCCATACAAGTTACTTTATTTCCCTTTTTATTCTTTTGCAATACACAGAGATATTGCCTCTCCATCGCGTTAATAGTGAAGCGATTCATCGCATAAAAGGTATAAAACCTCCTTTTATGCCTCGTGCTCGTGATGTGAGCTAGACACTGCAGTTCACTTCAACCCTCAATCTTTATTGAAAATAATAATTATTTATGAAACGTAAAACGGCGAATCACGAGCAATATAATCTTCAATAAGTTTCAAAATGAGTTTAATGCAAACCATTTATGTTCTTAATCGATAATAATGGCTTTTAAAAGTATAGGAATGTTTATCACTAAACAATGTTTGTACAACGTTTCCTAAAAATGTATATTTATCATAAGGATAGCACGTTGCAGTTATTTACTGTCTAGTTATAACATTATCAGTAACAAAATGACATCATTACGGACCATCGTCGTTTCCTCTGTGGCGATGTTATCATAATAAAGGCATGATTTCCAAAAGTTGGTAACAGTGTACGAACCTCGAATGGTTATTCACAATATGCAAATGTGTAGGCTGGCATGCAAGGTAACATTGTTTGTGCTTATGATTTTATTGTGACGGTTATAGGCGCCACTTGCGAAATTGCTTTTATGATACACTAATTAAGTAGATAAGCTTTTTACGACTTCAGTGCTAATTCGTGATACATTCCATACGATCCTTAATACATTTTTGTAAATGCCTCTAAATTGCTGTTGCTTGATGACAATAGTTCTACTGTCAATGACGGATCAGGAACCTCACAGCGAAACGTAGATAGAAAAGCAAGTGAGTCTGGGGATGATAACATGACTAGAAGGGAGAACAATTGACGAGTGACTTTTAATATTGAAGACGTGTAAGGCGTAGCACATACTCTGGACGAAAATTTGCCCGCTACAAATTGCCTAACGATTTTACTAGGGCATTAGATGGGTATTCTTATTGTTTAGGCCATGATAAAAAAAGTGGAAGAAGTGGCCTTTGCCAATTAAAACGGACTCATAAGAGAGTGCATTACCATAGCCTTTATCAAATTTCTCACACAGTGTTTATTATTTCAGGAGTTTTGAACTGAAGGTCTCCGCGCTAGTATTAGTAGCTAAGAAGAATTACGACACGAGCAATATTGCAAATAGACTAGGGATGTCCCAAACTAATCCTTTAGAATATATTTTGTTACAAGGTAAACGAACCAACAAACTCGCTATTTTGTGAATTTTAAATTTACGAGCTCAAAAAGAGGACAGATGTGTTTTGGGATAATTTGTTTTTGCAGCCCTTTAAAGTCATTTGTTTTTTGTTTTATTTAAGGCAGCAAAATGTTTTGAAGTTTAGACTCCTTTGTTTTTTACAGTCTGCGTAGATGAGGAAAAATAATAGTATATATATGAGCGTAGGTCCTATCTACATTAGTAGCTTACAAATTTTAATTTGACTATTCTAATATTACTGATCTGGTTACTTAAGCCGACCATTCTGATTCTTGGTTAACGAATAAATTTCGTGCGACTTAGCATAATACTTAATCCTTTCCCCATGTGATTATAGCCACTCCAAATCCAACAACAAAGTTTAATACCAAGAAAGATATAAAAAACCAATTGATATTTTCTTAAAGGATTTTGCAAAAAAGCATGCATGCGGCCATGACCGTGCACTTAACGCTTCATTAAGACAATTGTTAATTGAATTAAGTTGAGAACGTTATTGGAGCTATTTACTTTTTGCGATACTTACAATGAGGTTTTCGTGGCGGATTCCCGATGGTAAAATAAACAAGCGAAGCACGTTCCATGGCCTACGATATTATGCAGGTAGAGCAACAAAGTAACTCATTTTAATCCGCAGAAGAATGACGCTTGCTTTGTAACCCTACAACGCAAGCCTGAGGGTTAAATTATGCATTAAGTTTCATATAACATTTTTATGTGCAATATGAGATTTTATTCTCGATTTGTGCGACACTTTTACAATTTATAGATTCTTGTATCAATGCTAGGTTTTGTTAGATAAAAATGGAATATTCCAATTGGTTTTAATGTGTAAAACTGAATTGTATGGTCAAAGAGGTCCTTACTTTGCTGTGAATCACGGAACAGGCTAAATTTAAATAGGCATATTTGATCAGATTAAATGACTAAAACATGACGTGAAGCTTGGGTCGAATTACTTTATTTTGTGGTCAATACTAAAACATAAAATATGAACCAAAATGTTTACTCTTTCTATTGATTCATGATTCAGAGTCTACAATATTTAAAGGCTTGCAGACTTGCAGTGAACAGATTTCGATTAATCAGATGTTTCAGACACTGCAGTTAGAAAAATGTAGCAGTATTTATTTTTTAAATACGTTTCGTATTTCTATTAAAGTTTACGATTCGTTGCATTATGTTTGCTCATTTATCTTGCCCCAAAGCCGGGGTAGCATGCCGTCGTTGACATTACGTTCATTTCTCAAATATTATTACTAACTCGTACAACTTTATCCAATAATAAATCTACTTAGCGAAACCTGAATTCTTGAACGTTCTATTTTTATTTCTTACCTTGGTAAGCTTGCATGACTAATTTGTCGATGGCAGGTATAAAGCCAGATATTACAAAGTGTCTACGAATGTAGGCTACAGCCGTAGACATAAGACTTTGTAATAAGAATAAACGACATTTTCGTGAATCAAAACGTGTCGAAAGAAATTATACTATATCACCTAAATTGATCAGAACCAGGAAATAACAGGCTAAGCAAAGTTTTCTTATATTGTAAACTTAATATTTTACACATTAAGAAAACTTAAATTTCATTAGAAGAAAATAATCTAGTGAATTTCCTGCGAGAGCGATAACAAAACCACGAAATTGGATTTCGCGATATAATCTAGAGCTGGTAGTGACAGGGCGGCCCGACGCGCCACGACGCGACGCCCGCCCGAGACCCGGCTTTTTGTCGTGGTACTGGGTAGCTACATCTATACCATACCATTCTTATATTACGTTTACGTATACTACAAAAAAACCTACTTCCAAATTAAAGCGTCTTTGAAACTTCGTTTCGTTCAATCGTATTTCATAAACGCGTGAACTTCCCCTTACAACGGGTGTTTCAGAAATATGTGACGGTAATAAGTGGCCGAGTCTCACCCTACAATTCAGCTTCGTAGTAATATTTATTTTTCAGGTGAAACGTGTATTAGGGAGCTTTTTCCTGTTCATATTTAAGTGGTATTGAAAGGACTTTTTATTGCGGCGAGTTTGATGTCATGTGGAATGTGTTTCTATTGAATGTCCGCGTTCAGAGGCGACTTTAAAACGCCTATCAAAAATACTCGCGGCAATTTTTCGCCGCATTTGACACGGATGTGTTTGGATTGGTGAGCGCAACTAAATCACAGAGATTATGTATTGTTTGCTCTTGCTAATCGATCGTTGGCTAACATGTTTTTATGTATCGAGAATCGAGCTCTATTGAAGAACTACCTGACCATTGACAACTGATCTCCCTAAATTGGTAATATATCAGATGTTTCATTATATAGTATAATTTAGCTATATATAATAGGTTTCGTATAGTTTAGTCCTTCTACTATTGACTGTTAATAATACCTGCATCACACAACAATCTCTAAATATTAGTTAAAGATTTTTATGGCATTCTGCATTAAAAACGATCGAAAAAAAAACTGTAGATTGACAACACGAGCCAAATGATTCTTGCTATACTTACTTAGGTTTTTTTATTAGTGCATACAGATTTTTTATTCGTAACGGAGGAGGAAAAGTTAAATAAAATTAGTTTACAAGTATCGATAACACAAATATAAGCAAAATATATAATATTTTGAAAAGAGTAAAATTATGTTACTTGGATTAACCCTCAAGTCACTGATGACATCTTGATCGTTTTAATTTATTTATTTTATATCTTTTACCTGTCGATTCCAGTAATCATTGACTAATTGTTATTACTATAATATACTCGTATACCATCGACTACTATTTACTTTGCCTATGCTATAACTTACAACAGACGAAACAAAACATAGTGGAATGACCCAACCAAAGAGGTACCTACTCATTTTATTGATTTGTTCAAGGCATATTAATATAAGTTTATAAATATCACTGTTGTTCCGATAGCGCTTTATTGCATCGCCACATAATAACTCATCAGTAATTTATTAACGAACAAACTTTGTGCTTATTACCTACGTTGTTTGATGGTAGTAGTAATTCATGTCGCACTTGGATCGTCTGGTGTCTAGACGTATGTTAAATTCTGCAACAGTTACAATACCCAAGAGGGGCGTTTTCTATTTTGGCAGATTCTAAAATCGGTTCACAAACACAGGTATTGATTAAATAGTAGAGTGGACACGAGGCTAGTCTGTTCTCTGTTGTGTAGAGGAAACTGAGATTGTTAATCTCGTAGACTGTTTTAAATTCAAGAATTGTTACAATCTTTTCAGTTTTTGATTAGTTTTTAATCTTGTCAGCGGGTCAATGGCAGAATTAAATGTTTGCGGATCAAAACTCCGCTGCGCGTACGGCGTTGTGAGCAGCCAGCATTAGGGGTGCAGGTCACAGGGCTTGCGGGACAACATAAAAGACGGGCCATAGTTTGTGGGGACACACCGCACTCGCATTGAAAGTCTGATCTCTCTGTGAACCCCTACTTGTAGAAGTTGTCTTTACTTTCTTAATGAATTCTCAATTAAATACTGCCTCAGAATCATTAGGGAAGTTTTAATAGCATTGTAAAAGTTACATACAATCGTTTATCTTGTTACATATTCGGTCAGTAAATGGTAAACTATCACCACAACCGTACCACATGAAATTTGATACCCAAAAACTAACATAAAGGTCATAGCACACATTTCAACCCGGAAAGGGATCGTCATCGTATTAACTCGAGCCGTGCAGTATTATTTGTATGATTTTTCCTACTGTAACGCACACTAATCGGAATCGCAACGTAATCGCCTCGCCTCGGGAGAAGCACAAACCGGCGAGCCGTAAGCGTAACGTAAAACGTATCGGAGCAGTTGATCCGCTTTGGTTACGTGCTAACGTAAGTTTGACGCCTGTTTGACGTCGACGCGATACGGTGACGATCCCTTTCCGATTTGATATGTGTGCTATAACCTTAAATATGACGTAAACGCTTGCGGTTCTCTGAATTGGTAAGATCCATTCTGATATAAAACTAATCGAGTTGATCCATATTGACACTGTTACAATTGACGACACCGAACATAATGGTACTGCGAACACAATTAGTTAACTGCGTATGTGGCCAATAAGTACGAATACTAGCCAAATATGTATGTACAGTAAATATAGTGGAAATTATAGCAAGGATAAAGGGGTGCCTTTACGACCTGTAGGCCCTACCCTAAACAGCTGTCGTAATATAACAGCTGTTAAATGTAACAACATATTTAGTCAGACAACAAAAAATATTATTATGGATGGATGTTTGAGTTTTAATTTGTGTAAGGCAATTTGTGAAAGAAGAATTGAATAAGAATAGGAACGTTATTTGCGAGAAACGTTGTTCATAGATAGATAAATAATATTCTTCATTGTACACCATGTACACTTAACTTAGGTATTTAGCAGGCACAATTTTAGTAATGAAACATTGATTCGGGAAAGAAGAAGATGATTATACACAACACTACTATTATCTTCATCACTCCTTAAATCATTAGTCAATTTTTGGTAATAAAAATCGGAGCCTGCGGCAATCTCACCCCTCTGAAAAGGTTCTTTGATCTCTTACTATGTGTTTAATGCAATGTATTGATTGGGCATTTTAAACGGTCTCGTCTGCACTTGGTCTCGCTTCATTTTCGCATCAATATCGGTTTGAGTCGATATCTAACGCAAAATAGAGACGCTATGACGTATTTAATTATCATAACACAAGCAATAAATATTAATTTTATTACAGTCTGCTATACAATTAGTTTAAATTAGGATATGTCAATGATATGCCATCTAGTTTAAAAAAAGTGGCGTATAAATTAAATCATTTATCTTTTATGATATTTTTGGATACTAATTCATCTTAATCTTTACATATTTTAAATGAATTATTTTCTTTATGCTTGTTTCGTATTTATATGCCTCCCGTTGATTCGCTAAATATCAGTTTAACCAAAGCTATGCCTTTGACGTCAGCGTGATACGCTACGGGCAGAATTTCTCGGAAAATATCCGCGGTCTTCGTCATTAAGATGATAATTCTTGATAGCAATAATGACTTTACTTTATCAATATCGTCAAGTTCGTCGACTCGACGATTTGGTGTCTTATCTTGATTATAAGTAAACGTTGTAAATATTATATTCAATAACAGATAGATTGTTGTTATCTTGTGGCTGAACGAGCAGAGTCCATGCAAACCGGGCCCTAACAGTGATTAAAAGTATATTATTAAGAAAATAAAGCTATTAACTTCGACCACGCTTTCAATAACATAATTTGTTGATGATATTTGCTGATATACCTTATCTATACGTCCAACAAACACATCTTAAAAAACAGTATTTTATTTTGCTCTTTAGACACCGTTCACATCTCGCATAGAACATTCTACTCTTAATAGATTCATTTTTGTCTTCTAGAATGATAAATTCGACTACAGTTATGAATATTTTTTAGAGAAATACAATCCTTTTACTTTCTAACAAGACTCTGACAAAGTTTTCTTTTGGGAAAGGAGTAATAACTCTAAGAACACTGTCAGTCCAGCAGGGAGGTAGCTTCGAGCGCTATGATTAGTCAGTCTTCTGACAATAACAAAGTAATTAAACAATCGGGTTTCCTTCAACAATATACCCAGTACATTGAGTTCGTGGTATTGACAATCAATATGACGCTTTGAACTTTGCTAGTAATGAATAACTACTACAAAAAAGTAATTTGACTCACGGTCGTAATTTTAATTTGTAGTAGCATAAGTGACGTCACAACTAACCTTTGTGTGTGTATTAATTGGGCCCATGTCATCTAAAATAAAGAAATACGTCAACGTACGTTCAAATGTGGGTACTTAGTGGGTATCAATCCCTTTGTACATAAAAAGTTGTCATTAATATCATAACTATACCTAACTATTACTTTTGGAGTGTGAAGACATGTTTTGTAAGTTAAACCTTAATTTGTATATTCTACCGAAATACTATAATATGATACAAAATGTATAACCTAATGCGGTTTTAACTACACGCAACAATAGTTCAACCACTTGATTTTCAAAGTCATTAGGAGTTTGAAGTTTCATTTAATTCTTAAAAACAACAAGTTATTCAGGACCAAGATGGATATCGCCTTATGCTCAATTCAGCTCAATTCAACTTTGTTCGTTTGTAAAGCAGTAAAAGGGACAAAGCCTAAAGGTATTAAAATATTAGGACAAGGCGTTATCTAGTGATGAACTTTTCAACGGTAACTTTTAAACTATCCAAATTTGACAAAGTTTGGGTAACGATAAGCCTTCCGACGTAAGACCTGTGAACTTCGTGCCGATGACAAACAACTCCAAACTTTACAAAAGGTTTTATACTACTCTGTATGTTGATCTAAAAGATTTTAGGAATCTTTTTAAACTTAAAGCAAACCGTCACGTTACGTCAGCATCATAAGTAATTCAAAATGATAAGAAACATTATGTTGAAAGAAACAAACATCAATTTAAGTCATTGTTTCGAATTATAGAAACGTCCAAATGATGATCTGAGAATATGTTAGACTTTTTACTAACTTATAAAGTAGTTCTTTAAATTAATGGTATGTTAAAACAATTGAATGTTTAGCTACTTATGTTGACTGTACATTATAAATTATTTAAACGAATGGAAGAAAAATCTGGTTTTTAGCTCACCGGATAGCATTTAAAAGTTTAAATAATAAGGACATAGGTATTATGTTCGTGTCCATTTCCTAATTATGAACTATCTATTGTCAATGTTAACAATCTATTAGATAAAATCAGTTATTTAGTAACATTTATTGGCTACGATAAAATGTTATCATTATCTTCATATCAACGAAAGACATACAGCGAGAAGTACAACTTGGTACAAATTTAACTTCAAACTCCACTATCTAAGGAACAAAGTCTTCTTTTAATCATAAATGTGTGTGTACACGTGTGTGTTAACTTAGCGACCACATCGTCTCTATGACAACATTCCATCCAAGGAAATAGTTTGCAGACTTCAAAGTTAGTAACTTGAAGATTAAATGAGATAAGAGATTAAATTCACCTCTTGTGTGTAAGACGCAACTTGAAATTTATGAGGTATATAAATAGATGAACGCTTTTGATAAAAAGATCGAACTTTATCATTGTGTTTCGCAATGTCGCTTTAGATAAAAGCCGCGTTCGTATTCTTACGATTTTAGCACAAAACCAACAAGCGGGGTGAATCAGGCTCCAGTAAAAACATTCTAACAACAGTAATTTCGCTTCGCATTCCGCAGTTCATCTAAGAAGGTGGAACGGAAGGAGTAAACGAGTTGGCGTTTTTCTTGGAACCCTCGCCGGCCAGCGGTAGCGGTACCCCGCTAAAATGGAACGTGCGCCCACTTGCATCTATGTATCTTATTATCGTGCACTAAGATTTCTGTACTTACGCGGTAATGTGGTAACAAAGCTAGTGTTTACCTAGAAACGTATAAACTATCAATAGATTAGTTTCTCAGAAGTAAGTGACGAAACTGGCTGCAGCCTATCACGGCCTTTTTCAATTATTAATTTCAGGCAACTCAACATATTCTAAAATTTACTCTTTTTCTATAACATTGTTCGCTCCATAAATCATTGTAATGAGAAATAATCTGTTATTAGCTCATTGGGCATGGCTGACTATCCTCACATTAGTTTTCCTTATACAATTTCAACTCATCATGTTCATACTGGTTTTTTGCCCGAAATTTATTTAGCCGCACCACACTGCACGTCAGTAGCATTCATAAAGTTTTTGCTTTGATATAAAGCCGACGCATTTTATAACCAAACGCGTCACGTTTTGCACTGTTAACGTTTTTGTCTAAATTGGTGTCGTATCTAACGTTTCCGCCCGCAACTAAAATATTTTATGAAGCTATATTTAGCAAGGCATAAAGTGCAATAATATCAAAGGTCCGTATCAGCGCAGTGCACTTGCAACTCCTAACTCAGTTAAGATTAACCCTGGGTCGCTTTAGCTGCGGCTCGACGGACGCCAGCGAAATTATATTAGGTGTACAGCAAAGCGAAAAACTGACGAATATGTACCTATCACTTCTACATAAAGCCTCTAGTATTATATCATCATCATTATCAGCCCGTTGCAGTCCAGTATTCTAAAAATCCTCTCACTCCTTCTAAAAATGGTTCTAGTTACAAAAAGGCGCTCATTTGCGACAGTTATATGAACTAAGAGGGTTGACCTGAACAGTGCCGCCACACAACCATCAAATCGCTCTAACTGAATTCCTAACACTTATTAAACTAATTACATTAATAATTTCATCATCTGTATATCACTGGCAATTTTAACCGAATAAGGACAGTTACAAAAATGCTGCACAAGTGCACACCTTACTTGTATGATTATACGGTTAAAAAAATCAATTCATTAATAAAGTAATTTTTTCCACCTCCATATAGGCTACTTAATGTATTTTCAAAGCAAAAGCACGCAACATTAACATTGTAAATTATGTGCAGATGCACTCACGATTCCACGAAGCTGCGCCGAGCCTCGATCTTGAACGCATTACTCGATGCCACTACTACGGATCAGAACCATCTACATACAATCTTACTAGAACCACCAAAATCTTGTAAATCTTACCGAGGCTAACTAAGAATGGCGAAGACGAAAGTCAGAAAATAAGGGACGCGGAAGGTGTTGATCCGGCTAAATCCGCACTCACACCAACCTTTCTCCACAGTTCGTTTACCCGCCGACCGAATGGAGGAAGATGGTTAATGAGAAAATGATACCACGAGGAGGAAACGACCCTTAGCTGCGACGGCTCCCAGTCTATAATAAATCTTATCGAAACATTTTATTTGGAATTGAAAAGATGATTGAAAATCAAAAGAAATATAAAAGATATATTCCAAACAAAAAACTTCGCTCGACTCTCGGATGAATGTTTGCTGCACAAATAGCCTTGTGTATTGTCTTGCATACGTAGACTATACAACGATCCAAAAAATCGCAGACGTAGGTAACTCAAGGTCGTTTTATATAGCTGAATAACGCTAGTAAACCGCATCTCGTAATTCTATTTCTATGCGTGTGCAGTAGGCAGGCCATCCCGTGTTATGTTGCAAAATTAAGAGGATTGCCTTGACGATCTGCGGCTAGTAATAAATGGAGACGATTTAGTTCGTTCGGGATGCCGTTTGGTAGCATGCGATGCGGTCACTCAACCGACTCTAAAGCCCGTTACGTCAGCGGCCGCATGCCACAATTAGATCACATGCGAGACTTGCAATGGCTAGACCAGACACCAATCGTCGATAGATATGTTTTAGTACCGTTAAAACTGGCTTTTTGCATGAACTGTTAAGGCATTCCTATGATTCTCTTAGGCGTTACTTCTCGTAAACATCACACTTGCGTAATGTCTGTTTGCGGCCGGCTTCACATCATGATCACTGTAATGAGACACACGACGTGTTTTGAATAATGTACGTGAACGTTTTTTATATTCAAACACTCACATAATTTAAAGGACAGACTAGCGGTAACTTGTAACTCATTTATTCCTTGATTTAGAAAACTCGACAAAAAATGTAAGTATTCGTTGAATAAGTAAGTGTAATGTTAATGAGCTAAATTTAAAATGCAATTTAAAGTTTAACTACAAACAAGTTGGTTTACTTTCCCTTTGGTAAGTTTGAATCTCGCAATGTAGTTTGTGGTTAGTCCATTCTAAGTTGCCCCTTCTTTGTTGAGCATTCGAAAAACTCTGCAGGATAATTGGTTCTATATTTAGATTGAGTAAAGTTGGAAACAGTATTTTTTATGTACCTATTATTATGGTATTACATATTGAGGGACATACCGTATTAAAATTTCTACAAATAAGTATAAGAACTTACAAAGGTACGTCAGACGAAAAGGCAATTTCTCATGTTCGCAACATGACAGATACAATTCAATATACGTTTCAATTATTTACTCTCGCAATGATAGTCTAATAAAGTGGTGGGAAGCCTAATCAAAGACAGTGGAGTCTCCCCGACCGTCGACCCAATACGACCCTCTACGCATACACTAGGTATTGCAATAAATGGTAATTGATTGCATCAAGATACTAGGATGTCTGTGCACGTCGCTCTAATGACGTCATGTCCTGTCCGGACTCGTGCACTAGATCACCAATCGCCTTGCCCCAGGTTCACACGCACCAAGTATAGTCGACTTTCAATAAGGTAACCTCTATCTTATAGCGTCATTTATTTACAGAACAATGTCGGGCACTTTAGAACAGAGCTTACTTTTTCAGAATATGTTTTTATGGAACGAATAAAATAAAATGTTTATTCTGCGTATAAATTATAGTAAGCTCCAAATAAGTTATTATTCATTTATTCAGGACTCTGAATCAATGTATTCATGTTTCGCTAATCGCCAATCGTAACAGAGTAATGTTTCGAAAAAAGTGCGATCCTTTAAATATTCCCCGTAGATGCAGCATTACAATATCAAACGATATTTTATGTAGATAAATATTAACAATAGCCTTGATTCAAAGGCGATAGGTGGAGAATGGTGATTACAAAGCGTCGGAAGGTACCTACGTACATCGAGAGTCTCCGGTGCAGGGCGCTCGTCTCAAGGACCAATACTCGATGGGCCCTTAGAAGCGGACTTACCTACTTCGCGCCCGCGCTACATCAGCTATTACCTAACATAATGTCAACGTTCGGTATACGTATGAATATTCTGACCTCTCGATGACAACATCAATTAAAATGCGGTAAAACCAATTGTAGCGCGGTGATGTTACGTTGTAAAACGATAAAAGGCAACGGATCACACAGTTCTGTTCGTGTACGATGCCCGAGCAATGCATCACATTATTCAGACTCGACTCGTTTTGCTTTACCCACTCGATGTCAACAGGTGCGACCCTTATGAGATTCCGCTTAGCCACTACCTATAGTAAAAACCACGGGCAATATATTAAAAAGAAACACCTTTGGAAAGTTGCCATAAAGCTATCTTACTAACTAAGAACATCGGTTTGTTAAACTAGGCGATAATTTAGTAGATACACCCGTCCTTTGTATTCTATTCACTGATTTATCGCACACATATTTAGCAGGTTGCATGCCTGTACAGCTTATCTGAAACAGCCGAGTCGGCTCTGCAACAAACATTTATCTAGAAAATTTATCTAGACATACCCTTAGCTAGCGAAAACATAGTTAGGACGCCGCCGCCGCCGGTCTAAATACTCATCTCCAGAATGTCCAATGATATTGCGATGCTTCATTAATAGAGTTATTAGGGATAGCTATTAGCTAACTGCATCGGTTATTAATAGCATACCAAAGTCCAAAATAATGTTGTTTATTATCCTAACGTTGTAGGAAAAAGCGACAGGAATATAATTATAACACCTACGTCATATTGCGATATAGGTACATACAATGCTATATAAAACCAGTAGGTATCATTATGTAAAAATGTATATGATCAAATATTTAATAGTTTGGTAAAATTAATAAAAAAGCAATGATTAATTTTATTTGCCAGTAGATATCTATTTTTGAGACTACGCTGTTTTTAGTTTTAGGGACGCCAGAGGCATATATTATGTGCATCATGAAAAAAAAATCGATGTTCATGTTCATGATATTACTTACAAGTGGTCGCGCCCTTTAGACTGAGTAGGCGGTTATAGTTGTAACTTGCTTATTCGATATCAAAACATACTTTACTTCGATGAAGTAGGCGTGTGCATAGTCCAAGAAGTAAAACCTACAGTAAAATGCGTGTTTTTTTTCTAGCAATTAACAAAAGAAAAGCTTCAAATGAGTTTCAAGATGAATAGGTAAGAAAATGAATAGCGGTACCACGTATGTCGCAGGCCGCGCGGTTGGCAACTAGGCGGTCTCATGACAAATATCCTGGATGCAATGAGTTGGTCGGTCTGCGCAATTCTACACATGCAGCCACGGACCCATTGTGTACGAACAAAGAGCCGCATGACACTATGAGGAGGATTCAAGAGAACCGAGAACTTCGACGAGGAACTTAAAAAACTTGAATGGAAATATTTCGTCCGCATTTTCTTGGTAAATAAAAGACGGTAAGCACAGGTTGCGAGGACTTCATATGCGCTCCGTATTTTTATTATCTGTGTAGAGCCGAGCGATTGGATACCTATTCGGAGAGTAGTTATACTATCTAACTTGGGAAAATCCCGTGCGGTTTTTGTCTGACTAATCGACGGTTAGGCACACTTAATTAGTTTTTAACGTAGGTACTAACGTAAGTTCAACCTAATAATTTACTCTATAGGTATTATTTATGCATAGCCAAGTAACGATCATGGCCATGACATTCTTCCGTCACCAGTATACTTTGGTAACATTGATATTATATCATCACGCATAAAATATTTTATACTGAGATCTTGACCAGCACGGTCAAAATCAGATTTGTCAATTGCAAGCGGGGTTCAGGTTTGTGCTAACGCAGTAGGACGCCTCTTTTATGCGTTATAACCTACATTAGTTAACCTCTTTATTACCTCTTTATTCCCGACTATGATCGCGCTAATAGCGATACTTAGTGAATGTTTGACGACCTGATTAGCGCAGTGGCTAAGCGATTGGACTGCCGCGCTGAGGGTTGCGGGTTCGATTCCCGCACGGGGCAAAACTTTGTGCGAACCACAGATGTTTGTCTCGAGTCTGGGTGTTAGTGTATGTGTAGTTCATGTTTGTGAAACGCACCCACGACACAGGAGAAATTCCTAGTGTGGGGCGACGTTTTTTTAAAAAAAGAAAAAAAAAATGTGCTAGATAGGACAAGAGAAATTAGTGTCAGGCAGCATGTTATATGAAAAAAATAAGAATTGAAAACTAGAAACGAAACAATTCGGCTTCAAGTGTACATAAACATAGTGGTGTTTATTTCTATAGTTTACGCAAGCCAAGAATAGATCACGCTATCTTACTCTATGGCTGTCGTAGGTCTACGGTCTACGGGATTATTGCAAATGGATGGATTGCAAGATCCGGCGTAACTCCGACTACATCATACCACGGGCACCAATCTGCCTGCCAAGCCTGGATTATGACATTATCCTGCAACATCGTTCGCTGTGGAGGCTCGTGGGCCTTTGCTCAGTTAAGATGACTTTATGTACAGCCAACATATTAGATAAACAGATACTGGAACATACAGAGATAGGGTCCTTTATCTGGAGTATGTACCCTCGTTTTGCCGCTCACTATTTATCAACAATGCAGTGAGTAAAAAAAGTAACATTTTTTTTTATTGCATGATGTGAACCTGTATGAACGGATTGGCAGTTGGTGCTAAAAATGAAGATATTTGTGGAGACACAGTGGGAAGTAGAGTTACACGGCGGTTATGGCGTAGCGGCTTTCAAACTCAGGTATGACGTCATTCTGACGTCACCCAGCTTACCTCTTATCTAGTTAGATACATTGAGACCTTATCATATTAACGTTTGATAGAGGCATTGCCTATCTGCACTAAGTGTCATCTCAAATGACAGAACACTATACCTATACATAAAAGCACGGATGCACGGTCAATGTCGCACCACACTAATCGAGTGCCACTCTGAACTAGAAGTGTTTGGCTTCGAAATAGCATTATAAGTTCCTTAAGATTGTTTTTATAGAAGTTTAAACCTTACCTTACATGACTGTGCAAAATATTTAATTATTAATATCACAATAGGTATTAAATTTAGGACTATGAGATTGAGGGACTAGAGATTACTCCTGTGTTTGCGCGTACACTTGTGTAGTAAATAAAATATCTCCTGCGTAGTTGGCAAGTCTCAGCTAAGATATACCGCTCTGATCGAAATTCGGTTAGGAGAACATTATTATTATTATAACTTAGAAGGTCTTCTCTTGGTATGAAAAGAGACCTCTGCGCTGGTATTATATTATTAAAGTTAGACGAGACCACAACTTGTTAACACGATTGAATATTTTTCCTACTATTGACCATAATATTTGCTTATTGGTTGAACTAAGCATATTTTATTGACTAAGTTAGCTCCTTCTGGAATTGGCTGAGTTGAAATCATCACACTAACATTAAAAAGGCGAAAGTTTATGAGTGTGTGTCTGTATGTTTGTTGCTCCTTCACTCTCAAACGTCTGTACCAATTTTGCAAAAAAATAGTATAAAGGTAGCTGACACCCTAGATTGACATATAGGTTTTTATCCACAATTAATGCAGTAGGTAACACCGCGGGGAGCAGCGGACTTGGTTTTGTAGTCATCAGCTACAACCTTTTTGTAATACAGTCTCTTAAATAAAGTTTAGGCACCAATCTAAGTATTTGCAACGCCACTTGAGTTCAAAATGCGAGTCTCACTAAAACTCAATTAGTAACATAATAAAACCTAATTACATTTTTAGCTTTATTAAAGGTTCATACATTATTTATTAGGCAGAAAAGTGGTTTAAAGCATAATTTAAGTAAGTCATTATGATGTAGGACTTTTAAAAATTAAAACGTTAATATAATTCCAATTAAGTTACATAGCAGACGCAGTAGCACAAAATACAGACGGTATTTTAGGACTGGAACATCTTGTTGTATATTTGTAACAGCAGCATTTGAAACTTACATACTGCCCCCTCACCATGAACTTTTAAAGCAGGGCAGTTTACGTTGTGGAAGCGAGACACTGCGTTACACTGCACATAGCAGCGTCTCGCTTCCACATCATAAACTGTCGTTGAAGAGTTCATGGTAAGAGGGCAGATCACCATCATTCCTCACAAAAAAGTGCCATAAGTGTGTACCCATGTTAGTTAAAGTTAAGTGGTTCTATACAATAGTTAAATAGAAAAAAAAAACAAAGAGGTCCAACTGTGAGTTTCCTACATACGTAACTACGTATACTTATTACCGGTTTAAAACAATTGAACTTATATAAAAGGGATCTAAGTTACGTGTCGTTGACCCATCAAGTATCACACCAGTATTAGTACGCCAGATCATTTTACATGTGGGAATATTACGCGGGCCCGCGGTCTCAAGGCACCACTTAGACACAGCTATTGATAAGTCTTAAGCGCTGACCCTTGTTCTCTTATCATACCTACTCACTGGCAAGGCCACTCAACCTTTGGCCAATTGCATCCAATTGAGCAAAAAAATATTTCTGCCTGCTGAAGTCAAACGACCTAATTTCGGCAATAAGCTGTACAATTAAGGGGTATAGAACGCTTAATTTCAAAGTAAAACGTTTTGTTCTCATGTCGTTTAAGGCATTTAAAACGCAACTCAAATTGTCATTTATGAGGAAAGATCAGACTAATCTGAAATTTTATATCGCCTCATGAGAGGACTGCAGCACGAATAAAAAAAGATAGTGACTAGGTAGTAACAAAAATATGTAGAATAACGTAGGAACACTGACCGATTATGCGCTTAGGGTTGCCATTTGCCAGATTTGAAAAAGGAATGTCTGTGACCGTCTTAAAGATAGTCGGTTAATATTATCGGACCTACAATTAGCCCGTCGAGTGCGGTCAGTAGGCGCATTAACCGCGATGTTCGCCGTTAGAAATAGAAACATTGCCGGTTTTTGCTAGGATCGATTGTCTAATGAGTCACAGTCGACATGGGACTGCACTTGGCGGCCCCGCTTCTCTCGTGATGGATGACAAATCGCTTTTAGATCCCACGCTACGATGTTTACGCTAGCCCTCTTGAATGACTTACGATTTAAATGCTCTCTCTTTCCACTCGATTTCTGCGAAAAGGATCCTATATTTTTTAAGGTAGGCTAAGTAGACGTTCGAGATAGAGATGTTTAGGAAGATAATGTAATTGATCATCAAGGACAGAACTCTTCGGGCTGTAGATCATGTTTATCTAAATAAAATCTGCATTTCATTCTTAGATAACGTCTAAGCACTTACGTATAAGTACATTTTATATTAGCTATGGTCAGCCAGCTGTCGTTACCAAGTATAATATTATCGTCAATTTAAATCGAATCAAGTGGACTCAACTACATATTTTATTTCTAAGAAGAACAATCAGTACCTAACCGTCATTAAAATTGTTGTAACCCAGGTAGTATGATGCCACAAAATTATTATCAAATTATTATTAACATTTAAAATGATGTCATGGTACCGCGATTTATTTAAAATGGTTAGGTCTCTTTGTGAAGATAGTTTACTAAGAATTTATTACATAGTTGTTGCTTCTCCGAACGAAGCGCTAAAGGATGAACATGTTATGTATTGTACGTCATAATCAGAAACCTAGTAAATGCAAGACGTAAGCGAAAGCGGTACCTTTACAATCTTAATATTAACCTTATATGTAGGAAACACATACAAGCGTTCTTAACAAAAAATACACAACGTAATTAAGACAAAAACTTTAGTGCGGTGTGCATTGTAGATGATTGAGTTATTTTCGTTAATGACAGGTGTCGTACAAACTAATTAAGCTTGGTTAGTACGTGTTAACGATCTGTACTCGATACATACACGTCTAGTGACTGTACCTAGTAGGTCGCAGAGGGCATTGCCTCTCAAGGACTCTGAGAGTTTTTTGCATCGGGCTTGACGCTGACACGCTACGTCATTGTGGGCGGACTCCCTGATTGTTGTGACGGATGTGATGCCAATAACCTTCCATTGTACTCAGTAACTCAAGTTTGGCTGTTCAAACTGCGGATGTGAGCAATCCGCGCAGTCTCTCTGCTTGCACCAAGTACAAGTAGTCGGTAAGTCAGTCGTGTAGGGAGAACAATGCACCCACGTTGCAATGCCACCCGCAAGGACTTTCTTTCCAACGTTTGACACAGATATAACACAAAGAAAACGTCATTTGCAACTGGCTAAAGGATCCTATTCGAGTTCCTATTTTTCTTGAAATAGCTATTTACTGCAGAACCACACAGTCCTATAGCAAAACAAGAGACATTCAAAACCTTTACAGTTCCCAACAGTCATTATAACTCAGACAGATATCATATTTTTTGCGTGTTTTCGAACCAAACTAGTAAGTTTGGGGGCATAAATAAAGGTCTAGGCTGCCGTAGTGGTACCGACAAATGTATTAAAGCAATAAAGCTTAGGAAAACTAAAAATGGACGTGACAGTCGTATTTCTGTAATCACATTAGGTAACGTGGAATTCAGAGAATGTTGTTAGGGTAGGCACTACAAACTTCCTTCAGCTACCGACTGCGGAATTCAATAAAAGGGCCGAGAACAAAAAAGCGGGTTTTCTGTTTGGTAAAGTGAGAATTATACGTTCCCGAAAAATAAAGAAAAAAACTACAGTCCTGTGTAAAGTAGGGATCCCTCTGCTGTAACTTTTCTTCGAGGATAAGGGAATTACTTACGACCGACAAGGGGAAAACAAACTGCAAAAAAACGACATTACATGTTGTGTTCGATACTACCCTTTTTTGTTATCCCACTAAAAAAGTTAACCTTCGTCATAAAATAACATAAAACTGTACTCAAGAAAAAAAAATCTTTGATGCATAAACTACGTGCAATTAAACGCTTTACACTTCTATACATTTGAAGTAAAGCTTTCACAAACTGCTAGTCTAATATTTCAAAATCCCTGGCGTCGGTCTCACAAACTGTAAAGTAGGGGGAGAAAAATCTCGCAAAAACTGTGTGCAAACTCGAATTAAATAGTCGTATCTCTCTAGTGACAGTGCGAATCCATCAGCGGTCTCGATTGGAACGATAACCGTCCCCCTGCACCCACTGCACCCCACTACGAAAAATAAATTATCCTTTAGTCTGCGAACATATAACTAAAAAGATCCAATGTTAAAAAAGGAATGCGCTAATTGTAATATGAATTTAAATAAAGAACATAGCATCGCTAAAAATAAACTGCTAAAAATACGGCCAGCTATTTGGCATGGAATTAAATAATAGACCAATCATAATACCTCGCAGATGAACCATGTGTTGTAATGGCAGTAAAAGTGACAAAAAACTCATCCTGTACCAAAAAAACAACGAAATAAGTATCATACAAGAATGTACTCAATTTCTTTTAAGTATTTTTGCTCGCCTAGTCTCAATATATATTACGATAAAATAGATTGATTAATTTAAAAGTAAAAATCAGTTTATTCTTTTGAGGTGTAAATGATATCAAAATAAATGCAAAGGCAGTGCTATATTTTCCAAAAAAAATATATTAATTAATACCCGTCCTACCCAAAGTGAACATATTCCATACATCGTTCATACCCGCAAATATGATTTATGTTCACTTAGTTGTAGTGATGACGTGTACGAGTTATGTCAGAAAAATATATTATGTAAGCACATTATTATTTATTATGTCGCAAAACAAAAAAGCTTAGTTCCCTTTCTGATATCAAGTCTGCTCACAATATGTCTCTAGGGGACTCCACCTGCAATAAAGAATATTGTGGACGTTCACAAAGAGAAATTGTAATTTGTAAGTAATCCGTCAGTTAGGTATCTCGCCTACCGCTGAGTCAGTCGGCGTTCATTACTCACGCATTGCAGGCACTATTCATTTCTCGCCAGGAATTCTAGATTACACACTGAACTAGTAGATACCTATAGGTACATAAATAAATTGCAAAACGCGTAGGAGTAGGTGGCTTGTGGATAGCGTGGGTGCGATGGGCGGTAGGGCGGCGCGCGGCGTCGCGTTTCCTACACCAACAAGCCTGTATTTAAAGAAATTTAATACCAACAATATTTCAATATTCTGCTGGCTTATATAAATAAAACATGAAAGGTCAAATTATGCCCAACATTAATAGGAAAGTGTTATGGTTGAAGATTTCACCCTGCGTAAGGCTATGAAAAAATCCTTTTCATCATTTTTAAAAGACGGTGGGACGGATGACTTTAATTATTCGTATGCTGGTTGTTTTGTTTGATGTGCGGGTCTATATTTATTCATGATTTATTAAAATCACTTTTTCTTTGTACACTGACTGACTTTTGTAACAATGTAATATTGTTAAACTTAGATCCCATTTACGGAAAATCACTTATAAACAAAATGTATCATTGTTTTCCTTACTGAATTTAACCTAAACTATTTGCGCATAGGGTGGTACAAAGTATTCCAAAGTGAACCCTATTTGCACTGAGTTGTAAATTTGAAAATGGTATACTGCTTTTAATGTACACTCTACCTATTTATTTAAGGTAGCAAACTTCATATACTACGGGTACTTACTTTTGTATATTCAATTAGGTAGGGATCTAATGAAATCAAAGTTTAAGGCTACGTGTATCGCAAAACGTCGCAACACCAACTTCTCGTTACAGTTCACAACTCTTGTAATTAAACTTTCTTTGGTGTGTCTTATGTACGCTTTAAACTATCCGGGACTTAATCTTTTTTACAACTCGGTGCAATGGGATTATTTACTTTTTGTTTATTTACAGCATGTTAGGTTAGACATGCATTTGTGGACTTATATTGATTACTAACACAGATAAACGAGAGAGTACGTGGGTGAAACCCTTTCTTCCACGTATTTGAAGAATTATGAACAATTTTTTTCGTACTAGTATAACTTGTATAGACTGGACAATGCTCCCTGCATAAACTCAATAATAGTTAGATTTATGAGGAGCCCGTGTCAAATCTTTCCAGACCAGAGATTCAGACCAATCCTCCTAATTGTACGTGTCTATCGGAATATCTAAATTTATTCGATTCTTCTAAGTCATTTGATAAAACTGTTATCGACTTTTTATAAAGACTTATCACTAAAGTAAACGCTGAGAGTAACCCTTAAATAGAATTTCTCATTAAGCAAATTGAGGGAAAAGATTATTCTCGAACTAGACTCCAAACTAAATCTAAGTGTTTGTGATAATCTTTCTTGGAGATAAATTTATTTTTGTCATAAATTCTCCTCTAAAGCTTTCTAAATTTCTCTGGAATCGTAAGTGGTTTTACAGTCATGAATCTTACATGCTCTTGCTCATACGTTTGACCTCGCAAAATTAGCCGTAGGCGTATATGTGTTGTCTGCATCTAAATATTTTCTCGGGCGAAAATGGAACCAATGAGCCTTAGGACATAATACCAAACACTTTAAATTCTAGATAAAAAACGATGACTATTATCTCTCTGGTCAGTCCGCGAGTATACCGATAAGAGTTGGATAGTTAGATCCCATATTTACAAAGACCTATATAAGTTTGGAGCTATAGAAGTGTACATACCTATATGCTGGTTTTGTCAGAAGCGATCGTTCGAAATCCGAGTATACTACTGACCATTTCTGATATCAACCAATGACATTACAGCTTAACTAGAAATCTAAAACTTCTGGCATCTATTCCTCTTGTTATTCTCAAGTAAGTCCGACTCTTACTACAGGCATTAGAACAAGACGATCGGTCGCTGTGCTATTGCCATATTTGTACAAGATTACATAACAAACGCGCAGTTCAATTTTATCTGTTTCGAAAGGTGCGTATCGATAATCGAGATAGAACGTGAATAGATACAACAGTATGGTTCAGATACGCGGGGCATTCCGTGGGCGTCAGTAACTATATATCGTGTTACTATTGTACTGGCAACCCTTAAAAGCTAACGCCCGACCAGGCATATATATTTTTTTAGAAATTTTAATATTCTATTTCTTTTATTGTCGTTTACACTGGGAAAAAAATTTCCAGTCAGCAGGTTGGTATAGACGCTGAATATGATTAACTATATGTTGAAGGCTTTTTAATACACCCCTTATGCATATTATGCATAGAATCCTGTCATTAAATCAGTTGACGTGTTCGCGAAAGACAACCCTGGTTTCGCACCCACTTACATTTTATTTTTTCCTTTTACTTTTAATTTGGTTTATTTTTAACTGCGGGTAGGCGTGGGCTGTTCTTTATTAGTTTTATTATGTTAATAAATGTACAAACGCCGCTTGTAGAGTTTAATGAGCTCTATGAGTCGTTGCTTCGCTTAAATAAGTATAAATATCTGCTACAGCATAATGCTTTGATAAGCTACGTTTATAATAAAAATATAATGTTTTACGCACAAAAGGATATTACAATTCCTCGAATAAATACCAATATCCATAATCTGAAAGCTTTTGATATAAAGGATATATACCTAAAAAGAAGTTTACGTAAGAACATTTTATTCTTATCTCCAATAAGTTTAACAATTATTTCTATAAGACGGCTTTGCTACATTTCAAGACTCATAAAGTTGTTATATTGTAGACAATAAGGATATTTGCAAGGTTAACGTGGATTACATGTAATATGAATATTTGTAATATAAAAACGACTGCAACAGGATGATTATAATGAGTAAGTGGCGTTTACACGAGCCGTCGGGCGTCGGTCGGATCCTTGACCCCCGCAGTGGGTCGCCGTCGCCCGACCAGACACTCTATGTCGATCGTCGACGTCCTTCCACGACAAATAAATATCACACGCACAGTGCCTACGAGCGCAAAACTACAACAATACAAATTCCTTTGTATATAGAAGTGCTATATGTACTGTACATGCGTATTAATTTTATGAATCATACTTAACGTTAAAGCACCCCTTTTGCTTCGCCTATTAGTAGGTTTTGCTACGCTTAATAATTCACAATAACTCTTATATATTTCTCCATAGATCACAAAATGTCTTCTTAGTCGGAAGCCGTAGATATTTATCCACAAAGCAGTGTACATAAACCTTAGAGCTTCTATAATATTTCACTATACCGAAGCTATTCTTTTCATCGCGCTGGCATTTTACCAACCGACTTTTTATTCAACTACAAAGCTGTGGTAGGGGCCCCCTACTAGGGGGTGCAATCAATGCTCCACTGAAGGAAGATTGGAGCCTAAGCGCTTTTTATTTTTACTTCACTATTAAAACGAAGATTTCAATTGCGTAGATATTAAAATTCTATTGAAAATGTTAAGTAAAAGCTGTAGCATAAAAGAAGGGCATGAAAACTGAAAAGTTCTCTTGCTAATATAGTTTTATTATTAGTTATACGCCAGTTAAAAATGAGGTTTTTAACTAATTAATTATTTTAACATAGTGCGACCGCATTTTTTATGTTTCGGTTCTACTAAAATGCTTTGCGTATTGCCTTAGTAGACTTCGCAGAGTTTTATATAGGAAGTTGAGAGAGCGCCATGGTTCGGTAAACACATTTATCAAAATATAAACCTTGTCAGATTTGTGTGTCAAACAAAAGCAGACATGTCGTAATACGGTGGAGATGTACGACATATAACGACCATATAAAATTATACTGCCGGAGTTTGACTAATTTCGACGAGAAACCAATAAAATAAATACAGATACAAGAATCGTAATTATTTTATATATCATTACGCAATTGTCTTTTTATATCAATTTTATTATTATTGTAGGTGTTAAATATATTTTGATTTTTATATCCTTTAGTTCACGTCTAAATAAAACATATCTTCGTGTATCTTTCTATGCTAAATAAAATAATTACATATTTAACATTTATAGATATCAAATTCCCTAAAGAGGTGAGCTGGAGTTATCACTGGCCATAGTTTATTCCATATTTAAATGAACATACCTTTTTTAAAAAAATGCAAACATAAGTGTGAACTCATTTTAACCCTTAGTAGGTATCGTGGGTCAAATTTGACCCAGAAGCGAACATTTTCGGTTATAATTCTTTTAATATTTATGCAACGACTGTGCGCTTCTACGTATTCTCAGTGCGTCGCTAGCTGCGGCGGGGGGTGGACGTGCAGCGCTGCGACTATCTTAGGAGCGGAGGTAAGTAGCCGTCTGGGTCACGTTTGACCCACGACACCAAATAAGTAACTTTTTTCACTGAGTGTAATTACTTACTTTTTTTGTTTTAGTGTTTATTTGTACTACAATGGAGGGCTTTTTGAACGATAGACAAATCGAGGAGTTGATGGACGACTTAAGTGATGATTTGGAATCGGAAAATGAAAGGACACCAAATATAAACCAACTTTGTGACGACGAAATCATCAGCGATCGAGACAGTCCCGAACCTGTTAGTTGCTCAGAAGACAGTGTATTCGGAGTAAGTTCTGACGACAGTGAAAACGAAGAGGAGAATACGAGAATAAGAGAAAATACGAGGAACGAAAATACGAGAGATGAGAGCGAAGAAGATGAGGATGACGGAGGGCGGACGCCAAATTGTTATCGAGGTAAAAATCGTTACAAGTGGTCTAAAACAGCTCCAAGTAGATCCCGAACGAGGAGGCATAACATAATTACACACCTTCCTGGCTTAGTAGGCCCAGCTCGTGAAAAAACTAATATGTCAGAGTTGGAGTCATGGCAGTTGTTAGTGACAAATGAGATGCTTGAAATAATTATTTTACATACCAACCAAAAAATTGCGGAATTTAGAGAGTCTAATTCTAGTACTGGTGCTTTTACAAATTCCATACAAAAGACTGAAATGGACGCTTTTTTGGGTCTTACCATATTGGCTGGAGTTTTCAAATCGGGACATGAAGATCTTGAAGGTTTATGGAACTCGGATGGTACAGGTAGAGATATTTTCAGGGTGACTATGTCTCTAAAAAGATACCTTTTTATTGCGTCAGCTCTACGTTTTGATGACATTGAAACGAGGACCGAAAGAAAAGTAAATGATAGAGCTGCGCTAATATCTGAAGTATTCAATATGTTTATAAAGAACTGCCAAAAAAACTACAGTTGTTCTGAATATATCACTGTTGATGAGATGTTGTGTCCGTTTCGAGGAAGATGCTTATTTAGAGTATACATGAAATCAAAACCTGCGAAATATGGGATAAAAATTTTATGCCTTTGCGATTCTAGAACTCATTATTTGTACAATGCTTTTATATATACTGGTAAAACCGAATCAAGAAGAACTGATGTATCTATACCTACACGCACAGTTTTGGAATTAGTCGGACCTTTGAAGAATTCAAACAGAAATATCACGGCAGACAACTGGTTCTCCTCAATCGAACTAGTCGATAAACTGAAAGAAGTGGGCTTGACTTATGTCAGAACATTGCGTAAAAATAAACGCGAAATACCTCCAGAATTCTTACCTCATAAAACTCGTCCAGTAGGTTCCAGTTTATTTGGTTTCACAAATGATAAAACTCTTTGCTCCTTTGTCCCTAAAAAGAATCAAAGTGTAATCATGATTTCAACTATGCACCATGATGAATCCGTCGACACTGAAAGTAACAAACCAGAAATCATTCTATTTTATAATAGTACCAAAGGCGGTGTTGATTCTTTAGACCAAAAATGTGCGAATTACTCCGTAGCAAGAAGAACTCAGAGATGGCCATGTGTAATTTTTTGGGCAATATTGAATATTTCTGCAGCTAATGGATATGTTCTTTGGAAAGCCTCCAATCCTGAAAAACGCATAAAAAGGAACAAATATATAAGGAAAATAGGTTTAGACTTGGTTACACCATTTATATTGCAACGGAAGACAGGGTATGCAAATTTTTCCAATGATCTAAAGAGGAGGATTGATAACGTTTTGGAGCAAATACATAAGCAGCCGGAAAATCAATCCCAACTTGAAGAACCAGTTGCATCGACCTCTTCTGCAGCTTCAATTTCAAATCGGAAAAGGGCCAGATGCTACTTATGCGATTGGAAAAATGACCGAAAACATTCTCTAAAATGTTCTAAATGTTCACATATTATTTGTAAGACACATTCCGTCCAAAATGTTATATGTTCCAGTTGTGAGAAAGTATAAAGACTGAAATATGTTATTTTGTTAGTTTGGAAGAAGTCATTTTGGTTTTGGTTGTCATTTTTTTTATTTTATGCTGATCTCAGAAGTAATTTATTTTTTTGTTATTTTAAAGATATGAGAAGTGCCATAAATATCTTTTAGTTAAAGTTTTTCTTACATTTGTATTTTTTTTTTATGTTTTAAGTTCACACTAACCAAAAAGTGCCAAAAAATAAGGTTAGTTACAAATGCGTGTAAAACATGATATTTTTTTTTATATTCTAAAATTAAACAAAGTTAATTTTGTAAAAAAATAGTTTTTTATTTCATAACTAACCATATTTTATACAAATAATAAAAAAATCTACGTTCTACAACAGATTGTTTGGTATGGGTAAAATTTGACCCACGATACCGGTACTGTTGCCAAAAAAGGCGATACCAGCTAAGGGTTAAAAGTAAACGCACCCAAAGTATCATTGTAATAAACAAGGATGTATCCAAACTTTTGTAATTAATGTTTTTCCCGTAAGAAAATTACGGAAACCTTTTGTGGGCTGTATAAGTTGGTTGACATGGGTAGCACTGGTTATCACAAAAAAAGTTAAGTCCCGTCCCAAGTTTGCTAAAGACGTGGTCGAAAGTGGCACTGACAAATTGTTAAATTAGGTAAATATAAAGTTAGACATATGGGGAGTCTTATGTGTCCGGGAGCCTTATTTAAATGTGTGTAATGCACTGAACAAAACACATGGTCATCGATTAAAAATTAACTACTACATCAATTTGCACACTAGTATAATTTTTACACGCTTTATATTAGCTTCACTTGTATGTACATATGTATGTTTGTATATTTGTAACCGACTTCTTTGGGCGCGATTTTGACCCACTTTAAACGGCTAGATTTCGTTCAAACTTTGTAGATTTATCGAGGACCGATGACAATACACTAATTTGAAAAAAAAAATAGAAAATAAATGTTAGTTTAAAAAAACTAAAAAACACGCTTTTTATCGAAAACCGAACTAAAAAATAGGAAATAAGTTTTAATCAATTTAAATTAAGAAAAAGCGTGGGGTGCATGGTGTCAATAGTTATAAATATTTTATTGACAGATATGAGTAGAGTGATTATCATTTTGATAATATCTTAAAAAGCACCCCACGCTTTTTTTTAAATAAAATATTTTTTTTATTCACACTATTATTAATTTATATTTATTGAAATTTTTAATAATATTCTTTATTTAAATTGATTAAAACTTATTTCCTATTTTTTAGTTCGGTTTTCGATAAAAAGCGTGTTTTTTAGTTTTTTTAAACTATTATTTATTATAATTAAAATGCTCCGTACCTGTCTGTGATCACAATTCTTCAAATTATGCCAAAAAGAGTTACATCTATAATATCTACAGCAATAGCATCAGTAACAATATAGGCTCGCCATCTGATTGTACATGCGACTTAAGATGTACCTACTTCAAAATTTGGCTGTTGTATATGTAACCTATACGTGACTGTATGGTTTTATCAGGTGTTATATATTTAGACTCTGCCTACACCTCTGTGACTTTATGTATGTATATTGTATGTATACAGATAGCTGAACAAGCGGACGCGAGACGCTGCACTACACTGACTGTCCACTACCAAAAATGTCCTGCTGTAAGAGTTCATAGTAAAGGGGCGGATCGGGCCATGCCTTTGAGGATTAGAAGAATATATGTATGTACGAACAGTGATTACGATCCTCTTAGGGTCATAGCACACATATCAAATCGGAAAGGAATCATCGCCGTATCGCCTTTCGCCTCGCCGTTAAACAAGCGTCAATCTTATGTAAGTCTTGGCTACGGCAAGACGACGCCGCGCTTACAGATCGCTGGTTTGAGCTTATCCCAAGGCGTGGCGATTACGTTACGATTAGTGCGCTAGGCAGTAGGGAGTTTCATGCTAAGAATACTGCGCAGGTCGAGTTGATACGGTGACGATCCCTTTCCGGGTTGATATGTGTGCTACGACCTTAAACTGACCCAGAATTAAAGGTATTTTTAAAAAAAAACGTCACCCCACGCTAGGAATTTCTCCTGTGTCGTGAGTGCGTTACAAAAATATGAAATATCTCATACACAAACACCCAGACTCGGGACAAACATCTGTGGTTCGCACAAAGTTTTGCCCTATGCGGGAATCGAACCCTTAGCGCAGCAGTCCAATCGCTTAGCCACTGCACTAATCAGGTCGTCAAAGTATCAACTATTACACAATACATGTACCGTACAATAAATTTTCGTAACCCACAGGTAATTTTATACCGGTAATTATGAAACAAATAATTGGAAAAGGATTTATAACTTTCAATAAATTAACGTGAGTATAACAACGCATTGTGTTCGCTGAAATAATAATTGTGGTTGACATGGTTTTGAGATGTCCGCGTAACGGATCTGTTGGTGCCATTTCTGTACGAATATAATCGTGGTAAGCTTAGTAAATACAGCTTTGCAAACATTAAGCGTATTATTAGTAGTGGGAAACGCTGTACGATGTGTAAATACGTTTAATTACGCGAAACGTGACAGTTTGTTTGGAATTTATAGTAGAGGTGATTACATCACATTTAATATTATAAATAAATAATGTTTCATAAGTTTTTTTAAAAGAGTACACAGTTCGTAAACCTCAGTTTAAGTTTTTTGGGCTTACAGTCGTACTTTAACATTCTTGCGATCATATAACTAAGTCATCATCATCATCAGCCGGAAAACGTCCACTGTTAAATAAACGGCTCCCCCTTAGAACGCCACAATGAACGACAACTTGCCAATTGCATTCACCGGTTGCCCGCAACTCTGACGATATCGTCGGTCCACTTCGAGGGAGTAATTATTGCAATTTTTGACCTTAAACTACTAGACGTCATGTAAATACAATAAAATAAGTATATCAGGGATTAACTTAGGATGCTAATTAATGAAAAAAACAGCCAGCAGTCTTATTTTAATCCAAGCCCTTTATTCACTAAACTATTGAAAAAAACGCTTCGCCAAAGATTTTACAAGTCATTTACTACTGTATTAATGTGATAATAATTTCCTCGTAATTGGTTCAACTAATTAGATCTTAACTCTCCATTAATACTAGATTTATGTACTCATTGTAAATAACAGACTATTCAAATACCGATAAATATTTAAATAGAGTAACTTTTCTGATAAGAATTTACATTCTGTTGGCAACAACAGAATATTGTAGTTACCACGTACTTATGAAAGTAGAGGTATGGTTTGATAGTCTTTATTGGAAAAAAGATCGCCTTTTAGAAATAAATCACTTATAGTACGAAGATTAATTATTATTTTGCAACTTGGTTAAACACATAATCTCACCGTTTTAGTACAGAAAGATACTAAACGAAACATACACCCCTTACCAAAAACCGCACTATAATCGGTGAAGCCGTTTTGCAGAAAATTTGTAACAATCATTTGTGCACAACACATACAAACAACCTCTCACCCTAAACGCATACACCTTCTCCGTTCCGTCGCGTCGTGGGTAAAAAATACCTCCATATTATATTAGTTTCACCTCATATCCAATATTTAAATGGCGGGATCAAAAGTCACCCTATATACATAAAAAACTGTCACGTATATAATGTATGTACCTAAGTGTATACTGTATAAGTGTACTATGACGGAAGACCGATGGAACAAACAATGGATGGAGTATTAAAAGAGATCTCGTTAGTTTAAACAGTGCCGCGGGCATGGACCATCCCCTCCCACCGGTCCCAGAGCCACCCACGCAATGCAAAGGTTAAGGGCAAACCATTGTGGATGCGGTTGCATTCTCTTCGCATTCAATTGCGAATCTCCCAGCTCTCATATATATTTTCAATGAGACCATTCGTATTGGACGTCATAGAAATGACATATACATGAGCGTGTTCTTTCTTTTAATTCATAATTGTGTGTCATTATTGAAGATTTAGTTTGTGTTGGTTTAAAAAATATATGTCTTGTTAATAATAATAGTGTAATAACAGCCAAAAACCATCCACTGCAGGGCCAAGTTCTAAACTATACAGGCTATTATAGAGAAAGATTTGTAAATTCTACTAACTTCATACGGCGTCCTAATTCCCAATAAGCTTTTCTTATTGAATAAATACATTTTTTTATAATAGTAACAATTTCACGAAAATAAACGAACTTGAAGGAAAATACTATAGTCATATTTATTGTTAACGATGATAACATAAAAGCTGAGCGAGTTTCATTTATCTCAGACTACGTTTCATTACGGAACTAATATGACGTGCAAACAATACTTGATTCATCGCCCATTTATTGACATTGAACACAAAGGCAATGCACTAAGATGCACGTGCGTACTGCGCACTGTTGCTCTTTACCGACAGAACGAACCTTCAAATGAGTATAAACAATTTACACTCGTATAAAACTGAGCTACGCAGACAAAGATCAAATGTTACACCGACAGCCCCAAACACTTTTAAGTAATCTCCACGAAGTTTTACAATGGTTTGTGTTCCCAACTTTTTAAGCGATTATTAACAATTTGAACAGTAATTTGTTCCAATCATAGGCGCTCAACTTTTAATCCGATTATTTAATACTGTTTACTATGGAAATTGAAGCGTCTGTTCCGTCACAGATTGTAATTACGAGTCTTACAGACAATCAACATTTAGAAAAGTATTTACTGAATAGATATCTAGAAATAGTTTTGACAAAACGCCAATGTAATACCTTGTTCAGTTCGCGCAGATCTTTTGCGAGAATTGAAATGGATAAAGAAAAATAATTCGACATTCTTGCCCCCGACCGCGACGCCGCCGTCTAGGAACTCTCAGAGCAAACAGAATAAGTGAAAATTCTCTTCGCGCTCAGGTTCGGAGCGAAGCCCTGTATTACAAATATTGATTTATAAACCAGACAGGGCTGGAAACTGATCCTAGTTTCATTACCGGTGGAAAGATAAAGCTGACGTGCTATCTGCACTAGCCTAGCGAACACTGTAAACGTTCAGTATATAAAAAGCAATGTACAATATTATTTACTTTTCAGATACATTTCGATGATTTATCAAATTCGTGCACGTCATTATGTCGTTAACTTTTAATTAAAATTACGTCAGGAACTGCGTATAAGAATTGAACAGATGTTCCGAGGCAGCGTGTGCCGTGTTATTGGACGTATCGCTCAATGCTTATACATATACATCTTAATATGTTTATCTACTTATATAAATGACACATTGGAATACAGACACGATGTAAACACGTGCGACTGTGAATTCTATAATAGCTTCTCTATACGTACTGTTATATATTTGTTGGTCGGTTGTGTTTACATGCGCAATCATCGCCTCCTGTTCATTGACCATACGTACATGTCTATACGTAGTGTGGTGGTACGTAAATATGATTACGTTATTTACACTGACATTGGCGCTAATTAAGAATGTCCGTTGATGTTGTGTGCGGAGAGAAATGTTTAATAATGGAAACGGGCTTTTGAAATTAATTTCACAGGCTAAATAAAACCTCCTCTACTA
The DNA here is from genome assembly GCA_946251915.1 of Abrostola triplasia. NCBI lineage: Eukaryota > Metazoa > Arthropoda > Insecta > Lepidoptera > Noctuidae > Abrostola > Abrostola triplasia. The sequence goes on along the minus strand of OX276432.1, from coordinate 6,144,247 downwards.
TATCATAATAATGGTAAGTAATAATATTCCATGGATTCACGACCTTAGTAAACTTATGCCAAACATTATTTACCTTTATTCACCACTGTTACAGATATAATTCTTTCCAAAAGGAAAAAGTATTTTTAGCTGAAATCGCTTTGAAATAAAAAAAGAACTTTGATACCTCATCAATAGGTGTATTCTTTTGAAATTGTCCTAAAAGGGATCTGTGTCGGTAAGCCTGTATAAAGTGTTACTAAAACTGAACAATTCTTTATTACGCTTCCCTTGGATCGGCACAAATCCGAGAGTAAGCTAAATCGTTTATGGTCCTGTTCCTTTTAGGCTTAGCGAGTTAACATTTTCCCTTTTCAGCATTTTTAGAATACTCAAAGCCAGATTTTATGTATTGTGTAAACGTCCAGTGCGAGGTGAACATACCGTGTATAATATGGTATTAAGTCGATTGTAAAAAAATGTTGGAAAATAGCTGGTACGATAACAACTTTGTGCATTTAAATTAGTAAGACTACGTGACGTTTAAAATAAATAAATTATTGCTAACTACTTTACTTAAATACCCTTATAAAGCTAGTATGGATTTGCGTGAATATGTATGCTAAATAACTGATATATCTATCCGGAACACTCTGCATTGGAGCTTGCAGAGTAAACCAGGAACGCAAAATTTTATTTTTATTTTCTTCATAAATGTCGAGTCCAGACGAGTGTCAACGATCCTCGACAAACGGTGTACAGTGGCATTTACTCACATGAACACTTAACCCTTTATGCAAAACACCGATTATGACTGTCGGCAACATTATAATAGTCAATTATCGTGGTGGACGCGCCTCCCCGTGGCGCCCCGCGGTTCAACAGCCGGCCACGATCGGATTTTAATAATGCTATTTATAGGCGAATTTTAATACATTTGTTTTTCACGCAGCCCATCTGTACTTGCGGTATATTGACGGTGTTGTTTATTAAAAGTCGAGTACATCCAATCGGTAAATATACAAAGTTAAAGGTTTATAGAGATTGCTTTTTTACGAAAAATGGTAGAGTCGATTTAGACTTAGATTATTTTTGGTTTAGGGACCTACCCAAGAAAATTTTGGACAATAAGGGTTAAAACTATTATCCTTTAATGCTGTAAATATAAATCATAAATATTAAATAATAACTCAATGGTTTTAAATTATCCAAACCTTTACACAAGACTAACATTCATAAAACTGGTAAAATTGTTTGCAAAAACCCTGTCTTTCAAGTCATATTACTCCACTGCTTATAGCTGCCAACCAAAATGGCAGACAGTTATTGCTTAGTTAGCTATGTTTGATACCTTCACAGGACAAACATACCTCACGGGTATAAAATTTCGAATTGCATTTGTGATTAAATTTTTCCCGTCAAAGGCACAGGCCAGACAGGGGCAATGAAATTGTGAGTCAACGTTAAAAAATATACTTTTAGAGAAACTCTCTCCTGCAACAAAGAGCATGAGTTGCATTCAGGCGCTCGCCTAACTATAGGTACATATATCTTAAGTCTTCACAATAAATCACTAACGTCAATAAACATTTAACTTTAATAAAGTTGTTTAGTTTCACTATAACAAGTTCTTTAACGACCTCACTATGAATTCAAAATGCGGAGACACAAAAGGGCGGACTGCGACGCAGTCAATAGTAAAAATAGTACATCGTTATTGAGAATATATTCTCAGTTTTATATGCCTATAAATCTTTTTAAATGTATTGTTATGCTGCATGGCTAAATAACAACCTGTATGCACTTACTGTCCAAATATTTTAGAGTACGCGCACAGACATTTTTAATGTGAGTGAATTTCGTTCTTTGTTTAGTCTGGAGCCAAATAAAAAGCATAAGATAAATATAACTACTTATTTGTAGTAAAAATATTATATCAAATATCAACAAAAGTCTCGTTAGCTTTATCAAATACATCAAAGTGTATTTTTCTTGTAACAATAATTACACTAATCGGCACAAAAGATAAAAGCAATTTTTCCAGCCTTCAATATTTTCTCAGCCAACAACTTTAAATAAGCTCTTACAGTTTACGCTGTGAATAAATCTGAGGCAGGCTATTCTTCCTATTTCTTTCCAAGACAGGCAGTTTTAATTTATCATTTAGGTCAAGTGAAAATAGCATACAAATACCTATCGTCTATAGCTATGAGTTTACAGTAAAGCCTGTTTTATGTGTGTGAACATCATGGAGGGAGCTCATCTGCAAACATGTGTGTTTGCTCTTTAAATGGGAAACGAAAATCATGTTTACTTTTTAGCTTTACAATTATAAAGTCACTTCAATATGTCAGGCCTCGCAAAGTTGCGTACACGTCACTTGTGACAGAGTTCATTATAATTTTATGTGATCATATGGCGATGTAGAGTGTTTGTTAGAGGCGTAATTTTGGAGAAGGTTTTGGCAAATTCTCGTACTTTTATAAACACCACATTTCACAGTAAGTAAAGTAAGTTATAATAATTATGTTAACATGCAAACAGATTTATAAAAATTTATAAAATCAAAGTCCCTATGAGCACAGCCAATTCGATTCGTTTTAAATGTCAAGATATATAGAGTTTAGTTTACCTACCTAATTGTTGCAACGATTTAAATACGACTGCATTCTAGAACCATTCGTCTCAAAGTATTTGCCCTTAAGTACAAAGTACATATTTCTGTTGCCTTGCGATTACGCTGTATGAGATACAGACGTAAACGCTGCCGTATCTCTAGAAGCGCATTCTTGTGGTTTGTGTTTTATGAGTCAGACAGAATACATAACTACATCTACTCTGCCTACTAAAGTATTTAAAAGAATAAGTATGAGAAACTAAGAAGGAATCCACGAGAAAAAGGTAGCAATTTATGTGTACTTACAGGTCAAAGACATTATTATATGTTTATTGCCTTACCGCACCTTCAAAGATGTTAGAGACAACCTGTGACTGTATAACTCAAACAATTGAGTTGTGTAAGTGTATTGTGAGTTCGAATATATGCGGCAGACGGAAGATGCAGTAACACCTACTTCAATAATATCAAAATCACATTCGATACAAGTAAAACAAATCTGTGCTTAAGGTACCAAGCCTCAGGGTTCAAAATAGGTAGCATGTTTGCGGCCTTAACGTACCTTATTTGCGAACTTTGAGATGTAGCTCACGTACATATATGATCAGCCCCCTCCCGTCAATCTGCCTAATTGGTCTAGGTTGTCCGACTGTCTCTATTTACTCACGTTTTGTGGTTGATTGATCCGGCCATGGTATTTCTACTTTTACTGGCCATTCGAACGAAAGATGTGGAATTATGAGCGGTAACTACCGTTAACGGGTGTGGCTGCTATTCGCACGTGTAAAGGGGCAAAGACCTCATGATCGGACAAGTCGTGAGCTTGAACCTAGGACGGAATCAAAACGAAATCTTAAAGCAAACTAGACACCTGATTACGGTGTGATCTTTAACTAAAACAACACAGCAGCTGATTGCCCTCGGGCTTAACAAATTTCTTAAACACGATGACTGGCTGGAACTTTCAATAGCGCGGTAATTCCAAATTGATTTCGTTTTTTAAAAAACCATAGATATGTCAAAGTGCACTTTTTAAAATACGAGGATTCAAAATAAGTGTGACACGTGACTCTGTTAACCGTGATTCTGACTTTAAATTGTTGTCGCTATCTTTTTTGATAACCAGTTTGATGGATCAGCCAGAGTGCGACTTTTTATACACTATGATTGTATGAAACCTTTAAGTGCCGTGGTATCGATGTCAATGACATGCGTACACGTAACAGATGTTGTTTTTATCCCACTGATAATGACGAACTACGAATATATTATAGTGTTAACATAACAATATACTTACGCGTCATCATCATTACTTGTTTCTTTCCTTGCCTCATAATATCCTGAGATTGTATAAAGTAGAAGGAACTTATTGATTTTTAAAAGAAGAAAAAAAGGAACTAATTCCTCTATTCTCATTACAATATAATAAAATTATTGTAAAATGTTGTTCGATTGGGTCTTATCGCTTATCGCAATCAGCGAGCTCTCACAAACGACCTTAGTATGGACAGAATTGTATGTCAATGATAAAGGTAGTCCACGGTATATCAGTGTTTAATTAACAGTTACATAAAATGCAAATAATAAACTTAAATATGTGTAACTTCACGCATTTTGGAACATTAGTTTAGTCAGTTAGTCACTTAAATAAAATATATACTGTAAAACTTTATTTTTATTTCTTAGGTGCGAACGCGACGATTAGGGTCTCGATGGATTTTTCTTTAGAATAATTCCCACTATCGGCCTCAGAATGTATAAAAGTATGAGCTTTTTATTACTTGATCAAATTAAAGATTTAATTTCCGTACGTATTTAGTAAAATAAGTCTATTCCCTATCTTCATTTATCATTTCTTCGGTTAGTTCTCACGGTAACAGGCAGGAACAGCAGAAAGCAATGTCTTCGTCTAACACACACTTCGAGTTCTTTCACTTTCATGCATCTAATCACGATTACGTATTGATTAGTTGCAAGTCGTTTTGTATTCTACGCTTTTTAAATTTATGAGGAAAGTCATTGTAACTTCATATTTTTATTTGCTATGTAACAACTTATAAGCGCCAAATTCTAGCGAGACGCGCCTGAATGTTGTGTACTGTATGTAAGAACACAAATGAATCCACAATACATATTTAATTTAATACTCGAGGGTTTGAACAGCGTCCTAACCAACGTCAAGTGAGCAAACCAACGACAACACTCGGTCATGTTTTTAGTCTTAATTGAGGCGAGAACAGCCCAACTTGGCTGGCTGTGCTCATTAAGAACAACAAACAAATGGTTAAGTACTGCAGTCGAGACACTCGCAAACGAACTAATCGGCTTCTACAGAAGACTGCCGAACTGTGACGTCTCTGCGCCGATTCCTTGTTAAATGTCTTGTTCTTTGATATTGTATTTCCATTTCACCTTCTACCGCTATTTTTTACTACACACCTTTGATCAAAGTTCACCTTATAAACAAACCCGTTAAATCTTCTATTTATATAGCAGTACTACAGGGATTCACGAATGGAAATACGTGGGCGCCGCTTTTTGTGGTTTATATTTAATTATTAAGCTAAAATTGACAACGATATAACGTTATACCTATAAAGACTGCCTCGTTGGTCTAGTGGTTGCTATGCGCGACTGCTGAGCACGAGGTCCTGGGTTCGAATCGCGGGTCGAGCAAAGTGATACTGGGTTTTTCCATTAGGTAATTTTCAGTAGCAACACGGAGTCTGGATTTGTGTTCGGTTGTTCGCAATAGGTTCGCCCCTTATTACATTAAGACCTAAAACTTAACTGGCGAAATGTGGGTGTAATCTGTGCACCTCTGCCTAGCCCTTTGGGAAATACAGGCGTGATGTTATATTTTACCCATAATGTTGTATTAAAAATAACTCGAACCATTAAGATGGTTAAACAAAAATACCCTCCGCCGATGGTATTCAGAAGTTTTTTAACTTGTGTGGGTGAACGAGCACCAGTTTGAAAGGAAAATCTTTTCACTCCGAAGCAACGTTTTATAAGGGAAAGGTACGAGTGATTTATGTGTGTAGATCTCTTTTGTTGCGGCAATACGATTGATAAAAAAATGCTTCAGCGTATTCATGTTACCTGTATTTAAAATACATAAGAGGGATTCATAAGCATTGTGATCTTACGGAGCAAACTTTGACAACAAGCGTTCAGTCTGTTCAAAGAATTGGATTCAGTTATACAATAACATTTGATTTGAATGTTAAAACATTATTATTAGCTTTAAGCCTATCTGTAGATACCGTTATATTTTCATTCTTCGTTTAAATAAATACTGTCGATACAAGATAGCGAAGCAAGCGATACAGACGTTTTAAAGTAAGTTGATAGTTAGACGACCTGATTAGCGCAGGGGCTAAGCGATTGGACTGTTGCGCTAAGTGTTGCGGGTTCGATTCCCGCACGGGGCAAAACTTTGTGCGAACCACAGATGTTAGTCCCGAGTCTGGGTGTTTGTGGATGTGATATTTCATGTTTGTAAAACGCACCCACGACACAAGATAAATTCATACTGTGGGGCGACGTTTTTTTAAAAAAAAAATAGCCAAATTCTGTCACAGTTTTGAACGTATATAAAAACCGTAAATCAAAAAGAGGCAAATGCAACAGGCAATTGTTTCTGTGCAGCAATATCAGTACGTAATGAATAGAGGATTTATCTTGACACGAGAAGGTTACATTATATAATACAGCAAACGATTCGTATGATTCTTATAAATTTTATCTACATAAGTTATGCTGTTGTTAGATAACAATTCCAATACATGTGTTCTTCAAGCCACTTATAACTTCTACGCGTGTGCCTACCTCTGGCAATGTTTATTAGAATGAATAAATGTTTGGGTACTTTAAACGAGGAATGAATGAGCTTAAACTTAAATACTCTAACTTTCACTTGTCATCATGATTCTCGTAATACTCAATCTGATTATGTTCAGGCACAAATCTAATTAGCGGTTCATTTTAAGCTGCTTCTTCGCCGTCTAACTTTTAATAAACCGCTAAACTAATTGAGGTGTCGATGTCCCTTATTAGAAAAGTAGGGCGTTATAGGTACCACGTATAATACAATATTATTTTACTTTGCAATTTGTCAACGCAGTGATAGTCGAGTGGTATGACCATTGGACAGCCAAATCAAAGGTCGCAACCCCGGACTAACGGTGTACAGGCGGTTTATACTCTGACACCGGGTTGTTCATCAACCATACGATAAGATGTTACCTTGTTTCAATATTGCAATAAATATAGAAGACCAATTATGTGATTGAGGCAATATTGCTACATCAAGGATTGAATCACTTGCAATGATGACTTTTTACGAACGTTTTCCCAAAACACTTCCACTGCCATAACACATCATATTTATTTTACTACCTGAAAGATTCAATAAATCAATCCTTACGAGTTATTTGGGAATGAATGGGATATTTTTATGTACTCGGTGCTTATATTTCACTAACCTTTCGATAACATAACTTATTTCTCACTCAGAAAAGAGGCTAAGGCAAGCGTCATTTGGTATAAGGACTATAGCGACCCTTCCATTCGGTTCCACATGGCTGGCTGCGTTTACGTGTGCGCCCGAGCTGCGCAAGGATTTACAGATAAGTAATAAAACGTAATGCGTTTTAACTGAACGCAAAGCCTCGCGGCGAACGGTAACATCCTATTAGTGGAGATTAATGTTTTATTTAACAGCACACTCGCGTGTAAAAGGAAATGCGGTATGTAGGCGTGTGTCGTCCCACTGTTCAAATGAGATCATAGATCGTCTTTTGTCAGCCTCCCGACACTGCGCAATGTACGAACGAGCTTTGCACGTGCTGCAGATTGATAAATTACAATTATTTAGATTTATTACGCAGTTATTGTTATCTTATAAATGTGACACCCTAGATTCACATCCACTGTTGAGATACGAAATATAATGTTTAGTACTAAGAATTTAAACGAAGGTTTTTAGTTAGACTTTTATACTAGGGATATACATACATAGCACATTTAGTTGATAAACAAAGTGAAAACACTACCTATGATTAGCACAATAAACATACCATACACTAAACAGCAGCAATACTTGCGGCCCTAAACATAAGACACGAGCTCTCAAGATACTGTAACAATATTAAAAATCCATCACAGTACAACCGTATCGATACAACAAAAATTACATCGGAAAGAAAAACGCAATTCAACGCGTACTTTTCAAAGTAATCGAATAGATGTTCCGAAGGAGAACGGAACAAATACTTACAGACGGAAAATAATAATCTTTTTCTGAAATAACGTTGTATTTCTGTTTTTAATTATGTTGTACATCTAATTTTGCTGCGGCGGATAAGCCCGACGTTTCTGTGGATTAATTTAAAACTGTTTTACTTTGCCCAGGTTTTGTGCAAATAAAAAGTAAACTCACAGACATAAAGAAAATTAGAGTAAAAAGATAGGGAAAACATTTTGATGAGTTTTCGCTTGTAATGAAACCTCCGATACGAGTTCGTTTTGTTGTAATAGGCAAGTTTTAACACGCATACCACTTTCGTGGTAAACAAGTGGCTTATTTGCGTATCAATTATTATGACCAGAGTTTGGCACAGTTGTAATCAGAGCAGGGCCGCGCTGACACTCAATGGCGCCTATTTTTTATCGTTGATGTCTAACTACACATTCAGAAGACTTTTATATACGTTGCCAATGTAGCCGTCTCCTATTATTTGATCTAGCTTCCAGTCTACCCCGATGGGATAAAGCTATTAAGCATTTTATGTTTGACGTAAATGACTACGAACTAGTTGTCCTTTGCTAATTTCTTAGATTACTATCTAACTTTTATAAGTACCAATACGAAGAAAAGATAAGGCATGAAAACGTCTAGACTACTCAAAAAGGAAAACTGCGTGCACTTTAGATTTGAAAATCGATCGACCTGCGCCGGAGTCATTAAACTCTGTAGGACTCGTTGTTTGAACTGTACCCAGACAATCTCGTCTGGCTTTTTCTGAACAAGCCTGATTATAATTCAGATGCTGCCATTGAAGACTTCCACCCTTTATTTGTTACTTTGTACAATATTTAAACAAATAAATAAAATTAATGTTTCTGTTTGTAGTATCAAAATGACAATTTGTTTTAATATATACACATATTATACACGATACATATAACAAAAAAGCTAGTTTAAAAAAAATAAAAATTCAAATTGTTAACCATTTTTATAAGTCTCACAAACTACAGTATTCTTTATTTCAAAGTATTGGAAACCTAATGAGGTATTGAATTAGGAAGTGTCGATAGCTGTTCTTTATTTCCCAATCCCAATTACTTTACACTAAGTAATTGTAAACCTTCCCCTATACTGGGATATTAATGTTATTTCGCTCCTATTAATCTCTATAAAGGGGCGATATGCAAATTAATTTGAAACGGCGGGCTCTAAAGCTGTCCTTGGACAGGCGATAGAGAGGTCATAAGTTTGAACCCTACTCCTTGAACTATAGTGCGAAAGAAAATTGACTCAGACACACAGAAAGTCCTTTCATGAACGTGAACCCTCTTGTACAAAAGCATAGACTAACTAACTAGAACTTAACTACCTACTCTGCAATCTATGTAAAAATAATAATCGAAATATCAATATCAATATAGCATATCAATTATATGTACCCATTATCGAGTATCAAAAGTAATAGTACCCATATAACGAATACAATAAAAAAAAACAATGCATCCATTGAATTAGACTCATTGCTGTAAAGCCTCATGAAAAACGCCCGAAAATGGACCATCGAAGTATATTGCAATGAAAGATCACAGCGTTGTTCAACTAACAATTAAAATTAAACTTGTGACCTTTCATTATTGTTGCATCCAATTAAACAACGAGCAACATGACCTTTTACTTTTAGTACTACGGAGCTTCTGTTAACCGAGACCCAATATGGAAATTTCACTACAGCCTGCACCGACCCACGCGCGCTGGTGCATACATCGATATATATGCATAGACGCCATCCGCATACATTACAGTATCGAAATATATTAGAGAACATTATTTCTATACTATCCATAGCCCTGAATATAGTACTTACCATGTTTTCAACGAGTAATACCGGACGTCATAAGTGCTATACCGGCGTTTCTATAGATACCTACTTAGAAGTAGTGTAAGCTTTTAATCTGTCTTTCATATTTTAACAGTTTGTTTACATCCAAACTTATTGAAAAATACTCTAAAAGTATACTTTTCCTCACCTAATCCAGATATTTCGTAGTAAGTTCCCATATCAGCGTAGCGCGTGTCTCTACAAGTGTTTATTTACCTATTTACGCGCACGTACAGCGATCTCTTACAGTACAATAATAAGAAGCTGATTGTGTCATAATATCATTAGTGTTTGTACGTAAAATTAGCCCGGAAACGTTGGCAGGCTTCATGTGACGTAGTTCGTAGGTTATACGTGCTACGAGATCGTAGCGGCCACCATATGTTCGGACCACGAGGGCACCGATCGATACGCGGCTAGGCGGGCGGCATGCACTTACCGTGGTCATCTTGAAGTTTAACTTGCGCTGCAGTGCAGTCTCGAGGTGAAGAGCCATTGCGATAGATTTTACGAACAATCAGCGAGAGAAAGTCCGGTAAAGCACTATAACATAATTCTATGGGCCGGCGTTAAGTAATAACTTCGCGTGTGACGTACGTAGCGACTTCAGCGTGGCAGATCGCGTGTTCACGCGGCCATTTTAGCCGCCTGTCAAAAGGTTCGAGTTTCAGCCGCGTGGCGCCACCGACGCAAATCGTTACGTCTGCGCAAAAATAGCCGACGAGCGGAGAGCGGAGAGCGGCGAGTAGCGGCGGCGGCAAGGGGCGCGTAGGGCGCGTACACTGCCACAGGTTACGAGATTTTCCACCACCGATTGATTTATAGTACAACTTGTAATTGAGTTAAAAGTTACACTTTCGATACGTACACGTATTATGAACGGAGTATTTAAACTGCCTTTTTATGTTATTACCGCAATACTAACTACATGACTGAAGATCATTCATATTTTGTAACAACTGAAAACTTTGTTTTCAATACTTCGACCAAACTTTTTGACATGAAATTTATGAACGCACAATTAAATTATTGGGGTGCGCGACAGTTACTTAAAGGGGTCACCCCCTTCCAAATTTCCTATAAAAGCGTTAACACGCTCTATTACTGTTAACGTAACATGAAAGCTTTACAAAATAAACGCTCATTTTCGAAATAAAAATGCTGTTAGTATACATAGGTATACCTACATACGTGATTGAATTTATTGATCAACATATGCGTACTACTTTGTTCGTCACAAATGAAATAAAAGACATATGAGACGCGAACAAGCTATTAAACACGTCAGAGACACAGCACGTGTCAGTAAGCGTCAAATGCCAAGAGCCAAGTACCACAATGGGAGCATGCAACGACACAATATAAAGGAGTCGGCAATATATTTTGATTAGCACGCCATATATTACGCGACAGACATCAAAAACGAATTACTGTGCCATTACTCGCGTGTGTCGACTCGAGTAACTTTCAGGATAAAGGGCTTTAGGGGAAACTGTTTTTATTTATCGTGATTGGCATTCGATTTCTGATTGTCTACCGTTCTATATACTAACAGCTACAAAACAAAACACTTTCGTGTGAGAGCGAATGTACAGTAAAGTAATCTCCGATTGTTCTTCGGGTGTGTTTGCACGCTCATCTGTTAGTAATGGGGAACAAAATATAATGTGCTGGCTGCATATCTTCGGAAGAAAGTCGGAAAGTGACAGTTAAGTTTTTTTGGATCGACAATGTTTATTGGATAGTTCATAAATGTTTTTAGTTTAATACGCACTTAAAGCATCCGTGAAATGGTACTCAAAATCCTACGAAAAGTTAGTGTTACGTAGGATATGCGTAATAGAATAGGATAACCATAGATAAATATTTGAAGACATCTTTTAAACTAAATATACTACTAATACCTTGTTTAATCATTGTTTTTCGTAAGCTACCTTACCTAACATAATACCTACTTGCTATAATATAAAGTAAAACCAATACCGCGCCAACACTATCTCCATAATTACGTATAATACACATAACACGGCCACTTACAATATTCTCGCTGAAATGAACCCGGCTAGAGTTCGCGTTTGAATAAATACGCTATCAACTCGTAAACTTTAAATCCATACGTGAAACATTAATGAACGCGAATCACGTTAGTTACACAAACATCGGGTGTAGGTAAACAATTCAATCAGAACATCGAGTGTGTCATTTACTAGTGTAGCAAGCGAGGCCGCACGCGAAGCGGTTGGCTTAGCGATTGGTTATATAAAGCTGAGAAAAACTTGACGGGAGACATCAATGATTCTTTAGACGTGAACCATCTTATCATTTTCAACTACGAAACCACCTGCTATAAGAGCAATACACTGAGTCCAGAGCCTGATATCCTACCAAATTTCTAACATGCATACCCACGGTATTGTAAACTGAATTTCCTTTACAAAGACAACAGTTTTAAGTGTTTTCCACAAAGTAAAACTAAGAATTGGTTTCTACGAAGACATTTAAGAAGAGCATAATACAACCAACCATTATTTTTGCTATTTTATGTAGACACTTTTTTTCTATGTATCAGTTTAAGTTGTACGATTCGAGTAGTCGATTTAATATAATTATCTAAGTCACTTTACGTTCGTATGATGACGCCATAACTTTTCAAGTACCTATATTAAAAACCGTACGCCAACATCAACCGATGTTACATCAGATTTAAAGATTGCCGTAGTATCTATAAGGAGTTCGCACAAGTGTGCGAACTCAAAATCAAGTGATTTTCTTCCTTAATCACGATTTATGGTGACAGTGTAGGGAAGGCTTAAGGGTCGTGTAATCTTATCTGGTCCGCTCAATGGCCTAGCATGAATATCATGTTAAATTACACGCATGGCTGACTTTCACCGATGTTAAAATAATATCAGCTTACCATTGATATAGAGACGTTAAGGAAAAATAAATGTTTATACGCGTAACGTGTTTTACGTATTGACTTTACTATTTTTTTGCAAATAGAGCATTCGAAAAGGCTATGTAAGTATCTATATTCTTTTATAAATAAATTGTAGATGGCAGCCCTATAATTCGGTAATAAAAAATAAAAATGGCCGCTAATCGTCCGCTGTCAAACCGACCTAGCCCTCTTCCCAGTTTGTGTAGTGTTCAATGCAGCGACATAGTTTACTCTATGCCTATACATGTGGACCTATGTCTGTGTATGAGTCTGTCAATGCAAACGGAAACTTAACTCTTCGGTGGCACTACGCTCCAGTGCGCTGCCTTAAGGAAATGATAGGTAGGTATATGCAATACAACTCGATCGACAATAGGTTTACTGCAACACTGTGACTCTGTGACTCATAGAAATTATGTTTCTTGGATTTTTCAATGTCTTGCCAAATGTCTTATGACTTTTGATAATGCGATACTATAAACAAAATACCATTTAAAATTATAAGAGTTTATAAAGCGAAAACTTCTGAAATATATTGCGTGCACGTGGAATGTGATATATTTCATATAGCCAATATCAATAAAATCAAAAATCAATAATTCTCCAATGAAGTTAATGCCTTAATTAGTAACTGTCAACATTAGCTAACACTTGTAGTTCCGCAGCAACATATCAAGCTCGCAACACAAATGAAATCAGGTTTCAATAACAATTTCTAATTGAATTTCATAGCTAACCGTGTCATCGGGAACATTGATAAATTAAATAGATGCGAGCCGTTTAATTATCGAACATTGTTTTTATTGTAGGATAGGATAGGATTATGGTGCATAGTTTTTCGACTTATATAATATAAACAATTTAGGTAACTGTACTCCCAATAATTAGATTTTAAAACTAGCTGATCACATAATTTTTGTCTTCTGCTTAGACGATCCCTAACTGCTGAGGATTTACCACGTAATTATTAAGTTTGATGCACTTTAACTTTCCTAATTAAATGCGATGCGTCGAGCTATAGCTTCGTCTACAGCAACACAGAACAATTAAATCCTGTCCACGAACATGGACTAACCTGCAAATCCTAATATAATTTCATGGTGGCTACACTGTACCTAGGCACAACTGTGTAGTGTGTAGTTATACCGTACGCTTGGCAGCCGGGGGGAATAATAATGTGTTGTTTACTTACAGACTTGTTAAATTGTATGCACGTCTAACTTACCTGATTTATAACCGTTACAATTGCTTTTACTTTAAATGATTTACTATTACAGCTATAGTTTGTGTGTTTCTGATTTTGTGGGATATAATTTTCAAAATTCATAAGTTATGTCAAGTTTATTTCATTCTATTCTTAGGACGGCTTATTCAATTGTTCTGAAAGCGTTTTGTAGGTCAATTCTTATAACTTAAGGCTTTATGGAGCAGTGCAATAGCGATGTGCCCTTCGATAAAAGCCATTGATTTTCAAATTGAACTCGGTTTATCTAAAACATATCGTTATTGCACTGATCGATAGTTCTAAAAGATCTCAAGTGAAAACTTCATTCAGCATGGACCCTTACTCTTTATCACAATTTATTAAACATGAATACTATACGAATGAATCAACACTGATAAAAACAGGATAATAAGTCAATAGCAGAGAACAAATTACAACATATTATACAACAACGATAACATCAGTAAGTATTGAAACAAATAACAAGAGAAACCAAATAATGGCTCGACGTAATCTTGATTAGAACAACAGAACACAAGTGCTTACCAAACCGACCGCAGAAAGAACAACGCCACGCTCGCGAGCCCTTCATTCTTCAACAACAAATCTTCCCTACCAGCGACTGTAGTTTGCTCATTTGGAAGAAATGAAAGAGGGCCCTTGTCGGAGCCGAAGCCTCCACTCTTTTGTTGGAAACGCGTTTGTTCTCAGTGGCCATTTCACTAATTGCGACCACCTCCCATTGTCTCCGTATAAATTAGACGTAAATGTTCCGCTTCATCTCGTTATCTGCAAGAATTTTTAATATACACCAGTTTTTAGGCGACCGTCGCACTACTCAGGTAAATGAGCCACAAACTTCGCAACTATGTGAGGTAAAAGCTTTGTTAAATATATATGAGCGAAATTATTTTAAGTACTTAAATTTCAACGCCTCTCGACATAGTCAGTATTTATTACCTTACTCAGTGTATCTTTCAACATAACTTGTGTGGTAGGCGTTGAGTAGTTTATGTACGTTATTTAAAGTACGTTTCACTTACAATATTCAACACAGAAATAAATGTATAACGCTGCAATTGTGTGTAGTAGACAGTATTAATCAAACTTTCCTAATTTATAAGCGCTATTGAAATGGAATACGAATCGATAAAAGCTTAAATTGTGCTCACTCATCGTACACAGCTACAAAAGGTTCCGACCTTTGAATGTATTCATACCTGTAACATAATAGTCTCGTCTCGAATGTTTACAAAGTCCTCCACACATCGCCATTCGCCTCCCCTCGCCTATACAAGCGAATGCCGCGCTAAAATAATTCCGATGCAAGTTTTTATATAAAACTACAGTTCGATAGAAGGAAAAAGTGTGTGGAATTTTTCAGCACATTGTTTTTCCGTAACGAATGAATAGTTCTATATTTGAAAGGTTCGATGTGCATTCCCGGCTAGAGCAGGGAATAGCGAGCACGACTTAAAGAAAAAAATCTAGCCTCGTCGGTACGGTATAAGATCAAGACAATACGCACTTAACTGGGGTTACTTTAGAGGTTGTTATTCACAGCTATTGAAGGTAAAGTATATACTCGTATTGGTGGTCTTTCCAAGCCCTTTTGCTTAAAGGTAGAACTAATACGTGTTGATTTTTAGTATTAAAACTGTACCTATTCATTTTCATTTTAGTACACTGGTGGTATGAATCCTGTAATACCTGGATTAACTACACTCGCATAGCAAGTAAATACTGTTACTTTCTTACCTCGTTCACCGCTACAGCTAGCACACAAGACACAGCCTTACCCCGGCAGACAAGACAGTAATCACGACGTACCGTCAAGTTTCCCCTGTCTAGCTTAACTCAAGAACCACTGAACATACTTTGATAGGGCTTACATTATTCGAAAACTTGTACTTTAGAGAACGTTTATTTAATCATTTGAGTATGAAAGTGTAACAACTTGTTAACTTGCTGTTTGTTTTATGGGACAACAAAGTGGTGACACGATAGAGATCTTATATGATAAACAAGTGAGATTATCAGAATAAACTGTACCTTATTTTACCAATGAGTTCATTACTCTTAAGTAAATCTTTGTGTAATTATTCAAAAGAGAGCGCCACTGAAGAATACATTAGCTCGGAACCAAATGCCTAAATAGTCTCTCAATATTTGAAAGGTCATGCCCTGCGTATTTCTGTACCAAAATGGATCGAGATATTCTGGCGTTTAAAATTAAATTATCAATACTTTATAGATGAAATATGGTTAGTATTTCGGGTTTAACTTAAAGTTATACATTAGAGGCTTTAAGGTATAAGTAGTCTAACAAAATTAAATACGGTCATTTACCGAAAAAAAATGTATAAAATTATCTACAGTAAAACAGAAGAGATGCCTCTACAACATTTATCTACTTTACCCTGTGGTACGATTTTTGACGGATCAATCAATTATGCCAATAATTACCTCTCTACAGCAAGTAGGTAAGAGCAATTTACCGATTTCAATTCGCATGAACGAACTCTTTGTTATCTGGAAATGAGCTATTACCGTGGATTCGATTATTATTCTTACTGTCTGCCTCTCCAGCTAACTGCTATTCTAAGAGGGTTCGGCTTTGCCTAATGAAATACCTTTGTTAACGTTTACACTATCAGGAACCAATTAAATATTTAACTTCGAATAGAGCTAAATATAGATTAGTAATCTAAAAGTACTTAATTGTAATAAAATCGGTAGCTTAATAACTTTAAATTTTTTGTTATTAGCATTTTAATATAAACAACGAAATACATTATCAAAATCCGCTTTATGAAAATCATAAGTACCACGAATATACTGATATAAAACTCAAATCCTATGAGCTGACCTCTAAAGCGGATCTATTCATAAAGAATTGGCATGATACGAAGTAACGTAGAAGGGAAACGACAAAATGAATATTTTTACGAGGTGGGAACACCGCGGTATTGGATGCGAAGTCCCGTCCTCCCCGGGGCAAGGCGCACACTTTACACCGATGTTTGTGAAAATACTCACACCGCCCTAACTTTTTAAAAGTGTTCGAGGATTCCTTTTGGCAAATCTATTTAAACAAGCAACCGAGACATTATACTTTAGGATTATTTATTGCAGTCGTTAAAGAAGTTTTTCCACATGTAGGTACGTTGTTAAATTATATTTGTGTCTACTTAAGAGTCGTTCCGAGTTACTTGAAATGTACGTCTTCCTAAAAGTATATTTCTTAGTACATAGTGGAAATGAATTTATTCGCGTTATAACTGTTTGTAATATCTACGCGTCACGGGCGGGTGAACCCGTCCGACCGATCAACCATGTGGCCGTATCCATACGCACGGTAAGTACCAGTTGCAAGGCTTTTTAGTCTACCTCAAATGAATGAATCGTGGAACATGTTCGAAGCAATATACGATTGAATAGTTAATTCTAGGAAAATCTTTTACGAGCCTGAAAAGTGTTTGATAAATGTAATCAAAATGGAATTAACTTGTCAATGTTTATTTAGGCAAGATGTTACTTTTAATGCTACTACAATTTATGCTCAAAGAAGGCAGTGTACTTGATGAGTTAATCACAACTTATCCGAATCAAATATATCTTATCTATACAGTCCTAAAAATACTTTTTATTATACTAGTTGCCAAGTTGAGCTCAGTTTTGAAACAAAATTGATTTACAATCTTTACGCTACAGTTAGCTAATTTATTACATAAGAAACAAAGTTAAGCCTTATCCGTGAAAGTTATTAATAACCTACAAATAAATGGTTCTGTTTATAACAGTTACTGTGACCGGAAACAGTCGACGGCTCTGGACACAGTAGGTCAATTTATTAACAGTATCAGAACATGAAATGTATTTCTGTAAAGCGTTGAAGTCTATACACGGAATAGCTATTGAATATCAATAATTGATGATAAGTCAGCGTTCCCTGCTAGTGCTATCTCTACATTATATGATTTATGATATTCTTTTGACATGCAAAGATATTGTGCTAAGGTGTGTTTAGACCAAACGACTGTAAAGAAAATGGAGATTTGAGCTCCCATTGACTTATCTAGTACGATTGATCAAACCTTCATAAGAGGAAATTATGGATTTAGGTACCAACTGTAAAATACTAGAGTCGCATACCTATGCATTGTTCTATATTTTTGCTTTTATTTGAAATAAGTGTATCTTTAACATTCTTAATGGAACCGCTTGACGAACGCGACTAATGCCATAGCCACAGAACGCTCAGCGTGAATAACCACGTGGTCATGAATGGTAAAAATAAAGCAAGTGGCAACAGACTGCACCGTGGTAATACGTTACTATGGAAATTGTGTAAATTGGCCATTCTTTAAAAAATGCATCGTCATTCTTTTCAATACATTAATGGAAATTAATGAATAAAATAATTAACTTAAATGCGCTGTATCTACTGGGTACTAAACGTTTTCGTACAAGTTACAGTATCGAAGGTTTCCTATATTTATTGCTTTCAGCCAGAATATTTATCAGCTGTAGTTTTTGAAAGAGCAATAGGAACAGTTTTAAACAAAACTAAGTGCACGAAGTTGTAGAGCGGATTTACCGGAAGCGGACGCGTCGACAGCGGCCGTCGCTTCAGGATCGCAACACGCTTTCATTCATCCCGCAGTTAAGTCCTTTCGGAGCCGACGTCGGTTTTACACGGAAACTCTACACTAGGCGCCGACCTCCTACCACTAGCGCGCTCCCCCTCACACGCACCCGGCTCATGCCCCGTAGACAGAAAAGAGAGAACAAAATCAATACTGTCTGGAATACGCCCACCGGTTCAACTCGGTAACTGCGCTTCCTCACTGGAAATTCGATAAAATAAAACTGGGTAAAAATCATTAAATTTGTGTGTTGGTGTTAGAGATCCTATGTCGTCGGATTTGTTTATCGCATCTGTGAAAATTCAGGCGTACGAGCCGGCGGCGGGCCGAGGTTGGAGGTCACATGTTCCGCACGTGGTCGGGTCACGTTACAATGTTTACCTGCGACCGCCTGACGGTCAGGTGAGACCCGACGCTACTCGCCTTCACAACACTCGCTCCTACTATCTATACGTAGTAACGGCGACCCTCAAATTACGCATTACGGCCAATTTTACAACTTTACAGGAGAGATTTTCTCTTCGGGCGGTCTCGTAGAAGTTGAGCAAATTGTTTGCGGTCTTACTCTGTAAACACTCTTAAAATGTAATCTTGTCTCCATCCTCATGATACCCATATTCAGTGGGCGTCGGAGCCGGCGAGCCCGCGGCTACGGTTTGCATTTTTATCAACCATCGACGACAGGCAGCAACATTTTATTTTGCGTGCCATAAATATGGAACTAGTGAAGACGAACATACGCTGGAATATACAACATTTTCATGCAAACTTATCTGAAACTATGCATAAGTAAGCAGCAACAAAAAGAAAGCTTCCTCTTTGCTATAAAAATAAAACTTAGTACATGTTCTTGTGTTTCGAGAGCTCTTAGCACTCATGTACACGGACGCTGGAGTGAGCTAAAAGTTATACCTAACTAATTATTCTTCGCACGGTATTTTAAATGTCAACCTAATTTACCTCGTATAACACGAAAAAGGACGGTGAATTTAGGGCCTGTATTTTCAGGAAATATCCTCATATTCCGCATTTCATCTACAACAAGAATTATCATCATGATACCCTGTGTAATCTAAAATTAAAGTTGGCAACGAATAATTTAAGCTGTGTGTTATTGAGAGAATATTGCTGCTGATCCGTTTGGCAACATAAGTACCTACATATTAAGCAAAAATATTTTTTCTGTCCTTCATAAGTTAAAACAGAGCGAAGCTTCTTTGTACCCATACCAGTCACATTTTCACGAAGTGCTTATATGTGGCGAGAATACGGAATGAGTAGTCCCCTTCCTTATAATATTTATACGTTACGCTAAGGATATCTCAATTTATTACGTTCCATTAATTTCATCTGAACGTCGTGAAAATAACCACGTGTTAATAATTATTTACGATTGTGAAATAATAAGCAGGATATCATTAGGTGAATTGTTTGAGTTGAATGGCAGACGGGTATTGTTTTTACTACGTTACGTTACTACTGGCCAAAAAATTAATTTGAGCTAGCTTAGAAGGCATAGATATACTTAATATATTTATACTTACTTACGGCATAGATATACTTTTTTTCTATTTGACATAACTTTTTTTTTGTGTAGTCTAGATTGTTTCCCACTGCTGGGTAAAAGCCTCTGATTTCCAATAAGTATATATTTATTATTACTTTACATCGACACGTCTCCTATTTTATAAATAAACGCGGATAAGCTTAATATACATACATGTACATTATAATGAAATGCCACACCTGTCGGTAGGACCCTTGCATGAAAAACCGTAGCATATTAATAAGCTGATTTCATAATCATGCAAATAGCTGATACGCTAACAATCTACGAACATAACGGCTTGTAAATATAACCGATCTTTTTAAATTAGTAATTATGTGGAAGAAATAAGTAGACAATTAAAATTCTATATGAAGAAACAATAACATTGAATACTTCGTTCAATATTTTTCTAATTATATTATAAAAGCATTTTTTGTAATAATACCTAGTATAAAAATGTTGATATTGCATGTACTATTCTACTTACTGTTTATAAAATGCTACGGGTAAATCTCTACATGATATTCGATACTGAAAATCACCAATTTTTGGCAACCAGTTTGTTTACAAGGTAAAAACTTTGCGTGGTCTTTGATGCATATTACTTGCTCTCTTCTGTATACAACGATGAAGTTGTAGCATATTGGTGATCTGAAACACAGGTTTTCCATATTACAGACGGTATTTATTCAAATAGTACCTAGTTGTTGAATGCGACTAGCGCGATGGAAATATCAGAAATAGGCATTAAGATTGGCAATTTATAATATAAATTTCTAATATACTCGTAAATATTTATACATCTATGACAACTAAAAACTAAACAATAATACAATTGAAAACAACATTTTCATGAAAATAATGAAAACATCAGCGCAATTCTGTCTTCCTTCAACATTGCGCTAATATTTTTATCAGTGACGTATAATGTTAAATACGCAATGCAGCTACGTAAATTCTTTAAAGTGATTTATAAGTTTCGCCACGGTATAATTGCTGCAATCGCACGAACTAGTAGGGAAGCAATAAATGGTTCATACGGCGCCTTACTATTCACGGCAGCCAATGATAACGGCCGCTCTTGGAAACCACTGCATCATGAGTTTTAGCGATGCGTAGACACTATATCTTTATGTACGTTTAATGTCTCGGGGTGAACGAATTGGCTAACGCTGAAGCAGTTAACCGTCTATGTGAAACCGTCAGTTAGACCTGCATTTAACATTAGATGATGCAACCCAGAATGTGTCACCCAACCTATTATTTATACTAAATATTGATACTAAATCGTTAATTAAACTTCCGTTTAAATGTTTTACTAATTCTAAATATCAATCTCGCATCTTCAGAATTAAATTCTTTAGTCGTATACTACTCATCAATACACTCCGATCGTTAAAATTGTTTGAAGAAAACTTTATCGTACGTAGTTGTAGCCTGCCAACTTGACTCTACATAATACAAACTTTTAATACACTAACTTGGAACTTAAAACTTCGTACATAATTGTGTCTAATCTGTCGCGTACAAACTTAAAGCAAGATTTTTCAGTACATAGTTACAACAGTGATTCTCGTTAAATATAGTTACATAATTAATATTTATTTAATGTAGTCGGCACATAAATATATAGATAATACTATATCTATGTTTATACCAGAACCACTGGAATTATCGTTTATTTTAAAGTAAACATCATAAACAAACACTAGAAATTACCAGGAACAAGTGGCCATAGATTATAAACGTATTTGCAATTCAAAGACCTTTAGTTATCCACCATTCCGTGCCTGAACATAATTAAAATTTGCGTTAGGTGACGTTCGTCATTAATTATTTAGCGTAGTTTGAACATCTTTAGCGGGCGCGAGTCGACGAGTCGACGTGCAATAAATGGGCCGCAGCGCCTTATATTCCTTATATTCAGAGGACAGAGTGAGCGCGTGCCCGGAATAAGTTACCGACACCACGCTAAAGGAACCCAGCGATCCCCGTCTACATAAAGATTTATTCCCATCTGTAACTGAGAGGAGGACGCGACAGTTTTTCCCAATTACAAGGTGTAAGCGCCCCATTTATTAACATCTCGTCAAAGAAATCACGATCTTTGCGCTTTTTCTACGGCGTCCCAGCAAGGGGCCTATATACTTCGCTACAGTTACCGAAGTTTTAATTGTTACCCCAGGTAATCAGTTCGATAATATCCTGCTTCTAATTGCAGATACCAAAGCGAATCCATAGTATTGTTATGATAAATTCCAACTCTTGGTTTTTAACTCCATATATTCTGTAACAAAACTAAGCCTTACGTGAAGCTAGTATATGCTTATTCAGATAAAAGAGCTGCAGTGTTCGCCGTATGGCTTACGCAAAAAGTATCTACTTGCGAGATAACACTGCATATGTCCCATTCGACCCTCAAACTATCCCTACATAAAGTATCAAATCGTTTCAATGCTCCGCAACGACAAACAAACCAGCTCACTTTCGCATTTATAATATTAGCATGGACTGCAAGAAGAAATGTTCGTAATTTATAGGGAAAATGTATTAAAAGTACAGTTTAACGTGATTTATCACTTTTTAAGTATATTCTCTATTGTCGTTTCTATAGCTCTTTTCGACAATTAAATATAAACTCTAGTATTGAAGTACCAATATTATATTGTTGGAGCAATTGAAGAATTTCGACAACAATATGGCAGACAATAAAATAACAATGCAATAAAATATGAATGTCGTTGCGTAGTTAGATACATTTTATCCTTTATTTAATTGAAATTACATGTCTAGTTTATTTTTTAAATTCCTTTAAATAACTAGCATTTGAATTAATAGCATCGTAGAACTTCGTGGTACATAAATTAAATTCAATATAATTATATCTTCGCTACACGTAGGTAATTAATATTCTCATTTGCACATCATATTTCTCAGTAAGATTGCATACTTGTGCAATATCCCGTATATTAAAGACATGTTAGTCGGAAAAAAGTGTCACATCTGTGGAAGGGTGCTCGCAAACTGTATGTGTCAGGCGCGGTCGGAACTGGGAAACTTGGTCGTCCACAACTCGCGGCCAGCGACAACTTTCTTGTCGAACTCCACGCTCCGCGGTGCACCGAACCGGCCATCTTCTTTGTCATTAAAATGCTTTATTGATGTAATATGCAATATTTTAGCCGCTGGCGAATATATGCACGTCTGGGCACGTAATAGGCATACTTCTGTGGAAGCGTTCGCTGTGAGTTATGTTGTAATTAGGGATACAGTGTAATCGTTTTATTTGATGGAGCCTAAAGAGGTATTTTATTTGGTGGATGTATTTTAGCTTTCAGTAAGTATTTTCATTTAAATAATAGGATATTTTTGTTCAGAAATATGTTTTTCTTAGTAAACGTATTTAATGTGAGCTTATAAATCCCTTTACATTTTAAGCTCTCTTCCATCGCACCGAAGGCATCAGTTGGTCGTGTATTTATAAGTACCTCAGCAATATGATTAATATCATTATCCTAATATAATTCTACTAAAGCGGCCATTTCAACCCCCCAGATCAACATTTAATTAGATCGAATTCCTTTTAAACACGTTCGTGGCATGAACGTCCGTATAATTCTGCCAGCTTAGGTATAATAGCTATACAGAGTATATAGTATACATATAAGTACAGTAAGAAAGCATCCTACGCTCCCACACAAAGATACCATTAGCAGTAATCACGTACCTACATACGTGTGGATAATAAAAATTAATACAATGCGCCGTAACTCGGTATGCATTTCAAACTCAGGCACAATGTAAAAACGGGACGGCAGTCTCTGTAGCCTTAATATCCGCTGTTTCAGACTCGTAACCGGCTAACAATATTGCATTGCGTACGCCACGCGCTAGTTCCGTACTTATCGCGAAAGTTTCAGCCGCCGGCTCGAGGGGGCGAGGGGGCGCCGGTGGGTGGCAGGGGGGCAGGCCGCTCGCCCCGCTGCAGTATCGATCGCGTCTGCTGCACGCTGCAACGCTGTCTTCCGCAGATCAGTCCTTATCGTCCGCCGGAACGAGCCTCCGCTACAGCCCCGCACTAAAAAGGCTTTGCGACACATTCTACATAGGAACTGCACATGCACGCCGCGCCGACTGCAGACGCAAGTATTGAAGCGTGTGCTCACGCTTCACGGAGCTAAGCTTGTTTATTGAAAACCGTTCACTGTTATGTCTCAGCGTCAACGTACAAATAGTTCTCGCTCGATTTATAGCAACATAAAAATAATGTACAGTCCGCAATACAGTTGACGATAGCATCGGACAAATTAATGGGAGCCGTTATACGGTTGGTTCTGAAAGATTACGAGCGATCACTACAACGACGCTTATAAATATATAAAACACGTAATTTCTGAGAAAACAACAAGTCATAATAGTTAAAGAAACAGCAAAGCGAATACTTGGTGCTAGGTAAAACTTAGTTTAAAACTGTCGCCTACACTAGCTTGCTTGACATTTCAGGCACTAAATTCATTACAGTTGGGGCGGTTTTATAAGTGATGGTTAAGGTAAGGGTAACAACACGCCGGTCGTAGCTAACTATGAAATTTATAACGAAGGACCAAGTCGAAAGTTGCAAGCGTTGAAAATATTGTAAGCTGCACTCGTTTCGGGCAAATTAAATGAAAAACGAAGTTTCACCGCGTGGCGGACAAAGTTGGCCACTCAAGTTTCAAGCCCGGCAGAGAGCCGCGCATACAGTCTACACCCGTCCCTCTCTCGCTACATAATACATAACACTAGACATAAAACTATCAGACATGTTTCGATTATTATTAACGTTACCAGATTGCTACGATTATAATCGTCTAAAAAGTTTATATACATTCTCTTAGGTACACCTAGTAATACCTACATAAGAACATAAAACAACTTCACGCCTGTATTCCCCAAAAGGTTAGGCAGAAGTGTATAAACCTTTTAGACACCCATGTGCACTCCCACATTTTGCCAGTTTGGTTATCAGTCCCAATGTAATAGGAGGCGAATACTATTAAGTATCTTTTGATAAACGATAATTATGCCAGAACCATACTTCATACCCAGGTAACTTAAGCTCAAACAAGATACGAATATAATAGTGTTTACCATGCATAGCTATAATCACCGTTTAACAAACTCATGGTAAGCTACCCGAAGAGGACTTTGCGAGGGATTTATAAACCCATCACGCTGCATATTAATAAATGGAATAAATTTACCTCCGCTTGTCGTAACCCACGCAACAACAGTGTACAAACTCAAAAGTTATTTAAAGTTCGTACAATCAAGACAGCTGGAGTTGCCTATACTCAACATTTATGTTTATGACGCACAACACTCGTTGAATTGTATACTTTATAGTGTCTTTTCACTAGATTTCTGCGCTAGAGACTTCACGTAGAGTTGTTCGCAGTCGCGTCGTTACTAGAAATTACAGTTTCAGTGAGTCAAATCGATACAAAGCGACAAATACGTACGTACAGCGACTGAATAGTTTGGAAATCCGCCAGGGGCACTCGACCTCTGCACACTGCTTGCCCACTTCACTAGTGAGGCACTGATGTAAGACGGCACGCAGCTTTATTATCGTTCGCCTCACGCCTCTTAATTACCGCCTTCAATTAGGGAAACTTATGAATGGCATCTGGATTCACTTTGTGAATGCTGACCTTGTGGTTTTCCAGATAATAAAACCATTGATCCTGGTGTACTGTGTGAGCGAAATTTACTGATACGGGCGCATACCTGCAAATTATATACCAAACAGCCAGTAAGTATTCTACCATTAGGACTTATCTCACAACAATCTATAATTATCTGTACATTGCTCTTGACTCATATTGATCTAGTTAATAATGTAACGCTGTCTGTGTGTCCGCTGTCACAGCCCTCGTGCTACATAATGATAGAAACTGGTATTGAGTTTAGTATGAAACCAAATGTGAAAATATATTTTATGCTGTAGATACAAGCCGCAAATCATATCGTCAGAAATTTTGTTACATGAACGTATTAAACTATAACCCGTAGGAAAAGTCAAACCACATTAATTAAATAATAATAACAGTCTATAACTATACCTGCAAGGCAAAGGTCTCTAGTATTCTCGTATAGAGAAATTAAATATTCATTATTTTATATTTTATTCAGTGACAATCCCATGGCACAAAAATGGACCCACGTATGAAAATATTATTAAACTTTATCAAAAATACCTCCTAATTGAGTTAGTTGGTACTTCCGCTCACTTAACGCAATACATTTTACTAGTTAAAACAGAAATTGCACAATTGAAGCGTGGGGAATATTTGCTACGACGGGCTACGCTGGAGCTACGCCAAATTGTAAAGTATATTTAATATTATAATATATGTCATAATTACATTAGGCAAATATATTTAAACGACTTAGTTTTAAAATGCTAAATATGAAACCGCAGCTAAAGTACTTTTGTGCTTAAATGCAACCATGCATTATTCGATTCTAAGTTTTAGCGGGATTGAGGCGTCTTTCACTCGAATCCCCGTGAAAGGGTAAAAGGTTCCGTATTCCTTTGCATAATAAATAAGTACTCACGTATATTAAAACGTGATAAAATATTAAGCGGAATTTTCGAATTTATTTTTAAATATGTTCTACCTAGATAGTTTAAAGCCGTAGCGTGCAGTAATGTAAGTACTCGAAAAGAGAATATTTTATTGCACAGTTTGCAGTCGAGAGATAACTACCGGTAAAAAAGGAACGGCGGTTAACAGTGGCATCTCCAAAATTGTATTTCTCGTGGAGTCGTCATTGTGGAACAGTTATGCCGGTGAACGAGTGAATTTTCTCGTGTTAAGGAGAGCCACATTGGAGGCCCGCCAGATGGCTCTTGTGAGGAGCACTCTCTACCGCCTCCGACTGACGCTAATTGCTACCAACTCTTCTATAATTATCTCAATTATACTGAATTTATTAATGGCTATTAATAAAACAATTGCTCCAAGTTTGTCTCGTAGTGTACGAGTATTTACAGTTCTAGAATATTGTGAATAGTAATGCACTTGAAAAATGAGGACAATTTATATGACGAATGGGAAATTTAATAACGAGAGATATTTGAACAGATGCGCTGAAATTCTTTCCTGATAAAATATATTGCTGGATATGTTTCCATTTTTGCAAATATGAGACATGGTTATAAGTTGCGTGTAACCTTTACCCTTTTGTGTGATTACGTAACTATAGAATGTAACATTATCCCATAGTACATGGAACGTTGGGCTGTAACCAAGGGTCGTGATGTTGGAAGTAAGCCAGAACACAATGTCTGCACACAGTTACATTTGCACTAGGGATGCACTCGTCTTTGGAATCAAGCTCTTTGTCCAGCCATTTTATTCCGAAGGTTTTAACTTTCCCTTTGAGAATTATTAACGTTTTCAGGTTCCTTTAACCGGTTCCGCTGCAACGTCGGACGCAATTATGCACTATGAAACACGTATGTTATAAAGAACCTTAACCATACTATATAGTGCTACTTATGTGACCCGGAACATTACTTTGTAACTAGAATACTTTGGGTACGCTAGCGAAAAATAAACATGGCATTTGCAAGACAAAGGTGTAATTTCCCGACTGTTCAAACGCAACGGTGATAATTCTAAACACAATATTGTGAAAGGAAATATTTTTCTACATTTTTGAAATGGAAAATGTAGCGTTTATATTTGTGTAACTTATTCTGTGTTTCGTCCATACAAACCGTATTGGCTACCTGTGTCACTGGCAACCGTATCGTTTTCATTTCTTAAGGGGCCAGACACGATAGCGCACACAAAGGCCACTGTAATACAAAACATTTTATTTTTATTAAAAATATTAAACGATTCTTCCTATAGGAATTATGCGACCGTAGCAATTATTTACATTTTATAAGCTTATAATTCAACATTTAAATGGCTCTAGCAAGGATATGACCTCATTGGTCATAACTCATACGATTATGGTACTTCAGGAAAAATTCCGATTTATTTTTTCGTATTGTTCAGTGAAAAACAACAACAATGCTTTCTATTCTCGTACAAAAAGACGTAAAGAACACCCACCCACATAACGTACTCACACAATACATTAGATATCTACTTTGTGCGCATCGTTTTATTTGGTCCATGAAAGATGGAGGCTCATCCCACTTCGGAAGGAGAACACTTGACCGCAACAGATGGCTGGGCTCACCACCCATCTATACAACTAACACCTACCACTCCACTAGCTATATTAGAAGAGCCATAAAGAAAACGTCTATTTCAATCACTTTTTAAGCCTGGCATATTACTGGCTTCGTAGTTCGCTTTTAATTTAAGTTTTCAACGTGAAAGGTTGGACTTAGTAAAAAGAAGATTCTTCCTATATGGACGGCGAATTTACGACGCAATTTCTTTTTACTGTAAAATCATCGTACTTTGCAGGTAGTCTTGTTGCTCCTTGTTTAAACTCGATGGGAAAATGTTAATCGAAACTTCGAAACCATTTTGTATAAAACATTAATTGGTAAATGTTAGGTATGTAGGTACCTCTACTAAAAACAGTGAATCACTCAGTTATTTGAGATATATACATAGATATTACAATGGGTCCTTAGTTTTATTTTTCATCCTACCTATTTCCTAATTAATCTCACCAAACAAGTCAAAAACTTTATTCATAATCAAAAGCATCCAAAATGACCATTCTCATCCTTATCGAAACTACAATCAACATCACACAGCAAACGGTGTTTATAAAACAAAATCTCCTATTGTCTATTCAAAATTGAATCGTAATATGAATACAAATGAGATGAAAATGAGGGCGTTCATATCTTCACACGTTGGTTCGTGCGATGAGACGTGAGCGTTCCGTTGCACGCAGCCGGCGGGCGCTGCATTTCCGAACGCATCGCCGTTCAATATCCGCGAGGATTGTTTGTAGAACCACCCCTTCCCCCCGCACCCCGCACCACCCCGCCGATACCGCTGCCTCTAATGGAGCCTGCAAGGGTGTCTCGTTTTAGAAATAGACTTCACGATAAAATTATATCCCTCCTTAAGATTTAGTTTTAAATTAAATCTTGTTTCAAACGTGTATGCTTCAAAGTTAGGCTTTATTTGAAAAATTAATGTAGATATTGCACGGTAAGATGAAAGATAAAATGTTATCTAACAATGTCTCACTATTAAGCGATGATTATATCTTTATAAGTTTACATGTCTTTTCTTTTTAATCAGTAGAAAGATAATTGCTACTGCATTTGTGTGACCTTCCGAACTTCGACACTCAAATCTTGACTTTTGGCTGTCAAAATGATTTTTAAGTTATCATTATTTTTTAATCGTATCCCAATAGTAACCAGTACATAAATGTTACCTAGGTAACAGCCCTGATGATTCCTGTATACAAAAGCACATGCTGGACACACTTCATCGTTCATTGCTCCCTTCAACTAAGAGGTCCATCAAAGTAATTAGCTCATCTATGAAGTAGATTTGTGTGCTACAAACACTACTAGTGTTACACTAGTAATATACGCGGGAGCCGTACTGCGTTAATAAATAATTAAAAATCATGATTTCATACCATATTTCAAAAGAAGAGAAGGGCTTTAATATAAAACTGATAGGATTAGGTGCTTAAATCACTTAGCAACGCGTATAAAAACAAAGATCATAATTTATGAGATACGCAAGTATTGCGTAGCCATTTGAAGAGCTATTTTAAAATGTTATAGAGATAGTTCCATAGTAAGTATCAGAATTTATGTAACCATCGTTCCAATTTCCATAGGTATATATTTCAGTCTCCCTATATCGAAAGGGTTCGGCAATAAATACTTCTGCACAGTCCCGAAGGCTACGCGACGTGGCCCCAGGGAGGTCGCGATTGAAAGGAGAGATTATAGCAAGCAACTTATAATTGTGTTGTAGGTACGGTCAGCAACAGACGTGACGTAGTTTTGTTTTTTTTAACGTCTACCCACACTATTTATGAGTTACGAAACTTAACGACAGATATGTAAATATATCGATTCAAGTTATAATGTCAAATTATAAGAGGGTCCGAATTACGATCAGAGAATATTTAAGAGGGTTTACTTTGTAACAAATTGTTTGTTAATCAGGTAATGTGTAGGTAGTATGTACCTATGTTTAAAAATTTAAATGCTCAGCTACTTTAGTTGTTGACTGTACCTTAAAACGTATTGAAATACATAAACTACTTAAAGACTGGAGCCATTACTTTCATGACAAATGTCAACAAATTACAATAGAGGCGTTTATTTTTGGCAAACAGACAATTGTATAAATGTGATAGATTGCAACTTTTACGACTTGCAGAACGATATTTGCAGTGCATTATATTTATTTCTACGACTTTCTTTTCCACTAAGACGCCTATTAGCATTGGAGTATGTACTGCTATTTGAAAATATATAGGAATGACGAATCGAGTATGAGTGGAACAAAAGGTACCCGAGAAAATTGAAGTATCTGAACTATTATGGATTTGGTCCTTCGAGTCGGCCTTGATGGGCTACAGCGCCGACCGAGGATTATTACTTCGAACAACAATATGCTACCCACGCCTATATAGGTAACATAAATAGGAAAAGAAAAATATTACAAAGGTCAAGAACCCTGTTCGCAAATCAAATCGAAATTCGAGAGTTCGTAGCACGTGTAACGGACTTATATAATAAATTAGTACAAAATGAGATTGATGAAATGAAGGTGAGTAAACCTGTAATCCTAATAAGTTACGCAAAAAAATTGAAGTTTTTTAAAACAACGTCCGTTAATCTATTGTAATAATAAAATATTTGTAAGTTACAAAGTGTGATATGCTGTTGGTATACCTGTTGAAAATAAATAGACTTGTAGCCATGCAGCATTCGTAGGCCGTAGCACTGGATATTTTAAGCTGAATTTTCATATTTGTCAAAATACTATAAAAAAGATACACCCAGTTACTAGATAATAAATTTAATTTAAAAAGTTTATTTTAACTATATCTACAGTTACGACGGGAGACGCCCCATTCAGATTTAGCTATCCTTAAGTTCTACATAGTCACATGAAAAATAATGATAATTATGTTTACCAATCTTAACTTAAATGAACAAATACTAACACACACAATTAATAATATTCTAAGTTATACTAGAGTAGCGTCCGTTCTGTATTCGCATTTAGTAAGTGGAACCTTCTTGAACATTTCTCAGTTTGCACAGACCGAGATGTTGTAGAATACTCTACCTAGTAATAGATGCTATTTGTTAATTATACTAATGGCCATCTAGCTCTAGCCCAAAGATATTATTCATATTCATTAGTAGGTAAATTATGAAGCTACAGTTAATATTCACTTATTTTTTGTATGATTTAATTGTCCCATGGACACAAACACTTGTAGTGTAAGTACCTACTGATTGGCCAGACAATAAAAGTTGTACCTACGTTGATCGCGCAGAGTACCCTGGACGTTCGAAGCGTAACTAAATGATTAAATAATATTATAAAACTGATGATCCGTATCTTTCTGGAGACTTTGGAAGGATTATTGTTCATATGAAAATTATATTGGTTAATAGTTAATTAATACCATAACTAATTGTGTATTTCTAAAATATAAATACCTACTGTCGGTCTATCATTAATTCATCGTTCTCATTCATATAAAGTATTGGGTATGAATCCGATCGTTGTTTTGCTATATAGACACCGTCCTAAGAAGCTAAGAGGAAAATGCTAACGTCATCTAGCGACCCCGGCTGTAAACTAAGCGAATAAGAAACTACTATCTTGGGCTTCCCTAATGGATCTTTAATTAATAATCCTTAATGTAGTTAGGCACCTGTCAGTATTAATATAGAATGTGTTTCGCTATAGAAATTCTTCGGAATGACCCAGTATTGACAAGATTACGTGTCTAAAGTTTTAATTATAATATATGTAATACTGAAACTGTGGACATGCATTCAGCAAGTTTGGCTCATCATAACATAATATTATATAGTAACTCTCAACTTCTATTAAAAAAGTTACATTTAAATAAGCCACCTAAAAGGTCCTTTTGTACGCAAGCAAAACTCGCGTTAAGAACGGGCGCCTTTCAAAGGAATGACCGCAACAGACACGACTTAACCTATCCTATTACCTACGTATACTGTTTAACTACAAACCCTATCCTAAACATTGAAAATAACTTTGTTAATATTACATGTGTACCTTAGGAAGTATCAAACTCGTAACACAAATTCGTGCTACGAGTCTGGAAACTGAAATGTACGTATGTCGCATGTCTCTATCGCAAACATTGGTAACTTGAAGCAAGTTATGCAGTCGATTTAGGAACTGTCTCGTGTGTCGCACTCGCCATATCTAACTGACACTCAGTAAATGGTACCGACATCATACTACGCCTACGTGTATTATGGATTTTACTCACTCAGGCCAATTCAGACGCAGATTCATTTTGATGTTCTTGGTGTGTTGGTGTGTTCACGAATTGAAAGCACAGGTAGCATTGTAACGAGAGTAATTTATATGAAAGGGGTATGCTAGAATCATAGCAAGTTTATATCACAAGCTTTTTATGTTTCTACTTAGTACTTAAAACTTTTTTACGAAGTTAAATATTTTGCTTACGGTACGCCAAAATGATTGGAAATCCGCTATCAAGCTTTTTATGTTTACAGTAAGTAGTAAAACATTTTCGCAAATACAAAACATTTTGCTTACAACTCATTGCCACTGCGCTAATGGACAATTTTTATCCTTAAAACGCGTATTTTAAAGGCAAAAGGGAAAGGCGTTTCTTTTTTCCTGATGATGATGAATGGACGTTAAATGTTGGCTATGTCAGCGACAATATTTGTTTACTAAGTTTATCCTTGTTTTACCCGACATCAAGCGAATAAATCATTCTTAGCTAATTGCACAGTGTGTGTTGGTTATTTTATAACAGGTCAATTATCTAAATTAATGACCTTGCCAATGGAAAAGCTTTTTAAAACCTTGCACACTGCACTATTGGCCGGTATTGTGTATTTTATGTATTACCTACTATTTAGGTAAGTAATTAAGTATACAAATGTATACTGTATAGGGTGTATGTAAATAATGTCGATTTTAATCAAATAAATAGAAATGTAGGTCTGTTACCGACGTATCTGAAATAGTCCTCTATTTATCGAATGCCTACTTGGAAAAGCAAACTTTCCAGAGTGCAAATAGTTGCATACAATACCTACCTAAATTAACTACGTAAATGTGTTTTGCTAAGTTTCTTTATTTAACTGACGATATAAATTTTGAACGTGCGGCTATTTCGTTTGTGGAAAGTCTTTAATGACCCGTGGAATCGTTTTTATGGTGTTTACTTTGATCAGAGAACAGCATCAAAACGTCTTTTATGGCGCAATAACTTGGAATTCGACACAAAATTGGAAGTTCTTGGAACATTATATCTAGGTGCCTAGGTATCTTATAATAATATATTTTAATCGAATCTCTAAACCGTCGCTAAAAGTAAAATATTATTACTATTAGAATATTCAGTAATACTACAATATTAGCTGCTACCTACTGTAAATGATTACCATGAAGCCTCAGCCATGTATCTCTACTACAGTAGGTAGTAAGGTAGTAGGTACTTACTTTACGTATTGCTAGAGTTTCTCGACCAGCTAGACGGAGCCCCTTAAAAGAATTTAATTAGAGATCTAATGCGCTTTTGCTAAGGGAGATGTAATCTGCATGGGCTTAATTAAAGAACTCAATTCCTCATGCGTCCTAATTATTTTTAATTAAATAATAGCGGTTATTACTTTTATCCGTTATTAAGTCCATCGTGTGGAAAGGTTTTATGTATAGAAGCCCATTGTGCTTTATTTGGAACAGTTTTAAATATGGTATGATATGATAATGTTTTGTAGGCAATTTTTGGTTGTTAGAGAGTATGTAGCTACATAGCTAGTATCATCAGTTTAGTACTAAACTGAATTATATTAATAAAAAGGAACACAATTTTATTACATTACAATTAGTACAACTTAGTTACCTTCGTCTAGTGGAGCCTAGCGTTGTTAGTATACACTAAAAAACTGAGTAGCTCGTAGTAGAGTGACTTTCATTTATCCCATGAAATAGGCTAGAGCCTATTACCATTCATTGAGCCTACAACAAGGAGGTCGATATTCACTAGGGGAAATATAAGGCGTAGTAAAAAGAGGCAGCAGCTAAATATTAAGTCATTTCACTTACACTTATTGATCTGGCTACAGATTAATCCAAATCCCACACTTAATCTACATTGAAGATGGTATAACGTTACAAGAGTTCGGCCCGTTCCAGTTAAGATTTTATAATTCGACGACTGATTAGCGCTAAGCAGTGGCTAAGCGATTGGACTGCTGCGCTAAGGGTTGCGGGTTCGATTCCCGCACGGGGCAAAACTTTGTGCGAACCACAGATTTTTGTCCCGAGTCTGGGTGTTTGTGTTTGTGCTATTTCATGTTTGTGAAACGCACCCACGACACAGGAGAAATTCCAAGAGTGGGGCGACGTTTTTTAAAAAAAATAAAAAAATTGAATGATTAGTTTGTCTATTAATGATGTCGCAATATTTCAGTGGTTTATAACAAATAAGAATGCGTAAAATTACTATTATAAATACAGTTTTCTATTGGATTCGATAACGCATTAAATTATTTATAACTAAGAAATTACGAAACGCGCATTAATATTATTTATGTCAGTGTCAGTGTCAACTGTCACTGTCAAACGCATTTGTCAATGTCATCTGCTTGAGATTGTCGTCGTTTAATAATTTAGGTTAATTTCTAGATTATTAAGAATAAATAACTGCTTTACTACATTAATTACTACAAGGATATCATATGTTTCAAACGATATCAAATGGAGGATTCTCCGATTGAACGAAGACCACAATTCGGCAACAGATATCTGGAAAATGCTGACGAAGTTTTTAAACACAACGCGTGGTACCGTATTTACTATTTGTGTAAGGTTTTGTAAGAATCGTTGTGAAGTTAAGAAGGTATTAGAACTGGAAAAGACTAGATATAGGAAAAAACCTGCCGGTGGTGGCCGATACTTGAACAACTCTGAACATGTTTACCTTTTCAATGCATGGTATTTTAAAAGGTTATATCTCATCATCTATGAGTTATGTTAGCAAATGTTTCTTAGAAAATACTGATCGTTTCAGGGACAATGTGGATTGGGATGAAGAACAAGAAACAGTGGCAAAGGAAAAAGTTGAGCAGAACTCACAAATAACATTTTCTGAGGAACATTTGAAGTCATTGGAAGATGATGCTGACAAACATTGGGATGCGTTTTACGATATACATCAAAATAGGTACTGTTTCATTGATCAACATCTCAGTAATTGGGAAATTTAAAAAATTCAGTGAGTGTAATGTAGGTTTTGTATACTAAACTGTTAAGTTTTGAATAATAATAACAGCCTATAACTGTCCTATTGCAGGGCTAAAGCGTCTTCTCACATAGAGATGGATTGGGCATAGATCACCACACTAGCTCACTGTAGGTTGGCAATATCAGATAATTAAATTCATGAATTCATGTGTCCTCCAATTGTACAGATAGTTTAAAACAGTAGCTATAGTTAAATATTTAAAATAAAGATTTTCATTCAGTTTATAAAATGATATCAATTTGCAGATTCTTCAAAGACCGTCACTGGCTCTTCACCGAATTCCCAGAACTAGCACCGGATAACACTTCCGCACCAGTAAGAGTATATCCTGAAGGGGAAAATAATCAACCAACAAACAATGAACCTCATACACAGAGCAACACTAAACGCTGCATATTTGAAATAGGCTGTGGTGTCGGAAACACCATTTTCCCTATACTACAGTACAGTAGAGACCCAAATCTATTTATATATGGATGTGACTTCTCTTCGAAGGCAGTAGAGATTATGCAACAGAGTGAATTGTATGAAACCAGTCGGTGCAATGTCTTTGTATTAGATGCTACGCTTGACCAGTGGGATGTGCCATTTGAAGAGAACTCTATTGATATCATTGTGCTCATATTTGTTTTATCAGCTATTGATCCTGCAAAGTGAGTATGATATAAGTTTTTGTTATACAATTATTTGCTGCTTACAGAAATCACTTCTGTGGTCTTTATAATAAAAAAAAATAAAAAGCAAGTAAAAGTATTTTTAAGCTATATTTTATTCTATTAGCAGATAGTCTTTTCCACACATAATTAATTCAAATATATTGGAAAACCTCCTTTTGCCCAAGAGTTTTGTTTAGTCAACTTTCTGTGTATCTAGTGAGAGCAAAACTTTTTCATTATTGATTAATAAAATACACTTTTTGTTTTATAATTCCAGGATGTCAACTGTTATCAACAATATCTATAAATATTTAAAGCCTGGTGGACTGGTAGTATTTCGTGACTATGGCCTCTATGACTTGGCCCAACTCCGATTCAAGAAAGGCCGATGTATTTCTAACAACTTCTATGCCAGAGGCGACAACACTAGAGTTTACTTCTTCACTCAAGAAGAAATAACGAACCTATTTAAGGGAGCTGGGTTTAATGAAGAACAGAATTTAATTGACAGAAGACTGCAAGTAAACAGAGGAAAAATGTTGAAAATGTATAGAGTTTG
Organism: Abrostola triplasia; assembly: GCA_946251915.1. Taxonomy (NCBI): domain Eukaryota; kingdom Metazoa; phylum Arthropoda; class Insecta; order Lepidoptera; family Noctuidae; genus Abrostola; species Abrostola triplasia. The sequence continues at coordinate 6,107,432 of OX276432.1, read as the reverse complement.
GATACAAGGGAAATATAGAAAACCATTATAACAGTAAATCACTTATTTATTATTTGATGTGGTATGCCAGTTTTATACAATTTGTACCATTTGGTTTGACAACATTTTAACTTCAGACTAGTGATTCATTTGTAGATACAGAATGAATGTGCACATTAGACTATAACTAAAGTAGCTATGTATCTTAATAATTCCTGGAAGTCTTTTTATATATAGATTTAAAAATTGCTAAATAAAAGATAATAAATAATTTACTGCACATAGAACAAAATCTTAAAACCAATAGCAAAATTGACCACATTTGGCCTCAAATATTATAATATGGCTGGCATTATTTTTTGCTTTTTATCAATTATATTTTTTATACGTGTTTTGTAGTGTGCATAATATACTCTTATTATTCAGTATTTACCAGTGGTACAGTATAAAATAAAGTCCAGCGCGTGAATAATTATTTGGCAGATTCAAATTTGAAATTATATGGGGGTACAAACGAGTTAGTTAGTTTATTTACAACTTTGATGGGTGGTCCTTCCCAGGTAATTTTGAATTCATCGATCATCCTCTTCATTAATGTCTCAATCTCTAGTTCGGCAATTCTCCTACCTATACAGCTCCTTATTCCGAAGCCGAACGGTAACGTTACCATTGCGGGCGCATTGCCATAATACAAAGGATCAGATTTGTCAGCCAGCCATCTCTCGGGTATAAACTCATTGGCCTGTGGGTAATATTTCTCCATCCTTGATAGGAACTCGTTTGGAGCTATCACATCGACCTGTATGAGAAAATGTGGTTTATAAGTTAAAAAATTAAGAACTATACAATTTAGTCAAAAATTTCTTACCCCTGGAGGAATATGATATCCACCAACAACGTGATCTCTGTCTGTTCTCCTTAAGTTAGAAGGAACAACGTGCCAAAGTCTTAACGCTTCTTTAAGACAAGCTCTGAGGTACCGTTTGTGCTTGTCGTCAGAACGTATTTCTTCGCGCAATTTCATTTGCTTGTCTGGATTAGCCGCTAAGTTATACAGGACACTAATCATGGCAAATGTTACCTGAAGAAAACAAAATATATTCATATGAGGGGGGGTTAAGAATAGGAGAGGCGACAGACACAGTGTAGGCCTAATGTTACATGCACCAAGCTCGCCACCTATCCTGACAGTAGAGAACAATTCTGCCTTTTGGGCTATATGGCATTATGTATTACGTACAATTATGGAAATACAAAGTCGAGCATGATCCTACTATCCCTGATTATGTTGCGTTATCGTACCGTATCTATACCCGCAAATAACATTTCGTTCGCCATCAGGACCGCGACCTTCTCGTCGATAGCCAACAATTTTTCAACAATGCTTTTCTCTTCTTCCGGTATATCGTAACCTCTTTCGGCTATACGTTTTCTCGCATTATCGATGTACTGCGTACTTATTCTGAAATATTTATTTCAACTATAGACAGTTCTTTTTTTTTCATCTTTAAATTATTTGTATGAAACTTACTCCCATTGTGTGTCGAATGTTCTAATAATCTTCTTGTAAGCTGGTGTCGCGATATATTTCCATGGGTTTGGCATGAATTCCAACTGGAAAGCTGTTTCGATGATGTCTTTACCGCACTGCATCAATTTCGTGGCAGGATGGTCTTCTGCTAGATTATCGTCGAGACATCCCATTCGCGACCCCAAAGCGACGAAAGCCACAGACTCTAAAGACCATTTGTTAATTTCCGTAGCAAAGTTGTTTTCAACGTAAGTTTGGTCATCTTTATATCGTCTTATTCTAAGAAGAAAAGTTAAATTCAGCCATCAATTTAACGAAACTGTAAGTTTATGTAACAAACAAAATGGATATCAAGCTCTAGAAGCGTATTGGACAGCTTTAGGGTAATTTTATTGAAATGAGCTTCATAATTATACCTCTCCACTGCATCGTAAGCTATTTCATCAAGTGCTGGTGCGTACACTTTTACTAGTTTGAGCTTTAGCAAAGCAGGGTTAACCTTGGTACGAAAATCGCGCCACTTCTGCCCCTGTCTGAAATTTTAAAAAGTATATTCAAAATAATTCCTCTCCAGTTTTATATGATATCGGTGATATAATTTTGTTAAGATTTATATTACGCGGTTGTCAAACCATAGATTCCATCAAGAGAACCCTTTTTAATCACTTCTCTGTAATACTCCAATGTTTCAAAGCCGGGTCGTAGTGGGTTTGCATCTTGAGCTCTGTAAACCTAAAATAAAGGTAATGATATTAAAAAAAAACCATTAAAATACATAAAGTCACACCTGTTTTCCAGAGGGGTAAGCATAGTCCACGGATTTCTATTTACTATCCTAGCATACCTACTTCTTTCGCCTAATTCATTAATATCGTTAGGAAATTCAGATTTCCTACGTAGGTACATGTTTTTCTCAGAGTTTGTATGTGTGCATTCTCCTTATAACAACTTTTGAATAGTTATATAAATTAACTATCACAGTAGGCACCTGATCGATATGCTGTGGATCAAACAAGAAAACCATATTGGCTCTTGCCATTACGCCTTCCATTTTTACTATCGGTCCATATTTTTCGTACAACTGACCAGTCACTTCAAATAAGTTGGCTTTTGGTCCAAACTGCCCTGAAATATAACACACTATGTTAGTGTATTAAATATGTTAGTTTCTATGATAGGAACCTGTAGCTACATATAATATCGCGTAGGTTTAAGTGGAAGGCAAACCTATTATCTCCTATGAGTATAGATACAACCCTACTCCCACATTACGCAATCCCCTTGCTATAGGAAGTGAGTATATTGCCATTTATCGGACTCACATGCAATAAGTATATTTACCTATTTAAAACATCCTTTGGATATGAATCTAGTAGATGCTTGTAACCCTAATGTCAACTGTCTTTGGCCTTAAGTATGCCATACTATAGTATGCATCATTTATGGATTTGTGACTGAATACCAGTGTCTATTCTAGAGAATCCCATCTAAAGTTCTCGACCCAATTACACCCAGTAATTAAACCGATACCTTAAGGTTAGAGGCCTGTCATTGTTGGTTGTTAGTAGCTTGACATGTAAAGAAACCTTATGTCATATAATTAAAAGAAACAAACATCAATTCAAGATATAAGAAGTTGTTCTTTCATTAGTGGTATGTTAAAAAAAATACAGAGTACAAACCTATTATTGGTAAAAAGTGATGTAATGGGCCGAGCAGTGGCAATGACGAAAGACCGGGTATTGATTTATAAGGCTTAGCCTCCTGTATGGCCGCTGAATATTTTCGCCTCCCATTTCTAAAAAGACATCCCCACAATTAATGTATGGTCAAGAAATAAGGTCCTGATAGCTCATTTGAACGAGCTAACTATAGTTACTGCAGGTTTGATTTCCGTTCGAAACAATCAGTGTCAACCAATAATGAACTCGACAAAGTACAGTCATTATCGAAGGTTTATCATATTTTGCATCAGTTGTTTAGGTTGCGGTGGTTAATGAATGACGGACTGGGTTGGCACATTCATATGGGTAGGTACTTTATTAGGAATCCTGGACACCACTGAATAACGGAGAAAGAAAACATCGCGAAGAAACCTGGATTTGATGATCAATCGTGCTGGTTAATGTTCTTGTGCCCTCAGATAAATAAAATATGGTTTTATTTCCCCGAGCTTTACTCACGTTAATTTAGATTTTTCACACAGATTAAGTATTAAAGTTTCTAATAATGTAATTCAAACGTTATTCGAAAGACTCGTAGCGCCATCTAGTGTTCTAAAGCAATTGTGACCATCGGTAGTTAAATCAGGTTCTTTCCCTCGGAACCAGCACTTTTATTTTCCGGATGACATGTACTTACCCCTAAATTTTTATACCTACTCGTGACAGCGCATATATACAAAAAATCATGATGATCGGTTCAGTGGTTTACGCGTTATAAGACGACAAGCAAACAAACTTACTTTCGTATTTATTATAAATCTATATATTGTATACTATTTTGAATCTATGCTATTAATTAGGATTACCTAGTTACAAGTAGGTAACACTTTTCTTAAATCTGTAGGTATACGTAATTGATTTTTCTTATATAATACTAAAACAAGTTTTCCAGTTAAACAAAGGTCACATAATCCAGACGATGCAAAACAATTATGGTTCAAAACATGAGAACATACCTGCAGGTAACTGTGAGCGTTACCCACAGAATAACTAAACGTCAAAAAATCTTCATGAAAATCCTTTACCAGTTAACACATTGTACTTACTGTAGTCGGCACGTTAATATTTTATTATAACACTTGGTCACTGTATTGCTTATCATTGCTAGTCAGTCACTGCCTTCAAACGTAAATCTAAACTTTATACCACGGAAACAGCACTAAACAACTTTGGCCCTGATTTGATTGACCTTGTACGCGGCCGTAGTTTAGGACGGCTCTAAAATTATCATTAATTCATTGTAAGCGCCAGACAGCGCAACTCTGCTACATTCTGATAAGAAAAACGTTTTGGCACTATAATATGTAGAAATATTAACGCTTATCCGTTTATCAAATTGAGCTCAAAAGTGTGTGTAGGTATAGTCACTACGGCAAGATACAATCATTTTTGTAGGTGCCTACTACTTGCTTAAAATAAAATGCTGGAAAGTGTCAACGATACATTAAGTTATATATAGAATACAAATAGGATAGCTATACTTTCATAGGCATTATGAATAGACTATGCTACATCGCAAGTAGGCAAATGCCAGAAGATACGTGATGAATAAAAGCATAGTACAATAAGATCAAATGAAAATTAGGTACATGCTGAACAATTTTCCCAACTTGGAAAATTATCTTGTACCGCCTTAAAATTGCGAATATTAGCATACCCCTCTGGGCAACAGATATGACTTTATATTTAGAAGATATTGCATCAAATATGGGCAGATTATAAAAATATTGGTCCCCCATACAAAAATTACGAATCGCGTGTTTATTACCATTACGCTATTAACAGCTTTTTAATATCGTAATCATTGGTAATTCCCGAAAATATATAAAATATGTAACGGAACTTTCTACTGCAATATTTTACGTTATGTTAACCTTATTTTAAAATACCTTTATTTTTGAACGCACCGCAATGTAATGAGAGTTGACAACACTGTCATAGAGAGGTGGGCGAATAAATTATAATTATCGATATATAGTGGACGCCGTTCTTTTGCTTTATTCGTCAAACATCATAAACATATTAATAGGAACACAACTTCTCGTCATACACAAATATTACCTGAAATCCTGCAAACACACTGCAACTACACGTCTTATATCATGCTTCATTTATTATAAACTCGAAAGTTTGTGAAGATTGATCTTAAAAGCTTTGTTACTCTTTTACTCAAAAACTACCAAAGTAATTTTAATAAAATCTTACAATAATTTTTAACCTTAAAATAAATAAATAAATTATAATGGCTACAATTTATAAAGCTTATCTGAGTTATTGATAGTTCCTACATGATGCGAATGTAATCACGGGAAACTAGTTCTAGAATTTCAAAAAATATTCTTATCCACTAGTGCGCGATCATTAAATAACGACAGAATAATCCCAAAGTGATAAAAATAATCTTATACATCTAGCATATTTTTATCCGAATGGTTTAAAAACATCTATGTATATAAATATCGATAATATTTGCGTTTGCAGTACCTTACTATAATATTGTTTCTTTTGACAGTTCAAAATGTTTAGGTGATGATGAGGTTAATGGTCGATACAAATTATTTTAGATAAATATTTGGGTACGGATTTTATCCAAATATGTATATAACAATAATAGATTTTCAATATCCATTCTTAAACTAGTGCTAAGCTTATTCTGTTAACAATAAAGTCACACCAGTGTAAAATCTATTGTAATGAAGTTTCTTTGTCATGAGAATAGTTTCGTTAAACTATCGATCGATTACGAAAGAGCTTTTATGTTTACATTCTTTAAAGATATTTGTGTCTTAATAATTTCAGGAAGTCGTTAATTGTTATGTATAGATCTGCACAGTGAACTGTTTATATTTAAACGTGTGCGCGTTACAGTGAAGTTGCTAACGTGTTAAATAAAATATGTGTTTACGTTCGCTTTTAGATGTATTCACGCGTTCAATTTACTTAAAAAAGTCATAAAGCTAGTGAGTTTTAGTTTCGTCACGTGTAATGTTAGAAACGTAGGCTAAGACATATCGTAAATTGTTCCTGATATCACGTCCATGTATTGTTGCTCCTTCCTGTGAGTATTTTAATATTATTATCTGTTATTTGTATAACAATACTGACTATGGTTCCATTTGCAATGGCATGCTTAATTAAATCACTGCTATGAATAGTTGAATAATTATATAACAACCTGCACTGTTCTGTTTACATTAAGTAATTCAAACAATTCATAACTGCAATAAATAGTTTGCACTATTATCTACACTATAATAACAAAAAACGAGTTTCTAAAGGTCAATGAACTTTTTAAGTTGTGTGTGTAGTGTAATATTATTGGTACACAGAGATATCACCTTATCTTAATCTTTAGAGGTGAGTTTCATCATTTGTTAATATAACACACTTACCATATTTCTCATAAGTGGTGCCAGAATAACCTTTTGATACTTTGTCCCTCTTAAATAAATTAAAGTTGATACAATAGTACTTAAATCAAATAAAATAATTTATTTGTAAGTATTAACTTTTATTTATTTAATTTTTATTTTACACATTTATAGTCTGTGTCACCCACTGTTATAGGCTTCACCATCATTAGCTGTGAATTATTCACTCATATTATGAAACTATCACTAAAATAATATTTTTTTAAATGATTAAGTATTCCAAATTGCAATACAACCAGTATGATGAAATTAAAACTAAAATAGCTTATTAAACTGTTCTTTGTTCAAAAACTACACCCATAATATATAGAAACTGATATTATAAGAAATAGAATACCTAATAAGAATACATATTAATAAAAGGAAGATGCCATTTTTCTTCAGTAAAAAACTAATAATGATGAACCCACGAAACATTCCCAATAGACCCACTAGACACACAATAGACCAAATAATTTTATTTAGTATCCATATTTCACAATAGTCCTTCTCCTTCTGGGGACTAATATGGCTGTTCTTTTATAGCAGCAGCTATGTGTTGTCCCTAGCTGGTGCCCCATTCTCTTTAAGATTAGAGTTCCCAATGGGCCTCTGCATGTTGGACCTGTGTCCCCATGTAAGCCCTTTAAAAGATTGGGTATCTTCCACATAGTTGATAGCCCAAGTAACAAATTGAAATACATAATAGTTGTTACCAACAGCAACTATGATATTATAGCATTAATAATACTATTACTGGGTTTAACCCATTTAATTCTAAACTTAGATTACAATGATGAATGTCAAAACAATTATATAATTAGTTCAATTGGAGACAATGGCTGGAATCGAGAGCAATCTGCACTGATTGGTGAATCATGAATGTTAATGTGTGCACATTATCTTTTTGATAGCTTGCAACAATCATAATAATTGGACAGTGACAGGTTCTAAATTGGGTTACTTACCTACTACAAACAACAACTATAATAATAATATGTAGTAGGTATTTATAGTCCCATAAAGTTTATGGAATGCTGCTCAGTTGTAAATCCAGTTTTATGATTAATTTGTGGGTAGGAATTGTTGTAGTCAAGTAAACCCATGCTAAACTTGTTCCTCAAATCTATCAATGATTAATGACGGATTATACCTCACTATCAATACCTTAAAGTATATACTTATACAAAACCATCACTTTCAAAATGTCTGTGGAAAAAAATGAGCAGTTGATTAATACTTATTTATATAAACTAGTGTACCTGGCAGATGTCGTCCTGCCTGAAAACGTAGCACCACCTACCGGGTCCAATTGTGTTTTAAAATATACCCAAAAAATTTCCCTAGTATCCCTTCTCTCAACCCAGAACTCATTTAGTCGGCTTTATGCCAGTGTTCAGAATATGATTTTAGTAAACAATGGTTATAGTACTAACATACCTCTTGTATCAAACTAAGGTCAAAGTATTGAACTACAAAAACGGTTTACAATTCTTCCTTATTACATTATTATTCTATAAAATTTTCCTTATGCTCTCAAAGTACTATGTATTTTGTCACATTACTATTTTAGTACTTCATGTTGTTATCATTATTAACTTAATTTGGTTGGTATAAAGTTAAGGGCATTAAGGCTTGTATCGTGTTTGTGTATTGAATAGGTAAGAAGTCGATGTGATTTAACAAGGCATTTTATTTTTTGCAGCCATAAAAGCTATAACTATGCATACTGCATGGGCAAATATTTTTTTTGTTTCTTGTACACTATTGCCTGCACATGTAGTTACTTTATGAATATTTCTATGACAATAAGTGATTTCTCAGTATCCCATTGGTATGATATATCTGGTGTACCCAACATACATTTAAATTTCGATTCTGGTTTTGTTAGCAAGAGGTCAGTATAAGACATTGCCATTGGGGGCATGTCATTGATTAACTCACTCAAAATAATATATCATCTGGCTGACTTTGTGTGTAAGTGGGTGCGCCGGTCAAAGGAAACGGAGTGTCTGTTTAATGTGTAATCTGTGGTGCTTGCCGGTGGTTGTGATAAACGTGTTTCTTATGTGCCAGTTCACGGCTGGGCGTCGGGATGGCGAGCATGAGCTCCACGCTCGTCGAAACCGTCTCCATCAACTACGAGGACTTTAACGAGAGCTTCCTCACCTGCGGCACGTGTTTATGTTAGTACACTCACATAAAACTATTCAATTACTAAGTTTACATGTTACTATTTTCCACTATTGCTACGATAACATGATCATAATATCAATAAATTTATCAAATGTTGATTTCTTTTCAAACAAACTAAGTAGTACTTTAACACACTTTATTTAATTATAGATTAACATACTATTTTACAAATATATACAACTTAATTCTAATACAAAATAAAAACAATATATACAAAAATAAAAAGTTAAAAAGCATCAAAGAATTCATCCCCATCGATGTCAACCGGTAACGTGCCCAAAAGACTGGCAGCATTGCCACGTTGAATGGCAATGCTAATTCTTTGGCCAAAAAATGAACCAGCCCTTTGGTCACGTGTGGAGTCGACTAGGCGCTTTGCTAACTCTTTAAACAAAGCACGAGCGCTCGGACCCCATGGCCCAAATGTTTCAACCCCAAACGGCTCAAAAATACAATTACCTATCAGGTTATTGTATTTCCGCCGTTTGAGGGTCTCCGCAGCAGCAGCAGCAGTGCCAGCGCAAATTGCCGAGCCAGAAACATGAGAAGGTGCAAGGGTATCGACGCACGTTGCGTCCCACACCAAAGGCCTTCCCAATTTCCAGGGTAACAACGACATACCATCTGGTCTCTTTCCATCGTCACGTACCAAGCCATTTGGTTCTAGTACGGCTGGTACGCCGGCGGTGACAAGAGCACGACGGATGATGTCATTTAAGTTAGCGTGTCTCGGTATGCGACCAGCACTCCTACTGCAGGATAGACCATGCCGTCCGAGGCTGTCGACTGCTTCACCACAGTGACATCGATGAGGTGCAACACTTGGAGCCCCTAAGCGTAAACTAGTAGCCACGCGGAATGTGTTGTCGTCCAACATTGTTCCAATGTTGGGCGACGGAAGTGCCTGTAACCAAAGGCCCGACTCCCATTCGCCCACAGCCAGCAGACGAGCGCGCTCAGCAGTATTGATTGACGTATTAATCAATTCCTTCCGTATCAATCTGCAGAGCGGCTCGTCCCACTGCCTCTGGGAGAAAAGCTGGTTCGGGAGATCAGTATTTGGGCAAGCTATTTTCCAAGCTGTTACTGCCTCAGTCAAGCACGATACCTCAAAATCAACCAGACAAGAAGCTAGAATTCTTCTGGTTAATTTTTCGGTACTGTGGACTGAGGAGAGAAATGCCGGTAAACCTAAACTTGAAACTGTACGAACTCCTAAACCACCCAAACGGACTGGAAGCGTAGCTTGGGACCACGCTCGGTCGTCCAAGGACATGTTTAGAATCGACGTTAGAGTGGTCCGGATAATTTGATCAATTTTGTCCAAAAGATGGGTATGCTTCCACAATGCGGTTGATCGGAGATTGTAAGTAAATTTGGGTCCAAAACAGCAATATCGAATCAAAGTTATGGCCGAATGCATGGTAATTTTATAAAGTCTGTCCGAAATCATATTGAAATTTTGAATTTTTTCTTCTATAAATTCGGGGTAGGATTCTTCCAAAATAGGAGACCCTAGGAGACGTAGAGAACTTCTATTTATAATTTTAATATTGGGAGCTATTGCATTAAATTTTGTTAACGTGTCTTGTCTGTCGGTAGTGTCCGAGATAAAAATTTCACATTTTGAAAGATTAAGATCCAAACCAATAGAATTTAATTTGTCCTTTAGAAACTCTAGATCTTTTAAAACTGTCTCTACGTCACCTCCTAGAGTTCCATCATCCAGGTACCATACATTGAATTTTGAATTTAACTGTTTAATTATTGGATGAATAGCTAGGCTGAAAATAACTGGCCCAAGAGGATCCCCTTGTTGGCAGCCAACAGCAGATTCCAAGAGATTGTCTTTATAGACTAATTTTGATGGGTTTCTATAACATTGCCAAAGATAACTATAAATTTTAGGGATTTCATTTTTGACTTCTGCCAACAAGGAGTCCCTGTTAACAGAATTAAACGCATTTTTTATGTCGACCTTCACTACGACCTCACCTTTCCCACAATTTAAAAAAGTTGACAGGGAATGTACGGCAGCCTCACAACCCCCTCTTGAGCCAAAACCTAGCTGAAGGGGCTGAAATTTGTCCGAAAGGGTTTCGCCATAAAATTTGCAACAGATTTTGGCTGCCATACGTCTATAAGTGCTTCCTACGGCAATGGGACGAATACCACCGTCTTTTTTGCGTAGGGCACATAAGTTGGCCCCATACAAAATATCGACGATGGACTCATTCACATTGCCAGAAAGCATCAAATTTATCAGAGCTGTAAGCTCCTTCAAAAGTGTCTCACCAGCTTTACCGGCGCCTGGGCACGTCAAATCCTTAAGATGTTGAGGTGTCAGGCCGTCGAGTCCACCAGCTGAGCCACTTCGAAAGGAGCCTATGGCTGTGATAACTTGTTGAGCTGAAATTTGAAGGGAGTGTGAAACTAAATCAGGGGAGTCAGGAAAAGTAAGGTCATCCGCTGGAGCCGGATGTTTGCTCTCCAGAGCAGCCAAAGTCTCCGGTGAGCAAGGTGCCACCACATCACTGCTAAACAGTAATCTAGCGGCACCCCTAATATCACCTTCGCTTAGTTTAGACTCTACATATTGGTTTATATTTCTTGGTGGGAAATATTGGTGTGTCGGGGATTTCGGATCAAAAATAGACCTAGAAGTATTGCAATTATCTTTAATTTGGGCTGTTAATGTTTTTGTATTTGCCAAATTTTTTTGTACATGTAGAATCTTATAAGTGAAGGTAAGTAGTTGTTCCCAAGCACTTTGCGAGTTCTCCCGTGTGGCGAGGCGAATATACCTAGCTAAATGTTCAGCAACTGCTGGCCTGGCACCACGAGGCACTCGCTTCACAAGTGGGACGGAATTTTTTAATTTTGATAAAGTTTGCCAAAAAGGGTAGGTACATGTATCGGCCGAAGGGGAAGGAGTGTTAGTAGGGTTTAGACGTACATTTTGGGATTTGTGGACCTTCCCAATATGTATCGCTAAACCCCGCTTACCTTTGAAAATGCGTGCTTGAGGACAATGAGGACATCTCGACAATGTAACCAGCGGCAAGGAAGGTGGACTGGATATTTCCGCATCACTACTATTTACACTCATTGATTAATGCCATATTAAAAGCTAGAACTAACAAAATATAAATAAATATGTACAAAAACCAAATGTCAAAAAAAAATTGCTTTAAACGGATGACGGATGACAGGCGACGCGAAAGCCGATGGCGCAGCCTTCGTGGGCCCTGCCTTCAGCCAATCTGGAGCTAGCTCGCTGCGTTGCCTGGGTGATGCTTTCTGATCATCCAATACACGAAAGCCTTTGGGTTGTGGCACTGCCGTGAACAAGAGTCTTTAACAAAACAATAATTATAGTCTATTTATTATGATGTTTTATCACGGTATCATTGTGCTAAACGCGACGGTCACTTGTGTCGTAGTTTTTCACTGATCGGTTGCTATGGTGCTGTTTTTTTCTTAAAATAAAATAATATTCAATGCAAAAATGTCTTCTTCCCATTAGTGGAAAGCATTTTTTTTATTTGTATTTAGCATATCGACTCTATTTGTGTTTTTTAATCATTATTTGTATTTATTTTGTACTTGACGTTTTGACTTTTTTTTTCAATAAATTATAATTGATATAGAGTTACTTCTCAATATTTACCATTGGACATGTAAACTTACTTTACAATTGAATAGCCACTTATATGTTGTTATTTCATGGCTAACAATAACTTATGTAGCTATTGATTGTAGCATGTTACACACACATTAATTATTATCATTTTTTGCTTTAGATACTAATATGTATCTAGTTAGTCCATGCCCTATTTCCGTTAATCAGTACATTATGTAAATATGATATGCTCTAATTAATGTAATATGATAAACATAAGCGATAATTCAATTTAATTATTAATTCAATTTACTCTATTCATGTTAAACTATTTTTATGTCTCTATTATTTCAAGGTCGGCTATAATTATATGCACAAGGGCTTAATAGGGCAGCAGATTTTGTGCATTAAGTTTCAATAAACTGAATATACTTAAACATTGAAAAGCTGTTTGTCTACTATTATTTTCAATAAAAAATGTGGTAGTAACAATTTTTGTCTTTGTTCTGTTTCAGGCACTTACGATGGAGGGGAGCACACTCCCAAGCTTCTGCCGTGTTCACATACAGTATGCTTACACTGCCTCACACGAATAGCTGCCTCGCAGACGAGAGACGCGGGCAGCTTCCGATGTCCCATCTGTCGCGAGCTTATAACTATACCACGAGGCGGGGTGGCTGCACTGCCGCCGTCCTTCCTAGTTAACCAACTACTCGACTTAATGGCCCGTCAACGAAGGGAAGTGATACCTCAGTGCAGTTCGCATCCGGGCAGAGAGTTGCTTTTCTGTGAGACCTGTGATTGCGTGTTCTGTCGACACTGTGCCGACGGTCCCCACAGCGACACTCCTTGCGACCACACAGTTGTGCCATTCTCCATAGCTTTGAAAAGAATGTCTGAAATACTGTTGTATAGAGCTAATGAATGTCTCAGTAAACTGGGCTCGGCGAGGGATGCAGTCGCTAGTGAGCTGCGGCGGCTCGAAGCAGCGGCCACGGCGGCGGACGAGGCGATCGACCGACATTTCGCGGAACTGAAGGCTGCGATCGATAAACGACACAGTGAATTAAAGTCGGCCGCTGCAGCTGCCGCAACACATAAACGAAAACTGCTCGAAGAACAATTAAAATTGATAGACGCCGAAAAAGCTAAGGTAATAAATATTAAATTAATCGCATCTTAGGCATATAAAAAACACTCAAAAAAGTCATATAAATTGTGAAATATGTTAAAATTCGAGTTGTTTGACAGCCTATTCATTTGACCACGTGACTGTCCAGGTGGAAGCCGAATGTTCGGGTCTCCAGCAGCAGGTGGAGGTGCGCGAGGTGAGCAGCCGCGCGGCGGCGCTGGGCGCGCGGCTGGGTGACGCGGCCGCGCTGGCCGAGCCGCGGGAGAACGCCTTCCTGGCCGTGGACTTCGCCCACAACGACGCGCAGCACAGGTTCACGGAAGCGCTGGCCGAGTTGGGCCGGGTGCGCACTAGTACCACCTTCCCTGGGCTCTGCACGTTACAGTTAGGTAAGTCCCATTCATTGTTTTCAACGAAGGTTACTGTCATTTTTGTGTTAGACGTAACTATAAACGCATAAAGCCTTCATTGGTGAAGTCAGGTTTAGGTATAAATGAACATAAGGTAAGAAAATAATCTGTGCTCATTCTTATCTTTATATACCACTTAAAATTCGAAGGTGTTGTGATTAAAAGATATATTTTGGTTTCCAGAATCAGGTTGCGTGTGCGGACTAGAGGTGGTGGTAGTGCTGCGCACAGTGGACTACCACGGTGAGGCGCGCTGCACGGGCGGCGACCCGGTCAGCGCCGCCGCCACTATTGACGACGCGCCGCTGCCCTGCACTGTCACCGACCTCGATACCGGACTCTACAGGTCAGTTTAGATAGGTACTTTTAGGCTCAGACTTAGCACATCACAATAGCGAGGCGCGCTCAACTACACAACAACTTATTATTTTCAATGTTTGGGTTACAATTATTTTGTAGTTTAATTATTATACGTTTTTTCCTATTAAAAATACGTATATTGGATTCAGCCTCAAATGTACCTACTAAACATTTATAAATGTCCGCCTCAGTATTACTTGTCCATTTAATGTATTAAAATGTCCTCTTATACGTTACATAGGCCTGTCATTAAGCGTTTAATATACAAGGCATGTTCGGCAGGATCTCGATGCGGCCGTGGAGCGCGGGCTCGCTGTGCGTGCGCGTGCAGGTGTTCGCGCGCGGCGTGCGGGACTCCCCGCTGCGCGCGCAGGTGGCGGCGGCGGCCGCGCCGCTGCTGGCCTGGGGCTCGCGCGGCACGGGCAAGGAGCAGCTCAGCCAGCCCGTCGCGCTCGCCAGGTATGTATCATACAGACTAACTCTCATCATCATCATCATCATCAGCTGGAAGACGTCCACTGCTGAACAAAGGCCTCCCCCTTAGAACGCCACTACTACAGCGTTATTATTTACTATAATATAGCGGTTTTACTCACATGTATGGATATTTAGGACGCCTGACTAGTTTCGGATTCAAATGGAGCATCTTAAATCTACCCAAGGCTTTTCTTTCGTTTCTTCCTATATTCCCATCATATATACATATCCCATTGCTTTCTTCTAACATCAATATAGACACGCGATGGACGTCGCAGTCGGCCCCGAAAAGTATCTTTTATTCTCTTCTCCATATAATTGACATTATGGAGCTCTACACCTAGCACAAAATTTACTAACCTCACATGTTTTTTTGCAGATGTCCGAAACGGCGGGAAATCTACGTCCTTGACGCGGGCAACTCGAGAGTGAAAGTGTTGGACGACGAGACATTTGCATTTAAAACGCATATCGTTAATGAAGGTATGTCTTTTACATGAACTTCAATTCATATAATAATTTATAATCCGATTAACGCAGTACTCGGGTGTAGTCTCAAGGTTTCACGAATTCATATTCCTATATAAACGTGTTTGCATACCGACATTCGTAATACTACTATTTTCTTTTCAGGTTTAGCCGGCAGAAGTTGTACAGGGATAGCGGTCACTGCCGAAGGTATTATTGCCGTTAACTGGAGGACCAGAACTCTCACAGAGGTATGTAATTGCACTATATACTACTCGTACTTTGTTGTCACGTATGGAAATTTCAAGTTTATATTATATTGCATTCCTGTCATGATTTTACTTTTTTAAATCGTCACGTAAATAGGTATATATGTTTTTATTTCAACTGACACACTCCAACGGAGTTATTATTCATATGCTTCCGTTCGGGATATTTCCCCCCTCTATTGGCCCTCACCCCCCTTGCGCCGCAGGTGACGGCGGACGGGGCCACGCTGCGCACGATCAGGTCCGCGCGGCTGGTGGAGCCCGTGTGTGTGGCCGCCGACCCCGCGTCCCGCCGCCTGGCCGTGGCCGACAACGGCGCGCGCGCCGTGTTCCTGTTCGACCGCCACGGGAACATCGAGAGGGAGGTCTGTGCACTTACACTATGGTTCTTTATGTAACTGAACTGCCACACAATTACCTGCTTTTGGTAGTTTTAAACTTTATCTGTTTGGGTTTTAGATACTCTGAAAAAGTTGTCTTCGATTGCCGTATAGAAAATATAATATACATATGCGGTGTAAAAGGTGTGAAATAATTTAACGAAGACAATTTATAAGAAAAAAATTCGCCTCAAATACATGTTTTTTTATTTCAATCGGCTAAAAACTTACAATACAATTTGAGATTCGCAGCTGATCCCAGCAATCATAATAATATATGCACGCACACACGAGCGACAGACGCGAGCCGCCTATGTGACAAAAGTCACGTGACAATTTCTGAGGCTCATCAATCATCAGCCACGGCGCCACGAGCGTCTGTCGGAGAGCTCGTGTGCGGCGCCATACATTTTTATAGTGGGACTATTGTCGTATCGGCCGCACGCATCGTTCGCGGGTGGCTGCTATCGGCCGCCACCTACCGAAGTCCACCTTGCGAAATTTTAGTCTAAATGCATGCTTTCAAAACACATAATATTGCTTTTTTATGTATTTTTTTTCTTGTAAAATTGTAGGTCGGAAACGGAGAGTTGGGTTTAGTGGGCGGTCTCGCCTTGTCGGAAGATTTGCTTATCATCGCGGACGTTGCTGTCAGGGTTTACGATATCGAAGGCAATCTGAAGAATGTGTTTGCACCTGTGCCTAAAGGTAAGATATACTTTATGTGCAGGAAATATTTTTGAACCCTTAACTACAAAGCTAAAAATATTTAGGTGTAACCTAAAAGTTATGTTAGCAGTAAAAAAATATATTTTGTCTATGTTTCCATTTCATGTCACCTTAGTTAGCCAGGATGGCTGGTAACCAATTGTATTTGACTGTGATCTTGTAATTGAAAATTGTGGCAGTGACCAGCCATCCTGATGAACATAGCATTCGGAGTCTGACAGCTACGTTCCGTGCAGGTCGCGGCGGGTACGGCGGCGTGGCGCTGGAGAGCGGCGCATGCGCAGCGGACGGCACGCGCCGCGTGGTGTGTGCGCGCTCCGTGCGGGGCCGCCCCGCGCTGCTCGTGCTGGACGCGCGCGCCGGCCGCGTGCTGGCCGCCGCCGAGCTGGCCGAGCGCCGCCCGCGCCGCGTGGCCGGCCTGGCGCTGCTGCCACAGCGACGCGCGCTGCTCGCAGACCTGGCCGCCGACTGCCTGCGCCTGCACACCTACTGGTGAGACACACACCCACACACACACACATGGCCGCCGCCGAGCTGGCCGAGCGCCGCCCGCGCCGCGTGGCCGGCCTGGCGCTGCTGCCACAGCGACGCGCGCTGCTCGCAGACCTGGCCGCCGACTGCCTGCGCCTGCACACCTACTGGTGAGACACACACCCACACACACACACATGGCCGCCGCCGAGCTGGCCGAGCGCCGCCCGCGCCGCGTGGCCGGCCTGGCGCTGCTGCCACAGCGACGCGCGCTGCTCGCAGACCTGGCCGCCGACTGCCTGCGCCTGCACACCTACTGGTGAGACACACACCCACACACACACACATGGCCGCCGCCGAGCTGGCCGAGCGCCGCCCGCGCCGCGTGGCCGGCCTGGCGCTGCTGCCACAGCGACGCGCGCTGCTCGCAGACCTGGCCGCCGACTGCCTGCGCCTGCACACCTACTGGTGAGACACACACCCACACACACACACATGGCCGCCGCCGAGCTGGCCAAGCGCCGCCCGCGCCGCGTGGCCGGCCTGGCGCTGCTGCCACAGCGACGCGCGCTGCTCGCAGACCTGGCCGCCGACTGCCTGCGCCTGCACACCTACTGGTGAGACACACACCCACACACACACACATGGCCGCCGCCGAGCTGGCCGAGCGCCGCCCGCGCCGCGTGGCCGGCCTGGCGCTGCTGCCACAGCGACGCGCGCTGCTCGCAGACCTGGCCGCCGACTGCCTGCGCCTGCACACCTACTGGTGAGACACACACCCACACACACACACATGGCCGCCGCCGAGCTGGCCGAGCGCCGCCCGCGCCGCGTGGCCGGCCTGGCGCTGCTGCCACAGCGACGCGCGCTGCTCGCAGACCTGGCCGCCGACTGCCTGCGCCTGCACACCTACTGGTGAGACACACGCCCACACACACACACATGGCCGCCGCCGAGCTGGCCGAGCGCCGCCCGCGCCGCGTGGCCGGCCTGGCGCTGCTGCCACAGCGACGCGCGCTGCTCGCAGACCTGGCCGCCGACTGCCTGCGCCTGCACACCTACTGGTGAGACACACACCAACACACACACCTACTGGTAAGGCAACACACTAGCCGGCCTAAAAAACTACACAATCGTGCCTGAAATAAATATGAGTAAAAGCAAGACCTCCAATGTGTTCTTCGGCTACTGCTAAAGCGAAACTTACGTAAAAATCATTTGCAGGTGAAGCGTCGAGCGGGACGTGAAGGGAGACGGAAACGAAGCGAGGCGCCGGTGAACGCATCGTAATCGAATTTCATGCTAGTCCAATATTATAACGGAGAATCGAACTGATGGCCATATCCACGGACTGCGAGGGAGAGGTACTTGCACCAAAGTCTTTAGTCGGCCGCGCGACGGTCACTGCGTTATTCAATACTATAATTTTAGTACTTACAGTATTTATTTCGTATTAAGTTAATTAGGTTTTTTGTAATTATCTCGACGATTTTAGTTAGACGCTTATACGGAATTTGACAATATTACGACTGATTTTTATGTATTTTGTTTTACATTCTTTTCGCCAATTATAGGGCGGAGATACACGTCAAATTGACGTTTGTAATGTTATAAATATTGTGCACTTTTGTATAACACCCGGATGATCCACCGTGCAATCGGCGATATTTAAATTTAGTCTTTAATCTTGTCAATGACATAGTTATCACTTATTTATTTTAGTGCATCAAAAATGTTGTTGGCGATTCTAAACTTCGCTTTAACTAGTCGTAAGACGAGCGCATTTATTTTTAAATTAACGTTAATATTAGAGTTCGATGCCGCAACTTAACGAGGAAATGGAAAATGTCTAATAAGAAAAGTTACTAACACAATAACTATCTAAAATACTTTGTACCTAATAAAACAACTAATAGAAAAGTAAAATAGCATTGGGGGACATAAAATTTATTATTTGTTTATACTCAATTTGTTGTAATGTGAACAATTATTTCATAATCATCAACTGTGGTAACGTTAAATATTCGAATAGTGTGCCGAATAATTCGTCGACAATTAATATTTATATTTGTATTGCACTGAAGAAATTGTTTACATTGGAACAAAATGAATTGACAATTTATTATAATTAATTGTAAACATGATAATTTCGCGTTACATATCCAGTAGCCTTGTCTTTACGCTGAGTATTAGTCGTTATGTTGGACAGTGCCGCTAGAGAGCTATCGTGAACGATACCGACACTGCACCGAAACGTGGCCAGATGTGGCTACTATGTACTGATAGAATACTGTTACCCCCCACCCCCCCTCTCTAAACATACATAAAGTAACGCCTGTATCACAAACGGGCAGAGACTATGTATTTCCATTTGTTACGATTCTAAATAGTTTTGTGTATGTTGCTCGTCAACATGGAAGCTGTAGTTGCTGTCACGTATGTTTCTGACCTTTAAAAGGTAACAAACGACGCCAAGGTTGAGCCACATCTGACCACAGCCTAAATATTTTCAAATATATGAAATAACTGTGTACTCTTCTAGAATCAAAAGGGACTGGAAACGCGAGGTACACCATAGTCACAAGTGGATAACATTCATTTATTAATTGCAGTGGTTGGTGGTTGAATGTGATCCGTATGGTATACCTCGGTAACTCCAATTCGTATTCATCTTACACGCGCTGATTAGCATTTTGTTTTGTTATACACATGATCTAGCTGCCATATTTTTGATTTATTACGAATACGATTTACGAGTAAATAGTTATGCGCGTTTAAGCGCCTATTTCTCAATTTTTCGCGAACAAAATAGCATATAATTGTAATTACACGTTGATTAAATTTAATTTATGCAAACCAAAACATATTTGTTGATTGCTCAATAAAACAAATTACATCATATCATGCCGCCGGGCAGTGATAGAATCTGACTAAAAAGTTATAGTCCTTCAAGCATTAGTAATATTTAGTTTTTTTTTTGTATTTGTTCGCTATTAGTTAATAACTTTGTGTCTAACTGGAGCTAACGTTGTTTTATATATCTTGAAATACTTTCATCTTATTGTTAAGTCTTGATCGTATTATGTTGTAAAACTAATAAATTATAATGTTCGGAGGTAGGTTGGAGTGCACATATAGGTGGTCTAGGATGACTGAAATTTGCGTAATATAATAAAGTACTGATAGAGAATACGTAGGACTGATGAAGAACCTAAATATTTTGGACGATACAATTGCAATAAGTAAACGTAATTTTGCAATTGTATCTTATATGGAATGCGGGGACAATTAGAATTCAGTAATTCGATAATTATTTGCGCTTCTTGTAGATCGATTTAACAAGTTGTACGACTTTGTAAGATATCGATAGGTACGACGTTGGAAACATGGCTAATCAACTAAAAAACCGTTTATTTCTATAACTCCATCAATATTATAAAGAAAAGAATCTCATTACTAAATTCCTAAAATATTATTTCTTTGTCTTTACTGTATGAAAATATTGTTTCACGTAACGATCCCGTAGTACCTGAATTTGATCTCTTTCTCCTTAAAATACGTATAAATCTTCTAAATCACTATTACCCTACGTATATAACTTCCCCAGCCGTCTTCATTACTCCATACTTATAAATAACAAATTGCCATGTAACGGTATTGTCATAACTAATTACTGTGTATGAAGCCTGTTCCAAGTGTTACAACTTGCACAATACACGAACCGCTATGATGACGTCACGTTATTTAAACAACGGAATCTCATTAAAAGTGTCAATTTCCATGTGAAATCTAACCAAGGCCTCTTATTATCATAACAATGCCAATGTAATATTTTCTCGACATCTTAACTGTTCCACTGATTCATAATATCAACTTATAATATAAATCATGGTTATATTTTGTATATTGCAATTTTAAAAAATGTTAAAGGATCGATTGTAAACCTTATTACTTGTTATTACTACTATATTCACTCTATATGAACGTTTACTTACATGTATATAAAGAGGCTTTCAGACCAGCTGTTATGTTGCTAGGTAGAGCCAATGTCTTTTGTTTATTACATGTAAATTCAAACCGCAAGATGGTCAGTACATAGACAAATGATAGATAAAGGTAATAGTGACCAGCTTTAGAATCTCCAACTGAATGTCATAATGTAATAATGTTCAATACAAACCGGCTTGTTATGTTCTCACCTTATTTGAATTCTTGCGTTTAAATTCTAAAGTTGGCAGAATTAATTCGGCGAGGGTTTAAACAGACCGTGGAACTAGAGACAGTAAGGCGTGTTTTCTAACGGTTTTAGTTTCCTTTAAGTTTGTGTATGTTATATGGCACTGACACGGAGACACACTGGCGCTACTTTCATTGCCTAAGTATCAATTAATAATAATTGTCTGCAATTTGTAGAATCATCGTGACGGGCAGTGATTATATTACTGCTAAATAAGAAATGGTTGTCTTCATAAGGTTTGTTTTTTATCATTTCAAAATCAGGGTCATTTTAGAAGCCCACGAAATGATTTCGTCATGATTATGAGAAGTATTAATTGAGATGGAGAGGCTTTTTATTGTTATTGTGTAGTTTAAGTGAAAGTGACGAAAAACCGGTAGACGAAGGGTTTTCACTTCGATCTAGTCTAACGTTAATGTTTTTTTTTTATAAACTGCTAGCTACAACTTTGAATGTGAGTAAAAAGGTTTCGATACATAATTTATTATGCAATGCTAACATCAGTGCTGTTTAATTGTTCTGAAATGTTTGCTTAAATACAAACCATAGTTAAGAAAATTAGCGTATGTGCGTGAAGTAGAACGTGATTGGCATGCATAATCTGGAACGACCAGAAGAAATGACATGGTGTTGGAAAAGTAATGTGAATTGCATAAATGTACAGTTAACTCCAAAAATAATGCATTCAAACTGAATACAAAATAATCTTAAGAAACAGATAAATTAATTATCAAATCTTGTACTTATAGTATCTGCGACCACATAGCACTAAGTACTTATTTAGTGTAATACTTTACGCCAATAATATATTTACATACAAACTTAAGTTTCGTTGTGTATTTATATTTTTGCAGGTGATTGTACATTTAATCAAATGATAACACAGATTTCTTAGGCCTACGTTAGTAATCAGTTTGAAAGTAAACAAGTTCACAAGTAGAATACCACCTCTTTGAAATAACTGATATGAATTCAACTGCAAATTGTTCGAACCAATATTATGTTGGGTACTTTTGATCACGTAAAAGAGAGTAGACTAACATAGCGAACACTATTGATACTAATTGAAGTTAATTTAGAACGCCATAATTAGTAGGAAGTCTCTCAGATTATTGTTCTCAATCATACAATGTTTCTGAGTGGTCCTAATTGTAGCTGTCACGTTCTAATCGAGCTCTCCAATATAATGCTAGAGTTGATTCCATATAATATAATACACAAACATTGTATTCACTTGTTTCAGTAATATAGCATATTGTATGTTCCTTCGTCTGAATCTGTTGCGTTGCATAACGCTAACGACCTTTCTGTTTGTACGAGGCGTTTATATTATGTCTGAGCATTGTTTATTTTATAGCACTTTATTATAACATCTATTCATACCAATGTTTGATCTTATACCCGCTGTTTACACAAAGTACTGTTATTGCGGTTACCAGCTTTATATGAAATTAATCTCATTAAATAGTTATGTATTGTAACTTAGATACCGTATTGTTTTGTATTTGTATTACTTTGTGTGCTTGCGCTATCGTCGATAATGTCAGCTTTAAATGATTAACTGAATTACGTTTTAGTGTTGTCTAATAAATACTGTTACATACATTACATACATACATTCTATCGTCACAATTTGCTTACACTGCCTCTGTTATGTTAAATGCATTTATCAATAAGATTACACTTAACAAATTCTATATCTGCTTACCCATACTAAAATAATCAGTTAAATCATCAGTACAGTATCTCTATAGATAGTTATTTGAATAGAACAGCTATACAGCAGATTGGTACAAATTATAATAAATAGGTACGATGTGTAATTATCCTTTGCATTAGATGTAAACTGTTTAAATGATTCATAGTGTTGAAGTGTTCTACGTTGTTTTAAAAGATGAATAAATCTATTTTGGCATCAGATCAACTATTTTCACAAAATTTATGGAATTGATAGAGGACTCATTGATTGTTTGTACGCCTAAAAGCTATACTATATTTATTTATCAGAAGCTGTGAAACTGTACTTAAATTATAATCACAGAGTATCTCAGTGTAATGTCGATAACGTCACGTTTGTGCAAAACACAATAAAGTTAAATTAAAAATATTATCATTTTGTTTTATTTACATGGTATACATAACTAGTGGAGCAGCCGTCATGGAATTTATCGCAATTCGCTCACATGCGCAATGTTGTATGTTGTAGCTGGAATATACTCGATTGGATAAAATTGAGTACACTTTGCGGTTATTTAAATGAAGGAGGTAATATAACCGCTGTCAATTGTTCTTGATGAGATCCAGAGAATGCATCTATAATCGCGCAAGGTTCCCAGGCGAGTCTGTATCAAAGTGACTTTCAATGTCATACACAATATCATGCTCTTTGATATTCTGAGACGCTAATAACTAACGGTTATGGAAAACGCCGTGACTCAACTATATTTGGATTGGGCAGAGATGATTCTGATGACTCATTCCTTCTCTACCTAAGAAAAGGCATTTTGTCCTGCGGGGATACAATAATTACAGGCTAGTATTGAATAATATATGTATGTACATGCCAACTACTGTATTAATGCGTGACACTGAAACTAGGACTAGTTGTGCCACTAGCACAATGGGAAAACTGTATATTATAATTGTACATTGTTGTGTCTAATCAATATTCCATTAGTCAAATTTCTTTGTAAAACATCTGAGAGTAATGCAACTTCCTACTTTTGAATGATAACATGCTAGTTCTACTTAGTTTAGTACTCGAGTCATTTTCTTTGTTAACTCCTGCTCGTCTACTGTGGACAAATGATGGATGTGGATAACTATGAAAAGTCAAATAAAACTTGTCATATTAGAGAAAAAGCCTTAGCGTATAAAACGCACGTGGCACCGTATTTTCTATCTTCATATAGCACTCATTACAAGTAGTTAGACCAGACAGCATGAGTCTATCCATTTTCCAGATATCGATATCTAACTAACGATTATGAAATATAACGTAAGACTATCATTGATAAACATCGAGTGCATGTTCAAAGCCAGTTCGTACAAAACAAGTAGTTTGTTAAGTAACTGAGAAGCTCATGTTTTTAGCGAGGTTCAGAGAATTGATTAGTTCAGTGGCTTTTCCGCCAGAGGACGTGATTTTTACTTTCGTGTACCTAAAAAGTATATACATATATCGAAATATTTACGTTTAGAATGGCCATAAGAAATTTGGTTTTTATTTATTTGGTAATTTGTGGATAAAGGTACTATAGTAGTATATTATGCATAAAGATGTCGAAAACTTGCAAGTCTAATTAGATATAATGATTTAATGATATTTTCCTATTTAATATAAATGTGTGACACAATAAATAAAAGAACAGTTAAAAACATATAATTTTATTGACAAATCAGTACATAACTAAATACAGCATCAGATTATCACTGAGAGAAAACATCAAACATTGCACGAAAATGTGTGCAAGAAATATTTATATAAAATAACCTTAGTCAGTTCCTTGACTTAATTGTAATATCGATTCGCATGCACGGGCCACGTCACACATCGGCCGCGATCAATAACAATATAATTCCTACGCTATTTACGTAAAGACACTGAACTTATGACGTGGCGATTGTGAAAACCGACCCTGGCTCTAGTCGGAATTATTAACACTTCAGGAATTACGAAATCCCACACTTTGAATAAATGACCTTAAGCGTGATATATTTATGATTCTAGTAAAATAGTTTTAAGTCAAAATTCGTGAATTTATTCATATAAAACATTGTAAGGTAGAAGGAAAAACGCAATAGATCAGATCTATTTTTAGTACGACATAATTTATGTTGATAATATCACAGTTTATTTATTGCATCGGGAAACAATACAATGATTGATTCCTGAAGTGTTACAACTGTATATTTAATTGAGTTTCAGAAAAAATGAAATATATCACTAATTGTTTTTAAAGGAACAGTGCAGGGACGAATTTGGGGTGTAAAGGATTAGGAACAATTTTATGGAGGACATGTTCTAATGTTTTCTTTTAAAGTTATGGTGTATTGCACTGTTTCTACTGCCTTATGTAATGTGTATCATATTATGTAGGCTTACAATAGAGAAATATAGGTAATTGACATGCAAATTACCACTGGTGTAATTCAAGTATCATGCAACAGACATTATTTCTTCAGTCATGCAATACAACGTTTTGACAGAACGAGATAGCAATAGTACGTCAGCGCAGTGCTAAAGAGAGCAGGCATACGGGCGCCTGTCATTAGTGTCGTCACTAAACGTACGTAGGATTTTAGTTTGTTGACAGTGTCTAAATTTCATCAATATAAATTTAAGAATATTTTTGGTCCAATTAACATAATATTTAACTAGAACTGTGACCAAATATTAACTAATCAATATTACTATTATTAAAATCGTCAATGTTGCCAAACTAACATTACTCTAAATACTCATTGCGTATCACAAGAGGTACTTAGTTACAATAAAATGTTAATTTAGTTCTTTTGGCATAAAAAGTAAAATAATCGTATCCATAAGCATATCAGCATTGTTCAGTCGTATAATTTACAAATGACTCCGAAACCTATTTGAAATTTGTATAATCTGGCAACACTGACAATTACGTAAATGTATTATTATAAAAATATACGAACATTTAAATGCAGTTCTGACGAGACTTAGTAACATATGAAGCACACAGATGGCGCTACTTGCCGAACTTGGCCAGGGCCTCTTTGCACTCCTGGATGGTTTTCTTCTGCCGTTCGACAGTCGCCGAGGTTTGTTTTGAGCCCAGGAGCCGGGTGCAACTAGCTATAGTTGTGAAGTACCCGCACACGTTATGCAGGACACGAACAGCGCGATCACCGCAAACAAACAAGTATTTTCCGCTTGCGTCAAATTTCATGTAGTTTATTAGTCCTGCAAGAAAAATAAGGAAATAATAAGCTTAATTACGTATGAGTACGAGTTAATTTTGATAAATAGCCGTCACCCTTATCACAACTCATGCATTTATAGACGCTATAAGTGCAGGTGATCGATAACGATACCTTGAGTCGCCTATTCAATAATTCACGGCCTCCTGTAGCCTCGGTACCGAGTTAAAAATACAAAAGGTACGGACATTAAAACCGTAGAATAAGGCGCACCTCGGTTTGTAAATTGTATTTATCATACTGAATACAATCAGAAATGCGAATTTATGTGCCTACGTATGCCTTGAAAATTTATGGTAAAACCACGTAAACAAAACGTCCCCGATCGATATTGGTTAAAGTCATGGGCATTTTAATGAGTTGGATCGCAAAAACAAAGTTGACAAATCCTGTGATATCAAAATTAATGTTAAAGCAACAAGAGCCAGTTTAACAAGAATATTATTATATTTTTTATTTGATACACCTTAGTCGTCAAGGTCTCTGTGTTATTCAAATGACATGACAACATTATCGTTGTTACAGTTCTATTAAAGTTGACTATAACTTGTAAGTGTGTCTGTTATATAAAGGCAACTATGTATTCTTTTATTGACCAATGTAGATACTTATTGTTAAGTTTGCGTTTATTTAATAAAAAACAACACTTGCTACTAACACTATGGACTTACGTCTGAAATAAAGAATTTGAATAGCAACATTTATGTATCTATTCCAAAAAGGAAACAAAATTCTTTTTTGTCATCCCGGGCGGAGATCTTATCATCTAATTCCGTTTTTAGAAGTGAGATTGAAGATTATACATAGATTAGTCTAGGTTAATCAGCCTATGGATTATATTTAACACCTTTTACAATACCTTTTATAGCCTGAAGCATTACTATCTTGTAAAGTTAAGTGCCTTACCTCGACGAAACCCTTTCACCGTTGTTTAAAATTTTGAATCATCATAAAAATTAAATGTTGCATAGAGTACAAAAGACTTAGTATTCATATTTACGAGGAACTCGTTGTAGTCTAATAAGACGCCCCTCGTCCTAGTCTTTAAAGAACACATGTGTACCCAAGTAATCAAAAAGTATTTAATCTGACCCATAATATAAGAAATTTAACCTAACTTAACATAAAAGCTGTAGAGCTTTTTTTTCTTCTTTCGAACTTGTCTCTCGCAGTTAGCTCTGAAGGAGCTCTTACTGCTTAACCGGTCGTTTGGCGAGACCTAATAAAAGGCCTCCAGCCAGGAAGCCCTAGAGCTACAAACTGATGACTAATAATTTATGATTTGGTGAACAAAATATTAGGAACTAAGTGAACTCACCAGAGTAAATATTCTCGACTGTATCATAAAGTTTCCCTGTATAGGTGTCGTAGAACTCCACGGAGGAGCCCACGGATACCGCCAGCACTTCGGCGTTGGGTGAGAGGGCGATGCGCGGCGCATGCGCCGACTGGCCGTAGGTGCCCGTCTCTAGCACATGCGGGGACTCGCCTTGCGCGTAATTGACTGGAATAATAAAAAAATATTTAGAACTGATAATTATGCTGGGAGGTGATGAATTTAAAACTAAATAACACTGGTTTATATTATATCAAGAAAAAAAGGTCGTATTATGAACCAGGGGTCAGTCACAGTAATATAAAAGTTGACAACTGTCATCAACACAATAGAACTAGGAACTACATTTGGGTGTAGATCTAAATTTGTGCCTACTAAATTTGATATTTAGCAACCATCCGGGGCCTATATACATAAGTTCACGCCTTTAATTCAGGAATGGGTAGGTTAGAGGTAGGTCCACCCACATTTTGTTATACAGGTTCTAATGTAACAGGACGCATACCTTTGCCATCAATCGGGCACAAATCCAGACTCCGGGCTGTTAATGGAATAACCCAGTAACACTTAACGTCTTTCGCAAAATTTGATCGTAGTACAGTTATAGACCTCAGCCTACTTATTCTTTGGGGAAAGCACATTGAAGTATATTTTTATAAAATTATAATGATATTTAAAGTAATAATGTAATGAATAATGAACCTCACGATTTATCAGAAATTGAGAAATAAACAAGGTCTGTCGCGGGACTGACCCACATGACGTTATTCAGTGCAATGAGTAATAACGGCAAAACCATAGTATTTTCCAGTCAAATCCCAGTCGGTTATGTCGCACATGTTGATAATTTACATTATTGATAATTATGTATCTCATTTATCTTTAGGTCATGAAACGAAAGGAAAGAGGAAACGTTACTGAGTGATACAATGTTAACGAGCACTGACCTATGTCAACCTTTCGCACATTGTTGCCACTTTCGCACAAACTTGGTATAATATAATCAGAATGTTTATAACTATATTCCAACAGCGTTTTATATAGATATGTAGCACAATAATTCCTGAAAATTAATTGGGACGTGCGTTTACAATTTTTTTTAAACTTCGCCCCCCGCCAGGCTTTTCTCCTGTATAGTAAGTGCGTTCCACAAACATGAAATATCACATACATAAACACGCAGACTCGAGACAAACATCTACGGATTACACAATTTTTTGTCCCTTGCGGGAATCGAACTCGCAACCCTTAGGACAGCAGTCCAATCACTTATCCACTAAGTACGCCTATCAGGTCGTGAATAATAATAAACATCTAATTGATGTTCTGATCTAAAATATGAATCCTAAGTACGATAAAAAAACAATTGTAGACAGGAAAAACAAATATCACAAATACAGGTTCTTATATAAACCGATATTTAATGTTTGTATGTATCATTATCTGCGCGAGGATACATTTAATACACCATGAATAATTCAAAATCAAAAGACACGTTCAAGTTCGTAGTCAATATAAAAACAACATTGTTATTTTATTATGTATTTACTATGAAGTGTACGCAATAATTTTTCTAACAATTAAATAATATTATTACAACGATATCATTAGGAGACCACGCGGTCTTTGATGAAACCATTTTTATGATGATAATAATTCTTCAATATTAATCATGTGTGAGAGCAATCTGCGCAATACGTATTGTAATTAATACTCTAGAACACGTGTCGAGTGGATATGTACCAGAGTACGTAAATAGCTTATTTAAACTAAGTATATTATTTGCTTATGTAAAATGTACGTAGTATCTTTGAAATAAATTACCGTCTTGTAATCTTAACAATAAACTGACAAAAGAACAATGCATTTACTAGTGTTCCAATTAATTTAACGTTTATCAAAACAAACGAACACGACATTCGCAACCCGACCCTTCATGGATGACGTCACTTTCGTGCTACTTGCTTGTTTAACATATTCCTCCCGAGTCACGTCTTAATGCTGTGTGTACGTAAAATGCAAGTGATAATAAGGAAGCATTTGCGCATTAACATTACATGTCATATACTTACTCTTTGTGTGATATAGCTTCCACGTGCCGTCCTTCGATATGGTGGCGACGTGTGACGTGTCCACGTCGAAGGCAACGTCGTACACACCCGAAGAGTGGCCCGTTAACTCATATGCCTTTGTCACTTGTTTAAACTCTCCGTTCTTTGTGAAACACACCTCCATCACTTTGACATCGGGCGCGAAACCCGTCGCTACCACAAAGCGGCCGCACGGTGAAACTTTGGCCGTGTGTGTCGTCATCAGATATGTGTCGAGCCTGGTCAGTTGTTGCCCCTTCAGGTCCCATATTACCATGTCGTTTTTCGATGAACATGACATTATAAACTTGCCGTTGCTGGAAATATCGAATCCAACAACGTTTTCATCGTGGATCTGCGAATTAAAACAAAGATACGTTAATTTTGGCGAAGTACATTATGCTTTTCTTTGCTGTTACCGACTCAATGAGGTCGTCTTTACTGTTAAGCAAACTAGAAGTGATAAGAAGTACCTCATACCTAACATGGATGTATATTTAACTAACGGATTATAATAGATAAGGAGCTTATACTATGTACAAACAATGAGGTTGATTCTTTGTTGGAATAAGCGCATAGGTTAACGCGGAACTAGAATTGTTGAATATTCAGCGAAGTCCCGACAAGTTGCGCATCATGTTTTATGTAAGCAATATACATATGCGTGCGGAAAACCAACCAGAGAACCTTCCTACGGCTAAAAATAATATTATTCGAGGCTGCGCGTGCGACGATCCGAATGTACTTAAGCAATACAACCAATACAATCGGCCACACAATAAGCCAACCATAAATATCGCAATAAGTAAGCTATTATAGGTACTATTGCCTGCGCGTAAAGACAGCGTAAACGTTTAACAGATGGCGTAAACACTTTGATCACTGGACTGACTACATCAAAGCGACATTGTCTCAGTTGAAGGTCTTTTTAACCGCCCACCCGCTTTCAGCTACAGGACATTTACACTACCCGATCTTATGATTTTGAGAAGACTTATTTATCGATATAATAGCTACTTATTTTTGTGACAAAACAAGTCAAATTATTTTAACAGTGTCACGACACGAATGATGCAAAAACATGTTTAATTAACACAATGTTTTCTGGGATGCACAATACATCGGTTATTATCTACACCACTTTAAGTACTTACATCGTCGGGCACGTAACTGTAGAAAAGTTTTCTCACTTATTTTAACAGGAAGAGCAACATTCGCAAAGTAGATAAGAGTTAGTCAAAATGTTGAAGATATAAACTAACTTTAGGGTCAGAGAAAGCTACGAGTGTATTTTATATACTTCGCTGTAAAGTTAGACCGTGTGATAAATTTACTTCTGTAAACTTCCCTCTGGTTTTCAAAATAGCTTGTAGATTCTGGAACACATATCATGTCTAATACCGAGTACTAAACGAACCTAGGTACTACATATAAATGAACTAAACCAAATTGAAGAGTTTTAGCACTTCTTAGAACGAATAAATAGCGACTCTACTGTTTTTTTAACGTGATGAAAATGCATACGCTTCCGATGGGGGTATGTGAAACTCTCCTCTATGAACATCGATACATCCATAGGTGCCTACTCACTAAAAACCTCACAATGCCTGCTGCGCGCTTGATGGCGGGAAGTCGGGGTCGCAATAGCTCTCTACCGCTAACAAACAGCGACTCTACCTAAGTCAACTAATATGACATAACACGGCCTTATAAAACAGATATTTTTTTCGAACATTATACGATAACTATAGCTATTATTAAACACATCTGTGTTATCTTCACCTACTTAACGATGCTATTGTTAATCAAGTTCATCTATAACAGTAGTCCTCATTTTTGCAATGTAAGTAAATGTGTTCTAAATGACACACTTATCAATAAACTGATTAGATATAATCTCGATTTTAATGAGAACTAACCGCCCAAATATAACGCCTTTAAAACCAGTAATGTTTGTCGAAATATCGGTGTATTTGTCTATGTAAAACCAAATTAGCACTAACCAAAATTAACATCTGGTAACTGTATGAGCTTCTGACCTATTTAAATATTTGTAAAGAGAACCACATTTAGAAAACAGTTTCTATTTAAACACAAATACAACTGGTTGGAGACACTTTAACAGAAAACGAGTTCATGATATGATGTTGTTTTCTTTGTAGATTTCTTTAACGATGGGAATTATTGCAGCATTGAGACAGTACAGAGAACATTCGAGAGTCGCTTCATGCACCACAATTAGCGAAATCTTGTG
This sequence comes from Abrostola triplasia, assembly GCA_946251915.1. Lineage (NCBI taxonomy): Eukaryota > Metazoa > Arthropoda > Insecta > Lepidoptera > Noctuidae > Abrostola > Abrostola triplasia. Next base: position 6,075,407 of record OX276432.1, on the reverse strand, counting down.
ATCGTATCACGGCTAACAATAGCAAGACACAAAAACATGAACCGTGTAAGATGTATAACGACCAGATTTTCATACAGATTCATATGTCGGACGAACAATAGTCATTTTAAATATATTTTTTGCGGAGGTTCATTGCCGAGACGCAAGGTTGTTTAATTTAATACAAAATGTCGAAACGCTCGTCTGCGGGCGTGACTAAGATATTGCCTCCTACTGCTTTTATGGTGTACTCCAACTCCTTATTAATAGGCGGAAGATAAACTACCTACTACAAGTAATATTTTTTACAGAATAATTGATTATGTAAATTCTTAAATATGCCTTGCAATTTGAATCATATATACACAAACTATTAATATAAGATACATCACGTAGTATGTTTTGTCTGATTAAACCTACGTAATAAGTAAGTGACGTATATGGAAGGGTTAGATAGATCAACTATGTACTTCGTAGTACAATACGTAGTTCGTAGGCGGTCGTAGAGGTAATAATATTGATTATCCAGTTTAAGTAAAATAGTAAATAATAATAAATTAAACTGACATCATGTTAACAGGCTTGCATCATCATAAACACAAAAACAGTTAAAGGCAACAAACAGATCTTTGTTCTCATTACAATGAACATCGGCGAGTGATAAATAGTACGTGATATTGTCTACAATCGACACTTAGCTTCTCATCAAAGCACGTAATATTCAACATAATCTCATTTTCATCAGATATATGATGTAATATCGATGTTGCAAAACAGTGGGCATTGCGTTTCAAAAATGTGTATTTCGTCATCACTATTGAATTAAAAACGACGGCTATTTCAAACAGCGCCGTTCCTGGCGTGGTTTTGTGGGAGCTGTACCGGTCTTCCTTACGACTTAATTGGTTCGTAAAAATTCTTTTGTGGAGAAATGAATACTGTTTCCTTTAGACCTTCAAGAAAAGTAGCAATTTAAGGATGAAATATTCGAAATTTATGCTTTTAAAAGGCAGCTTTAAACTGCAGTCATTAACTTCAGGTATATTATTCGAATAATACCCACATAGCGTGTTAAGCCTTGTATAGCTGCAAAAAAGACAATGGAACTTCTTTCCTTTATTCTGTCATAAATAAATGGTTTGTGTAAATAAACATTATCACTTTAATATCTTTGTTTAACTGATGTGACAGGTTTTAATTAAATATTTAATAATAAAACACAAAGGACTGTTTAGCAGCTAACGTTCACTTTCCTTGCTGTCATTGAAACCGATGAAGAGCAACAAGATTAATGCACTGACTGATTAGTACAGCCTGTTTGCTTTCATACAAATAAATATACTTAATTAATATACACATTTATTGCTAACTTATGATTCTACATATTATAATGTCAGTTGCTCAGTCCCAGTAATAGCGTGGGCTTGCTGTGTGGTCTCAGGCTAAGAATAGGCCACCCCATTTCTTCCCGTGGGCGTTGGAACTAGCGATTAAGGGATTATAGCGGGTGAATGCCAGCCACTTTAAAAATAGAACAATATTGCGAAAATCCGATAGAGGTGTAGTTAATAGTGCCATAAGTAGTACTGAGCTAGTCATACTCGCGATAACAACGTAACACCTAATCTGGTATATCAAAGGAAAGTAATGAGTATGCACTTCCTATTAACAAAACAAACGTTATTGTTGTTCCAGGAACTAGTCTACAAAGCGTACGTGATAATTTAACAAGTTTTCATTGTAGTCGTTGGTAGGCGTGGCTTTTGTAGTAGACATTTACGTACTGATTTCATCATTACACTCAACTCTCATTAATGAGTAATTCACCGATAACTCGTCTATAAAATTCTTTAGGTATAACTGTACCTATATCTAAGAAGCCACATGGTTTTTATTAAGCATTGGATACTTTTTACCGATACAACGAAGATTTATAAGATAGTCATAGTCTTTGTTGGACTCGGGTTCCTACCTTTACCAAACTCTATTTCATTTTTCTTTTTATAGTTTGAAGTTATTAAACTTCTACTTACAATTAGTTTATGTCTAAGAAAATCAAGTATCTACGTAGTCACCTAGACTTGTTGTTTTTAGTTGGATGATAAAGTTGAGTATATGCTACAAGTTTCCGACTCTACGTATAGTACGACAAGCTTATCTAACCACGTGTTAAATAATAACATTATTATCATTGGTACTGACGTCCAAGAAAATATTAAAATCAAGCTTTTAATCCAATGACATCTACACTAGCGACGCTATCATTGGTAAGTGGTACAGGCAAGTTCGTAGCAGTATACGTAACATGTTTGGTAATCGGTCTGCTCAGTAGTGGTACGTCATATAAATGTCAATGTCAGCCATTACCTTGTAGCTACGTCATAAGTAATAAGAACTACGATTAAACTTGTCTTCTACGTGTACTCCGATCATGATGGGGGTTAGGAAAACATACATGGGTCAACATACTTGGAACAAACAACGTACGTTGTAAGACTTGTTAATACGAAAAACAAAACATTATTTTGTGCAAAGTTTATTTAGTGGATACCTACGGAGTTGATGAAAACAAAGGCATTCAACAGAATATCTATTTCATTTCCATTTCAGTTAATTGGCAAAATTTAAAGACCATTAGAGCGAAATGCACACACGCTTTGAGTCAAAATTAATGAACATGCAGGCAGCAAATGTAATATTTTGGCTGGCCACGTTAATTGGTGGGTGTGTACGAACGTATAAATAGGTATGTAGGCCAATATTGTTATAGGGGCAACACAAATGATTAAGCATTGAGTACAATGCTGCTGCTTATCACTAACCGTGCGACTTGTGACTCACTCTGCTGTAAATATACTTGGGAATCATTTGTTATGTACGTACCCATAACAAGGAACTAACTGCAAGGTTGATTTTGTTTTTGTGTCTTCTTTATCTGTTTGGCGGCTCACTAAACCATTAAGGACTCTAATGATACCTACGTGCAGCACTCCGTCCGTTGATATGAATGCCATAGGTGTCATTGGTTTATTATTCTGTTTTAGTTCACCTTTATATACCTACATTTGTATTTTTTTTAAACAATAATTACGAACGAGCATTTTATGTCCCACAAAGAAGTTGAGGACTTTCAAATAATGTTACGTAAAGCTTTTTGAAGGAGTCGGAGGGAGTTTAACAATTAGGATTTTGGTGTGTTGAAATGTTCTTGGGGGAAAGTAAAACTCGTGTTACGTGTTGCAATAACATTTTAAGGCTTCTCAGGACTTTAACAAAAATATCACTACACAAAAATTTCTTCAGTCTGACTAAATGACATTGTCTGCTTCATATACCACAGCTGCATATTTTCACAAGAAATGGTTGATGGTTTTACAAGTCATGTCAGTTACGCTAAGGTCATTAGCACAACATAAATTTATAAAAAAATAATGACAGCCTTTTTTATAAAACGCTGGGAAGCAATTTAGTTGCAAAAGATACCGCGACTTACCGGCATAACGATACGCGGAACAGCATCAAGAGTTTGCACTCAACCTCAAACACCAATTAACATACGTGTTTAATGACCGCAGTGATAAAACAATTGCATAATAACATATTAATTGCTATCAAAAATAGTTTTCATAGCGTTCGCTTGATTGCATCACACTGTCCGAAGTGTAACGTCAACGTTGTTACGTATCTTACAATAGTAGAGCATGTATTTTATTAAGAACATGAAAGAGCTTTTGTAATAAACTTTTTGTTTTACACAAATATAAGAAATCGTTAAATGTCAGCTGCTTATGGCATAACTTACGTTCTGGTTACGTATACACTTTATTTCTTAATGAATCACAGAATTTTGTTTAGCTGACGAAATTTTCTGCAAAGGGGTCCGCTAAACTCGCTGAAGTTGAATAAGTTTTTATATGTTTTCTCGGTATATTTCAAAGGAATGATTCGAATTTCATCAAATCCCTAATTTAGCTATTGCGTCAGCTAGAGCAATACTTCGTTTATATTACTTTAATAAGTTCCTAATAACTTTACAAATACGGGTTCTTTTGTTTAAATAACGGAATGAAACTAGAACGCATGTCTCATTGCTAAATTAATTATACTTGTTCACTACAATTGCAATTAAATAATGTATTTAAGTGTGTCGCTCCGAATTCATAGAAATATTATAGGTATAACTATAAACAAAACAAGTGACTCAGGCGTTAATACTAGTTGTTTCAGGGGCAGAATATCGGCACAACCACATATTGTTCATATACCGTTATTTGCGCATATTTTTACTACGAGTGACTAATGCATCGTGCTTACACTTGAACTGTGACACATAAAGAACTTAGCGTTACGTAACAGAGCCGTAGGATGCTGGATGGTCGTTAGACTCTGGCAATGTGCCCATCATATCACAAACTATGAAGATGAATATCATAACATATCAGCAATATATTGTCTCTTGTTAGTCCTGATAAGTAAATACGTGCAGACGGTTGTATAATCCTACAATTCACGTGTCGAGCACACATATAAAACGAGAGCAATTAAAAATCAATAATCGCATATATGCATGTGGGTCATCTCGAAAATAGTCGCGGTAGGTACGTGTATCTGCGCAGTAACGTCTGTCTGCTGTGAACCGATCGGCGCGCGGCGTAGTCCCGCCACAGGTTGCATACGTATTTAATTTGATGACTGAAATTAGAGCTTCAACAGGATTATATTTTAAACAGACATTAAATTGTTTATCCAATACAAATCGAGATCCGAAGTCGATAAGCTTCCACTTTTATTCAGGTCACTTTTGTTTTGTGTTTGGAACCAGCTCAGCAAGCTTTATTATGACGATAATAAAAAAGAAGGTTCCAAGACCTTAATTCAAGTAAATGGTAGGTCCGCGCGAAGTTCGTGCATGCGTCATACTCCTGAATGAGTAATGTTAGGAATGCTAATACTCAGCACCTAATTGAAATTCCAAGAACAACTTTAATTCAATAAGTCAAAAAATAAATTTTTAATTATAATTATACAATATCAATACATATGCAGCGTTTGTTAAGATGATTTGAACAAAGGTTCTCTTAGCAAATAAAAGTCATGGCCTCTGCCTATCCCTCTGGAAAGCAGGCGTGTGTATGTATGTATTTCAATCAAGAAAATTGCCGCTGCAGGCTGACCTCCAACGAATTCTACCGCCTACATGTGACTGATAATATTTTTTATTGCATTTGATGCGAAGGGCGAAGCACCACCGACAGGCGATAGCACGCACAAACAAAAAAGCCTTTGAACTGCCGCCTACACATGAGCAAGAATTTACAGTTGCCGTATGGTCTTGATCTGAGAATAACATATAAGGGATGAGAAACAGCATCCATCTAGGTAGACACTAATCACATTGCAGCCATGAATCCGCTTGTCACACATTGCATTGTAACTAACACTGAACATTTAATTGCTAAAATTGTATGGTGATATGCGTCAGAATGAAGACATTTTTTATTTGAATGCAACGCAGTATGCAACGTACTGGCCTATAAATAAATATGATTTCTGTTCAGGGTTTAAACACCAATCTCAGCCATCGAGGTCACCAACCTTAGAAAAGAACACGTAATTTAAGTGAGTACAAACATTTATTACGTACTGCCAAGAAAGCTCACTGGTTGCACATAGTCAAGCGTACCAAATAGGTCATTTATAATGTAAGTTGTCAATTATCACTTATGATTGAAGCTGCTTCCTAGTTGCGAGGTAATATTGATAAATATTACCTACTTGAGTCTTGAGACGGTCATTCGTCTGCGTTTTGATGGACAGTCGCCCTTAATGTGTTATCACTAACGACCAACCTAAATGGTTTGATATACTTTATACTCATTAGGAAGAGTCATTCATTACGACATCGATAGTAACGGTTTCCTACTTTTACGATTTCTTTAAAAAGAAGCGTCTGACCAAGTAAGAAATTGTCTACCGTCGACATGTTACCTTATATACTCATGTTACGGTATCATTGAAGCGATTCCGAGATATCAAACGAGTGTGAGCTGAGTATCTGTGTGAATTCATTTCAGTTCCAATAAGACATTATGGAACTAATCAAATAAATGAAACGAAATGCTAACTTAAATAAAACAAAAAATGTACAAAGGCCCTTCGTTGCGTAAGAAATCGTCGGTTCAGGCTTCAGGACTCTCACGTTGCCTTATGCAACTCTTTATGTCCTTATTACACAGTTGAGTGAGAGCCAGTTCCGCAATCCAGAGGCCATTTCTCTTTTATGTGAGTACGTAACAACATGTAATTTATAACCTAGGATAAATGAAGGACTGAATAAATTAATTGAGGTCGATTTGGGATTATATTATTTGAGGAAAAAGACATTATTGAAATGCTCTGTGCAATTTGAATAGACTTGCCGGCCTTATTGCCCATGGTACGTTTGATACATAAGGTTAATTGTTTCATGCGTTACCATTGTATCGGCTTGATCATAGATTAGTGTCTAATTTTATTGTGACTTAAAATTAAATAAGTAAGTAGTAGGGGATACATCCATTTCAGGCCAGGAAAAGAAACGCACTTTATAAAACGAACAAATAAGACGCAGTTTTTCAGTCTCTTCAGCGTTTGCTTTACATTCAAGGAACATATCGTGCTTACTACGCAGCTAACCATTTTAAACGACCAATTGAGCAACCTGATTATTAAAACAATTACAATTAGTTTTAATATACCTATATGTACCTACATCAAATTCAATATTGGCTGCGTACACATCACTTAACGAGTACGTTGTCCCATATTCTTCCAACAAAGGCTCTTTTTGTTGATATTGATAATGTCTGTGTAATTATTTACACGAGTTACACAAACTTTTCCGGGTGTGAAAAACTACTAGTACATCTTTTTTAAAAGTAACACAGGTCTGTCTGTATATTAATATTATCAGTTATCAACAGATTTGTTTTTATTATAATCGTGTTGATTTAGTTTTATCGTCGCATGCAGTTGTGCTGACTAATTGCAGTGATTGTGGAGGCTTTCATAATCCGGCGCTGATAAGCGTGTAGACCGACCAAGTTTACTGTGCCGGAACAAAGACGCGTGACACATTATCTTGAGTCGATGAAAGTCCGCTGACAAATGACTAGTCGAATCCAGGGTATAACAATTCACACAAAATTGATTAAACAACGAAAATGTATTGAGAAACTTCCGCGTTATAGCCTCAATTGTACTTGAAGGCAACAGACTTTAAACCACATAGAGACTGCGGTTCCAAGAAGGTTTACGATTGAAAGAACATGTACAACATCTACAAGTATTCTTGTCCACGAATAGTAAATATGTAGTGAAGGGCTCCTACAGTTTAGAACCATAGTGATGATCATCATCATATATTATTTTATGCAGCTTAGGGAATTTCTCGGCTATAAGAAGGTACTGACAGTTTTAGACCTTTTTAGTTCAAAAGTTCCCAGCCTCCCACCAGATGGACCGACGATATCGTCGGAATTGCAGGCAATCGGTGGATGGAATTGGCAAGCTGTCGTTCATTGTGGCGTTCTAAGGCCTTTGTTCAACAGTGGACTTCTTCCGGCTGATGATGATGAGTTCAAAAGTTACACTATAATAATATGTCTACCTACAGTCGTCAAATATTATTCACAAGTGACTAGCCAATTGCGATCATTTAGCTACTACTACTATTCGGAACACATTTCTGATAGAAAAATCTCAATTAGGGTTGTTGTATTTACGATCATTTATAGTGTATTTATTGAGCTATCACGGTTATTGTTAAAGTATAAATGAATAGACGGGATCGTTGAACTCTTTAGGAGTTAATAATAATCCAACATTCATTAGACACAATAGTTTGCAGACAACAAAAATGTTTTGAATGTTTTATTTTTGAACAATAACATAAACAAAACAACCGGTTATAAAGGCGTAAATACGTATCCAGCATTATTGTCTCGTTATTTCGATCTCTGTAATGCTATCCGAAAGAAGATACCTGAAGTGGCTGAATGACATATTAAAATTTGCAAAAAAATATTTTTCTGTAGCTACTTTCATCTTAAAAGTTTTAGTTTATGGTAATAGTGTGGTAGTTGACGTTATCTTTTAAGAAATGTTGAAAGAAAAAGAAATTTAAGCATGCATTAACAAAAGTCCATTTCTACAATAATGAGGATCAAGGTAAAGCCTCGAACTCAATAGTCTCGTTTACAATATCTGTAGTGAATGAATAGTCATAAAAGCATTCTCTATTTTATCTCATCACAGCTAAGCTAATAAGGTTCAGCTTGTATGAAATATAGGTTTTAGAATGTCTTGCCTTATTAAAGTTATTTACCTAGTATGCATTCTAAGTTATAAAATAATTCAAAACAAGGTTTATATTTTGTTGTTTGTTCAAAACATCTTAGCTAGCTACTTGTGACGTATCAAGTTTCGGCACTGACCTAATGAGAGCAAATCACAATGTCAACGCGTCATTTCTGAATGATACATGGCGAGTACCGTCATTAAATGACTCATGTACTGATCAAAAAGCAACTACTCAGTATTATTAATATACAGTGTCGACGCATTGTATGTGTCATAACATCATCGTTTCCGTTCTTAAATCACCACGGCTGAACATGTAGATGCTTTCATAATCACTTCCTAGGGAAAACGGATTATAGGTTCTTTGTTACCTGCCCGATTTCCTTGGGCGATTAGGTACAATGTAAATATTAAAAATTGGTAAACAGGAATCTATTAAATAGTATGCTATATTGTAGTTAATTACTGACAAGTTACAGAAAAATTTTCATTTACATTCAGCTATTGATAGCTTCAGCGCATTCCCCTAATTTTTTGAAAAGGTAGAAGCATAATATGTCGGGAAACGAGACATGAAGAAAATCTAGAGTCTACTATTGCGTCAACAAAACAACTAGCAAAACACGCCAACCAGATGAAACAATGATATAAAACGAGGACCAAGTAATATGTGCAACGTTGTAAAACTATCAAAGACCTATCATAATCGTATGAACAGTTTACTGAATCATTACCTTATAGTAAGACAAAGGAAAGTCAAGGTAAAGACGTGTATCTCAAAAGACGTGTAGTATAGGTCGCTTTAATAAAATGTGTTGGTTGCGGACTAACATTCCTCGTCCGGCATACATGTATATTGAACTCTAATTTGAATTTTCAACAGCCGCGGCCATTGCTCCTTGCATGCGTTTACACTATGACGCCCACCTATTTTCAGCTACGCCACGATTTAATGTCCATTCTACGATGTTGCATCAAAACAGATGTGAATATTAATCTACGATTCGGTCAAATTACTTATAGTGACATTGGGGATGTTTTGCAAACAAACACACTCCTCAACCGTCTCGTCTAGAGGACGAACTCCGGAGGACGATGATACGCGATTATGTTGACAAAATATATATAAAAATATTGGTCCACTTATCAAATTAATCCATTTTAGATTAGATTAGGAAATGTGTATTAAAAAATATATGTCGAGATATTTATATGCAAATTTTTCAGTTACTTCAATTTTCCTTACACCCTTACCCTGAAATGCACACGGTTGTTTTATTGTATTGATACAACTTGTGCTTAATCCTTTCTCACATGTTTATCAAAACAATGGTTTTACAGCGCTAGCTACTAATTTTTATGTAACTATTATGACACGAATAGGTACATAACCTATTGACCTACTTTCTGTGTATTAATACAATGTATATTTGTGTTGATAGTACACGTACATATTGGTACAATGTACGGTCTGTGCGCTAGGCGCGTGTCGTGAGATGGTGCGATGCATTTGTGGCCGAGATAACGAGAGATAACAACAAATAGCTCTTATATAACTAATAGAAGCATATAAGTTGCGTGTCTCGACGACAATAAACTGAGCAGTAATAGACAATTACATTTAGTGAAACTACTAGTAAAAGTATGCCAAGAAAATATAGTTGCATAAAGTCTAAATTTAGTTTTGTGACTACCGAATATTAGAAGTTTCTTAGAAAGACGAATAAATAATAGATTCAAGAAACAAGCTTATAGGTACTTTAAATATATATTTTTGAAATACAAAACAGATATTATGGTTTAAATCACATTAAAATAAAAACGTTCGTTAAATATTCGAACGTGGACCAAGTCAACACAAGTTTGAGGAATCCCCTTCTCAGGTAGAGACTGTCGATGGGACAGAAAGACTCACTAACCTTATCGAACGTGATGACAGGTGCAGCCGACCCTATGGTGCCGTCCTTTTTCTTCTCTATCTTGTAGACTACGATGTTATTCTCACGCACGGTGTGAACAATAAATGCCTTTGAGTCTGGACTCCAGGCGACGTGTGATGCGTGGTCAAATTCGATGTTCACACGCAACGTTTTGTGCTCCTTCTGATTAAGATCCCGAACGTCCCAAAGGATCACGGAGCCATCTGAGTACAATACCTATCGGTTATTAAATGCTCTCAGACAAACCCCACGTCTGCCACGCAAGTTTCTAAGAAATATAAAATCAATATAAGGTCATGTACCTTCTTCGGGTTCGACCTTTAGAAGCGCATCGAAGTCACCCCAAAAACTGTTATATAAAAGTTGTATAACACGATTAACAATTTAAAAGTCTGAGAGAGTAATCAATTGAATTTAATAATCAACCTTATTATGTATCCTACATGGAATGAATATCTATAGATTATTGTGGATGCACGGCGAAATACTATGATAACGCGCTGAAGTAAGATTTTAAAATAATAAGGTGACAGTTTAGTTTGTAATTGTTTTCGGGCAACAAAAGACAGTCATTTACATTTCTCATTGTCAAGTTGCTATTGTTTCTGTGAGATTTAAGTTAGAATTAGCCAATTGTTACCAATATAGTTTAGAGCAAAACTAACGTCATACCTGTAAAATAATCTTCTGGAAACTAATTTATATATTCATACATCGCGTTACAATGTATATAAAAAGTGAAGGTCTTGCGGTTAGATGAATATCTCTATATAGACACACATAATGATTCAGGTTTAACTAAGTTGGCTTCCCGCGACGTCTAATTAAAAACCATCAATTATAATTATTATTTATTTATAAACTCGTTTTTTGAATATTGTTATGAAGTGCGCTATAATTTACTAAAACATAACAAGTAAGTTTTGATAAGATAGAGGTTCGCATGCTGACTTTTTCAGAAATGTAAATATTAGAGTAATAGGTATTTATAATCGTGAACGAATGTCTATGTAAGTAATCGCAACAATAAGCAAACCGGTAAAAGGTCAACGGACCACTTGAGATATCGAAACTGAGTCACTGTATCAAGGCCTCAAGATTTCAGGCAGTACACATTTAAAGCTCCCCACCGTGCTAAACGTTAAGGGGCAACACAGCGATTTCACGGTTATCGTAACAATACTAAATCTTAAGTTAGAACGCTCACAATATATTTAGATACACTAATAAAGTAGCCTTGGACGGTAAAGAAAAACTGTCAATTCAGGAAATGTGTTAAAGAAACATTGTAGACTGTAATTGGAAAAACGTATTATGTATAAAAAATAACTGTAATTACGACTGACGCCCGAATAACAGTAATATCTATTAGTCAGGTGTACCGGTTAGATATTCCTAGGTACCTTATAAAAGGCGATCTGTTACATAACAGATGTAGCGCCACATCAATGCATATCCTTGTATAACATTTAAATAATTCATGTCACGATATGCCTTCTAGTAATATCCTAGTAATTAAAAATTGAAGATCCGTATCAATTGATTTTAAAATGAAATAACATATAAAATATTTAATACAACCGAACGCGTTTAACTCTTTTCGTTCATTGGCCTCTCCAAGTAACAAGAACTAGGAAGTCTGTCGGCGCCTCGGTGGGTTAAAGTAGAAATAAAAAATTATAAACAATAGCCATCATGTATGATTGTTACGTACACATATATTTTTGTGTTTATTTAAAATAATCATGACTGTTGGTTCATACATATATAATGAGCCCAGCGATTCTTATCCGAGACAAAAACTCGTCTGTGTCAGTAATACTCGTACCAAATTCAAGGTCCAATGGCATTGTCAGTCTGGTTGAGGCCAGCCACCATCGCGATTCTTTATGTAGGTGGTATACATGTACAGCACTATAGAATTGAAGTGATTTAAGGTCTTGATGAATCGTTTAAATTAGTATTGGTATGACCTACCCAGTACCTACTATTGTTTATGATTCAAGCATTTAAAAATGATTCATCGATAAACAAGTTCATTGCCATTAAATTTTCACTAAAACTAATTAAATGAACACTAAAAGGCTTGTACTCAGGTATACTATACATAATATATGTTCTCTTAATACAAAACGCCTATGAATAAAGTATTGCATGGTGAGGTCCACGTAGGCGTGTCGGAGTGTAGTCGGTGACGAAACAACGCCTCATTTTGTGCAAGTATTATTGTGAAAGAGGTACCTATTGACGCGGAGGCGAGTCCGACGACGGCGCCATGGAGGCCAACACGATGTACTCTCAATAGTCTTGTATACATAAGGCAAGCCTACGTCAGTACAGCATCAAACCGATAGCAAAATAAACACCAACAATACCCGAGCCAGACATAATAAATGATTATCCATCTAAACTAACTTAAATACAGGCTGAAGGATGAATAGGTCACCAATGTGCCAAATACCAGTAAAACACATGAACACCAAATGCGCCTAATTCAAACAGCTAAGTACTGTAACTAACTTACAGTTTCTTCGATTGCATTAGTAAACACGCATTTATCGAGTTTTCGTACAAAAATTACGACACAGCGACTGTAACAGTCAGACAACACGAACACGATACGGAGGTTACACACAAACGCTAGCGATACAAACATGCCAGTATCATCTGATTGGGCTGATATCATTTATCGGTATCACGAATTCATCGTTCTGTACTCAATACTTACGTTTCCACTGATCTATTTTTGGCTCTTTCATTCGATCCAGTGCTGACGTGGCGCGGCTGTTCGTCTGCTCTCTTTCGTGGAAATGTGCCTCGCTCGCCGATAACCAAGCGCGTCATTTATGTTTTTTGTTGATATTAAGAGTCACATCACAAACTATGCTATCATTCATAACAAACCGGCTGTTATTGTGTTTATTTTAAATATTTGACATCATATTGTAATATCTTGATAGCCAGATAAAAAGTATCTAGACATAAATTGGTCAGAAAATCAACTGAAATATTAATTATGTTACAAATAGATAAGATAACATGGTGTAAATCGCCTATTAAGAATAGGTTACGCTATCACTTGCGGAAATCGTAAATGTAGTAATGTGTCCTTAATGATTAGCAACGATTAAATGGCCCTATTAGATTAATAACATTTTTTTCTAATTTAACTAATGTACTTAGTAGAGAGTATCTTCTCCATTTAATTGTCAAATTTAGATCTTTGGTGTATTGAATTTGTTATTATACGTATTTGGGTGAAGCGAAACGTAAACAAAACGCTCATAAAGACGACCGGGCGTGAGGGCGTTGCTCTTTCTTTGCTGATATACGCGGTATCTTATGTATTTTACATGATGTTTTTAATATTTTGTACGATGCTCTAAACAGGTAGACAGTAAAATAGATAATCTGTTCAATTCATAATATGCAAGCATAGTGGAGAATAAAAAAAAAGTATATTAAATAAATTGTTGTGATTTTCTTGATGTCATTAGGTACGCATATCTCATAGCATTTCATTTCAACATTATTTATGTAACAGCATTATGTAAACTGACTTAGAGTGCACGGCCATTCAATTATATCTGATTAGACGAGCGCCTCTTTAATGAAACTAGAGCGTTAAACATTTTATATTACACAAAATTGTGGTTAATATTAATGGACTACTTTAAAACCATTATATGATTAATACTCCTATGCATCATATAGGTCAGGTGATCATTGTATAAACTTTTACTGGGAAAACACATCGATGCATGCTGACTCAATTCTTGAGAAAAACGAAAAATATGTTTACGTAAAGGTTTTAGTCATTAAGATAAATTAAATCATCCATTATATTTTAGCCATTGATAATATTATTATCAAGCATCATAACATTCTTAAGGAAGTTTTCTTTGAAACACTGTGCAGTGCACGTGTGATTTTCCCTTATACATTCTACGAACAATCTTATAATTTCTGTTACTCCCCATTCATGAGTCATTAGTAGTATTGGTATTATCTCGTAATCTGGGAATCCCTTACGTCACAATCATATTTTATACATTGGTAGTACGTATGTGCGGCTACGTAGAGATATGTAGAGTATAGTATAGTTATATTATTTTGACTAAATTTAAGGGTGTTTACTGTTTATTATGTACTTACTTTAATATTGATAAACTAAGTGAGCGAAAAACTGTCGAGTTGCAAAGCTAAACTAGCACTGGTTACGTAGTAGAGAAACCTAACACAGTGAAAGTTTTTATGGCTCTACCTACAGTGACACACAAAACACTACCACAATTTAATCTAACGGATTATTAATGTTGAATACAAAATGGTGTCACAGTTAATTTTATTCTGACATTTTGGAAACATCAACTTTAAAATAGATGAATGCGTTTTGTAATGTATGCTCTGTAAATAGTTTTCGCACTCTTATCCCTATTTTAATACTTGTTTTATTTGTAGGATTGGGGTAAAACAAACAAAGTTTTTAAGAAAAATATCACGTTTATTGCTGTAATTGCAATTCGAAGGCACATACTGTTACAGTACGCGCAGCTCCGTCAACGTGACGAATTTATCACTTAAAAATTGTCAGTCCACAATCAATGTTTCATGTCCATAGAACAGTCGTCTTAAACTTAACTCAGTATTTAGGCGGCACTAATTAAGGGATCATACGGCTGCAGCATGGGTAGTTGGTTCGAGATACGTGTTCGGCTTGCTCGTTCTTCGTGAACTTTAAGAAGTACCAGATCCATAGCGGCGCGAGCGTCTTCCAGTGGCGAGTGACCAGCGCTTCCACGCTGCACGATGCGCCCGAGTAGTTCCTCGGAGAGAGCCCGCAGCGATCGTCGCATAGGAAAGCCTCGCGCGTGAGGATACAGAGCGCAAGTATCGACCACTGCACCGTGTAATAGCTTTAGAGCACGAAGGTCATTATCCAGAGCATGTCCGATCAGGATCGTGTCAGTTCCCACGAATCCAAGTATGTCATTTTGTACATCTCGTAGCGTCTTAGTCGCGCGCGCCAAGTCGCGCGGCCTGATGCCCGAGAAACGGGTGTTGTGATCAACTACAGGTGAACTCGGTTTCACTAGTGATTTGTATACAAGTCGGCCATCAGCGGCGATGACCGCAATACTAGCTAATTCCAGGCCTGCCGTTGTGTAACACATCTCTGTATCGATGGCGTATACACCACCGCGAGGCGAACGGGCACGTACGTAACCTTCGAGAGGCCCATTCATGCCTGGACGAGTGCCGCTCCAAACATGGAAGCGCGCTGTGCTGCAACCTCTGGCACCCAGCGGTAACTTGCAACAAGTGTAACGGCAATCACCACTCACACGTCCCCAGTGATGGAGACACGGTTCATCCTTGAGATATTCACCTTCGCGAGTCATTCGAAACATTTTATCACAACGTACACACAAATGTTCCACTGTATCCGCTTCTTCGTCACTGTCCGAACGCGGAGTCGAACCCAACGACCCGCGACCGCTGTCGCCCTGTGAGCCGGGCACAAACTCCGGCGCGTTAACGTCCCACGTCGTAGCTGGTAGAGGTCTAGGTCGAGGCGGTGGATTGATGTACACCACAGCTTTCGATGAATTCGGATCAATTTCTAGCGGATATCCCAAAGTCCACATCCGCTTTGGTGACAGGAGATGCGGGCGGAGAGCTTCTACTAGTTCTTCAGCGGAGATTCTCTGCGGCGTCGACGGCGTCGGCGGCGCGGACGGGGGGCGGCGTCGATCACGCGGCTTGCGCCGGCGTGCTGCAGCGCTGGCAGAGTCCACCGTCGCGAGGGTCTCTTCATAAAACCAATCGTGCAATTGAATACAAAAATGCATGTTTCTTGACTGGCTTGTGTACACATAGAGTCGAGATAGCGAGCGCGGAGCTGGAGTCAGAGATACGTGCTATCGCGCGCGCGGGCGCTGTACTAATGGCGCGGTGGTGGGGCAGCCTACGCTTTATACGTTACGTAGGTAGCGCGCGTTCGTTAACGGGACACGCCAATCGACCGGCCTATTCTCATTTTTCTAAACAATACAAAGCTTGGTGTATATACTTAAATAGGTAAAAAACTGCATCTTTAAGAGACATGTAAGTTCGGAGCGTGTACTGACATTATTCTAATCCTAAATGATATCAAGAAAGTTCCGCACGCTTTGTTTACTTGGATCAGCTGATGTTCCGCGTGGTGTTTACATACAGTTATAAATAAAAACAACACCATATGGCATTTTTAAAGAATATTTTTTTACATAATACGAAGAATATTTTTGGGTAGACAATTATTATTTATGAATGGTAAAATATGTATCAATATTTCAGTAGTTTATTAAGTAAAAAGTACCTACGTATGTTTCAGTCTTGTTGTATTCTCAATGATATACAATAAAGTGTATTAAAAAAGTAAAAAAGAATTGTGTAGCTAAGGTATGAATAAACTTATATACCAAGAAGTTAATTGTAAGTGAGGGAGTTCGGTCGGTAGCGGAAGGAAGGACGGCCATTGCCCTACCCTGACTCCGCTGTGTTAAAGACAAACCACGTTAAAAATAACCTTTCTCTGTTTGAGTTACGGTTTATTTATAAGCTCAAGGGCTCAATAATGTACGGATCTTTAAGAAGACTTCATAAAGATTTACCAACTAGTAGGCTATGAATCACATGTTTATGATGAAATTTGCACAGATTTTTTGGTAATATATGCTTACGTGATCCACGACACATGTTTAAAATATGCGTTATGGCAAAAAAACTAGACAGGAAAACGTCAACATGAATTTGTTATAACTAATAAGTCTAAGTTTTAATTAATCTCTTTATTATTGTTAATAGGTATCTATAGATAAATCCGTTTGTAAACACAAACTACTTAATTGTTTTTGTAGATAAACAATCGCTCTAATAAGTTATTTTTATTCGGATCAATAATCTGTAATGAACTTCACTATCAAGCGCATGTGCGCACGAAGGATACGATATATAAACGCAATATGTCTGTCTGTCTGTCCGTACGTACATAGTGCGGTGGCTGGTGTCTTGTATACACGTAAACGTTCATATATCATGAATGTGTGAGCATGTGTGCTGAGCCGTTGTTTGTATACAGAAGCGCGTGTGGGCGCGGCGCGCCTGGTCGCTGACACCGCCGATAACCTTCGATGTCAAACGCGCATCGACTCGGCGAACGGTACCGTACACGATAGTCAGATTGGCCCGTGCGACCACATCGTCTACAACAGACTGACATTGTTTCAAACTAATCATTATGTGTCGAGATATAACGCTGACACGTAGGTATAGCTTCCATGCAACATTTAATAAAACTGGATTCTTTTTATATCATTAAAGAAAATAATAAGTTGAACCGTACCCTAGACCGTACGCTAGATTGTAGAGCGGATGTCTTGCTACACGGTTAATTCCTGGAAGAGCTTAATATAGGATATCTGTAGCAATAAATAAAGAGATGCGCGAAAAAAACTAAAACGAATAAAAATTTAAATCAGTCTTAGAATTAAAAGGGGTCATTAAATATTTTACAATTATCAAAAAGTATCACTTTGGTCTTTAGCTGTGTGCTTTCTGGTAGATTACCTACTTAAATAAATGTAGGACAATCTACTGTGATGTGCGAGATTATACTATTTCTGTGGGTGTGTGCGTTGGTAGTATGCAAATTAAACCGATTATATATTAGCACTTGTAACTCGACATTTTTTACTAGCACACTAATACAGTTACAGATATAATGTGACGGAGATATTCGAAATGTGACATATATACCAGAAAGTATATATAAAATGCGTAGTAGATTTTTCGATTCATGTTAAAACAACAACAGAGTAGTGCCAGAACTTGTATTTGTTTATATTTACTAAAGAGGCTCATTAAAGAAGATAAACGACGCGTTTCAAATGCTCTCGTTAAACTCTCGTATACGGTAAGCGTGTTTATGTTACGTGCGAATGCTCTACAATTGATGAGGCGGGCGCTGGCGGGATTTGTCTCCCCATAGATGCCGTTGGTCTTGTCACGTCATACCGGGATTGACTTCTACTTCTATGACACTAAACTCCGTTAGCGTACAGTATAAATGGAATAAGACGTTGTCTACGGCATCTGTAATAATCGTAAACGCCTACTTTAGTCGATCTACTCGCGATTGCGGTCAGTGGGCCACGGCGAGCGATGAGTATTACCGGAACTTTAATTTCAGTACCTATGTTAAGTTCAAAAGACCTTGACAATAAAAACCGTGGGTATATGTTCGAAAATTATAAATTGGCGTTATTGAGTAGTAACTCGTACACGCTCGTAAAATGTTGCCGGCACTTGCCATAATAAGAGATAATTACATGAATGTTACAATATTACGGCGTGACAATAACAAAGGCAAAATATAGTGAACGTAACTCAGTTAAATTAACTAAAAACAACCCCTGCCATAGTAGTTACGTAGTAAAAGTTACGCAAGAAGTAATTATTTCCTGAACTTGCTACAAAGATTTTTACAGATGACACTACACAGATTTTTTTATCGGCCAACCTGTAGCCGAAAACCTGTTACCAACATAACCAGTTTAGGACTATTAACACATTTTGCTATATGCGTAACATATGTTTATTTATAAGCTTTTTAAGACATACGAAGTATGTGATTAACTAAACAGTAAATTGAAAATAACCTTTTGAAAAACCAAGTTAATTATTTTTATTGTTTAGTTTACTCTAATTGTGATGATATCTCTAGTGTGGGTCACACACGCCGACAACAAAGCTACTGTGAGCTGATAACATCACGCCACAATGTTTTGGTGAAAGTTGTACATCATCGGCAGCTGACCACTGTCACGCAACTACAAGTAGGTCAAGGAGCTTGCGTAGCCAGAGCCACAGTGACTAACCACACTGAATGTCTCACGGTTTAAGGTAAGTACATGAATAAGCTTATCGATATTACATTCGCTGAATTCAATAACTATTCGGATAAATGACTAATTGAAAATAATAATTGACAATGCAAACAAAATAAAATGCAATCTAGTGAACAATAAGCATCGCAATTACACACCCACCAACGTAAACAAATACACGCGCTAAAATCTGAAGTGCATGTGTCGTCAACAAACATCGTACAACTACAAAACAGATTTCACAAGTTGGTAAATGATATCAAACTAGAGCGATACCAAAGTAAATAGCAGATTAGCATGACATTAACTGTAGCGATTCATAACATTTGAATAGCTTGTTTTTTCAAAACACTAACATAGCGTGTGGATTTTAGGGGGGACTATTTAAGTAACGGTCGTTTGAAGATAAAACTAGTCTGCTACAAACCGGATAAATAACGTTTTCGAGGCACGTCCAACACCAACGTTGACACGGTAGTTCACATACTGCCTTATACGAGACACGCATTAATTGATACCGACATTTGGTTGAGCCTCTTTGTCAAAACTTTTTATGATTTGTTGTTTGTTTTGATTAATGCAATGTGTCACAATTTCTATTAAAATAACAATTAGGATACTTGCAATTAAAAAAATATATGAAGATACAAAGAGAACGTAAAATATAAATTATTTAAATCAAAACTGATTGAATTATATTGAAGTTGAAAGCGCTAACAAAACGTAGAGTCGCGGGAATCACTAACGAGATATAGTTATTCTGCTATACTATATACCACGTAGAATCTTATACAGGTATTCTATTAAATTGCAGGTTAAATAAGATGCAATCCAAAGTAGAAAGATGAAAAGGTACTAACGAAGCTATATAAAAGGAAAATACTGCGCTCAATTTTCAATTGTATCTCCTTATTTCTGATTTAACCACGAGGCTGCTGTAATTATGAACTCACTCATCAAAGTCAACATTAATATGAGTAAATTGACTTTTGGAAATACACTAACGGCGATAATGACCTAAAAGAGCCAATTAGTAACTAAGTATTTGCAAATTAAAACGCATTGATTGCGAAACTTAGCAAGTTAAACGAGGAGCAATACTTCAACAAAGAATCTTATTAATCGAAATTTAATAGCTATATCTGTTTTCATTTTTGAGAAAACACATAATAATAAATTTTGAAGATATTAGCTAGAAGATAGGAAGAGCGTGGGTTCATTATCCTACATTACGCCCAAATGCTCATTGAATTCTAATGACATATCATTTTTAATTACCTATATTAGGCATGACAGATTTTGAAATGTTGATTATGAGGCTCCTAATAATATAATTACGATAATGATGGTAAATATTTTAACTATAATAACATTAAATCACCGTGATAACAATATTTATCAAAGTTAGTTTTATAAATAGAGCATAAATGTCGTCAATGTCCAACAGACAGCGACCTGTCTGAACTACTCAACTGTAGGAAATGTAGTTCTACGTTGACCGCTTATCTGTGCATTACTGCGCAGTACACAGAAACAACCACTCGTACATCACTTCAATTTATTTTTATTACTTATATTTTTAATTAATCTTCCCTAACTGGCTACTGAAGTTGATTACGAATGACCTACTTAAATAAAATTAAAATGGATTATTATTAATAAGGTGTCGCAAGCTACACAGTTCACAATAATAACAAAGTTTTAGAAATATAGCCACGGCCGTGACGCGTTTTCATTGAAGATTTTAAAAATGGTTTTATTATAGAAACACATTTGTAGCAGAGCGTTTTCTTATTTTAGATGTGATCAATAAAATTTCAAGGTAGAGGACAAACGGGGCGTCGACACGCGCCATCGGATTGACCGAGTCGGGGCGGAGACCTCGGTCGGCGTGGTGCCAATGTACGACCGTACTCTTACGTGCGTCTACTACGTAGACACTTGATTAGTTCATAATTTTATCACGACTAGATGTCCCCTAGCGGCCAAAATTTGACCTTAATTATGATACAAATTTAAGCTTCTGCACTTTTCCAAATCTCCCCATCCCCAAACTTTAAACAATTGTGCCAAATCTCACTCTCTATAGTTGCTACTGTATATAGTTTAATGTAGGTGTGCAACAGCGCACCTCTGGCTACCTTCAAGGAGAACAGTTTTCTGTTGAAACTACTACTACTCTGTACTCCAACTAGTAGGTAGCACAGATGCGAGCAGTAGCCGCTGCGTCAAGTAAATCATCAAGAACGTAAAAAATCTAATTCGTTTTTGGCGCGAAACTATGTTTTCCTGGTATTAAGACCTCCACAGCCCATGGTCACTGCCGAGAGATAGTTACTGGTTGAGTGAATTGCTTTTTCATTACACTTTTTCTTATCTCAAACGCTAGTTGTTTTTCAGACTATAAAGCAATTAATCCTATTTACTGAAAAAAATATGTTTACTTACGTACAAAACAAACAAACACTTACTAAGTCTCTAGCGCCTATTTTTGTTTTGCCTTTACTAGACTCAACAAGAAAATTCAAGACCCATCGATACAAACGCTGCCCCACTTCCCGGAAATTTTCGACTTCGTGATGAGTGTATATGATTTGAGGAGTTTAATAAATATTGATTACTTTCTCTATCAGGTACAGAGATATAGGATTCGTATATGAGGTAAAAATCTTTATATAAATACGTAAAGCAAAAACTACGGATCCCTATGCAAGAGCAATATTCTTGCTCACGCAATGTGTGCTATATAATTTTTTTTTTAATATTTTGATTATTAATTAACGTTAAATTTAACCCTTTTCCAGTGTAATGACCCACATATGGGGCATGGCTATTGTTTAACTATTGTGTCTGCTTGGCGCAGTCAGTATTAAGTTAACTTCAATAATTTAAAAAAGCGAATTTAAAACAATCCGTATTCTGATTTCTCATTCAAGCGTGACCTAGCTAATCAATTAAGATTACATTAAAAATAAAATTGAGCTTAATTTAACCCCCTTTGCTTTCGAGCTTTCCAATTATGGATTCTCTGGAAAGGCAACGTTTCAAAATTGCCTAGTAGTCCTCACGCTTATAGGTAGGACTGTTTCTTTGATAACAGGTTATTTGAGCAAATGTGTATCTGCGGTGAGTGATTTTATGGTAAATTACTAGTAAAGTAAGCGTTTAGTATGGCGGTCATCGGCCTTGTTAGTCCATGAGCGTCGATGTTGTCGTCATATGCAAATTGGTTTGCGCTAATTTACTGAAGAGTACAATGCCATCTACTTAATCTTTATGATCGTAGTGGGAGATTAAACTTACCTATATCTATGTCCTCGATATTTTTTATGAACTTTAGCCAGTGAAAAACACCAAAATTTTCAAACTTGTTTTGAAATAGTCGTTCATTATATAGATAAGAAACCATGACTAAACTTATTTGTAATTAGAAATGTCCACAAATATCTTTCTTAGCGTCAATAATATAATCAATACTTTGGCTGAAACTTGGACTGTGCAAGTTTTATAAGTCGTATAATGCAAAAGCTACATAATAAATATTATAAAACACCTATTGTATCTAATCTAGCCTAGTTTACAAATTTATTAAACATATCATACATCACCACCAACATCGCAATAACTCCAGTAATCCGGTCAAACACAAGTCCAGTGGAGCTCAATTGATAACGTGTTGAGTAGGTACTGTAACTAGACTACAGTAGCTACTTACTTGCCGCCTTTTTGTGACACAGTAGATACAATATATTATTCAATAGGCATTAGTCAACCGATAAATAACACTTGTAAGCCATTTTTTTCATAGCAACAAAAAGTCTGCGTTATATAATGTGGACAATGTGGTTCAGACATACCTAGGGAATTGTACAAACTTTATACTGTTAATTAATTCTTGATTTGTTCTCTGACCTCTACTTTCATAGGAACACGACATGTAGGTATTTGTAGAGGAATATAGAGGCACCGGGCAAAAATAATTGGTCTAAGTACCCAGTCCGTCGTTAAGAGGAACTATTATAATTCCAACATCCACATATACAGGGTACGAATGATTTCAAAGCCACGAAAATTTGACGATTGGCACTCACCCCTGAAACCTGTTAATACCAACGTATTTTTAACGTATTTTATCATAGAAATAAAACTGCGTTTCAAATTTTCAAACAATTCAAGTAATCTTTTCTTTCATCGTTAGTGTCTTAGAACACCTAAAAGTCCTTTTGTCTACTTGGCTTTGTCCAGAACCCGTATATGAACCCGGTCCGAAAGCCTCTACCACAACAAAATTAAACCTGAACTCTCGTGAATTTTATTAACCTAGTTATTTAATCACTTAGATTTTTTATATAGCTTACGTGAAATATAATTACCTAACCTCTAAACATACAATATAGCTATAGCTTACTCATGACGTTTTTACCTGAATCTATCTAAGAAATGAATTTTAATTCTGATACTAGGAGTATTTTTTTCGGTTAAACGTTACCATATTGCAGTACTACGAACTTTTGAAACAACGTACCAACTATTATAGAGTATACAATATAATATTATGTTGATTCTAAAAGCTGTAAGATTCAATGTGCTAATGCATATAAAATTGATTAAGCATTAACGACTCTCAAATAATAGCGTACATTGATCGATGCGCTGCTCTACCTTATTTACCGTAGCACGTAGTAACGTTAAACTGATCCCGCCAAAACATACTATTTATAATTAATTGAAAAGGAAAATAAAATAATAGTTATTGAGATTCATCACACGTGCACAACCACCAAAAATGACTCTATCATGAAACCTTATTTTCTATTTTAGTTATAAGGAGAACCATGTTTGCTTCACAGTATGTATCTTATGTATCCGCCAAGTATATAGTATACAATCAGAGCGACGTTGGAACAGCCGGAACCCGATCTCCAAGCTTTATATTGCGCAGAGTCAATTATCAACGAGACGAGCTGCTAACGTTCACATAGAGTAGAGTCGTTACATTATGAAGAGGATGTGTGACCGAGATAATATTGTACAACTGACGTCATCGCCACCTCTTATTTACTAGCGCCGCTGCGCCGCGGGATATTCGGCGGAAAATCATCCGCTTTACCTCAACGTATTGTAGGAATTACCGGATCTCGAAACAAGGAAAATCAAAACAGTTATATGATATAACAGTATACGTCAGAGGCGGATGATTAAGAAATACTACATTCAACTTTACGCTATACGCTCATTAGCAGACGAAATATGCACATACGATAGTTTCAGTTACGTCTAGTACAAAGCAATTAGTGGATTTTTAATAAGTAGGTAATGTAAATAATAAACAGTGGTGATTAGCCTTTTAACTAAACTAGCCTTGAGCACCAGAGCCATGTGAATAGTGTACGCGACCGCATACATCGCAGTTGCTCAATCATTTAAACAGCTGGTTTCTAAACGGAAACACTGAGCTGCAGTGCCTTTGTACGAATGTTATGCAAGCAGTTATCCATGTAATGGGGCTGAAGGTCTTGTAATTAAAAACTTCAGTGGGCGCGGCATTCGATTTGCACTCTAATATGTTTTTATTTAATTACGACAAAAACTAACAACGTTAAAAACGTTTATTTAATAAGGAAAGGAAAACAATTATGTCGTTTTAACACCACAACTGGGTATGAAAAAGCGTAGCAAAAAACATTAAACCTCAGTTAAGTAAATTTGAGGTTTACTTAACCGTAACTAAGTTGCCATAAACCTGACCTCGTATCTTGAAGTTTTATAGTGAGAGAAAATGATGATGTGCAAACAGCAGGCGACATCAGCTGTTCTCTTCGTACTAACTGTTCTTTTCAGAAATTAGTTGCATTTTAAAATAAAAGATTATATGGTTATTGCCATTATCATGCGAAATAACTTCTAAGGTTACTCAAGTTTATGTGCTTGCCAACAAAGGTTCTTGCCCTTTAAACCTATTATGTGTTCAATGTTCATGTCTGCCTTTTATCTTTTAATACGATAGATTAGCTGACAATTGGAAGCAGACGACTGTCTCCGAAGTCTATTATTTTGTATTATACATACATCTATTTAAATAAGTCAGCAGTTTTATTGCTATGACAATATTACCACATTTTATCGATTTATCACTACATGGTCCAAATAATAAAATAATATACCACAACAAAGGAGGATAAAACTATAAATAATCAATATACTTATACAAATGTAAATTACTAATTAAACTTGTAATTAACTAGTTCAATGATTGGCCTAAATATTGTTAATATAAGTCTATTTATTGGAAATGAAACTGAAAGAGTCATTTACGCTATATCCTAGAAGGTATCGTTTAAAGCTACAAAATTTTCTAAATCGCCTACTAATCAAAACCTTATTCAATTTATGTCATAAGTAATAAGAATTGTTTCAATTTTATTACATTGTGTTGAGTACATATCTGCCAGTATTTTAAATAGGTAGGCACCTGGTAGCAAACAAAACATACATAGTAAGAAACTGTCATAATCATAATGTATTTTTGTACTTGATTCGATAAGTAAATCAATAAAGGTAAATTCGTAGCGGATGTTGTCCCTTGCCAATTGGCAACAGAATTGGGTTACAGTATAGCTATGAATTCCTCTGTTTATTCAGCATCTGTATGGAGTGCATGATGACGTAAGCGGAAGTAACGGAATGAACCTCTTTTGTTCTCCGATTTTAATTTGTGTGTCATGAATGACGATGAAAGTCAAATTTACACAAACGGCCCGATATAATTTAAAACATTACTGTTTTGACAATGTTTTTATAGCGAACCCCATATAACGGCATGCCCCAGCTTTAGATTATTCGAATGTATACAAATGCGGACACGACTACCGCTGCTACGAGGCTATTTATATTTAAACTATTTAAATTAACGTTACTTATGTGAATCATTTTATACTAGTTGAAAATGTTTATAATATTGTATATCATAGCATAATATTATTATGATATTAATCAAAACATGATTAACTTTGCCAACGAATGAATTTATAAAATTACATGCGTGTATGAAACCGCTAAAGTTTTTAAGAATACCTACATGATGTGATTGATCAGACTAGATTACAAATGCCAGTTTAACAATCAAGTCAATGATAGTCGGTTGCTTAGGAGCTATTATTGCCTTTTGAAATAGGTGGTTACGCGGCTATATTTCGGAGGCCATGGCCTTATGCAAACTTAGCCATTTCGACAAATCGTTTCGAGCAAATTCGAGAAATTTGCGATGAGAGAAATCGTTAAGACATCACGACTGCGTAAATACGCACACGTTTGAGGTCAAACTTATCCGATATTAAAAAACTACAAATCCAGTTTAGAATTGCTTATAAAATAGTAACTTAAAAACCTAGTTACTTCAAGAGTAGGCTGAAAATGGGGAAAAATGTGATGCCTAATTCAATGAGATCTAGATTAAAATAAAAAAAAATTCATGTTCATTGTGTCTCATTTTTGATGTAGCAATAAATGTTTTTTTATTTTATTTATATAATCGTACTGAAAATAAACGGATAAAGAAGACCCAAATTAATGGCTATGCCACGTATATTCAAACACCACGATACAAGGCCTACGAAAGCTACGAACCTAATTAGCTTTACTTTTAAGTAAACAAACTATACTCCGATTATACCTTCTTTTATAATTCAGCTCATTTTTCAATAAGCCATTAAGAGTCATTGTACTTCGGATGCGCCTGTCATTGAATTATTTTCCTGCTTCCTACTCTGTATTACAGGCTTTGTTCTTGATAAACGACACGCCATTTTGTTATGTTATATAAACACGAAGGATAGACTTAACATTCTCATAAAAAGAGAATTATAATTAAAATTCGCAACTCCAAATATGCGACTAGCCCAGCAGGCAAATGTATCCGTAAAGACCACTAATTTGACTTGAGGAATTTTTCAACATTATTGTATTTTAATATCTTTGTGTAGAATAGGAAATATACTTATCCCATTTGCACAAAAATACGAGATAGCAAGTCTACAGTGATTTAAACGGTGATTCGTAACGGTTAAGAGTTGAACGCCCAAGGACTACGCGTTTTTATGTTCCATCGCCCTAATTTGAATGGCGCTAATCTTACTAACACGCTTGTTCGTGGTTATTTTAATTTAAGTTCATGTTCATGAGTTATCAACTTATCAGTTATCTTTTTAAAGGCACTATGTTTATAACTACAAAGTTTATCACGAATAGTCTGCATGATTAAAATATTCCTATTCAAAGAAAAATTTGGTTGATGTAAGTTTGATGATAAAGATAAATCATTATTACTGATATTTATTTTAAAGTCTTAAAAAACTGTGGTCGTTTATTCTCACTTTCTATTTCTCAATGTATTTATAATATTGTTTGATGATTTCTTCGCTAACATTCATTATATAGCCTAGCATTTTCACATCATATGAGGGTTCTAACTCATGATGACTGATATTTGTACAACCGAAAACGCGTGCGTGACGGAGAAAATAACTGAAAATAATTTGCTAGGTGTCTACATTATCATTAACATATATACCTATATGAAACCAAAATAATGTTGTTTTGAACCGATACGAAAAAAAATGAAGTGAATGCTGTGAAACTAAGTATGATTTTGATTTTGAGCGTTTTAAATAATATCGAATTATTAACATGCTCAGTAAATATCAATAGGATAACTCTGTACTGTGTATCATAAATAAAGATCAGAGGTCCTTCAAATATACCTATTCCTCAAATCTACCATAATAGGAATAAAGGCATAATACTGCTCATAATATAACGATACAACTACCAATGAACGCGCACGAAGGTCGGCGCACTGCAAAAACCCTACATTTTTAGTACATTACAATGACATTGAAATTAAATCTTTTCAATTCAATTTACGTCTAAGAATATTGACGGTTCAATGGATATCTATTACTTAAAAAAAAAACAATAAATAATTAATAGCACGTAGTCTTTTTCCAGCTTTAAATATCAATCAAATTATACCTATAGTAATCCGCGTGATCTCGGCTCTTTTAATACACAAGCAAGTCTTAATAAGTTAATACTTATAAAAATAATATTTAAAATAATCTTATTTATTATACCATCACCAGTGTTAATAAAAAAAGCGTAGCGGTTTAATTATTATGTTACATAGAGTTGCCTGTCATGTGCATTTTCGATGGTCCATACGGTCATTTCATAGAACTTCTGATGTAAAAATATAATAAAAAACATTAAACATATTATAGTAATACTTATAAATTAGTAATAGCTTATCCTGGAGAGTGTTTACACAATTAAAATATATATACGAGTCACATGCGTGTTATGTAATAAAGAAAAACAAAAGCTTATGTATTATGACAGTTCGTAGAATGACAACAATTAATAACAATTTCTTTATTTATTTTCCCAGACTATTATAATTTATAACCAGTTGCATACCTACGTCACTCGACAAAGTTCAAAAACCTAAGATGTTTTATGTCCAAATGCCTCCGTATTCTATGAAAGAATTGACAGTGTTGTATGCTGATGTCATAAGTGATATTTGTTTACCTAATTCTCTAGTGTATTCGTCATTGATACTTTAGTGCTAACTAGTGCATTATTCGGATCAATAGTAGTGCGTTATAACTGCAACCTATACAATTATAATACATATCTACTGAATACAAAACAAGGCACAAACAAACAGAATCCTGAATTTATGTTTGTTAAAACTACATACATGTTTTATTGATTTAATGTGTGTAAATAGAAATTGAAGAGGATCAAAACACGTGCGATGAACTAAATAAATTACTGACGGTAAATAAGGTAAGCCATTTTGGACACCATGGATAGAAACTTACAATACTTATAGTGCTTATCTAAAACTAAGTTGTTTGTGTAAATGTGCATGAAATGAAGGTTACAACCGAGGACCTTCCGCACTTGGGGTGACGCTGCCGTTTGGAGACAAAAGAACTTCGACGTTTTACTCTTTTCCTAGTTTTTGTAAATTCTAACGAACGAACGCCCTTGAAATCGACAATTAACTGTCATTTTTTCAAGACAAACTTTAATCGATTTAAAAAAACAGGACGCCTACGGCCGTTCATTTTAGTTCCAGACGTCAATCAATCAACGTCAATTTGTTCCATTTAATTCGCAGTAGTTATTACGGCTAAAATTAGTCTACACTTAGAACCCTTTAAAATCATTATCTCACCTAGCGATCAGGTAAATATAAGTGTTTAACTATGTATTAAGTCTGAAACAATTGCGAAGAATATAATGGCTATTGTAGAAAACGTATTCGAACGCCATCTGTCGGCAGCGCACCGAAACAGATCCAGGTGACTCAACTTAAGAGAATCTACGCTTGTAAACTAGATGGCGGTGTTTATAGAACACAAGTCAGCGGTTTGATGCAGAACCTTTTAAAAAAATTATACTAGGTTCTAAATACAAAGTTTAAGTACATATACGACTCACGAAGAGCGGGTTCCGCACCACAAGCTTTTTGTCTGTATCATTAAGTAGAAATCCACAGATTTCAGTACTGTTATATTTTATCCCACCGAAAATCTACCTGGCTAATTTCTGGTTGTAATTTCCTATAGGTTATTACCTTAATTAAAGAATTTTAATTTAAAAAACTAATAGTTCCTATTATAATTTAGATTTTTGCTCGAAAGCCTGTTTTTGTGAGAATTTTCAGAAAACAGATTACCGTAAGGCTCCCTTAACTTCGATGGAGGGCAATAGGTCAGTTTTGATTTACGGATACTTGAATATCTATAAAATATGCTTTAAATCAATCGTATAACTTTTATATCCTTAAACTGAAACCTAGATTTTTTGCAAAATGTGCAGTAGGATTGGAAATTTATTTCAATTTTGACCAAACTTCAAGCTGTTTAGTTTTTCCACCGAGACGTAGTCACCCTAACAATAAAATCTTTATAAAGCTTCCCAATTATGTCGGTGTGCTAAGTTTACCAACGCGTTTATTGATTACATCCACATTTTAATTTATGTTTAATAAATTACTACGTGTGAGGAACGTAAACATTAAACCTATTCGAGTATAATAGGTAATTGTTTTAGTTCTTCATTCATTAAATTAAGTTATTATCATACTTTCTTAACAATCGTTTGTGTAGGTATATTGTTTTATATTGAATAGGTAGTCTTCCACCGACGATAACATAATTAAGATAAGTTCATTGAGTACCGAGCGATATGCTAACAGACGGGTAATTAATTGTACCTGAATAGTACAAATGTATACTGGCGGCAGCGGTACGCACACCGCGTGGTTTACCGTACATAACAAATCGTAAACGCAATAAGGTACCACGTGGTTTTAAGTAACAACAGCGGATTGGTCAACTAGAACAATGCTATAATTCATAATACAGATTAAGTCCGACCGTTACAAATGAATTCATGTTGATTTTCCACGCAATTTCTTATTAGATTTTTAATTTAAATACTTAGTAATTTCCTGGTAAGTAGTAAAAGTATTGGTAATACTAGTATTCCGTTTTACGTTCACTAAGAGTTGGCTTAGATGCGAGGGTGAAAGTGGATCGGCTTGTTTAGTTCAACTTAGTCTGTACCTGTGCGAGCTAGGCATTTCACTCAGCTTTCCAACATTAGCAACGTTGATCAATGCCAGCACCACGTTAATACAATACCCTATCTATAATAGATACATACGATATTAGACGTGTAAAGAACTACTTATCAAACATCTATCTATATATATTTCTATGTATTATCCTTTGTTTGCAAATTACAGAAAAAACAGAAATTGTAATGTGTAAAAAATGTACAAGTAGTTTTCTTTAAATCGCACATTTTTATCTATTAGGTGTAAAAGTTATAGATTATATCATCGGTTATCGTATATTGTTATAATTAAATCACCACCTAAAATAATGTTCATTTTAAGTCAAATGATAATTAAATATCTTTATTTTTTTATAAAAAAAAAACAAAACTAAAAAGTTTGACATTAGTATATTATAAGAGGATACCACACTCATACTGAACTATAGAAAGTGCGCATTGAGACAACTTTCGCGACCGAATTCAAGAGAAAGTAGTCCGGAGCGCCGCGCGCATACATTATATCACTTTATCCGACTTTAGGATTATATCACAAGCAATGTTTACAAATAAAAATATGTATACCTATATACTACTTGTCTGATTTTTATAACTCGTTTATCATGCCGGCGATATTGAACAGGCCGTATCGTATCGCAGAACAACGGCTTTCGTAAAATACAATGTATTGTAAGTCGTCGCTAAGCGGAACTGCTCATGAGAATCAGCATCCGCTTTGCCAGCAGAACTTTTGTATAAAAATAAGTTTCAGCTTTCGCTTTCGCGTTGCGCTGGCGCAGCATCCACGGATACATTGTTCGTGCGCGCCAAATTAACATGTCCGCGTACTAAACACCTCCTATTTACAGAAACTAACAATGGAAGGTCACAGTCCGGTAATACATACCAATGAGAAGACTTCTGTCGAAGCGATAACTTGTGACTGTAAAACATGTAGGTGAAACACTTTGTCTATCTAGTGCAGCTTTTTAATCTAGCCCGAAAAGTCAATAAACATTTTTTATCTCTAACACAGTACCCTATTTCTTATTTCATAAGTAAATTACGTATTTATTGATAACCATTAATATAATTTGACTGATATAAAAGAATTGCGTGTTTATATTACGGTAAGTACTGATAGTTCCGAATGTAGGTGGGTACTTAATGATAAACTAGAAAGGAATGATTATGTTAATATTGCATGTCATATCACTGAATTACAATTAATTACGACATCCATCTATTTTAAGTATAATCTATTTTTGTGGTTATGAAGAAATCACCGAGTCCAAATTTTGCCTAAATAGATTACAATTGCCAATGATATTCCGTTCTATAATTAAATAGATATCATATAAACTAGGGATAACAAAACATTAATGACTGAGTGATTTGTAAGGTTCACCTGTAGTAGTAAATTGAAAAATGACATCTAATCTCAAATTCCAACAAGATATTTTTCAGCTAGTAACAATGAACAAACTAATTAAGGTTCCGCGCGGCGCGGCTTATGACGTTTGCGATGACCTTAGAATCGCCGTCATCACTGATCTTATAAAGACAATGCTTGTCATACAAATTACAAAGACAGACAAACGAAACCCTATTTAGTACTATTCAAAAACATACGGTTAAACACACAATTTGTACAAAGAAAGATAAGATGGGACTATTTCATATTTATACAACGACTGTGCAATAAACATACATAAAACAAACATAATTACAAGGTTCTTCTTGGAGATTTTACATGTACAAGGTCAGTTCCTTACGATTTCGGTTTAAGTTATGTAAAAAAATATTCGTCATGTTTACTACAAAACTATGGAAAATTGAGTGGATCAATTTGGTTGCGGTCGGAGGTTATATGTTTTGCCTTATTCAACCGGTACAAAAATGGTATTAAAGTTTTGTCAAGGGCCCTACGAAAAAGGTAAATTGTAGTTAATATTTGGACCAGTGTAAATAGGCATTTTAACAAAAAATATAATTTATATAACATAACATCACGCCTGCATTGCCCGAAGGGGTAGGCACTTAGGCAGAGGACGTGCACATATAGTACACCCACATTTTGCCAAGGGCGAGCCTATTGTCATCAACCGGGCACAAATCCAGACTCCGTGCTGCTACTGCTAATTTATTCATTAAGTGACTAATTCACTATACTAAACTGACTTTTCTGTAGGCAGTGAAATATGACTAATATTTACTAAAACGGAAGAAGTGGTGAATATCAGTCAAATATTTAACAATGTCTAAATATAAACATAATTTAACTCGCCACTTCCTCCGCGGTAATTCCTGGAAAGTTGATACGATCATACATAAATACTTAGTAGTCACATATTTTATTTCGTAATAATATCTTACTTGCTACTGTGATAAATCACAAACAACTTTATGCATTTCGAAATCGACATTAAACGAAATATCTTGATAAAATACCAGCGAAATGTTCCAAGTGATAATAACAGATACTTGAATGTTTCGTGGCAATAATATTATACAACATGATCATCATTAGAATCACACATACACCATTAACCTGTAGGGTAAAGAGCTTTCCGGAACAACTAAACCTAACTGTGCCTACGGCGGCGTCGGCGCTCCCTGAGCGCCTGAATCTTTAAGCCACGACACAAAGATTTTCACAAAAGTATAATTTATGGGCCGACACGGTAAGCAGAAAATCTAATTTACCTTTTCTTAGTCTTTTTTTTTATTTTTTCGTATGGTCTGTATTTATATGGTCAAACAATCCAGTTAATAATTATAATAGACTACAAACCCCCCCACCAAAATGTGTTATCTACGTATCCGTCATATTAGAGTTCTCTACTGAGGATTCCGGCGGATGCCGCAGAGGCATGACGCAAGTAACTTCCTACAATCTATAAACCCCTAAAAACTGAATGATGTAAACGAGTCGGGAAGCTAAGCGATGAATCTTTTTTTATGCTTATTCTGCTTTATGTGAACTTAGATCGCGCAACGACGATGAAGTAATAATTATCATGTAACAAGGAAATGATCGAATTTGGCAAAGGTAAATAATCTACAATATCGTTCGTGACGCAGCAATGACTAACCACCGCATCGCACGGTGGGCTGAAAATCGGCTTTCATGGACTTAGGGATTTGAATTCGCAAGTGCTTGTTTTTATGCCGGATATCGCTTCTATTAGTCATTACTATGTACAAAAATGACACCCGAGTTAATTCTGCCCAAAAACGAAGGAAATATAATTTTTTTACGAAAAATTTGTATGGAGCTAGTATGAAAAATCGAATTATCTCGTAAACGGCATGTTTAACCGTAATATCCTTGGAGGTGGTCATAGTGCTAATTATTTATGATTTTTTGGTTGCCGATTTGACGAAAAATTTAATGCCGTTTTTTTTTTAAAAATCGTCAAAATATTTTTATTTTTTTTTAAGTATGAAACGATTCCTTTTGGTGTTTTAACTACACATAACTTAAAATACACACCCACACGTAGACAACTATGTTAGAGCTAGATATTTATCAACACAAAATGAGTTTTAAAACTTTTCATACAACCAAATTACTAATTGTTTACTCTTCTAATGAGTCCGAAAAGAAGTGATTAAGTAACTACACTGATAAGGTCTTCTAATGAATCTTAATAGGTGATTTAATGATTTTCAATATCTCACGACAATGCCAATTATGGATTACATTCAACTTTTCCTGATAAGTAAGCTAATTTGTTAATTAGCAGTGCTATGAGTTCTAAGAATAGTTAGTGACAATTATACATTTTCATTAGCTAATGAGGAGATAACTAATGAGGGTAGTTACCTAATCATTTGCGTTTTGCAATAAAAGGGCTAAAGTTTTATTTTATAATTCAATTTGTTCACAACTGTGTAACTGCCATCACTAAATCTGCGACTATAAAATCTTAGAATGGAAAGTTTAATCACCAATTTAGACTTGTTTGTTCTTCTACGAAGTGAGAGTACTTCATTTGATTATGAAGTATTGTTCAGTGCAGTTGTATCCCGCATAGGCGATTGTCTGTCTGGCGAAGATCGTGCTGATCTTAAAGAATTTTGTCGGAGATTTACGCGAGCCGCTTTACAAAGGTGGCAGAAATCCAACCGATTCCTTGATAATTTCAGGAGAAAGTACGAGAATTGGTTGGGAGCAAATATTGATTGGCCGAGTTGTGTGCAAACTTTAGTTAATCAACAACCAAGTGTTGATGAGATACCAAGAGCGCACTCAGTCTCTCCAGAACCGTCGACATCAACGTCCATTGGAACAATGACAAAAAGATCCCGTAAACCATTCGAAGATCTGGGAAGTAAACAAAAAAAGAGAAGATCTGATGAACACACACGCGAAGATTCCAGTGAATTGGCATATGCAGCTGCAGCACGTTTAAAAGAAGAAGGGCATGGAGATATCGCCTCTGTCATCGAATACATGATGAACAATCCTGAAGCAGCCGCTAAATTAAATGAAACGCTTAAGAAACCAGCGAAAACAATCATATTTACGCCAGAAAAGGCACTTGGATTGCTTCTTTCGCTAAAACTCTCAAAGTGGCAATATATTACGTTGCGTGAGGCTGCCATTCGGGAAGGTGCTAAGGATATTTATCCATCTTACTATAAAGTGCAACAAACTAAGCTTGATTGCTACCCTCCGAAGCAATCAGTGACAGTTACTGATTCATCGGCTAGGATTACACTTCAAGCCTTACTTGATATCACGGTTACAAGAATCCTTCAAAGCCTTTCTAACGAAGAGCATAACAAGCAGTTAAAGCTGATATCCAAGTGGGGATTTGATGGTGCTTCTAACCAAAGCCGATACAAGCAGAAAATGGAGAGTGAGAAAGATGACTCGAGCATTTTCATGACCTCCTTGGTGCCACTAAAACTGACAGATGGAGACAACATTTTATGGACGAACCCAAAACCATGCTCAGTTTTGTATTGTCGTCCAGTTCAGTTTACTTTTGTAAAGGAGAGTGAAGCAGTTGTCCTTGAGCTGAAAAAACAAATGGATGAAGAAATTGAGGCCCTTATCCCCACAGAGTGCAATAATAATAATAGGGTGACTCATCAACTAATGATGACGATGATCGACGCTAAAGTCTGCACTTACCTTTCTGTAGCTAGATCAAATGCATCGTGCTACCTGTGCTTAGCAAAGCCTACAGAAATGAACCGCTTAGATGCTGTAACATCAAAAATTGTGTGTTCGGACCTGTATGAGTTTGGCTTGTCATCCCTACACGCCCGTATAAATTGTATGGAATGTCTGTTACACATTGCATACAGGCTCGACTTCCAACGGTGGGCAGCGAGAAGTGATGAGCACAAAGAAATGCTACAGACAAGGAAGAAAATAATTCAAAATAAATTCAAAGATGAGCTCAATCTGTTGGTTGATATAGTAAAACAAGGCTCGGGAACCACCAATGACGGTAATACTGCAAGAAAATTCTTCGAGTTTCCTAATAAAACTGCAGCTATAACCGGTTTGGATGAAGACCTCATCAAAAGATTTGCTGTAATTTTACAAGCAATTACATCTGGAGAGCAGGTCGATATAATAAAATTTCGAGATTATGCTCGCAAAACAGCAGAAAAGTACGTATTATTATACGACTGGTACTATATGTCGTCAACCGTTCATAAGTTATTAATCCATGGGGCTGACATAATCGAGAAAAATAATATTGTGCCGATTGGGACTCTCTCGGAAGAAGC
Organism: Abrostola triplasia; assembly: GCA_946251915.1. Lineage (NCBI taxonomy): Eukaryota > Metazoa > Arthropoda > Insecta > Lepidoptera > Noctuidae > Abrostola > Abrostola triplasia. Next base: position 6,038,833 of record OX276432.1, on the reverse strand, counting down.
CTCAGAGTCTCGAAACAAAGATTTTAGGAGGTTTCGAGAACATCATTCGCGGAAAAGAAGCAGGCAGGATTGCAATCAAGACATTTTAAATATGCTTGTTGTTTCTTCGGATCCTTTGCTAAGTGCACAAAGGCCTAAGTTAGATGCCAAGAAGAAGCAGAGCTTTTTTGCTGAAACTCTCGACTTAATTCAATTTCAAGAAACTGAGTTCGAGTTTTTGGATATATCCAATCTGGATGCTGACTCAGAATTGGAGTCTGACAACGAGAGTGATAAGGAAAATTTGTAAAAAAATATAAATGTACATATTTGTAAATTTGTATTTAAGTGTGTTTGGGTTTTTTTTTTGGAATATTTAATGATTTTTTTATTATTTTACTTTATTTTACAAATGCTTAGTATTAATTCCTTAAATTAAATTATTTTGTATATAATATAACTATAAATGTTACTTAAATAATAATTTGATAATCTTTTTTTATTTAAATTAATATAAATGTGTCAAAAACAGCATTTTTTTATTATTATTTTTCTTGTTTTATGTGTTCTTAATATTTAGGTTAATAACATATCGAACTTTTTAACTTGAACACTAATAAGGACCGTTTTACATGGAAAAATAAATAAAAATATTTTGACGATTTTTAAAAAAAAAACGGCATTAAATTTTTCGTCAAATTGGCAACCAAAAAATCATAAATAATTAGCACTATGACCACCTCCAAGGATATTACGGTTAAACATGCCGTTTACGAGATAATTCGATTTTTCATTCTAGCTCCATACAAATTTTTCGTAAAAAAATTATATTTTCTTCGTTTTTGGGCAGAATTAACTCGGGTGTCATTTTTGTACATAGTAATGACTAATAGAAGCGATATCCGGCATAAAAACAAGCACTTGCGAATTCAAATCCCTAAGTCCATGAAAGCCGATTTTCAGCCCACCGTGCATCGCACCGATTAGCAACTAAATTATTGCCTTCAATGTCGAAGAATTTGATATCACAGAACTTTGTAACATCTTCCGACTTTGAAATCATAATTTTAATGTACAAGTTTCTCGATTTCTTGAGCTGCACTGAGGTGAGGTAGGTGCTAGGTGCGCCCTGAAGGAAATAGTCAACTTTCTTGTAGTTCTACTAGTTGCTTACTTTATAGCGTTATTGCAACCTGTAATATCGATATTATGTTATGGTTACGTAGTCCGATAACCGAACCTAGCAGAGGGAAAGTTCTTATATTCAATTCTCTATAAGTTAAACCAATCAGGCACTACGGTTTTTATATAATATTATTATGTGGGTAGGTATGTGTTATTCAAAAGGATACCTCGGCTCCGGAAAATATCCATTCGTTAACATGTCAACCACAAAGTAAACAGCTTTTTTATTTATCCATATTCAGTTATCCGTATTGATTTTTACCTTTCTGGGGGTCATTTGAGAACATTATTATGGATATAAGAAAAAGTTTAAATTGGAAAAAATAAGGTTTAACAGAACGTCGAACGTTAAAATTACAAATTGAATAGTAAAAGCTATTTTACCTGTCATAGTTAGCTAATATAATAGTTAATCATGGCGACATTACATCATAATTAGCCGTTATCAATGACTGGTAACACGAAGAACAATAAAGTCCAGGAATCACGTACGTAATCACACGCGGTATGATCGCAAACTTATCACATACGAGTAGGTACATACACACTGATTGGTGGGGTAATGATTTTTACGCTATGTACCTACATATTTAGATAACGTTACTACCGTAGATAATTATAATATCTGGGGAATGTCCGCGAGTGACGAGTATGTAGAAATATCCACATTCAGAAATATTATTAACGAAGATTTGGCCAAATAACGATAGCTGTAGAAAATGTAAAGTATCTACAGTTCATTTCTAATTATTTTTCTTCACACTTTATAACAATGTTAACGTTTTACTGTACCAATGTACTGATTGAACAGATTTTTAATTTACATACGATTATTAACTAGTTAGCAGTCGTGAACCTGACCTTGCAAAACTATTATATTAATGCCTCATTACTAGTGCAAGACGTAAGCGATGTAAAAATGAATGTAAAATGCTTGGTATGTTTAGTTTTCATTCATAAATTCAGACACAAAATATACTACATTAACAGAAGCTTTGTAGGGAATGTTTGACTCTACATAATGCCCTTGTTATCCCCGAGTCCTTGTTCAGATAAGGAATCTATACATTTCGCTCATTGTTAGTCTATAATATTTATCTATTATAATTAATAGGTGGCGAAGCTAGTGCCCACAATAATTAAACTCTATGTCTTTATAAAATAAGCAGGAATGATTACATCAATATTACGAATATAATTGTAAAGAGCTGAATATAAATTAAAATGGTGCAAGTTAATAATTATGCTAAAACTGCAACAATAATTGCAACTAGAAGATGACATTCATTAAGGTAGCAAATTGACCATTGAAATGCACTAACCATCGCGCTATAAGTTGATCCTATGCAAGATGTCAAGGCTGTCTTCTAGCTCTGAATGTTACGATTCTAGGTTTCACTTAATTAATAGAAAATTCTCATAACTTTACACAATTATTATACTGGAGAATTACATAGCGAGTTTATTTAACTTACAATAGGTAGTTTGCATAGGCACTGTGTATTGATTTGCTTACTTGTGGGCATACGTATATGCCTAATGAACTAACCTGATAGCTCCAATGCCACCCAGAAGCCTAAGCAAGGAGGCACTACATCACGATAGCTTTAAACGGCTCCGTTTCAGAGGTCGCCGACGTCGCGTGGCGTGTCTGACAAGTCGGTCATGCAGCCTGTCGTATAATTTAATGGCCCATTGTATTCTCTAACGTTTTGGTGTGCTTATGTACTCAGAGTATAACCATTCGCAGAGTCACCGCCAACAGTAATCTTGTCGAGCAGATTTCTAATTTCATATACCTACACTTCTTCCTTTCCACTGATTTCACACTAATAATTGAAGGTAATCGATGTATCCACTAAGTATTACAAGTAACGCTTATCGCGTGCACAAGTAGTACCAGAAAACAAGGAATAAGTACTTGCAAAGTTCATTACGAAACTTGAATAACATAAATGCATAACACGGTCACGGTTTAAACGCAAAGAAAAAAGTATTTTGATGAAACTTTAAACGTACACGTAAACGTACTCTTATGTAACGTTTGTTATAACTTACTAAATTTTGCATGAACCACTATTAACGGAATATGTTCTATGCACCTACATGTGAATAATACACGAATTGTATTTGGTGTACACTAAAACTTAGGAGCATAATGTGTATGAGTTATGTAAAAAGTAATATTTACGAAACCTTTATTCGAATCGTATTAATGTTTAACGATTAAATGTAAATTCGGTAATTAACTGAATCTAATGGAAAATTAACAGATTGCTAACAATTAAAATTTTGATAAACCTTTAATAAGTCTGAATTGTTGTGCTTGTAAGTACTGCTAATATTTACAAATAAAACTACAGTCAAACACTAAATGAAGGCATCGTAATACTAATAGACTTGTGTGAATGTAAGGAGAGAGGGCAAGACGCGGAACAGATGAAAAGTACCGCATGAAGGATGCACTCTGAATAATGGATATCCTTCGATTGCATTGCCTTAATGCTATGAAAATTCCGCATAATATATTCAATGTTACATTTAAGAAAATAATGTCATTTTTAATAATACCGGCTACTACTTTTTTCGGGTGGGAAATGGAGTTGATATACCTAGATGAAATGAACATTTACATAGTAGCGAATCAAGTGCTTGCAAAAAGGATATAATTAAGGATATTTAAAAAAAGCCGTCAAGGTAAACAATTTTGTGAGTTCTATCTTAGTTGATTTATATTTTAATCTCAGTCCGTGGCACTACTGTGCCAAATTAATAATTGAGGATGATAGAGTTTTTATTTAGTAAAATATATAATGGTTTTCGTGCCGGGTATATTGCACAGGCATAACGTTGGACACAATGCGATTAAAATTGCTTTTATATTACTAAGGAATTTCCCTATTTTCCAGCCCAGTATTTATCCATCTTTGGGTTAAGAGCTCCTGTCCTGATAAAATTATTACAAGATGATAAAACATCGTTACTATCAAATGAAAAATAAGCTTAAACTTAAGTAAGTACTTGACTAGATTGCAATGATTTTGTATCGTTGTTATCAGTAAATACGATTGCAAATGGGGTATTCTCAACATACATATAATTTCCGACACATTTGTATTTTATTATCATCAAGTAAGCATTAGTCAAGTTTGCCAAAAAGACGAACACACGTCGCAACCAGGAAGCGTTGTAAAATAAACCAAGGTCAAAGACTACGACGCGACTACGAGATAATTCTTATCAACAAACATTTTGTATTTACGTAGATTTGCAAGAAAATAAATGTACCAATGTATTTTGGTCATTATCATAAAACAAATTGGTTTATTTAATGTTACATTTGGTGGTTCATTTTTAAACATTGAAGGTAAAAAAACAATGCTGCAACTGACCGGTTTGTTTAAATCATCCACTACGAAGTAAAGAATCAGGTCTCCATTATGTTACCAAAGTCGTCCAATGAAGCACACCTTATTATAAAAAGTATTCCTATCAGTCAATAAATAGGAATACCCATTTGTGGTCTCGCACATCCGACAACAGGAAATTAGGTTTTGTAGTATAATTTATTTGTAGCCAAGGGTTTAGTTTCGTAACGCATGCAGGCACTCAGGCAGGTATCCTGCATCGCTGATTCGTTTACACCGCTCACGAGGTGGTCACGGATCGGGTATAGCTTATACAACGAGCGATGACGCGTGAAGCATGGCCATGGAGCGACCTAGGGCGTGCGTCCTCGTCGCCACATCCACAGACCATAACGACGGATTCATTTTGTAGTTTACTGCTCGCAAAACGTTATCTATTGTTCCGTAACGCAAATAGATTTGCAATAACTTTATAACACGATAGACTATATCACATACTCCGCCTCGGAACCGGTATACCGATAACTTTTTCTAAACTACGTAATTGTCTCTAACGGTGCTCTCACCACCTTAAAACTATTATGTTAATTAACTTACGTTTTACGTTTCTGACCATTTTTCCTTTAGATTGTACTAAATCTTCTTTTTATCAGTTTTCTTATTTGTCTAGTAATGGCTCAGTCAAATAATGTTGATCTACAAAGAAGTTTATTCACAGCTTTTTAACAAAGTTGACACTTTTTGCCCAACTCATATGTAAATAAGTATTATTTATGTCACAATGAGCGGGTATTATTTTAATCACGATTCTTGGACATAATAACACACGTCCAGAAACGACATGCTACAGACATAGCCTTCCGCAAGCTTCCGCCCCGCGGCTATGGCGGGCACCGGCCGATTGCTAATCATATCATTATTCAGCATCTTTGTCATTGCGAGTATAAATTATATAATTTAGTTTTTGTCTACATGTGCGTTTAACATAAGGCTGCAAGCATTTGCAATAAATGAGTCTGTAATAACAACGTACACAATTTTTCAAATTGATTAAAATTAGATATTAAACACTTATAAAAGTTATAATTTATTTAAGTACATTTCCTTAATCACTTATTTATAATTATAATGATTTGGCATTTTCAGATTATTAAAACCATTTCATGCAAACTAGACGCGTCCATTTGATATTTCTTAAAAAAACTTATTTAAATATTTTAAGTATCTTAAATGTAGGTACGATAAATCTAATTTTATTATACACACATAGTTAAGAACGCCGTTTATAATTTAAATTATCCAAAGTTACGCTCAATTATTTTTCCTGTAAAGCAATTACAATTTTTCTGTATTTAACAGTAATTAATAACATTATAATAATTATTAGCGTACATTTACGTCGCATTACGTACTTAGATATGTTTTTAATTATTTAAATAACAACAATGAGATTGTATGTTACGTTACACTATATTAAGTTTAATTTCAAGTGAGCTAGAAACTTAGGTTTATAGTGTGACAAAAGGCACGTGCGCATGTTAATCGCATTAACGTATTTATTTAATAGTTCGACCTAGTTAATTGGTGTAAACAAAGCCTGCGGAACAGGGTCACAGACGATTGGGCGAGGTGAGCGACCCCGTTATCATGGCGATCATTCCGGTTAGCCGCTTATCGTCACAGAAGCGGCTGTCGTGTCGGCTAATCGACATCAGCGGCCACTGATGCAACTAGAGCGAACTGATTTTTTTACTGCGTTTAACTCAATAATAATAATGCTGTAACCCAATTCATGTAATGATTTAAATAATCTTGTAAGTTGCGTAATAATCCCGTTGGTTAGAATTCGGGCATTTTTAAACTTGCACTTAAAAATGTCAGGGCAAACGCCTGATAGCAGGTAAGAAGATAAAATCTTCTATCTGATTATGAACACCCAAAAGGCGAACTTGTATTATCATTTATATTAGTATGTATATTTTTAGCTTGAACACCGTGTGAATGTAAAATAACACGTTACATTAGGTACCTAATTGGAATATTTTTATGTGAATAGGAACATGTACATGATTAATGTATTATTTTTAGTGTGTTTCTTTTAAATTACTAGTTTGAATATATATAATAATAAATATGTTTAAAACCCATTGTATAAGCTGCTTAAATTCTAGTACATTTTACTTGTTCGTAATTAGCTTATCAAAAGTTATCAATTGAATGGACTGTATACGAGCATAATACTACATAAGAGCGCTTATGTAGTATTATATAGCAATTAACATTAAAGATTAGATTTCAGTAGAGTATAAACCACAAGTAGAACTACGCAGTTAGACTAGTATCGTATTATAGGCGTTATCAACATCGTCAGTTTTAGTATATGGAAGTCACTGTAGCACTTCTAGCCAATTAGTGTTCTATTAATAAGATTCGATTTCACACTGTAAACATCATGCTATGACTTCAGAATTGGAAGTCGTAATCAACTTCATTTTGTTGACTCCTTTCACTAGATTAGGAAATCTGATATTCGTTGCAGGTTACACAACGTTTGGGCGTCAAATTAGGTGCATAATATTATGACCATATACTCTGGATACTTCGATAAGATAAAGCAAACAGCCTTGGGAGCGACTTCGACCGGCGGACCTCCAAATTACACATAACAGTGGCGTAGCGGAGTGGGACAAAAACGCGAGGCCTTGGGCGGAACCACTAGCTCGCTGCTTCCTCGTGCAGCCATTAGATGTAACCATGCCATGCGAACTACCAAAACATTGCACAACGTCAAAAGATTTCTTACAATACTATCAGGCAAATGAGAATTATCTAATGGCTCCACGATAAGCTTGGGTTGATAAAGGTGGTACACATTGCTCTCTTCGATATTACAAATTAATTCATAACGCAATAAATTACAACAACTTTGATTACTTTAACTAAGTACTTATGAGAGCACTATGTCCAAGCCATTCTTAAAAATATAATTTTGTTATTTCGATCTTAATTCCAGCAAGTAAAATGTATACAAATTCTATAATATTAAAAATAAAAAGCACGGAAATTTATCGGCGTTCCTTACTGGATTTTAATATTATTTAAATAGGTAGATTTTATTTGTTGGAATTCAGATCCGATCATGATTTAGTTTTATGTAACACCAAATCTAGTGAGACCAGGCCAAGTTGTATGGAAATAAACAAACTGCGTTATGTAAACTATAATATTTCGACAGAGCGAAAGACAATCAACAAAAAATATTTATAGATTTCACTGATGCGTTGCCTCACCAGAAATAGTATTTAAATTATCATATAATTTGCACATGTAAGTAGTAGTATAACAAGAGAGTGTCAACTGTACTTCATTTAATTATAAAAGTTAACTCTTTCCCGTTATACTTAATCTTCAGCATAATGACCTCATATTGAAAACAATGCATAGATAATTTAACAATAGGATTCACTAACCAATTTATTTACAAGACATATAAACAGTATTTACAGGCTTTATATTTATATTAATGAAAATAAAGAAGCGAGGCCATTACTTTTCGCAGGTAATTAACAGACATTCTTGGTGGGAGAATGTTTATTAGTTACAACATTAATTAACCGTAAGGTAACTCACCATCACAGGTAGCGGCCATGAACTTGCCGTTCGCAGAGAAATCCACCAGAAGAACAGTGCCCGGGTGCCCTTTGAGATTCTTTAACAGCCAAGGGTGGCTGAATTCCGATTTTCCTTTCCATGGAGTGCGTTTCTTCGTTTTCCCGCTGATTCTGGTTTCAGTTGCAGTCGTATCGGAGCTCACTTCTTCTACGGGAGCACCTTTAATACAATGTAATAAAGAGATTATTTATACGTGCCCAAACGTCTGATGACGAAGGCTAAAAAAAGGGTAATGAACTTGATATTTTAGCAATCTTAGCGCAGTCCGTTCGATGAATAAAAAAGCTGTCTATTAACTTAAATGTTGTTAGTGCACGACCGCTGTGACAGGTCATTCACTCATTGACGAAAAATACTTTTTTTTTTGTCCCTCAGTTGAATAAATATTATTTTTACGCGCGAAATCACTTTATTCATAATCAGGTTCCCACCTTATAATGGTATCTTATTTCCATACCAACAAATATAATATCTTAATGCAAATGATAAAGAAATTGTTTAACAAATACAAGCCATGATATTCGTACAACCTACTGGTACTAATATATTAAAGCTACTTAATGCCATATAACGCTTTAAACTGGAAGTAGGTTGACGTGGTGCTTATAAAAATACCGTTAGTAGTGACTAACGGAAAAAAAATCTGAAGAGATGTAGGTAATATGTACATGGTATATCTATCTCGTTGAAGTCATCGATAGTTTCCTCGTACCTGCCTCATGCAGGATTAGAACTTCAAAGATGATGTCAGTTACGCGTCATTGTACATGTGGAGGCGTGAGTAAGCTAGTTTATTGTTCACTTTTTACACACGTATTAATCGTGTTAAAATTATGGAAGCTTTACTATTATAAATGGAAATGAGAGACAAAGGTATAACATGTTTTGTAAAACTATTTTACTTCCTGCTCTATCACTGGTTTTAAGCATCAATGTTACAAGTTAGGTATAATTAGATGGATTATCTGATACCAGAGGTGAGGTGGTTGACCTGAAAGCCCAAGTATATGATTGTATATGATTATATTAATTAATTGTTGCTGCAGATTTGGTTGATTTAATATAATACATCTTACTAATGATCTATATCTGTATAGTACAGTCTGCATGCCAGCATGATTCACTATTAGTCACAAGAAGGAATGTTCAAATGTATCGGATTCACTGCCCAAGAGTTCGTGGAAATACATAAATGATCATATAAACATCTTGGTCGGTTTTATTGTCTTACCGACCTGTAACTGTATTTTATATACAATTATTTAAATTGTAATGGTCAATGCATCATGCTTAATGACATTATTGTTTTAGTTACAATTAAAAAACGAAATACCGTTACCGTGCGAAAATTAAAAATAATTTTGAAAGACTTTCAAGGCTATTGTTATGGCCCAGCTGTTAGCTAATTTACTTCACATATCTGTAGCAGATCGCAAATTCTGAATAATACAACGGAAGCGACGAAAGATCTCGTTAGTTTAATACATAATGAGAAAGTCATCTTGGTTCCTTTATGTATTGTGTCGCACCTTTTTTGTGAGTCAAGCTCATTCAACTCGCACAAAACTGTTCGTCGACAGATGGTGTGTTGTTGTATTGCGTTCGGTACTAATGTTAGAACCACGTGTTTGGGCGGGCTCTTCTCACTGCAATCGTTTTTAATAAAAGTTTCAACAATTGCGAATATGACAATAGGAGATGCGTATGGGACAGACCTTCGACTATATTTTTTTTACATTAGAGTATGAGATTGGAGTCTATACATTTTGCCGCCATAACACGTGCCACATGGACGAATATCGGCGTATTACAGAAAAAATTGTACCGTGCCGGGTTCGAGCAAATCGTAGCTCGGTAGTAGAGTAACAAAGGCTAAGTAAAATCAACGAATTCCGTGTTTTTTATTAAAACCGAATTATATTTTATAACTGGCGAGTTGTACAATCTTCCTCTTATTCGTGTTATTTTTTACTGCACATCAATAAAGGTCGCTAACATTGTTAATCTGAGCAGAAATATAAGTTTACTTCGATCGCATAATCACGCAAATGTAACGTTAAGAAAATGATATGTTTAAACCAATTGAATAACAGCTATGTTTATACAATGGAATAAGATTGAATGTCAGTCACCAGTAGCATCATCATCTGCCAGTACTGATATTTTATCGTGACTAATACATTAGAAAACTTACAAACAAACTGAAATTCTACAAGCTTTGCTCAACCAACGTACATTTTGCTATTTATATTTTAATGTCTCGAAAGTAAGCGACTTTAAGCTTCTTACGTAAGATAATGTTCACTTCAACGGCGAGAGAAAGTGAGGCAGTTCATGCAGCACTGAAATCTACTGATACCGTGAGGAATTATTGTTTATGTTGTTATTTATTTTTATTCTAATATGGTCATTGCGATTTTGTATGAGTTATGTAAATCGTAAATAGTTTTTAAGCATGTTGTTTCTTTATTTAAAATACATTTTAGCAATATCCTAGTTAATATAAAAAGAGATTGCATTGATGATTTGCTTTAGGTACCAAATTCAAAAATTACCAAATTAGGAGGTGGTCAGAAAATATGTTAAAAACTGTATTTAGAGTTAAGATATAATTTAGTATTTGCAATTAATGCAATATTTTATTATAGGTATCAATAAAAGGTTACAAAAACAATTCACCACATAAATCTATTTCAAAGAATACAGGTGTAAAAAATATGTGACCCCAACAGACAAACAATGTCGAGACATTAACATAAAATGAATCATATAGTAAACCAATTCATTCTCATTATTGAATACACAAACCAGGTTTTCTGTAATACTGTTTCAATACAATAATATTTAACCAGATGGTAAGTGTCATGTAACGGTGAATTGAATCATAATGGTCCGTTACTTTAAATGCTGAATGTCATACCAGCTTGGTGATGAAAACAACAATATAAATGAATATATAATTATTGTATAATTTAAAAATCAAGTAAAAAAATTACAAGAAGTAAATAGATATAGAATTAGAAATTATGTAATGTTTTACCAGACATATTGTAACATGTTATAAGGAAAACTAAACTTATACTATTTAAGTAATTATTTTATTCCAAACTACCTAGATGATTTATACAGTATAATTATATTTTTAGCTAGTAAATGAACATTGATATCTTTTTTACAATTGGACAAACAAGTCTTCCTGTATTTTTTATGTTTAATTAAAATAGTGCTAAAACAGTGAATGCTGCTTTGCATGTTTGTAGATACATTAACTAAAGAGGTTAGAACAAATTGTATAACCCATGAGTTTATCAATTCAAAGGAAACGATTTTGGTAGATGCCTACTAATATAAATGTGTTAAATTATAATCTCTGTTAGTTGTCACTATTACTCATTTTAATCAGAATATTATTATTCAAATTATTAATAATAAATAGTTAATCAGTGTTATTATATTTATACTAGTTTATAATTGTTTTTTAAAGATATTATAATTTTTAATATTATTATTAAAATAGTTTAACTCGTCCAAATTCGAGATATCCTGTAGGATATGACGACGCCACATGGTATCACATACCTACTTAATAAATAACTGCATACAAGCATGGTCATACAAACATAAAATGTAATTATTAAAGGCCGAAATACTTCGCAGATTAAATGATGTACCTATTCATAAGAACACATACATACGAAGTGTGTCAGCTGCATTCTTCGAATACAGTTATAGCTTCGTCCGTTCACATTGAACAAAAACCGCAAGAGATTTGACCAGTTAGATACGATTCTACCGCCTATTTTCCTTAGATTAAATATAACAGTTTACACTTATTTTACCAATGAATCTTCTAGAGTGGAATATTATTTTTTATTTATTCTAAAAGCATAAATCTTACCTGTATCGCTCTCAATCTCATGTTTTAGTGCTTCCTTTTTCTTGCTTTTGAAAGCGATCTTGTATACAAAATGTAATATTACACAGATTATCATTGTTGTTCCTGCTAACAGGAACACATTAAAGTTTTGACCGGCTTGAATATCGCCCATTTTCACTCAAAATTCTTTACGAAACCGCAAAATAGACACAGAATCGAAATTCACGACAGCTACGATCACGCGGTTACAAAGTCACAATAACTAACCACAGATATTTTAACTTGACTGAACCGAATGGCTTGAATGAATGAAATGATGCCGCTCTGACGTTATCCATCGTCGGTCGCTCGGTTTCAAGCGCAACACTCGAAGCTCGCAGTAAATACTATTATAAATAGTAACATTCAAATGACATAGTAAGTGAGTACTAGTTGACCAAGGATGTAACTGTGACGTGTGTTTACTTATATTTTAACATAGATATTTCTAATAATGATGAAAAAACAAAATAAAACTGAGATATATCTGTTAAGAGTTAACATAATTATCATGGGAAATAGTAGTATATTTCTGATTATATATTACCAAGGTTCAAGAGATTGAATTTTTTTTATCGCATTTAGTTTATAGAGAGCTGGTAATTCTATATGCTCATTACGCTAAGGAGTAGAACATTGTGTGATAATGCAAACCCAGTTAAAGTATGTCCACGGTACCCACTAAGTTACCGAGTGCCGAATCCAGTGGCGAACAATTAACTAACGTTAATTGAGTAACGTTCGAATATCTCAGTTTTTAAGCTGCAATGCACGATGACATTGCACAGTCATTTCGTGGTTTTTATTCCTCTTCCCATTAAAACTTAAAAGAGTCCTACAGTGCCGGCCGTCCACTATTTTTCGTTGCAGCAACCAATTTTCCATGGTCACCATACGACTGAAATTAAGGAATTAGTATGTAATTCAAAAAGGGCCTAGTGGCCCTTATTTTTTATAATCTCATAAGTTTCATAATATTATGCCTTTATCAATATTTTATTAAATAATATTGATAAAGTACAGAAGATAGTAATATATTTTATATAAGGGAAGCAGGCGTGACTTTATGTATGTATGTATATATTTTTGATTGAGAAAATAATAATTAAAAGTGCCACAAATGGGCGGGAATATCAAAATACAAAATATTGATATATATATATGAATTCTACAAATAATTACAATTTCTTTGATAATATATTATAAGGAAAGGGAGGCCTTTGCCCTGCAGTGGGACGATCATGGCTGAAATAAATAAATAAATAAATAATATATTATTATGTGAACTGTTACGTCACGCCAACCGCGCCAAAATGGCGGGTGTTTAAAGATCCCATATTAGGATGCTTTAATCAATTATGCTATAATTATATGCTTAGATTATAATTTATATTGTATAAAATTTTCGTTTTTTATTCAGTTGGATACCGATGTAAGGTATCAAATAGAATAATACGTGCATATTCCCTACTAAAAATCTATTTATAACTTCTTGAAAAAAACTCATAATAATACTGGCTGAAGATGAATGAACGAGCTTTTTATTAATTTAAAAAACAAGTCATACATCAAACATCATGAAACAAGAAATGCAGAAATAAAGTGAATTCGTCATAAATTTTATAATATAATATGCCGTTTGGTCGTAGCAGGAGTAGGAGCAGCGGGTAAAGAGATTTTTATTTTATTATAATCAATATTCTGAATTATTAATCTTGTTCTGTTTTTAACGGTTGTTTAATACCGAACCTTTATTGTAAAGGTGTTATTAATTAAATCCTTCTATAATATTGTAAGTAATTAATAATAGTACAAGAGATTTTTATCTACGTCTTAAAGTGATAAACATTTTGAATGTTTTTTTTTAATGTGTATCTTTTATTTGAAATTATTTATAAAAAGAACGCGTCCTTACAAAATTTAGTAGCGTTATGTTGGTGTACTTGTTAATATAATATGCCATCTCTGTCTATCGCGAGTATGTAATAACGTGTGAGAGTGAAAAAGCTATATTCATTCTAAATTTAAATTTTCTAGAAAGTTGTCGCTATTCAGTTGCCCTCGTCAAGTCATTAAATATTGACAGCCGAACGAAGTGTCAGTTTATTGTAAGTGTTTTTCTTGCTGAAGGAGGATTTCCGTGTGACTAAAGTTTTTAAATTCGATTAATAATGCCTCGCCGAGGACGATCTGCGAGCCCTCCACCCGCGCCTCAGCGACGGTAAGTTAATTTCTAATCGATTACATAAAATATTTTTTTTTATATGCAGAGATAACCTAGCTTGTTGTTTTAGGGCTGCACCACCACCGAGCTATGTCCCAGCTCGTGCCGCTCCTGCGGCCCCGGCCCCGGCCCCAGCGCCAGCTATGGCCCAGCCTCAGCAACCGTCGATGTTTGGGCAGATGGCTGCCACAGCCGGAGGTGTTGCCGTTGGATCTGCTGTGGTGCGTAATTTATTGTTACGTAACATAAATATTGATATTTTTGACCTTAACCTCAAAATTTTAGCTATTGCGGAAGTGCAAGCCTTTAGATATATTGAATTTAACCCTCTTTTTACAGTTGCATTAAGTTTGGCTAGGAGCCAAGCAATGTGGAGACAGTCACATGTTATAGTGACGTTATCATGATTCAGTGCTTTTTGTTTACATCAGATTGACATTTTGCATAATAAATAAATTGATTGCATGTTTCATTATTGGCACTATTGACTTCCCTTTTTAGAATATTATGATGAATATCTTTTCTTCTAATTAAGTAATTGGATTTAATAGGTGGTTGTACAATGAAGTTCTATGAATATTTCTTTTGCTGCAGGGTCATGTGGCTGGTAGTGCTTTAACTGGTTTGTTCAGCGGTGGTAGCAGCAGTGAGCCTGCACAACATCAAGCAGCACAGCCTGCAGCGCAAACCCTGAACCAGTACCAGAACCAGCAGCCCCAGGGACCCTGTGCTTGGGAAATCAAGCAATTTATTGAGTGCGCACAGCAACAACATGACTTGACTCTCTGCGAGGGCTTTAATGAGGCTTTGCGTCAATGCAAGATTAACAACCACTTGTAAACTTTAGATAATCTTCAAGGTGCCATAGAATTTTGAAAATTATATAAAATGATTTACTTTTTCCCTACTGCACTCTTTATGTTTTACAAAAGATGTGTACATACAGTCTTTTCCATCAAAGGCTTTCCTAAATTTAGAACATTCTTTTTAGATAAACAAATGGGGCACCTTCCTAGTAGTTATTATTTCTGACTTAGTTTATGGAAATAAAATTTCCGTGATTATGTAGCAAATCTATAGTTATTTTTTATTGTTTTATTTTATTACTAAGACAATTTATTGTAATGTAGACATCTATAATTACAAATTATCCATTTCTTTTACGTAACTTTTAGCAACTGTTAAATTATTAATTAAATATACAAAACCAAAACAAATCACTGGTATTTTATTTATTGGATTTCCTTTTTCTGTGTAAATGTAAGAATCTTATTGTCTTCTAATCTTATCTAATTCATGTGAAGATTTTTGGATATTTCCAAAATAATACAGTAACATTGCATTGCAGGCTTGGCTCAATTTAATAAACATATCAGCCACACAGTAATCTGCATCATTGAATACTCAAATTAGTGAGTACCTTCTAGTGGTACTACAACAGAGATGTGTACTCGATGTGGAGCTAAAAAGCGGTAGTATCTCTGCGTTTTTATTTCTGATCACAATGAGGATTCAAAGCAATTCATTTGAAACATAACTAGGTCCAAAAATTCATTTTGTATTTCGGAAACTAATGCGTGGTCTCTATTGACAAGTAACCTGCCTAAGTAGTACAGTAGTCTAAGTAGTAGGCAGACTTCATTCAAAACCATATTCCTACAAGGAAACTGAATTAAACGATGTGAGCGGGATTTGCACAACAAAGAACCCATGACCTCCGCCGATCCTGTTGGATGGAATGTTTAGGTTTCCGTATAAAATATTAGGAATATAATGTGCTAACTACAGTAACTAAGTATCTAAAAGTAGGTACTCGTGTTATAAATATTTTATACTTTTAGTTCTCTGATGTGCCTCATTTTGTTAGGTACCCTTTTTTACTTTACATTAATTTGTCGACTATTGAGAGGTACAACAAAATAAACAAGAATGGAACTTATTTTGCTTTGCTCCTTCGTCCATTCAGTCGGTTTTTACGCATATTGGGAACCTGCTTCCCAGCGGTACAGGTAGTACCTAACCGCGGTTTCCCATTTGCTGCGATTCTGATACCCTAGGCTTAATTACTTATTCTATATCTACATTTTCTAAACATGCTCGTTACATTTGGAACAGAGGTGGCTATTCTCGAGGCGGGTATTCGCGAGGATCTCAGCATGCACCGGCACGAACCCCCCCTGTTATTGTTACTCCGGCTCCACGGCGTTCTATGTTCAGAGACGCTGCTGCAGTTGCGGGAGGTGTAACAGTGGGCACGACTATGGTAAGAATACACACTCAAGACCTTCCACAACAGATAGGGAGCTAGATATATATAATACGTAATAAAAAATCTTTACCTATGTGAAACAATTAAAATTCGACAGTGTCCCATCCATTAATTTAGGGTAAAGTTAGGTCTAGTCGACTTTCTGAACATTATTGTAATACGCCATCACCTACGTCGTTGGCATCTTTGTAAAAAATGACCTTCGTACATAATGTAGATTTTATTTTTACTGCAATGAACCTATCTAATACCTATCCAAAGATAAGAAACGTCTTATTTTAAAAATTTAAGTCTAAACTAAAGTAATAATAATACCAGACTACACGAGATTCTCGTCATGCGGGATAGTGATATCGACAATCCTTGTGCGTCGTTCTAATCGATCTATCACCACTATATCAGGCTTATTGGCAATAATACTCCTGTCAGTACCTAATGATAGATCGATCCCAGTACGATGTGATATGACTATTTTCAAGAACTGGGTCGGGCACATACCTATAGTACGGTACCTCTGATTCCACAAAGTCATATTTCAGAGCAAGTCGCTGATGTATAAAATCTATGCAAATAATCGCCATTAGCCAGACTAGAACAACTAGAGACTATGTCTAATTTATTATACCAGCCTATAACTGTCCCACTGCAGGGCAAAGAAAGAAAGTACCTATGTTGTAAATGTAGAGTACTTATGTACTTACCTACTTATTAAGACGTGGTATCTAAGCATGGCGCTAAAGATCACCTATTTCAGCCCACCCCTTTAATAATCGGATGTTAACGACTTAACTAAATATAGGAAACATAACGCATTAATTAAATAGTATATAACTTTTTACGAGTGTGTAAATTTGTATGTAGGGTCACTTAGCAGGAGAAGCAATATCCGGCCTGTTTGGGGGTGGTCGACGACGTGAAGAAGTCGAACATTCACTGCCGCGGGACTATCATGCAGGACAAGAGCCCAGTGGCCCATGTGCCTACGAAATATCACAGTTCTTGCAATGTGCAACCAGCCACCCAGACTTGCAAGAATGTCAAGAGTACAATGATGCTCTAAGAGAATGCAAGCGACGCAACCGTACGTATATTTGAATAAGCATGTACCTAGTTCGTACTATTTCTAGGAGGTATTTTTTCGTAGATCGAAAGTCACAGCTCTATTTTTGCCTCATTCCTCGTGGCTAAACTGTACATGTAAACAAATGTGAGTACTTAATTATATTGATTAGAAAATTACGCTCATAAACAACATACAAAAATATTATCGACAAACTGAATCATCCGTCTTCTTGCGTGTACGGTACCTACCTAAACCAAAATTTACACATTCATTTGTTCCAGGTTTACCATAACACCCATCCAGAAGCCAGCCGAACCATCAATAAACAAGCAATAATTTAATTATCTCTCCTTCTATAGATTAATTAAACCCCTACAAAGTATGTTGCCGTTTCATTCAAACTAACTTTTCCTGCCACATATAGGAATTACTATAGTATTTACTATACATATATATATATATATGCCTGTTTTACTCACGTAAGTATTTTGGAGTACCAGACTAGTTTACGGACCTCCTATTCATGAGCAGGTAACGTGGCGGTGTCGTGAGTCGAAACCGGTCATAATTATATAGTAAATAATATGCATAAACACTCAGGAAAGTTATTCAGTGAAATAATTATGGTCTCACGATTATTGTAAATTGCAACAAATAGCGAGCATTGCAAGGTTTAGTCATATCTCCAAAGGTGTTCACCTAAAATGAAATATTACATGCACGAACTTTCTCATTTTTTTCTTTCATAGCCTTTAGTTTCCCACTGCTGGGCAAAGACCTCCCTATTACAATAATATAACCTGATTGAATCAATATGTTTACTTGGAACTTCACACCACCACCACTTGTCGGGCTCAATTCCAAATCAGACACGTGTATTAGAATAGATATAAAAGTAGTGGATACATAATTATTATGAAACTGTTAAGAAAAACGGTCAAAACAATCGACAAGAATTAAGGTTAAGAATCCATAAACTTCAGGGGACCCTACAACAAAAACCTTTTTAGGAAATTATAGAGATAATTAAAACAACAAATACAGTGTGTATATGTATAAACTTAAAATTTATTTACACAAAAGTACACTTGTGACGTTTTGCTGCATAAATAATCCAATGGGTTTTTTGAAGTAAATATAACAGTTTCGACATTTTTATTCGAGATTTCGTTTTACAATCCTGTATTTACATAAATAATTAAATTTAATACTAAGGTATTTCATTTCTCATGTACAATAATTATTTTGTGCTCAATACATGAGACATGAAATACATGTCAAAAATGATTATATATTCCAGCTCTATGTACATAATGTATGTACACGTAATAAGTAGATACCTGATATTTTACAATTTGGCACATTGAAATTTCTTGTGTGTTCATCTAAAGTTCATAATGCCTGACTTATAATGAAATTCTTTGGGCGTTCAATACAAAATACTTGTTTTGTGAGATTACTGACCGAAAACAAATATATAGTAACAATTAACTTTAATAGACTTGTAAGACATATTAACTATTCAGAAAACAACATGTGTCGTAAAGTGATAATTTAATTATAAACTTTGACAAAACATGAGCAAGCTTTACACGAAATAACAACATATTGTGGACAAGTGTAACATCATGAATAATACATAATAAATTCAACAAAATTTTCGAATGGTATAGTAAAAAGCTGTTCGTTCGATTTTCATATCCTCGGTGCAACGCTGTCGCATTACCACATCAATGTGCACGGAAATTTGAAAAACATTCAAATGTCGTTTATCTTATTTACTAATAATTCCATTAACAGTACATTTTAACGCTTAGCTAAATCAGTCTAATTCTTAAAGCGACATTAATGTCTAACAATAAAGCTTAAACAAATGCTATACAAATCATACACTGGAAATTTTCAAGTACATAATAAGGCCACCATTATGTTATGTTAATTGTTATGCAAACAAATTTACGTCGAAACTAAAAATATAATTAGTAAAATGTTAAAACTGACACAAACTAATTATATATTAACATTTTTTTTAAATCAGATATCGTAAACAATTTTACAAATGTAATTATTCTAAAACACAGGCGGTTCTTGTTATTTAAATATATTATTTTACATTGATAATGGTATGACAAATTGTTGATTTTTATTTATAACCATATATTATTAAATATTCTTTGATGTTTCTCAACATTGTGCAACTGGCAATGATTAATTTAGATATATTTGGTGCCAATACATTACTGATCTGTTTTGTTTGTGTAGAAAATATAATAATATGGATAAGGACTGTTTGTTGTTATTGGTATTTACTTATTGTTAGAACTCATAAAAAAGAAACGGTAATCAAGTGGTATTAATGACATTATCACGACTTATCGGTTAACATGCCAGATATAGCTGATGTAATTGCTAGAACGATGACAATACTGGAACTTTGGCAATGTTACATGTTTATGACTTGGCAATATTACAAAAATAATTGACAGTGACAAATGAATTTTAATTAGTTCTTAATCGACAGGCATAGTACAAAGTTCGTATGCCTATAAACAAATGTAGCAAATGTAATCAATATAACAGTTTTAAAACAGTTACGTTAAAAACGTAGTTAAATATAATGCACCCATAGTATATAAAATCTTTATGAATTTATTAACATTTAATAGATGATCACAAAAATAACGCACCGGTTCTTATTAACAAGTTAATACTAACCCAATGTAAATGTCGAGCCAGCGAATTAGCTTCAACTTTCAAAACAATTTAAAGCTTTGCAAATTTACAGTAAGTAATAATTGTGTCACACATCGAATTTAATTTTATTGCAATGCTAAAGGACGTATCGGTGTAGTAGCATCGTGTATTTTATTCGAGTAAACCTTAATAGTTCTAGATAATTAGCACTATATTTACAGGCCATTGACAAATTAAATATGACACATAAATCGCCGAGGACAAATTAGCATCCGTGGGATCGAGAGCAGTCGTCACGCGTCCCACCGGCGGGGGCGCGGCGCGGGCCCGGCGGTCACAAGCGCATCTCCCACAGGATGAGGTGCGCGTCCTTCGGGTTGGGCTCGGCGGCCGGCTGCGGGCGCTCGGCCGCGTCCGCCGTCTGCCGCCAGTCCACGTAGCCGCGCCCGCCCACCACCGTCAGCACGGAGCGCCGCGCCGCGCCCTCGCCCACCACGTAGTCCGCGCCGCGCAGGCTGCGCGCCGCGCCGCGGGCCTCGCCCGACGACGCCGAGCGCGCCGCCGAGCGCTCGGACGCGCTGGACTTGGCCGAGGACGAGTCCGGCGTGGACGCGCCCACCGGGGCCAGCGCCGCCGCTCCCGACGCGCCCGAGCTGGTGCGCGACACGCCGCGCAGTGCCATGGACTCCTCGCTGCCCGACGACGTGCACAGACTGGAGGCGCGCGAGTCCACCGACCAGCTGGACAAGTCCAGACTCCTAGGCCGGCCGGCGCGCATGCGCAGGCGCCTGTCTAGCGTGCTAACTCTGAAAGGGATCGCAGCAAGCTCGGGATCGCTCCGCCGTAGTGCTTCACCGCCGGACCCGCTCACGTCAGCCTCGCCCACACAGTCTTTTACGAACATCAAATCTCCGTAAAGACCGTATACGTCGCATGCATTTAAATTGGCGCACTTTGGTAAAGTTTTACTTAATCGGACGTCACCCGGCTTCTTTCGACGCACGACTGCAGACTGCACGCGCTGCGGCCGATACGGGCTGGCCTCCTCTGATATCCGCCTCTCGAGTTTCGGTTTCTCAGTATCTTCTTTGCCATCCTCCTCTTTGAACTCCTGGAGAGTGTTGTCGGTCTCGGCGAGGGCGCGAGCATTCGACAGATTCCGCCGCACCGTGTTGACGTCCACGTCCCTCTGCTCCGGCATGAGGGACAGCAGGAAGGACACGGGCCCGGCGTGCGCGTGGTAGGAGGCGGCGATGTGCCCGCCCACGAGCGGCAGCCCCTCCAGCTTGGGCAGCGGCACGGTGACGCTGACGCCGGCCGTGGTGCCCACCCACAGCAGCCCCTGGCAGGCCAGCAGCGCGGACACGTACGCCGGCTTGCTTCCCTCCCTGGCGCCGATGGTTTTCGCAACGTCGGCTGCGATGTCAATATTTTGCAGATGTTCAAAAGTTTCAGCGTGGTACAAACTCACGTACGTCGAATCGGAAAACGCAGTCCAGAGGCCGACTCCCGAGTGCGCTAGATACTTTACGGATCGGTCACCGTCCCCTTTTAGTTCTAGGATGCGCATTATTTCTGCGGTAAGCGCGTTGATGGCGAATACTCGTCGGCCACACGTGGCATATATGATGCCGTCTATGGGGAGTACGCAGTGCACGGGCCGGTCGCCCAGCTCTATGGCCAGCGGCTCCTGCAGCGCCCACGTGTCATCGTGGTTCCTCCTGTACACGGACACGCGCCCGTTGGACAGGCCCACAAACATGGCGTCACAGTGGTAGCGGATTTGTGTGATGGACGCAATCGTCGGCACCTCTGATAGTTTCTCTTGTTTTTCAGGCTCGATTGCAGAAAATATGATAATTTTCTTATCTTCTGTACCGAGCCATACCGTGTCGCCACTTAATGTTGTCACCTGTCGCACACCACGTGCGAACTCCATTGAGGTAACCTGGAAAGGAGAACATTAATTAGCGCCATGAAATAATTATACGAGTATGTACCTACAAAAACACGTGGGCAGCGCGACCCCGCGGGGCACGTGTAGTGAGTGCTGTAGCTGGGGACGTGGTTACCTTGGTGTCGGGCAGGTCGAGCGTGACGAGCGTCTTGAGCTTGGCGGCGCGGTGCGCCAGCACGGCCACGTGGCTGTCGGTGGCGCCCGCCGCGCTCACCCACAGCAGCGAGCGCGCGCGCCGCAGGGGGGCGCCGCGACCCCCGCCGCGACACGTGTAGAAACACCCGCATCGCACCTGTAATCATACGCACTAGTAACCAAATCTAGAATTTTCAATCCGTAAATCTATCTACGTTAGAACAAAGTAGCATTTTTTCTATCCGCTAAGAAAATATGTTCACTCACCTCAGTAAGTTGCCGCGACGAATAAACCGGCGTAGCGGCGACGAACAGAGGCATCTTGTGCGCGGGCGCGTGCTGCGAGGGGAACCTCCAGGCGGGCGAGTTGGCCGAGGCCTGCGCCAGCTGCGCCAGACGGAGCTCGGTGGCCCAGGCCAGGCGCGCGCCGGGCTCGTTGGCGCGGAACGTCAGCGGCTCCTCGCGCCCGCGGATCGTGAGCTGCAGGCAGCACGAGTCCACCCAGGCCATCTCGTCGTCCTTCTTCTGTATGCTCTGCTGTATGTTCTGCAGCAGCGCGCGGAAGGTGTCCGCGCCGAGCTCGGGGTAGGGCATGCGCAGTGAGGCGGCGAGGTCGGCCATGCGCGACACCGTCTCGTAGTCGTGCATGAGCGCCGACATCTCGCCGCACAGCGAGTCGCCCGTCGACGTTGACGGCACGCTGCTGCTCGAGTTTGACCGCAAGCTGCCGCTGCGGTTCATACCTAACGGATATATTTAAATTGTTTCAAAAAATATAAAGACATGACGTCACGACTTCAAGCCTCTTAATGTATGGTGTATAGTACACCAACATTTTTGTAATTTATGATCTAGATCCAATGTAGTAGGGCTAACGTGCCTTCCGAAGCACGGAGCCGCTGGTCAGCGCCTGATCTCTCTCCGTTTGTGTCGGTCTACCGTCCCATTGGACTATGACAGTGAGGGAATAGGGAGTGCACCTGTGTTTAAAGCGCGCAAATTTGTGCACTATAATACCTCCTGCGTAGTTGGCTATTATCAGCGAAGATCGTGACCGAAAACCGGTCAGAGGATATAATATACCCTATATTGCTATTAAGTGCACTAGATATATCGTCAGACATGACAATAGGAAAAGGTTAATTGTTGAGCATCAAAATGACCTTGAGCGAGCACGCGGCTGAGCGTGGGCGAGGTGCCGGTGTCCAGCACGTCCACGTCCTGCACGGGGTGCGCCCACTTGAGGCCGAGCCGCTCGGCGTCGTCGCTGCCCGCGCCCACCGACACGCACACCACCAGGTCGTTCAGCAGCAGCAGCCGCCGGGGCTTGCACTTCGACAGCCCGCCCGATTGGTTGAACTCCTGCGCAATGACATTTTAAATTATTTGTCACGTATTTGAATTGGATGACAAGTTAGTTTGTATTTACTTGCTAGACCTTATAAAAATAAGTAATGCCACGCCTACATTTAAGAGGTGCGGCGTAGATAAGGCCTACGATTTCCATTTGTTACGATCCCAACGTCTCATTCAACTGTCAACACGTTCTTCATATTATATGTTTTTCAGCAAGATAAATTCTAACCTGTCCTTTCTCCAGCAAATAGAATAAAGTATGTACTGTTATAACTTACCAATTGCAGCAAGTCATCTTGCCGCAACAGATGCCTCTTGTCAGCGCGCGAGGCGAGCAGCCGCGCAGCCCCGAAGCGCGCAGCCCCGCCCGCCCCGCCCGCGCCCGCCACCCCGCCGCGCGTCAGCCGCCGGAGCGCCGCGCGGAAAGCCTGTTATTACGTACCATAGGTTATACGACTGTTTTAGTATGACAATGTCGATTAATTCAGAATTTTTAAAAGGAAGGTAAAGGAGATACCCAGTTTTGGGCCCAGCCGTTACACGAATCAGATATGTACCAAAAAAATCTACTGTTTCGCTTAATTTAACCCATTTAAATCTTAGCCTCAATTACAATGGCCAAGTGTAGAAAAAAAAATAACCAAGTGTAAAAATTAAACAACTTTTGTAAACCGTTACAGCACTTATATAATTAAAAAATGCTCCATTATTTTAGTTGACTGCCTCGTTGGTCTAGTGCTCGCTAAGCGCGACTGCTGAGAACGAGGTCCTGAGTTCGAAGCCCGGGTTGGGCAAAGGGTTACTGGTTTTTTCCATTAGGTAATTCTCAGTGGTAGCACGGAGTCTGGATTTGTGCCCGGTTGATGGCAATAGGCTCGCCACCTATCACATTGGTACCTAAAAACATAACTGGCGAAATGTGGGTGTAATATATGTGCACCTCTGCCTACTCCTTCGGGGAATATAGGCGTTATGTTATGTTTATTTTAGTATAATTGGTTTTTAGATATTTAAATCATTGTATAATGAAAAAAATCTAGAATCTAATTACTTTTTAACGTAATCACCATTAAAAAATCATTAAAGGAAATAAATAATCGATTGCAACATCAGACTCAACCTGGATGTTAAGAGGAAGAATAAAATCCAGGCATATTAGTAATAGGATGTATTACGTTTATATATTATTCGTCAGCTCTTTAAGTGGAAGGGATGCTATAATCCAATATTACTGCACCTTTATCGTTGGTAAAAGAACGGCTGTGCTCACACCATGAGCATAATATGGATTCTTGGTTGGGCATGGCACCAGGGTAGTCAATTACCTCCTGCACAATTCCTAGATACTGTATTATTATATTATGATAATCCTAACGAAGAAGGTGATTAATAAAACTCTACGTCAATGATACGGTTTTTTATTTTAATAAACCTATTTTTGCAATCTGATGCTATCTAAAATTCCCTAGTAATAAATAGAATGTTAAAAATGCAAGCAATTAGTGATGTAAGTGGGCCTTATCTAACAAACATAGTTTTCAGCAATTTACTGAAAAGTAAAATTGATCTGTATTCACCGCTTTTTATGTAAGTACCTAAACCTCATCATTATAGGTTGCAGGCGCTACAGCTCCTGGTATAAATGTTCTGTGCTACAGGTCGACGCATGTGCGTTCCATATTTACGTAGAAAATAACTTAAAAAATATTTTTTTTATTTAAATATATCGCTGGCAGAGCCATTGACTGCTGTGCAGCATGTAGCGGGTTCGATTCCCGCACGGAACAAATATTTGGATGACCAAATGTAACTGTAGGGCAGTTACAAAAATAAAATAACCTAACATTTAAACATCGATTTTACCAATTTGGCCATTGCTGGGAAACGTGAAAATTGGGCTCGTGAAATCTTCCTAAGTGCTCTAATTTATAACAAAATTCCAGCCCTGTAACGCTAGGCCCAAGTTTCTATGGAGTTTGGGTTTCTCCTTTATGTAAATGCTACGATACCAGCCCGCAACCTACTATACCCAGTTAACCGATAACCTACCATAGTCCATAGTACTATTTTGTTATGTTTTTGTATAATAAAATAATTAACTATGCGGATATTTAATAAACAGGCAAATCAAATTAGTTGTATTTCATTTACTACACTTTTATACCTAAATAAAATATAAATATCAAAATGTAAAAAAAAATTGTCTAGCTATCATGAAATAGCAGGAAAATTAATCATGTCAATGCATATAATTGTGTTAAGTATTTACCTGCGTCCGTTCGGCATCTCGTTTCCTCTCGTTCAAAGCATCAGCTAGGGCTTCTAGCCTCGTCAAGGCACGTTGAAGAGAAACGCGGTCCGAATGGCCCGGGGGAGTGTGTTTTAGTAGGTCCTAAAAATAACATAATATAATATTAACTATCTTTATACCTCAAAATTACACATAGGTATAGTCTAGTATTTTCCTTGTACATGATGGGCACACCAGTAAACTAATTACCTTATTTAATTATTTATAATATTAACAGGTTGCCTGTCGAGACAGTAGATTATTTAAACAATCACCATATATGGCATTGGACAGGGAAAGGGTTAAATTAATAAATGATTTATTTCTGTAAATAGGTTTTCACAAACACGCCAAAATTCAATAAAATTTAAGTTAATTTTGGCATGACTCGATCGGGGTCATGAGTTGATCTTAGCGTACCTACTAAGTTTTTAGAATAAGTCCAAACTGAAATTTTAGCTGTGTTTGTTTGGCTAAAAGGTTGATGTATAGTAAAATAAATAAACACGTTTTTAGTGCAGAAACATTTATAGAACCATAAACTAGGAATTGTGGTATGCTTACTGCTTGCAAAATATAGATTTTTCGGTGCTAACAAAAATAACTAGAACCTTACCAATTTTGTCCTGTCAGGATATTGTATGTCTAACCTCCTCCCTAAATATTAGATTTCCATTAAAGTTAAGGGATGACGACTATGCATAATTCCTCATTACTTTTCGAAAATACGGAAAACCGGTTTCGTGCCGTGTTCAATTTTAAACAGTGATATAAACATCGCAATACCGCATGTTTAATGCTTTGAAAGCGTTGAGTAAGTGGCACCTGTCAAGTAAAGTGTGTAAACGTATGTAGAATAAATAATGCTAATGTGTCGGATCCAAAGGTACAAATACTTGTACCAATCAATATTGAATTACATAGGATAATCAGTATTTACATAATGCTTTTATAACTAGTTTGGCGGCAAGGTAACTATAACTATTTTTTAAAGGTTAATGCGATTAATCTTTTACATCAGCAATTCTTCAACTTCGTTAATTTAGGTATCTCTTAGTGCTATTGCGCCTTAATATTAGTAAGCTTCTTGTGCGTTAACCTTATCTGCTATTGTACGATTCATTCGATCTCCTCCCAATTTTGTATTGAGAGTATATTTACGATAAAAGAAGCTTCTAGAATTATTGAATTAGATTCTAAGTTTTATTGAGTACACTTACTTGTAGAAACATAATGAACTGTGGAAACCGTTGTACTGGTTTTACCATCAGCCCGAAGAAGGACAGCCGGTCGTGCGCACTGATCTGCTTCACCTTAAAGAAGTCAGCGAACGCAGACTTGCGCTTCGACTCTATTTTGGCGAGCTCCATGGCAACAGAGAAGTTGTTGATGAAGTCTGAATACACGTCCAACACCACGGCCTTTGAGAACGCGCTCAAAAAGACCTCGCCTGTAAGAATTGATTTGTTGTTTTAGTAATAAGTACACTACTATCTTGGATAGAATCGTTAAGATAGGTATAGAATATAGATCTAAGTTTAACCTACTGTTTTTTTATTAAAACCTTCTACTTTATTTAATAGTGTTGCTACACCCTTGCAGGGTCTACGTTGGTTGTGATAATGTGTACTTGTTTTCTGTAAAACTACATAGTGCAATAAAATAAATAAATATACAATCTTGTGGATATAGGTAAGTTATGGCAAATAAGCTAAGTAATTTTTAAGATTACATACATTTGATCATGTTTCATGTAAGAACTTTTGGTTGAACATTGGACTATTTAGTAATAACATATTGGTTGTAGGTTTGGACTTTAAAACTTAGCATATAATTGAGCTGCCTCAATAATCATTATTAATTTGTTTTGTTTTTACAATACATATTAAGTTGATTATCTTCTTATGTAATTTTTTGCGAATACTGTATATTTAGTCAGACGTATTTAGTAATTAATTGACCTATTATTTATTGATAGATTTATAAGACTTGGTTTGCTTACGTATTTGTATGTATAAAGTCTGGGTTTTTCTGCAGTCAGGTTTATCGTGGTTTAAAATTCATGAGTTATATAAGGTGAGAAATGTTGTTTAAATTGAAAATCGATTAAAGAAGCCTGTTGCAAACGCAATATTTCGTTTATGGCTGTAAGTCCTACAAAATAGGGTCTTTCCGGCTGATGATGATGATGATGATGAAAACCCATGTCCATGTCTATATAAAGATTAGAATAAGAACATGGAAACTGTAGACCCAAGGTATTGCTGGCAAATACTATGGCTGGCAGCGTAAAGAGAGGTTATAACGTAAAAACATTAGCGAAAATTGTAACAATTAGCCTAGTATACCAAACAAAGCGACACACATTATCATATGCGGGTCAATAAAGACGAATACTGTCTATACCTACGACATAAAAAATAACAATATCACAGCCCGCATCCGGGGGATTTCAATCCATAAAAAATACTTTATACGTAGGTATAAATATACTACCTACCATAGTTCACCCACATTTGATAGTTATATTATAGGTCCCAATGTAATAGGGGGTGGGACTATTGCCTTCAACCGGGTACAAATCCATACTGCATGCTACTGCTAGGAATCACCTAATGGGAAAACCCTATAACACTGCTCTACCCGCGATTAGAACCCAGGACTTCATGCTCATCAGTCGCGCTTAGTGATTACATTGTTTTAGTTACCTATTTTTTCATCGCGGTCCCACGTTCGCGCGCAGTCAGCGAGCGCGGTGCGGAAGTGTAGGTGGCACTGCAGGATGTCAGGTAGCCTGTGGAACAGCGTCTGGATCTTGCTCGCGTTCAAGATCGCTGGGCTGCTCTCCTCGAGAGGTTTCTTGTAGTCCTGTAGAATAATAAACGAAATGAATGACTTTTTAGGGTTTCGCAATAACCACGAATACGAAAAAACAGAATAAAATAAATATCTAAGAAGGCCCCCATAGAAAAAACCTGATTTTTTTACTATTTTTATATTGTATAATGGTACGGAACCCTTCGTGTGGGAGTCCAACTCGCACTTGGCCGATTTATTTTATTGCCAAGCTTCAAGAGGGGCCTTAGGAAATTACTACATAAATGTAGTTCATCTCGATTCAGCGTCTGTCTGTAGAAAACAGACATATCTATATAACATAACATCACGCCTGTATTCCCCGAAGGAGTAGGCAGAGGTGCACATATAGTACACCCACATTTCGCCAGTTATGTTTTTAGGTCCCAATGTAATAGGGGGCGGGCCTATTGCCATCAACCGGGCACATATCCAGACTCCGTGGTGCTACTGAGAATTACCTAATGGAAAAACCCAGTATCACTTTGCCCGACCCGGGATTCGAACCCAGGACCTCGTGCTCAGCAGTCGCGCTTAGCGACCACTAGACCAACGAGGCAGATCTATAAAATATGATCTAGATCTATATGTATGGGGATAATTCAGCTTCAGAAAGCTGAACGGACGCATCTAATACAAAACTCGCGATTTCTATGGACAAAAGTTATCGAGGTGAAGTGTATTGTCCATTTAGCTTGAACCTACAACCAAGATATTAATATAGTGAAATGTATAATCGGCGCTGTGGAGTATTGAAAAACATTGCAGCCATGATGAAATTATTTGATTGTTCCTTTATTGTAGGTACATCGTGCCTGTAGCACCTGCTTATCTAAGACTAATAAAGTGTTCTCTTTTACTTTTTGCATATAAGTACATTATATTTGTAACAGCGGTTGTATAGTAACATAATGCTTTATCTTATTCTTTCAAATGTAAAATTACTGACGAGAGGCAGAGAAAGAACGATGTGTAGGTAATTTGTCCCTATACAACTTGTTATTTTATAATGTTAGCATAGGTAGTAGTTTCGTATAAATAATAGGTCTATAAACCCATACAAAATAATTAATAGAAACATTGCATAAACCCGATTGTTTACGTATCTGTCATATAACATAATACATACACATGAGTAAAAAGTTGTATGTATGTCCCTGAGGAGATACGTAATGACTGTAATGTAACGTAATTATACACATTAGAAGCATAATCACGGACAGGCATTACAGTATTAATTTACATGGCATTTAAATGCGAATAATTGGCGTTCAGGCACTTTTTGTATTCAACTAAAAGGTAAAACAAATAAATCAAAGTCCAGCGCAAGGATGTGCGTTGTTCAGGTAACGATAGAAATAAAAACTAATAAACGTCATAAGTTGCGTCATCTCTTAATATGGGTGGATGTCGTATTGAATGTAAATTGTGATCGCGCCAGACTTGGACCTTGCGACGCGGAGTGTCCACAAGAAACTACATAATGTGCATGATTGCTTCCGCGAGCGTTATATTTCATACAGAATACCTCCAGGTTACCGTAGACAAAGGTAAACGGAGAATTCCGTTTAGTGCATATTAACTTCAGTATACGTCTTGAGACCACTAGTTAACAGTCTTTCTTTATAAATGCCCTTCACATAACTACGTGCGTAAGTTGACGTAATTGTTTCTGGATTTTTTTCTATGAAATGTCCACTTTGATATGTCACGATTAATTGATTACTTGATTTCCTTTTTGGGAGAAACATTGCTGTAGTTTATTGTGTATTATATATATTTATTTGACTGAATGCATAAAGCAGCAGATCGAGGTCTATGGTATCTCGGCTTATTTCCAGCAGTAGACTGCAACGGGCTAATGATGATGATTGTGTACGAATTTGAGACCAGTACAAGTCAGAAAAATACAGTACTCTTTAGATCACACTTCAGATTACATCAATTTTGACACAAACAATCTACTCAGTGATTGTGTGTATTATATGCAACACAATGGCTAAGAGAATAGTTATTAACGACATAACATGATACGAAGATGTACAAAGATAGGGTTAATTACAAGATACACAAGGCCGTTAGTTGCAGAAGATTCTCTGAAGCATCACTCATTAAGGCGATTATGTACTTAAGAATTGATCATGAAGTACAGTAAAACGAGACGCAACTAGATGAAAGTAGGTTAAGGATGTACAACTAATAATGTTTAGTCACTGGAAACAATACCAAATAATAAGGATAAATAATTACTGAAACAATACTATCATGAACATTTTATGATCCGCATTCGGTAAAGTCCATAGGTATAATATTTTGCTTCGCAACAGTGCAAATGGAAATTCTACTACACAATGAGCTGATAGACCAATAACATTTAATAAATTGTTATATTTTCTCATGTTAGTTATATTAGCCATTGTTTAGTTGCCTTGCGTCGGCAAAGTTTTGCAAATCAGGATGCGTTTAAACTTTCTAAGGCGGCTGAAACGTTTGACATGTAAACAGTGTGTTTAAGAGTTACTCATACAAAATGGATGTAATGTATGAATTCATTAGAAATGTTGCACAGCACAAAACCAACTCTATTTAGAACAAAAGCATCAATTTACCGCATTAAACACAGTCCAGTGGACGTCGGCGCCATTTTCATTACAGAGGGACGACCTCGTACCAGCTTGCAAATAGTGCCTATTCAAATTGCCCCACTTCCTAATATGCTAATCTATGGCATGTGAATTGTGGGCGAAACAATGCTGAAGTGGGCCAGACAGGTTAATATTTACATACGTTAGTTGAGATTTTTGACATTACCAATGCAACGTCTGTTTCCTATTTACTGTTCGCCGCCCGTTGACTTTAAAATGTATAAAAAATCATATTCATTTATTTCTAAAGAAAAAAAGAAAGTTGCGAAAATAATAAACTCTAAATACGGTTGTTTAGAGAAAGTTCTTTCTTTTGTTTGTGTTCGAGACAATAACTGTAATGATAAATGTTAATCAGCCAATTGTAGTTAAATATCAAGAATGTTGATGGATCTATCCTGACAACGCAATTTCTCTACATAAAAAAATCCAAAGTCATCGAGTTGTTGCTTAAAACCTGACGGTTACCGAACAACTACAATATAAGATGCCAATATTTCAAGTTCAGGACAGACAAATGAATGCAATGCCACTTGTTTAACGCGTATAAAATTTGTTACATAAGACAAGTACTCCAGTAGCTATTTAACTACATTACTGCACCCTGCATACCACTTTCAGAACGGGTAATCTCATTAATACGCATTGAGACATGGGCGCTATCGTCTAACACGCAATTTTGCAAGTCAACTTACTCTTTAATTAAGTGCCCTGTCGAGTCACTCACGGACCTCCGGGGCGGTGGTGTTAAAGACAAAAGTACCACTTACATTTGCATCTGTTTGCTTTGCCGGTTACGCAATGGGAACTGTTGTTATGATCGTATTATAATTGCTGGCTATTATGCCATCAATCTAAACGTGCTTCCTCCACGATCACGAATTTCACCGGAGTCATGAGAAATGTCAGCGTATGTTATTCAAACAGTGCGACTGGGATCCGAGATACTATGATAGTTGAACCGGTTCGTGCACAGTAACTACTATTAACTAGTCGGTTTGTGACAGTGGGCTTATTTTGACTGACCATAATTGGACAAAGCAAATATTTAGAGAACCGCCTTGTGCGGATAATTACAGATAGAGCGCTAAAGATAAATGTGTTTGATTTTGATTATTTACGTTCAGCTGTGGTATTCATGTCGGTTTCATATTGATTTGTAATGTCTGTGTAAATATTTATTACGAATACGTAAAACAACTACTTCCTGTGCCCTCTCATGAACTTATAAGCACTTAATATTTCAATGTATGGTGGCGTGCATCAATTACACGAGTGAGTGATGTCATTTAATCCCCTTCGCTTATTGACATCTGTCATGCATGGAGTTGTACTCATGCAGGTAGTTATATGCAACAATAGCATGAGTAGTTACTTGGTCGGGTATGATGTTAGATACTTATAGTAAACAATGTGAACTCAACACGTACGTTAAGAGTAATGAGTATGGTCGAACCACGGAGAAGCATTCACATGTATGGTATGACATAGGTATATTATTCTTTACTAATTGCACGAGTTTTAAGATTGATATAACATGTATTGTTTAATTACAAACATACATAAAGTCACGCCTGTATCCCAAAAGGGGTAGGTAGATACCACGGATTTCCATTTGCTACATTTATAGAATGCTTTCGCCTAATTCTCTCTCTTATAAATATTTTATTTATATTACTCTCTTAGTTTTTGATTATGCGTACAATATCATAATTAACATGCTTGGGAAATGGATTTGCCATCTAATAACCTCTATGGAATACCGATAAGTACCAGATTCGACACTAACGTATAGAGAAGAAAGTGATGGCTAACTTTTTCGCTTTATTATTGTTAACTTACATTGATAAGTCTTTGAAGGGTTGCGACGTATGAGTTCTCGCTGTGTATGATGGCGGCAACCACGTGACGTCGCCGCAGCTGCACCGGCGTCAGCGAGTCCGGCGGCGCGCCCAGCGACGGCGGCGGCACGCGACCGCCCCGCACTTCGCCGCCGCATGAGAACAAGTCCTCCTCCAACTGAAAACGTCACGCAACATTTGTACTCGCTGTACCACCACACAAAACACAAACACAATGAATCTTTATTTGCCGAATTAAATTCGTTCAAAGTTTCCGATGACGCTATTCGAGTCTCGTGTCTGTTAAACGCACAGAAATAACTTGTGTGATTATTCAACTCGACTGTAACTCGCGGTTCGAGGACGCTTTCCGGCCGCGCCGTACGTTTTCTCACAGGCCGCCTGTAATTGCCTTGCGGCCTAATCACGTCACAAATCGCGTCATCAGAATCACTGTCTTACTTATAAAACGTAAACGTCAAAAGTAACACTAAAACGACCACGTGACTTACGTTAAGACTTGTCAACGAATAGTGAGCCTTATCATGAAGAAGCTTCATACAGAACGGACAAAACATGTCTACGGTGTCGTCGAGTAACGAACTGACATTGAATTAACTTTTGACATTTACGAATCACACGTTATTCACGTCGTGCCACTAAAAATAAACTGAAATAAGAAAATTACTATCGTGTACATGAATCCAATATGGTAGCTGACTGGGAACCAATCTGACATCATTATATCACATGTTAAAATAGATTATTTGTTTAGCGACTTAGACCTCCGTCGAGGCGCGGAGGCGACGCGCACTACGATACACTCGTTACTGCGGTTTGTTGTTGACTGACTACTCAATGACCCGATCATGATTCATCTTAAATATACATAATTGTGAATCATCTATACTATACTTAATAAATATTGTTACATATAATAACATACAGTAATGTAAAAGGATAAAGAGCATTTAAAAGCAGTAATGTCGCTATCGCATCACATCTGTACTGGCCCGGGATGTACTTATAAATACGTCTATTTAAATGCATTCCATGTATATGCCATCATTCAATGAAAACCGGTCATTCATAAAAACTGAATAGTAAACACCTATTTATTATGAGAACTGCAGTATAGTGCTACTATGCATCAAACAATTGCTACGTACTATGTAACAGTTCTTATAAAGAAAGTTAACTCATTGCTTTTGCATGATATACGATCATGATGATGATATATGTAAGCCTACGCACCGCTTTGAAGACATCTGAATTATTAGGTTATCGAACAGGCCAGATATGTCGTGGTTGAAAATTGGCTATAGGTCTGCTAACGAATATGGCTTTTTGGTCATTGACTCAGCTCTTAGTTTTCAATACCAACTGCATGTTCAGGAAGATTGGTTGCTTATACATACCTCGGGTAATTTTGGCATTTTGTCTGTCTCGTGTCCATGCATGTCGTACTGGTGCGAGGAGCCTCTGCGCACGCTGAACCACCTGGCCAGTCGCCCCCCTCCCTCGTCGTCGGGAGGGGGAGCGGGCGGCGCAGGCGACGTTCCGCCACCGCTCCGCCATCGCTCGCATAGCTCACGAGCGCGGCTCAGCGTGTTGCGCAACTGACCGCTACTCCTGGATAAACAAAGGATGTTAATGAAGTGCCTGTCAATATGAAAAATATAAAAGTAAAAATAACCTAAACAATCTAGGAGAAGAATAGTGAAACAAATGCGGGACTTTAATTGAGAAGAACAGTGAGGCTATAGAAGAACCTTGAACTTGAAGAACACTTAACTGAAGTACCAGTTACCATTGAAAGAAAATGTTATTGATCGAATTACACACATCATTTTATAAATCCTTAGATTCTGATTTGAATTATTGATCTTGTGAATTGAAGGCAACACTTTTCTTTCGATTTTGTCCCTAAGAACAATTATTAGCCTGCGTAAACATTTTTTTGGCGATTCCTAAAAAATACTTCGAGCCAGGAAGATGTCTATAGCAACCCTACAATTAAGTGTTTGAGTAAATATTGACTGAGTACAATATTCTTCAAGTATATTTTTTTCTTTGTCTTACATTGTCCATATTGCGAGAGGTCTATCTATATCTATGTAGGTGTATTATATAGCTAGTTTAATAATTTCCCGTAACAATAATAGTTCGACATATACTCGTAACTAACAACATACTTTTAATATAATTCTTTATTTATTTCTAGAAACGCTCTCAAGCATTCATCACATAGAGATTAAAGATTTCGTCCGCTTGGAACACAAGTAGTGTTTACCAATTTAGTTACAGGATATGGACAATTAGCTAACACGGAAGACGTACATTTAATGATAGAAAACAATAATTACAGGTGAAACTAGTAATAAAAACTGGAGCTTATCCAATGACTTTCTGTACAAGTCAATAACTTTCTGTACTACAAACCATTAAGCTTTACTTATGTAATCCATATTATGTTGAGAATTTACTATGCCAAATTAAATGTAGTAATAAATAAGCCATAAAATCAAACGCAAATTACCTGGTATGTTATTAGATAACAGTGTAAGCGATTTCTTTTAAATTTCCTCTGGGCTGGTCATTATAACTAAGCCCATACCGATACGATAGGTATTATAATCTTAGACAGATAAATCACAAAACGTAAAGCTTTGGTATTCGTTAGATCTTTAAAATGACAATGGACCAATTACTAGAATAAATACTATACAAAGAATCAGTTGAAGGTTATGTCAACAATGTAGCAACGCAACGGTTATAAAATATTAATTGAATGTTTTATGTATGAGTTGTATTGAAGTCGCGAATACATTAGATCTTATTTGGTGATGTGATGAAAGAAAAAAAATGTTGTCTTAGCGGTTGCTTCATTCGTTCAGCTTAATTGAACTTGTATAGGTTTTTTATTCGTTTTTTCGATTAGAATTCATTCAAACTAAAACTTATTAACTTGACTATTATAAACTACATTACGGCTTTCAGAAGATTTTTCTAGCAACATTGTAATGTTATAGGAACTTAAATATGTACATACATAAAGTCACGCCTGTTTCCCTGAAGGGTAGGCAGAGACTACGGATTTCCATTAACTACGATCCTGGCATATTTCTTTCGCTTTATTCATACGCATCACATT
Source organism: Abrostola triplasia (assembly GCA_946251915.1). Taxonomy (NCBI): domain Eukaryota; kingdom Metazoa; phylum Arthropoda; class Insecta; order Lepidoptera; family Noctuidae; genus Abrostola; species Abrostola triplasia. Next base: position 6,002,229 of record OX276432.1, on the reverse strand, counting down.
CCTTACTTAAATATAATAGATGCTCAAAATTAGCCGAACTGGGATGTAGGTAGTATTAGTGGCAAGCTGGCAGAAATAAAAACAGGTAAAGTACGGAATTTCCCATCTCCGAATTTAATAAGGTACATACTGGTTAAAATAAATTATTATTTCCTATTTATTGTAATTTACCTTGAACGACAACAATAGTCCACAATCTATGTGGTAGTTGTATATTTGTCCGCCTAAATTGCCGCATAATGTGTGAATCTGAATGCAAATAGTTAGCCAACAGCCAACACTGCTTGTTGTTCACGAGTGCTCGTGAAATTTCGTAAGTGCGAATAAATAAAAAACAATCTTGTATTTCTGACAAAATACACCAAGAATATTAGGGTGATCAAGCGTCTTTCTCGTTAGTTCATTGTTACGGTTTTCATTAAACAATAGTATTTTGTTGCAAATATGCAGTACAAATAAATATGCAATTATGCATTATTTCATATTGTAAAGCTCACCTACAATACAGGAGACATTTCAAAGTTGTAGCAATGTTTGTTTCAAAAGGAAGTTTATAGTATATTTAAGTTTATTGAGGAAGCACGCGTTTAGTCGTTCGTTTAGTGATATCAGTTGGTGACGACGATTGTTCCTAGGTATTACATAATCCTGTAATGCATAAGGTCTACAAGGTTAGTGTTAAGTCTAAACATCATTACGGAGATACATAATCAGCAATCAGTTTTACTGGTGTCAATAAAGTATAAGCAATAAAACATGAAAGGTTATAAGTAATAACTGTTAATTAGAAACCTACGCATTATTTACAAAGGGACGAACAATAGAAGTACCAAATTCGCATTGGTTTTGTAAAGCCAAATAATTTACACAACGAATAAAGTATTGAAGATAATTGTACCAGTCGCAATAAAGTTAAACAGACGACGGTCTGTCTGTATAGCAAGCTTTATCTGTTGCAATGACCCGTGTCATTATTATAAACACTTATACCTAATGGTTTATACGTCGATAAACCGCAAAATTCAATCGCTCATACATATTTATTTTAAGATTTGCATATCATTTTCAATTATCTTTATTACAAGCTTCGGACAGTGTTGGAAACATCGGCATCGTGTAGCAACCGCAAGTATAATGAAATTAAACGTGGATAAGGGCCCTGAGAAAAACAAATAGCGTCACCTGTTGTGTCGTATATTCATAAAAATAAACGCAATGGACATCTTGTGAGTGAAACTTTCATAAACAATACGTCATTCTTTAGTAGAAACTATTGTTAGACTTATACGATAAATAGTAAGATAGAAAATTAATTAAAAGCAGATGAAATTAGGGAAGAACAACTAGGGCCAGTAATTTGTGTGAAATTAAACATTTATGATTATTTCATTGCGGTTTACTGTCCTGTATAATATACAATAAACATATTACGTAAAATATTAAATATCAATTACATAGGTAATAAGTAACACTCTTACGTTAGTAAATACATAAGTGTCTCTAGCGGTCAAGTGAGGAGTACCCTTAACAGACGAGCGTGTATGAGGAATGTGATGGGAGTGAATGAGGCGAAAGAAGTATGGCAGGATCGTATCAAATGAAAATCCGTGGTCTCTGCCTACTCCTCTGGGAAATACGCGTGACTTAATGTATGTATTTATGTTTTAATGCTAGGCCGACAGATATTTATATATCTCAGGCTGCAAGCTTAATTCTCATTACGATGATAAGAAACAATTAATTAGTAGCTACTGTTCATATCACAAAGAATGCGAGTGCACCTGCTCAAGAACAAAGATAAACAAGAGAATAAAAACGATCTTGCAAAACATTCTGCATCTGATGTTTACACCAACCGATATAATTATTATAAAAGAGAGTGAAACGGGTTAATGTTGTGCTTTCAAGCGATGACCACGATGATACCTGACTCTTATATGTGATACGGATCGAAGGCGACACTAGGTATTATACAAGGAGAATATGAGAGCAATAATATAGAGCTTTAATGGTAAGTGCAGATATAATATTTGGATTATGTGCTGTTATACAGTGTAATACATTACCACTTCAGTACATTACTGTTTATTAAAAACTGGTCTTTTTATTTCTTATTAAAGTAAAGATTCCGAACCAAGCTCAGATAAGCGTAAATAATGTTCAACATCTATTCATCCACATAGGTACGTATTCTAATGTGTTGAACTCTACTGCCATTTCGTGCGTAGGTTAACTAACTACAAAGTACAGATTAATTAATCAGCCGAAAGTATTCTTGGTCCATCAGAGACAGCTGATAATCATAATAGGAAAAACAAATTAGCTAGTGTAACCTTTATAGTAAAAACTAGATCTAAAAAGTTATTTCCTTTATAAAACAACACGAGTAGTAAAGCTAACAGGCATTTGACCTCAATTAGAGAAAATAAAAACTCTAGTCAATGACAAAACAATCAATGTTAATGAATTGCGTTACAGATTGGTGAGTTGGACACTAAAATTTAACGTTATTACTTAGTTCAACTTAGCTCGATCAATGTATATTGTTATTGCCTAGCTGTTGTTTTGTTTAATCAATATCTATAATGGTTAGTTGATTGATATGTCGGATTGAGGTGAATTGCAAATAATCACTTAATCTAACTTTATTTCCGTGTTTTGAAAACTATTATTGCAGTAAAGTTCACAGATTTATTTGTACCTAGTTATGCTAATCGGTAATTTTAACAGAATTAAAAGCTTTGCATAGCTGAATATCGTTACAATAGATGAATTTAATTATTAACTAAGCTTTATTCAAGTTTACATTGTTAAATATAATATACAGTTACAGGCTCATAAAACTAACAGCGTATATATTAAATGTGTGAAGCGACAACGACCCACTATAAAAGATTTTAAAGTACGAGCTTTAAATAGAGCTAATAATGCTAGTATAATAAACATAAACAATATGGGTCACAAAGATTTAGTACGAAATAGATTGTGACTTATGTATGACTATTTAAGCGGTGGTATTGTCATCAGCGTATGCAAATCAACGGCAGGTCCTTGACATTATTTATCTGCTTATATGGAAGTACATAATGTCACACGTTTAATCGTAAATCTAAACGACGTATGCGTAGCTCAGCTCACTGTTCAGATCATAACAGACAGCAATAACACAAAAATAATGTGCGAAAATATTTTAATTGCGGAAGTTTCGAAGTTGTTTCAGAGAGTACTATCAGAGAGCAAAAATACGTTTTTAATTAAAGGGGTTCTGTCTATTTGTTTAATAAGTATCTGATGAATCAAGACATGTTAGTTTTGAATAAGGCGATCGTATAATCCGTCCCGACTGCAGAGTTTCTGTTGCTAGTTAGGCAAGTTCTATTAAAATGTTCAGTAATTAGCATGTTGCTTCACCAGCGTCCATCTAGCTAGTGTACTATTGTATTGTACAAGTGAACTATTTATGATATGATTTAGTTCATTCTCAAAACTGCATGTTGCTAAAAATGTTTTTGGTATTTGGAACATGTCAGCAACAAGTTTATCTCTTCTATAGGCTACACGCAAAGCTTAATCGTAATGCCCATCTAATGATTCATAATGTCGCCATGTTCATTTAAAAGTAAACTAACCATTTCATAAACAGCGATTGGATCTTCAAGCGAATGACAATAGACGGTATCCGTTAAAGCGTGAATGATCATTTTGTCGGGAGGCAGTGCCCTCTGTTGGCCCCTGGAGTTTGAACACAGGAAATTCGTGTTAATTGGCCGCGCGCCGCCCGCTAATTGTCGAGCGAGACTGGACCACACCGCGCAACGACGGGAAGTCGCATGCGCCAACTGTCAACATTGCGCATGCGCATCATAAGCCTTTATGACAAATATGATGTTACGGTTTATGAGACCCTGGTGTTGGATGAAGTAATTAGTGATGACTAAGCAGTTGTAAACGCGGATCCATTAAATAAATAATAATAAAAGTATTTGCGATGTTCTTTTGGTTACGAGACATTTTTTAAGTACCATAATAAGATAAAAAGTTTTAATAGAAGACAACTAAATACTTATTTCGAATCTGTTTATTTCAAAAGTTACATTGATGGTAAAATGTCTCTCTCCCATTCTACAGGCAGTCACCCTTATAAAATGGGTGAATTGGTTCTAATTCTGGGAGAACAATCAATCACACTTAGTTCTGACACCAGTAAACGGCTTTCTGCGCTTTACCGTGCATTGTTATATCAGTATATAATTTGTATAGTACAACAAATTTATATAATACAAAGGGCAGAGACAATGGAGTTGACATAAACTTGTATAGAATTTCTGACAATACTACTCGCAATTAATTAATTATAAATTCCGATGGAATCTTGTTCATAAAGTTCTGTTAAGAGTTTACGGTGGAGCCAAGGAAATATTGATAAAATTATTCAAAGTACACAACACTAGAGTTCGCAGGGTTTTACCATCCTTTTTACTTTATTTCTTAGGTACGTATCTACTTGTACAAGAAGTACAGGTCTATCATGATCTCCAATATCGTTATATTGCTAAAATTCTCAGTCAACGGCTTGTTAATTTCATCACGTGGTCGAGCGTCTCATATTGATTTCAAGCATCATAATTATTTATTATTGCGATAGATCATTTTATAGCCACCGAAGCATTAAACTTAATAACATTGACTACTACGATACTAAAACAACAGTAAATTATAAGTATTGATCATCTATGTTACTAGATATACATTGGCATCAAGTGGACATGAATACGCTATAAATTGTTGTTTATTTTTGTCTTCATGGTCGATCTCTTAGGGATGGCTCATATAAAAAATTAACCTAGTCGTCTCTGGCCCATGAACTATACATAAAAAAATTACAATTTAAACCATGGACTACATTATGCCGGACACTGTCGCTTGCATGTCAAAGAATAGAGATGCCAATAGCGTTAATACCGAGTTTAGTAAATAATGCGAGTATGCTCGTTTATGAACAAGAAAGGTTATGTCTATGCAAAATACGTCTGGTCGTGCTCTTGTTTCGTAAAAGAAGAAAACACTAATATCATAAAATTAGAAGACTAAAGGGTTTACAAATCAGCTAAAAATGCCTCATAATATTTCGGTTGCCATGGTGCTGTTATAATGATCCTATATACCAGCACCTTTATATTATGTCGTATGTTGATATGTATACTGTTTATAAATGTTTTTTGTTAGGTTTTACATGTGAACATAATAATGTTCTCAGGAAATAAAATTCTTTAACCCGAAGTTACATTCGCGTCGCGATTGGTTCCGGCAAATCGTGTGAAATTTTGACCGCAGTGGACGCTCCCAAGTCTGTATAAGTTTAACTGGTTATAATACAATTATGTTTGATATTTTTAAAAAGGGTCACAACTACTACCCCGGATAACGTCGACCTTTAAAAATTATGAATTGTTCTTTTACGGTTATCTACTAAAAGTTTATCTTCATGGGACGCAAGATATAATACATCTGAGTATAATAATATAAGCACAGTAAATATTATTTATTATGTCCTACCAGTTGTAATATAAACAGGAACGGTTTGATCATAAATGTTCAGACAGCAAACATAATCCGTTCAAGCGTTCAGCGTTCGCCGGTCTGCATAAATCTGTCTTGCGCGCACGCATTATATTACTCACACACACGGGGCAATGCAGAATGCAAACAACGGAGTTTTTACCCTGAGGGTTAACGCGGAAACATAATAACACGATTGGTATGAAGATCAAGTTTGACTGCCTCGTTTGTCTAGCTGAGCGTGAGGTTGTGGGTTTGATTCCAGAGTCAGGCAGTATTACTAAGTTTTTCCATGCTACCTGCACGGAATCTGGATTTGTGCCCAGTTAATAGAAACAGGTTCGCCCCCTATTACGTTGGGACCTATAACATAAGTGGCAAAATGTGGGCGTACTACACACCTCTGCTAACTTAACCTTCCTGGAGAATAGAGGCATGTTGTTATGTTTTATTACTATGTTTATCAAGTTATGTCTATCTTACCTGGAGTCCAGGGTTGAGTTGAGCCTCTGTGAGCGCCGCAGCGGTGCGTTCCGCACGGCGCTCACAGGCTCCTCCCAACTGCCGCCAGCTGACCGGTGCTCATCTGCGCAAACATTAATAGTTTATTTATTTATTGGCGTATTTGTTTATGTGCGTACTGCGTACATCTGTTGAAAGCGTATATTTGCTAATAAAATCCTATATATAATTATTAGGCACTATAACATGGTGTAGGAGGATTTGTGCTTATTTCGGGAAATTACTGCGACTAACTTTAACTGCTACTATCGTTATAAAGGTGTATTATTTAGGGTTTCAGAACTTGAAAGGTAGCAAACGAATTGATTAATATTTCTATATAACTATTTTGTCTATCTAATACTGAAGTGGTGTTCCAAGTTATCATACCAGGGTTGATTAACAATAACTTGCTAGCACAAGCAAAATAGCGTAACAATGCCCACCATATGCAATGTATCAACAAGATATCGTATATCAACAGTTTACAATCAATAATTCAAATTATGTCGGTCAAAAGCTAGCCAAAACATGATTAGATTCTAAGAAATTTGGAACTCATTATTTATTGCATTAAGTAGTTGGTTTGTTACACATCATAAACTACTGTTGATAAGACTTACTATTTCTTATCTCAACCATTACAGTCGGAGACACGTAGTAACTAATACTTGTACGGACAAATATTGCGTTAACCTTGAATAATTGGAGAAACTAGTATGTGTGTAATAATAACAAAAAATCGGTAGTTTTATGGGGGCTAATTTCCATAGATAATGCCGTACATGGGATTTAATTAATTAAATATACCTTCATACTAAACAAAGGCGAATCTAAGATATGTTTTTCAATATGAATTTATCATGTAGGGTATCTCTAATTACCAAAGTAAATAATTATGACGTGAGCAGCAATATGATAAACAGAGAAATACACCGGGATTGTATCGTTGAAAACGTCCTTTTGGAGCTGTTATATCGGTTCCATAAGTCTAAACGCTGATTAATTGGATTAGAGGCCTTGAAGGCGAATGTGGGTGGCTGAGGCGACCACGTTTCGTACGTACGTTAATAGGTACTTCCAAGTAGATCTCACACGAGACTTATAATCGTTAAAAACTATTGCACATGTTATTAAATTCATCAGAATAATGACCATGAATGGTAATTACTACCTACTTAGCCTGTGTTTCTTTATCAACTTGTGTTTAATTTTAGTTATTTTATCACACTTTCTTGCAGTCCTCGTGTCACCATACCGGCGCATATCCATCACAGCACTTATTACGTAATTCGCCCTCTATTGCGAGATCAAGGTTCTTCAATAATAACACGGTAGTTAACACTGCACATTAATTAATTTAAAAGTTAATTAGCTACATATTATTTTAATGATTATAACTAGTATTTTTTTTACTATAATAATAAAATATAACGTCGTCCACGTGTCGACATCGCGATGTTTGATCACATACTAACTGAGAACTTCTCAATGAGCTGATGGTGTTTAAGTAACCAATGATAGTAGGTTTGTTGTTCCACCGCTATGCAGGGTGAACTACTGACCAGAGACTAGGGTTGACGACCTGTAAACGGCTCTTAATGTGTATTAAATTATATTTGCACAGTTTGTTGATGAGTATTTTAAAAACTTTGTTGTTTTAACTTTATCAAGATAATCGTTTACAATGTGCCTGTTGTCTGTAGTTATTAATTGTTTAAATATAGATAAATACACGTCTTATTGCCAACTTAAATTTTAACTTAAAAATATCAGGAACATAATAAAAGAACAGAAAGTCTATTAAAGTTAAAAGTATGCAATGTGCAGGAGAGTAAGCAATTCATTTTAGTATTTTGTATTCGTTCCCTAAATACTGGAACCATATGAATGACGAATGCTACACGCTCTAAATTGATTTCGCGATCCAAACCTACAGCCTTATCACGATTGAACGGAATGCATTCGTAGAAAACTGTCGATTCTAGATGTCGACACTGTTTATTTACTTGTAATAATATAACTAGGCGACTGTAATTAATAATATGAATCCAGGTTGCTATTTGATACGTTTAATTATTTGATTATTGATCGTAAGCTTTTGGAAATTCACCCTAAATGTACTACACAACTAACTTTACTTATATGGATCAGTGCAGGTTAGATTTATATTTTTTTTGCATCATAATATTTTGATCATCCTTTGTAAATGTTGATGTTTGTTTTCTCAGCAACCCTACAGATCATTGTTATCGAAGATGAAATTAAGACGTCTACATCCTGAACATTATTGACCTCCCTTTTGTTGGAGATACTGTAATGGCCGGGTGAAAGATAAATCACAATAACATGCCAAGATAGCATTTTATAGACCAAAACATCACTCAGAAGAACCGACTGTTAGTGCTTATAATGTGGTTATTATATGTTTATTTAGCACAGGAACATTATTTATGACGTTGTTTTTAAATTATTTTCTATCGTTATCTTCCTGCCCTGTTTTCAATCATTTAGGATCAGTGTAAGACGTATTTTTACGTAGATACCTATATATTTTTGTACTCATATATTCACTTATGGCCTCCATCTTTATTTAGACCATATTGTTTAGACTCTGAGTCAATTAAAGTTAAGACATTTTGGGTAAGTAACTAATAAAGCACAACACTGAACTCAGAACAATAGTAACTGGGTGGAACCCGATAACCTCATTAGATGGGATAATCTGATGCAGGTAAATAGTGAAATAGCAGGTCCATAACAAGATTCGATTTATGTTCGGTCAGTATAATCTCAGTATCGCAGTGGGTCGAGAATGGTGAGATCTGAGAAGCCGCGCCGCGCCCCGTCACTCAGGCGCATTGTTAGGCCGCCTAGATATTATGATTCATACGACCATATTACAAGTTTCAGATAAGAATGCAGCAAATAGGGCGTTGCAGCCGACCGTTCAAACCATCAGCCTATTATGTGCTTGACATAATTTCTGACGCATGGTGTGCGGGAACAGTATGTGGGTTCATTCTCTCGCACATCTCTATTGTTGATTATTTTGCACAACGTTCGTTTGACGTCAATAAAAGAGTCATTAGAGCCTTAGTCAGTATATTACAGAGAACAATATCAATTTGTATGAGTAATTAAGGTAATTTGAAGTGGAAATGAAGGTTTCCCATTCGCACTGTTTATTTATTTTATATTAATCGGCAAACACACGTAATTCAATTATACGTACAACAATAAAAGTGTTCTACTTGGAGGCTTTAAATTTGTAGTCATTACAATGATTAGCAGTGTACAATTGTGGCACTTGTTCAGTTAGCTACGAGTATTAGATAAGGGCAATGGGTTGATAGAAATTGTTCAATTACGTTTATTCAGATGGTTAAGAATGTCACTTACAATAATATCGTTTGAATATGGTTGCCACACATGGGCCCCAGCTGGCTAACACCTACCCAAACTAACGGCAGTATGTGCCCATTGCTTTATTCATATGAAATAGATTGAGCGGGTTATGATTCACGCCGATTATAATATAAGATTCTGGGTTAAACATGTTTGCCAAAACATTTCGCAGATGCAGGTTTATTTAAAAGCTGCGTAGATGGCGCATATCACTGATGGTAGGTACGTAATTATTTCCAGTATGTTTGCTAGATGCTAAAGTAGTTAGCTGGGAGTTTTGATGAGGTGAAAGCTTTTTGGACGAGTGTTAGTATCTATATCAATATTGATTCCTAGAATGGGTAATTTTGTTTTATGGAAGATCTAGCCTATGGATTTGTTCCCAACAGGGCCCCCAAATTTAAAACTTTTATACGAAGGAATTGAAATTTTCTAAAACTGGTAAATACAGACAAAATTCATATGTGCAGACATGTGTTTACGTATGCGTTTATATTATGCGGTCATTCGTGATATCCTTGAAGGAAAATCGGTATGCATGAAATCGGCCAGACGTAACGTTACACAATCAGCGTTATACACAATTTACCTATTGGTTTGAGCGGTTCTTCTATCACCGGACATAGCTTGACTTTGTTTACGACGATTACCAACGTAAACTGCATTGTCGCACAACACCGGCACACACACGAAAACAACTCAACTTTCTCACATAACTTCTACAAATTAACAAATGCATCGTTCGTAACGTGCAACGTACTGCACAGTCCCTTCAAAACTAACCCGGATTAACATAATTGCGGCTGCTTGCGGCAATTGCCGAGCCTACCACTCAGCAGCCATGTTGAAAAATTAATACTAATACTAACATTGGCTTATGTCCAGCAATTATTATTATCAACCACACAAACAAAGCTAATTGTAAATATGTGCGCCTCCCGCATCAATTGGGCGCATCGGCGACGGCGGCGCAACGGGGGAGCTTTCAGTGACGGAAATAAACACAATTGTTACTATTTGTAGAATTGGCGAATACAGAAGTGAATATTAATCGATGGGACAATGTTAAAACATAGCTTACTTTGACGGCTCCTTTTTAAAGAAATCAAATAAGAATGTAACTGTGGTAACAATACAATAAGATAATGATATGTAGAATAGCCAACTAGTTATCCTGACCATAATATTTTATATTTAAACGGATTCACACGATTACCTATTACGAAATTATTAATAAGGTCACAGTTCAAAGGAGGAAGCATGAATTAATTGAGAACTTTTGAGGCAGCTTGATTTAAGAGCAGGGTCAGTCTAGTAAACAAGGCAGATTAGAATAAATATGGGCAACCGCTTTAGTTGGATTCGCTTGTTTTGTTTATTAACTGCCCTTATTGTTAGTATTTTAAAACAAAACGTGGTGCGTCTCATCTACGGATAATATTTTGCATAGAGCAAACTACTGCAAAAGTCAAACACATCAAAATGCAAAGCCATAGACGTAATTCGGATGAGTCTTAAACGAAATCCAAATAACAAAGTGGACTGTACCGTGCCTAATGTACACAACAAAGTGTTGATCCAAGATATTAAAGTGTTTTAATAATGATGTCTTTAGATGCATAAATGATCGTGAACGAACAAATTACTGGTCTAGAGCTGCATGAGACACTTATTTATACCGAATGCCCACCAAATAATTAAGACGTGCATATGCAATTTAATGATCGTGCCAGCAATTGTACGCACCGAGCTGACGCAGTGGTAGAAACCAGTCCAAAAATATACAATACAATATCGCAATTGACGACCTGATTGGCGCAGTGGATAAGCAATTGGACTGCTGCGCTACGGGTTGCAGGTTCGATTCCCGCACGGGGCAAAAGATTGTGCGAATCGCAGATGTTTGTCCCGAGTCTGGGTATTTGTGTATGTGATATTTCATGTTTGTGAAACGCACCTATGACACAGGAGAAATTCCTAGTGGGGCGACGTTTTTATATAAAGAACTAATCTATGCAAGCAATGTGCTAGGCTGATTAATTTATTAAAAGTTAACTAACGACAGTATTACCTATCCTTATAGAGAGAGAACTGCTTCGTATAATATTTTGATAATAGCGTGTTATGGCAATAATATGGAATAACAACTACGGATGTGCTACGGGTGTCTAGACGTTCGAGAAGCTACAGGTAGATAATTTAGGGACGGGATACGTGACAGGAGGTCCCTTGGCGCTTGCTCTCTTTTCAGCATTTAGCCGTCCATCACGTTATCTCACTCCGTCTTTCCCGACAAATTGCTTTTGGGTGCCATCGCTAAATGATTGATTTTTAAAGATTAGTCTTTCTAAATTGTAAAGTTCTTTCAAGACTGACGTGTTGAACACTTTGACTCTTTAGTACCTAGACTAGAGAAGCGAGTCAAGCATAAGCTTATGCTTAGTAGCTCTTAACTAAGTACAACATTAACCACCTATGATTGGAATTGTACGGGTAAGCTAAGAAAAAAAAACATCAATCAAAACAATGGAGCAGCAACATTATACATAATATTTATGCATACTCACTGGATACGATCGAATGTAGCCATGGCGTTGTATTTGTTCGCCTAGGAAAACGAATACAATAGAGAAACATAAACAAATTAGTATAGTAAGTGTAACATGATAGAGTAATTTTCTCCGTACACAAAACAGTGTGGTCAGTATTAATGAGTGGGTGTTACTTACATTTAATGAGTACGACCGAGTCGTGGGGCTCGCACTGCACCTGGGTGGCGTTCATGGCCAGCAGCCCACCGCTGCCCGCCCCGCCACCCGCGCCGCTCGTCTCTCTGCACAAACAGTTATTACACATAATTATTGCTTATCATTACTATGAGTAACTATTACGTAACAAGGCCGTCTGTTTCACAACCATTGCCATTGCAATTACTGAGCTAGAAAAAGGTTTGGATTGACACAAGAAGATGGTGAGTGTAGGTCACCTTCAGTGCATATTTAATTACACAGAGAAAGGGAAACATCTCTGTTGTTTATATATTGCATTATACAGACATTCAAGTAAAATAGCACCTAATGGCAGAGTAAATTATACCACAAATTATATAAGAAGAAGAATCAAGGTGCAGGAGACTACATAGATCGTTCTGTGGAAGTTGGGTTGTAAGAGTGACTCTATATTCTTCAGAATTGTTGCTGGACGAACAAAATGGTATTAACGAAAGGCGCAATAGTACTGGTAAGTAATATTTAATTACAACGTGCAAAAATAGAGCGATGTTCTAAACTAGTCACGAAATTAGCGCACGTAGAGTTTTATGGTCTTTAATTGCAGCTTTTAATCATCCTTTACTTAATATGGGCTAGTATGTCAAGGTTTATTTTTTAAGGAATACTTTTATAAATGCCCCCTAGGCACTCTGATACTGGTACATGACGATTCAAGTACAATAACATGATAAAAGGTACTCATTGGTATGTCCATCATCAATTTAGTTTTCATAACATCATCGAACCTCGAGCCGAAATGCTTTATTGTAATGTAGTGCTTTATTTTACTTACATACAACAGAACTTTTAAACAATTTGTTCCGTCGGCTGTATGTTAAACATACCTAACAGTCGGCAACATTAATTAAAGCACCTGACACATAACTAAGCGATAAAAATGTTGCAAAAGCGATGCTTTAGCTCTAAGTACAGCTAGTACCGAGCTAATGTTGACTGGCTAAGTGTTAGTCATCAGAAGTACTCCAATGTAGAACAAAGGAATTAAACATTGCGCATGTATATAAACTTAATGAGGAATTATTAGATGTAAGTTTGTATAGTAAATAGGAGTGAATTGAAACTTAAGAGAGAATAGAGACAAATCTTTGAAATTGATTGTAATATTATCTAAATTATTACAGTTAGCTGTCAAAAGGACTGTAGATTGTTGTATATAATACAATTTAAAATATAGGGTTCTTAATGGTAACAATCTATACGCTTTTTGCTATAAAATCAGTTAAAGAAAGATTTGTCTTTATTCACCCCATTTTACCCTACATAAATGCCCTAACTTACATATTAAATCTTGAATCTTTAAACAAAAAATTTCCAGAATAGACAATCTTATTTCATTAATAAAAATGTTGGGATTCTAAATTTCTATTAGGTTCGCGAAAACGTATTTGCTATAGAATAAAATATGATGTAACTCTTAACCCTGCTTCGATCGGCGCCTGCTCATTTGATCTCGAGAACTAAGCGATATGTCTAAGCATCGACATCAGTTGAACCTACACAGCACCTACCTGTCGGGTTAAAGATCATAAGTATGCATAATACTGACAGGTTTCTAAACTTAGATACAAGCTACTGACGTAATAACAATCCATTACCCTTTGTTGTCTAAGGCTCAATATGTATACTACGATTGTGTCGTATCTCTTCGATTTTCTTTTTATACCACGAACGTATCCATTGTGAATTTGTGATAACACAAGACTTTCCAGTGAGGAATATTTTACTATAATACCAAACTTATTGCCATTAACGTCTACTACTACAGATGGCTGTAATCTAGGTCTTACTTTTAATGTAATTAATTTAGCAGGAATTAGGTACCTACCTAATTTCTACATAGAACCTTAAACCAGCCTAACTGGTATTTCTCATTCTATTAGTCTTTTAAATATAAATATCATAAACACTGAATTTAGACGTAGACAAAAAGTCAGAGAAGCTTAGTTGCGTTCATTAAAGTATCTATGTACAGTCGGAACGGTCTATGTGTGGATAAAAACACGACTTGCAGATTTTTAACAAAAAAGCTCTATCCCCTCATTTCTCAAGTTTTTTTTAGTGAAAGCTGAGCGAACTCGGGTCAAAATACGGCATGGCACGTGGTAAGTATGCACAGCTATTGAAAAACTTACCCTCTTCTTGTCTAGACGTTATATTTAGACTGGTATTTGATGATAGGGCAGAATTGAAACTTATAATAGCAAATCTATTAGTAACAGTTTTATTTTTTTTAAATAGGTTTGCATGTATTCATTACATTTTATTTGTACCTATAGACAATCTAACTAGGTGTAATATATTGAATTGTGCTTAAGATAACTCGTCTTGTTTACAAGTTAAAAACCATGTGAAGGTCATTTAAAGTTCGTAACACACATAACGTAATAAAATAAAGTCAATAACTTTATAGTAGGTAGGTACTAAACATTAATGTTTCACAGTAAATAATAATAAGTGCTTTATTTAATATGTAATATATTGTTTAATAAAATACTCGATAAGTAGGTACTAGGTATTAGGTTTAAAGTGAAGAGGATATTATATAGTTACATACGTACTTAATTTTTATTTATCTGTTTAAAAAATAACATTGTTTTTTAATAAACATAAATTATGATTGCTGATTGCTATTTAGTAGAACCCATCCCTACCCAATTAAACCAAATCAATATTTCCTCATTTTTAAAGTATTATTTAGTTTCGGTTTTACGAATAGTACCCATACTTACGTACTACGTAAAATACTGATTTCAGTCTATCAACTTTATAAACAGGTATCACTATTTTGCATAGCTTGCGGCCCAGTAATATGCTAAAGCACGCGATGCACTGCAGTATCATCGGAATCACTCGACTAAATACGTATTGATGCGCATAAGTGAGGATAAATCGAGTATGTAGAGCAGTAGCCACGCGTGTTGGAAATGCAAACGCGACAGTAGTGAAATTTGAGTTGGAACACTGAAATATTACACTAATAGATTGCTCAAGTTTTCAGGCTTTTTAGGTCCTTATAATAAACATATAAGACTTTAACACTATTGTCAATGAAGGTAAGGAACCTAGGTACTCATTATCCAGTAACAAAAATATATAATATCTATATATATAAAATTTTCGTGTCACAGTTTTCGTTCCCATACTCCTCCGAAACGGCTAGACCGATTCGCATGAAATTTTGTGAGCGTATTGAGTAGGTCTGAGAATCGGCCAACATCTATTTTTCATACCACAAAATTCACGCGGACGAAGTCGCGGGCAACAGCTAGTAATATACATACGCGTCGAATCGAGAAACTACCCCAGTTTTTTTGCTACAAAATACTAAATAATACTAGTCAGATTTTACAATATTAGGTACAAGTTTTAGTGACCTACTAATGATTTGTTAATTTTATGTAAATTTAATGTAGAAGTGCTAAAGAATGTCAAATAGGTAGGTAAATAAATATTCAATAATATTATACAGAAGTTGGTGATCAATCATTAAATACGAATTAACATTTCTTAACAGATAATGAAATAGGTATCTATTTTTAACCATTATCAATCTATCAATGTTATATTTATTTATGTGTAATTTTAAGACATATTTAAGTCACAGTGAGATTGATTGGCTAACATAACTTGGTGATTAACCTTTTGCTATGAACATAATCACTAGTGGTGATTGATGATAGGTATCATAGAAATTTACACTGTATGCAGGATATTTTGTATTGCATTTACAGTAGATGATGACAATGCATGTGGATAAGAATCTGATACATTGTACTATGTTTATTAGTAAATCACCTAAACAAACAAGGGCCTGTGAAAACATGAATTCCAAGATGCTTAGAAAAGTCATTATGGATTGAAGAGTATTGGGTAATTAGGAATTTTAATGATTATGAGGATTACATTACCAATACCTGGCGAATTTATTTAGCTGGTAAGGAAGAGACAATTAACAATTTATTAACACTACCAACCAAGCATTCACAATGTTTTATTATTGTAATGCATTTGGCAAATACTTCGCTCATTAATAACAATGACAATAACACTGGCTGTTTAACTAAATTACTGCTCAAAAGTTTTACATAATTAAGATTCTTTTAAAAAGGTTTTGGTGATTTATGATGTTTTTAGTTGTGTTAAAAATGTAAGATTTTCATTGTTCTATATTTTTAAATAAAGACAATTCGAAAATGAAGAAAACATCATTAGGATTTAAGGATCCATAGGACAACTTCTGTCTTGTTATGTTGCCAACAGATAAATGGAGAATATTTAATAAATTACAATAACCTGGGAGAAAATATTACAGTAAGTAATAATAATGTGCATAAAAGTTAACATGATGAACTGTTAACTTATAAATTGTTTTTGTAACTGAAATATTAAAATAAACATGCCTAGACAACATATGTGCCATGTTTATTATGATTGGTAGTATCAACATGTGGTAGATAAATTAAATCCATTTTAAATAGGACATGGAGGTTAAGGAAAACCACAAACACAATAGATTTACTGAAAAAACTTAACATTATTTGTACCTATTTTGTTACCAATTTTCTGAGATTTACTCACTCTAGTACCTAATTAATTTCACTTATAAACAAACTCATTTGTAAGTTTACACATGCTCTCTGCATCCAAAATGTATAAAAATCATATAACACTTCTCTTGCTTTTTTGCCACAGTGGGATTCTTGGAGACCGGTAGTAGGTAGTGTTCAAATTTCTAAGCATTTAGAATAACTAATAATAACATGTACCTACCTAGTCTAGATTTAATTGTTTTCTGTTTCTTACAGCATAAAAAAGGGAACTACAAACGGGTAAAGAGGGGTGTGCACTGAAAACATATGTTCAGAATTATGTAGTTTTAATGATATATCTGATAAAAATGGGACAGAAATAACATCTGGTTGTATAGGTTTATCAAATGTTCTGTTTCAAGTGTTTTTAATGAGAGCTGTGGATAGATGAGAGTGATAGAACTCAATGATATGAACTGGGTGGTCCATTACATTGAGGGAACCACGTATTTTTCTAGTTTGAATATTTCTCCCATTTACATGAATGAAGTGCAGTGCACAGGGAATACAAATTCATGTGTTGTTATTAGAAGTTGTGTTCATGAATGACAATGTATCTCCATTGGTATATTTGTATTTTATACTACCTACTGTAATATTTTTTATTTTGATTTAAAAAAGTACAATTAAATGCTAATGAAAATATAACATGGACATTATGTACCTACTATCTAGATGTGTAGGTAGACCTAGAACAGATTATTATCATTTTATAATACTTGTTATTATATTCTCATTACACTTTATCCTATGTGAAGATGTCAATAGACCTCTTGTTTATAATAATGAATGTTATTTTGTAGTATAGCAAGAGGTATATTAAAAAAATAAATAAACTACCAGTAACACTTGTTTTTAAACAAATATCTTAGAGAGCTTAACTTGCCTATAGCATAAATCTTTTATACTCATGTGTACTCCATGAAAAGATAAGGAGTTACACATGATTGTTATTACTCATTAAATACCCAATAATTATAATAGGATATTCAGCAGTGAGTTGATAGAGCAGTTGAGATAGAATTTTAAAATACAAATACTTTTTAGATATGCATTGTGAAGAAAAATTCTCATAAATCCAGAACACTTGATGAAAAAAGTGTTCTATGATTGTGAAATAAGGGAAACAGATTCTAAAGGCTTGTAAAAGGGTATTTTAAATGTATTAGGTATAATATAACAGCACTCTAATATAAGTAGCTACATGGTAACTTGTAAGTAAGTGCTTGTGAAAATACCATTGATGTTGTAGCATCTATTTAAAAACAAAACCAAGGATATCATCTTGTATGTATAATTAAAGAATAAAACAATCTGCTTGAATTCTAATGATCAACAGGTCACAGGTCTAAGTCCCCTGCCCTACAAAGTAACTGATGTGCAAATTATAATTGTTTGAACAATTCAATGACTGAGTGGTGTTGTGTAGCCTAACCAATACCAGTATCACAGAACATACATTGAATTTAATTGAACATAACATTTATGGGCATTGTAGAGCCACCATTTGTTTTTGGTAATAACTTTTTTCAGACAACTAGGCACTATGTGGTGCGTTGTTGCATTTATTCTCGAGACTGTTTGCTCCACTGCTACAACGACATTTTCCCCTAGTTCTGCTTTGTATACAAAACAATTTACTTTACAGTTGGGTTTATAAAATATTTGACGGTCTACTATTGTTGTAATCGCTATAAATCCTCAAAATTTCACACGCTTCGCACGATAGGACATCTTGACATTTGACACTGGTCTGGGCAAGAGGCGTTGTCATTCGTTGTCATAATTTTAGGTCAAAGTACGATGAACTTGAACGCGCTTTACTCACCGTAAAATGCTTATTGCCGGCACTTGCTTCCCTACGGAATGCGTGCAGGCAGGGCCCGCATTCGCTAGGAAAGCATTACCCACTGTTTTATGCACGTTTGGAAAGTTTCCTCACTGGAAACCGGCCACGACAACAATCACTGGTCACACTGTTGGGTCCACGGGCACAAGCTCTGACAATAACGTACTGAACAACTAAATACCACCACCTCTCGTATAATCCACTGTTTTACAGACAAAAGACACTGGTATCCATGTATTCAACACTTTAAAAGTTGTAACGCACTGTTAATGTTCACAGACTGTTATTCTCCACTGATGCATATATATAGTTCACACGCGTATCTTGTTTAATTAAACTTGATTACTTTAATACAAATAACAACAAAATAAGAAAGGAACGTCGATCACACCGCAAAATCCGAAAAACACAAGACGCGCAGCTGGCTAGCTGTCGCCTCTCGCTTGACTGCAGGGTCTGCGCGGGTGTGCAGGCGGGTGGAGGGGCAAGCGACCGCTTCTACCGCGCCCCCTATCCTTCCCGCCTCGTCTCGCAAGTCATTTCATTATTACGTTACGTTCATTTTATTTTATTTTGAACCTGCATTCGTCTGCGTTCGGTATCCCACTGCAACAGAGATTATTACCAAAATGGGTTTAGTGCAAGTAATAATTATTACATTACCTATAATTCTTGATTTATAGTATGTTACCTAGGTAAATATTAGGTAGGTACTATGTTTAAATTAGTCTGTAAGTCATAACAAGTTACCGAATTAAAAGAAAAATAATAATTCCTTAATGTTTTATCATTTGACTTTGGAAGTCTAATAATATGTAGGAAAAAATATACAAAAGCGGTTTTATGTTACCATTCTACTAAGTTGCCTATACCTGCTTCACAGCGTGACAATGATAGTATACTTAATATCATTGCAGCGTGAGAACTTTTAAGACAATCGACTAAATATTTAGACGCGCCTCAACTAGTTATCATATTGGATTGGATGGGTGACTGGACTGGAATTTGGTATGCGCGAATGGCAATATAAACAGGCAGCTGTTTTGTTGATGAAAGCACGCGCAGCGTGCAGTGGTCGGCCTTCGTTGACGGAGATAGAGGTATGCTGCATTGCAAATTTCCGAAAAATATAATTTCGCACGGCCGACTTTCAGTTAATTTTCGAGAAAGTGATCCTTCATTGGCGATCTATCAAGGAGTGCGGCAAGTTTCTCCTTTATCATTAAGGTGCCCGGATAACCACCCCTGTAGGCCTGTAATTACTGGTAGTTTGTTGCCGGCAGATGAGTAAATGCTTTAAATTCTGGGTTGTAGGGAAAGTGAAGTGTTAATGCGACAACTTGATCATAGTGTTTCGTACCTTTCTACTGGCGAACAGGGAAGGGATTCCGTGAACTCTGAAGCTGACCTCGCTTTAAACAGTTTACAACGTAATTGGCTATTAAATTAACCATGATACCACGAAGATGCTTATTTAGATGTTCGCTAATCGCGTCTACTATTGCTCTGTCAGTGAGATCGGGACCATCTGCTTCTGTTTTTGCTCACTAGGTAACAATAAACTTTACCCCAATTCATAGAACGGAAATAGGGTGCGGTTTGGGTGCGTCCTTGAGTTGAGTTCAACTCATCATTGGGACCGGAAATTTCTATTCCAATATTTTTGTTTTGGTTTCGAACAAAGCTCAGCACTTAACTTATGAAAGTGCTCAATTTTAAACACTAATTATGAATGTCCAACTGACATGTTTTTGTTTTATATCGGGGCGCTAGCTATTTAGTTAAAATTTTTAACAATGTGGACTTTAATAACATTAAATATTTATTGGGATACAGAAATAGGAATTTTAGATAAATAATGTATCTAATGTAAGTTCACACAGTTCAAACGGATATCCTTTCTATTTCGGTCCAAGGATAAATGCTAATGGTACCTGCCTGGTTGGATAATATTTCACCGTTTGTCAACATGCCTAGCGGTTGTACAAGCATTAAAACGAGACACATAATAGACGTTTCTATAACTTAAAGTCATGTATTTAAAGACTTCTATACGCCTACGATTGTCCCATATTAAACACCATTTCAGTCACGTTTTATTGAAATTAGACTTAGATACTTTGTAAAAGCCTTTGCATCAGAAATACCGCCTGGTTAATAGATATTTCATGATAGCAATCTAAAGTTAAATACTAATCATAAAGGGATTTATTCAAGTATGTTCACATGTAGTATTTAAGTATAATTACATTACGAAGCACTGTATTTTCCTGGTATTTATTTATTATGTTAAAACAACTTTAATGACAAAAAAATTTTACATTACACCTACAACATTTGATCAAAGTGTAATCCGTGGTTATGGTAAAGCTTGGTCAAAGTAACTACTGTATCTAGTATCTACTGTATGGAAAAATTAACAAAGCTGTTTCCGATCATAGATTTCCTTGCCAAAGTAAATCTTTTTCTGTGAACGTAAAATACAAAATGTATGCTTATGTATTTATATTTTTCCCGTTACCGACAGATGTTCGTAGATACGCAGTTTCGTCTTAACTAAACAAATTGCTGTAATTTGCAGAAAGCGTATGCAGGAAGGTAAAATATGTTTTCGTACATACACACTACCAAAAGATATAAGTAGTAAGTAGTTAATTAAAGTGTATGCTGAGTGTATTTGCATAAATAAATTCAAAAAAATTACCTATAAGTATGTTGATACTATATTTAAATAAAAATATTATACTATAATAAGTAAAAACATTATTTTGAGTCACTGTTGTTGTCATTGTGTGGATAGATTATTACTAAAACGTGCTTAGTTACACGACATAATATCACGCTTGTATTCACCTAAGGGGTAGGCGGAGGTGCGCATGTGGTACACCCACATTCCACCAGAAAAGTTATAGGTTCCACTTCCAATATACATATTAAGGGGCGCACTTATTGGATCGACCGGGAACAAATCCAGACTCCATGGCGCTATAAAACTGCCGGACCCGGAAATCGAACCCAGGACCTCATGCTCAGCAGTTGCGCTAAGCGATCACTAGAACAACGAGGCAGTAGTTACCCTACAAGTGTAGTAATGATCGTTCAATACTCAGTACTAAAACCCAGTGCCCGTGGTACAGCATGGGGCTACATTTTATTTATACCTTTACAAGACGCATGCCTGACGCGCCTTGCTCAAAATATCGTCGTGCTGGCGACTTCCGTCGATTCAAACTCGACTACCCGTCATGGTGTTTTTTACCATGACACACTCGTACACGACATTATGTTTTAAATTCTACATTTGGAAGCAGTTACAAGTCTTTTTGCTCTTTAAACTTTAATTTGAGGGTTAGCATATCCATTACGTTACACAAACCTTATAAATTAATTCTCTGATTATACAATTGCTATACATCTAATTGTTTTTTAATGTGGTCTGAGAACTTATATTAAATAAAGATTCTTAGTAACTAATCGATTTTAGAAGAATATAATTTAGCACAAATGACTAAATAGGTACTTAGTTACCAGTAATTAGAATACTTAATAGCAAAGTTAAAAAGGTTAACTTCATAATTATTATTAGGAACACTAATTGTATCTTAAAGTTTTTTATTTTATACCCCTTTACAAAAAGTTTTACCATTAAAAAAATAACTTAATTATGTAACTTTACAAATTAAAATACTTTTTATTCAATTAGAATTCATATGAACACAATTGACGCGTATATAAATATTACAATATCCATCCAATTTTTTTGTGCGGTCATCAACGTTTTAAAATCTTAGATTCGCTCAGGGTTAAGTTCTTATGTGACAATGGAAACGCGTAATTTTTTGTTGTCCGGGAGGTTTTATGTTCATATTGTTAAAGTTTTGGCGGCAGACGCTGTCTTATCACACGGCTGAATAGCGGCTTTTTGTTTTATTCGAGCTTCATGTGTTTGAGATCTAAAAGTAACTATAGGACGTGACTGCTGACTACCGGGAGACAGATCTAAAAATAATATACCTTTGATATTTACTAGTCTAAAACTAGGCGTAAAGGTACTGTCAAATACTGTAGCAATGTGTGGGATTTTTTTTAAAGTATACTATAGATAATGTATTGATTTACGGAAGGTTGAATACAGTACCTACTTAATTGACATAATTTGATATGGACGAAGTACTCAATTTACAAATTTTCATCAACCTTTATAAAATCGTTTTTGCATAACCTGTAAAAATCTTGTTACGCTTCAAATGGCTAAGGTAGAGTTTCAAACGAACGTAGAGTTCGTTACACTGTCGTCGAGTTTTAATTATCAAAAAAATACTTAGTTTTATTTTTCTTAAAAAAAAAATCGTTAACCCGCACTAGGAATTTGCCGTTGGTACAATTCACAAACATATCACGTAAACAACCACCCAGACTCAGGACAAACATCCACGGTTTCCGCAAATTTTCCTCTGTGCGGGAATCGAACCCGCAAATCTTAGTGTAACACTCCAATCGCTTAGCCACTCAGTACACACGCACCAATCAATGTCGATCGTCTAACTATTACCTACATTTTGACCATAAAATTTGTATCGCGTTGTTGTTAGTATCATACCTATTTGATTAAAAGGCAGCGGAAAGTCTAAATGCTCTATTTTTGGAGACCTGAAACAGTTCAGTAGGCACCTACAGAACGGTTCTTCGATCCAATTATCTGCAAAAATATCAAATGCAAATGCTTTAATGAAATTCTTCAGTGTATAGTTGTATCTCGGCCTGAGCCCCTTATAAAGTAATAAATGTTTAATTTACCACTAAAATGGCTCCGCGACAAATTCGATTACGTACTAAACGCAATTTAAGCATTTTAGAGCATTAAATCCGGTCATTTTCAGATAAATCACTCAACCAATTAAAGGGACATTAGCGAATTGAATGGCGTGTATCAATATAGAAGCATTGTTATGGGTTCATGGTGGCACGGCCCATTTAACCTGCCTTATCAATCGGTAACGCTCGGCGCTAGGGGCGGAGGTCAATGCACCTACTTTGTTACCTTTTTAGAGCACCGTTATCCGATATATTATGTAATAAACTGATATGAACTTTATATCATCGTGTCCTGTTATCGTAACTTGGTGCTGCGAGCTGATCGTTTGATTAGCCTTATTAGTATAATCTTTATAATCTAATTGAATGAGCAAAGCTTTTTGAAAATCAAAGTCATGACTTATTAAATACCGCAAAACTGCGGCAACACAAAGTATGACTTAGCATACCTATCTATTATATATAGTTACATCTTCGTCATCGCTGAACTAAGTTAGCGAGGTTATTTAACTTATTTTTTTGTATTTCTTGAAGCGTTAAGCTTTAATTACAATGTTTTTTATTTTATCTTAGCTGAACTGGAGGCATCCATAAAAAATACTATAAAAGCAAAGATGTTGCATCTTGATTCTTGAAGCATTTTATAAACTATTTTAGTAGCGAGGTCCCGTTTTAAACTGTTTAGTATTTTAATGTTATGAATGCAGTGTTAATAGTTTTCTTCATTTGGGCATTTATGAGGTGATGGAGAACTCGTAGGTGTCAATAGAGCAGCTGATAGAGGTTGTTAAAGAGCCAATAAGCAAAGCTTAGGCATACCTTTTAAATATTGAGTGATATTTAAATTTATATCTTCTGGTCAGGGTTAACAAGAAGCTTAATAGACAAAAACGTTCACAGAAACTAATCAAGATGATTACTTATTTAGAAGTGAACCCAAACAACTGATAGTCGTTTATTATAATATTGGTAGGTAACTAACGGTGCCGCGTAAGCTCATGATTTAGGACGAGGAGTTAAAGATTAAATTATAATTATTTCATTAAAGTCCAAGAAAAATAAAACCTTATTCAGTTAATTCGTCCTTTTTACGGTACACGACTCGATCCTCATTATATTTTAGTAAAACATTGCTTACGTTTATGAGTATATGATATGCATCCTCATCGACAATCCAATGAAAATCATTTTTCTATAGTGAACTGTTATTAGGATCCTAATAAAGCTCTTTAAAACACTCACAATGTAAATTAAAATTCATTCTAATACTTAAATTACACAATTAACTTTCTGGACAGTTCCAAACTTCCAACACGATACCCAGATTGCGTAACACTTTATTGAAAATACATAAAGCCTTAGGCCCACCTGTTTATATTACCTACCTCTATTTCATTTAATTACAGGTGATTTACATGTGGTATAGTTACATAACCACACAGAATTTTTGTACGTTCAATTTAGGAACTAATCGGACTTTTTAATTTATACTTTAATAATGCACTTCCACTAAATGTTAGTAGGTGTGTCTTCGCTCGTAAATATGACTAATAGTGTTTAATTTTGAGTCGCTTTTTATTTTTCGCTTCTATCTGAATAATGATTATCTCTTCAGCAACTTTTTTGTTCTTCGAACCAATTTGCCTGTTGACTAAGACATTTGCAAACCATTATAGCAATTAAAATGTAACAACTAGTAGCCGAGAAATCTATTCGTATCTTGTATTTAGTTCAAGAACAATACGAACCTTGTGTACCTACTGTTACCCAAACGCATAAGCCACTGCTTTTGTATTGAAATTTGCGAATATTCCGTAACACTATTACCCCGTTTACAGTGTCATGCTCAGTTTGTTAGCAATTGCGAAACATTGGTTATTGTCTTTAAACTCTCTAACCCAGTGGTTCCCGAACATTTTTATGCCATAGACCCCTTGCCATGTTTTTTTGTGTTTCGTAGACCCCCTACTTACCTGATTGAGCGTATATGTATTAAGTTTTACTATCGTAGACCCCTTTTTTTTCATGGAATCAAGTTTTTTTTCTCGGCTTAGACCCCTTGCAGACTGTCATAGACCCCTGGGGGTCCATATGGACCACTTTGGGAAACACTGCTCTAACCTAACCTAACGTACCAAATAGGATTAATAATAGAAAACCGTTTAGTGCACACTCCCATGAGAATCGTGCGAATTATAATCTGTCTCATTATGTAAAAGAAAATGTCCGCTTTCTTTCTGTACTTACAAAGAATCGCCGATCGAAAGTTCATCGCATACAATAGGATTCGATGACACTGCCAGCTTCTTATCGAACATCGCTAGCTGACTCACTGCCCATATAATTCTCATAATTATTATAATTTTCGTAGTCAAATTCAACCACGCGATAACTGGCCGGCTCGAGTGAAAGTATTCTGGATTAATCACTCGTTCGTCTATCGGCCGCAAGTTCAATGCCTCGATTATGACTGTTATTTAAATTATAATATTCTTTTGCTTTCTTACGCGATGAATGGCGGAGGCGGTGGCATGGCAGGTGCTGTAACCGCTGCCCGCGAACGTAACACCCCACAAGAGCTTTCTAGCCTGGGCTATCTTCCTCTGTCTCAAGTACATGTCAAATTGTCAGCTATGAGCGCTCTTATCACAAATCCGGTTGTTATTAATTAAGATTGCTTTAGATTTGGATGGGTGTTATAATTAGGATCTCAGTAATTCGCGAATGTGTCAACTTCAAGGTTTCTTGGAAATGTTTCTCCTCATTGGTCGCCTGATAGTGAATGTGAGAAGAAAAAGAATAGTTTTTTTTATTAAGTGTAATGACTAGATAATGAGAAGCGATAAGTTAATAACATTGCTACACGTTTGCATGACTAATCAATTGGAGAAATGGCAAATCGAAAAAGTCTCGACTGATTTTATCACGCGCTGATGTACTTATCTAGTAGTACCACAGAATATATAATAGTACTGAGTAGTACGCACAAAAACCCATAGGCGCAATAGTGTCGTAATACTAACAACTTGTCACAAGTAATTGGTTTAGTCGCTGAAAGTAAACACTTTGACTGTATTTTAATCATAGTGAACTAACGTATGACACAGAAAACTATTACGAGACTTGATTCAGTCTATTAGTTCTATCTATTGGTTGAGCTATCAGCTATCGGTATTCTTAGTGGGGAATCCAGGTCGATGGAACTGAATACGTATATAAACTGGCGTCGGTGGAGCGTGAGATGCAGACACATACCTTTTAGTGGCTTCATTGTCTTCCAAATGTATTTACAATCCAATAACAGAATAGCTAAGGGACCTATTTTTATCAAATCGATGTTTTCATGAATTCTTTGTGTTCTCGATTTCTCGATTGCGTTGTGAAAAGCGATCCAATTATCGTTAGGGTCAGTCAATGAGTCGATTGAGATGCGTCGGTGTTGTGGTTGTGGTGCGGTAAGCGATTGCATTTGTATTATTAAATCGTGTATTGTATCATTACTTTATGTATAAACACAAGGAAACAATCGGAATAAGGATCGATTGTCTTCAAAATATCGTATGTAGGTCGGTTTTTATAAGATGTTGGGTTCAAAAGTTCACTTACAGATTGTATTTCGTTTAGTAAGATGGATATACATAACATACTCATATGTATAATTTCAATGAAAGAATTAGATTTAGTCCTGGATGAATAATTAAATTATAAACTATGAAGCTAAATAGTAATACAAATAAGATGAAATCGGACATTTTGAAGTTCAAAGGAGCACGTTTTTGGGCACAACCACTATAAAGTTTAAGGTCTAAGATTACCGATGTGAGCTTTGATTGCATACAAGTCATGTAACGGTGTTCTGTGTGGCTTGTCGCATGCGATGACGATTACAGGGTTAACGGAGCGAGTACGTCTGCGGCATACAAAGTATGCTCCTATACATGTCAGCTCGTAAACGTCTACAGCGAAATGTGGGCTTCTTGATTGCCTACTACCACAGATTAAGTATTATAATATATGTAACTATTACTATGAATGAATCTTGGAAATTGTTTCACACGCATTACGTCTGAATGAACGCTGCCTCTTATCATCAAGAACTATAGGTCAGTTATTGGACATTTTATTTGGATAATGTGAAAAAATGAATGTTGCATTACATCTTCTACTCCGTATTAGCGAATTCTAACGAAATCTTATAACAAAAATGTTCCTAACCGCTATATTATATATCGATCATAGAAACTGAAACTTAAAATGATGCAGCACAGAGTAACATACCACGTAACATTACGGTGTTCACGTATGCATGAATATAAGTAAAGAAATCATGGTCGCTCGTTAGCCCACATAGTTTTTTGCATGGCGAGCTAAATAGTTTCCTGCTGATTGTGTCGCTGATGTGGTGTTCAAAAATGTTTTGTATTAAAATATTTGTAGTCAACTGTTGCGATGAATTCTAGTAATTACAAAATAGTAAGCTAAACGCTATGATGTCATGATAGGCCGTAAACGGTTAAATGTCAATACGCATTCTCACAAATAGCTATATGAGGTCTCGAGGCAATATTACCGTAATCGTTACTTGGCAATCAAATTGGTGACCGACTCACCTCGACCACGAGACGCGACTACAGTACTACCTAGTGCACAAAAGGTAGCTGTTAATAATTTTCCCTCATTTTAGAGGGATGAAGGGACATATGAAGGGAAGGACGATGAATAATATGGTATAGATCAGCCCCCTTACCATGAACTCTTAAAACAGGACAGTTTACGATGTGGAAGCGAGACTCGGCATTACACTGCAGGTAGCAGCATCTGTTTTAAGATTTCATGGTGAGAGGGCAGGCACATAACCAACCCCTTAGTAAGTTGGTTTTAGTATATAATTATATGATGCATGTTTTAAGCAAACCCGCTTCTATACATGTCCTACCTTAATGGCTCTAAAGGCCAATTTTATAAACTCACGGTTGTGCGGTCATCATAAAGTGAACCATTAAACCTCGAATGCGGTTAATATTGTTCTTCCTAGGTATATCTTTATTAAACTAAAAACGCCTAGAGACAAGAGTGTTTTTTGCGTTTGGCTTTAAAACTACGGAAGTCTAGTTAAATGACCGTAGAAGGCAGGTAGCTAAAGAAATGTGGAAACGTCGTAACTGCGTCATCCTGTTGGGTTTATGTAACGCTAGTTGGTCAGTAGCATAAGCACTACAGGGCGCGGCGGGGGTTCCGTGTGGCCCGAGTGCTGGGCATCCGGCCAGCTCCGGGCTCCCCAGGCTCATGCTGCTGATAAGAACTCAGTGAAAGTGCCCCGCCAGCACAGCTCCCGCGCCCCGCAACAATCGTTGTGTGACGACAGTCACGCTTCGCTAATTTGAATGCAAGCATGTTTGTAATAGAATAATCTCGTTGATTGATAGACTTATTATTATGATGATGAGGTTCCAGGAAAGTTCGCATTGTCCCAACATTGGAGCGGCGGCTGATAATTTGTCAAAGATATACCCATTACGGTTCGTAATTGAATGTTACATAACTTGGGAGACGTAAACTTATAGAGAAATTGCTAGCCTCCACCTCCGGTCGCTTAAAAGGCTTAAGGCGGTATTCTCCATTCAATAGCGAGCACCGATATATATATTTTTTAATTTCGGTCATCGACCTCTCGGATTTTATGGTCCAGGTAATAAATTGAATCGATAATTATCGCAGTAACTTGATTTCTATGTGAAATCATTCATCGGTGTAGTGTGAACACCGCGTCTATCATAACTGCATCGCTCGTGATGGTAATTCCACGATTCATATAACATCTGTGTAAAGGTGTTTGGCTCTAATTGGACCATTAGTAGATTTATCTATATAAGTGTTAGAAACTAACATTTACAGAAACGTTTTGTCAAGCAGAATGGCAGATGATGAAATAGATGTACCTAGTAGAATGTTTTAAGTACTGGTGCACTTTATGAGAGTTAATGACAGATTGGTAACTAAAAATAAAAGCTTATGCTTTTGTGAACAATCTGGTTCAGGGAGAGTTTCCTCCCCAGTAAGTAACATTAATCGAAACAGAGAAAACGAATAGTTATTATTTGTATGTACAGTTAAGTACATTTAACTTTCACTAGATCAAACTGCCCGAGATTAGTTCGCAAAAAAGAGTTCGCAAGTGATTTCTTTATGTGCTCTGTATAGCATAGTCACGCCTTGCCATAAGTTTGGTTTTGTTGTTTTGTACCAAGGTCAGAAAACCGGATAGCACTTCAGACTACAATACAGTACTTTCGTACTCGATGGACGAAAGCGAATGCGATGCCCCCAGTCCTGGCGACAACTTTCTGTAAATATTCGAACCACTTTTTGTCCTTTCCAAATTTAAATTTCGATGAAGCGTCAATTGTTCACAAATGGTATTCCCTTGCGAGTCCACTTTCCATGATTGTATAAGTTGTGATATGTACACTGGTACAGACGTAACAAGTCAAATAAAGAGTATTTAATTAACCTGTGGGTGTTTTACGAGACCTCCAACAATGGTAAACACGTACTAATCAATTACAGTAACTTGTGACAGTTGAAGTTGAATATACTTTAAGGTAGGTAGAGTTTGTTTCGTGGTGGTCGTCACACCTAATTGTGGGTTAGTGGCATTGGCAAAGTGCTTGGATTTCGGTACACTACACCATATGAGTCTCATCATATAGCAGAGAGAGACCTCTTAAGGAGTTAGTAATATAGTACGGAATACGGATAGTTTTCAATCTAGTCGTAGGTGAACTAGGTAGGTCTGTCACTGCACCCACAAACAACAAGAGAAATCTAAGTGTGGGGTGCTTAAAAATACCAACTGGCTACTTGAACATGATTAAGTACGCCAGAAGCAATCTAAATGGACAACCTTTCATTTTATTTTTTAATATATTTTAATGTCAACCAGTTAGTTACAATGTTATAAACGATAGAGTTTATGTGTAGGCGTCATGTTAAGATGTATTGTTTCTAGCATGAAAAATGATCTAAGAAAGTTTGAAAAACAATTTTAACCCACTTTAAAAGCACGTTCACGTTGTTTCTGTCATTGAGTTACTTTCAGAATGTATGGAGGTGAATAGAAGGTGAACAGATTAAGAACGAGCCAGACACGAAACAAAAAATAATGATCACACTTTTTTGTCAAAGGGCACAACAGATGCCTTTAGTGATACCACGTGGTATACCAGCCAAAAAACGAATGTTTGGCAACTAGGAGCTTTTGTAGAACAGAACATGGCCACAGTTGTTTTTTTATATTCATTTTCTGCATCGCCTTGCACGAGAGTCCAGATAATTTGGTTACTTTGGTCTATTTTTAGGTAAAAATATACTTTAATATGTTTTAGATAAGTAGGTAATAAACTTTAAATTCTTCCGATACCAATTAAAAATATGTGAATTTAATTAGGTTAGGTTACTTTAAGATCTTGAAATACCTACTTTACTATTCGTGTTGTAAAATATTGGAACCCATTGAACAGTTTCACATGCATTTAGCAGAATTAAATAAATACAATGCCGCCGCAGAACGACTTTAACAATATAGGAACGCGTAACTGTATTTTAAATTGGGTCATCTATTCATATTATAGTAGAGAATAAAATAAAACCGTTCATAGCCTTGACACAATAACATTTAATTCTGACGATGCAATTAATTTGACCGCGAGCTGGTGGAAGTTGTACAAGTGATCCTATCACCATACAACAAATAGTAGGTAGGTACTACATGCCTGACAATAGATCGTTTCGTTATCATTTAACGATACTGGAACAGTTAGGTACTTGG
The DNA here is from genome assembly GCA_946251915.1 of Abrostola triplasia. Taxonomy (NCBI): domain Eukaryota; kingdom Metazoa; phylum Arthropoda; class Insecta; order Lepidoptera; family Noctuidae; genus Abrostola; species Abrostola triplasia. The sequence goes on along the minus strand of OX276432.1, from coordinate 5,970,888 downwards.
CTTATAAGTATCGCCAGCATATAAAACGTCAAGGTCCCCGCCACAAAAAGTTTGCTTTCAACTTATTGATCTTATTGACAAACCTCGTTTTGTATTATGGGAATTTTATATCCATGCGGTGTTTACTTTGATTATTGCTCTACAGTTATGGTATTATTGAACATTAATTAATTCGCAAATCAAAATATTTTTCGCAATAAAAATAACACACAAACAGGACGGCCTTAAACTAAAACCTCTGGCTATAAATGTTAAAGGCTATCAAAATTTACATCGTGTGCGTCCCAGTTTGTGGAATAACAAAGTGGTGCATGTGGGTGCTTCGAAATGTCGTGTTTTATTGTGAATTTTGCGCACTTTGCATTCGGCAATCAGTGGGAGCACTCTGCGGCAAGGTCGAGGCCGGCGGTAAATTATTGTCACTGTCGTTGTCGACTCACTTGTTGCGTAAATATTCATCATTTGTTTAGCGACTGCAGCCGCAACACTTCTGCGCTAATGCAAGATCTATATTGAACACAAAGTATCTCGTATGTTATTAGGTACCTATGTACAGTAAATGTATGTAGACTTGTAGATACTCAACCAAGTTACATGTTAGTCACAGCGGTGAAAAATTATTTTTTAACACCACAGCATAAATCTCCTTCATGTAGAAATGTGCTTTATTGAAAGACACGACATCAATCAACTCTGATAATGACCCTCAGTTTCACTTTTCTTTTGTATCTGGGTCGTCGTAAATTACAGATGATTAAAGAAATCATTGTAAACTTATTTCCGAGTAGGAGTGTTCAGCTTTTGTACTTAGTCACTCACGTAATGGCTTAATCGTCAAGGCAAAGTTTTCAATCTGCAAATGGCCGCGGAAGTGACAAAAACGTTTTGCAGTTTAGTTGACTTTGACCAAGATCGTGGAAGTGACCTTATAAAGATAAAATCGTCTATTTACTACGTTTAATGACCAGTAAAAAATCAGTTGCTTGTTAACTTTTCAACTGTTTATTTGTACCATGAGAACTCTACTAAATTATATATTGCTAAAGAACACAAAAGCATTACGAAAAGTGCTAAGTATTCACCGGCGAATGTCAGTTAGTTTATTGCAAATTGAATATTTGCATTCATAAAACAAACATGAGTGTAGGTACAGATTACTTGTCTGTATACCGCTAAATGTTCGAGTCAATATTGCCAAATAGGGCTGCCAAATGTGCATGTTCTCGGGCAATGTAGAGCGCGGCAAGCTACAAAGAAACAAGGTAACGGCTGCTATTGCGCCGACTACCTTGTATTTCTTAAATGATTTTAGTGTCCACATTACAAATTTTAACATATTAATTCAACATTGATTACATTCTTATGAAGGTTAAGGTCAGTAATTTACTGTTTATTTAATTTACTATCCATTCACACGCTCTTTTTGTTTTGGGATCATTGTAGCAGCAAATTGTTTAGCTCAGAGCAATTTTTCGGGGCCTCTGTCCGTTGTTTTATAAACGTTAATCGACTGGAAAACACAATAAAATTGACAACGTACCGTATTGCCGTTTGTACGTGAGTTGTGAAATTAAAATTAGCTTCAGCAAGCAAATTAAACCTGTTCTTTGGGTTTAGATTCGTTTTAGCTACTGAATGTTGCCATTACAGAATGGTTAGAACTTAGAACTGTTTGAAGTGCTAACCCTGGTGGAGTGAGAGGAACGTATTTGGCGCGCAAACGTCTTACAGTTTCTGACGCAATGTACACTTGCTTTATTGTAGTCGATGTATAACAAAATAACTCGATACGAATAACTGCAGCATTCCATGTCTTTAAGAAGCAAGTTAGCTGTCATACTAAACGATTTATACCCACTTAACGATCGAGTAAAACACAAAGAGACTGGAAATATTCAACACGTTCGTGATTTTATTGAGTTGTATCAATAATATGTTGTTGAATTAAAGTGTAGTTTATGAAATGTTGTATTTATTACTTTTGCATATTGTTGGAGATATTGCAATGCAGCTGGTTTATACGCAAGGCCTAACATTAATCGGCGATTAGCTAAGCGATTTCATGTTTACTCATTTGTCAAAGTGCTCTCGTTCACATCCTTTGGTGCGTAATTATATAACGATTACACTGGAGCCAGTACACCTTTTAGTAATAGCTTTAAGTAATAAATGTATAACCTACATTTCCTTCAGAAATCTAGTTAAGCCAAGCGTGATATAAAGCTCAAGTTTCAAGTCAGTCAAAGTTTCATTATAGTTGAATAAAAATCGAAATATGCTTGTAGTCCTAATTATATCCTGGTAAAAAGGTGGGTAGAACTGCATGTTACGAAACTTAAATAACAAACTATACTCGAATAACATAGGAAGGTTATTTTAGCGCATTTCTAGCCATCCCCATCCCCACCGAGAATACCGGCGCGATGGTGTAGGTACAATTTAAAACGATCGAACGCTGTGTTTATTTAAATCTAAAAATAGGTTCTTAAATTGCCTAACAGCGCACAATGTTTTTGTATCCACACTAATTTATTAACCGTATTTCCTCGAAGAACTAGTACCGCCATTCTATTTGCTGTGTGAAAATATTCGTTGCACCGATCAATCAATAAGCAAATATTTTCCCATTGTTGATACCCAGCGGCGTTTCGTCAATGAATTCTCATGTGGACCGACAGTTGCGCGGGTGCAATATTGTGTGTTTGTAAATCTGAAACATGCGCATGAGTTGGATGACGTAGACGGTAGAGCAGCGCTCGTGAGATCGTTGCTGCTTTCGCAGTATAAATACCGTATGTTCATGGTGCATGCATGATATAACAATACTGTGAAGAACAAGACAAGAGATTGTTGAGTAAAACGCATTACAATTTACATTTGCATAACGTTTCGGAAAATTAATAAATGTAGAGCAGGAAAAGTTGTGCAAGTCTGCATTGTGGATAATTGAGGCTGGCGAGTCTGTTCGTAACAAAATACTGTGTTACATACTTCTACCGACATGAAAGATAATTAAAGCTATTGCTTAGTTTTTCTACTGTGAAGATTTTTAGATGGGTCAAAATGAATAAATAGTTATTTATGACCAAAGACGAAAGACGGTCGGGTAAAAATTTCGAACTTCATCAATATTCTGTTTGTTTATGTTTATACGAATAGGTATATGTTAGACTAAAAAGTTTTGAAGGAAAGATAACGAACAAGTTCGTAAACAAGTTTAACACATAAACATGACATCACGCCTGTATTCCCCGAAGGGGTAGACAGAGGTGCACATATAGTACACCCACATTGCGCCAGTTATGTTATTAGGCCCAATGTTATAGGGGACGAGCCTATAGCCATCAACCGCCCCAAATCCACACTCCGTGCTGCTACTGAGAATTACCTAATGGAAAAACCCAGTAACACTTTGCCCGACCCGGGATTCGAACCCAGGACCTCATGCTCAGCAGTCGCGCTTAGCAACCACTAGACCAACGAGGCAATAAAATACGTAAACAAATATTTATTAAAATAATACTTGCGTTCAAAGTGCCTGGACCAAGACTGTGAACGAAAAGTTCATGGTCACAATGTATTGCATAATGTGCTGAACCACGGGCCTACGGCCTCATCAAGTGTACAATAAATATTTTTGCTGCTAGCACGAATATTTGCATGTCGAAATAAATAAACTTAAATATATCAAGAGTACTACAAGCATAATTCTTGAGGAGTATAATTTTAAAGATTGCTTTTAAATTATAGTGGGTAATCGTGATGATTCTAGAGACTGTGTTTAAGGTAATGGACCACAATTGATATTCATTTCGTATTCACTACCTCAATTTTACAGTTGTAAGTGAAATAATATAATACATATGTATGGATACACTTACCCAATATTATTATAAAGCTGATTGCACACCATATCAATAACGCTAATGAACCTAATTTTGTGGTTATTTTGTTTTATTGACTTTATAAAATTTACGAAAAATATTGTTTCAAAATATAATATTCTTGGTTCTTCATTAGTTCCTTGTCATCCAATAGGAATTTATATTGATTTAAAAGGTGTTTAACAAATAAAAATATTGATCCTATTTTCATCAATTATACCTACTAATCAAAATCTTCCAATACATTTAACGTCACGCATTTGATCCCATAAATAATAATGACTTTACTTTTGATCCGACGCACGATGTAGGTAGGTGATTTTTAGAACGGCGAGCAGAAAACCATCGTTGTCCCTTACTGATCATTAAGGCAAGATAAGATTATAGGAAATAAACGAGAACCGACCGCGAACCTCCTGGGTGGCCCGCAGCCTGTAATATTGTGAGTACTCGTCCATTATTTTGTGATCTATAGCGGGACTTTAAAAACTTGATGCATTAAGTATTGTGTACCTGCACAAGGAGGTCTTATTTCATTGGCAATCGAGCCCATATGAGACGACTCCAAACTGTCTCAGCGAAAGTGTGAGAACGTTCGCGTGGCTCGCAAAATTTCTGATATTTCATAAGAATAGTGAGCAACGTGATCGAACCGTGGGTGATATGTTTTAGTTTGCAATGACATTCCAAGCATACGTTCCGTGAAAATCGATAGTTACTTTCGCGTATAGATTCAGAGATAAGATCTTCGTTAATGATGTTCGTTTTGTTAGTATTCTCTCCGATGTCTCGACCGTTGTGAGTTTGTGTGTTACGCTGTAGACAAGAATAGACCGATTAAACCGCAATCAATATTGTTTACGCTTCTCATTAGTAGACAAAGGGTTATGTTTTTCTGATGGACGTATATTTTAACAAATGAAACGATCTATCAATAACATTTTGGGCAAATAAAATTCTAGAGCTGTTGTTAACAGGTATACTGTTGTTACCCACATCGCTTGCAGTTATCATTTTAAACTGGAGTACGAGCATTTTTTGCTAGCACCCGTTAAAGTTAGTTTAACCCAGTACCTGTCGAAATATTTCGCTGAACTGTTATCTTATGGTGGGCTCGGCGTTATCATTATTTATTTGGCCTACATTTGGACCATAACAATCGGTTACCTTATCTAAAGCTGTGTTTGCACTAAAAATGTAACGATGTATGAAAAACGTGAATTGTTTCATGGGTTATGGATTTTTGCGTGTAATTGATTTAGAACTATGCAGTTCACTTTATTAAACCTTCTTACAGATGGTACGGAAATTCAGGGTGCAATTTTAGGGAGGCTTTTGTAAGTTGCAGTACTTAATTGCACCTATATCTGGGCCGCTTCCTGGGCAGTCAGCCCCGCTACGATCTTTCTGGCTGGCTCTACGGCTACTGTTGCTACGTAATTCAGTTCATGCCGACTTAAAGAAAACTACGAAAGAAAGTAAGAAAGCGGCTTATTGGATGGTTAGTAATAGGACTCTAATTTGACCGCATCTTTGCTTATATTTTTGTGATTATGTTTGTAAATGCACCCACGATACCAAATAAATTATACCAAATCTCTTTTTACTTTCAAAAGGTATATTGTTCAGCCCCTTAGACCACGTTATAATCTACAATTGCTAAAGAATAGAAAGCAGGCATTGTGTGTACCAGTGATTGCTTTTTTGATCATGTGACGCTTGAGTAGTTCATTCAAGTACTTATGTCAATCCAATACAATAATTGGATGTATATTTTAACCAATTGGAGAATGTGATTTCAATTACGGAGGCTGACTTATTGATAATAGTAAACACGAGGCGACTCATATCAACGATTTGTTTTAATAGTGTAGAGTTCTTATTTACACAACTACATTTTTGAAGTACCTTTCAGTGTCAACATTAACCGATATTGTCCATTTAAAACCAAGTACTTACATGCTTAATTAACTACTTTTTCGTTAATACGTGTCGCGGCTAATTTGTATATTAACGTACTTAATACATTATGCATGTTCAACCTTTTACAGTAATAAATCGCCGAATTCTAGCTTCTGTACAATCTTGTATGGCTCCGATGAAGACATAATGAGGTAATGCAGTTGACACGAACACCATAATTTATTTATATTTAATCTTAATTAAAGGTTTTGCGGAGAAAAACATTCTTTTTAATTCCAGCGTCGTTTCGTAATATGCTGATGCCTGATCAGTTGATCGAACAGATGGTTAAATTATTAATTGGAAAGCTTGTACAAGTCAATAAAGCAGGTAGCTAAATTATCATTGAAACGATCAAAAATATGATACATAACTTATAAGTTATAACTTTTTTATAATTTTCTTTGTAGCAACCGTGATACCCTACGATACGCAAGGTGTGTGGTCGATCCTCCCGCGCAGACAGGTTCGTTGGCTGCGCCCGCGCCGTAAAAAGGCATTCAAATTTTAACGACGCGCACTAACGAGCCGCGTCGCGACTACAAGGTACTTTTTCATAGATCTCCCAATACAAATCTCACTTTCCGTAGCACAGTAACATAGTGATACAATCACTGCGTTACGTATCATGTCGCAAGCACAACATAACATAAATAATCTGCAACGACATTTATTTTGTTACAAGTAGCATAGAACAGATGTTCTCGTGCAGATAAAATGTATTCAACTGTCATAACCATTTGTTGTGTTGGTCACATTTCATAATGACGACATTTTGTTTTTGAAGAATGCGTTGTTGTAAACATGCAACACTGGGTGTATTCTACTTATGTAATATTGTACTGTTTATAATGCACACTGCACAGACACCGAGAATACCCACATAAAGAGTAAACAAACTCTTAATGTTCAGTAATGTGTATGATACTGTAGCACCGAACAAGATCAAACATTTGTTTTGCAGCTACAATTACTATTGAATTAATTCCACGAAGGAACGAGTAGGTGTACATTAACTACTGAATAATGCCACACAATTCAAAATACCGATATACTCGTTAAACGCGTTATTACTACTTAATGATGTATTCATTATTGGAACATCTCTAGACCTATAATTTTCCATCGAGCTAAAAACGCCTGTCGATTTGTGATTACAAGTAATGAGTATATTCGATGCTTTGTGTTCACAACGATTCCATTCACAATAATTGTAGACCATTGAGGCAACATGCAAGATGGACGGGAATGACAGTAATGCAAATCTTCAGTGATGCTTCACCCATCAAGCATTCCTGAGCGGCGAACAGCGAGGGTACTCGATCTCTGTTCGGAGTGCTCGTACAATAATAAGTAAAGAATGGCGTTCCTGTCCGTTGGTCACGTGTGACTGTGGGCCCGAGGCGAGAGTGGAAGCGTGGGCGGCAGTGGCCGGTGGGCCGCGCAGCGCTATTGATATAAAGATCACACTTGACCATCGTGAGAATAGACCGTGGCTAGTTTGTCCTTTATTAAAAAGCGATTTGAAGAGAGCGTGACGGCCATAATTTACCTCAGGCCAATTTATCGATTCAACTGTAACGCTATTCAGATTATGGTTTCGATTTAGGTGGTCTATTTTCATCATTTATGCAATCTACGTTATTTTTGTGATTATTGAATTTTATTAATCGCCCTATGTTATAGAATATAGGTATTAAAATCCAATTTCAGAAATTCTATTTGTAAATATATACACATTCTTACCGTTGCGATGTATTTAATGTAAACAAGATAATTAAAACCTTTCTTAGTGGATCATTTAAGATTTGTTTGGATTAAAAAGCAAGTCGTTTGTTTAATATCGGTGAATGAAGAAGAAAATAATTACATCCCAGTGTTTATACATCGTTTTATTTGAAGACAGTATAGTTGAAAAACAGGCACGTTGTTTTCGATTCGGAAACCAAATTAAGATACATTACATTTCCTCTCGTTCATGAATCCATGATTTAATGTAATCAATTAAAGCAGTGATAAACAGTTTAATGATTCAATAACGTTAATAAATATGTATATGAATGGCAGAAGCGTGGAGAGGTTGATTTGTGGCAAGCGCTAAGCTCATCAGGTAGTCAGTCGGCGCGGCGTGGTCTTGACCTCGAGCCGATGGTGAGTCATGGCCGGTGGAGCCGTCCGGTACAACCACCGCTCACACACATGTGGGAACTGCAACCCAATGGGACACATTATTTATGTTATAAGAACTCATTAAATATCGGTCATAAAAGTAATTATTGAAATTATTTAACACGAAATGTGATTAATAACTAGTACTTACCTGTTGGAAAGAGACAGGGTTTCCGACGTTAAAGTCTCTTGAATCGTGAAGTCAATATAGGTCTGCGAAAATATTTTGCCGGTTTATAATGTTTCCAAGTCATCTGTTGAAGTTTTAAAAGTTGTGTGCAAGCCAATAAAGGTTCCAATGAATCTCAATTGTAAGTGATTCATATATTTCTACGGAACCCTAATAAATACCGACCTAACCCTTTATAGCAAACGCTTTTCTTACCAAACCATTTGACCTCTTTACAAGTAATGAATGGTTCTTGATCATTAAGCAATACAATTTGTATAGGCGGTTCTAAAGAAAGTTAAAACGAAAGGTGTTTAATTTATAAGCCCTTAAATCAGTTTTATTACTCTCTCTCTCTCCCTTAAATATTTCAACAGCAAAATCTTACTATGTACTATGTATATTGATTAGACTTTTTACGGCTGTATTGGTCGTAAATCGTAAACATTTCACTTTCTCCAATATTTGAGATCATAGCAGATGTTGCAATAGTTAAAGCTGGTTGCATTTTTGTCATAACCAGTCCGTCATAACTTTGAACTTGTACAAAAACTGGCATGGACTACGGCAGGGTTAGATGAACCTTGTTGACATTGGAACAAGAGTCGAGACTTTTTGTACTACATATCCTGTGGAGTTTCGTCTCATTAGTATATTGTGCATGGGCCAGTCGTGATTGTGTAGGTATGACTGACAAATAGCCTCGTGCCTCGTTCCTTTGTCGGCGCCAGTCGACACACGACACATCCCTCATTGTCCACACGTGTGTATACCTTCACTCGGTCCGGGGAAACGCGTGTACACGACGCTTTAGAACATTAAACTAACTCTTAGAAACCACACATGGCAAACGACTTTTGCCCAAGTTATTATAACGCGCCGTCTAAATATATTATTCCGGTTTGAAATTTAGTTTTATTGTTGTTGTTTAAGTTCAAGTAATGTTATTACTTAGATTATCTAAATGTAGTCGCTGTTATTAAGGCCTACGCAGGAATAAACAACGCTCAGACGTATGTAATGTGCCGCGGACTGTCTACAAAGCACCGTTAAATCTACTTCTAGTTTTTCTTAGAAACACAGCACATTTACTTTGTCCCAGTTTTGAGAAATATGGCACCTCCATGTCCCCTCGCCATTCATTGATAAATGTATCACACGTATTTCTTTCTATCAATGAATTGTTAGTCTCAGCTGCAGCTGTTTTATAGATTGTTCATTATTGCTACATCATACGCGTATTATAAAAATATGAGGTAACAGTGTTAGTTGTTTTGTGTTCAAGGAATGTTGAATGATTTTCGCTTTCTCATTGTGAACTTCAACGGGACAAAGAAAATTCTTGCCGATGAACATGCGTAGCGGTCAAAAACCTGCCAATATCTCATCGTGTAGCGGTACAGTGGTACAGTGGAATGTTTCCCGCGGCCTGCATTTCGCCACGATATTAAAGAGCGGCACTGGGTTCGGCGCAATAATATTTACACGCGGCGCTTCTGCGAACCTGTGGTTTCCGGCGTGTGCGCATGCGCACATCAGCGGCGCCCGACACGACCGCTCAGCCGACCCGCTCCGAGCTGGTCGCGTCCGCCGGACGACGTTACTACTGCACTCACTCATATTAAATGAGACTATTAATCTTTATTGCTTTCACTATTTACACTTAGAAAACCTGTAAATGACATTTATTTAATATAATTAACACATTTACCGACCTTCAATTGCTGCACCGCATTTCGTAGTTAAAATCACAACAGATGAATATTTTTTGTAATAAGCGATTTATTATAAACGTTAAATTTCAGGATTATTGCAGACGGAATACTTTTGGTTATTTGGTCACGCTTAAATTGTAGAACGGATTTCAAGAACACTTTGGCAATAAATATCGGAATACTTCCTCCGATGCCCAGAGTACTGGCGGCTGAGAACTCTAATGATTCATGCGTGTCTTACACGATAATAATCCAGATCAAAGGATAATACGAGAGACGTATCCAAGGATTCATGGTCATTCTATAAAGGTGTTGTTTGGAGCTGGCTACGTCACTGGCGAACGATTTCTTGGCTCTTTGCCGCTAACTCTATAGCTCGACCTATTGGAAACGCAAAGATAAATAAGTAAACAGTCCTGCAGCTCTACCCGTGTCTTAGTTTTTGGAATTGAACGTAATATAACATGCTTTTTAGTGTTGTATGTTCTTTCTTTACATCAAATAAATTGTCTTCAAAAATAGTTGTGAATAAAATATTTGGAAGTCAAGATGCGTAAGCCAGACATTGAATCAGCTCCTTGAGGGGGATTAGTCACGCCTAATATTATTTTTACATTTAGTATTGACCCTGTAGTACATAAATAAAGTTTTTTTTAATTCAAGGGCTTTGTTGGCCGACTGTGGTCTAATAGTATAGTAATATCTTTTACCTTTACACGAACTTTGATTAGTGGTTTTATAGTGTAGGTATCGACTGTGTCTAATCTAATATAGCTTAATGATTATAAAGGAAACGATGCGTGATGATGCAAGTCTTACGTCAGTTAGCTTCAAGTATGATTTTTACGCTGACCCTCAATCTGAAGTCATATTTTACCCTTCACAAAGGTGTAGGACCAGTCTATAGATACACGGGTACAAAACAAAGTGTCCAGAGGTGTGCATTGTCTGGTTTATCTCGTTAAAATGACAATAGCACAAAAGCTTGGCTAGTCAAGTTTTTTTTTCGCGAATTATTTGTCGTCTCGTCCAAATTACAATAACTGGAGGAACCGGTATCGTAGAATTCGTAGGGCTACATTCAGTCAGGGAATTTGTCTGCCTATTATTACTGTTATTGTGCTTTTGTAGGATGGCTGGTATAGATGCTTCCACGAGCTTTTCTTTGTGAGAAGTAGGAAGGAAGAAAGAGCAGAACATACTGGTCTTATAGCATATAGATAGGCATTCACTCTCTCTGATATATCTTACATCCTTCTCAGAAATGTATTTAATTAACCTTTAACACGATCACTTGGTCATACACCTCAATTTTCTATGTTTATAGTACACATTTTCAAAGTATACATACATTATTAATATCAAATTGTGTTACGAGGGTTGCGTCATGAATTTCACTGGCATACTAGTAAGTATAGAATATTGGAATAGAAATGAATTGATCTCTCCCTCAACCCTTAAAATAATAGCGACAGTCCGTCAAGAAAAAAAATGAACCTTTTTTAACAAACAGGGACGACGTAAAATATTTCTTTATAAGAGACGGACTAAATAAACCCAGAACCGCTCCAAATAAGAAAATCCAGAACATTACTTATGTAAACAAATATTGGCTATTCCCACGGCTCGTTTATCTGGAGATACAAGACATGAGTCTATTATTAACATCCTTTCTAAGAACGCCAGATTCTAATCGTGGCTCTACCATAACTTAATATGAGCGCAATACCTAAACCATAAAATACACTTTAGACAATTGACTGACGTATCTGGACCAAACGATGTACCGAGCACAATAATTACAATCAGATGCGATTGAAAGGGACAGGTTGTGTTTCGTGTAGTTGTATCTCATGTTCGCACGATCTCAACAATAAGTTTTATAACAAAAACCTGATCTGATCGAATTGTTTTAACACCTCCGTCGTTCCGCATGAAAGAAGACGGTCTCCTCTTACCGCACCGTAATGAGACCGTGCCACTTTTTCATTTCGCAACAATTTAATATTTTTGTTACATTATACGTTTATAAACAATCATTTGTGTATGTTAACTGCGTTGTCACCTACTTATTGCTGTGTGAAATCTTAATGAGATTATTAATTAGAGGCTATTTGAAACTGAATATGGTTATTCAATCTCCATTGATCCACAGTAAACATCTTTTATCTGTGCCATGTGACCGTGACAAATCGTTGAATGAAGATCTTAGCGCTCGTGAACTCAATTCTCCGAAGTGTGGTATGGGTACCTACATTTATGAAAACGTTTATTGATTAAGGCCTCAAAACAATGCGTGAGAGAGTCCATTACGACAACTCAGTGAGGTTAATGCCAGTTTCTATAATTAACGATACGTTACGCGTGGCGCTCAATTCTTTCGTTTGTACAGAAAAACTGGTCAGTCTTACTTGAGCAAACAATCTCATTCGTCATTACCTGTGAAAGTACTAAGAAAGTTAAATATGTCTTCGGTATCGGAGAAAATGATTGATCAGGTCTACTACTGTTTCTAACGAATTGTGATCACCATGTGATGAGTCAATTATGAGTAGCAATTAAAACGCCTTTCGTTTCAATCAAGAAGAAATTTATTCGGTCAAAAAAACTACGCATGGAATTTATAACCACTCTTTGCTCGTATATTGATTGCATAATAGCGCAATATAAATTATAATTTTGCAGTCTAAATTTATAAGGAAATTGTATATTTGTTTTGATTGATAGGCGTAGGCGGCGGCTTTCGATAGATTTCGCTTGTTCATCAGCGTGTTCACTCAAAATAAGTGTCCGTATTAACAAGAATGTTAATAAGACAGGCCGTCAAGCTTCGGAGAAAACACCGTAAGAACCTGCCGCGGCGCGGTTATCTCACCTCATCGAATTGTCGCTTAATTGTTGAATAACATTACCGATGTTTCGTAATGCTCGCCTTATTAGAAAACAGTTCGTGTGAACCCTCTCATTGCTATGACAGGTGATAGACTAGTTGGTGTCCGATTGTCTCGTTCGCTTTTTGCATTCCGATCCGGTTGCGGTCGTGTCGTAATAATTGTACCCTTACCATGAATCAATTTGTGTCTTCAAGTATAGAGGTGACTTGAAAAGTTATCTTACTGTGGCAGCACTAATATTTAAGTGTTATTTTTATTCTTACCTGCAATTTCGTAACACCCGGTAAGTAGCGGTTTATTGAAAGTTTACGGTCTATTTTCAATTCCTGCATGGCCTGTAATAAAGACGTAATTGAATACAAAACTGTGTAATTGAGACCAATTTAATCTCAGTCATTATGAGAAACCGTATCACCAATTAAGTTGCGCGACGAAGTGTATTATAATCGCAAGTTCAACGGCGCTACATTGACATGGAATCCACTGTGTGACTCATGCGCATGTTGCTCTCCCTCCCCTCGCGCCACGCGCTCCCGTCTATCTTAGGGGCAATGTACAACAATCTGCCACGAGGTCCGCATGAATGACGCTGTTGTGAATTCTCATATGAAGTTCCAGTAGCGTAAAACCGAAAAGGTCTTGGCCTAGACATTAATAAAACAGTATTTGGCACACCTCTAAATTAACGCACAAGGACCTCGAGAATATTCAATATTGGGACATATCAAGCAAGGTGAGTATTTTAGCAGTAACTAGCTTGTATATGCAAATATGTATTCAACCCTAAAAATCTTTGTTATAAGTAGATATAGATAGACTGGAGGCATGACTGCTGAAATAACCTTCAAGGTAAAGCAATTACATAAAACACAAAACCGCTACAGTTCACACACGAATCCTCGTCGGTCTTCGTGGCGTGTATTATCCCCTTAGCACATCTAAACACGCAATTATTATCTCACCGCGCATCGGCGGGTCCGTCCGTGCCGGTCACGTGGCCAGCATTCGCACTGGCTAATTTTGGAGCTTCACTTGCGTCCGTTGACTTGATGCTCCGGACGTCGTAAAACCGGACAGGATCCACTGTATACATCGTGGCTATGAAACAACTCGTTATGACATACATACCAACTTACAATCGCCAGTAAGGTGTATCTTATCAGAATCCAGATCAATGCACCCTTTTGTAGGTGCGACGTGAGGCGCTTATTTGCCTAATAAAGGTGTCACGGTGTGTGGTCACGCCGATTTCTGAGTTCATGCGAGGACATTTATTTGTCATATTGTAAAGCATTGAACACATAGTTAGAACACAAGATATTTCTTTTCGTATTTTGTTTAAATCTGTATCTGTACGGTGTACCTATTAAATAAAATAAAATACGAAGATTTCCACACAAATTACAAATGATAGAAGAAACGTAACCATTTTTGCCCTTAGGTCTCAACTTAAGAATCGCAAACATTTCCTAAAATAGGTTCTGAGAATCGGTTTCGCCGCTCAAATATTCATGTCATGACTACTGACATCATAACTTATGTCGTCGAAGCGTCGCTGAACAAATGCGTCCCATAATAGATCGTACACTTAGCTTGAAATTGTATTTATACTTTTGGAATAAAAAAGAGGAAGTCGTAGACACGTATTCAAACATTAACGTTCCCCTAACTAACAGACATCACGAGCGGACATGGGAATAGTAAGTGAAATGGTGGATAGAGTAACACGTGCAGACAAGAAAGACATTGATTGATATAATAAGCGAAATATAGACATCAAGGTCATGGAAGCCGTTAACATTTATACAATGATTATGCTAATGACAAGGAGTAACTTTAAGACAGTGGGCGGAATTGACAATGACTCAATAGAAGTGGGTGGGACAGCTGACACGAAGGCCGATCCTAAGGCTTGGTCATCGGCTGCCGTTCACTCCACACGTTGAAGCCTAACTATTAATAATGTATAATTTATTAATAAACATTACTACGCAAGGGTTGTTCAAGAGATAAGTGAAAGGTCAACCGCCGAGACACAAATTGCAGAAATACTAACCCACATACTTAACTAGTGACTAAACTCATTCAGTGGATGAACGAGATACCGTAATTATTGCGAATGTATTGCATTTATGTTCTTATACCTTTTAATTCATGTTTTGTTGATGTTTCTTGTTTCTCGTACTGTTGCTAATGTTTTCGTTCCGTCATAACTAACTCGTTTCTCTTCTCTCAATTCCTGCTCAAAGAAAATAATCTGACAAATCAGTGACTAATTTAAATTTTATGGATTCGACCAAATATAATTTAATAATTTACAGAAATTGAAAGTTTGTTATGAGTATGTATTACTTTGAAAAGTGTGTAGTATCAATAATGGCACACTTAATATTGACTATTTCAAAATTAACGTTAATATGTGGTTTTGTAGGTCATATCGCGTGAAGTATAGTACAGTCATAACTATATTTGAAATCGGTATCGAAATATAAAAGCAATACGTTTGATTGATGTCTTCAACCTAAAAACAGATCAATTTGATTCCTGTCGTTAGGCCGCCATTCAGTTGACCCGTTCAATGGCTCAGAACGGCACTGACATTAACAAATTGTGGATTGTCTCTCACGCTGCGTGTGTGCAGTTTCGTTATCATTTAAGACCTTCTAGAGCGACTCTTACAATCTGTAACGTGATCGCCGATTTCGTTATGTAAACGTGAACTCTTGAACTCGACAGTCATCAGTATATTAAAACTGTAATCTACATCTGATTTACCTCTCTCATTCAATTGTCATGTTGTTGAGCCAGTTCTCATACCTCACCTCAGTCATAGAAACAATGATAATAACTTTTTAATTTAACTTACTAACGAGAAAATTAGTCTAATAAGTAATTGAAGTTAGAGCTATCTAGATAACGATTGTTTCTAGATCTGAGTGTAATCAAATTTTGTTCTAGCAGAATACAGTTAAACAGACATGGTATCAGTGAGTCACGTCACTTGTCTGCAAGGGGAACACTGGCGTCATAAAAACCAGTGCTTTACTGTTATGGAGTCCGACTCTCTATTTTAGATACATTCGCAGATATAAGTCAAACACGCGTACCGCTCGCTGACTTTGAATGATACCTCTGAATCCTCACTGCGATATCGTTTATGGTGATTAGACGTTCAACATTTAGGGCTGCCACCATAAACAAGAGAAAAATATTGAGGAATTTCACATACGTGCGCCATTTTCCTCACTTACTTTCTACTGCTGTAAGTATAACGCATTTTATGAAGAAGATATATTCAAGTACATGAGTCAAGTTATTAACGTATGCAAAAATGAGCCCAAAAGTGAAAATTTGCGTGCAACATGCGAAGCGGTCGCGGTAGAGGCTAGAGTTGAATACGTTCCGATAATAGGTCGATTCTTAAATGACCGTAAACTCTAATGTCCGATCTTGCCATTAACGTATTATTTAATAGGTCAATAAAATGTAATCAATTTATAAAATAGCTTGCACACGTAATAAAAATTTATAAGGTTGATAGAAATTCATTGAACTCGGTAAACACGACTCCAATTACATTTGAGGTCACAAGTTAGCGAATAATGCGAACTAATCGTGGCTATTGGTTGTACGTAGTGGCAACCGTAATCGATGGCGGGTGACTAACGGGCGGATTCCTTATAAGAATGCTTCGGGTCAAATCAGAGGTTCGTATCTGAGATTGGTGTCAGTATTCCACGTTTTCTCCTATATGTCATCCGCGGCCCCTTTGCATCATTGTGCCGACTTATCAGCTGTAATGGAGCCTGGAGGCAACGTTTTCGTACACACATAATGATATAACGACAGATAAACATGTAATAGGTAATCTTTTTAATGAATTGAAGTATCTACACACCAGTAAGTACTTTCTATTTCAATCACGAGCCGTGCAGATATTACTTTAGATATAACATATGTTTGGCAATACTGTACTCGCATTGAACGGTAAGTGCTCAATCATAACTAAACTAAATAGCGTTTTATTGATTAAGTAGGCGGTATGTACAATGATACGTAAAATGGATGGCAGTTCTTGATGATCTATATCAGTTTTCTTAGCTTTTTTCGCAGTCTTGATGGTATAAACTGGCCTCTCGTTTACAAGCACGATTTGTAGTATCGTACCCTTAATGATGACATAGTAAGTACCCTGTTATAGCAAGACTGGGTTTCGGTTATTTTATAAACAATAGCTGCTGCCTTATAAGTCACCGTGCTTCGTAAACCATACTTGAGTCGACCTATTGGCAGATAGGTACTAAATTAATCTTAAGGTAAACATTGGTGACTTATCCCTTTACGAAAAGTTAGCGACTTTACTTAAATGTTAGAGAAGTTTGCATGTATGATCGTCGACAAACTGGTCACTTGGTTGGCAGCTCGATAGAACTAGAATTTACAGCATGCCGTAGTGTAAGGTGGTGGGTGTGCCAACAGGCTCCTAGTCTGTGGCAACAGCTGTTACGTTGGAACATTCCTATAAGGCACAGGTAGAGGCAGGTAGCTCATCGGCCTACGAGAAACTGCAGTAGGTAACCCGTTTGTGTCGGTTTACGAAACGCGTGGGAAGGTAAGCAGGTGATAGAATTTACGCTTTTCTATTACTTTTCAACTATGCTAACAATGGTAAGAATAGATATGGTAATTGTTTGGAACTTTTATTTTTCTGTGCTCTCTTCGCTTATTAGATAAGCTATCGCTTGAACCTGCCGTTTTTTTGTCGTTATTGTTCACTTCCATTTTATTCGTTCATTTAGCTTGCCTCTTCCCACTGGTGTATTTTTTAAGGAACTTTACTATTGAGTTTATTTTTGCCTATAGGAGTTTCTTCATCATTTAGTAGGTACTATACCTATAGCCGCAAATGATTTTTTTTATATCTCTTCATGTAAAAGTTAGGACCTAGTGAAAGTAAATTCACCGAATAACAACCCAACTTCATTCCGAATTAAACCATTTTCGATTAAAAAAAATGGGAGATTTTTTAGATCGAATCAAAATTGTACAATATTATCGGATTTAGAGTTTGAATAATTCTGTTATCGATCTTAAAGTAAATAAAATATGATTAATGTTCTCAGAGTGAAATAAACACTGTTATAGCTTACATTTAAGAAAGTAGTAAATAAATAACGTATTTCATGTTTACCTCCCGTCAGTGCTGCCATCTACGAAATATATATAGACTTATAGTACCGATACAGCTGCCATCTATGGAGTTCATGTAACAACTGGTAGTAGTGGCGTTAAGTACACTTTCCTAACCTCTCCCTACTTCGTGTTGTTGTTATGAGATGTCTCTATCTGTAGAGAAAGAAAAATGCTAGAGCTTTTTAAATGTAGTTTGGTTTAATGTTAAGTAAACCTTAATGTTTTATTATAATTATGTATCTGGCAACATTTCACTTTATGGTTTTATTATGTTCTTTCTTTAAAAAAAAGGATATTCAAAAGAAAAATTGCCGAGTTTCGCTTTCTTTTCATAAAATACTTAAAAAAAATCTATACATAGATAAGTTTAAGCAGATTCTACTGCTTAAAGCTTCTTCTTTTAGCTATTACCATAGGTAATATTAACAAGTTAATTCCAATTCATCAGATAACAGGTAAATAAAATTAATTAAAGAGATTTACCGCTGACCATTCATTAACCGTTCCTTTGACTTTACAATTCACTATAGAATCTCGAGTCCACACAACTAGGAACTATGTGCCTGATGGATGGATCGACGCTGAATAGAGGCGTTATAAATGACCGCTGACAACGTCGAGGGACGAATAGTCTGTGCTGCGAATTGTGGGAAATAAGAAAAATGTACAGGGAACCCCACACAATGCTGACTGCAACAATTGAATTTTATTCACCACAAAGCAGTTGCTGTAGTTGAAGACAAAATTTGGATTGCGATGTAAAGCTTGACTCATTGTGTCTTCATGGGAGGCGGTGTTTTTGGACATCTCAAGATTCCTCTGAGTGGCCTGTGCCTGGGTTCTGACATGGGAAAGTGGTCTTGGCGAAATCGAATAAGGAATGAATGATTGAAATTGTTACAGAATGTTTAACTTACCTTTGTGAATAGTTATGATTGTTTGTTAAAAGATTCAGACACCCCCTGACGGTCCTCCGGCTTCATGGACGGGCGCCTATTGTTGCTGTGCAGGGAAAGACCTTGATACAAAAGCCCCAAAACAGGATAGAGTGCCGTTCAAGTGAGGAGGCTTATGCCCAGCAATTGGTCACGTAAAAGCTGATGATGATGATGGTTTGTTTTGGTATAGCTAGGTAATAAATCTTCACCGATATACACGATCAATATTGAAGTGCTGTAAACTTTTTTAGGTTAGACAGCAAAATATATTATAGTCAGATACGAGTAGACTGAGCGTATACCGTTGCCAAAAAAAGATAAATTGACCAATTTATTTTGCGCTTCAGCTTAGGCCAGCTTTAGACTTTAAAATATAAACCTGTCTCACTTCTCATCAAACGACAGGTATTTAAAATAACGACATGTAACTGTTACGTACAGTTTATTTTCTACTGTAGGAATGTATTATTTTATATTGATAATAAAAAAAATGTTGATAGCCATTGAAAGGCCATTTAAAATTCAATACGTCAGACTTTACAAAACTTAACTAACTATGTGTGCCTATGTGTTATTTTATACATAGCGTCATCAACTAAATCGCAACTTGATATTATTAATTAAAATCTCATACTTGGTATTCTAATTCTATGATTTAAAAAGATACCAAATACTTGGAAACCCAGAATCCTCGCTAAAGTTCATATTTGTGTAGCTTTCTTAAAATGCCATTAGGATTTATTTATAGGATTCACACTATTCACATAGGTTAAGCTATAGGTACCTACACTATACCTTAAATGAGCTGTAATAATGTTAATATCTATAACGTATATATATTTATTACGTATGGCTATTGAACTATTTATTGATCTCATAGTCAAAGAGTCTGTACTTTGTGCGACACTGTTTTATTTCATAAGTTTACCATGTACCTTCTAAAAAAATAAAATAACTTACTGGTTGTTTTATTTATTTCCACATTTAAATATCATGATACAAAGTTATCAACAGTCTTTTTAAATTATCAGGAAAACTTAGCTATGCTTATATTCCAGCTCTCCACAACTACCCTCTTCCAAC
Source organism: Abrostola triplasia (assembly GCA_946251915.1). NCBI lineage: Eukaryota > Metazoa > Arthropoda > Insecta > Lepidoptera > Noctuidae > Abrostola > Abrostola triplasia. Next base: position 5,950,881 of record OX276432.1, on the reverse strand, counting down.
GTTTTTTAAAAGAAGTCTTGCAAAGTCAAAATATTTCATGAAGATATTTTGTTGAAACTTACAAAAGGAAAATGGTAGAGAGAGTTTGTGCCACTTTACTACGCAGGAATAAATAACTTTCTACAACATTTTATTTACTTAAACAGCTATTTGAAAGCAGCGACTAAAATTTTCAGACAGTTATATTGCAGAATGTTTAAATGATTATGTAGAGGTTTTTAATATAAAATATTAAATACAGTAAAAAGTTTCTTAGCATTCTGAGCTAATAAACTTCTGCGATAGATTATATAATTGATGCCTGTAAAAATTCATGCCTGTAAAGCTGTAACATAACATCACGCCTGTATTCTAAATGTAATCCCGGGCGAGACTATTGCCATCAACCGTGCACCAATCCAGACTCCGTACTGCAACTGAGAATTACCAAATGTAAAAAGCCAGCAACATTGCCCGACCCGGGATTCGAACCCAGGACCTCGTGCTCAGCAGTCGCGCTTAGTAACCACTAGACTAACGAGGCAGTAAGTCAATGAGTTTTTTTATGTACTTTTTTATAAGCCTCGTACCGTGAAACTGTCTCCACGGGCACATAAAAGGATCGCCACGTGTCTACCAGGAGCACATAAGTTGAAAGGGCGTAAAAACGGCATGCGCATGTGTTACTGGCAGCTATGACAGAAATCCTTTTCGGCCGCACGCGTCTATGGTATGTGTTATGTACCATTAATCTTTTGCGCGGGCCATCCGTCAACAGACACGCGACTTGGCCGTATGTTACAATGTACCGTAACTGTATCAGGGCATCAGGGTAGGCAGAGAATTAATTTCGCACATTTTTTGCACAGTAATGTTCTAGGGGCGTTGAGAAGAGATTAATCCCGACTTGCATGTGCAGCTGTGACCGTATTGTTCAGATTTTGGATACATTACATTCACTCATACTTCTCATTTTTACATTGTGTAACTAACACTTCGCGTTGAAATTCGTTAAAGCTATGTATGTATGTATGTATTGTTGTACCTATGTAACTAGATATCTAATATTAACAGGACAATAACACAGGAAAACCGAACCACCATCAATGAAATATAATCACGGATTTATTTTTCATTGTTTCTGCCAATATTTAGGGATCCTTCGGTAAAATATGTAATCCCTAACAGTTAGGATAACACATGTTTTCGATAAATGTAAATAAAAATTTGAAAGTATTCGTATGTAACGAACTTTTTTAAAGTAATCATGGATAAGTTAAGAGACGTTTTATTACAAAAGCCTTAACCTAAGTGCGTCTTAAAACCGTTGACATGCCAACAAGACTAACAGCCCTCTTACCATGAACTCTTAAAGCAGGACAGTTTACGGTGTGGAAGCGAGACATCGTATTACACTGCACCTAGCGGTGACGCGCTTTCACATCGGAAAATGTCCTACTTCAAGAGTTGATGGTAAGGGAGCAGGTATTATTTAATATACGACTAAAATGACCAAACATACTTATATAAGGTAGTTTGTGTATAAACTCGTGCTAGTTAACTGCACGATTTTCTTTAATTAATTGGTTTATTTATTTGCATAAATATAGGTACAATAAGTTCTTAGATTACATTGTAGTCATCAGTGTAGTCCTTATCCACATTTCACCAATTATCGTGTGCAAATAGGTACATAAATTAAACTATATTCTAGATTAAATTATGGTAATGTTTTGCTTCTACTTCTTGTCCACGGAACCCTATGCCAGGTCCCACGCAATTGATGGTATTTGTTATGATGGTAAATTTACGTTGTGTGGGAACTAGCAGGTGTATCTGCACCGGACTGTTCGAAATTGTTGGAAATGTGTCTATATTATTAGCGCTCTATCGATTCAATGCGATTGAAAGAATATAAGGGTGACGTGAGTAATGATTGTTTGCCGTTCTGTTGTTCAGTGCTCGACGCGTGTTGAAATCGTATTCAATTTGTAAATAGTTGTATACAGTGTAGTTTTATAAAGTTGTATTCGTAATATATAATAGTAGTAGATAAATATCAATATTTTTTTATAAATATCGTCTCCAGCCGCAGTATAACATTTTGTTTCCTTGATAGATGTGTTCTTAAAAGAACTGGTGGAAAGAAATGGTGGCGTTGGTAAGACCATTTAATAGCAGGTCAAAAGCACTTGACTGTATTATAAAAACTCCGTTTCTTGATTTCGTTTTAGATCCTCAAGACTGTCTGCCCAATTAGAGTGATTATTATTACATTTGTTACCTTTCAGAAGTGCCGAAGAACATTATTCTCTCACACCATAACCACTATTTCATGAAAGAGATGTACAATGCACATTGCACATGCTAGAGTCTAGACAGTCCTGTTGTCGGCACTTGGATAGCCAATCTGGTGCACTTCGGTTCGAATGACATCTAAATCGGAGCGACATTATTGAATATCTCTCCTGGCTTCAGTGATAGTGCATTTGGACGTGTGGGCCGTGCCTACGTCGCGGCCACTTTGACTCTCTGTCAATTAAAACATTTAGCTCATTCGTTAAACAATGCAATGTAAATATTGTCCTTAAATAGACACTATTAACCTTTATAGATAAGAAATTAGAAGGCACTAACAGAATTTGTAATAAGGAATACTTTAGAATTATTATTTTCATACTCTGAACAAAATCTTTGAAGCTTTTATACTACTTAGATCTTATTTACTAAGATCTCATCGTAATGGATTTCATAAAACAAATCACTTAGTTAGCTGCGAACGTTTACTTTTGCTTTTTAAGTTCTGTAATTTTTATAAACGTCACAAAAGTGTATAAATTATTTCTTGGAGTTTTATATAAAGTATAATTTCTCGAGGTTATTAACTATTTGAATCACATACTCAACATTACATATATCAAATTCTAACATCCCACTAACTTCCTATAAACAACAACGTTTACTATCATTGTAACGTTCCCAAAACCTGAACATTTTCCTCGGTAATGCAATAAACTGCATGAAAACAACACGGCCATTACAAAAGCAGTTGAATCCGAGGGGAGTTTGAATGCTTACAGTAAATACCTCCCGATACAACGTATTCCGACGATTAGGTCGACCACGATATTATTACGTGACTCGCTCCCAAAACGGACAGGCAATCTCTATAAAGAGGTATTTGGGACCCTAATTTACACCCCCTTACGTAATATTGGCGGGTCGGCTGTGAAGGTCCAGCGTGGGTCCCATGCCCTCTCAGCTCCGGCGATTGGAGGTGGTTACTAGTGGCTGTGTGCCTATAGTTGTAGTGGTGCACAATTTGGGTAAATTATGGGCTTTATAATTGGATGGCATAGTGTTTGCAAAGGTTCTGATTCTGTATTTTAAAAGAAGGTACGAATAACCTCAATACTGGTCCTTTTTGCTGTAACCAACATGTTTGTCAAGTAAATTCTATTTCATATTCATTTTGGCAAAAAAGATTGGCAATATTCCCTTAGGATATGTTATCGCTTACAATACATGGAAAATATTTTATTGCGGTCAAAGGTTTTAACAATTTCCGATTTTTTTAAAGAAACAATGAAAAAGTAATCTCGTATGTACCTTTAATTGTGCTCCCTAACATTCTAGATTAAAACAATAAGGAGTGCGCAGCTGTAAGACAAGGTCGTTCACCTTTAATACGAACATGGTTGACTACATAGAGACGTCCCTTTTCGTTAGACAGTATGTCATTTAGTAGACTGTGACCAATAAAGGGACGAGCCTCTTGATAGGGACGTGTAAATCATGTTCCCGGTTGATAGAGGCATTTGATTGCTGCTATAACGGTGTTCAAAAGGTTACAGATCAGTTCACAACAGAACTGTAACATTACTTAGTAGAATACACTACTGAATGCTTGTACTTTCGTCTTTTATGCGTTCCTAAACCATTGACCAGATTGTGATGAATCTTTAGTATGGTTTTTGAGAACGCTCGAGAAGTTACTGGCTTAAAACACTAATTATTTTCATCTTAAATTCATGCGGACGAAATTGCGGTTATCAGCTAGAAAGCATACTATAATAATAACCTGTATTGTAACCTAATACTTTAAAAAATGTATATCAGTCATTTTCGGTTGTTACGTAGCAGCTTTGGCGGCGTCTAATAACTTTTAATTTCCTTCAAACTAATAGGCACAACAAAGTGCTCAAGGCATTCTTAGTAATAATATTTATATAAGCGTGGGTACGTAAATGCCGCGACCTTTTGGGAATGGTGCTGTATTTGGGTGTAAATTGTTTCAACCTTTTCCTCGTGGGAGACAAATGAATGATAACGGCAAGGGAACACGTTTCTTACTTTATATGTTGACAAAACAACGCAATTTATTCCACATCTTCTTCGCCATAGAAATGGTAGAAAACTAGCTCAGTTGACGATTACGGGTAATCAGATATCTTCTATCTATTCAGGGTTTCAGTAAAACTTTATCGTTAATAAGCAGCTTTCGTTCTCTGCTTGTATATTCAACGTAGGGTCCCATGTCTCCGTCTTAAACACCATGACTTGCGCCCCTACTCCCCTAATAGTTAGGAAGGGTCGTCCTGTAAGCTCGACGCATCTCACCAATGACGGTTTAAGACCCATACTTTAGGGGGCCTGTTCCCTTTTATTGGAAACAATTCTACACCGCAGGCTGCTGGAAAATTTTCATAGAAAAAATAGCCATTATTTTACCTGATTTTTCTTAACCGTTGCAAGCTAAATTAATAGTGATTAAGACTTAGAAAGATAAACATAATTTCAGTAAACATATATAGTGTACACAACTAATTAGTCCTTATCTTTTCCTTGAATGTCTTAACTGTCTTACAGTTATGTGAAAGAGACTACCTTTAGTCCTCTATTGAACAATACAACTGTATTGAGCTTACACGAATTGGCTTACGTAAACTAAATATATAGGAGAATATAATATAGTACCTATTAACAAAACACGATCAAAGACAACCATAATATTAGGTTGTTAACCTTGATACACGAAAGTTTTCATTAACATAGTGTGTGTATCTAAATTAACTAATTTCAAGTTACAGTTCCTAAGTGGCTGATAGATGTTAGCGGATATTAAGATGTGGGCCCGGATATTACGACGATCGTATCTTCATATTTTAGCAGCGAATATAAGGGATTCCGTAAGGTAAATACGGCAGTGATTACTTTCCCAGAGCACCAGTGATTGTCAAATGATTGCTGCTTCGGCGTTCAGCCTATTTAAATGCTGATTATCATGTTGGAATGTTTATTTGAAAAACGAAAGGTTATGAGTGTTACATTTTAAGTTTAGGTGTAAAACTTATGTAGGTACTAAAAGATAAAGAGACATCTTCTCTTTTAGTACTACAACAACTACTAAATGTTTTTATAATTTTCATCTTAGTCAATATGATTGTGGAGAAATTCTAACACTTTCTTAGTCCAATCTTAGGCCACTTGTAACACTTATAATTGTAGTCAATGCTTGTAGAATTGGCAATAAGATAAGAACAAAAATACATCATTATTGATTGTCAACGACTTATTCTAATGCGTCGACAACTAGCAGAGCTGGCTTCTCAGAATGCGCTGAACAAACAATCGAGAAACCTCACTCGTGAATTTAAAAAAAAGCTGACAAATCTCTTGGAAATTCTCCTGTATTATGCGTGCATTTCACAAACATGGAATATCACATAACACAAACTCACACACATTTTTTCCCGTGTGGAAATCAAACCCTTAACGCAGCAGTCCAATCGCTAAGCCAGTGCGCCGATCCGGTCGTCAAATTTTATTAACAATATTTAACAAGTCAATATTCGTTGGTGATGCTTTCACAGAGTGAAATGTTACGCTCCGACACTTGCTAAGACAATACTCTGTATGAAGGCTCAGTTGAGCGACAGCCGTCACACAGTTTATCTAGGCAATTGCCGAATGCCGACTGCCGAATGCCGGCTACAGCGTCGACATTGTTGCTGCGTAAACACAAACTTGATGGCGCCCGAAGACAGCTCACTCGGCTTAAGTTGAACTCACAGTGCGTGTCTTTCACGAAAGCTTTAGAATTTCGTAGATGCCGCCTTAGAGGTGAATGTTCGTGATAATCCTATTAGCGACTTTAGCGCGAATCACTATAAACATACACAATTTCCTTTTCGTAGTAAGTTGAGGAATATTCATGTTTCATTAATATTTATGGCGACGAATGTATTTGCCGTATGTAGCAGGTATTTTTCTTGTGAAGAAAAATGTGTATTTCGGAGAATTTTTACAGACACGACTCACATCCTAGGAACTTACATACACACATAAAGTCACGGCTGTTTCCCAGAGGGGTACGCAGAGACCAGGGATTTCCATTTGCTAAGATCCTGGCATACTTCTATTGCCTCATTTACATAAATAACATATAGTAAAGAAGCAGAAAAGATCAATAATTGTGAAGTTAAGTCATAAATATTTTATGTAGATATTAATCAATGATGTCTACATCATGTAAATAAATGTTGCGAGCTGGTAATACGAAGTTCCAATTAAAAAATCCATCGCTTAAGTGCTTTCAGCGGATATAATGGAATAAAAAATAAAATAAATACAGACTTGTCATTCGAGTTCCGTTAACGAAGCGAATAAAACTGTCCAACCCTTTGAATAAACCGTGGAAATGGCTCAGAATAGCCTATTAACACTCGGTGACAATCTTGTAGAGGCTTCTCGGAGCGAATGATAATATTTTTCTTTTATTTCAAACAGTCCGACGCCATTCCTGTTTAATTAGATTATACTAATTGAGTTGGCGCCAATTGTTGGCTTTGAAAAATAAAATTGAAACAAAACACATTTTGTGGCTCACCCTAGCTTCTTAACTTATTGTTATTGGCTTTGTTGTTTAAATTTACGATGGTTTTGTCTACAAAGCAGGTAAGATATGTAAACAAAGTAAAGGTACGGCGAGGCCAAATTTCGTAGCTTTAACTTTAATCTTATTATTTCAACGTGAAAACGTAATGGTTAAAAGTTACACCTTTTAATTTCGTGTCGTCTGGTTAAAACGTTTGGCACGTTCGTATAAAGTGCTCCAATAAAAAAACTCCGGAAGAATTCTGGACTCCTAAAACATTCTGTGAAGTAACTAATTGTGTGTTGGTAACATTCATTAGCAAACTTTTATGTAACAGGTAATTCTGTAATGGAATTTAACTAATTAAGAACAGAGTTCGGACACTTGTTGAGTACTGACTATAATTCACGAAAAATTATTGTAACAATTTGTATTATAATCGGAGTACAACAGGCGATGGTCGAATATCTTAGCGTTGGTTCGCAAGCGGGGAATATAAATATTTTCCTCCTTTTATTGCGGTCCCCTGCGCGCAATTACAATTGCAATTAACTTAATTTGAGGGTTCCGTTGTCCGACGACCTGATGTTTTGAGGATTATGTTTCTTAAGTGCTTCGTGAATTGTGATGATCGTATTTTGTTGCCACTTTTGACGGTTTTTGCTTCACTTAGAGGGATGATTTATAAAAGAGAAGCGCTCTGTGTTTTAAAATACGTGACGCGGCTTACATAATAAAATATATTAATGTGGTGGTGGTCTGGTGCTTGACATGATTCATATGCATAGAGCTGCGGGTTCAAACCGAAATTTGTATTGTAATATTTGTAATGTGCTGTCGTAACTCGTATTTATTCTAGACTTCAATAACAGACAACGGAACAATCATTATCCTCAATCACGACCCCGAAGTCAGCAAGCCTGCAAGCGTATATGCACCTCCCTTCTCTCTTTGATAAGAAGTCTTTGCCCAACTTCTTTCTTCTCTCTGTTCCTCTCCAATTACTGGAGGTCGACCATCAGCTTTGAATATTTCTCTTTGCCCCTGGCGAGGTGAGACAATTCCACGGCACTTGTAACTTTGCCCAACTGCGAGTATATTATTTGTATCAATAATTATTTTTGGTATCAATGCTTTGTTATTAGTATAATAATCAACAAGGGAGCACAGCACATCGCAAGTACATGCACCGATTCCGCGAAGCACACACGAAAATATAGATAAATCAGCGTTGCCTAATGAGAATCTGTAACCTCTTCTTCTATGTAAATATATTAATTTACGAGTCAAAACATGAACTCTCAGCCAACGAAGTTGTTTTCTAACATTATAACAACATGCGGTGCTGAACATAATAAGCGAGTGTGCCAACCGCACTGTTTTGTTTCTACGCAAATTCTATGGATGATTAAAATTAAAGGTACTATATACTATAAGCTGACATATTGTTTCGGGAATAATGTACCTTGATTACAGTAGGTATTCAATATTAGTTCAGATTTTAGCGTTCACCCTAATTACGCGTTTGCGGTTTTACATTAAAAGAGAATAGAATTAGGTAGTCAGCAACTTAAGTAGCTAAAAATTTACGTACTATTAACTGAAGAACTACTTTTTACAAAGTAAAAGTCTTAAATATTCTTAGATCATTTGGACACTCCTAGAATGTAAAACAATAACTTCAATTGATGTTCATTTCGTCCTATTAATTGACATAAGGTTTCTTAACATGTTGCTAACTGGACCTATTCCTTTACAAAAGGTCTTACCTAAGTTTAGTCCCAGACTTACAAGTCAATTTAATTATTATAGCTTTAACATGTTTTTGGGTAGGTTTGGTTTTAGTGTATGTTTCTATCTCTATAATTATACCGGTTATGATTTTACTAAAATTGCTAAATACCTATGTGTGAATATTTATGAATTGATCTAACATCACATTACTGAACTTCTAAATTAAATGAAACACGAAGTTTATTGAGATCGCACACACTAGTGAAGCGGCTACGAACCTGTGTTTCCGTAACTTGCCTTTTATGCGCCCGGTGCGAGTTTATTTAACAGCACCCTTTTTATTGTTTGTGGTCGTGGTCTGGTCATTTCTGCACCCCTCTCGGGTCTGCGCTCTATGCCTGGGCACCGCTAGCACCACCCAAGTTACGGCACTGTTACGAACACACAAACACAATCTACGAACTACAGCAGTTTCCTCCGGAGTCGTGTAAAAATACTTCAGAACACCGCACCATTACGGTGAGGTGGAAGGATTTAGCCATGAGAACAGGTACTTCCTTTAAATTGACTAGTTCGACTACGTGTTACACCGGTCATGGCTCACGACCCCCATATCGCTTTAGTTAGAACTATAAAAACCCAATGGCGCGACAATTTGTGAGCGATTTTTTGGTAAAGTTATAGTAAAAGTAACAGAATGTAGGTTGCGGGCTCTTCCGTTTGTCGGTAAATAAAGAATATATTGGATGATAAAAAAATAAGGAAAACGTAACATTTTCCTTTCATATGTACACATCAAAACAAAACAATGCTAGCTGAAACATATCTGTTATCATGTTTGTAGATACGTGCATGTTTATATTGTTTAATATTCTATATCGATTACGTGGAAGGGATCGGTAAATATATGATTCATTGTTCTTCTCAGAAGTTATTTTTAACATAATTATTATGTAGGTAAAGCTCTATTCTCGATAACATCAACAGGGGTATATTTCAACCTACCTTTTTACAAGTAGGTAGAATGTGTCTAGTAATTAGGTGTTTCAGATACCCTGTAAAGACGAACGACTTTTCACAAGTAGGTAGAATGTGTCTAATTAGGTGTTTCAGATACCCTGTAAAGACGAGCGAGTTTTTGAAAGTAGGTAGAATGTGTCTAAGTAGGTGTTTCAGATGCCATGTAAAGACGAACGACTTTTCACAAGTAGGTAGAATGTGTCTAATTAGGTGTTTCAGATACCCTGTAAAGACGAGCGAGTTTTTGAAAGTAGGTAGAATGTGTCTAAGTAGGTGTTTCAGATGCCATGTAAAGACGAACGACTTTTCACAAGTAGGTAGAATGTGTCTAATTAGGTGTTTCAGATGCCATGTAAAGACGAAATTAGTGTTCAGAGTTATTATGCCGTAGCACCTATAGAACGCGTCGACAATACCATCGTTCCTGTTAAAGGTTACTTCCACGAAACAAACCTTTACTGATGTAACGATTCGCAGAAGGTATTCTTTGTTAATGGGCGATTTTCAGAATAGGTGAAGTGTTAAGCTGACTGTACGGAGAACTTGTCGAGTGTGCTTTATGATTATTGTGGTGGAATATTTGGTCCTACCAGAGACATCCGCAGAAACGAGACAATTCAGCTCGAGCAGAATCACATAACATCACGCCTGTATTCCCCGAAGGGGTAGGCAGAGGTGCACATATAGTACACCCATATTTCGCCAGTTATGTTTTAGGTCCCAATGTAATAGGGGGCGAGCCTATTGACATCAACTGGGCACAAATCCAGACCCCGTGCTGCTACTGGGAATTACCTAATGGAAAAACCCAGTAACACTTTGCCCGACCCGGGATTCGAACCCAGGACCTCGTGCTCAGCAGTCTATATGTGCACGTCTGCCTACCCCTTCGGGGAATACGTATGTATCTATGTGCGAGATTACAAATAAACCTTTTTCTTTGCTATTAAATATTGATGGCGAGAACTTACAGGATTAGGCTACACGCCTTTTATAACAAGTCTACACCTAATAATACATATGATATTAGATATAAAATTAATATTTGGGTAATAAATTGTTCGTCAGTTCTGTTTCGTTATTTAAAGCAACTCCAACCGACACGTTTAATAATAATCTCGCGTTACCTCTTCAATCACTTTACGGGAATTAACGTGAATACGCGTGTGACGTATGTATTACGTAATTTCCTGTGAAGGCGAGTTTCCTACACCTGCGCGCCGTATGTACTTTCTACGAAGTTGGCGTGATTATGAAAATCCGTATTAGAACTAACTACACGTATTCAGCTCGATTCAGATTTTGTCTATGAAAACAGGTGTATTGTATGGAGGCTATTTACATCCACATCTACAAACAAAACTTATTTTCTATAGACAAATGTTGAATTGAAGTGATTAAGTGTAATTAATCCCTGGTTAACGAGGTGTGCGCCTTTGTTTCAACCTAATTCGAAAGACACGTAACGCCATCTAGCGACCAAAAGCAATAATGACCGTCGAATATCACTCTTTGTCCCGGGAACAGTACTATTTTTCTGGAGCTGCGCTCCCCGGTACACGACATTTTTTCGGGATTTAAAGTATGCCTATGTATCTACCTCTATACCAAATTTTATCAAAATTAGTCCAGCCGTTTCAGCGTGAAGAGGTAACAAACTTACAAACACACTCACTAACTTCGCTTGTATAATATTAGTTTGAAATGTAATAAGTCATGCACTTATGTTTCATTTCATAATGATCGGTTTAGTGGTTTAGGCGTAAAAAGGTAACAAACAAACTTACTTTCGCTTGTATAATATTAGTAAGGATAAGGATACCAGTGTAATCTGCATAACACAGTGTTTGAATATGGTAAGGTGGACGAGGATTCATCGCCCCTGTTGTTCAAATCAAAATGGCAAATTGTTTTCGTTTCTTTTATGAGTGTGTGGCGCTGTGGAAACAAGAATTTTCTTCCACGAATTCACATTTTAGGTTGATTTTTGGAGCGGGTGTTCTGTGAAAAGGCGCGTTGATTAGTTTTGTCTGAATTAAACATGGATCAGGGAAAGTGAAATGTAAGGGACTTGTGAAGATATTCAAGGTGAATTGGCGATGAAAGAATTTGTTTTTAGGTTACATTATTTATTCATAATATACTAGTCTAGATAACTGAAGAAGGGACATTCTTTCCACTAAAAGAATAAAATTGTTTCTGACTAATTAAAATATATAAGGTCCTTTTTTCCTTACTGAACTTAATTTTATTTTAGGTTAATGTAAACATATTGGGGTACTCGACGCAGAATAAATAAGCAGAAAGGCCTTTTAGACTTTACAACACCAAACAAAAAAGATTTTGTTACGTATTTAGACTATTACTGATAAAGCTCCTGAACCTTTAAATAAACATTCTCAGAAACGATAACCACTTAAATGGCCACTTTTACTTGGAAACCAAAACATTTCCTATTAAAGTAGGTACCTACCTACCTTCCTAAACAAAATTATTTACTTAATTGGAAAGCAGTGCAAAAGCTTTTCTATAATTAACTCCAGTAATTTGGTTTCAACTTATTGTTTTCCAGGGCTGCTTGCAACAAAAATGCTTAAATTTAATTTTAACTTTTGGTTTAAACTGGAGTTTTAATCCAATCCCAGATACCATGTGTATCTACCGGGAACAAAAAGTTTTATTAACGATTAAGCCAAAAATGTTTTATTTCATATAATTGTTTACTCGTATTAGAATACCGCAGAGTTGTTTTTTATAGCATATTTCGTTTCCCACTGTTGGGCAAAGGCCTCCCATTTCTTCTTCCGAACCACTCTATTCTTGGCGGTTTCTAACCACGTTATTGACCAGAGTTATTACTTGCAGAAATGTGTTATTTAAATGTCATGATAATGGAACTTTAGTCCTGTGTATAAGAAGGGAAGAATAAGTTAATGAGAACATATCGAAAACCGAAGCAAACTTAGCATTTGTGAAATTATATTATACATATAATAAAGCATATTACAATACATAGCATATTGACAATGACAAAAAGGTACAACAGATTTTTTCCATTTCCAGGATAATGATCATGTATTTGTGACAAAAACAAGCTAATGCGACATAAGATCGGTTTATCACGATACTGAAAACGCGCCATTTTTCACCCCGACATAACGAAATGTCAGTTCCAATGCAGACCTTTATCATTGTCAATAAAATGCTGTATAAATCAAACAAGTTAGCAGAGCCTGTGGAACGCGATTGTGTAACATGATATCTTGTATGGTAACTATACTATTTATGTACGTAAAGTCCAAATTGGGATGAAAATAGGCGTTTTTACAAGCGTTTATTTAACTAGCAATGTTTGTATGTATGTGAGTTTGTTTAGGTCAAATCTTGCAATCTAAATTAGAACTACTTTTTGACATCCGATTAAAATGATATTTTGTATACTTAAATAGGTTTAGTGACATTACAATAATATGGTACTTTTGTTTTATAAGCTTGTGTTCAATATATATTAACTTGTATTCCAATATAAGTTAAAACTTTATAATGAAGACCTACCTACTTTGATTTAGTGCTTGTCAAGGTGTTACTTACCTAATACTAGGTACATTAAAATATTGCAGCACTAAATCCATCGGTACTCTAAAGTAATATTGCGAAATTTAATGCTCGAATGGTTTCAGAAGCAATTACGAATTTGAATGCATCAAAATTCCGTCTTGCAAGTGCGGGGTCCGAGAGGTCGCTAGGCGGCACGGCGGCGGCAGGCCCTTGCAAGGCCTTTGACTGCAGATTCCTTAGCTTCCTGCCGGTGGCTTTCTGTCTTTCGTTCCACTAATGCAAATCAAGGGAGCTCCGATTGCCCCTCGCAGCTCACTCCCATTCAACGAGTTTAATAAAGAGACTGAGAATCCTAGAGTGAGATGAAAAATTCAATTAGATATTTTTACGTTTTCCCTACTTATTCCTGTTGTCCCCGAGGGTAATATCGCCGAGGTAAAGCCCGAGTATTGTCCCCAGAAGGAAAAATAAATGCGAGACTCATTTACACCCAGCACTTGCAATTGTCGTTTAATAATGTTTGTGCAAGCGTAACCTGTTAACTTAATACCCAGTTCCACCCTTTTTCATATTGCCTCATAGAATTCATAAACCCTATTCAATATTTTATTATCAGTTTGTTGTTGAGTTGGTCTAGCTTTTTATAGCTACTTATACACTTGTACACGTCCGTTAAAGGACAAACAACTTTTGTTTTTATTAATATTTAAGCTTTTAGTTCGAACAAAGGCGATAAATTATTTAGTCGCCAGCATGTTGGTAATTTAAAATATTTGTGTTATTATATTTTTTTTAGAGGCATTAAAATTCAATTTATGAAGGTTTAATCTTATTACGTACATTTCATTAAAAGAAATTGATTGTAGCGACTCCTTCGAAGCTCGAATTCTAATCGTCAGATTTAGTTTGAGGAGTGAATTGAACGGGATTCCTCACCGGGCTGACTCTGCTTTGTCCGGGTGTCCGCGATGCAAATCAATTGAGTGCTTGCGCCCGCCCTCGCTTCATAAAGCGATTGCACGAATACCTAACCTCTCCACCTCCTTGCACTTTCTTAGACGACTAGAATAGACAGAAAATTGCACTGTGTAGAATGCTGGAATATTGCACGCTCCACGGAATATAATATTTTATAGGAAATATAAAACTCTCGAGATCGGTTAGACAACTAAGAACTGCTTCGTTTTACGAGCACCATCCCAGTTTTATAACTAGGGTCGATGCTAACTCTGCTTTATTCATAATAATATAGTCACTTATGTTACGGCCTATGAATTGATAATAGGGCTATAAAATGTAAGTGGTTCAGAAATTGGCACATACCACACTTCCGTCACTGAGAATATGTTTAATTTAAGATTTGTGTGTTCACGGTGATCAATAAAAATATTTATTCCGACTCCAGAAAAAGCAATTCAAATAACGTAATGTAATAAAAAAATGTGGTCCCATATTGCGAAGGTTTTATTACTTTCAAAAGTGCGACGGTATGTAATCTTCTTATAGGGACATTTCATCACTTTGAATTTGGTATAATTTATCAAATTGCACGACGGGAATGCATATGCACCCCTGGCGCAGCTGCGTGGTCACAGTCGTGAGGCAATTTTTTATCTCCCCTCTTTATCCTGCACGTCAGCATTGTGGATCCTTGGGGAACGAATCAGAAGGGCGACACTGAGGGTAAGACATTCGCTGTAGTATTGTGGTGGCGGATACCAATTTTATGTGGAAGATTGGCGATAAGCGAAAGTTTTAGCATATCTATGCGCTATATGTGGAAACCATGTAAATTGCTCAGTGGCTGCTTTTATATTCAACAACATTTAGGTTTCGCTGATTCATTTGGTCGACTGTGTTTTATCCGTCTATCGTAGTAGCACAAACATAATTATATTATTACCAGCTAAATACAAACTATCTGAAGAGAAGAGAGTAACAGTAATCTGGTGATTGCGTAAATGTTTAGTTTGGCTGGGTATATGGACTATGGGGAACCAAAGGAAATAACAAAATCTATTATAATGTTATTTTATATCGGTTTTAATTAGTGAAGTGGTATAATTAGCTTAAAATCATTTAAGTCATTTCGATATCGCAGTCGACAATGTCCTCGGAGGCTGAAGCAACGAAGCTTGTAATTAATTTGCAGCTCGCAGGTAATTCATTAGGTAGGAATCGACCTCGTTCGACACCAATATCGTAATTATTTCTACGGACCACCAATGCACGCCGCAGCATTCCTAATTACATTCCCTAATTGAAGCACAACTAATTTGTATGCGCTTATTTGTGATTGCATATTAAACGCGTTTAAAGACATGTAGGGAGCGTGTTTATTGCTTGTTAGTATGTGGAGTATTTTGTAATTAATTACGTTGTTGTATTAATTACATATCTTGAAGTCATTTAATTTAAATAAACCTAGTTAGTGACTCTAATAAACCCGACTTTTTTATGTAGCTAGTTAGGTGTACCACTGCTGGGCATACCCCTTATTCCTCTACAAAATCCAGTCCAATGCCATTTCAGGCCATGTTTTAAACTCGACTGTTCAGCATTAATTGTGATAAAAATTAGGTGTTACAGATATAATCAATGTTTAATCTGACGGAAAATGTATTTAATTAATATCAAAACTGCTAGTATGGAACAGTCAACATCATTAGTACTTGAACATTGCTTTTTTTAACATATCATTAAAAAAACCAACTTCCTAAATTGTAAAAAGTCTTAAATATTTTTAGATCATCATTTTGACATTTCTATAATTTAAAACAATAATTTAAATAGATTTTTGTTTCCTTTTATTTGACTTAAGGTTTCTTATCATGTTAAGCTCTTTATGATGCTGACTGTAATAATAGGAGTATACAGATATTAACCATAATATTTTGACGAACTGATTGGCGCAGTGGCTAAGCGATTGGACTGCTGTGCTAAGGGTTCGATTCCCACACGGGGCATAAATTTGTGCGTACCACAGATGTTTGTCCCGAGTCTGGGTGTTTGTGTATGTGATATTTCATGTTTGTGAAACGCACCCACAACACAGGAGAAATTCGTAGTGTGGGGCGACGTTTTTTAAAAATAATAGTTTAAAAAAACTAAAAAACACGCTTTTTATCGAAAACCGAACTAAAAAATAGAAAATAAGTTTTAATCAATTTAAATTAAGAATAGTGTTAAAAATTTCAATAAATATAAATTAATAATAGTGTGAATAAAAACAAAAAATATTTTATTTAAAAAAGCGTGGGGTGCATGGTGTCAATAGTTATAAATATTTTATTGACAGATACGAGTAGAGTGATTATCACTTTGATAATATCTTAAAAAGCACCCCACGCTTTTTTTAAATAAAATATTTTTTGTTTTTATTCACACTATTATTAATTTATATTTATTGAAATTTTTAACACTATTCTTAATTTAAATTGATTAAAACTTATTTTCTATTTTTTAGTTCGGTTTTCGATAAAAAGCGTGTTTTTTAGTTTTTTTAAACTATTATTTATTTTCTATTTTTTATTAAGATGGTTAGCTACCACGGAGCTTTACCTTAACGCGAGCCGGTCTCGGCGCCCGCGACGGTTAGCTACCACGGAACTTTACCGTAGCGACTAGCGGCTTAGCAGAGGGCGTTGGAGTCGGGACACGCGCGCGACGCTTAGCTACCACGGAACTTTACCGTAGCGACTAGCGGCTTAGCAGAGGGCGTTGGAGTCGGGACACGCGCGCGACGCTTAGCTACCACGGAACTTTACCGTAGCGACTAGCGGCTTAGCAGAGGGCGTTGGAGTCGGGACACGCGCGCGACGCTTAGCTACCACGGAACTTTACCGTAGCGACTAGCGGCTTAGCAGAGGGCGTTGGAGTCGGGACACGCGCGCGACGCTTAGCTACCACGGAACTTTACCGTAGCGACTAGCGGCTTAGCAGAGGGCGTTTGTGTTGCGGGCTGTAATTATGCTATTTTTATTAATTAATACTTTTTATTAATTATATTATTAAATAATTTTATCAAATTAGTGTATTGTCATCGGTCCTCGATAAATCTACAAAGTTTGAACGAAATCTAGCCGTTTAAAGTGGGTCAAAATCGCGCCCAAAGAAGTCGGTTACAAACATACAAACAAACATACATACATACAAGTGAAGCTAATATAAAGCGTGTAAAAAACATGTTTATTATGTTGGGTTGTAGAGAAACTGATCTTGGCAAAGTTATATCTAGGTTTTAGATGTTATGTATTAAGTTCAGACAACGGTACTTTCTGATTTGCTTTGACAATAACTTTGATCTATATAACTTCACAGCGATAGCTGATTGTCGCGATTTATGATTATTTTCAGGATTTTATGTTTTTAAACTCTGTCATTTTACTGGATATTCGATCGAAAGTTATTACACATATAGATTATAGCTATACTTTTCAGTTCAAATATTATGCAAAGAAAACTTTATTTAATCACAGAGTCACTTCCAAATTTAAGTGACGTCACTCTATACATGTTTTAATGATGAAGGTATTTATATTAGAACAGTGTTTTATGGTTTCCCAACGGTCGCATAAAGCGGGAGTGCTGCTTTAAACGGCTAGTAAAAAGGTCATGTAATTATAACAGAAGGCTTTTTGTCATTTTTTAGCAGCTATAAAAGAATTTCAACAGGACTTTTATAGCGATTTTCTTTTATTTAAAAAGGTGCGGTTCACAACCATAGAATACAACATACACGGGACAAACATCTGCGGATTACACATATTTTTGTTCTGTACGGGAATCGAATTCTCAACCCTTAGCGTAGCAGTCTAATCAATTAGTCATTCGTAGATTTATAATGTTTTAATTTCATTAACTCAAAAGTGGTACGAAGTTTATAAAATCCTAAAACCTTACTTAGTTGGCGATATCGATGGCTGATCGTATCTTGTCAAGAAATACATCGTGTGTGGGTAGGTAATCAGTCGGTATATGAATAGTATTCGTTTTATTTTATCTAGGTCATATAAACGATATTTCATCACCACAATTTGCAATCAAAAATATATTATTTGTGCATGCATGTATGACTTATGTAACTGGCATAACCACTGCTTAGAGAAAAAAAAATATCACAAAAAAAAAATGTTTCCAGAAACCAAAAGTATAGTTTAAAATACTCTTTTCCCAGTACCCTTAGCATACTGTCATATACCTATATATACCATCTAAGTACACGTAATAAATACAAATATCAAACATAAATAAAATATCCTTCGTACTTTTGAGATGTCGCGTTTCTGTTTACACTTACCCGGGCACGTTTTTATTTCGGCGCACGTGGCTGAAGTATACCGAAATAATGTCACACGTGACACGCCGGACCTTTTAGGTACGAGGAAATAAAAAACTGTTAGGGGGAGTGATGCCTAGATAGTGGATACTGCTATTGACTTGAGCCTTCGAAATGTATGACACGTGACTCTTGCAACGGGGTTAAGTCATTGATGACTTAATCTTGCTACTGGTTAGTTTGTTGTGCCGTTTCTGCTACCTAGCTGTAGTACTAGGAAGGGGAGACAGGCGGGCGTTTTGAGGGCTGTCTCGATGCAATTTGATGTTCAAAAGTACTAAATTAAAAATAAGTCTATTTTGAGTAAGTATATGTAAAAATGGAGGCCATGGGGCCACAGAGATGTTAACTTAACTTGACGGTAGTAAGTACATTGAAGAGGTTACATAGAAATCTACAATTTTTTTAATAATATTTTTGATCAGTGCCACCTCACTGTGTTTACAACATTAATCGAAAATTCACGCAAAATGCCTAACTATATGTAGTAAAAACCTAGTACTATTATTTAACAACAAACGCTACGTCATCACTCTATACAAAACGATAGGAAAGAACATGAAAAGAAGACCTACATTAACTTTTTCCAATTCCGCTGACCATGGTACCTCCACAACAGCTTCTTACGTAAGCACAAAGTTATAACTATACCGTGTAGCCAACTTGTATGACGTCACTATCAAGACTGCACCTAGCCTCTCACTTCAAACTTGCGAATTGTTACAAACTACTTTAATGGGTTGCCGAGACTGGTCTGTCTTCGAACTAGATGTTCGAAATCTGTGGATTCTGATACCTTTTGTTTTCTCACAAAGCCCGCTTGTTTGGTCGCCATGAATATATTGGAGTTGAATGGTTTCTGGATGGGTCGTGTGGGAGTATTTTTCTGGTCATCGTGAAACAGTAGTGATCGTGAGAATGCAACTCGTAGCACTCACAAATGGCTTTACAATTCCTTAATATTGTAGTCACATTAAGAAAAATAATGAATACGTCTATATTTTTGTACGTATTGTATTAAAAATAACGTCGCCCAATACTAGGAATAGATTTCTCCTGTATCGTGAGTGCGTTTCACAAACATGAACTATCGCATAAAAACACCCAGACACGGGACAAACATCTAAAAATTCGCACAAATGTTTGTCCCGTGCGGGAATCGAGTCCGCAACCCTTAGCGCAGCAGTCCAAACGCTTAGCCACTGCGCCCGGCAGGTCTAAATTTTGTAAAAAGGTTGCTGTTGCATATTTTCCGGCTTGATACCTTATTTATTTTTCACAAATATGTACTTACAATAACAAAGTTGCCTATTATGTGTTGAGAACCACGCACGCGTGTTATCAGTTAATCTCATAAAAATCGCTGAATACATTGTGAGCAAAATTTCAAGGCATCCTTGAGACATATTAATTTCAGAAATGGAGGATACACGTCTCGCATAATCCATTTTATGATCCTTCCATGAACCTTGAAATTATTGAATAATTTGGGATCACTTTTTATAAGCTGTTGGACAGATAAACCTCCATACAGTGAGCTGTGAGCGCCATTATTTGGCCTCAGTAGACGTCGGTATTAAAAATCAATATTTTAAATTCTATTATGCCCCGTAGCCTGACTTTCACTGCTGTGTAGGTGGCAACTTGCCAGGATCGGAAACGACCAATATACAAATTAAACCTCTGATTCATGTATATTTCACTTACCGAGGGTCGATGCCAGACTATTGTCATTGTTAGTGTACTAACGAATATTATACATTTTATCTATCGTAGGTATTCAAAGTATTGCAAATACAATAACCAAATTTACAAGTAAATTATTTTAGAATGAGATTATAGGGGAACGGTGTTGACATCTAAAGAAATAAAAATTTCAATAGTGCAAATGACAGAACTACTCATCTGCTTCGATATTATCAGTATCCACGGCCTTCAATATCTTATTGTTATAGTCTCTTCTCTTATTGTTTACCGTCTAACGCGAGCTATATAAAGTCTCTATATTAAATATCTAAACGGGAAATTAAGGCCAAAACTCTAATTAATATAAGTTTGGCTTTGTTACTACGAAAAATGACTGTTTTTTCGTTGATTTAAAATAATTGCTTTTAAATTGTATTAGAAATGTCAGATCTGAAAACATCTCGGATAAATTCGGCAATCGCAGAGTTCTTAGAAGCATGTAAATGCGTATAAAAGACTTTTTCAATTTGTTGGACTTGGGATTAAACCGCAATCGAAGAGATTTATTCTTAATGCCCAAGTCTGATTAAATATAAATTATGTAGGTCTTAGACATCTACGTATCTATTCATTTAATCTTAATTTAGGTATTGTATTATGTTTTTATACAAATTTACCTTTATAATTCATCCCGACATAAGATCGTCGTAACTATCGATCATCTAGTTGCCAAAGACACTATAAGAGATTTGACAAAACTAAATAACATAGTTAATACAATAGCAGAGCTTAAAGCTTGATTTCCCCAAAAAATTACCTTTTAGTCATTAGCTCGCTTTGCTTTGTGAATAGTTTGGTCTAGCCAATATTTAGAAAGAGTTTTCAAACAGCCAATTCAGAGATATTTTATCCATTTGAAAACATGAAATCAGCAATTAAAACAATTGGGTTTTATTTTTTCTATAAACATATATCTGCATAGTTTGTGCGGAATTGTGCATGTTCGGCAGTGCGGCGAGCCCCTAACATTGGATCCAATTAAACTTTTCAAACAAAAGTACCTATTTACTCTGTTACCGCCGAATATTTGGCTGGCGTGGAATGATATAGCCACTGAGGCCGAGTTTTACGATTTATCGTCACCATCGAATCGATTGGGAATTTTACAATTTCGTGTTAGAAAAAGCTCCTTCTAGTGATCATCTGTATCTATATTCTTATATAAAAATAAATTGCTGTCCGTTAGTCTTGCTTAAACTCGAAAACGGCTGGACCGATTTGGCTCATTTTTGTATTGAAATACTCGTGGAAGTCCAGAGAAGGTTTAAAGCGGTACAAAGTTCGCCGGGTCAGCGAAAAATATATTATTTATCCTCGGCGTGTGGATATACAGTTAATAAAGGTGCAACTCAAACTCAACCTAATCATATGACAGTTTCACAAAAGCTGTTACTTCCATAAATTACGAGTAGGTATATTACCATTTCCGGATAGGGCTGTATATTAAGGAAATTAAAAAATAATACAGAATTACCACCGTCATTTTTTAATGCGGTCTTTGGTTGATTAATGATGGGCGCGTAATTTATCATCGAATCGAAAGCCATCGAAGCTTTACTAGCTACATTTGCGGCTTAACTGTGTCCTTAGATTATATGGCAGAAAAAATATTAAGTAGATACTACCTATTTTTTCTGTTACTACTACTAATACTACCTAGTATTATAATGATGGAGCCGTGTGGTATCCGGCCTAGTATTGACCACCCCCTTTCTTTCCGCGGGTCTTATAAGAGGTGACTAAGGGAATATCCAGAAGATTGGCAGCAGCGTCTGCTGTAACTTCATCACCAATACTGCGATCCCAAGCCGGTCACCAAGCGTAGGGAGTATGACAACACCTCTCTTTCCTTAAGGAGGAGGCCTTTGTTCAACAGTGTCTTCCGGCTGGTGATGATAATGGTTATAACGATGCTAGTTAGTTTGTTTAGAAAAATATACCCTTAACGAAACCACAAATAGTTTTCGCTAATCTTCCCTATGTTCTTACCGCAGAAAAATTAGTTGACTTTATCATCGTCGTAGAGTGAGAACTATTTGCTTCATTCCCAGGTTTGTGAAAGTTATGAGTTGAAGTCCAGAGGTTTGAGTTAGGTATGTGAGTATTTAATTTGGTTAACAATTAGTTTACTGTCTTAATCTTGGCTTATCTCCCACAGATGAAGTTAAGGGATAGCGATACAAAAATGGTTTCTACGTATCTTTGGGAAAACACTTCTTCTTTTTCACTCTCGTTCTATAAAACAAGTCATGTTGTGGTATAGTAATTGGCCAGTCTAGAAGGATCGTAGCGAGTATGACTGTTTGCACACAACACAGGTTTTGTCACTCACGGAGATCTCATCCTAGCACCCCAAATAATAATAAAAACTGCAAACGTCACCCAAAAACTGTAATGAATTTTTGAATATGTGTCAGTATTTCAGAATAAAACGTATTCACATTTATAATACATGCTCCAAAAACTACGTTTGTGTCAATATTGTATTTACATACGCTGCAATATGTTTCGACCGGTTGACTGAGTTTGATTTTTGTTTTAAAACCTTTGTCATAGTATCTCAAGCGAATTCAATAAAATAAATTCAATGAATATTTACGTAGGCAGCGCGTAGCTGGACAATAATTGAACTTTATACGAATTGCGTATGTACAACAGAGTTGTCATGCTTTCCAGAATTACGTGGAACCTAGCCTTTACCAAAGTATCGAGGTCAGCTTTCAGTGGATACCAGTATTTAATACGGCGGTACAGATTCGACCTTCGTAATCCAATTACTTGGGTAAAACGATGCCTCACGAAGTATAGGCGTTATGATATTTTTTATACAAATATATACAGGATTTTTTTTTCATCAGCGACTAGAACTATTGCGTATAATTTGTCTCTTTGAAGACAAACACATGTATTATTAATGTCATTACTGGCTAAGCCACATCGATTAACAGAAATACAACATCAATGATTTGGTCGTTAATAACTAACATAGCGAAGTCCATTTAAATAGTTGTTGCTTCATAAATTGGTCTCAGTTAGTATCATGGTACTTTGATCACTAAGTTGGCGAGGCTGCGGTCCCAGAGGCGAGCATTTCATCTCAATTAAACAACTCATGTCCGTTACGGGAACCTCCAACACTTCAGCTGAACATAATTGCGAGAACGGACCAAGTCTCTGTACACAACATTGCTAGATTAGAATTGCTCCCTGGTGTTACATCAAAGAAATATTAACACTGAAAGTGCTATTAGTTAAGAGAAAGACGTTTGCGGGTCTAAGGGCCATTGACGACGTTAAAAGGGGGTTTATGAATCGCTTTGTAGCAAAAAGGATAATCAGAACTGAAGTTGAAATACAAAGTTTGACTTTACTTGAGGTATATTCAATTCCCTTAATATTATTGTATCTTTAACAAACTCCTTTAAATGGTTTTTATTAAAAGCTTTGATTTTTTCGAATAGAAGTATTTCTAGCAACCGGATGTTGTATCTTGTATTCTCGTAACACCTGTAGCTTCTAATACCTTTGCGTTGAGATTTTGCCACCTGTCGCAGATATTTTCACTTTCATTTGTTTTTTAAACCTTTATAAGTCATAAGTCATTTATTTCGTAACTATATAATGTATATTAAGAAAATAAATAACAATATACGTATTGAAGAATGCAAATAAACAAGCAAAACTGGTAAAACTAGGTTTAACTTAAATGTTTATAAAGGTGACTCTGAACTCTGATCAAAGTAACATTTTTTACTATTCGTACTAAAAAGAGTACCTACCTACGCAATATTTACTAGACTGCGGGTAAATCGTAGAGCGATATTTAAAAATCAGCATTAAATAAACAACAGCGGTTTAATAAGTGAAAGTGCTATCAATATCATACATAGTTTGAGATCCACAAAAGAGGCAACGAATAATGGAAACATACGGAAATTGCGCACCAGCCTGAATTAAATTCTATTGTTATTCAAAAAACGACCGTCGGTACTACAAAAAGGGAGAGTTGAATACAATCTTCGAGCACACATTTTATTAGTAGGCTTCACATTTTACGAGCGGACTCGAAACCTAAATAAAAAGAGGATTCTTCATATGAAGTCCCTTTGTCATTTTTTTACGGTGGGCTGTCAAAAGCTTTTACGATTTCATCTTTAGCCGGTCGGTGTTATGTGCGGCGTCTAATACCTGAAAAATGAAAGGAAAATCTCTTATTATAATGATGATGAAGTTGCTTTCAATATCTCGGAGGATTGTGTTCGCTTTTATCTTACTAATGAGCCTTAGACTTCTGGAATTTATTGGATTTTTTTCTTAATTGTTTGTTTGAAGGTATTTTTTATCATGCGCCTTTTATTGACGAGGTGGTAGTCAGTCGTGGGGTGGAGTCTTTATAAGATGTGTTTGTTGGTGTATTGTTTCTAGTCACAGTGATGTAAGATTTTATGAGAATGAAACAAACAGTAGCATCCCATGGGTACCATATACATGAACAAGGGGCGATAATAAGAGAAGAATATTAACTTGTCTGCAATGCGTAGTTACAAAGTAACAAATGATTTCCGTCCGCGTTGGAATAATAATTAATTTGGCTAAGTATTTGATAAATTGGGACTTGTATGCTACCTCGCTTGATTTCAAAATTGCAACCGGTTGAAAACCACCGTTCACTGCAAATATTTGATTTCTCTATAAAGAAATGGAAAAAATTTAATCAGCATTGAACTATTTCATTTTATAATATGCATTTGCCAAGTTAGTTACATCAACATTCAGGAGTTCAAAGTTCTTTCAAATATAAGTCATACGAAGAGGCCAGAAGTATCCTCGCCAAGTATAAGTTGCGAAACTTCTATAGCTCGGTGGCGAGTGGACGGCAAACAGATTCAATGACCACAAAAAAGTTATAGGGCAAACTTCATCAGAGCTCCCTGCCCCACGGAAAGTTCAACGTGAAAATATATCGCATGCAACACCGTGCAAATACATTTTGACTTCACACTTTTTCATATTCAGCTACATACTATAGCTATCTTTAGTACATATTGAAGGATCCAAATCTAATGTGAATATTATCCTCTCTAACAACGTACTGCTAAGCCATACGTTCTGTAATATGAGCAGTGTTTATCAAATAAACTGCAGTAAGAAGAGAATGGAAAATCCCTCACGGACGTGATCTGAGCTTAGGAGACGGTATAAATGGATCGCGGGATATTCGTTCGATGTCGGGGGCTTTGTCGAGATTTCGACTTTATACTGCCAACAATTATTATAAATATTGGCGATGGCGCGAGTCTCCTATATTCGTTACAGCGACCGTGAAATATTGACAAACATTATCTACACTGAAAATCTACAATTCAGATTACAAGAGCTCCGTTTGGAGAAATAGATGGGCCCATTTATCTACGGCTTTTTCTGAGTTATTCAATACAAGAATCGTTCGTTTTAGTAAAAGAATACATTCTAGTGATTTAGAATCGGTTTGCGAACAAAACTTATGAATTGTCACACATTTATCACGGGCCACGTTTGATAGTCTCCATTTTATTGGCTATATTTTTGACGATAGGCTTAGAGCTTTGATGAAATGTGGAGGCTTTTATTATTATTTTAGTGAAACACAAAGTTTGGGCTTACGTGGGCCGTAAATCTTTATTTTGTTCAGTATATTTTGTATTACGAAGAACGGTCGATTCCAATCTTTATTTGACTACTTACAAATGTCAAACTTTATTGATGCAAAAGCTGTAACCTGCTTACATGGCACTCTTGTCAGTTTTAATTCTGCTCTGTTAAAGGATAATGAAAAATGGAAAAGCAAAATTTTTTTTTATCATCTTGTAAGTACTTATCGATGTTCGTATAAAATTGGTTTTAGCATGACTGTCGTGTGTATATTGGTAAAAATAATTTCTAGACCAACTATATTCACCCCGATTATTCCAAACTAGAACTTTCCAAGAGGGCGGCGCGATCGTTAAACTATTGAAGAATAAATTATGCACTAAATAAGTTTATTACGTTAGCCCATTACGAATTTCGTGTATTTAAGTATTCTTAACAGCAGTTGGAGGAGTGTTCATTCAACTTGGGCGCACAGTGCTTCAGCTAAGCAGCCTTTTCAGTTCTCTGTATATCTCAATTTGAATAGGAAGGTTCCATACTAAGTTTGAATACTAAATAAGATGCTCCAAGTGGGAGCGCACGTTTACGTAATTTTACACTTCAATCATGTACAAGTAGAATTGTAACCTATGTATTTAGAAAACATTAAGTGTAATAAATAAAAAAGCATCGCCCAGCACTAGGAATTTCTCCTGTGTCGTGGGTGCGTTTCACAAACATGTAATATCGCATACACACTCAGACTCGGGACAAACATCTGCGGTTCGCGCAAATTTTTGCCCCGTGCGGGAATCAAATCCGCAACCGCTTAGCTCCTGTGCCAATTAGGTCGTCGCATGAATAGATTTTCATTCGTTTTTCCATCAAGTACACGAGCTAGGATAATTTTATCCAGCGCTCATCTTTCCCGAGATTCAGTGATCAGTTTCCACAAATAAGTCACGGATTTAATTCAAAACCTCATTCGCTACAGTAAAATAATGACGCAACCTAAATAAGATACGTTATCCATTCCAGACCAAACCTCACTGACGAAATAATCCCAATTGTATTCTCCAGAGAAATCTCAGTTGGTTTGAAAGAAGTACGTTTGTGCAACCACTTGGCCGTTCACTACAGTTCAAAGAGCATATCGAAGTGAAGCTAGGAATTATAAGAGTACTGTAATCGAGAGCTCTCTCCCCGCGGACCCCTAATAAATCCACTGTGACCGGTGTTCATTAATTTGCGTGCTGTCAAGTCGGTATCTGAAATTGTTGATGTTTTGCCCATGTTTGTGCCACAATTTATTGAGCCAATCATTCGTGGCCCTAAAGTTGAGGTACACTTGAGATGATTTATAATAATAGATTTCCGTGGGTTTAATATGATGTTATATATTAAGGGTTACGATCATTCGGTCTCCTGTACTGAATAGACGTAGATTTGACCTTCAACTAGTTTTGATCGTACGATTAATTTTGTGTAACCTTTGAATATTAGGGTAGGTGCGCTGGTATCTATTATTATGTTAATATTAGTTTGTATCCTGAAGTGTTCGTTAGGTTTTAGGCTCCTTTAATAATATTTTATTTTAAACTACTCCCGTCATATCTACGTGTATTTGTAAAAGTATATAAATCTCCTTTAACCCATGTAAACTATTGCGATAGAGTACTAGAGCCTTTTTAGTACCGCAGTGCTCAAAGCCCCACCTAACGTAGGTACTCTTAGTGGGTTGAAGAGCTGATTGGGTCTTACCTGCTCAGTAAAAGAAATGAAGCACGTAAACGTAGCCTAGTTATAGAAGGAAATACCTAGTATTACGTTCAATGGCTTCTGTAAATTAAATGGTGCTGTTAACAACACTTCATCCTATATAGAAACTGTCTTTAGAAACGGGCCGTTGTCTGAAATAAATTGAAACTCAGTACTAATCTGGAACAGCTGATTGCTCTTTTGCATACTGAATAATGTTAAACAAGCTACCTTGGACATCAAGTTTCAATCAGTTTTGCAAAAATGTATTGTGTTTTGTAAAGTTTAAATGGCGCTACCAGGCTAAAATGACTTGTGAGAGGGTTGTTATTCTAGAACAATTTTGTGCTATATAGTTTGTCTACTAGATTTGTTTTTATAATGAGGCTAGCACTACAAAAAAGGCAAAATAAATAGCTCCAAATTAACATAAAACATCGAACTTAAGCTTTACAAATAAAACAACAAATTAAATAAATTGGAGCCGTCACAGGAGTGGCAGGAATAAAGTTATACAACTTGAGTATTTTGTAGGAGGCACCGACCGTCGCTGCGCCGGGACTTGGAAAGTGTTTTCAGTGAAATCACGGAGCGGATCTCCAAAAATTCATTGCAGGACTCTTTTCCACAGATATCATAACAAACGTAATAAAAACTTTTTGGCAAAATATTAGTTTTTCGGACCATCAGAGTTTACAGAGGACTGAAAGACAACAAGAAATGGCTCTTCATTTATTCCGCATTTTTAAAGTTGAATAAAACTTCGCCTTCTTATGATCGACGTTCTGCTAAAGCGGGTTGTATAAACTTTTTGGTGAGTACTCTTTTTTTTTCGAATCAGAACCATTTTCTGGAATAAAAAAATCAACAGCGTTTGAGTTTATACAGCATTAGAAGTTTCTTGGATGGTATTTCCTAAGTGATACTTTCTTCATCCTCAAGTGCCTATAGAGTGGTGGCCTAATAGATACTACGTGTAGCCATTACGGCTAGTGGTTACAATTTGCGCCAGGAGCTTTCACCTAACTTAAAAGGGCTCGCCATCAAATGGGCGGTATATTGAAAACCCATTCGAGTAATTTGAGGCGAACCGAAACGACATTGTCGCTTAAGCGATTCAATCCTACGCGCTAGCGCCAGACCTACACGACGATTTGAATTTAAGCGGTTTTATGTGAACTGTAATGTCACCGCTGTGAACACTTTGCCGTCAATCCGAATTCTGTGATATTCTGAACATGAGAGTTTGAACGTTTATCACTCAATAATGCTGAAACGGCTGAGCAGATTTCGATTTAATTCACCGTGGTAAATATTCACGGAATTTTAGGTCCTATAAATTGTTATGTCAAAGTTAATTTAGTTATTATACGTAGATAGAGGGGTAATCACGTGCCCAAGATTTAGCCTAAAAAAGTATTATGGTGTATCGATAAGACTTACCTTCTGATATTTATGAGACTTTATACCATAAAACACTTCTAAGATTAGCTCATAATACACTTTTGATCGTGAAAAACAAAGTGCTTCAGCAAGACAATGCCACGGGCACAGCCAGTAAAATATTTCGCTCGTTCATTTATTGCCTGTTGTTTACGGTGACGGGCGACCCGCCGTGTTTACACATTGCGTAGATGACTGATAATCGTTTTACGGCATTCGTTTATGTCACAGATAAGGTTCGGCAATCACGAATCCGTTTGTCTGTTTGTGATTTCTTTCGTCTTCCATGTTTAGTGCCGTCTCGGATTCATAGCAGCCGGATTTTACGACTGAACTACACGCCTTGCAAAACTTTGTAACAGATTTTTGCTTTGTGATGGAATTCTCAAAATGTCGTCATTTATAGGATAACTTGCATTTGCTTTGGCTTCGCCTGCTGGACGGTTTTTAATGAAATTTGCCATGTAGAAAGTTTAAGACCCGAGAAAGGGTAGCTTACTAAACGCGGTCGAAGCCGCGGTCAAAAGCTAGTTTTCAATAACTTACTTCTTTTTTTCGTATTTTTTTTATCAGAATAGGTATGCGACCCAATAAAATGTTTGACTACCACATCTTTCCCTCACGAGACCCCTATGCAATTTCATCGAGTTTAATTAAAGCGCACCAGCGAAGATGAGTCAACTATCGACTGAAGTATTCTAGTAAAAGGAACATGACTAAAATTAATTATGGTCTGGGTTTCTCTATACCTAAGTATTTTAATTTGAGATGTGTGTTATATAACCCATGACAGTTTCAAATAAATACTTATTTAATTATTATAATTTACTCATTTCCAGGTGGACCGACGATATCGTCAGAGTTGCAGGCCGGTGGATGCGAATGGCAAGTTGCCGTTCATTGTGGCGTTCTAAGGGGGAGGCCTTTGTTCAACAGTAAAAACAAATTTTCCATACCTAAACTAAAACGTAAGTATGTATATAATGTTATGGGTAGCCTGAAAACTGTGCAGAATACCAAACAACCTACCTCCTGCTTAGTCAAGTCTGGAGATTGTACTAAATGCTAAACGGATCTATAACACGTCACTCATACACGGCAATAAATCTCTACTAATATTATATACTCGAAAGTTTGTAAGTATGGATGGATGTTTGTTGCTGTTTCACGTATAAACTATTGAATAGATTTTAATGACACTTTACAATAATATAGCTTATACATCAGAATAACACATAGGCTAGTATTTATTCCAAAAAAGCAGCGGGTAATACCGCGGGGCGCAGCTAGTAACATATAATAAGATAATATGTAATTAGAAGTATTGCCCTTTAGTTTCAAATTAAGCTTGTTTGAAAGAAAGTTGGACAGATCTAACTAATTTTATCTACCAAATGTCTTAGTTTTAAAATTACGATCTAATTTTATAAAAAAAAAAATATTTCTAAAGTTAATCATCATTAAATACAAAAAGAATACTTATAACTATAAGACCTTTTATCATTTTAGTATTCTCAAATAATTTTTTTATTACGCTACGGTGTGATCGCCAGCCAGCATTTGCGACCGTCATTCCCGCAAACGATAGCGGCTCAGCAATCGACATTGATATGTCTACCGATGTAATATGTGTACAAGGGGCTTAAGCATTTACACCCAAGAAATAGTTAAGCTGGAGTGGTAACGAGTTCACTCACTCAAAACCTGCGCGGGACGACTCAACTGAGTTAGACGACAAACTTTTACTTCCAGTTAAATGTGAATAGTACTGTAGCGGTTGTTCCTCAAGATTTGTTAAATTATGTGTGCCTAGTTTTCTTTCATTTGTTTCTTATTTCGACGTGGTAGCATAGTAATTAACATACCGGATTTGTATGCACAAGGTTGCAGGTTCAAACCTGGGCAAGTATTTTGTGACTTTTTAAATGTTATAAATACTTTTTTAGTTATTCTAAGACACCAGTGACTATCGGTGACAGAAAACATCGTGAGGAAACCTGGATTTAATTATCTAAAATCGTCAACCCGAAGTAAGCTAGCGTGGTGATCAATCCTTCTCTATACGAGAAGAGGCCTTTGCCCTGCAGTGGGACAGTTATTGGCAGTTGTTATTATTTATTATTAAGTTTCTTATTTCCAATTAACACTCTCACTGCCATGCCGCAGACACAAGTGATGTTTTATAGATGTTGGGTCAGATATGACCCACGTGGCGTTTATTTATTTTCAACAGGTACAGCAACGGCATCCATACTCACTTTGTAACTTACAAATATTTAACACGTAGAGAACTAATATAGTTGCCAATTATAGGTAAATGGGTTTTATTAAGATGATTCTTAGATTTCTTAGTTGCCGCACTATGTCTGGATTTGGCTATAGGCTCGCCCTCTAACACACACATTGACACCTACAACATAACTAGCGAAATTTGGGTGTGATATCCACCTCTGACTTCTTTGGCAAATATAGGCGTTGACAGGTGTGTGTTAATACATACATGTCAACTAAGCCAGACATAATAATCTTAGGACAAGCTGAAATTATTATTTAGTCCATGATCTATAAGTATACGAATTTATACTTAAAAATTCACATCTATGAAATCCTGGCTTCATTTTGTGGCTTGAACCCGCAACCTAAATAATGTTTGGGTTGAAAGCTTTAAAAACCAACTAAACAAAAGCTGAAACAATGTTTTTATTGTGGTAGGGAATTAAATTTACCAGGATTATATTTATCTTAATTTTTTCATTATACATATGATTTAGTTGGTGATGATTAAAATAATAACCTGACTAATGAAATAACTTGAACTTTAAATGTTGTCTAGGTTCATTTACCGAGTTCACTTTGTATTATAGGTACTCATTTTAATTAATAATGTGTTCATTTCTACATTACTATATGCCTTCGTACCTCATCATCATGATGCACAGCCTTCAATATCCCACTGCTGGGTATAAGCCTCCCGTAAACAGTGCCTTCGTACCTAATATAGGTATATTTTTTTCTTCATCGTCAATCACCATCTTAACCTTACCTTTATCAACAATCTAATTAACTACCGAAATAACTTTATAAATAAACCTGTGCCGATATAAGTCGACAATTAAGGAGCTCAACTTCGTTCTCCCCTTTCAACTTTAAGGCTTCTTATTACAAACATCATAAAACCAAAAATAATTAGGAAATGCTTCGCCAATAACCGGATTATTACGTTCAACGTTCAGAAACCCGTGAACTTTTTCAAATCAATCGTAGACCGGGCAATCAATAAGAAATTCATAAAAAAAAATATCGGAGCGTTTTTTCGTCAATTTACCACGTCAATCGTTGACGTAAATTAAATTGCGCGAATTAATATACGTACATCTACGCCCTAATGTTGGGGCGTACCTCCTTCGTCGTGAAAAATGGAATCACAGCGATGAACAATTTGTCATTTTAATGTTTTCGTGTCCGCAACCGGTACGCCGGCACTATGGATAGACAATTTATAACGCGTGTCATATCCCCTTTGTACGGCAAGGCAAAATATCTAGCTAGGAGGAGAGGAATGCAATTTGTTGGCGCGTACATATCGCGCCGAATACCTTGTGAAGTGTGTTCGTAATTGTAACGCAACGCTCCGCACACAGTTTGTATAGATCTACAAGACGCTGTTCTGTCTTGAGTCTGGAAGATGTTCCAATTATTTGTATTGTGCGGTTACTGTTCTATGTGCCTAGGTGTAGCGATGTCCATGAAAATAGGGTATGCATTAGTAGATAATTATAATTTTGAATTTCCTTAACCCTTACTAAGTAGTACAACGAACATTTGAAAGTAACTTTGTATGTATCTGTAACTTGACTGCAACAGGACTAATGGATCGATTTGGAGAAAATTTTGCGTTAATATTCCTTGAACCTTGAGAAAAGACACATTCTACTTTGTATGTCGGCTAGCGCAGTCAGATAGTACCGACCAGTCAATAAATCATAACGGACGTGTAAAGTACAATCATAAACACAAGTGTTAAACTAGCAGTTACATATTTGTTGTAATAAAACTTTTCGTAAATTATATAACAGTAGATTTACGTCCCTCATTGTCTGAGACGTTCGAGAGATAAGAGTAATATTATACTATGAGGCTACTGAAATTCCCACATCATAAAATTGGACTCGCGCCGCCGCCGTAAAACTGATCATTTATTTTTACGACATCGATCCCTAGGTTAATAATTGTGTCGCCATAATTTTTTGAATTCCCATACATTTTACTACGAGTGTTTTACGAGTTCGTTGCCCCTGTACCTGTTAGTTTGACGTTTTGATAACTCACTTTATCCCTTATTAATGTTGAAGATAAGTTATACTACTGGCACTTATATTTGTAAACTACAGTATAAATTAGATGCCTGTCAGCGACGTCGTGTAGAAAAAAAAACATACCTACATGGTAGAGAACACCACACATGTCCCGTGGGTGTAGATGGCGTGTTTCGGTGCTACGTGCTAAGATTCTTATATCATACTTCTATGTAGGTATGCATTATATCATAATGAAGTCCTAAGACGGGTCTCTACACTGCTCCCTACATTTGCGCTACAAATCATATTATTCGTCTTTCAAATATTTTGTGTTTTCTATATTTAAGCACGTGATAAAAGTAAGTCTACGATTTATTTGGAATAGTCAATAAGTACCTATAAAATAGACATTTCATCCGTCTGACTTGAATTAAACCAATAAAAATGCCATATTTTTTGCATACCTAATATTCAAAAAGATCTTTTTACACTACAGATATTATTGGACGATATTGTTTGCGTATACAATGCTATGCTTACCGATACCAATTCCTATATAAGTTCTACGTAGGTCCTTATCCAAGACAAAAACCTTGTACTGTTGCTTTAATACAAGAAACTTATTTCTCCACTCGACCCAGACCTCATACTCAACAGTCCCGACTACGAGCATAAGTATGTATGTAAAGTTTCTATAAATATAATTAATCTATGTTCTCTACCACGTGACCATAGTCGACGAAGGACGTTCCAGTATGTTCTTGAAAAACATACTTCATTATACGAACGTTCCATTTTTATTTATTGATAATTTCATCGCGTCATGTGTCACCCTGTTTGTGAAATAGTTGAGGGGTGGCAACCCTGGCTTACAGTTAGTAGTTCCCGAGACGCTTTTAATGATCCTCCCTCGCTCCTTAACTGTTAATTAAGGTTATTAATCCGAAGGCACGACCACCTTGTTTTCCTTAATTGGTCGCAATTTTATTTCACCCGGCGAGCTAAGCCTCACCTTTCATAATTAAGTATATATCACAAATATCTTGTGTATCGGGAGGAATGTTTTTGAGTTTGTTTAAACATTACTTTAGTAGCTTATAAAAAATCTTAATAAAATGGTTGTACTTACGCGTCTTTGTTTTTCAATACACGTTACGTGGTCTTCTGCTGTAGTAATTCATCTTTCGTTATTTTTTCAAGTTGGTAACAAACTTAGGAAACCATCATCCCAAGGATTTGTAAACTAAGTAATGAATTTGTTGACGGAAGTTGAGCAATGCGTTATGGACACAAAATCAAATTACCAGTTTCGTGACGCGAGTTTGATGTCTGATGTAGCGGAAAAATATTTTCATTTAACAGTTTGAAGCGTTATGTAGTCAATATTGCTTTTAAAATATTTCATGCAAAGAGAGGGCCGAAGAAAGAGAGGGAAATAATATAATTATTTTTCTGAGCATCCGCTGAGCCAGCAGGGGTCGTTATTCAATTACAAGGGAGGGAAAATACGAGGCGATGTTTACCTGTGTTGCTGCGGGCCATCCGACCGAATCTTTTTACCATAATTACCTACACCGATGTATTTTTAAGTATACGAACCTCTCCAAAGATAGCGAGCTTAATGAATTCAGTGCGAGGGAAAATCTCGCACATTTCGATATCCTACGTGATATAAATGGCATTTTTACGAATCCTGTATACGCCGTCGGGCGGCGTGATGCTAGATCGAAAACGATTTTTGTCATTTATTCGCAATAATCCAATATGGTAGCGGGTGCGCGTGATCTCATTGACACTAAGCTGAGCACGGGTTGGTATCCATTATTCATGGTGTTCAACCCGTCGTGAATAATATTTGATGCGGTTTTGAAATGGCATAGCGTTAGAGAAACTTCAGTTTCGGAGAATTTACTGCTTCATTAGCGGCGATGGGTACGCCGTTAAATTCGTCGCTTGTTTCTGATGTCGACCACTGGGGTGCTGCTCGGATTTTAAAAGCCTGTTGGGCAGTTTGTATGCTTTTTGGGTTGTATAATGAAATGTTTAATTACTTTTTAGAATGTCGTGAGATTTTGAGTTCAAATTAGGTATCATATTTGTTTTGGATTGATAACTGTCATACCGGCTATTAAATTAGCCTAGTTCCAGTATCAGTAAGTACTGGGATATTGTTTGATAAAATACGTAACAACATTCAACATAATAATCTAGTACCTAGGTAGTATATTTATCTATTTACAAGTAAAAGTAGCTATACATATAGGTTTTACAAAAATGGGCATGCAGGCATAAATAGTACTACTACAAAACGATGCTAAGAAGAATCTTGCGAAAGTATGTAAAAAATGTGAAATAGTCACAAGGACTACGACTAATTCCTAACAATATTCGAGATCTTATAGAAGGTTGAACCGGAGTATCAATGGGTTCGGTGCAAATCCATGATCAGCCAAACCTTTTTCTTTACGTCGACGTCGGCCGGATTGTTGAAAACCAGTATTTTACATGAGAGTGATTTATCTGATCTCCGCAACCCAATATCTGGAAGGTAACAGTGTCATAAGGATTGTTCGGGCAGCATAATTTTGAGTTACGTTTTACATTTCGACAGCTATAGTCATCTTTGTAAATCATGAAGCTGTATTACGTTACGTACCGGCCTTCTTATTCATAAACGAGGATAATACCTGTCTTAACTTAAACCCGTTCTGTATTTTTTGTCACGAACGACGACCTAAGAGACGCAGTGGCTGAGCGATTGGACTGCTGCGTTAAGGGTTGCCGCTTCAATTCCCGCACGGGACAAAAGTTAGTGCGATCCGCAGATGTTTGTCCCGAAACTGGGTGTTGAACTGTTGGTGTGTGTGAAAATTCATGTTTGTGAAACGCACCCACGATACAGAGAAAGAAAGAAATTCTTAATCTGGGGCGATGTATAATTTTATCCATGGTTTGAAATTATATTTTTTATGAATATGGGGGCTACTGTCTTATACAAGAAGTTTTGATTAGAAAAAAAGTAATGCTACAAAACTGTGCACAGTCAACAAACATAATGAGTATACCATTTAAATACAATGTGCTAACTATTTTACAAATATATACAACTTAATTCTAATACAAAATAAAAACAATATATACAAAAATAAAAAGTTAAAAAGCATCAAAGAATTCATCCCCATCGATGTCAACCGGTAACGTGCCCAAAAGACTG
Organism: Abrostola triplasia; assembly: GCA_946251915.1. NCBI lineage: Eukaryota > Metazoa > Arthropoda > Insecta > Lepidoptera > Noctuidae > Abrostola > Abrostola triplasia. The sequence continues at coordinate 5,914,306 of OX276432.1, read as the reverse complement.
GCAGCATTGCCACGTTGAATGGCAATGCTAATTCTTTGGCCAAAAAATGAACCAGCCCTTTGGTCACGTGTGGAGTCGACTAGGCGCTTTGCTAACTCTTTAAACAAAGCACGAGCGCTCGGACCCCATGGCCCAAATGTTTCAACCCCAAACGGCTCAAAAATACAATTACCTATCAGGTTATTGTATTTCCGCCGTTTGAGGGTCTCCGCAGCAGCAGCAGCAGTGCCAGCGCAAATTGCCGAGCCAGAAACATGAGAAGGTGCAAGGGTATCGACGCACGTTGCGTCCCACACCAAAGGCCTTCCCAATTTCCAGGGTAACAACGACATATCATCTGGTCTCTTTCCATCGTCACGTACCAAGCCATTTGGTTCTAGTACGGCTGGTACGCCGGCGGTGACAAGAGCACGACGGATGATGTCATTTAAGTTAGCGTGTCTCGGTATGCGACCAGCACTCCTACTGCAGGATAGACCATGCCGTCCGAGGCTGTCGACTGCTTCACCACAGTGACATCGATGAGGTGCAACACTTGGAGCCCCTAAGCGTAAACTAGTAGCCACGCGGAATGTGTTGTCGTCCAACATTGTTCCAATGTTGGGCGACGGAAGTGCCTGTAACCAAAGGCCCGACTCCCATTCGCCCACAGCCAGCAGACGAGCGCGCTCAGCAGTATTGATTGACGTATTAATCAATTCCTTCCGTATCAATCTGCAGAGCGGCTCGTCCCACTGCCTCTGGGAGAAAAGCTGGTTCGGGAGATCAGTATTTGGGCAAGCTATTTTCCAAGCTGTTACTGCCTCAGTCAACAACAATCACTTATAATAATGCCCTACATTTACTTGCCTCACATATACATACAAAAGACTTTGGCACCGGGAAACGGAAGCTTAAGCTGAAGAAAATACGTAATCAGCGTTTTGGCACTGCTGTATAACATTTTTGGAAGGAAATCACAGACAGTATTTCTCATTTTGCGTGTAGGTATATATATCTACATGTAAGAAGTGCGCTTGATCCCGTTGGTACGAGCGTGTCCAGGGGCGACTCATTTTAGATAAGGACCTACCCGCCCGTAGATACTTCTTTGCTGACTTATTGCAGAATCGTCGCGTTGCCCGCCATTCCTCTGGCAAATTGTGTATCAACCGTAAGAAATATATGTGAGATATTTTGACGCTAATTTACTATTTGCAGAATTGGGCTACGTAAATTACGTTGGGTCGGGTTTATTTTGTAGAGAAAATAAGATGTCTTTCGTTTGTATTGGACCAGATATAAAAGTAATTGAGGGTTGCTGCTTTATTGCGTTATTTTAGAAGCGATGGATCTTTTATTTTTTATGGAGAGATCTTGAATTTCAGAGTTCATTTCTAAGTTGAGAGAGAAGTAAAATTGCGGACACTCACTATTAAAAATGGGATTCACCATTAAGCTTGTCAAAGTATACCTTGCAACTATTAAACATGGAGGCGTAGACACCTTTGTTCTTCATTATACCCTTCAGAACCAACAACAAACATTAACGCTAATGTCTTTTCTATTTCAATCCGTACGGAAATAATAAGGTACAGTCGGCATCACATTAAGTTAGCTCCCAAGGCTGGGGCGTGCGGCTGTTGCAGAGTGACAGCCCAACCCTTAATGCGGTTAAACAGTTAAACAGCTTTAAGCCTACTGTAGTCAGTGTAGCGTTAACTAACTCGTACTAGATGGTACACAGCTGGGCTTAGCTCAACTTGTGGTTCCGTCTTCATTAAAGATCTTGGAATTTGTATTGAGCTCAGTGCAAGTATGTGGAGATTGCAGCGAGGCTCTCAATTGCATGGCTTGAATATTTAGACAAATATTTCTGGTATGTTTCAATTGTGATGATATAGTAGTTAAGGTAAAAAATATGTATATGACTAGCTTTTACTCGTAGTTTTGCCCGCGTTAAGTATCATATGTCCTTTTTCGGGTCCGAAATTTTTTACATGCCAAATTTCATCAAAATCTGTCCAGCGGTTTAGTCGTGCAGGCGTAACAAACAGACAGTGGCAATGTTACTTTTGCATTTATAATATTAGTATGGAAGGATGGATATGGATAAGTAAAAAAATATTTCTAGAAAATAAAATATGGATAGGAACAGAATGTGTTATGTTAGCAAGTTTTATTTGTACCTACATATAAAAGTAACAAACTTTTACTAATGTAAAAGTTCAACTTGCTCGATTCTAGTTTATTTTCATGTTGCTCATATTACACAGTACCGAATCTATCTTACTCATTCAGGCGGTCATAAATTCCATTATCTCTTACCTTGCTTTTCGTTTTCATGCAATTAATCTGAGTAAAGTAGATTATTTATAGCCACAGAAAATAGGTTCGTGCCGTGTATCGGTGCACGTGCTATGCATAGTAATTAATCATTTGCTACAACTACCCAATCGCCCGTATGAAAAGAAAGGGCGGGGTTATAGTACATCACTGTAATTGCTTTCCCCCATCTTTATTAATAACACTTATTTTTTAACTTCATACTTTCTTTGTTTTATTATTGTTTCGTTTGGAGCTATAAGGCAGTGATCATCGTAAAAGTTATTACTACTGGCAGTGAAAAACAATATGGCTGACACATTCCTTTTTTAAAAATAACGAGTATAGGTATTTGTTTTGGTGGTGACATTGCCTGTTATAATTAGGTACTTCATACTAACTTAGGATTTGAGTACCTAATCCCTGTAATAAATTATAATAAGTAAACACACTCGTGTTTGTATGTTTGTTACCTCTTCACGCCCAAACGGCTAAACCGATTTTGATGAAACTTTCTATGGAGTAAGTTGACACCCCGGATTGACACATAGGCTACTTTTTATTCCGAAAAAAAGGAGCGGGTAACACCGCGGGTCGCGGCTAGTAAATTATAATAGGGGTATGCATTAAATTCGGTTTCAATTCAGTATTGATATTATTGAAAATAATTCGCATCAAAGCCTTCTAGCTGTCGTACATTCCAGTCTATTTACTTCTTTCTGTATTTATTTTTCATTCTCGTTATAATTCTTGAGCAGCCTAAAGACCGAATTATATATTATTTATTAGAAAGTACTACGACTTAAGCTTATATTTTTACAAGCTTTTATTTCACTTGCAATGTATGGATGTATATATGTGAGTTTGTTTAGTTCAAAACTTGCAATCTAAATTCATTTTTGACATCCGCTTGAAATCAAATTTTGCATACTTAAATAAATTTGATGACAAGACAATATTATGGTACTTATGATTTAAAATTAGTGTTAAAAATATATTTTTAATATTAAATTATATCTGTTATTGTTATATTTCAATAACATATAATAACATGTCACATTACCAACAAAGTTAAGCAGCATCAATCGAACCAGGAACTGATAGTATTGACAATAATGGTAATAACATTTATTGGAAACTAGCAATTAGCTAAGTTAATCACTTGATTATCGAGTGCTTCATGTTACTATCTACATGTCTATTGTGTGCTATTGTGTTACAGATGATACATGATACTATCTTACTAATAATAGGTAATTAATTATATATAGGTATAATGGTTTACTTTGAAACAAAACATACTCACTTTTATAAACTACAAAGATAAAAGAAACCACATTAAGCGTCTTAGTGTTAGTTGCAAAATATTTTCAGTCTTTAAAGTAGCTGTCTCGTCGATAGACTGGATTAACACATAGGTCCATTTTTACACCGAAAAAATGTAGCGGGTAACACCGCGGGGCGCAGCTAGTAAATAATAATTATAAATGTTTATTTAAAGCAACTTAAACAGAACATACAAAAAGTTTTGTCAGACTAATTTAGGTCAGATTGGTGTAGTCATCTGTAGCCAAACTAGGCAGAGCCTGTTAGCTATCACCGCCAAACCCCTCGAGTATTATACATAATAGCCATAGACATGATTTCATTTGTATCTTATTCGTAATCAATTTGACAATTTATAATGTATTTCTTCTTTTAATTATGAATATAACTAAAATCAAATCTGCTGAATATAAAATTATTGAATATCACTTTCTTGATTAATTTATGTAACTCGATTGGATGAATAACCACTTAAAAAAATAGTTACAACTAATATACCATTACAACTAATTGTGCCGTTCTAAGGGGGAGGCCTTTGTTCAACAGTGGACGTCTTCCAGCTGATGATGATGATGATGAATTCTACCGAAACCAAACAGTAATCCTATCAATCGGATCTCGTAGCTTTCAAACCATGGGGTCATTAAACCTTCGTCTCCTATACATTAAAACAGGTACCAGGCTAAAATGAATATAGTGGCTTGATAAAAGTCAATATCCTCTCGTCTACTAGCTTTAGTAACTTTGTTTTTCCTTTCATATTTTTTACGGTTAAAAGCACATTGGTGCGCTACAAATAGAGTTACAGTGAAAAAACTCTAGTTATATTTCGAAAAGCTAGAGAGCCAGGCTTTAGTGATGTACTTGTTTGGATTGAACTAAACCTATTTGGTGCGGCCCTAGGGTAAACACAATTCGAGTTAAATTAGTTTTTATGTTTGTGTTAGATATTTTGAATACAGTTTTGTAATGAATAATATGTTTATTTATTTACCTTACGTCAGAATATTATGTTAAATTTATTAATTTATCTTAGGCACATTTAAAACATGAATAACCTTAAACTTTCAAACAAATAATATCAGCAATAATTTTGACAAATAAATTATTGTTTGTCGAAATTGTCCGGTCAATGTACTAAGCTATACCACTACTAAGAAGATTTGGAATAAAACCGTTTATTAAAATAATAAATCAATCATCAGTAGTAACAAAGTCAGACTGCAAAACAAGCGCAGTTGTGTAATTTGCTGCCTAAGTACGTCGTACTTTCAAACAGTACCGAAATAATACGGCACTCGGCAAAAATAAAACGCAATTCGGTTAAATACACAAGCCATGCGTTTAATTGTCAAGTCGGTTACAACGGACCGTGAATATTCGGACATCGGGCGCTGCACGGAACCCTTTGCGAATATTTATGAAGGCGACAATAGTTTCCATTTGTCTCGCTCCTATCCTAGAAAGTACAAAGCCATTAGGCACCAGTATAAATATGGTTTAAATACAAATTAGGTTGGCTAAGTCAATTGCGCGTCGACATGAGCGTGGATTAAGTTAGCTCCGTTCTAGTACAAAGGCCGGGCATGACAATGACAGTTAGCTTTACTTGTTCACACCTACCAGTCCACTGTGCGGCAAGCATCCGCACGTGCTATGGGAATGACAACCTTATTTACTTGTACATACGGCGTTATGTGTTAAGGATATCGAAGCGTCTAAGTGTGAGTTTACCGTGGTGGAAACACGTTAAGCCAAGTTTCAGCCGACCTCGAGTTGTGACGAGCTTTGTAGCTGTAAAGAGAACTTGTATTAATTTCCACTTAATATCGTTTTGTTAATTACGTTTCTATCGGGGCATAATGCTTGAAGTTTAATTGAAGTTAAACGGTTTAGAGCTCCGTGGCCGTGCTCACTAACTATAAACATTTAGATTGTTTACGCTTTAAGTACGCTGTTTATGATATAACTATTGTGTAATTAGCATCTGTTCAAGTTAACTGATTCATGAACGAGCAGCGCGGCTCAACCTTTGAATATGTCATAAAAACAAAGACTGTTGTATTATCAAATGAATTAAATTAGTTATTAAGTTATAATTAATGCACTATGCTTGTGTTGGTTCTCGCATGTTTAAATGTTAAGAAAGCAACTAACATCGGTGACAACAGTTTGATTCGATGAAAGCAAGAGATAATAAATAACAAATAATACTTCCTTAAAAGTGAAAGACATGATGACAATAATATCGAGGATTCTTACTTATATGTAAAAAAAGGGCAAGTGAGGAGTACCCTCAAACGAAGAGCGTGTATGAGGAATGTGATGCGTGTGAATGAAGCAATAGCCAGGATCGTAGCAAATGGAAATCCGTTTTCTCTGCCTACCCCTCAGGGAAACAGGCGTGACTTTATGTATGTATGTAACAATTTGCTCATTATCATCAGTCTATCTCCGTCCACTGCTGGATATAGACCTTTCCTACAGCACGCACTGGACTCGGTCTTCGGCCTTGCAATTTGCTCATTTTAAACTTTATTGTGTTTTTTAAGAAAAAAATGCATCCTTATACTTAAGTTCACGAGGACGTACTAAAATACCCATTTATAGGTGAAAATACTATTTTATATTGGACGAAACGGGCTTACCAATTGAAACTAAACGGATCTAAACAGTTGACAATTTGCACTTTAGCCCTTACACATAGGACACATCGATATGTCTGCCTACGTATATTATATACGATACGTACATGCATACGCAATACAATATACGTTATGGTTATAAATTCCGTTATATTTTCCCTATAGGTCCTGCATATTGTCATGACGTTATACGTAGGTGTAAATACAATATGTAGCATTGTAGGTATATACCGGTAGCTCTTAGATCACCACAAAGAATGGTCCCTGGAATGGATTGCCACAATCACCGAGATTGGATTTGTAAGCTATCGTGAGCTAGATCTTATGCTGTGTGGTACCTATCACATTACTCAAACGTATTGCACACGCCTGCCTGGTGACATAGGCACAAATGTACTATAGGTACTATACTACAGATTATAAACCAATTTGTTACCATTAATTAGGTTTTGAATATACGTTGGGCATGTGCAACACCTTTCTTTTAAGGCAAATTTAATTACATCACATTATTATTATAAAGGCGAAAGTTTATGAGTGTGTTTGTATGTTTATTACTTCTTCAAGCTCAAACGGCTAGACCGATTTTGATTGAATTTGTGGAGGTAACTGACATACTGGATTACCACATAGGCTACTTTTAATCCCGAAAAAATGTAGTGGGTAATACCGCGGGGCGCAGCTAGTATTCAATAAATCAACCAAACCCTATTATAGTTGTTCACGACTGGACGCAGGCCTCTTAATAGTTAGCTACTTCATATACGTAAAAAACAAAAATGTATGGAGTTCTTTGATCATTCTTCACCGCTGCAAACAGAAAAAAGCTAGAAGAGTCGCAAGTCTCAACCTTTGTCGCGGCCAATAACTTTTGTTTTCATTTGATCCACACGAACTTCGAACTGTCCCCAAAACTTAGTGCGGAATAAAATTAATAAATATCAAATGGCGACCTATTGTCGGGTAGTGATAGAACTCCAGTTTGTTCAGAAACTAACTTAGCGCGGCGGATATTGAAGTTGCGGCAAGAAAACCACTCCGTAACGGAGTCACACTAACTGCTAACAACGTTACTCTCCGGCGTTTTGTTTGTTCCTTCCTTTGTTACAAATGTTACTTTTTACAGCTGTTTATAGCCTTATTTAAAAGTTTCACGATGTAACTGGCCGGTGAGAGGCAAATACAGACGCGGTAGAGTTATACAGAATAGATGTGTGACTATTGTATCTACGTAAATAGATTCGCCACTGTAATTAACCATTTTGAGTCTTCTCTTCTTTTCGTATGGTTCCAGAACAGCCTGGTGTTATTATAAATTAGTCATCAGTTCCTAAAAACGGTAAAGGAAAACGTCGTGAGGGAACCGGCGCATCTGAGAGATTTTTTAACGGTGTGTAAAGCCAGGTCAGAGGCCTACAGGCGGTTTAAGCCCTGGCGCCATTTTGGGTGTTATTGAGAAACAATAAAACCGTCAAAACTAAGTAATAAGATGACGTGAAAACACAGCGTTATGTGGTGACCACGCAGCCGACCGAGCCTTCTCCATACGGTCGTAACATGACAACGACAAATAGTTTTCTAAAAGTTTACAAATGAAAATGATTCGTCAATTTATACAGGATACGTGCTGACGTAACCCGTATAAATTAAGGCTGGAAAACTCCGTAATGGAGTCGAATAAACTTCCAACCGTGTTTCCCGCGGATGTTTAGTTTTTCTTTTTTATGCAAAGAACATTTAATGTAGTAAAAACTTATTGCACCTGTTGCGTGCACTATAATTTTAAAGTGATTCAATAATAGTGCAGCAATTTTTGTGAACATTTATCCTGGGCAATAAATTATAGAATCGATTTAGACTGGTGTGTAAAGTCTAGAACTTATGATATAAACTCAGCGGAATGATCTTCAAGATATGAGATCCCTAAGTTTTATCAAGCCGTAGATACTCATTGTTCCTTAACCTCCCATAAAACTGATCTCCTTCATATAACCGGAGGGCGTAATGTCCTTATTACGTAAAGATATCAATATCAAACCTAATTCCAGTGTCGGCTGCGACAAATCTAGCAATCACTCTCACCCAATGACGCAACATAAACTTGGCCCTCATTTTTCCACAAGACGTATTTTTATAAAATTCCTACAAAATTAGATCACATTGCGTATCCGCGGACATAAAAAGGGTTCACAATATTTATCTAGGGCGCATTAAATAACGGTAGCATTGGAATAACAAATGCCCACCGTTGGGACCAACAATAGCCCGAATATATCACGAGGCAGGCTTGAGGGCCGCAATTTCCGAAAGAGCCCCGCAAACGGCTATGTTTGTAACTCTACTAAAGCCTCGATTTAACTTGGTATTGGCTACTAAATATTTATTGAAAATATTAATACTTATTGATCAAATATACGCCTTCATATAAAATAGATCGCTGTTCGTGGGAAGTGGGTGAAGAAATGACGCGCAGCTTTTATTTCCTGTGGTTCTTGTAAGAGTGGTTGTTATGAAGCGATTTATAATATTTATGGGCTTGCAGTTGCTTTTTTCTAATATACATCTATAAATTATATTGTTGATTTTAAACGAGAAAATAACTTCCTTGTAAATAAAATTGTCACAGTAATGATTTTGTTGAAAGGTTGAGATAGAATAAAATGTGTTAAAGAATCTTTAACTTAAAGATTCTCCTGGTCGGATTTTCTGTCATGGCGGCCTATCTCATCTGCGACTAGCCAACTACGGAGGAGTATTATATTGCATAAGTATGCGCGCAATCACTCTCGTAGCCTTATGGGACGGTAGGCCGACAGTACTGGAAAGACATCAGGCGGAGGAACAACTGTTTAACATGTTTTCTGAAGCACGGAAGCGTCCGAACATGTGAAAGCAGTCACCCATCAGGAAACCGACCGCGGCGTGCACAGCTGAACCTCAGAGACCGACTGACCACTATGCTACGACACCGAAAAGTGATAGTACCTATAGACATCCACCAATTTGAAGTAAGTTATTTCGTATTGCTAAAATTGATAAATTGATGTTAAAAATGTACCGGTTAGAAATATGCATGTAAGTCTATAATTACCCATTACCAGAGGTCCAGGTAAAACAATTTCATTGCTACTATGTAACAGTTAACTTCAAAAGCTATAACTGTAAAGCCTAGTACTAATTAGGTACACCGTGGACAGACCATTGTATGTTGAAATTAATTATCCATTATACAATTATTTGCTTACTTAGTTTCACATTAGTTAGTATCAGCATTGCAGTTCAAAACCATAATGTTTATTAAATTGCTGATCAAATGGTAATATTACCAACATTCAATTATGCCTAACAATGGCTTCAGTTTTACGCTACAATTTGAATAATAGAATAATTTAATTATTACACTGATATCGTCGTTCATAGTCCAATTCCGCGTAACTAACATTGTTAAATACCGCGTATATACACTTTCGCTTATTTTAGTTTCTAAAAAACTAATCGGCATTTTTATAGACTTGAGTATATAGGTACACGCACACACACACACACATCACGCTTGCACTCCCCAAATAGGGGGGAGAGGTATGTAAGTACACCCACATTTCACCACTTATATTGTAAGCCCCAATATAATAGGGAGCGAGCCTATTGCCATTAACCATGAAATCCAGACTCCTTGCTGCTACTGAGAATTATCTAATGGAAAAACCCGATAACACTTTACCAAACCCCGGATTAGAACCCCCACGCTCAGCAGTCGCACAGGCACAGGCAGTCAACAACGAGTTAGTCAAATATCGCAATAAAATACGAGGTATGTAACATTATACTACATTTTACTGTAGGTACACTCTTCGAATCCACTTATGATAGATACACCAATGATTGGCCCACACAAACAGTTTGGCCGATCATTGTCCTCCCACTAATTGTTCAAAGAGACCTGTAATTGTCGAGACCTCGTTAGGATTTACTCAGCGTACCTTGCAATCTTCAGAACATGTTAAGAAGGCATGAGAAAAAGACCTTTCCAAGAAAAAACTGAAGTACAGTCAGTGACGAACAAAATAATTTAAAAGTCAGAGGACGTTGTCAGAGGAGTTGGATTCTTTGAATGATAACAAAAGTTTGTTAAAATATCATATCATTTTTCAATGAAAACCTTACTAATATTGTGTTAATATAGGTATGCTATGACAGTAATTGGTTGGTTATTTAGGTATTCATTTTTATCTGATTTATTTAGGGCTAAGACAAGCTGTTTACATATTATATTTCAGCACTCTGTGACTTTTCTCTCATTTGTTTACCCTCTCCCGATAGCATGCTTTTGCGTCTGACTGTACCAAATTGTCTCAATTTTGTTCCGAACCTATACAATACGTTTTACTTTACTGAGAAACGATCGGCAGGCGGAGATGCCGAAAGTTTTGCGTAGCAGACGTGTTTCGGCGTAGGACGACCTTGCCTGGTAATTTTCTGTTCGTTTCGATGTTTTTCCTAAGATAGATTACTTTCCGAGATGCGGATTATATAGCTGAGTAATGTTAGGTTAATATTAGTTAGAAACATGCTTCTGAGTAAAACACCGGCGGTACATTTCGTGTTTTGATTAAATACTTATATTGCGAAATGATGTTTGAAGGGTTGCAAAATTTTTGTTGAAAGTCGACTAAGAAACATTGTGAAATTCTTTAATGTCGCAAACTGAAGTTTGTATTTACCAAGTTGCGAAACTCCGGCCTGTGCTTGTATTTGTACAGCTTCAGTTATTATTGACCAAAAATATATTTATTACGGCAATACCTATACTTTTTCCTTATAATTTTTCAAGATATTTTATTTGGCTTCTCATTTTCGCAGTTACTTGTTGTAAAAGTTGTTAAACAGTTACTCAACAACTGTATTGTTTCGAGGGTGGCGGTTGCAGAATACTTTAATTCGGTTTGTACTGAAAAAGCGAGTCCTAAGTCTACGAATCCGTTATGCTCCCGAGGTATGGCTAAATGCCATGTTTATGCTACCACACTATTTGAGACTTTTGATGAGCGACGAAATATGGTTATGGGTACCGTGTAGATTTACTTGTAAAGGGTAGGGTAGGTAGTATAAGCGCCTGAAAGAGGAGTATACCTCTACTCATCTTTTCCAGATTTCTGACATGATTATATTATGGTCTAGTGGTCGCTAATCGCGACTGCTGAGCACGAGGTCCTGGGTTCGAATCCCGGGTCGGGCAAAGTGTTACTGGGTTTTCCCATTAGGTAATTCTCGGTGGCAGCACGGAGTCTGGATTTGTGCCCGGTTGATGGCAATAGGCTCGCCCCCTATTACATTGGGATCTAAAAAAATATAACTGGCGAAATGTGGATGTACTATATGTGCACTTCTGCCTACCTCTTCGGGGAATACAGGCGTGATGTTATGTTATGTAAAAGGTAATGTTTCAGACAGTGAATGTTGTCAGAAAACTGATACTAACCCTATTGAAATTTAAGGTTTCCTAGAATATAATTGGACGTTGTGCGCTGACATCAAGATTAATTAAATTATGAAACAAAAGCCTTCGTTGAAAGAGTTAACTAGTGACGCAATACGTATGGTATTTTTTGGAAATACTCGTATCAATTGGTGAATGTTGACGAAGTTTTTTGTTAAAATACATCGCCCCTCACTGGCAATTTCTCGTGTGTCGTAGGTGCATTTCACAAACATGTTGAACAATGGCCTCTCCCAGAGGTAGTTTTATGTTCTAATCTAATAATATGGCAATAAGAGTTTATAGGTTCATATTTCAAAAAGTTATATAAAGAGTTTGTAGGTTTATATTTAGAATAAAACAAATTTTTATATTAGGAACTTTCTTGAATTTATATGTTACTAGCTGTTGCCCGCGACTTCGTCCGCGTTAATTTTGTGGTATGAAAAATAGATGTTGGCCGATTCTCAGACCTACTTAATACGCTCACAAAATTTCATGAGAATCGGTCTAGCCGTTTCGGAGGAGTATGGGAACGAAAACTGTGACACGAAAATTTTATATATATAGATTTGTTCAAGGTCTGGGACTCATGTGTAAGTAACTAAGTTAATATAGGTTTCAATTTCTTTGTCGTCTAAACTACAACCATTTTTATGAAATAAATAAATTGAAACTTAAAAAACAACTGTCACCTTTTATTCACTAAAAAACCCTTTTCATCATCATCATCATCAGCCGGAAGACGTCCACTGTTGAACAAAGGCCTCCCGCTTAGAATGCCACAATGAATGACAGCTAGCCAATTGCATCCACCATACATCCAAAAACCTTTATGATACGGACGACGATAGTTTTAAGTACGATTCGATAGTTTTAAGTACGATTTATAAATAAGGATTATTAAGAATATGTATAATAAGATAGAATAAGTAATAAGCAAGTCGTCGTGACATGTCGGGGCGATCGTACCACGAACGGCGGTCAAGTCTCGACATGTCGCGGCGATAACAAAGGAAAGCGTTATTGTTAGCCTGCCCACTACTTGCGCCCCAGTGTAAAGATGATAAATAGGCGATGCGGGCAGTTCGGGAGTAGTAGTTGTAAACACTCTTAACTCTGTGCCGTTACTCTGTCGTTCTTGTATTTTTCGTTGTTTTTAATGTAATTTGTAATGTTCAATATAAGTTTTTCTAGAGTTTGCTGTAGTTTGATTTAATTTAAAGTAGGTACACAATATACAGTCCACCCCCAACATTTGGTCCTTCGAGCCGGATTTAGTTTAAAATCAGTGTTTAAATAAAAGTAACGTAGAATCAGTGCTTAAACGTAACATAGACTCAGTGCCTGAAATCTAGACGTGACTCAGTGTTTAAAACGATTAGTGAGACAATTAGTGCCCAAATAAAAACTGTTCGTGTGCGAGACAATCGACGCCTGTAACACTTTGATTAAAATCTGTGTTAGGGTCTAGTGTCAAACCTAAGACCTAAGTATGGTTGTGACACGAAGCCAGAGCGACCAGGTCGAAATTGAGGAGCAGAAACGGGCCCATGAAGAAGCTGAGCGTCGGCAAGAAGCCGAGCGAATTAGAGCTGAGAGATGTAGAAGACTATCGCTCGACGCGCCGGCGTCACCTTAGGTAGAAATGAGCGAATGTACTAGAGTAGCGGACTTAGCAACAGCGGGACCTTCGACGGAGCGGCAACGAGTACGATCGCCGACCCGGTCGATGAGGTCCAATACGAGTGTGACTACCAGAATAAGATTAGCTGAACTCGAGGCAGCCGAGAAGCTGGCTGTCATTCAGCGAAAGGAGCTGGCCCTGGAAGCGGACCTAGTAAAGGCAAGGCTAGCTATGAATGTCTCCATGATACAAGAAGAGGAGAGCGTTCACGGTGACCAACCAGAAGAACATCATACTCAGAAGGTTGACCAGTGGCTGCGCACCAACCCTCTCAGCTCACGGGGGGAGGGTGTCGGACCGGCAGATCAGGACAAAAACTTACGTTTTAACGTACCTAGAGGAAGGTCACCGACGCCTACTAGGAACAGAAACAGCATAGATCAGTTGGCTGAGACCTTAGAAAGGATGGCTAGGCCTCGCCTGCGGCACACAGATCTCCCAACCTTTTCGGGTGCTGTAAGTGAATGGCTACCATTTAAAGCGGCCTTTCAAGACACCACAAACATGTACAGTGTGTCACCGGCTGAAAACCTACAGCGCTTAAGAAGTTGCCTGCAAGGCGAAGCACGAGAGGCAGTGGCGGCCCTATTACACGCCGCCACGGAACCAGCAATAATAATGAAGACGCTGGAACAATGCTTTGGGCGACCGGAAGTAATAATAGATAAGGCGCTAGAGGAATTAAAAAGGATGCCAAAACCAGGTACGTCGGCTAGTGATTTAAATAATTTTGCGATCAAGTTACAAAATACTATTTATATAATCAAGACGATAGATCGCAAAGGTTACCTTATGAACCCACTGTTGACACGGGAAGTGCTCGAGAAGCTAAGTCCACACATAAGAACGAGATGGTGTGATTTTGCAAGTGACAATGAAGGAACGACAGAGCCAGAGCTAGTGTTGTTAACGCAATTTCTGATGCGAGAAGCAGACAGGGCGTTACGCTATACCTACGCCCCGTCAGTAAGCACTGCGCCTGCGTCAAATAAGAAAGAGACTCGGCCGACTGTCATTGCAAAAAAGAAGACGAACACGGTCTACACTACGGTCGACGAAACAGAAGACAACCAGTGTCCCAGCTGTAAACAACAGCATGAGCTGACGCAGTGCCCACAATACAAGGCACTCGCGGTAGACAAGCGCTGGGCGTTGGTGAAGGAGCTGAAGGTGTGCTTCAAGTGCGCCCGCAAAAGGCATAGGCGCATGACGTGCAAGGCGAAGCTGTGCGGCGTAAATCAGTGTCGCCGGCCTCACCACGCCTCGCTACATAAAGAGCAAGAATCGTCCGAAGTAAAGCCAGCAACCGACGAACGTGAAAAGGAGGAATCGGTCATGTCGGTGGCCACCCTAACGGCCGCCGGCCCGAAGGCCGTACTCCTCAAGATGTGCCCTGTGATCGTGGCGGGACCACGGGGGGAGGTGAAGACGCATGCGCTCCTTGATGAAGGAGCCACCATCACCCTCATCGACGAAGAGCTGGCTACAAGCATCGGTGCAGAAGGGGTGTCGCAACCACTGAACATCCACGGGGTGAACATGAACACCCGAGAACACGACAGCAAGGCAGTCACAGTACAGGTGAGAGGGCTGACTAAAGACAGCGCACCGCACAAGATTCGGGCCAGAACCATGAACGGCCTGAAGCTACACCAGCAGTCAATCCCTGACACGCTGCTGGAGTACGAGCATCTACGCGACCTACCGAGAGACCAGGTGTGTTATCAAGCCACACGCCCGGGGCTTCTGGTGGGGACAGACCACTGGGAGTGTATAGTATCACGTGAACTGCGAGTCGGCGGTCCCAACCAGCCGGCTGCATCTCTAACGCAGCTGGGCTGGGTGATACACGGGACCGCACCACGAAGAGCTTTAATGAGTGAAGACAACGTGCTACATTTGTTCGAGAGTGAGAAGCGACAGCACGATCATCAGCGGCTTCATGAGTTAGTAGAAGCCCACTTCAAAGTAGAAGCACTTGGCGTCGCGCGCAAACCACGCGTGAGCGACGCCGACCAACGAGCAATCGCCATCGTAAAAGACACAACCAAGAAGATAGAGGGTGGCTACGAAGTCGGACTACCATGGCGACGGGATGACGTTACCATGCCACCCAGCTATAACTCTGCCCTTCGTCGACTACACAAGGTCGAACAGAAGATGGACGCGTCACCTGACTTCGCTAAACAGTACAGCGCGGAAGTAGACAACCTGCTAGAGAAAGGATACGCTGTGCCATGCGACGGCTCAGAACGAACGAGCGCCGTAGCATGGTACCTGCCTCACTTCGCCGTGCAGAACCCAAACAAGCCCGGCAAGCAAAGGTTAGTGTTTGACGCAGCGGCGAGAAGTCATGGCGTGTGTCTGAATGATGAACTGTTAGAAGGGCCGGACCTTTTGCTATCGCTCCCGGGCATTATCTTTCGATTCCGGGAAAAAGCGATAGCGGTCACGGCAGACATCCAAGAAATGTTTCTGAGAGTCAAGATCAGACCCGAAGATCAACCGGCGCAACAATTTCTATGGAGAGGCGACGACCGAACAAGTCCCCCGCGAACGTACAAAATGACGAGCATGATATTTGGTGCTGCTAGCTCGCCATATATGGCCCACTATGTCCGCAACCTAAACGCGGACATACATGGTAATGAATATCCCCGAGCATTGGAAGCAATAAAACAAAGCCATTACATGGACGACCTGGCAACAAGCTACCACGATGTGGAAGAGGCTCAGAAGGCCATAGAAGAAACCATAAGAGTACATGCAGTCGCCGGGTTCACTCTGAGAGGATGGAGTGCCAGTAGGAAGACGGTGCTGCGTGACGTTCCCCAAGAGCTGCACACTACCACTCCAACGCAACTAGGCGGGGACAAACCGGACAACAAAATACTCGGGCTGTACTGGAACCCCGAACAAGATGAACTCGGCTTCAATACCACTATGAGCCGGGTTCCAACAGAAGTAAGGCGCCAGCTAAGAGCACCGACGAAGAGAGAGGCGCTCAGCGCAGTCATGTCGATATATGACCCGTTAGGACTGCTGAGCCACTTCACCATACGAGCGAAGATCATACTCCAAAGTTTGTGGCGCCTACCAATGTCCTAGGACGAGGTTATCCCGGGAGAAGAAAATGAGCTGTTCTCAAACTGGCTCGCGCAGCTCGCCGATATCGCCCGACTCCGATTGCCCAGAAGCTATATGGTGAGCCAACAAGAATCCATAGAACTTCACATTTTATGTGACGCGAGCGAGCAAGCGTATGCAACCGTCGCCTATTTGAGGATAGAGCACGCTGACGGCACCAGAAGCGTCGTGCTCGTCGCCGCTAAAGCCAAGGTGGCGCCGCGCCGGGCGCTAACTATTCCCCGGCTCGAGCTACAGGCAGCGGTCCTAGGAGCGAGACTTGCTGACACCATACGCAAGGAACATCGCTTAGAGGTCAGTAAAATTACGTACTGGTCTGACTCGTCGACAGTCGTGCAATGGATCCAGCGCGACACGCGACGCTATACGCCTTTCGTCGCACATAGACTGGGAGAGATAAGCGAACTAACCTCAAAAGAAGACTGGCGTTGGCTACCGACAGCGCTGAACGTAGCCGACGACGCCACCCGCCTGACTAACGCGCCGATCAGCGCGAACGATCGATGGTTCCGAGGGCCTCGCTTCTTATACTCCCCTGAGGAGCAATGGCCGAGCGAATTGATGGACAACGAAGACGAAGAACAAGAGATCCTGCATATCGCCGAGGGTCCAACGGAAGAGAGCTGGCTGCCTAACCCTAGCCGCTTCTCTAAATATGAGACCCTGGTGAGAACTGTGGCAAGAGCACTCGCCTTTATCGACATGTGTCGACACGCCGCTACGGGACTGGAGCTTCGGCACATTCAGCGCGCCGAAAAGGAAATCTTGAAACAAGCCCAGCGAGAAAGCTTCAAAGACGACATATTGAGAGTGAAGTCGGCTCGCCCCATTGCCAAAGCGAGCAAACTTTACCGTCTAGACCCGGTGGACGAAGAAGGGCTCTTGCGGGTACGAGGCCGCATCGAAGCGTCGGCGGCACCGCAAGAAGCAAAAAGGCCGATTATATTGGACGGCCGCCACCCAATAACGAAACTCATCGTGCTGCGCGAGCATTGCGCGGCCGGACACGCCAACCGTGAGCGTGTAACCAACGACCTACGGCAGCGGTACTGGGTGGTTCATCTCCGACCCACTGTACGCGCCGTAGAGAAGAGCTGCGCCTTTTGTCGGAAACGAAAGGCCACACCAAACACGCCAGCCACCGGAGACCTGCCGCACGCCCGCCTAGACCCGTTCCACCGCCCTTTCACAAATTGTGGCGTGGACTACTTCGGACCCATGACGGTCAAAATAGGGCGCCGCCGCGAAAAGAGGTGGGGCGCACTCTTTACGTGCCTCACCTGCCGAGCGGTGCACCTGGAACTTGTGGCTTCCTTGTCCACGGACTCGGCGATCATGGCGCTGAGAAGAATGGCGGCGCGAAGAGGATGGCCGCGGCTCATTTATTCCGACAACGGAACAAACTTCAGAGGAGCCGACCAGGAGCTGCAAGCGGCATACAGAGAATGGTTGCCGGCCCTGAAGGACGTGGGCCTATTAAATAGGACGGAGTGGCGTTTCATACCGCCTGGAGCTCCTAACCAGGGTGGTGCTTGGGAAAGAATGGTCAGAACAATAAAGACCGCCCTCAGCGTCACATTGCGGGAGAAGGCACCGTCAGAAGAGGTGTTAAAAACTTTGCTCGTAGAGGCGGAGTTCTCAGCAAACGCGCGCCCCTTAACGCACGTCAGTGTGAGCCCTCATGACCCGGAGGCCCTCACCCCGAATCATTTTCTGCTGGGCTCCTCGACCGGGCTGCCAAGCACAGGGCCCTGCGACGAAGCTGACCGCAGGGTATGGAGGGCCAGTCAAGCGCTCGCCGACCAATTCTGGCGACGCTGGACGAAGGAGTACCTGCCCCTACTGGTGCCACGAGGAGAGCCCACTAACAACGCCCGACCGCTCCAGATTGGCGACGTGGTCCTCGTGGTCGACGGAACCCTGCCCAGAAATGTATGGCCGATGGGCATCGTGGAGAAGACATTCCAGGGACCAGACGGAGGTGTCAGGGTCGCAGAAGTGCGGACTCGATCAGGCACGTTCCGGCGCCCTACCAGGAAGCTCGTTGTCGTCCTGAAGGCGGAAGAGGCTACGCAAGCTACGCCGGGGGGAGAATGATACGGACGACGATAGTTTTAAGTACGATTCGATAGTTTTAAGTACGATTTATAAATAAGGATTATTAAGAATATGTATAATAAGATAGAATAAGTAATAAGCAAGTCGTCGTGACATGTCGGGGCGATCGTACCACGAACGGCGGTCAAGTCTCGACATGTCGCGGCGATAACAAAGGAAAGCGTTATTGTTAGCCTGCCCACTACTTGCGCCCCAGTGTAAAGATGATAAATAGGCGATGCGGGCAGTTCGGGAGTAGTAGTTGTAAACACTCTTAACTCTGTGCCGTTACTCTGTCGTTCTTGTATTTTTCGTTGTTTTTAATGTAATTTGTAATGTTCAATATAAGTTTTTCTAGAGTTTGCTGTAGTTTGATTTAATTTAAAGTAGGTACACAATATACAGTCCACCCCCAACACTTTACTTAATCTAAATCCTGCAGAATCATTCTAACCTTTAAAAAATATGGTACCTAGTATTTATAGTAGACAAACCGAAATGGTTATTTCCACGTTTCCTTTTTATTATACCGGCACATAGAGCTTTTTAACAAAGGCAGTCCTCACAAAGAAGGGTAAAGCCTGTGTGACGACAACTCGTTAAAATTTTAATCCGCTTCGATATAAATCTGATTGAAAATGCACTGACGTACGGATCGTTACGTTCAAACAACGGAACGAGAAAATATTTGGTGCCCGTTACGTGTGCCCCGTTATTTTCATGTGTAACGGGATTTTTACAATATACATACGTTATTTAAAAACTGTTGCGACCGCTTTGTGACGTAATCATTGGATTACAGTTCACGGCTTGATTATAATAAGATCTGCGAACAACGAGTTAATTAAATCAATGATCGCCATGACCGACCTCTAATAAAGAGGTTCCGTTTATTCGGAGACTGCAAGCGATAGGTAGGGGTGATAGACATCGTTATATTTCATTACCGTCATTATATTAGTCTGGTCGGTCCGGCCGGGAGCATTTTCACAAAAGGCCAACCCTGAAGGTTCAATCGGCAAATTGCGCATACGATTCAATGAGGTTTGAACGAGTGAGTGAATGAGGTTTTTCTTGGAGGCGAGTTTCCGGCGCAGACGGCGAGATGGCGTCCCATCACCGTCTGCACATGCAAACTGTATCATACTCGTACGTAAGCATATCATTTACGAATCGGAGGTGTTTTTGTTGTGGCAATCATTTTCAGCTCGGCTACATATCGATATCGAACGAGGGTTTTACTCTAAACATTTGTTTTGTGTAGATCTGAAAATGGTTTTCTGATTTAGATATACGATTTATAGGTACTTTGATTTATTAAATACCTTTGTCCTTGATGAGTTTTCATACTTCACACTAAGAATATTACTATAAATAGATTTATTGAACACCAAACTTACATAATTTAATAAAATTAAGGTAATAATGTATTTTATGTAAGGTCTATTAAGTTATTAAAGTAATTTTATTCATAAAATAAGCTTATGACCCCGTCGAGTGTTATAATTCACTAATTATAGCAAAAGTGTGCCAAAGTACTATTAAACCAGGTTTGGCATAAATATGGTGTGTTAAAATTTGTTCAAATTGCACTATTCTGTGGCACCACGCCAACCCACTGCTTTCCACTTTTCCAATAGTAACTGTGACCGAGGTTAGACAGGTCGAGTGTATTACGTACTTATAGAAACAAATTATAATTTATTATGTTGGCAACAAGTAAAACCGAAACTTTAAAGTAGTTTGCAATTTAATTAGAACTTTTAAAAATATCCGCTTAAATGGTTTCATTGGGATTACACTGTCTTTCACTTGAAGACATAATCTTAGAGTTCACTTGAAACATAATCCTTGTTTTGGTAAAGACTGGAAATGGGATTAGTCTGAGCACCTACCTCCGTCTGGCCAATCGATGAAATAAGCCCCTTCCCCTACCACGGCTATTTAGATTAGACATTAGAGGGTGGAGGACCGCTTCTTGTTTGCTATACGTTTTTTAGCTGGACGACAGGAATATTATGTGTGCTTTATACTAATTATGTTTCTGATATTCCTTTTATTATCCCTAAAGAAGGGTGCGCCCAAATTAACTTCAGTTTTATTTACGTCATAAAACTTATTTTCTTAAATATAAACGCAGCTTTTTACCTTCTGGTCTCCTCTTGAATTTACGAAGACTTGTTCTTAACCTCCAGACTGTAGTTTTTATTCACTTAGCAAGCAATATAAAAAAAAACACAGAGTCTATTCTATTCTTATTCCTGTCTAAGAATAATCAGCAACCTTCACCACACAAGTCACAGGCCAAGCTTAAGGCTAGCACTTATCAGTTCGTGTCTCGCGAAATAAAAAAGACAACATTATTTAAAGACTCAAATTGTGTATATCAGCTGTAAAATACTTACGTAAGTAAACACGTTACACATCTCATTCGTATCTGTAATTGTCACGACAAGTGATTCAATAAATTGCGCATTTTGTCGTTGTCTCAAGGGGCGTCGTTACGGTATTATTCTCGTGCAAATAGTAGCGGGTGGAGCGAGGCGCGAGGCGCGGCTCATTCTATCAGTTTCCGCAACATCAAACTCGCTCTTCCACACGATGCTTTGTTTCTGACGGGTGATGTCGGCAACTTACACACGTTACTAGTACAAACCCTTCACAATCTGATTACCACTGTAAATAGCAAAGAATCTAATGTACTGTACTGAGTAGCATTTGATTGCGTGGGAATGTGGGGTGTGAATACGATTATCGTGCGTTACACTACAGTTTTGATGATTGGTTGATGTTGCTTGTTAGCTTCGTAGCAACTGCGACAGTCGCAAACAGACAAAAAAAAACAAATTAAATAAAGAACACCGGCGAGGAAATTGTTGATGAAATTATTAAGCGTCTACGTATGTCACCCTAATAGATACCGATGAAATAATTCACTAAGTTTTATCAAATCAATCATAAGGCCTATCAAAGTCTGGAAAAAAAATCTTCATAATTGAGAGCTTAATTGATTAGATTATATTATTGATGATAATAAATAATCATGGCTTAGTTTTTTTTCTTTCTGGCTTGACTTCATGACTTTTGGATAAGCTAGGATTAGGGAAGATGAGGATTAAATATTAAAAAAAAAACGTTTTTTTTTATAAGTACCTACCAATGACCTACTCTTACCATGTAATTAATCATATAATATATCTATAACTAATTGCCATAAAGATAGTTGACTAAGATTATTAAATAAATATTTATTTAAGTAGGTTGTATGTACCTACCTATGTTTCATGTGGCCATGTCCATGTGGCAGACCTACGGACATCCGGTTGGACTTAGTATCCTAAATACGTAGTCCGTAGATTAGTTTGTATTGAAAATGCATTTCTATCAATGATATTTTAAGTGATAATTAGGTATTTCTTTTTCGATTAGTCTGTTGATGACAAGACATAACCTCTAAAACTTCAAACTGAAATATCTTTAATTCCTGACTTCCTATAAAAGTATAACTGAAGACAAATCTGTTCAGAAATTCAAACTCTATACTTTTAGATATTTTTCATAGGCAGACGCAAAAATAAAATGTCAACAAAAATTTGTTTGGGAGTTCGCCGGTGTCCTTTAATCTCTGAACGCTGACATCATCTGAAATAGTCTAGGTAAATTGTAAGAGCGAGGCTTTTACAGGCTTCCAATTAAACATTTAAATTTAAGTGGCTTACTGTGACGCAAAACATAAAAAAACGAGATATAATGGTCTGTAGCCGTCTACAAGCAGTGTCTAGCGGAGCCATTGAAGGCTTGTGCCTGAGGCTGAAGATACAATGCTTTAGTTTTCTGTTATTTATGAAGGCGGTGTAACCAAGTTAGCTATGACTGTGTTATTTTTAGAACGGCTTGGACTGTAGAGTGACCATGAGGTTAACAGTTTGGTCTTAATCGATCATCATTTACAAATATCGTCCTTGATCCTTGGTCTCTATTTACCAACTCCATTCACTTCAGTTCTACACCAATCTGATGCAGGCACTTAATCAGTAGGCCTGTACCTACTTAATCATACTGTGGAACCTATTTTTCAATTAGATTTCATAACTTTTTTATCTGCATTAAAACGGCTACGAGTACTTTCCTCTCTAGGCTTGCAGAGTATTCTTGCTTATTATAGCTGTTTATAAAACAAGGGCCCGAGGCAAGACATGCGAACCTTCACATTTAATTAAAAGGATATTTTTTCAGCGATTATTATATTATCTTGTACGTACTAGATATTATTCTATTATCCGACTTAAAACACGAAGGAAAATAATTTACTTCACAAATGAGATTGTTTTTGTTATAAGGCGCCCGTTCGCGGAATATTTGAGGATACAATCTACACGTTTTATATGAAAAATGAGGTTAATTCCACGAAATGTAATTTAAGTACGTTTATAATGAAATTAAATTTCATTGATATACAAATTTAGATTTGCGGAGGTTGTTCAGGCATCATAAAAATCTAGGAGCATAAGACTTTAGGACTTTATTGATTGTAAGCCAGGCCATCTTTTTAATTCTATATTCATAAAGCTGACAGACTGAACACCGAATTTTTTAGCAAACCACTAATACTTTATAGTGACATCGTGATGATATATGCCAGCATTTCTTTTAGTACTTTCTGATTAATTTATGTATCTGCTTAGCTTTAGTTCAATTCATGTTGAAGTGATACTCAATAGTTGTGAGTAAAAATCCTCCCTCGGATTCCGACACCTTACATACATCCGGCGGACCCTAGAGTCTGGACAGTCCCTTCCGTTACTTGTTGACTGACCAATTGTTTACCACGGCTTAAGTAATTCACGAACCGATTGGCGTAAGTACCAGTAGCCAAGCGATTGATTTTTCTCTTTCCTATCACTAGACGAAGTGTTCGTTCTTTGAAAATGCTGGTAGGTATCTGATACAGAAAATGTCTTTTAGGTGTTGTGTAAATGTAATGCTTTACCTTTTTACATGCATTCAATATCTCTCTATTAACAACTGGCTGCGCCCCGCGGTGTTACCCGCTACATTGTTTCGGGATAAAAAGTAGCCTATGTGTATAAGGTGTCAGTTACCTCCATGTAAAATTTCATTAAAATCCATTCAATAGTTTTTACGTGAAAGAGTAACAAACATCCATCTATCCTTACAAACTTTCGCGTTTATAATATTAGTATGGATACAATATATGTACATAACAATATATATACAAATTAACCTACGTTAAAAACAAATAACATATACAAATGAAAAATATAATTTTAGGTTAGGTTGGATATTTTTGAGTGCGTGATCATAGCCGATGCAATAGAAAAAGTAGTTCCAGACATCCAGTCGTAGGTAGACTAACAGCGACTACTTTTGTTTCACCCTAGCTTGGCAAAGGGCCACCCTGTCGCCCTGCGGCGGTATCGCAAACCAATACACATTATGTGATTCGGGTGTTTTATATTGCATTTTGTAGCAGACAAATGGAGCTGTTTACTATTTAACAACTCTATAGCGATAGCGGCCTTTTTCGTCTTACTTTGGATGACGATGGCCTGAGCTTTTAGATCGAGCTAATAAGGTTATGTTACAGTACAGCTTAGGCTAAGGTTTTTTGTTGATAGCATGGAACAGAGGAGGAATAGCTATCTGCTATCATCAGAAGGATTTGACTGACCGATTCTCCTTACTGTTTTTAAAATGTTGCGGTAGTAACTTAAAAAAAAGTCCCTTGCCTCTGCATCATGTATTTAAGTTTCCTTATAAAAAGGAATCTTCATGTATCACTTAAAATAAAAGCAAAGAAATGGTAAGTTAAAATTACAAACGCATGTCATAAAAACTTCGGTACAGCCACTTATCAAAAAATAACTGAAGTAATAGTATTTTTCTAGAAGCTTCTACTAAGTTCAATCACCCCCGGACATCGCCGGACGGCCAGTTAGGGGAAAAATACGGCCGGCCTCTGTGTGTAGGTAATGTAATTCATTAAGTATCTGAGAGCCAATTAAACAGACGCGTAACGACATGTTCCTGCGACCCGCCTCCAGGCGCTTCCATGTCAAAATTCGCAAATATCCCTCAAAGGGATTCTCAACTCTTTCAATTTACACCAATTAGTAAAAACACGTGGCTTATTATCTTAAGATTAACACTAATTAAGACCCTACGGAAGCTCAGCAGAGACCTCAAAGCGAGAGCTTTCCTTTGAAAACATTGCTACTTAATTAAAGCTCATTCCGTTTAACGTTAAAATTATATTTATAAAATGTTTATTTAAGAATTACGCTCCCAGCTGCATCTGTCTGAAAGAGCGACGTCTGTTTACCTCTCTATGTATGTACGTGTTTGTGAAAACTGCCTGGAGATTTAACAGTTTATTTATTAATTACCCCGTTTCCAACTTTATTCGTTTCTGAATGAATTGCTTAAAAACAAAGAAAAGTTTTTATGCTTTTGAAAGGAACGTGAACTAAAATCAAGTTTTTAAGCACGTAATCGTTTTAAAAACCGAATATTTCAAGTAAACTGAGAACAAGCGATATGTAAATATAGGCCTCCTAAAATATATGGCACAAAAGGATCTATTGAAAGGATCGTTGCCAAAAAGATAATAAGATTTGCTTATACGCATAACTAATGCCATTATCAAAGGGTTCGATAAAACACAAGACCGTAATCAATCGTGTTCACTGACCCGTTAGTTAATTTAATTAATGATTGTGCTTTATGCCATGATCTAAATATGGCATTAATTCTGTTAATGTGCAATGTCACATCTGGTTAGTGAAGCTATTTTGGAGGGATTTGATCTTAATGCTTAAGTTTATCCGGAAGAATAGGTACCTAACTGAACTCGCTGGTATATCTTTTATCTAAAGATGTAAGCCAGCTGAGAGATGGAAACTGCGGCGTATAGTAAAATGGGAAAGTGTACTGTCACAATTTTATATTCAGCACAATATTGCAGCGTCTGCTGGGTCAATACACTTTTATAAATAAAGTTATTGCATGAACTGCAGTTGATCTTTGTAGTAGTATGTTTTGATATTGTTTCTTTGTTGTTTTGTTTTTATTTAGTAATCCAGACTATACAATATACATGTCTACAAATATTAAAATAGAGATGTATTATAGTAGTATAATTTACAGCCTACTTTATTGTGGTTTAACCTAGGTAGGTACTATTTTTTTGTGACCCCGTGGCTATGTGGCTACCGCGTACGAGGTGAAACAGTGCTCGCCGCGGTCAGTCTTGTGATGGGTGATCATTTTCACATGTCGAGATACCACTGTGCTTCGGGAGACACGTTAAGCCGTTGTTTCTGCGCCCAATGTCTACCTAATTCACAAAATAAAACACAACTTCAATATAATTACGTTGTTGATATTAGGAAAAGGAACCAATCTGTCAATACCATTTTAAACTTATGTATGTTTAGCTAACACATGGCGATAACTGTCAATACTTTAACGCTAACTCAATTAGGCGTGTCAGTGATCGCTTTCAAAATCCGCAGGAACAAAATTCATCATCACCATTAATATTTATGTTTCAAAAACACATTATACATTTATTTCGAACTAAAGGAAGACATCAATAACATATTTTGAAATATAAATAAATGATTCCGGAATCGAACACGGATGAATGTAAACCGCAGTGGGAGCGCATCACTAGACGGCATTCGCTTGGAATAATCAGATTAGGGATGTAATTTCCGGTGTCAGTGACGATTCGGACGTCATCGTCATCATAAATATAACAAACAAAAACGATTCAATTATAAGTTTTTGACGGAAACTGCTCCCCTACTTTGGTCTTCGATTTTTGAAATGTTTGATGGGGAACGAACAGAAGGAAATTAAAAAGAAAAGCAGTTGAAAAGTTGACGTCCTCTGCCTCTATTTAAAAAACGTTTATGTAGGTATATTGGATGTTTAACGTCCTATGTATGGAAAGTTTTAAGTACTTATATTTCAGTCATTAATAATAACCTACTTTCTGAATTCTTTGTTAATCTGTAAGCTAAAAGGATTGATGACATGTTGGTAGCAAGGATAACCTATTTAATAACAAGCAAATAATTAATTAAAGCATCATCATAAAATAATAGTCAATAGTTTCTATATATTTATTGTATGTGTCATTAGTAA
This sequence comes from Abrostola triplasia, assembly GCA_946251915.1. NCBI lineage: Eukaryota > Metazoa > Arthropoda > Insecta > Lepidoptera > Noctuidae > Abrostola > Abrostola triplasia. Next base: position 5,887,452 of record OX276432.1, on the reverse strand, counting down.
CAGCATCAGCCTGTCTTAACACAGGAAATATAACGAATACATTAAACGAAACCATTTGACTGTCCGGCTAATTCAGCGGGCGCCCCTCTGAAATGTGCTCAATACATCTTCATTTACCGCTGGCTTCCTCAGTCAACAGGCTACTATACACCTGAGGGCCAATTGTTCACCAAATTATTCACATCGCTCCTGCACTCGCGTTGACCCGCTCGTAAGCAACTGGGGTCCCTTTCAATTATGCGGTCACGTGTGTAATTCAGCTAATGATACCATTCCGAGAGTACTATTCGAGTTTACTGTGCCATTCGCGCGGCTCCAAGGTGTTAAAGTGAACTTACATGTTCAACGCACGTGATATCATCCCCTATACAGTTGGTTGTAGTTACCTGTGATGTCGATGCGGACCGTAGCTATTAATACGTCACAGGCGCTTATTCGTTCTCACCAGTATTACGTGCTAGTGAAATAGGGTGTCGGGTTATATGTTTGTTACGTGACAGAGAGCTGGGTAACAAGACTATTTAATTTCACTGCAACTGGAATATATCACCACAAATGTTTAACATGTTCAACTGACTTTCTTCAAGAAGATAACGATGAGAAAAGTTCTTGCTTTTCATTGAATCACAAGTTTTCCCATAAAAACTAAAGGAAAATGTTAAGTAAAGCCGTTAACGGCGAATAAAAATGAAACAAAAATATAAGCTCTATTTTTGTTTCTCAAGCGAGGTCAGGACCGGATTTCCTTGATAATTAAGGAGGGATCGATTGTTAATAGCAACAAAATAGTCAGTTTACTGAAATAAACAAATATTATTGGTTACCTACCTAATGGTTCGCTGGTCGGTTAATTAGTCTGTACTAGCAACACATAGATTGTTCCTAAAAATATACTTTGTAATGTATGAGGCACTAATCATAAAACGCACAACATCCACTTAGCTCGTTTCTTATTTAGAAGTCTCACTCCAGTATTTAAATATTTATCATGCACCGCCACGGAAGGAGTAATTTAAAATGTCAAGCCGTGTATTACATTATGAAGACCCGTCATTTCCTAGTCAAATATTATGCATGCTCGTAAAAGCATAATTTACCTGTCCCATATGAATTAAAGCAAATTGGAGGTGAGAAGCAGACCGTAAAATCTTTTTATGGTTTAATTCAGACTGGCTCAGCAGAATTAGCTTTAAACTCATTTAGAAAGCGAATAATAGGACAGTGGTTGGGGAGCTCGACTCTTATTTGTTTTGCAATCTGTTTAGGGTGTTTTTACGTTGTTATATTTTAAGTGGCATGTCTATTGATTGATTGATTTTTCATTTATTATGTTTTGTTTTTAGATCCTCAATTTTTTTTCTGTTTTTATTATATTTTTAATACGCTGCTATCATTTAATGTTTCTTATATCTAACCACGTTATTACCTTACACATAATTATTTAGCTTTCTTAACTAGCATCCTTTTTGCAGTTATTTATTGTTTGATAGACAACGTTAGACATTGTGTCCACTTTATGTAGTTGTTTTTCAAACAACAGATAATTATCTGATCTGTCCCTGAGCTCCTGTACTAGTCTATTTAGTCTACCTCTAGAATCAATGAATTCAAGATTTAGTTAGTCTGCTTCGTTTTATTAAGGCACAACTGGCCGTCCTATTGCAATTTAAAATTGATTTGTCTGTTTTTCTATAATTGTATAACGTCCAGTTGATTACTATTTATGTAGAGATCCTATAGGAAGTGTTGTCTGTCTGTTTTGTTAGAAGTAAGTTGAATTATACTGTGTGGTAAAAATGCATTGAGCGATCTGCTTAAAAATGTTCATATATTTTATTATGCATGTTACTTATAACCAAAAGTAGTTAGTCCATTCATACGCTATATGCCACAAGGCAAGGATGTTACATATTTTTACCAACAGTTACTGATGCCATAGAAAATATTCGGTAAAATTCTCCCCATTTACATCCCTTGTCCAGCATCACGAGTCATTTATTGAAAGCCCGTCGGAAGCTAAACTATGTCGCAGCAACCAGAAGTTTCATTATCATTTGAGATTGGATTTCACGTACGTTAGGACACAAAGCTTACAGTTTGCATTGCAGCTTCGGGTAATGCAATTATTGTATGCAATATACCTAGGGTGCCGCAGTACCCGTAGAGACCAGAAACTAGTCTGCGAGCAAGACTAACTTGTAAACTCCCCCACTTTGGGTGTTTAGTTGGGTATCTTCGTGAATTGGTAATCCAATCTGGGAGGAAATATATTATTATGTGCACACACTAGTTAAGTTCCGTCATAGATTTTGGTAATAGAGAAGTGGTAATCTTAGGGTGTACTATAAGATGTATTGTTTATTTTGTATATTACCTCTACACGTTTGGTTTCCGTTGATGTGAAAGAGGAATCAGAAACTGCATATATGAATATTTTAGATATTTATACATGTAATGTAAGATACTACAATATAAAAAAAAATGTAAAATGCAGTTAGTTTTTCTGGATGTTTAGAAATACTAAGCTAACGAATTAGCTATAGTAATACTGAGACTAAATACTCTAATGTGTTAGATTGAGCGATGCTAATGCTTGCATCATGTTAATGCACATGTTGATTGTCGGACCCGTTGCCATGGCAATTAAAAGACAACGACGACAATAAAAATTCTAATTACTCTCATAAGATTTCCTACTTCTAGTTTTTAGATTACACACTGTGGCCTCAACGCCAACTATTCGTATGCGCTGGTTTACATGAATAAATTACTAAGAGACTTTGACTCTTCCAAAGTGCAGGCACGTCGCTAGGGACATTCGTATAAATGTAACATAGTGTCCCAAAACCCAGTGAATGGAATTGGTTCTGACTCTACTTTAAAGCTATATAATATATGTAGATAAGTATGTATATAAGGACATTCGAATACATTACATTACATAATATCACGCCTGTATTCCCCGAAAGGGTAGGCAGAGGTGCACATTTAGTACACCAACATTTCGCCAGTTATGTTTTAGGTCCTAATGTAACAGGAGGCGAGCCTATTGCCATCAACCGGGCACAAATCCAGACTCCGTGCTGCTACTGAGAATTACCTAATAGCCAAAAAAATATAAAAATAATAAAAAATACCAATAGCAGTTTGCCCGACCCGGAATTCGAACCCAGGACCTCGTGTTCAGCAACCACTAGACCAACGAGGCAGTCGACAGACATTCGAATAAATATAACATAGTGTCCCAAAACTCAGTGAATGGGTCTACCATAAACCTATATAAGTAAGTATATATTTAAGTTACCGATGAACTTAAATATAGACATTCACTAAACTGGAATAATTTAAGTTATCGTTGATTGGCTCTACGTAGAAACATATTACGAAAACATGGTATCTGATAGTGGAGGCGATAATGAAGGTTTAATATCGAAGAGATAAGCTGTTTTTATTTCCCCAGTATCTATATTTACACCATAAAAGTTATTTGAGTTTGATATACGGTTACATTGACTTCATTAGAAATAAAGGTATAAAAAAATAAAATGGCGGCTAAGATATTTCGAGTTTTATGTAAAAGCAAGGGGAGTACGCTATAAATTAAAGTAGAATTAAATTATGGCTTAATCTTATCAGTTTAACCTTTAATTTTAATAATGCGCGCGCAATGAGAAATTATATCTGCCATTTTTTTAATGTGAAACTTACTCCCAAACGTATAGATTTTTTCAGTGATACCCAGTGGTGAAATGGAATCACCTCCTAGCAATTACATTAGCTAAATTGTATTTGAATGAAAGCCTCAGTCGCCGCAATAAAATGAATTTCATTTCTTTGAGTGAGCCTCAAGCCATAATTTCTCCCGTGTTTATTTATTAGAAGTAAAGTATACCTTTTAAAAAAGGACTTTCTATTTTTGATTAAAGATTATGCTTTATATGAGATTTCCTTTTAATTTCGATTTGGTAAAAAAGCACGACTGTCGAACGATTTTTGGTAATTTCTTTAGATTGGATCTTTTATGGTAGAGTCAAGTAAATCACTAGATTTTTTCTCATGTAAGATACCTATACCTCAGTATCTACGTAAGAAGACCTAAGTAAAAGTTAAAGGTATTTATTTTTAGGCACCAAGGTTATCGACATAGCCCACAGGATTAGCAAGCTGAAGTGGCAGTGAGCAGGTCACATCTGACGCAGAACCGATAACCGTTGGGGAAAACGTGTTCTGGAGTGGAGACCACGACTCGGTAAACGTAGTGTAGGACGTCCTCCAGCTAGGTGGGGCGGCGATATATGCAAAATCGCTGGCAGTGGTTGGAAGCGGAGGGCCAAAGATCGAGCTCAGTGGCGTGCCATAGGAGAGGCCTATGTTCAGCAGTGGACTGAGATAGGCTGATGATGTATGATGAATTCTTAGGCATACGCCTCTCAAATCTACCAGCCATTAGAATAAAATGCGATCACATATACATCTTAGCTTACAGTTGAATGGAAGCACAAAAATTGTGCACATTTCTGCGTAACATTTTGTTTTATCAGTAGGTGAGGGTAGCAAGTCAGAGGGGGCACGTTTTATCTCTTCCACTACATGGCTCGCCCCAAGGGTGTTTGTTTCTCGCGATTGATACGTATTATGTGACATCTAGTCGAGCGAACGCGCGCAATGGGGAAATCAAAAGGAACCCTGTTTGTATTAGGATATATCTAATGCAATTACGAGTATCGTCTGTCTAATCTTTTGAGAGATTTAATTCGATGGTTGCTGATTGATTTTGTTTATTTTGAGCGCTGAAATAGCGTTGTATACCTATATTGTGTTACGCCAACAAGCCACTTGAATAGAATTTCATAAGTTGAACTCCATCGCATGTAACGTGCAGGGAGTTTGCTTATAAAAACTTATTAGTTATTTTCTTGATTAATTGTTTATTGTACAAACAAAATGTACTATTTGAATCTAACAACATGAAATATGATGTACAGAGGTCAGCTTAACTCAAAACTGAGTTATCTAACAGCAAATCTTTCATTTCATCAGTAATATACTATTGTTTATTGTAAATTAAGAATCAGACGTAATGTTTTTATAATCTTGTACTACCTTACTAGATTAGATACATGAGTCCATGGGTACCCTTGGCACAACAGATTCGCATCGTAGTATGTGTTTACGACTAACGCCATCTAGCGAGCGGCGGCGAAAACTGAAACGACGGAACGACTGGCGCGCGGCGTGAACGTAGCTGTGGTAGGGCGAACGAGTGCAACTTCACTTCGATACAGATCGGCTCTCTCGACGCTTGAGTGTTTTAACAATATTCAATTTGGTTGTAACGAATTTTATTCAAATATAGATTTTTTCAAACAGTACAAATAAATAATTCAGTCATTGCGTATTGAGTATAAACCTTTAATCCACACAAAGGGAAGATACAAACACTTCAACAAGACCTGCCTGAGACACGAAAAAACTACACATAAAATGGTCCTTCGAGCCGGATGAGCATCAGGAGCAGCATCACAGCAGTCGGTCAGGCTAGTCAAACCTTTCCTTCCCAAATCCCGTGTTCATTTGTGCTAACATCGTTTCTTTTGTCTAAAATTGCAGTGTTCGTTACTAGTGGTGACGAGTGCGGGGTACCCACCGGCATCGTACCTACGCGATCATCTGAACTGTAAGTGGCCTGATTTCTGTTTCACACAATCACCAAAATGACCAAAAAGAGGCATTCACTCGTAGATACAGAAAGTAGTGATGATATTTTTAGAGATTTTGTCAAAAAAAGGGGATCTGTTAAAGCCAAATTTACATTGTTCACTAAATATGTTCAATCTTTAGATGAGTCACAAGTAACAGAAACTCAAAAGGTTGAATTACAAGAGCGATTACAAAGGTCTCAGTTGCTTTTTGATAAATTTTCAGAAATTCAAGATGAATTGGATTTAATGGCGTCCGGTAGTCAAATAGATAAAGAATTAGAGGAGAGAGAACATTTTGAGAATCAGTATTACGCTGTAGTAGCTAGATGTAAATGTGTTTTAAAGGAAAATTCATCAAATCAAAGTGTTCAAGGTCATAACTCTAACGGGATCAAATTACCCACTATTTCTTTACCGAATTTCGATGGTTCATACGACCAATGGCTCGAGTTTCGCGACACCTATTCATCTATGATTCACAATAGTAATAATATCGATAACATTCAAAAATTTCACTATTTGCGATCAGTTCTAACAGGTGATGCATTAAATGTTATTAAAGCCTTAGAATTCTCATCCGAGAATTATGTGACTGCTTGGGATCTCTTACAGAACAGATATAATAATAACCGTTTGCTAGTACACAATCACGTTAAGGCTTTATTTTCTGCGCAATCAATGAGTAAAGAGTCAGCGTCCCAAATTCGCAAATTAATCGACACAATGTTGAGAAATATTCGTGCCCTTAAAACATTAGGCGAACCAACTGATACATGGGATACTTTAATTATCCACATAATTGTCACTAAGTTAGATTCGTCTACTGAACGGGAATGGGAACATCACAAAGGAACCGTCACGAATGCATCCTCTGATAAAAAATTGTTGTTGTCTAATTTATTGACGTTTCTCAAAGATAGGGCAGATTATTTAGAAACAGTTTACAAACCTTCACACAGTAAACAACCAGCAGACACTCATCACACACACAATAAAAAGTCGTCATCCATAAAATCACACAGTCATGTTACAACCCACAAACATAGTAATAAATCATCCAACTCGCAACGTTTTAAATGCAGTTTATGCAGCTCAAACCATCCCCTTTATTCTTGTGAGAGTTTTCTTAGCTTAACCTCAAAGGATAAGCTAAAGTTCGTTGAAGAGAAAAACTTATGTCGCAACTGTTTGAGAGCCGGTCACATAATAGCCGAATGTTGGTATGGGCCGTGCAAGCATTGTAACAGAAAGCACAATACCTTAATTCATAATGAATTTGCTGACGATAGCGCATCGACAGCTGTTGCACACTTGTCACAAACATCGATACATTCCAAGCCGAGTACAAGCACACACACAAACACATCTCAATCCGCAACACATACATTTCACACGCTTCATAAGGATTATAACCATGATACGAATACACACTACTTTCAAAATCAAGTATTATTATCAACTGCATTGGTGGAGATCGCAGACAGGGATAATAAATATCACCCAATTCGAGCGCTTCTCGATAACGGTAGCCAGCATTGTTTCATATCAGAAACTTTATGCAAAACTCTTGACATTCCATTGTTACAGTCTAGTGTTCAAGTAATAGGTGTAGGAAATTCCATTACCCAATCTACACAATCATGTCAAATTCGCTTGCGATCCAAAACTAGTTCATATAACACACGCTTTAACTGTCTAGTCCTACCTCGCATTACTTCACAATTACCGGCACTAGCTATTAATCACAATATTCAGATACCCGAACATATTCAACTTGCCGACCCCGACTTCTATCTGTCTAAAGACATACAGCTACTCATAGGAGCTGATAAATTTTGGGAATTGTTAAAGGAGGGATTAATTCATCTACCTAAAGGTCCTTATTTGCAAAATACAAAACTTGGTTGGATTATATCGGGATCAGTTCATAAACAAGCTTCACACATTAACCGAACTCAATGTAATCACACACAGACATTGGATGCGGAGCTTAAACGTTTTTGGGAACTTGAAGAAATTACTTCAAGTCATAATAATCTCACCAAAGAGGAAAGTGCATGCGAAAATTTATTCACACAAACGACATTACGCGGTGACAAAGGCCGTTTTTCCGTGCGCATTCCATTGAAAGAGACAGCTAATGCACTACATAACACATATACTATGGCCGAGAACCGGTTTCTTACGCTTGAACGTAAGTTACTCCGTAGCACGCCGGTCTATAGACAAATGTACATTGATTTTATGAAAGAATATTTAAGTTTAGGTCACATGAGTCGCATACACGAATATTCGTCGCCTTGCTATTTTTTGCCTCATCATGGCGTTTACAGAGCACATAGTTCTACTACTAAGTTAAGGGTGGTATTCGATGCGAGCGCGAAATCATCGTCAGGCAAATCGTTAAACGATATTCAACATATAGGGCCCACATTACAGAATGATATATTTGCCATCTTACTTCGATTTAGACAGTTTAAATATGTTGCATGTGCGGATATAGAGAAAATGTTCCGGCAGATATTAGTTCAACCTGATCAAAGAAATTTACAGCTGATTCTTTGGAGGGAAGATCCATCCGAACCTCTCGGTATGTTCCAACTGAATACAGTCACGTATGGGACAGCTTCCGCTCCTTATCTTAGTAATCGATGCATAAAGCAACTAGCGTTAGAATGTAACGATGACGTCATCGCGAGGGTCATTAACGAGGACTTTTACGTGGATGACCTGATTACAGGGCATCAGGATCAACACAGATTAATGGAAATATGTAGTAGTGTTTCTAGGGTACTTGAGTCGGGCTGTTTCTCACTAAGAAAATGGATATTCAACTTAGCAACATCACAATCTAATCTTCCGTCGAAGGAATTGACACTTGGTGACGATTGTCAAGTTAAAACTTTAGGGTTAGGGTGGTTCCATCATTCTGATGAATTACATTTTAGTACAAAATGTGATCTATATGTGACTAACACTACTAAGCGTACTATTCTTTCAATTATTGCGCAAATATACGACCCATTGGGTCTGCTCACACCTGTTGTCATTATCGCTAAGATAATATTACAAAGGCTATGGTTAGCAAAAATAGGTTGGGATGAGCCAGTGCCTAAAACTATATTAGTAACATGGGAGAATTTCTTAAGTAAGTTGAAACATTTACAACATTTACGCATTCCCCGTTACGTAATAGGAGATAATACACACAAAACTGAGTTACACATTTTTTCTGACGCCTCACAAGACGCATACGGTGCCTGTGCATACTTACGTACTTATAGCGATACGTCGCTAACAGTTAATTTGTTGTGTGCGAAGAGTAAGGTAGCACCTGTGAAACCGGTTAGTATACCGCGATTAGAACTGTGTGGCGCTGTATTGGGTGCGAGATTATACGTCAAAATAATTAAATCATTAAGATTATCGTTCGATAACGTTTACTTTTGGTCAGATTCGACTATAGTATTAGGCTGGCTCAAGACGTCGCCTAATTTATTAAAATCGTTTGTTCAGAACCGTGTTGTGGAAGTAAATGAATTGATAGGTGATAAACAGTGGCTTCATGTGGCTGGCAAACAAAACCCGGCTGATTTGTTATCGCGCGGAGTGCATTTAGATGTACTTATATCATGTGATATATGGTGGCGAGGACCTTCATTCTTACATACTCTTAGTACGGACTGCGCACACGATATATACAGTAGTAAATTAAATCTTGATGATTTACCGGAATTGAAAAATAATAAAACAACATTGGTAAGTCAAATAAATCAAGGTTCATTTCCATTTGAACGGTTTTCTTGTTTTAATCGGATGAGACGTGTAGTAGCATACATCTTACGTTTTATTAACAACTGTCGTGATAAAGCAAAGGCACAACGCATCACAGATTGCCTCTCAGTGGATGAATTAGATTATGCAACTAGGGCTTTAACAAGAATTTCACAGCAACAGTCATTTTCAGAAATTTATGATAACTTAAAAAATAATCGCTCATCAAACTATCCTCGTCATATTTCTAGTTTGAATATATTTTTTGATGAACACAATATAATTAGAGTAGGAGGTAGACTTACCTATTCTGAATCGTTTTCATACGACAAAAAACATCCAATGTTATTGTGTGCAAAGCATACATTTACTCGTCTAATTTTTCAGTTTCAGCATAAGATGTTATTACACGCAGGTCCTCAGTTGTTACTAGCAACAATCAGAGAAACTTGGTGGCCTATTAGAGGACGCAACTTGGCTAAACAAGTAGTGCATACCTGTGTGAAATGCGTACGTATGAAGGCTAAACCTTTAAAGGTTAAAATGGGTAACTTACCGTTAGAAAGAGTTGAACCAGGATATCCATTTCTTAGGTGTGGTGTTGATTATGCTGGGCCATTGTTCATGTTAAATCGTGCAGGTAGGGGGGCAAAGTTAATTAAGTGTTATATTTGTCTTTTTGTTTGTTTTACCACAAGAGCAATACATTTGGAATTGGTCACAAATCTCACTACTGAAGCATATTTACTGGCACTGAAAAGGTTCATCTCTCGTCGTGGTAAACCCTTAGAGATTTACTCTGATAACGGAAAGACCTTTGTGGGAGCTTTAAAGGAATTTTCAAAATTTTTAGATAACTCGCAAGATAATATTTTAGATTTTTCAGCTAATAATTCAATTAAGTTCATATTTATACCGCCATACACGCCTCACTTTGGTGGTTTGTGGGAGGCAGGCGTCAGGTCTTGCAAGTTTCATTTAACTCGCATAATTGGTAATGCACATTTAACTTATGAGGAGTTAAGTACGGTGTTAGCACAAATTGAAGCCGTCCTCAACTCCCGACCAATTTCACCTATGTCCACAGACCCTAACGATCTCCTTCCACTTAGTCCTGCTCATTTCCTGGTTGGCCGACCACTCACTGCACCTGCCAGCAGAGACCTCACAACTACAGCAACACAGCGCCTCCCTCGATACGACCGTGTAGAGCAGATGCGACAGAACTTCTGGAGCAGGTGGTCAAAGGAATATATATCTGAGCTTCAAAAGAGGACCAAATGGCAATATCATCAGGACAATATAACTCCAAATACACTAGTATTAATAAAGGAGGATAATTTACCGCCTTTGAAGTGGCGTCTAGGACGAGTGCTGGAAACATTTGCTGGCAAAGATGACATTTCACGAGTTGCAAGCATCAAAACTGCAAGGGGTATTATCCGGAGGGCATTCCCAAAAATATGCCCACTCCTGTATGATATCGGGGACGATCAAACCTGTGAGATTTTAGCCCCTTTGAAACCAGCTGCTTCCAAGGCCGGGGGCATGTTTACGACTAACGCCATCTAGCGAGCGGCGGCGAAAACTGAAACGACGGAACGACTGGCGCGCGGCGTGAACGTAGCTGTGGTAGGGCGAACGAGTGCAACTTCACTTCGATACAGATCGGCTCTCTCGACGCTTGAGTGTTTTAACAATATTCAATTTGGTTGTAACGAATTTTATTCAAATATAGATTTTTTCAAACAGTACAAATAAATAATTCAGTCATTGCGTATTGAGTATAAACCTTTAATCCACACAAAGGGAAGATACAAACACTTCAACAAGACCTGCCTGAGACACGAAAAAACTACACAGTATGAAGAATGTGATGAGATGAAAGGGGCATGTTGAATTCGTAGCAAATAGTAATCCGTGGCTTTGAATATTCCCCAGGCACAGCTTGTTTGTAAGGTACGTTTGAGCTCCCCCCTTTACTCTGTCGGAATCTCATAGTCAAATCTTAAGATACCCGTATAATCAATCAATCCAATTTATTTACTTTCAGAGGATGTGGCCTATTGTTGACTGTGAATCGTTGTCTGGTTTATCGAAATTATTAATATTAATTTTGTATTAAAGTAGGTATATATTTTTCTACTACCTATGCATACCTCGGTTACATGGAACAACTTAACATATATTTTCTAAGGACAGTTTAAGATTGCAGTTCAACAAGTTAACTACTCAAATGAAATCTATCGTCATACATACATATATAAACTCACGCTTGTGTCCCTGAGGGGTAGGCAGAGACCACGGTTTTCCATTTGCTATGTTCCTGGCATACTTCTTTTGCTTTATTCACACGCATCACATTCTTCATACACGCTCTTCGGCTGAGGGTAGGTAGGTACTCCTCAGCCTTGCCCTTTTTGCAGAACATCTCCGATTTGGTCTAGGTCTAGAGCCTGTCGTCATATTGATTACTAATTACACTTTTTAAGATGAAAGGGTAGGTAATTCTAGAGCGGAAAAATATATAAATACTTTCCACCATAGAGTTTTTATTTACACTCCCAAATATTATTTAGATACATTACAGTTCACACAATATCTCCGGCTGTTAGTCAACAGCACAATAGTGAAATGGCATTGTCATCGATATTTTCCTACAATTTCCCGACGCAAACTCAACTCTTTCGTATTTTAATCCGGCCCTCGGAAATGCGGCAATATTTATCACGGCGGTATTAAATAAGGGTAATAATGGAATAACAAATGTGTTCCCGTCGACCGACACGACAATGCCTCGTATATATCTCGGGGTTCTAGAAATATTTCTTGAAAACTTTCAAAAGAAATACATGGAGGTATACGAACGAAATGATATGTATTGCTTTTGTTATGACGTCTGCGGTCTAATGGCTTTAAGTGCTCGGCGTTGTGGAGAGGTAAGTAAGTATGAATTTTTAGATGTCCAGGTCAACTTAGGTCTTGTGTCGGAATTATGGGCATTTGTTTCTGAGAATTGCTTTCTCTGTTTTACTTAACCTTTTCAGCGCTAGTCTTGTATAGAAGACAAGCGTTTTCGTGCTCTCCACGCCACGATTTTAATAGAGGACAATATCAAATTGTGACATTTATTACTAGTATATATCTTGTCTCCCGGTAGTTAGTGCGTGGAGGTCGCGGAAGCGTTTTCTTCTATACAAGACCGAGGCGCTCAAAGGGTTAATAGTGAAGGCATTTGCAGTGGTCTTTATCATGTAAAGATATTGGATAGAGATGAAATAAAAGATACATTTATTAGGGCAACGTGACGGAACATGTTAAGTAGACACAGTAAAGAAGTCTGTCATTATAAAGAAGTGGTATCTCAATCTAACTAAGTATGTTTAATTATATATGTGCAATCACAGTACCAACTAGTTGTCAAAATTAAAATTATATTTACTTTCAAGACACGCAGTTTTTATGTTTTAATACCTCAGAGTAACGTACTCCGTTTTGTTATCGTGATAGATTTATCAGCGTCGGTGATAGCTGTAACGGTAAGCGTAGCGATAAGTCGTTTGTCGACGTGCCATGGATATGTGAGCCTTTGCTCCCCATTACAGATAAATATGGAAGCTGTATTTTACTGCGACATAGTTTGTTTTTAGCGTTATGTTTGATGTGTGACTAGCTTGCCCGCGGCTTCACCCGCGTTAATTAAGTAGCCTATGTTCTTTCACAGGTCTTAAATTTTCTACATTCTAAATATCATCAAAATCCGTCCAGCGGTTTAGTCGCGAAGGCGTAACAGACAGACAAATTTAGTTTAGACTCCTGAGAACTGGGAACACCTCTGCCTTGCTCCGCAGGAATTATAGGTTTGTTTTATGCACAAGGATGCAGGGTCAAATTCGAACCCAAGCAAGCATCAATGTGACTTTTTAAATTTCCAAAATACTTTTTTATATATTGTAAGACACCATTGACTAACGGTGACGGAAACCATCGCGAGGAAATCTGGATTTAGTTATCTGAAATCGCTAACCCGCAGTAAGCTAGCGCGGTGATTAATGTTCAATTTTAAACTAATAATAAAAAAGCGCTTACGTTTCAAAACCTGGTGAAGAATTGTTTAATTATGGATGTATCTACAAAAGTTATAAAGGACTGTTTATGACATAGTTACCATAACATAATAAGACACCTTTATTCTATGAAGGGGTAGTAATTGGTTAGTAGGTACACCAAATGTTTATAAATAGTTAATGTTATTATTTCAGCATTCAGTCTGTAATAGTTTGCCGTAGTCACGGCGCGTCCAATGTTGAACAGTGAGTACTTAAGCTACATTCAAGCATCGTTCAGGCTCGTACTACAAGCGTAAGCCTATTAACTCGTCGCTTCCGACTTTTTGCCTACCAGCCATTTCCTATGGTAGATTTTTTACAACTTGTGCAAACATGTACCGCGTTGTTTTCGTAATACCGAAGGGTATCGTAACTTGAAGTGGCTACTGACAACGTCTTTGTGAATGATCCAAGCTTTGGATCTTAAGCGACTCATACCCCGCATCTCTGGGAAGAAAGGGTACAATAAATATGCGTTGACACATTTTGAGGGTTAGTATACTAAATCTATTGGCAGCCGTTTGTATTGTGAGAGTATTCTACCCAAAATGTTATTTTTTACCATACAACCCTTGGTAAAGCGTTCAGAATATTGTGTTTAGATATAAGCCTCCTAACTTATCTTACCTATGTGAATGTATAGTGTGTTTTGGTAAGAAGTCAAATAAATAATAGTTAATAAGTTAAAAACTAAAAAATAGAAAATAAGTTTTAATAAATTTAAATTAAGAATAGTGTTAAGAATTTCAATAAATATAAATTAATAATAGTGTGAATTGGAAAGAGAGTAGGGAGGCCTTTGCCCAGCAGTGGGACATTCCAGGCTAGTAAAAAAAATAAAAAATAATAAAAAATAGTGTGAATAAAAAAAAAATATTTTATTAAAAAAAAAGCGTGCATGGTGTCAATAGTTATAAATATTTTATTGACAGATATAAGTAGAGTGATTATCATTTTGATAATATCTTAAAAAGCACCCCACGCTTTTTTTTAAATAAAATTATTTTTTTTTGCTTTATGCTCGTTTTTACTTCCACGTTATGTATCTACCTACAAATTTTCGCGTTTAACAACCACTAGACCAACTTCATTAATTTATATAATTTATACGTGTAAGGCATGCGTTGGGATCATCTCAGTTGCTTGCACTCCACGCTGCTCAACTGCCTAGACACGTGTTGAACTGTCAACACGTGTCCACTTACATAATCAAACTCATAATGTTTTTTAGATTTAAAGCGAAATGTATTGTATCTCTTTCACCTTAGAATTGTAAAGGCACGCAAGGTTAGTGATCAAGAAGTAATAAAGTTTAGCTAAACGCGTTTAAAAAAGCTTACCCCTTATGAAGCTTTCGTGTGCACTAATAGAAATTAATCATCATAGTCAGAAGAAAAAACATAGTTAAAGGAAATAACTATGATTACCGTGTCCTCTTTTTTTTAGGAGCCTATAATGTCCCACTGCAGGGCAAAGGCCTCCCTACTCTTTCCATTTGTCCCTGTCAAAGGCTGTTAAGGACCAGTTCTCCATAAAGGAGTCCAGAATTACATTCGCATTGAAAATATCTAGTTTAATTGATAGAGCGATATTTGGTACCCACTATATTAACATGTTTTTATGATGACAGTTTTTTTGACTGTAAGTACATACGGACACTACTAAATAATGCTGTACCATGATGATAACCTTTCATTTACTAGTAAACAAAGTACTAAGTAAAGCCTGTATGCGACAAGAAAAGCAAGTAAGCACTTAACCACCGCCAACAGAGTCAATTGTATTGTGCTAGATTGCTATAATTCATTCAGTTAATTTAAAAGTTCATCGTTGGACTTTGTTTATCTTTCTTTGTTCCCACTCGTTTCATTGATTTCCTCAATTACCAGTAAACGGTTTTTTCAATCGAAGGTTAATTTGATAATGATTGAATTGTAGTGGGAATAAATTCTTGTTGCGCATTGTTAGAGTTTTTGAAGCAGAAAAGTCTGGTTTTGATTTATGGAAGCATTTAATCGAATCAAATTACGTATTTGCTTACTATTGTGATTTGATTTAATTAAGAATATTATAAGCATCGGTTTCTAGACAAGGAATTGCTTTACTGAAAGTAATTTAGATTGATTTTAAAAGGTTATTTATAAGTGATTGGCAGGCATTCACATTGACATTTTAATGTTTGTATAGTTTGCAACCACATTGGCTTAATTTGCAAAACATGATTGGACAAAAATTTGATACATCCATATCCACACTTAAAAAATAAAATAAAATACTTATTATTATACTCGTCAGTAGATTATATTGTAATGTTAATTTATTGTGCCAAAAAAAAAATCCTACTTATATTATAAATGTGTCTACTAACTCTGTCTGTCTATTACGCCTTCATGATTAAAAGTTTAAGACCGAAGAAAGGACATAGGCTACTTAACGCGGGCAAAGCCGCAGGCAAAAGTTAGTTTATGATAACACATTTAATATTCACGATTATAATACTAATAACAAACAATGGTAACTTAGAATGTTAGATTTAAAAATACAGAAGTTAAAGCAAAAATCGCAACAGCATATCGATCAGTTCTAAAAGTACTTTATGTAAGAATTAGTGCTGTGCAAACGTGCATGTTACTTGGGGCGTGTTTATTGGCAACATGTTAATGGAGCGGGCTCGCCAGCCGATATTGTTGCCCCCGACGCGCTTGATGCGATCTCGCCTCTAAATGAATAGTGCCCCGATTGAACTCTCTATTTTAATAAAAACATGTTTGTTTTTCGAAGGACCTGTTTGATGTGTTTTTTGCATTTTAATGGCGTTAAAGGTATTTTTGGTGGTACATCCACACTAATATTATAAAGGCGAAAGTTTGTGAGTGTGTTTGTATGTTTGTTACCTCTTCACGCTCAAACAGCTGGACCAATTTTGATGCAATTTCATATATACATAGCAGGTAGCTGACACTCTGGATTAACACATAGGCTACCTTTTATCCTGAAAAAATGTAGCGGGTAACACCGGGCGGCGCAGCTAGTGTTTTATAAAGTGGATGAAATTAAGAGTTCTATGGTTCATCTTGAAATGGTACGAAGGCAGAAATGATCTACATGATAAAAGAGAAATTATTGAAATTAATTAACATAAATACGGTGATAGTTCCGATTTCGAATATTTTAATTGTCGCCTACGACAGTAAAGCGGGTTTATTGACCAAAACTCCACAATATTTCCGTCATTAATTGGCACAGTAAAATAGAACAAAATGCCCTGATACTTTGCACGCCACTATGTTGGTGTTTATGTCACGCGGCAGGTAATGCTTGGGCTTGCCGACATTTAACTAGGGCCATAACTCATAAGTGTTTAGCGAAATGTATTTACCGACAAATGTAGCATTGCAGTTTGCTCCTTTCATGATAATTAGGGGCTTTATCGCATTCGGACCTCGCAACGTACGATAGATATAGCAAACCTATATGTAGGTAAACTTATACTATTATGTCTTCAACGAAATTACCCAAATACTTGTCAGATATTTTGCTCCCCAGTCCTTTGACTTACAAAGGAAAACCTTATGTATTTACATGACTAGATATCGGTTTTTGCAAGTCGTTGAACAGGCTACAAGAAACTTGGCACGTATCACTAAAGTATTCGATGAACTAGATTTACTTTGTTGCTAAAACGACCAGTGACCCAATTAGAATTTAATGTTTTTGTTGGCAATACAAAATAAACTGTTGCTATTAAAGTGTTTTTAGTGGAAACCAGCATGGCGAATCACAGACCAAAAGCAGATATACC
Organism: Abrostola triplasia; assembly: GCA_946251915.1. Lineage (NCBI taxonomy): Eukaryota > Metazoa > Arthropoda > Insecta > Lepidoptera > Noctuidae > Abrostola > Abrostola triplasia. The sequence goes on along the minus strand of OX276432.1, from coordinate 5,870,065 downwards.
AAAGCGAAAAACAAAGCTAGTATCATTGTGTAGCAAACTACGTTTCTATTCAATTTACGATTTTCTGTACGTACTCGCGGAATTTTTCATCGGTTTGTAATCCAGTGCAATCGCGATGCGGACAATCTGTTCGGGTCGGGGACGCTCCACAAAAGCTCTTTCGACTGGTACAGACGAAAATAGTGGACGACAGTTTGGGTATATTTGGCGGTAATATAATACACCTAGTGCACGTAGTCTGTCATACGTATTCGAGGTAAATTTTAGTACTCTGATCGTGTACAGAGACCTAGACGTTGTTTATTCTTTTTCTTTATTGGTAAGAGGTTGGTTGCGCAAAATTTTTGCTTTTATACAATTTGTTTATATTTAGGTATACATAATATGTGTTCCACAGACTGTTGTGTATTAGGAAGATTTTGTTTGGTTTTTATGATAATGCAATACATACAAATATCGTAGGTGGGTACATACAAGAAAACACATAGTACCTATAGTAAAAACATATTCGTAAAAAATAATTTAGTTCAGATACAAGTTAATCAAAATAAATTGATATAATATTTATTTACAATAGATATTTTACAACTATATACAACTTAATTATAACACAAATTTAAAACAATATATAAAATACAGTTAAAAAGCTTTTGTAACTAGTTTGTATACAATATTTTATTTCCATTCGTATGGATTTTATTTCTAAAATAAAATGTTCTGCATCCGTTTTAGAAACAATTGTTGTTTCAAATGTATTTTTAATTGATTCTATGTCGAGCATGGAAGCCGGTCATTCGTTATTTATCGAATGAATACTCTGTTCTAATTATTTGCCGATGTTTAGTTGTCGGCGGGCAATACTGAGCGCATGCTATATTTAGGTACTTACCGTTTTGTTTTAATTTGATTTAGCTATATCTTTTTTACTTGTATAGGTGCTCGACATATCAGTTTACGTAAGTACAAGTTAAGATAAAAATCATTTATTCATAATATACTGTAATAGTATTTTTGAACGTCAAATTACATCAAGACTTCAACGCCTGCCCGTCACCGCTTTCTGGCGCTATTAGCTGGATAGAAGAAACAGCGCAACAAACTACCCAGCAGCTCAACCTGTCTGTAAAAATTTGGAATATAATGGAAGTTATTTAAGCTACACAAATCACACGTTAATATCGAGTGATCTATGGAACGTTAGGTGTGATGTAGTGCAAACTGGAATCTGAGTTTAAAGTTATTTTAAGAAGGATTAAAAACTGAATTATAATTGAAAAAAAAACACTCAAATTGAGTATAGTATATACATATATAGTATAGGTAGGTACAAGTAATTTCTATGACCACTGTTCCCAAAAATAAACCTTAAATTTTTATCTATCTAATTCTACAATCAGTTTGATTTAAAAATCCTAATCAGGTATCTTTCCATCAATGTAACCAAAGTCTAAATGGCGATTAATTAAAAATGACAGCGATACAGATTCGGTGGATGTTAATCTCATCTAATTTAAAATTAATCTGAAAGATGAAAAGCCCGCCGGCGGGCCTGCCCGACCCGGGCTGGGCTTTGGGATGTATTGTTATGTCCTTAAATTATTTGGGACGACGATACCACACAAGGTATTTTAAAAGAAAGTACGGCCCTATTTAATATATTGGAATTGCGATCGTCAGTCTATCCCTACATTGGTATTTGACGAAATTGTTTACAAATTTTGTGATCCATTTTATAAATCACACAGCACTATAGGTACCTACTCATCGTTGTACAATTACAGCCTATCGTCACTTTTACTTATCCGAAAATAAAAAACTAAAATTCTGATATTATATTTATTGTATCTATGTTCCTATTATCGCCGTCAAACAATAGCAGCTTTCCAACAAAAAAATAGTTGTTTGGACAAGAAAATATCTGTTCAATTTTCGCTATCGAAACAGAACCAGTGTTAAAGTCTCGACTAAAATTGCAGTGCTAGTGTTTCCAATCTCTTGGGATGATCGTGTCCGACTCACCCAGGGGACAAACAACGGTACGGCTCTAACGAACCATCGATAGCTTGATTGATTGATGTATTACTGTTGCATGAAATTCTATACATCCGATCCGGTATCAAAGCCCCCACTGTTCCAGTATGCATGTGTTTACAAACTGTAACGCCATGAATATTTAAAATTCCTAATATTAGTTGGCCGTAAAAGTGAATGAGAAACTTACCAAATATTCACATAGCCGCCGTGATACGTCGCCGTTGAAAGCGGTGATAAAGATTTATGACTCAATAATACTTTGATTATTTCACAGATTCGAGGAAGTTGAATTTTATGAGGCATACGGCTCCTTATTTAGGCAATAATGTCTCGTTATTACCATCCCACAATCCCGTAAAAGGCGATGGATCAATACTTTATGTGCTCTCGCTTTGGATAAGGGGGGAATTTCCGTCGCCTCCTGATCTATGAATATAAGAGCGTAAGCAGCATCAACTGCTTATCAGTCGCGGGTTACGCAGGACGCCTTCCTTCCTGCTGCTACAATGTGTTGATACATCAAACGACAGACGTTTGAAGATTTTATTCAGCTTTATTTCTATGATTGCATCAATAATATAATCGGAGTGGCATTTTTACGTCTTGTATCTATTGACGACAGAGTGCCTTCATGTAGTTACATAGTATATTATTTGTTTAATATCGAATATTATTTTAACAGATCAATCACTGATATGCATTGACGCCCAGATCAGTGATGGGGAAAGGCGCAGGCTGGGTAAAATAAAAAACGATTTATAACAAATTTTAATCTCTCTTTTGGCTCTTTCTAATTACTTTTCGCGTCCTTTATATTTTAGTCTTTTTTATTTACTTAAAAGTTATTACAATTTTAAAAGTGAGATACCTAGTGTTGCAGGCCAGTGTAATTAAAGCAAACGAATAGGTGCTCTTAATGCCTTGATGTAATCACGTACCATATAACTTAGTAACTCCAGCTACGCGAACGAAGGCAGCCTTTTAATTATAGTCGTAACAAACCTATAAAACAAATGAACGAGTTTATAATGCGTGACGCAATTTAATATAGGCTAAAATGATTGTAATAGCCTTTTTATTTGTTTTAGTTTTACCGGTCTGGTGGCTTGAGTTCTGGGTGATAACTGCGAAGGAGAATCCCAGGAAGCGCTGGTTCGAGGGTCAGTTTGAAATGCATGGTTTTATTCTTACAATTTTGTGTCCCGACTGTTTCTTCGGTTGGCAGAATCTACGCAGTTTCTATTGCCACGGTTCTGTCTCACCCCATTTTCTCTAACTTTGATGTTACACACCCACCGCTAGTGGCTGTCAAATAGACAGTATTCTATTTTTTATTTTACTAGTACGGAAGTGTTAATTTAGTCTTTGTAATTCTAATTGCATGTATGTACCTATTATTTTTTTTTTTTAAAAACGTCGCCCCACACTAGGAATTTCTCCTGTGTCGTGGGTGCGTTACACAAACATGAAATATCACATACGCAACCCTCAGCGCCGCAGTCCAATCGCTTAGCCACTGCGCTAATCAGGTCGTCAGCCGTCTGGCCGTCGTATTATGTTTATGGATAAGTATGCTGATTATCGTCGATTATTTAGAACAACGATTATACGCGTGTCTCCTGCCTTATTCATTACATTCACACACATACATATTTTTTCTCACAGTAAAAGTCAACTGTCTGTACACAGTAGGTACACGTGCGAAACTATAATATTCCCAATATTAGCATTCATACATACCTAAATGATTGTTACAGGCTGAAATTCATTAAGGATGCTCAGTGATCGCACAAAAGGTCTACAATGTATGTAATGACATGTACCTACACACATTAATTAAGCCCCCATCGTCACAGCAACGTTCTTGAAAATTAAATTAAGTTTGATAAAATTTTGCGAACATGTTTTCTCATAATCACGGACTCATTGACACTTCACAAGGCACGTTTAATGACATTTGACTGTATTTAATAGCCCATTAGCAAATTACTCACTCGAGCTTTAGTTAGGGTCTGAGAGCTTTTGTCTACGCGTCACAATTAAAATTTTAATTAAAACATTGATTACGTTTTACACTGTTACACTGACTTCAGACTTTAATGTTGATGTTCAAAAGTAATTATAATAATGTGCCGTTATTATTGGTTGTTACTTTACTATTTAATTGTTGTGTTTTATCGTGTATTGATGGGTTGATTTAGGTGCTTGTACCTTTAATTGTCGACTACCTACACTTCATAGAGGATCCAGAGTGTAGTTCACGATTGTTGTTATGGCTGGGAGCTTTTGCCATAAACTACGTTGGTAATTAATTCAAAATACGGAACCGATTGGCGCAGTTCGTAAATGTCTGCCCTTACGAGTTGCGTCGATTTCTGTCTAAATGATTTTTATTCTGCAAGCAGGTTTCAAAAAAACACTTTTACACGTCATTTCGTCAGTCTGGGCGACGAATCTGTGATCTACAAATATTTGTTACCTACTAGCTGCGCCCCGCGGTATTACCCGCTACATTTTTCTGCAAACATTTACGTAAAAAGTATGATATGTATTAATCCAGGGTGTCAGCTACATCCATATGAAATTGCATCAAAATCGGTCTAGCCGTTTGGGTGTGAATAGGTAACAAACATACAAACACACTCACAAACTTTCGCCTTTATAATATTAGTGCGATGAATCCGGGCTTTCTTAAGACGCGTCCACACTTGTAACATTTCGTCGTAACACCGATTCTTAGGGAGTTTGGTATGGACCACACACTTTCTTACGGTAGCGGAGGATTTATTCAAATTAATTTTCGTTGAAAAGTTACTAGTGGGGAAGTACCTTTAATCTCTCATGTTGCTTAGCCAGTAGACGTTGCTAAAATATCGAACCATTGTTTTAATTTGTTTTACAATATTGTAATATAACACATTATTTACACAAGAAAAACCATCCTAACATAACATACGAACGGTTATTTACAAAACAAAAATAAACAACTGGAATGTAAACAAAATAATCACAATTTCTCCTACCTCTAGTAGGTATAATCGGCTACAGCGAGCACGTCATGAAAATTTACTGCAAATAGACAATTTTCAGTTTGTTTTGGTCAAAATCAATGTGAAATTATATAATTACGTTGCTTCGAGAGAGTATTTACCATTTACCATTTACCAGTGTATATACCAAATACATATGTTTACATTTTAATATATGTACTTTAAGTGTTTATCTCTTAAATACTACATTTGCACATCTATATAGGTAAAACATGTTGAATTATAATAAGTTAATATTAAAAAGATATTTTTAACTCAAGCTTAACACTTTTTTAAGACATAATCACGCCGGTATTCACTGAAAGGGTAGGCAGGGGTACACATATGGTACACCCACATTGCTCCAGTTATGCTATTGGTCCTAAATCCTAATGTAATAGGGGGCGAGCCTTTTGCCACCAACCGGGCCCAAATCCAGACTCCGTGCTGCTATGATCTGAGAATTACCTACTGCAAAAATTCAGTAACACTGCTTGACCCGGGATTAGAACCGAATGACCAATATACCAACGAGGCACTCGTTAACGAAGTAATCGTAATATCATAGTGATGGTATCATCATCATCAGCGGGAAGACGACCAGACCACTGTTGAACAAAGGCGTCTCCCTTAGAACGCCTCAATGAACGACCACTTACCATTTGCATCCACACACTTTGTTTATTATGTCATAAATATTTTATACTAGCTGCGACCCGCGGTGTTACCCGCTACATTTTTTCGGGATAAAACGTAGCCTATGTGCTAATCCAGGGTGCCAGCACCATATGAAATTTCATTAAGTAGTTTTTACGTGAAAGAGTAACAAACATCAATCCATACTTAAAAACTTTCGCGTTTATATTATTAGTAGGGATACATTTTTGTTACCGACTGTAGCTTCATGATGATCTCCCTTGGCCGAAAGGCCTGATATAATTTTAATAAAGCATCGTAATATTAAATATAATATGTAACGGGTCGTATCGCACGCTGGGTCAGTCATGCGCGTAATGAAATTTTTATTACGACGAATTTGCACTTGAATTGATGCGATGGGATCACGTAAATACATTTTATGTGAATATTTGTGACCTTCTAATGTAATAGAACTACTTTATGAACGTATGTTGACCTGATGACCTGAGCTGGTGGTATTTTTCTGACAAAGTTTACTTAGCCTAACATATTCCCTTTTGGGTGCTAAAACCTCTGACGATATCTGTACATGCGCCCCAGGCTGTCTGTCCCAGTATGAGCTGGCACTGCTCCTACATAACGTATGTCGACAGATATAGAGGTGAAGAAGGAACCATTTGCTTCAAGAGAAATTGTTAAATCAAGTCTTTAGTGCCCGTAGCCAAGTATTTTGTACGCGACAAGCGAGTACAAAAAACTTGCCTTATCCTTTGAAACGACTTATTAAGACTTATTAAGTTCACTTTTGATTCTTAGTATGGAGTGGTCTTTACTTTTTTTTTGTTAAAAGACGTCGTTCCATACTAGGAATGTCTCCTGTATCATGGGTGCGTTTCACAAACATGAAATATCGCATACACAAACATCAAGACTCGGGATAAACATCAAAGGATCGCAGAATTATTGTCCCGTGTGGGATCAAACCAGCAACCCCTAGCACAGCAGTCCAATCGCTTAGCTACTGCGTCAATCAGGTCTTCAAGTTTCAATGTCGTCGTCTTTTTCTCAAAGGTGATTATATTCTAAAGGCTCCTCCTTTAGAATAATCCTCCTTTAAAATAAATAGTGTTCATATCCCGCTTAGCACTGGCAATTATTACTGACCTGATGGGTAATATTTTAGTTAAATGTATAGAACACAGATAAAGTACCTCTTACGATCAATCTTAAATTTAGTTTGCATTGTTTGTGTCAGTAAAACACATCCACGTTGATGAGAAATGCCTAACTATAAGACAATAGTAGACAAAAGAGGCGCAGGTTATTTTAATTAGAATTCCTTTATTGGTTACCCATGTGTTTCAAGGAAAATAAGTGTGTCCAAAGGAATTTATACTTTCTTTTTTTCCAGTCCTTGATTGACTAATGAACTAAACCTTTTACAAACAAAAAAATATTTAGTTTCAGCAGTCAAGCCTTATTTAAAAATATATTTTAATTTATGTATACCTTAATTGCCTGTAAATATATAATTAACTGGTTGAGGTGGTTTTTTAATGGCGATGAAAGAAAACGCGCTGCTAATAGTGCCGCACAAGCTGTAAAACGAAGGCAAAGGGAATGGCTACTTGTGGGAAATTGTTAACAATCTCGTTAATAGTACTATTTTAATTACTTCGCGGTTTATTGCTGACGTTGTTGCAGACTGTAAAAGTATATTATGGTACTATTACTACTACTTTATTGGTGTAGATACGTTTTTTCTTTGTTTTTCGTCCAGTGCTGTCGCAATCCTGTGATAAAAATACAGCTCTATGTCAATCAAAATAGAATCAGTTATTTATATATAATCTAGTAATAAACTATTTTATCAGCAGGTATCGGTGTTTATAGAGACCAAGGACGTAGTCCGGTAAAGTTTGATGCAATTGAGACATCTTGATTGCAGCAGATACACTCTGCAGATACATATACATAGAAATACAAATATTATTTCTTACGTTATACTGACTGACAGACTGTCTCGCTGGCCTAGTGGTTGCTAAGCGCGACTGGTGAGCACGAGGTCCTGGGTTCGAATCCCTGGTCGGGCAAAGTGTTACTGGGTTTTTCCATTAGGTAATTCCCAGTAGCACGGAGTCTGGATTTGTGTCTGGTTGATGGCAATAGGCTCGCCCCCTATTGGGACCTAGAAACATAACTGGCGAAATGTGGGTGTACTATATGTGCCTACCCCTTCGGGGAATACAGGCGTGATGTTATGTTATTATCTTACGTTATATCTATGTTAGTATGTACGATGGTCCGATGTCTATTGAATGAGACATGGGGTTAACTAATGAGGTTTTATAATGATTAAATTACCGTTTTCGTAAACAGTTGATCTGACGATTGTAGCACATGGCCCGTTGACATTGTGTTTTACGTTTTACCGCCAAAATGTAACATGTCAAAACCAAACTCCGAGTAAATTGTGTCGACATTTCAGTGTTTCCGATTTCATTTTTAAGGCCGTCGCGTTTGCACCGATGATGGTAACTTTTATTTGGAATATTAAAGTAGTTTTAGGTACCTAAGGGGTACCTATTCAAAATGTTCTCTACGTAAAAAAATTGGATATACTCGGAAGTATTTCTATTAAAAAATATGTAGAGTGAGATGTTTGTACATTAAAATTTCTTCGTTAATTTAATTATGAAGCCTACTTTGCAATGATTGGCTGGAAAGATCAAGGAGTGGTAATTATCATTGTATCTATACTATACCTTTGTGGAGCAAAAGGAATGCTGCAATTATCTCGTTAGCGCTTAAGACAAACGTTAACTAATCCAAACGTTCGTGAGGAAACAATGTCATACCTAATTACCATGCTTTGTTATAATTATTACGTCAATTATTATGTACTCTGTAATGTATGTCTTATGTAGTATGACTGTCTCGTTGGTCTAGTGGTTGCTAAGCGCGACTGTTGAGCACGAGGTCCCGGGGTTCGAATCCTGGGTCGGGCAAAGTGTTACTGGGTTTTTCCATTAGGTAATTTTCAGCAGCAGCGCGGAGCCTGGATCTGTGCCCGGTTGATGGCAATAGGCTAGCCTCCTATTACGTTGGGACCTGCACTTCAACCTACCCCTTCGGGGATTTATGTTATGTTATAATATGTATTACGTACTCACATTATGGATTAGTTCCTATTGTATATAATATCGTTCGTGTATTTCCCGAAAATGTTTCTACGAAGTGAAGAATAGGTAGGCACAATTTGAGCCTTATTTAATTCTTCTCAAAAAGTACTTCTGATTTACTTTTATTTTATGGGCATTTTGAGGGTTATTAATAAATTGCTTTCCAATGCTCATGCGAAAATATTCTAAAAATATATCCTTTTCTACATAACATTGTTATTGATTTAAGTATACCACATAAAAAACGATTCTTCTTTTTATACTTATGAGAAAGGTCCCTTCATAGTTTGAGAGCACACTACCTACTCGAACATAATGGTAATCTATCTCTGCCAATAGCCTTCTTATTAATGGCGTCACAAGACAAACGTATTGGATGTACAATAGAACAAACATCGCGTTGTTTGCGTGCCAATGGCGTCCAGGTTCTATAAAGCAGGATGATGTAAACACCGCTTTACAATAACAGACACTGGCATAGAGTTGCTGAATGTGTCTGTTTGGGTTTTACATTATTTTTTTGGCGAGACCCTTTTTCTCTTCCTTGCCGAGTGATATACGGCCTAGGATTGACCACCCCCTTTCCTACCGTGGGTGTCGTAAGAGGCGACTAGGAGAAAATCCAGAAGATGGGCAGCAGCGTCTTCTGTAAGTTGACCACCAATACTTCGATCCCCAAGCGGCTTGCCAAGCGTGAGGAGGATTATGGCAACTCCCCCGCCCCCACAAGGAGAAGGCCCTTGTTTTACAGTGTAAGTGTTCCGGCTGAATGATTTGTCTCTTTTGGCTTGAGCTAGTTGTATTAAGAAAACAGGTCATGTTGTTAAAATAATTGGTCAGTTAAAAGTTGGATCTTATTACTCGCAATGACACCAATCTTTAGGACCAATCTTAATATCTGGCTCCTAAAAATTGAGAAGTCGGGCCATAAATGAAGATGAAGAACGACAAATACAAGTTACTTCAATGTATGTGATATAGGGATCCATTTTAGATTTTTTCATTAGTCGCAGCTGATGATAAGAAGCCTCTTCAAATTATTTTAAACTTTGACTCTACCGTTCGTCGTTCCTTATAAAATTGGGTAAAATAAATATTAATATAAGTCCTTCGAATTTAAGAGACGGATAATAACTTAGTCATCCTACTACAATTTGTGATACCTCCGGTCGGAAATTAGACTTAAAATTATGTAAGAAAAATCTGAAACATTTACTGTGATAGTGGAATATTGGGATTAAAGGGAACGTCACGTCAAGAGGCCCCAGTAACAGTAAAGTTGGGGAGCAAATGTATTATGGTACAGGCAGGAAATGAGAAGAATAAAATAGAAATGGTTGCTATGAATATTCTGTGTTAAAATACGTATTCAAGTTCAAGACTCCGACGATCATACCGATTGTTAAGGACAACGGAAAACCATTAAGAAACCAGCTAGGTTAGTAATTAATATCATTTCAGTGCTTTACTTTACTTATAGGTCATTGGGTTGACACCAATAGGCATGTTTTCTTGGAAACCATTTGAACGTAATTCTATACTTTGCTCATGGCAAACAACGACTTTTAAAAATGTGACAAAAACATTACACGGACATTCACAGTGTGACTGCGTACTACATCAGTACCATTTTTCTTTCTTCTCAGCAGCGGTTACTTCGGGGCGTATCCAGAAACACGCGTCACACATCGGTGTGAGTCGTGTCTGTCCGGTAATTGATGACACGCAATAATTCATCGTTTGTGTGGAGTCTCACGCTCTCACTGGCCGGCCAGCTCCTCTCGACGCTCGCACACTTAGGCCCTCCACAAACCGAGCAACTATATCTGACGCAACTTACAACTTTTTCGGCATTTTCGTTACGACATTTGCAGTTACAAAAAGCCAATAAAAAACCGTACTGTACGGTTGACGCTTTGTTTTAAGTGTCAGTGCAGTATGTATCAGGAAAATATGGAAATGTTCATTGACGGCTAGTTTCAAGTCTCCTGTTGCTGCGATTCCGAGATTTAGTTGCCCCATCTGCAGAGAGCCTTACACTCGCTTATGGAACAAACATACTAAACAAGTGTGTTCAAGAAAGGGACACGGCAACACATATCTTTTTATTTAGAGCAAAATAACTTTTCCTTTCTTTTTCCTCTGCGACGGATTGATGCGGTCTAATGATCTGGATTTATCGCGTCCTACCTACAGCGTTCACACGTTCCTTCATGCAGCTCGTTACTACGACCGCGTTTTATATCTTGTGCTATTTTCGATGATACCTTAGGTATTTGTCAGTGATATGAGTACCTGTCTACAGACAGAGTTAATTTAGTAATTTTGATACTTTTAAGTGACAGTAAATAAGACAAATTACCTTTGGAGATATATAATTTAACGAAGCTAAACACTTTTGCAATTTAATTGTTTTTATTAAATCAGAATTTAATGACTTTTTGTATCTTTTTTTTGCATATTGCCATGCTAGGCTTAGAATTTAATGTATAGATAAAAACCTTTACGACGACTAAAAAGATTTTTTATTTATTTTAAACATTACTTTATTAAAAATCGAATCTTATTTATTCTATTTAAGGATACCATTCTAAAAAAAATCCTGATGAAAAATCTAATAACATTCTGCTTTACCTAGGAATTAAAACCAAATACACGTAACTAAAGAGGCACTAGTTAGTTGGTCTTGTAAAATATTTAAAATAGTAATTGCTACTCAATCTGATGAAAACATCAATCGCACTTTCAGAGCTAACTCGCCAGCCGAATGATTGAATAGAGTATATTGGAACAACGTTTTAATAACGAAGTGTATTTGGCGAGTAATAACTATCGAATGGACTTGTCAAGTGGTTCGACGAATTATCAATAACGCAGTACTTACTACTAATCCATTAGTGTAATGACAGGTGGATGGGTTGGTAACATTTAGTCGGAATAAGGGCGTGTATTGGATAGTGTAAACAGTCCATTATTGCGCGGTGAGCGAGCCGTGGCGTGGTGTTGACATTTCAACTACAGTGTGCTACCTTGTCGCGCTATTGCAGTTCATTGCATACTGTATCATGATGTATATACGTTTGCTAAACGTTGGTCATGGGGAGACTGTAATTACTTCTAAACACGGTTTCGGTTATGTGTTTGTTTTCAGACACGCGAATTGTCCGGATACAGTGTGATTTTATCCTGTACCTTTGGGAATAACCCTCCCCTCTCTTTAGTTAATACACACATATTTCTTGTCATAATACACGATAATATTACTCTTATTTTTAGCGGTTTAAATTCACCAGTTTTAGTTTTTTCTCATCACATGCATTTTGCTGTTGAAAAATAGGCCAAATTACCGCAGCAGGGTTATTAATTAACAACTGCGATATTCAGGTCAAGGCCATCAAAGAGAAAAGAAGACACAAGAAGAGAACAGATGTAAAGAAAATTGTATATAGAAATAAAAACCGGTAGCCAATGACCAATCTCATGACTTGAGTTGTAATTTAGACAAAGAACAATTGCACTAAAATTTTAGACAGCCTCAATTTATTATTAAAAAATACATTAAATATTCTCCTAGATTTATGAAAACAAGTAGAATTTAGTATTGTTAGCTTAGGCCGACAAATTCTGTCACAATTTCTTTGTTCTATTTCCTTTTGTAAATACGTATTCGAAACAGTTGTCAGAGGGTTCAACCCGGTAAATAGCGGCTTGACTAATTATGGGACGGACTAGTATTTACTTAAGCAGGTCCACGTAAGGAAACAATTTAGTGCCGAGACCGACACGGTTGTATCAAGCAAAAAACTTGAACAAGAAAGTTTTTTAATTAAAACTTCAGATGGACACGTATTTTTTCTGTATCTACAAAAAAAATCTTACTTTTCTACGTTTATAAAGGTGTGCAGATTGTTATCTGGCAGGTAATGTAATATAATTTATTTACTCTTCCATCTGCCATTACAGGTGTTTGCCTAAGGCAATATTTAAATCGGTGCTGAATTTTATTACAAGCTCAAACAATTTTTTACGCAAAATGTCGAGAGCTTTGTCAAATAAATGTCATGTTCTCTGAAATGTAACGGGTTATGGTTAGATAATGATTTGGTTACAAGATATAATTTATTTTACTAAATATTTTTCCAGAATAGGTAGCTATTATATTTCCCTATATTTTACAGGACTGGTACCTATATATTTTCAACTAGTCGTATATTTAGTGAAGTTTTACAGACCGTGATAAACATGCGACGTAGTTCGGTTGAAAGTATTGCTCTGGATTTCGCATCACACATCTAGTGTGTCAAATTAAAAAACATATTCACGCCGCAAACCGAGAGGGAGCACATATGACCCACATTTTAAATCCGCGTAACATTTTTATTTTGAAACATTTCGCTGTATCTGAAACTGCGTTTGAAACTCACCATTTCACTGTCTTTTATTGACGATATATTTTTAAGGTAAAACGTACGTAAAAAACGGTTTAAAATCGGGTGGACGTATAGCCAGAATGGAAAATAAAACTACTGAGAATTTTCAAACGAAAAAATCGGCGAGTAGAGGATTATTGACGAATGTTATACTAACAAAATATCAGTGTTTTAAAACTGTATGAAACGTTGATTTAATCTTTCGCAATTAAATTTTGCTCGTACCCTTGTACGATAAGCCACTTGAAACTGATTGCTACATTTTCCCCTGTTCTCAAGTGCGTTTCACTGGGTATTTCTGCACTTTATTTGATTGTTTTCAAATATGAATGTGTGTGTTTTTATTGCTCTGCAGTCTGGATTAGGCTGTTAGGCGGATTTGTGCGTTTCATGTTGTATTCTGTCTATTTTGTTTGGCGAATATTACTGGACGGGAAAATTTACGGATTGTTTTCGATTTGTTGTTACATTACCATGTTTGAATTATTCCAGGGTGTTAATGTGTAGCTGAGTCTCAGTTTAACGAAGTCGAAATTGTTCTAACAGTATGTAAGTATTTTTATTAAACGTTTCGTTTACGTTAACGTAGGTACTTCTCTATACGAGAAGAGGCCTTTCCTTGCAGTGGGACAGTTATAGGTTGTTATTATTATTTCGTTTACGTGAAATAAACAGTAATTTTTATTATCTTTAATACCTTATTTATCACAAAAAAAGCTTTAAACCGAATTGAGAATGTCCTCCTTTATTTTTAAGTCGGTACAAAATAGACATTGAACTATAACGACCTGCTATTGCTCAGGCTATTTTTCGACTTCGAAGCAGAATATCGATTTCTACACTAATATTTAAATTACCAACAGATGTTGCATATTTTTAGGTGTCAATGTATGAGGTACAATTTTCAAACACCATCATGACTTGAGAAGAATTATAGCCTACTTCAGAGGGAGAGAACAACAAAAGTAGTATTTATTACTCCATTTCGTTTTCAAACCATGAAAACCATAATCGATTTAGTAGAAATAATAATATTTTCATCGCATCACGATATCAAATGAAAGCTTGTGACAGTTAAATTAATGATACTTAAAAGGCAACAAGTCTGTGCCTACTTAATTTATTTTCCTTCGGTTGACTGAGTCGATTGATCTTCTTTATGAAGAAGAAATGTTCTTAATAACCTTTTATTATTTCTTCTTATTTTGAAATAACAATGAAATATTGTTAAATCCAGATAGTATTTTTAATTACAGATATAATGCTGGCTTTAGTTATCGATATTGATGAGACACAAAGTGAAAAAGCTTGTATTTGGAAACTGCCTATAAGCACTTTTTTATACATATTTTATTTGCAGATAGGGTGTACGTAAAATAATACAGTACCAAAATTCTAAATAATTGTTTGTTAGGTATTATTTATACTTGCAGTTTATTATTTTGATTTATCTTATATTTTAATATATTTCTTGTGTTTGTGTTTTTATATAGTCTTTAGATATAAGCGATGTGGTTGCATAAACTGTAAGCTTATGTTTTATGAATAAGAATATGAATCCAATAACAAAAGAAAACCGATAACAAAGCTCTTAAAACGTAAACAGCTGCATACTTAATTAAACAAATTCAATTCGAAAGAGTTGTTCTATCGCCCCGCAGACGGTATAGCTTATAAAAATAGCTTACTGAAGCTGCTTATTTCCGTGACATGTTCAGTGGCCGTAAACGGCCGCTATCCGGCAACATGGCCGCACTTAGTGCGACCGCCTCGGGACTCTTGACATGAATTAAAAATGCACGCTGCATTAGTGCTCCAATGGCAGGCCGCGCTCCCCGGCGCACATGTGAAATGGGACCGGGATACTACTCGCCCGGTGTCATGTCGTAACTCGGTGGGCCCGCCCTTTGATCTATAAGTTCGCCTTTGGTAACCACTGCGTTTTCGTGTATTAGACGCTTATTACTCATGTTACGCATGACATGCATCAATGCACTGTATTATATTTTTGCATGCTTATATACGAGTGGGTTCCAGTGTGCCAGTTATATCTTTGATTAATCTGTCTGGGTAAAATATGTAATACATATAGTACGGTGTGTCACATTAGGTTAACTAGTCCAAAATATATTTCACTGAACTTTCGTTCAAATTCAAATCAAATAGGTATTATGTGATGGCTGTCTAACTATGCTTTATCTAGGTAATGATACAAATAAAAAAGTTACATCAAATCGATAGGTAGCTCTGCTGTGCTACGCAATAAGTGCGAACAGTGTTAACCACAATTTTTTAAGTGTTTCCATTAAAACTAAACGACACGATTATCGAATTATAACCACACCTCAAACTAAATATGCATGAATGTATTAATGTACCTATATGAGAAGTAATAAATATCGGAGTCAACTCAAAAAACAAAACTAATCGATGCGTGACGAATGAAACATGTTATCAACGTATCAGAACAACATTTCGTTTTCACGTTCCATTACCAAATTAATAAACAGACACGGTAAACAAAGGACGGCTCCGGAGGCAGGGATATGAAAAACGCTTACAGAGAGCGAAAAAAATTAAGCACCTTACCAGAGGCGCGTGGGTCAACAAAGATAATTTTGCCGCAATAAATTGAAGTAGCTTGGTGGTTAATTACCGTACCTGGGTTCCGGAGATAAAGAACAAAAATCACTAGGAGCCAGCTCAAGATAATCGCTATAATAGAGACTTTAAAAGAAATTAGCACTTGGTCATTAAGTTGAAGTTTCTGGTTTCTGTTGCAGTTTGTGTGGCTGTGTGCGGATTAGCTGGCTCGGTTCGGTTGACTGACATAATTGAGTCAGTTTAAAAAATGGAAGCCTTTTCCTAGCTTAATTTTCCACGTCCAAACTTTCACGTTTTGTAAATGGTGTTGCTGGCTGTATGGGGAAACGTTATTTTGCTTTCAAAGTTTTTAGTTAAGTGGTTCTGTACGTTACGTGTTTTCAGTGTATTAGGGGATTTTGTTTATATTTTTAGCTTTAATAACTAAATCAATAGTTTTGATTTTTTTTGTTATGACATTAGGTACCTGTCGTTTGATCGCGTAATTCTAATTATTTATATTAACAGCCATTATTGAGTAAACTTTTTTTAAACAAAAGGAGTATTTATTTTTCCGATCTTTGTCTAATTATAATTATATTTTGAGGTATAATAATGTTTCTCTAAATAAAACAAGGTGTGCTTGAAGACTTATAACGAGTTTATTTCAAGGTAAATTACAACATTACATAACATCACGCCTGTATTCCCCACAGGGGTAGGCAGTGGTGTACCTATAGTACGCCGAAATTTCACCAGTAATGTTATAGGTCTCACGGTATTAGGGTGCGAGCCTATTGGCACCGGGTACAAATCTAGACTCCGTGATGCTAATGAGAATACCCGATAACAAATTGTCCGACCCGGGATTCGAACTGACTGACTGAATAGACTAGGCGAACGAGGCAGGTAATTACAACAGACGGACAAGATAGGCCACTTTTATTATGCCGTACTGTATAAGTTATACAAAAATGTGTCTAATATAAAATAACAGCGAGGTGTGATACCGTAATTTCATGAAAATATGTACATGCTCATAATCTGACAGCTGAAAGTTTTGACATAAATGGAAACGAAAACTGAAAACAGTTGCAATCGAAAATAAGTACTTAAAATACTCCGTAGCATAT
The DNA here is from genome assembly GCA_946251915.1 of Abrostola triplasia. Taxonomy (NCBI): domain Eukaryota; kingdom Metazoa; phylum Arthropoda; class Insecta; order Lepidoptera; family Noctuidae; genus Abrostola; species Abrostola triplasia. The sequence goes on along the minus strand of OX276432.1, from coordinate 5,853,035 downwards.
TTTTAATACCTTTCATAGCGTGTATTTAGCGGCTATTATTTATTCATAAGTTCGGTTATTACGTTATGAGATGATGTATGATGGCCATAATATGATGAACGAGTACCGAATATAATGCATCATGCATAACTCGGCAGCCTTGGGAACTATTGTATAGAGAATCTGTGTAGAATATGCTTAATATTTTTTTATTCTTATTTCCTAGTGATGTATTTCACCTGTTATGGCTTTATTCAAACAGTCTGGAGTCAAAATCGCGTAAAATGATTTATGACTGCCTCGTTGGTCTAGTGGTTGCTAAGCGCGACTGTTGAGCACGAGGTCCTATGATGGAATCCCGGGTCGGACAAAGTGTTACTGGGTTTTCCATTAGGTTATTCTTAGTAGCAGCACGGAGTCTCGATTTGTGCCCGGTTGATGGCAATAGGCTCGCCCCCTATTACATGGGGCCTAAAAACATAATTGGCGTAATGTGGCTGTACTGTATGTGCACCTCTGCCTACTTCTTCGGGGAATACAGGCGTGAGTTATGTTTATGATTTATAGCGCCGCTATACAGGGAGAGGTTGGAATGCATTTCAATGAAGCTTCTATGATAAAGATAAAAATCCCTTATTCAAATAACGTCTAATAACATCAAGACAGCCCCTAAACCCGGTTTCTAGTGCTATAGCTGGGTAGAAGCGACGGCACAACCAACTACCCAGCAGCATAATCTGTCTGTCAAAATATGATAAATAATGGAGGCTATATAAGCCAAGAACAAATCGCACGTAAATATAAAGCGATCAAGGAAAGTTAGGTAGGTAGGTGTTATGCAGTATAAACTGGAACCTGTCTTAAAAAAACACTAATAATTATAAAAGACATATGTATAGCTTCTATCTCTCATACACCCATAGATTTAGACGGTGTATCTGTTAGCCATACAGTTACTTGTCCCTTGTTCTATAGGAAATAACGACTAATAGCAAAATCTTTTTTTTAAAGAAGAAAAGGAGAAGACATAAATGCCTTACGTACCTAATGTGAGTCTTTATTAAGGTATTCATCTTCATCATCAACCGGAAGACGTCAACAAAAATTGTTGAACAAAGGCCTCCCCCTTAGGAAGGTGTTTGCCATTATCCCCACACTTGGCAAGCGGCTTGGAGATAGCAGTATTAGTGGTGAAGTTACAGAAGACGGTGCTGCCTATCTTCTGGATTTTCCCTACGACGGAATGGGGAGTGGGCATTCTGGTCCGGCACTTCACAAGATTACGAGTACTAACTACTAAGGTATTTTATGCCTAACACTCCGGCGCCTGTTTTTGTTTAAGTAACTAAATTACTTCTATTTAAGCCCAAGTACGTTTAACTTACCTATTACAAATAAAAAGCATCATAACTGATACAAACCACGAAACCATGATAGACTGGCCGCATTTTTGGACGTGAGATCAAAGTAAGCAAACGTCACGTGACATTGCGGGGAAAAGACAACAAGTTTGATCGACCAATCGCGACAGGTGCCCGTGAATCAATCATGGGATAGATCAACCTTGTTCGAGGAAGCTCAACGACTCAATACGTAACGTGACCCAGCCGTACGTTTGTGAAACTCGCATGAAGTAGTGGAAGAGAATAATCGGTTATATCTAAGTAATAATATAATATATAAGTAGATTTGGGCAGCATGGCGACTAGCTACCAGAGTTACAGGTCATGTTCGGCTGTGGAAGCGAGACGCCGCACTACATTATACTTAGAAACGTCTCGCTTGGTAACGTCACTGGTAGCCGTTAAATTTAGCATAATCAAATAGTGTTACTGTGTTGAAACCCAAGCAAAATTTAATTGCTACCTAGATTTACAGAAATAACTGCGTACCTTGGAAATTTTTCCAAAGTTATTTAAATATTTTAGACCAACTTCATTGTCATGAAAGCCTCTTAATACTTTTTATTATAACAAATGTAAGCTTCCAAATGTCATTTCTTTGACGAAGAGTGGTCTTAAAACTCGTTTGTTTCAACTTCTATGAGTGTATCTACTTTATTAGATACCTATTGTATAACTCACCTACACATATTTGTGCCCAACCCGGGATTCAAAACCAGGCTGCTTAGCAGTCGTTCTATGCGACTATTAGACCAAAGAGACAGCACAAAATTGTCACTCAGATACATTTCAGTCCTATAATGTAGGTAGTTATCAAAAACAGGTGATGGTTACCTCCAGGTTTAGCTAAAGGGTACGTTTAGGTGTTAACTCACATTAATGAGAGCTAATTTAAATACTTTTAGATTTGCCCTTCATAACTCTTGTTGGCTGACTAAATTAAAACACGAAACTTTCGTAATACAATGAGGTTAAATGAAATCTAAATAATGAAGAGGAAATATTCAGTGTATTTATTAGCCATTTACCTTTTTTAGAACTTTGAATAAACGAAAATGGAAGGGATTTTACACAGGGACGAAAGTGGCTGATATATTTTAAGATCGGTTTTCAGTTGTGGCAAAAATTTGGAAATGATAACTAGACTATACCTACACCTCCTTACTTGTACTGAATGATAAGACTTGAAATATAATGTGTCCATTAATAGCTTTATGTCAGTTTTTTCAAACTTTTGATTTATGTGCAAATATTTTTTTTCTTATTCACGAAAACGCGCCCCACTCTAGGATTTTGTCCTGCATCGTATGTACGTTTCACAAATGTGTAAGTTACCCAGACTCGGGAGTAATATGCAGATCACACAATTTTTTGTCGCTTGCGGGACTCCAAACCGCTACCCTTAGCGCAGCAGTCAAATCACTGAGCCACTGCACCAATCACGTCGTCAATGGGTATGATACTTGGGATTCTTCTTCATTCTACATTTACATGAACATCGCTAAATATGTCTAGTTCAGTTGTAAAACTTTCATAAATAGATACCTACTGCAGTTTGTTTTTCTCTCGGTTGCGAGTATACAAACATGAATATTTCAACAATTTGTTGTTTTACTCCGAATAGCATTCATTTTACAGTTCACCGAACAAATGTAAAACCAAGCCAATCTTAGATTCGATTCTCACCGTCTTCGCGAATGTGCACTCCACTTTGAATGAGTTGCTTTTTCAAATGTATTTTTCACTGAAATCAAATTCAACAATTTTGTGGCGTGTATACTTGATGCTTCGTCAGCTTACAGAATAAGCTGGTAAGTGAGAACATAATTTAGGTGGGGTTCGAAATAATAGGAACGTTTATTTGCGAAATTCAATACGCTCGTATTTTGTTTTCACATCGCGCCGCTTCCATGAATATTCGAGACTCTTTTTTGTGTGCAAACGCGAATGCTGAACAAATAGCTATGAACCACGTTCAAGAACGCTTCACTTATATCCTTGTGGTGGAATAATAAGTTGCAGTGTATGAACGCGTGCATTAAACTGCATTGGGCATTGTGAACTGGTGAGAGTGACCGCTGGCCGACGCCCGACCAATTTAAATTTATTCCGTGCCTCTTCTGCCGCATCGTTAAAGTCAAGGGCGTGCTTAGTGCCAGAACCCATTAACTTAATATATGGGTATGAGCAATCGGCTTTTTGTTATGTTCCCGAGTCAAACGTTACTCGTTCTCATTCGTAATTGCTAAATGGCTCGTATTACACAAGTCGTTACTGTCAATGAGGGAACGCTGTAATCAGTGTTGTTTAACATTATATATTAATGAAACTCGTTGTTTGCGAGCGTCATAAGTGTACGTACATCAAATCTAAAATAAATAGAATCAATAAGAAATTGTGATGAAAAGTAAGTCCCGGTAGTCGATAAACCCGCAAGTCCCATCTAATAGGTGCCTAGCCTATAGCCCTTGGTCCCCTTCAAACCTCATCACACGGAACCGAAACATCTGGAGTCTCGACATCACGAGGAAACTGTATTCTTATTCAGCCTCCTTATGGAACTGTGATTTTTTACAGGTAAATATTATAGTCAGCAATTACAACATTTGTTTATTTAAAACTTGAATGTAAATAAGGACAGTGTCCGGCGATATTTGCGTCGGGTTGATTGCCTCCATCCGACTGGGGTAGCATATATCTATGTTCCAACATATGTAAATTTTCAACAAGCCTTTTCGATTCGACGGACGCGTCCAATTCGCTAGTGGAATGAAACTGAAATTGGAAAAATCGCCGTGAGTCATGTATTGAGTTTCTGGTACTGATGATATAATAACATTATGCTCTTAAACTTATAATATAGTTTAGTTTTATTGTTGATAATCTTACGAGATTCTATATGATATTGTGGACCTCTAATAGTTAAAATTACTCTGTGTAAAGAACATAATAAAATGGTGACGCAAAGCTGAAAAACCAATATAATAAAAAACCGGATAACAAATACAATAATACATGATATTGGGATTTACGTGAGTTTATTAAATGTAGAAAGCAGTAGATCATCATCATCAGCTGGAAGACGTCCACTGTTGAACAAAGGCCTCCCCTTTAGATTCCCAAGCAATAGATACGTCTCGATATTTTAAAGCAGGGACTTGGCATGTTACTCAATATTTCGTTTTTGTTTTTACGGATAACGTTATTTAGGACCTGGAATGCTATAAAATAACATAATCCGAAAAAATAACGAATTTTTAAAATTTAAAGGAGTCTCAAAATTTTGTAATGCTAGATTTTATTTTACTATAGGCTGGAATGCTGAATAATTTATAACTAATATTGCTTATAATTAAGACCTTTAAACCTGTTTTAATACAAAGAGAAAGAAATTACTACAATTAATAAGAAGCATTTTGCCCTGCAAGATTATTAAAGGCTACGGATAGTGGTAATATTTATTAAAACTATAAATCTGTACACAAATCAACTTAACCTTCACAAAAATAATAACTGCCAGCGAGCGTCCTAAGCTTGTTTATGAAGAATAATTACCAGAATAAGTCAGCAAAAAGTCCCTTTTAAAGGGTACCTACTCGTAGAGGGTGCAATCCTAGGTATCATAGGCATTCCGCGCACGATGTTTCCATTATAATGATACTGCCTCCTTACCATGAACTGGAGATAGGACAATTTCGTTTGTGGAAGCGAGACGCCGCTACTCGCTTCCACGAGGTAAACTTTTCTGTTTAAAGAGTTCATGCAAGTTGCACGATACTCCAGTCTCTAAAATCAACTTATATTGGCTCTACTTCATAATATTGCTTACAAAATAGAATGATTCTCATAAAAATATATCTCTCGCAATGTTTATATTTGATTTCTTCACATATTGGGTGGATTTCGATGCAAGTGTGCCCAAACTAAATAAAATGTTGATGAAAAAACTACTATGACTATGTTTATCACGTTAAGCTGTGAGCTGCTATTGAAGTATTGAGTTATGTAGATATATATTTTCTCGACTCTATCGATATATTGGTGCAAAGTACTAAGTGATATACTTATATCACATTATACAGTATATTTGTACCATAAAATCACGTCTAGAATTGAATATTAGTTTTTTTAAATTTAGTGTTTAAATAGAAAATAGCAACATGGGAATTAACGCGTACACAACGTTATTAATTTTGGCTTGATGTTTCCCGTGTTGTTATTTTTTATTATACTCCGGGAACGCGATAGTTTAAAAGTAAGTTAGTGTTTAAATGTCGTAAATAAGCTATTGGTAATTATCAGGACCCTAAACATTGGCCACATACTACAAATGTAATACACTTAACGACCTGAGATTGTAATAAGAACCAATCGTTTTGATTTTTAACTCCCAGAAATATCTTTGTAATACAAAATATTTGCTCCAAACATCTTTATTAAACTATAGCCTCGTGACCGGTAGTTAGCGGTTTCCCATCTAAATTCAACCGTAAGGCTATGAGTTTGTGGTGTTTACTTTGCCTGCAAAAGCAAACCAAGTAATATACTTGAGTAAAGTATCTCACATTATTAAACAAACAAATCGCCCCACAGTTTACTTGTTAAACAATTTGTATGTACCATAAATGGAACCGCAATGTATCATAAATTTCATTTACAACTGGCCACTACTAATGCCCCGCAGCACTACCAAAACTTTTTGGACCCAAATTACTAGTTCCAATTGTAAAATTGAATTCAGAACTCGGTTTGTATTGAATAGAATTTAATCTAATGAACATTATGATATATTGTAGAACAAAGAGGAGGCACGATACATAGCGCACAATGGTTTTGTATAGTTAATCAGGCTGAGTACACACTGTATGATGGTGTTGCTGAACATGAGTGGGGAACTGACCTGCTGTTGACAAGTATGACATGTGTATCTCTTAGGTCATAAGGAGTGTAGCCACTTAACATAGGACGCTCCTATTTAAAGTTAAATGCCTTATACGAGGAGACGTTCACCTAATCTTATAGGATAGGTCTAGATAACATTGAGAAATATGGAAGGAATTGTACACCAATAAAAAAATGGCCTATCATACGCATCCTAACATCACAATTGATCGGTCCACAACACAGCCACAACCAGAAGCTTCCCACGATTTTAATAAACGGACCGTACAGAGCTAATAAAGCTGTGTGCCTCCAGTAGTTGAGCTGTCGCAGTTTGCATAGCGAAACCACAATTGTTCAAGCTGCCGACTGTTCCGCCGGGTTCATAGTATATTTAGCAGAACAAGCAACATTCCATAGCTGGCTGGCGCCCCGTTAAACTTAGTTGATTGCGAGTTCTTGAGTCTCAGAGGCGAGTGACTGATGGTGACGACTTTGATGCCGAAAATCTGAATATACAACTCGTTTCTGTTTGAGGCAACGAAGATCTATATTTATCAATATGTTTTCTGGATCAGAGCTCCTTTACAACTTCGCGACTGCTGTAGACTATCGCCTGTGTGTCAAGGTCCTAATGTTAATATAGCAATGCCATAAACATCAATCGGATTAGCACTGCATGATGTGAATAGCTGCGGTCAGTGAAATTTTGAAATTCAAAGCGAATTGTTTGAAAACCAACAATGTCACGATTGAAAAGTGTTCTGTTATTTGCATTACTGGTTTTTGATAATGGGTTGCATTTATTATAATTATATGTGTGATGTAAATGAATCACTTCTGTTTATAAATGTTATAAAGATTAATAATATTGTACCAACATACATGATTATAGGGTTTTTAGGAAAGGAAAATGAAAAATTGAAAAGTTTTGCAAAAAAGAAAAGTATATAAATACATCCTTAATTAATTTTGCCTTGTGTTTACATTGAATCAAACGTTTTAACAAACATGGCTCTTTGAGGGGCCTTTAAACTTTATACCGACATCAAGCAAAGGGAACATACGACTTACAATCACAGACAGGAAAGAAGAAAATTTAATTTTACATTGAGATAAAATAGATTTTAATTATGGCTTCAAAGGATGTATAGATCACTTATTATGATTGCTAGCTAGCATTAGAAAAGCCATTGACTGCATATCCGAATTAATTACCAATTTGGAATTGTCAATTTCACATTTTCCTGCACAAGTCAGTCTTTATGTCATTTATTCATACCCATAACGTTACGGTTTGATCACCAGCACATCACCTGCCAAAGTAACTTCTTCAAAAATCTTATCCTGCACTCTTATTCTCTGAATCAACCATCATCTACATCTCATAATATTATGGTTTACCACTATTCACTGATATGGTTAGTGAGGATATATAATTGATTGATTAACTGTATTTCTTATAAACTACTTTTCCAAACACTACAATCATGCTAGGTGATCCGGATTCCTAGCAAGAGACCAATAACAGCCGTGGAAATAGCATCCATATTCAATCGTGACAGTTGACAGTCTCATCTCCAACCAAAAGACCAAAAAGACTGTTCGAAAACTTTAAGTGAATCTAAGATAATTGTTCCTATCGTCTCGCGTTACTGTTACCATCAATTCAAACCAACAGTAAATGTTCGCTCTCACATTTATAATATTTACGAGTTAATGTTAATCATATCTGAGTCGCGGGTGGTCGGCGCTTCACAAGCTGTAATTAATTTGACGTTCGTGAGTGCTATATTGTTTGTCGTATGTTATAAATTGTAACATATGTATGGGTTGGAATAATCCTTTATGTGTCATTACATTTTGTTGGGCCTTTGTGAAATGTTTTGGGTTAAGCTTTTTCGACAAATCTGTTTACGATATTGCGGAATTTTTAGTGACAGCTTAATTTATTGTATTATGTGGATACTGTGTGGTTTAAAAGGTTTAATTCTGAACGAGGAATGTTCTAAAAAGTGTCAGCAAACAATTTAATGTAGCAACGCTTTGATTGTTACTGTAATGATGTTATGTTATGTAAATAAAATATAAGATAAATTAAATTATAAAGATAAAGTATTTGTATCGAACTCGTTACCATTGTGTACTGGATCGTGTCCCAAAACTATCGAAAAACTATTTTTTACGATAAAATACAATAAATGTGTTTTAGTTACTTTGACTGCGCTGCTTGAAATCCCGTACTAATTGGTATGGAGTGCGATGCGAATACTGTATCGCGAATATTCGTGCTAGGACAGAGCAGTTACCTGATAAATGTCAATAGATTCACTCCCTGTGTCATAGGACATTTTCAGCCTAACGGAATGTATGCACACCTCTACCTACGAAACCGGGAAAAGGACTTTTTGATTGCATCGCTCGTGTAAGAAGTGAAGAGTTGTTGGAATGGTGTGGCCGCACGCCAGTCGTGTGGAAGCTCACACGTCACCGGGGACGTAAAGGCCACAACATTTGCACTTCACATGTTAATTATAAACAACCGAATTGGCAGGCTCAATGTTGATCTTTCTCTGTCTAGGATCGTGATTTAGGCATATACCTACTGCTATATAGATGTAATGTATGCGACCTAATATTACTATTGATACGCTATGCTTCTGTGGTCTGCCAACCTGCACGTTTTCGGGATAGTTGCTTGTCACTCATTTTGCAGTTTACACGTAGATATTAATTACTCCTAGCAGCGTAAACCAAGCACAATTAAATACACCGGCTTTGTTAGGTCTGGCTAATGACAAAGCTCTAGCTTTTGCTTTCTGTATACAAGACAAAAAGTTCAATCGGTTTTAGGCAATCTTATCAATCAGTCAATGAACGCGTTATTTAATTATAGATTAACATACTATTTTACAAATATATACAACTTAATTCTAATACAAAATAAAAACAATATATACAAAAATAAAAAGTTAAAAAGCATCAAAGAATTCATCCCCATCGATGTCAACCGGTAACGTGCCCAAAAGACTGGCAGCATTGCCACGTTGAATGGCAATGCTAATTCTTTGGCCAAAAAATGAACCAGCCCTTTGGTCACGTGTGGAGTCGACTAGGCGCTTTGCTAACTCTTTAAACAAAGCACGAGCGCTCGGACCCCATGGCCCAAATGTTTCAACCCCAAACGGCTCAAAAATACAATTACCTATCAGGTTATTGTATTTCCGCCGTTTGAGGGTCTCCGCAGCAGCAGCAGCAGTGCCAGCGCAAATTGCCGAGCCAGAAACATGAGAAGGTGCAAGGGTATCGACGCACGTTGCGTCCCACACCAAAGGCCTTCCCAATTTCCAGGGTAACAACGACATACCATCTGGTCTCTTTCCATCGTCACGTACCAAGCCATTTGGTTCTAGTACGGCTGGTACGCCGGCGGTGACAAGAGCACGACGGATGATGTCATTTAAGTTAGCGTGTCTCGGTATGCGACCAGCACTCCTACTGCAGGATAGACCATGCCCCGCAGCTTCGGCTGGCCGAGTTTCTGGTCTCGGATCGGGCGCGTCCCCAGGTGGCGGATAGGGGAATACCGCACAGATATGTGTGGTACCGGTTTAACGGCGCGGACCAAAACCAGCGGGTGGGATCGCTCCTCACTGTTTTGAGTGGGTGATGCGATCGGTGCGGCGAGTTTCGACTTCGGTCACTGCTGCACGGGAGGTCCGCTCCTTGTGTTGTTTATCAAGGAGGCGGAGTGTCCGGCGGCGTCTCAGACATATTCTGAGTAGCGGCGACGGGCGTGGTGTTCGCTTTTCTCTCTCGTACTGGAGGGGGAGGAGTTGGCGAACGCGGGCGGCGTGTCTGGCTGGTACGAGAGTGCCAGTTAAGACGTGGCTTTGGCCAACGTCGGTCGAACCCGTAACCCTGTTCTTTTTGGAACAGGGCCGGGGGTCCCCTGCCTTCATTGGCCGGGGACCACGTGAAGAAAACACTCTAAAATTACCTCGAAGCCTGAGTTTTGACGTCCGGCCGTAGGCTGCATGGCGGGGGAGCAACCCCGTCCCAAGGACGTTACAGGGGACCTGACCCCTTGTTCAATAAAAAGGAAAACAAAAATGATAATGGCGAATATTCCAAAACAAATACACCTGGTGGGTACCGGAGGCGCTGCCGAAAGAGAATCCCACTGCTCTCCAGTAGAGTACAAGCCGACGTATCAGGTGCGGCAAAATATCGCCACGGGGAGCGAGGAAACTCGTGACCTAACAGTAGAGAGGAGGGAGACCCGTTCTCAGACAAGAATGGGCCTGGACAAAACGCGGATGGCTACCCAGACTGCGACCACTAACCGTACACCGGATAGAAAGAGGCCACGGAATTCCTCGGAATCACTAAGTACCTTAAGACCCCCAGTGGAAGAGAAAACCGATGCTTCTTCGGAGGTAGGCGGATATCAACCTTCATCTTTGTTGGATGAAGCGGCGAACACCAGCCGCTGTGATGACGGGAGGGAGGTTGACGTGGAGATGGAGCGGTCAGCGGCTTTCAGCCGACCGCTTCAACAGTTGACGACGGGTTCTGACTCTAAACGTCTCAGAAGGGACGATTCCGTTGAGTCTGGAATCAAGGCTCTCTCGGACTGCGACACTGACTGCTCAGCCGCTTCGACAGCGTCGCGGTCTCGGGGACGTGGCCGACAGACACACGGCCGATATGTTGGCGTACATCGTCACAGACAGCTCCTAAAAGAGCTCAGTATGGAGACAGAGCAGCTCTCTGACACCAGCGAGCGGCAGATAAGGGAAGAGGAAGCTCGGGATGCTAGGGAGGCCAGGGCGGAGGTAAGGGAACTACTGCGTTCAGGCAAGCTACCCCAGGACTCAGCTTCAATTAAAGAGCGCATTGACGGCTGCCTTACATCCATCTTAGACGTAGCACTGCGCTCTAAAAACTTGAAGGGCGACTACGTCAGGAAGTTAAAGGACGCGGCCGAGTTCATCCAGCTTGATGTTCTTGGCCTATCTAAGAAGACCGTCACGGAAGAGACGACCAAACTGCGAGAGGAAAACAATCGGCTTAGCAAGGAGATCGAAGATCTTAAGAAGAGCGTTGAGGCTATGCGTCAGCAGATTGCCCCGAATACCGACTGGATACAGGAGTTCCACCGCTCCATCATGCTGTCAATGGGAGGTATGATGGATGCTAAGTTGGCTGGACTCAAGGATCTGCTGCCACCTGAAAAGGTGATCCGCCCGCCCCTTGCGGCGGATCGGAAACGCGCTGATGTGGCAGCGATGACGACATCAGGAAGCAAGGCTTCAGCCATTCGATCAAAGGCTAAGCAAGCTTCTGCACCGACACCGGAAGCAGCAATGGCAGCACCACCGGCAACAACACCGGCAACAGTTCGTGCTGCGGCCGCCTCTTCAATCAGTTTTATTGCGGCGGAAGCAGAAGAAGGATGGGCCACCGTGACTAAACGGAAGGCCAACAACAAAGAGAAGAAGAAGGCACCTCCTGCTGCCGCGGCCTCGGCTTCGACGGCTGCTTCAGCTCAGGCACCTGCCAAACCGGCAAAGACTAAGAAGCGAAGGTCAAGAAGGAGGCGACGACCTCCTGTTCGCACTACCGCGGTCGTTATCACACTTGAACCTGAGGCTGAGCAGAGAGGTGTGTCGTACGCCAACGTCTTGGCTAAGGCACTGCACCAATTTAATGTCGCTGATGTGGGCATAGACCTAGCGGTCAGCTCCATCAGGCTGCGAAAGGCGGCAACTGGTGCTCGCATCGTGGAGCTCCCCAAGAATGTCAGCCAGGACAAGGCTGAACTTATGGCTGAGAAGCTCAAAGGCATACTAGCCGAAGATGCCCGGGTCACAGTACCTATCAAAAGTGCGGAGCTCCGAATCTCCTATTTGGATGACTCCGTCACTAAGGAAGATATCCTTGCCGCTGTTGCAGAGCAAGGCCGTTGTCCACTTAACACCGTTAAAGTGGGCAATATTAGGGACGGTCCCGGCGGCAATGGAGCCACGTGGGTGCAGTGTCCGCTGGCGGCTGCGCATACACTCGCGAATGCTGGACGACTTCTTGTCGGGTGGATGTCAGCTAGGGTCGTGCTACAGTCAGTACGGCCTATGAAGTGTTTCCGATGTCTCGAAATCGGACACGTAAAGGCCCGCTGCACGTCAGAAATAGACCGCAGCGACCTCTGCTATCGTTGTGGGGAGTCGGACCACAAATCTTCGACTTGTACGGCGAAAGTGAAGTGCGTTATATGCGCCGCGGCAGGACGCCAGTCCACCCACTTGATGGGAGGCAGGGGGTGTGCTCCCCCTGGTCCCAAGAAGAAAGCTACCAAATCAGCAGGAAGGGCCCCTGCCGTACCGGTTACGACGCAGGACAAGCCCTGCGAGGAGGCAATGTTGGTCGAATAATGGACCAAGTCCGTACACATTGCTTTCTCCAGGGTAACCTTAACCACTCTGCCGGCGCTCAGGACCTCTTCCTGCAGGCAATGGCAGAGTGGTCAATTGACGTTGCGGTTGCAGCAGAGCCCTATTTCGTCCCCCCCCGGCCCAATTGGGTGGGTGATATGAATGGCTCCGTCGTCATTATCTCTGCAACTGGTACAAACTCCCTGCCCCTCGCTACCATCTGTAGGGGTTCGGGCTACGTCGTTGCGTCGTTGGGACCATACGTAATAATTGGGGTCTATTTTTCACCCAATCGCAGTCTCAGCGAGTTCGAAATTTTCATGGACCAACTAGACGCCACTATTCGGGGTTTGGCGCCTCGCCCGGTCGTGTTGCTCGGCGATCTAAATGCCAAAAGCACGGCATGGGGTGAACCGGTAACCGATCGCCGCGGTGAATTGGTCGGAGAATGGGCACTAGGTTTGGAACTTGCTCTTCTTAACCGGGGTCGAGCTCAAACCTGCGTCCGGTGGAACGGGGGGTCTATTGTAGATCTTACTTACTGCACCCCTTCTGTTGCGAGGCGAGTCAACAACTGGCGCGTCGTCGAGAAGGCGGAGACGCTATCCGACCACCGGTACATCCGGTTCAGCGTCTCCCCACTCAGAAGTACTGGCATTCGCCCCACTACCTCTGCAAATCTCAGTCCTAGGTGGGCTCTTAAGCAACTGGACCGCGAGCTGCTGATTGAAGCAGCCATCATCAGTGAATGGTTTGTTCGACCTCCCGGTCACTCAGTGGAGATCGACGACGAGGCATTGCAGTTCCGCGTCACTGTCACATCTATCTGTGACGCGGCGATGCCTCGAGTCCGAAATAGACCCGCCAGACGGGCGGTATATTGGTGGTCGCTGGAGATCGCCAGTTTGCGGCGGGCTTGCATCAACGCGCAAAGAGAGCTCACCTACCATCGTTCACGACATAGGGACGAGGAGACCGAGGTCATCCTCTACGAGGCCTACCGTACAGCTCGAAGAATTCTCCGCTTGGCCATCTTGGAGGCGAAAGCCGCCGGGAGACAGGCTATGTATGACGACCTAAACCGGGATGCGTGGGGTCGACCTTATCTAGCGGCGAGGAATAAGCTCCGCGTCGCCACACTCCCGCTGACTGAGTCCATGGAACCGCACCTGCTCCAGAGGATTGTTAGCGCTCTGTTCCCACCTCGGACGGCTTTTATTCCTCCCGTAATGGGAACTGCAGTGCCTCAACGGGACATAGAGCCGATTAGAGAAGGAGAACTTGGAGTGGGCATTGACCGTCTCCGAGTAAAGAAGACTGCTCCTGGACCAGATGGTGTACCCGGCCGGGCACTCTCTTTAGCTCTGGGCCCCCTCAAGAATAGACTGCGAGGTCTATTCGACGCTTGTCTAGAGAGGGGCCAATTTCCGACGATCTGGAAAACAGGAAAACTGGTCCTACTGAGAAAGGAAGGTCGTCCGGCCGACTCGCCATCTGGGTACAGGCCAATAGTTTTACTTGACGAAGCGGGCAAACTTCTAGAGCGCATTATCGCTAACCGTATCGTCAGGTACTTAACTATGTCGGGGCCGGACTTATCCGAGTCCCAATATGGCTTCAGGGCGGGCCGGTCCACCTTGGACGCCCTGAGTCAGGTTAAAAACTTCGCCGCGGAATCGGTGTCACAGGGGGGGATGGCGTTGGCAGTCTCACTCGACATCGCCAACGCCTTCAATACGCTGCCGCATCAATGTATCGAGTCGGCGCTCCGTTATCATGGAGTGCCTCTCTACCTGCAGCGTATTGTAGATGACTACCTCCGCGGACGAAGCGTAGTCTACGTCGGACAGACTGGCCTGCAGCGGCAGGAAACCGGTCTCGGTGTTCCACAGGGGTCTGTTCTTGGACCGCTCCTGTGGAACATTGGGTATGACTGGGTGCTGCGAGGTGCCCTGTTTGCAGGACTGCGGGTGATCTGTTATGCTGATGACACCCTTGTCCTAGCACGAGGTTCCAACCCTGACGAGTGCGTCCGTCGCGCTACCTGTGGCGTCAGCCTCGTTGTCAGCCGGATTCGTATGTTGGGTCTGGAGGTGGCTCTGGGAAAGACTGAAGCCCTTCTCATGTACAGTCCTCGTGCTAGACACCCTACTGGAACTTATCTGACAGTAGAAGGTGTACAGATCCCCGTAGTGAGGTCAATGAAATACTTGGGTCTAGTCTTGGATGGGCGGCTGAGCTTCCGCACTCATTTTGAGCAGATGGCGCCGAAACTCCTAGCTGCCGCAGCTGCTCTAGGCAGGCTCTTGCCAAACATCGGTGGACCTGACGTGGGATGCCGCCGTCTCTACGCAGGCGTCATCAGATCGATGGCCTTGTACGGCGCCCCTATATGGGCTGATGCTCTAAAGCCTGAAACCAAGGCTCTCCTGCTTGGTACACAGCGTGCAGTTGCCAACAGGATCGTTCGAGCATACCGCACAGTGGGACACGAAGCTGCGTGTCTCCTGGCAGGCACACCACCCTGGGATTTAGAGGCCCAGGTTCTTGCGGACGTCTATAACCGGATGACCGAACTCCGGTCCCGGGGTACTCTGCCCCTGCCGAGGCAGGTTGAGATATGGCGGCGACAGTCTCGACTAATCGCTCACAGGAATTGGGAGCTTCGGCTTCTGAGACCTGCTGCTGGACTGTACACAGTGGAAGCAATCCGCCCACACTTTCACCAGTGGGTGGAGAGACGGTACGGTATCTTGACCTACCGCCTCACGCAGATGCTGACCGGGCACGGGGCCTTTGGACATTATTTGTGCAGAGTCGCCAGGCGCGAACCTACAACCGCGTGCCACCAGTGTGGTCATATCGACGACACAGCACTGCACACCTTGACTTCGTGTCCGGCTTGGAGGGTGCCCCGCGCCGAGCTTTGCACAGCGCTCGGGGGCATAAGTCTGTTGTCACTGATGGCGGTTGTTGCCGCCATGGTAACCAACCGCGCAGCGTGGGATGCGATGGCCTCATTTTGTGAAAGAGTGATGTCACAAAAAGAGGCAGCGGAAAGGGAGCGGGAGAACGATCCTCAAGCCCCACAGATCCGTCGAAGAAGAGTTGGGCGTAGGAGGACGGCGCATGAGCGTGACCTTCCACCTTAACTGGGCCCCTGGATGTCAGACACGGGGGTGTCTGCCGTCCGACTACAGGGACCCGTGGTGAGGAGTTGCACCAGGTGTTCAGGTGCGTCTCCAAAAGGAGGAGTTCGAGGCCAACGCACTACACATGTTGGCCTAAAACTGTGTTTGCTGTTTCACAGCAAACAGGAATGCTGCTTGCCTTAATTGGCTGGCGGCTGGCGCAGGACTGGTGCGTGAAGTATTGCAACGCATTTCCACGCACCAGTCATTCACTGCGCAGGACGGAACACGGAGGGTGGTTTAGCCGGTAAGAGTCCGGCACTACCCGCTCGCTCCCCCGGGTGGGCGGGTGTCCATGTAGGATTCCCCCGCCTCAAAAAAAAAAAAAAAAAAAAAAAAAAAAGGATAGACCATGCCGTCCGAGGCTGTCGACTGCTTCACCACAGTGACATCGATGAGGTGCAACACTTGGAGCCCCTAAGCGTAAACTAGTAGCCACGCGGAATGTGTTGTCGTCCAACATTGTTCCAATGTTGGGCGACGGAAGTGCCTGTAACCAAAGGCCCGACTCCCATTCGCCCACAGCCAGCAGACGAGCGCGCTCAGCAGTATTGATTGACGTATTAATCAATTCCTTCCGTATCAATCTGCAGAGCGGCTCGTCCCACTGCCTCTGGGAGAAAAGCTGGTTCGGGAGATCAGTATTTGGGCAAGCTATTTTCCAAGCTGTTACTGCCTCAGTCAAGCACGATACCTCAAAATCAACCAGACAAGAAGCTAGAATTCTTCTGGTTAATTTTTCGGTACTGTGGACTGAGGAGAGAAATGCCGGTAAACCTAAACTTGAAACTGTACGAACTCCTAAACCACCCAAACGGACTGGAAGCGTAGCTTGGGACCACGCTCGGTCGTCCAAGGACATGTTTAGAATCGACGTTAGAGTGGTCCGGATAATTTGATCAATTTTGTCCAAAAGATGGGTATGCTTCCACAATGCGGTTGATCGGAGATTGTAAGTAAATTTGGGTCCAAAACAGCAATATCGAATCAAAGTTATGGCCGAATGCATGGTAATTTTATAAAGTCTGTCCGAAATCATATTGAAATTTTGAATTTTTTCTTCTATAAATTCGGGGTAGGATTCTTCCAAAATAGGAGACCCTAGGAGACGTAGAGAACTTCTATTTATAATTTTAATATTGGGAGCTATTGCATTAAATTTTGTTAACGTGTCTTGTCTGTCGGTAGTGTCCGAGATAAAAATTTCACATTTTGAAAGATTAAGATCCAAACCAATAGAATTTAATTTGTCCTTTAGAAACTCTAGATCTTTTAAAACTGTCTCTACGTCACCTCCTAGAGTTCCATCATCCAGGTACCATACATTGAATTTTGAATTTAACTGTTTAATTATTGGATGAATAGCTAGGCTGAAAATAACTGGCCCAAGAGGATCCCCTTGTTGGCAGCCAACAGCAGATTCCAAGAGATTGTCTTTATAGACAATCAATATATTTAGTTGTGAACGTAGGTATACAGAAAGGTATTAAAATGTACATGTAGGAGCTCTATGTTATACCGATAAAATTGGTTTTCAAGTCCCTACTAATATTGTAAACGCGAAAGTTTGATGGATGTTTGTTACTCCTTCACTTAAAAACTACTAAATGGATTTCAATGAAATTGTACACTAATATAGCTTATACATCAGAAAAACACATAGGCTACTTTTTATCCCGAAAAAAAGTAGTGGGTAACACCGAGGGGCGCAGCTAGTAGTTTTAATAAAGTATGGAGTTTAAACAATAACAATATGAATTTGTAAAATGCAGTAGAAATTCTATAATCACCACGAGGAACATAACATTATTTTATTGTTTCTTCATTTTATTTGCAATTACAAACATTTATAACCCTTTATAAATAGCATATTTACATTGTCTTTTAGCCATGTTAATTTCAAAGGATTTGTGATTTGATTACTGATGGCGCTTGATTGCATATTTCGTCCCGGGTTCGTGAACATTTCTCACAGAGGTAGAATGCAATTTGCATTGATAGAATCTTTCCTGCGATCGCGTTTCGACTTATCTTTAATGCAATGAGTGAGGCTAGGAGTTTGTACCCAATTCTATCTTGGATGGGAATTTAAAGATTATTTAGTATTTTATATTCATGTTTTTTTGTAGGTACTACTTGAGTTGCAGATACGATTAGTTTGCTGATGCTTCGAGATGTGCACTCAGATCGATCGTGATGAGAATATTTAGAGGTTATAGGAGTTTATTATTACAAGTTTCTTGTCTGAAATATTAAGAAAATAAATATTATCATGACACTTAACCCTTTCCCCGTCCGGTGAATCACATATGATACATGGCGCCATTGTTTAACTATTGTGTCCACTGTCCGGACAGGCAACCTCTAAAAACGATACTTTTCTTAGTTTAGAACTTTTAAATAATTTATTAATTATAATTAAAATACTTTTTTAAAACCAAAAAGGAATACCAATATGTTGTAAGCTTTAATACAAAATTGTAACCGGGCAAAAGGGCAAAAAAGGGAATGCCGTGACATGACAGGCTTAATATATTGCGTAGCTGGTGTATCCGGCGGCCACGTGTGCGGTGCGCGCGCGCCGATTCCTTCACGGCTTATTAGCGAGGGAAATTAGTGCAGGGACAAACCACCCAGTGTTGGACACAGAAAATAGATTTCTGATTAATTACTGATATTAATCTGGTTGAAAGTGTGTTTTGTTCAATTTGTATGTGTGGTAGTTGATAGCTTATGTTCGTTGTTCTGACTTTTTTATTGTTTCGTAATTTTTGTAGCTTTGTATGTTATAATTACCAGGTGGTGGTGATCTTAAAGAGATTTTAAGTGGTTTTTTGACAGAAATTAGATTGAACCACAGATTCTTGTTTTCCAACACTCAATTGCTTTTAGCAGCGCGAGCGAGTTTTAACTGTACAAGGAAGTTTAGTACATAGAAAATATAGAATCGCGGACAGTAAATGCCTACTAAACAGGTCTTAACGGGCTGTATGACGAGAACCTAAGAACTCACACGGGCTAGTTAGTCGTCAAACGCATCCCCACTGCCACTTTGATACAACTTACGTAAGAAAGACAAAGGTAGGAAGCAGGCCGCGTACTAGCACTATAATTTCGCTGGTAGCTGATACAAACGGGGTCGGGTGCGAGGCTTGTTAATTTCACGTCTAGCTGGGACCCGACACACGAGCCAGCGATCGCGCCCCGAGATTTGTGTCGCACATTTCTTTATTTAGACTGAAATAAAATTGTCTCCCCGAAGACCTACACGGAGATCTCACGAATCACATTCCTTTAATAGTAGCTATAAATATACTTAGATATGTACATCTGGGTCTGCTATTAAAGGACTATATTGTAAAGTTCTTATAGGTACAAGAGTTGGTCATTATTGATATCCTTTTCATCTACATTTTATTCTTCGTAAGTAGTTGATAAATTTGGCTAATAACACTGATAGCCGAGTGGTATGACAGTTGGACTGCCAAGTCAAAGGTCGCCAGTTCAAATCCCGGCACGCATTAATGTCATTACCAATTCATGTGCGTATTCAAAATCAGTCTAATTAATTAATGTACTAAGTCTAGTTTGCACCGCTTTTTTTGACTTTGTGTCCTGTTCAGCATCTGCTTTGCCGTAATCAGGTAAATATAGATATGCAACGAAAACAGTGAATAGACAGAATTGAAAAAGCTTTTCAAAATAACCTTTTTACTCCAGAGTTTACAAAACGACGATGACATGTGTTTTATATATTCCTAAATATAGCGTCGGGCTCCAAACATTTCCTAGAATAGGCTGAATTCCCAGCAATACCCATAACGACAAACAGTTCCAGCCAGAGAAGCTGTAGTTACTAATTGTGACTGGCTTTGCCACTGACAGCTGCTAGTTGTTCAGCTTTGGTCGTGTAATGTTGTACACAGCTGATACCTATAGATACGACATATTTACGGCCCTATACTACAATAAATTTAGATTGCATTTTTGTAAGCAGATTACGTGTAAGCTATACTTTATAATCTTAGACTGTTGTAATTCCTTACGCTCGCTTTATTTTCATTAGAAACCATCTTAACAAAGTCAGATTCACTGAGTTCGTCAGTCGTATCCAATTTTGGGGCGTATCTGGGTTGTTGTTCTAAATAACAATGGCTTTCCTGAGAAATACGAATGTTTCGGACCCCTAGGGCTTCAAAGTTTCAAGCCCGAGTGGCTGTTACACAGTCGTTTGTTTGCCGCGCTGCGTTTCCGTAATACCGGGGCCGCAGCACAGATGTTACACGTTTGCTTCGGAGGATGCCAACCCTACAGAGATGTTTGGGTACACGTGATCGCGCGATCTCATCGCACCACCGCAACTTGCTCCCGCGACTGTTGCACGAAAATGAATCGTATTGCGTGCGTATTAGCACGTAACAGAGGTATTATAAAAGTTTTTACGGCATACGAACATAGAACAAGTTGTCACGTAGGGGAAGATGTTGTTGCGGTATTGTAGCCCTTATTTCTAGACGAGTAGAGTGTTTTGATAAAGGGTAGTGCGTTCCAAAGAGGAGAGTAATATTGGTGTAGGTGTAACAGCCGCCGGCACTATTATGGGGGGTCAATAGCTGTATCCGTCGGCGATCGATGCCGGAAGCCGCTCGCCAGTACCTACCGGAAGTCGCGATGGCTGGCGACCGACGAATATATTTTTGACTGACATTGGGGGAGAAAGGTTTGTCGTGTACCGCCCGATTCGGATAAAACAATTTGGAAAGTGCATTTGATATTTTACGCCTTTTAAATTGAATGATTTAATTATTTATGTACACTACAACCGCCTCCTGACTTTGAATTAAATTTGTTTTTGATGGTAGGTAATTTTCAATGGACCGTTGTGAAAATGAGGTTCAATTTATTACAGCATAGAATAGAACGTACATTTTCAGAAACAGTAATTTCAAAGTAATCATTATACTCGTACGTACTGAGAGTAATATTGAAGCCTCATCTAAATGAGAAGCAAATATTCCAATATTCCAGTACTAATTAATACATTATTAGGTTCGTCTAAGTTTCGTTAATATTCTATTTAATATTCCTAATAATCCACATTATTTAGCCTACATTTAGTTGCAGCAATACACAACTTCCATGAATTTTACTTACTAATAAGATATTGGCTTTGTATAAAATTGTGGTAGTCAAACCCGGTAAAGTGTCAATGTGACTTGCAATTGACTTTTTCAATGACATAAATACTTTCTTATACTAAGACACCACTGGCTAACGGTGACGGAAAACATCGTACGAAATTAATATTAACAGAATATTATTTTTAATGTATGTAATAGTGATTTGTGGAGATAAATAAAAAAAAAAATTGTTATTCATTTGTTATTTTTAATAAATGTTAATATCTATTATAACGTAGTCTTTAACATTAATTAATATTTGAGTCATAAATTACCTCCCAAACTAGACTGGCAAAGGTTCTTTGTGGTTGGATACAGTGTTATTATTGTGTAGTTTTCAGAATTTCAATCTGGGTTACTAATTGGGTGTTTAGCTGCTAATACTACTGCTAGCTGCTAACAGAGCATTGACAGGCGAGTGGTGTGACCGTTGGGCTGCCAAGTCAAAGGTCGCATGTTCAAACCCCTGTACCCACCAATGGCTTTTCGATTTCATTTGCGTATTATAAATTAGTTAGCTAATAACGTTGAAGGAAAACATCCTGAGTTGGCTTTACTGGGTGCTATACAGGAGCTATTTAAAAACTGCTTGTAGGATTGTAAACAATTGTAAATGTTCAAACGTTTGCAAGTCAATTGTTGATAAATTTGTAAATGATGCTTGTATTTTAGTAAATTTTTAAAAAATTAACATGATTCCAAGAACAAAATGTTCTTTTTCTTGTGCCTTTCTACTAAAGATCCGTAGCGTCGATTCAGACAAGAAATATTTAAGCTACGATAAATCAATATGACAGAAGAGAATACATTATTTTGATAGTCTTTCTGGATTATGTAACAAAAATATTCCTGAAAATGCACACGTTGGCCTCATGTATGCGCCTAATTTCACACGTTCGATTCCGGAATAGCATCCTTGATTCAAGTTCGGGCACTAAATTAAAAAGAGAAACTTTATTACTCCTATAAAAGTAACAAGAAATAAAAAAGATAATATACCTATATGTTTTTCTAAATACAAAAACAGTAATCTGGGTAACGTAATAAATAGTTGAGTATCTCATCTCAGAACCTAGAATTCAGTTTGAACTCGGTGAAGTCATTTAGTGAGTTTTGTAGTATACTAGCGATTCCAGAATAGTCTCCTGGGTTGGGTAGAAGACATTATTTGTACGGACAGCCGTTTGTCTCTATTTCACAGAGCGCACACAAGATACATTTCGCATTGATAACAAATTTTAACGACTGCATTTTGAAGCCATATTATTTTATCTTATCAACATAATTTTATCACAATTTAAGAATCATGAAGCATTGTCATCCTTACCGTCGCAGAGAAAGGCTATCCTACATCCGTTTAAACATTCACAATAAGTTTGTAAGTTAATAGAAGATCATATGAAATAATTAGCATTCCGCTGTACTTTTATTATCCAGGAATCAAATCAAATCAAATAATTTATTTGCGAATATGGGTGGGGTATATACAAAATTTTAATGTGGTAAGTAAACAAATAGTGTCCCAAACATACCTTACCGCATGCAAATATTAAATAGTATTTTATTTAGGACCAACTGGTTAGGATAAAAAAAGTCTACTTCACCCCACCTATAAGCACTCATTTATTTAATTAAAATACTAAAAACTTCCGCGTTTATTCTACATAATTACGATTGTAGCAATTCCCTAGTAAATAATGTCACTAAGTGAATTTCGGATTCAATAATACGGTGGTGAAGTCGGGCAGTAGATGTTATTTGCACAGGCACGCCCGTGTGTCTCCATTAGACTTGTTTTCTTAGCTGTGAGCTGACCGGCTGGGACAACGTGTGCACTTATGTCTCACTTACTATCGACTTTATTTTGTTTCTTATTTTTTAACCCTAAACACTGTTAGACTTGAGAGTTAAGATTTTGTGGTTAGCTTTGTATTAGGTCTAATTATGCATTACAGAGCGTATTTTTGGAGTAAGGCGGGGACTCTACTAGAATGCTGTGTTTGACTACTTTATTGGAAAAAGAGTAAAATTACACAATATTTACTATTTAAAATTATCACCACGAGAGTCGAGGCTAGAAATACATAACCAATAGTCCCTATTTACAATGCGCCGTAAGTAACCTATTGCTCTTCGATAAACCCATATTTGGTTATTCACTGTTGCCGCTTCGTAACAATTGAATAAAAAGTATCTTGAGCAGAAAATGTCCTCACGGCCGCGCCGGCCCTTCACTTGCAACTTTGGAGACCCAACGACACTCCACCCGGAGTACGTTACACCGTTTGAATATTAAAACCTTTGTAGCTTTTTTCATACATAGGTATTAAAGACTCTTAAAAACACAGTTCTTTGGCGCTACTCATCAAAACTGGGTGTTCAAAGAAAAGTGACTTAATTTTTCTCGCCTTACAATACCATACAGCTACGTTGGAAAAACCGCCTTCGTGTTATGCGCACAAGGTTTATTTTGAGTGGAGTGTAAAGTGAACATAAGTTTTCTGATAATATAAGCTTCTGTAGTGCTAAGTGACGGAAAATGAGGTGCGACATTTGGTAGGAGAAGAGTCTGGCGATACAAGCCGTCGTTTGACCCAAATTTTGGCACTCGGCCGTACACTTAGCCGTTTTAAGAACCCAATTCCGCACTACCGTGAAAATGGTATTTAACGGAATTCATTAATCACATAACTCGGGCGTGTGTGGATCGCGCGTTTTAAATAAATAATGAGTTCTAAATTACTGTTGGGACCGAACGCTGTAGGCATCCAGTACGCTGTACTGTAACATATTGCTGGAACCTTAACTGGGTCGTCGCTTTTTCGAAACGCTCGTATTTTTAAATCTAGCTAGCTTATATACGAGATGTTTAGTTATATGAAGCTTCTATTATGTACAGATATGATCAGGTTATTTTATCGACAGTAAAACAAACATTCGGAGCAATCCTAAAATATTTTCGTCAGTCAACGCCTTTCTAAAGGTTTGTTGGATAATGGAACTCTTATGCCATAAAACTTATTAAAACAGGAATAATAAGTATAATAAATAATGTTCCTTATAATAACATATATCAATTATTGTAACCGAAGCAATCTACTTAAGAGTTATTATATAAATAAAACGCCTTTGTTATTTTTATGGAGTGTATCTGACCTCATTTTCATGGAAGGCTTTCTCAATATTATTATAATCTGAATATTAAATATCCATTCTAATGTACGCTGAAGGCCAGACAACTGTTACATTTCATTAGATTGAATAGTATTTTCCATGTAGAATGTAAATTATCAAGCTTGTTTCTAAGTAATAGGCAGAGATGTAGTGTTGTTACACGACCATAATGATTAATTTCTCGAGATACGAAGTACTGATAAGGCAGAAAGTGATCTCATTAATTACTAACTAGGTGTTCCCCGCGGTTTCACCCGCGATTTATTTGCATTTGTTTAATCTTCATTATACTTGTGATATCCTGGTACCCATAACGTGAGCTGTCTATAGCAGAAGATGGCGGAGTTCCAAAATAATTATTAAAAACAACCATTTTTATTTTCTTCCCGTGTATTTTCCGATATTTTAGTAGTTATTCTGCTATTCGGGGCGGAGACAAATCCAACAAATTAAAAACCATGAAAGTGGGTCCAGCAGTTTTCGAGTTATAAGTGTTATAACAAACCCGACTTTGATATTATATGGTCTGAAAATGATGTACTTATAAAATTGTGGTGAACCTCTACCTACCCCTCCGGAGATTATAGGCATAATTATTATGTGATTGCCTTATTGGTCTGGAGGTTGTTGGCTGAACATGACGTCCTGGGTTCGAATCCGGGGAAAGTGTTATTGGGTAATTAACAGTAGCAGCATGGACTAGTCAGGAAATGTGTCCGGTTAATGGCAATAGGCTCGCCCCCTATTGCATTGGGACCTAAAACATAGCTGGTGAAATGTGGGTGTACTATATGTGCACCTCTGCCTACCCCTTCGGGGAATACAGGCGTGATGTTATGTATGTATGTATGTATCTATAGGATATATCCACAGCCCAGACCTGTCACCACAATTACACAAATATGAGCTGAAGGGAAACTCATAAAACTTGCACCAGTTTAATTTTAAACGCATTAATTATTTCGTATCCTTTGCTAATTATATCTCACTGAATAAGTAGTAACAAAATGAAAGCTCCAGCCATTGTATTAAATACAAAAACGATTGTTTAAACAAGAACATTAATAACATTTCATCTAGAAAAATATTTTCCTTTGTTTTGGCGAAAAAAATATTTGTTATTTTTGGCTATGATGTGTAATTAATTACGTCTTGCTTCAAGCTCAGGCTTCGATTGCTGTATGTTAAGTAAAAAGAGAACTTAACATCTGAATAGTAGAGATTAAATTCGTAAGTGGAAAAAATAACTCAAAATCTAGGCAGTAAGCCTAAGCACGTCTGCCCTATGTACTGCTTAGACACGCAATCGAAATGATTAATGAAACCTGTCTGGTTCCCACATGTAAGTATATAATGTGAAATCTAGGATTTAATGTAGGAACGAGAAGCTTCATAAGTTATGTGGTATAATTAAAAACGTTGTATTGATTTAATAATTATGGTTGAGCAAAATGTATGTTGGAAAAGTCAACTGTTTGCGTCTGTGGATTACAATTATTGTAGCCGGTGTTTTAAGGAAACAAATGGCTTTAAGTGAAGACAAATAAGAATTGACAAGAATTCACTTGCATGAGAATGCAATTTTTAAAAACGCGACACCAATCCACGACTTTTCCAATCCCGCTCCTGTCCATAATTTTTCAAATTTCCTTTATTAATTTGAATTTAAGCTTAGCATGGGCAACATGCTAATATGATATTTAAAGTCATGTAATACCTAAAGACAGTTAAGAAAGCTTTGGCGTGAATAAGTAAATTATCTAAATGTAGGGTACCTATTTTTATATGAACAATAAATAAAAAGTTTATCTTAGACGCCAGTAGTACCTACTAAGAATATCAGTATTCAATATTTAGCTGGAGCACTGTCTTCAGGAGCACCCACGACCGGGTCTTTACTGTTTTAAGGAAAAAAGTACAATTTAAAAGTAGTACCTAGCTATAAAATCCAGTATCTGTATACATACACGTCCGATCTACAATTGTTTTCCAGTTCTTCCATAGTCGGGATCCTTTTCTCTGCACCTTCAGGGTTTAAAACCCGAGTGTGACTGGCTGAAGCTACCAACATTATGCGTTTTGCTTTATTCAAAGTACAAAAACATGTCTTATATGTATACTGCCCAAGAGAAGTAGTTTTCTGTAAGCGTTAACTACCTACGCAAAAAACGAATGGTCGCCTTCTACTACTAAGAAAAATACTGTGCATTTTACAGGCTTGTATCTGTTATCCTAATATTTGTCATACCCGTCCTTGTTTGATCACAATGACAATTTCTTTTGTGCTTCTATACAGCGCTAATGACATGCTAACGTATGCTGTTCTATTATCGAACGTTTCGTCGGAATTTGTCGTAGTTAGTGGTACGTTGGTACCTATTTGCCCGCCCAGTTAGTACGTGCTCACTAACCGTGCACAGCGACTTGGAGCGTTACGACGTCGTCCGAATGAGCTTTGAAGTAGGTACCAATGTTTCTTTAGCGACGTGTTTAGGTCTCTCGATACGAATTTGTCACCATCTTACATTCCAAATGTAACATAAGTAGCTGCACTCTGCATTGTTACCTGCTACATTTTTTTGGAATAAAAAGTAACTTCATTACAAAATTGGTCTAGCTGTTTTAGAGTAAAAGAGTACCAAACATACAAACACACTCACAAACTTTCACATTTGTAATATTAGTGCGATTTGTTAAGTGCTATCTACTTATAGAAACATTATGTAGGTAAAACAACGTGTCTTATGCAATGTTAAGGTAACATGCGATGTATTCATTATAAAGTAAATTCTATGACTATATATAACTGAGTAGGTATCTATGCGTAATTCCAATAAACATTGTCATTGTGGTCGTAAATCCACAATTGAAATATTTGCATCAACTATTCAAAATTGGTTGTCAAATGTGTAAGCTCATTTGGTTTCAATGAAATCAATTACATTTATATAAATCCAACTAGCAGTTGGCATATTTTGGTTTACGTCGTATACTACCATCATACCTTAAGTTTGACCGGGACACGCACGAACACACCTAGCACTGAGGCGCATGAAAATCTTGAATAGAGAGACAAAGATTCATTTAAATACATGAGGTTTAAATACACACGTACCTTCATGCTTTTATGGAAAACATCACGAATAGTAGGAAAAATCTAAAATTTAAGTGTCGCTCCGTCCCCAGGCAGGCCTCCGTCGTTGCCTCAGAGCTAGTATTTGATCTGGCAGCACGCCAGCCATATGCCTAGCGAGTACCGACCGAAGAACTATGCATCCACCTCTAGAATTTTTATAACCCAGATAAATTTCTATAAATATTTCCGTGACGTCAGCGACGTTACTTAATCCCCGGTTTGTGACTCCGAATTATTTTGAAGCCTTAACTTTAAAGCTTTATTATCCAAAGGGTTTACGGGGTACACAACTTTGAGCATAATATCTACATTTAAAATGGCCGAGTTTCCTTAAACTTGTGAATTGCGTTGCCTTGTAATTTTAATTAGCTCATAAGCCTGTAATTTTGTACTTGCTTTACGAATTTGAAAACGTAGACTTTTTATAATATTAACGCTACGAGGAACAACTGTAATTACCACACCCGATTAAGAAATTGACGATCGAAGTATTATTACCGTGAAATGGCAAGGCTCCTGGTCTGTGCTAGGGGGTCGGTGACCCGCAAAGATTTCGGATCCATACCAGTACTTCGACCAATATTTAAGCCTATGTTATTGGTTTACTGTATGCCCATTTCATTTGTCTTTAAACAATGCAAACCTACTCGATAGAAGTAAAGATGATAAATGTGCTGATCCGTCCCAATATATATAGAAATCCTTGTGGTCAATAAAAGAGTGATCATATAAGAAAATGTTTCTATTTAATAAAACATTGTGGTCTGTGGCAAACGCGTTTAATAGCCTAATTTAAACTACAATGAATTTGTCTTTGTTCAGAAATGTTGCGGTTGCTGCAAATACTATGTGCTATGTGCAAATCAATTGGTAATCTGTAGTTTAATTTATGTTTAATTAATATTTGATTCATTGGTTTAGAGACTAGCCAGTAAACGAAGATACGAGGTTGACCGCTCCGTGTGTCGGACGAAATTAAAAAAGAAAAAGGTAGCCTTATTTTTACCATGTTTAAAGACCTTGGCAAGGTTTTTTTAACAGACACAGACTTCATAATACAACTAAGTTAAGGATGCGAAGCTATAAATAGGTACATTAGAGTAATAATAAAGTTAGACACGCCCCTTATAGGTATAAGAAGGTCCTATGGCTTGGAATCTGCAGCAGGTGAAACATATGAGATCGTAAGTTGTATCACACAAACAATACACACACATACACTCTCTAGTAGATATAATATGCAAGGCCGTCCACGCGCCTTGCATTACTCGAAACGTCCCTAGATTCAGCTTTTATTAGAATTTGACTGTTTTGTATTAAAAAAAACGTCGCCCTCAATTTCTCCTGTGTCGTGGGTGCGTTTCACAAACATGAAATATCACATACACAAACACCCAGACTCGGGACAAACATCAGTGGTTCACACAAAGTTTTGCCCCGTGCGGGAATCGAACCCGCAACCCTTAGCGCAACAGTCCAATCGCTTAGCCACTGCGCTAATCAGGTCGTCAATGTCTGTGTCTTCTAATTACTGAAATCTAGCAACTAAAGATCATTTTGTGAAGCGATATTCCTATTGAATTAAAGCCTTTATTAAAAGGGGGACAAAGACGAACTATTTAATTAGTATTATTTTTAAGTAATTGACAAATCAGAAACCTTATGAGATGCTAGAGCCCGAATTTTTTTTTTGTTATTTTAATGTAATAACTAAAAAAAAGATACAACACATGTAATTAATTTAATAAAGTATAACTACATAGATTCTCTACATAATATTATCATTAAGATGGAATAATGTCGGAAAATTATACCTGAAGGTGCGCTTACACGGGCAATTAATTGCGCGATTATAGGCAATTTCAGTCATATGACGTCCTGGAAACACCTACTAATGTATGGCAATACAAAAATTGTATGGAAATTGCCAAGAATTGCCCAATTTTAGTTGCCCGTGTAAGCGCACCATAAGTAACTATATTTTTCCTACATACTCTATAAATTCTAGCAAACGAGTAATTCTTATTTGACTTGTATGGTTTGACTCCAGATTGCTTTATTGACGACAAAATAAATAGACTCAGTAACAGTTTTTGCTTCTTTATCAAATACTCGATCATTCAATTCACGATCTTTTTAAGCAAACTCCCACGTGTGATTGTGCAAGTCTGGAACACCATAAAACACACATACAACCACCACATGATACTGTGCGGTTGCAATTTGCGTTTGCAAGCGAAGGAAAAGACCATAAAGTAATGCGAGGTGATAGCACAATGAATGGTTGCTGTTTCGGTATTAAATCTTGGATCTTTATCACTGTTAATTTGCTTTTGCATTAACCCATCTGGCCATAAAGCCTTTAGTTTATCATTATCTATTTATATGGTTGTACAGCTTAATCTGCTCAATGAAGAGATTTGTTATCAAGTGGCTTTGCTCGTGGCTCCGTTTGCGTCAACAGATCTTTACGTTACAAGATGAAAAGGGCTTGACGCTCATTCAAGATAATATTTCAGTTTATACAGCTGTTATCGCTTTGTACTTAAATATTTAAGATTTACATGAAGATATATTCATTAAGCTTTTCGCATTATAAGTTTAATTTGTTGTGAATAATTTCTAATTTAGTCCAGGTTTCATGTAGGAACAATACGCATCTATATTGGGTATACGTGGGCGTCGTGTAGATATAATTATCCTGAATTATAATTATAACGCTCACGAACAGTTGCCCCCTTCCTATATACTCCGTTGGGGCAGTTGC
The DNA here is from genome assembly GCA_946251915.1 of Abrostola triplasia. Lineage (NCBI taxonomy): Eukaryota > Metazoa > Arthropoda > Insecta > Lepidoptera > Noctuidae > Abrostola > Abrostola triplasia. Next base: position 5,822,890 of record OX276432.1, on the reverse strand, counting down.
CGTACACAAATCATCCCTATCGTTATCATTCTATACCATTTTATAAATTATAATAATTTTTTTTTTACTAAGCACCTCTTAAGTATATTGACATTCAAACGGCAGTGACAGCTATAAGTCATACATTGTCTATTTTATATGCATGTGGGATCATATTCTGAGGTCAAAATATTTAATACCAAATACATAAGTTCCTTTTTATTCCTGATGCAATTATTAGTTTAAAATCGTGCAAAACATTATTATATTTATAGGTACCTACATAATTTACCAACAGATCCCTTGTTTTTTCCAGTCTGCGATAAATCTACGTAAGAACAAAAACTAGTCGAAGAACTTACTAATTAGCGTACAACACGTTCCGTCTTACTAGTTAGTCTTAACAATAAGTGCTGAGCTCCAGACAAGAAATAAACTTTGCTACATTAATATAAAAGCAGAAAAAATTGTATAAATGAATTATAAATCAGTATTAGTTAGATATCGTCAGAATTGCGGGCAACCGGTGGATGCAATCGGCAAGCAGTCGTTCATTGTAGCGTTTTATGGGGGAGGCCTTTGTTCAACAGTGGACGTCTTCCGGCTGATGATGATTACTTACTGTAGTAGTCAAACTTTTAAGTAATACATACTTAAATTACTTACTGGGCGTGTGTATGATAATCATCTTTGCAAAGCGTGGAAAAAAACTAGAAGTAGGTTGTGTAGACGCAAAAAAGGATCTTTCCAATATCTTCTTGACCAGTACTTGGTACATTGCTACTGATTTCAATACGAGATGCGTTGTTCTTTGTACCGAAGGACCACGGCATATGGACCAAACGCTCCATAGCATAATTTAATATGAGGTTGGTTCGTAATTTACAGTACTGGCCGTAATGCACCGCGTGTGATTGTCGTAAGCCCAGTAAAGTACTGACAGTTTAATTTACTGTCGAAATTTTAACTGCGAGAGCCCCTGTACGGCCCCAAGGCTCGTATCTCTTTGTGGTACAATTAAAATTTCGTGTGAGAGATTTTCAACTTAACCTGCTTCGTTCGTGCGCTCAATCATTAAGTCTACGCATATCGTTATTGTGCAATAAGTATATTATTATGGTTATTGTAGGGACTACTTAGGCAACCTTATGTGAAAGTTCCCGAATATGCAGAATGCAGTTTAAGAGACTGAAGTGGACATAAAATATGATTAACTAAATGGATATTAATAAAGAAAGACTCGACAAGTAGTTAGCCTCATTTACCATTAATCTCCAAATCCCTTTAAGCCTAGACTTTTGGTGGTGCAAAATGTACTAACTTGAGGGAGGGCACTGCCTTCTGTAACACAAGTTCATCGATAAACGTAGGAGTCAGTGACTCCACAGGATATTGTAACCAATTTGTGTCCAAGTTTATCAAGATCTGATTATGGGTAAAAATAGAACCAAATATACAAAATTATCGCGGTATATAATTTGATCATCCTTGTTAGGTATATGAAAGATAAACAAACAGCGGGAAGTCCCAATTAGATGCCTTTGATGTGCCTAACACGAAATAAAATGCTCCCAAATTCAGTTGTCGCGAAACAATTTTCATTAGAGTTCATTACGTGACTGCATTATTAAGAGGGAAAATAACATGCCCCTTGTATTTTCTTTGAACTAAAACTTTTCCATTATGAAGTACAAGATTGCTTATTCATAGCAACACGTCTTCAATGCGATTTTTTATTACGACATGCTTATATTCTTTGAAAGGCTAGCGGGTCCTTTTGTTATGCACATCATCATCATCAGCTGGAAGACGTCCACTGTTGAACAAAGGCCTCCTTAGAACGCCACAATGAACGCACATGCCTATCGGAAATTTTATGAATTTTCATGTTTGTATCAAAAAGTGTTACTATCAGAATACAAGTATTTTTTAAGCGATTATTTTTCCTTATAACCGATTACTAACGAAGTTACCAGACGAAAAAAATGGTACCGTAACATCATGTATAGTATTTGATATATTATACGTAATATATTATCATCATCAGTCGGAAGACGTCCACTGTTGAACAAAAGCATCCTCCTTAAAAGCCACAATGAACGACAACTTGCCAGTACGAGTAAAAAGCCCTTATCGACAATCATTCATGTCGCAATAGGTTTTTACCTCAGCTGATTATGAACATCCAGAATTAAACATTTCCTTACTAAAATATTTCAGCTAAACCATGATGTTTAACAAAATAATTCTGGCCTCAGCATCTCTTTAGAACTTAACAATTATTATGAACCACCTGTTACCAACATGACTTAATATTTCCCAACATCATTTACTTAAGCCCAATTTTCTTCATAGGATAGAGCTAATATAACTTTAATCGTACGTAAACATGTTTACCAATTAACTCTTTTATTGTTTCTTTCTTCTGAAGCCTAATCACACATTTTCTGAATCTTTAACCCACTTATTTTCATTCAGCTCCACCTCCTCGTTCCTGCAGTGGAGTAAAGAATATGTAATTTTACGCTTCTTCATATTTTCTGGACCAAAGAGCTGAGTTGCTATGCTGCTATTGTTATACACCTCTAAGCATACGTAGATGAAACCTTTTCTTAAAATCAAAGAAGTATTTGGAGCGTGTCTACTGCCCGTAACGTAGGAAACTTTAATTTTATAAGGAGCACCAAAGACACTCCCTTTTAAATTTTGCCGTTTAAGAAGTATTTTGCTTTAGTCCACTTTGAGTAAATTAGTTTTGTGCTGACGAAGGTTTAGACTCTCATTACATTTTAGTACTTTTGCTTTAAACCTTATGAGAAATGATAAACAAATGGATGAGCCAAGTTGTTTTCTCTTTTGTTCCCGAATTCCATAAAAGTGAATAAGAAAACATGTTAAACAGAGCTGAGCTAACAATCGGAGAACAAATTGGAAACTCGCATCAACTTGCGAACATTGTTATTGCCTACTTTGATGTTAGTGTTAAAAACTAATTTGGCCAGAGGCGAGGGTGAGGTCGGACTATCGCAAGTCAGATAATGTTTACTTAAGGCCAACTTACCCCGCCCAGATAGTGCCTATCTCGGAGGATTCCCGAACAAAAACAACGCCCCCGGGCGTTTATTGTTACAAGCCCGTTCATTATACATAGTTATCTCTACTTTGTTATATTAATTTCGTGTTGCGGTTTTTGGGCCAAAGCGGAGCAGTTTAATGTTAATGCTCCATTATATTTAAGGTTATTTAACACTGGTGTTCCTTTTTGTTCAGGAGATTAGTGTAAAATGAGTACTTGTTTATGGTTTCTGTTGATTAGGGGATTCCGTGAACTGCCAATTGTTTAGTATGATGTTAATATTTTAAAGGTAGCTGATATTAAAAGTATGGTGCAACAGAAAAGAAAACAATCGAATATGAAAAAACCGCCTTCAAAAACACGAAATCAAAAGTGAAGTATGGTACTTACCTCACTTTCCATAAGTGCAAAGTACGAGGTCTGAAATATTTTTTTTTGGATTTAGCGCCAATTTTAACTTCGCTCATATAAAGCAAAAAAATATACAAAAAAACCCATTTTTAAAGTCTATTAAAATGGTTACAGCTACAGAATCCTACTATTTTCAGGTAAATAACAAATCTCCAAGTAAGATTTCAATGATACCAAAATAACGATACAGTAGGATATTTCCAGCGTACTTCAGCGAGCACTGCGTACACTATAAATCTATATAAAAGCCGTCACAATGGCATTTCAATTAAACAAACAAGATAAGTGTGCTCGTATCCGTGACAGACAATTATTAGTGCTAACAAACGATACGGCATAGCACACAGATTCCCGTACATCCATCAAGGCACTAGCAATATGGCGTGTCAATACATACAGGATTCATTTGATACGCGGCGACTCACTGTGTTTGTCTCTTATTTATCGAGCCGAACAATCGTTCATACAAACAATCCGAGACATGTAATGCCGGCCATCTGTATGGTATGCTCAAATCCCTGCACGCTATATTGATATTAATTGGACGACAGAGAAACCGCTTTGATGGGACGAATAACGAATTAATAAAGCCAGCTCTCGATTGTAGGAATTCCCTTTGTTAGTTTGTGATACACGCGTCCAATAAATCCAAATCACAAATGACGTTTAAAGCTATTTTTATGGATAAGCTCTTTCATCTTTCATTATAATTCACCTGATCAAATTGAATATTTTTGATTAATTATACGTTCGGCGTTATGTATTGTGTTTACAAATTCAAATAAGCTGAGTAACAATTCTACTTGAGAATTAATTGATAAGTACTTTGGATCGCCCTGTCTGATATTTTATAAGTGGTGTAATTTTCTCAACAGTCGATGGAGGTAAAGTGGTCTGTAGTCTATACTAAAGGACCTACGTAGGTATCAGTCCAGTATATAATTATTTAAAAGCAATTTACTTAGTGATAACCCTAACTTCATTTATTGGCATTTGTATTGACTGCCTCTTTAGTCTAGTGGTTGCTAAGCGCGACTGCTGAGCACGACGTCCTGGGTTCGAATCCCAGGTTGGGCAAAGTGTTACTGGGTTTTTCCATTAGGTAATTCTCAGTAGCAGCACGGAGTCTGGATTTGTGTGAGTGTGCCCGGTTGATGGCAATAGGCTCGCCCGCTATTGCATTGGGACCTAAAAACATAACTGGCGAAATGCGGGTGAACTTCTGCCTACCCTCTCGGAAATACAGGCGTGATGTTATATTGTTATGTTATGTATTGATGGGGACTTAATTTAGCAAGGACTATAAAGTTTCTTTACACAAAAACTTTTTTATTGAAGATTCTAAGAATTTTTGAAATGAGGCCTATTGAACTCAATGGCTTCTCAATGCGATAGAGACGTGCGACTACTTAACATTGTGACTTGACTCTATTATTCCAATTGAAATATTCTAGGAAACTTTTAAGTTAAAGTAGGGCGGGTCTCCTTGATTTATACGAGAAACTTTGGCAACATTTAATTAATGAATCCCCTTAGTATTAAACATGTCTATAATGAAGTTAATGAGGATATAGGTACCTATATAGGTCCATCATTTCATTGCTCACGATTCAATGAACCATCGTTTTACAAGCAGCTGTACGTTGCATGTATTCCCAACAAAGAGTATGTATGTATGCTCTGTTTTTTATTTTTATTGGCAATTAAACAATTAACCCGTCGAGAGGCACAAAGGAATCGAGGCTCCCTACTGTGCGGGGCGAAATTTTATACTCATTGAAGGCGTATTGTGGTGAATTTTAGGGTTTGTTTTACGGTTCGCGAGATGAAAGCTTTAGGATCCGTGAATAAGCAATCCTATAATATATAATAAAAATAAGGAAGTCTCACAGCTGGGTACTGAGAACATAGGTCAATTAGGCCGTGTTTGCGTTTCTGATCATAAACATATACAAATCTGTATAATGGTGTGCAATAAAGAGTATTGTATGTATATAATATGTATGTATGAATATACCTACGTAAGTATACTTACTATTACGTAGCTTTGAGTTGGTACAAATTATGTAACATGATAAGCAAATGATACAGTACAGTATACGAAAGTTTAATGTATGATTAGGAAATAAAAAATGCCTGTAAAATCAGTTGTCTCATTAACGATTGTTTTTCTTGCTTTCTCTTTTGATGTCGCCTGTACGTTAGAACATGTGGTGAACAGTTGAATGTGTTTACTTTTGCTCATGTCATGATAGATGAGTCTCTAAATTAAGTATAAAATAAAAATCAAAGACTTTTTGTAATTTATTTAATAAAAATCTCTTTTGACTTGAACACGATCACTAAATTACAGACAATTAAAGAAATATTATTTCATGTAACATTGAGATTATTTTACGTCGTATCAGTCGAGCTTAGAATAATAATAGTTACAAGACAGACTCCTTCACTGACTGATAAAATGAAAATTTACATTATGACTACCTATATACATTGATCTTGTATTAAGATGGATAAATAAAAATATTTTCACTCTGCGCCTACCTTTTATAAGTTAACATTAATGTAACGGATTTAAAATATTATGTAAATAAGCTATCAGAGCTTGGGAACTTATTCTAAATATCAACTTCCCGAGCTAAACGCAGGAAAGATATTATCACAAACAAGTAACATCTGTAAATCGGGGGCCATTTTACAAAATCACGGACAATTATCAGCAACATGTGGCGTAGAGTGAAAGCAGTTCATTTTTATTTATGTTTGTAAATCAGCACGCATAGTAATTCCCATACGTCAAATCTGTACACGTAAAGCCGGTGCTCCATTTGAGGCTGCCTCGAGCTAAGCGGCTGCCTCGAATACAAACGACGCCTCGCGCCGAGGTACGCAAATGGATCAGTGACTTAATAGCAAAATACTACTATAAAGGCATGTGTTTCAACACAGCAATACACATTCATGACTGAGTTGCCATATGCAATAATACATACTCCATATACAAAACAAATTCGATATTATTGACAATTATTTTTCAATTTATTATTAAGGTGACACTCAAGTGACGACAAATGCATTTAAAATATATCGAAAGCATTACGATTGTGACTGTATACGTACATTTATTATCTATTTACATATTTAAATTATAAACCAAGTAGTGCACCATGTTTTTCGCATGTATTTACAAAATATACAACTATTTACTAACAATTATTAACAATATTTTACCGAATGAGATTAACGTTTTAAAACATTTATGAAACAAAATTTTACAATTACTATATTTATGTTGAAATAAATAGATTGGACCTTACAATTTTTGTAGCTCGGCTCATGAAATTATATTTACACGTTCTTTTGTAATGAAAATAGTGAATGTGATGTTACAGTAATTTTATGTAAAGCACCATATTTTGGGCAAAGATCTGTAGCAATTTAGAATTTTTACTTATGTTGCATTACATTAAAGGTACATTTATTTAATATTTGTGATATAGAAAATGTCGCAGATAAACTCCAAATTGGTAGACAAAATTAAAATATTAGCTAACATGGCAGCTTCATATCATGTACAAAATCGGATTCTTCAACTTTGTCAGCCTTTTCATGTACCTATTAACTACTAAAAATTGATAAGTAACAACAACGTAGTCATTACGTTTCTATGAAACGATCGTTATAACAATACAAATAATTAATTTAGGCTTTTCTATCACTTCAACGTATACTCTCGCCGTTCCTCCTACAGTAATAATTCAATGTCTGTTCACTATATTTACACTGAATACACCTACGAACAGTTTGTCTTTGAGACTCGCTGAGGTGTCGACAACTTAATGGTACCTATTGTTGAAGTAAAATGGAATGTTTCTTTTTAAATTTTTGATGTAACACAATCGATTTTCGCGACGCAAGTCTCCTTGTCAGAGTACGTCACTTGCTTCGTGTTCAGCGCTGTCCGGCGGTGTTGAGGAGTCCCTCTGAGGAGTTGGAGGCGGGAATTCCGAGGGGGACTGGCCCCTCAGCTCTGTGCTAGGGAATCCAGCGGCACCACCAGTTTTCCGTTGGAGTAGCTGTAACAAAGGAAATCTATTGAAATAATACAAAAGAAATAACTAGATTTTGTTTTTAATATGTTATTAAAAAAGTTGTGAACAATTTGTTGGCACCTGTTTGAGTTAGTAAAAGCATGGACAGTAAAGGACGTTCTCCACAGGCGGGTGTCTCGCCGCGCCACAAGACGAATTGTCGTGACGATACGTGATTAGTGCCCGCCGCGAAACATAACGCTATACCGCGTGTGCGACGCGACACAACCCAAGTTCTGACACTTCCAACTAAAATTTAAACTAGTAATTCCTATAAGTAACCGACAACTGTATATAACCACGTACTAAACAAACACTAAGACTGAATGATCGCGAGACACTCGCCATTGGACGAAGCCCCTAAGTAATAAGTAGTATAATTAACCTGTACGGTATAGTGGCTGTTCTGGATTTAGCTCTGCTTGGCCTAACCGCGTCATCTGCAACCAAGACATTTCAATGTGAACGATTTTAAATTGTATATTCTTCTTTTTAATGAACGTTTGTCTTGGCGGATTAAACGGAAACTTTCCGCTTGTTCATAGTTTATATCGTATCGACGAGGTTTAATTAAGTGGTAGCGCACGCTATTGTCTCGGCTCTTGCGGAACAATACTTATCTTAAGTCGAAGTTAGCAGAAGTAATATCTGCGATACCTTAATGAGGGAACTTTATATCGACTTCGTTAATCGTTTCTGACCTGGCCGATTCGATCTGCTGTGCCTTTATCATTTGAAGTAGTTTTGTTTGTATAAAATTATAATGTAACGTGTAGAGATGTGCTGTGTATGGTTGTGAAATGGAAAGTAAGAAAAAATAAAATAAAATAATATTTATGGAGTTCTCGGTACGAGATAAATTTTATAATGGACGCGCACTTGCCAATTTCGGAAAATAATTAATCGTACTCATTACTGGTAGAAAGTTAATAAATCGAATGTTAGTAAATTTCCAGCTAATTAGATGAGGAAGCCATTGTACTTTCTGCCAGCAAAGTGACATGTGTGTGGCGGAGAGCCTTACCATAGAGCGGCTAACATCGCTGTGAGAGGCACGCATCGCATTTGACGGGCTCGGCACGCCGCTTGCCCTGAGAGCCCTGCGAGCCGGACTTACGCCGGAAAGTGTACCTAACGAGCAGACCTGCAATGCAAAACGCCGCACCGTTAACAAAACAAACAACTAAACCAAAATGAAAACAACAAACATAGAGCCACGCGCGCGCGTCCATCTGAAAAACGCCTATGGGCGGACGAAAGCGGGCCAAAATAAGAAAAAAGAAATGATGCTCTCAGGGTTTTCATGACTTGATACCGCTAGAATTCATTCACGTTTTATGGCAGAATGGAAGTCTAAACTTTATGCTTTTCTGTACTGGATTTATGATTTATTCTACGTTGTGTATCGTGATCCTCCCTAAGTGGCGACGACGAATGTTTTGAGTATGTGCCTTATGTTTTTAAGTTTAGTTTGAGCTAAATACAGAAGTAAACTTATTACGTAAGTACTAAAAAAATAATGAAATTCTAGAAAAATAGCTATATGTTTACATGCATTACAGAAAGTAGAAAATAGGTGTAGAAATTACATTTAACTTACCAGTGAGTCCAGCTTTGTTGATGCTGTTTGAACTAGAAAAGCCTGATATTTTCTTCCAAGCCTTTTTGTTCCAAAATCCGCTTGCTTTGGCGTCTCCACAGCTGGAGCTGCGTGGTGAGGGTACATCCTTGGGGCATCGCAAGCCGCATTCGTCGGCACCGAGAATTCGCACGCCTGCTCCTCGCGTGCCGTACGCCACAGCGGGTAGATGCGGCACTGATCCCGTCGGTTTACGACGCAAACTACCTACATAACTCGCGCCGCTACTGCTGCCACTAAACCCACTGTCTAAGTCTGGTGGATTACAACTTGCCGGCGAAAGTAGCTCATCCGTCGGACCAACTCGCAACAATTCCTCGATATTGTCTCTGTCTTCAGCTCGCTCTGAATCAGGAGATTCGCATTCCGGCATTAGCATTGCTTCTACGCTAAGATTTAGTTCACCCAAAATACGTTTGTGCCGCGACTCTACTCGGCGAACTTCCTCTTCGACAACACTTCTATCTAAAGACACGAGTGATTGTCGTGGTGCGTATCGATGTTTTGGGCACGTCCTAGAGCCATCTGTGATTTCTTCGTATATATTTTCTTCGGTGCCGTACCTTGTAACATAATTATGTCGAGATGATCTGTCTCGTGGGATGCCGCCTCTTCCGCGTTGACGGTTCACCTTCCTTGATGACGAGGGCATAGATAAATGGTGGTCATAGTAAGCATACGAGTAGTCAACTGGTTCGAACCGCTCCATAGTAGCTGCGATGTTGCTTCTATTCCAAGTTTGTGGAGGTGGCTCTCGTGACAAATTGACAGCAGCTAGCCTTGCGGGAAGTATTTCATCCAAATCTCTGGCGCATCGTTCATCAAGTGACTGAGCACCGTCATCTTCTTCCCGCCTATGTTTTCTGTGCGGACGACGCGATGTTTGTGAGCGTACGTGCGCACGATCGCAGTCCGATCCATGGCCGTGATTGTAATCGGGTGTATGACTACGATTATAATCAATTGGCCTATGTTTGCAATCTAATGTATGATGATAATCGGGAGTGTGCCTCAGACTGTAGCTAGAGTTGCCTTCGTAGTCGGAGCGATCGTAAGAGGGGCTGTCATCAGCGTTGCTAGTATGCGGGTGAGGGCAGTCGGCTGCGATGCCAGATTCCGACGAAGGATAGTCGTGAACCTCTGCCGTTGTAAGCATACGGTCGTCGGGTCGTGCAGGCTCTGACGCGGCATGTCGGTGATGAGGGCGAGGACGAGTGGTCTCGCGACAGCTGGCAAATGTCCGCTGAAGAGTCGGCGGGTGTGGAAACCGTCCACAACGACTGTCGTACACCGCCTGCCCGGGCTCGTCGGGGCTTGGCGGCGCGCTGCGTGATTCCATGGCTCATCGTCTCATATCCAATTAGTACCTGTAAAAAGAAACCATTATCATTTGACAGAACATTTGATATAAATATTAAATATTTTCTTTTTCATAAAAGTCACGGACCGACACCGGCGGCGGGGCCGAGGGCAATGAATCCGAAATTACGTGCAGCGTGATAAGGGTAGGGTAAGTGACGATCAACACAGCAGCCGACGTCGATATATCATCATCAGTCGCCGGGTAATAAATCGGGGACTTTGTGCCGTGTTTACATTTTATATGGCGGATTTTTAGAAGCTTTGTTGCTTAGTAAAATGTGTCGTAATATGTCTGCTTTGTTAGAAGATATATTATTATGTGTCATATTTTCAAAACCTGAATGGCAGCAATCCGTTTTATAAAATGAAGGTGTAAAAATATATTCTCAGTATGAAAAATATGATTTATTATTTACAATAATATAGTTATAGTTTATAAATACAGTAGATATCAATTTACCAAAAAAATTAAATCAACATTTTATTGCGTCTCGCTCGGATGTTATTGCACGAATTCCAGACCAATTTATTACCATAACGATAAGTGTCCGTGAACTAGTAGCAAGGGCGGGCGTCGCGTCGGGACTCGGGTCGCGGTACCCTCGGTTGCCATGGCGACGCGGCCCCGCGGTTTATCGCGTCGCTTCCGTCCGATATTCCTTGCATCTAAATCATCATCAGCGTTGGGAAGCGGGTCGTAAAGAGCCCGTTGACCGACCATCCGCCGTAATTTGTAGGGCCCACCATCGGATCGCAAGGGATCGCTGGTTCGCCTATATCGCGGACGTAACGATGACCTCTGACCTAACTTTCGCTGTCGCAATATTCGAGACACTTTTGTTTCTTCGCAAAAACATTTTGTTCGACTCTGAAATCATAATAACAAACGCTGCAGGTGTTGGCACCCTTTGTAACCAAATTATTGATCGTACTAAAGAATATATTATATTACTGTCGAAGTGGACTATTTTTTGTAACAGAACTTAGATATAAATTTCCATTGCGTTCTCATACGTCACGTGATAAAAGCACAAATTTTTCGCTCCCCTTTCTACTTCCCCTCGTATTAAAGCTTAAGAATATATTTCGTTTTGTGAGGGTTAAAAAATCATGCTATGTACATAATAGTGTCGTAATTGCAATGAAATTTATTGTTATATCGCGGTATTAGTGACACTAATTGCTGACATTACTTTAAGGGATTAAAGTTGTGCATTAATTTTTTTACATTAAACATTAACCACTAATGTTTTTTGAGGATACAAGCTTTCTAGGGTAATTATAATTAATTATTTAAATTAGTTTAGATAATATTTTAATTAATTTTGGAATACACGTAGGTACCAGTAGGTGTATACTAGTCGTTAGAGTTAGAGTCGCAAAATGGCAGGCAGTAGCGGTTGGAAGCGGAATGCCGAAGATCGAGCTCAGTGGCGAGCCATAGGAGAGGCCTATGTCCAGCCGTGAACTAAGATAGGCTGATGAAGGTTGGAATCAGATCATTATTACTAGTTCTTTCTTTTAAGAAATAAACGCATTCAAACCATAGGCTCCTGAATTAAAAAGGAACAATAAACGGTAAAAATATAAAAGTATGTAAAAATAAGAAATAATATTTATTGAATGTCTATGAAAAATCGAATATTTATAAACCAAGTAGACACTAACGCTTATTACATAATGTACTGTGTATAACGCGTGAGAGAAGTTCGTTATTAAAATCGAATAAGCTGACATTCTACAATTCTGCGGCATTACATCGACCATCATCCATCATCAGGGCGATAAAATAATAAGTGTTTTCATTTTCTATGCACCCCACGCTGGCGTCATTATAAATAATAGGTTTTTTGTAGTGTGGACACATGTGGTCTGCAGCGTCCAGAGTAATTGGTAACTGAGTATCAGACATTTTCTTTTAGATTGGACCGCGTTATGTGGCTTTGACAAATTCTTGATTGAATTATTTTATGCAATGTGATGTTGATTTGCTTTTTCGTTTGTGAGAAATGCACGAATTAGATTTAGTTTTGATTAATGTGTTGCTTTTTGTTTGTATATAACTAAATATTCTATTGTATTGTTACTTTGTATCTATTGCGATGTTTGCGCGAAAATGCGAGTTTTTTTTTATAATGTAGGTATTTTTATTTATTTAAACTACATGTAACATTGATTATTACTAAATACTTGAGGCATTCTCTTCCAGTTAACCTTAGGGTGGCATCTACAAGGCCGTTAATTGTCAGATATTTTATGATTTTAAGTATTTTTTTTACATAATAATATGTTTCTGTGATATGATGCATGATTTCTCAAGTCCAAAGCTTAAACTATGCACAAATTACTTCATTTCTCTTACTTTATTCCTTTACAAAATACTCACAGCTAAATAATACTGTCTTCTATATAATAAGAAGCTCTACAGTTGACTGACATCGTACTCCAAGTCAATTATTTACGTATCAAGTACTGTGACTTAATGAAAGCTTGTCACGTTTTAATTTGTCGCTGGTAAATTACAGTTCATGATTGACCCCTGTCGACTGGCTACGGCTTTAGTGTCGATTAATACGTGTAGAATATTGTGGAGACTACTGACATATTCGATAAGCGTTTTTAAATAAGAGCAATTTAGATAATAACCCCTTTATTTTTAGAGCTTAGGATAAGAAAGTAAAAATAAATAAAAAGATAAAGAAGTATGCCAGGATCGTAGCAAATGGAAGTCTGTGGTCTCTGCCTACCCCTGGAAAACAGGCGTGACTTTGTATATGTGTATTTATGGACAAGGTTCAGAAAATGTTTATGCAAGTATAGTATCTAAAGCTAATAAGTGTAGGCAGTCAACACATGTCATGATATTGGAACATTTCTAAATGAATACTGCCCCCTAACCATGAACTCTTAAAACCAACAGTTTACGATGTGGAAACGAGACGTCGCTACGTGGAGCGTAATGTGGCGTCTCGCTTTCACAACGTAGACTGTCTTGCTTTCAGAGTTAGTAAGGGGGCTGTCCGATAAAAACACGTCTATGAATTTGAAACATAACATCACGCCTGTATTCCCCGAAGGGGTAGGCAGAGGTGCACATATAGAACACCCACATTCCGCCAGTAATGTTTTAGGTCCTAATGTAATAGGGGGCGAGCCTATTGCCATCAACCAGGCACAAATCCAGACTCCGCGCTGCCACTGAGAATTACCTAATGGAAAATCCCAGTAACACTTTGCCCGACCCGGGATTTGAACCCAGGACCTCGTGCTTAGCAGTCGCGCTTAGCAACCACTAGACCAACGAGGCAGTCTATGAATTCGTTTTAAAGTTATAAACCTTTTTTCTCATACGAAGTACGCCTGCGCCAAGAATTGTGTATTTCGTCAACTAGTAGCTTTAATATTGTATTGGGTTTAAGTATGTATTGTTGCGGCATGTCTTGTAAGACGATTGCATGTTTTTATAGGGATAAAATACTTTTTATGATAAGATATAAAACCTCATATTTACATTAACTACATTTTTGTACACTGAAAGCGTTGTTGAGTCTTGATTACGTTAACTAGATAGGACACGTTCGAAGTGATAGGAAAAAACATGGCTTGGGGCTTCTAGGGTATGAAATATATTTACTTATTTTATACTTTAGAATACTATTTGACTTGATTGGAGCAGTGGTTAAGCGATTACACTGCTGGCGGTCGACGGGTCGCGGGTTCCATCATTCACGTACGGGACAAATAGTGTGATTAGATGTTTGTCTCGCGCCGAGTGTTTGCTTATATGATATTTCATGTTTGTGTAATGCACCCACGATATAGGAGAAATTCCTAGCGTGGGGCAACGTTTTTTTAACAAAACTATTTACTAGCTAACCCTTTCAGTGTCCAGTGTACCCCATAGTATGGTACACAGCGATTATTTAAATATTGTGTCTACTTAGCGGACTGTCAACGTGTTAATCGATACTGTATCCCGAACGGATCCGAGTACAGACACTAGTTTCCACACTTTTATCCACTTTTAAATCATAATAATAAAAAAAATATTGACATAAAAAAGAGGTAGGTACAGTTATGTGAAGCCCTGAAACTATGCTAGATTTATAACCTGTGTTACAGGAGTCAGTATCTTCACCCAGTATTGTTATATTAACTTTTATGTACTAATACTAATATAAATATTTAAACTGTTAGTATTATGAAATTCACATTGTCCCTCTGTCTATATTTTTAATGCAGTAGTCTACTGAATCGGAACAGTTGTGTCCGTGTGTCACCAATGTATCTAGTACGTACATTATTAATTCATTCTGGTAAGTAACCTATGCTCCGATGTAACAACGTTGCTATGCAGTCGATTGCCTATTACGTAATCGTTGGAAACAGTTCGCAATGTTCTAGAAAGTGTCCGAGTACCTAGGATGTGAGACTTACATTATAATTATTCTTTTCCATTAAGTCACATATAAGAAATAAAATTAATTCTACAATGTGGGAATATATTATACGTGTTTAGATTATATTGTGCATGTATTCATTTTATTTATTTATAAATAGGTATGTGATGAAATTTTAGTGTTTCATTTATGGGTAATTCAATTTACTTTTGTACAGAAATCAACTAGGTACCTACCTAAAAGAAAATCAATCTTTAATATACCTAATAATGTTTTACTTGTAATGGAAGCATTTAATATGCGACAAGCGAATTGTTATTAACGTATTGGCTAATTTAATAAAAAACCAGCTGAAAAAATATCGAGAATACTAAAAAATACATATCAGACTTAAGAACCAGTTTAATTAAAGCACATTTTAGCATCGTATATAAGTAAGAGGGCTTACCAGTAAACTCAGAGACTAAAAGAACCTATGGTAGAAAGCCTTACAGATCTAAGTAGACGCAAGTTTCATAACACAGCACAACAAGAAAAGTTTATATCTAATAAAAATACAAACAAAAGGTGCTGGAGAATCATTAATAAAAGAAATTCTAAAGCACTTGTAATTAATTAAGTTTCAGCAAG
This sequence comes from Abrostola triplasia, assembly GCA_946251915.1. Classification (NCBI taxonomy): domain Eukaryota; kingdom Metazoa; phylum Arthropoda; class Insecta; order Lepidoptera; family Noctuidae; genus Abrostola; species Abrostola triplasia. Next base: position 5,807,302 of record OX276432.1, on the reverse strand, counting down.
AAAAAGAACCGACTCAAAACTAACATCATTATGTAAACTTTAAAGTAGAGAATAAAAGAAATGGATCCTTTAATTGTACTAAACTACTTCAAGCCGTTCGTTATGGTGCAATGAAATCTAAGACGTCTCGTAAAAATCAAGCTCTATAAATTATTTGGAATATGCGTTAAATTACTTTTATTGAGTACGGCACGAGAGCCGTAAATATTGGAGGTACAGCCCCCTTACCATGATTTAGCAGGCGGGACAGTTTCCATTGTGGAAGCGAGACGTCGATACGTGTAGTGTAGTGTGGCGTCTCGCTTCCACAACGCAAACTGTCCTGCTTTAAGAGTCCATGGTAAGGGGGCAGGGATTCGAACTACACTAGCCTGCAAAACTAAATATCACACTTATAAAATTGCAATTACTTTTTAAGTAAATAAAAAGGACTAAAATATTAAGTTTAAAATGTTACTAATGTGTAATTTAATATGGTTTCAAAGAAAGCTGATAAAATTTACCATATAACGTTTTTTGTTTTAAATTCCTAACTTCTGTAGGTTACAACGTAAATTTTATTGCTCTAGCTTCATTATGTGTCGAGTAATACATAGAAGCAAGATTGCACTAACTATGCCAATCCATATTCATCAATCTTCAGATATAAAATACTCCGCGCACTCTAAGTAAATCTAAAAAGATGTATCAATTTAAGTACTAAGAAAGTTCTAAATACAGCAGAATGTACAAAGTTGTACATTTCAGCGTATAAGACTGCCATTACATTGAACGATGCCGCTCACAGATTTGAATTCAAAATGAGCTGAGCCTTTTTCGCGACAATTTTGTTTATTTAATGTCCTTTCACAGAGGGCCGGAATTCGGGATATAAATAAGTAACAAATGAAAGTTTAGTTACAAGCTAAAATGAGGAAAAGTTGAGATAAGCTCAAATCCGATTCGCCCGTCGAGAGGCCATTAATGAAGTAGATACCTAACACTGAGGCGTGTGTAAATAGCCACACAAAAGTGTAATAATACTTAGAAGAAACCAGAGAATTTGGTAAGCTTTGTAATTATAATTTGTGTGCGCAAAAGGTCCTCTATATTAACTTTAAGTATCGTCCCTAATAATTACTATGCCTCGTACAAATGAGTATGTATTTTCATTTATCCATTACTTTAATTCGTCGACCGATCCTAACCATATCACGCGGCTAAGCTCGCTTAGAAAACGTAATTAAAGATACTAGGGTTGAGCCTTAGAAACTATTACTTACAAATGTTATAGAGAACAGTTAATTCCGGTGCCTATCGGCCGTTTTATGTGACACTCAACGCAGAACGGTTTAAGTGCCATTTGAGGAGATCTTCGCTTCGTTTTATTGCTAAGAAAGTAGTTAATAAAATGTGCGAAAATATCTTTGCAGAACGAAGCCATTCAAAGTTTATTCGAGTTCTAGAGTCCGTTGACTTGTAAATCGGTATTCTTACTGTCCTTCTTATTGCATTGCCATTGACAAAAAATATTCTGCGAATTCATGCTAATCGGTACTTTTTGTATTGTATTAGTCTGTAGATAGTATGCTACCTGTCTTTACTATAGGCTGAATGAACTATTTAGTACGGGAATTTTCAAATATTTAAAATTGAAATAACCAATGCCAATTATTACCTATTGCTTGATATAGGTACACAATTAAAGACGCGATATAAGCTTACTAATACTAAACACGAAATGGAACAAGTACCTAAACCCTCTATATATTTGCATGAAACATAAACATTGAAACACACATAATTTATAGTGAAAACACAAAACGACTGACAAGTTAAGTTTGTTAACAAAACACAGACAACTTAAGCAACCTCAATATGCTACAAATATATGGGCATATAAATTAACACCATTGAACGTAGGTACTCACGAAAATTTGAATTTGAAATCATATACCTACGTCCTACCTACCTCAGAGCGGTAACTAATTGAGCGCGTCAAAAGTTTTAACAGAATTTCTTGTCTCGTTGCGTTCATGATACCGCGAATCCGCGATCCGTCACCAGGTCGGGAGCCTCGTTAAAATTCAGTAAAGCTAAGAACACATTACAAACGAATAGGCTCACTCCGTCTTAACAATTATCCCTCCGTTTATACGCGCTTTACAACCGAAATTAGGGACTCAAACTCCGATATGTAAGAAAAGCTATTATATTTGTATAACGAAATTGAGCGTGTAATTATTGTTCTAACAAACTGTGTTCAAACGTTTGTCTAGTATTCTTGGTTGATTTAAGTTTGTGTATTGTTTGAGCTTGATCCCGTAACTTGTGTTCACCCAGCGGGACTCACCCACGTATAAAGGTTTTAATTTATTTATTTTATTGTAATGCGACGGGTGTACAGCACTGTATTCATAATGAATACAAAATTTTGTATAATGCCTGTGTCATGTTGTTTTTGAAACGTTTTGTAAGTCCACACATAATTATAACACTTATTTATTTGATAACCCGACTGACGTTGTCTTGACTAAAAGCGAGAAGAGTAGAAAATTTAAATAGAAATATATAACTGCTGAATTGAGTGATTAGATAAAAAAATTTCGTCTAGAAGAATATAAGAGAAACAGTAAAAGAAGGAAATAATTATGCATACGCTAAAATATACCACCAAATGGTGTCAAGAACGGAAACTGTAATTTTTTCATAGCGTTTCTCGGCCTATTGCCAAAAATGGCCTTACACACATCCACAAAGTACGATGTAAATATTCATCCACCGTAGCCAACGCAAACATCTTAGTGAAAGGGGAGTTTAACAGCAAAGTTTACATGGCAGCCAACCGTAGAATATATTAACATTAAAGTAAGGAAAGATATGCACTCACCACGTTATTATTGTACGTGGCGTCGAATGATATCAACATACTCGGTGATTTGCAGTTCCATAACACTCAGGAGATTATAGACTATTAACTAGCTAGACTAACTAGTCTCTATATTAGTATTAAAACTAACACTAACATGGAAGACACTCAAAATACTATGCTTTAATTTGTGTGTGCATTAGTCGACTCTTATATACCTAATCTGAGTTTATCTAATCCAACTTTGGTGTCTTAACTTGGCTAATTTCTAACATCTTTGTTAAAATTCTTCTCTAAAGTATAGAAAATGTAAATTCAATACAAAGCTCCGTATAGTTGATGTTCACAATATTTTACAACTACAGCCGGGTAAGTGAATTAAATAGTTTACTGAGGTATTAAAACCCTATGATATAATCCGGGAGTTAATACCTCCGTACAATATCACATCTAAATCCGTTAAGACACACACCCGTGATATAGTTAACAACGTCTTAATCAACTATCTGGTCTAATAACAAAGTAAATGCCTTTAAAATTTTCATTCATCTTTATTGTTCTTTATTGAGAAAAGTTCTAATGGTATAATATCACAAAAGTCTCAAAGATTGTTAAAAAAAAATATACCTACATTAGAAAAAACCTCGCCCCATCCTAGGATTTCTCCTGTATCGTGGGTGCGTTTTACAAACATGAAATACCACATACATATTATCCCAGATTTGGAACAAACATCTGCGGATCACAAATTTTAGTCCCGTGCGGTAATCGAAACCGCAACTGCGCCAATCAGGTCCGATTAGGTTTTTCATATGCACCATTTGCACATTTTATAGTCAATAAATCCAGTTTTCGTCTGCAAATATGTTAGTCATATGTATAATAGTATACTTGTCTCCTACAAATTTATTCTGCATAATCGGTGCACCAGATACGAAGTTAAGATTCTGCATCATCCGTTAAATATTTCTTGTTGCACCATAAAAATCAACATTGTGAATACAACACAGCATTTTAATAAAAATACTGTCTTCCAATTTAATTACGACTGTTGCATCAATTAAACATTCACAAACGGTAGAGTAAAACATTAGCCGGAGAATTAACCTGTTAACAATACTGAATAAGCAAAAGCCTAATCCGAACTTAATCCTCTTAAGCATTTAAAATCTTTCGCATGAAAGTATTATACGAACATTGCAAAAGCTCTTTTCGTTTCAAAAATAGTTTTTCGACATTTTATATTACGTCGTGGATTATGAAATCGGCCATTTATTTTACGGTAAGATTTTCCTAACGTGGAACGCGTGACTACCTTCAATATTGCTCAGTCCCCGTGGCTCCAAATAACACATTTTTAAGGATTTGTGTCAGAATCATTTTATATGAAAGGAAACATGTTTCTGAAGACCAGCGACGGAATTAAGCTTAACAAAATCCGTCTTTCATCTTTATCATTAAATATGTATTGAGCGAATGTTTGCGTGGTTATCGTGTCTTTAGGAGATTATGGTGCTCTTTGTAGGCCGCAAGAATGTATTACCATCTTATGTATGATGTAATATTAAGTAATCATTATTATTACCTACTATTAATTTGATTGTACATATAATATACCTACATTGCCTCGTTTCTCCCAACACCAGGTTTTAATATACGAAATCCTAATAAAATGTTGTCGTCAATGAATTATGGTCCTACTTTCTAGATATTTGAATTTTAAAGATTTATTCCTTTTCATCGTTCGGAAAAATTCTACAGTCATTCGGATACATTTTTACAGTTTCATACCGACTTGTCTCGATTACTGGATTTTCCACTATCATACCTAACATTAATTCATAGTTTTTAATTCTCAAAAGCATCTAATTATACAACAAGTAGACCTACATCTTGAAATACGGTAGCATTCGATAACAGTTTATTAACAATCCGTATTGTTGAAATCTAATTGTCTGTTCCAGGCTCATTCCCATACTTAAGACATAGTAAATTACTACACGCAGACGAAATTACTTGGCCGAGTAGACGGATAATTTGTTGAGTGAACGCTTAATTTAAACTTGAGAAAATCTGATTTTTTTGGAAAGATCGTAGATTCAAACATGCATTTATAAAAGGTTTGCTGAAAAATATAGGGCGTCTACATTCTATTTTTTTTTGTTATTAGGTAGTATATTAATCTTTGTAAAAGAACTTAGTTCCTTAAAGAAATTTCGGAACGGAATCATAAGTAGCCTAAAAATGCCAATCCTAAAACATATATACTGTTTAGCGCTTGATTTTTGTCAGGAACATTAATGGAGGTAAGTTGTTTTAGATGTCCTTAATAAACTTGTTAATATCATTAAGTTTTGTAGCAGTGCAGCGGTAGTTTAAGGATAGTGTAAATCTACCCAGACAACATTCAATTATTTCTAAATTCGATTTTTGCAGTGCCAGTTACATTTAAATTAATCGGCTTGTTAAATCAGTCGAATGTGTATCCAATGAAATACCACTAAATCTGAGGGCATTTCTAAGTGAAAATTTGCCGTCAGCTCCAAGGAAACGAGCCAGCGAATTGGCTACCAGCCTATAAAACGTAATGTCACATTCATTTGCAATTCAAGAGTCCTCAGTCTGTATTATGCCTAATAAAATTTACATATTTAAATTAAACTGAGAAATAACAAGATACTGAAACCATCATGGCGCTTAGATTGCATGGACGTTTGTATTTTTGTTTTAAACACACATACCTACATATCTGACATGTATTATGTCATTTTTAATTTAAATCACGATGAACAAACTGAGTCTCGTATCCCGGACTGTGTGAACTCACGCCCTGAATAAATTAGTTTGCGCGCTGGAAGAGAAGTAAAACCCCAAACAGCTGACTGATAATAGTAATGAATGTCATTGTTTTCGGGTTTATGTAGACTTGCTGATGTAGTGCATTAAATCTGGCTTTACACAAAGTGCAGTAACGAAGGGTCATTCCCCGTAAGCCGCTTGCCAACATGAGATAATTAATCCAGTATTAGTCACGACCAATGCCAGGCATTCGATACGTCGGTGGCCATGCTTCAATTGACAGATGAAGCTATCTAATGACGTTATCTTGGCATGCACATTACACATGGTGAGTACAAACTAGTCCATTCTGTTCTATGAAAACGTGTGGAATCCAGCGCAATGTTACTTACGTGGCCGGTTATAAATCACAACGAAACCTACGCAGAGTCAAGTCCGCAGTATTTATGATTCTGTCCGACCCTTCACAATTAGTCTATTGGCATTTCACGATGGTATCACAAACGTGATATGAATAAGCTATAAAAATGTTTCACAAATGAAGTGTAGTATTCGTTCTCTGATAAAAGTGGCATATCGTAATAGATAGGGAAGTCGTTACGTATAGTGACTGGCGACCTTTGGCATCAATCAGTCGGTGCAATACGATAATGCACCTCTCAGATAGCGTTGTTTGTGTGACCCGGGTTGAGTTCGATACTATTTCCTATGAAAGCACAATTGTGTAAAAAATAAAGCATATTTTATCTTGTTTGTATTAAAATAAGTTTAACAAAATGTTTTCTATTGTTCATATTTTGTAGCTGACATAAAAATGTTTACAAAGCCCTCTAATTGCTTATCACCGGGGTACAAGATCCCTGCAGCGTAAATAGCTGTTATATTGCTATTGTAGATGCTGATTCTACAATATAAACGAAATGTTGAAATATATTGCCCAATTCTCCGTAGCTTTCGAGAAAAACACCATGTTTCATCGTTAATAGGGTCGCATTGAGAGATATCAAAGAAAATGTCGTTTTAAGCTCACACACAGGCTGATAAAATATTTTAAAAACTATTAAATTGAAAAATATGGTGACATTTTATTGCTTGTAATTTTAACGCGAAGAAAAGAATGTGGAAAATAAAATGTCAACTGATTATACGAAATTGTCGAAACGTTACATATTTTTTAACAGGTTTACAACAATTTTACTTGCAATAAAATGTTGTCCAATAACTAAATGCTATTGGTAGTACGATTGTTTGGGCAATGTATTTAGTAGGCAAATAAAATAGTCATGAAAGCAAGCCAGTAAGGACAGGTAATAATTTTACAGAAGTTTACGATCCAATTACGAAATAGTGTGATGAGGCCCGACTTTATTGCAGTATTATCGTCTGTTTGTTCGTGGATACCCCCGGGTATTCTGTTGATGCCGTTAATTTTCGGTTCATGCGAGATGTATAATTAATAGAGATGTGACGACTAGTGGCCGACTACTCGGTAAAGCCGACTATTCGGCACTATTACTTTATTAATACCTACTACCTACATATTTACATAACATTTCGATACTGAAAATTGAGTGCTTGAAATGAACTCATCTTCCAATTCGTCAAAGAGTGCTACGTGATTTTTTTCTGAGGAACTTTCTTTATACAATATTATAAATTGTCTTAGTTAGGCTTTACTGACCCATGTTTTATTAAAAAGCTACGCCCGTTAACATAGTATTGTCATCGTACGGGTGGAGTTTTTTTTTGATTACTGATGAGACTAAGACACAATCGAACGCAACGATCAATATTGCCGACAAGTCGTCATTTTAGCGACCGACTAATCGGCTAGTCGGCAAAAGTTAGTTGGCCTATCTCTAGTAATGAATGATAATCAAGTAGTGATATGGTTTTGCCTAAATGGGCTCTACACGTATACCTCTGGATTGCTGACCTCAGTTGTAAATCTCCGTACGAGACAATTATTGTGTGATTTTCTGATAGGTATTTTTTCTGGATCTGGGTTTTTGTGAAAAATGTCGTTCCGGTAAAACACAACCACGATACAGGAGGAATATTAATGCGGGAATATTTTTTTAAAACAAAAGTAACTTAATTACTAAGGAACAAAAGTCAAAATATAGTTTGTCTACATAAGTGCCACAGAAACTTTCGTAAAACTCGTTTTAAGTAAAATCTGATAAACCCGAATTAATAACCAACACGGTAGTGGGTTAATTCCATTTTTATAGCGTAATTAAAACTTAAGATATCATTAATTAGTCGATTTTTGAGTCAATTAACAACCAAGTGTTTTTTATTGGGGGCTCAACCAAAATGAGTCAATTTGGACACTTTAATTTTTTATAAGAGTTATAAAGTTTGAACAAAACAAACAATATAAATAAACATGAGCGTTCTAAATTCGAAACGTAATTAGTGTAATGGAGCCGGTGAATCCGGGTTGTGTTTTAAAAGCAGTAAAACCGTGGGGGCGGTCGGCTTCGGTGGGCAGTCGGGAGTGGTCGGTGACATTCGCTTTTACACTGCAAGTCACGTGGACTAATGAATCCACTCACCTTCGCGTCCGAACCAACCTTTGTACATAATTTAATCAATCTGTTTATTTTGACACTTTACAAATTAAGCGGTGATGCTTCATGGACTGATTAATCTCATTCGGATGACAGACTTTTAAGCATTTGAAGCTTTCATTAAGGAAAAATATCAATGGATTTATTTTTAATCACAACACGAACATAATTTTGAGTTATCACGCCTTTGCTCATTTAATCTCATGTTTATTTTTTTTTTAATTATACTTCTGAAAATCCAGTTCATATTTCGAAACCAACAGTTAGTTCTACAAAAGTTCTTAGTCATTCATGCATCAAGAAAGGTCGTAACCTCTTTTCGCAGTTCGGACATAAAAAATGTTATCAGTAGAGCAATCCGGGACGCGTGCAAGTCATGAAAACAATCAAATAAATCCTGAAACGGGTTGAATGTTTATGTGTAGGATTTATTACGGGTTAGTTCGTAATAAAATTGTGATAAACATCGCTTAAGTGATGGTATAAAAGTGTAGGAAATTATAAGTGTTGTATTAATTACATAGCGTGGTATATATGTGGGCACTCCCTCCTTACCATGAACTCTTAGAGCAGGACTGTTTACGTTGTGGAAGCAACACGCCGTATTACACTGCACGTAGCGGCATTTTGCTTTCACATCTTATACTCCTGCTTTAAGAATTCATGGTAAGGGGACTGAAGTACTAACTAACTTAACTGACCGTTAACCTGGAGTATTATTTAAGGATTCATAGCAAGACAAATAAGCATAAAATATACGAACTTTGTATAATTATTAGATTTTTTTGAAATTAAAACTTCAGTCGTTCCTGTTATGGTACCTCTACAGAAAGATCCGCCAGTATTCATGCTGCAGTAAGTGCCAACTAAAATGCAAGCACAGTCGGCTAATACCCGCAATGCACGTAACACGCGAGTCGCCTCAAACATGTAGCTGTAAGCGTTACATCCATTACCGTATCGCAGTCGCCACACAATGCAAGTCACCAAACTAATGACTGCCCAGTTTTTAGACTTGCCCGTAAATGTGCAATCTCCATGCATATGAACTTATGAAGTTAAAGTAATGGTTTCGTGGAAATTTAGCAGACTGCGCGCCACTACGTTTCATGTAATGACTGTAAGACCATGAGAGCACGTACTGAGGTACAGTTGGAGCCATTAGTAGACACGTTTACGTAGTGCAAGTGAGGGAAAGGCAGAATTTTGTTATAGATTTTTGGAGTAACGTTCAGTGATAAAGTATTTTTATGGTTTTTATAACAGTGAGTGTTTTAGTTACTTGAAATTATAAAATTAACTATTCTATAGGATAATATATTTTTACGGCTAATCCAGAATAATTGAGTGCACAGCAAATAATGATGCTTTTCTATGTAAAAAATTAGTTTGATTATAAAGTAAAATTAACATCAATTCATTATTTTTGAATATTGCTCATGTTATCCACTTTATACATTTATCTATAATCAAAGGTAAAACGTTAGACAACAAAACAGGGCTGAATGGACCTGAATGAATATTGAAAATTTTTGGTTCGTATTACGCACAGCATCGGAAATCATTTACCGAACCAGAGAAGCAGTCAAAACAGTTCATACGAAATACGAAGGACCCCGATTGTATTCAACGGAATTCCAATAACATACCGTGAAAGGTTCGTACTTTAAGATCTTCATTCCCATTGACCTTTCATTCCTGCGACTATATCAATCGACAGAGTTATATGACGGTGACTGTACCTACGTGTATATTTATAACTAAGACAGACAAAAACGTTTCGAATGACAACGCCCGCGGATCTCTAAAAATACATAAATTCTCTCTTTTACAATATTTATTTTTAAATTTTCTTCCTTTATTGCCGTCATAGCGTGTAACTGTGTACCTAGGTATTATATTTATGTTTGTCGGTTACGTAAACAGGTATAATTTGTTAATTAGCGGATAGCGTGTTGATCATAGTTAGGAGTAAATGAAAACAGACAGGTTCGTTTTTGTTCTAACAAGGTAATTTGTATAATTTTTCTATGAACATCGCTAACATAAATAAAGAAATGGACGTTGTTAATGGCTGTTTATGGACTAAAACCGATGTCAATACCAGTAAGAATATCTACAGACCTAAGTATGAAGTAATTTCTTTTCTAAACTTGTTATTTGTTTTTATTAGGTGACATTGTTGACATTCAGTAAAATACATAAGTACCAGTTACAGGTATACCTACCTACTCATTTTATTCATGACTACACAAGAAACCCAATTTATTGCCCATGCTAACATGCCCATAATGAAGGTTTATTCAATTAATGCTTTAGTTGCGGTAAGTGCCGATGGCTTTGGGGACTCGCCGACGCATCAATCATTTTCTCATCCACTTTATGTCAACTTCAAATTTTGATACTAGGATGATGGATGGCCGTTCTCACATTGTCGCTGAACCGCCGCCGTCGAGTAACCCTCGGTTATGAAGTAACAACCACTTACGGTACAAGGAACAGCGGCTACAGACTAAATGAAATTTCGACAGACGCAAAGACCATTAACATATAAATCAACGTTCATAACTCGTAGACTTTGGTTTACGACGTAAAAATAAAAACCAAAGGAGTGGTCTCCGTCGGAGCTCCCGGCGGTTAAGGCGACGACGCAAAACGAACAAATAAGATTCCTTCCACCACGACTGGAAATACTTAAGACAGAATTGTTTGAGAATTGCGCATTGTTGTCGTTTGTATAAATAAATCGGAGAAAGTTTAAGGTTACGTTGTAAAGCTGTTTTGTGTCTATAGGATTGCGTTGTCCTCAAATATATTTTTGCGAAAAGGTTGTAGGTATATTAGTGGTATGGGATGGTTGCAGAAGCGACTGTCTGGTAATCAGACGAAACGGTCAATTGCTCGTGAAATAGTGTCCGCGTTAGTCGGCGGAGCTCGGAGCTCGCGGCGCTGCTCGGCAGCAGGGCGCGCGCACGATCGCACGCGTCGTTCACCGGAAAAATGAACCTCTCATGAAATTTAATGTGGAAATGTCTTGAAACGACGCCAAACCCGCGCCTGAATTATTTATGATCCGCTATTTTAATGGCGTCCCCGTTCGTTCATTACAGTAAGAGTGTTTCTTAATTTTGAATGCGAAATAGGTGTTGCAATTCCTTATTATATTCGACGTTAATATAATCTATGGGCGAAATAAAACGATGCCAATTATTTATTGCTTACAACATCCACTTCTTTATTATGGAAATACATTCATTGTGTAGAACACAGGAAGTGTTGTCTGCTTGTTGCGAGAATGTTGTATGTAAATATAAGAAGTACGGTTATTTATGGTGATTTTGTTTTGTTTTTGTGATAAAGTTCTCTAACATTGAAATGGTATGGCTTTAATAAAATCCAACTTGCAGGCTTACGCTGCAGTCAGGATTCGGTGGATTTGCTTAACTGACAGCAAGTTATATGAAATCACATGTATTACTGATAGAGCCAACCAAACAAAAACGTTCAGTAACTTTTATTATTTGTGTTGTCGAAGCAATACGTTTGTTCTATAGTGACTTTTTACTGACATTACGTCTTTTCTTCTGTTTTGTGTCAATACAGAATTGTAGTAGTCTAGTAAGTGTTGCTGCGTTTTCACTAGGGGACATGTCGCGGAGATATTATGTCGCCTAACATTCACGTGGTATGTCTTTGCGATTTTGTGGAACAAGTCATACTGTCGAGGGACACGAATATCGCGCAAAACGATGCTCACGCAGCATCGACTTGCGACAACTCCCGCGACCCGTAGATGTCGCAGGCGACGTCGGGCGACATCGCGCGGGACACGTAAATTCGACTAACAGAGTCGCGGGGCTGTCCCCTAGTGAAAACGCGGCCTTACTATTAACCTCATAGATTAGCTAATCTCTAAATTGAACAGCAGTAATACCAATCTAATAAACACGAGACAATTTATTGTTTACAAATAGAGAATGTTGATAATAAACAAGCAAGAACACTACATAAGGATGAAAATAAATGCACACGTAAAAGCGCTCCACATTTCGACAAAATTACACTGATCGCGCTCACAAACTGACCGACAGCTAGGTTTAACGGTGCTCACGTTTAATCCAGCATTGCATTTACGTTTAAAATATAAAGTAACATCTACAAGTATTCGAATAATATTTATTTGAATTCGAAGGTACTTGCTATCGTATAAACACTGGATCATGAGGCTACCATTACATCATTTATTACCTCCAGGGAATAGAACCAATATCCTATACGAACGCTTTATTTTAGCTAAATATGGTAATATATCATCATCATTATTACCATACCGACCTGTAATTGATTACTGTTGAACATGAGCCGCTCACATGTAGGTGCCGCTACGATAAATGCCGGGGATATTGCTGTAATCAACGTACCGCATAATATGTATTATTAGAACACAGGTGAATGCAGCTACTCTTGTAATAATCCAGTCTTTTCTTAGGACACCCACGGGAAACATTGAGATAGCCATTACCTGAGACGACGAGCCAAAGTTACATAAACTCCAAAAGTTACTTTTTCAAAGCTTCTTTTTGCGGCACCTCACCAGTAGTTTTGCAATATAAATTGTAACTTCCCGACCCGTAGTGACAACAATGCAGATACTCCAGCACTTTATAACAACGCCGAACATGCGGCAGTGTGGGCAGTAGTCCTGTATTCGCAAGGAGACGCCTATTGTCGCACGATCGATCGCAGTAAATCATAGCCCACGCAACAGGCTGCCTCAGTATACGACCATCAGCGAAATATACCACAAATCGTAAACACATCAATAGCATAACTTATACAGCACATTGTGAGGGCGTCAAACAATAAAATAAATAAAGTTGTATCAGTAACAATTCGCGTGTAATGCGCGCCAGCCCAAGTTTCGCTGCGAAATTTGCGTGAAATAGGTCAATTGTTTTACCTATGAGATTTATTTTTTAAACTTTTATTAGTGTTGTTCTTTGTTCGTTGCTGTTTCAAAATGTTGCTAATATATCTTGGTAACTTTACGTGAAATCGTAAAATAAATTAGCAGAAACAGAAGTTTGAGAGGCCGAGAGTAAATACTCCAAATAAAATTACTAAGAACATCAGTGAAATCAATACAAAGAACGGGAAAATCAATAAGGAAGGTAGCCGTAATAATACCAAACTAAATACTTGATAAATTCAAGTAGATGGAAACCAGCGAGCGGCGTTCAGACGGTGGCACGAAAATGTTATGTAAACAGCGGAGTATCTCTCAACTCTGGCCCGGGGTCGTCCTACTGAATAAATAACGCCAAAGCAAAAGCAAACTCAAACAAAAGTAAATTTATTCACCAAATACGACGATTAATACACGATCTCACGACAGATTTATATTTGTGCTCGGAAGAATGAGTATATCGTAGCCATACTATTCCATACGTAATGTATGACGTACAAGGCGTCGGTCGAGATTGTTTGGACAGGCGCTCGTTATGTTCTAATGTATTCGTGGTAATGATAAATCAATGCTCACACGACGTGATTATTACTGTGAGCTCCTGCGGGTTAGACATCTTGTTTTTTACGTAAAAGGTAATCGAGCGAGCGCGATGGTAAAATGAACCCCGATTTAGACGTTCCTTATCATAAAAACGTAGATTTTGGATGTAATATCTCAGAATATATGGATCCTGAATGCCTTTGCTATATTAAGGACTGTAAGTAGGCTGTCGGTTGTTCAATAATCTTGTATAATGGTTTAGTAAATTGATTTTGATTTTAGACTATTAAGTTGTCAATACTGTTTACAAATTATAATTTCAAACCTACCCATTTACTGACTCTAAACACGTACTTTAGTCTTTGCATTCTTGATACAACTGGTAGTTAAAGTTCAAGTATACTTACGGTACTTATATATATACCTATATAAATAAAGTTATTGTGTATGTAAGCTTATAAGATCAAAGACAAGCCAGCCAAGTTCATTAGGTTGCCCATTTCAATTTTGTATAAACATTGTATAAGAAATTCTGTCAATAAGCATCTTAATAAAAAGTAAATAAATAGAAGCAGTGTTGCTGTCATAAAGGGAAAATCAGCTTTTGAGCGGAAATTGAAGTTCCGTGGCTGGGGGCGCGCGGGCGCACGCCGGAAGCTACGCCATTAAGTCCACTTCCAACGCTTTATACAGTTACAGTAATTATTATTATTCCACTTTATGACTAATACTTTAAATCGAAAGAACCAACTAAAGTTCAAAATGACAATGATGATCAAAGACAACCGTAGCAATTTATTTTCACACAATTTTACTTTCGCAATGTTTTCCAATTACGTTTATTGTAAAATTATCTTTATATACCGCTTATTCAGCTATTAGTAACCAAACGATTCACTAAAATAATAAACACCGAACAATTGTTTACACATTGACGGGCAGGCCACTAAAATAATGATTAATATTCATCACAAACGGACAAACTATACGAGTATTGCCCCAAACATAATAACCGATAAATTTTCTCACAGTAACGGTCGGCTATCCGTTGTTATTACTGGGACTAAGACAAACAAATTTTAAGGATACGCATCCCTGAGTCCGACATGTGGTGTTATTTCTATTTAAATTTTGTTGGATAACAAAACACAAAATAAACTTTCTGTGGAAATAGGCAACACGTGTGCTTGGCCCGTTTACTAATGCCTGAGTTTTGTAAAAACGATAACTAAGCTATTGTTGCTATTGAAATTTGAAAGACTTAAGTATTAGTTAAGGCTGTTTTTTTAACGTTAATTCTGCCAGATGCTGTCAACAGTTATTGGGACTGCTCGACATTCAAATGTGTTTGCATAACATTACGTATTGACAAAACTCTCTTTCGGATAAGATCTTTAACTTTTCTTGTGGTTTTATATATTTTTTAGTGTATTACTTTCAGTTGAGATTTTATAAGATACTAGCTTTTGCCCGCGGCTTTGCCCGCGTTTAGTAGCCTATACCCTTTTTTGGGTCTTAAACTTTCTGCATGCCAAATTTAGTACTGCGTAACACAGACTTACGTTCACATTTATATAGGTAGGTAATATTAGTATGGAAGAAAGTTTAAAGTATTTAATATTCTGAAACACACAAGCAAAAATATACCTACCTAAACTATTTCATACATACATACATAAAGTCACGCCTGTTTCCCTGCGCCAATTTATCCATACAGATATTATTGTTCGAGTTTCACAACTTTGTATTAAAATAGTTCTACGCGTTTTTCAGAAGCGTCATACACTGCAAAACCCACAGATTCGGAGAATACAATAAAGTTAATCCGTTATGCAATTCTAGGAAATGTTTCGTACCGTGAACTGATTTTATACCTGTACCACTACCGGGTATCTATTATTAATATTGATTTAACGAAACAAATAATCCTGGCTGGAGGCCTTTTATTAGATCTCGCCAAAAACCCGGTTAAGCAGTAAGAGCTCCTTCAAAGCTAACTGCGAGAGACAAGTTCGAAAAAAAAAGAAACAAATAATACTATTATTATTGATAACAGTTCTACAACTTATCTATTTACAAGCAAATAATTTACAGGTATTATGCACCTAATGGTTTCATAATAATAATTCATTTGTTATTATTATGTTAGCTTTGAAGTATTAATGGAAACAGAAGTATAAATTAATGTAATAAATTAGTGTCAGCATGTAACAGTGTTGCGTTGCAACTTGACAATGGATCAGTGCGGATTTGGATCGAGGATATCACTCTGTCAGTTGTTTGGATTATGGGGGAGCCGCAACTGTCATGTCTGCGCTTGTTGTGACGTCACTATGAGGTCTACCTACCGCCTATCTATTGCTAACATTATCCATTGTATTAATTAATCCGATAACATAATCCGAATGTTTGCTATAAATGTCCGATAATTATTCAAATAATTTAACCTTTTGACTGCCATATAATGAAGCTCTCCGCACGCAAAGCTAGGTCAAAAGATTAATTGTAATTTATTTTCCTTTAACCATTATTCATTACAAGAATAAAAAACAACGCAAACTATTGCTGCGAGTAGAACTCGTGAAACGTCAATTGTTTACGAAATTAAGGATGCTATCAAAGAATTTAATAAAATGAAAACTGGAATGCTTTTAAGGCTCTATAAATCGCAATTGATTGGCCAAATGGCGTCCTTAGCTTATTCAGGGAAGGCCGGAGTGACTTAGGCACAAAGAAAGAGGATTACGCCGTAATCTCGACGGGCGATGCTGGGACACGCGTCTCCGACTCGGGGCCACATTAAACCCACATTAGGTCTCCATCGATTACGACTTGACATTTTGTTACGCGCGGGTTATTTTACGTGATATCGCGAAAAATGTCTTTTTCGTGTACCGTGCTATTTTGTGGTAGGGTCTGTTGTTATTTAGGGTTTCGTTTTCAAATCTGTGCTGATTTTCTTCTGATCTGATACTCACTGATTACTCGTTCAAAACAAATTTATTATGAATATGTCTTTATAGAATTGCACGCGAGGTTATAAGGCACCTTCAAACGTTATAAAATAAATATAAGCATATACGTATTATCGAGTTTCGGTTAGTGGTATTCAGTATAAATAGACTAGTTATTTGTGTTTGAGGGAGATAGGTAGGTAATTTGATTCTGTCTAGTCACTTGTTAAGCCAAACTCATAGTCTAATATTGACCCAGTTATATAAATATAGACTTAGCTTATCAGCTAAATTGTGTTGGATTCATAAATATTATCTATAAGTTCCAACGTTGGCAATTGAAGCAATAAAATAATCTATTTTCTGATACAGGTCGTAAAGTCGTACTTGTGCCTACTGATCTTATAGTGATATTTTTCATAGTTGTTTTTGATTTTTTTGTGACAACATAAATCACGCATAGATATTAAGCAATAATACTGGCAGCATATTCGAATCCCATGATCGAGAATAAAAAAAAATGCATATTAAATATGTTGGTTTCCAATCTTGGTATAATAGAAACTAGCATCTTAACTCAAAACAATAACTGTAAGTCCTAATTTATTATAAGAGATTTTCATAGCCTACTCGTTTGTCCGTGTTATCAATATACACTGAATCAATTAACGGGACTTGCTAGTCGTTATCTCCTAGACCAGTAATAGAATATATTTTATCCTGTCCATTTTATTATCTACTGAACAATAAATTATCTCGAAACAAGGCCTCAAGGCAAGTAAAAGGCGAGTTGATAATAATTTAGCCAAGCGTATAACTATCACTCAATAAAGCTGTGAAGTGGTGCGTAGAATATACATCACAGGGTCTAAACAGATTCGGGGCACTTGACAGGCTTCGGCTACGTTCTCAGCACAAAGCAATGAAAGCGGCTTAGTTGAGAGAAAGGGGATTAGAGCATAATCTGCAGCGAGGCGGTTGACATACGCCCGGGTGCCGGGTGCCCTGTGCCCGGCCCCGGGGCGAGCCGAGCAACGGGCAGTGTGCCCTCGGTCAATACTCGAGGACGGCGACTGCACACAATAATTGTTATCGAGACACATCGGTGCGCCAATTCAGTTTTAAAAATAGCCCTTATTTTCTCTAACAATTGAGATGGGTGTTTTGTAAAAAATATTAACGTTCGCGCTTTAAAAATAAATTTTATTTTATTTATGGTTGTAGCAACACAATTTAAAATGTCGTAATCCGTGTAAAATATACATAAGCAATATTTTTTTTTATGATATAAATATTAAATCTCTTAATAATTTTATTCGTCTCAGTTCTAATTAAGTTGAACTAAGTCGTAACTCTTAATTTTCCCATTAAATCTGTAGATATCGTAAAATTATGTACGTATCTCTTGTGAATCGCTAGTACCCCATAAATTACGGAAATTGATAGCAGTATTTTACAATGAAGTGATTTAATAAGGGCAAGACTAACATAACTCAGAGACTTTGCGAATAAATCAAAGTTCTACACTATCCTGGCATCAATATCAAGTGGCTGTTCTCAACTTACTTTTATCGTCTCTATCATGTTTGAGTTCAATGTACAATTATTTATGAAGTTGAATTTAATATTTTTGTAAATCCTCTTGTTTTAGCTTCAAAATACCGGCGTAACTTCGTCGGGAATTACCTGAAGGATCATTATAACTTTTATGGGATCCCAAAAAGTTATTTACCGATGCTTTCGCAACATGCCAATGAGTGGGAGTGGGAGCTTGTTTGATTTTGCACTTTTAATGACAGAGACAATAGGTGGTCATAAAAACCTTGTTATTATATATTTTAACATAATTATGTATTATCGTAGCTACGGATGATCATAGCTAAGCTATAATCTGGTTAGGTCAGGATATTATTAGCAACCTTAGTGAGAGAAAGTTCAAGCGTTTTACAGGAAAAATAATTGACTCTACATTGGCTGATTACTAAAATTATAAAGACATACCTTATGACATGTTTAAGCTGCGCAATGTCTGTCCAATTCTGAAAAGAGAAAGATCAACATTATTTAGTCGCACTATATAATAAAAGTCATAATAACATCGTAATGTCAATATGACAAGGAAGGCATATGTCAACTGATTAGTGAGTCCAGTGAGCGCGTGAGAGTTCGACCAACACGGGGACCGCGTGGTCAATTGGCCGATAATGGTCGGACACCCACATGCGGGATTATTGACTTACAATAAACGTCACATATTTCTTAATAAACAGATACGTCACGTTGAGTTGACACCGATGGCAGCGAGCGACGTTGGTATTGACGCGTCGAAGTCATTAATAAGACTTTTATGTGTCGCGTAAGACAATTACGTGAAATTGATGTACTTATCAGCAAATTGACTGCTTTTACACCTATTTGTTTACTTATTGAGAGAGACTGCCTCGTTGGTCTAGTGGTTGCTAAGCGCGACTGATGAGCACGAGGTCCTGGGTTCCAATCCCGGATCGGGTAAAGTGTTACTGGGTTTTTCTATTAGGTTGATGGCAATAGGCTCGCCCCCTATTATAATACATTGGGACCTAAAAACATACCTGGCGAAATGTGGGTGTGTTATATGTGCCCCTCTGCCTACCCCTTCGGGAAATACAGGCGTGATGTTAATAATTATGTGATGTATTGGCATTTATAAATGATGATGCCGTCTGTTGGGAGCCTTATCCAAGTTTAAGTATGAAATAAAAAAACAACAAAGTAAACTATGCTATTAGTCTGAAATTTCAATCTAAGGACGCTACATTATCTTAATTATTTTAAATGTATAAAGATTGCGAACTTTCATTTTCTAGAATAAATTTTCTTCATTTTATTTCAAAGTTAATTTGTGTTATTAATATAATCAGCTTTGTAGATACCTGTAGTAGGTACCTATTTAGAGCTAAATCTGTTTGTTTGTAAGTACAAAGTCTTCAATCATCGCAGAATTCGAGATCAGAATCGGTTGTTTCATTACATTATTCATCTGCTTCTCGTCCAGACGACAGTCCATTAGCATTTTAAATTAAGTAATGAATTTACTAGGCGACGACCTGTGGAGGCGGCCTAACTTAAACCGTCCAAACGGAATTAAACAGGAATTTAGACCTATTGTAGCAAATTTTGTACACAAAACGTTTGTTGTATACGCAAATCGGAGCTTGTGCCTACCAGATTCGAGATTTTTCATTCGTAAGGCACGAAATTGTACATCTTCCCTATTTATTTTATGAATAGACAACGAAAATAAGTTATTATCGCTTATTTTTCCACGTTATACATTATATCTACCTACATATTTGATCAACGCTATAATAGAATTTCAATTTCAAACGAAAGGCGTAACAATGGCATATAAATAAAAAAGTATTTCGGTACGTGATATAGGTACATCTATAAGTTTGTATAGCGGCCTAATTCGTTGTGAAAAGCCCCGTCACCTGACTTACGGCATTATAATTACGCCAGCGGTACATAGATAAAGCTCTTTTTAATTTTGTCGGGCGAGCCGCCTGAATTTCGAGTGAAGGTTAATCCGCGCCCACGCCGAGCACGAGAATCTAATCGTTCATTTGGATTACTATTATGTAGACGAATATGCATGAGGACGTTATCGCGCCATTGATTTTAAATGGGATAAGCGGCTGCGACGACTTCGACCGGTCTCAGTCATCAATTAGGAAATATAAGTTGGTGTGAATCATGTTTATAGTTCAACATCTAATACTGTTTCTTGACGCCTGCGAGATTACATTAGGTTTTCGAATTATTTTCTGCTTGTTATATTTTATTACATCCGCTATTTAAATTACTTCATCGTATATCTCTTTGACGACTTAGGGTCCAACATCTATTCGTAGACAGACTAGCATTTCTAAGGTCTTTGCTAACAATTGTTACTGATTCTGACGGAATTGAGGGACTCTCACACGTACTAGGTATTGGTATGTATAGTGTTATTAAAAGCCCATGAAAAACCGATCCACCGGAAATATAATACTACACAGAAAAAAAAAATGTCACATGAAATAATTTTGTCTCTTAAGAGTTGTCTTAACCCTTTCCCGGTGTAATGACCCACATATGGGGCATGGCTACTGTTTTACTATTGTGTCTGCCTCGCACAAAGTCAAAGTGTTAAGAGACGAAGTAATTTCCAAAAAAATTTCCTTGCATTCGCAAAAGTCTTCACAATCGATTTCCAAGAGATGACAGGTTTATTTCACTTATGCACGTCACTATCAGAAACTGCAAACACATCATCCTCATCATAGGGCCCGAATATAATTGTAAAAGCTTCATTTATCTTAACAGGCCGACGTCAGGCACAGATCTGAAGTACAAAAGGTCTGGCTACATGTGAAGTTGCCACGGGGGCGTCGACAATGGCTCCGAGTGTCTAACAATAAGAGGTCTAAAATTTCATCGTGTCTTCTACTGAGGGATCGGGTAATGAATTGGGACCATTATTTAGGTTGTCAAGCTGCATGCCTGCGACGGATGTGGAACCGAAGAGAGATCGTATCTGTAAACTGTGGTGATAATCCTTGAATGGATTTTAGACGATTTTTCTATTGAGATATGGAATGGAATAAATATGTTTATTGAACATTACCTTAATACCATTCGTGCTTAATACCTGTTCTGTAGTTATGTCCTTTTCTTGGTTTTATTTTTAATTCTGTACACTTAAAAATGAACCTTAACCAGGTATGTTTTTAAGTACATAATTATATACAGGCTGCAATATTAATTTATAATATTAGTGGAATAAATAAATTCTCGTAGGCCTATTAGTCATAATTAATTACGTGTATTTTAGAATATTACCTAAAATCAAAATTACGTTTTTTACCGACCTATGTATAGAAAGATCCTGATATTTGTTCATTTTTAAATAATAATTAATTTTTTTCTTTTATAAATATTTATTTTTAAACGTAGGTTATAGTGCGTAAATAAGTTACGCTTAAGTATATTGCGCAATAAAATTATATGTATCCCTACGTGTAAATTATTTAAAAGATTATTGACCTTTTAAAGACGTTAATGTACTACGACTGTATGTAATCACGTCATAATAAGCTTTAAAAACCTTCGTACGAACATAACTCTTGACTAATGACGGCTAAGTAATGCCTTCTCTTAGGCTCATATTGCATTAGTGGTGATGTCACGTAATGACGACGGTAAATAGCCTTGTCCCGTCGGCCTCACCTGTGATTACAAGCTCTTTCTCCATAATTAATGGTGTGTTTTTACCAACATTATCTTATCAGCTTAATATGTGAGATATCTTGAGGTCTGTTTTACCACTTACAGATATCTCGGCGATAAAAATTCGAATATTTTTTGTTAACTTACACCGATGGCTATCTGCGACGGGAAGTACTAATTGAAATCATTAATTTTATCGCCCGCAAATATTCTTTTTATGGTAATGTTTGGTTTACAATTAGTGTTATGGTAAATTTTATTTGATTACATCTTGACTGATAACTTTTTAAAAGGTCAATTACTGCGGCACATGCCTTTTTAGTCAGGTAACTTTTTCTTTTATGACGAGTTACTAACGGTTACTTAAAAATTGCTTAAATGTATTTTTGTGTAATAATTGCCTAATAATTATATAGGGACTTAAATCCTTTATATTGGCTAATTAATTATTTTATAAAACATAAAATGTAGCAACCTTTACAGGTAACTAATTATCAACTATACATTTGTGAGATCCGCAGATGTTTTACCCCAGTCTGGGTGTTTGTGTATGTGATATTTCATGTTTGTGAAACGCACCCACGGTACAGGAAAAATTCCTAGTGCGAGACGACGTTTAAAAAAAAATGTTGTACCGTTCAGTTGCAAAAGTATTAAAATTAAAAAGAAAGCACGACATCCAAGTTAAAGAAAGCGTAAGAAAGATATCCCCCGGACAAGGCAACTCAATCTCGCATAAAGTCCTAATTCTATAAATTCTTGCGGCATCGTGTCGGTCATAATCCACGGAGAAGCTCCGCACATACTCGGAGCTGGGCACAATACATCATGGTGTGCGTGACGAGGCGTCGTAATGTCACCTGCTTTATTTCAATTATTGCCCAAAGTACGGTACGAACGTTGAATACCCTTACGTGACCGAAGCCGAGTGTTTCCTGACTTATTTGCTAAAGTAGAACAAGGTGAATAATGCCCCCGCATTGATGTGTAAACGGCTCTTGAACCCTTGATAACATTTCTAATTATACGCCCTTAGATTTATAGCTTTGACAGAGCTGTGATACATATTTCAATCAATTATTTCCTGCTTGATAGTCGATTATCATCGACTTATTTGAGTTCTATATCAATTTACTCAAGTATACCATTAAAATTTAAATGTAGTATTATAGTCTATTATAAATTAGGAGTTATCTTTGAGTTCGGTGTCTTGTACCTCCACCTTAAACTACACAAAGTAACTGTTAACATTTTAAATAAATTTGGGTAATAACTTCTCAAATAACAGGTGGCATGTATAATGTAAATGTGGCTAATACATTCTATTAGTTAATCTCACAATAATAAAATACGCAACATTATGTGGCGCTGAGCCCTGCGCGGTGGGGCCACATCGTTATTAACCACGAAATAAACCGCCTTAATCTTAGAATATATATCGTGTGATAATAAAGAAAATGTCACTCGTTTTGTTTCAATTATTCGTATCCACGTTAGTCCTAATGGATGAAAATCAACATAATACAAGGCGATTTTTTACCGTCCATTTTTTTTATTTTACCTAAGTTTTTTAATGTAATATTTTAGGTACTTAATAATAATTGTACTGCCTAATGCCTTTATAATAAAAGGAAAAGAAGAAAAAGGACGATGAATAATAAATCCTTTTGTATACTTACCCCAGTAATAATACCTGTATACCGAGTTATATTGACTTAATTTTTTGGCTACGGACTGTGTATATAAAAATATTGTGACGGATTTCACGCACGGAAACGCAAGGACACTTGATAGTTACTGTCGCCGCGCGTTGACACCTCTGTCACGCGGAATATACACGTACACAGTACCCACGCAATTATACGTTATACAATATACATGTATAAAAATATTCAATTATGTATATGTGAAGTTACGCGTTGGTATTAGCCAATGGTCAGAGGTTACGGATTTCTACTTGCTACAATTGCTACGATATTTAAATACCAACTTTTAATATGTATAATTATTAAATATAAAGTTAAGGTTTTAACGAGCGTGTAAAGAATGCATTAATTTATATGACATTGACAGTAAAAACATAATTATGAAGTAACAGAAAACAATGCAACTTAGTATAAAATAATTTGCATTCGGATTTGTAACTTGACAAAATCTTATTGCACTTTATATGTAGGTAAGCAATTACGCATGCTATCTTGAATTTCTAATTTCTTATACTTTGAAGACCGATTGTTCAACCGTCAGATAAAGTATAAGCAAAGGATAAAATTGTCATTTTGACAGTTAATGTACCTACCTATAGAAAATATCTTGCGGTGTTACCCGCTATATTTTTTTTGGATAAAAAGTCTATAATATGTTAATCCAGGGTATCAACTACCTCAATATGAAATTTCATGATAATCGGTTGAGCCGTTTGAGCGTAAAGAGTTACAAACATACAAACACACTCACAAACTTTCGCCTTTATAATATTAGTGCGAAGTGTGATATGTCAAAACGTCAAATTCATTCTACTGATAAAAATTATCTGACGATTGCAAAATCAGTCCAATGTTCAGTAAACTTATTTGTCGAGTAGATGGAACCGTGGGGCTAGCTAGTATATACTTGTATATGAAATAACCTTATTCACCAAATGAAACACGAACCTATTCTTATTTGTTACCACAGAATTGATCCGGCTACAATTTAGGTTTCTTTATTACTTTTTTGTCTGGCCGACAAAACAAAAAATGTAGCTACTCCAATTGTAATTGATAGTTGGAAGTTAATTGAATGTGTATAAAAAATATCATTTGTAATACTCCCGTTCGGTCGTGGTCATTGAACGATATTAATAAACTTTATGGGCGTTATTCTGATACCTAATACACCGCAACGTGTCTAGGCGTCTGTCAATGTACTGCCGATAAAAATAAGGTTCATAGTTAACACTACATCACGTCTGTATTTCCTAAAGCGGTAAGCAGAGGTTTTTAATATTTCACTAGTAATAGGGGGCGAGCCTATTGGCATCATCCGGGTACCTACTACTCTTGACGCCGCTACTGAGAATTCCGTATTGGAACCAAGTAACACTGCCCGAACCGGGTTTTGAACTCAGGGTCTCGTTCTCAACAGTCGCACTAAGTGGCCACCAAGGCAAGTTCAGTAATAATTAAAAACAAAACAATATGTTGGCACTATAAAAAAAAATATAATTTGACTGTATGTTTGTACCTAAATATTCGGATTAATAGATGAATAGGCATAGAGATTGTATAAAAATGGTCATTACTTTTCGGATACGAATGTATAATTATGACTGTATGTTATATGGGTAACCTACATTACATTCTTGAAAATATCTGTTTATATGTTAGTTATTTATAAATGATTCATGGAGGACTGAGTGGTTTTATCTGTTTGTACTTGCAATATGCAAAAGAACTGAGTGTGTAGGTATGTACCGATAAATCGTGACCTCATTTTACATTCCCCCACGAGTGCGACTGTGAGCCAATAATAAAGTATGAGCCACTCATCCACCATCGACGACCCTTCAGTCTTTGAGCAGCTTCACAGTGACGAAACAAAATGAAAAGTGAGTTATTATTTCTTACATCGGAGTGTTACCCGCCCCAGGTACGAGACGGACCTTTGTCGCACAGAAACAAATGAATTATAAAATCGCTTTGTTTATATGCTTACCTTTGGAACTGCACGCTATTTCTAAATATGAATAACTAGCTTTTGCCTGCGGCTTCGTCCGCGTTAAGTAGCCTATGTTTTTTCTCGGGTCTTAAAATTTCTAAATGCCAAATTTCATTAAAATCCGTCCAACGGTTTAGTCGTGAAGGCGTAACAGACAGACAGAGTCACTTTCACATTTATAATATTAGTATGGAGTATGGATAAGGCGCTCTTAGCCCGTGTTTTTACAAGCGAAAAAACTTTATCCTTCTCCCAAAACCGGTACGAGGACACAGCAGTAACAATATATGTAAAAGGAACCTTCGACATGAAATATTTGACATATTGCTACGTAGTGACGGCTGACGATCCTATGTAAATATCCTACTGAATATTCCGTACAGTTGAAATTCTGTAGACATATCTTTTGATAAGGATTTCATATGGATAAAGTCCTTTCAGATCATTGGAGATATTGCGAGATTGACCGCAGGAAATATCGGACTCATACTGTAGCTACTAAACTATTTATAGATGACAATAAATACAAAAAACGGTTAGAAATTTGTTTGTGCTCCCTCACTTACATCTTTCGCGTGTAATGTAACGTAACAAACATCCATCCATACTAGTACATAGAAACTTTCGCGTTTATAATATTAGTAGGGATTTTCTTTGTGCAGAAATTGAACTAGTAGTAAGTAGGTACCCAATGCTTTTAGCACGCCCCTCAGCACTAAATCGTCAAATCCATAGATGGTTTTGTGTGACTCAAATCCAACATTAATATTCACACCAGCCGATTGGCACGCAATTTTTAAATTGGAAAGTAAGTTATCATGTTACGCATATAAAAAGTTTTCTCTTCACGTCTATATCGGTTCCCGAGGAAAAATGTGTGAGCGAACAAATTTGTCTCCAGCTCACGTTTTGTACAATTCGGGGAATGTTAGAGATACGTAATGCGTTGGTTTCGTGCATATTTCTATATAGACAAACGTACATCACTCTTACTTGATGGAAGGAAAAAATCATGATAAGACCGAGTAAGACTAAGGCTTGTATGAATTCATTTCATGTACCGTTGTCTGTTATATGTATAAGTCGGCTCATGCCGGGTGAATTTTTCTTAGTTCTTCCATTTAAAAAAACTTAAAATAGTGTAATACTAGCTGCGCCCCGCGGTGTTACCCGCGACAGTTTTTCGGGATAAAAAGTAGCCTATATGTTAATCCAGGGTATAACCTATCTACATACCAAATTTCAACCAAATCGGTCCAGCCGTTTATGCGTGAAAGAGTAACAAACATCCACACATCCATACATCCATACTCACAAACTTTCACATTTATAATATTAGTAGGATATACTTACGTAATAATATGGGTACCTATATTATTACCAATTTCCCAATTGACGTGTATTTAATCGGCCTGCGTTCACTTACCTACAAAAGTTTCCAATCATTGTTTGCGTCTACCCCTTTCTGATCAAATAATTATAAAAGTATCGCAATGAGGCAAATCCGGTGACCGTGCTGCACTTAAGTGGCCTTAATCAGGACAATATATCACATCAAGAGAAAGATTTCAAAATACTAAATTCAATAACAAACCCTATAAAGTTCACATTCGCAATCATCTTTCATCATAAATAATGATGGCCTAACTCAAAATGAAATCTAAGACAGTAATTGTTTAAAATTGCGACTATGAATTTGTTTATTTAAGAAATTTCTTTGTGATGTTATGAAATAAATTATAATTTGCAACCCCTGACGCGAGGGGTTGTCGAGACGCGCCTAAATAAGACAAGAAGGGTCAACTGTGTAGGGGAAAATCCTCTGTACAGCAAAAATTCGAGGTGAGCCGACTATCAGCTTATGAAACAGCCTACTACAGCGCTTTTGTTCCCTCTTTGATGTACAAAAACAAAATTTTATACGTTCGAGTACATTCAAAGAATTCTGCCAATTTAAGTGATATTCTTTACGTGTCCTGTAAATATTATTTCATGTAGTGTTACTACTTGTTCTTATGAAAAAGGTCTTCACCTACACATTTTTTCTATAAGAGTAGGTACTTTACGAAAAACCTAGAGACATAGAGGTTAAGTATCCTACCGTATGACGGTCTGTAGTTTTTGAGAGATTTTATTTGTAAGTACATACTAATAAAAATTCTTCTATCTTAAAGTTATTTTATTGTGGCTTTATATAATTTATTACACCTAAGCCGAGCAGTGTATAATAACAATTAGAAAAATATGGTAACTCTCTAAGACATAATATGAAACAAATATTAATATTGCACACGGTACGTCCAGTGTATTTTAAAGGAAACAGTAAAGCCAGATTAAAAACGTTACTATAAAAACTGTAAATATAAAAATCTGATCACCGTAGTATGCGAAATATTTTTCGCTTACAGGAAGGTTTTTTATTATATAAATAATTATAACCCTAGCTTATTGAATGAGCATTGGGTTATAGATTATAGTTTTATCAGGAAACTAAGCAGATTCAAACATATAGAATTCTAAGAAATATTTACTGTCCACTCGGCACTCATGTCTGTATTTCCTCACAGAGATGGATCGATAACCCCTTAATGATGACCAAGTCTGTTCTAATTCTATTTTTTCGAACATTAGTGGTAATTAAGGGTTCTTAAACACATTTGACGGTAGTTACAAGCGATTGTGGCTCTGATACGAACAAAACGCTTCCTGACCCCTACGTCTCAGTGCGCACGTTAATTATGATCTACTGTGCACTACATTTAGATCGAAACCAGATTATGTATGATTAACTACCGGCTGTTAGTTTTCGTAACACAATACTAGCTATTTGTGTTGATCTTACCCGACTCTACGTCATCGGTTGTGTTCCGTTCATTTGTTTTAATGAATATTGCTTGCTTTTGTAACTTCTACTCAGATAACGACTTCCGTCTTTTTCCCTAGCGGCTAGACCGAAGTATCGTATTTTTTACCGTCTAGACAGCGTTAAAAAATGCGAATGGCGTGAACTAATCGAATTTATTACAATACTAGCGCCTTGCGGTGTTATCCGCTACACTCTTTACGGGATAAAAAGTTAGCCTATATGTTAATCCAGGGTGTCAGCTAACTCTATATGAAATTTCATTAAAATCCATTCAATAGTTTTTACGTGAATGCGTAATAAACATCCATACATACTTACAAATTTTCAGGTTTATGATATTAGTAGGGATTCAATTTTTTTTTGATAATGTACCTTCTTAATTCGATGTATAATTTATGTAACATTATTTTATTGTCGAGTCAGAATATTAATATCACCTATTTTCTTATTCGCTTCAATCCGCGAAGATTTGAGCTTTTATGTTGATTTGAAGGATTTTTTGATTACTTATTAATTTAAATAATCTTTATGTATTCCGCTACATTTGTTTTGTTTCAAATGCTATTGGTATTCTTGATAGGGACGACATGACGGTAACATTATCGTCATTATTTTGTAAAGGTTTCATGGGTTTATAAAACAATTCCTTATGTATTCACTTAAGCTACAAAGTATGAAGTGAATTGTAATTCTCTGAATGGATTTTCTGTGTTCAATGTATGTGAGAATTCCTTCGGATTTTTTTCTAGCAAACATTCTATTATTTTTCGTCGAAACATATAAATAACATGCTTTACATTCGGACATAAAAATGTTTCTCAGAATAAATAAAATCCTAATAAAGATAATCAGTTTCGATAAGGAAATGGGTTCGAAATACCTACATTTCCTATTTAAATATACAAGTTCCTACATAAATTATCGTGCTCGAATGACCTTCAAAACATAACCCTGACAATTTGTACATGTCAGGGGGTAGGCACGATTTACTTGCGTTTCGTGTCGTTCCACTGAATCAGGATTATGGCAACGTTTGAAAACGTAAAAGTCGGTGGCTTCTCAGCGTCTTCCGGTTAAGCATATTCGTTTAGCCCGGGGTATTAGGGTGATGATTAATGAAGCGTTCCCTCAAGGTGCCCGCCGCCTAGCCGCCCTCCGTGTAGGTATAAATAAAAGACACTCGAAATTGTAAGTTATAGTTAGCATTTTAATTTCTCTTAAAATGGAGCAAGGGTCTGTAGTCTAAGCCCTTACTATTTTGTTTCTATTTAATTACCAACTCATTGTTTATTTTAGTGGCATTAGCATTGCCAACCAGAATTTAAAAGAATTTATTCATTATAATGTCTGTACTTAATTGAATATTTAAGAGGTTTAAGCTTTAAATTGTACAGTACAAAGGATTGTAGACAGTAAATAGGAATAATCACTCATCATTTAAGTCTATATTTAAGTGCCAATTAGCTAAAACTAATGAACGCTATTCAACAAACGTCTACATCTTACTGTACTGCATTTCCAATGGTCATTAAATTGCGAGCTACAGTGACGTCACCAATCTGAGCTTACATTAGATGTTACGTAATCGTACTAGGTTACAATACCCACTACTTCAGCCATATACATACATCGCGTGCATTCAAAACATAAGCATTTGTTACCAAAAGCTTTCCTCAGTGGCTGTCACCGGATAAATTGGAAACAATTTATCATGCAATCTATAAGGAGCTCAGCGCTATAATATTTTCAGATGACAACATTCACGTGGTTTATACAACATTCCATTATAGTATCTATTTATTGTGAATACAAAACGCATTAATCTGGTAAATCGAAAATAAACACTTATAAAATTAGCGCTCGTAAAAATTATTTCGACATATACGAAGAGATAAAACCGTTGAATCATAACCATATCCATTACGTGTCATCTTAAAAAGCAAGCTCATAAAATATTTAAATAGGGAAAGGCCATAAATTAATAATAAAACCTGTGTAGTTTTTAAACTTGCTCTACAGAATGGCGATCAAAAGTCTATGAGTAAGCTTTTTAGATCGGACAACTGCCATTGGACCCTCGCAGCCAAATCTAGTGAAAACCAATTCGTGGGTTACACTGGTCGTTTTATTTTCGAGCGTTTGACTGACTGCCGGTAACGATCGACGAAGGTATTTGTAGGTTTATCGACGGACTGTGGGTTTTGATAACCTACAAATACGTTAGATCATTGCTGAAACCTCTATAATTAAGTAGAGTATGCCATTCATCAGAGATATTACTTACAGGAGACAGGCAACGAAACTAAACAGAACTAGAGCTCGCAAGTCGACATATTCGCCAAATAAAAAAGCCATAAAAGCTCGTAATAAATGCCAGCCACCAAAACATAACATACACGAATAGACCACACCATTTATAGTCTAGACTAAGTACCTAGTCTATAAAACAAAACAAACAGTTAAACTTGAAAAGAAAAGCCTGCAATCGCATGTTTTGTTATTTGATACAAAAACCTAACACTCGGCGTTTCAAAATGTAGTGAGATACCATCACAGTACAAACGCAGAGCGCGGCAAAATGTGCAATATCTCAAACAAAACGCCGTACTTCACGTTCTCAGCGAAATGAAACCTTACTGAATGTCTGCTGAAATTAAGCTTAAACATTTTCTCTTTGAGAAAAATATAAAACATACCTCTCTCCTTTAATGTTGCGTCTTTAGTGATTTACGGGATAAGGGCTTCGTGTTACCGACTGTGTTTCTGATACAATTGCTTTAAGTAATAAACCCTAATAAAGAGTGACAATCAATATTGGGATCAAATATCAACGTCTTGTTTAATTGGATGAAAGTGTTTTATGGAATTGTAGTTACACAATACCAAGTCGTTAGGTATTAGTGAGTTCGTTAATGGACCATTAAACTGAACTATAAATTAAAGTTAATCATGACTAATTGGAGTCACATAAGGGGGATTCGGATACATCTAGATCGAAACGAAATAGTCAAAATGCGGGTGGTCGGTTAAATACTGCCTTGAGCTTTTATATTATAAGATAATACACAACTAAAAGGTTAGCCTCATAAAAATTAAGATAATCGTGGCATTCCTAATGGAAAACTAAATAAAAACGTCGTTAATACTATCTATTATAAAACTACATTCGTGCCGACCGACATAAAACACGACGATGATAAACCAAATATTTTAGGCGCTTCAACAATTATATTTCGGGCTTTGTTTGAACTAAGAGTGAAATCGAGAGCGGATAGAATCACCAATCGAGTGGATTGTACTAAAGGATCTCCGTTTTAGTAAAACCCTTCATTAAACTTATCTGAGTCGGATCTAAGCTCGAATCCGTGTAATGTAATCGATTTCGGAACGAGAAGCCGCGAAGGACAAAGTGCGGTCACAAATTTACATATAAATTCGGGATTATTTTAATTTAAAACGCATTTGGAAAGTTTATTTGCATATATATGAGGGTCCATTACCGTTTCTTTGTAGCAGTCGGCTAATATAGCAGTTCAGTGAATTTGTACATTATGAACCGCGAATAGAGCGAGGGTCGCGTCGCGTCGCAGTTAATACCTCCAGCGAACAAACACTGCACTCCGATGTACGGCCACTTAATAAAATTAAGCAATTTGTCAATGCGCTGCGCCTTTATTTGTTAACGGCGGAGACATTAACTTAGGCTCATTAAACAGATTTTCATCATGAAATTAAATTACGTACTGCATTAATGCTGGCCGTATTTCACGCTTAATATGGCGTCAGGGATTAATTTGTACTCACATTTGTTCGTCAAATAAAATTGTTAACAAGCTTGCCGTCGAACATATTGTAGATTTTTCTTCGAATAGTCTCCGATTCAACGTACACTTGGATATAAAAGCAAAAAGATGTTAGCACAAAATGTAGCGAAACTTTTACTATAGAGCTGTGAGAATAATCTAAGTGTGTAGTGCATAGACGACTTTACATCGCCACTCATAATAATACATAAATGTAAAAATAAACATGATATACCTACATATAATTTAGTTTTGAAATCACGTAGTAAATAACTTTATGTTACCTCTAATAGAGTTATGTTTGTAAATAATTAAAGTCAAAGATCAATAAGATCGCGCCATCAAAATAAAATAATTTACTGATATGTTATAACATCAAACGGTACAGGAATAACTGAAGATGAGACATTAATTATTTAGGCTTAATCCTGTGCTGGTGTTAAATCAGTAATGCGCTAAAAGACGTCTGTGATCCGGCTTCCGAGACGCATCTTGAACACACTTGTTCTTGTTGCACTAATAGCTCGTAAATATTTCAGCGCACCCGGCGGACACACATGCGCCTCCAGACAAATGGACGCTTATAAAATGTATGTGCCCCGTCACTTTTAACATTCCCATTCGTTAGTTCGTTACGTTTCCGACGACTGAAATAACAATACTGGCCCATTACAGGCCCGACGTTACGGCCCCGGTTTTAAAAGTCGAACGGAAACGCCCGTGCCATCCATCACTTTTGGCCAGCACTTGACAAATGACAGCTGTTTAAGCATACTTAACAGGCGTAAACAAAACAGAGTAATGAACTCTTCAAAATGTAACACTAAACTTGCAAGTTATTGAACTGAATCTTTGTTCAGACTGGAGCTGCTCATTGGCTCGTTAGGGCGCTGTCGGAAGGGTGTACCTATTCCTGCTCCAAATATGTTAAGAATACATTCATAACATGTCTTGGGCTATTATTTGCTACTCTTATATTTCGTGCTTACTACTACTACCTTAAAATTTCAATAAAGTTTGGCATAATGTCTGGTATGGTATGGTAAAACGGGGCATTTTCCGCACTTAGACGCTTGATTGGGCCATTGTGCGCTGGCAAAATGTCTAATCAGATAATTTTGTCCAAAATCTCAAACCTTACAAACCTAAACAAGCAGGTATGTGTCTCAATCGAATCCAACATAAATTGAGATATTCAAAAGGCGTGCCACAAAAAGAATTTTAACAAATAATAAGTGGAGAAATCTGGTGAACACGATGTCACAGGAGACAAGGTGGGCGTCGACGTCAGTCGTACCTCATTCGTGACGACGCCCCAAGTGGGATTTTACGGAGCTACGGATTTAGTCGCGTGACACGTAGGCCCCACGCGCCGTGCCTACCGACATTCAAAAAATAGGCCAGATAAATGGCTCTATATTAGCACAAACATGCCATAATTTTGAGGACAGATGACTATCATTAGGGTCTTGTATTGCACGTGAAAAGTGTTTATCTTTAGCAGTCTTTGGAACAAAAGCCAGTTGTAATGTTTGTTGACATGAGTGCTGCGTGCGTTAACGGCAGGACGTCGATATAGTCGGTAGGATCACATCGCGTCGCGACTATGAGAAAAGTTGGCTCGCAGGACGGGGGATTTATTTGTCAACTTTGCGCTGATAAAACTTTGTTTGACATTTGATTGTGAGGTCATGCCTCGCTCCGGGTTCCTCACAGATAAGTTTCGAGGGCCGCCCCTTTTAGCTCCAGATTAATTTCTCTCGGTAATATTGACGTCGGAAAACTTAGTTTTATCATTTTTGTGTAACTCGTTCTTCTTGTTCTAAAGGAATTTTGAATAACATGTCGCACAGTAAAAGCCTTGCTCCTTGAAAAGCGTTAAAGGTTGACATTACTAATGGAATACTACATTCAGTTTATTTGGTGTAAATATATAAAAAAATCTATAGTTTACCTAAATTTATCAACGAAGTACAATTTCATTATTTCGAAGATAATTACATAGATTTAAATGCAAATATAAATAACAAAGATTAAGCGATGCGAAAAGCAATTTAGATAAACTATTGCGAACAATTTGATTCTAAAAACAAAGAAGCACTTAGGTATAGTTTAACTTTTTCCATCAAGTAAGTTTGGACAACAAAACTTTGTAGACGAGAACTTGATTCGGCAATCAAGATTAATTTGTTCTGGTAATGTAACAAAATAATAGGTATTAATACGGACCACCCCCAAGCTCAGAACAATATTTTACAGTCAGTTAACGATCTCTTCGGGAATCTATGTGAGATATTGTACACGTTCGACTGCCTCGCCTCGTCGGTGGGAGCTAACCTCAAAGGAATGCCATAAAAGCTCGGAAGTTGACAAATCTCCTGATGTTATTTCTGTACTAATTAGGGGCGGGGGCGTGGGCGACGTCACTCGAATGACAAACTAACACGTACGATCCCTGGTTCTCAGGGATAAATCCATTTGTTGATCACCTCTTGCCATTGGTGAGCCCTAAAAAGTAAACTTAAATGTACACATTTGTTTTAGTTGTCACGTACAGTTAAATAATAACGCCGACACACGTTGAGTTTATATTGAGATAATTATCTTTCAAATTTTGTTGACGGCGCATACGTGTTGCTATGGAAACGGGACTTTATAAATAGTGTATTCCTATGATAACACGCACGCTGAAGCATTAAGGATGTACATTTTAATATTCATAATATTGTTACCACTTTCTGAATTAACTTAAAATATTACGTTGAACTTGCTATCATTAATTATATTTATATCGCCTTTAAATTTCATATTGGTTAATATTTTTGTTTCTGATGGGCATAGTATCTCACCTGGTCCAAAAGTCAAAGAAGAGTTCGGCGCTTAATGATCTGAAACAAATGACAAACACGTTTTAAACATTTCAACATTAATTAAAACATTCTTCATCACCCCTTTGCTGCAGCCCTAATCAAATAAGCCGCTTTTGGACTTCATTATTCATAATTGCTAATTATAATATGTTGGGAAGGTACATAAAATGCCACTGTGATGTAAATGATTCATTAATTAAGATATACATACATTATACGCAGTCAGAAGGCCACGTCCGCTCGTGTCAACGAGTCAGCTGCATTTAAAATGTATTTCCGCGAAAAACGTTTCAATTTAAAATTCATTTAAATCAAGTTACATTCATTAACACATTACAGCTATCCCCTTGACGGCGTCAGTGCAATTTAAAGCAAATTATTTACATTAATTAACGATTTAATTATTTGATTATAATAATTTATGTATTGTACAAAGCTTAGGGTCACCACCATGTGTGGCCTTAGCAAAGTTACTGTCACTTAGATCATTCTATTTCCGAGAGTAGTCGTCCATGCTGCAGCAAGTTCTCGGATGAGTTATTTACATACTAAGAGTTCTACGAAGTTGTACAGTCGCCGCTATTACAACTTGTAATGTTATAAAAATATATAAAATCCATGGCATAATGTTACTGGCATAGAATTATTTGGTAATGAAGGTAAGCAATGTTCTATTCAAATTCACTCAGCGATATTTAGTTGACTTGTACAGTGTACACATAGTTTTGCTCTTTCATGTCTGGTTAAGCTTTGGCCTCGGCTTATCTCGGCTGTCCTACGCTACCACCCAAGAGGTAACAATGAAAAACAACCTATTTTAATCCTCCAAACACATTACACCCTTCGTTCACAGAAGGTATACACATTCGCTATGGTTTTTCAACCTTCCTACCGGTAGCCAGAGTATATTTTTTACAAGGACGTAGATAACCGGTTCCTGGGACCACTCTGCCTTCTTTCCCACACTGTTTTTATCTGATCTGTTTAATTTGTAGTCTTATTTCAACTAACTAACAGTTTTGTAGGCTATTAATACTATAATTTTAGTAATTTATACGCTTTAAAGTTTGATTTACGTTGCATGCGATATAATATTTTAAATCGCGATATAAATACTTTTGCCTTTAACATTACACATTATATTTTTTCTATAGCCGTTTATTGAATATAATAGGCAGTTTTTCATACAATTATACATTATATAATTATACTAATGCCGTTTACATTCACGAATAAGATAAAACATCACGCAATTCCTCATTTATCTCAGTTATTGTTTAGAATATTTAATACAGTCGTAACGACTGTATGTCCGATTAGTTATATTTTAGATTTGGGGAAACGCAATTTAAGATATGTGGTGCTTAAAGCAAGTTCTATAAAAACTTTGTTCTAATTAGAAACCGAATTCACATCAGTGTTTTAAGAGTATTAAATAGTGTAACTATGTAAAGAGTGTACCTTTACTCCAGTCCAACTCTTCTATTTTTAAGAACCAACTGGGTGATTATGGCATGTATCAAAACGATGGACAACAGAGTTTTCCTCAGTTAAGAATATTTTGGAGCAAATTTTTTGTGATTGTAATAGAAATTACAACACGGGAACTAACGCGAAACACAACTTTTTTAAATTATTGGCTTGACGTTTCGACCGAGTTACACCGACCGTGGTCACAAGCAGACTGTGAATCGGCTTGCTTTAGGCTGTCGAGGATACAGGCGTGATGTTATGAATATATATACATAGCAACCATAAGTTGTGTTTCGCGTTAATTTCCGTGTTGTAATTTCAATTATAATCATGCAACGCGAAAGTTGTCATTTTTTTGTGTATTGTACCCACATTGATAAACTGTGGCAAAAAGGATACGACAAAAAAAAACGTTTCTTTTCCACCAGTCTTCTCTTTCTATTTTTTTTCATCGGCCAAGTTTATTAGGACTTTTTATATGTTGTTCAGAGAATTTTCTGAATGATTTTATATCATGATTCCCTTGAACGCGCTGATTAAGTTCTCCCTGTACAAAGAGTAGGTAAGCCCTCTAGTATCCGGGAACAAAGGATAATTTTCGTTTATTACGCGAATAACGTTAGTGTACAAGCTCTCGGCAGCCTTTCCACTTGTTTGGA
Organism: Abrostola triplasia; assembly: GCA_946251915.1. NCBI lineage: Eukaryota > Metazoa > Arthropoda > Insecta > Lepidoptera > Noctuidae > Abrostola > Abrostola triplasia. The sequence goes on along the minus strand of OX276432.1, from coordinate 5,769,996 downwards.
GCCTTAGCTATTACGATAACAAGCTTATTAAGCAGCCATTAAATTCGTCATTAATGAAAACAGAGGTTGTTGAGAGGTATATAAGTTTGTAGCCGATTTTGGTTAAACCCTGCCGCTTAATACAATGGAGCTTTAAACATAGGTGTAGATTTGTCGTGGTGGTCTAGTGGTTAACATACTGGAGTTATATGCACAAGGCACTAATGACTAACGGTGATGGAAAATATCGTGAGGAAACCTGGATTTAATTATCTGAAATCGCCAACCCGCAGTGAGCTAACGTAGTGATCAATGTACCAACCTACTATCCACTTAATTAGCAATTAGATTTTTCCCCGAATAGGAGCGTCTGTATTTCATACGTAAGTCATCGATCGCACTAGCAAAATAAATATCGTGTGCCGAAGTAATTAGGCCGAATATTAATGAACGTAATCTAAGATACGCGAGACCTTCTAAGTCTTCTGTCTAATGAACTAAAATGAGGGAAATTTAGGTAGAACATAACATAACATCACGCCTGTATTCCACGAAGGGGTAGGCAGAGGTGCACATTTAGTACACTCACTTTTCGCCAGTTATGTTTATAGGTCCCAATGTAATAGCGGGCGAGCCTATTGCCATCAACCGGGCACAAATCCAGACTCCGTGCTAGCACTGAGAATTACCTAATGGAAAAACCCAGTAACATTTTGGTAGAAATGAGATAGTGACTTATAATATTCGTGGTACGTAAAGTAATAACTACTTTCTTTGTTAATACTTCAAACACTTTGCAACTGTCTGACTCATTGGTCTAGTGGTAGCATAGCGCGATGGCTAAGCATGAGGTCCTAGGTTCGAAATCAGGTCGGGGAGTGTTATTAAGTTTTTCCATTAGGTAATTTTCAGTAAGAGCACGGAGTCTGGATTTGTGCGTGGTTTATGGTATGGCAATAGGCTCACCCTCTATAACATAAGTACTAAGTTTAACATACTTGGTGAAATGTGGGTATACTACCTATACACCACTGCTTCCCCCTTCGGGAATTCAGGCGTGGTGTTATGAATGAAAGCAAACATTTATAAAAACATTGTCGGTGCTAGGTTTCAGATAATATATTTGAAGTAGGTAGGGTGGTAAGTGGTAACTACAATTATTTTTGATATCTTATGTAAAAATCCCTGTAGATGTGATTTAGAAATATTATCTACACGGTCTATGATCCCTGGAGACCAAATAAGTTACGCGCGTGTATACCTAACGAATTTCGTGGACGCGCCAGTGGTCAGGGCTACATTTTTCGTCTAGCCGAGCGAAACTGCGCATCTAAAATAGGACAGAATCTAGATAAGTTCAGAAGAGGACCGCATTCTATTACTCTGTACACAAAGAAAGGCTATGCTTGAGTTATTTACAAACATATTATAGAAAGACTTAATATGATGACCTCCAAAAAGGTTGATTGACCTAAGAGATGAAAGTATATAATGTATGAAATATGTGCTGAGATTTAATAAAACGATATGACAAGCTCGTAGCAAGCGGAATCTCAGCAGTTCTCCCCTTTCTATATGCCCTTAATTATCATTAAAACAAAACACTTGTACCTATACGCGTGCAGTAAGAATCAACAGAGAGAATTCTGTTACTGGAGAGCCCTTCAGTGTCGGGAGTACCGCTCATTAGATCCAATTGCACCCTGTAAACTCTTACTCACCTACTGGAAGCTATTTTAAGCGTTACTCTCAGATAATACTCCTGTACAAATGTAATTGTACGTTGAGTATAGGTTGTCTGTCTGTATTTAACTAAGTAACGTAAGTAACTGATGTTTTCTAAAATTTGGTTGTTGTGTACACTTTTTCCATTAGGTAATTCTCAGTAGCAGCACGGGGTCTGGATTTGTGCCCGGTTGATGGCAATAGGCTCGCCTCCTATTACATTGGGACCTAAAAGCATAACTGGCGAAATGTGGGTGTACTATATGTGCACCTCTGCTTACCCCTTCGGAGAATATAGGCGTGATGTTATGTTATGTTGTGTACACTGTTTAGCTTAAACATTGTAGTCTGTAACGGATTTATGCATACAAGTGTAGGGCGCATTCTCAGCGCCTTAATATAACGGTCTTACGATTAGCAATGAGTAGTCATTTATAGTGACGACCAGTCCTATTAACATGAACTCCAAAAGCGTAGCAGTCCAATAGCTTAACCACTGCGCCAATCAGCCCTCTTGCCATGAATTCTTTAAGCAGGGAAGTTGACGTTGTGGAAGCGAGACGCCGCTACGTGCAGTGTTATGCCGCATCCACATCGTAAACTGCTTTAAGAGTTCATGGTACGGAGACTGATTGGTGTAGTGGTTAGGCGGTTGGACTACTGCGCTTAGGATTGCGCGTTTGTTTCAGCACGGGCTAAAAACATGTGCGATCTGCAGATGTTTGTTTAGGTCTGCCTGTTTGTGTACGTGATATTTCATGTTTGTGAAAAGCATTTACGATACAGGAGAAAGAGCTAGTGTGGGGCGACGTTTAAGAAAAATACTAAGACAACTCTATCGACATCGGAGAGGTGACTTGAGGATTATTTTAAGCAAATGTATGCACTGCTTTCTAAGTTCCCTTATAGAGGCTACTGCGGAAATCTAACTCAGTGAGGGTTGGGGAGACGAAACGGCATTTGTTCGAGTTACACTAGAATCTCGCCAAATCAAAACTCTACGTGCGCATAACAGCTAGCACGTGACCAGCTTCTGAAAACATGGCAGAATCGAGCAAAAACACGGAAAAATCCATGAAAAAGAAGAATAATTATATACCAATAATAACAATATCTCCAATAATTGCGGTTATTTGAAGCTATAAAATACAAGGAAAATCATTATTTTATGAGGTTTCACTAAAATGTTTTGTCTAGAACGAATTGAGCTGGCAACAGGACATAATCTATGAAATTTTATTATCTGTAAAGGCCATTAGGGTACCCTATTTTTATCGTATATGACGTCACAATGCGTTGGGATCGTTTTCATAGATAAGAATTGGTTACAACCGATTATTATTGTTCTAAAGTTAAATCATGAAACTGTGTGTTGTCTTCACACACTAACCGTTGATCGGAAAAGAGGATATTTTCGTAGAAGGTTTTAGTGTATACAAACGAATAACGAACACGATCGCTAGCTTGTTAGTTACCTAATGCTAATATTCAGCTTTAAGTTCTCAGTTAAGCTCTATGACAGCACTGCTGATAGTAATCTGTAATGCAATTATATTTATCTCTGCATCTTGGTCATGTTATGGTTGAGATTGTTTTGTAACAATCAAAACCTTAGATTTAATCCTAGTGGTCAGTAAATACTGCATAAACAATTAAAATATGTAGGTAACATAAATAAATAATAAGTAGAGAAAAATTGGTTATGTTTTGATTAGCTCCATTTAAATCGGAGTTGTAGTTTTTGAGAAAATCGCGAACATACAAACATACATTATTGTATAGTTATATACCGACTGAATTTATAACCTCATTTTTAGGGTTCCGTACCCGTAAGGGTAAAACAGGACTCTATTACTACTTCTAGCCAATCATTATAACAAGAACTGCATATTTGAATACGTTTTGCGCTGATTGCGCACTTAATTTCAATTGTAAACTTAATTCCTGCCGCCGTAGCCACAATGTCGCAGCAACTCTCGCAACCTCAAGACTAATACAGATTTAGTAGCAGCAAAAAACCGCTACACAATACAAGAAGCTGTCTCGGTGAGGCCAATGGCTAATTAACTGAGTGTATGCTCAGTAGGAATTATCTGCTCAATTAGAATCACATTACGTGGAACAATTTACCGCTAACCGGTCGTGGGGCGCCCGATGCGCTTGGAATAACAAAATGGCCGGTTATACTCTCCGTACGCACGAGATCAACAATGATATAGACTTGACACTTCGTTTTTTTAACTGGCAACATTAGTTTTCTAGTCTTGTTCTCTGAACTAAAGCGATTTTCGGTCACAATCAATTCTGTGAAAAGAAAGTTGTTCGTGGCCTACACTTATTTTAAACCTAACTATTAATATATATATTATATACTTATTATTCTTACATAAGTTATTTAGAAATATATTTTTATGATAATTAACTCGAGTAGGTAGTAGGTGCCTCTACATTCGGTTTTGCTATCAATATTTTTACGGCTATACTTCCAGGATGTTAGTTATTTCTCTGTTGCGTAAAGTAATTATTCGGAACATAAAATTTCCCCTTGTTCACCATACTAAATAACTCGAAACACCAAAGACGTGAGACCGCGAAAACTTAATACAACGAAATTTTCCTCATAAATAAATTTCCAACTTGCTTTTTATGCCTCGGTTAAATAACTCAAGTAGGTACTTTATTTACCTCTTGAGAGGATATATGGGTTACTGCCTTGTTATTAGGGAGGTTTTAAACATGTCAGATGTATATAAAGCTAGAATTAAAAAGCGAATGCAAAAACACGTTATTTACATGAAAAATAACCAGCAAAAAAACTTAAAAATAATAATCAATTGACAAACTAAACCCGCCCTTGTTATGATATTACTAACTCTATGGTGCAATCAGTGGAACTTATTGGTGAACATCGCAACCCGAAAATCGTGATCGGACCACCCACAGCCGCTGTGAGAAGGCAAATGAAATAAAACAACGATAAATAACAGTGCCCTCGCATAATTGATCACAAATTAAAACTCGCGCCGCGTTCGAAATGTTAAACGCCGACGTCGCCGAAAGCGAAATTAGTATCTGCATACACGACCCACGCACATACGCGCAAAACAGGGCTGCCCCCTGGGAACCACTTTAGGAATTTCAGGTAGCTGTTTTGATTTGTGGTCGGAGAATTTAAGGAGACACATTATACTGTTTAACGTTAGTTCCCAGTAGGATTGCAAAGCGACATTTATCAAGTTACCTTGTCGAGCTTAGTAATCCGGTCAGTCATGAGCAATCCTTGGCAAACGATGTGGTTATTGTTCTCATGAATATTTACATTGCATAGGTTTACACTTAATAAAGAGTTGCTAACCCTAACAACTCTACACTCGCATTTTACGACGTCAAACAATGGGTCGCAACCAGGACAATATGTCACTAAAAATAAATGGATTTTGTTAAGACATTCACAACATTTTATTATAAACGCCGCTTATTGTTTCAAAGTGTAAAATTGTTATTCAACATACTCGCGTTATAAAACATAGGATTCATAAGTATTTTGACATTGTTATTCTATAGGCACTTTATTATACGGCGTTATGGTTATAGATATTATATTTGACGTAGACGCTTTTAAGCGTTCTTAGAATTAATTATAAGTACATATATGCAAGAAAAAGTGTTGTACGTATATACGAGTATATCACATCACACTAATATTATAGAGGCGAAAGTTTGTGAGTGTTTGTATGTTTGTTAGCTTTTCACGCTCAAACGGCTAGACCGATTTTGATGAAATTTCATATGACGGTAGCTAACACCTTAGATTAACACATAGGTGGCATATACATTTTATCCCGAAAAAATGTAGCTGGTATCACCGCGGGGCGCAGCTAGTTAATTATATAGGTACGGAAAAGTGTTGTACGTAGACATAATTATAATAATTAATAAAATGGTAAAGGTAGGCCCCATAATATTACTTAATTTAAATATTCCTAGCAAGTGAAGCTGTTTTTTTTAATTCTATAAATCTAATTGCTAGAGGAAGTCTTTGGTATCAATCAAATTCCAATTTGATTGGTTCATAGGTAGGTATCACTTCCAAGAAATATTACTTCATATTGCATTTCTGCTGAATGCTGCTTCCAGGAAACTTTACTAGGTATATCTAAGTATCGATCCCATTTTTCGAAACTATGATTTGTAAAAATCTGAGAATATTTTATCAAGTAAATATATTGCACAACATGTCGTAGTAAGTACCTACTTGTAGCCAGCTACTATTCGCAGTATTAACATTGAATACAGGTTTATTCGAGTACAGATATCATGAACGTTTATCGAATCACGAATCCCGTAACATTGTTGAGTGTATTGTACGATGTACCTATATAGTCTACTAGATTATATATACCTGTCTGTATTTATAATATATATTCAAAATAACCTTTGCTCCACATTCAAATTTTTGTTTATCGTGGTTTTGTTCACATGATAAATCACAAACGTCATGAAGAATCTAGGCCAATATAAGATATATAAAAAGGAAAACTGATTTTTGCAGAAACAAACATATTATGTATAAATAAAACGCATAGCCACTGAGTCATAGGATTGAAGCGATATTTAGGTATTCGCAGCAGCTGATTAGCGAATGCCTGGTAATGTTACACACTCTTTATGCGTCAATTGGCATATACCTAACGTAAATGTTAACCATGATAATATTGAGACCGGAACTACCCCTTTACAACATAGGCATATGTAAAGAGGTGGAATGCAGACGGGTCGGAATAAGTATCTACCTAACTAATCAATCGAAAAAAATGAGAAACGTATCACAGTATAAATAAGCAGCTACAGGCACCTAACCCATTTGAATCTATTAGTCACGCGGATAGCGACCGCGATGAGACCTTACTAGGAATTACCGACACATTAAGATCTCTAGCATATCGCAAAAAGGTAGGACGTTAAAGGAAATCACAGTAAACGACGAGCAAATCGATGACCAGATAACTTGCATTTGATCAATCATAGCACGACCACACTGAATGGTCCATTCCAAGTCGGGGGCATCTTGCTCGCATTAAAATTCATTGAAAACTTGTCTAATACGGCTGTACGTGACGCGATTGCCAGTACGTTAGCCCCGCTCACCGGCTGAATATGAAAATTTTACATCGATTTGAGTCCATGTATGTTATAAATATGTAATGGTTTAAGCTCGTGACATGACGCGACGCCGGCCTGACCGTCACAACACACTGATGTGTTTATTTGCGCTCCGACTACAAATTTGCGTTCCTAATGTTAATCATTTGTTTGGTATCTACATACTAAATGCGACGCGCATCGCATTATATACCGCAATGACTAACACCACAAAACGGACGGTCTACAATTTATTGTTGCTATGTAGCCAGGAATAACCAGCATCATCTGCTTCATATACATAGATATATCTAGTACCTCATTCAGAGATATTCATTATAGATTTATGAGCGCAGAAAAATGGTCGCAATTCTTCGTAATAGGTACTCTAATATATTTATGGTCCAGTAAGTCCTATAAAAATAAAATATATCTCAGAACTATATTTGCTTTCGGCACGTCATCGTTATAAGCCGGGGAAGTGTGGTGAAATGGTACCAAGCGTAATGTTTTATATAAATAACTAGAGCCGTAAGTGCCGGACGTTCCTTATTCCTTATCTCCACGTAATAATATGTAGTTTTATTTTAGTTGTGTCCTTGTTGCGGCCACCGAGAGCATCATTCGCGTGCCTATCTCGACTACAAATCAGTACCTCTGTGGAACTGCCAGATAAAAACTCAAAAGTGTAAAAGGAATCTTAATCCGCTGCATTATGATTGGTTTTTGTTCGCATCAGATAACAAAGGTACACTCCTGAAGTGCCTCATTCTATGCAGTACGCCAAGGCTTATCGAGCTGTGGCAATCTGCGAACACTATTTTGTTATTTTTGCAGAAGTAATGTAGATGAGGAAAGAAATATTACAGGCTTTGCCATTAAAGGGGATATTTATGGGCCGAGCAATGTTTTCCTTGGTGGTGTTGAAATTATTAATGGTGCATTTCACTGTAAATATAAAACAAAAGAGTGCGGGAAAAATTATAGCGCTTATTTTTTTATAAATGGAGAAAATGTAACAATCCTTTCCACATTTATTTTAAGAATTTATTTCAAGAATTAGGAAAACGAAGCATTTATTGAATCAGTGGAGACTCTCCGTCTCGTTTGCACGGGAACCATTTCCTTTTATTTTATTGGTGCACAAATAGAATGCAGCTCACAATGTCGCAAGGTTTTGTAAACATATTTAGATTTCTCCGATTAGAAAACTATTCTACCCCAAAAATAGTGAATTTTTTGTGTTTCCATTAGGTGATTCTCAGTAACAAAACGGAGTTTTAATTTTGGACCTATAACATAACTCGTGATGGGTGTATTATACACCTCTGTCCGCCTCTTAGGGGAAAACGATAGGCGATAGGATAGGCTTGATGTTATGATATGTCAAAATTTTCTCCTAACTGAATTTCGGTTTAAGCTCTGACACCAGGTTGTTCACCAACCATACGATAATAATAAGATAGTTCTATAGAGTAGTAGAGCGACTGGAGACAGATCAGGTGCAGGACCAAAAGCTTAATAAACGAGTACCTTAAATGTTAATGTTATATTCAATACATGAAACATAATATATGTAATAAATAAGCTACATAATTAAGCTACTAATAACGGATTTGCTGACTTAAATGCACGACATAATTAAACCGATACATTAAACAATTGTCGATTTGGTATTTACCGGCAACTGACAACGCATTGATTTATTCAATTATCTATCAATCTAAAATTCTAATTGTAACAAACGATAACATATTCTGTTAATAATGACGTGGAAATTATGAAAACGCTGCTATTGTCGGATAATACTTGAATATTGAGTGAATAGTCATTTTAACTGGCTATTATTAACTTTAAATCTGTTTAGTATAAGTAATAAAGAAACGTAGGTTATAATAAAAAATATTCATAAATTACTGTACCTACACATAAACAGAAAAATTAACCCAGTATAGGTAGTCAAACAGAAATCATTATTTTTACCTACGATGGAACGGAGTAGGTACTTGTATATGCGTATAGGGTGAAAGGTTGTTTGTTTCTTTGTGTGTTCTCAAAAATGGGTAGACCGATTTTCATGCGGTTGTCACTAACGGTATGGTTCTTAGCTATCATTCATGACAATTTTTTCTACTAAAATGATTATAAGCGTCGTGTTTTTTTTATTTTGTTTATCATATTTACAAAACTCTACACCAAATTATTTCTTTGTTTTTAAAGGCGTTGTTATAACATTTAGGTGACATTAATCCAAGTTGTAAGTATATGATTTATAGTTTATTATGTTGATACCTCACACGTACGCCTTAGAAAACAATTTAATCTCTATTCAAATGCGACATAGCCCGCTCGTAATTGGACAAAGTTGCGTTCTCTACATTATTCCGCCTTTCAATACTTCCACGAATTACTACATGTACACGTAAAGTATGAAATACCGTTTCGTATTCACAACAGACTTGCACCGTGGTCAGTCAGGTACCGGTCTATTCTGTATTAAAGCATTTAGGTCGCTCGATTCCCTGTATTTAGCTTTTAACTCGGTATATTGGGCTTACTGCAGAGCTTATAAATGATTCGTGCACTAGCTCTGAACTCTATGCACATAAATCTAATATTTCCGTGATTTACAACGTGTGTTGCATTAAATGTTATTGTTATTTTGCAATTGAAACAAGTACCTAGGTATACTATGTAAGTAAATAATACATGATTTTTTTATTTGAGCTCAACGACAAACTTACGTTGTAAAATATATTCAGGCGACGGATATTTTTTGGTCTATTCAATATCTTGTTAGATAATAATAGCTATTAGTAACCGGTATAGGTAAATTTGCAAGATGTTCGGCAATTAGGGTCCCTTCTAAAAATATGCTGATCGAAAACATAATTCATGGCTATAATTTTATCTTTTCAATAAGCGCCGTAATAATTTTTTACATCAACCTTGTGAGCGGTACGATCGTGTTCGGACGTCCTCGCATCACCTTTTCATTACAAAAGCCTTTGTTCGCTTACCACAGTATTAGTTTTTGTCTCGAACCACCGACAAAAACGTTAACGGGCTCAAAGAGTCCGCAATACACAAACGTCAGACGTCGGTTAGTAAAGAGCAGTATCAAAACATGTTCACAAATTGTACAAACAAATCAACATTAACCTCTCGACCTCAAATCTCGGAGATCCTCAGTCAAGATTGCTTCTTCGCTCTGGCCGGAGGGCACTTACTGATTTATTTTATTATGTTAATAGAATCAAATTTAAAATTAATTCAGGAGATGAAAAAATGACTGCCGCTTGTAATGATTAAATACGCTTCACTTCCTGCCCTCTCTTTTTTCCACGTAGGTACAAAGTACGTTCGAAACTTTTATTCAGGGTCGAAGAGCGAGTGATTTTAACGAGCTTTTATTCGCCGTTTTTTATTCGGAGTTAGAGAGGGTATTTTTATGAAACTAATGAATGTCAAAGAGAACTTAATTTACTTTCATACGCGATCGATGCTCTTTTATTTTCGCTCTCTAACATTAAATCAAAATGGTAGTCTTCCTTTTGAAACGTGAGCGACGTGAACAAAAGTCATTCGAAAGCTTTTTTTATCGGAACTGTCTCTCGCAGTTAGCTCTGAAGGAGCTCTTACTGCTTAACCGGTCGTTTGGTGAGACCTAATAAAAGGCCTCCAGCCAGGATTTCTTAAGCTTATGTGTAAATATTAAATGTTATACAAGTAATCTGTTTTTATTTGACATTGTTAAGCCGATGGTCACCCCTCTAATGTCTTGTGTGATGTTGGAACACGTTCCACAAAATGCTTCGCATTAAGCTTATTTGAAACTCGATCATAAGTCAATTATAATCGCATTACGTGGCGTCTGCGTAAACCGTGCGTTAAATTTAATTAAGAAACGTTGCTTCCGAAAGTATATTGTCGGTTCACGAGGTAGCGGCGCGGCGCAGACGCGGACAAGGGAATTATTTGAGCCATCATAAGTTATACGCGTGGGCATATTTAGTCACGGCTTGGGTACGTCCTACAGTAACTATAGCTGCTTAATAAACGTGCTTATAGCGTGTTCACGTCGAAACTATTCCTCTCATATAACCGGTTCCGATGCACCAAGAAGGGTCACTACGTTATAAATGCTTAGTGTGGACATGCCTTTATGTCTGTTGAGAGTCTATGTCCGTGTTATTGACTGCCGAAGACCATTGGTGACTTGATTTTTTACTTGTACACGTTTGAGCGGTGTTAAATTCGATTTAGGAGACACTTGTTATAAATATTTCTCACGGTGGTGCTTTACAACAGTTTTTTACCATAAAGAAGTTTTTCTTTGTGCTTTGTAAGTTTATTGCATAGTTTCTTAGCCCTTTCATAAATAATATCAAAAGCTCCGTTAATGTATACCCACTGTGTTAGGGACGGTTGAGTAGTTATTATTGTATGCTATGATTTAGAACGAACACACGTAATGGGCGCGCATCCATCATCGTCTATTTGTACCTATCAGAGCACACATTTCATTCTGTCGTGTACCGACTCATATAGCCGCGAATGGTAAATTGTAACCACTTAAACCGAGCGGGCGGCAACCTGTACTTTTATGCAATTAAAATTTATTAATTTCAGTCGAAAGCTTTTATTTTTACTGTTCGTTAATGCGACGCTGCCGGGCGCCTGCGTCCCGCTCCGCTGCTACGAACGATCACAGTTTTTGTGCGACATGTTATTGGAAAATAACATTTATGAATATTGGGTTTACACGTATAATTGTATTTTATTGGAAACGTGCCAAAGGTCCTCTCGCACGGAATCTGGGTGTCGTTTAATTTGGAATTAAAAAGGCTGAGCAGCGATATCAAAAGAAACGTTTCTAAGTGACAAAAAGCTAATCTTATCTGAAGATTTCTCATACTTTGTTAGTATAAAAACGGAACAGTTACGAACGAACTCAAAAGTGCTTTTTGTAATACGGCAACACTCATAATAAGCCGGCGGATTGACAAGCGTCGGCCTAAAATGGCCGGGCTCACGTGACGGGCTGGAGAGCAGTCGCCCGCTAGCCGTTTTTTCCCCAATGTTTTTTCAAGCACAGGTGAAGCGGCAACCCACACTTAGTCGGCGTTAACCTGTAATCTAAATTCATTTCTCGATCCGACCCACCAGCGCCATATCTCTGTTTTTATTATAGGCCTTAAGCCCATTTGCAGGTTTTTTTACTCTAAACAAATTATCTATTATTGTGGAGACTGGTCGATCTTATTATCGGACGACAAACGAGTGCCTTTCGGCCGGATGGTGCTCGGCACAAAATATTGAAGTTTACACTTGAATTTTCAACAATAACGAGAATCGACAAGGTCGTAAAGCATCGTCTGAATCGATTTGCGTTCATTGAGTCGAGTAATTGCAATGTTTCGTTGGTTTCAAATTTATTTTTGTTTCACAACGAAAGCGCTTCATTGTCTTTATTACAGGACGGCAAAGGTTTGTTAAATATGTATTAGTCACCGGTCTATGTCCCGCCGAATTACGAACCGACGTATGAATTATTTAAAAAGTACATACCCATAAAATATTCGTTTATCGATAGTCTCTTTAGGGTATGACCGCCAGTAGTTTATTTATCTTAGATGACCGTAAAATACTTTGATAGTCGAACTACACTTTTAGTAATATTACTGGAATTTAAGCATAGCCTGTCGGGCGCAGGAGAGGGAATTCTAGCTAGGTAGGTATATTTTCTTATACTTCCGAGCTTTTGTTAAATACACAAAAAGCGAGTTTATTTTTTATAAAAACGGTGAAAAACTTGTAGTACATCAATTGTAGTTATTTTATGAACAAGTTTGGCTGTAACAAAAAAAATAAAATCACCATTAGTAAAATATTCCAACTATTTAATCAACACAAGAATGATCTATCAAAGTAGGTACCTACTGTAGCTGGGGCTTTTTGCGTCGTTAAATGTGCGTTTTGTATGCTAATTCGACATATGATGAAACAAAATTGTACCAGTCGACTCTACATGCCAATGTCAAGGTGGGGTATACACTGTACAGACATGCGAGAAAGACGCAAAGTTTAAAAGTTAATTTACATTTCAGAAGGCGTATTATTCATCATCATCATCTATATCCAAATTATACCTACAGATGAATTTCCTTCAAAGTAAATTCATTGATTTTTATACCACGAACCTTGCACACAGAGACACTACAGAGCTTCGTACCTACAAAAGATTTACGTAGGTACATCACCCACGTTTGCTCTTTACATCTAAAAATCTGTCAAACAAAACTGCACACTCGCTACGTGACATTCGTGTGAAAAAGAATAATAAGAAGATACACCCATTTTAGTTCAGTATGAAATGTCTAGCCACGTTATTCGAAGAATTTCGATATTCAATATTTTTTTTTGGAAAAACGTTGTATTCAAAAAACTAAAACGTAGTAAGGAGCTTTTGCGCCAACCGAGTCATTTTATACCTACTTACGTGAAGGCTTGCAGCCTCTTTAAATTAATGATGATGATGGAAATGACGCCGTCTTTTGTCATTTGAGGTTCTTTTTTCAAAAATAATAACAGGTATTATGTACGACTATTATCTCAATTTCATGATGACCCGTGACTACAACAGTTGGGGATTTTGGGTAATACGACCTTTTTACTCAGAAAAGCAGTATTTGTGATGCCGTTGATGGGCTGTTAACTTGTATTCGGACACCGTAATGATTGTAACGTTTATATGTCCAGTCGATTACGGAATCGTTTAGCACTTTTTTTTAAGTTTACTTGGAATTTTGCTAAAACCCAATATGCACGAAGTTGTCTTTGTCTTTTAAAATGGTCGCTTGCAGTACCTACTTGCAATCGACGCACGTCTCTGGAAATATACGTATGAATTGGGAAAGACAGAAGAAGTTATAAGAATGATTGATTGATCTGCATTTTCTCCTTCTGCTTTGAAATTTTAATAATGCCTTTTAGAGGCAGTATCAGTAGTGTACACCTACAAACACATTTTTGGGTAAATTTTCTCCAAAAACCAGGCCAGGACTGGAAACTTTTGTTCTTAGCAAAACTGCAAAAGAAGTTTTTAGTTTGTGTTAACCCTGCCCAATATCCACAATGTTCAAAGGATCATATCAATTAGGCTTGGGTCTCAAGCGTGAGGCACGCGATGAGATCACCCACGATCATTTAACTATAATTATCAACTTATTTTTATGTTTTTAAATTGATGAATGACAGGACAAGGACTAGTATTTTAGTCTTTTTTAAGGTCCGTTGATCAAAGTATTCGTAGTTTTGTTTTAGGTTATGAGTTTCCAAGAATTGAGTAATGAGATGACGAAAAGTAAGAAGGAATAAAAATAATACGTGTATTGTGCTAATCCTTTATAACTAGAAATTGGGTAGAAAGATCGCGATGGAGATTAACTCGGATATAAATAAAAAAGGTCGATATTATTCTATACGACTTATTTATTAGCTTAATACTCAATACTCAATACTCAATAACTTTATTGCATCCCATAATGTATACAATGGCTGGTAGGTAATATTAAAAAGAAACAATTATGGACCCTGTCGGGCACAGCAAGTTAGTTTTAGAGGAGAGGATGAAGAGCGTTTTTTAGAAACAAAATATATTGAAATAAAGGAAGTTAATCTTATATTTAGATATTTAAGTAGGTATTATTTGTGTGTAGTTTTATATTTATTTTATTTATTAATATTCATATATTTATACATTATTAATAGTTGTATTCTAAATTATGTATTAATTGTTATTATTTATTTTCTTTATACATTAGCTGTAGTTTAGATTAACTAAATATTATGTAATTAAAGATATTGCACGGTAAGTGAGGTAAACAAATGTATTTAGTACTACGTATTTATTCTTATTGTCCCTATTACCCTAGTTGGAATTTATCTTTGAAGTATTCGTCAATTGTGTAGTAACTTTTATCTAAGAGAAATCGTTTTAATTTATTGGTAAATATACTATTTGTTTCTGTGTTTTTTATGTATTCTGGTAGTTTATTGTAGATTTTAATAGACGTAACAAACGCACTAGAGGAGTGCATTTTTAATCGCGAAGTTGGTAAATTGAGTCTATTTCCGTGTCTAAGTTTGATTTTTGTTTGAATGTCTTTTCTTTTGCTGTAGAATTGAGGATACTTTCTTACAAATTTGCAAATTTCAAATATGTAGAGGCAGGGTAGTGTTAAGATGTTTAGTTCTTTGAAGTGTGGTTTACATGAGTCGGTGTCTCCGATGTTAGTCAATATTCTTATTAGTTTCTTCTGTATTGTAAATAGTGAAGGTGCGTCTGTACTGTTTCCCCATAATATAATTCCATATTTAAGCCAAGCGAACGCGTACGCGTAGTATGTTATTATTGCTGTTTTGAGATCTGTTGTTTTCTTTATTTCTCTCAGGGCATAAGCAAATTTAGATAACTTAGTTTTTAATTTCTGTATGTGTGGTTTCCAGTCTATGTGTGTATCTATGTCTAGGCCTAAAAGGGTGAATTTATTAACTAGCTTGGACGCAGACATAACAAATTCTGTTCAGTAACCGGGACAACTTTTTACCCGACTGCGCCAGAAGGAGGTATAAGCTATAGCATAATGACTTTTACAGTCGGGATCCAAAAAAAATCTCGACCGGCTCAGATCTTTTCAAGAATAGCTCCCGACTGTAAAAGTCAATATGCTATAGCTTAACCTTAACATAATTCTAGGCTTGTTTACCTCTTTTCAGTTTTTTAGCAGTCGGGTTTCTTTTATTTTTAAATTCCTTTTTTTATTAAAGGACATTACGAAAATGTAATCTATGTATTAATATATTCAACGATAGGGGGCCGCGCATGAATAACTGAGGCCCAGAATTTAATACTTACGATATAAAAAGACAATAAATCAGCAAGCCAGTCACCACAACCAACACCTGCTCATGAACATGACGCATTCATATGCCATTGTTATTGCTAACATTTAATGTTATTCTATTAAACAGTTAAGTATTGTTATTGAGAAATGTTCGCCTCAATGACTGCTAAGTTCTTCTAGATAATTCTAAAGTTCTAGTGGCCTACCTAAGTACTCCCAAATTTAAGGCCTAGGAACTTCTGAATGCCTAAATCGGGGTTTTAGAAACATTTATGTATTGTTATTGAGAAATGTTCGCCTTAATAACTGGTAAATTGTGCTAAATGATTCTGAGGTTCTATAGGCCTACCTAGGTACTCCCAAATTTAGTACTTCTAAATAAGTACTAAGATTAAGGTTTTAGTGACAGTCTCCAGTATAGGTACTTTTTAAACTAAAGATACAAACGACGTATTCGTAATTCGAATGGGGAAGTTTCGAAATATTGGTCGAAAAAAATTTGCCAGTTCTCTACTTCGTTACCTACCTTGAAAAAAATTTTAACTAAAAGAATAATCTTAAGACACGTACTTAAGTAAATATTTGGAGAGAGATTATCATACACAGGACTGCACCCACAGGTGGGCATGAAACTTTTTGTAATTTTTTTTAATAATTCATAATAACATTAGGTAGTGAAAAATTAATAATACACCATATTATTATATTTTATATTATCATATAACGTACCTAAATACCTATTGGCACGTGTACTACCTACACCCACGTGCAAAATAATAAACATAAATTAAAGCCAGTGAATTTTGCTAACGATTAATATTTAACGATGCCGTAATCAACAAAGTTATGATTATAAATCAGACAGTTAATTGTTTTAATACAATATTGCCGGTTATAAAATTAAAACGTTATTAAGTGGAGCTTCGTAATAAAAATAAAGTACCGAGTGAGCTGACCGGGGAGATATTCTCGTTTGTAAGCCTAGTTTTTCAATAAATACGCGCCTCGTTTTATGATTACTACATATGGTAAAGGCTGTAAATACCTGTATGTTCTACCTTGTAACAGTCATCTATATTGCGGCAAACAACTTCGGTATAACAAGGCAAGACATAAATCGTCTACTGTGCTCTACGCCGATATGAGTCCGTCAACGACGTCGAATTTATTTATAGGAAAGCAATTTAATTAAACCTTTAACACAATTAGAAATTGAGTCATGCGCAAGCGACGGTAAGAGGCACTGAAAACTAACAGACCAATACAAGCAGCTGATTGGCTAGAAGCAGGTACTAAATTTATTTCGCCCACGCAAGACAGTGCAATTTTCTAACTAACGTGGGTAAGTAATCGCTAATTTGAGATGTTAAACAAAGCGGTGAGTAACAAAGAATGCGCTCGACCAATCACCGCCAACAATCAGCTCTGGGCGTGGCCAATCTTGAGCTTTAATCTTTACACGCCGTTAACAAAGCCACGCTCGTACAATTCGCAAAGGAACGGAAAATAATTAACGCATTGAATGCTAAGACGCGAACGCGTTTTTCTAAAGAACTTCATATTATGAAAAGAAACGAGAATTACCTGCATCCCAATTACAAGTGGGGGTATAATAGGGACATAATACCTATATAATCAAAAGGAAAAGGGATTTCTAACATAAATAATAATACCAACCTGAACTGTCCTACTTAAAAGAAACTAATGGCCTCTTCTTATACACATTAGATGCATCATTGGCTTCTGTACCTGCTTTTATCGAGAATAAATAAATAAGCGCGGATAGTATATACATCGATATATCCGTCGATGAAATATGAGTAGATCAACCCGCAATATAAAAATCGCAACGACCGAAGGGGATAAAAGGGATTAAATGACTAGCATATACCAAACAAATGCTGAAAGCGACTGAAAAAAGAATATCATGTGGCTTCTCGAAATGTGCATACCGCTTTATGCATATTTAATCAATGGAGTTAACCCAACTGCATTTATTATTATGGCTTTAACAAGAATACTGTGTCCGCAACTCTTTTGAAAAAGTTTTGCCATAAATATTTTAAATTGTATTATAATATCTCGTCGAAATAACATACAGCCAGTTATGCTTTTAACGTTATTTAATAGCATTTGAATGAATTAATAAATTCATTCGGATATTTGCATACCTACCTATCGTCTGCTAGATAATAATATAAATTATACTGATCACCTATTATGGACTGCTTTAGAGTTAGCGCGTGTAAAGCCGCAATGACATCAAGTTTTAAATATATGACGCTATAAAATACAGAATAGATAATAAATAACATATTAAGCTCTGTATGCATAGCATTAGCTCGCAAATATCGGATGAATCATCAGTTTATTGCTATAATGGCTACTTGTCCTCATAATTACACTCCCATGCACTTTAAATTAATTTCAAAGAGCAGTGAACCGCCGGACAAGCGCCTATTAACTTTTGATATTTCTCGCTGATACAATAATAAGCACCTAGGCTTTTGTACAACGCCCACGGACACGATCAGGCATTCTACGTCGTTAACTTTCTATTAAGTGTTACTTTGTACGTCAAATACGACATTTATCAGCCGTATTTAAATTTTAATTATATAATTTAAGTAAACAAACTCTGTAAATATTTAAATCAATGCAATACAAAACTCGTTTCGTCTTACCATTCGAATTCATATAAATACTCCGAACGATAAATTGTAATGATAGTAGACTATTAGAGTCAAACTCACCGTAATCATTGGACGGCTTGGTCTACTAAACTGCAGGTGGTATTTAATTTTGTGGACCATCTGCTTTGAGACTTGGGTGAATAGCGTGATCATATTATTGTTAATGCGTTTGGAACGAATCGTATTTTGCCTCAAAGTCGTCAACAAAAATTAAATTCTTTATTTATTCCATTTTTATTAGGTGGATATGAAAATTGTTTGACATAAAAGTTGGAGTAATAATATTGTGGCTTTGTTACTTAATCATATTTTCTAAGAACTATTGTTTTCATACTTAGACGTTGTCTTTATTATTCTGAACAATAGGAACACAATTTTTATTTTATTTTATACAAACATGTCTGAGTGTAACCTGAGATAATTCCTACCTCGCTGTTATCCCTGCATAAACCTGGGAGATGCTAATGTCTTCCGTGTCTGGTCTGAACAAAAACGTAAGTAGACATGTTTTGCATTTGTTCCGAACGGGGTTATAACCGACGTAAGTACAGCGGAGACGGGAAAGCCGCTAAGTCACTTTACCATGAGTAATGTAGTAAGGTACTACATGTAATTAAACTAACAGATCCATGTCTCCACAATTTTTTTTTTAAACGTCGCCCCACACTAGGAATTTCTCCTGTATCGTGGGTGCGTTTCACAAACATGAAATATCACATACACAAACACCCAGACTCAGGACAAACATCTGTGGTTCGCACAAAGTTTTGCCCGTGCGGGAATCGAACCCGCAACCTTTAGCGCAGCAGTCCAATCGCTTAGCCACTGCGCTAAACAGGTCGTCGAAAATTAAATTGAATTTGTCCTTCACTCAGAATCATACCGATAGGATTCTGCAAAAGGACACATCTATTTGTTGAATATTTATCAGCCGTCCGAAACGTAGGAAACCACATTAAATAAATGGTTGAGATTGACCCGAGATAAATCTCTCGAGTGTTAATTAAGCACCGGCTTTTAATTAGGAATAATTTTCTAACGGCCCTGAACATGATTATGAATTTGATGTCGGTTTGTAGTGGTTGGCCAAGTTACCTCTGTTTGTTTGTCCCGTGATTTTATTAAAATAGTCGTATATGTAGGAAATTCGTTCAGTGTGTAAATGCTAGGAATCTGTTAAGGTTCGATATCCGTACAGTGTAAATATTGTGTGTGTCTATGTCCTACAGGTATTTGTTCCGGCTTTGGGTGTGATTTTTGAGTCTGTAAATACGGGAGATAGACCAGTGTGAAAAGGAATCCTTTAAACCTCGTGTCACGTATTCAAAGAGAAGGTATACAAGTGACATTTAAGTCAAAAGTTTGTCAGAAATACTGAAAATAATATTTCCAATGTGATAGCTCTAGGTTTCCTTATTCTTTTAAAAAGCTTTTATAAAACCCTTACTCATGTTCTAAACACTTTGATGTGATTGACTGTGGACAATGATAACTTCGATGATTTAAAACGACCAATCATTGTTTTTCCTTAATAAAAATCCCAACTCATACAGCTACACACCGCTACCGCTAAAATAAATGAACAAAGCATGTAAACCGTGATATTTAATATGCGGTAAGTTAATATTCCGCG
The DNA here is from genome assembly GCA_946251915.1 of Abrostola triplasia. Classification (NCBI taxonomy): domain Eukaryota; kingdom Metazoa; phylum Arthropoda; class Insecta; order Lepidoptera; family Noctuidae; genus Abrostola; species Abrostola triplasia. Next base: position 5,749,915 of record OX276432.1, on the reverse strand, counting down.
TATAAAACGACAATAAACTTTTATTTTATTTGTGGTTACCTTCTGGTCGATTGAATGCTCTCTGATACTCCGCGCCGACACTCAATGGATTTTAATGGGACGGCAATGCATTAAATTATTATAAGTTACATACCACTATAATAGCTCCGACTCCGGCCCAGCGTAGGAGGCGACACTCGTAAAAAAGGAATTAATTTAATATAGAATGGGGCTTAAGCTTCTCTCCCAATAAATCGTGTCATGACAAAATATTTAATGGCGCTATTTATTGAGATATCAGCAATTCTTGGCGTATAATCCGTGAGACCGAGAATGTGACGGGTAATATATGTTAGTAATCGTACTTCGACATGAAATATTGATTAACAATCATTTACGTGGCTTCAAATCGTGATTGATAGTACAAAATGAAATATTATTATGCGCGCGGTTCGTTAAACATAAAACAAATGTGTACCAAATAGACCGCAGCCGAATTACACGCACATCAAACTTCCTCGGAGGCCAAAAGATCATTAATAAAAATTTCGTTAAGGCAACAAGTTCCGTAGCGCACTCTGGCTAAGCATTACGGCCCCCGAATATCCTATAGAAGCGTAAACTCGTTGTAAACATGGACGCCACTTCCCATTTTACCTCTAACAGGGCATTGTCAGAATGTTAACGCATCATTGTCATGTCACAGTTTTAAAAAGGTTTTTTAGAGAGTCGGTAACTGTATGTTAATATCGTAGGGCGGTTCCGGCTGACGGAACACGTGTCGTTGTCTGGTCTATTGTTGAAAAAACTTGAAACCGACCAGCTACACGGATAGTTTAGTGATAACATCGACAAAGGTCGTTTTAACATGATACATACATATTTTAGATTCGAACTCGTGAATAAATAACGTGTTTATTAAACCGTACGAGTTTGACGCTTCTTTTGTTGTTCCGATTTTTATTGGATCACGTATTTATTATCGGCCGTAAACGATTGTCTTAGTTCAGACTAATACTTATCTAAGTAAAAAAAAATGTTTGGAGATTACCCGAACCAAAAACAAATTTCTCTTGTAAGATATTTAAATTGGGGAGGTTTGAGAGCTTTGCCAAAACAAGGACGTATTAAATTCCTAAAATAGTAACTTGGAGTTACAAAGATATTCGAGGCGTAAAGTTTGCAGCCAAAATTAATTATAAACGAAAGCAGTCTGCTCTGCTTAGCTGGCTTTAGCAAAAGACATTTTGATATACGCCGTGGAAAAACTTTGTCGTTGGCCGACTGTTGTCTCCTAAAATAAAACAACAGAGCGTTCCGACCGTGGATGCGTCTCCCTTCGACTTAGACGGCTTCAAGCACCCACATTATTTACAATTTGTACACATTGACTTTTAATACTTGTATCGTGTTTCACAGAAAGTAATTGATTGATTATCCTAAATTAAATAGGTACCTACGTTTAGCCAGTTTGTTTTGACTCTTCTAACTAACTACTTTAATAGGTATGGCAGGCATGTTTTTATACCTATCTATTATTTGTCAAAATCGATGTAAGTATGGTGTATAACTTGGTTACCCAGTTTCACGATTATCTAAAAGCTTTACAATCAGCAAAACTTAAGTACTTTATGTAAAGAAATAAACAGCCCTGTCACACATCACCGTACATAAATCATACATATAAAAACGTATTTTATTAACACGTTGTTGCGAGTTCCATTTGGAACGCGGACACCACTTCCAGTCACCGCATTTCAGTGGTATAAAGTTGTTCAGGCTTCGAAAAAGCAAGACCAAATTCCTGCTGCGGAGAGAAGTTAGATCACGCTTGCACTCAGCTACTACTTTTAACTAAATTGAAGTTGCGGGCAAGGAGTGCACCCCGGTGAACGTGACGCATCAGTCCGTCTGTCCGTTTGTACTTCTACGTGAGTGGATTGCAGTGGACTTCTTTATTCAATGGTGCGGATGCATTTTGGAGGACGCTTGTCGTTTCTGGTTGATCGGAATGATAAGTATTAGCGGTCGGCCATCATGCCACTCAGTTGACTCGATGGCTTTGATTGGTTTACTCTCTCATGACATGAAAATTTACTTATAGCGACTATGTAGCAAAGCATGGTGTTTTCTATGTATCTGACTGGTTCGGCAGCCGTTTCGTGAATTTCAGAGAAAATACAGAGCGTATTAACCTCAATATACTGGACATTTCGTTTGAAGCAGAAATAAAGTTTGTTTTTATCTTTTAGCCTACAGCAATCCGTCGGCTGCCTTCGTATGATATGAGTTACGAGTCTTTATGTGTCGTAACTCGTATCAGACGGTTATAAGCAACTCCGGAGTATAGCCACTTACAGCATTAAATCATACTTACATAGCCTAGGAAACGTTCGTTTGCCTGAAGCGCTGCTGATAAAGTACCTAAGTACATCTGAGGATATTCAATTATCTTAATTGCCTTATTCACTGCCATTGGTCTAGTTGTTGTAGCAGGCGACTGCTGGGCGTGAGGTCCAGGGTTTGATTCTTGAGTTTTGCAAAGTTTTATTAGGTTTTTTCTACTAAGCATTAGGTTTAAAGTTGTTACACGGAGCTCGGATATATTTCCGGTTATTGGCAATATGCTTGCTTCCTATTTCATGAAACTGGAAAAATGTGAGTGTACTTATACTCCCCAAAGTATAGGTAGCTACATTTATTTATTTAATTAAATTACAACGGTATTACACAAATTACAGTAACATAAGGCAGTAAAAAATACACATCACACACACACACACATGCAAACTTTTAACTACATGTTACAATAATTTAATCATGTGTTAGTAATTTTGACACTATAGGTATCTACCTAAGTAACCTACATCGTTATACGTAAAAAATTGCTCATTATTCAATCACATGCATATTCCCTATAGAATGTTGCAGCCGTAGCCGAAATCATACCTGTTACATGAATTGCTTTAGTAAATTAATTTGGTTGGACCTTTGGTAGATCGCTTGCCCTTCTAGCATGTGGATCGAAGGTTTGTTCCCGTACGGACCAAATATTTGTATGACCGACAGACGAACAGATATTGACTCTCGATACTTGCACTGTAAGATCATTGTTTGTTGAAGCACCCACGGCAAAGACATACTGCAGTGGGGCGTGAATGTTTACAGAATAAATAATTAAAATTTAATGAAAGAGTGCATTTATTAAATTAGGAAAGATGGTGTTCTTAAGCAGACAACATAGGTACAACTATTAGAAATTTTATATTTTTTTAAAAGCCCAAATGGGAACTATGTAAATAATGAAGAAACATACGATTTATTTGTAACGCTTGTTAGAGTACTCAAATACAAAGATAGGTTGAGAAATCGATCTTATGTGTATTTTGGTCTGACGTATCTAGTATCTACCAATAACTATCACGTTACACAAATAGGACACACACACTAACATAAATCCTCTATTGTTAGGTACTCACACATGTACACTCTAAGTAAGTAACGTGAAACAGTCTATTACTCCCTATAAACCACAAAGAACATCTTCAATATCAATAAATAATCCAAATGAAAAGCAATTAAATCCGGTTCCTCTAAGTAAATATACCGTCGTTTGTCGTGTTATTACACTAAATAATTACTTTCATAAAGACTGAAACTGAAACCTTACGTATACCCGGTTAGCGGTGAACGAACTCTTCAACCTATATTGTAATACGTTATATTATACTTGTACCTACCTACAACACGCTTTCCCAATAACCAGCCAGTTTAGAACATTATTTTTTATTCACAAATTTTTATACAAGTCACCTATTGCAACTGTTTGATTAAATCTTGAGACATGTTGAATTGCACTATTGCAATCTAGTAAAAAAGCTAGAGCTATGGTCACGCGAACTGCCAACCGCGCTAAGAAAATGATTTATTATGTATGAGACTTACAAAATTATCTAACTAAAGAAGCCTGGTGTTCGTCATAAAGAACAGTCTCAGTCGCTATAAAATGTACTTTTACATTATTATAATGTAGGTACTTACTTTTTCTATTAGACAAGAAAGTATTGTACAATCGAGACTATAATTGAAACTTTATTCCATAAGTATTACTAATGTAGGCCAGACTACGTATATAAGGCAAAATGTGGTGAGGCGGAGTACTTGCGCTAAATGGCCACGCACGAGAGGCTACCAAGTGACACTAGAAACCACTTATCTACCTATCATGCGGTGACTGCCTATCAGAATATAGTACACTTATACGTAATAATGGACGCCTCGAAATTAGGTACATCCGCTAACAAACGCCATATTGTGAGGTGTTCAAAATACATTAAGTGATCAGCCAGTGGAACAATATAACCCGATAAATGTGTGGACAAAAAACAGTCTATGAGATGTTCGAAGTATTCTCGAAACTACCAAAGATACAAAATTTAATCAAAACGTTACGTTTGTGTAGCAAAATTAGATTTAAGGAGTTGACAAATTATTTCTATTTTTACCACAGGCACAAATTCATACTAAAGTAGACTAATTCCTAAATTGTTTAAGTCCAGTCAAGCTTCGGTAAATGTAGGAACAAAACAAGGATGGAATTTCATTTATTATTAAGGCAATTAGCCAAACGAGTTAAAGGCCAAGATCTAAAGGAGTTCCCTAATGAGCGACGATGTCTAAAGTTCACTTCCCAAATAGCAATGCGAGACGACTTCAAAATTTTCCTAAAATATCCGACAATCGACCAAACTACATTTCACATAGTTCGGTTCGGTTGACAGGCGACGGGCGAGGCGCGTTGCCTGCTCCGGCTAATTGACAGCTACGACCAGTCCGCAGCTACACAATACACTGCCACTATTTTAGCTCACTGCTAATAGATCGATGCAGTTATATGCAACTCCACCAATTGGCTACTGCTTTAACCAACCATCTATAATGATGTGAATTACACTGTCGCCGAGTTGCTTTACTAAATTAGCGTATTTTTATAACTTAGTAAATCTAACCTCGGTTGAATATGAATGGGCCTATTAGTGAAATTGCTTTTTATGGTATATTGAGAAATCATTAATCTTAACAATTACATCAGCGACAGTTCTTTGGTGAGGCTTAATTTCCGTCTATAATAACGCCCACCCACGGCCTACCTTACATAAATTATTATAAAATATACATTTACTTCGTGTACGAAATTAAGCAAAATATGAAACGATAAAGCTGTGATTCGAAATACGGTTAATTTAATTTCTTTAATATTTGGTTAAAGGGCTAATCCTTTGAGTAAGATAGGATTGTGGCAACAGGCTGGCAAATGCGCGGTGGCAGCTCGAGCCCATGAGACTGCGAAATTAGTGGAGCCGTGTTACACCCCTCCCCTGCCTCTCCAACCCCTCACCTCGCCTTACGTCACACCCTGCACGTGAAGCCTCCGTTACAAGTGCCCGACTGCAAGAGATGTTGCTACGATTCAGAGATATATTCAAAGCTTTAGTTATGAATGGTAGGTTGTGCCAAGACTAACAATAAATGTATACCTGCTAAGTTTGGAAGACGAAGCTGTACTAGAGTAAAAACAAGAAATTTTTATCTGAATTATTTACGAATCCAGTGGAAATAAATGCTAAGCAGGACAATCTAAGAAACTGACTTAAATTTGAATTGAAATTAACATTAACCCTCTACAATTGCTCGGGTGCGTCTCAAATCTTAAAAATACTAAGTAAACTTAAATTTTGCATTTTCGAAAGCCCTTATAGAACCATTCACGACCGTCCAACTTCAGCGAAAACACTAAGTGTTGAATAAACAAACGCACATCCCAGAAAACGATGCCCCGAATGTGTACACAGAATAGCGTGAGCAAACTCTAAAACAATTACGTTTGTTAGCACTGCCAATAACAATAATATTTATCAAATTATTCGGGCGGCCGACTCGGAGGCGATACGCCGGCGGAGGAACGGGGAACAAAATTGACAAAGCAAGCAAAATGCTTTCAAGGCTGGCTCGCGTGTTGCGACGTGTTTGCATCCGTAATTTGTTTGTTGGCGGCAGCACACGGCAGAATACATTAATGGATCTGTGGCCCGCACGCGACCGACCAGACATGCCACTCAAACAGGAACCCGGGCTATCTTCAACGTCTTGCTTGAAAAGAACAAAGCCAGTCTTGTAACGCTTACTCATATAACGCTGTGTACTTTAATTTGGTTCGCGAGCCGTCTGGCTGGCGTTTGTAACACTTGATCCGTTAAGATATGGTTTTATGTTGTGATTGAGCGCATGAGGATCGAACTTGATATCTAATGTTGCTGTAAAACGTACTTGATAGGATTAAGATGCTTTAGTCGACATCCTTACACCTTACACGTGTTATAGAAGATGTTACACGTCAAATCTCATGATGAAAACTGCCATTTAAAACTCATAAAGTAAATTAACAGACTAACATATAAGAATAATGATTAATTAATTGATTTACCTATAATCCAACATACATTTTTATATTCGCGCAATTCTCAAAACAGAAAATACAGTAGTTACAAAAAGCTCATAATCTAAAATGAAAGCACGAAAACTAGACCGAAAGCACGAGAACATTGTGTCCCATAAAACACAGCATCGTAAGAGCTATCTTTAACAATAGTTCAGTATAATTAGTGCAAATACAAACTTAAACATGATTTAAGGGTACGTTATCCTGAGCGGAGAATATAATATTAGAATAATAAACCATACTTCGTGTTAGTAAGTCTCCAAGCGCCTCGGGCTCGGAGTATGGACTGAACATATAAAACTATAGGTACTTAAACTAAAACTACTGCTGCATAACTCGCTCTGTATCGACTCTGCCGCGCAACTGTTTCATCTATTTGAATAATAGTTAAATATAATGAATGTTTTATTCAAACTTATGCAAATTCAAATTATTCTGTCTGCTGTCTTCAAACTCTGCTATTACTGTTTCTCTGCAATTACCCAGTCAGAACTATTTTCTGTCGGGAACAGAGAAAATGTTGACGATTTTTACAGTTTAATTACGTTATTACATCGTATTAAGTCACAAGCTAAAAATATTATTTAAGCGCACTATTTTATGTGTAAAATGTGTCGTAGCAAAATTGAATTTCTGAAATTGAATAACATCCTTGCCTATTAAATGTGAAAATTATTTTATGTCATGCAAAATATAAAACTTGAGATAATAATGTAAAGTAGGTAAAGTTAGAAAAACTAAAACGGCTTTTATCAGCCAAAACGTTCACACATTTAGGTTATTTAACGAATAAATTGATCGTCATTATTCAAGTCCTATCGACATACCTACAACATTAACGACATTTCTTATCTCATGTAAAGCCCTGTCGATTTCATAATTTATTTTTAATGCCCACGATACAGGCACAGGAAAGCCATATCCGAAGTGTTATCGTTTAATAATTGTCGCCATGCTTCGCAAGTGGACATACTGAGTCGTATAAGCGTGCTGAGTTAAAAATAACCCTGTTACCTGGACATAGTGATGGGCATAGTGCACACACTTGGAGTGTTATCTTTCACGCCATGCGGGAGCGTGCGGTGCCGGCCAATTAAATGGACTTACCCACCTCGGCTGATCGCGAAAGAATAACTAGCTGTCACTTCGTACACAGTACCTTTAACACGTAAACTCGCATTCTGTTTTTAATCGTCATTTTCATAAGGTTGTAAGTTTTATATGTGGAAGGAAAATACGGATTTATATTGTAGGTACATTATTGTTCAAAAATGTAATTGTTTTAACAGTATTTTATACTTTTGCCTTAACAAAAACCAAACTCTTATCTGTGAATGTGACGTGTCTACTCCCACATAGAGATGGAAATTTGCTTTATCCACATTTTGTAACAAAAAACGAGGTTTCTGAACATGTTTTATTAGCTGAGCGTGCCTTTGTTCTTTGTGGAGGTATATATATAAAACAGAAACGTGTATGTAGAAAAATTAGCATGGAAATCATTATCGGAGTGTAGCGAGTACGGCGGGTGTAAGTTCGATGTCGTGTCGCGCGCCCCTCACCATAAATCCATCAAGCCAACTAGACTTTAACACTCGCTGCTGCACTTCCGCTCGCACGAAGCTACTATACTTCGATAATACTATCATAATATTACACGCTACTCCCTGAGGAGTAAAGCAGAAGTATAGCAGGAATATAGCCGCCAACTACGTAAGTTAGATGATTCGTCATTGATCGGCGTTGGCGCCATCATTTAATTACAATCTACCCTGGACAGGCTATCTTTATAGGTTATATCACGCTAGTATTCCCTGAAGAGGTAAGCAGAGGCGTACTTTTGTTTCACCTCGTGTTGCCTGCCATGAGGGTGAACGTGTACCTATTAGAAATAATTAATAAGGTCTTTTGGTTGACAAAAAAAAGAATCGAAAAAATTACTTATGAAATTCAGTCTACTGCTGAGTATTACATCACACTTTGCACTAATATTATAAAGGCGAAAGTTTGTAAGAGTGTTTGTATGTTTGTTATCTCTACACGCTCCAACGGCTAGACTTTGATGAAATACAAATCATAATTATGGAGGTAGCTGACACCCTGGATTAACACATAGACTACTTTTTATCCCGATAAAATGTAGCGGGTAACACCGCGGGGCGAATCTAGTAATATATCATTTAAAATAATTTAATTTACGTCACGTGCAATATGCAAATTCTAATGAAACTACGCTTCAACTAAGTATAGTAAAAAGGCAATATTTTTTCATTTTTATCGTTTCGATACACAGGTTTTTAGTCCCTAAGAAGGATAATTTGTGTTGCGCATAATGCTCGTTGTCATATCTCAATTAAAATGCTATTAAATAACACTAAACATTCCACAGTAATGTTTGCTTTTAAAAGTTTTTATGGAAGCAGGTGTTAACTTTTATTACGACGAAATAAGTACAACTCATGAGAATGCCACATAATTACGGACATTCTCACTTAACACCTTGCAAAACAGAGTTCAGTTGATACGATAACGTTCTGTATTCAACAATCTTACAGCAAGTTCTTTTTGTGGTGAAAAGTAACAAAAAAACAAATATTAAAAGAAAAAAACTTCTCGTTCACCTGCTTGAGACATAAAAAAGTTCTAAGAATAAATTTAACTAATTTGAAATTCCAGGCGTCACCCGGCCTAATTAACTTTGCTAACAAATTCAGACCTAGTCGCCAATACAGTCATGACATCAAAGTTTGTAGCCACAACATTAGATATGTTAAAGACAAGTTTGTCAAGTGTTGACTAGTGGACGAAGGCTTAACGCTGCTCCACTCATTATTTATTCAACGAGAAACCTCAGTACATTGTGGTTGGAGCCTTAAGTGGAGAAACTTCACACTATGATTTAATAAACGTGAACGTACATCGACTAACGTGGCTAAACTCGTCCATTTTGTGATGGTAATGATCTAAATATAACAACGTTGACGAATTATATTGTGTGCTAATTTCATTTGCACATTTTTGTTACAAAACGAATGCTTCATCAAATCAAATTCTTTTTCATAAATGAAAATGTATGCTATGCCTGACTTAAGCATGTTCCTTCTAAAACCTATTCAAAAAAACTTTGAAGCTTAAATGAACTAAGTGGGTATTAGAAAGTTTTGAATGGAACTAAAATATAACCCTGTTGTAGCTTCATCATTATTTTGGTGTCTATAATTCGTGTCTGTCTTTTACATGACAGAAATGTAATTATTTAAGGACCTGACGAACTACATAATTGTGACTTACTCCTGATCGCAAGTACGAATTGTATCTTACCGTGAAAATACAGTGTATAAAATAAAATGGGTAACCAATGAATTGAAGGCTTTTTTCAACAGTCCTTAGATATCATAAAGGCCTTCAGAGAAGCCTAATGTAATACGTTCTCACAAGTTTTTGTTTCTTATACACTCAGTAATACACTGAGTCAACTAACAAACTCTTTATATAGACATTCGTAATATTATTTCAAATGTATCAATACTGAATATAAAACAAAAAAAAAATGTTATAGTAATCAATGTACCTAGGAGTGATCGATTTACCTCAGAAATAAAAAAATCTTTAACGTCTTTGGAATTCATGGGGCAATGTGATTACACGTCTGGCTTCCAATAAGTGTCGATAAATTGTACGAAGACAGCCTTTGTGCCAATCGTAGCGAGAAATAGAGCGTGCTGAAAAACGAAAGTAATTAAAGTAATTATTTATGTGTAAAATAGATAATAGTGATGTAAAAATCAAAAAATCCGCATATTAAAATTAAATCATGTGCTAAAAATTCCTAGCATGAATAGCTCTATAATATCTTTCAACTTTAAGACAACACTTTATTTGATACTAGTTTGTGCCCGCGGTTTAGCCTGCGTTAAGTAGCCTATGTCCTTTCTCCGGTCTTAAACTTTCTACATGCCAAATTTCATTACAATTCTTCCAGCGGTTTAGTCGTGAAGGTGTAACAGACAGACAGATAGAATTACTTTCAGATTTATAATATTATAGTATGAATGATAATAATTATAATATTATACTTGTACCATAATAATGAAGTATAAAGTAAGTAAAGTATCATCAAATTTTGGAGATAGTTACGATACGCTTTGTATTTTAGTTTAATATCCTGTGCCCTTAGTACGAATATTTTTGACTATCGAATAGTTAAGTTTATAGAATAGTTTACTCGATACGAATACGTGACGATAGTACATAATATTCGTGCTAAGGGCACTGTCTTGTCCAACTGGATAAAATAAGACAAATTACAGCATTGTCTGCCAAAACTTTGACCGTTGTTTTGGACCAAAAGTAAGCATATGAGGCTCTACATGAGTCTACAATGTAGTGTTCCCTTGAAATGATGTAGATTACTTCTGTTAGGTAACTACTTTAGTAGAAAGAAACACACTCAACAAGGACAAATCGTCAAAGGCAAAAGTTACATTTAATACGACCTTCGCGCAAAACTTGGCACTTTTATTATAGGTATTCTGCGCATATAATGTCGATCTACTTTTTCACAGAACTTAACTTCGTAAAGTATTTTTGAGAGAGCCATAAATTCAAGTGAATGTGTGCAGTATTTTTTGCTGGTTTATTTAGTTTTCCTATTAACTGTGACATTTATATGTTGTTAAAGAACAATATTGTTTATGTATTGTTAAAGTTCGTGACAATGGATAACTATAGAGTTGATAATTATATTTTGGTAACGATACCATCTTTACTTGGGATTCTGATTTGAAAAAGAAACTTATCTAGAGTTCAGTAAATATCTCCAGCTACAGCTATGTTACTTGAATCAGTAAGTTTAGAATTTCGTAGATTTAGAAATTTTGTAAAGAACTTTTTTAGCTTTTATAATGGTTTGCATAATCTTTTAGGTACTTTGCTGACAGGCTTGAGGATTTTTATAAGTCTGTTAGTAATGTGCTTTGTTATAGGAAAGACTTAGATAGGTACTAACTTTTTAAGATTGGTACTGATACTCAAATTAATAGTGGGATAGGTAGAGCGCTTGCACACCTTCCAATTAACCGTCATTACGAAACTACATATCTACCTTTTTTTAATTATAAAAATATATTAACAGATGTTCGATTTTATACTAAATAAAATTCTTAAAAAAAAGGTTATTTACGACTAGAATATTTTGTAATAATAAATTCACATTATTATACGATAATGTGTAATCTATAAATATTAATTTTTATGCAAAATTATAAGGTAGTGCCTTCATTTTTGATAAATGATTGAAATAAATGTTCAGAAGAAATTTACGCTACCAATAAAAATAATAATAAAATTCGTTGAATAACTTATGCGTTAAAGCTTATACATAAGTTATATTTATAAATGTAAATCTTTAGAATCTTATCTCTATGGAATGAGATTACTAATTTACATATTTAGATCGCTGGTGGTACATTAAAAACTACTTATAGACCCTTCTTCTTCAAACATCTTAAATCCTTTGCTTTTTGAGTGCAGCATCTGGTATCATAAACTACTCAGTTACATGATATAAGATTATGTAAGTAGCACTCTAGCAAAACATTCCTACTGTTAGCTCAGATTTGTTTAAACTGATCGGTACCTAGAAAGCCATTTAAAATGTAGAATAACATTTTTAATATCCATTACTAATGTTAAATAATAAGATTGTTAATTAGATAGGTAAAACGTCAGCCATACCTAATTGAACGTCCGGTGCACCCTGGGCAGACGGACCCGGTACGATCTTGCTGACTGGTTTTCTTCAACGCGGAATGAAGAAGGCACGGTTCACGGCTTCTTTATCCGATATATATCTGTATTCCTACATAGCAGTTTAAGTGAGCCCAGCAGTGGGATTGTACCGGCTAAATGATGATGTTGTTGCGTAAGAATTCACATTGTAAAGTAAAACATCTGATCACTTAATCTTAGCCAAGAATAAAACGGCTCCGGCTCGATAAAACATTTCAAGTAATTTTGTTCTAACAGGTTTATCCAGCAAAACTACATTTGTGATAACAGTTTCATCTAGCTAAAAAGCAATTTCTTGTGTACGGATAATATTTTGGTTGCAAAGCCGGGTGCATCAAACTGCAGACAAACAATTTAAATCGTCAACCTTTTGCGGCGGGTGTTGCTCTGGACGCAAAAAACATAACATTCACATGTCACTGTAAATAAAATATGGTTGTACTGTGTAAAAGTTTTCGCGCACCCCTAAATATTCCATTATGGTTGAAGTATAAATGGGACATAAATTCGAGGAGCTAAGTTGTGACGATTACTCAGCGGGACACAAAGCGACTGTGTTCTGGTTAAGGGCTGCCATCAATATGCATTTCTCAGGATACGGCCCAGTTTTTAAGGCGCTTGATGTGCAAAACGGTTTGTTCAAACGATCGCGACAATGTTTCACAGAATGCTGGGATAGGTTGTGGGTGATGAATAGCTAAGTGGGGTTCGATAAAATCTTTCCCGACTTTGTCTACGTGTGTCTGCCTCCTAAAAATTCTGCGTCTTGATGTAGCCAATTATTAAGGACACATGGTCGGCAGTACATTAGATATTTTATTTCCTATATTTTTAAGATACTTTTACTACCATCTTTTTTGCCAAAGCACTTTAACCGTTAAAAAGAATAAAAAAATCTTCGGTGTATTAATAGATCTTACAAAAAATTTATTAGTTTAATGATTTGTGTGATTTTACATAACATATACACAAATCATTTAACGCCATGTCCATGGACAAACACAATTAATTAGACTTAAGTTCCATACAAGAAAATAAACCCAAGGCACCTACATAGGTATGTACTACATAATATATTATTGTAACACACCCCTAATGATAAATATATTATCTTAATCTGCCGATCACGCGGTAACCCTACCGTCCAGTGCAAAGTACCTGAAGTAATGACCTTACCCATTAAAATAAATATGGTGTGACACCATACAGGCATGATTTCAATGTACCATTGTATAACTGTACAAAAACATTTGTTCTTGGCTGAGAACCAATTTTAAGGAAGCGTTTTATGATTTATGAAGTATAATTTAACACTTTTTGTGTGAACATATTTTTATCTGGAATTAATGTAGTCTAGTCTTAATAATATCATAGTGAAATATTTTAGACCAAGCAGTATTACGTAATGAACCATACTTTGTTCTAATACACATCTAGTTTTCTAGGAGCACATGTAACAAAAGAGCAATCCTCAAAGTTGAACGTAAAAGAAGTACGTTGGTAAATTTAATGAAACGTCGGCAATCGACAATCCAAAAAGCTCCCAAAGTCCTCCTTAAACATAAATCTTGAAGACTCTCAACCTCCATTCCTTCCTAAATGCAAAACCATCAAATTAATGTGCGCGATTATTTTGTCCGAGGCGTGACAAACAATAGTTTTTAGTTTCTTTCACGGACTAAATACTCTATTGTAATGCAAGCCGGGACACTAAATCTCCACAGTTAAATACGGCAATTATTCAGGGAAGGCACAAAGTTTCATTGTGCGTGGCTCGCCGTGTTCTCTCGCTCCATAGTAATATGCTCAGTAAATTTGGATTTCATGCCTTGTCATCCGACATAAGTGTTTTAATGCGCTCCGTATTATACATATTTAATAGCATGTGACATTGATGAGATGACGTCGGCACGTCCATTTCATTATTTATGCTATTCAGAGCATCTCCAAACGTTTCAAGATTCTGATGAGTTATTAAATAAATTCAGTTCAATTCTAAAGTCTATTCAAGAAAATAAACCTCAAATAATTGTAAAGACCTCGTTCATAGAATTGGATCCCCTCAGATCGATTTAAGATAAGTCTCCGTAACCAGAGAAACGTCTCGTCTAAAAAACTGTACCCTGCCAATATTAAACTCACTATAATTCACGAAAAAAAAAATGAGCACAGAGATCTCGGAGATGTTTATCGCATTAATATAATACGGCATTAAGATTACAATGGGTCGGCTCAAGAGAGGTCCAATATAAGGAGCTCAGAGGCTCCGCGTGCTTTGTTGTGAAAATAACTTTATGCCTCAGAAAGCGGGGGACAGTATAAAGCAAGCACGGCTTTCAATAAAGCCAATGGCCCTTCTTAGATGTTATACTCTCTTGTTCGTATCCTTTGTGCAATAATGCAATGTTATTGTGCTCTTATGATAATATTACTCCACTTAGATGGTTTAATGGCAACTCACTTTAGAATACTTTATGTAGTCTATTACACTGACATATTGTGCGCACTGACATTGTATTACTTAAGCAATGACCGAAAACGGTAACACGCAAACAGCACTCAAATACGCAAAAGGTAGGAAGGGGAGTCGAGGCTGGCACAAGCAAGATTGCTATCAAACAGCGCCGCCCTCCTTATAGTAGCAGACAATCGCGGCTCCGCAATTACAAACAAGTTATTTACAGCCAGACCATACGGAGATATTTTAAGCTTATTTCCATCTAATCTATTGATTCACGCACGCGGCACTGCTCGCTTTTAATGTTCTTATTTAGTCCAATCCGTGTTCCAACTCGGCACCAAATAAGGACGGGCCACATTAATCATTGCTCCAAGTGCAGTACCTACACGGACGCAAACTCTTTAATTCACTTGATAACGGTACGGCTTTTAAAAACTGCGCTCTTTATTTACTTCGTAAGCTCATACGAGTGAAATCGTAAGCACGATCGGCATGAAAAGATCGAATTTATTAGTTCATAAGTCATGAGGGTTAAGTAATAATCGTCGACAATGGGCAATAAAGACTTTATAGGCAGTAAAGTTCGATTCCCTCGCACGTCGGGGCTCGGAAGTCAACTGCACGAAATTCTGAGTTATAGCCACCTAACTTATACACGCCCTGAACTCAATAATCGATATCCAATGTAAACAATTTAATTACATTCGAGTATGTCTTTCATCGAGTCAGTTTTCGTGTTGTTACTTAGGAACTTTTGATTATACCATTAACACGTACAGTTTACGGCTTGATTGAGTTAGAATCAATAATCTTTGTCAAGAATGTAGTAAAGTACATTCTAGAATTACTATTTACGATGTTTGTTGTTAAATAACGAAATAATTATTCACGTGACACCATAAACATTTTACGTCGATTTTTATGTTTGACATAAAATTGTGAAGTGAATGTTATCTCATTTTAAATAATATAACTGAGCCCTTTGCTTACAGATCGGTTCTGATGCAACTCGTTTAGAATTATTTCAAACCAGTTGTAGAACGATTTGGTTAACGAGAATATTACTTACAGTGCAGTCGTTGCGCGTCGGTTAATCGTAAAAAATATTTAATGACAACTGCTCATCGACTATCATTTCGTATTAAGAGATATAAATAACATTTCAGTTATTTATAACCGAACATAACAGTGGGTTCATACAGGTTGGGAATGTTGCGTCGGCGGAACGGAAGATTAATAGTTATTATCACAGACAACTACCTGTTATGAAATATCTAGTGTTTACGGAATTGTTTAAAGTAATTTGTGTAAACAATGTGCGAGCCGTTAAACAATGGTTCGGAGGTAAGGCACACAGCCCTTGGGTATAGCATTACAAGGAATATAATCTTACCGCGGCTGGCGGGCGATGTTTAAAATAAACAGTGATGTTCCGCGGCCGGTTCCTATCATAACATTATTGTTTTGATTGCCCGACCAGCGCTGGACGTGGCTAACCAGTTACGATACCAACGTAACATCAGATGGCCCGCTATCAACCTCATTTGAAATTTTAAAATAGTGTAAAGAATACACATAATTTAGCATAACCAAAACAATCACTGGACCAAGTCGAGATCTTGTAAGGTTTGTTTATATTACATTAACATTTCTTATAACGGAGTAGTGTTTGAACAAATTAATTCACACCAAGTAAGGTGTACCTACTCAATAATGTTTGTAACTAGATAACATTGTTACTATAATTTATGCATTCTTATTAGAGAATAAAGCTCACACCTAAAAGTTTGTTCAGTCGTGCGAGACGAAACGAGAAAATAATATTGGAAAGTTCTTTAGAATACTAGTATATGTATTGTGAGGAAAGTAACATAATAGATATACCTCCAGATGCGACTCAACGATTTTTTTTCGATAAATGAACTAATACAATCTGTAAATGTAAAATGATTCATTGATCCGAAGGTATCTATCTAATAAATTGATAAATTTATATCTTATATCAACCTTACCATTTCTAGATGTTGTATGGTCTATGCTAAGCGTAACAGTTTCTCACATTGCTTTGTTTTGATTGCTCCGACCACCTTGCCGTGTATTTGATCGAAAGCGACCCGGTGCGGGCGACAATGGAATGTATTACAAGTCCGCTGTCACAGCCGGTTCAAGCGCGGACAATGATTAGCCGAAAACGAGTCACGAATTTATTATTGATGAGAATCAATTCAGAGGTCTCCGGAATATTTACAGATGCATATACCCACGGGTATCGTATCTTGAGTCATGAATTCTTAATAACCTACAAATATGTCCGCTTCTAGATCAAACAAACTCAGTTCTCAGAATCAATAAGTTATACATTCGTAGAACAAATAATGCGTTATTCTGTTTAAAATTTCAAAACGGATGTGAGTGTCCCAACTCATTCATTTTCATTAGTTCCCATTATGTAATCAAAATACTAAATGCAAGGGACGCATCGAGGAAGCAAACCGTATAAGGTACAATCAACCGCAATAAAGGGGTTGCCAACCGAAGACCTCCAAAAGTCCTATCAAAACGAATCCAGTTTTTTACTGCATAGCGCCCATATTTGTCAGTGAATAGAAAAGAAAACAAAGTTTTTATTCTTTCTAAATGTTGCGAAAGATCATTGTTACATTTTTCTGGTATAAACTGACTCTTTACGCAGCGGTAATAAGATGTAAAATCCTTCACCGGATTGCGCATATTTCACTTTGTTGGGCTCGTAAAGATTCGCTTACCTGCTTGTTTGTTGTGAGTAGGAAAGGGGCCATCGGGCGAACCTTTTTTTATCATTGAATTTTATGTGGGAATTTTAATGTGCAGCCAGAACGGCACGTTCTACTCCTCACAGCTGGGCCGCAGTTGGTAAAGACTCTTTGCAAAACACGTGTCGCACCGGTAATAAAATTTCGAGTAACGCTTGCTTAACACCCAAATAAAAAACATAATTTTGAAGAACTATAATGAACCGAACATATTCTACGGTACTCGGGTCGTGAAGGTTATTTATTGTTTTATCGTAAGCCGCAGCTGCATGTTTTCAATTACTACCGGATGATTGATGTAGTAGTGTAGTATCTTTCCACACTCAAACAAGTTTATCGCTGCCATCGATAGCCGCCTAGTATTAATATTATTTGTGGGCTCGCAGACGGCGCGGTATGAAAACGCAACGTCATCGATCTCACACTCAGCTGCGGCTCCTTAGGCGAACCCTTGGAATTACTTCAATCGTTTAAAATAAACACGCCTTCCTCGAAATGTGTCGAGAGAGGTAGCTATTGGTCCCATCATACCACCATAAAATCCACTTTGATTTATGATACACTCTGCGATTCCCGGTCCCAGTCTCTTTTGCATCTGTCGGTTAGTTTTTTTTCGTTTTGGTAACTTTTGATTTGATTTCACTTGAGATTGAACTGATATCCCATAAATTACTTTCATCTGTATTACACCCCATAAAATGTAATGTTACATTTAATTCGTTTTCGTAATCAACTAATAAGAAGTAACTAATGTTTGAAACAGCTGGAATTCTGGCAAGAAATCCAACGGACGGTGCGCAGCGGGACGCCTCGACAATGGCAACCAAATTAAAAGGAACCGTAAACGTTTCCACTTGAGCCTTGCTAAAATTTATTGCTCTGAGTTTTTTCTCTTGTTTCACTTGCTAATGAGATTCGAATGCTGCAGCTGTATTATTCGAGATGTCGGACGAAGATTAAAAAAATCTTGCTGAGAGTTTCTATTTACGGTATTGCAGGAGAAAAGATGTTTACCGCAAATTAAAGCCCTTCAGTTTACTTTTTGTTTACATAATACTGCTGATTTTGTTTCTTAGCAGAATGAGAGGAACAGACCGATGTAAAATATTCTGCCGATACGCATATTAAAATTTGCGCGAGTAGACGCGAGTGGATTGTAGAGCGTCTTATTGCGAGCGATAGGTATGATGAGGAACAAGAATCTTGATTTTAAATTCTATCTCGATGTTATAAAGTTGGTATTGAATCGGAGGCACTTCGACGCGGGTGGTCCTTAGGCTATGTCGGCTGACGCGAAGCAGGAATGCAAATTTCACTAGTGTTGCTGGCCGCTATGTTCTTGAACTCTGTTGTAACTAAATGAAGATTGCTAACTAAAAGCCCGACTAGGAAATTACTAATTAAGAGCTCTATAATAAGACTTTAAATTATACGTTACAAACTACAGCGGTCCAAGTGTATAATTTACCAGCTAGCAAATCACCGATTGAAAAATATGATAAGGTAAGTAGTGTAGTGGATTTTGTTACGGATGCACGACACGACATCGGGGGAGTATTCGAGGCGATAGATGTTAAAAAAGAAAATGGTGTGGAACGAATGATGCAATACGAATTAAGTGCGGCAAACTAGATCCATGGAATAAAGAAGCGCTCTTTTGACGGGCTGACGGAGCTAAGTACGGACAAAGGGACAATAGTGAAAGAGCAAAGTACCGAAGCGTGGCGATCCAGTGCCTGCTTCCGGCTACGTGGGAACGCCTTTTTATAGCCATCGATAATTTCTCCTTTGATATTCGATATTCATAATCCACTCCTCTCCTAATATTTGTGCCCAATAAAGGCTGGGTTCTTTGATAAAAATTAAATTTATTTAATGTTGAATAAAATTTACTAAGCATAAAGATCCTGGCTTTTTAAGTTGCAAAAAGTGACTAATTTGAATTAATTAGTTTTACAATCAGGTATAACATATCATAGACATTGACATTATTTAATGTTTCTTTATTTGCAATTAATTTTATTTTGTAAATACTGGAAACTTGTTTGTATGATAGATTAGATAGCTCACGTAAGAATCTATAATATAAGATAAAGATCGTTTTTTTTCAACAGGTGAAATTTATATTATTACAATTCAACTGACAATGACCACATACTGTTTAGTTTTTAAGGAACTGTACTCATTCTTAGTAAACTAGAGATAATTAAAACCCCTGATCTATACAAATCATCTGCGAACTTATACAAAACACAATAAGAATAATTTCCACACCAAATTCCGTTCCATACCCATAATCCAAGTACGGGTCAAATCCGCCTCCTCCCATCGCTACATTCCTAAACAATAGTTCATCAAATGGTATCGATTCACTCGACGTGTCATTTCACGGGCCATCGGCCGTTGTACCATTTAGCACTTCCATTTTCTTGACTAGAATCGCTTTTTTGCAATTACCAGTATTACTACCATTAAGCTGTGCTGACAGGTTACAATAATGTTATTCATGATTTGTCACTACCATTTAATCATTCGGATTTCATGACCAACGGAGACAAATTGAACACTAATCGATTTCAATTCATTCATGGAAACGGACAGCTTTATAACTTTATTTGCAATAAACTCAAATTTCTTCTTATCTCAGTCAACTTACCTTTTCATCATAAATCAATGTTATTTTTTAATATTCCACATATTATTGAGAGTAGTCTGCAATTTTTATATTTGTTTTTTCTCCACCATCAATTGCAGTTTCGATAAGTGTTTGATACAAAACTAACAAGGATGGGCTGCCCTTGCCAAATACTACCCCAACGTCGGAAGCTCCTCACAGTTACGGAAAGCATGATTTATCGGCCAAACTTACGCCATTACTCATCTCACCATTCGTTACTCCAATAAAAAGAATGTCTTCCGATAATTTATTGGGAGGAGTATGGATTTTTTATTATACACTCCCATTTTAGAGTGCACTCCGTCGCTCAGTTATTACTTCATAAATAAAAGATTTGATTTACTATATCCTTAGAATGCCATTAAAACTTTTTGAAAGTTCTATGATAGCTTCTTCAATGTTATATCTGTTTTATCGCTCAAGAAGCCTTCTATAGAGTAATATGTTTTATTGAGCTCTTCAATGAAGCCGGTTCCGCGGGACAGCTGATATGGATGAACAGGTGAAAACATTTGAATCTTTAATAAAAGTTCAAAACATAAGAAATAGAGAGTGTAAAGCAATAAAAACACAGATGTTTGGACAAAATAAAGGTATGCATGCGACAGCTGATACAGACATTAAATGTAATAAAATGTGGCCAAATCGACTCTACATCTTTAAAACAAATATTTGTGGCATTCATTACTTCAAAACAAGAAATCGGTTACTTATCTGAACTAACACAACACAAAAAAAAATAACTATAAGTACCTGTTAGGTTGCGATCATGAGCCGGTAAACTTGAATTGGACGAAACTCACAAACGTACGAGTGCGTAGAGTAACTTGTAAAAGTTCAAACTTTACTAAATTACCTACTCGCTGCTACTTCGTATCAAACTTGTCAAGCAAGCATACGCGGCACATAAAACACGACTCAGATTATAGTTAAGTTCACTTTACAAGACGTATCACTGAAGAAGATAAAAATTAAACTTCTCAAAAACACACTCACAGTAAAGTATGTAAACTGCACTTTTAAGGTAAGTTTTAGTTAATTAGCCCGTAACACTGTTCACGCAGCGAAGGCCTCTCAAATGTCCAAATAACACTGCACAATAATAATGTGTCGCACAAGGTGTAATCACAAGAGCGGTCGGAGCGGTCGTAGCGGTCGCGGCGGAGAGCGACGACTGGCGCGGTACAGCGAGGCGGCGTTCGGTCGCGACGGCCGCGCGAGCCTCTCTGCCTGCATCACAGAAACCCTACGGCGGGCGCGGGGGCCGCCGATAGACGAAAATGGCTTCACAAGTTAATTTTTTTCTCTTTCCTCCTTTAATATTCCGCATATGCCGTGCGCGGCCGGTGGTGCGAGCGCATGCGTCCCAACCCCGGCAGCCCATGTAGGGGTTGTAATGTAACGCGATGCACCCGCACTTTACATAACTTATTGGGTCGTTTATTGAAGCCACTGTTTAATAACCTTTCCATGTCAGCTTTGTGCGTTACTTCCTCAACATTTACGTACAAAACGGGAGATTATTAATCCTCGTTCAAAATACTTTAACATAACAGAAACAGTTCATCAATCTCAATAAAGAGGTTAGTGCTGCTTGCTCGTGAACTTCGACCGAACAGTGTTGGGTAAATTGTAGTTTATTTTAATTACAGTTAAACTATTATACGCTACCTCGGTAAAGTTGTAATAACAGTTTCACTATATTTTTGTTGATAAGGTAAAACTATTACCGCTATTCCAGATAGAAGGACTTTTTATTAGAAAATTATTACTGAAGTAGAATGAATTCTCTCTACAAACAATTTTATAATTTATGAGGAAATCTCTTTATGAACTTTATTCTTCGTCGGTCTATTTCAAGCTTTTAGTTCCTTAATAAAAAATGAATGGGGAAATGTTGCCGGAATAAATTATTTATTGCTTAGCACTTGGACACCCATTAGCACTGCTATTACATTTATTTCGGTTCAACGTCAGATTGACGGGCGTTTTTATAATTTTAAGTAGGCTTATAATTTTGATAAATTATGTTCATAATTTAATTGATATCCACATTGGTAGATTTTATGGAAGATCAAGTTTCTATAAAGATTTTTTGTATGTTTATACTGTTAACGTTGTTGAAGACGACTACAAACCGGCAAATGGGTTTATCAGGCGCCTGTGGGCGATCAGCTTTATATATTTTAACTACAATGCGATATAAGCAATAAACATATTGAGTATAAGTTTGTTAGTATTAGATGAGTTATACAGTGCTACCACTCCTTGTCCCCCTCAACAGCGGTATGCATTCGAAGACTTAAACAACGAACAAAATAGATTCCGCATAAAATAAACATTGAATCGAAATTAGACGATAACACAAAAGTTTTAAAAGACACGTCACACCCAGCCCCAACCCACATTATACACTACATTCCGTACGATTCTCACACAAGTAACATAGCAAGGTTTTTTACCGAAGCTCGTGAGCAAACATCCGATTGTTCAAAGTTTTTGCATTTCGTCCACGTTCGCTGCACACTTACGTAGACAGGTACAGAAGGCTGTGTACTGTGTTGCTCGTTGACAGTACACCGCCGAAATACGCCGGTTGAATTAGCATACAGTTCTCATGTGAGCCGTCAATCGTCCGCGTCCGCTATTCCACAACGCTCCATGCTTCAGTCTTTTATGTCATGAGCGAACTAAAGCCGAATGCGAAAAGTTTGCGGAGCTATCGGTATGGTTGTTAGTGTTTAGTCTGTGACAATCCAAAAACCCACTCAATAAAGCGTAAGATAAATTAATATTTATTATTGGATTATCAATACTTTCATACTAATATTATAAATGTAAAACTGTCTGTCTGTTACGCTTTACGACTGCTGCGTGCTGGACGGATTTTTTTGAAATTTTGAATGTATAAAGGACATAGGCTACATGACGCGGGCAAAACTAGTAAAATAAATAAACAAAGATATTTTTACACGAGAAAATTGACCGGGGAAGCTTCTACATAGATTTTATTTTAATTATAAAGCGTCTTATAATACGTCTACGAATCCGCTTCATGCATTTTGTTGTCAAGTAGAAGTGTGTAATTTCACTAATTTACTATAAGTACTTACACTGTCTTTCACAGTATCTCATATTTTATTAAGAGATTGTTTTCATTATTTGTTTATGGAACACCTACGATCTTGGTTACAGCTATCAATAGTATTCAGTTTCATAAGCTTTGTGTGCCAATAGCGATGAAAAATAATATGATTCGGTATGCTTGGTCAAAATACGTTTCATTTTAGTACATAGAATTGTATTCATTTTATAACAAGCTTTAGTTTCCCAAGAATAATGCCTGGAGCATTTTGAGCAAGTAACAACCTTTGCATAGATATATTATATGCGGTAAGAATGTATTGAAATGTTAAATTATTGTAGTTTTATTAAATACTTGGTAGCCCTACTTTATTTTTAAGTCTCAACCCGGCTCTACCTTGCCCCCAAATCAATTTTTGCTTGTGCGTTTTGTAATTGAAATTATTTTTTGCATTGTTTTTTTGCGCCTGCAAATCGGTTAATGATTCATCATGTTTGCTCTTTTTCCAGTGGTATCCATAAAGGCAGTAAGTATTTTGTTCATTTCATCAGTCCCTTGAATACACGGCAAAATACACGAAGAATCATTCGTTAAACTCAAATTACTTTTGATAACACAAAAACCTCCAAAGAAATACAATTACAATAACAAAGGTTTAATAAACGTTGACCTAAATTTTCTTTTAAATAGAAAAGAATAAATACAATCCCTGCTTTTGGAAGTTACGTAGAATCACGGCAGGCGATATTAATGTATTGTTGAGGTGTTAAAACATAGTTTCGATATGCATTCTTTGCCGTCTCGGCCCTGATTGTGGGATTGCGTGTGCCGACTTGATAACTAAGCTAAAAGCGCACTTCACTGTAAAAATATGGATATTCCGTACGGCAGCAATGTTTCTTTTTAATTTATCTTAGTAAAAAATGAGCTAGAATTATTTATGGCTTATTAAAGTGATGCATCACTTGTGTATTCCAACGTTGAGCTAAGAAATATAATTGAGTTAGGTTTGATTGTTATTTGTTGTGGATTCTAGGTTATTAGATGTAAATTTGTATGCAACGCTTATTGATCTTGTTTACTACTATCGTTATATATTTTATATTAATAGTCCATTATTTTTGTTACGAATGAAATTTATTAAGCGTAAATAGATGCAAAAAATGCATATTAAATTGTACTCAAATGAAAAATATGGGAACAAAAGCCTTTACATTGCAGTACCAATTAAAGTTTATTGCTATTAAATTGCCTACACAGTATCACTACCATCGATATGATACCTCGGTATTTAAAGACTAGACTGGCGCCGTGGTAAAGTGGTTGAATTACTGCTAGGGGTGGCGGGCTCCATCCTTACTTGTAACATGTTATTATGTTACACTGAATTAGACAGTTCTCAGATACTGTTTAGGCATGTTAGAAATTAATGTTGTAGCAGCTATGGTACGTTTAATTCTAATAACGGACAATAATTTAGTATCTAATGGTAACATAACATCTTCTTCAAATTATGACAATAGTGGTTTTTTAAATATAGAGCATAGAGTTCTTTTTGGTGTTCTCATGTGAGCTAAAATAACTAAGGACTAGCAAGATTAAATATTTACTGAAACCCTCTTAAAAATGACAATTTAAACCATGGACTAAATTATACCTGTCACTGTCGTTTACATGTCAAAGAATAGACTTAATACGGGGATTAGATAATACCTGTATGAGCCTCGTTTATGAATAAGATCATAGATATAGGATCCAAGTAGTTCCTACTAAGATGGTCTGTGTTTAAGATTTCCCGGTGTATCCAATATAGTCTTTCCTTTTTTTTTAAGTAGAGCCGGCATCGCACTGGCTGCACGTAAACACAAATGCCATTAACAGCTGACTAAGCGACGCAACGCCCCTTTACTTGTTATTGTTCCATTCTTATTAATGAACATTAATAATTGGAATTAATGTGAATTAATAATTCTTATAAATGGAGACTAATAATTTTTAATTACTTTTTTAATTCTAACCGGCCAAGTGGCGTTTTTACGGTATAAATAATCAAGTGCTAAGCCGGGATTTTAATTTTGGCCTCGTTGATCGTAATGACTTTTTATTATATTGAACATTATGCTTCCGCTAGCTTCAATAGGTTTCCTCGAATCATTTTTTTCAAAGCTTTTATTTACTTGCAATGTTTCTATGTATGTATGTGAGTTTGTTAAGGTCAAATCTTGCAATCTAAATTAGTACCACTTTTTGACATCCGATTGAAATGAAATTTTGCATACTTGAATAGGTTTGGTGACAATACAATATTATGGTACTTTTGATTTAAAAGCTTTTGTTATAACATATATTTTTAATAATAACTTATTTACATAACATCACGCCTGTATTCCCCGAAGGGGTAGGTAGAGGTGCACATACATAAATAGTAGTTACATTTCGCCAGTTATTTTTTAAGTCCCAATGTAAAAGGGAGCGAGCCTAACTAGAATTACAGTAACACTTTGCCCGACCCGGGATTCGAACCCAACACCTCGTGCTCAGCAGTCGCGCTTAGCAACCACTAGACCAACGAGGCAGTCTAGTTCGTAAATATTATGTTCCAAACCACATTTTAGATTTCAAACTGAAATCTAACCTGATAAGTTTTTATTGAATGAAAATCGATACCGACGAACCATCGTAAAAATAGATATAGACATTCGATTTGCTATTAAAATAATATAACTTCTACAACATTATAACTCACGATAGAATTTAGATAATATCGATTAACATATCGAATAAAAAGTATCAAATTGAATGCTTTTATTTTATCGGCAGATATCAATAACGTTTGCATATATTAGGATCATTGGCTGCGAACGAGTATGATAACTAGTTGTTTCAACGTGTTATAGTTATCACCTCATTAATTGTGAACAAGGATGTTCAAAATGGATGGAGGTGGCATAGCGTTTTGAGCATTTATCACCATGCTAGCTCACTGCAGGTGGGCGATTTCAGATAATTAAACCCATGTTTTCTTACTATGTTTTCCGTCACCATTAGTCAGTGGTGTCTGCTGTGGAGACCAATTTCAGCGATCACTATGGGGATCGAAAACAAAATCTCACGTCTAATTAGCAATTAGGTACCTACTTATAATTAAGTGGTTTACAAGTGAAATATATTTAACAAATAAGTAACTCGGATTACGCTGAGGTAAACCAATTATTCGCGAAACTTTTAATAACTTCTACATAGTTTTTGGTTTGGAATCATAACTTAGAATTAGATCTGTTTCGAAAGTAACTGAATGTGGTTTTATTCTAAAAGCTCATGTTGAACTTCTTTGAACACCAAAGTACGATAACTCCGAATTAAAATAGTAAAATATCATTTATATTATTAACGTTGAAAGATACGAGTCTTTAAAACAATTAGTCAATCTGTTAATACTATTTATTTAATTAAAAAAAGTACAGTCACGTCGTAATACTCATAATACTATATATACCTACCAATTTCTATGTATTTTGTTTTTATGTATACGACAATATTAGCGTACATAACATTTATAATTAAATTAATAGTTCCGAGCAATTGACAAGTATAAACTAACAACAATATAAAGAACTTGAACTTACTGGAACTATTTATAAGATATGGATTTTAAAAAGGGCACCTGACTGAGCAACAACTTGCGTGTTGCTACTATGCCATTTAAAATTAACGCCTAAAATGTTCACGACTTGCTAAGGTCAAATAATAAACTTTTTGATTTAAAAAAAAACTTAAATTTACAGCAAAATCAGATTAAGAAACCTTATAAATTTATAGCTACCTTACTTATAAAAATTGACTATGTTGAACAATTCAATAATTATACCTGTCACTGTCGTTTGCTTGTTGACAAAAAATAAAGATGTAAATACATTTAAGAAGTCAACTTAAAACACATGTTAGCATCGTTTATAACTGAGGGGGTATGTGTCTATAATTTCCATTTTCGCACATCCTCCAAACACATAGATTAAATCAGAAAGGCCATAGTTGTATAAACTATGAATGTAGACACTAACAATTAATTCACAAGGCCAAGCAGCAAAATGGTCAGTATAATGTGAGAAAGAAGCAATTCTCCGAAGGCGTTTCCTGTCTAAATACTCTTAGTCTCCTTAGAGGTGTGAATAAAGTAGTGTAAACTGGATCCAACACCTCATTAGCCAGCACCAAACGAGCTGGTACAAAAATAAACTCACTTTGCAATTCATGTAATTGAATACATTTGAATACTGCAGTTTTCTTGTAGGCTAGATCGTGGATGTTAACAGCGACTCGAACGCCATCATTAATTAGCTTACTATACTGGAAAGGGCATTTGAATTTTAAAATGATTCTGTTGATCGAAAATGTCGTGGTGGCCTAGTGGTTAACATACCGGATTTGTATGCACAAGGTTGCAGGTTCAACCCGGGCAAGAATCAATGTGACTTTTTCAGTGTTATAAATATTTCTTTAGTTATTCTAAGACACCACTGACTAACGGTGACGGAAAACATCGTGAGGAAACCTGGATTTAATTATCTGAAATCGCCAACCCGCAGTGAGCTAGCGTGGTGATCAATGCTCAATCCTTCTCTATACGAGAAGAGGCCGTAACTCTGCAGTGGGACAGTTATAGGCTGATACATACATACATAAAGTCACGCCTGTTTCCCTCAGCAGCGATCCTGGCATACTTCTTTTGCTTCATTCACACGCATCACATTCCTCATACACTAGGCTGATATTATGATTATTATTCATTATTCTGTTGATAGTGTCATTATTGTTGTTCTAAGCTAATTTTAGGATTAAAGCTCGATTCAAGACTTATTTCTTAACTGACATGATTTCATAAATTATTAAATTTAATTAAAACAGTTCACAAACAACCACTTACACTAACTAAATACAGATTTGAAAACTTAACACGGTTGGTAAACTTTCAGTTTACACAATTATACATTTTAAATAAAACATCGGAGAGTATTTATACTTAATCTATGTAAATAAACATGTAAAAAATTAACGTACTTAAAACTTACCGATTTCATACATTGGTACCAAGTATCAACTTCAAAAATGCCTGTGATGTTTGAAGAAAATATTTTAAATAATGTCTACAGGGCTGTGTTAATTTGGCGAATCAGATCTAATGTTAGCTTAGTTTCTCGGATTTTTAAATCCGGCAAGTGTAGGGGGATATGCTTTAAAATTACTTTTTGCCTGAGGTTAGTAGCCTATGTGTTAATCAAGGGTGTCAGCTACCTCCATATGAAATTTCATCAAAATCGGTCAAGCCGTTTAAGCGTGAAGAGGTAACAAACTTACAAACTCATAAACGCACTCACAAACTTTCGCCCTTATAATATTAATGTGATCTTTAGCATTTAAACTAAACTTACAGGTGTAATGTAATCAATGCTTAACATTGTCAAAGTATATGAAAGGGGTATGTCAGTATGTCTACAATCTTTACATGTTCATCTCAAACATTTATCTTATATTTAGTCGAAATTAAATAACATGCAAACCCTATAGCCTTCCGAATTAGATAAAAATTTAACCTCTCAGCGCGGCGTGATGATTTTGTAGCTTATTTGATTACTGAAGCCTTACGTATTGGAACTGAAAATCCCTTCAGCAAACACAATTTTTATGGGGAATTTGTATTCGAGTTTCTAAAAATATATTGTACTAGCTGCGCCCCGCGGACCCGCTACATATTTATGGGATAAAAAGTAGCCTATGTGTTAATCCAGGGTGTCAGCTACCTCTATTAAAATCCATTCAGTAGTTTTTACGTTAAATAGTAACAAACATCCATCCATATATACAAACTTTCGCATTAATAATATTAGCAGGGATTAGGTCACAGTTTATTTTAGTTCATACGACTGAATATAAAATTAAACTTATGTACTGAATAAAAAAGAAATGTCTTTTCAATTTTCGGGTATTCTATATTTAATTATTTATTTTCAACAGGTACACCAACAGCATCCATATCACACTTTGTAACTAACAAATATTTAACACGTTCTCCTGTATTGTGGTTGCGTTTACACAAACATGAAGTATCACATACACAACATCTGCGGGTCGCACAATTTTTCTTATTAACATTACTTTTAACTGTAAGGTCCTTCATCAACAACGATAAGTTTATCATAGTTGGTAGGTGAATAGCCACTCACACCTAAAAGTGTGCAGATTTGCCACAGCCATTAACGGTGACACATCGTTTATATCCCGCATCCACAGGGTTGTCAACAATCAATAAATCTAAGGACCTATAACATGTATGAAAGCTCAGTAAATGTCGAGGGCTCCTCCAGGCATTTATTCCATTAAGATGATTAAATTCATCAAATAATATAATCTATAAATAATCCCCTTGACCGCTTACGTAAGATTGAACATTGCAAATCCTCTACATGGCTTTTGACATGCAAATGAAATTACAAATCCGCTTTGTTGGCTCATATTTATATTTCTTTTTTATAGATGTAATTATTAAAGCTAAGATATTAATATATTCAGGCACTTAAGGATTATGCTTGAATTACGCACTTCAATACTCTGTTTAAAACTGGAACTAATGCGATCGAATCTTGAAAGCTTCATACTTTTGTATGACAAGAAGTTTTTATAAAACTACGGAAGGAGGTCAAAAATCGAATCCTCTTAGAATGCCATTAGGTGCTGAATATTTAGCTATTGTTCTTTTTTAAAATCAAATTTCCCTCATTTGTTTCAAGCGCCTAATCTTCAGTGTACCTTTTACCACCATTTGTTCTTTAAAGTTGGCAATAACATCCAATTACAGCTTTGTTTATCAGCGAATGTGTACGAGGGGTGTCTGCTTAGTTTGCGACATAACGGCAGCGAGGACGACAATCTCCCTTGTTGATATTCATGACGGGCGGGCCGCGGACGCCGTGCCGCGCAGACGCCGTGTCAGCTAAATTACTTTATTACAGCTGTCTATAGGTAAACACGGAGAGTTCTAAAGCTGTTAAGATTCTAGGGGTTGTATAGTATAATGGTTGATTTTCAAGGTTCGAAATAGCATAACATGACTATTTTCACCAAAGAAGTGTACTTAGCTGAATGTAGGGACCCACTTTCGTTCTTTTTCTTCGCATGTTATAGGTCCCGACGAAATTTGGGGCGACCCTATTGTCATCGACCAGGCCCAATTCCGTGGTGTAAGCTACAATCTTTTTCCAGTAGAAAAAAGTCAATGATACTTTATCGAACCCAGGACATCACACTCAGCGCTCGCACTTTGTGACCACTAGATCAGGGAGTCGGGTTGAAGGTATAAAGGTAGGTATATTTTCAGTTTTATTCCTGTGGGTACAACTTGTACCACCTGTGCTTACTAGAAATTAGTATTTGGGCATTTTTTTTTCTAAAAATGTACTTTAACTACATATTTTATTCAGCAATTCTTCTCAGAGGTAGTCAATTAAGAAATACCGATGCCATCTAGTCTATAATAAAGAATGACGTGTAAAATTGATTCCTGTAAATTTATTTGCAAAGTAAAAAATAAATGATGTACTTATTCGGAGTAGCTACATTCTAAATGACATTCAATCATCTTTTACATAGAGTACATAATTCAGTAACAGTATCTATCTCCTAATCTATTCAACATTTCGCTTATAGAATCAGTAAAGTGAAAAGGACTATTTCAATGTGTTTTTACTAATTATGACCACAGAACAGGTTGTGAGAGGTCGCATTGAAACTCTATGAAAGCACCATTATTATTTTTTATCTGTGGCCATTTAAGGGGGACGGGCTTCAGAGGGATGTGAACCCCTTAACACAAGGGTTCACATAAGTAAAACTTTGCTTATTATCCGGTTGAATCATCTTGAACTAATATTTTAATTAAAGCGAATGTATTTTCTGTAATGAAGCACAGTTATTTTAAGCATAGCTGGCTGCTATTTGTACACACGGATACACAATGGGCCATGATTGTGGCCCACTGTGTGGTTGTTTTGTTTTTCGTAACCTTCATTGTAATTACATGATACTTTTTCGTGAAGGCATCTATTAGTGCGGGAGATATTAAGCCACAGTGATAATTGTGAATAAAGTTAATAAAATGCGAGTAAGAAGACGTAGAATGCGATGAAGACTGTTATTTGACCATCTTTGAACAACTGGAAACTACAGGATGCGACTTGATTGGTGCAATGTCTAAGCGATTGACTGCTGCGCTTGGGGTTGCAGGTTTAATTCCGCACGGGACAAAAATTTGTGCGATCCGCAGATGTTTTTTCCGAGTCTGGGTGTTGTGTATGCAATATTTTCATGCATGCCCAGCAGTCCAATCACTTAGCCATAGTGCCAATCAGGTAGTAAAACTAAACTAAGCAAGATAAAAAATAAAACAACAGCAATCATAAATCACTCTCACATAACTTTCAAAAATCATCATCCACAAACAGATCCATCATAGATGAAATTTTAGTCGTATTAGCTACATCAGAATAACACATAGCCTACAATTTATAATGACTTCCTGTATTCATGCATATTTATCGCGAGTAAACCGCGGAGCATAACTTGTATTAAAAACATCGGTCAGCTCTTAGTAATCGATGCTAAGTCTCATAAACGCCACTATTCTGTCTCGTCATAAACTCCGAAATCATTTTTCTGGTCAAGATAAAATGTGACGACATACAGAGCATTCATAAAATGTATAAATGTAAATGAGGGATCATACCACAAGAATAAAAGATGTAAGATGGACGAATCATGTAAGCAAATGGTACCATAAGAATGTGTAATGAAAACCATAAGTCGGGAGCGATGAAATAAGACGAGAGTACGAGTTGTACACATCATTTGTGAAGCTGTTTTTCATATAGAACATACTTTGTATAAATTATGGGGGATGAACTTTAACTAGGTCCAATATATTTGCTTCTTTTTACATTACGTCGTCCCACACTAGGAATTTCTCGTGTATCGTGGGTACGTTACACAAACATGAAATATTACTACAAATATCCAGACTCAGGACAAACATCTGCGGATCGAACAAATTTTTGTCGCGTGCGGAAACCGAAGCCGCAACCCTTAGCGCAGCAGTCCAATCGCTTAGCACCTTCGCCAACCAGGTCGTCAAATATCATAACAATATATGGTATTTCGCGATTTTAAAACAATTTACACAATAACTGTTGGGAAACATTTCGGACGGGATTACCTTATTCTTTCTCCTTATTATAAATGCTTGCTAATTCTGCATGTCTGTTTGTTGTCGCAAAACATATAAATCATCGAACCGACCTGTATAAAATGCTACGTGGAGATAGTTTAAACCCTAAGAAAAGGCGTTGACTACTTTTTATCGAAGAAAAACCGCAATATTTTTGACGCGGACGAGATCGCGGGCAGTCCTAGTATTTATATATATGTATAATAATTATGGTATTATGCCTTTCAAGTTTTACGGACGCTTAGTACCCGAGTCTCAATGTTATAAGTTTATAATTAGAAGTATTGATGCTCGGATGTTTGTAAATTACATCACGGTAACGGCTGAACACATTTGAATGAAATTCTGTTCCTTTTTTCCCGAAAGGCCAACTTATACGCGACTACAGCAATGATTACATCTTCACTCATATTATGCTTTATTAAGTTCCAAAAGGAAAAGGTCGGCAGACGTGTTATGTTATAGGTCCCAATGTAATAGGGGGCGATATTGAAATCCACCGGGCACAAATCTAGACTCTGTGCCGCTACTGAGAATAACCTAAAGGAAAAAACCCAGTAGCACTTTGCCAGACCCTAGATTCGAACCCAGAACCACATACAGCAGTCGCTTTTAACGAGCCGATCAACAAAGCCGTATGAGCACTAGGAGTATAACATACTAATTTCGTTTACCAGTAACATCATCATCATCAGCCGGAAGACGTCCACTATTGAACAAAGGCCTCCCCCTTAGAACGCCACAATGAACGACAGCTTGCCAATTCCATCCACCGGTTGCCCGCGATTCTGTACCAGTATCATCTTATCCAAATACGTACTACATTTACTAGTAGGTACCTATAGTATGCTCAAACAAAATGCCAGAAGCTAAGTTAGAAGAATAAGAGTTATTTAGCCAAAACTTTTGCATCCCCATTAACCGAGCGACTTAGTTATACTTGACGAGAATGTTGGTCAAGGTTAAGAGCCTCGTAAGACTTGTAGTTAATTAATTTGAGCTTAGAAAGTAAACTAGTTTAACACGCTTTTTTTTAATGCTATCCTTTGTTGTAACCAAAAAACACAAAGTACACCTATATTTGTAGTTTCTCGCTTATAAAAGACGTTGGAATAAAACTCTTTTGCAGACCCTGAAAAGGGTATTAGAAGATCGTAAGATGTATATTTATAACTAGCTGCGCCCCGCGGTCTTTCCTGCTACATTTTTTCGAGATAAAAAGCCTATGTGTTAATCCAGGGTGTCAGCTACCTCCATATGAAATTTCATTAAAATCCATTCAGTAGTTTACGTGAAAGAATAACAAACATCCATCCATACTTATAAACTCGCGTTTATAATATTAGCAGGGATATAGTTGATAAGTTTTGAATAGACACTTACGACTAAAAGGGAACTTAGAATTCGATGAGTGCGAGCAGCGACACGATAGCTCAGTTTGATAGAGCTGCGCCACGGTACAGCTAATTTCGCGAGTCCAAAAACTGCTGATGTCAATCATTTTTTAAAATTCCTTTATCTATTTAGATTCAAGCTTAGCATGGGCAACATGCTATCATCATTATCATCAGCTTTTAAATGGCCCACTGCTGGGCATAAGCCTCCTCCCCTAAACGCCACTGATTCCTGTTTTGGGTCTTTTGCATCCAGAACTTTCCCTGTACAGCAACAACATCATCAGTCCACCTTGCTGGAGTTCTGCTAAGGGCTCTACAGGACAGGCAACATGCTATAATGACACCAAAAGTCATATAGATATCAGTTCAATAAACAGCGACTATTGTCCCGTCATTCCAGGAAATAAATTCTGTTTTCCTACAATCATCATAAGCTGCAAACACTAATATAATAATTTGATTCCTTGGCAGTTGGCACCACTATCAGATTAATACTTCCAATATTTGCGTGTCTACTTAAGCTCTGACATTTATTACTGCCTTTAGTAGGCGACAAAATTATTACTGTATCCGCCCGCGTGATTTGTAATAATGGCTTATAGTATTTACTTGCGGAATTCATATTTCGCACAATACATAGTCACCAATAAAATATTATTTCTCAAACTCTCAGTAGACAAACATAAACAAATAAGGCTACTAAATGGAATTGCAAATAAACGGGACGTCAATTTATACAAAGTTTAGTGCTTTCCTCTCAGTTTTAATAAACAAAGAAATAACGAAACTTTTGGCTGGCGGGCACTTATTGTTTTGCTTGACCTCGATAACAAAATTAGAATTGGACGAGGCAAAACAAATTTTATGCTTATAATTATAGAATATCAAACAACAGGGCAAAAGCCTCTTTTTACGAAACATTGTGCTAACCGAGTTGGTTATTATAGATTATTAAGTCCGTATTTGATAACGATGTCTTTCATTAAAGTAAGTGTATTACACCGAAGTACACCAAGTACCAGGTACGACACCGAACTGAAATTAAATATACCTAAATATGGCCGCTGAGAAAATGCGTTCTTGACATATGTCATAAGGACATGATTAGTGATGGGTAGTAAATAACACTGTTATTACATTTTTATAGCTGAAAAAATGGAATATATTTTTAAATTCGTTTGTGTCTACATTTCTTTAAATTGACAACTTTTCAGAAGAAATTCCGAATTAAGAGTCAATGTCTTTTTTAACGGCCAGACAGGTACACTCAGCGTCTTAAGTAGTAGGATATATTTAAGAATTCCCGACTGGGTATTCTTGAATGGGTAGACTAGTAACCCAACTCTTACACAATGCCTAAAAGAATCAAAAGAATTTAGTTTCACTGAGAGTAAGTAAAATAGTCAAAATGTAGTCAATATTTTGTCACATCTGTGTTCTTAATTGATAATTTAAAATTCCCCGCAGAGGGCGGAGCCATACTAAACGCAATTTATTTAAAGATTAATTACTCGTTTTCGTTATTTCTGATTTCGTGTTTTTATTTTATATCGAGAGTCAATGTTACTACGACGGCCAATATTACTATGAGAGCCAATATTGCTACGACGGCCAACATTGCTATGACGGCCAACATTGCTACGACAGTCAATCTTGCTACTAATTATATTATTCATTATTTGAGCAAATAAATAAAAATAATATTAGTATCGAAAATGATCGTCACTTCAAAGTTACATCGTCTTTTCGAATCGGGTGCGTTTCACAAACATGAAATAAGTCACATACTCAAATCCCCAAGCTCGGGATATCCATCTGCAGATCCTACAATATTTTGTCCCGTGCGGGATTCAAACCCGCAACCTTTAGCGCAACAGTCCAATCGCTTGAAAAAGTCACATTATACCTACTTGTCAGGTAATTACCACAACTTTGTACATAGCTATCCAATCAGTAACCACCAAAGGTATTTTAAACCGAGTGCTTACGTAAAAAAAATATCGCAATCTTATTCTTTGCATGCAAAGTGTAGAGATGAACAAATTTAAACGATCGTAGCGGAGATGTCTGCCCAGAGTGCGCTGGACGTACCATTAGGTACCTACTGTCGCTGAACCCAGCATTTGTCTAGAATATCTCCGATCAGTACGAAATAAAATAAAATCCTATCACATAAAACTCGCAAATTGGTTGACTCGTTAAAAAGTTATTGTGCCAATGACAGACTAAGGGCGTCTAACTTGTAACACCCTATTTTGGAGAGCAAAAAGTCCTTATGTAAAAATAAAACTGATAAATAAAACCTTATACTAACCCGACAATTATGTTCATGTGGTTTTTTTTGCGAAAGTAAACTTGCACTTTATTATGTGGTTAATGCTACGATGTATGACGTCAGAATTACGTAGCACCGAGTAGCGCCGGCAAACTTTGTACTAGCCTTTTCAAACCTTTATTATGCTGTGGTCGCAAACACCAATATCGACTTTGTTCTTCGGTCGGTTTGAGTCTGAGTGCCAGTTGGGGTTAAGATTTATTTACTGTTGAGTAAAGACATTCTCATTAACTCACGTTTTGGAATTGTGTTGTAAAATTGTATACTCCCGTTTTATGGCAATTTCTGTGCCATATTTTTTATATCTCCATTGGTATATCAATATTCATCTACATAAAAATATGGAAACGTATTGATAACATAATTGTTCGGGGAAAAGCAAAAACTAATAAAATCGCCTATCACCGTAGGCTTATTTTTCCCAACCTAAACCATTTCGATTTGTTGCATTCATTCAGTACCATGATTGCTAGTTCGCGTGCGCTGCTGATAGTTTCGGCTCGGTAAATAAAAACTTCGTCCGTATCTACTCTGATAGACAAAATGAACAATCGCCATACACTACCGGCGAATTACGCTTACTTTCAACACGTCATGGTGGCCTAGTGATGGGCAGTCCTTTTTTGTATGCAACAAGGTGGAAAATTCAAATCCATCTGCCACTTTCTCAATGGCTATAAGACTGTGACATTTGAGCCCAAAATATGTCGATGCCTAATTAAATTTAACGAAACATTAATAAATCTACTATAGCTTATAGGATTTGGAGTAGGATTTTGTCGACAATACACTAAGTTCTACTGTATTTGCTTTAAATCTCAATATTTTTGCTCTTTTTGCCAAATAAACCACACCTTAATATTCGATGAACTTTAAGAAGGTTTTAAATGTTCTGTTTTCAAACAAAATAATACCGAATAGATATTATTTTGTTTTTATCGCCAGTGATTTTTTTATCACTAAAACACCACTTAAATCAATGTGTAGATTGTGTGGACTATAAGAATATAACCTAAATAAGCACATATGGGTCTCTTGATCTCCAACAACGATAGCCTTTCACGCAAGCAGAACCCCGACAACGCTAGTGAAGCGTAATATGGTATTCGTGACTGCCGCATTTATACCTTTCAACCGGTTGTTTGTCATGTATGGGGACTTTATTATAAATTAGACTATTTGATGACAGCACTTACCTTGGAGACACTGTCGTGCTCCTAAATAGTATAACAATCCAAACTTATGAAGCGTTGCATGTGTAATACCAAAATTGGTGGATCGACTTGATTTGTATTTTTCTTCTTCCTCTGTCATGTCATTACGAGCTATTAGAATATTATGTAATATACAATAAAAAAATTAAACAAACATGACCTATGTTTTATTAGCGCCGAACTTGAAAGCAAAGCCTACTGATGGCTCCAGAGAGAAATGCTTAGTGTCGAGGAGTAGGTTCTCGTTCTATATCACGCTATGGGCTATAATTGTGTAATTTACGTAACTATATTATCCAATAATAGTTTCAGTTTACGCGGCTCACTCACTTTGAAGGCTTGCGATGTGAATCATCAAATAGTTTTCTCAGTAAACCTGTAACTAATGCAAGGATAGAACAAAGTTATATTTTATTTCAGAAAAGTTTTAGCTTAAATATTTATCTACTTGTACCTTTTGACTTTAAAGTATTTTGTAAGTAAATGATGCATAACTTACTCACCATTAACCAAAAAGTATTTCTTAGAATTTGGAACTTATTCTATTCATTTTTGTGCTTCGAGTGTCTCACGCAATGCTCCATTAAATTCTGCGGAGCATAAACTGAACAAAAATAAATATATCTTGACAATTTACTTAGAAACCTAAATTGGACCAATTACGGGCATCTTATTTTTCAGAAGAAACGGATCGTCGTGATGTAGAACGTCTTTATCGTTGGTGAATTAGTTTAATTAACGTATTTTTGTTAAGTAACGCATCTTTACGGTCTTTTAAAAGGTTTAATTGGTTGGCACTAAACTTATTTTCAATGTAATGTTTAATTATTATTGTTTGTTTGTTGTTGTTTAGTTTCTTTTGTTCAATAATGGAATAAAATCTACAACCGGCCTTGCTTCCGAAAATAATTTCCTGTTAAAAAAACATCGAAAGCTTTTGCCATTCTGATCAATTACAGAGATATTGGCAGCTTGGCTAATTAGTGGCAGAAATTCCAATGTAAGTACTGATTGAATGTCAGAAGTATAGTAAATACATTCGCTACGGAGTTAGAGTATGGCACGTAAAAGTATTCCTACAAGACATACTAGACTGGTAGTAGTAAGCAGAACCACACGAACTTTTTGCTACAAGTTAAAGAAACTCAAAAAAACGACGGATACAGGGTGGCACTCGCTCGGGAACCTCGCAAAGTTAACCTGCCAACGTGAACGTGAAATGTGCTTAAACTAAAATAAACGCAGAATCGTAAGTAGGTATTAATCTGTAAGTTGCCGCGTCGTATCGTCGTACCTACGAGGCATTGTCACAGTTGGCTGGGAGTCCGGCGCGCTTGCCAAATATGTCGCAACAGATAGCGTGCCGTCGCGCGTCGTACGCCCGCGCTCCGCCAAAGATTTACTACTGAAATTCTGTCACACTGCCTTCCCGACACGACGCGCCGAATGCACGTTCCATACCAACTCAGACTTCTATACAACAGTTTGGGAAGTTCGTTGATTTATTTTGAAAATTTTAAAGAACTTAACAACAAATATTTGGTTTCTTGTTAGTTCCTTGCCTTTGTATAGTATTTTCCGATCGAACAATTTTGACGTATTCGATAACACAAAGTTACGCATTTCAATCACCGAAATCGATCGCGGACGTAGGTACTGAACAAAACTGAGCAAAGTTTAAACGGTGGAAAAACACGGGAAACGTGCAAGGAACGCGATTATGAACTGGTGATATGCAAACCCGAAGTTGGTGTGTGGTTTTGGATTTGGAAAAGTTTTTTAATTTGTTCGCTCGTTTCGGCGCGGGCGTCACGAGAACTCCACGTACTGTCGGCGCGGCGAAGTGATGGTATCATAACATTTTCCACACAGCTCCGGCGCGCGGCGCAGCACGGTCGAGCAAGCATAAAAGGCGGGCGCAAGCGCCGATTCAACTATTCCGCAACTCGACTACGTTCCCTCGGTAAATTCACGCGTCGCCTCATTATTTCGCTTCGAGTCGGCTTCCTGCTAAATAAATGTTATTAAAATGCAAAAGTAATATTTTTAAAACGTCAAGTGTGAACGTTTCGTTGGACTACGTACGGCTTAGGCGCCTGCAATTAAGATTTGCACGTGTGCTTCGTTTTGTGGAATGTGTTTTACGCTTTCAAACGGTTTTTTAATCTTACGACTTTCAGGAAGAATTTAATAACTTTGCCGAGTTATACACTCATGTGAATACTTAAACGAATTCAACCTCATATGATAAAATGTTGGTGAAGATTTATAATATTTTAGAGTGTTACAAGACTGAGGTATAATTTAAACTCGTTCCGTGTGTTTTGGAATTAAATACGGAATATTCTAAAAACAAAGTTGCAGGTAACGATATGACTTTACCTAGCTTGTATTAAATTAAAACCTATTCCTATGCGGACCGAACGTTAAACAGGCCAACTTTTACAGGATTCGCCAGTGTTATGGAACTCCTAAAAAGAGCCTGATTGAGACCAAAACTTTCTAGAATAGTAATTAGTTTCCACCGTCTGAAAACTCTGAGATTTTCATAACCGGATAACTTTGATAAACTTTATTGGATTCGGTAGCTCTTGTTACAGTTGTGAAGATTTGCTGGGCTTAACTTGTACCAACATAAACCACGACGTTATGAAATCGATACCCGACTCGATTCTGCTCAGATAAAAGAATTAGCTTCTGTAGTTGTTATAACCAATAGCGCGAAGTGCTTAAGGTTAGATCGAAGATACGAATAGGAGTCGATAAAACTTGAAAAGTTTTCGCATAAAGATCCGCGCTTCGGCACAGACGACCTAATTTCTCAATGTTGTAAGTTCCTTTCGTGAAGCCAGTATGACTTAATAAAATATCTTTATGGGCATTGTTACAATTCTATTAGATAAGTTCGAGTTTAAAGCTGTGTTTATTTGATGACGAACACATAAAGTCAATCTGACTCGTATTTTATACGATTTTGCAACTCTTACTTTTCTGAATATCATCCAGAGAGAGTAATAAGATTTATATGGCAGTTGACCGATTTAAGAAGCTAAATTCCCCCCCCCCCCCTATCCGACAGGGATACCTTGGCGTCTTAATGTATCTTTTTGCTATCAATTATTGTTACTTATAGAGTAATTGTTGAATGGCTTGAGAGGGCTTACCACCAAAACCAAAATCTTATATTCTGGATACATGATTTATGGGTGACCACAAAAAGTAAATAGCTGATAAAACATACGACAACACCTCTGTCTAACCCTTCAGGATTATACGCGTGATTGTATGTATGTTTATATTCTCCCCTGATCTCTAGAGATTTGGCGACTCGATTGGCGTAGTGACTAAGTTATTGGACTCCTGCGATAGGGCGCGGGTTTTCCTAAGGGGACGTTATTTTTGTATCATCTATAGATTTCGGTCCAAGTTTTAACTTTTGTGTCTATGAAAAAATCATGTATTTAGGCAGGGACTTGAAACGTAACTGAAAATATCGTTATCGTTGTTCGGATAACGTTATTTGGT
Source organism: Abrostola triplasia (assembly GCA_946251915.1). Lineage (NCBI taxonomy): Eukaryota > Metazoa > Arthropoda > Insecta > Lepidoptera > Noctuidae > Abrostola > Abrostola triplasia. The sequence continues at coordinate 5,708,887 of OX276432.1, read as the reverse complement.
ACCTGGAACGTTATAAAATAATGTTACCCGAACAAAAATAACGATATTTTGATTTCCGTTTCAAGTCCCAGATTGAAGGACAATTTTGTCGTGTTATATTTAAGTTTATTATTGTGTCAATCATAAAAAACAGTGAGTCATATTAATATTTTAAATTCACAAAGCAAAAAACTCTACTACAACGGCTTTGAAATAAAACCAAAATCACAAATGCCTGAAATACAGGTTTACATTCTGCCGAATGTAAAACCCAATTTCGAGCATACAGGCATGTGTACATATTTGTATTTATTTTCCTTAATAAAAAACTATCGTTATTTACATGCCGAATGTAAATTTTATTTTAGCTGAAATCGTGAACTATTTTATAATTGCACGATAGAAAAAATCGTACATCATTGTTACTTGTATCAGTATTACATCACACTAATATTATAAAGGCGAAAGTTTGTGAGTGTTTGTATGTTTATTACCTCTTCACGCTGAAACTCCTTGACCGATTTTGATGAAATTTCACACAGAGACAGCTGACACCCTGGATTAACACATAGGCTTTTTTATCCCAAAAAATGTAGCGGGTAACATCGCGGGGCGCAGCTAGTACGTCTACAACCCCTAAAACAGTCTACCTATTACAAATCAACTTTATCACCCGTCACCCATCTGCACCAAATGGGTGTAGCCCTCCATTTTGTGCCAGTCTCCACACTTCTATGCTTGTACTTAGGTACGGTATTTCAAAATAAAATTACCAATTCCTCTATAATTTTATTCCTTCTATAAATTCACAGAAAATAGTCTGTAGGCGAGCGGGAAAGCTCAAAAAAGCGTCCATGTCTTGAGGCGTCCATTTGGAGCAAAAACCTAGGCGGTGCTTCCGTTCACCGACAAAAGGAAATTCAATAAGAACGAATTTCCCGTGATTTACGACCACTATTTTCTCGTTAAGACTCCGCCGGCCCTCGAGGTGTGTTGGTGCACGAGATTTTATTGTAAAGACAATTCAGTTATATAGTGTGAACTGAAAATACATTAGTGCGTTGCTTTAAGCCCAGCTTAAGCCCGTGAGTATAAAATTTGTTTGATGGAAAAGGGTTATTTACTTATTGATTGATATTCGAGGAAATAAACGATTTCATTATCACGAGCTTATCTAAAATCGTATTTCTGGAGCCAGAGATTAAGGTAGGTAGGTACTACATTAGTATGGAAATATGGATGCTGGATTGCTTAATTACAAAAAGATTGGTTAAAAAAAAATAACATCTACCTAAGACTTTTCTTACAAACAATTCAGTGTAGGTTAGTGTATACTAGAATATACGAACGAATACTGAATTATATTCTAAACATTCCTGAAAAATAACCAAACATTTCAAGTTACCATTTTTTGTACAAAAACGAAATAAATCTGTCTACAAATGTTAAGTCGATGACCCGAAGTAGGTTCAAAACCGCCCAAAGCGCTTAGCTTTTACTAACAGCCGAACTAAACTTGTCAATAAAATGTACCGACCTCATTTTATTGAGGATAGTTGACCCGGAAAAAGGAGTTTGGTAATCATATTAACGTTCTATAATGGTGATGTCTGATCCTTTTTCATCTTTAATACAAATCCGGTTTTATAAAAAAGGATTTATGTTGTAACATCCCTCCTGAACTTTGATATAATAGTAATGTTTTACTGTGCTGCCTCGTTGGTTGGACTTCGAATCCCGGGTCAGGCAAAATGTTACTGGGCTTTTCCATTAGTTAATTCTCAGTAGCAGTAGAGTCTGGATGGCCCGGTTGATGGCAATAGGCTCGCCCCTACATTGGGACCTAAGAACATAACTGGTGAAATTTGGGTGGACTATATGTGTACCTCTGCCTACCCTTTCGGGGAATACAGGCGTGAGGTTATGTAATATTTTACTGTGTTCAATAGAAAAGTAATCTTACGATAATTAAATACGCTCATGTTTGTTGTTTAACATTACAATGTATATTGCACTTTTAGTACATCACTATATTATAATATACTCTACTCTACTACAAGCACCACAGAACAAGAACTTGTACGGAACTTATATTTTATTCAGCAGCCCCGCCAAAGTTTTTAACCATCATAGGATGCAAGTAAAAGCACAGAGCACATACTGCTAAAACAAAACGCTGTAAAAAGTAAGGTAGGTAAAGCAACAAGCCCTCAGTCGAACTAAAAACTACAATGGCAGTGTTCAATAAAAGAGTAAATCGATTAATCCCTTCACTCGAGTACCGTACGAAAAATAGTATTGAACTTTCTTTTATTGACTTATCGATGCTACTACATCCCTATAAAACTTTCAGGTGCCTTGTACAATGTACATAACAAGATTTTGTCAGAGTATAGCAACTAATAGAAGAATTCATATTGTTCTTGTGAATTCAAAGTAGGAAACTTGACCCAATAAAATTCTGTTGAGTTATCAGAAGAGTGCTTAGCTATGTGGTACATTGTCACTAGGTACGTTTGCAAGTTATTGGCAAGGAAATCTTTACTTCTTGACCTGCCTGTACCCAATTTTGGGATGATTGATCCAACAATAAATAAGACCTTGACTATACTGGATATCTATTTTACTTAGCCACATAATCATCCAGATTTTTATATAATAGGTGAAGAAAAAGTCCATTTCACACCTACGTATAAGTAAGACCAGGGTTAACTCGCTATACAAGTACTATGTTCAATTGCATTGCATTCGTTGAGATATTTGTAACGGTTTAAGCAAACACTAGTAGGTTTCTAGATGAAGGTTTAGAACGTTGTACCCTCGATTACTTAGTTACCACACGAGCATGACGACTCTCACTGAAATTACGCAAAACCATGCCCTTAAGACAAATAACAGCGCTTGCAAAACATTGTAAAAATGTAGGCAGCCGGAAACTTCACTGAGACCAAATAATGGCGGCCAAGAACGTATGTGACGTAATTTATGTGTAAAATTTCCTCGTAAAAACTTCGTTCGCCGCGTATTTTCTGTTACATTGAGTTTTTCGAGTGGCCCGCTCTCTATCGTCATGAGTATCATTAAGCCTCGATTTTAAAACGATCGCCCTTATTTTTGTTTTGTATACTAGGATACTCCATATTTTGTTCCTTAAACACGCTCCTGGGAAATCCTTTGATGGCCTGAGAGCCTTAAGGTACTCGAGAACCTTTGAGCTGTTTTGTTTGTGTGACGTGTAACAAAACACTCTACGGAATATTTGGCAAAAAAATTGCGATTACAACTTGAAAGACGAGACGACGAGTGGAAATAAAGCTAAAGACACCAATAGGAAAACGCAACTCAAATTAATTATAGGATACAGAAGACTTTGATAATTATTCTACATTTAGATATAGCGTTCGTTTTTAAGTAGCTGTATACTCTATAACAAATTCCGTTTGATTTCAGCCCCCTGCAAACAACCCTTCACTCCCAACAACGTGGCTCAGAATTCGCTTTGTGTGGTAATAGCTTGATACAACGACCAATCTGCTAACGAAGTATATGATTATGGAAATATCCTCACTGGATAGTTTGGTGCAGTGGTCGGTAAAGGAGGGTCTGCGCGCAATCTGATACTAACAAGATCATTAAATGGCAATTATAGTACATACATCATGGGACATAAGGAAAAACTGCAGTGTCGGTTCTTGGCGCAACTGTGGCAGAAAACTGGACAGCCCTTACATCCAAGGTTGAACGTGATGAACAAGATTTTCTGATGTTTTATATGTTTAGATCAGATTAATTGCTACATTTGTGCGTCGTATCGATGTGTTTTTATGGGTCTATGAGGATCTTCAAATCGGCCCAACTATCAATGCCATTATTTACCTAAGGTTAAAAATAGTTCTGATAGGTAAGGTGCAATTGCAACAGGTAGATAGAAGTCTGTCTACCTCTCTGCACGATTCGAGCATGAACATGTATTTACGAATAAATTTCGCCAAAACGCAAAAGCACAAAACCTACTAAGCCAACATTTCTAATAACGTTCTCTAGCAGAATAGATTATCTACAAATTCGGCGGGCGTGCGGAAGACAGGCGGCGTATTCACGCGATCCTCTTGGCAGCCCCTACAACACTTAGATTTACATGGCAAATGTTGTTGCAATGCAAACATAACTGCAGAGACACGCCAAATGCGGGACGCCGAGGAAATAACACCGTCATTGGATTAAAATGCAGTCACATTTGTTTGTAGCGTTGAGAGAACAACTGCTGAGAGAAATGTTTTTGGTTGTTGCTTAGATTTTAGAGTAGGTTTTTAGATTGCTACTGACCTGAAGCAGCTCTAATCCGTTGATGAAACTACTGCAACATAAGTTAAACGTGCATGCTCTTGAGTGAATAATTCATATTAATAATTACACCAGATGCCTTGACAGGTGAGATTGTGGTCAAGATTTTTTTGTATTATTGTTAGAAGTCAAGGTAAGCTAGTTAAGCTTTCTTATCTCTTAATAGAGAGAACGAATAGCCCAAGATCCCACTGTAAGGTTGTTTCGTTCAAATGTTTTTGTTGAAGGCCCGATATATAAATAAATAAAGCATATTGTATTCAAAAAAACATATGAACGTAATGTCATGCCAAAAATCCGTCTTTTTCGAGTTAAATTATACATACCTGAGGCATATTTTTTTGTGGCAACCCTGAATAATCATATTTCTCAATCGATAATTATGTATAAAACCTATGTCTGAATAAAAAGACATGTAAAGGTAATGTTTACTACTCTGGGATCTTGTACTATGAGTAAGCAATTAATGCTGTGGTCGTCAATCAGACATGTTGAAGCTTTGCTTGGTAGTTGAATTTCATAGAACGACTGAGAATAGTAAATTAAATAAAACTTTGTTAGAAGAACTTCTTTTTTTAAATAAATCATCGCCCCAAACGTGCGACGTTATCCCAATATCGTATTTAACAATGTTTGCACTTGCAGTGCTAAAATAAAATTCTATTTGTAATGTATAGTTTCTAGCATACTAATTCGAAACCGTTACTATTAGCACTACTTACTTTCATATTGACGACCTGATTAGCGCAGTGGCTAAGCGATTGGACTGCTGCGCTAAGGGTTGCGGGTTCGATTCCCGCACGGGGCAAAACTTTGTGCGAACCACAGATGTTTGTCCCGAGTCTGGGTGCTTGTGTATGTGAATATTTCATGTTTGTGAAACGCACCTACGATACAGGAGAAATTCCTAGTGTGGGGCGACGTTTTTTAAAAAAAAAAAAAATATATATATATTGTTATTCGATATTTAAGTTATGTGTACAATAAAGAATTAAGAATTAAAGTTGCATCTATTGAGATCGGCATTGTGATACGCTGGCACGTAAAACTATTAGTGCAATAATCGTTAATAACTAATTTCAAGCAGTGCGAAAGTAATTATGTCGGTTTGTGGGGTACCCCAATCTGGACTCATAAATAGTTGGCACCGGTGCTAGACCCCTGTGAACCGCAAGCCACGGCTCTAATCGAGGCACCGACTTACCTTTGTATCACCGTGACTTTTAACTAAGCTGCACTTGATTGTTAACTAGGAACGATTTTACGAATAGGCACACTATTGCATATAAACACCTTGACAAATTATGAAATAATGAATACAGCCATTGATATTATGTCTTTCATGATTTTTACTTCAGCATCCTAGCAATAAATTAGTGTGATAATCTCTATCTTTATTGTACAGACCGCTAAAGCACAAAAATGGTTAAGACTACAATTTCATAACTTGAAAAGAGGAAGCCAAAATATGTCACTTTTGCGTACTATAACTTTAGGTTAGAGAAAATAACGACGTACAAAATCCGCCACCGCTTGAAAAATAATTTTGAAATTCCCAATACTTCAAATTTCAAAAACATAACAGAACTTATCAATCATGCCTAGTGAGGCAATTGAAGTGGTATTTCATAGCATGAATAACGGGGGAAGTTTGCCTCACCACAGGAGCAACACTCGTCGACTCGGGTACTCACTTTACTTTCGTTTCAAAACTACATTACTGCGTGTCTACATGAGTAATAGTTGCCTTTTCCTTGAAGGAACTTCTTGTTATACTAAATCTATGGTTTTCAACTCACTATCGAACACGTTTGTTATTTTTATGGCAACGAGCACAAAGCGCCGAGAATTACCGCGATGAGGTAAAATCTGGAGATAGCAGATAACGCGACGAATAAGAGTTCTCTCAATAGATACAAATATTGTAAGCTGACCCCATTTTTTGGAAACTTATGGTAGATACACTGTGCTTTTATGAAAATGTATGTAGAACGCCTTGAACAATAATGTCTCACGTCTGATGCAGTAAAATGGCTGCAGTTTTAGGAAGAATTTATTATTATTGTTTTTGAATTTCATATTCTTGCTTACGATGGAAACGGCAGAGCAAAATTGCATTTCCAAGACTGTTTTAAAACGTGTCTGCGGCAAAACTTCTATATTTAAGTTTAAAATACATGTAGGTTAGTAAGTTTTCCAATTCGTACAGTTTGGTTTAAAAATGACACCGTATGCCAAAGTGCCGCCAAGATTGATTTATGATAACCGAAACTTTTTGGAACAACTAGGACACATGTTTGAAGTCCATTTTCGGTTCGAGGTTGTCCTATCAACCAAATATGTTTCCCCTAACAATATTAAAAATCTCAGAATCAAAATATTTGTATTAATCACATTATTTAAGTGACCAAGCTTAAATTGCATTTACATTTAAACATTTTAAATAAGTCAAGTGAGTGCACGATCTCTGTATGGACATTGCATGGGTTGTTAAATCACGAAGGCTTAGCGTTAGCTCGGACATTTTCCTCTTTTCTTTCAACTGTCCCTTAGGACCAAGATAAAAAGGTACAGAAATCCTTTTTAAAGCCCCACGCCGTATCTGATGACTTATTTTGTGTTTTTTACATTACGACAACAATAACACAGTATCATTTCCGTACGAAAAGGCAACTCCTTGTTTTTTGTAAGTGTAGTAAAAAATACTTAGGGATTTGAGCTTAATAGCTCGTACCTCGTAAAAAATAAGACATAAGCTGATATTTAACGGTCTAGGAAGCTTTCTTCGTACACCCTCTTACATGGCAAGGGATTAGGCTGAAAGTAGGGAGGAAAAGATCACTGGAGTTAATATAATGGTAATAAAAGCGATATAAGATAACCAAACGTTTGCGTGTGGAGGATTTAGAAGTGCAAAAATAAAAAAAATCTAGGCCACATTTTGTAGGTGGTAATTAATAAGCCAACACCCCGAAATAATCCTTGAAATCAGAGGCATTTTTTAAGGTCTCATGTCATGCCAAACATAAATCAATGTGGCCTGTTTCTTATAAATTAATAGAAGTTCCAACAATAAAATCTTCCTTTGTAAAATTATCGAGGGATAACCCGCTGAGGGAGCCGAGACCCATAATGCGTATGAAATTTGGGTGAAACTTTTGACATCACGTCTCTAATGAGACCAAAAAGCGAAGGCGAAAGATTTTGTGGGTAGGTAATGTGACAAATGTGAAATGGAGTCACAAACGAATCCCTCTGGAACGGGAATTTCTGATAAAAAGCCGCCATTGTCCTGCCCTCCTTATGATTGATGCAGTTTTCGCGTGTCGCCGACATCGCTCCCCGTTTCCGAACGCTCGGCACGTGTCTGACAACATAACACGAGTGTGTGCACTGTGCACAATCGCCACACAGTTTCGGTCTCTAGCTGTATTTCCACGAAATCTAAATGTCAGTGTGCTTTTGAATGTTACTCGAATACAGTTTATTTGGTAGCTATAATGTTCGTACTACATGGACTACATAGTTATGAATTACTGCTGAGTAGATAAATAATATTAATTCGGAGGATGTATCCAACCAATACAAAGTACTATACAAAGTAGTTAGGAATTCAATCATACCATTTGCAATTCAATATAAGAATTAACGTTCCATTTATCCTTCGATCGGTATACGGTCCAATCCGCATAAAGCTACAGCAAGGCTTCAGCCCGGACTCGGTTACAGAACGTAAGCCGCTCTCAACAATTGCTGCTGTTGAACTCATTAAAGAAGGATTAACATTGACTTTGAACGATCGCATCTATTTGCGAACAACGATGAGATAAAACAAAGAACTAATCAATTCCTGTTCCAACAGTTTTCGTGTAATTAATAAAAGTAACCCTGCAGGCGATACTTATTGTGTTCGCCTAAGATTTCTGCGAAAATAGACTGTCGTACAAAACTGGAACGGATGTGTAAATGTTTAATTGTACACACATACGCTTTGTGAAGTTTCGAGGAAACAAAAGAAGCTGTAAACAAACATGGCGACACCCCAACCGCACGCACCGGCTTGCGTCTCAGTAGCAATCGCAAGATAAACAAATAGGGAGGGAAACTGTATTCGAAGGGATACCCTGTGCTTGCAACTTAAAAAGCGGCTACAAAGTCGTATCTTCGAAGTTAGATTCTATCTGAAGCACTGGGGAATAGGCTAGGTACGCGAGACTCTAGCCAGTGTCAATATTGAATCAGCACGGTTCGTGTTTGTGAGAGGAATAAATTGCGGCCAGCCGTCGGAAACTGTTCGCGTCAGACGAATAATTTTCTTATCTATCTTTTTTATCTTACTTTCTTTCCCCAAATAATTTGAAAGGGATCGCGGCCGCGCGTTATTTTTAATTTGTGTCACCCTTATTTAGTGTTGTGGCCTTAGCGAATTTTAATGTATTACGGATTTCATTGTCTGAACACAACAAAAATTCTTAACGGAATGTTTAGTATTCTGGCAGTGTTGAAAACGTTTATACTAATAAGTCAACTTTAAAACAGATTTTTAACCATCTTATATACCATACATTATTAACAAATCATAGATATTATTCTACAAGAATCTTATACATACATATCATTTACTTTTATTCTGACCGTAAACAATATTCAGCCAGTGTTAGCAATTTAAAATTCCTAAACCTGCAACGTATCAAATTACATTCCATTCCAAAAACGAATTTCTAGACATAAACAAGACATTCCTTTTCCCATGAATAAAAAGGTGAGTGCACTTTATTCTTTGTGAGCTGAATGCGTTATTGCATGACATTATTATTGGGGCAGTGTAAGAGGCACTTGCGAAAGGAAATTGGAGGCAATTCAACAATCTAGAGGCTCTTTGAAGTGTCCACAGTAAGAATGCCGTGTATTCCCCTGCATATACAAGTTATACGACTCTTGTTTTCATGCCGAAAACCTGTTTCATTGAAAAGGGCGCGTATATTGGCGTCGTTGAGTGAATATGAATAATATAGCATATAGGTACTTTCATATACGTTTATTTGGCCGGTCAAGCCGCTCTTTATGGAATAGATATTGGGTAATACTTCATCCTTGTCTGTGACGAAACGTGCCTACATAAGCTTTTTGGAATACCTACTTAAGTTTTTTGTGCAATTACTTCGTAAGCGGAACATAATTATATAACTGAAAAACAGAATGTTTACTTTTTAACCAACTTATTTCTTTTTCAATAGTATGATTTGAAAATAGAGACAATAAAAACCACCTTAAAATTGACTGCCAGTCACAATAATAATGTGCAGTCCAAATTCAAACGGAGAAATACTATTTAATTTAGTCATACAACTTTCAATTGTTTCAGCAATGAAGAAATCTAAATTTCAATACATTTGTCCCATTGTATAGGTATTTGTAGAATACAGTAATAAAGGCTAAACGATCACTGGGTATCACTTCCAGGGCATTTGATCCGCTATTGCGCCATAAATGGGTCGCTCGGGCCCTCCCGTCTCTTCGAACTGCCACTAACCGACAGATAATACACTATAAACAATTTGTTATTGTATTCGGGCATGCATCGATAAAATTATTCACGAACGAAACTTTCCTCGAGAATATCACAGAGGTTTTAGTATAATATCCTGCAAATTGAGACCTTCATTTAGGACCGAAACTGTTCTTATTTATTTATATTTTTAGGTTCTAGGTCGCCGTTAGATTAGTCTGATGGGTCTATTACATTAGGGAGGCCTATAATTGTTAATTATTTGTCTAATGTCAGAAGGCTTTTACTGTCTTTGAAATTCACAGTAATAGCTGAGTATGAGAACTTTGCAATTAGTATGAATGTCGGTTTCGGTACCCACCTATATAATTATTTATTAAAATGCTATCTACCTATATATAATTCGTAAAACTCGTGTCAACTTGAGGGACGTTAATAAATAAGTTTGTAAATGTTTTTATTTCAGACGGTACCTCCAACAACATTTGAGACAAAGGCAATCATACTCGTGGAAAACAAAAAAAATGCCTAATCAGGTATTATTTGACATTAAAAACGAAAACTATGTAACGTTTCAGCACATCTCTTTCTTTCTCACAGAGTAATTCAATAAATGTTTTCGGGACAATACGTTAACAACCAAATCACGCAAGCCAAAGAGAGTACCTATACCATAAAACACTAAACAATGAACATAAAGTTCGTACAAGTGCATCGTCTACCTATGGGGGGTAACTTCCCCCCTCTGATCACCATGGTACAGCCATAGTTTCCGCGACACATCACTTTACGGTCACCCGCGGAGACGGTTTAGCATCGGATTTAATGTCGTCTGCATAAACGTCCCTCCTATCTCGTATATATACATACCTACTTATTTATTTATTTATTAGTTCGGGAAAACAAACAATTACACACTAAAATACACGTGACAGTAGGCAAACATATACATATTATAAGTGTGTAACTCACTACGTTATCCACAGTTTATATGTAAAATATAATGTTTTGGTACGTCCACAAGTGAGACACAATTCAAGTTTCTTAATAACTAGAGATACAAGTCTTTGATTTTATTTTATCTTGATTTTATTACAAGTCTTTGATTTTATTGTTTAAAGTATTCCGAAATTTGCTAGCAGACAGAGAAAATATATCTACATCAGAGAAATGTACGTTATAATTATTAGCCAAGCGACGAAGAGGCGCGCGAACCCCAGCATTTGTGCGACAAGAAGACACTGCAAACAGGGGACACGCGCGCACCTCTCGTCTTAATACAGTTCTAGGTACAACATAGCACAAACTATTAGTTAAGTCCAAACAATCATATCTATTAGCACAGAGGTCATAAAGAAACATAGTTTCCAGAAAGGTGCGCCTGGACTCCAATTTTGATAACTTGTAACATGTGAGCAGTTCGTTGTAAGTTAGCAATCTACGTGAGCAGCGGTAGTGCGTTGCTTTGAGAAATTTGTATTGTACTTTCTCCAGGTTATGTATATATTTCTTATAATAGGGGTTCCATACCATAACGGCATATTCCAGCTGTGACCTTACCAAGGATTTATATAAGAGTATGTATGTGTGTGTGCGTTTAAAGTCAGTTGTTGCTCTCATTACAAATCCATACATGCGAAATGCGTTGCTAATAATTTTATCAATATGTCGATCCAAATGAAGCTTACTGTCTAACAGTACTCCGAGGTCTCGAACTGTAGACTCTTTTTGTAGTGCTGTGTTGCTTAAATAATAGGTATAAGAAAAAATATTTTTATTTTTTGTGAATGTAATGAATAGACATTTAGGTATGCTTAGTTGGAGCTTATTGTTATTGCAGTAAATTGAGAACCTATTGAGATCTTCTTGAAACAGAATGCTATCATTAACACTACTTATTTTTCTAAAAACTTTAAGGTCATCAGCGTAGAGTAAAAATTTAGAATGCTTAAAACAACTGGTAATGTCATTAATAAATAGGATAAACAGCAGGGGACCGAGAATGGAGCCTTGCGGCACACCAGAAGTTACATTAATCGATTCAGACTCATGACCCTGTATCACCACCTTTTGAGTTCTATTTGTAACATATGATGAGAACCATCGCAATAAGTCGCCTCGTATGCCGTTGTATGCAATCTTTGCAAGAAGTAGTGCGTGATCCACCTTATCGAAAGCTTTTCGGAAGTCTGTGTACACAGCATCTACTTGTGAACGTTGATCCATGTTATTAAATAGGTAATCCGTAAAGACTAACAAATTCGTGGCTGTGGATCTTTTTTTGACAAATCCGTGCTGTTGTTTTATTATTATATTGTGCAAGATAGGATTTATTTGATCATGGACAAGTCTCTCGAAAAGCTTCGACAAGGTAGACAAGATAGAGATTGGACGATAGTTCTCCACGTCATGTTTAGAGCCAGATTTATGCACCGGCGTTATATTAGCCTTTTTCCAGATTTCTGGAAAAGTACCTTCCATAATACATTTATTGTAAATAATATGTAGAGGTATACATACTGTACTAGCGGTATGTTTAAGATAATACGCCGGTACACCATCCGGTCCAGGTCCTTTCGTAGTATCTAATGACTTTAAAGCTGCCATGATTTTGTCGAGGGTTAAATTAATATGACTAATTATAGCAGCACCTTCTAAATATGCTTCGGGAGGAGACCAGGCATCCCTCTCAAACGTGGACGGTTCATATACAGAGTGAAAAAATTTAGAAAATAAATCACAAATTTCTTTGGGGTTATTGGTGCTCTCATTTTTATACGTCATTGAGGAAGGTACGCCTGCATTTGATTTGCGATTTGAGATATAACTCCATAAATATTTAATATTTTTATGTACATTATCTTCTACGGAATCAATATATCTATTGTAGCTTTTATTACATTCTAGGTAGAATCTGCGTCTAAGGAAAGAAAATTGTTCATAGTCAGACACGTTTTTATATGTCTTCCATTTGATCCAGGCTTTTTTTTTATTTTTGTAGATTCGTATTAATGACTTTGAAAACCAAATTGGGAATCTAGAAGATCGTGAGGCTGACCTAGGAACATAATTTTTTATAGTTTTAAAAATATAATCGTAGAAAATATTTAAAGAGTCCTCGGCGGGCACGCCCCTAAAGATGTCAGCCCAATCTACGTTAGCTAAATCTTCGTTAATTAGATCAAAGTTGCCTTTGTAAAAGTTATATTTTATAGTTTTTGCACGCGGCAACATTTGAGGTTTGGCTTTATATATAATGAAAGTGCAGTAGGGGGGGTGATAATTGTCAGGAGGTAGCAGAGAAGAAGGAGGTGCGTGGACATTACAACTCGCATTACTAATCAATAGATCCAAAATACGTCCCTTACAATTTTTTATGTAATTATATTGATAAGCGTTTATTAAGGCCATAAAGTTATCCATTAGTCCACATAACGAAGAACTGCCACAACAGCTAAGAGCTCCAGAGGGATTGTCAGCAAGAGTGAGCCATTCTATGTCAGGCAAGTTGTAGTCACCAAATAGAAGGAACTTGGTTGGGTTTACTGATTCCAAACTACATTGCAATGTTTCAAAGTGATCCAGATAAACGTCTTGAGTGATATTTGGTGGGATATATGCCGCACTTATATAATACTTTTCCTGACCGTAACCAGGAATTTGAACAATGATATGCTCTATACAAGGATTAATTGGCAACTGAGGTAGCAAATAGACAGCATTCAAATTTTTTAATACGGCTATAAGCACACCACCCCCATCTTTTTTGTTTGTGGTAATCCTATTACGATCGCACCTGTATACCACGTATCGTTCATCTATAAATTCAGCGTCCAATATGTGAGGAGTAAGCCAGGTCTCCGTTAAAATTATTACATCATAACAATTGGATAAGATATTCATATGCAGGGTGTTTAGTTTAGTACGTATACCTCTACAGTTCTGATAATATAATGATAGACTATCCGACATTTTGTGAATACATAAATAAATAAGTATGTACAGATATAATGTGCAGTGGTGAGACATAACTAAATGTTACAAGTAAGATGTATATGGAGTCCAGGTGACACTGAGAGATATATAATACCAACGAGAAAACTGTGCTTAGCAACAAACCAAAATAATAACACTTGGAGATCACCATGTTTCTGGATTTATAGTTTAAAATAGTAATAGAATATGAATAGATTGCTAGTAAGTTAAAATTAATTATAAATCGAACAAGCATATTAAAACTAACATTGACGACTAACAAGGGGAGACTTAAATTAACTAATTTAAAATTAACAACGACAGCAAATCTTACATCAGTAGTATTGCTATTAATTCTCAACAGGGGCAAAGTTGGTGGCAGGTTCAATTTTCCGGATATCATGTGTCGACCGTATAGCCAGGGCAGCAGAGGAATCAGTCTCTCGAACGAGGATGGTGGCATTTTTGACCCACACGTATTTAAAGTTGTACTTTTTGGCCACCTCCTTACACTCGCGAAATAATCGTTTTTTTTTTTTTTTATAACTATGTACTTAAGTATTAACTCGTATATGTTCTTTGATTATGTCCCCATTCACTGTAAGTAATATTCGATATTATAATGCATGTTTTGATACTGTAAATGACTACCATAGTAATTATTTAATTAACATGCTTTAAGTACCTACCTTAGTAAGTATACTTTCTACTGAAACTTCGGCAAAAATCAACCTACACTTTTCTTATTTTTATGTAGCCTTTTCGATGTCCCACCGCTTGGCCAAGGCCTCCCCAATATTCCTCCACAAAACCCTGTCCAATGCCATTTCAAGCCATGTCTTTCCCACAAAGATGTCCAAATTATCTCGCCATCGCCTTCTCGGTCACTTAATTGGTAAAAATGCATTGGATAAACATGTGACATATACTGTTTTACAAGCCTTAACTTTTAGTTAACAGGGAACTTTTGAAAACTCACTAAAATCAGACAAGTAGTTACCTATTACAAGGACGAAAGGCTCGGATTTTTAATTCTTTCCAACTGGGGTACCAGCCTCATGGGAACCCCATGTATCTGAAGCACATCCTAATCACTATGTAATTTATCGATAGATACATCATTTAGGTACATGCCATAAAAATATTTGCACCTATCTATTCTAAATAAAAAAAATATTTTTCATTATAAAGATCGGTCTTGTCTAGAGGTTATGAATAGGGTTCTCGTTTAGACCTCTTGACCCTAATATGGACTCCTTAGTCAGACTAAGTGTGTAGTTAATATTATGGATAGGGACGAGTTGGGTTGGTTTGGGTTAACAAATAACTGTTTATAACGGTAACTTCTCTATTACAATTTTTCGCCTTTGGCCTCGCATCCCTATCATTAATTTATACAACAATCCTTTAAGCAAGACTAATCACACTCATATTATAAAGGCGAAAGTTTCTGAGTGTGTTTGTATGTTTGTTACCTCTTCACGCTCAAACGGCTAGACCGATTTTGATTAAATTTTATATGGAGGTAGCTGACACCCTGGATTAACACATAGGCCCCCTATACTTTTGATCCTAAAAATGTAGCGAGTGACACCGCGGGGAACAGCTAGTTCACTCATATAACAAATATCCAATCGAATCCTAATAGTAGCAGGATTTTTATAACCACATGTATACGAAATACATTTGTTACTTGAAAAAGTACTGAACAATTTGCTAACAAAGGAAACACAGCTAGGTTCGTTTTAATAAGGTTTTCCATTCATCATTTGGCACAAAGCAGGATCGGACGCGATTGGATCCCGACGGTACAACTTTTAATTAAATAGAAACGCTCTTACTCGCACTTGGAAATTTGTAAAGTCTTAAGATAACATTGTCTAACTACGGAATGGATACAATGAATGAACTATTCCTTGCTAAACAACAGACAACTAATGACAAGAGTTGAATTGAAGTTTGTTTTAAATGGTCATTACTCTTTAAATCAACAGAAAACAGTAACCAAGGAGATTCTTGGCGGTTCTTGTACATTGAAATGACACTTAAGAACCGTGAGATTAGAGTCGAATTTGCATAATTTAGTACTTTTTACTAGCCTATAAAACCAACAACAATATTTAGTTGAGTGATTGGTTCGTCAATTATTCAAAGTATATTCGGTTTTTCGGGATTAAAAGTAGCTTATGTGTTAATCCAGGGTGTCAGCTACCTCCATATGAAATTTCATTAAAATCCATTCGGTAGTTTTTACGTGAAAGAGTAACAAAATCCATCCATACTTACAAACTGTCGCGTTTATAATATTAGTAGGGATAACGACTGTAATGTCGTAGGATTCCATTCTGACCGTCCCTGCTAGTAAATAGAGGACTAACACGACACGTTATTTCACAGAAGGTCTTGTCTGTAGGTATCATGGGACAAGCACCACATTACTCGCGCCAGTTACCATGAGTCCAGGAGTAACGTGAGGTGTGGACGGCGTTGAGCATAATAAGATGTCTGCTTGTGAATGCCCACAGCTTCATCTAGTTGATATTCTCTTTCTACTTCCATAAAAATATCAACCTCACTTCAGTACAAAAAAAAAAGCCTAAACCTAAATTTTAATGATGTAAGAATGTAAAGAGGAATAATATTATGTTTCTATAGTGTCTATGGTATCATTGTAGATGTAACTACATTGTCAAAACCCGAATATTAAAGAAACGTGGTCTGTCAAAAACGCTCTCACGGTTTTTAACCAAACAAATGAAGCTAGGTTTCGATTTGTGCTCGTTATTCCAAATCGTTATAAAAAGGATCGTTTCGATTTTTAATTTCCCTGTAGGTTTCATCTTTCTTCCATTTGTAGCGTAGACACAATACTGTTATAACACGCCCCGAGGGTGTTTATTACACTGAATGTTTAAGGCTGATACTTAATTCGGGATTGACCGACTTTCTGTTTGAAGGAAGGTGTTAATATAAGTATAAGAAGAATAAGAATAATTTATTGTGTAAGATATTACATTCAGTCCATTGATTCCTCAAACTCACACTTGGATTCCCTGTGTCGTGAGTTCCAGGCTCCTTCATTCCGTTCACTTTCGTATTGTTACACAAATAATATATCTATCCGTTACAAAAAAAAACGAAATATATCTACTCGAAATCTAAGAAAAATAAAACTGAAAACCTATGAATATAATATAAAAATGCTCAGACATTTATCGAATGCTGTGTGGCCATCAAATCAAAACCCTTATTAAACACTTTGTAGGTAAATTGATTATGGTTGGACTTAAATTGTTATACTACATTAAAAGATTTTATTTAACGCTGGGTTTTAATGCTAATATAACTAAATCTATACCTGCAACTAAAGGTTTCTCGGCACCAGTTAGTACGCCGTGTTAGATGAATTTATAAATATTTGTTTCAAGTTAAATGCTGCTGCAAAACTTCGGCACGATTTCCTAAATGAATTCAGCTATGCAGACAATATAGGTACAGTTATATGATGGACTAACCAACATCATCTCCGGAATTACCCGGCGCGCAGATACTGCACTATATATTGTTCTTAATTACCATGTAAACACCATATGTGTGCCATTCAATCAAGTGATAAATTGTAGGCACAACGCTGTTCGGGTCTATTAACATCATCGTCAATGAAGGCTGGATTCATCTTGTTAACGAACGCGACCCAATTTTCGATGTCTCGTTACAAAAATCATCTCGATTGCACGTTTTTAAATATATTTTTTCGTTTACATTGCCGTATTGACAATAATTGGGTTTCTGAGAATTAAAAATGTAATATTGATATTCGGAATTGTCGGTGATTTATTTTTGTTATTCTGTACATACCGTATTGTGGAACTCCTGTCTCGATTTCAATCCAGAAGAGAGAAGTAGTTATGAATTAAAACTAAAATTACTCTCGCCCAATCCCTTTTACTGCCTCTTCTAGATTACGCAGATGTCTCCTTTCTCGATGTTACGGAGGAAAATCTTAATAAACTTGAGCGTCTGCAGAATCTGTGCATCCGCTTCATTTTTGGACTTCGGAAGTACGATCATGACTGTGTCGGAGTTCCGGGCCAAACTGGGGTGGTTGCCGATTCGGCAACGTCGAGACTTACACATTCTTTCTCTTTTATACTCCGTTCTTCATAACTCTAATTCTCCAGTTTATCTTCGGGAACGTTTTGAATTTCTTGTCCCCAGGGGAAAACCTTGTCGGACCTCTTCCTCTCTTCTCCTTCGTACTCCTCTTCACTCCTCTAGCTGCTACGATAAATCTTTTACTATACGTGCTGTGCGCCTCTGGAACTCTCTCCCATACTCCGTGCGTGATAGCCGTTCGTTGGTTGTTTTCAAGAAGAAAATCAAAGAGCATTTCCTTTCAGCTTGAGATATAGTATGTATTTATATATGTATGTATGTATGTATTTTTATTTTATTTTTAGTTAAGTTAAATTGTAACTTTTGTTTTATTATTATTATTATTTTTATAGATATTTTTGTTGTGCACTCTTCTGTCCTCATCGATAAAATCTCTTTCTAACAAAGGTTTGCTGTTAGAGAACTCAATTTTCGAGTTAAGCTCGCCTGTGTACATTACATTTCATCTGTCAAATGTCTGTATGAATTTTTTTGTGTGCAATAAAGAATTATGAATTATTATGAATTATGATGTAGTATTGTATGTGTCAAACAGACAACTCCAACAAATTGTGTTCTAAAAACAAATAATTTGAATTAGTGCTGCTGAATCTGCTTTTACTGCAAAATTGATTAAATCCAGGCTCTTCACTTTACATCTATTTTCGTTTGAACAACAAAATAATAAAATAGTATATATAATATATATAGGTACTGTTTACATGAAGGTGAGTGCCGCCGCGGGCTCCACTAGTGTCCTGAAAGCCCACGGGTTTTTTACTTTACTGAGTATCACTTTAAATGCAATTACACTCAGTGAAGAGTAGATGAAACCTATTATGAGATAGTTAGTATTACATGCACTCTCCCGTGATGGTTATGCGATATACTTATTAAGTTCATAATTTTCCTACTTTAATGATGTCATTAATCAGAAATATCTGGCAATCGAACAGATTTTCAAACTCTATCAAAGTAATGTGGCCACTCCTACCAATTTAAAATACGGTTTACGACAGTCCCAAACTTACCTTCAATAAAATTAATAATATTAAGTAATTCAATTCGTCACAAAGCGAAATTGGATTAAGTTTGATAACGAGTGGAACTCGTCACCGGGACCATTCCCAAATAATACCCACTTAAAATTTCCAATGCGACGTTGTCTTAATACGATGGTTACAAGTTGTAAACCTTGATTGACGAAGTAAACTAACTCGGCAAACTAGAAAATTAACTTTGATAACTAACACCCTGTATGTGCTGGAGGCGGTTTCATTAGTTTCACACCAGTCAGCGCACATACAATGCATTTTGTTACTATTTCGTGGTATTGGTATACACCAGGATATAAGTAGGTGCCTATAATCTAGCTTATTTCAAACACTTATAACTGTATTTTTATTAGGTACTATTGTTGAAATAAAAACATAGCTTGCGAAATACGTGTGCCTACCCCGTCAGGGAATAGGCGTGATGTTATGTTATTGTTAAAATATTAGTAACAGCTATGCTATTCTATAACACTAACACCAATAGTCATCTCGAACGCCACCTTACTATACGCTAGTGTGAAATCCCACCGCGGATTTAGAAGTGAGTTCGTAAGTGACTGTCTTTAGAATAGCACGGCTGATGAAAGTCATAATTAAAACTTGTGTATGTAAGAATAAAATTATTATAAACTTTTTACGTCTAAATTGATAAAGGAAACTTGAAAATGATGGAGACGAGATCCCGCGAGAAGCCGCGACTTTCGCCGTACCGTAGCACTACGGTGCGGCGAAAGTCGCGGATTCGAGTTTCCTTTATCAATTTAGGTTTAAGCTTAGCATGGGCAACATGCAAAAATGACACAAAAAGTCATTTAAGCTTTTTACGTGTTGAAGGAAAATAAATTAATCCTGCCTGCCAGAAATCACAAATCTTTAAGCCACATTTCATGACTCCGACATTTGGATAATCATTCACTTTTTATGTTCTCGTACAGTGCTCTAGATTTACATCACTTACTCTACTTTCATCAAAACAAAAATCGACGAATAAGTGTAAAAACCAATACATTTTTATACACAAAGCTTTTTAGTTGATTGACGGTCAACATACAATTTACGCAATCAACGTCAATATGTCTATGTAGGTACGTACAATACAAATTATTTTTACATGCACCATGTCTCCTCTCCATGGCTCATTTATTCTATGTATTCATCCGGCTTGTACCTACAAAAATGTTACAACAATAATATTTATGGGTGAACATTCCGCGTCATGCGTGCCCGTCTATCACACGACACAACAGATGGATTCACTTACCAACCCTAGAATGGTAAGTTTAAATTTGACGTGACTCTATTGCTAACATCCAGTAGACTATAGAACTACACTTACGATTAAGAAATTAATAGTTGTACCTAGAAAGGTTTTATGTGCCCGGATTGTTTAGGCTAGTCTGTGTTTCTGTACACTGTAAACTTATGAAGATGGAATGGTCAAAACGATCATGGGAGAGAATGAGACTGAAGTTAATAAGAACAAGAAATTTATAAATCACATTTTCAAGTATGTAGACAGAAATATATTTTTGATTCAAAATTACCAAAAAAACAAGAAATAAAATTTGTAACCAAATAATAGGAGATAAACAGATAAGCTGTCACGAAAACTCATATAAACTATCGCAGTTTAAAATACGGCGCCATTAAACCAATGTTTGTTCTATAATTCTACAGCAAATCCCCACTTTAACAACTTAACTTCGCGCTAAAAAATATAACTTCTCGCACTAATAATCAAGGTTTATTGCGAAGAAAACAAGTCGTAAGTGGCAAAGTTGAACAATCAAAATTAATTGGAATATGAACAATACTATTCGTAGTAACGGAACTCGTCTAACTTAAACATACCTAAGATAACTAACTAATCAAAAGATCTTGTGACCCGTGAATTAAACTTATTCGTTGTTCGAACACACGTAGATATAGGCAGCTATAGATAGTGCAACACGAATCTAAAGCGATGGAAGATAAAGATGAAGTCATCCGGTACGTGACCAAGACGTCATCAGTTGCCGTGAAGTCTACCGCGTTATCGTCATAAACGCTCATTAGGTTGATAAGGTATTGCCGCAATGTCGTAGCAGGCAGATACACAGGGTGCTTGGTGCGATCGTCGGCGTAAAATACGAAATCGATCGTACGACACCGCCACATTGACGAACTAAAGACAACCTTAAGTGCATATATCCATTCCGATACCGTTCGTAATGGGAGCTTTCATCGTTCAACCAGCAGAGATAAATGTACCGTGCTTGTGCAATTTGCTTTTGAAGTTTGCCTCGTGTGTGCGAACACGGTAATGCACTAAAGCACTCGTCTCGCCAATAATTTTACCATTTAAATTGAGTCTATTAATCGAGCTCTAAAATATCCTTCGGGATGCCCACTTTCAACGAAGCCGACTTGTTACATATTCATACCAACATCTGTATGCATCAGGAAGCGGTAACTACTACATTATTTCCACACTATGTAAGGCTTCTAACTCACCGAGTACAACCAACTTGGTAAAATAAGTGAACTACGAAACTAGACGACTTGATAAAACAAAACGCTGAACAAGCTTTTCATTTATTCATGCGCTTTGTTTTGCACTTTCTTTGCATATTTTTTCAAGTTAGACCAAGTTTCTTATAGAGTGAATTTAATAATGGCTATAACTTGGGTTGAAAAATGATACTAAAAACATTTTAATATAATGTGGTCGATTCTTAGCTACGAAGTAATAACATTTAGGTACCTGAGTAGGTACTATGTATTGATTGGCGTTGAAGTAATAATGAAGAGCGAATAAACATTAGTTTACTACGTGTGTTTCAAGGCTTTGTCTATCCAGGAGGTAAATATTATGACCAAGTATATCTAGATGTCATTAAACACGCAATTTTGATGGCTTATATTTTCTGGATCCAGCGAAGTTTCTATCAAGGTAAAACTAAATATGTTTACCGAATTTTAACGTAAACAAATTTTCAAGACACGTCATAGAAATCTACAGTAATAATAAGACAAATGTGAATCACAAATAGTCAAGAAGCCATCCACCAACACCCTTACGTAGCAAGCGGTAAAAACGATTATTAGATGCCATTTTATTTCGCGCCAAGATCTCCTGTGTGGGTGCAATCGGGTTGCAACTACGCCGCCGGCTCGGGAAATAAATTTCAAATCATGTTAGTGCCCGTGTGACACGGACGGCGTTAGTTAAACGGAAAATATTTCTGTACCGCCCATGGGTGCAAAGCGGCCCGGCTCATGCGATTTCCTCTACGATATTCGCGGCCGAGGCGCTACGAATACAGAATTTTATTACGATTTTCCATCGATTGCCGAAGGGAAATGTGCGATCAACAAAGTATTGGTGAATCAACATTCTATGCAAATATGCCTTTACTCGCCTATTTTACATTCTTAAGAATTAATTATTACACTAAACGTTGTGATGGAATTTAATCAAAACCTCTTGAAGCCTGAAAGCCCTGAGAGACAAAAACAAAGGTTGTCGTAAACGAGAACCATTACTCTTGTCACTATGCTGAGATCACTAAAAGTTAAAACCTAAGTGTTGGATTGAATAATATATCATAAAACCTCTACGGACAACTAACCGTATCTGGGTCGGTAATGCCACACTTCTGCAAAGAACTTTGATACTGACGTCGAGACAACTTTCAAAAGTAGAAATTACAGATGAAGAACTACTTCAGCGTTTGACTTGTCCAGTTCAGTTCATATTTCTCGCTGGTGCGCTTTTATTATTTGTCTTGAAGTTTAAGCATGAAGTATTTGGGAATCTTTATCTATTAAACATGGTTTTAACATGTGGATGCAATTTAAATCCAGTGAAAAATAAGTACTGTGGTAAGTGTTGTTAAGCTCAACGGATGAAGATAACACGAGGCCTAAAAAAATGTACCTACATAGTTTATTTACTATGCCAAACATGACCAAAAAGGTACTAAACCGTCTCGAATTTATGGTGTATCAAAAATCCTGTTTTGCTTTGGATTTTTATAATGATAACCAGATACGAATAGATTATGATAATGCGTTAACAATCACACTAATTACATATGACAGGTGCAAATTAACCTAGATTTACACCCCTTACGAACTAGGTCATCTGAGCGAAAGCACACACTGTTTACACACTATATAACTAAACGAAATGAGTTACAAACATCCTCATTTTACGCTACACTGCCTTAGCTCCTTAGTATTTCATGAAACTTCAAATTGAATTTTACATCTATATGAGAAGAGAAATTCAATTTAATATTCGTTAAAAAATATACGTACCTAGTTGTCTAAATTAGAGCTATACGTTTTATATCTTACAGAGCTTTATTACTTGAAAATAAGTAAGTAACAGTCAAAGACCAATAAATTTATCAAGTAAGGACGGTGAATAACTCCAAACAAACTAATGTGAACCAGAAGTTATATAACTAGCACTAATCTCCACACTTGGCAACTAGCGATTCACACACACATAAACATGTACAGCGCATGCATTAGCGGCACGCGAGGTGAAATGAATCCTTTGAAAACTATCGAAATACCTCGATATTTGAGCAGGCTCGTTGAGTTTATTCGCGCCCCCAGAAGACGGGTAGATTGCGCTCGTGTGATGCACAGTGATGCAGTTCGCGACTTACACAAAACATCCGATAGAGCTCACAGTAGACTGTAATTTACCTCAAGTGGGGCACTCGCAGTGCAGCCGAGCCCCCGACGCGGCGGCAATCAGCAGACGAGTGTGTGCGCCATCGCTCCCCCAAGTCTGCCTCAAAAATAACATTAGAACCTATAAACACTTCGGCATGTCTCGTATACTTGTAGGTAGAGCTCGGGGTAAGTTTGACGAGCCGCGACCCACGATCAACGTGCTGCGTTTTATTTGCACGGCGTAGCTTCGGTGATACAGATAAGGCTACATCACTACTTAGATTTGTTTTTAAAGCTTTTAAAATTACTAAACTATATTCATAAGTATTACACAGGTACCTGCGAAAAAAAACACTGTAACATTAATTCTATAAGCAGTAGCTTAATTTTCCGGATTAATCTCCAGATTGCTTCAATTTATTTGATTGTATTTTGGATGTCAATAAAATTCTTTTAGGTATATTTCATCATCTTATAATACGCCCAAAGCTTTCTTAATTATTAATTCATGTAAAGCACTAATATTGTAGCTGCTTAGAATCCAAAAAATATATGTATTTTTGACGTCATAAATAGTATCTTTGTATAAGAGACGTTTATGTAGCTACAATAACAAATTAAATACACATTAGATACACGCTATTTCCATTGAAAATATAAATGACTACAGTTCACCCCAAGAACGGAACAATGATGGCATAAAAAAGAAATCAAAGAATCAGAGAGAGAAGAAAAAGTGGATTTTCTCGCAAAACAAGCTGAATCGCCGGAAGCGACAGGCACTACTGATTCCGATTTAGAAAACAATATAAAGCTGACGATGGTTTTCCGTACAATATTTTTCCGATAATGATGTTTATATAACTTTCCAGACGCCATGACTCAGTTGCTTGTGTTAGTGACTATTCACACTTACTCAAACACCCCGAGTCGATGTCGACAATTATTTCACTCCACAAATAACGCTAGCGGTATTCGTAATTATATTGCAGTCGATTTAAGCGTCGTATTAAAAGCGCTTTTTACGTGTCTTACAACACAGCTGGGAGCGAACACGGAGCATTTTCTTGTACACGTACAGGGGAGGGCATTAAAGCGGAGTGTCTAATTAAATTTGTTAGGTGTCAACATAAAGTTTCGTTTCGTCTGCCAACGTCCGCTGACTTACATTTGAATCGCGCTGTTGTGAAGTCGGCTCACGTCGCGCACTGAATCAATTTCGCGTCAGCCTGAACTCCCCGCTCGACAGTATGTCGACTATTTCACTTAATGTCGTCGTATTTGACGCTGGAAATATGTATAAATATGATATACTAATGGATTGTAACAATATTTTGATTGAACGTATTTTTGTGATCGAGTACACGAATGATTAAAGGAGATGATTTTTATACTTAAATATTACAACCTTTGTCAAGGTATCATCATCATCATCATCAGCCGGAAGACGTCCACTGCTGAACAAAGGCCTCCCCCTTAGAACGCCATAAAGAACGACAGCTTGCCAATTCCATCCACCGGTTGCCCGCAATTCTGACGATATCGTCGGTCCATCTGGCGGGAGGCCTGCCAACGCTGCGTCTTCCGGTTCGTGGTCGCCACTCGAGAACCTTTCTTCCCCAGCGGTTATCGGTTCTTCGAGCGATATGGCCTGCCCATTGCCACTTCAACTTGCATATTCTTCGAGCTATGTCGGTAACTCTAGTTCTTTGGCGAATTTCCGTATTCCGGATCCTGTCGCGCAAAGAAACCCCGAGCATAGCTCTCTCCATAGCTCGTTGAGTGACTCTGAGCCTCTCCAAAAGGCCAACCGTTAGCGACCACGTCTCTGAGCCATACGTAATCACTGGCAACACACACTGGTCATAGACCTGCGTCTTCAGACACTGCGGAATTTTGGACGAGAAGATGTCGCGTAGTTTCCCGAACGCTGCCCATCCGAGTTGGATTCTTCGGGCGACCTCTTTGTCGAAGTTGGACCGGCCTAACTGAACAATTTGTCCTAAGTAGACGTAGTGGTCGACAACTTCGAGGGTATCGTTCCCAACGACAACCGGTACAGGTGCGACATGGACATTGGACATGATCTTTGTCTTGTCCATGTTCATTTTAAGACCCACCTGTTGGGAGACGATACTGAGGTCGCTGAGCATAGTATTGAGCTCCTCCAGCGACTCCGCCATAATAACTATATCATCGGCAAAACGAAGGTGAGTGATGTATTCGCCATTGATGTTGATGCCGAACTCGTTCCAGTCCAAGAGCTTGAAAACGTCCTCCAACGCATTTGTGAACAGTTTCGGAGAGATAACGTCTCCCTGTCTCACACCACGCTGCAGTTGGATTGGTTTCGTACTCTCGTCCTGTAGCCGAATTGACATGGTGGCGTTACTATACAAACACTTCAACACCTCGATATACCTATAGTCGATATGACATCGCTGGAGGGACTGCAATACAGCCCAGGTTTCGATAGAATCGAAGGCTTTTTCATAGTCCACAAACGCTAGACACAGTGGCCGATTATACTCCTCGGTCTTCTGTATAATCTGGCGGAGCGTATGGATGTGGTCTATGGTGCTAAAGCCTTTTCGGAAGCCGGCTTGTTCGGGAGGCTGGAAGTCATCAAGCCTGCGTTCGAGACGGTTCGTAATGACTCTCGAAAACAGCTTATACACATGGCTCAGGAGCGAGATGGGTCTATAATTCTTCAATAAGGTGTTGTCACCTTTTTTGAAGAAGAGCACCACCACACTCCTGTGCCATGCTTCTGGCGTAGTACCCTCGAGTATGACGGAATTGAATAGCTTCTGGAGGACTAAAAGTACCGGTTTTCCACCCGCTCTCAGAAGCTCTGTTGTAATTCCGTCATCACCCGGCGCCTTGTTGTTTTTAAGCTGTTTCAGAGCCACTCTAATCTCGTACAGGCTGATGTCTGGGATGTCCTCGGTGTAGTGTCGGGTCAGTTTAGCCCTAGAGTCCTGAGCCAAACCGACAACGGGTTTCCGTGTCGAAGTGTACAACTGTCCGTAAAACCTCTCCAGCTCTCTCAATATCTCCGGTTTTGATGAGATGATACTGCCATCGTCGATCTTCAGCTTCGTCATTTGGCTTTTCCCAATAGAGGAATTCCTCGCGAACACTTTGGAGCCTTGGTTCCGCTCTATTGCGTCCTTTATACGGTTAGTATTAAAGGAGCGCAGATCGTGTCGCGTGGAGTTTGAAATCCGCCTATTGAGATGGCCGTATTCCGACATATCAGCTGAAGATTGCAATCTCATCTCATTCCGGGCTTCCATTAGTCTAATGGTTTTATTGGAGAGCTTTTGAGGTTTTCTTCGGCGTGGGGTCTTAAAGAACTGGGACCCCACTGCTTGGACAGCTTCCACAAACCCGTTGTTTATCTCGTCCGCTGTTTCGCATTCGGCTAGGCACTGGAAACGATTACGCAGTTCGAGTTGAAAGGTTTCGGGGTTCTGGATTTGGGCAGGAGCAGGACGGAGCGTGGACTTCATCAGACGAGACCGTTCTAGCTTAACATTGATATTCAGTGTGCCTCTGACAATGCGATGATCGCTACCGGTTTTGACCTTCCCGATCACAGAGACATCACTGAATATACGCTTCTTGGTTGTCATGACGAAGTCGATCTCTTTTTTGGTTGAACCATCGGGGCTTATCCACGTCCACTTCCTGGATGGTCGCTTCTGGAAGAAGGAGTTCATCAAATAGAGTTCCTCCTTCTCCATAAAGTCGACCAGCCGCTGGCCCCTCTGGTTCCGCTGCCCATATCCGAACGACCCTACTCTCAACTCATCGCCATTCTTAGTGCCCACCTTAGCGTTGAAGTCTCCCATAACAACGGTGAAGTAGGATTCGGAGGTATGTATGGCTTCAGAGATCTCCTCATACATAGCCTCTACTTCATCGTCAGGGTGTGTCGAGGTCGGCGCATATACCTGGATGACCTTCAACGAATACCGGTCGGTAATTCTGAGTATCAGGTATGCTACTCTGCTTGACACACTATCGACTTTTACCACGTTGTTAATGAGAGACTTACGGACGAGAAACCCAACACCACCCTGGGACTTTCGGTCTCCTTCCCGGAAGAAGAGCATGTTGCCGGAATCAAGGATTATCGTATCCTGCCCCTCTCGTCGGATTTCAGATAATCCTATGATGTCCCAACGTAACCTGCTCAATTCTTCCTCCAGCTCGACAATCTTCTCGTCAGTCCGGAGCGTGCGGACGTTGTGTGTTGCCAGGGCCAAGGTCCGGTGGGGGTGGTAGCGAGAAATCCACCGGGGATTCTTAGCACCCCCTGCTCCTCCGTTACCTGGCCCGCTACCATAGCCAGGGATAGAGGAGCTGCCGGGTACTGGGGGCCGTCGCGCCGTTCTGTCTGTCATTTGGGGGGGGGTTGCCATAATCCCCACGCTTGGCGAGCGGCTTGGGGATCGCAGTATTGGTGGTTAAGTTACAGAAGACGCTGCTGCCCATCTACTGGATTTTTTTCCCTTAGTCGCCTCTTACGACACCCACGGGAGGAGAGGGGGTGGTCAATTCTAAGCCGGATACCACACGGCAAGGTATATTATTGGCTTATTACATTTAAGATTATGTTAAAAAACCAATGTAGATATCTGAGCGCTTTATTCAGACGTGTTATGATTTTTTGTAATTTTATACATATGTTTCCACTGTCGTATATAAGTCTATAGTTTCTAAAGAAACACTTATACCTTCCAGTGCTTTACACAGACTTCAAGGATAAAATAATTAAGTTATCGTTAACGGGAGTGAGGCGCTAGAGGTAGCCGGGATGCACTCACCACTATAACGGGGCAATAAATTCTAAATAGTGCTACTATCTCGGGTAATGTAAACGTTCTTTAGTTAATCGGAAAATATTTGGTAGCTATACCTGTCACGAGCTGAGAATGGCTTCTGCTAGAAGCGACATTATGGAGGAAACTTTTAGATATTACTGTTCTGATTAGATAGTACTGAAATGGTTGTTAAAAATATACAAATCCATTTACTTTTAACTCTGCACACTATAAAAATAACACAACATAATCCACGAAGGAACTTAAATATAAGCCTCTTACAATTTTCCCTTAAAAATCCAGGCACAAAATTAACTTAATAAGTCACAGAAAACATTCAAGAGCTAAACGCTAAATACGTCAGCAAAAAAGTAAGTATTCTTTTATTAGCCCTCATAAACTTACAGGGGAAATTTGTACAAGACTGGCTTTACTAAAATCTGTGTTTTATTTCACCGCAGCCGGTTTAAAACGAGATTTTCGGTCCAAGTTAGTAAGGAGTAGCCAAAATCTGAGCGTCAGTCATCCATCTTGGAGTGGTCGCATTCACTAGCGTAATGTGAGAATGTACAGCCATGTTCGCGAGAACGCCTTGCTTGCATTGAAGTCTGAGTTTCTGTCCCATTGGGAATGTAAACATGTCCAACCTCTGTTTTAAGAGCTTTGTTCTTGAAGACGACCCGTAAATTGTGATGTAATACGTAATACTAATGGCACATGTATTTGTTGACAAGTTTGTTGCAAGACTTTCCTTCTATTACGGCTTTCACAACTTGGCTATCGAATTGATAACTAATCTTTGACCAAGGACAATTAATGTTACTTAGTAACATGTAGTAAATGCAGAAGCTATCGGTATCGTTTGTACAACTGTAACTAAAAGCTATAATCCCTTGATTTTGTCGGGGCCATAACTAAAACAATTTCGATTTAAATATTCAAACTTGTCGCGGCCGCGTCGTGTAAAACTGGGAAGCAAAATCGTTCTAAAAACAATTGACTGGTCTTTCTTTTTCATTTTAGCTTACTCCGCGTCCATTAACTAACTTATTGATTCATAAATAATAGTTCTTACAGTTTTATTCTAGTATTTTTTCTAAACTGTACTTACGTAATAATTTGTCTGGACATTAACAATCTGTAGCCTGTTAGTTTAATCGGATCATTGGTATGGTATGGTATGGTATTGCTGGGCATTTTCCGCACTTAGCCTCTTTAGTGGGCCATTGTGCGTGAAGGGTTTTCCTTTTATTCCAGCCATCCCAGATCATCCCAGAAGGCGAGCAGCCTTTTCAGGTTGCTACAAGCCTCCGGTGGGCATTGGAGGA
The DNA here is from genome assembly GCA_946251915.1 of Abrostola triplasia. NCBI lineage: Eukaryota > Metazoa > Arthropoda > Insecta > Lepidoptera > Noctuidae > Abrostola > Abrostola triplasia. The sequence continues at coordinate 5,679,039 of OX276432.1, read as the reverse complement.
TTCGGGCCCGTTGATCGGCCACACTGCCGCACTCCAGGAGCACGTGATGTGGCGTTTCTTCTGCCTCCATGCAGCCTCTGCATAGAGGGCTGTCCGTCACACCTATTGTGAACAGGTGTTTGTTTAGGGGGCAGTGTCCTGTAATTGTACCCAGTACTTTACGGACTCTGTCCCTGTTTAATCTGGTGAGATTGCGGGCAAACTTTTTCGAAGCCACCGGAATCGCATTCTTTGTCTGCCTGCAACCTGCACAGTTTCTCCATTCTTCTTGGTGGTTTTGCTCTGTTTTGCAACGCAGCCATGTTTTCACTTGTGCCAGGGGGATTGGCAGCATTGGTTCCGGTCCATATACTGTTGTCCCTGACCCTCTTTTGGCCAGCTCATCGGCTGCGTCATTACCTAGTGAGTTGCTGTGTCCTTTGATCCATTGCAGGGTAACGTTGTTTGTTTCTGCAATAGACTGGAGTGTGTTATGACACTCCAGTATTAGGACAGAGGTTATGGTGTTGTTTTGTAGAGCTTGGAGGACGGATGCGCTGATCCGACACAATCTTAATCTTGTGTCCCTTGACGCCTCTGGCTGCAACCGCCTGTGCTGCTCTGGTTATGCCTATGCATTCGGCTTGAAATATGGTGTTAAGTTTACCTAGGGTGGTTGAGATTTTTATATTTAAGTCGTTCGAGAAGACCCCCGCTCCAGTTCCCTGTATGGTTTTGGAGCCGTCTGTGTATATCCTAACTTCATTGATGCCAGAGTTATCTTGCATTTCTGCTTTGAGTTGGATCTTGTATCTTCTATCAAATATGTGATGACACATTATACTGTCTATGGGCGCCTCCAGGAGTGGTAGCTCCTTGAGGATATCCCTCAGGACAGTCGAGTGTGTGGTTGATATGTTTTGTTTCCATAGTCCGTTCGCTTTTAGTCTGAGTGCTGTTGCCCGTGCCTCTTCCTGAATGATTAGGTGTAGAGGTCTCAGGTTCAGCAGGTACTCAAGGGCAGCTGACGGGGTGGTTTTCATACAACCCGTTGCCGCTACACTTGCTAGTCGTTGTAAGCTTTGGAGTTTTGTTTTTATTGTGGACAGTTGGGTTCTGGGCCACCATACTACTGATCCATAGGTCATCGAAGGTCTGATAACTGATGTGTATAGCCAAAGTGTTATCTTTGGGCTGAGACCCCATTTTTTACCAATTAGTCTCCTACACTGATAGAAAGCTATGCAGGCCTTCTTAGTTTTTTCTATGATGTGACTCGCCCAATTCAGCTTACTATCAAGTATAACACCCAGGTATTTTACTTGTGTTGATAGGGTGAGTTTGGTGTTGAATAGCTTTGGTAACTGGAGTTCTGGTAGCTTCCTTTTGTTGGTGAAAAGGATGAGCTCTGTTTTTTTCGGATTTACTGACAGTTTGTGTTCGTCACACCATTCTTCTACAATCTGAAGAGCTGAGCGCATTAATTCACATAGAGTGTTCTCAGCGCTCCCGCTTATCAGTATTGTTAGGTCATCGGCATACCCTATTGTGGTGTAGCCTTGTTCGTTAAGTCTTCTCAGAAGGCTGTCCGCTACCATATTCCATAATAACGGTGATAGGACGCCCCCTTGTGGGCATCCTTTAACCACTTTAGCCCTTGTTGTGGTGTTCACCGTTATTTGGACTGCCCTCTTACTGACTAGTTCGGTGATCCAGTTGGTTATGGTTGGTTCTACTTTGTACGTTTGTAGGGCATGTTTGATGCTGTTGTGCATAGTTTTGTCAAAAGCTCCCTCTATGTCTATAAACGCTGCCAGAGCTGATGATTTGTTGTCTATAGCGGATTCTATTTTGTGCACTACCATGTGGAGGGCTGATTCTGTCGATCTGCCCTTCCTGTAGGCATGTTGTTGGGGGTGTAGTGGTGCGGTGCTTAGGGCGCCATCCCGTAGGTGGCGGTCCACTAGTCTTTCCAACGTTTTCAGTAGAAAAGACGTTAGGCTGATGGGTCTGAAGGATTTTGCGTGTGAATAGTCATCTTTACCTGGTTTTGGTAGGAACACTACTCTCGCCTCTCTCCATGGTTTCGGTATATATTTAAAGGCTATGCATGCCCTGTATATTGGAACTAAAAGTTTTGTTGTCTGTTCTATTTGCCATTGTAGTAATCCTGGGAAAATACCATCCAGTCCAGCTGATTTGAAGGGCTTGAAACTTTTCAGAGCCCATTCTACCTTATCAGCTGTTACTACTTTGGCTGCTGTCTCCCATTCTTTGTGGGTTGGTGTATCGTGGTGTTGTTCGTCCGGCCATTCAAAGTCTGATGTAATCGGATCATTATTAAAAGACCAATTTATCGGCCTTAGAGTGATCTTATAGTTTTCCATCAACAAGGAGGAATCCTTTAACAATACTTTGGAAGGTCCAAACTACTTTTTCTTTTGACGGCTAACATTTCTTCAATCTTCCGTATAAAAATCACGTTAAACAACATTGAGATATCAGTTAATTTCTCTAAAACTATATACTGGTATTGGCAATAACCCGTTCAAAAAATAGCACGCGAAAACCTGCGATTCGAACCCCTTCCCTACCTATCACTCACATTATGGCAGTATATGCATTAAAACTATATAGTTGAGTTGTTATCGTAGTGCAGCACAATAAAAACTTCCCCTAGGAAATTCATAAGTATTGCACACGCGAACAAAGCGCACATGCGTGCTTACATCTAAACAATGCACGTCATCGCTGGCTGCTCAAGTGTTCACGCCGATAATATGGCGCTTCACGCAGACTGCGATCACACCTACACATTAGAAATGTACCTACTAAATATATTATATTTTACCTTTCATCATCATCAGCGGGAAGACGTCCAGTGTATAAAGGCCTTTCCCTTAGGTAAGAGTGGGGGGAGGGTTGCCATAATCCCAATGCTTGGCAAGCGGCTTAGGGACCGCAATATTGGTGGTTACGTTACAGAAGACGCTGCTGCCCATCTCCTGGGTTTTCTCTAAGTCGCTTCTTACGACACCCACGGGAGGAGGAGTTGGTCAATTCTAGGCCGGATACCACTCGTCACATTTGACTTTTGCTTTTCTTTAACTTCCTCCGGAAAGTAAAATAACGGAATTAGAAAATTGTATTATTCTTTGTTGCTTTCTTAAAAAGGTTCTTGATAATGATACTCCCACAGGTTATTGATAACGTTAATATTAGACAAACTTCATGTAGGTACCGAACAGAGATGAACACAGCCATTTACTACAATATTTAAATACATCCAGGACCTAATGGAGCGATGTAAGAATTATTTTCTTGTCTACAGATGCAGAACTTTTCTAATTATTTTACTCCATTACAATATAGGCAATTAGCGGCCCACTTCACATTTGTGTGGCTGTAGGTGTCTAAGCAACCTGTACCACAAAGGAACACTTTTAAGTCAGAATTATAAATTTAAAATTGTGTTTGTTGGATAAATATACCCTGGTGGCACATTTTGTAAGCAACAAGAACAAATCCACTTCTCTCAAAATGTTTACCAGTAAAGTTATGCGATCGTTTGGGCGGAAATAAAGCAGCTGTGACATTACTACTGTATTCAATATTTTTATGGTACATATGATTATATGTAGGTTTATCTTTATGTAACCTCTCCTTTGACATTGAATACACTTGATTTATTTCTTTCCGTAGCGAGTGTTCAGGCAGAAAACCGATACATGGTGGAAAGATCAATACACGCCTCGTTTATTACGACTGACAACAGAAAAAACATGATTCCTTCGTCTGAATAAAAAAATCTCGCGTAAAACATATTAACACCATTTCGAAATGAGAAGATTGACTAATTGCAGTTAGCTCCATTTTAGCTTTGCACGGGAGTCAAACACAGGCCATGTTAGGGAGGCGGGCCCCTGACGCGATGCCGTGCTCATAGAGAGTAGCCCACTTAAGCAAAATTAGCTTCTTCTGTAAGCGCAAAGAACACTATCGGATGTTTTGTGCGAGCTTGGATACGCCCCCCGTTTGACGTTCTCACATAAAAGGGAAGGGGTGCAGAGGAGTTGGTGTCCCAATACACCTCGTTAATGTCAGTACATTATAGTACCTACCTCTAGTTGTAGATGTTTATATATCCCTGCACGTACCTATTGATAGGTGGAATGACAACGGTGCGTGATTTACGGGTATTAATTTGCGAAATTCAGCAGTTGGCATTTTAAAGGATTCTTCAATAAATATCAGATTACGACTGTTTGTTTATAATCTGCATTTTGCAGCATAAAACTTACATAAAAATGTCTGAACAGAGTCAGATAACAAAATTCAGAACAAGAAGCTATCTAGGAGCTTCTATGGTTTCAACGGAGAAACATAATACTACGGTTTAAACTTTAACCAGAGAACTTACATATTGAAAATCTAAGAAATTAGCGTTCATTACATCATCGTAGTGTCGTAAGTGAGAAAATTTTAGGGTAGGCTAAATGATTAAAACCTTTTGACTTTGAAACTCCGTCAGCCAGAGAATGGAAACAAGTACCTAAATAACATAAAACATTACATAACATCACGCCTGTTATTTAAAAAAAAAAAAAAAAAAAAAACTATTCTATAATATTCCAGATTCCAGATTCCAGTCCTATTGGTAACGTTATTGACCTTGCATGAACGAGTCTTTATTAACATTTTCCACACATAAATCTACGGGACAACAGACATTCAGAATGAAAAAAGACTGAACATACAAATTGTGACCACCCAATTAACATAGGGATCAATTGATTGAACTTCGGCACACATGGCTGCGAATTGGATTCACACACGCGGCAAATGTTGGAAGGTATTATCTGCAAATATTTGATCCAAGATCCGTCCCGCGATACCCGTATAAAAAATCTAGGGTAAAGCGTTGTATTTAAACAAAAACGAACGTTTTCCAGGAACTAATGAATATTCGGTAATTTAGTTTACTACAACAGTAATAGTCTGGAGTAATTCTGCAACTAGTCACCATGAACCCAACTGCGGGCAAGTAAGCCGCTGGAGCCGTTACTAAACAAAACTGGCGGGTAGCCCCGAGGTTACCGTCTGGCCGCAAATGGCTAACTACCCGGGCGACTTACTACCGTGACCCATTATACAATGCGCTCCAGCTGAAAATTTCTAAATGTTTCACTCAGTTTGCTTAATGTTAATACGCTTTGTTTGTGCTGAACATAAAGAAGGAAAGAGTAGATTGTTGGCGTAGAAATAATACAAGTCATTGTATGTAAAAAGGAAATAAAAAAAAAAAATATTAGTAATTCATATTAAAATTGCAGAAAATTGTATTTTACGTGTTATACATACCTGCTCAAAATATCAATTAAAATAGATAATTTACATAATATACGCAGGTATACCTAGATAACAAGTACTAAAAGCACAACACACACTAATAACATCTACACAAGCTAAACCGAAACATTTAGCTTTCTTTTAAACTTTGTAAGGCGGAACAGTATTGTTTGTCGGTGTTAGAACTTCAGCAAATCCACATTTATAGCAAGCGCCTGCGATTCAATTACAGGCAAAGTGCGGCAGCGGTGCGTATTGCATCGTAAACTGTCGGCAATAAGGCGTTATGACGCTGTACTGAGAAATAAAATCTAGCTACGTGTCTAGAACTACCTGTGACCTGAATAACACGAAATTGTATATATTGAATAATTTATATGCAAACCAAAGCCTGCCAATATCAGTTAGTTTTTATGATCGGTTGCAATGTTGAACAATGGTTTTAATACAAAAACAGAAATACTAACTAACCAAAACGTTGTAATAAATTATCACAACACTATGGCATTTTTTTAGATAATAAGCTACCTCACATGCCTTTTTTGGTGAAGTGAGCGTCTATTTTACTTAGCACATTTTTATATTACAAGCGTAACACAAATATATTTTAATAACATTGCTACAAGGCTATATTCCTATCTCTGTTCTTTGCCTCTATTATATTGCGTAAAGTAAATTAATGTCTCATTTTAGTCTGTTTGTATCTGACTATTTTAACATAATTTATAGTCAAAATGTAGCCACTACATAATGTTTTAGCTACGACTGAAGCAAAAACCACTCTAAGTTTAGCTATGAAATGAAACACCTTCACAGAAACTACTTTTCATTAAATTTAAAATGTTGCAAGTTGTAGGCTAGTAGGCATCGCGTGTCACCCACATTAAATGTTCCCTTTTCGCTTTATGAGTTTCAGTTTTATACTACACCACAGTTTTCATAGTCTGCTACTTTTTATTGTGTTGATACATGAATATTATGATATTGCTAAAAAAGAAATTCAAGATTTTATGGCCTTGGCTGTAAAAAACTTCCACTTCAGCAAAGAAATAAACCTTCCAAATTCAAACTACAACTTCTTCATAATAACGATATTTACGAAATTACGAAAGAGTTTGTTCAACATAAAGTTATTTCTTAAAGGTTTGTAAATGTAAACAAGAAAGAAGAAAGTTCGGGCGGCCCGAAATTAAAGAATAAGTTACCTACTGTTGTTTGGAAATATAATCGTGGGTTTACTTATAGAGGATACAATTCTATTTCACAATTGATCAATTAGAAATTGTAATTGATTTGCTTAAATAAAAACACAAAAACATTACACAATATCTTACCTGTATTCCCCGAAGGGGTAGACAGTAGTAGTAGTGCACATATTATACACCCACTTTTCGCCAGTTATGTTTTTAGGTCCCAATGTAATAGGGGGCGAGCCTATTGCCATCGACCGGGCACAAATCCAGACTCCGTGATGCCACTAAGAATTACCTAATCGAAAAACCCAGTAACACTTTGCCCGATCCGGGAATTGAACCCAGGACCTCGTGCTCAGCAGTCGCGCTTAGCAACCACTAGACAAACGAGGCAGTAAGTAATATACCTACACATGTTGTGTGAAAAAACGTAAATAAAATTGCAATGTAAGAAGAACCCCGGCACATATTCTCTTTAAATATAATTCGATTACGTATCTCACCAAAAATATCAAATTGCTATTAAGTAAATAGCTAACAGAATGACGTTATAGTAATAAACATAACATAACATAACATCACGCCTATATTCCCCGAAGGGGTAGGCAGAGGTATACATATACATAGTATACCCACATTTCGCCAGTTATGTTTTAGGTCCCAATGTAATAGGGGGCGAGCCTATTGCCATCAACCGGGCACAAATCCAGACTCCGTGCTGCTACTGAGAATTACCTAATGGAAAAACCCAGTAACACTTTGCCCGACCCGGGATTCGAACCCAGGACCTCGTGCTCAGCAGTCGCGCTTAGCAACCACCAGACCAACGAGGCAGTAAGTAATACAATACCTACACATGTTGTATGAAGAAACGTAAATAAAATTGCAATGTAAGAAGAAAACCGGCACATACTCTCTTTAAATATAATTCGATTACGTATCTCACCAAAAATATCAAATTGCTATTAAGTAAATAGCTAACAGAATGACGTTATAGTGATACCCGAATAAATGAGCAATACAAGCGAAAAGTCACGTTCTCCTGCCATCCGTGGCTCGTTTCCCAGCTACCGAATGACCTTAACATTGTTTTCCATATCGCCTTCGCGAAAGGTCGGCAACGCAATAAATTTTCAATAATCGTTTGGATTTTGTTAAACTTTCAGGATTTGGGAACGCAAAGTGAAAATCCCGTTTATATTTTGATCGGTGCACGGTCCCAGCGGCACCGTGGCTATAAACTCACTCCCATTGTAATTTTGTTTTGTAACAAACTTCCCGCCTTTAGGTCGAGCCGAGACGAAAGTTATAACATTCACTAGACTACCAAAAATTCACATAAATTCATAAGCCTAAAATGAAATTTCATTCTTGCTGACTTCTTTGGACTTGAATAAGTATAATGATAGGAACTATTTATTTTTATCATCTTCGATAATTTATAACGTTTAAAGATAATACGACGACTTGATTACCGCAGTAGCTAAGAGATTGGACTACTGCGCTAAGGGTTGCGGGTTCGATTACAGCACGGGGCAAAACTTTGTGCGAACTACACATGTTTGTCCTGAGTTTGGATGTTTGTGTATGTAATATTTTATCTTTGTGAACCGCAAGTATGACACAGGAGAAATTCCTAGAGTGGGTGTTTAAAAAAAAACTCCTGAAATATAAGAGCCCAGGTTGACGAAGCACACAATATAATATATACATATAATACACCGTACTGACTGTAACGTTTGCTTAAAATGCAATATAAATTATTATAATACTCTCCTTCATTGCTGTTAACGGAAAACAAAACGCTGGCAGCAAAGGCCCTTTGGATTGCAACATTAACAAACAATTCAAGATATCCAATAAATATTACATTAGAGATTATATTAGGTATATCATTTGTATTATGAATAACAATTTTCATAGTTTTGGCAAAATCTTAGTGACAATTTAAATAATTATTGCAATTGTCCGAAGCGTTCTAAAACGCTAAGTACAGCTTGCAGAAGCAATATTCCTCAATCTACATTTCAGGACCAAGTCGATCAATAGAAGTAAAGAACCATTTAATCCAACGACAAATGTCCCTGGTTGGTCAGCAGCTGAAGTTTTAAATCGATTGAATAGTGCTATCTGTGTGTGAAGTGGTAGCAATTCGTCAACGTCCCGATATAATCCCCCCTCAATGAGTTCTAAGCCGGGCTGGAGGGATGTCGCGTCATCCATCACAGCGAGTGCCGACCGATCCACCCGCACCGCGATCCGCTAAGTCATCGCATAGAAACTATTAAGTTGTTCTAAAAAACTTCAAGTCTAATAAATTACGGCTGATTCTGGTTTCTGCCCTGAGCTTTTTGTAGCAAGGTAGTCGTTAACTGAAATTGACAAAAAGGGTTCTAGGTTCAATTTGTGAGCTTTAGATTAAATTCTTAAAAGAACCGAATAACATTTATAACATACCGGCTTACTCGGCTAATTTCGTACTGCCTTCCCTGGACTTCCACAAATATTTCAAGACCAAAATTAGCCAAATCGATCCAGCCGTTGTCGAGTTTCTGCGAGATTAACGAACAGCGATTAATTTGTAAATATATACATTTTATTGTAGAATATAATCAGTTACAGGTATTTAATCAATATTTCATTTTAACACACTATTGAGTAAGGCTCAAGTACATGGTCAAGAAAGTGTCCCCAAAATAATTTCCGACGTACTCACTAGTCACTTCAAGCGTTCTTGTTTTCAAATATTGACTTTTTATATCTATTGATAAAACCACGCCAGTTATTTACCCGCGCGTCTTTTTTACGAATACAAAATAAACCTTAAAAATAATAATGTCAAGAGAGTGCCGTGTCTGGTTGTGTACAAGCCGTGCACATCTGCTACCAAATCAATTTATCGTGGATACGTGATGTTGGTTCACCGAGCCTCGAATCTGTGTCAATGAAATACTCTTACTACTTATTGCGATTTTCCCAAAACGAATAGTGGTATTTATTGAATACCCTGATCATCTATCAAGTCATATTGGATACTTGAGAAAAGTTTGTTTGTTTCGTCAAATGAGATTACGACGACTTTGGCAGATATCTGCGTTGAGTTACGATCTTATGGTGTTGACTGTCCCGAACCGTGATTCAGTTCCCAACTTTCGAGTGGGAAGTTGGGAACAAATAAGCGGGGTTTTTTTATTCACCTCATTAACTTTTTCGTAGTGGGTTTAAGTTTTCTCATAACAAGACTATGATTATTGAGCAGGCTTATACCTAACGAAAATACGTACGTTACGCCTTTATGAGGCCCGTCTGGTATTTGATACGAGGAGATGAAAGGGGGATTTAATAACAAAGTAAGCTTCTTGATTCGTTAGGGCGAGGTAAACCTATCTCCATTATATATAAATGTCTAGACAGGAAAAAAGGCAATCGTTAATCTGACATAAAAGAGGAATAAAACCTAACATACTTAAATTATAAAGATCTACGTATAGTGTTCTATCTACGTGTAGTATGTTACACGGCTGCTCACTCATTGGCAACTGCGATTATCAGGGAATGCCTAATGCTCGCGTGCTTACCTGAGACAGATTTAGATCAAAATTGTAGGCGAGATAAACATGTACGATCAGAAAGGCAAATAAACACGTGAGGCTTACATCAGAGATAAGGAGGTAGCAAACAAGCTGACGCTCCGGAAGCGCTCCGCTCTGTCAGTTTCCGGGACCAGCAAGGGCGGAAATCCACCGCTGGCATTAACGTCGTAAACATAAGAGACCTAAAGAAATAGCTTCGCTCACGACATCGCATGTAGGACCTCTTTACTCTCCAACCACTTTATCGATGCCGTTTGGGGTGATGATGAATTTGCGAAGTCAATTCCTTTTTTTTATTTCAGTAAATTAGGGTTGTGTGAAACTACCAATTTTACAAATTTCAAAAAGGTTAAGCATTCAATTTTCCTTATTTAACTGTTTATTGGAATTAGGAGCCGAATCTATTTCTATTTGTTACTTAATTTGTATTTACGTCCCAACTTTAGAACACCAAGAAACATAATCTAAGACACTACACTGTCACGATACCAAAGGGGCAACAAAATCATAAATTCTACTTTATGCGAAATTTAAAATTAACTTTTTTCCTCGAATCGACATGAAAAGATCTCGCCAGGCCGTAAGCTCGCATAAGATTGGCGTATCTACTGAAACAATAGCTGTCTCGCGAAAGGAACGGCTGAACATAATACTCTTGTTACATGGGCTTTTAGCACGTTATACTGCGCTTTAATATGCCAAGTCAGCGTGGAAATTTCTACTTTCATTCTAATAGGTTGGAACTCATTTGATTTCATTGTAAGTTTTATACCTGTCGAAATTGTATGTTACAACCCCAATCTTCTATTACAACGTATAAAATTAAGCCACGTTTTCCGTGAACCGGTTACTTTTTATGTTTTCTATTACATAAAATCATAGCTTTTCCATGGAGCGTAGAATCTTGAAGCAATATGTTTGGATTATCCACTACTTTTCTTAGGAGTTGCGAAAGAGGATTAAGAATTTTATCTCTTAGCCTGGTATTTACTTGGTTACGACTGGAAAAAATAGTTTTATAGAGACTTAGATACATGTGGGTAGTATTCTCGGTATCTCGTGAAGTAGTAGTTTCAGAAACATTGTTGTTTTAACAGCGGAGCAGGGATACCGCAAATCGTTTAATGGCGTTTTATGGGCCATTGCGAACCTCGGCTTGGTTTTATGTGTCGCTTGTCAACTCGCATTTATTGCTTTTCGAATAATCACTCGTCTCGGATAACGTTTAAATTAAATCTATAATATTTTTATGAATCGTTATGAACTTAAAGGTAGGTAGAAATAATAGAAATAAAAATATATTCTATTCAATTATGTTTATTTACAGAAGAATAGTATAACAAATTGTGCATGTTAATGGCCTAAAAACTTTTTTTAAATCGTATTGGCGCACATACCTGTTTATCGGTCTTTCCCGGTGAAGGATCCAAAGACCCAAAGGTTAATTTGTGGTATGTCAAATATCCAATGCTTCGATACTAAAATATGCGTGTGAGCACTCCACCATTTACTGATACGTGACTAAAAAATAACATAAAAAACCGGCAAACTCGATTCAAACGTTACATTTCCCCTCTTCCTTTTTCAGATTGGCATAACACATTTGTGTAAAACCATGCATACATAAATGGTGACCGAAAAATTACCACGTAGTCGGGAGCCGTCAGAAAATATTGGCAGCTAACAAATTTTGTTTCCGTCAAATACGCGGGTAGAAACAAGATTTGTGATTGATTTCCGTGCGCATACGTTCCTTACCAGTCAGGTGTTAAGAAAATATGGGCCCACATACAGAGAATAAATAGTTCTTTTATTGAATGATGGTGATTTATTGTTAGGGTGGTGTGCTATATGTTGGCTGCCAACTAAATGAGATTGCAAATCGAATAGTGAGCTGCGAGGTTTGGATTTCAGTCCAATTTTTCTGTTATTTAGACTGGTAAACATGACATGGTATTACGGAATTGATGATTATAACCTCGTCAATAATGTGGTTTATACATAGAATTGTTTTTTTAACATAATATACTACTTTTTCAGTTATCGAGTGAAAGTACCTAAATATCTAAAATAAGTACTTATTTGAATTCTAACGAATATAGATCAAACTAAAAATGATTACCGTTGAAGTTCTGATACACACTATAAAGAACAACAGTTATAATTTACCAGGAATGGGTTTTGATTTATCGAAGCTCAACATTTATTGCGAAGCTACTAACAGACAGTTTTGACGAGAGACGTCAAAGAGCAATACCGCAATTCCATTGGAGATATTCACACTACAATTCATACAAATAGCCGTATTAGTTCCTATTTTATTGGTTTAACTACTAAGATAGTTATCGGATAGTGCCAACTGGTAGGATGAGGACATATAGTTATGCTCGATTTACATATATAGTGCCGATAAGGAGACGTTCCCGGCCCGATAAAATATTCTTAATCGAGTAAACAATGAGAACATGTGTGGTTTATTGATCGTCTCTCATATTACTCGTAAAACAATGTGATACCATCACGCTTGTAACCTGGAGAAGTAGACTAAGATGTAGTGAGACCTCACTACATATTTTTCTTCTATTCGCATCCTAACCAATGCCGCCATCGACGTGGCCACATACACATAAAAATGTAACAGTATCGTTAGCTCGAAAAAAAATGAAAACAACATATACTTAGTCTATGATGTAAAACATTATTATATAACAATATTAGTATTATATTTTATTACCTACACAGCTATCCATCCATAATGTACGAACCTATTTAGTATATAAGTTTAATTAATTGTGCAACTCGTCACACCCACAGACAAACTGTGTAAACGGTTTTGTGGGACAATGTCTTAGTATATAAGTTTTATTTTATAAATACATAATAAATAAATAAATAACAGAAGAAACAGACTTTTTATCAGAGAAGGAGACCACAGGACATCCGCGTTCAAGAGGATCATGGTAAGTAGACCATCTGTGAGCAATAGCAGAAGATCTTTGTGAAATCGAAAATTTATTCCGGCGCCTGCATTTCATAATTCTTTCAAAAATCTATTATTCACCAAAGTCCAATAGTGCCTGATACATTAACAGTACCTACATACAATACTCGTCTTTCGAATAACTGTTATGTACATTTGTGAGTGGATTGGTCGATTTAAAATTAATGAACATCATTTGGAGGGTGAAATTTTCATTAAGTAAAGTGGTTAGCTGTCTTATAGTTTAGGGTAAGGAAATTTTCCTAGAAATACCCTCTCTCTATTGTTGGAATAAGTACATCCGTTGGACTTAAAATGTCAATCTCCGTTAGTAACGTTGAAGAAGAAATAATTAACGAAATTAATCGGATATTCCTGAGTTGGACAAAAAGTAAAGTCTCATATAAGTATAATACTACTAGCTGCGGCCCGCGGTGTCACCCGCTACATTTTTCGGGATAAAAAGCCTTTGTGTTAATCCAGGGAGCCATATGAAATTTCATCAAAATCGGTCTAGCCGTTTGGGCGTGAAGGGGTAACAAACATACAAACACACTCACAAACATTCGCTTTTATAATATTAGTGTGATAATTCGGTAAATGTTTTACTGTACTTGTACGTTTACTCGTAGGTACTTAAATGCGTATTTTCTCCAATAAGAAGGCACCATATCACAAACCCTATAAAGAGAATTGTAGAACACCATACATTTTAATCCTGTCAATCCTCAGGTTGATTTATTCATTAAAACTGTTTTTGAAAACGTAACACACATCCAAACGAAAACTTAATCACTTTTGCATTTTATATTTTTTTAGGATTACAGAAAGTAATGGATAGTAACTATTGTAGAACCAATTCATACACCTGCAAACATGAAAGTCGGAGATAATTCACCAATATTTAAAAGTGTAAGTGCATAGAACGCTGTATCCGAGTTTCAATCCCAGCAGAACTTATTTTAATTAAATTGAGCGCTCTTACCTGCTTTGAAACTGTTTTAAGTGATTTCGCGATAAACTTCGAAACAAACTAAAACAATACTTAGCCACTTACAGTTGAAATAATATTCTTGTTACTTTGCATTTTAATAAAACTTACATTAGGTATAACAGCCGTACCATGGACTCTTATAACACGACAGTTTACGTTGCGAAATCGAGACACCGCTACGTGCAGTGGAATGCGGAGTCTCGCTTTTACAACGTAATCTGTCCTGCTTTAAGAGTTCATAGTAAGGGGGCAGTTTACAAAGTGCACCTGTTTAGGTTGAGTCGGTTCCTACATTATTCAGAGAAGCCCCAGGTAGGTTTACGTTGGACTTCACTATTCTACAAATACGAAATAAATTACAACAGCAATTTCCAGAGAATTAAGTTTGATAAAGAATGGTATAGTCGGCAACATAAGTAGCTTAAAGTTAGAAACCTTAAGTCAAATAATTGAAAGAATTAAACAATTATTCAAGTTATTGTTTCAATATTATAGGAGCATCCAAATTATGATCTGAGATTTTTAGACTTCTTAATATGTAAGCAGTTGTTCTTCAATTAATAGTAAGTTTATATGCTTTGTTATTTATGTTTCTAACTGTATATTGCGCATTCGAGTTGTATAATATATTGTGTGTAAAACTATTATAATATATAATATAATAGTTTTACACACTTTCGTTTACTATTTAAGTTTCGGAGATGTATTTACAGTGGCTATATTTATTCTCTCCCTTGAATGGTCAGAGACGTAGTTTCATTGAAGACGGGTATAGTCGTCGTCGAAGAGTACCTTCATCAAGGAGATGGCTCCTATCTTGTAGCTTTTGAAAAAGAGGATTTGATTAAGATATATCAATCTTTAGAATTAAATATGGTAAGTGAAACATTCAATAGGGAAAGTTTTGCCCAAATGCACTAAAAGTACCTAAATACGAATTACGAAAAATTTTCATTAATTCTAATGTATCAGTGTCCGTGAAATAAAACCCCAAGTACCACACCAGCTTTATTACTGTTATACAAACACCGAAAAGCGTAATAAACAAAACAAATATAAATCTGCAGAAAGCCGAGGCAATTTCCTGAAAAATAACCATGCCTACTACAATTATTGGGGAAAACTGTTTCAAGTTGCCATCAAGTAGTTACGGGGAGTTATGAGACAAGTTTTACTAGTGCTTAGTTCTAATAAAACGCCATATAACACAGAGCAAAAAGCGAAGAGGCGGTGTAAAAAGTGACAATGACGTCAAGCCACGGTCACCGCAAAAACTTTAATGGTTTCTTTTATCGACCATTTAGGAAGCGTAATGGTCACCTCCTTTTGTTCTCACATCAGCTGTAATCTTTTAAGTATTGTTAAATTTTCATGTAAAATCCAATGGGGTAATAAATTAATGTGCTTACTTAGAAAACGGTGAATAATTTTGTGTGGCTTTGTTGCTATTTTAAGTCTTGTTTCAGTGGTTCAGTAGACCACTACTTGTGTTTCTTTGAATTTAGGTGTTTTAGTACGTTAATACACTACTTGCGTGTTTGTTGTTTTAGATAGAAATCTGAACTCAAATTAATTTAGCTTTAAGAATAAACGATGTGTGCGCAAAAACCACTACGGAGTGGATGCCACACAACATGAAAAGGCGTCGCGGTAGGCCCAGAAGGAGATAGCGGGACGAGCTGGACTCCTTTAAAGAAAATTGGTCTATTGCAGCTCACAAACGAGAGGAATGGAGGAAGGAAAGGGAGGCTTTTGCCCTGCAGTGGGACGATCATGGCTGAAATAATAATAATAACAATTAAGAATAAGTTGTTCCTATCCGATCAACTTGCTCACTTTTCCCTATGCGTAATCTGCATCCTTACTGAAAACTCTTATAGCAAGATATTTTCACGCTATGCATGGTAGGGTAGTGCAGTCAAATGCGGCGTCTCTTTTTTTTCGAACTTGTCTCTCGCAGTTACCTCTGAAGGAGCTCTTACTGCTTAACCGGTCGTTTGGTGAGACCTAATAAAAGGCCTCCAGCCAGGGTGCGGCGTCTCGTTTTGACAACGGATAATGTACTGTTTTAAGAATTCATGGTATGGACCCTCATCGTGAGTTCACTTGTTTGCGTTTTAATTTAAGGGATCACATTTAGAAAATAACCTTCAGAGTTATCTACAAACACACAAAACACATCAAGTAACGTTAGGAGGCGAGTAAAGCTAGTACAATATTCCTTAGTGTAACTATACACTAAGGAATATAGTACATAATATCAACAAATGAAGTGTTCCGAACAGCCAGTAAATTCTGGAAGCACATTTATCCGTAGTCTCACGTCACTGTACGTTATACACTGACACGCATTCACAGGATTAAGCTTTGCATATTCCAGAGCTAACTGCACAGCAGTAGTAAACCTAACTCTGATTTCATATTCAAGTGATGCAATAAATTGCTAAGTTAGCGACGGACACTTGCTTTTAACGTCTGTCGTTGCAAGTTGTTTTGAGAACACTGCTTGATCAGGTTATAGTGACGTCACTTCACTTGTCCTGTATGGCATAGCTATAGCATAGGCATAGCTTCTCCCCTAACTATCCAATTCCGTATATTCTCAGCCAGCCCTATCCGCTTCGTCCTAATTTAGTAAAAATGTTTAGTTACCTTATAATGTTTCTGTATTTTTTTCATTTATTTCATGTCGCATGACATTTTACGGTAATAATACGAGACGAAATTAATCATCATACACAACCTCAGGTAATACGGCTCTATTGAAATAATAATATTAACTCTAGTGCCGTGTATTGCAGAATTAGGTACTTGCCAATAATATTATCTATAGAGTACCTACATAGTATAGGCACACACAGGAACGTACTAAAATAACTTTGGCTTTAGTTTATCCAGGCTTCCATTTAAGTTTTGTCGATGTTTTCTATTTTAGATTTTCGTTTGTCTTTTTATCACTGACGGCCATTTTTTCTCAGCCTTATCCCTCAAGGCGTAAGGTAAGGTGAATGCTACTACTAAATTCTACAAATTTGTTCCTGTACACCAACATATATTTTATAAAATCCCCCGTAATTAAGAGCGAGACTGTAGTTGTTCTTAACCTGGCATTATTCCAGAGAAAGCTGGTACTGAGAATTCCCTCACGGAAAGCTTGCAAATTAAATATTTTATACCTGTGAAAAAGGGTTGTCAAGAGATAATATTTCGTTTAAGAAGGTACCGGACATAATTTTAACATATTTTCCCACAGCATGAAGATGCTGCAATGTCTATAATATTGCTATAATATATATATAGATGTTCGCCGTGTGGTATCCGGCTTAGAATTGACCACCCCCTCTCCTCCCGTGGGTGTCGTAAGAGGCGACTAAGGGAAAAATCCAGTAGATGGGCAGCAGCGTCTTCTGTAACTGAACCACCAATACTGCGATCCCCAAGCCGCTTGCCAAGCGTGGGGATTATGGCAAACCCCCCCCCTAAGGGGGAGGCCCTTGTTCAGCAGTGGACGTCTTCCGGCTGATGATGATATATAGATGTTTATTTTCATATAATTCAATCTTACGTAAACGACTTGAATACATGAATATTCATTCATCACAATACATCACCGGTAAAACATGTACCTAAAAGTCATCAACATTATTTGACATACAACATTTATATGAACACATCCACGGAAAATCACCGCATATGAGAAAAGCAGCCCTTATTTAACATAAGCTGCGTTCAAACTAGAACATTTTCTTGGAAGTATAATATTAATGATACTATGAAGTACTGAGAAATTCCTATATGATTCGAGTAGGTACATAAAGTTATATATTTTTGGGAAATCGCACACTAAACATAACTGCAGACACAATACATCTGCTTGCCTAAATGTTTATTTGTTCTGTGGATTTCAATGAAGAAAAATCTTATCTCAACCTTAAAATAATAATAATCTTGATTTTTGAATTGTAAAATAAATTTTATTAAGTTTGTCTGGTTTACATTAAAAATTAAGGAAATAAGAATAACACCGTTTCAAACGCGCCTTTCGCAGCGGTATCATCAACCTAAAAAAATCATTGAGTTTTTTTCTCCGGCATTAGATTCACGTGTCGTTATAAAGCACGGTACAGCCCATTTGAGCTCGCTACCAGGATAACATATTATAAGGGATACTAGCTGTTATTTTTATAGCAAGTGCCCCTAGTGGACTACAAATCAAGATAACAAGCAGAGATAGAGTCCAGAAGGAAATATTTACACATAGCCCAGTGTGCTTTATTCAGTACAATTGTATAATCATGTACATTAAACGTAATATGTTTTACTTGCGTCGATATTACTCTGATTAAGTACCTCGTATTGTGGATTTGCGATGGAGACCAATTATAATTTAGACCGTACCTATTTTCCTCTTAGATATTAGCGAGCTAAACAGAGCTACGTGTATCATTATTATCGTTCTTTTAGACCTAGTTGGGATGAGAATACGCATATCTCTTGGTAGCAGGTAAGCCGATGTTCCAGTGTGTTTAAAATTAGAATAATTTAAATTTTATTGAACCAGTTCTATGATAATATCATTATGATCAGCTCGTTGTAGTCCACTGACATAGGCCTCTCCTAAGGTACGGCCACAGATTATTTATCACGAAAAAAGAACACCTAAACAGAATAATAAAATCAATAAGTAAACTTGAGTGTATATAGGAGATAAACATAATTCATATTAAATCTTTATTAAATAAATAAAAGTTATATGAAAAAATATTGTTGTATTTTTATCCGACGGACGGATCTAATATCTTCACTCTCGTTACTAGTAAAAACAATTGGGGGTGTACGTTTGGTCTCCAAACATTGATCCGAGGAACTTTCCCTTTATTTATCATAGATAATAAATAAAACAAGCCAAGTGCGCCAATGGTGGATCGAAAATGTATAAGTTAAAAGATGCCTTAGCCTCGCTAATCGAGGAAGTTTTTGAAGGAGACTAAAGCTCTGTCCTAATAGAGACAACTCAACACTAAGAGGGACGTACTTCATTAGTTCATTCACTGCTAATAATAGCACATAAAAATGTGTTAATCCAATTTAAGCTCAAAGAAAACTGAAATCCTAAACAAAACTCATTCTTACATAATTTCCGTTTACTTTGCGTCGAAATTCAATTCCGAATAAATAATCGTATACAAACAACTTAGCTAAATAACATTAACGTTAATGTATGTTATTGTTTACTTAGAAAATGTGTGGAATGGTAATTGTTTAGAATGTCTTGTTTGCCAACGGTTATTGGCTATTCATTGTACAGTACTATCGACCGTCCGACCATCGGTTGTCTGGGTAACAATGTTAGGTAATACATAGTAACTGGCGACTACTTGCTCACTGGCGGCTCACTCGCTCGTGATTAACTTTGGAATAAGGCAATTCATCGAAAGGAACAAGTTTATTACTTTCAAGTTCCCCGTTCTATGCGAGAAGGCCGCTAGAAGTTCACTGGCACAATGGGCCCAATTACAGAAATCGTAAAGATTCGACAAATTCCACCAGTTTTCATCGTTTTTCGACACTTAGTCTACTTTTGTTGAATTTCAAATATATAATTACTGAAGTTTATTAATGTCAGGAACATTAATACTGGTTGGTATTTGTACAACAACGGTAATAACGCGTTCGTGTGCGTTCTACAATATGCCACCGCGCTGGCTTTGTGTAAGCCTAGTACAATATTTCTTATGTCTCATAAAGTTCTGCAAACTTATTATGAACGAAATAGCTTTGTTTACGCATTGTTACCGCAAATAGTATGCAGGGGAAGAAAATTATAGTTGTAAAGATGGTGCCTATGTTGTACATTCGTTGGTATAGCTTTTCCTTTTTCAAGTAGATACAGGCCGCAGCCTAGCCACGCCTTCCACACAATGTAGTTACAAGTTAAGACACGTCTCCTCTATTATTTATAAACCTTGTTTAAGATTGGCGAACATTCGCTGGAAGAATTACAGCAGACTTTACTGGCTCGTAGGTTTCTTTTTTTAATATGACATATGCTTTTGAAGGGAAAATAGGCAGTGTATTTGTCGCATAGCGTTCTGCATCAAGCTTTGATTAGAGAGAAATAAAAACTAGATGGTGGCGGCCTTGGATTCCAGTTCTGAAATTAAAAGAAGCTCGTTGAAAATAAAAACTAATGTAAAGTATGATTTCTATTAGCTGATGCATAATCGTTAATGAGGAATATTAATTAGTATCGCCATCGGGTAATGTAGTTTTCCTAACTGCTCCGCTGTTTCCATTCTGTATATGATTGGTCTTATGTACACAATCATGAAACTCACTCAGCTCACAAAACCCGAAAGATATTATTTAAAAAAAGCATGAATGGTAACTTTCTCTTCTAAAAGTTTGTTTTGCTGCATCAGAGATTCGCCAACCATCTAGATAAATCCAATCATCGTTCTACGTTTTACCGGCGTTAAATAATGGTGTAAAGTGAACGTTGTAACGCAGCCACTGCAGTAGAATATCTAATGAATTTGTCTTGGTACGGATGGTGGGACTCGGTATACCTCGCTCGTTAACTTGACGATTGTAGTAAGAGCCAGTTGAGCTTTGGTTTATGACGTCAGCGACGCCGCGGCGATTTGTCAAAAGATTCAAGTAAACGTTTATCCATTATGTTAACATAAAACGCCCATATCAGACGGCAGCGATACTGTAGTGTCGAAATACTCATGTGTAAGAGAGGATTTCAAGCTACTTTGAATTACAAATTAATAATTTCTAAGACAACGGAGAGCTTAGAACTTGAATAAAAAGGTTTTAACTCTGATACCAGGTTGTGATAAATGATAAATGATTTGATTTCTGTAAATAGGTTTAAAAAAAAACAAAACAACATGTTAACATTTTTGATAATACCCACGACGGTTATAAACGTTTTAGCATAAAAATTGTCATAAGAACCAGCTCTAATGAACCGAAAACCGCAAAAAAATCGGCCAACCCAATTTTGAGAAAATTGGCTACAATCTATTTTTGTGCACACACATACAAACAACCTCTCACCCTAAACGCATACTCCTTCTCCGTTCCGTCGAGGGAAAGAAAGAAGACCAAAGAGCAGTGGGACACTAATACAGGCCAAGTAAAGTAAAGGAAGATGTTTGATTGTTTTAACAAACTGTCTGTCTAAGCTTAACCCAATTATACAGGATAAGGCTTACCCTAGACTGACATATTTCTGCGAAGATTCTCAAAAATTCGTTGACAATATAAACACATTCCTTCTGTTGGTTTTGTCCTTTGATTGTACAATGTTCGAATCAGCTGAGAGATCAAAAGGTTAACGTGGTGATAATTTTATTGATTGAAAAATACTTAGAAACCGAAAGACTGTATAAAAATATTTGTTAGGTATATTATTCAGCTTACATGTTATAAATATAGTTACAATAATTCACCCCCTTAGTTTAATAGAATAATAAAATATACTACTTTCAATTATTTATAAGCATACGAAGTTTTAACATATAAGTATACTAGCTGTGCCCCGCGGTATTATCCGCTGCATTTTTTCGGGATAGAAAGTAGCTTATGTGTTAATTCAGGGTGTCAGCTACCTGTCAAATCAGTCTAGGCGTTTGAGCGTAAAGAGGTAACAAACATACCAGCGCAAACACACTCACAAACTTTCGCCTTTATAATATTAGTGTGATATTATGGGTGTCAAGAAAATAGACAGATGAAACGCAAAGTAAATTACAAAAGGGTAATTTAAAACAAAGCCTCTACGTAATCATGGCTGTACATTCACGTAATTAACAAGCTAATAAGTACAAGATGAGCATTCTGAGTAACACAGAAGAAGATAATTAAACAATCAAGTCTTTTAAGCCTGCTTGAGTACAAATTTAAATGTTCATCCGTATTATGTAGGTATGGAAATTTATAAAACCATGCCAGATCTGCGCATGATGCAATACATACCATTTTCTACGTGTTTAAATTCCAAATGAAATCTCAATATTCAATTTTGTATTCGCTTATGTTTACGTGAGGAAAACAGAAAAAGAGAAACTGCTCGCGTATGCAAAAACTCTCTATGCATTTCAAGGGTTCACCCTATGCTTATAAACCGCAGAACCCGATGGAGGAATTGAAAATAGAGCCCTTGTTATTTCGAGTACATGTGGAGTGGAATACAAAGGGGGAACATTGTCTTTTCCTTCTCGTTATGCACCGCTTCAGACGTTCTGATAACAAACCGCGGGTTAGGCGTCCTTGTATAAAAGTATTATATTATTTGTTACCCAGTTACCTTTAATGTTGAGCGTTGCGTCTGTACCATATTTACTCAAGATCTGATGGTGAATCATTTGTTTCTATGTGATGTTATCACAGTTGTTAGAGATACCAACTACTTAACATTACGTTCGTTTCCTTAAGAGGTAAGCTGCAGGGATATCATGAATAGGCACTTTAAGTGGACTGGTAGAGACTGCATAGAATAAAAAATCTGTGCGTCTGAAAAAAAAATCCTTTATGATTGCAATGAATTAAGTAGACCAATTACGTCTGTAGTCCCTCAAAGAATAGGCAAAGGTGCTCTCCCTTAACAGGAGTATTTTTAACCACGTATAGTGGCTCATAATTTTTATAATTGGGGATTCACCCTGATAGTGGGAGAGCCTAATGCCATTCATCGGGCCGTCTAACATTATAAACCTATAATTCATCTTACTCCACGGCTATGAAAACACACATATCCAGACACACAAGTAAATAGGTACGCCATTTATTACATACATTGACAGCAATCGCAGCTGACGGTATTGAATTCCTGTGAATAATAGTCCGTCCACCCTGTGCATACAACCCTATATGTACCCATACTGGATGTTCGAAATCGTAAACATACGAGTTCACTACATGCCTTATATGATGGTGATTTGATTGCACCAGTCTTAGATGTTATTATATCGATAATCGGTTTTTTGACAATTTTAATTGCCTTTAGGTATAACCTATCATAAAAACATAAAACATTAGACCCGTATTATTACTACACCCGCGGTCAGCCAGTTATTTTATACGTCTCAATGTAATAGGGGGCAGGCCTATTGGCATCAACTGGGCACAAATACAGACTCTGTGCTGCCACTGAGAATGACCTAAGGGCCCAATAACATTTTTCCCGACTCGGGATCTAACCCAAGACCTCATGCTCAGTAGTCGCACTTAGCGACCAATAGACCTATGAGGTAGACGTTTACCTATATTATTATCATCATCAAAGACGTCCACTGTTGAACAATGGCCTCCACCTTAGACCGCCGACTTGCCATAAAGATGATATGAATTTAAATCTTAGAAAACCGTGCAACTGAAAACACTATAAGCGATCTTTATCTTCCGCACACTCGTGTTTTCTCCTTAACATTTACTCGAGCAAGCGCAACATTTTCTCACATTTGCTCTACAATGTATTTGAACTCTCAGTATCCAGAAATATCTTTCATTTAGACAGTCAAGGTTCTATACCTTACAAAGGATGTGCTAGTGGCGTCCATAGTAGCTAATTACACAAAGAGACGAGGCTAATTAAAACCAGGATATTACCCGTGGTGTAGCAGAATATAGCTATTATTATACAACGCGTTGTATAATAATAGCTATATTGTGCTCACAAAATATATGCCCGGTTCATTGTTCTATGTAATTGAAGCCGTTCAATTTCATACAGTCTTGGGAGAGGGAACTCGCCACATTCTCTGGGCTATATGAGTAGTTTAAAACTTATGACCGTTCACTACAACTAGGCGACACCATTGAAGAGTTACGTAGCCGACAGCAAAACATACGGTAATTGTCTACGTTTGCTTCATCGTTTCTTTAATCCAATAGAAAATGCATATTCATAAAGACTATTTAGACTATATAAAAATAGGTTAAGAGGAACGGTTTTTCCATTAGTCTGGGTTTATGCCCGGTAGTTGATGGCAGTAGGCTCGCCCCTATTACAATGGCCCTGGTGAAAATGGGTGTACCTACAGTACTATCTAAATACATACACCTCTGCACCCCCCTTCGGGGAACTCTGGCGCGATGTAATGTTATGTTACTAATTAGTAGCCTTTACAAATGTTACAGTATTAACCTAACATTGTTTTCAACACAGGTTTAGCCGTTTAAAAGTAATGATAAATGGTTTACATGGGTTTAAAGCCAGTTTGATACTCGGCTGCGGCAAAACACGCGACATCGCGTTTCTGCACGACACCACACACTTATAGAGCTGTGTTCTTTCATGTTGTATTGGATAATAAGTGCTAAACATAATAATACCTTTGCTTGAACTGTGTAACTCCACTATTATTATAAAAAGTAAAATTACATATAATTTTTAGTTTATTTGATTTGTATTCGTCAAGCGTCTGCCTCGTTGGTCTAGTGGTTGCTAAGCGCGACTGCTGAGCACGAGGTCCTGGGTTCGAATCCCAGGTCGAGCCAAGTGTTATTGGGTTGTTCCAGTAGGATTACCTATCAGTTTAGTATTAGTTCCAGGAGAATTATCTCAGTAGCACGGTGTCTGCGGTTGATGGCAATAGGCCTACATTGGGACCTAAAATCATAATTGGCGAAATGTGGGTGTACATGTGCACCTCTGCCAACTCCTTCGGGGAATACAGGCGTGATGATATGTCATGTCGTCAGCTGTTTTGCCACTTGTCTATGCCCCCTGTATTAATTATGCTGAAACTATTTAAATTATTGTTATAATAATCTACCAATAAGCAGTAAGACCAATAGGCAGTAGGTAAGTTCTTATAATCTAATAAACATAACGTAATTCGATGATAACCCTCACAGTGCGACTGGTATTTTCCTTCACCTTAAACCCACTTTGTATGAAGTAAATATTACTCGTATGGGGAGAAATAAATCATACGTACAATTTATCCTCCTGGGATCTTCGGCGACTTCATATACGGGAAATTGCATCCGTGTCCCTTGTAGCGATAATTTATTAATTTGTCTGTACACACGGGTCGCAGGCTTACTCTGATGAATTATTAACTGCTGTTGTCTGGCCTGCCGGATCGTGAGACTCTAATGTAATGTCAATAATATATTTTAGACTAAATCATTGTCTAGTCGATATTTTAGTATTTGTGTAACGTAAAATCAGGATTGAATTGGATTGAACCGGTTGAAGATCGTCACTTTTTTTATTTCTGCTTAAAATATTTGCGTCAGTAAATATCTGGAATTAGAACTTCTTTTGTCTTAAATATAAAACATATAAACCTGCAACAGTACACTGTCTTATTAATTTGTTTAAACATTGTATAAAACTAAGTAAAATTTCGAAAAAAAATACAAAAAAAAACCACTCAACGTCCCCACCTGTTGATAAAGTTTAGGATGATCAAATTCGATGTTCGAACTCTGGATGGAACTAGAACTTTTTCCCATCTAGATATTATCATCATCAGCCGGAAGACGTCCACTGTTGAACAAAGGCATTCCCCTTGAACGCCACAATAAACGACAGATTGCCAATTGCATCCACCGGTTGCCCGCAATCCTTACGATATCGTCGGTCCACCTGGTGGGAGGCCTGCCAACGCTGATCCCATCTAGATATTAGCATAATATTAACGTGCACACACTTTCTCTATACTATACTATATATAGAAGTAAGTAAGAATCGTAGCAAAAATTTGACAAAATAAAGCATGAAAACCACTCAACGTATCGATAAAGTTTAAGATGTATATAAAATATAAACAGTAGCAGTTTACAAATCCCCAAGCCATAACCCCGTAACCTCATAAGGATACAATGTGATCCAGCGATCGGGTCTCACAACTTGAATGGGACGAGCAATACTCCATTTTGTTTGCTATTCCCAGTTGGACCGAGGAAAAATTGTTTTATACCCATATATGCCATGAGAGGGTTGAATGATATAGTAACCAATTGTTAGGTATGCTTATCATGTAGTCAGTAGGAACAATTGAAGACTGATTTACGTAACTAAACATAATTTTTGGGTGAAGTAGTGACGTTTACGAATTTTTGGCTGTCTCGTTGTTCTAGCGGTTCTCCAAACGCGACTGCCGAGCACGAGCTCCTTGGTATGAACCCCGGGCAACATTTTATTTGGTTTTCCATTTGACGATTCTCAGTAGCAGCACGGAGTCTGGATTCGTGCCCAGTTGATGGCAATAGGAGCTCCTTATTATACTGGGAACTATAATATAACTGGCGAAATGTAGGTTAAACACTTCTAGCCTCCCCCTTCAGGGAATACAGGCGTGATTTTAGGTAGGTATATATTAAGTTATAAACCATACTTCAGGGTTACACATAACTCGTTAAAGATAAACGCTACATTAAGCTACCGTTGTTGATCTGGTGACTCAAAGGGTTGAAGATTTACGAGTATTGTGGCATGAAAAGTTTAACTTGTAACGTCACCGTTTCTTGACATATCTCCAGTAATGCATAGAATGCGATGTTAGAAGCCTTGTATACAAAATCTTGTGGCTTTATAAAAAAGGATGTCTCCAATGTGTGAAGTCAACTGTTAACTGAGAATGAGAGACTGCCTCGTTGGTCTAGTGGTTACTAAGCGCGACTGCTGAGCTCGAGATCCTGGGTTCGAAATTTCGAATGCCGGGTCGGGCAAAGTGTTACTGAGTTTTTCCATAAGGCAATTCTCAGTAGCAGCATGGAGTCTGGATTTGTGCCCGGTTGATAGCAATAGGCTCGCCCCTATTACATTAGGACCTAAAAACGTACCTGGCGAAATGTGGGTGTACTATATTTGCACCTCTGCCGACCCCTTCGGGGAATACAGGCGTGATGTTATGTTAAACCACAATACATAATGCTTGTACATAGTAGGGTCAGTAATTAATTAAAAGCGACAGACTATGTCATTACGATACATGGTAAAATTCACTTTGATAATATTGCAGAAAACAATTAGTTTGATGCTACGACACTTTCAAAGGGTGACGTGAAACATGAAACATGACAAAGGCATGAACGCATGATATATGCAGCATAAATGTATAACTACATACAGGACAATGTGGACCTTTACAATTTAGCGTTCATTCATAGACAATATTAAATGAAATCGCGACGCAATATGCTAAATTAAAACTGAAAATTCAACCCACGCTTGGATATTGCATAGAAATGCGGCTCAAATTCTACAGCTTTACAATATTACATTTAGTCCTGTGCGTGATTACTTCTAAAAGAATAATTAATTAATTTCACTTGATTGCGGTTAAACACTGTTGTAAAAGTTTAACGTTTTCGTGACGTTTAACTGCTCAAATCTTCATTTGCGTTAATTAAATAATCACTTCTCAAAACCTAACGTAGGTATCAACGACAGTTTTGCACAAAGAGCTCAAACAATACAATCTTCTCGACTAAATTAAGTGAAAAAGGCGGAACAACTTTTGGAAAATGGAATATAGGATCGCAGGAATCAATTTATAACGTCAATTGGACAGTGTGGTGCGGTTGGGTCGGCACGACCTAAGCTCGAGTGGCGGCAATCCGTCAATGTCCGAAGTAAAGCCCCTTAAATGCGTTCTTAAATACGCCACGCCGCGTCCGCCCCGCAGGCCCACGGTCCACGCCCACGCCCACGCTCGCTGTCCACTCTGCTGCTCTCCGCGATCAATAACATCTCCGCTATCAACCTATGGTTCAAATGTTTTCACGTTCGGATAACAGCATTAACTTAAGTTACGTGCGTCTGTCATTTCACTGTCAGTCACTATTGAATATTTTTGTGTTTTCGTTGATAAAGTGTTCGTGTTTCACATTATGAAAATTGAAATAGTCTGAGAAAATGCAAAACAACAGTGTGGTAACAAAATATTTAATAACAAATATTACATACAAAAAGAGCTCTTCAAACTTAGTTCGTGAATTTCATTTACTTTCACTTATATGATAACGTGAGCAAATATTGGGTAGCACTGTAGCAATACTCTATTTATTCCATCTTTAGGACTTTTATGAAGTTTGTTACCTAATGTCCTTAAATCTCTTGTTAACTCTTTGGAATTTAACTGAACGTTGCTTTAACAAACATTAAGTTATCGTTTACCGATATGGAGCTAAGAAAAATGCGGTGTCTGTATTCCGAAGATAGGGTGTATGTGCAAGAAATGAGCAAATAAATCAATTACACACCACCAGGCGGCGCCACGGGAAATAATTGGATTTGTACTGAAGCGCCCTGGGGGCCGATCGCCGGTTTATTGTCTAGCAATCCTCGATTTCACGGAAAAAACTGACAGGGCTTGAACACCAGATATCTTTGCGAAAAATTAGATGTCATGTTAAGCAGGGAAACAGTTGTTTTAGTTCCATACCTATCTAATATAATATTTTAATACGAATATTCAGTAACATAGTTCAGAAATACAATTTGAAGGTTTAAATTGTTTCATCAGTAATCGCGGGAGTTATTTAATTAAACTGTTACAACTAACTCATAAAACGAAGCCTGAAATCTTTGTCGTAGACGCGCTCGTCCGAAATTGCTCAGAAACTTGCCTCTAACTTACACCTACATTCGTTAACCAACAAGTGTATAAGTTTTAACTACCCTTCACGAGATTATACCGGCGACATTATACACTATGACTTGGTGTTCTAAAAAAAGTGGGGTTGTTTTTTAGCGACTTCAAACAAGGATGGTCTCAATTCGGTTGTATTAATTTTCTTAGTCATGATGGAGTTGGTGAAGTACCTTGGAAACCAAAAGCTAGAGTTGACTATTCGAACTTCGAAATTCGAATTCGAAAATGCCTTTAACGGCTTAATAGTGGAATAAAAACGAATATTTTATGGAAACCTCAATGTATGAAACGAATTTTGATTCTGGAGGAGGCATCGTACAATTTTGGGCTATTAAAACCCCACACTAAAAGGAGACCTGTGCGATGTCGAATCAAATCCCATAGTAATCGACCTAAAAGCTTCTTTACAAATACTACTACAACTATAATTATCTATATTAAGTACAAAACTGAATCCTTGTTTCCCTTTGTAACGTCATAACTTGAGAACGGCTGGACCGATCTGGCTAATTTTGTTTCGTAATATTTGGAAGTCTAAATGGTGAGTTTAATTAGTGAGAAGGCGGTGAGAAGTGCGCTGGGTCAGCTAGTAAACAAAATAAAAATTATAAGTGTAATTATAATCTTTTAACTTCGTTATTAACTTAACAAAGTTTCATAATACACATTTAAACTACTACAGTTAAATATAGTCAAGTTTTAGTTAACAGTAGTTCTTAAACTCGACCGTTACATTATACAGCTCTGTGACTGTGTCTCGAGAACAATATTTGATTCAATTACTTTTTAACAGTAATTAAAACTTGCATTCTACTGTTATGAGAATGGCGTACTAGTATTGTTTTTGTTTTACACATCGAGTATTGCCTATTCCATTGCCTTCTGTTATATAACTATTTCATACTGGTATTGCAGTATGATAGCCGAGTGGTATGACCGTTGGTCTGCCTAGCCAAAGCTCGCAAGTTTAAAGCCCGACACTCACCAATATCTTTTCAAATTCATGTGCAAATTGAAAATTAGTTATCAATTACGAAAAACGGTGAAGGAAAACATCGTGAGAAAACCGTCACACTGTGAAGCCATCGCAGTGGCCAACAAGCGGTTTAAACTCTGACACAAGATTGTTCATCAACTTTACGATAAGATGAAGAAATACTGGTATTAAATATCCTCCGGAACATAATCAAGGCGAATTAACAGACCGAGAGCGATTTAGCGCAGGATCAGGGTAAACGCGTTTTCTGAGGCAGGAAAATGTCTCCTGAAAACTGAATTCACCCATCGAAAGACTGGCCGCGGCTAGCATTGCTTAACCTAGTATGTATATATACATGCACAGTGCACACACATAGTGTTGTGCAAGCTTTCGAATCGTGCCACTTGTCGAGACGTCTTATCGATAATGGTAAGATAAAAATCAATAGATCTTGATAGCCTATAATTATAATATAAACTTCACTTTATCGAGAATAATATTAAGAACAAATATGAAAATACTTCCCAATAAGATAATTATCGATTGCGATATGTCTAAACCGTACTTATAAACGATGATAAAACGGCACTTATAATAAACCCTTTCAAGTTTAAAATGACATGCGCACGAGTGACGTAAAATTTATCCAATATAAACATTGTCAAAAAAGTCGAATTTCTTCTGTATCGTAGGTGCGTTTCACAAACATGAAATATTCACATAAACAAACACCCACACTCGGGACAAACATCTGTGGTTCGCACAAAGTTTTGCCCCGTGCGGAAATCGAACCAGCAACCCCTAGCGCAGGAGTCCAATCGCTTAGCCACTGCGCTAATCAGGTCGTCGAATTTTAATGAACAGGTGACATTTACGTCCGTGAAACTTTTAGGTGGGTAACTTGTAGAATACATTGTGTGCTGCTTGTTTTCTACGATTTCAAGAGTATGGGCATCTTATGGGAATTTTACATCACCCTTTAAAAAGATAAAACTTGACCTTTGTTCGTTATGATTAACACCACATTACACCACAATAGTGATGGGGCAAGATTTACAGAAACTGATAACACTATGGTATCTCTATGTGGCTCCACGAACTCTTAGGTTATCGTGACTAATAAATGAGACATAACGCAAATATTGAATGATGCAACCTCAATAAACCAAATAATTGGAACTAGTCTACTTTTATTCTAGTAGGTATGCCTATTTGTTTAAGATTACAGGCAGAAGAAGATTTATGGTTTAAATTGAACATTAAAAAGGAGATTACATAACTTGTTTAGAAACAGTTGCATGCTTTTGTAAAATCCGCGTAAACAATGTTAAAATACATAATTTATTATATACGGCATTTAGTACGAAATTGGTAGACTTTTTAGTAGAATTTACGACACACATTCAGTTAAACAGCGAATTGTGCACCTGTAAGAACTGTTCATTTGTCTATCTATGTTTTACAAATAATAAATGATTATGATTATGATCAATATTTGTCATTAATCAATAATCATAATAAGTTATTAACATTAATCAATATCAAAACACCAAATTAAGAATTAATTAGATACATTAAAGGCCTAACCCAACAGTGGTACTAAGGAACAGTCTGCATGTAAACAGGGAACCCAACCTAAGTAGACCTGCATTTTAAATGCGAATTATTTGTAGGTCTGCTATCGCAAATTTGGTGAATCTGAATATTATGTTAATGCGTAGTAGGGAGTTAATTGTGTCACTTAAGATTCGCGGCGCACGTATTATGTGGCCGCATTACTTGCAGGTGCCCGGGAGGGTAACAGCCCACACTGTAATCTAATTATATGGAAAGAAACCGAAGAGAACAAAGATATCAGTGTTTAGTATTATCGTGTCGTTTTCGTTATTATTAAGAGTTTGAACGTCTTCCATCGAGAGTGTAGGAAGATATTTCCCGACTAATATTTTTAATGCGAAAGTTTGTAAGTATGGATAGATGTTTGTTACTCTTTCAAGTAAAAACTACTGGATGGATTTTAATGAAATTTCTTATGGAGGTAGCTGATAATTTGGATTAACACATAGGCTACTTTTTATCCCGAAATGTAGCGGGTAACACCGCGGGGCGCAGCTAGTAGATACATGATTTCATTTTAGAGTTACAATTATTCAGTTCAATATACCATCCAACCCTAATAAAATTAATGCAAGGTCTTAGTTACTTACTACTTGCCTGATAATACCATTAAGGTATTACAATTCGTTCATTTTTATCTACTATGGTAGCTAAGAATTGAAAAGGAAACCATACGTAAAATCATAATAATTTGCTAGCACTACCTATACATTGAAACTATCCTATAAATGTAGGTACAAACGTACATTAAGTCCATGTGAAACATAATATAACACAAAGGTACAAATCTGTGGTAATTGGGCTGTTTAGAGCTATTTCGGATATTGACATTGTTATTAATTATAGGAACGCGCGCAAGCTGACCGAATCGAATTGCAATCCCAAGTAATTGCGAGTTACCTGATACTATTGTAGAATTCAATTCCATAATTTCCGATATAATAACCGCTGAAGTTCGGCGACCGTTTACCTCCGAGCTTACCTGAAATCTGGCACGTACACTGTATTAGTGTACAGTTTGTTACCATTACTGCTTCGTCCTATTGCTTCCTTGTAAGATAACTAGATTATATTGTTATACAGTCTTTCTTTCTATTATGCTTCTGTACATTCATAAATATGGCTATTGGTTTTTATTATTATATATTTTGAAGTGTTAAAGCCCCTCTCTGTTTAAGTAGAAGAACAGCCCCCTTACCATGAATTCTTAAATCAGGAGTTTACGTTGTGAAAGCGACACGCCCGCTACGTCCAGTAATGCGGCGCGGTGCCTTGCTTCCATAACGATAACTGCCCTGCTTTAAGAGTTCATGGTAGGAGGGCTGTTGTTTTGTTTATATAATTGTTTTTAGTTTCAGTTTTTGTAGTTCTACTTGCACAGCACTTTACAGTGTCAGTTCATAATCAGATGCAATCAAGTACGTATGTAAAATCCTACTTTAAAAAAAAAAAAAAAACTTTGCCCCACACTAGGAATTTCTCCTGTGTCGTGAGTGCGTTTCACAAACACGAAATATCACATACACAAACACCCAGACTCGGGACAAATATCTGTGGTTCGCACAAAGTTTCGCCCCGTGCGGGAATCGAACCCGCAACCCTTAGCGCAGCAGTCCAATCGCTTAGCCACTGCGTCAAACAGGTCGTCATCATTAACAAGTTTTCTAGCAATGTCTAAAAGTTAATTAAACACTTCTAATAATCAATTTATTAGGTAGATTTATCTGAACACAAAACATCTTACCTACCACGAATTTTGTTTACGATACATAAACTGAATGATGAGTTGTTTGAAGACGAACAGAAGCCAACATAAAAACCTGCTGTGAACTATTAGCCAGTACATTAACGACCCACGACACGGCCAGGAGTTAGTCGACTAACTGAAAATTGCGGCAACAGCAGGCCACGTCGACGGCTGCCAAACGAACTGTGAAAATAATGGGCACACAGTAATGCGCGTCTTAAATCGACTAATGCACTCAGCGCTCCACCGTGACTTCTCCGCCATATTTCACCAGCAAACATTAAACACATCGACGGATAACAAGCTAAATAGTTTCATTTCAAACAGATTTTTATATTTTGGAATTTAGCTTGACGGTTATTAACTTCGTTGGGGATACACAAGCGTCTGAACATTTGAGTGCCGTCTATTTAAAATGAAGGTTCAGTGTTGACACCTCACCTACATTTAACTACAAGAGACTTTGCTCTCTATGCCTTGCAGTCAACACGTCCTTATCAACGCATTCACAGAAAAGTTTAAGTTACCTTTTAAAATGTTACAAATAACATAAATCATATTCTAATTTATCAGACGGCTGAATGTTGTCTCATAACGAGTCGTGATGCTCATCATGTAGGATCACATTGAAGAGGCTAGGTGGAGAGTCGTACAGCGTACAGAGTCGGATATAACGGTTTACCGCGTCCAAATTACAGAAATATACTCGTATGTAGGAACCTTAAAATGTTCCGATGTTACATTAAATTCTTTAGAAAGCTGACTTGACAGATACGAATGACGTTTGAGGCTAACATACTACGAGCGAATAGATTAGATACTTTAGATAAAATATTAAAATTATTTTTATTATTGATATACTAAGACTGCCTCATTGTTCTAGTGCTCGCTAAGCGCGACTGCTGAACAGTCCTGGGTGTGAATCTGGGGTAGGTAGGGTAAAGTATTACTGTTTTTTTTCTATTAGGTTATTCTCAATATCTGGAATGATGGCAATAGGATCGTCCCCTATTACAAACATTGCGACCGAAAACATAACTGGCGGAATGTGGGTGTACACCTCATAGGTACCTAGCCCATCGGGGAGTTTATTCATATTTTCAATCTAAATTCATCGGCATTTTTATGATAAAGGAAGCCAGAGTACAGCGCTTTCGACAGCTCTTTAAACACAAAAAATCGTTGTAAAAACATTAGAGAAAACAATAATCACATATCCATTAAATAGTGACGCGTATAAGTATGCAATATACCCCGTATGGATTGAACAGCGTTAAGTGTATAGGTTGACACAATAGGCTCACATAAAATTCTACCTTCTATCGTACCTTCGCAGAGATGTGGCCAGTATTTGCTCAACCAACTATTTCCTTACTGAAAACACTCCGGAAATTAAAACCAGGGAAAAGTCTCGCGGGACATTAACTCGTCGAGAGAAAGGGATTTAATTTAAAATTTGTTTCGTGGCTTATATTTGTTTGCGGAAAGATGAATAAGTGCTAGTACTTCCCGGAGCTCGACGTAAAATGCTTTTAGTGATGGTTGTTTAAAATATTCGTTCCTTAAAAGGCTCCGAAATGAAAGGCTGCGCTGTAAGTTAAATAATTTATAGGAATTCTTTTGCAACAGTTATTTGCTTCAAAAAAGTGTTAATTATAAAAATGTAGTTTTCAATTTCTTTTTATCGGAGCAAATGTTTGAATTTGAGTGGACTTTTACTTAGATGTTTCAAATTTAGAAGTTCATATGATAGAAATGTAACATTCATTAATAATGGCTTCAAATATACTTAAATATCAATTAGGTATGAATATATAATACAATACAATGGCAAATACTTGTACACATAAATAAATGCTAGTTTCCCATAAGCACATTTTCATATTACATAATCAATTGTATCATTTAGTTATTATAAATGTATACTATGTGTATTGTATATAACTAATTGAATGAAAACTCAAACGCCGAAAAGTAATCACAATAGTACCAAACAAAGCCAGCGTTTAAAGCTATTAGGTACTTGAAACACCAAACTTTGGACAGCTCACGAACTGCATAAATCCCCTATATTAATCAGTCTGCGCTGTTTCATGTAACTTTCTATATAACATTGGGTTAGATTACACTCAGAAACGTATTACAGTGGAGTGTCGATTATCCTAACTAGTTGGGAGACATGGGTGCTCGGAAAACCGGTTTTTTCGGTTAATCGAACTGTAGTGTTCACTCATTAGACTGTATACTCAAAACTGTACTGCGTAGTCCATCATTCATTAACTAAGTCAGAAAAAAAGAGTTATAAAGAATGCTCCCATAAGTACTTTGTTACTACGTTCAATACTTAAACTATTAACCAAGTGAACGCATAGTATTTGGAGCCGACCTCAACTTCGCTTGTGTAAAGTGAAGTCAAAATAATATAATTTTTCACTTTTGAGTAAGTATAAAAGAACCTAAAAGAGAATGAAAAACGCCTTTGAAAAACGAATGCGGTTTTAATTTTTTTTAATACTTTTTAATGCTCTTATTGGTCAGTTATTACTCAATACTCAATCATTTATTGCGTTCCATATGTTACAGAGATGGTAGAAAAAAAAATTTGTATAAGATCTATATGGACCCTGTTGGTTATTTTGTATTATTTTACATGTATCTGTGCTAATGACAACGGGCTTTGCTTTTATTATTCTGACGTCACCTCATCATCACCATTGAGAATGTGTTAAAAAATCACGGATTAAACACCATTTTTATCGTATCGTTGTTGCTAATTGCTTAAAAGTTTTAACAATGCTAAATGATAATTCACATTATCTTTAGTTACGTTTTATCACAATTAGTAATCGTTGTAAACAAAGACCCTATATATAATAATAATCAAATACTATCGTCAGTGAGTGTTAGTTAGCTGTGCGACCAACAGTTGAGCAAGTTTATTTACAATCAGAACGCGAGTCCAAAAAAGGTTTTATATTTCATTGACTATTTTCACAATAACAATCGTACACCAATTATTAGTTTAACAGCAATATTCAGTCAAAATATTGGCCAGCCACAGAACAAAAGAAGGCTGTGATATTGTCCAGTCGCTGATGTTTATTAGCCTCACAGTTTGTGGTACTGTGAGAATACAATGCTCATCTTAAGCTGGGCTTTACTGGTCCGTACCTTCATATGCTTATCTTTCAAACCATAGTAGACTGCCTCGTTGGTCTAGTGGTTGCTAAGCGCGACTGTTGAGCACGAGGTCCTGGGTTCGAATCCCGGGTCGGACAAAGTGTTACAGGGATTTTTCGTTAGGTAATTCTCAGTAGCAGCGCGGACTCTGGATTTGTGCCCGGTTGATGGCAATAGGGTCGCCCCCTATTACATTGTGACCGAAAAACATAACATGTGAAATGTGGGTGTACTATATGTGCACCTCTGCCTACCCCTTCAATACAGGCGTGATGTTATGTTATGTTACATAGCAGAACATATGTTTAGCAATTTACGTAGTTAGCCAGTATGTACAGTAGGTACACTATAAGCTAGCGGAAGGGCTAATTACATTTATATTACTTCTCCAAAAACATGAATATTTATAATGATAAAAGCAATTGAACAATCCAAACGATTTTCAGGTATAACACAAGAGAATGTCACCGAAGCAGCTGAAAGTGTCTCCGCCATCAATCACGGATCGGGTGTTTGTGAAACCTCGGCTTTACGGGCCGGGGCCTTGTGACTACTGGCCCTCGGTGGCTGAGGCCCTCAGCAAACCTATCATCACTCCCAACTGTGATGAGTTTTATAAAGTTAGTATTCAATTACCAGGCTAAGCCTCGTTGGTCTAGTGGTTGATAAGCGCGACTGCTGAGCATGAGGTCCTGGGTATGTAACCCGGATCGGGTAATGGGTGTTATTGAATTTTTCCATTAAGTAATTCTCAGCAGCAGCACGGAGTCTGGATTTTTGCCCGGTTGATGGCAATAGGCTGGCCCCCTATGTCATTGGAACCTATAACATAACTGGCGAAATGTGGGTGGGCTATAGGTACGCCTCAGCCTACCCCTTCGAGAAATACAGGCGCGAGGCGTAACGCTTTCACAGTTATAAAGTCACATGAATATGACTATACGATTTCGTCAACCGCTTTGCCACTCGTTTGGGGTCACTGAGGCACTAAGAGTACGACGAAACATTTTGAGGAAAGCCACCTAGTGCCATGGGCGCCGGCAAGGGGGTGGCATGCAGGATATGACATAGATTTTTTTATTCTTCAAGAATTTTATTTGAAATGTACTTTCAGTCCCTTTCTATCCATGATCTTTTCAGTGTTTATAATATTAGTAGGGATTATTAAATGGTATTGTCATTGATGTTGCAAAGCTTTAGATACATTTTCCTCTTAAAAAGATGAGCCTCTGCGCATCACATTAAACGCTTGACTAGTTTCCTAAGCACGACTTGAGCCCACCAAGAATCTCATTATTCAAGTATCATATCGACTGTCGAGTGGATTTGTATGATAACAAATACAAACACTCGATGATAACGTAGTAATTGGTCCTCAATCATGAGGTAATTATAGAAATAATCGATGGATTAATCTAGAATTAGATAGACTGTCCTTCCTGTATCTATTGAGTGCTGTCATCAGTATGACGTCACAACAACTATTATAATTGTAACTCCACCAGGCCTCTGTATATTAGACTAATAGCCGAGTTCAAGGAAATTATACAAAATAAGCGTCTAGATAGTTTAATTCTTATATTCACAACACCTAATTGTCTAAATGCGAATTCTGTGATCTCCTTTGACTGAGGGAGCAGAATTCAAACGCACACTCTACTTTTGTCTATAAACGAACCTTGTGTATTCTTAAATGGAGGTCCGTAGATAAATAAATTAACACTGAATAACAACCTACAGGAGGATATTTTACGAAGCACTTATATAAGTAGATTCTACTGAGAAAACCCTAAAACATCCAAAAAGAAATAAGGATTTACTGTTAAATAAACCCTGGATGTTCGCTGATGGAAAAGAAATAAAAGTAATATTAAATTTGTTATATTATTCCGAGCACAAATTAAGAGATTACTAAAAATACTGAAATCAAACATTAATTTTGTAAGTGGTGCTATTGTGAGTCAGAGTTGTGCACAAAGTGCTCTGGAGCCACAACTTTGACAGTCAAAGTTAGTTTACTTGATAAAGTTCAACATCTACATACCGTGAAAATAATTTAAGTCCATCTTGAACTATTTTGTTTATCTCAACTCTGGCAATTAATAATTTAAATTAATTAAGACTGTACAATGGGTGGAGTAATAAGTACATTCCAGTTCATCATGAGATAAGAATAAAGATGGCATACCTACCTACGTTGAGAGAATCTTTTATACATTTTGAAAAGGCTATATTGTAAGTTGTACATTTATTAACCGATATTTAAAGCACAGTAGCGACTTTATAATATTCCACATTTTAATTATTACTTCATGGTAAAATGATTACCGAATTAAACATTTAACTGCTTTTCAGGTTTTAGACGATATTCGTGCTGGTTTACAATATGTGTTTCAAACTCGGAGTCAGTTGGTGTTAGCTATGAGTGGTGCCGGCCACGCGGGCATGGAAGCAGTGATCAGCAACTTGGTGGCTCCTGGCGAAACACTCCTCATCGCATCCAGAGGAATATGGGATCAACGTGCAGCCATCATAGCTAAAAGATTGGGTAAACCAAATTCAATAAGCACCAAATCCACAACGTGAAAATTTTCCAAAAGCTAGGCTAGCTAAGCTAAATTAATTGAAAAAACGAGTAGAATAGGATATTTTAAAAGCTCTATCATTCTGCTGTGACTTTATACAAATAAAATTCGTTTGATATTTTAGTTCAATGAACCTTAATATACCCTCACCATCAAATCAACTGTAGTCTTTAATTTTGTAAAGAAAAGTAGTTTAGATGTAGCTTTCACAGCAGATTGGACATCGTCGTTAAGTCCATTCATCACAGCAAATAAATTAACCAGACCAAAATAAAATTAAACAGAAGATTTATTTTCATTGTTCTATTCTTCTCTGAAGCATATATACTCAGCTATTTTTAAATTAGTACAATAAAATGTATGGGGATCATAGTACCCATACATAGCATTTATCATTATTGATTATAATAAATTAAGCAGTCAAAAGGAAAAAATCGGCATCCCAATATTACCAAAATCACACTAATATTATAAAGGCGAAAGTTTGTGCGTGTGTTTGTTACCTCTTCTTGCTCAAACGGCTAGACCGATTTTGATGAAATTTCATATAGACGTAGCTGACACCCTAGATTAACACATAGACTTTTTACTTCGAAAAAATGTAACCGCGGGGCGCAGCTAGTAAGTAAACATTAGTAAAATCGTTACTGAATCAAAATGGATTACGATTGCTACCAAAAAATAGTACTCGTAGATTTTTTCCATTCGTTTAGATATTCTGCCGTCATTGATAAATCCCGCAAAACTAGGCGTTCAAGCTTAAACAACGCCCTTTTCCCTGCACTTTTCCGCGAATAACTTGGCTCTTTATAAATGTTTTTTTTAATTATAACTTCACATTTGTCCTAATAGGACCTTAAAGTCTTAGTACTAATTAAAAAGAAAACATACATACAACCTCCTCCTGGAAGTTAAAAATTGAGGTGTATAATTGATATAAAATACGTATTTCAGGTATCAAAACTGAAGTAATGACAAACGCGCTTTCCTCCACCACATTCACTTTGGAGCAATTAGAAGCAGAACTAAAGAGGTTACGACCAACCGCACTATTCATCACTCATGGGGACTCTTCAACTGGAACTGTGCAAAATCTCCAGGGCCTAGGAGATATTTGTCACAAGTTAGTGGCTTTTGGAATTTACGAATTTTAACGAGACGTTGAGTTGTAATGTTATCAGTTACTATTAATATAGTTTTTTACACTACATTTATTATAGTGATAATCCCTTATTGTTTTGCCTTTGATACATACTATTTAAGTATTTATTTTATCAAAGACTAAACTTCAAACCTCAAATGTTGCTTGATTTGTATATATAGGTATGTATGTATATGATACCTCTATACTGCCCCTTGGAACACTCGATCACGTGGCTGAGGCGCTGGGGACCTTAACCCTAAGGTTGGGCCTGAACCCCACTGAATTTAGATTAAGGTTTCAGTCCCAACCTAATTTTGTTAATAATTTTAATTCACGAAACCTGAATTTTAGGTATGGCACGCTTCTGCTTGTTGACACTGTGGTGTCACTGATTGGAGTGCCGTTCCTCATGGACGAATGGGGAGTAGACGCTGTGTTCTCGGCGACTCAGAAGGCTTTCAGCGGGCCAGCCGGCATAGCACCCGTAGCATTCAGTGAACTTGCTGAGTAAGATATTAAAACAATTGTTTTATTTTGCTGTTATTGAAAATTTTGATATCCCCACTGACGAAGAAAATCAATCGAATACAAACTTACTAAGAACAAGAGCTCTTTGTAATTTGTACTAGACTTTAGAACGATTTATTTAATATCGTTATTCAAAGAAACATTTAACTTTTCAGAAAGAAAATTAATAACAGAATACATGAACCTCCTTTCTACTTCGACGTCAAACTATTAGCGCGACAGTGGAACTGCTATGGAGACACAAGAGAGTAAATATCTTAGTTCACTTTATTTATATTAAGGACGAACAAAGGATCAATAAATACTTTAAAAATGTACACTAAACACT
The DNA here is from genome assembly GCA_946251915.1 of Abrostola triplasia. Classification (NCBI taxonomy): domain Eukaryota; kingdom Metazoa; phylum Arthropoda; class Insecta; order Lepidoptera; family Noctuidae; genus Abrostola; species Abrostola triplasia. The sequence goes on along the minus strand of OX276432.1, from coordinate 5,638,219 downwards.
TGAAAATTAAAACAAGATTTAAGCCTGTGTACTTACAATTAAAAGAGAGCACAGCATGCAAACTATTTAAACAGAGTAAAAATAATTCATAATATAAACATTAAGCTTTATGCAAATTCCAAAAAAACTTTATGTTAAGGGTAGAAATTAATTTTCATGAAAAGTCGACAAAAGTAAAGAAAGTATGTAAAAAACTTACATAATTTAATGAATCGAATACTTACTATACTATAAAATATCACATTTTTACTAGACAAACCTGTTATGTTCTAACCGTTAACGAACCCTACAGTAATTACTATTTACTATTTAGGTATCACCACACACTGTGCGCTCCACTCCTATGGGCGCTGCGATGTTGTCTTCAGGAGATCTCCCGGGAGACGTTGCCTGCATCCTGGGCGCGCCACGCCGCAAGCACGGCACACTTCCATAAACGACTTTACGAATACAACTTCCACTTTTTTGTCCCGAAGCCCGAAGACCGGCTGAACACCGTCACTACCGTCGCATTGCCTCACGGCTATGATTATGAAGAGTTTGCCCAATATTTAAGAGAAAAGTAAGTATCGTTCGGAACATAGATCTACTTTATCCAAGAGGGGAGAGATACAATTGTTCTCTTTTAACAGGACCCTTTATCAGGAGACAGTAATTATCTTGAACTGCAGATATTTGATGCAAGACAATTGTCATTCTTCTTGATATTTAACTATTACCAAGGCAACGGAATCTATACCAATTTTCAGAATGATTTATTTCAACATTTCTCTAATTTTTGAGATAACTTATAATAATCATCTAAGGTTTTTTTTACTACCAAAATGATTTTTTTTAAGTGTTTTTACTTTTACAGACACAACATCTTGATCCTTGAGGGACGTGGGCCTACCGTGGGCAAAGCACTCCGCATAGGCATCATGGGAGTCAACGCTTCGAAGGAAGTTGCTGACATACTAGCCGAAGCCATGGCCGACGCCGTACAAGCACTGAAAAAAGTAACAAATCCGCAAACATAATCAATCAACCAATGATTTTAATGCCAAAAATATACAACGGTTTAAAAACACTATTACGCGTCTAGAACTAGACCTCGCATTATTTCCTAATTGAGTCTCTGGAAGAAGAAATTAAACAAACAAGGGGCCAAACAGAAATACTAATAGCAATTTGTTGCATGTTATCACTTAAGGATCTATCCAACAGAAAGCAATCAAGCATTCAGATGAGATCGGGCGTTGTACAGTCGGCATCATAAGTAACTTAACATTTTAAGAAATCTTATATCTAATCATTTTAAGAAACAAACATTCTAATCATTGTTTCATATTATACAACCCCTAAACAAATGATCTGTGAATATTTAAATGAATATGAAAATTTAGTGAATATTTAATTAAGGACTTTTACCATATAAGAAGTTGTTCTTTAATTCGCAGTCAGAATGTCTGCTGTGTACGTGTGATTTGTATAATACATACGATATACAAAATCACGATGTAGCAGAACAGAAACATGGACCGCTTGAAGACGCGACCGCTTTTTGTCCGATAGACCCTTAGCGAGCCCGAAATATCTTTGAAGAGAAAAATGAATTTTATGTCCGATAATGGAGGCCTATCTGTATGCCAGGACGTGGCAATGTTTTGAATTTTAATAAATAAAATAAATTAATCCGAATGTTTTATTTTACATACCTATTGACATTTAATATGACCAATAATATTTTTAAAAAGGGACTCTTAGCTAATTGACTACCGCACAGATCAGTCGATCTTCGAGGTTAGGGTGTACTCGCCGCGGTCAGTCTTGTGATGAGTGACCGTTTCTATATGTCGAGTCCCCTCCGTGCATTGGCTAAGCCATTGGTCCTGCGCTTGATCTCTCTCCAGTCGTGTCGATCTATAAAAGTGAGCTATTCTAACCTAACCTACTTTTCTTTGCACACTCATTGCTACACTCCAACCTTAATTATTATTATTACACTAGATTTCCTAGAATAGTTGAGCAGGCTAGTCCAATACTTGGTAAACAAACCATTATTCCCTTGTTAGTAACCGCAGTGTCTACACATTAAGGTTATTACATCTGTTATCTAAATAAACTATTAACTACCATTTATCGTCAGTGAGTGTCAGACGTCAGTACGTTACTATGGTTGGACATTGAAGTTAACGTTCTCTTATATTAAGTAAAGGAATAATGTGAGTTCATATTTCTTTATTATATATTTTTTTATTAAAGGTAAGGAATTTATTTTAAAGACATAAAATGATTGATTATCGATTACTTTGTATTCCCATAAACTAGAGTTTGAACATTAACAACATTAATGTATAGATTAATTAAGGTTAATATAAATGCTATTTATTCACTTTTTTACCAGAGGAAATATTTCAAACTAAGTATTCTAAATTCTAGTATCTTACACCTATAAATATTTTACGTTTAGTTATGTGATAATATTATTCCGCGACCCTGAAACTACAACCTGTTTATAACGAAAACACCTATTCCACGTAAATATCTACTCAGTCAGTTGAAATGTGTAAACCAGTCAATATTTATCAGTCGCGTTTCACGCCTGATCTGGTAAGAAGATGATACTCCTGTCGGGGTTGTGTTGTTTGCGAGCGTGAGGCAAGGACCCGCCGGCAGCGCGGCGCGGCAGCGGCGGGCGGGTCGTTCGTCTTACGCTTCGCTTTGTCCCACCGGGAAGCCGGGATCGCTTCGACAGTCGCGATGGGAATCGAATCAATTTGTCGAGACAACATTGCGCTCGTTCGATCTTCATTCCACGTCTCGTTCTTATATAACCCGCGATCTAGCACGGAATGACGTCGTATCGTGTCAATACACGCGTCCGCTGCCAAATGCACTCTGACCTCCCTTATCTATCACATGGCTCTTGGGTAAACGTTATTATACCTTCGTGCCCCGTTTTTTTACCGAACATGTAGTGAATTAATGTAAAACTGGGATATAAAAACAATTGTTAAACCGCAGGCTACCAACACGAACGATAGCATGTGGAACAAATATGAGGCTGGCAAGCGCCGCGCGCCCCGGGCGAGCCGCTCTTGCCAAATGTGCCATCCGATAGCGCCAGAACATTGCAGCAAATTTACAACCACCCTATTAGCACTAAATCTAAACATTAACCCGATTCCGGTAACCAAACTTCACGGATACTTGGGCTAAATATCGGTCACAGAGTGCGAGATAATTTCACTCGACACTCGCTTGTTCTTGGCGAGAGTTCCTTGTAATAGCGTTCGAATGCAAATAAGAAGTCAAATAGAAATAAAGGCTTATGCCGTTAGTATTATATCAGAATGGTAAAATAATAACATTCTAGTAACAATAACCGTTTCCTCCGTACAATATATGTATGATAACGTAAATAAAGATTTGCTATATTTAACTATCTAAGTGATTTAAAATAACATTTTATAAATCAACAAACAATTTATTATTTTCAATGGACTGTTTATAACGAACAGTGTACTCGTGACTACTGTCAGTGCAACTTGATCAAAAATTCAACTGTGTGCCGATAAAACTTTAAGTAATTTTATGTACCTTATACCTAAGTTTACTGTATTACAACTAGCTATATTAAAAACCTTTTTAATATTTCGATGTGTATGGTGTTCCAGATTGTTTGTTAGGATGTCGTCAAAGAAGTTCATAGTGCCTCCGCCCAGGATCGTTGACCGTGAGTTCGTGAAGCCGCTACTCTGCGGGCCTGGTCCGAGCGACGTCTGGCCCTCCGTGGCTGAGGCGCTCAGCAAACCAGTCATCACACCCATATGTGACGAGTTCTTTAACGTACGTAAGATGTTTAAATTATCTCATATTCACATTTATTCAACTGCTAAAATCATCATCAGCCAGAAGACGTCCACGGCTTAACAAAAGGGGGGAGAGAGGCTAATCCCCTGCTGCCCTTTGTCTGGTTTTTCCCTAAGTCGCCTCCGACGACACCCAACGGGACGAGATGGGAAGATGCTATTCTACCCCACGGGCTATGGGCACTACTAGAATATTTGCCTCATTTTTAAATTTCACGATATCGCAAAGAATCTTGACAAAACAAGGCTTGCCATTGTGTATGTACTGACAGTTGTTGACCTATTTTGCCTATCTGCCGCTTCTGTCAGACCTCGCTTACAACTCTTATCTTTTATGTTTTCCTTCCTTAGCTTAGCATAAAGCCCTCAGGTGATATACAAAACCCTAAAAAATAAAATCTAAACCTCATTCTTTACTGGTGTACAATATTCACGCACGTTTTATTTTAACACAAACGTGGGTATCATTATTTATTCAAACCTAAATTACATAGTAAAGCCAGGTCATGAAATATTTGAATATTATGATGCACAATGTAATCCTCCTGAGTGTTTGGAGTGTGAGTAAATAACCTTTTTGAGTTTGTTCTCATTATGAAAGGATAGGCACACACGAGCGTGCAAGGTCGGACTTTGTCATATTTCAAGAGGTAAGCTCAAATATGAGTTGAGTCCTCTTTTCATGATGTTTGATATTTGAACTTAACGACACCTTCCGTTCGGGATATTTTTAAAAGATATTTTAAATAATTATAACATAATTCTGGTAGGTTTCTTAAATCATTATTATTATTTTGGGGTTTTTATCTATTCAGCTACGTCAACCTTATCGTACCTGTTAACATATTTTATTAGAGCATAACAATCTTAATTATTAAAATGAGAGTCACAATTACTGAAGAATTGTTATCAGCTGGCACTACTTATTAGCGTTCTTTTTAGTTGATTGAGATGGTAGGTTTTTAACATGTTACACAGTAGATGATAGAGCCTAATACAGTAGCTCCCGCCAAATTATGGGTGTAATACTGAATTATAAATGCAAAAGCATAAATAAATGTATTTGTACACGTACCAAGGATAATAATGTATGTTTGTTTCTCTTGTGTGTATGTATTATGGTATCTCTTTATTTCTATTTCACTTTAAGGACGACAGTTTTAAAAGCACAATTATGTTATATGTTACTCATTATTTTTGTTCATTATTTTAGGTTTCAGATGATGTTCGAGCAGGCATACAGTACATCTTCCAAACTAAGAGTAAGTTGGTGCTGGCCATGAGTGGTTCCGGCCACTCCGGCATGGAGGCCGTGATCAGCAACCTTGTGGCTCCTGGGGAAACCCTTCTCATCGCGTCCAGGGGAATTTGGGACCAGCGCGCCTTTATGATAGCTAATAGATACGGTAAGTTCGAATAAGCATATTAAGCGGGACAATAAAAATGAGTAATATGGTCTGACTACTCCACTATGACTAGCAGCTTGCTGCTCCGGGTTGGGCTAATAGACATTGACCTCGGATTGTATAAGTGTTTTATAGTAATATGATATTATTTGCCTGACCTATCTACAAAACTTATCTATCTGTCTCTGCACTACCCAAATGTTTGACTTGTAGAAAATGCCTAAGCCATTAAGTTCGCCTTATACAATGTGCATTTTTATTTTGTATGCAGAATACATAAATAAAAATAAATAAATAAAACCCCAGGCCAATTATAATACTGGAGACATTTCAGTATGGGGAGAAGCTTTTAAAATATCCTTAGAGAAAGAGCAGCCGTAACTTATTCTACATCTCTTTATTTTAATAGTCAACAAATTACTTTAGGTATCAAAACTGAGGTGGTTAGCATTCCACTGACTGCAACCTTCACCTTGGAGCAGCTTGAACCTGAACTCAAGAGGATTCGGCCAACTGCCCTCTTCATCACCCATGGCGACTCCTCGACCGGAACCTTGCAAAACCTTGAAGGATTAGGCGAAATTTGCCACAAGTAAGCAACAATACTTTTGATTTCCATTACAACCTAACATATCGCCTGTATTCCTCTAGGGGATAGGTGTACATAACAAATATAAAATAAAATATATTACTTTCATATTTCGAGGTCCCAATGTGATAGGCGGTGAGATGATTGGTGTAGTAGTTATGACTGCCTGATCGAAGTTCGGAAGCTTTTACTGGAATCGCCTAGCCAGAACTCATTACAGGTCTTGCCATCTTTTTATCTTTTCCTAGAAACTTTGCTAAGCTTTCTTTCGAGTTATTTGTTATTTAGAAATTATCGCGCCTGATTCCTCTATGTTTCGCCAAATAGGTTTATTAGCTACAGCTAAACGTTTTTATGCAGGCTGACATTTTTTCTTTCAAATATTAATTTTATAGTTTAAGTTTTGATAAATGCAATCTGTTTTACAAAAACAAAACAGAAATAAAATGAACTTTGTTCGATAAACTCACAACGATTGTAATTTATAATATTTATACTCGTTTACAATGAAATTAAGTAAGCTCGGCAAAAAAATTGTCCTCCTGTTATTTTCTAAAGCAAATAAGGGATAATAGAATCACCGACTACACCTAGTTACGTCTAGTTCACAAAGAAAGGATAATGGCACATAATAGAATAAGACCAGTATCAAGGTGCCACGTGGTTATTGAGTTAAATTAAGTCCCTAGGCTCGGTCAGGCGTCGCGTCTCGATTTACAACTCGTGACTTGAAGAGATAGATTATTTCGCTAGTATTAAGAATATCTGGACGGTGGCTAAGTTTTTTGTTTTAGTTTTTTTTTCAACACATAATGAAATTACATGATTCTTTAGTAAAAAAGAGTTGGTAGATAAGTCAAAAGTATGTGGTATACACAAATCGTGCTAATGCAATTTTAATTGAATATTGAAGCTTTATATTTCATAGCTGTAGCAAAGATACCAACTAGTTATATACGCCACAGGGCGATCTTTTCAGAATACCTTTTACTATTCTATTAACTATCTAATAAGCTTATAAGAAGCTTAATAAACTGCCATGTTAAGCAAATGATTACCCTGTTTGCACGAATTGAGGTGTTTCTTAATCTGTAGATACCAAAGTTAGATCGGAGTAATTCTTCATTGATCGAATTCCACGTATCTTGCCTCCCGTCTGTCAACTAAGCGAACAGTTATAAAAACCACTATCCGGGTTTCATCCAATCTGTGGTAAAACCGTTTCTCCTCGACCTTTCACTTCCAAATTAAAAAGCAGCGAACTTTAGCAGAAAAAGTATTTGATTGGCCGAGGAGTATTGAGACTGGGACACGGGGCCCAAACAATTTAATTACACTCGTTGTCTCTTTCATTCCTGACTTGGCTTTTTACTTAGATCTAGGTCTCCTGAATACGTTCAAGTTGAAAACTCCTTAATTGCATCCTGTGAAGGAGTCCGCAATTAGCATGCAGTGGAAAATACCAAGCGCGGTAAAAGTTAAGATAAAAAGTTTTTCGGTGATTCAGACTACTTGAAAATTCTCTCTATTTCTTAAGCGAACTCTTGACCAAGTTTCCTCTCTAATACCTGTGAAGCCATTAGTACGTAAAATGTTTCTATAGAGATAGTGCTATAATGAATGCGTTATTCTTCGGTGGGTGGTAGGGTTCTAGATAAGTAGGTAGGTATTCTTCATACCTGCAGTTTACAATTTACATAATATGTGGAAATAATCTTTAAGTTGACAAGGCCATCTCATCTCATAATTTTAGCCTACAAGTCAAAATTCGTAATGACTCGAACTCCAGGAAATCATTATTGTGGAGAACCAAAAAATCGATACATTAAAGTTGAATAGAAAGAATAAATAATTATTGTTTTTAATTATGTATTACGGTATGTTTTCAGATATGGAACCTTACTGCTGGTAGATACTGTGGTGTCGCTAGTTGCTGTACCATTCTTCATGGACGAGTGGGGTGTGGACGGAGTGTACACATCTACTCAGAAAGCCCTCAGTGGACCAGCCGGGATATCTCCTGTGGCATTCAGCGCACGTGCCGAGTAGGTACCACAGATTTAAGTCCGTGACCAATCTGCCTATATTCTATAAGCACATACCTACTAATGTTGTGCCTTTTTATAATATTACTAAGGCAAGCCTTATTGAGGCTATCCGAAAAGACTGATGCGCTACGAGTTGTAGATTGAATCCTCATATGAGAGGAGAGTTTGTTATTAATATGGTTGTATTATGGTATGTATATCTTTCTTTCAGGGAAAAAATTAATAACAGAAAGCATGAACCTCCTTTCTACTTCGACATCAAGCTGTTAGCGCAGCAATGGAATTGTTACGGAAACACAAGAGTGTAAGTAAACATTGTACTTTGTAACGTAGGTAATCACACTAATATTATACAGGCGAAAGTTTGTGACTGCATGTTTGTTACCTTTTCACGCTCAAACGGCTTAAACGATTTTGATAAAATTTCATATGGAGGTAGCTGACACCCTGGATTAAGACAAGGGTTACTTTTTATCCCGAAAAAATGTAGCGGGTAACACCGCGGGGCGCAGCTAGTATTTTATAAATAGATAAAAATAAAGTACAAATACAAAAAATATAGAACATGCAAATGAACGTATATGTTCCCTAAGTTAATTACCTATATCTATAAAAAATATCGTACACAGCATTTATAACTCATATTCACTGAACTGATTCTATTGAAGACTAAGGTGGTCAATTTACATCTAGAATTACTATCGATAAGAACCTTATTAACAAAATGTGTTTTTCTTTAGATATCATCACACCATCAGCCCCCCTCTTTTCTGGGCTCTACGGCGCTGCCTCCAAGAGGTCGCTAAGGAGACCCTGCCCGTGAGCTGGGCACGGCACGCGGCCAGCACAGCTCGCTTCCACAAACGTCTGCGGGAGTATTCCTTCGAGTTCTTAATCCCGAAGCCAGAAGACCGGCTGGTCACCGTCACGACCGTGGTACTACCTAAAGGATATGATTACATGGAGTTCGTCAAGTATATGAGAGCCAAGTAAGTTTAATTAACAATTTGATTAGCACTAGCAGTTTTAATAGGCTTATTACTTCGAAGGCACGATTTTATCTGTAAATCCTCCTGACCAAAACACCTGAAAGCATTACCTACCTGGGTAAGTGGGTAATTCCTCAGATTTAAGATAAGATTTTCATTCAGTACGCTGTATAGTTTATAACTTCTCAAACGAATATCATACTAGCCTTTGTCCGCAGCTTCGCTCGCGTTAAGTAGACTGATGTCCTTTCTCGGGTTTTAAACTTTCTACATGCCAAATTTCATCAAAATCCGTCAAGCCGTTTAGTCGTGAAGACGTACCAGATAGACAGGTGAAGTTACTTTCACATTTATAATATTGGTAAAGATATAGAAGTATGGATGGATAAATTTATTTACGTAGAATATGTCGTTTAATTTAGTAGAAATCTTTTGTCACCGGCACAATAGCACAGTTATAAGGTTGAATCCTTACATATTACGAGAATAGTATAAAAATGGTATTGTGATCACATGAAAATTAGCCTGGCTGGAGGCCTTTTATTTGGTCTCGCTAAACGACTGGCAAGCTGTCGTTCTTTGTGGCGTTCTAAGGGGGTGGCCTTTGTTCAGCAGTGGACGTCTTCCGGCTGATGATGATGATGATGATGATGAAACGAACGGTTAAGCACAACTAGCTAAGCAGCGAGAAACAAATTCGAAAAAAAAACATGAAAATTTAGACTGGCTTTATTTCAGTTTTCAGTTACAAATATGTTTCAATTCACCTCATCACCCGTAGTTTATTGATTGGAAAACATATTCTATCATAAACGTTACATAATGTTACAAAATCCTGAGTATGAGGTATCGATCTTCTCTCATTCATATGAAAAACGTGATGGCGACTTTTCCTGAATAAAACCCCACTCCAACTTAAAGTTTCAATTGTCCCCATGCTTTCATATATGCCAAACTTCATTACGATTAGTGCTGTATTCTTGATGACAACAGTCAGTACAGACAGGCTACATAAATTCAGCATTTAAAGTATCATGTTTTAGTCAAAATTTTATCTTTACTTACTTTAAATTTTATTTCACATAACAATGTTCTCCGACCGAAATTTGGTCACGGCGGCCTGTCTCAACTGAGACTTATCAACTACGCGCCCCCTTACTATGAACTCTTAAAGCAGGACTGTTTACGATGTGGAAGCGAGACGCCGCTTCGTGCAGTGTAATGCGGCGCGGCATCTCACTTCCACAACGTAAACAGTCCTGCTTTAAGAATTCATGGTAAGGGGGCTGGAGATATTATGGTACCTATACAAGGATGCACGCGCCCCCTATTCCCTCATTTGAGAGTTAGCGTCCTAAAATATAGGAAAGGCCGTTATTTAATATAATATAGGATAGATCGATCGATAGGATTTTATAACGCTTATTCAGGATCTTATGACGGTGGACCGACACAACCGGACAGAGATCAGTTTGCAGGACCAATAGCTTAACGTACCTTCAGAAGCATAGAGGGGTTTTGTAATGTGAAAACGGTCACTCGTCACCAGATTGACCGCAGCCAGCACAGCTTAACCTTGCAGATCAACTGATCTGCGCAGTACATATACATTTAAATATATACCTTTAAATATATTTACCTCACTGTAGTTACTTCCATTTTTTACTTACAGACACAATATACTCATATTCGGTGGCCTTGGACCTACTGCTGGTAAAAGTCTTCGCGTCGGCATCATGGGGGTTAACTCTTCCATCAAAGTAGTTGACGCTGTATCAGATGCTATGGCTGACACTCTACGGGCCCTCAAAAAATCCTCACTTTAAACCTCCTATTGAAATCCAAAAATACTATTGATTAAAAAAAGAGAAAATAATATTTGATGATATTGAAAAATTAAGAATTCAGTTTGTTAAAAAAAAAGTTTTATTTCAATACCTTTTTGGATAAACTGTTTCCAGTTGCTGTTATCATTGGTAAATATTCTTAAGGATCGGGATATGAATTGACTCCATATCATCTTAAGCAGAAACATCTAATCGGTGAGGAGGACATCACTAGTAGATAATAGTCTGTCCAGACCAATCTGTGATCCGCAGATAATATCTTCTGATCACAGATTGGTACTGTGTGGGGATAGAACCTTCAACTTCTCTTGCAACATTAAGGCTCTAGACAGACGGACTGCATTTCAACTGCAATCCAACTGCAAATTTGCAGTTCGGATGCAGTTGACACGACTGCAATAGAACTGCAAACCAACCGAGCAGTCCGATTGCAGTTGGATTGCAGTTGAAATGCAGTCCGTCTGTCTAGAGCCTAAGTGGGTGTAGCAACAAACGGTAATAAAATTAAAAAGACATATTTGTTCACAGGTCATTTAATTCATATCAATGTATGATGGTTACAAACTATTGACTGGATGCACCTAGACGACCCAAAGTGTGTGATATTGCACCACAAATAATATAATAATTTTGTTCCTCAAATACATTAAAAATTTTGGACTTCAATCAATCTAAAGATTAAAATAAAAATAATACGAATATCATCCCGTTAAATACCATTACATCGGTATTGAATGCAGTGATTTATTAAATAGAAAAACAATGCAATACAAGCAAGTTCATAGTATTCGGTATGGCTATTAGTTATGTTATTCGCAAGCCATAGGTGACTACTTTTCTATTGTTAGATTATACAAAAAATATATTAGAACCAAGATAACTCTTGTGCTTAATCGAGTGATATTCTCGTTATGTCAAATAATATTAAAATAATAGCCAATGTAACATTATATAATACAACAACTCCACATAATTTTGACTGGACTAGAACCCACAACGAAATGTGAAAAATATATTTTACAAGACATTTTTGGCAAATGGACTCTCGCAAAAAAAATCGAATTGCTAAAAAAAGTGCTGTTCCGGCACAATATTACCGTCAGGTCTCATTTCCACGCGATGTAAAAACTGCAGCGATTATATATATTCCAATTTCAATTTATTAATAAAGCCGCCCAAGCGCCCGCGCATATCATTTATATAAAGGCGTCTCATTCCCTGAACAAACCTACGTAGTACGTAACGCAAACGTTTTTACACCTAGTGACTATGAGGCCTCGGATACAACTTAATAGTAATAAATTCCTATCATAATCAGTATTGAAGACAGACGTATCGCTAGCTACATGGCATTCATATCCATCACATCGAAACATTTGGACTAGCTTCCTTAATTACGTAACTAAACCGTTAACCTAGTAATTAAACAAAACTAGTCACGTAATTTGCGTAAACTACACCTTATCTATATCGATTTATACCGGCACAATACGTAATAGGTATCTGTGTATACAGTACATATTAAAATGTAGGTACACTAGGTATAGAATGAAATAAATATTTACAAAATATCTTTAGACAAACGTGAATAAAGAATCATTCATGATAATATAGGTATGTAAAACATCGTACATCCACAAGTGTAAGATATATCTTATAACCAGTGCTAATTGTTTCTAAAAGCATTTGAATACGTAATAAAACCACTGGGATCCTATTTATCATAATAATATCTTGAAGCAACAACAATTCCAAATGTCACTTGTTATTGTCTATAAAATAACATTAAATATCTCCTCGACAACTATTTTCAACTACAACTAGATAAAATAACGCAGGTAATAAAAAGTTACCGGTCATCATGCGTAACGATAACGACACTCGTGTGGTATTAAATATAGATATACAAAACTAAAAGCAAATGCACAAACAAGGCGACCAATTAAATAGCATTTGTGATGGTTCATACATGATTACCTAAACGTGCGGTTATCCCGTATCATATACAATAGAAACGTAAATAAATATGCACATAAGTAGTATTATAATTTATATTTACATTTAAGAAAATATGGCACATCTGTTATCGACCGCGCTCGCAATCCTTGTCCCTCGACCGAGCGATCGAGCCCTACCACTAAAATAATACGAATCAGTATTGGATGATGTAATGCGCCTAAATTTCGGGTTACCATAATACCAATTAAAATACCGGTGGGTAAGTAAATATTCAACGCCGTTATAATAATACACAGTAAAGCTACCGTCTGTCGTCGATCGACTCCGAGCCTCCGCGCGGCCGACCATCCTACCGCCTACCTACCGAGTCACCTCGCGCGCCACCGAACCGTACACCCAGCACCAACACGGATACCAGTCTAAACAATCACTCCGATGAGGACTATTAACCTTCTAGTTGGCAGAGTCACATACTCTATATTTCATATAATACAATTATTTTTTACTCTATTCTCGTTTGTGGAGCAAATCATTATATAGGTAAGCACTACTCTTATTCGTGCAAATAAAATACTCGTTCTGTTGGCAAGGAAACTTTTAGTCAGCTTTTCAGTCGTACTACGACCGTTCGGTTCCGTGACGGCGCGACACCAATGACGTAAACTAAAACTAGAGACACATTCGAATCGCACGAGTACATAAAAATATGTCAGTCTATAGAGCGAAGCGCTCACTCACTTAGCCTACGAGCAGTCTGGGGTATAGACGGGGTGGTCGGGCGCAGTAATACTGTGTCCGGGGAGTGTGCGCGCCGACGCGCCGCGCGCTCAGCTTGGCGGCGGCGGCGCGGGGCGCTCAGGGCGGGGCGCGCGCTGCCGCCGGTGGCGCGCGCATGCGCAGCACGCGTCCACGCGCCGCCGCCGCGCGCACGCCGCGCGCCCACACCGCTTGCGCACACAAGTCACCTCCCCGTCCTGCAACATAGAGACAGTTCAAACCTATGCAAAATGCCTTCAACACACTGCTGGAATTAATCCAGAATCGAACCCTGTTCATTCATGTCATACAAATATTTAAAGCATTCAACTAATTGAATATACAACGTACCTTGCACCGACACGTGACGCATCGCTGCTCCCCGTGCGAGTGTATGGAGGGGTGCACCTCCTTGCCGTTGGGCAACGGCCCGTCGGGGAACTTGCACCCGCCTTCCGCCAGGATCTCCTCGGCTGTGCGCGGTGCTCCCTGGTCTTTAGGGGTTTCTTCGTCTGGTTTCTTAGCCTTTACCTGAAATAATTATTTACAATTTGAAATACAATTATAATAATTATGAGAAACCATGGCTCACTGCACCCTAGCAAATGCATAGTATACATAAATTCTTACATAAAGATACCATTCTTACCTCGGGACACAAGCGACAGCAGGCTTTCTTATCTGGCCTATAAGCTTCTTTCTCGCTGCAGCGAAGTGGTGGGCAGCGCACTCGTGGGCACTGTATCTGCCTAGTCGCAAAGTTGCACGTGCAGATGGCGCACGTGTCGTAACCGCCGGGAACCAGGTACGGGTGCCAGGATGACCCAGGCGCGTAGCTTTGTCCAGCTAGTTGACAGCTTCCAGTCTCAGACCAGACCGCAGTAGTGGAATCTGCAAAAAGGTAAAAAACACCATTAGTTGTTGGTAGAAGGGTATTGCGATCCCGCCTCCCTGCCATTAAAAGCTTAGTGCAGGCAGTGTAAAGTTTTTAGTGGATAGGGCCCTGTGGATATTATTACGTTCATGGGGGAGAGATACCTACATACCCCCATCATCTCTGATTTTCCCAAACCAAAAAAAGTACCCACTAGATTGCCATTAAATGTCACAAAACTAACAATAAAATCGTATTAAATTTATTTTTAAGAAACCGTTTTCTGTCATTAGAATCAAGTTACCTTTTCAGACATAATAGTCTCAAAAGTTTTGAGAGTAGTAGATATTTGCAAGAAAAAGCTCCTTGTCTACCGCTGTCCGAATTCACTGACGAAGTTTAACTCTTGTGTAAAAGAAAATTAATTAACTTACTGGTGCAAATAGGGCAGCACTGTCCCGGTGGCTTGATGGTAGGCACGAGACAGTTGACAGGCGGGCACTGCACTGGCTCGCACCGCGGCATGCCTAGCACGCACCAACACTTTGAACATGTCTGGAAAACAAAAAAATACTTTATTGCAGTAACTGAAGAAACATTTATAGTACTACCTACATTACGTTTAAGACTTTAAAGGTTCTTTTAATTGAAGTTATAAAAAAAGTCGATATAAAAAAGAGCTGAGTTCAGGTGAGTTACTTAGGTCCTGTAGATTGTGCTGAGGTCGTAAGTTTTTCTTCACACTTCCATAGACGTGGTGCTCTATTAGATGCCGCTTGCCATCATTATGCATTTAGAATCCACGAAGGCAAAGGAGAAATGGAATCTCATCATCTAATACTTTACACAGTGATGCGTAATCAATCTATCTACCTAAAAGGTGCTCTAACTCTGTTGGTCCTTGAAAAAAACTTCAGCATGTATAAAGAGCACATAAGTTTTCACACTCACCTCGGTATCTGTCCAAGTTTCTCCTAACTTGTAGAACTTATCTCTTTGCGTGCAATAGTTGACGTTGAGACGGAACAGGGAATAATCCGATATCGGATCTTCCATGGGACCTGGCGTGTACTTGGCATTCAGCTCGTTATCCGACGTCCCTGGTACTGCTGGCAAGCACGATAGTGGCACGCTTATCTGAAACATAAACAACATTACTTGTAAACTATGTCTTCTAAAAATCTAACAACTTCATATTTTTTTAATTCACTCACCAAATAATCCAATCTGTTGCGGCATAAACAAATTGTTAGTCAAATTAAATATAGTTCAGCTTGCTTATCTTTATTGTTAAACTAATTAGAATTGGTTCATGTTAAGTTTATCTTTATTATTGAGGATATTAGGTTTTTTACTCATGTTTTAACAGCAATCTAAACTACTAGGAACATTAAATCTATGCTCCAGTGATTTAAATGTAGGCTGAGTTTTTTTGATTCACTCCAATGGGGTGGTGTATAATGATAATTTGGACAAGATTGAAATCAGGGTCCAATATATAAGATGTACACACGTTGATTACTGTTTACCTGGGGTACTCGCGTGCGCAGGATAACGGTGATGTTGTCGTGCGCGCGCAGCTCGAGGAAGGCCGCGCCTACGTGCAGCGCTACCAGCTCTGCGGCAGTGGGCTCCAGCACCCAGCCCTCCTCACCCCCCAGTTCCCGCGCTCCTGCGTCGCCGCCCGCGTGTGCCTCCAGCCACCAGGATGACCACGACCGAGCGTTACCGCCCGTCACGACCGTCTGATAAAATGTATATATTTTTTTTATTCAACATTGAAATTTGAATAGCGAATGTAAATAGAATTCTGTATTAAATTCAAATTCGTTTTCATAATAGACGAATAAATTGGCGGTCAGGTGTGCTTTTCCTGTTTTAGCATCTGACTGTCACCTGATAGTATTTTAACACTGACCAATAGTCAAATATTTCAATACACAAGTTTCGATCTCAGGGTTTATGGATTTTAAAGCAGGCATATAAATATTTGATAAAACTTTAACTGACCTCATAATACAATCCACACAAGGAATCAACGGAGAGCCAAGCGAGGCCCGCCATTGCTGCTGGCAGCCGAACTTGTCCCGTCCTCCGCAGTAGAGCCGGGCCCGAGCCTGCCGCGTCAGGCAGCATGCGCGAGGTCAGCCGTCCACGGAGAAGGGGAGGACCTGAATCATATACATTACATAACATTACACCTCTTTTCCCAAAGTACACCTACATTAGACTGCCTCGTTGGTCTAGTGGTTGCTAAGCGCGACTGCGGAGCACGAGGTCCTGGGTTCGAATCCCGGGTCGGGCCATGTGTTACTGGGTTTTTCCATTAGGTAATTCTTAATAGTAGCACGGAGTCTGGACTTGTGCCCGGTTGATGGCAATAGGCTCGCCCCCTATTACATTGGAACCTAAAAACATAACTGTCGAAATGTGGGTGTAATATATGTGCACCTCTGCCTACCCCTTCAGGGAATACAGGCGTGATGTTATGTTTATGTACATCTACATTTTTCTTTAACCAGGCACAAATCCAAAGTCCGTGTTGATACTAAGAAGCAGTCGCGCTAAGCGACCACTAGACAACCAGGTAGTCAAAATCATCAATAATGTGTAGAGTATAACATTCACTTTAAACGTTGGAAGTTTTAGCATTATTCCCACCTGTATCAGTGCTGATATGGACCGCGAGCTGTTCCTCATACAGCGGCTGGAAGATCCTCGCACTCGGTCTGGCCAGTACACCAATACGCGTATCCAATATCTCCACTTGAGAATGTCTTTTGCCTTGCTCTTCCACTAACGTTATCTTAGGATCAGTAACTCCTAAATTATCCACCTGCAAAAGTATTAATCAGTCGTTAGCAATAGTAATATTATGAAATAACTTCACAGTTATGATGTTGATATACAAGACACCATTGGTCCATAAGCCCAGAAATCTGTCGTTGGGAAAATACATCTTCGTATTAGATTATTTGGCACACCCGTGGTCAATAACGGTTACAAAAGACTGTCATACAGAGATCCGATTATTGTGAACGTTCAAATGTTGGACTACCATCCAGCCCAACCTGGTACATAAGGAACTACGTCTTTCGACCTCAAAACCAAACAAATTCCAATATTCTTACGTATAAAACAATAATCTATTATCCCTATAAAAGTTGTACATATATTTTTTCTTAAAAACCTCGTTTTCATCAGATTCCTAAAGTAGGTATTATAATCTGACTTTAATGGCGGGTCACTTATCCAAACTTCATTAGGGAAACCATTAACACTTGTGTCTAATACAAATCTAATAAATTGTTCGTCTTAACGATCTCAATAACCTATTAAGGCCTCTTTAGTCTGTAGTTTATGATAAATATCATTTAAACCATTCAAATTCCTCTAGATTAAACGAGCTTACTCATTGAAATAATGACATATTTTTTAACTGATTGATAATTGGGTGGACAAAATGTGTCTTCCGCTCTAAATGTAATTAGAATTCTCTAGAAAATGTATAGGTATACGGATATAAGGACGCCAGAAAAGTATTAAACTATTTCCGAGAAATATATAATTGACAAACATTGCTAATACAAGTTCTCGTGTCGTTTGTAACTCCTAATTTAAGATTGCATGCATAAACGAATACCTACTACTCATACATCCATGAGCAACTGTGGATAGTCCTGTGCCATTGATTTCTGTTTAGAAACTTTATTTAAATATATTTCAATTACCTGTATATCATACACGAGCGATCCTTCTTTATCGATGTAGAGCAAGGCAAGTCCTTCAGGCGAAGGGGTGGCGGGCAACCTCTCAGCCACGAGCGGTGCGTTGTACACTTCACAGGCGGCTTTCTGGCGCACACTGCCCACAATCCGCCTCTCCGGAGTTCCTGTAGCCTCCACAGTGAGGAGCAGGCGGCCTCTTGCCAACGAACGCAGTTCCGCGGCCGACACCGGAGTAGATACTTCCAGGACATTGAAGTCATAATGGGGTTTGCTTACCTTCTGCACCTGAAAAAACCACATTAATTTATCCAAGACCTGAACCAAACAGAACTGGTTTGCAGTTTTATTTCCAATCTAAAAATATGTTCAACAAATCAGCACCTAAACTAAGTTTACTAGTAAAGTCTTAGTTGGCTTTACGTAAGTAAATGAAAATGATAACGTTGAAAGCTTTACGTCTTATAGGTTACTGTAGAAAAATTATGACTATACCTGATCAATAATCGTCTGATTTTTTTCTGGTAAAGTGAGCACCACTCTGACCAGATGAGACATGTCAGCACTTTTCGGAAAAACTCCATTGAAGACCAGGGCTAGGTAGAGGCTGGGGGTGGCGCCGGCCACCGCCGTGATAACGGCCGTGCCTCCCCACCAGCCGTCCTCATACTCCATCGCAGGGTAGTCGCGACATGCACCCTGCCCGATGGAGGTAGGAGGGTGCTCCGGCTCCAGGAGGGTGGTAAACATCTCTGAAGATAGCGCTGGATACCTACAACAAACAAGTACGTCAATTGGCTGCTAGTATAACAGAGATTTATGATCAGTTTCAGCTGCGTCCTTATTACCCAAATGGGTAGCAATAAACAAATGATCAAATTTCATTTTCCTTAAATTCCTTCACGGTAAGGTGAATTATTCTAAAATAAGGTCAGATTATTCCGTGTTCAGTTTCCTAGAAGCAGATTTATATCTTGTTAATTGTATTTTAAAATATCTCATAAATGTATATAATGTAGACATCAAGACGCTCTGTCTTTGTCTAAAGCAATTAAAAGAACAAATTAATTGAGTTTCTATTAACAGAATCAAGACCACGTTATAAAACATCTGTGTCTAGGTTTTTTCCCAGAATTATGTCTAATGGTGAACCTAAAGATTTCCGTTGTTAATCACGCGGTTAATTTAATTTACAACCTAAGGCGAACAGTACTGCCATTCATAGATTCCCTGAAACAATTACTGCAATAATATTTATTACATCAATTTGTAAGGCTGTTTGAAATTACTCATAAGGCAACATTAATCAAGTCAGCGGCATGTACAAAGTTGATGTTCATTTAAAATTCCTATTCCTTACCTACCTGTCGATTCTGCCACTCAGAGCGCTATCGATGGTGTTGTTCCGAGCCTCGCCCCACAGCAGAGCCACATGCAGGTCCCCGTCTCTCAATAAAGTCTTGTACTGACGCGGCACTCGACGCCAGACTCCGCAAAGCTGTAAACAACGCAAATTCTTAGCTTTATAACCATGAACAAGTATTTAATGATTGCCTACTTCAATATTTCGTAAGAAGAATTTATATATTGTACGAGGTATAATCAAAACTTCAAATACCTTCTCGGTCTTTTCTTCGTATGTAGCGTGTATCCCAGGTATTTTCTTCAGCGACTGTTCTAAAAGGACTCGACCTTCACGATCAAGGAAGGCGAGTGCCCGAGGCTGGTTTTGGATGGAGGGACTCAGAAGCACAGACCAGTAGAGGTGACGTCGGCGGAAGGTGAAGCGGGCTGTCGCCACCCCCGGCGCGACCGGCACCCCTGACATGTCATCACGCCGTACGCACAGCGGAGACCGGCCAGTCAGAAATGATGCGAAATCTGAAGTACAATAACATTACAGATACATTCAGGTCGTAGATACTAATTAGGCCGAATAAACTGGAAAGATAAAGGTAACATGCAGTACTTTATGCGTTTGAAACGGGGTGTAAACGGATCAAGCAGGACTTACATTTCATGTTTTTTTCATCTTCTTCTGTTGTTATGACTACTGGACTATCTTCTTGGACTATGTCAGGAGCTGAAACAAACAAAATCAATTGTTATACATTGAAACATACCACACGGCTGCAGACGTCGTACGTTAGACTAATAGTAATTGCCTGCAATATTAAACTCCATAACACCCTACTATTCATCTTGACTCAAGGATTTGCAGCTGGAACAGGCATCTGCATGAGAATACATGCAGGCAGAGTGACCTATTCTAAACATTATGCCAATTCCAATTAATTTAATAGTAGGCAAAACTATAATAGTTGATAATGTTGATGTCGTTTCGATAAAATTACTTTCCAAGTAATCGGTGAAAGGCGATTGCGAAGTATTCTATAAACAGAGGCCACATTGCTACTAGGCAACGACGCTCGCAATCCTAATAAAGACAAATAAAATTAGCATTTATACTAGTAGTCATAATCACATGAAGTCTAGACTTGAGGATACATAATTTCAAGTAAAAGTTAATGTTTTCCTGCGCATGTATAGATGGGCACTTTCTCCGTGAGGCGCAGCTTTATAAAAACTGACCGTTGGATCAATTGATTGCCAGCGAGGAGAGCGTCGGCGTCGTCGGTGCGGCCTGTTCGCAAGACCTCCCCGACCCCTCCATTCGGGTTGATTGGATCAAATGTTATTCAATCGTAACAGGATCGGCGCGGGCGTCTAGACGGCGACGGTAGAATTTGCGTTTTGCATAGCTTTCTTGTTGGGTCTGCTATGGACAGAAATAGAGAGAGCACTGACATTTCGTGCGACAGTTTGATTGGTACCCGATTTGTCGATGTACGCTCGTTAAATGCTCGTAAACCCAAATGCGTCTTGGTTGCGAATCATATTTATTGAATTTCCGTAAGTAAAACCACATTCATTATGCGATATTACGAGCTAGGTTCGTTTCATATTATGTAAATGTTTTCAGCGTCTTCAAAAGTTGGAAATGTATCTAAATGAAAACTGTTATTCTACCGTAACTGGTGCCAGTTATATTGATGCTTGAAAGGCTAGGATGTTGACTAGCCGTTTCCCATTTCTAGTCTAATACCGGAGCCCACTTTCCTAATCAGTCATTTCTATACGCAAGCGCGTAGGGCCGAGTGGACCGCGTGTGTAGTTTACTAACGATGTGTCCCTTCATTCGTGGTAGTCAGTTTCAAATTAGACTTAATGTAGAGTTAACATGTAGGTTTGTGGGTATTAGTTTAAATAGGTCTCAAGTTCACCATGCATAGTGATAACCACAATATGAGCTTAGTGTAAAACCATGGCATATTCCGTTACCGACTTTTATACAAATGACTACACTGCGTCTGATATCAATTAAAACTATTCAATATTGTACCATTCATTTTAAATGTCATTTTTCAATAACTACCTGTCTTTATTAGTAATTATTTTAATAGAATAAGTGCTCCTAGTATTAATAAACATGTAAATGTCATATTGTAATATAATATCAATTACAGCATAATTGTATGCAGTTGGTCGGTATCTATATTAATGCGCATTACGTATGGTTATGAACGTAGGACCGTTGCGAGTTGGACTAATAAATCGTGTTATCTGATCATTGGCAGTGGATAGGACACGATGAACAAGTATATACCAGTAAACATTGTGATGAGGAGACCTGTTTACTCACATACAACTACGCGAAGGCGGATTGTGATCTGGCACGCTCCGGCGCCGTTCATAATTCACTCTGTAAATTCATTACATATCCGAGACAGCCCTAAATTTATTTGCAAATGGCGCCAAGGCGGCGATGAGTAGCTCTAGGATATTTGCAAGCACAACAAAGAGTAGCGCGCTCGGAGAGATGGCCGCCGAGGGAATGTGCTCCGATACACAGGGCTGACGACACATTTATCGTACTCGCTACAACATTACGTAAAACTAGTGCACGCCCGTGGCTTTATACGATCACTACAGTCTGCTTTAATGCTGCGTTATCTTTATACTTGTCTAGGATGGCATGCAAAACACACAGACAGCGAAAGTATCTAGGCTTCATTAGAACAATAATGTATTTCTGTCAATTGATTGAAATAATTATAATCCAAGCAGAATTAAGTATTGAATGCGTTAATTTTGACATCAGTCATAGGACTTTTGACTACTGAGCGCATGATTCTGATTTATATTTCGGTTGAGTAGATTTATTGCGAATTTATGATACTAGAATTAGTAGTAGAGGTTTGCCCCAAATTTTATAGAACTCACATTGTATTTGTCTATTTGATGAAAGGTTGTTACAGTATGTATACCAGGAATCTTATACCTTTACGGAATGTAGTCGTAATAATATACATTTTGAATACATAAATAATTAATGGAATGATTACACGAAGACTATTAAATTAGATGCTTAAAACCTAAATTTAATTAAAATGTATACGCAATGAGATTCGATAAAATAAACTTCACTAATTGAACATAAAACCAAATAACATAAAACGTCTGATATTCAGATGCTAACCATTATGTAGGTTCATTCCACATTGGTATTTATAAAATTAGTTAGACTATTACCAGCGTGTTGTGTCTGAGCTTGAAGTATGAATAAATGTAGTAAAGTATGCTGTCAGCCATTAAAATGCATTAACAGTGACAAATACCAGCGCTAGATCGGCATGGTCCAGTCGTGTGTTTTCTGTACAAATTGCATTAAACTATTTATTCGAACATTCATGTTACAGTTTAGTCTCTATCAGTATTCAGTATTCAGTTGTTATCTTAATTTCCATAAAAAATACTGTTTTGTTCCTTACATACAATGAATAACAAACGTATTTCTACAAATTTTACTTTTTATATAGTTATTTATAATTTCTAAACGTAATCATAATTATATCATGTATTCACTAATTGTTTTGTAAACCTTCCGGTTAAAGTAATTCATCATATTTGTTGTACAAAGAATGCGGCTGAGTGCCAACCCTAGTAGAGAGTGTGCGATCGTCGTCGGACACCTTTGACTCGGCCAAGCTTGGCTCACTCGTCGCGCCTGTGCGGGTATGAATATTTATGCGCTTGCATAGCGCACACTCGCGGCACCACTGCTAACAGACGGACACATAGCATTTCAACCGATACCACTCATTAATGTCGTTTAGCGTAAATTTAAACTTAAAAAACGTGAGGCGACTATAGCCGTGCTCGCTTCATTTCGAGTCTAGTCGCGGCCTAACGTTTAAGTCCTCTCCGTCGCGACGAGTTTTCCAATAGTGTGATGTAACCAGGCGCCGCCGCGCCGCGCAGACGTTGCTCGGCAGCCGGCGCTCGCCACTACCGTGAACAGAAACTAGCTAGAGAAGCGCGCGACACCACTAAATCTGTTCAAAGGGGCCAGATATAAAACTCATTCGATGTCATATCACACAAACGATTGATATTGTACGACGGCTGCCAGATATCACCGGCCGGCCGCTCCGCAACTGAGATTAATACTTCTATCTGACTATCTGTCATTTATTAAAACGTATTTTAATATGAATTACAAGCGAATAGGTGATCACAAAAATATTTTTACATTTCAGACGTTAGTACATCAGTCGCTAGACTGTCTTCATTTTTTATGATGTCTAGGATGAAAATGTTTGGAAATAAATATAATTTTCGAATATCGTAATTTAAACAGAAAGTATTTGAGTACTATGTTAATGCAGCGGGAATGATAGTGTTTAGGCGCCGAGTGATGGCGTAACTAGCCGTATTCCGTCTCTAGCAGACGGATCAGTCACTGCGCTGACAACATGGCACCACGGATAGTGCACAGCTAACTCAAACACGGATTGCACAATCAATCGTGACTATATAAGACTTCTAAAGACTACTCCATGTTTCGTTGGTAAGTACTTCCTAAGTAAACGTCGCGCATATTTATGTGTGCTTAGTTTAATTATATCTAGTTAAACAGTTTGCACATGCAAGTGTAATTCGGTTTCTATCGATGACAACTCAAGTCGTAATAATTGATTTATTGTACAATAAGCCACGATATTACAGGCTATTGGATAAATTGTCTCTACATAGAATGTAAGTACACAATATGGTTTTAATTAATATTTCATGAACACAACATTGAACATTCACGCGCATTCATTTGACGCATCAAATGATACCTTGACCTCGACTAAACTGAAAAAATCCTACACCGAGTGGCGGTGGTCCCGCGGCGGCGGAACTATTCTGAACAAGTGACGACGCGTCTAGTGACGTAACACAACACGACGCTCCACTGAAAACACCGTCGCTCATGTCACCTCAACATCTAAACCACGTACCTACATGTCGCAAGTTGTAACTATGCCAGAATCTACCAAGTGCTTCATTATTTTTCCCTCGACGACGTCGTACTGATTCATATCGAAACATTAATCTACTAGAATCAATACTACTTCTCATTCTTACACTAAGTACTCGACCTAATTAACCATTAACCTAAATGTTTGTCACACAAGCTCGTAGATAACATTGATATATCGCGTGCCATTGTTTTAACTTTTACATGCGCGATTTTCTTATCAGAAGTTGTACAGAGACTCTATCTAATGTGTACAAAAATAGTACTGATATAAATTGTAGCAGTAGAGCATTTTATATATTTTAATCGCGACTTAATGCACAAACATAATTGTTGGCATCAGACTTTACAACATTATGTAAGAGAATATAAAAGAGGGTGAGAGTGTGATTGGATTGATACTAAAATCAAACTGCTTCAAAATGATTAAAGTGAGCGTATCATACAGGATCGCAATGACCTTATATAGGTAGTTAATTTAAAGGAGTTTTAAGTTGTGTTCGAAACAAGATACAAGCACAAAGTCTAATTGGCAAAACGATTGGGGCATGTCAGTGAGTGGTAAAGCCCGCACTGGCGTGTCGGACACCCTGCATGACAGGGCAGCTCGGCGGAGGCGCGGCGGCGATGCGACGACGTGGCAGCTGCGGTGCGGCTGCGTGGCGGTTAGTCGCTATTCCACAGAGGCTGACAGCGCGCTTGAGCGTACGGCCCTCATTGCAAATTCCCGCGACGGCAAGCGACTTGTTCGCAGTCGGCTTTGTGCTAATTTATAGGTTATATTCGTAATGATTGTGGCAAAGAATGTTTATGGCACAAGGCGCGGTCTTATTGTTTTCGATAGGCACGCCGGCGTAGTGTTCGTGCCCGCACACACGCCCGCATAACTGTCGCACTGTAAGAATGCAACGAGCGTTGGCTTCGATTCAACGTCCATTTCCATAAAATATAATTTCGCCTCGACGCTCTGGATGCATCTCGATGTGAATGTTTTAACGCCGCCGCTACATATATTACGCTGCTTGAATTGTGAAAATTAACACTACTGACGTAAACTGCTCTACATCCGAATGCGTAATAAATATTCGTATTAACATTACTCATGACACGTTTATAGTGTCTGCACAATACCAAAACTGTGATTTTCAAGTTAACTAAAATGGGTGTAGGGACACGCTTGAGAAACATTGAACAAGGAGAATCGTTGCGTTCACGCCCGCGCCTCCCTTGTACGGTGGCGGTGAACGAGCCATTGTACTGACCGCGGTATTTCTGCGGCAGCCTATGCGCCGCCGTTTACGGATAACCGTTTACCCAAAAAAGTAGAACAACAAACCACGTCCGCGCTGTTTACAAGACGCGCAACACTCCGGCCGCATTGTCCTGCGGTGAAACGCTGGCGATTTGCATTTTACGCCTACGGCCTTGCTCGCAGCGACGCGCGTCCCCGCGCCCGCACAGCCTCGTGTTTTGCATTTCTCCATGTCAACACTTACATGTACCTACACATATCTAGAATAATAATGAATCAATTCAAACGTTATCTTTGACGAAAATAAGATAGCGATATTATCAAGACCGACTACTGTTTCACGGTGTCAATAGCTTCCTGCCTACCGCGACCAGTTAATCGCTCGTTAACTCGCACTCGGAGATAATAAGATGTAAACAAATATCGGAAACAGACACCTCTTTGCGTTTTCTCTGTCACATTTGAGTGAAGCGCCCATAAAATTGTTTGTTCTTTTAACTGTATAAACACTCAAATGCGATAAATACTCGAACACCCGCGGCAAATACGCGTGTTTCCTATAGTAATTTTAGATTTTTATTATACGTTCTAAATATTTTAGTACATCATAATTTTCCAGCGACGCGACGTAGAAAATGTTGATCGCATTATTTTTAATACATAGGTATTATGAAGTATTAGTACGCATAGGGCGAAGACAGATTTAGAAGGAAATGCAGTTCTATACGCTACACAGTCTACATTCAAATTATGAAGTGCAGTGTAACGGCGGCCGATGCGTCTCGTTGATGGAATTAATTAGAAATGAAGCGTACGAGTGCTGATTGGCGAATGACGGCGTATCTATCATCGGAATATCTGCAGCGCAAGGCCGACACGATCCGCTCTGAATATACAAGTTATAAAAAATATACTTACCTACCGTGAATCATTAATTACGAGAACCATATGTTAACGAGTCATTGATACCATCTGTCAAAATCGTGATCCTCATTCATATTATTGACAGCCCTACTTTGCAGTACAAAGGAATTCGCGTGAGATTTTCCCTGAGCGAAATACCCAGTTGTCGTGGTACAAGAGTTATATGCTTGAATAGGTGAGCCGTAACACAAGTTTGAATAAATCTATATGCGAATACTTATTCTATATTAATATGTATATACAATAATTTCCATAGACATAACTTTTATAGAGAAGTCTACATTGTTTATCACCATGACAGACTTCTAGTCTCCATAACACAATTAAAGACTTCTGCTTGCGCCATATTTTACTTTTAATCATATGTAATTAACACAGTAGACTCTAAGACGACATTATAATAAATAATACATAATACAATTTACGATAATTATTTTATTTATTCCTGGCTGCCTTGAATGATGTTGAATGAATAAACTATTACATATCAACTACATACATCATCCTGGCTGGAGGCCTTTTATTAGGTCTCGCCAAACGACCGGTTAAGCAGTAAGAGCTCCCTCAGAGCTAACTGCGAGAGACAAGTTCGAAAAAAAAAAAAAAAAATACATACATCATGTATCTCTAAGGCAAATATAATTATGTTTATAAATCAAAATAAGGTGTTATAAAGATAGGTAACAAGTTCCTTCCTTCCTGCTATGAGATACCAGCCTGATAAATCTGCTATATACACGAAACAGAATTATAACTTACTAGCTGCGCCCCGCGGTGTTAACCGCTACATTTTTTCAGGATAAAAAGTATCCTATGTGTTAATCCACGTGTCAGCTACCGCCATATGCAATTTCATCAAAATCGGTCCAGCCGTTTGAGCCTAAAGAGTTAATAAACACACAAACACGCTCACAAACTTTCGCCATTATAATATTATAGTGAAAATTTCGGTGTTTCCATGGGCCATCAAAGATGATTTCTAACTAGATGACTTTTTTTTTCTGTTGCTTAGTTTATGTAAATAGTTTAGTATAAGTAAGTAACTTAGTATAAGCAATATTTGTATAATTTAAACACACTGTCCTACGAATTACGTGGTACGTTATCCCGGTTTTACGCTCAAAAGTTGTAGTATGACGTAGTCCTGTAAAACCACCATAAACAAGAATATTTGTAAGAAAAAAAATAAAGCTACTCAATTTTAAAAATGGTCTGTAGATCCCTAACTATAGTAATTTTATGATTTTAACGGGAAACTGAAAATATTCTTTGGCGCGAACTATGCAGCATATCTCGGCAAACATAACGTATGTAATATCAATATTTCAAAATGGTTTTAGGTCAAAAGCTCGTTCAATAACATTCCTATAAAATAACATGTCAATGTACCCCTTCCATTTCCAATGTTTATACATATTTCATTGCCAAATCGTTCTTCTTTTAAAAGCTTTTGCATAATGCAATCTTTCGAGGCGATCTTTCCCACACATAAGATCATCGTTATTTATGTGTAAATGGCATAATACAAGTATAGTACAATGAACTGATAAAGTGGGGTAATACGTGAGAACATGCACATCACTACGTACACTATTGTTGTGATTTTCTAGCGGCGATATATTAAGCTTTATTACGTTTTAGCTACGTGGCTAACGCGCAGATTAGTCTATATACGAGGTTCAGCCGTGCTTGCCGCGGTCAGTCTTGTGATGGGTGTCCGTTTACACATAACGAGACTCCTCCGTGTTTCGGAAGGCACGTTAAGCCGTTGGTCCTGCGCCTGATCTCTCTCCGATCGTGTCGGTCTACCGTCCCATAGGACTATCAGAGTGAGGCAATAGGGAGTGCACCTGTATTTTCGCGCATACTTGTGTACTACTCGTATAATATCTCCTGCGTAGTTGCTTAGTTTCAGATGAATTAGGCCACTGTGACCGAAAATTTAAGTGATTTGAGATACTGATGTCGACGTTAGTTATCCGTTTTCACCGGGAATACATTTTCATGTTATCAAATCTGAGTACCAGGCAAACATGAGACATCAGATTGTTTCACTGATCATCATCAGCAAACAAATCACCAATCAAAATACTAACGACGACTTATATTATTAAAATAATTGATTTTTATTGCACACACTTTAGTAACACTAAGTATTATTGCTTTTGCAATATAAACAATTAATTGTTCAAGTTATAATAGTTGTGATTGAATATTACGAACTATTTACAATATCAGGCTTAGAGCAAGCAATAGAGTTTACAGCAAGGAACTGAGTCTTGCGTAATAGGTGTTTAGTCTTGCCATTGTTCTGATTATTTTGCTTTATATTATAAAACCAACGAACCTACCAATCACGCTACTCCTACACAGTCTGAGTGTCAAGGTTACTTTTACAAACGTCTTGTTTACTTCGTTTGAGGTTACCTTCCTATTTCACAGTTTTAAGAGTTCGCCAGACATGCAGAAACAGACAGCTTTATCGAAACGCTAAAAAACGTGAAATGATGATGCAATTTTGTTATGTAAGAAACTTGAAGGGTCATTAGTCAGGCTTAATCATAAGAACTTTTCTAAGCAAAAGTGCTCATACTGCTAATAACAGCCCCTTACCATGATCACTTAAAGCAGGACAGTTTACGTTGTGAGAGCAGAAGCCGCATTAAACTGAACGTAGCGGCGTCTCGCTTCTACATCGTAAAATCTCCTGCTTTAAGAGTTCATGGTAAAGGGGTAGAAGTATTCAGTCGTGTTATAAACAACAGAGGACCGGCAGAAGATCGCAAGAAGCTAAATTGTAACGTCCAAACACAAGTAGCGAAGTACACAGCCGCAGTTAACATATGACAAACTAGTCACACGTGAACCGGGCTAAACAAACACGGTAGCCAGAGAAAACAAATGAAGTCTACTGTTTAGCACATCCATCTTAACACAATTCGAGACAACAGAAAGTCCATTTATGGCAGCTAAAACGTTAGTAATTAATAAACATTAATTAAGTGCAGTGTTTGTTGAGCAAGCCTCGAGTTAAGGCCTAATGACCACACGTGGTATACCACTCATTCATCTTCATTAGCGTGTTTATTTTAGAATGGACCAACACAGTTGTATTGCCTGACTAAGTTAATACTCATTTATGTTTGTAGTAAACCTTAATACGCGACGCTGTAACAAGTTAATTACGCAGATAAAGGGTTGATCATGCAAACGATATTTATTACTAATTGGGTAATGTCCAAAATGCGACTATATCTTGTAGGTAAGTCTGGTTCTCACGGCGCGGTAGACTGTAACTTAGCCTGAAATAGCTATTTGGCTAAATAAACACTAACAATTTCAGAATCCACAATTCATAGTAATACTCACATCGACCATGAGATACACTTACTGACTCACACGCACTCTACTGACACACTGCGAAAATATCCAGAACAATAAATACTTCCAAGCTAAGTTAAGTGCTCAGTTAGGTGTGTCGAGGTGAAAATACTAAGGAAAACCTTAGGAAAAGAGCTTTGAAATGAATTTATAAATATTTGATAAATAATTAGATAAACAAATTATAATTTATAAAAATAAACTGCTCTCTGCGGTGTTACCTGCTGCATTTTTTCGTGCAAAAAAATTGCCTATGTTAATCCCGGGTGGCAGCTACCTCCATACCACATTTTATCAAAATCAGTACGGCCGTTTGAGCGTGAAGAGGTAAAAAAACAATCACAAAAAATATCTATTATTTATATACCTATTTGTATATTTATATTTCCTATAATTAATGTTGAATAATTGGTATAATGGTTCATATATATATCAGATCTCTGACTATGCTCTAATAAATTACAAAATATTAATCTCTACTTTATATTATATTCCATTTTTTCTCTGTAACTAAACGAACTATGCATCACATTCGTCTGAACAATAAGACTTGATATTTAACGACCGCATATTTTACCACTAAGCCTTCCTTTTCGGTCGCCAGTGTCAGGTAAAAAACTTTACTATTAGGGTGTCTTAGTCACGTCACCCTCGACCTTATCAAATCCGAGGTCACTCGCTGGGAACACTTCAAGGGCGCGATGTACCGTCTTAGCATGCCTCATTTAGTTTGTCGGTGCACTATAACAAATTAACAATGTATCATTTGTTGCCTTATTCGTTTATATAAGATTTCTCGCTCCGTGCTCTGCCTAGTTTCTACTACGGCGTAAAAACTTTGGATACATACGCTGGACAGTTTATTTCGATATCTTTTAATCTAAATATGTATGTATAAAAAATTACTTATTAGTTGCTTAGGACCCAAATATTTTTTTCATTATATTTTATTTTTAATATTTATAATCAAACTAAAACAATGGAAAATATTATAACGATACAGAGTCGGTCAACCCTGCCACACCCGCCAATACAGAGCAACGATTTAATAAATCACTGAATCATTGCGTAGGTACGCAAATGTGAGACGTGAACCAGTAGACAAAGGTCAACCGAGATTTAAAACACCGCCGGGTCATATCAACAAAACAATGATTGGAAAACAAACACAATGGACTTTGTTATGCTTCGTCAAGATGAGTCTCTTGCAGATGTATTGTTCATTCAGAACCTAATTATAAATAAATGTGCCGATACCGGTTTGTAACAATGTGAAGCCTTCATACTTTATCATTGGCTCTCTTCAATTTAATAAATATATTTAATCATTTAATTCTGCGGAATGCTTCGCCTTTACATTATTTTATAATTCAATTTGCAAGCCTTAATCTCTGTGTAGAGTTCTGAACTTAAGCCATTTAGGTAGGTATACCAATTGGTTTTTTCATGGATTTTTTGAGAAATCTCAATATACAGTCCTGGTTGTGTTTGTTGCACGGTTTATTAAATCCGTTAAGGTCTATTAAACACGCAACAATCGGCATTGATCTTGACATTGGTGGAATACAGAGCTCATTATTAACAAAGATAGTAGCGTGGTTCCCCGCTCGTGGCGTCCGTCAGCCAGCCATGTGGCTCCCTGCCTGGCGCCACTGTGGCCATGAGACGTGGCATCTCCACGGTCAAAGATCCACCTTCGTGACCTCCATTCTAATCCTCGTTCGCCATTCCTAGATATTGTCTCCTATCGGAATACGAAGAAGCGACGTCGAATAAATTAACGACTTGTATTATAAAATACTACTGTATTTTATAGCCGTAGTAAATAATTTAATATGCGTGTTTATATTATATACATTTATAAAGTGCTATAATGCTCCATACATAATGTACGTATATTAAAAGATCATTTGTCTTGGCACTTCACTTGGTCCGCCTATTAAAGTATTGTTTGCGTAAAATTATGGAGAGAAACCACCGTCTCAGGCACAAATAGTGTCTGCTTGGAGACTCGTACGTGAAAGCTTTAGAAAGGAATATTACGCGTAATTGGAAATAACATTTAAATATATATATTTAAATGTTATTTCCAATCTTTGAGCAAAACTTTGTAAAGCTCCGTAAATGCACACAGTAGAGCCTTGTCTACATGAATTAAGTGTCCTATTCAATCCCAAAAAGGTATTATTACCACAAAAAGGCGGATTTCCTTTACACCCAGATCATGTGATTTGATAAAATATCTAACGTAGCACTGGGATTGATGAGGATCAAGTGCAATAAATACTACAAAACAGCTAAAGCTACTACAAAACAGCAGGATTAAAACAAATGCATGAGATTATAAATGCCACCACGTTTTGTAGCAGATTCAACACTCAAATCTCATACTTTTATCGCTTACCATAATCCTGTACATATTCCCAAACGAGGACAAGAAACCTATCATAAATTTTAATAAGCCTGATTAGCCAGACACTACTATAATTAGCTTCTGTGTTAATTAAACTTCACGCAGTGTTATGATGGTTATAGTATGCTAGTACAGCATGTATCCTACAAGCACTTGACTAAGTTTTTATTCCAACATAGTAACTAAAAATATTTCTATCTGACGTCAGCATCGATTGATCATGATCTCGCCAACGATAATAGCCATAATAAATATGTAGTAGAATACTATTCTCACTTTAAACACGTTACGATTATATCGTAACTAGTGTAGTTCAAGTGGTCATGTACGAGATTTATGAAGACATATTTCTCGTTAGTAGTAACTATTGAATCATAATATTTTTACTATAGAACTGTTACCGTAGTGTAAATTGCGATGTATTTAAGTCTACACCAGGCTTTCTCTTTAGATTGTAAGTTTAATATTTTTTATTTGCGGTGTTATTTACGATGTTCACCCATTTTTTGCTCTACAAATACTTTTAATTACATCGGGATGCAACTAAAATTGTCTAAAACAAATCCGCGTAAGCCTCTTTTTTGACTAAGGAATCTCATTCAGACATTAACTAAATCATCATCATCATCAGCCGGAAGACGTCCACTGTTGAACAAAGGCCTCCCCTTAACTAAATAAATATACATCAATAAATATGACCTAAAAATACTTTTTTTTTAAACCGCATGTCGCAATTACACTTGGCGCTCGTGATATTATCAATGACCACACAATACCGCGACAACGACAGAATAAAATTAATCCCTCAAAAAGATTAACAAAGTGTGAACAACCTCCTAATATCACATGGATTATTATTAATCAATATTGTTAAATAGATAAATTGTCTTTTCGTGGCGAACGCACCTATTTCAAAAGACGCTGTATTAGTTTCTCAGGGCAGAGGTCAATCCTGTAATTGCGAGAATCAATTGATTAGCATGAAAATTAATTGTCCAGCGTTGTTATTACAACGATGCACATGAATTTATCGCTTCAATTATATTTGCCTATTTATCGATCTGATCGATAGGTTAAATGTGAAGGAGACAAACAAAAACGCTGTTAAATCGTAGACTTGTGTAAATTATTATGATTATGTTGTTTATTATGACAACGATCCGTCAATTCGCAGCAACATCGTTACGAAACGTGTTAAATGTAGCAACGGTGTTGCAACTGTTTATTACAAGACAATTGACGCTAGGCTGGCGACTGCAAGCCTAATGTTTATCTAAATATGTAGCAGGAAATATCCTTATCGTCGAACACAAGATAGAGCGACTGATATTTTGGTCTGATAGTTCACGATTTAAGCGCCAGCACAGTTCTTATTACCAATGCCGTTGAAATTGCTACTAATAGCCACTTCTAAACTTGGAATTAAATACCTAGATACTTATCTTCAGTGGAGTCTAAATATCGGCATTAGGAATTCAAATGTCTGGCTATGATTTTGAAATGAGTAACCAACTACCATTTATCTTATAATTAACTAGACAGTTTTATTATGAAGATATTTGAGTACCTTTGAGGAATCTGACCAATAATATTAACGCAAATACTTGCATTTGTGTTCTTGTTTCATTGCAAGAGAAAATCAAACACAAAGTAACAGCGTTAACAGGTATAATAAATTGTCACTTATAATATTTTCTCAACGAAGTGCGTGACTATACTCGTGAACATTAGGGTTCCTCAGGATATTAAATCGATCATCTCCGACCGGATTACGGTCGTGAATTTATATTATGTTACAGTTACTGTCAGATAGTAATCCTATTATAGTCGTTATCTATTGAAATCTGATCGTGTGACCGCCTAGAACCCACCGTCGGGGCTATAAATCTGGTGAGACATTGTGACCTATTTGTTGGCCTTAACAGTCACGCTTGTGTTCAATCCTTTTTTATTTAAATAACGCTGTCAAGACCGATTTATACGTAAGTGTATGCACGAATATACATGGTTTCGTTTCAATGTTAGTCTGATTATACTTTGATTTGTTAGAAGGGACTCCGGATTACATACTTCTTCGATTTATTTGTTGGAATCTTTACATTGACTTATTCTTGGATGGTCTTTTTCCACCGATCTCATGATCTTTACATATTTATGTGTAATTATTTAGCTTGCTGGACTTTCCAACAATAAAGCGCGTAATGTTTTTGCTTGATACCAGTACGGGTTGCAATAATGATTATGATACCCATCTTAAACATCAATTCAATATATTTGCAACTAGATCCTTAACTATTTATAAGTGCCTGTACAAGGCTTATGTAAATAAAAAACATAGGTAATGTTTTATTTTATTCGAATAAACCTTCCTTTTATAATCGTATGTACATTTTACAGGCGCTCATCAAGATGTCTTGTAGTCATGTCAACGCTAGTAAAACATTACCATTATAAAAAATCACATAACTTAATATGTATGTACCTAACATTGTCAAGTAACGTATTGGCAATTCTTAGAATCTACAAGTCAATCGGTGCTCGAGATACCGTACTGTAAGTTTTAAGGATAAATCTCTCATCGGCGGTGCGCCATAGTCCGGCGCGTGTAGAATTCAAGGCACAATGTTTAAATGTTTATAAATTCCACTCATCGGCCTCCCGCACTAACATAGTTCAATAAACATACATGCCATCGCTTCTGTCTTACTTTACATCTAATGTTTCAGGTTTAATTTGACACGGCACATGAGTGATCCCAGGCTGTTCCCACATGTTTACAATGCAGGTAGGCGTATACATTTCCTCTGGAACAATTTTAAACACATTACCGCATCTACTTAAATCTCGATGCGACCTAATTCACATTCAAAAATGGCTCATGACTCAGTTCTTCCTGATCGGATGGTGCACTTACCGTAAATACGATTGAGTAATGTGATGTTTATTGATTCTGTCGATCTCTTCCTACGTAGAGTAACACACGAAACTCTGTCATATTTAAGAATATTTACGATAGGAATTCGGTGCACGTAAACATATGCTGGTGAAATTTTAAAATTCTAAACGGTTAGTTTGAGGATGTCGCTATTCACATTCAAGTGAGGGTTTTAAGATGCGGAGAAAACAGCGCTCGCAAACGTCGGATCATAAAATTACATACAAACGAGTCGAGTGACCGCACGGCCGCGGCGCCACATTTCTATGAACAATGAAATGGTATGGAAATGGCGCCAAACCCTCCATCATAAGGCCGCACGCGCCTGCCATAAAACTGCATGAATTAACGTTTACTCTCCGTTTATGAGTGCGCCGATTGTGTCACGTCCTTGGCACGTAATGACCATACTCTTTTTATTTTGACTCGCATCAAATTAAAAACATTCAAGTATTGGAAAAGCTTGCAAGCTTCACAAGGAATTGGTTTCCATCGCAATAGTTGCCTGCACTTTAACGATTAATTAATTCAATCAATATCATTAAAATTAAATCATTTAAATTGAAATCTATGAATCAAGGCGTTAACTGCTGGTTTCATTAAAAGATAAATCAATTAATTGCTGCACTGTATATTCATAATTACAACATTTAAATACTTACATTATAAATTGTCAGTCTGTATGAATCTTTATGTAAAGGGATATTTATTTAAATAATAAATGGCACAACGGTTTTCTATTACTTTCTCGATTTTATTAGGAACTGTTTTGAATAGACTGCCTCGTTGGTCTAGTGGTTGCTAAGCGCGACTGCTGAGCACGAGGTCCTGGGTTCGAATCCCGGGTCGGGCAAAGTGTTACTGGGTTTTTCCATTAGGTGATTCTCAGTAGCAGCACGGAGTCTGGATTTGTGCCCGGTTGATGGCAATAGGCTCGCCCCCTATTACATTGGGACCTAAAACATAACTGGCGAAATGTGGGTGTACTATATGTGCACCTCTGCCTACCCCTTAGGGGAATACAGGCGTGATGTTATGTTTTGTTTTGAATAGAATTATATTATAAGTATGCCAAATTCGTGAGCTATGGCATCATCTTGATTACCATTTTATTAAAATAAGATTCCTGATTTTAATTCTATTAAATTTTCTTTACTGTTCAAAATCTACGTTATTCGATTTTTTTAAAAGATTCTAGTTTCATGTACCTACACTATTAGTACTCTCAGGGTTCCGGTAACGATGGTTAGCGGGCATCTTCGTTTGAAATAGACTATAAAAAACTCGTCTGAAACTTTCATTGCCTGTAATAGTTACGAGACTGACAAAATAATAGGCGATACATTTTCTTGGCACATATTTGCTTGCGAAATAAAATAAAATTAACTATTTTATCGAAACGTTCGGTATAAGCCATTACATATATTACTCCGTGACATACATACAGATTCCGACACCTATCAACGTTCCATGTTCCGTCCACACCGTTTGGTATAGCACCATAAAGGCAGCCTGCATTATGACAGGCAGACACCACTTATTCCATTCTACAACATTCTTAATAAAGTGATAGAAATACAAGGTAATGTGGATATCAGAAACTTGGCAATTCATACTTTCCTTTTAGAGCGCGGCGGCGGGTGGCTGCGCGCGCACGTGCAATCTACCAAATTTGCTTAGAGCGGCCGCTGCCGCCGGCGCCAGTCTACTTTCCGAATAGCCTTCGCGTCTCGCTAGTGACCTTTTACGCACGTAATACACGCCTTACGAGTCTGTTTCACTCCTAGTTTATAAACTAATCACGACTTAAAGCTATAAAACGCGCAGAAATCCTAAGAGTCGTCCACACTGATGATATTACATATTTAGTACACTATAGACATCTGAATGGTGCGATTGGTGCGCAAATGTGGGCGCGTAATGTCTGTCATAAGTTAGTCCGAAGTGCAGTATCGATATCGTATGTGGGCTAATCAATGATCAGCCAATACATTCAATTGAAGTGTCATTCAATTGATGATGGGTAATTCTTGGAAATATGCTTTTGAAATTCTACCCTTTGCTTTAAGTTCTATTGTGAATTACAAGTGGTACAGAATAATATGAAATGATGGTGCAAATATATTTAAAGGAATCGAATGGTGTATAAATAGATCGGGTGTACCAGCCTCCCTACACAACTGGGAAAACGCTAGACAAGTAGAAATCGAATAGAATAATATATGTATGGGGATCACATAATATTTCAACTATTTTATCGATGATATAAAAAAGCCAAACCCATTTTTCGTTCTATTCGATGAACGGCATTCGATTTCTAGAAGATCAATGTTTCGTTTCCCGTATAAGGCCTTAAATCTCATGAGAATTGTATTGCATGACCTACAGATACGTTTTGTTCTGATTGTTTCTGTTGCGAGAGAAGGCGCCCACGACACAGATGGTCCACGTAAGGTTAAGGTGTGAGTAAATCAATTGCTATCTCATATAACTCGCTGGCACTCTTGTTCCATTCAATAAGTACAAACAAAACAATATATAGGTAATATATGTAACTACTATGTCGCAATACAGATTATAAAGGGCCTCTACGCATATGACATAAATTTGTAATTACTACAAAATATTGTTATAGTCCATAATGATAACAATATTGGTTCGTCGACTCAGCCCGTGCGCAAATATCGACGAAACTTTGAAAGCAGAATTCATAGCGAATAAATTTAAATAATATTAATCTAATTAATATTTAATTATCTATATTACATTACGCGGTTCATTTTTATAGCGCGCTTAATCTGTAATATGTTTAAATATTATTTTAATGTGTTTATAAACGAATATGTGAAACATTTATATCTAAATGTGGTATTTTTTGTTCATATTACATTTAATTACATGTAGGGTATAGACAAATAATAAATACCTATATTGTATTTTTAGCATAGTAGTTATTCTGACTGTACTCAGCCTGCACTAATCTAAATAAAGCAGGTTGAAAATTGAATCATCTAGACACCCTTGTAACTATATACTATATAAGACAGCTATTATGTCCGATAGGATAATAATTAAGAGTAAAACTCTACCAAAAGTTGGTAAAACAAATGAAGGGAAATAAGAGGATGAAGTCGCGGACATTTTCAGCAATGCAAAAAGTAAACCACACCATATTGTAAGGCTATATAGTATCATTATACCGCATATACGTATCTTTGACTCTTATGTCGCATAAGTACCATTAAGTGTCACAAGAGTAGCGACAAATGCAGTCGCTGAATAGCTTCATACCGCAGTAGATAACCATCAGTAAACCAATCACAGTCGGACACGTACAACCAAGGTTTACTAATCCATCTTCAAATTACGAATACTCACGAACTGCAATCAAACGCGATGTTAATTAATCGCCCGAAACGTTTGTCGCTGCCTACACACAATCAATCACCGAAACAATAGCCAGCCATTGTGATTTATTGCAAATACGCGACTGCACACGTTTTTGATGTTTAATTTCCAGTGTGACCGTTACTGGGAACAACTACAAATGGTAGAGCCAAGTGTACATCGATGTCGTCTTATTTCATTTTAATTAGGTATAGGATAAAAGCTCAAGTTAAACCTACGAAATTATTACTAAAATGAACGGATATTGTTGGTATTTGGAACAGCTGTAATTTATGTTTCCTGTATTAGCACATTTTGGACTCCCCATCCCGGAAAAGAGAGTTTCCAGGCAGGTGAGCCACAAACACATCTGTTCCCAATAAAATTGTTTCAAAAACCTTTCAAACGACAAATAAATACAACAGACGTTCCAAATACGACTCCTAACGCTCCATTACTCAGCTCTAAATGATTCTTATAGTGATTAATAGTTGCTATTTAATACAATGACTGTTTGTTTTGAACAAATTAAACACTTAAACCTGCCAGCTGAACATCCAAACACAAAGACAGTAACTTACTGTAAAAAAGACGGGCAACGCGCGTTTGGAATTCTAATATTCCATCAAGTTGATTTACTGCGTATACTTACGTCGTGTCGTCGTATTGTGCGAAATAAAATCAACAGTCGTGCTCACTTTAACCCGTATATCGCTGGCGCCACTATCTGTCACTGTTTCCATTGTATCTATCTACTTAATAACAACAATAACATTAATGATTAGATAAAAGGATTTATCGTACGCAACGTTGACATCACGACGCATCACTAATGTTGCGTCTTGACAAAATTATTAATGTTCTAAAATTATCTTGTAACAGCCAATTAACAATAACTTACGAATGAAACGCTTGTTGTTGTCCGCCAGAACAATATATGTAGTTAGCGCGCTCTATTATTTTTACACAATGAATATACCTAACTATATATTGAGTCTTGATATATTTTTCTAAAGAAAATTATCTAGATTAATGTACTTTACATTTGAGAGATAGAAATAAAACGTTTTATTTAAAAAAATAATTCTGAATAAACTCTACATTTTTAATAACGCTAGAATATTTAAAGTAATTTTTGGGCATCATCATCATCATACAGTATGAAAATGCATCCAAACTAGAAATATTGACCTCGAATCCATATAACAATAAAGAAAAAATAAGCGCCCCTTATATGTAAAAAGCTAAGTCACTGCGTCAATCACGTTGCTATACGGTCGTAATAGCTTTACACTCAAGGAAATCTTTCATCAAACACAACTGTAGGCATTTAGTATGTGATCAGATTGCAGATGTTTGTCGTCAAAGGTTGGGGGCCACTCAAAATATTGTAATTAGCGTAATGAAATAAATATTCGCGTCGTAGATCGCGTGTCCTCGCGGCGCGCGGCGGCGGCGCCAGGCGGTGCGCCGGCGCCGGCCGTCGCGACGACGCCGACGCCGCCCGCCTTGTTTGCACATCGCGTATGTTCTCTATTTACGCAAGTACGTTTTCGCATTATTTCAACAAACACATACCAAATTACGAAAATCATGACGTCAGCAAACTCGTGAATTTCCAATATTAGGTGTTTATGATTTTACGATTCCAACCTTAGGCATAGGAAATGGTACTGCGCAGGCATTGGTGAGCGGGCCAGGCTAAGGAGCGCGCTATGTAATACGATAAGCTAATAACTAGATATTCAACTGTCGCTTAGGTATACATAAAGAACTAAGCGACCCAGTTTAATCAAAAGATTAATGCTTAAGGTAATCAGAATGGAACTGGCGCCACACAGCGCTCGTCGTAGGGCTCGCCGAGTCACGCACAGTTCGCACCACAAACCACTCGGCTATTACTCATGATCTGCCCGCAACCGCATTCACCTAACCCTGCCTCATTAGCCAACATTAAAGTAATAACGAGAGCGCTTGTGGCCAACAACCATCCCCATTCAGACCATTTAAGATAACGTCGCCTCGACGTCCTGAATGTTAACTCCACCACAAAAGTAATGATGTCTGTCGAGCTCTCTGATCCCGCAGTGATATATTTCGAATTAACGATCATCCGTGTCCACTCACGTCTGCGCCAACGGTCGTACATCGGGTGATGCTGTTAATAAAAAGAGCATTTTGGCATCACGCATTAAACGGCGAAAAAGGCTCAAAGTAAATTATGCGCCGCGGAATGTGTTGCAGCGAGACACCGATTTTACAAAAATAAAACGTCAATTGCTCTCGGCATCGTGCATCGGCGTGCACAAAACAAATTCCTCGGAGCCACTTGCTGTACACTGAATTAGACACACTCGTGATCGACTGGTGAGGGGCTGCCCGATGAACCGTGAACACCAACTGACGCACCACGTCGCCCTTGCTGCGCACACGCATACGGATGCCACTCACTAGTCAGTGCGGCTAAATATTAACGTGACGTCATGTGCGGACAAAAACCGAGCTTTCAGTTATATTACAAAGGTTATCTCTAGATGCGGTTTCTTTTTTCCATGTATAAATATAGACGTGATATTATTCGCGATAGTGAGCCAGTTAACCTTTGCATGTTACTCTGATTAATAATTAGGTCGTTTTAATGCAATGTAGATTTTATAGAGCTCTAAATAAAAATCTGAATAGTCTTGATAAGACCGCTGTGACAGTTGCTATCGTTTTTAAATAGTATCTGAGAATCAACATTTTACGAGTTATGTCACCAACTATCTGTAACGGTCTGCCGTGTCCATTAAATTATTATCATTCCTACTGGGTTCTGCACAGTTAACATTATGGTTCATTAAAACAAGTTCGTGCAAGAGTAGAGCTTCATTAAAGCACTGTGCCGTGACGCGAGCATCAGAAATTAATGTGCGTAAGGTTCTCTAGTAGTTAGATTTCAGATACGTTTTCAGGGTCTGTGTGAAGAACTACAAAACTATTCCTCCTAATGCCCCATTCTAATGCGGAAAGCCACAATACTCTGTGTATCAACAGAGTTACTCGTTGCCCAATATAAACATGCCATCAAGTACAAATATATACACATGTAGTTAGCAAGACAAATTATCCTCTCAACGCCAACACGATACCGTCAAATCGTGGTTATACAATTCTGAACACAAATAAATCAACACAATTTCTTTGAAGGATATATTGGCTCGGATCAACTCTTATTCACTTACATTGCTAACCATTTCTTGTCTGAAGGCATGAAATCCGTTTGGTTTATTACGGCAACACCTGGCTGAGATTTAATTAAAAATTATCCGTTTTACTGTCTTCGTATGGTACCTACTGGGATTTATTAAAAGCACGATAAACTATATTATTATGGCGGGCGGCAGGCAGACGGCCAACTGGAGTTCTCACAAAGGCAACTCTGAATCAGATTTGATGCGTTTTATAGTTACGAGCCTCAGATAGACTTTACGGCCGGCTTAGAGTTCCGCCATGCCGTGCTTTAACTGCTTATAAACCATATCGGAATCACAATTAATTCATTGTGGTAGCTGGATAGAATTCACTGAATAGGTAATTGTGCAACTAGAACAACAGAATAACTGCAGTACATTCTTCCTAACAAGTTTAGAACTACGATTAGATTTCTCGATTAGGGACCTTACTACTTGTGTTTATTGGTATAGCCCGCATAGCTGTGACGAGAAAATATATAAAATTGTCATAAAAAATAACGTTTATAACGATGAAAACGAAATCACCGGCGCGACATTTATTGGAACGAATACATCGCATTTTTTTCTAAGAATATGACTTAGTAGGTATATATAGTAAAAGAGCGCGTACGTTGACATCGGCGATATTTGTTTGCAAAAAATGTGTGTTGTAAGTTAGTAGTGTTCGCTAAAAAGGCGAGCAGACGGCGTCGCGGCGACGGGTCGACGGCCGCGCCCGGAATAACCAGCAGCAGCAGCTATATTTGCAGCAGCGGCGCGGGCGCAGGGGGGCACCAGCGCGTGCCATTTCTGCACCACCGCCCGGTGCATCTGAGTAATGCCATTGTAATGCTCTCGATATAGTCGTAAAGTGTGGATGCGAGCGGGCAGACGCGGCGTCGGCGGCGTCGCCGCTGCGGCTGCGCCCGCGCCTACTCTACGGCACAGCGCCTGCGGCTCTCAGCCTTCTTCCAAGCAGCCCATAAATCACTATCTGTCGCCACCGGCAACGGAAGATCCGAGATAACGCCATGCCAATAATTTGACAGCATTATTTATGTTTTATTGAATTGATTACGAATTTAC
Source organism: Abrostola triplasia (assembly GCA_946251915.1). NCBI lineage: Eukaryota > Metazoa > Arthropoda > Insecta > Lepidoptera > Noctuidae > Abrostola > Abrostola triplasia. The sequence continues at coordinate 5,595,212 of OX276432.1, read as the reverse complement.
GAGTAAGTCGAAGATGATGATGAACTGTGGCGGGTGCAAGCGTGGTGTCCATGTGTAGCTGCTATACCTAATGTATATTGATGAGACTCGGTCGTGGGAGCCGCAGCTCGCCGCCCGCCGCTTACCGCTCCGCTGTCATTTGTCATCGCCAGTTCCTGTCACATCGCATACGCATACTTTCTTATTTTCTGCAATTACCTTTTAAAGTCGGCAAATTTGCCGATCGCATTAAAAAATGTACTTAATGGGATGATGAGCGACGACAATCAAGAATTACACCGTCGACGGTACACTCAGGTAAAGGCGAACTTTACAAACACGATAATCACTTTAAATGTCATAATGTAGTAATAATGGCGCCATTTCCTGCAATGTACTTAGCAAATTACGAATTCAACATCGAATATCGACACAAATATTTCAAGTATGTGGTTATTCCATATTTAACTCATTAATTCACGTTTATACCGACTTGTGTTTGTAAACTGAAAACCGTGGAAGTTTCGTGTTACAGCGAAGCAGGTCACACCAAAATGGCATATTAATAGCGGCCATCAAAGAGACTACACTTGCAAAAAGTCCATAAAGTTGTATGTCGTTCAGTCGATTTCCACATGTGTGGATAGTTTTCGCGACAGATGGCCCGTGACTCACCAACCTGTTGCCGGTGATATACGTTTCCAATGTAATCAAGACGACAATATTTATAAATCATTTACACCTATAATACATACCAAATTCAAACTAAACACGTCAATTAAGACAAAATTAAAGACTTTATTACCTAATAAACGACCGCTCCTGTTTGTTAAACTTTAGGATATCAAATGTCTAGTCTGTAAGGCATGACATCACCACTGTTACCATGAACATTATTGGAAAAATTACATCATTAACAAGGAAATGTCGAATCACTGTGGTGACGCCTCACCAAGGATAATGAATGAGACGTCGATTCATTGTATATGTAACGTTTCGAGAGAGTTCTATCGAGATGCAAATCGTGACGTGAAACTGTTTGCAGTGAGCACGCTCTTGAATGGCGGTACGACATGCGCGAAGGTGTCTGATCACCTCACTATCTCTCATTTCATTATCATGTTTAAGATAAAATTATCAGGCTGGGTACCGACGCGCGCCTCAATCCCGTGACGACTACGCCTAATTAAACAGTCGCCAGCCGATCTGCGCCTGCGTCATTAATATTGTTCAAGTCACCGTCGTATTTGCCGCAGACCTATTGCTATCACGATGCTCTTTCACGGTAGCACAATGAGACCGAACGTATTCTATATAACTCTACAGTATCAGAATACCTAGAGCGATTAAAATCTGCAATAATGTAATACCAAACTGTTGAGCTATTAGTGTATAATAAAGAAGTTATAGTAAAGAAACATACTCGTACGATAATGGGCATCACTAACTTAATCTTTTTTTGTGAATAAAGCGGATCATAGGTTAGATTCAGCCACTGCCTAACGGTGATGAAAAATATTGTGAGGTAACCTGGATTTAATTATCAGAAATCGGCTTACCGCAGTGAGCTTTAAAAACTGCGGTGGACAATGCTCAATCCTTCTCTATACGAAAAGAGGCCTTTATCCTGCAGTGAAATGTTATTATTATTATTGGAAAAAGTCGAGATGCACTAAATTTACTTTTATGCAGCTCTTGTTATGAATTCACGTAAATTAGATTTCATGTTAAAAATTGATTTTTAACATTCATAATTTTTCCCTTTTCGGTGGAAGGAATCTCAGTAAAGATCATGCAATAAGGGGTGGCTAGTGCCAATTGTGAGACGTAAACTTAAAGAACCATAAAAAATCCAAGTAATTATAAACCCAACTTGGAAATCGAATACCTACAACCTCGGCGACCGTATACGAGTCCAACGAAGCAGTTCTAATGAAACTTAAACTCTCATTTGAAGCCTAATTGAAATATATGCAGTGTCACTATAATGGGAAGTGTCTGCCTTGTCGCTACTGGCCTATTAAAGTCGACAAATGAGTTCAAGGACAGACTTCTGTAAGTCATCGGCCGCCTCTCATCTACAGGTTTATATTAAAACCATTTCACTGTATGGCTACAAGCCCACCACTCGTGCCCATCATTGCAACTCCTGTAAGCCAGGATCTACAATGATAACCGTTGAGAACCATCGAGGCAATGAAGCTCGAGGCGTCCCAGAGAAATGACTCGACTGTCTTGGAACCCGCAACGAAATTAATCATAGAAGAATATATAGGAGGAGTAGGAATATAAATTTAGTTCCGACTTCCCTCCATAGCAAGCGGGAGACACAAAGATTAATATGCCAAAAGCATAATAAATATGGGATCCACAACTGAGATAAGCCCAGTCGCTAAGCACCACGGGTATAAAAGTTATAAACTAATGGGTCCTAATTGTTATTTTGATTCCAATAGTAGGTATGGCAAAAACGTCTGAAAGCACGGAAATTTGATCTGGTCGCAACAAGGTCCTCATAATAAATTACACCGGATGTAACATATATGCTGTCTAACAAGGTATTACGTTCATTCTGCCATAGACCACACTCCCACAGGATATGATGTGCTGTTTGCTCGTATTCACAATCTGGCGTCGAGCAGTGGCACAGAGGTGAAGCAACAAGCTTGAAAGAGAAGAGCTTACCCTTAAAGTTACCATGACCCGTCAAGAACTGAGCCACGCAATGATCCACCTCCAACCAAGTCTTTTCCAGGCGCTCGCGAACGGATGGAAAATACTGGTAAAGGTGGCGGCCCTTGATAGATGTATCCCACCTAGATTGCCATTCGTCCAATAGCTCGTTATACACCTCGATTTGGGATTTAAATAACCTGATAATTTTAACGCGGTCCCGTACTCAGATGTACTCAGCCTAACGGCGGTAACTCATGAATCAAAACTGATTAATAACTACATACCTGGTAAACTGTATGGCTACAGTAAATTGTGTTATTTTCATAGAATCAAGTACCAAGACTATGTTTTAGTTACTTCGAAACTCACTCACTCCCGCACAGATCATTACCAAGATATAATTCTGGCTAACTGGGACGATTCGATCATGCATTGATTCAGCCGAGGCCGCACTACGGTTGAACCACCGCGGTTTTTAACCGCATGGTTTTGTGACTCAAGGAAACTAGTATAAACGACCGCTTCTGCGGTTTTTTCCCGCGAGACCGCACGGTTTCAGCCATAAGAAGATTCAAAGTCTACTACAATATCACGTAAAAATTGTAACGCCTAATTAATGCCTAAACGAGGAGTACATTGTCTTTTTGGATCCTTATATTACTAACTTTTAAACTATCGCGTTGCATGATTATAATAGAAAATAACAAAGTCTGCTTGTGACCGCGGCTGGTGTAACTCGGTCGAATCGTCAAGCTAAAAATTAATAAAGTGTTCGCGTTAATTCCAGTGTTGTAATTTTCTATTATAATCCTGGTAATTTCAAATACTTTTAAATTATGAATGAAACATCGAAGGTCATTATCACGACGCTCGACTCTACTATGTCAAATCAGATATGTAGAGCACCGCAATCTGACGCACTGACAAGCGCGCAGTTGTTTACTTTCGTGTGGAAGAAAGATATGATTACTCTATATAATATAGAAATTGCTGTCAAAGTCCAACTTCAAATCACATTGACGCAAGTCTAACAGGTTTGACGCAATACTGCAGTCGGATTGCAGTCGAACGGCAGAAGACACGTTATATGTTTTAAAGGAGTCGATTCGCACGTTTTGTGCGAGTTAAATTCGTGCGAATCGTCCAATAAGCCGTTTTAGTCAGTGTATTGTTTATACAACGAAATTTGTCAAAAGAGCAAAAACCTATGTGAAAGTATTATTACATGATTTCGTTTTTCTATTAAGTGGAATATTCTGAGACAGAGTTCTATTAGAAGTCACTATTTTAACCATGACCTACAGTTTAAATTGTTTTATAATTTAATTTACAAAAACAAATGTTAAATATACACTTTCCGCCGTCCCTGTACCTTAATGATGGACAGACTGGCATATCTATTATTTTTTTACTCTTTGTTTGTTGTCACATAAGACTATGTAACCCTGCCAGCGCTTGAACATATCACAAGTGACATCTTCAGGATGCCACAGTTATTACGTTACAAAACAAAAACTGTGCATTCTTTTCTACAGCATTATTATAACCTTTCGCCCGCGTGTTCGTCCGCGATTTCAAATGTATTAAAGCCTTCCTTGACGAATGGTCTATGTAACACTTTTTTTTCAATTTGAACCGGTAGTTCCTGAGATTAGCGCATTCAAATAAAAATTATTACTTACAATTAAGATCTCCGGGACACGTCTTGCAGCATCTGCCGGGAAGAAGTACGGGAGTGTCACACGACGGCTCCGGGCATTCATTCTTTATATTCCGACAGTGCACCTTAGCCACCACTCGCCGTTTCTTTTGGACCTGCAACATATCCCCAATATGAGAAGAAAATTCTTCCTAGAACCGAATATGTTTGGTACTAAAACGTGTTAATACGTACCGCAACACACTCACATTTGATGCAGTACATGACTCCGAAGGGGGGGCCCAGGTCCGCAAACCACTTCGAACCGAGCTCCATCGCTTGTTTGCCAAACAAACATTCTGCAACAAAACAATACTATTATTACTATATACTCTAGAAAGGAGTATACACCTTACATAGGATACAATCAACATACTAACAACCTTACGTATGATAAACTAAAGTTCACCCCGTGTACAGCCGACCTTATGGTTTTAGATGTACTCCATGCACTAGATGATGGCAAATCCATGCACTAGGCACAGTACTATTCGGGGAATCATTAATATACAAGCCATCATCCTAGATTTCTCAAATCAATTGGTTCGTGACTAATGATCAGTGTTTGCGCCGAATTATTGCGGTCTTCTGATATTTAAATATTTAAATTCTTGTCTTAACCCCGACACAGGCGAAGGTGTTTTATGAAAACCTGCATTTACAATAACTACATATTTTTTAAAATTTAACACTGAGCTTGAGATGCGCTTAAAATTTTACTCGCTTTCTAAAATACTTTCATTAGGATACATACTATTCTCCTAATCAAAGCATTTAAGAAAGCCAGTAGATTTTATTAGATACCATCATAATCGAGGATATTTTTAATGTTCAGTAACGAGTATGATTAGTGTTTCTGTTATCTATAAACAAACATACATTATACCGTAATTTATCTCACATGTATGTAAATAATGATTTGCAGCGACTTGCTCGTGTTTTATCGTCATCAAATATGATTTCTTCGCTGATTCCTTCGAAGCAGCTATTGCTACATTCACAGAAAGGTGCCAAAGGCGTGTGTAATTGTTTATAAAGTTTACTTGTGTACGTGTCAGCAACATTGTTTAAAACCAAAACGTTGATCGTACTCCATATTATTTGATTTATAAGTTAGCAGCGATGGTACCGCGCAAGTCAGGTTAACAAGTTGCATTTACATACCGAACTCGTGAGCGAACATCTAAAAATAAAAGTTGCATCGTAGTGTTAAAACGAATGTAAGTAAGTACGCGTGAATGCAAAATGACACTTGTATCTATGCGTGAGATGACCGTGAGGTTTATAACATGAAGGTTTGTTCACCTCTGTCAAAAACTTCGGTGATACTTATTCACCATCTATTTTTACACATTACCATCGTTATTCAGAAACAAGAGAGAGACTAAGTACAGTAGGCACCCGCTCGCGATTTTGAAAGTCATGTAAGTAACTATTCCCCGAATGGTAGAGATGGTGCTTTTTACGTCTCCATAGACATGTAAAGGGGCCATGCCTATTGCTAATTACCGGTCTCAATTCCTTATGAATTTTAAATGAAATCGTTATCTGATATCCCATTAATATAACTTATGTAATTAATTTAAATTTGTTAATTAATAAGCAACATTCTCGATTGACATAGTATGTTAAAATACTATTCGCCTCTAGGGTATTGCATACTGGCAGGAAGTTGCATTAAGTCTACAAAATGTATATAAATACATTATTCTATAAATTGCCTTGTTTTACAAGAAGGTGCATGATGAAAGCGGTCACATCCCGCGGCCTGGCTTCATCCCCGCTAACCCCGCCTTTTTTATGTCGCTTTTATGGCATCGTAGACGTTCACAGCAACAATTACGCACTAACTAGCCTCGATTCAACATGGTTTGAAGTAACTTTATTCTTTAGTAATACTACAACTTATAACCTGTTTTTTAGTATTCAATGAAGATAAAACTGCCGAATATTAAATCAAAGTTCTTAAATCTGAACATAATTGTTATGTAATAGTATTCCGTAGTAAACAGACGGCAAGCGATTAGGTGTCGCAGATAGATTCACTATCAGATGCGTCGGGTCGATAAGGTGGCCGGCCTCTATATATAGGCGTCACTGTTATCTTCTTCTCGTAACTATTTAATTAACCTCACTCGCGAGTGCACTGATAACGAATGAGACATGTTGCGTGAGAACATATTGCTCCTAGGGTACCTTCGCGAAATCGCAGCCGACGATGTTGGTGATCTTACTCAGAGAAAAATACAAACAACGCTTTTAAAATGTTACAAGATTTGACATCCGTAGACAGAATGATGTGAACCACATGGCACTGTAAAAATAAAGTAGCTGGTAGATGTTCAGCTTAACAATTCAATAGTGAACCTAGACGATGTGAATACATAGAGGCGAACGACGTCACGCGTAATGAGGAAGAAGGGTGACGCCAATGATGCGCCGGCGACCCATATTCAGGATGCAACGATCAATATGTATTGCGTTACCGACGAGATACTGCCGACATTATCTCTGTATTTTATTACAGAATTTGCACAAGTACGTCAATTTCATTAAAATCGAAAATTATGAATGCAGTTCAACTCAAAACTGTTTATTATTTTTCCTTTCAAGTGCGTGCAGTGGCAAAAATGCATTATTTACAGTCACACCTACTTGAACGTTACCCGTCCCGATGGAAGGCGCTGGCTCCGGCACCGACTTGCCGGCTTTGTGAACGCGGACGGCGCGGCGCGGTGGCGTTCACACACACAACCTATTTTATAAGCCGCGCGTGTTTCTGGACTTTTGAATGTATATAAAAATATTATCTCTGACATGATTTAGGCATATAAAGTGAGGCGAGACATCGCGTAACCTTCCTTTCGTTTTCTCGGAAACGTTGGCGAGTAGCCAAAAAACGCTTCGCCAGGGAAATGAAGTATTGGCGACGCCCGTCTTATGCTTCTTTCACGATCTGTTTATGGAATGTACTCGATCCGACCCGCTGTTTATTTTGAATTTATCGTTTGCATATCGGAAAAATTCTCGCCATCCTGTATAAATTTAATTACGAACAGCTACATGTTATTAACCCCGTGGTAATCCCAACGATAAAACCTTATTGATGATTTTCAATCTGTGGAATGGACATCTTTAATAAGCTAGCGCCGTAATAAATAACTGAATTCTCTGTTGTGTGCCACACATGGACACATACATGTTAGGTCGTCACATACGTCTACCATGGTACAATTTGTAATCTCCGAAGCGTGGCCTGTCCGGCCTCAGGGTTACGGCATTGTGTCATAGCGTCGCATAGATCACGATAAGTATGAGCTGCATGTCAAACCAGAAGTATATGGTCGGCTCATTGAAGTGTGCGCAAGTCGCTTCAATAAATCCTCTACATAAAAGGGTTGAAAGAGGCGTGCGCCGTATTTCAGCGGGCGTGGGCAGCGCATAAATTGTTCGTTCTGAATTAGCCTTAAGCAGGATATTTTGACATTCGCTCTGCCGACACGCTGACTAGTTTACACTCGCACTCCAAGTGTGGAAATACTTCACGATACGATACGACCGCAGAGATTACCATTTATCATCACAAAAAGTGCAACAACATACTGTGTATCAGTTCGTTTAACGAGTCTTCGTAATATATTGGCTTTCTTTTTATAGTATTGTTTCAAACGGCTGTGCGGTAGTGAGTCAGTGTCGCCGGTGAGTGCACTGTGCACTGTGCAGCACGCGGTACGAGGCGGCGCGGCTCGGAGGCGACTCGCCGCGGATCAGTCAATATGCTTTGATCACCGTATCATTAGATACACACACCCACACGCTGAATGATTGCTCATTGTGCCGCCCGCCGCCGCCCCTTGGCGGGCACATTATATTACATATACATTGCTGTGACGCTATCATACCCAACCCACGACTGCTATCTATAGCTTCATACCTTTTCTTGACCTTCTTTATTTTGCGCCAAACTAATACATATTTGGAATGAAACAATCAAGTGAAACTGTTTGTTACCTTAAGCAGGATAGCGTTTTATTTCAATGTTGTCTGTTTAGTCAACTCTTGTCAATTACCTCTATTCCTTTTTTAGAAGTCAGTGAGACGTTTTATTTTACGTCCATATCGAAATGTACAAAAATAGAGCGTCCCATTTTTAGCTCGGCATTGCTTTAGATTATTTTTGTATGTCGTGTGACTTCGTGTGATAGACATAACATCTCGCACACCCATACTAGGGTTAGAGTCATATCTATAAAAATAGAGTGAGTGCTGTGTGGCATGATTTGGTCGCGGACTGGTCCTCAGGTGCTGTTGGTCGGCTCGGCAGCTCGCGGCGGGGGCCGGCTGCGGCGAGCCGGCTGTAGGGCTGCCTACTGTGTGTTTACCTAGATTTATCGTTTTTATAGAGTTATGATTATGCCCCTATCTTGCTTACAGCATGTTATGTACAAAACCCTACACTAGCCTAGGCTCCCTTGCGTATTCAAACAATTAAATCTCTAAAATACTAAAATCTGCTACTCCTCATAACACCAATTAGATATTACTACAATCGAATTATAAATAGTGTTCGATGTTACGCGTAACGATTTGTGAATAAAATATAAATATTGAGTTACGGACTGAATCGGCATTTATGTCATTTATTTTTTAGTAGCTCTCCAATCGGCAGCCCTAGCGGTTATTATGTAAAGCGCGGAGTATCGAGTGTCACCGACAGGTGTCTATCGTCGCTAATAAGAATTACTGTGGCGCATTGATTTGATCACTCGCTCCAATGAATCAAGTGTTCCACTGCCATTACGCGTTTAATAAACACATCAGTTATCTCTATGAATTAACTCCGGCCACGCGTTCTTAGGTAGGTTCCCCCTTATGTCAATGGGTCTTATGCTCGGTACTCTTGGTGTTGTACCTACTACAATAGCTCCAATTTTCATACATATTACGGTTTATTTACTAAACGTAGGCCTCCCCCAAGGTACGCCACATGACCTGCTCTACCGTTTTCGCCACCAACCAGGAATTTGACTTCTCTTCGTGGAGAGGTTTGCCCATAGTCATCACGCTGGGCTGGCGGATGAGTCACCGCAGTATGGTGAACGATTCCTACAGAGGGAAACGCTGCTACCCATGCCCTCGGAAATATCCATTAGTCGCCTCTAAAGCGGGTGGTCTATTCTAGGCCGGAAACCACACAGCATTTCCTAACTAACAAATCCCTAGATCAGAAGTAGCAAATGAAATAAGGTCGTAAGTTAACAAATCATAATGTAGCAAGTCAGCGTAGCGGGGTTCTCTAAACTACCCACGCTCCGCCGAAAGTATAGATTAATATTGTCACTTAAGAATGATCTACATTCACCCTACAAAGCTTAAAACTACGTTGTGAATCGATCCCGCCGGTGCAATTATAACAGCTTTTTTATCGAGTTTCTAATCGCATCAATTAGCCGTACACCAAGTCGTTATGAAGAAGAACATGTATTTATCTGTATTTTTGCAATCCAGAGTAAACATTATAGATAATATAAGCCGCTGCTAATCACATATGATGTGCAAGAATTGATAAGTGTTATTTTTACTCTCATTTGGCTCTATTAATGCACTTTGTCACTCAGAACACATATTTAAAGGTACGTTCCCACTTGTAACATTTCAACGAACATTCCTCCGTGAATGTAACAATGTGATTTGTCTTATCTATACCAAACTCCGGAAGAAACCGTGTAACGGCGAATTGTTACAAGTGTAGACGCATGCAACATTAGGGGCATTCCAATGATAGAGAAATAATTGACAATCGTTTTAAAAATACCCTCTCTCTCAAAAGAAATCTCGATTTTCCACGTGACCATGGGGTCCACGAGGCTGGTTTGATTCCTGACCAAATAATGAACATGCCATTGAAAGTAATAATACTCTTAGTCACATTACAATTATTAACTTTAATGCTTAATTTTAATTTTGCTTGTATGTTTTTATTTAAATCCCAAAATGTTCCATTGCAAAGGCCTTTCTACTTTTTTACGCTGTAAATAGTTCTTCTAAATCGCAGTTAAGAGCGTGTAGTATTGCAAAAAATATCGATTTCATATAGAATACAAGCAGGAAAGAATACCCACTGGCACTAGTTTTATTTTATGTCCAATCACAGGCAGCGTTGAGTCAGTTGAGTGCGCCGGTAATCTCTACAATTTATAAAGCTACGTTCCGAAACGGAGTAAGCTTAGCTTGTAAATGCTCTGCAATCCTCCGCATTTGGTATGAATCCTTCCTGAACCACATTTGGCATGAATAATGGGGCCTAGTGCTATGAATGATGGAAAGTTATTCAAGCCCTATTGGTTGGTAACATCGCTCAAAAGCTTGCTAATCCTTGTTCGGGCCTATGCCCGCCAGGCATACACACTATAATCTAACCACTGGCATACATTCTGGTATTATCAGGGGAAGAAAAACTTACAAAGTTCCTTACAGTAGGAATAAACAGGCCAATTTTTGCGACTACATTGCGTAGTTAATGAGATTATTTTTAAACATTTTATTTAATATACATACTTGTAACACATTCTAACATTATTCAAGCTTTCTGCACTCCATTTCCATGGAATTATTTATTATCTCACTAATACTTGTGTACTTTATACTAATAGTATATCCTCTTATAGACCTAAACTTTGTACCATTTTACTATTAAATCTCGTTCGAATTTTAAAACAGTGTCTTTTAAATAAGATCAAATTAATATTACCAAACGTAAAATACAAATATATGATGTCGACTTATGAATATTACCGTGACATTAGAATAAAATGACATCATCACACAATAATTAATATTAATTATGACTAAATTCGCTAGACTGGCCGGCTCGCCGGTACACAACGTACGTTTGTCCCCCACCTGCACCTAACTTCTCAAGTTACACATCATATATAAATATTAATTGGTCACACTCTATGACATGGCGAATTACTAAACTATTAATAAGGAAATGATTTAATTCATTAATTATTCGTATAATATCTTTTTATATTTTTTTTGTCACAGATTAATTAATTTTGTAATAAATAAAAGCTAAGAATCAAAGTTTATATTAATTAATACATTATATCCATAAATGCACCTAATCATTGCAAGATAAAGTAAATAAAAAGTTGAAAACCAACATAGAATCTTAATGACGAAAGCAAGAACGATAAAATAGTTACACATCAAATGGCATTGTTTTAGTGAGTAACAAAGTAAAACGCGTCGGAATTTCTAAGAAAATTACAAAATTATCGCTCATGAATTCCCCTGTTCTGCAAACAAATAAACCAGCAAAATAGTCTTTTTAAATTATTAAACGTGTGAACTGAATTAATTAGCGTCGTTTAAATGCGAGTGGAAATAATTGACGCAATAAAAACTGTTAATGTCGACTGCTGCATAGTGGCTGAAGATGTTGACGATAGTCTGAACATTGTCACGGTACGGACAGCAAAACTATTTGTACGATCAAAGGAAACACGCGACCGTCATCTCAATTATTATTAAGTGTATAACTTTTAAATTAAACACGCTACAAATAAAATATATCTACAAACTTGTTACATATGTTTATGATGTTTGGATATTATTAAAATAAAAAATAAGAACGCTTTTAACGAAATTAGGCAGGATTCAAAAACATTTGTTTATTTTTTGGAGATTAAGAAAAATATTTCAATTTATAATGAAATTATTACATACACTTAATTTAACGAGGTCCAAGTCCAGACAGCATCAAATCGCCGCGACGCGACGTTCGTCCCCATTTAAAACCTCCAAATTGTCATAACTTGCGCCGGAACATGCGAAGCTGACTAATGTTTTGATTTTATTTTCGGTCTAGCTCGAAATACTTTTGTTTTGCTACTAATCTAATTGTGTAGGTAATACAAAACACCTTCAAAGCCCTACATTTAATCAAAATAACGGTTTCTAACTATGTTTAGACGTTTTTTGAAAATAACAGCTAGCAAAAACTGTCTGTGCTAAAATGATATACGCCTAATAAATTCAATAATAAAAATACGCCATGGAGTCGCATAGTTATATGCTCTTTATATGTCATCGCTAATGCTCCTAGTGAATAATAAATTATTTCTATAAAAACATTGGAACACTATGCAAGAAAAATAAACAGACTATGCATAATTGATATTAATAGATACTATAACGAGGTGGTAATACACTAAAAGGGTTCAGAAGTGGAAGAGTATATCTATAGAATAGATTGGAGCAATCAATTGGTATCGATATTGGATAAACAGTTTCGAAAGGAATCTCGATTTCATTAATAAAATACTAATTGGCATATTTACTTAAGTAAATTTGTGGTGGTTTGGTCGGTATGACGGTGCGGCGACAGCGAGGCGTCAGCTTCACAGTCGCGCAAAATGTGCGGGAGATGTTATCATGGCAATAGGCCGTTTTATAGTTGTGCTCGAGTGTAATCGTCCTCGCTTACATTATGTACACGGAATATGCATTGCAAGGTTGACGACATCGGCGCGGGCGCCCGGCGCGCCTTCCTGCTCCTACAGACATATCCATTCCCTTTACTGACAGGCCTCCTTAACTTCTCGCCGGTGGTCCTTAACGATTCATAACCGACTTTATCCTATTTAAATTAAAGGGCACATAAATATGCTCCACTCATATCGAGCCCGCTAGTTATTGATAGCACCACATACATATCTCGACGGCCGGTTACAACGAATACCAAAAATAAATTACAACTTCCAACGTTTTTATTTAGTTGTGATGTGTGAATTAAATGAATGTCTTAAATTTACAGATGATTTAGATAAACTTATCAATTAAACAGATATTTAAAACGGAACACAACGGCGGTAAACGTTCATCAGTCAGTATCTCGGAGCATAAATTGTCTGTGTATTAATAGAGTCTCGTTTCCCTTAACTTTTATTTATTATTGTAGACTTCATTGACTGGGGCTGGCGCCTGCTTGTCGCAATTGTGACTGGTTCTTCTCGTTCTATATGTCCATAATTCAACTTATATATGTTTATTTCCAGTGTATCCTGATTAAAATGCAAGAAGGCGGCGTAAAGGCCGTTTACATTGTCGAACCAATTAGTAGAAACCATAAAAATCATACAAATCATTCTCCTTCCTTATTGAGCGCTCGACTTGACCGGCCGCGGCGGCGCGATCTTTATTTTCTTATAATTTTCGGAAGACTATTATACTGAGACAGTTTTACGAGGTGGAGACAGTTTAAGTAGTGCAGGGTGCTCTAAATGCTACGCTGAGCCATATAGGGAACGACGCGCGAGCTTCGAGTTTCAGTGTTCTATCGTAGATAACATTGTACGCGACTCGTAACACCATCGTATATTTAATGGCTGGGTATTGAATTTGATAACAGAATGTCCAGGAGCAGCCAGTGGACGTGAGCCAACTTACTCAACAAAAATATCGTTTATAATTTATTGGGTATCATTCTACGGATGCTTGGGGAGTGAGCGTGTCTTACAGTTGCACCTCATAAAAACAAACTTAAAAAATATTTTGCGAACATGTGTCGCCATCGGACCACGGATTTAGCCGGCGATGCATATTATGTTTCTCACGGAAAATAATATATCTGTCGTTTCGGAATAGTTTTCACGGAGAAAACAAATGACGGAACATTACTTTACGTCAAAATAAATGTTTCTAATACTTGTCCTTTATGTTTGGTAAGGTCACTAAGATATTATGAGTAATCGAAATCGAAATAGCATCCGTTCGACTCATTTCTGTTGACATTCCGTAAGAAATAATAAAAACCAGTCGTCCGTGCTTTCTTCTAACAATAAACTCTAGGTAGTAACGTATTACGCAGTGGTTAAATGCGTTTCCCATGCTTGTCCTAATCAAAATATCTTTCTGATAACATCTCTAGAGACTCCATCCATACTTTCCCTCATCCATATTATGCTCTCGCGATTGTGCTCCTTGATAGGCGTTACACTATTTGTTAAACTGGCTATAGATAAATGCTCTGTCATTTATCACTAGGTGTTGTGTCGGACACTATACAAGTGTTTGCCAACGATCCAGCAATGGATGCATGCGGATAGTTGTATAAAAACATTGAATAGCAAATCCTTGCAAGTGCCTTCGGCTACGCCTACCCAAATCAAACACCGCCTCGCTTACTCAACAGAGTTATCAATCAGACGGCAAGAATGCAAATTTTAATTGTGGTTGGGGCTGGGTCGCTGTCGCGCGATATTATGATCGCAATTTATTTGCACGACGGTTCTGCGCATGCGGCGCGGGGCGGACCCGCACGCACCGCGCTGGGGAGGGAGACAACCGCCAATTATGAATAAACTAGCTCTACTACTATGTTAATAAGACTTGAGATTTTTCCTCGGCGATTTCACCAGGCGAGTACACTCATTAATGGTTTTGTGGCACCGTTATCAGACCTAGTAGAAAGCCTCATAATAATCTCTAAGTAATTATACAGTCCTCCAGCTACACTTGCGTACGCTTCAAATAATCCAGTAAATATATTTTTACAAATGAAACGCACCTCAATACAAAGAAATGCCGAAATTTATACAGGGCCTTTATTAAGGTCCTTTATAAATTAACTAACGTTAACTCATAAACTGGTTTGGAGGAACCCAGAACGGTCATTAATGTAATAATTTAAAGTAAATCGTGGACAGAATTATATTGTTATGTATAAAAAAATATGTTACTCTTGTATGATTATAATCAAATGAAATAATCTTGTAATAAATTATTATTATCGTGTTACTACTAATAAGAAACTATAAACGTCAGTTTAAATTGTAAGATTTAATCTCCATTATGTATATTATAGGTACACGTTCAACTGAGATAAAGTGTAAGAACCGATGACAGTATTCTTGCTGAGAGCTTGATACATATTGTTTGCGTCAGTTCTCCTCTGGAGCGCGCGTCAACTAGTCGGATGTCAGATAAGGAGCTGTTCCCCGCAGCAGCATTACGAAACATATCTTTGAACTTCCACGAGGTTCTTAGTGATCACAGGCGAGACAGAGCTCCGCGCGGCGTGGGCTTGACCCCATTTTCTGGTCTAAATATAATTTTACTTGATCATTTAATTATATGGAAATTAATGGGCGGGTGGGGACGCCAGCATTAACGTTAATAAACACGGCGATATGGTAAAGCGTTGGCTATGGAGCGGCGCCTCACTGCCACGCGACTCCGGCCGACGCGACGCGCGACACCCACCTCACACATCTACTACGCACAAAGTAAACAAAACACTGTATTGACAAATTCAGTGACACTTGTTTCAGTACGTCTATTACCAACGACTTTATTCAACATACCCACCCAAAAGCCTGCATATTCGTAAAACACATCAACTCATCTAACATTGATTATATTTGACTACGTTAGTGGGCATTAATTCGCCTCAATAAATGTCACATAAATTAAACATAACCTAACTAGATAAACTACTAAGTGGGAAAACCGATCAGAGTTTAATCCTTAGTTATTTATGACGATCTCGTTGCCTTTTAAATTGGAACGTCATCAATTCTAGGAGTGCGTATAATTATCGACAAAAGTATGAAGACCTATTAAAGTATTAAGTTTAAAATAAGGCTAAATGATTGCAAGTCTTATAATGATGGCGTTGACTGTACATGGGCTACGCGGGTGGGCTGCTGTACACATATCCGATGCATAGTTGCAAACCATGTCATTTACATCTCAAGTGATCGTGTCGCCGGTCGGCACTCACTTTAATTCGATTATCTTATCCATTTTGTTTTCATATTTCTACTAAAATATCTCGGTTAATCCAAAAGCCAATAATTTGCGGAGGTGCGGCTGATGTGGGAGCTTCGCGAAAAGGAATAGAAATTACAGTTTACAGAGTATTTACATTTGAAGTGGAATCAGGTGCGCTCTGGCTTTCCCTCGGGTCAACTAGCACTTGCACCTGAACTAAATTTACATCACAAGTGTGGATAAACTTATAATGTAGAGGCGAAATGCGCAAGTCATTGAGGTCTTCGGTTTATACTAGGTTTAACAGCGGAACAGGGAAATCAGGCTTTCATTCTACCGACAGCAAAAAATGCAATCTAAGGTGTTCACTTATTGATACAAAATTCACAGAACAGTTTTACCTTCATCTACGCACAAACAACTTTTGTAACCATGTTTTTTCCCACTCAACTTTGACTCTGTCATACCCAAACTGACACAACAATCTTGGTTTTCAATATCAGTTTTACAATTTTGGTGAACACAGATTACCAATCTACTAGGAGTGTTAATCTCGCTGGACAATCTTACGAACAATAGTGAATATCACCCTCTACATTGGAAACACTAATCAGTCAAGATTATCTGAAGCACGATAGACTGTATCAGCGTCTGCACTTTTCGCATTACTTATCATGTGAAATCATGATAAAGCACTATTTCGATGTCTTTAAGGAAGGAAAATCTAATAACCCGAGAAATAGTAATTAATGTAATTATCAACTGAATTATTAGGATACTAAGTAATTGTTATATAGCGCCACTTTCAGTAATATCTGCATTAATTATCGTTTTACTTTATCATAATTGTGATAAGTTGTTATTTGAGAGATGTGGCGAAAGAGCCACGTGGTGTGTGAGCTAAAAGCGTTATTTATACGTGTTTGGTGACAGGGCGCCTCTCTGCGCCTCGGGCCGCCCTAATTAAAATTTAAATTTGGAACCCGACTTTAGGATTAATTTAGGTACCCACCTTTAGCCTATAAATACTGTCACCCAAGCAACGCAGATTTAATTTTGATAAAATATTTGACAATTTTAAAGTCAAGGATGTTGATAACTAAAAACACCGCCATCATATTGTATATCATAGTTTTATAATAATAAACGCAGCGATTGGTAACGCATAGTAGCCCGCCACGGACGCACCACTAAGGTCACCGTAAGTTATGTGATCAAACTAATGTAGCGTAACAATCTTCGCCAATTACACGGAAGAAACAATTACTTATTGTCAATCCTAGTCTGGGTTTAACTAGATCTAACAGACTATTTTCGGAATGTTTTTATATGACACTAAATTCAGTCCGCGACATCGTCTCCGTAAAAAGTATTTTCTTGTTTTTTGGGTTAAAAAATCCTATATAAACCCTGAAAGTCTTTTCTACAAATTGTTTAAAGATTCTACATCCAAACTTTACCTCTTTGTAATGCACATTAGTTATAGAATTCCTCACAAAACGTTTTAAAAGGTAGAGTTTTGAAACGTGATCTGTACACAACAATGTAATTAAAGTATTTATAACTTGCTTTGTGAAAACTGCATCGTTCCCATGTAAATGCGCTCGTAAGGTCCTGGCAGCAGCCCTAGCCATGGCGTTGTGTGGAGTATCTCATGTCGGTTTCACGTTTCAATAGATGTCCTAGTGAATGATACGTCAGCGGGTGTTAGGTACAGTAGAGCGCGCCCGGGATCTCCGTCCGTTCGCATGAGGAACGTGCATTACTGTGGTACATGAACGTAATGACAGCACACACAGTCGCTGTACATTCATGGCATAATCACAACCGACGCCGGTTTCCCTTTTCTGCGCTTACGAGAGCTAGCTTAGCGAGAAAACAAGTTCAGTTACTAAAGTGTTTTCTATAATTAGTTCGTTGCTTAATTCAAAATAAAATGAAAAGGTGATAACAAATGGAGGGCGAAGGGCGTGCCGGGCGAGTTTGAGTAATGACCGACGCGGGCGCTCAGCGTCGCGCATCGCGCTCGCCCCATGCGCCCGCGCTGGTGACGCGCCCGGATTTGAATACAATGCCGCGATACCTCAGGGCCGCCCGCGTGCACGCATGCATAATCCTTTGCAGTTTATTTAAAATCTGCCACATTCTCCGCAAGACTGATGGCTACATCTACGAATCTGTGAACAATACGCCGACATACGCCCACGAAATGAATGCTTTTTGTACCAATTGACCTCCATTTGTAGTCCATTTGCAATTAATAGTAATGATCGACCGTTGAATGCAGCTCCGAGTTATTGACTTCATAGGTACCCTTTGTATGGGGCCTTGAGGATTATATTACGAGTGTATTGCCACCACGACATCGTCTACATGTAGCTGGTCGGATATGACAGTAAAGTCTCGGTAACCGCATTCACTCGTTACAGATATGCCCGCATAAACATGTCTGAATTGAAGATAAACTCCGTGCTGAATGGTTTAAAATATTAACACGGCTGGACTGTTGACTGTGGGTGTCGCTACAGACGCCAACAAGTCCGAGCCCACTCGTCTTACTACGCGCGCGCAGCTTTTTTGTTGATAGACGCAGCGCATCCTTAACCCTTGTATTACAATCACTATTATGTCCCATGTAATAACATAAGTATTACATATTTATATATTTTATTTGGACTATCGACGTCAAACAACAAAGGAACTGATGACCAATCGACCTTTAGCATGGACAATTATCTGCAGTGACGCAATGCGCGCTCGGCACCTAGCCGTGCTGAACTGACAATTGATCTACGTGGACGTAGCCGATGGGACTATATTGGTAAAATAGTGAGCAAAAACGCGTAGACAATGAAAGAGGTGAGGGGCCGGTGTTGCCGGCGTCCTCGATAGCTGCGGCGGCGGCAGCAGCGTCGCCCGACCACTGCCTATTTGGGAGCTGAGGGCTCCCTATTTGGAAGGCTGCGTTTCGAGTCGAGATCAATATCGAGCGGCTGGCGCAGCGATGCGATGCCGCCCGTCAACGTGCCGTCAGCCCGTCACTCTCGCGCAACCTCCTTTATCGATATTTTACGTTACTCTACATCTACATACAAGTTACATCGAATTGCTTGCATATTCGAAATCGTTGCTATTCTACTCAGAAATATTTATGTGTTCTTAAAACAATCGATAACGGTAACCTGAATTCGAAGTGAGTGCGCGATTGAGTTAACAACTTTGTACGTGAAACATAGTAAGTAGGTAGGTATATAACATCAACCAACAAAATCCGTAAAGTTAGAGTATCAACTATAGAATCCCAGAAGTCATACATGCTAGAGGGATGAGTGGATTGATAAGGTAGAGACAAATAATAATCATCATATTAACATATAAGTATATGATTGATCATCTTAGATTTGTGATGATTTATTAAGCGTATAGATAATATATTTCATATGTTATTATTATCAATATCTAATCTTATCACACGAACCACACGCCGCGTGAGTCACGCGGGAAATTAGCAACTCTTCAAGGTTGTGTATTATTTACTATCCAGTTGTAAGTTGTAAAATGATAAATTCGGCAACGATTAAATCTCGTGACGATTGTGAGGCTACCCACTGGTGTGACATCATGTGCAAGCGCACAATAAAGTGCGAGCAATGCATTTATGAGGGCTCATACCTGTATATCAACGCAGCACTATTTCGTTGTGACCGAATTACAACGTCCCAACAGTTTTCAACGCATTCTGTTCTATTATCAAATGCCTCGTAAAATGTCTGAGCATTCACGTAAAATGTGCTAATAAATTTATGGACCAACATACATTAAGTCGTTAAAAATCACACAAATTTCAAGACAATTTATTCGGTGCTGAGATAAAAGACAGTAAGCTAATTTCTCTCTTGTTTACTTCTAGTTTTTCAATCTACCTTGAACGTCTGAAGTCTACTCGCAAAAATATTTTCTCAAATTTATATTTGTAGAATAATAACTAAAATTAGAGAACGTTGATATTTTATTGAAATAAAATTCTGTGACAGCATTTCAACTGAAACGGTTTTCACAAACAGCCAAGTCAGATTAACAAGTCAGATTTTTGGTTGAGTTACCAAGGGGACATTTTATAAGTTTTAGCTACAACCTGAAGCATCTCTGCGGGGAACGGAGCGCTACGTCACCTAAACATGAATGGCTACAGATATTCTCAGCAATTAAATACGCAATGTGCGTGCTCGCAATTTCATGCGAAATGTACTTTAGGTCGGCAGGCAGCAAAGCGAATTTCGCTAATGCGAATGGGTATTAAAAAGCATGCTCATATTTATAACGTGACGTGAAACCACGGCGGCGCAGGCGTCGCGGGCGACGAGGGCGCGCGTGCGCGTGCCGTTAAGCTGAATGAGTGCTCGTTAAAAAGCAACCCGCCGTGTAATTAGCAGCCGGCACTACATAAGCCAATGAAAATAAAACAAAGTCGCCATGTCCCACGGCCCCGGGCGCCTCGTGACTGCTCTCACGGATCCATCACGAAATTTTACACTCGCACTGCATCTTATTAAGTGTTATGAAAGGCCTCTTGTAAAGTGACAGTGCCTTTTAAGGGGACCCAACGCCCCATGCGACACCGACTTACCATTTATGTCGTATGCGCCTCTTTATATATAACTAAATTTTATTCACTTTATTATTATTCCGTGAGGCTTAAAGTTTAAACAGGTGATTTTAAGTAAACTCTATTTGACTACCCAACAAAAAAATAAATAACATACTATAAGTATAAGCGCTTAAGCACTGAAACTAAAAAACGATGTATTTTGTGTTTTTGAACTTATGAATGAAAGATATCTTTAAAAAAAATAAAAACGATGAATTAAGAACATTCGTAGCATAACTTGAGGCTTAAAGAAACAATTCAATCAAGGGCTTGATCAGAATGTACGTTAAACGAGACGTAAATAGGAAAACGCAGCTCCGGGGGCGGCTATTATCGCGTCAGAAAGAGCGAGTTTTATCTCTCAATTTAGTGATAATTTCATAAAGACAAGGAGGCGGCGCCGGCGCACAGCGTCTCGCGCCGGCGCGGGAGGTCCGCACTTGCATCGCTTAAGGTAACACTAATTGCAAACCGCTTTAAGGACGCTGATCGATAACACGATAATGTCTTTAATGCCGGTCTTGTGTCGGCTCTGAACATTACATTTTGTCTTGTCGACTCACTAAAATTATTATCTCTCCACGCATGCGCCGTAACTTACATACTGAAACGGTATGGGGCCCAATAAACGTGAACTCACTTGGAATAACATCATACGTCGGTTGGCTCATTAGATTTGTTAGCTATGTCGGCACATAAATCCTAAGATCCCTCCGTTGGTATGCGACACAGCCGCTCGTTTAAGATGGAGTTGATATGAGCAGGCGCAAGGTGCCGCGTGCCTTCACGCCCTTCGTACTTGGGCAATCAGAAACATGGATTTTTATATGTAGGTACTCGACGGTACAAACCTCTTGCTACATAACTACATGATTATATTACGTTAAAATCACAATATAAGGAAAGGCCTAGTACATATTTTAAAAATACACTGTGTTGTCGACATTGTAATGTAAAAACCAGAGAACGAACGAACTTCTAAGAAAAATACAGGTGAATGGAATTCAGTGAGGGTCAGGTGTGATGAGGAAATTACTAAAGTCAAGGATAGCAGGCACGCAGACATATTAATGACATAAAAAGTCAGATCAAGTCACTATTTTCATACATTATACTTATACTAGCATCCCAAGTTACGTTTTAACGGCACGCAACTGGATTTCATATTAAATAATAACCTAAATAAAGTCGTTTAATATGCATGTAATGTACGCATCCATAGTACCTACCTCGTATGTATCGGAGGCGTGAGACCGTGGAACAATTTAGCACGGCCGCAAGAGAGCACAAATTGCAACCAGTTGCATAACATGCATTATTTAAACGCGACAACCTTATAAGAAAGTATTAATGTGATAGAGACTCGTACGTCGCATGCGGTGAGTCAGAGCGAGCTCAATGACCCTCGCTCACCCGCCGACGCATACTATTCCTGTGCCATGCACTACATTGCTTCATTTCGAAACATTAGCTAACTTTAAAAATCACAAATAGTGTCAATCATAATCACAACCAGAACTTCCTCCGCGCTGCAAGCGGAGCGTCTCGCAGTAACACCGCTCTATGCTGTCTACCTACCACTGCTATTTAGAATCAATAATAATAAATGACCTCATCAAAGGTCTACGTACTCTAGTAAACAAAATTAGTTCAGTCGACCTTCGAAAAAAATGTTTGCCTATTTATTAGCTCCAACACACTACGAATTGTAGTGAGTCACCAAACATAATTATTCTAAACGCTCTCCTATGATACAAATATCTGGGAGGCTTATCGCGCGGAGAGTGTTGCGGCGCAGCAGACGGACAGGATCGTGTCAGTACATCATTCATCAGCTGGCTGCAAACGTGTAAATTTGCATACGACCACGAGTGCAGTCTCGCGGGCGTCGACTGGAATTAAAGAGGGTCGAGAGAGCCGATCTCGTGTCGATACTGTCACATGACTAATGGAGCAGGCGCCGATCACAGATATCGACAAATAAAAATATGGCTGGGCCACCGCTGCCGCTCCGCCGCCGCGCCGGCGCAGTGCGCGTGTGACTCAGTCCTACAACACAACTTGTCACTTGCTCCCTGACAAGTTGATGAGTCGATCCTTGTAACGGATCACACCACGAAACTTATCACTGCCATTATTTGCATAAAAAAGTGTTTTATATAACCCTAATTGACAGCTAGTGATGACATAGACTGAAGCCCTGCAGGCCTGTAAAATCGATGCAGTTCGCGCACTGCGCACTGCTTTCTATAATAAATACACAAAGAAAAATAAATACACCTCAATTTAAATACATTATTTTTATATTTTCTAATCTAAATAAAAATGATAAATGGAAGTTTTTTAATAATCATTTTTAATAATATAGTCCATTCTATTTTCACATTTTCTCTTTTTATTTTTGAAATCTGATATTGATACAAATAATAATATGAAATCGTGTCTAATGTGTAGGGCAGTTGTTTGTTAGGCGGCGCGAGTAGGGCGGGGGCGGCCTGCTACGGCGGCGGACCGATAACTAGAGGTCAATGACCGCTTAACATATTTTATCGGTGTTATGTAACCTACAATCAGGTGTCAAATGGTGGAAATGTACTTATCTGTTTACCCTGAAACGTTATCACGGCGTGAAAATTTATCTCTTACACTAATAGTTCAAACTAAAATGTTATCTTTATAGAAGAGTAAATGAAATGTAAATCTTCGGAACACTTTTATACTACACATAAATTATGTGGTATAAAAGATGTTTTTTCATGAATCATTCTTAAGAATTTTCTTCTTATAAAATATCACCATCTAGTTTGTTGTGGACACCGCCCGCCCTCTGGTGGATAAGCCTGCTCTTATATCATATTCACACCAACAAATCAGATACTTATAACACTATATACTAGCATAGAAAATGTTTAATGTCAAGTCAACGAAAATATCGTATACAACGTCGCTATTTCAAAACCCATAATTTAATTAAAGAAATGACCATCATATTGAACAGTGTTGTTTGTCGCTACAAAGAGTTTGACGTAAATCAATAGGCAAGCGCGTCAAATAGATTACGTTAAGACGTTTACGAGGTTTACAGGAAACGTGTCTCGCACTCATTAAGTATCGGGACCTTGCCAAATGAGTAGTGCAGGCGCTGGTCGGGGTTGCAGCACAGACGAGCGGCGCGCGCGTGCGCGAGGACAGACGCATCCGCAGCGTCGCGTGACGCGCCATCACCACTAAATATATCGCCGTGACAATGAGACACTTCGCCGCCGAGCCGCCCGCCGCGCGATAATTGCCTAAAACTGAAAGTGCTAAACTTCTCTACTCGCCCGCCTTTGTCAGCCTTAATAAAAGGAGGTTCAACAACCTAGCTGAGAACGAGAATGACGCCTCGTCTAGATATATGCGGTATGCGGTTAATATCTACTGAGATCGAAATAAATCGCTAGGATTATTGCCAAGTGGAAAATCATTATAATATATTGGACGCGTGGAATTCACTTTGACAATATTTTGACAGTGTGCGGTCTGGGAGCTTTAGTTTAGAGCAATCCACTACGAGCCGTCTCGAGACTTTTATAATTATTTTTATTTTCCCAACGTTTTGTAATAGTGATTCATCGGATTCTGCTTAAGGATCTATTTTGATATGGCTATTAATGAGACTAAGTGCTGTTATTTCGGGCCTAGTAGAATGGGCGTAGGTTATAATAGAGATGAAAGTCTTTGTGCGTTTCGCCACATCGCGGCGCGCCGGCGTCGCGCGTTGAATGTATTTGTGTGTCGTCAGAGTAGGCGTGCCCTTTATCTGCGCGTGAGTGGCCCGAGTCGCGATCGGTGTCCGCGGCTCGCGAGGAGCGCCGCCGCCGCGCTGTGGCCGCGCTAAGAGAAACGGGCGCCGACGGTGCCCATCTAAGGAGCGCAACTGTACAACCGGACCGACTGCCCCCTATTTAGACTGATCAGCCCGTAATTTTGACTTGACATCTCAGCTCAAGCTCTGAGTTAGCCACCTAAAGAATCAAGTGAATTGAAAATGCCATTAATAGGGATGTTGACGCCACAATTGACATACTTTTTATGAGCTGTCAAAACGCTATTCTCCAAAGATATTACTATTATTGATTTCAAAGCAGATATAAATGGTACTTTACAGTTGACTACAAATGAAGGGCTATAGGGCTAAAATAAAGCATTTTTAGAGACGTAGTGACTTGGAATGATTGGTTATAAAACGGTGACAAATTTTAGTCAAAACGGGTACAAAATAAAAGCATCTGTGTTAAACAAGAAAACTACATATTTGGAGAAACTCTAATAGTGCATAAGATTATATCTGAAACTTTCAAATACTAACAGGGATCATAAAACTACAATATTACTTCCACCACTAAGTAAACCTTGTAAATGGGTAATTAGCATAAATACTCGCTTTAATTAATACTGTCTTTAACTACTACATATTTACTAATGTGTAAACCGTTATCGGCAGCGCCAGACATGTTGCACATGACCAACGAAGGATTTGAAGCTCAAAACACCGTTTTAGGTCAAAACGTTCCATTATAAATAAAATTATATGTAGTGTGTGCGTAAAGAAAGTTTCCTACATTGATACAGTCTTTTAAAATAATTCTTCTATCTGGACGACTTCTAAGTGAGTCAATTTAATGACCTCAATAGCTCCCGTCACATAGACACAGTGGCAGTCCATATCACAGTGCAACTCGATAGGCACGTAAGTACTTTACGCCCGACGCGATGGTTTGTTTTCAGTGCCCATTAAACATGTGTACATTTCATTTTTTCTGGAACATCGAACATGAACACTGTAAAACAATGGTTTATAGCAGGAAAACATTCATCAAACGCGAGGCTGTGCTTAATGCGCCCCTGTTGCGAGGTCGTCGCACTCACTGTCATTACGACGTGATATACGTATCGCATACTCGAAAAGCACTACTACATATGTTCCAGTTTTTTCGCTAACTATCCAGGGAGCCTGGGAGCGACGCGCGGCGCACAATTATCTTCACAATATAGGATTAGTAAAGAATGCCCTCGGGGTCGCTGCAGTCCGCAGACAGCGAGACGACCGTTGATACTCTACACCGCAATCAATCGCTCCTGTTTCTAACTACACGTGCACGCGTATTATGTATGTAATCGTACACAATTATAAATAGTTTGTGACAACTACATTAGCTGCGGTCGAAGTTACAAAACAATCATGATTGTAAACAATCTATATATGTATTTCGAAACAATGGATGATCGATTTTTATGTAATGGCTGTGACAAATGGTTAATGTACTGAGTTCTTACTTTACTTTAGTATCGAGTACTTTCAAAAATACATCTCAAATCTTAATATAGTAAACAGTATCAAACGTGAAAATAAAACGAAAAATGTCGTCCTTTAATCGGGAGCAAACAACGCTATGTAGAGTCATTAGAGACATCTGTAAAATGTTACCAGCGAATAGTGAATTCTTTACAATGCGACATTCAATTAGGAATGTCTGCTTACTTTGCAAAGATATAAGCTCTACAATACTTCACTTTATATGAAATTGAATGCATACT
Source organism: Abrostola triplasia (assembly GCA_946251915.1). Lineage (NCBI taxonomy): Eukaryota > Metazoa > Arthropoda > Insecta > Lepidoptera > Noctuidae > Abrostola > Abrostola triplasia. Next base: position 5,568,849 of record OX276432.1, on the reverse strand, counting down.
CTCAAGTGTCATTGCTGTCAGGAAAGATAATAACGTAACTGCATACTTTGTGTAACAGCTTCAAGTCGTTTGACAACATAACTTAAAATACTCCCGCATAAGGACATAGTTTACACACATAGGCACTTACAGGCTCAGCGCTCAAGAGCTTGGATATGAAAGTCACACTAGCATTTATCCAAACACGTTTCGCGACCGATTGAGAAGAGTGCTCGGATCCATTACGTGCTGCGTGAATAAACAAAGTGTCGCCATTCGATTCTCAGCATTACTGCATATGTAATAAGTGCGAACCTCGTGCGATGGTGTCCACACAGTTGTGTTTGTTGTCGACGCTCGAACGGCTCCGGCAATGGCCAATCTCTAGGAAATTGACATTCGGCGCCAAAAGGAGCTCTGTGAGTGATTGTGAGTGCACCATTTGGCGCGAACTGAACGCGGGTAAATATTTATCGAGTCTGGATTCATAAATGGTTTTATGTTTGTACTTATTTCATAATAGAAATAGGTTTATACAAATGTTAGCAGACAATACAATACTATTGTAGCACACCTAGTTTCCGACACGAAAGAAATTGTGTAAATACAGATAACAATACAGTTTAATGAAAGCATATGGCCCATTACGAAAACCCGAAGCTACCAAGCTGATTACATTTCGTGTTCATTTGTGTGCATTTGAAGAATTGTGTATTATTATCATGAATCAATAAAGTGTGTTTTACTAACACAAACATCAGACTTACTGTTCTTCCGTGGGGTTTTTACTGCGTTACGTTTTTACTACGTTAAGTTTTTTTTTACTCGGACAGGCATTTTACTCGGACAGCTCCTCACACTGCTAATAATATGTGAAACCTAGAATAAGCTTGTCAATGTCAGGAGAAATAAAGACATTATTATTATTACCTTTACCTTATTAAACAAACGAAAGTGTACAATATTGTATAAAGAATCTCTCGTATTTTGTTTCCTCAAGTTAATGCTAACCGTTCTCATGCCAATAGGTACTGTAAAGAAAATTAACTCCTAAACAAATAATAAACACTCGAACAGCCGCATCCTGTCGGTTTTATTTGCAGTGTCGGTGTGTTTGTTAGCCACTAGTTAGTCAAGTGTGATAATAACATAACATCACGCCTGTATTCCCCGAAGAGGTAGGCAGAGGTGCACATTTAGTACACCCACATTTCGCCAGTTATGTTTTTAGGTCCCAATGTAATAGGGGGCGAGCCTATTGCCATCAACCGGGCACAAATCCAGACTCCGTGCTGCTACTGAGAATTACCTAATGGAAAAACCCAGTAACACTTTGCCCGACCCGGGATTCGAACCCAGGACCTCGCGCTCAGCAGTCGCGCTTAGCAACCACTAGACCAACGAGGCAGTCAAGTGTGATATGAGTAAGAAACAAGGAAATTTTATTATAGGCCCGTTTGACGGGTTCCAGTATTGTTTTATTTCTCAAGGTGATAGGAGCATAACGAGAATGGCATTGATGCATACAAAAAATATTCGCAGACTTTTTAATTCGCGTCAATTTACATAATAGCTTTTTAAATAAGGTAATATTATTATATTACTATAGTACTACGGCCATAATTATGCCTTTTAAAAGCTATATAGTATACTGACTGCTGGGATAGCCATTTTAATCGCAAGGATGTTGCAATTAAAAAGGTTCTATCGTACATCATCAGAATTAAAAGTCGGAAGCTTTGAACCCGGATAATATAATGCAAGAAAATTATATAAGTAAAAAAAAAACATCCAGTATTTCTGGTCAGTGAGTCGTTCATTATGGCGTTCTAATGGGGGGGGGTATTTGTTCATCAGTGGCTGTCTTCTGGCTGATGATTATGATGAGTCGTTAAGCAGAGCATACATGGAACTTACTTACTTTACTAAAAGTATAAGTAAAGTATAAGTACACTGGAGAACACATCTGTCCACGTTATTTTAAATACTACGTGAAAGGCCACCTACCTATATTTCAGAGACCTGATACCTACTTATAATTAAAGTCGTTTTCCTGCCTAAGTTTCCCATAAAAACGTTTACCCTATTAGTGCAATAGGCTAAAAATTTTTATGGGAAATACTTATTTATCATAATTAGGTGTTTAAGCGCACTCGCTTAATTACGATAAGTATTTAATAATAACCAATAAATATCGATCTGTGACGTATACACTTAAGCGAAATTGTTAGTTTGATCAATTTATTTACAACCACTTCCCCATCTTTCCATTTATTTATTTATATAATACTTGAGTTCAGTTGTGTCCAAGGCAGACTTAATGCCTTAGGCGTTTTCTAAATAATGAAACATATCATATCATCTCGCCTGTATTCCCCAAAGATAGGCAGACGTGTGTAGTACACCCACATTTTATAGGTCCAAATAAAGTGGGCGTGCCCATCAACCGGGCACAAATCCAGACTTTGTGCTGCTATTCAGAAATACCTAATAGAAAAACCCAGTAACACTTTGCCCGACCCGAGATCCGAATCCAGAGCCTCATGTTCAACAGTCGTGATTAGCGACTACCAGACCAATGGGGCAAGCCTCTTTTTCATTAATTTTTTATCCAATATTTTTTCCTCTTGCTGATTCTACCTACTTTATTTAATATATGACTAAATATAGATAATACCTAATCTTTTCGAACATTTACCCTAATTAATCCATTTAAAGACCTAATTTCCTATATTTAATCCTAACCAAGTTACATTTCCTATAAAAAAGTTTATTAATAACAAAACATTTATCCGGTTACTAATTACTTTTTATTAAAATATTTAACGTTTTAAATTAAATAATAATTTAAAATAAATAATTTAAAATTAAACGTTTGCCTTCACTATTTTCCCCATCTTAGCCCAGGCATCAAATCGGCTGTCAGTGTGGATTTTGCTTGAGACAAACAATTCATGTTTTAAAGCGAAGGTAAAGATATAAATAGATAATTATAATTAAGACAGTAATATAAGACCAAGCAGTTTCTCGCCTAGTGTCTCATTAGATAAGAATAGGTTTCAATTAAAGTAATTAATAGCTAATTTATGCGCGTGTATGTAGTAAACAAACGATGACTGTACTCCGTCACACCTGTGCTCATACAATTAACTTATAAATATTTCCCAACAACTAGCTCTATCCGATGTGCAGTCCGGCTAGCGCAAGAAATGTCCTAAATGACCTACCCACGGAGTATGTGGCGTCCTAATTAACCAGCACTGCACTGCGTACATTTATATCGAACGTTAGTATTAACTCAAACACTAAGGGTCTCGTTATTCATTCCCCAGTATAAATAATTAAAATATTGCGCAGTGAACTCTGATGTTTACGAGACAATCGCATGCAAATTACTTACTCGTACACGAGTGTTATATGTAATTTGTATCATGTTAATTATTACTACAACTGTTCTTATCTTCGAGCTGATGAAATTTTATACCCTTGTCGCGAGCGCAGGGACGTAAAGCCACCGACATTATTAGTCTTGCTTGCATGCACAGTACCCATGATGGAACTTCAAAGACGTTAGAGTTTATGCATCATAACTATCCTATGTCACGATTAACAAACGCGATGGTGTAATGTTGCGCTAGAGTCGAGTGCTAGAACGTAGCGGCTCGGACGCATAGTGAGTGTGCGGGCGCAGGCGCGAGGCGCGGCGGATGCACGTGCGCCGCCGCAATGGGCTAGCGTGCTGAAGCGCGGCTTGCACTTCCGACTCACATTCATTCCCGCGCCATTCATACAACTGCGTCATTCATTTAATTCAAGTTCATAACGAGACCCGTACGTGGGAGGAGCTCCGTAACTCGGTCGACACACCCGCGCCCTGCGTACGGCGACACTGCGCATTATCCAAAACTTTTATTATCGATAAAGATAAAGAGAGCCGTTTTCGGGATTCGAACGTGTCTTGCCGAAAATGTCCATAAAATAAATCGGATCGCTCAAAGTTCCGAATTGCATTTATCGTTTCTGCGTATTCAATCTCGGACGCTTTAAATTCTCCAAGGTGCGCAATATTTCACGGGTTCTTAAGAGTAAACTTCTAATTAAATGCCGGCGGTGGCATCTCTGACACCGGACGTGCTCCTTAGGAACACGGACAGCTACAAAATGATCGAATTTAAGGATCGAGACAAGGTGTAGGTGGCACGCAGCGCGGCATGAGCGGGCGGCGGCGGCGCGGCGCAGTGCGGCGGCGGCGCGGCGCAGTGCGGCGGCGGCGCAGCGCAGTGCGGCGGCGGCGTGGCGCCGAGATGGTATCGCGGCGGCGCGGCGTAGCGTCCCACCACCGTGCGATACTTTTCTAACTTTTTGGTTTGGCGGGTCGCGCGGGGGCATATTGTGTGCAATTGTAGCACGCGAGGGCACCGCAGGCCGTCGACCCGCCGTCGCCCGCTCCGTATAATCCGACAGCATTATGGTCGACCCGGCGCCTTTGTAGGCTACCGGCTTAATGAGGGCCGTGGGTGGCTTATGACACGTCAGGATCTGATCATAAAGGTGCCAAAAATTCTACCTGCGAGGACGACATTCCTATCTCGCACCTTTGAAAATTAATGTCTATTGTCTGCGCATGCTGGCAGGAGGCGTCAGGGATTAGGAATGACATGGTGTTATTTATTTCGAGATACATGGGTAGCTCCATGAGTAAGCCTGGTGCGATTAAAATAATATATTGAATGATTTGGTGTTCGGATGTGGCGATGACTCCTGGTGTAGCGTCGGGTTTAATTGAGATGTATGCACACAAATTCTTTGACCCCAATTAATTTCGTGGAAGTGAGTTCGTCGGGCGTTAATTAAGTGCGCTAATATTTGTGCGGAGAACACGCTGGCGGTCATACACCATACTCATTGTAATTGTAGATGATATTACATTAAAATTAAAGTTGATGTTTCTTTCAAATGAGGCTTGACCTTTACCAAACAAAAGACAGCTGAAATCGTAAGTGTTATAAGATACCTATACAATCTTATGTAAGTGATATCTTAATTATTCTTGTAAATCCCTAAGTGAGCCTTACGTTACTGCTAAGAACGCCAATTGTATAAATTATATGCTTTGTTATTCAAAATATTAGAAATGTCATACGATTGAATATAATATAATGTATTGAATTAGCAATGACACCACGAATTACTGTAGTACTGATGTAATTTTGGATGTTTGTTTTTCTATGTTTTCCTTAATATAATGGCTAAAATACTTCTACATTTGATACGTCGGTCGGTCAACAATTGATCGAAAGTTTAAAACCAACAACGTCTATCACCAACATGTACCATGCTAAGGTATACCTTGACCAGCATCAGTCTGGACTCTTTGTTATTATAACTTCGGTCGGCTGGATATGTCGCACCTAGTCAGTCTGATTGTGTCGTAGAGTGATGCGAGCACACATGTTGTACGCGCAGCCCTCGGGTAATGCAATTTGAGTGCAATGGTAATGATGTGACGTCAGTCAGCGGGTCGTTTGTTACGCCCAGCTTCGCTGCGGGGCAATGAACCAGCGACTAAATTGGACATAAGTGTCCTGCGACGCTGCGCCACGGACATAACGCAACCCAACCACGATTTACGACATTACGAGTGACGCCATGCAATATGATTGTAACTTGCAAAATTAACTTTACTTCATCAATGAGCTGCTCCGAAGAATTCACTCCTCCGTCCCACATTTAAAAGGTTGATGATATTAACTATTAATTCTCAGAAGAGAGACTTATATTAAACGAGATATAGAGTCACGTATTAAAGGCCCACCGGCGCATGTCTAGTGAGTTGTTTGGCAGGTATGACACTATCCTGTCTTAATAGATCTGATAAAACTCTTCGTTTATATTTACTGTTTATTCAAATGACATACCGAAACAGGAGAAGGCGATTGTAAAATAATACGAGTAGGTAAAGCGACAATTAGTGAACAATATCGGTGGCCGGCGCAGGCGCGGCGCGGCGGGCGGTGGCGCGCAGAGCCGTGGTGTTACAATGAGGCGCAATCAAGCGCGAGTACATTTTCATTCCGCGCGCGATGCGACCGCATGCACGCAAACAATCTTATATAATATTTGCGTATAAATGCGCATTTAAAACATTCCACAAATAAGGGTTGTGTGTCCGCTAATAACTTGCGCACTTTACTACTTTACATTCGACGTTTGAGCGCTGAGATTGTTATCTAGCGTAATGGTTGTGCGGGACAGCGTCTTAAGACATAAACGTCAGAAACATTAATACTAAATTAGCAATGACGTATTTTATTGTTTAATTACAAGGAATTACAACGTACACCCGAAGTTTTGAGACGTTAAATGTTATCATTGACTTAATTGCTGTATACGTCGTATGACTCTACAAAGTCGGTAATTTAGCAGAGAAAAACGAGATTTGAATAAAAAGTGAATAAATATCTTTATTATTTCCATCCAAAGCCATGGAACACATTGTGTTGCTTTGCAATGAATAAAATGAGTACTAGGATGACTCTACCACACTGTGTGATGACTGATATAAACCCACTTAGATGTTAAAAATTAATCATGCTATAATATAGTTTATATGCACAAAACAAATCGTTTAATGTTTTAAAAATATGCATCTAAAACATGGATTTTATAAAGTTACACTCATATTCGTTTTAATGGTTCTGAATTAATTAAATATGTAAATCTTTAACGTTCATAGTAGCAACTACTACGTTTTGTCAGAAACCGAGAGTCAACCGCACAAAATGCATATACTAAAGTACAATATGACATCACAGCCAAAAGCAATCAGCAACGTGGACAAAAGGCGAAGTAATAACAAATGTTATACCTACCCGCTATCGAGAGAATGTACATAAAAAGTATTTTTGATGCCGTGCCGCCAACGGGTTAAAAGATCAGCTCGATAAGAGACGATCATAGAGTTAAAAATAACAATGCGCAAAGTGTACTTTTGTTTTCATGTTTATTAACGATCCGTGGTGTTTCGGTCAAGACTTCCCGTTGCTCTTGTTTGTACAAAAAATCTCAAGAATTTAAGGTAAAAACGGTTTCTCTCTGTATCGTTCTCTTTGGCGTTCCGCAACAAACATATGTGAGGTAACGCTAAATTAAATAATACCTATATTTTTTTGTTTTAAATGGAAAACGTTGGGTGTAAAGGGAAAATGTGAAACTATATTATTCGCGCCCTTTCGTGTCGCTTTTATACAACGAATGGCATACTAATGCAACAATTAGTCCATCTGATAAATTAGTGGATGGTTGAGTAAAAATTAAGCACTAAAAGTTACTTAGTTTAATAATGATTATAACATTTGCATTGCATAGCATGTTATCATTTGCGCAATCTGTATTGCATTATTGCAGCATGGTTATATAATTTTGGTCCCCGATGCATGGCATACAACATTTATTACGTTTTAAAATTACAAAGTAGTTTCATAAAATGCGATGTTTTTTACTGCAGTTGTCCGTAACATTAACAATCGTTGGACACATTACATTTGCCTCAAATTGAACGTAGTCCCTAACTCTACTTCCAAGAAACTTCGAGGCTTTTAGTAGCACGTTTTTGTAGCCTTATTTGTGCCTTCTGTTTATATTACATATTCAATTTAGTTACTATGACATAGAAAAGACATAGCTTCACGTCTATGTAGATGCTATATGGAATGGCTCTACAAGTTTAAGTATATCGATGGATGAAATATAGTAATGATAAACCACGTCACAATCAATAAGAAATGTGACATCCGAACTTGTCAGGTGACGAGCATTGGTGTCGTTCCGCGTTGTTTTCGTTTGTACTACAGTTACGCAAGCCTCAAACCTGAAATTAGCACGCCCTTTCAGCCGACACCCACAGATATCGCACGTCACGCGTTTACGACGAACAACGTTCTGCATGTGCATACGCGACTCACCAATACCTGTACAGTACATACTACATATACCACGCAATACCTACAAAGCTCTAAGGGACCGCTAATAGAGTCCACGCAGAACTCACACCCATAGTTATATAAACTAGCCGAACAGATTGTCAACGTGTCCACAATGGTTTGAAAATTTCGCGTCACGTCACGGCTTGTCTCGGCTGGCTGTCTAGACATCACACACGAAGACAACTTTTTTCTGTTCTCGGTAATACAATTTTTGGCAGACTTGTTAATACAATCTTGGCAAACATTTGTAACTTTTATCACGTCCGGAAAATGAATGAAAGCTGTCGGCCGTGAGTCACATTAGCCATCGACCGGGACTTTAGGAGTCCTTGCTGTCTATTCGGATAATAAAAATTAATGACATCACTCATGACACAAGGTTAAAGCCGAACACTTAATTAGATGTGATAATTTTATTTTACATTAATTATGTGACTATATTTGTATACAATGCAAAGAAAAAATTACATAAACTCATGTTTATAATAAAATTAAATTCATCACGCGTACACTAGTATTTCTTTCAAGCCTGCCTGCGACCACGGCCGGTGCAACTCAGTCTAAACGTAAGCCAAAATTAAGAACTGGTGTTAATTCCCGTGTTATCGTCATCATCAGCCGGAAGACGTCTACTGTTGAACCAATGCCTCCCTTAGAACGCCACAATGAGAGACAGTTATAACTTAATTTTATTATAATCATGCAACGCGATAGTTTAAAAGTTAGTTTATAGTCAGTTATCTACAATACAAATAGGATAATATTAATATTTTGTAAAATAATACTAGGATTACAAATGAACGATTCCAGCTCCCTGGGCACTAAACAATAATAATAAATAATATTAAGAAGATTGATTTATAGGTAATAACACTAAAAAGGCCTACACTAAGCTAACATATTACAAAATCTTTCGTACGTATAAAGCAATCGTCATAATACAATAAGATAAGATTGCAAAATCGTACGACATTGATATTCATGTACATGTGCTTTATGTATCTGATGATATAACAACAGACACTGACAGACGATATTACTTCATAAAATCGTGTTTAAAAATAATTAATAAACATGTAATAAACAGCCCCGTTGAGGGCAATAGGCTCGCCCCCTATTACATTGGGACCTAAAAACATAACTGGTGAAATGTGGGTGTACTATATGTGCACCTCTGCCTAACCCTTCGGGGGATACAGGCGTGATGTTATGTTTGTTAGGTGGGTATAGACATTCTTTGATTAACTTAAAACATATTTATTTATGATATGTAGTGATGTTTCTGACATGCAGGCATATACCGGTGTTCAGTCAAGAGCATTCTACACAGTCATGTCTTACGTGAACTAATTAGCGGGATTTTCCATTTAATACTAATGTACAACTCGTTGCAGCTAGGATTTTAAGTCATCATACTATTATTTACCTTTATATAACTTTAAATCAATATTGTTATATGTACTAAGTAGATAAGTTTCTTGCCCGATCTTATGCATAGAACTCACAAGTTTTCATAAATAAATTGTACTATTTTGTAAGTGCATGTAAATATGTAATGTGGCGTTCTAAGGGGGAGGCTTTTGTTCAACAGTGGACGTCTTTTGCCTGATGATGATGATATAAATAATATATACCTATTCTTAATAACTTTCGTATATAAAGTGTGAATGAATTCCAATGTTTCGACAGGATTTCAGGTAATATTAAACCCATTTTCTAGGAATAAGTACAGGGTTGTAGTAGAATAGAAAAGTTGAATCGCTTTTTACGTAATTGCTTATATATTATGAATTACTTTTCTATAATTTTAGTATGTTTATAAACACAATAATTAGCTACCATTGTAGCCAGAATAACTTTAAATTAAATCAATAATACGTTCATCTAGATATTCTATCTCAGTGACCACACTATCGCATTAGGTATACGCACCTGTAATGGCTGTAATGATAGGGTGAGAGAAATTAATGATTTTTTTTTAATACTATGGTGTTAGCTTAAACAGAAACATTATAAAAATTATCGAGTGTACAACGTATCCTGGGCAGTTAGCCACTCTGCCAACCGGCTGACTGGATATAAACATTCCACTGGTAGGTTTAACTTAGAACCAAAATAATAGTATTTTATTGGTACAGGTACTGAGAATTAAACCAACATAAAAAATACTGACATACATAAGTCTTAATAAAACAGCAGTTTCAATCAAAAATAAAAAGGAAATAGATTATATTTTTACCTTGAATGGCATTTATTCATGTTTATGAAATACGCTTTGTAAATAAGTATGTTTTGTTTAGTAAACATCTAACCACGAAAAGTTTTTCACACTATCCACAGAAAATTTGATAAGGGTACGAATGTAACCGCGATTACCTTCGACTTGGGCGAGTCTCTGGCCGATAACAGATTAGTTATTGTATCATTCTCCTAAAATAGAACCTCTCAACATTTCTCTCCGTTTGTTGATATTGTTGAGACGAAAGTCAACCGGTCTCACGTGGTATTGTGTTTATTATCCGTGAGTACCCAAGCAAGTATCGACTCTTCTGATAACGATACGAGAATTGATAAACTGTTTTAAAGCATCATCGGTGCGCTAGTCACCTCCGTGAGACTAATGCGTACGTGCGTTTTAATTGATCTAGTAGTTAGAGCCGGTGCGGAAACCTCGGAATGCAATTATTTACATAAACACACGTGCCTACAGTCGTCCAGTATTTTCCTATCCGAGGCGGCGCGCGATCCGCACCTGAGCGGCGGCGCGGGCGGCTCGCTGACGCTGGGCAGATGAGAAAGATCGATGTGCATTTAATTACGTCGGACAGTATCGTTGGCAGCGCGTGCGCCGTGTGCGGTGTGTGCGGAGTGTGCGGCGTGTGCGCTGTGTGCACTCACCGGCAGGTCGGGTGGTGCGGCGCGCGGGCTCGTCCTCCCGCAGGTCGGGCGCGTGGCGGCGCGCGGCGCCCGGCCCCAGCGCCGCCAGCGCCAGCAGCACCAGCGCGCGCAGCATGGCGCCGCTGTACACTGTATTCTCACCAGAGTCCGACCGCTCCCGGCCACGAGCTCACTATTTTGGCCGCGCGCGCTCTGTTCGTACGGTAGGTGCAGCGAGCGCAGGTTCGCGATCGTAGCGCGCGACTCGCAGGCGTCGTCGTAGCGCGACGGCTGAGCCGGACTGAGACGAGCGACGCGCGATTTCCCGGCTGATGCGGCGAGGGGGCCGGCGCGCCCCTCGTGGAAAACGCGGCAATAGCGCGGTGCGGGCGGGGAAAATGCAGCGCTGTCATCCGCCCGCCCCGCCCGTCGCGCCGCCCGACACTCCACCATACACCACATTAAGTGCCGATCATTATGCCAACTTAACTCTACTACAATGTCTGTTTTTATAAAGAAATACTTCAAATATCGAACTTAAGTTCTAACAATATATTTGCATATGCTAACAATTTTATGTACTAGCGCAAAATATATGTCTACATTGCGATCTTCTTAGCATTTATACGTAAAACATCTAACTGTAAAAACGAAATAGATCCATTAGTTTAAATTGTATAAATTTATAGCCAACGACGAGTAAGAAATTTATACGAATTTACAAAAAATGTGTCTATGCATTCGAGACATTTTAAAAATGTGAAAGAGAGTACAATACTGAGTAGAAGCCAAAACAATATTGATCGCTAGTTTTACCGCTCTGTTTATACAGAGTAATGATTAAATGATAATGTGAATGTACTAGAGACTACTTTATCTTTGAACATCAGCAGCTAAATATATGATTTGTCATAATTTTTGTCATCAACATCGACCATGTTATCAAAACTTTTTATTAAATATCAATAGTTCTATTAACCCTTCGCCGCCGTCTATAAAATAACATAGGTATGTAACTTCATTAGGTCCATAAATGTATTGATAAATTAATTGAATTGTAGGACAAACATTACTCGTTATTAGTAATTATGTTTTTGTTTAAATTAACAAGTTAATTGAGTTATCCCCGATTTTACGAGTCCACAGAATTAAACGCCCGTCATAAAAAAACACAAATTGTTATTGCTTTGTCTCGCCCGTACGATGTGTGTCGAATTCAGACATGTTGAAAAGATTCATAAGAATTTGTAGAATTACTTACATTTACTTGCTGCAGATCTGGATTTGGCAGAAGGCCCAACTAGTCGTTTAATAAATATCTCATATCTTTTGAGAATATAAACAGAAATATCAATACCTAGCACAATGCTAGTGTATTGCTGTAAAAAGTGTTAACGTCATAACTGATGAGCGAATTTATAAATAATTATTATGAGGATTACGACCTCATACCGACACGGTGTACACTGTACCTACATACTCGACGTAACATCACGCAGATAGAACTACTTACGCATTCTGTTATTATATACGATTATTATCACATCTCATGACACTAATATTATACATTTTGTGAGTCTGTTTGTTACCTCTTCACACTCAAACAGGTAGACCGTTTTGATGAATTTCATATGAGGTAGCTGACACCTTAGATTAAGACATAAGCTACTTTTTTTTAATTATTTTACTGCGAAATGCATGAACTCAACAGAAATTTCAAATATTTTAACTTTAACATGAATGTTCGTTACTTTCCCACTTTTACATACATACATATCATCACGCCTGTATTCCTCGAAGGGGTAGGCAGAGGTGCACATATAGTACACCCACATTTCGCCAGTTATGTTTTAGGTCCCAATGTAATAGGGGGCGAGCCTATTGCCATCAACTGCTTTTAATTTAATTATTTTTGTGGTTTCAATTTAACATAAAATTAAGGATTTTTTTCACTATTTATTTTCTCAATAACTCGATGGGCCCAGAAGTGAAGGTCGACTTACAATTGGTTAATATTTGTTCCTTGTCTCGATCTACTTAGATAATTTTATAAAGTCTATGACTTTGAACTAGGCTAAACATGGGGCACCTCTTCAAGTTTTATTTATTTATGTTGAGGGCTTCCGACTAAGGTTGTATCTTGTTAACATAAAAATCTAGTTAAATGATAGGCACTATACTTGGAAGATTAGAAAAAATAAAAAGTATGTATATATAAATATTATGCCTAGACGTTTAACTAATGACTAGTTATCAAGCGTAAGTAGGTGCCTAAACGAATTTTGTTTACAATTTATTTATCTAAATGTACTGAAACCCAATTAGCACTCAGCTATGTTTCCCCAAGACTGACCTATTTATATGTAAAAATGTATTTAAATTAACTAAGATTAAGTATTACCTATAGGAAGTATGACTGCCTATATTTGTGGGGTAATTGCACAGTCCATTAGAAGTCCCGCCAAAAAGACCGGCTAAGCAAACACGACTCTTTTATTTTACTTATCTGCCAGAGACGAAGAAAAAAAAAGTACCCACCTACCTAAACATGCGTAAAAATATTTTTTTTATCAAATAAATTTCGGATTGTAGTAGTGTAAGTCTTAGGGTAGGTGTCCACATAGTTCGTTGCTACGCTACGCTACACTACGCTATGAGCTACGCACTACGCAGCTACGGAGCGTCTACCGTCAACTTTATACTAAGTATCGACGGTGCCACCCACACAAAGCTTCCACAACACGCAATATATATTATCGTATTACAAGTTCTGACGAAGTTCATACATGGAAATTTTATACTGAATAATATATTAACTAAGTAGGTAGTACTTACCTCCATTTTTATCTGACATTACACAATGTTATAGCTATCAATGACGTGACGTCGCTCTATACGTAGGTAACGTATTAAGGTTAGTATTGATGATCGACAGCTTTATAGTATGACGTACTTATGAATAGTAGACGATTTATAAAAATCTGTTATAAGTACCTACTTGGATTAGTAACGGAGTAACGTCAGTTCGGAGTATCGTAACAGGCGCCTTATTGTAACACTTGACTAACCATACAGAATTTTAAACATTTGCGTAAAATCGTCCTATAAATGATAAGGTTTAGGTTACTCAAAAATATCTAATAATTTGTGAGTTAGTATTTTTTGATTAGCTATTGTTGACACGTTGGTATTAATTTCCAAATTAACACTAAGCAACGTGTGGTAGGCAATGATACGTAGGTATACACTGTCTGCAGGCAGTCCCAAGGAGGCTTTATCTGCTTTACCGGTCTTTTTAGCGAGACCCAAGAGTCTCCAGCCAAGGAGCCCTATATACCTACTTGTTTTTATAGATTTTTAAACGCCTTTTACTTCGGTCTCAGCAACATCTCATAAGTATGCAAAGAAGGCAAGTTGGTGTCTAAAGGCATTTGATTTAGTATACGCATGGTTCGGTAATGGGAGTTAATGCCGGTCGATAAGGACTCTTCTTTTTAATTTAGAGTTGCCTAGCTACTTCATGCAGAACATTTTATTTTAGATTGCCTCGTTGATTAAGTGGCAAGCTAAGATAAGATTCGCGGTTGCGAGTCCAACTGGTAAAAAGTAATTGGTAATACTTGATGTAAAAATTGACAATAACCATCCAGAAGCAAAAATGTTAGTGATGGTAGCACCAACCCATGCCTCTTACAAATCGTTAAACCACGTGGGCTACGCCTGATCCTTCGACCTCGTCGTCACTTTACTGTCACTTCCACTGCCTCAGTCGTCTAGTAGTCGTTAAACGCGACTGCTGAGCATAAGGTCTAGGGTTCGAATCCCGGGTCGGGCAGTGGTTTTCCATTAGGTAATTCTCTGTAGCAGCGCTGAGTCTAGATTTGTGACCAGTTGATAGCAATAGGCTAGCTCCCTAATAAATTGGGACCTGTACCGTAACTTACGACTTCTGCCTCTTCGTGGTATACAGGTGTGATGTTGCTATCACTACTTCAAATAGGTGGTAATTAGGTTCTTACCAATGACTTATTTAGCAGTTGGTTACTAATATACATAAAGTCACGTATAATACTCGAAGGGGGGAGGCAGATATTCTCCTTTACCAAGACTATACCGATATAACCCACGTTCGCCACTCATTATGCCTTATTACCTATCAAAAAACCTCAGTCAGTCTGATTTCAGTTCAGTTAGTAGCATTTTTGTTTTTAGTCTAAGTAAGAGAAGTTGAAGCAGTCATGACAAACTGCTAGAAATCAAGACACTAAATTAATTGTCATCAGAAAAGACTATATAACTTTTTTATCGTTTGACGAAAGGGTATTGGCTTTTGTTGCGGTTAGTTAGGACTCGGAAGAAGAATGCGAACAGGCGCTTCATGTAGAATATTAGGTACTAGTCAGCTGCTTCCGCTGATTGTGCAAGCAATCCTAACATAGGAAATGCTAAGCAGATAAGAACTCGTTTAGTAGTATCACTAAGCATTTCTCTAACCCAGTTATATAAAATCGAAATCAATGTCTGTTGGTTCGAGTTAAGGTTTTGAAGTAATATAAATCCTGGTAATTGAAGTCGTGTGAAGTCCTACTTTTCGAAGTCCATACCTATTTTAACAGCTTAAAGTTGTGAAGACTTTTACACAATTTCTTCCAGAATTCTAACGTACTGTCTGCTGGGAAGGTTTGGTGTAGCTGGTTTCTGAAGCGTTTAACGCATGTTAAGTTGTTAGAATGTATTAAATCAAATAATGAAACATTCGTGAGGATAATTTTTATTCCATAATACAGCATAAGATAAACCGGAATGTCACAATTCGCATTTTCATTACTTCTTGTTTCTCATAAAAATAAAAAAGAACCTCCTTCCGTCACACTTGCCACAAAGTTACTGCGATTCAACATTTTTTTCTAAATTATTATAAAAATGCTAAGTTACAATTAATTGTGTAGAGCATGTACCACTGAGAATTCTGAGCACTGTTCCCTGTAGGCGGAAACACTTCTCAAAATGACACCGTTTATCTAATACATATTTATACCTAAATTACAAATTAATCTCGGATCGTCATGAGAAGCTGTTGACTGTAAATGCAGGTCAATCACAACGAGCCGTTTGAATAAGCGAGAATTGTACGAAATATGGGTTTGGATGTAAATACATAACAGCTTAAACTACCTAGATAACTTCCATAAAAATAAACTACCATCGTTATAATAGGTCAGGTGATAATTACGCTTAGATGCACAAAACTGGTGACAATCGTACAGAAAAAACAATGGATATCGACAACTCAAAGCCACAAAGCGATGTGAATAGGCCGCAGCCGCGTGGCTGACCTGCGCCCGCGCACGCTTCTGCCTTTCCTGCTCGCATCCCGGTGACCGATCGAACCTACGCTCTCAAATACTGTTTACTAACCTACCTACGTAATGTATATTGTAGGTCACTAGTATCATAAACTAAATAATTAAAGTCATCAATTGTGAATTAACTTTAAATACTTTATTGCGACAACTTATTCCACATAGTATACATATAAAACATGTTATGATGTGATTCACTTTATCACGAGTCAGCTACAAACCTATCCACATCACAATGCACGATCATTCAGCGAGTCTAGGTACCACCGTTTTGCTCCTTCGTATATTTATTATATTGAAAACAAATCTGCAATAATTTTGTATCGTCTTTACACACTATTTTTTGTTCTACGTCGTCCGGGATCGATCAAACAGCGCATTCAAATAACGTGGACCCTAACACCACATCGCTAAGTAGCATGGTTTATTTGTACACTTACCACCCATATACCAAAAATTAATTTTAAACGTCATATGAACGCAAGTGGTTCTAAGCGAATGCGATGCTCGATCGGTCACCGGACGACGCATATCAGTAATGCATTCGCAGGTTAACTCACATAATACATTGTATTCAATATTCAATAGCAAATAAAGTTAACATATCTTAAACCATAGTCTCTTTCAGTAATCAGATTTGTCTGTGAGTTGGTAGCGCACATGCGGTTAGCGGTTGGCGTTCTTCAGTTGGTTGGAAAGCCAATCGAGGCCTTCGTAGAGGCCATCGCCAGAAGTGGCACACGTCGCCTGAATGTACCAGTTGCGGTTGCGCAATGAATGCAATCCCAGCTTGTCCGTTATCTCAGCTGCATTCATTGCGTTTGGCAGATCCTAGCAACACAACATTATATTAGTTTACTTATTTTTATACACGTGTCATGTTTAATCTAAAATGAGGAGATACGCTGAAAATCATGAACCATTATCTTGTAGAAAACATACAGATACAATTTTAGAAAACTGTATTTAGTATTGTACTTTAAGTTGCAGGCTGAGACTTCAACGTAGGCTACAATAGTAATAAAGACAAATTTAAAAAATAAACAGCATAGTAAAGAGAGATGTTAGTACAACTTATGTTACCTGTTTGTTTGCAAAGATCAAAAGTACAGCATCTCGTAGCTCGTCTTCACTTAACATTCGCATGAGCTCCTCGCGTGCCTCACCAATACGCTCTCGATCATTACTGTCTACTACAAAGATGAGACCCTGCAAAAAATATAACAGTTGTATACTGATCGTAATGAATTTTGCTGTCAATTTGCATTTCTAGGTAATGATTAATCATTTTAACGTTATAATAAAAACTCTTCTTCGCGTATAATAATATCTTACTGACTGAATTTCCGTTACGATAGCATATCCCAATAAAGAGTAGTGAAAGCAAACAGCTGGACTTTATTACCTTACACTCTTACTAGCGTCACCGTTAATAAAATAAAATATGTGCAATGGGAACAATATTGATGATTGTATAATTAATAACGCCAGATTGATGAATTTATGTATTTTCCTGACAGAAAAACCACAAAAGTACGCCCATCTTAATTAATACAATACATCGACCATCGTCGACCTAAGTTTCGGTCCACGTACTTGTGGACGACAATCATGACTGGTTAGCAACATTGATATTTGTAACCAATAATTTTATACATAAATTACTGCTAAACAAATCTACCAGCTTAAATTTAAACCTGTTGTATAGGTACTATCATCGCGGGCATAACTTGATACACATTATCTGATAACACCATTACAAGCGAGTTTAGTCATATTATATAAAAGAGTTGACCATAAAGAAATATTAAGGAAAAAACATATTCATTCTTCACGCATTCTTAGAATCTTTCACTCAATATAATTTGAGCTCATATTTAATACTCAATCGAACAACTTGTTAACTTTAATTCTAAAATTATCTTTAGATACAAAACTTATAAGCAATTCTTATCACTAATAACGAATTTATCGACATATTTCTAAGCTTAATTATCAAAACAATAAAAGCCAAGGTAAACGCGTTAGGCTAACGCGATACTAAGTAAATTCAAATTCGTTCTATCAACTTCACTATGCAAATTGAAACGAGACGTAATTCGCATTCTATAAACTACGCGTAAAATAAATGAGTAAATAAATTACGTAATTACAAATTGACATAACATAAACAAATCATTACAGTAATTAATTATCAAAGTACACAAAGATTATTTTTTACTAATTAATTAATTCAAAAATATATATTTATTTATGATTCCATGTACATTCAATTAAATATATGTTCTTAGTTCGATAACAGATGACAAAATGCCCTAAAATAATACATTAATAATTCAAAACGTATACTAACAATATTTTAATCAGATGATTAGTTTGCACCTGTACTCCCAAATATCATCAATTTGACATAAGCGCGACATACGCTTATTAACCAGTTGAAGAAATTATTTTTAAATAGGAAGTAGAAAGTATGTAGTGATTCTCTCATGGGTGTACGTGTCTTGTTTCCAGCAATCATTGGTATTTACGAACGACAAATGCTATTTAATTGATATTTAATAGTGAATGATAAATTATGACATTATTCCAAACCTATTCTATCGTGTACGAGTCTTTCGTTGCTATTTAAGTATAACAGCCATGACAACTAAAAAGTGGAGCCCCCCTTTCTAGCTTTATCAGAGTTCACCGCATGACACGGCAAGTGCAAACTTCAGAGACGCCGCGCATGCGCCGGGAAATATTTTAACATTGCTTGAAAATTTTACCATGTACATTTGCATACTCATACAAGTTATTTAATGTAATTGGTGATTATATAAACCGAAAAATTAATCTCACAATAAATTATAACTGTACAACTACCAAATTGGCAAACATGCCACTACAAACGAAAGAAAGGATTTGTTTACAAAATATTTTAAGTATTGGAAAGCTTTAGGCTTTAACAATGCCCAAGTGAAATCATCTGTAAGTGTTAAAGTTAGAAACAATGACCTACTTTCACAAATGTGTGATTGTGAGCAGCATGAGCAGCTTGTGTCACATACTTTAGATCTCAGATTACGAATTTTATCAGTGTTATTATAATTTTAGCTAAATAATGCCTTGAATTGGCAAGTTTTCATTCATTTTAACGTTCTAAGGGGGAGGCCTTTGTTCAACAGTGGATGTCTTCTGGCTGATAATGATGAATGCCTTAAGTTTTATTATTAACACAAGACTAAAATCAACTTACATAATTTAAGGTCATAATTTACTGATGATCATGCAAAAATTGCAACACAATGATAAAACATATTTAATAAGTTGTTTAAAGAGTTATAAAGGCCTATGTTTTAGTGTAATCTGTGAGTCATGTTTCCCATGTGGGTAATAAACTTCAATTAAGACTATTTGTATCATAGAAAATGGCTATGAAGTTTATAAAAATAAAACAGTTCAGCAATCTATTTGAAACAATGATAAATATAATACACATATAGTTAACAGAAAAAAAAAATGTAATTATACATCTACAGCTGCATTTAAATAGATGTTTACGTATAGAATTCCAACTACTATACAAAATGTACATAATAGAATTATTGTTTACATATAAGTATTTCTACATTAATAATGTTCTCATAACTGTCGTGATTTGTGATTTTACAATACAATATGTAATACAACACTGACCTGTGTGTTCTGGAAGTAATGCCTCCACAGTGGCCTAATTTTGTCTTGACCACCGACATCCCACACGGTGAAACTGATGTTTTTGTATTCTACAGTCTCCACATTGAATCCTGGAAACAGGTATTATGGATATTATGAAAATTACATCTTGAACTATTCACAATGTAGCGAATAAATAACCAGTACCTATAGTAAAATCTTGGTACATTATGCAACAATATTTTTCATGGTAGTTTTTAATGATTCAATAAAGTTTTTTATTGATTGTAATGCAATT
The DNA here is from genome assembly GCA_946251915.1 of Abrostola triplasia. Lineage (NCBI taxonomy): Eukaryota > Metazoa > Arthropoda > Insecta > Lepidoptera > Noctuidae > Abrostola > Abrostola triplasia. The sequence goes on along the minus strand of OX276432.1, from coordinate 5,548,687 downwards.
TCATATTTGAATTACAGTAAACAGTTTATAACATGAGTTTGATTACATAGATTATAGTAAAGGATTTTTCTTACTTAATTTTTCCACATCAACTTACTAGACATAGAAAGTACAGGGAATTTAATTAAGAATGCAAACCATTTGTACTAATTGGATTAAAGTAGTACATTAGTTTAAAGCATATTACAAGAACTACAGCCACAGCTGACTGTCTTTATATATCATAAAATAAAATCAATACTGACTAAACAAGATAAAAATTCCATACTATGGTTAGTACTAGATAATCGTTTTTAAATGTGTGATGTTTAAATGAAGATAATAATCAATGTTAATACTATTAACCATATTGCAGTATTGATATTATTAATAGGTAAATCATATCTTCGGATATATCTAAAGTAACTTAGCTCTTGGCATATGGACATGAAGACCCATGTAATAAACACTTTTATGTGTAAATTAATTTGTAATATATTTTAAAAAGTTGTAAGCTCTTTAAACTAGGACATTAACTACCTAGTAGCTAACACATACTTTTTTATTCAATTAATTTTGAATTAATTTTGAAAAACTGATTAATTACTCACCAATAGTTGGAATCGTCGTAACAATTTCGCCTAATTTTAGTTTGTATAGGATTGTGGTTTTACCAGCCGCATCCAAACCGACCATCAATATTCTCATTTCTTTTTTGCCAAATAGGCCTTTAAATAAATTCGCAAACATATTCCCCATTTTGAAGCTTTGCGATTAGTCTGAAAGAACAAACAATTATAAGAAATTTTAACATATTTAATCGTACTCAGCTACTGAGTCATCCGTCAAGTCTGCACGTTATTTCAATCAATGATAATGACATGGCAGGCCTTACTGAAATTTGACGTAGAATGTTTTCCAACGTAGTAACTTGCAGTTATTAAATCTGCTCTAACTACAAGACAATAAAACTTTCACAACTTATGAATAAGCACTAGCTACACTTGCATCATCCCACAAGGGTAATTTACAACAAAGATAGACCGACACCGCTGTTGGTCTTAACTGCGGTCACCACCCTCGGTTTGTAAAGTATACAAATCGTATCTTACACATTATTTTAATAGTTCCAATATCACTAAGTACAAACAAATGGAAAACTTACATTTTCAGATACCAATTTTAACACAATCAAGAAAAAAAGCTTTTATTCAGTAGATTCTATACAATTCACTCGATGTCAAAATGGCGGCGAACGTGGAAGTTGTTCGTGCCTATGCCACGTATTGGAAAAAAGTGGCCAGTGACAATAAAAAATATTTAGAATTATGTTAACTTCACGTCTATGTTATGGTAACTGCAAAAATAATGTATAATTGAATTAAAGTATGCGACGCTTCTGCAATGTTATTAAACAAAATTCAAGACAATTGTTAAACATTAACAAATCAATGATAATTACAAAATTGATGGTAAGTATTCTGATGCACTAAGGCATTAGGATAATATTATGATATCACAACAAGAGTTTATGAGTTTAGTAGTAGATAGAGAGAACTCGATTTCACATAAGGCTTTTTAAGATTCTGCAGCCGACTGACAAAATAATTTACTCTTATATGCGTTATAAACAAAGCAAAGATCTTGAGGTTTTGGGTACTGACGTGTCGCAGCCACGGTGTTCTCTCCACATCATATCCTTAAATGAGTCACATTTTGAGCCATTTTGCTTTGGAAACCTTTTGAATCAGGATTTCCAATATACATTAATTTAGTGGTGGTAAGGTTTCAATTAAGTAATTTATACTACTACGACTACATTAGGGTAAAAAGTGTACAAATAAAGTTACTTATTAGCATATTGGATGATTAAAATATTTTAATCTTCTCAATGTGACCATGGTTTTTCTAAATAATTATATCTATTTGAATTAAGAAAGACTGCCTCGTTGGTCTAGTAGTCACTTAATGCGACTGTTGAGCAAGTGAAATCCTTGGTATAAATCCTGGATCGGGGAAAGTGTTATTCAATTCATCATTAAGTAATTTCTAGTAGCAGCATGAAGTCAAGATTTATGACCGTTGAAGGCAATAGGGTCGCCCCCTATTACATTGGGACCTTTTCTTATTTATTTTTGCTACGACCAGCTGTAACTTAACTAACGAAATGTGGGTTGTTATTTATAATTGGAATATAGCCGTGATGTTGATGCTGTATTTCTATTTCTCATCTAGCTAAATGCATTGCATAAAAAAACAATACTACGTTTTCATCTTTAATAAGTTCTCGTATAATGACAGTCTAATGTGAAGACAAATAATTATACAGATATAAATAAAAAGAAAAGCAGCAATTCATTAACACAGTGTGAATATGTCATGCAAATTGAACAAGGTGCGCTAGTGTATTGAGACAATAGCTTTGGGCATGCCCTTGAATAATTGACTCTATTCTGCTGAGAACACAATACTTAACTAAATGCTCTTTAAAGTACGTATCAAGGCAGAATACAGGCATGCTGCCATGTCATCGATAGTAAATATTCTGATTGTGCTTCAGATTTAATTATTAACATCATCAGGTGTCTTACACCAAGCTTACGGCTAGCTGTGGTTCTTAGCTGAATAATTGTCTTCTACGCATCAGTTTTCCTAAAATCTATACCATTTGTTTTATTACTTTTTTACGACTTTGTCTGCTCTGTTGCTATTGGCAGCAATGAACCTCAAAATTGTAAGGATTCTTCAGTCCAGTCAGATAAGTGTGTGCAAGAACCAAGTTTTGGGTTGAAATTGCATAAAAAAGTAATTAAGCATACTAGTTAGGGTAAACTATAATAGTTGTAGCAATGAAATATCATTGGGTTGTAAATGGTTGTAGTTACTCTCTCATCCATGGTTAGAGCTGAAAAATATTTTGTTAAAATGTGTTCCTGGCTTTATTTAAACGTCATTGTTAATATTGTCATCACTGCCGATGTAAACAACGCAACGTCAAAATAATCAATGTGAATTGTGAGTCAGTTTTAGTTAGTGATGTTATATTGTGCAATATATCCGGGTATTTTGATACTAACCACGTAACTCTGTCATAGAGAAGATCGAAATAATATTACCTATTATAATACATTTTAATTTATCATAAGTTTAAGATAACATTTATTTAAGGTTAGGTTTTCGGAAATAAGAGCGGATCAGTGTATAGCTGGTGAAAACTGAATATTATTTATTACACAATTGACAAAATATGGAAGCACTAAACAATTATGATTTAAGCAGTTGGTTATCACAGACCCCTAAATACACAACATTTAGAGTAAATAAATTGAAGAATTTTAACACAGCCATTCTTCACGAATATCTCGAAGCTGTAAGTAGGATCGTATCAACTTAATATACATACTTACCTCCACATATTGTGGTATTCTTATGTCTTAATTCCATTACAGCAAAGCAAAGAGCTGAATACATGTCACATACCAAAGTTTTACCTATTAAGACCAGATTGTCTTGTACTTGAGCAATGGCCTGAGGAAGTGTCGGTGAAAAGGACCAGGAAAGAAGTAATAGTTGATGCCCCGTGTGCTGCAGCAGTTCTGAGGGGTGCTCATGTGTTTGCACCAGGAGTAATCGGTCTGCCTGTTAGTAAGTTATAAAACATACATAATTTTGGTTCAGATATTCTCCTCTTGCTCTTACTGAGCACCTATATGTGTGTAAGTGCCTAAGTCTAAGTTAAGTATTATAACTTTCAGACTGCCAGATAGGAGAACGAGTGGATATTTATGGAGACCTAGAAGGTAACTGCAAAAGAGGTCTAAAACTTCAATATGATGGTAAAAAACTATATGTGGGGACTGGATATCTGAAAATGTTGCGTTCAAGCCTATTTGATAATGGTGTTAAACCCAGGTTTGAATGATTTGGTATAAAAATAATATTTACACAATAATCAATATTTTTTCTGATCATAATATTATTGTTTACATTTAAAGTGTTATCTTTGAAAGTTCAGTCAATTCTTATATAATAAATATAAACTATATATAATAGTATAGTAAAAGCATTCTTGATGGCACACTATTGAAAACATTTTTTTTTTGTAACACTTATATTAATTATGCTATTATGTTTTTCCAGTGGTATTGCAGTTCAAACAATTCTGCCAGCATCAAGACTGCCTGTGGTTAATGAAACATTATATTCTAAAGGAGAAGTACTTCTACAAAACCTTCCTTCCATTGTTTGTGGTTGGGTTATGGATGCTCAGCCGAATGAACATATTCTGGATATGTGTGCAGCACCTGGCAATAAAACTTCTCATTTAGCTGAAATGTCTAATGATCAAGTTAGTGCATCAAGTGGATAATCTATAATCTGCATATTCTATTACAACTCAATATTTTTAGTGCTTATTTGTATCTGATGTAACAAAATTATAAATAATCATAATATGTATTCTACATTACAGGCACATATCATAGCATTGGATAAAACTCCTAAAAAAGCTGACAAAATTAGGGAAAGTTGTGATATCCAAGGAGTGACTTGTGTTACATCATATGCTTATAATTCAACTGAGTGCTGTTCAGAAGCAAGCAATAGTATAGACAATGGACCTCCTTTTCCACCAAATAGTTTTGATAAAGTGCTCCTGGATGCACCTTGCAGTGGACTGGGCCAGAGGCCACAACTAATTAACAAAATGACACCCAAAATGATTGATTCCTATAAGTTTTTACAAAGAAAGTTACTGGGAGAAGTAAGTGTGAAAATTATATTAATAATTTTATGTAAGACTAAATAGTAAGCATATATAATATTTCACATCAGTGACTAAAAACAAAACTAGATGAAATCTTCCTTATCAATCAGATTCCATTAAGAATTTGATATATTTTGTTTTAGGCAGTAAAGGTATTGAAAGTTGGTGGGAAACTAGTTTATAGTACATGCACCATCACAGAACATGAAAATGAAGGCATGATAGCATGGGCCCTCGAAAAGTTTCCATGTTTAAAATTAATATCAGCAGAACCACTGCTGGGTGGGCCAGGATTACCTAACAGAGGTCTCAATGATGAACAAAGGTAGGATGTAAAATATATTTATTTATTCCATAACATAATATTGGCAAGAATATAACATGAGTTAATTAAGAACACGTGTATAATAAATTAAACTATCTCATTGTGATTTTAACAATATACTTTTGTACAAATTTTCTACGGCACTGAATTATCACATAACAGATGATTTATATTAGTTAACTATTTCCAGATCACTTGTGCAGCGGTTTGGTCCAGAGAATGATGAACTACGACCTGTTGACCTCATATACAGGGAGTCAATAGGATTCTTTATAGCAGCATTTATAAAACTACCATAACCAAATATAAACTTCTTAATATTAAACTGTATTTCTATAAACTGTCTTATTCGATTGTTATTGAGTTCAAACTTGACTAATCCTGAAAAATACCAACTTTACAATGCTGTAATGCTAATTGTTGGAAAATAATTTTAATATTAATTACCTACTCTATAAACTACCTACGTAAATACGAATACGTTATTGGTGCCTCCACTTACTGATAAGTAACCATTTAGCTGTATCACCTGCCAGTCTTTTCAAAGTGATACAAATTAGATAATGCCTAATATGTTAATACTGTTGATTCTAGTTGTTTCTATGTATAATAAAGGGGTTTTGTATCTAATCATATGACATGAAATCAATGTTCCCACCGCTTAATCGAAGGTACTCTACCTAGTAAAATGCACACCATAGGCACATTTTGTATTCTGTGTACTGTAAGTGGACCTCTAAACATGCAGTAAATTAACCAACACGCGACATAAAGAAATTGCCCAAACATGAATTCAATATTGATACTAAACTAATAACAGGCACAAAGCTTGAGAAATCTTGCTTAGAATTCAATAATGTTTTACGTTTTCCTCATATATAATTTCTTAAATAATACCGTTACACCATTGCACTAAAATTATCCATACTAATATTACAAATGTGAAAGTAACCTGACTGTTACGTTAAGCCTTCACGACAAAATCTTTTAACGGATTTTGATGAAATTGGCTTGTAGAAAATTTAAGGACACATAGGCTATTTAAAGCGGGCGAAGCCGCGGGCAAAAGCTTATAATCATATAAATTAAAATATTCTGAGTAAAATATACATTTTCTGGTAAGTTTGTTATCACAGATGACATTACCTACTTTTTTGAACATTTCCGAACCAAAAATAATACTTCATATTTTTTGTACTTTTGTTATCCTAAAAATTTACATAAAATTCTTTTCAATATTTATGCTTGTAGGCCATTATGCAATGGCTCTATAATACGGACTATCTTACTCTATAAGGCTTCGACGTGAACCCATAAACCTCCCTGTGCCTTGAGCAATAATGACCTCTTATCGAACTGAATAGGATCCACAGTCTTCTCACAAGCCGAAAATTTGAAGTTGCGTATAAGTTCGACCATCGCCAGTTTTGCTGACAACATGGCGAATCTTAGACCTGAAAAAATAAATATAATGAGTGGTATACACATCTACGATTAAATGTTTCGCTAGACGAAATACGTCAGGAGGAGCAAAGTAGATTAAGACACAATTCATAAATTTTAGGAAACGACACAAATGACATAATATGTATAAGCGCGGGTTCGCTCGTAAACTAGCTAGATGCAAACGCTAGCTACCGCGGCTGGCAGCATGGGCAATTAAGATGCGAGTTAGAAGATTGCAAGGCAATAACAGCCCTGTTACTTAGCCTTATTTAAGGCTTTCCTGAAGATAGCCACATCTAGAAATGTATGACGGCTTTTTCGAGTGTCAAAAGATCAACGTTAGTATTTTAGTCTTTTATGATATTTATTTAGTTTTGATAGTTTAAGGAAAAACACTAAACGATGCTAACATGTGTTTTAAGATAACTACCTCTTAAGTCTAATGACATCTCTATTCTTTGATATACAAACGACAGAGACAGGTATAATTTAATCAATTGTTCAACACTGACAATTTGTATAAGTTAATAACTACCTATACAGTTTCTGGGTCCTGCACCAAAAGCCAAATATAAATGAGATGCTCGGTCCTTCTTGTCTTCGAATCTTTCTGGTCGGAACTCTCGTGGCTCCGGATAGTATTCAGGGTCCATGTGGATTCCATACAAAGGTATGGCTACCACATTGCCAGGTTCGAGCCTTATCGATGATCCAGGCAGAGTATATGGTTTTGTACATACTCTATCCACTCGGGCCAAAGGAGGATACATACGTAATGTTTCTGAAATGGAAATGTTAATTTTCCGTTAGGTATAGTGTTTAAACAACATATCGCAAGCACAAACGCCAAGACTAAATATATGCATATTGCATTCACATAGAAAGTTGGTATGTCTTCCTTGAAGCAGATAACCACAAGGCCATACGCGCATTTATGTAGACCTTGGAATAAAAAAGCAAAGTAGATTTTTAGGCATGGACAATATGTAGGTATTAATTACTTGTTACTAGCACTGCAATATGTTTAATACCTAAGGCCTACTCATATAAAAATACCTAAAAAGTTCTGATAAGTAGGTAGGTAAGTCTGGCTATAAGATCTAAATAAAAAGCTAGTGCCTGGCAACTCATCAAGAAGATAAGTAAGCAGGTAGGTATGAGCAAAATAAATAAATAATCGAGTTCAAAGCAACCTGACAGTTTTTATCAAAGTTTTATGTCAAAGGTTAATGCGATTTAAAATAAGGCTTCATACACACGGAGCTTTAAATTTATGAAAATACTTAATATTAAGCTTATTCCCTTCAACGTGAGATCAATACAGTATGGCTGCTTTTATGCTGGGGCACCTCTCTGCCTACTCCTTTGGGGAATATAAGCGTATACATAGCATAATATTCTATGTAAGTATACTAGGCGAAGAACTTAGTATCAAATAACAATAAATAAGTAAATAACTAAAACTTACCCAATAAAAATCCATCAAGATAATGTAACTCAGCAAGGAGATCGTAATCCAATTCTTTTTCTTCAGTCATTTCTTTAACGTGAGCTCGCAATGTGGACTGCAGCTCCGGCTTGGTGGCGAGGACATGGATAGCGAAGGATAGAAGTGTACTTGAAGTCTCATAACCGGCAATGAGGAACAGTAGGCATTGCGCGTCTATGGTGTCATCATCGAGATCTGTAAAACGTTACATAGTTATGAAGAAACTGGAGTGACTAGATACACTTTTATTTAGCTCAAGTCAGCTTTTGTTTATAGAAAACAGCCGTTTTGTGGAGATGATTCAACTTTCGGAAGCTAATCGGACGCGTACGACGTTCACATCTCCATACAAATTGGTATTTAATTATTTATATATTATATGAATAGTCGCCGTATTCAGGTGAATAAGAGTAAGTCATCTCTTATAAAATAAATATTAACTGGATACTAATAGGATGGATTGATTTTTAGGTAAAAGGCGGTTAGTGAGTTAGATCATCATTGCTATTTAATTAATACTTGTTAACACAAAGAGCAGTTACTTATCGTACAAAGACAATCTCGAATTATACAATACGCAATTGTACTTAATAGGTATGAAAGCAAAATAAATACATGCAATATTGACTTTAACTTCGTGATAAGAATTAAATAAACAAAGCGACATACGATCTTATCTTTGAGCCAATTTACTGCTGCAACTGAACGTATTAAATTAGGTCCCTTGTCATTCCGTAATTAATTATAATGATTAAAGATAATAAAATATTTATAGCAAATTACTTACGAATTTCAGATTTTGTATTTTCGGAATCCGTTTTTTCTTTGTCCGAAAAATCGATAAGAATTTGTAGAAAATCGTTTTTTCTAAAAAGTCAAAATAAAAATATTAAAACAAAAATTTGATTTAGTAACTACCCTGACCGGCGTAGATATGGGATAAAGAAATTTCTTATAATATTATTTATTTAAGTGAGGTAGGTACAGACCCCCTTACCGTGAACTCTTAAACCAGGACAATTTACAATGTGGAAGCGAGACGCCACTACTTGCAGTGTAATGCGGCATTTCACTTCCACAACGTAAACTTTCTTGCTTTATGAGTTCATGGTTAGGGGGCAGGTAGTTAGATAAGGCTTCAGTTTTGGTATAACAGGTAGGGTTCGCTGTATGTAGTACATGCTATAGTCTAGTTACAATCTCGCTGCAGACTCGGTCATAAATCATAATCGGAGTAGGGATGTGCGCTAGTTGCGCGCGCGCAAGGCCATTATCGATAACGGAATCATTAAGGTTATCACTTAAACATACTGCATTCATTAAGTATGCAGGGTAGCTAATGCGTAATATAATTTATTTAATGTTCTTTTCTCGTAAGAACATATTATTTTTTTTTAATTTGAATTAACCCATTAGTTAATTCAATAAACAGAAGGTAATTATATAAAAACTAATGTTTTTCTGTTCTTAATTAATTACATAAAAAGAGGGTAATTAACAAATATGTTTTCGTCTCCTTTGCTACCCGCTAATTGCGCCGTGCTGTTAAATATATATAAATCGCTACATAAATAAATTAGATCATTCCTATTTTGGATTACAAGAGTGACACAATGGCTTTTCAAAGTAACGTTTTACCTGTTGGCGACAACATTGCTGTTCAAGCGCGTATTGTTATCAACAATGTTTTAACTTTTCTGACAAATATAAAAGAAGATCCTGAAACTTTGAAGACGTTCTTTTGTTTATTTAATATGCTTTGTTGATAATAAAATATAAAAAATAAATGTGTTTTTATTTCTTTCACCCAGTTATAAATATATACAACTATCGATATCACTTATCGACTGCAGTAATGCACAGGACTACGTGTGGGCGTGGCCTGCCCATAAGGCCCATGAGTGGGAAAGAGAGCGAAACACTTTAATGATTTATGACCGAGTCTGCAGCGAGATTTTAACTATACTATAATTGCTAAGCACGTAAGACGAAGTACAAAGATAAACCTAATATAAGAAATTAGTGATGTGTACCTAATTGCTCCTGGCAAGAGTAATTGCATACTGTTTAAACTTGAACTATTTTGATTAACACCAGATAATAATAAAACTTACTTAGATCCAGACATTCTTCGTTCAGCCTTCGCCGCTTTTAAAATCCTTACTAACTCTTTTGCGGAATCCAAATTCAAAAACGAAAAGTTCAAAAACTTGATCAGTTGCGGCATGAATATTAAAAAGAAGAATAACATCAACCTTTTGTACATTGGCATGTAGTCATACTTTTCGGCAACCTAGAAGATAAAAGTATTTTTTTTATTTATTTATTACATTGCATTGAATTATAACATTTATAATTACTGGAGTTTTAAATCATCATAAATGCGAAATACTATATGAGACTACTTTTACAAAAATTCTATCTTTAAACACCATTATTTCAAATAACTATTCTTATTCTTCGTATTGCGTTGCACATTTTAATAACATGAAATATCACAAACACTCAAGATCAAGGCATCTAATAACTTATTAGTATGAACTGTCATACGAACATATTGTCTCGTACGGTAATCAAACCCGCAACCATCAGCACCTAGATTTATACTATAGTCATTTAAATAACCTCTGCATCTCATTCGTTTTTTTTTTGACTCATTAAATACCGGTTTTACTTAAGTGTTTATTCAGACATGATCATCAGATGGATTTTCTGACCTTAACGGAGCCTGTATTTATGAGCTGGTGACGCGGCGGGAGGGCTCGGTCGTCCCCGAATTAACTCGTTGGTAAAACCGGAGGCTATATAATACACTCACGAAAATTATAATAGTAAAACTTAATATGACATAATATTGTACCTATCTTAGTATTTACAGAACTTCACACTTACATTAAAAAAGTGTGCATTCTCATCAGTCAAAGCATCACTTTTAATTCCAAATGCACATGTGCCAATTACTTCCAATGTGAAGTGACCTATAGTTTTCTTCATCTCAACATCTTTCTTATCTGAAATATTATATTGGTTTGCATAAATACTTAAACATAACAGCACACTTATTTAAATTTTCCTAGATATGTTACAGACCAGTATTATTTTTTGCATATATATTACCTAACTAAGTAAGCCATAGTCTACTACACAACATAGTGATATCATATGTGGTAAATATGACTAATTAAATTTATTGTAATAGAAATAAACTGTATCAGAACACTAAACTATGGACTCTTGTGTTCTAATAACCTGTTTATGTTATCACCAAACTATAGTTTGCAACACACTATACTAACTTATAAGTAACATACCATATTGCTTCAAAAATTCCACCATTTGCTTTGAACATAGTTGTATTAGAGGTAGCATATTTCTTAGACGAGAAGAACTGAAAACAGGTGTCAATGTGCTTCGTACGCCTTTCCATTCTGAACCCTGAAAGAAAAGGTGGATTTTCAGATGCAAAACATAAAGGGTGCAGTAAAAAACAAAATTTAATTATCTATGAAAGATTTGCAGCAATGTTGCACAGATGTTTAATTTAAGATGGTGTAGTGGCTTTATGATGTAATTAATATTATGGTTATTTCAGCTATGTTGTCCCACTGCCACCTCTTAGTCCTTATGCTATACTGCATTGAGAATGAATCGAGCCCAATAAAATATTGATTCAACAGGTTAGCACTTAATTTGGCTGTCTTGGGTGTAAAATAATCAATAGAGTATTACATATAATGCTTTCCCCCAGGCAAGACTTGTTTTGCATAAGTTGTAAAAATTTGGTAACACCATTTTACCTTCAAATTGAGTAGGGACCTACTCCAAAACTTTGGCTCTATACTGTTTAATGATATTCGGTCTGTAAAATGATCAAAATCTCTGATTGTTATAGCTTTAATTAAATCTGGATCAAGGATAGTTAGAAGAGGCCGTCTCCCCTCAAATAGACCTGTAATAAAATTGAATATTGTTATTAATTCTTATGTTACATATTTAATAATGTAGTATATAATTAATTATCATTGTATTACAAAATATATGTAAATAATTTTATTTTAAACAGTTTAAAATCTCATGGTATCTCAGTTACATATTATAATGCTCTTAATAAAACTATTGAAATATAATATTCCAATGCAATTCACAAATTATAAATAAAAAATCATCAAAATCGGTTCACCCAAGCGAAGTCATGAGGTAACAAACATAAAAAAAAAAAATACAGTCGAATTGAGAACCTCCTCTTTTTTTTGAAGTCGGTTAAAAATGTGCATAATTACAGCCAAAAATCGGAATATTCATGAGTTTATTAACCATAATACTCATGCTTAGAAGCAAAAATAGTTTAAAACATTAATCTAAATTTAAACTAGTGTCAGACTTAAATATGCATTTTTATGGTAAAAAACTAATTGATTAATATAAAGTTGGTGGTACTATATTTGTAAATACGAATTTCATTTTGGTACTCACCACCATAGCGATTTCCTTTGAAAGAATTATAAGCCTCTAACTGAAAGTCATGAAAAGATTGGGTGCCTCGTAATCTTGGTCCTAAATTGCCTAAGAAAATCACTGGTTTCTTGTACGGAACACCTTTCTTTTCGAAAAAGTCGAAGGTTTTTGTGTAATAGAAATATAATGCAAATAAAATAGTAAGAAATAAAAGCAATTTCCAATCCTCGATAATAAATAATAATAACTTTTTAGAACCACTGAAGTATTCCATATTTAGTCAGAATAAATTATAGAATTAACAAATGATATTAATTAACAGTATTATGATTTTAGCTCTTATATCTTAAAAAACGTCTCCTACTATGTTGTCATCTATACAGCTAAACCATTGTTGACAAATAACGTTAGTTAAACACGTTAGCTACTTGATAATATAAGTTAATAACTGTTCTAGTCTGAGTCTGAATTGATATTTGATTGACCTCAAAATAAATAAACACAGATTTTAGCATAGTTCAGCGAATTTTAGAACTTCTGTCAAACAGCGAAATGTCAAACTAAATCAGTCATAGTCATATGATTTTCCTGAGTGATTTTCACAGTCTAAGATTTATTTAAAATGTAAATTGAAATTATTGAAAAAATCTAAGGTAATAAACTCTTCGTTGTTGATTCACAAACTGAACTTTATATTGTGAATAATTTATATTCTGTGCTGGGGAACCATCTTCACACTGCAGTCATATCTGTCTGGTGTTATTACTGTCAGTTGTCATTAGTAAATAGTACTTTTATTAAATAACGATACACAATAAATTAACTGTTTAAGATTTCCCACATTTAAGTACTGTTCAATTCTTTAATTGCAAATCCAAAACCATGGGGAAGACGTCCAAAGATAAAAGAGATATATATTATAGGTTAGCTAAGGAGGAAGGGTGGCGAGCCAGAAGTGCTTTTAAGCTATTGCAGATTAATGAGGAACACAACATATTTAAAGGAGTAACTCGTGCTGTCGACCTTTGTGCTGCACCCGGCAGTTGGAGTCAGGTTTTAACAAAAAATTTGCGACAAAATGCCAAAAATATTGACGACGTTAAAATCGTCGCTGTAGACTTACAAGCCATGGCTGCATTACCTGGAGTTATACAAATACAAGGTGATATTACAAAACTATCAACAGCGAATGCAATTATACAAGAATTTGAAGGGCTTAAAGCTGATTTAGTTGTTTGTGATGGAGCTCCAGATGTTACTGGACTACACGACATTGACGAATATGTGCAATCACAACTGTTGTTAGCCGCACTTAACATCACCACACATGTTCTGAAGTCTGGTGGTGTATTCGTAGCTAAAATATTTAGGGGCAAAGATGTGTCACTTTTATACTCTCAGCTGAAGCAATTTTTTGAACATGTCACAGTTTCAAAGCCAAGAAGTTCAAGAAATTCCAGTATAGAAGCATTTGTTGTGTGTAAGAACTACCAACCACCTGAAGGATATATACCAAATATGGTGAATCCATTGTTAGACCACAAGTACTGTGACTTTAATCAATTTACCGGCCCTAACAGGATCATAGTTCCATTTAATGCATGTGGAGATTTGAGTGCCTATGACTCTGATACATCATACCCACTTTTGCTTGAAGGACAGACATCATATGAATACAAAGAACCTGTACAAAGCCCTATCAATCCACCCTATAAGGAAATATTAGACAAAACAAGAAATATACAGATACAAAATACATAATGCTAAATTAGTAATAAGCCGAGTGATAATTTCTGGATCATTAATGTTAAGTAAATACTTAAGCATATGCTAGGAGTATAACTAAAGTACAATATTTATTTAAGTGATGATGCCTCAAGTTAATAACTAAGTTATTAATATTATTTACATTTTTTTAAATTTATCTATCGCTTTTACTTTATGTGTTAATAAAAGTTACAGGTAAAAATAAATAATTAGAATGCAAACTCGATTTTATTAGAAAACTTCCCATTCTCATCCTCTTCATTAGTATATTTCAGTCTGGATTTATCAACCAAGCCAGATAAAGACATGGAAATAATTAAATAAGTATGTCAAAATAACATTTGTCAAGTGCAATGCACAAATCCACTCATCTTCAGTTACTCCTGGTGAAACAGTAACATCAACAGCATAAATATTAAATAGATTTTTGTTAAGTAGTAGGTATACCTAAATACTAGTTTTTATAACATAACATCACGCCTGTATTCCCCGAAGGGGTAAGCAGAGGTGCACATATAGTACACCCACATTTTGCCAATTTTGTTTTTAGGTCCCAATGTAATTGGGGGCGAGCCTATTGCCATCAACCGGGCACAAATCCTCCGGGGACAAAGACTCCGTGCTGCTACTGAGAATTACCTAATGGAAAAACCCAGTAACATTTTGCCCGACCCGGGATTCGAACCCAGGACCTCTTGCTCAGCAGTCGAGCTTAGCAACCACTAGACCAACGAGGCAGTCACTAGTTTTTATATTTGCGTAATATTAGGTACTTTTTATTATAGAACTGCAAGTTTACCTATACATCTGCTCAGGTGTATACCCCTTAGGGAAATACAGACATTATATAATATAAGCTTATGTATAAGTTTATATTATTTATAAATCAGAAATGTTTAATGAGAGAATGCAAACGACAGGGACAGGTATAATTTAATCATGTGTTCAACACTAATTTTTCACAGGAAAAGGGGATAGTTATACCCCTAGCCTATAAAATTACTCTTTTAGCCTCTAATAATAGTAAGTACTCTTTGGTTACAAGTATCAATAGACATCCAATCCACCAAATATAAAAAATATTCACAGAGTTTATGATGGAATATTCATTTTGAATTTAAAGATGTCCAAATTCTAAAGTTTAAATTCAAAATTATTGATATTGGTCAAAATTATGAATTTATGATTTAAATTTATTGAAATTTCTAAGTATGATTTAACTATTATTTCAGATTACTTTATGCTATTAAATTTATAGTCAAACAAGATGGGGAAGTTTAAAATGCCAACAGTTCAACAGTTTCTTATGAAAAAGGTAACGTGTTATTGTTTGATTTTATTTCAATCTAATCTTTGAGGACGTAATTTTTCTCACCTTAGCGAAATTTATCATAGCTAATATATTATATCTACCGAATCAACAGTAGTATATATTTGTATGTGTCGATGGCCTAGTGGGCTGCTGAGAGTGAGGTCCTGGGTTCGATTCCCGGTCGAGCAGTGTTATTGAGATTTGCCAAAAGTTACCTAATGGCGTTCTCAGTAGAACCACAAGTCTTGATAAATTGTGTCCAGTTAGTGGCAATAGACTCGCCTCTCATAACTTTCACAATATAGTTGCACCTACATCCTATAGGTTAGCCTCTGTCTACCGCTTCGGGGAATACAGGCATGATGTTATTATAATCCTATTAATTATAATCTTTTAGACTATATACGGTCCTAAAAAGGATCCAGTATGGGTTTACTTGGAAAAAGAAATGTTGCAAAATGTGGCTCATAAACCCTACAATGAGAGAGTAGGACGATGGCTGCGATTTTTAACCCTTTAACCGCGCGTGTCGCATATATGCGACAAATATTTCCGTGTCCCTACCGCGCGTGTCGTATTTCTGCGACAGAGAACATGCATGATTTTTTCGTTCTATTTTCGTCCTATTAATTGCGTGGTACAACTAAAACTATTATTAAATAGAGCTATTATTTACAACAATTACTTAAAATTATGTGTCATAACTCTAAGCATTCAAAAAACTTAAACAAAAATAAGTAATTGGCAGCTTGAAATTTTCTTCGGCGTCTATCGCGCGCGTCGCATAAATATGACCATAGGGATGGGATACAATGCAATGCGCATTTTAAAAACGAAATAACAAACAGTTAAATAATCAGGTATAATGCATCATTCAGCATAAAATAAACGGTGTCATACCAAATAAAGTTAAATTTAACATATTGCCTTGTGTTATTAATTCTTTTCCTTATTATTCATAAGAAAAATATCCCTCACGATCTTTGTATAATGCCAACATTTGACGTTAGTTCCCATCCCTTGACTCCTATGCTTGCAACATATTTCTCTAGTTAGTCTAGCGCGGCTGTCACATTAATACGACCACTGCCTACGTCACAAGCGGATCAAACGAATGGAAAGTTCCATTAATGTTGTTCGTTGGTATTTGTGCATTGTCGATAAAATAGTCACATTTCAATTTTCAACAATGACGACTACTGAGGAATTATTAAGAATATTAGAAGGTGACGACGACGAGTGTGACGACGAATTGGAATTATCCGATTCGATAGAATTTAGAAGTGATGGAGAGGTAAGTACCTATTTCAATTTCTTCTTAGGTTATTTGCACATTATTCAGTAGGTATAGGTATAAATAAGACTTTCGTTGGGTTTAGGTAACTCCTTGATGAATCGAAATAGTATTTTAAATATTGTGATGTAATTCTGTTATTACCTATATTACCTACTTAACTACCTACATATCCTATTGATTGTTCAAATTTGGAACCGTGTTGTATGTTGTCCTTACCATTATTAAGGTACTGTGACAGTACCTACCAAGCCGGACAGGCACTCGCACTCGCGTTTGTCTCTTTTTCTCTCTCTCTCTCTTTCATAAATCATTATTCGAGTTTGGGTGTAGCTGTTTTGTGTCCGTGACTTGTGTGTTTGTGAAGTCCCAAGCTACACAGGAATTATTCCTAGTGCATGAGTTATCTTTAAAAAAAAGATAACTTTAATAAGCGTTCTGCACACGATGCCGTCACCGCGCCGTCGCCGTCGCCGCGCCGACGCCCGCCGCACAGTTACACTGTAGAATACGAGTCGCGCGAAGCCCGCCACCGCGCGCGTTCCCGTCCCGGAACGCTAACTAGGTTCCTTTTTGTTAAAGTTATATACCTACCTAATGAATATAAAAAATAATATACTTACGTAATAAATTTTAATTTGTCATTTCAGGATCATGACGACAATGAAGGCATTAATTGGACGTTAGACATAACTGTACCTGATAAAGAAAACTTTGACGCATTTATTTCGGGGGTATCACCTTCAGTACCTTTGAGCAGTAATTAAAATTTAGATAGTAAGATTAAACAATTGTGATACAAAGATTTAGCCATTGCTGTTGTAGGTAGATTTATAAGAAAAGAAAAAAAGTACCTAGTCGATTAATAAGAGATTATTGTGATGTAAACAATTCGAATTTAGTAAGGTTAAACAATTAGTAACTGTTAAAAACATTTACTTATTAGCTTAAAGATGAACGATTGTGATACGAAGAAAGTGATTAGGGTGGTTAATTTAAAGGTCCTACAAACAGGCGCGACACGCGACACAAAAACATGAGCGGTTTCTTTGTGTCGCGCCTGTTTGTAGAAGCCATAAGGCTGATTTAAAATAAAAACATAAAAAATTCTTTGACTTTTTTTTATCGATACAACGATTGCCCCTCCTTATTTATTGTAGGTATTATTTTGTCGATTTGTAGCCTCGCGCTAGGGGCACGACAATTGATATTTAGCCAAGCGGTTAAAGGGTTAAAGGAATTAAAATACCACTTTCACTGTGAAGGTAAATAGTCTCTTACAGTTATCTGTAGAAAGACGTTACGTATTCTCTACCGTCTTCGGAGAAAGTTCGTGTAGGGTGACGAACCTTTATCTTATAATAGTATCTCTGAGTATGATCTTGTACCTATGTTCCAATTTAATGGTCACACACGTCTTCGTACGTTGTCAATTAAAACACATACCTACTTATTTGATGGCTTTACTTAATACAAAATCTTTTTCTTGCAAGCTAAACGTAAGGAAAAAAGACTTCAAGCGGAAGTTGGTCCCCCGTGGTATCTCGAACTGTCATCGTTTCAAAAGGAAGTCTTAGCCCATTTGAAGGATTATATACATCAAGACCTATTGGAAGACATACCACGTCGCATGCGAAAGGCATTATCTGATCTTGGAATAACACTTAAGATTCCAAAAAGTATATTGATGAAAGCCATGGAGGATTCTATTGAGGATCCTGGCGTTTTTATATGGACACTGTATAAAGCTATTTATAAGATGGCTCCGAATGAACTGCGTCCAAGTAAGTTCCTACCTATATGAATATTAAGGTAAATACCTAGGTACTCAAGAGATTTCTGAGGTGGTTTGTAAACACTATAAATAGGTACTAACAAAGATAAGCGAAACAAGAAGTCTGGTGGATGCAATTGGCAAGTTGGCGTTCTAAAGGGGAGGCCTTTGTTTAACAGTCGACGTCTTCCGGCTGATGATGATGATGAAGTCTGAATATCAAAGTTTGTTATTGATGGCCTACAAAGAGATTTTTCTGGATTGGCTTAGGATGATAGGTATCCGATTATCCTAATGTAGGCTGACTGTCACTGGAGAAGTGTGTAGTGCACATGTTATTATCTCCATTGCACATTCATCATCATCAGCTTAGAACGCCACAATTAACGACAACATTGCCCCATGATTTATGTATAAAAAAAAAGAGGCGAGCGTTTATAATACTTAACATTATTTCTCTCTTTAGAATACGATATGAACGCTATGATTCTCATGTCGAGTTTAGTTTTTATAGACTTGGACGAATGTACAGATAAACTAAACAACCTTACACATTTTGAAAAGGCTCCTAAGACGCAGCGGAAGCTAAGTGAGTACTGAGGAATTTAATTAAGTAGTGGCACTTAAATAGGTACTCTTACTATGAATATAGTAATTATCCTCTTAATTCTTTCTAAATTGCGCGCCCCAACGACCAGCGCATTGTTATGCGCCGAGAAGATTCCTCGGCAAAGGCCCTAGGAGGGCCGAGGCCGATTCCTCGCGACCCCTGCGGGGGCGCTGAGACGTTTCACCGAGGCGAGTCTTAATTCATGACATTACGCGAAATAGTTCACTTTACTATACGGAATCAGACCGCAGTCAAGCCTTACACTACGCGCTTTGGCTTTGCCTTTTTTGCCCTGCAAGAGCTATGAACGGTGACTACGTACTTACTCTTTTACCTAGGTATATAATTATGTTGAATTAAATGGATGTTTTATAATTTGTAGAAAAAAGAAAAAACTTTCAACCCGATGTGAAATACGGTGAATACCTTCAAAAGAATTACGTCCCTTTTTATACGACACATCCTGATAAGAAGAAGAAACCTAAACCTATGCCTCTTGGTTATAAATTTAGGATGAGAACGGAAGAGGTAAGATGGCTATATTTTTAAGTTTTTCGTACGATATTAAGTTAATCTATTTATATTTATGCTTTTCTGTTACTTACAGAGCTATGAAAATTTATGCAGAGATAACGATTTTGTGAGTACTATCTTCTACAGAGTAGGTAGAGTAAAATCTTTAACCTTTTATAAATGGTTTCCGTTAATAATACATTTTACAGTAGTAGATACTAAGTTATAGAATACATTATTAGAAAGATCACCATGTAGGTAGTTATGAAATTAATAAATTTACATAAATTTACAGTTGGAAAAACGCAAAGATCGAAATAAAAAGGAGAAGCAAAAAGAGAGAGTATGTAATTATAAATTCTGGGAAGCGCCTAGTACCTTACGTATGTCTTGTCTTTTACTAATACGAGCATGACAGATCTTTTTTGCCAAATGTTCACTTGTGATAACTAGTTTACTACATTTCAGGAAATACCGACCCAAAGATGGTTGCTTACGTGAATAAACTGCGAATGCTGAAGAATAAAGCCAGAGCTCGGTATAAGGCCCCCTACAAAAATGTGCAGTACCTAATCTCTGGAGTCGGTTTTACGGGCGGACAGCCGCGATACCTGCTAGCTAGTAATTTAAAATTTTAATAACACTTAATGCTCTCGACACCACATTATTATTTCAGCATATACTTAGCCGTAGATTATGTGTAATAAATACCTATTTATGTAGAACTCTCACCTTGCACCTCAATTACACCATACGCAACTATTCTCTCTAGATGTGAGGGATTTGTAACCTTATTACAAACCTTGTCTTATTTGTACAGATGTTTCTTTATTACCAACTGGTTACATACCAATCAACGGCGGTATATCAATGTCTAATGGGGAAGCAGTTACTACCATTCATGGCTTTTGGAAATATCCAAGAGAACAAGAAGAAAAGTGTGACACTGCTTGCGACTGTATAACTAAATGGTAGGTATTATTCATTTAGTAGGTATTTAATATTTTTATTTTATATTTACCTAAGTACTTAATATTTTTTGAATAAGTTATTCATATCTTCTTGCACATGCATAATACAACCTCACTACTAAGAATTTTAGTAAATCAGTTTATCAAAACAGAAAACCCAAGAATCAGACGTTCGCATCCTTGACAACTGAGAACATAAATTAATTGCCAGGTGGGTTTTGGCATAAACCTACTGGACTATAATGGTTATAGTAACATAAATATGTCCTTTTTAGGGAGCCCACGGTTATGGACTATTTGAAGGAATCCAAATGTAAATGCGGTCATTTATACGATTTATACAATGAAGGCCCGAAACCAAAAGAGAAGTATTTTTATCCACCAACTAGACATGGCCCGTTTTGGATAGATAAAGCTAAAATTTATCAGCAGGATCCAATGGAAGATTTTATAAGGGATACATTTAGAGATGCACTGAAATCGAATGAAGCAACGGTAAGATTTTAACTGACTTTATAGTAAAAGCAGTTAGTGGAGTAGGTACCTGGAAGAGAGAGACCTCGGCGAACATACTCTTGTTTTACTATAAGTTTGGAACATACAAATGGGAGATATTATGGAGAAGGGACAGGTTAGACGTAGGTTTATAAAGAATTTGATGAGAATGAAAGAGGCGGGACTACTTTCAATATGTTTTAAATGACTAACCCTATATCTGCATTAATTTAATCACTGGTAACATTTTGTTTACAGCCGACCGTATCTGAGCCCACTATATCTGCGGCTGGGCTGAAAGAAAGTGAACTGCTTTCGGTATGCTACTTTATTACCTAATAATTTGCATTAGATTATAAATAATAGGTATTTATTTGGTAAATAGACTTTTATATCGCAAACACATCTAAGTGAAGTTATCTGCTACGTAATATTAGGTACCTATTAGGTGATTAATTGCTCGAAGAATATGCAAGTTGAAGTGGCAATGGGCAGGCCATATCGCTCGAAGAACCGATAACCGCTGGGGAAGAAAGATTCTCGAGTGGCGACCACGAACCGGAAGGCGCAGCGTTGGCAGGCCTCCCACCAGATGGACCGACGATATCGTCAGAATTGCGGGCAACCGGTGGATGGAATTGGCAAGCTGTCGTTCTTTGTGGCGTTCTAAGGGGGAGGCCTTTGTTCAGCAGTGGACGTCTTCCGGCTGATGATGATGAGGTGATTATATTTTAACAACTGACATTTAGTTAATTAATTCTATAACAATTATCATTTCCAGGCATTTTTGGCTGACCTGTCAGACTCACCACTTCTAACTCCTCACTTGCCACAATCTAATATGCTAGAAAATATTCAAGAGTGGGCAAGAAAGCGAGTGAAGGGAAAAGTGACACCGAAAAAACATAGTCAGTAAATTTGAATAAACATATTTCATTAGTATACTTATTTCTATAATATTAT
Organism: Abrostola triplasia; assembly: GCA_946251915.1. NCBI lineage: Eukaryota > Metazoa > Arthropoda > Insecta > Lepidoptera > Noctuidae > Abrostola > Abrostola triplasia. The sequence goes on along the minus strand of OX276432.1, from coordinate 5,526,529 downwards.
TATATTAAAGCTATATTGTAAAAGTAATGTTTAATGGTGTGCAATAAAAAATATATTATCGACGATATCGTCAGAGTTGCAGACAACCGGTGGATGGAAATGGCAAGCTGTCGTTCATTGTGGCGTTCTATAGGGGAGGCCGTTATTCAACCGTGGACCTCATTCGGCTGACGAAAGAAGTAAAATACTAATTTCAGAATAACTAAATCATAATTAAATAAGATAATGTATTCAATTCTTAGAACGAATGCTACTTCAGTCTCAGCGACGATGGCTCGACTTGAAGCACATGGATTTTAGAGCTCGAGCTTTTAGAATACCATTCACTTTGAAGCAATTAGAAGGCATAAAATGGTCACATCGGAAATTAGTACAGAAATTGGTAAGTTATTTTAATTAGATAATGACGTAAGCTGTTACTATTTAGGTATTATCTTATACTTAACACAGTCATCAGCATCAAACATGTACTAAGTATGAGATTTAACAATTATAATTGTTAGTAAGTAACTAACTTCTCACAGTCTCACTACTTTACTAGGTTATAGTTCCCGTTACGTAAAAAGAACGCTGTAACTTAATCTATTGAATTCCTGGAATTGACTGGAATTATTATATACATACATAAATATATACATACATATAGTCAGGCCTGAATGATATTTAGATAGTAAAGTACCAGTAATTATTCTACAATATAACAATTACACTTATTTATTATTATAAGCCTAGTAGCGTGGAAAGCAACGATATCCGTGTGCAAACACAGTCACTGATATTCGCTGAGCGTTCTTTTGACGTGATGGGAACTGTAATTTACCTGCCTGGTTAGTGCCGTAACTAGGGCGGTGTCAGCGGTGCCCAGGCACAGAGCGCAGCAATGTTCTGACCAGGATCAAGGGAGCTGTTATAAAAGCTCGCACCGGACGCAAAACAGGCTAGTTACGCCACTGTCTGCACTTCACAGTATGTATAGAAAAGTTATATTTTGATATCCTAGTTAGTGGTTTATCTAACTGAGAAGGATGGAGGATTTCAAACCGAAAATCGACTGGAAGATCTGTATTATTATTATTATGTGCTTACTTAAGTATTATATTTTACAGTTTGATATTCTGTTGAAAGATTTCGAATCGAGAAATAGGTTAAAGCAAGTTGAACAAACTCGCCTGTGGTGGCCTACAATGAAATACGACTGCTATCCAAGTAAACCGTTCCTGTAAGTAGCTTACATTCACATATTATCAAATTTAGTATTATCACTTATTAAACAATGATGATGAATGATTAATTAACTAAAGAAGAACCTGCTGATTTTTTTAAAATTGTAATTCACATTCATATTGTGGTCGTTGGCACCATATCTTTAATCTTTGATAAGGTAAGTAATTGAGATTGGCTAAAAACGCAGTGTTTTGTCAATGGTACGTACCTTCAGCATGATCCAACGGTTCTTGGCCGGCTTAAAGATCAACCAGCCGCAACTGTATTTTTCAAGATATTTGTCAGTGTTGAGGCTGCAGTACGACCACCAACAAAAATAACTATTCCAAACTAGTAACTTAACGGTAAACGTATGTAAGAACACAAGTCAATTGGACATCAGTCTCCCTTTTGTGATGAGTTCTTATAAACTTACATTCATATATTATAAAGTAACGCCTATTTTTCAGATGAGTTCTTATTTGTTTTTAATGAGTATAATTAAATATATATAGATAATTAACTTTGTTTTTTATTTTTCAGAGATATATTTTTTACATATATGCCGGGCAGAATGAAAGATACCCACATAATTAACCCGTACAGCTCAGAGCTAACGCCTAAACACGGAGCCAAGACGTGTCCATTGGACTGAGAAATGTGTTAATCATCATAGTTTCTCATCTTAATTGTTTTAATCTCACATTAAATAGATTAAAAGAGACAACATTATAACTTTTACCTAAGTATATTTGGTTGATATGTATTGTCAATTTAGGTTTAATCATAAAATTGTGTAAACTAAAAATGAGTGTTAATAAGACTTTAGTAAGTTCATTTTTGAAGCAATGTTTTGTAAATTGTTGTTATATTGTTGTCCATACCCACTACTTACGGTACCTTTATCACTTGATGAGTTTTTTTTAATCCGGTTACTTTAAAGGTACTTGTTAAACATCGTGAATAAAAAGTGAATAAACGATTTTAAACTTGATCTTATGTTTTGTATTGCCTAGCATTTTTCTAACTACATTGAGGTCGGCTTCGGCTTCCAGACTACCGCAGCTGAGAATACCTGTAATCTAGATTTAGTTTTTATTGCTTCTGATGGTGTAACCTAAATTGAAGTGGCTGAAATAAATTTTGTTTTATAGCAACATCAGCTGTCACTTTGACAATTTTCCGATTTTACATATTTTACGTCAAAACCAAAACATCACGAAAACGAGATCTAGAAAAGTAGACATTTAAAGATATTATAATGTCTGCTAGGCAATCCATTCAAGTAGGCTCTAAGACCGTCAGAGCTGTCCTCTCTGTGGATCATGGAGAGGCTAGAAGGAGAGTGTTAAGCCTTTACAAAGCCTGGTATCGACAAGTCCCGTACATAGGTAAGTAACCTGTTATGTCATCAATGTATTCGTTTTGTTTATATATTATATTACTGTGTAACGAGATTCCCTATCCAGATATCTCAGTAACCTTTGCACCACACACTGTTCAGTCACTAAAAAGTCCTAGTCTGTAATGGTCAAATGTCAACAATGTTTATTCTTAATGTGCTTCAATAAGCACTTTTTACTGTTAAAAACTAACAATATAACACATTACAATAATATAAGATGTTAAAAATGTATGAAAACCTATTAATTTGTATGACTTTTTGTGTCATATTTGCAAGTTGCCCATGCTAAGTTTATTTTGTATTAGGTACATAATATAGTATTTTTATTTAATTACAATATTATTATTATCCCGATTATCCTACTTGTATGTCACAGTTCCTATTACCGATGAATTTTTTTTTAATAGTGCAAAGACAAGTTAAAGTTATGATTTTATATCCATCTCGGATTTCACTTACTTTATATGGTTGCCATTCGATTTTATTCATGATTTGAAATGGAGAATGTCCAAGCAACAAAGGTGATGTTGTGTAGGTGAGGATAAAGTATGTTGGAGCTAACTTATGGAGTAAAAACTAAGACATTAAAAGCAATTCAAGTTCCATTATGACACTCACAGCCCAAAGCCCTATAATCTAAGCATTTTATTTTTACAGTTGTTACAAATACAAATCACAGACTTGACTAAATAAATAATTAATTTAAAGATCAATATTGAAGTTATTTCCAACCAAATTATATACTATATATACTAGGGTTATATTTAATTCATATCAGTACACATATCTGTAGCTCATATTTTTTTATTGTGAATTAGAATATATCTTTAATTATTAACAAATACACAACGTAACTAATGCACAGTAATGCACACTGCATTCAATAATCATATTATTATGTATTCTTTTACTTACTAAACCATGTTTTACTAAAACCAATTTAAACTGTATCAAATAAAATTATTTGACTTCTAATTTCAGTGAAGGAGTTTGATATTCCAAAGACCGAAGAGAATTGCCGTGATAAGATTAAAGAGATGTTCTTAAAAAACAAAGATGTCACAGACATCAGAGTTATTGACATGCTTGTGATTAAGGTGATTTTACTCTTTTATTAACATTAGTAATAAGAGCATAGGAGACTGCAAATGATAGGGAAGTTTGGAAAAAGATTTGCCCCGCAGTGAGCTACAATATAGCCTAATATATGTACGTCATAAACATTTGTTGAATTATTTGTTCTAGGATAATAAAAAAAAGTATTATTCTACTTGTTTAAATGTAAAGGTAAATTATGACAATATTAATTTTTAAAATAATATTTTGCAGGGTCAAATGGAACTCAAGGAAACAGTTAACATGTGGAAGCAAAAGGGGAACATCATGGCTTACTTTAAGCCCACTGAAGAACCTAAACCCAAAGATTTCCTTTCAAAATTCTTCAATGCTAATGAATGAGCTAGAAATGGAATTCTGTAAATAGCCTCACCATACCATAAGTTATTAAACAATGTAAAGAATAGAGAATTCAGTTAACAGTGATTGCAGTTTCAATAAATCATTTTCTGATAAAAGTGTTGTCTAAAACATGTTTCCTTAACCTGTTGGGGGATGGATAAATAATTATTTGTTTGCTGGTAAAGGTACCATGTGATGGTTAAGCTCTGATTCTGTACTGCCATGGACTTATGAAGCATGGGAAAATTTGGTGTATTGGTTAGGTAAAACAAATCTGTCTTCATATATCATAATAAATATATACTCTATGTGCCTAACCTTTAGTAATTTTGCGACTTACGGGTTTGGGGCTTCACACCAAGATTCAAGAATGCTTTCCTAAATGTTTAGAACCTGTTGCCATTTATTGAGATACAATAGTTTCAATTACAATAGGTCAGACGTTAGTTCTGATTCGCTCCATGGCTAAGCAATTGGACTGCAGCGCTAAGAGTTGCGTGTTTGATTCCCGCACGGGGCAAAATATGTTTGTGAAACGCATCTGCAATCTTTTTTTTTTTGAAAAACTTCGCCCCACACTAGGAATTTCTCCTGTATCGTAGGTGCGTTTCACAAACATGAAATATTCACATACACTAACACCCAGACTCGGGACAAACATCTGCGGTTCGCACAAAGTTTTGCCCCGTGCGGGAATCGAACCCGCAACCCTTAGCGCAGCAGTCCAATCGCTTAGCCACTGCGCTAATCAGGTCGTCATACCGACAATACCGAAGAAGCTCCTAGTATGAGGTAACATTTTTTTTCAGTCAGTTGGTTACTTAGATTGACTACAAAATTACGCACACCGTAAATAAATAAATTATTATGGTATAATAGGAGAAATGTATTCCTTTCACCAGTCCTAGGCTAACTATGTCTAAATTTAAAACAATAAAATATACTATCATCATTTTTCCCGCACGTGATTCCCCGTTATATTGCTGGAGCACCACCAATCATCATTCTACAAGAAAAACTTCATCATCAATATTCCCTATGTTATGGGAGGAGTCTAGTAAGTGGTTTTGAGATGCAGAATAATAAAGTCTCTACGACAATATGATTTAAAAATATTATTTGCTTAAGGAACCTGTTCTTCTATTATATTATTTAAATAGGTATGAGGCTTAGAACATTATAAGGTGAAGAGCTTGGCTGAAGGCTCGCCAAAAAGTCCGGTAACGCAATTAAAACCTTCCTGGGGCTGCTTGCGGAAGACTATTTAAGCTCAGAGTAATTACTAAAGCATAGAGAGAGCGAACAAATTAGACACAAATTACGATAAATCCAAGCTCCTCTCTCTTATGACGCAGATTATATATATAAAAGAGACAAACATATATGGACTCATATATGCTTAAAACTAAATGTACATTCCGAAATTGTCAAACGGTCATACTTGGTCTCTTACTACACTACCAATTAAAAAAGGACATAGTTGCTTACTAGAACGGTTCTACACGGTTAACTGTACAAAGTATTTGATTTAGTCGTATTATACGTAGTGAATGTCAGTCCTTGTCCTGACATTGTTTATTTTAAAAATAATATAATTTTTTGGATAATATAAGCAACTTGATTGTGTACAAAAGGTGCAAAGGACAGATAAATAAGCGTTTAATATGGCTAGTTTTGTTTTATCGTGTAAATCACATTCATCACGGAAAGATAACAATGAATTTGTAAGATTTCATGGGTAAGTGTTTTTATACAATTTTCTTATAAAATCACGCGTAATTTTTGTATATTATCACTTATACATACACATTAGATTGATGATGATCCCTTCAGACTATCTTTTTTACGAATTATATTGTGTTAACGAATTAATTTAACAATAAAGTAATTTGTTTATTTGTGAGGTTATGTCATGCTAGTGAAGTAGATATTTTTCATCGATACTATTCGATACGATAATTAATTTTATGTCATTAAATTATAGCAAATATCGTTTTATTTTACAGTATGCCTCCAAATGAAAGAGAACTGGTGTAAAGTGCTTACAAGAGCTAGAAATAAATGGACTAAGCATAGCCGCTGTTTTTGCCATTTGGCTATAAAACCCTAATAATACAGAATAACTACAAAGACATCGGTAACGACACTTATTGACGCGGGTGAAACCGCGGGGCACAGCTAGATTATAAAAAAAAAATATTGTTTCTATTTATTAAAAATTTACTAAATTTATATGTGTTTTTACTTTTGCTCCCAGTTTTTAAAGGCCGATCAACATAAAGATTAGCCATTAATTTATCAAATGTTTTATATCAAGTACAGTGATTGGTGGACCTGTGTTGCAATATAAATCTTTTAGTCAACGAATCACGTATTTGTTGTAATTTAAACCCTTACTAGATAATTCTTAAATTTGGGACTAAATTTATATTGATGCCTTGGTAATGTATGTTTTATACAACGTGAAAATAACGTACATTCAATAGAAGTACATTTTCTGTCAAGAACTAAATTTATTTCGATACTTCGACTTACCAAATACGGCACATCACTACCGAGCCAAAAAAGTGTACAGTATTGCTGGAAGCAACGCTCCCTCTATGCTTTAGTCATTACTCTGAGTATTTAAGCATAAAAACAGATGAAGTTCCGCTCTTCCTCCAGCTTCCAAGCAGTAAAAAGGAAAGTAAAACCATAAATCGCAAAGAAAATAATAATTTATTTTCACATCCTTCAATTGAACGCTGTCATTTTCATCTGTCCTAATTTGACAACATCAAACAGTTAAAAATTGTAACTCAGTGTCATGGTATATTAATATATTGCTCAGTATAATAAAATGAGTTCAAAACAAGCGGCAACTAAAATCGTGAGACCTTTGATGTCCACCGACTTCTGTGAGGCTCGCAGACGGGCACTTGGACTGTATAGAGCTTTTTATAGATATATTCCATACATCAGTAAGTACCTATGTTTGAAGTTTACTTGGACGATGCTATGGTGAGTATTAATTCGGAATACCTACAGATGGACGTACTCATTGTCGTAGTATTTACATATGATTACTACGTTATCGGGGGAGGATGGGAACACATGTTCCCATTTGCTACCTACGGTCCCGAACTCCTGACGCGCATTTCAGGTTCTTCACCCTGAGATAGGCAAGCGATCTATGTGGCATATCTGTTCGTATTCAGTCTGCTGCATCCCCTTAAACTGGAAGCTAATTAACCCCATCATAGTTGGAAGAAGGCTACGTTGATAATAAGTACAAAGTTTTCACAACTCACCAGATGCTTATATTATGCTTCACCATGAACTCTTAAAGCAGTATAGTTTACGTTATGGAAGCAAATCACCGCTACGTGCAGTGTAATGCAGCGTCTCTTTCCCACAACGTAAACTGCCCTGCTTTAAGACTTCAAGGGTCTGATCTGCCCAAAACTGACTCACAATAGGTACATGGATGTTATCTTTAGTTAGTCGGAACAAACATCTGCGGATCATAAGCATATTTGACACACTGGCACTTTTATTTATTTTAACATAATACCTATCACGTCTATAAGCCCCGAATTAGGCATTAGGCGGTAGGATACTACACCCACGATTTCCCAGTTTTGTTATAGGCGCCAACGTAATAGGGGGCGAGCCTATTGCCAGGCACATAAATTTTAAAATCGAATAACTAATTTTCGAACCAGAATCTAACCTAGAAAATCGAGTACAACAGTTACAGTTCACCTAGATCAAAGAAGCAGTTAATCCTCTTTATCTAAAAACTCAACTTATTTTTACCAAATACTTATTATTCTACTTTTAGTCAAATATTTCGACGTCCCGAAAAATGAAGAGGACTGTCGTTGGAAGTTACGTGAATATTTTTATAGGAACGCCTGCATCACTGATGTTCGAATCATAGATTTGCTGGTTATCAAGGTACCTACTTAACTAATTTACTATACATATTATATAATAACTTTCATGAGTGTTATCCATATAATTTACTATTATATGCTGTGTTGCTCGCGACTCCGCCGCATCAACTGCTCATTAGGTACCTACTAGGGTGGGGCTCCTTTTGTGTACGAAATTAGTCGGGCCTTCCCGAATATACACATGAGTAAAATATAGGAAATAATATACCTACTTAACTACCTATTGTTTTATGCAAATACCTAACCTTACTTCGACTTTTCTTCCAACAGCCATAGCCATAGGTTTTACACTTAAACCGTTAGAATAGAATGATGGATCCCACGGTCTTTAGTCCAGGCTTAGAGTTTAGCCGCGGCCACCATAAATTTTTCAAATGCATTAGTATGATGATGATGATTACAGGGCTATATCGAACTGAAAGAAGTTACGCATCAGTGGCAGCAGAAAGGCCATATTATGAGGCACTGGAATCCAAGCACAGATCCTAAGCCGTGCGACTTTCTCGGCAAGTTCTTAGCAGGAATAGATTAACTAGTAGAATAGTTTGCTCAGGTAAATGCGTATCTATGTATAAACATTTGGGAATGGTAAAATATAATTTGGAAAAATAAATATTATGTAACAGTTGGAAGATTTATTATTAACTTTCATTCCACATCACATTCGTCAGTAGGCTCATTATAGGACCTTTAATTTACTACAGCATGTTTTTTAAACAATTTTCTTTTGCATTGGGTTACCATTTAATTATGTATTTAACCTATTAATGTTAAAACTAATTTTGTAATGCCGCTATTAAAATAAGACGTTTGAAAGGTCATCTTATATAATAAAAAATAGCAAGTCCTAAAGCTCTTTATATGTACTTCTATATATTATATAGAACTTTAGGACTGATTTACTACCATTAGTTGATAAAGAAAACATGATGGACATAAACGGGACTCGAACCCGCGAATGTCGCCGTACCGTGGCTAAAAGTTTCAATCTACATTTAAGCTTAACATGGGCAACATGCAAAAATGACTCAAAAAGTCATATGGATATATCAATATCTAGTTATATATTGCCGTAGCTAAATAATTTAACAGATAGTTTAAATATTTCTGTAAAGGTAAACCAGAAACGCAGGTTTTATTTATGGTACTTAATCTAAAACAATATTTGGATCTTAGATTTGGATATCGGACGACGGTTTTGTTACAATATGATTTCGACTTTAATTTTTTTTTACATTAAAATAATAAAATGTTACTTTTTTATTGGAATCTCAATTTATTTGAATAAAAAAACATTATTATAAATTCAATAAACCTTCTTAAACCCTTATTATTGAGTAATATGGGTTTAAGAATAAGATTACCTAATCTCTAGAATATAATTTGTGGATAGATTTATGGGACTAGTACAATGGGGTCTTATGTACCTCATATGAAAAATAAATGTAACGATACTCATTTCACTATAATTTAAAAGTATAACATTTCTGATGTAGCCTATCATTCACAACCATTAAATTACAATATTATTTTATTATTATTGTAAGTACTTACTTGCTTTTTTTCAACAGATAAATTAAAAAAAATACGTTTTTACCACAATGTTCAACATAAAGTTCTGTTGTGTTGTTTTGAAAAAGTTATTGATAAAGAGATATTTTTGTTGAAATAAATATTTAGTTGTCTTATTTATTAAATATATAAATACAAAGGTCTTAGTTTAAAAGTAAGTTGTTATTCACATAAAAATATTCTGACTAGTTCATAATTTTTTTTAAAGGCAACATAATAAATTAATAACCATAAAAAGTTTGAACCGACATATTGTTCAGCTATTGAATAGAAGATCGTAACACTTTTCTTGGTATGTCTTTTGTAGGCACAAAATCACTGATCGAGTTTAATAAGGCCATGTGATATGAAACAAATTACGTATGCAAAATATAGTTATTTAATTATAGATAACTACATCATTTTGATATCCTAAATTAGTTTCTACGTTACTTGTTATTTTTATTAATTACAAAATTACTCCTATTTACAACATTTTCAACAGTTGTCGACTTACTTCCACTTCTACGTCGTACATTACACAAGCCTTGAGCCTTGATCGAAAACAGTATATCTTCACACGATCGGCGTGTGAAGTTGGTACCGATTCTGTATTTAAGGGAAGAATCCCTTAAGTAGAGACTAGCTGGTGGGATCTGGCCTGAAAACGCTACGACACATCCGACGCTCGGGATCAGATCAGGAACACTCGGCGACGACCGTATGTCTTTAACACTACCATTATAACTAGTGAGGTCTTGTTCAGCGAGGTACACGTTACAACAGCATCTTCACAAATTCTGCAATCATAAGATTAATCATAAGATAAAGGCGAAAGTTTGTGAGTGTATTTGTTACCTCTTTACGCTCAAACGGCTAGACCGATTTTGATGAAATTTCATTTGGAGATAGCTGACACGCTGGATTAACACATAGGCTACGTTTTATCCCGAAAAAATGTAGCGGATAACACCGCGGGACGCAACTAGTATATATATGAGAAAAATAAAAATACAATAAAATCCCACTGCTCGGTAGCAACGAGTCAGCAAACATTTCACAAAACAAATTAAAAGGAAGCTATAGCAATGTTATCCAACGGTATTTGAGGGGGATGCCTTTCAAAAACCTGATGACTATAAAAACGGATTTAGCTTAGAACCGTATTTGTCCATCGCTTAGTCTTACCTTCATAGTCGATCCTGCCATCGTGGTCGATGTCTCCGAGTGCCAGCACTTGGTTCAGCTGCGCATCTGTCACTGGCTCTCCGATCATCTCGAGTGCCGATCGAAGCTCGTCGCGCGTAATGTACCCGTTGTCGTCGCGGTCGAAAACCCTGCAATTGTACAAAACAAGGCAGCAATGTTTAGAATGAGACCTTTGTTCTGATGAAGAAGAGAGAGAGAATGCTCCGGTACTAGGTACTAACTGTAACTTTTAGGGGTATAAATTACTCCATAAAACTTTGGAGAATTCTACTCCTGAGTATTTTTAAGCCGTAGGTACTTTTGATGTGTGTTGTAGCGAGTCTAAAGAAGGTTGTCTGTAGCACCCTACCTAAAATCCTAATCCCATATCTAAAATCTTCAGATCCTTTCAAAATAACATAACGTTATGCCGCGAAAGCGTTGGTCTAGTGGTCGCTAAGCGCGACTGCTGAACATGAGGTCCCGGGTTCGAATCCCGGGTCGGGCAAAAGGGTTACCTTTCATTAGGTAATTCTCAGTAGCAAGCAGTCTGGATTTGGGCCCGGTTGATCGCAAACTCATAAATTAACTGGCAAAATGTGGGTTTACTCTACAGACACCTCTGCCTACCCCTTCGGGGAAAACAGGCGTGATGTTATGTAATGTTATGTTATAAAAGGTTGGGAACTAACTTAAATGCTGCAAGTAGATCTCTTGTAATCTCCTCTTCAGAGTCCCCGCCGCTCGTCGTGACGTCCAACCCTTGTATTGCTTGTATCTTCGTCACCCACTGCATGAAGTCGTTCTCATCTATTAGTCCGTTGCCTGCAATAAACAGAGTGTTATGTATATTAATAGATACAGTTGAATAGTTGTCCTTCAGGTCCACTCCATCAATATAACGAAGCTTAATAGAGTAGGTATTCGTTATTTTATAAAAATAAAAATTGTGAAATGCTAAGGTATTCCAAAGGTCCCCAATGTTTTTTTAAGAACGTCGCCTCACACTAGCATTTTCTCGAGTACCGTGGGTGCGTTTCACAAACATGAAATTATCATATACACAAACACCCAGACTGAGGACAAAAATCTGTGGCGCACACAAATTTTTGCCCCGTGCGACAATCGAACCCGCAACTTTTAGCGCGGCAGTCCAATCGCTTAGCAACTACGCCAAATAAATCGCCAAATAATCGAAATACGGACTCGTTTCTTCTAATAGAAGCCACTACACTAAACCATATTAAGAGACTTAGAGCTGACTATACAGAACTTTAAGGATACCACCAGATTCCAATACATTTGTGTCATAAAATGCTTTTTACGGCGTTTGGCCTCCTTTGAACTACTTCGCCGTTATAGTGCTCGTGCCACCCACTGCCACCCTAAATAAATCCCAGCTACAGCTATTATAGCTTACAGACTAATTTAAACCAAGAAAATGAACAAGTGCGTGTTACACAGCCATTATAAACAAATTAACTAGTTAGGTAAGCAATACTTATAGACGAAAATATTATCCAAACATCTTGCCTTGATTAGATAGGCCACCTGAGTGATGTTATTATACCTATATTTTAGGCATTCGTGATGAAGCTCCGTTATAATAAAGAAATTACTTAGCCTTAGGTAGTGTTTTTCAAGTTTGCATCTTGCACCTACGCCGCGACGTAAATATGACTATTCTTATCAAGACAACTCAATGATAAATTGCAACAACACCAAAAACAAGGTATCATGGAATTTATAGGTATTTTATTTTGGTAAACGAAATATATACTGTAATATGTAAGTATGTATATTAAATAAATACTTCTCACACAATTGTTTGTGCATACCTACCGTGATCCCTCTGCACTACCCAAAGGTTTCACTGGTAGAAAATGCCTAAGGTCCGCCTTGTACATCTTTTTTGTATGAAGAATAAATAAATATCATCATCATCAGCCGGAAAACGTCCACTATTGAACAAAGGCCTCCCCCTTAGAACGCCACAATGAACGACAGCTTGCCAATTCCATAAATATACATAATGTAAAAAAAATAATAGATACTTTTAGTAAAAATATAACAATAACAGTTTTAATAAACAAAATGTTCTCTGGGTATAAAAACTCTACCAGGGTGCACAGTCACATGTTTTAACGACTTTCCTTCATAATGTGTTTCGACATACCCAAATAACATTACAAAAACCTTTTTAGGCGCCCAGATTAAGATTTACGGGTAATTAAGCGTATACTACGCCGCGACATTATTAAAATAACATTAAAATTGCCCAAATAATATGTAACAAAATGTTATGTGACAATTAACAAAAAGGCTTCGAGTCGTTTAATCTTAATTAAGGCGGTGGTGGGGAAAGTCGTTAAAGTCATGACGTCAGCAGCTCGCCCTCAGCTTACAACATTACCTCTAGTTAATTATAACGGTAATTATCAATGTTTTGTCATAAACTGAGACCTCGTCATTCATAAACTTTTATTATAAGGTACGCAGCCTTATGATCATAATATATTTTTATGTTGCTTACTAAGATTGCCGTTCATTCCGGCTCGTAAACTAAAATAATTTTACCTTTCATTTGGAATGTCTATTTACTCTAGCCACTGTAGGTAATGTATTTAAATTTATACAAAGAGTGCCAGATGTGCAAGCAGCCAGCGGTCTTAATGGCAGGAGGAAGGCTTACGACGAAGGAATTTAGCACCACCTGTGGCGTCGCGACTGCAGCTTTATTAAATACTTTTTGGGCTATGAAATTGTAGGAAATACTTTAAAAAGGTCATCTAAAAAAGAACAAGTAAATCTAACTTGCTTTTAATTGGATTTGCCGTAAAAATATAGATCACAGCTTACGTTACGTATGCTATTGGATAGTTAGCTTCTGTATCGTGCTCAGAACACTAACCTCGCGGCAGCATGGACAGATTCTGATTGGATCAAGAGATTAACGGGGTGCGATGGTAGATAGAGCGGGTAGCGAGTGTCGGGGGGCTGCCACGCGTGGTAACGTGAAACTTTATTCTACTACACGCTCTGTTCGTTAGTTTTTGATTTGTATTGATTAAATATTATACCTAGGTATAATATAGAGTATAATAAATAGGAAATATCTAAGACAAAATAAATCACGTAAGTACATGTGTGTGAGATAAGTGATGCTCCATTTATGAGAACTCTACAAAGATGAATAAACCTATAAAGAATTGTGCCAAAAAGCCACTTCTCAATACTATTAGTTTGACAAACGAATTATATTGATTAAGGGCTGTTTAATTTTTATCAGTAGAATAAATTTGACATATTTTTCATACATTAACTTTCGAATTTACAATGTGTGCGTGGACTGAAAAATTGGCCTTAAGTCACCAACAAACAGTCCGTAATTGTGATATTATTGATTTAACTAAAATAGATGTTAATGCCTATGTAAGACTGTATTATGCTACAATGTTTGCAATACTGCCTGCACGCGTTTGGCAGTGTGTTCGTCTCTAATCGTACTAAATGACGGCGCCATTTGTACATAATCACATGTTGCATCGTAAATAGAATGAACTAAATATCGAAAATATAATTTGTAGTTGATATTCTAGTAACTATAGGAGTATTTGAGAGCTATGCTCGAAGTTTTTTTGCGCGACAGGATCCAGAATACGTAAATTCTCCAAGAACCAGAGACACCGATATAGGTCAAAGAATATGCAAGTTAAAGTGGCAATGGGCAGGCTATATCGCTAGAAGAACCGATAACCTCTGGGGAAGAAAGTTTTTAGAGACCACGAATCGGAAGACGCAGTGCCTCCCACCAGGTGGACAATATCATCAGAGTTGCAGGCAACCGAAGAATGCAATTGACAAAGCTTCGTTTATTGTGGCATTCTAAGGGCCTTTGAAGTCTTCCGGCTGATGATGATGTAGGTGATTCTAGGGACGGTATAATTCATGTACCTACCTACAAAGTTGCGCAAGAGTTTATAATATCGCCAATCACTTACTTGCTAACTATATTAAACTAAACGTTACCAAGTTCTTAGGTCACGCAAAGTAATCAACCAAGTTATAGTCTATTAGGCACTTCAATGGTAAGTGATCAAGTGGAACTTTATCAATTACGCGGCACAAAGTCTTGTAGCACGGTACCTAAGTACCAGCCCTGGCACGTCGGGGTCGCCCGGAAGCCGCCCGCCCTACGCGCGCACGCCATTTTACAATAACCTTCTAAATTAACCTCATCGATATAATCAGTTTTAGTTTATTCATGTGGTACCATAAAGCTTAAGGAGTCACGAAATGTTGTATTCTAATTAGGCACTAACGCAGATAAGAACTTTCAATCAAATTTATTTATATAACAACTATTACAGTGTTTTTGTAATTACTTCCAAGTTAAGCCCCCCCCCCCCCCTCCTGAAATACATTTCTGTGCCAGCATTCTATTATCAATTAATGCGAATGACGCATTGTGTTTTAGCGTAATATAAACGGATTTAATTTTAACTATTATAGATGGTCTTTGAAGAAACGCTTTGTAAAGCAATGTAGAGTCACAGAACATTTGATTTCATTTAACAGTGCAGTCAGTTATTAATTCGTTTTGGAAAACACGTGCTGCGTTGGCAAGTTTTCAAAGTAATTAGTATAAGTACCGACGTAATTTAGTGTTACATACTATTCTCATTCTAATTGGTAAACATATGTATAAATGTATCATCGCTGATGGAGCTAATAAATTCAATGTTATAGTGGCCATCTTACAAAATTGTACTCTAGAAAATCATAGTTTAGTAGTAGGATAACACAACATATATTTCTCCTATTTTCCAGCATGTCCAAAACCTACATGAAGGACGTTTCACACAAATTTGTCGCATCTTTGTTTTTGCTCGCAATATTGTAATCACTTTGAATGATGGATGATAGGTAC
This sequence comes from Abrostola triplasia, assembly GCA_946251915.1. NCBI lineage: Eukaryota > Metazoa > Arthropoda > Insecta > Lepidoptera > Noctuidae > Abrostola > Abrostola triplasia. The sequence continues at coordinate 5,510,856 of OX276432.1, read as the reverse complement.
TAAATTCATAATCTACCGTTGATTTCAGTGTATTTAATATTATTTAGGCTGATAATAACTTAATCCTATTCCTTCAGCAACAATACATCATACATGAGGTAAAAGTAAAACGTTTGTAGACGTGATGCTTTACGGATCACAAATCTTTGGCATCCTTCTGTCTTCTCAGAGCGAGCTATTCGTTTTACGCTGTGATAAAAAAGCCCAGTCAGCACAACTGCACGAGGCTTCCTACCTAGGGTTGGTCGTACGCAACTCTTATCTTGTAAATTAAGTAGGGTTCAGAGTACAATATTATTTAGGAAATTCTAGACACAGCAACATCAGTAGTTCCTAATAGGAATAGATCTTTGCGTAGATAAAAATTAAAACTTAAACATAAACTAGCGAGTTAGATCATATACACAATAATACTATTTATAGAATATGAGAGAATTGGCAGCAAAGCAGTGGGTGATACCGGGCTGAAATGATGATGATAGAAGGTGAAGAAAGATTGTCTAAATAAGTATCTGAAAATCGCTCCAATATTTTTACAGGTTAGCTAGTCAAGATCCGGTTTTAGTATGGATTCATGGTATCTACCTCCTTACATAAATTATTTCTTTATCATGTATCGCGTCGATAACACTATTTTATTATGCTCAATATACGTCATCTAAGTTTGTATAAACTATACTGGTTACAGTCGCTCAAGTAACAGGTTGATTATATAATTTTAATACCTATTGATTAACGTTAATTTTAAAATAAGAAGAAATTGCGTTATACATTATACTGTAGAGAATAGACGTGACCCCTATGGGCGGCAGGTCGCGGCCGTCATACCGTGCCGTGTTGTGGGCGAGTCAGAAGAAACGATTTACGCCCATCGCCCATTACTGACGTTGATGGACTTCTTGCATGCGAACAAAGCGTAGGACGTAATTTTATTTTCTTGAGTTACGCTACCGTTGACCGACCCAGAGGGCACGCAGAGCTAAAATAGGGCTTTTGGCAACATCATTTTCTACTGTTTTGGTTCTTAGTTTTAATATGATTATCATTTTGAGGTTTAATAGCATTTGACAGCTGTCCCCAAAACACACACAATTGGACTCATTGGATAATAAGGTAATGGTTAAGTAGCAGAAGTTCCTGTACATAGTTCAGTACTCAGAGTTCAGTATTAGCTAACTAGCAAACTATCAATGTCATCTCGACTATTTATCTATCTAAGATAAAAGGATAATTTATCGGGATCGAACGTCTTATCTGTCTGTGAAGTAATTTAAATATTATTTATAGAAGATACCTAATAAAGCACTTTAATGTAGGTAGACCAGTTACTTTTTATTGTAAGTATTTTAAGACGTCGTTGATTAATTATTATACTGAGATAAAATTTATCTCCCTACTATAAGTACTAATGTGGATCGGCAAATGAACAAATTACTAAAATTACTTGACACATCAGAGCATACCGAAATCCTTAGGTGTGTTGAAAACCAGTGTTCGCAATACCATATGTACACAATATTTTTGTAATGATGAAGGTACTGACCAGTTTTGCTGGCATCTTTGATGAGTTCAGCGATGAGGTCGTCGCTGACGGTGATGCCGAGGTTACGCAGCATGAACTGCAGCTCGGCGGGCGTGACGTGGCCATCACTGTCGCGATCCAGCAGGCCGAACGCCGTGCGCAGATCTGTAACATACATATCATCAGATTCATTCTATTTAGCTTATAGAATAGATCAATTATCGAACAGGATTGTTTATCCCGCTTTTGTGTTATAGCTAGAATCTCACATCGAATCCTACAATAAGTCTTGTTTATAGACATTTAAAGAACCGCCTTCTCGTTTTTATTTTCGTAAATAATAAATTAAAAGTGGCAAATTTTGAAATATAGCCCGCACAAAAATATAATTAACTAGCTTTTGCCCGCGGCTTTGCCCGTGTTAATTAGCCTGTCCTTTCTCGGGTCTTAAAGTTTCTACATGCCAAAAATCCTTTCAGCGGTTTAGTCGTGAAGGCGTAACAGACAGACAGAGTTAGAGAGGTACTTTCACATTTATAATATTGGTATGGATTTAGCCATATTGTTAATGTCTATATTGCTTAATTTGCCACGCCGTTGTAGTCTGTGATTACTACGTAACATTCTTGACTGTCAGTCTGGCTGCTAATGTATCCTGCCATTGGTACAAAAGTGTAGAAGTTTGCCTGGATATTAGATAATCGCTACTTAATGGTTTCACAGATTAAGGACATAGATTTAACTCAGACGTAGAGTGTGACCTGGCATACCTAGATTAGCACAAACGATAGTTCATCATGGTGATATCATCAGAGTTGCGGGCAACCGGTGGATGCAAATGGCAAGTTCATTATGGCGTTCTAAGGGGAGGCCTTTGTTCAACAGTAGACGTCTTCCGGCTGATGATGATGATAGTTCATCCAGTGATGGAGGGAGTGAAAACAATTCAGATGAGAGAGACGCAAGTCTTGGATAAGAAAGGCATGTAGTTACCTTCCTAGTACCTAAAAGATATTGATAAACAAAAGGTAGACAACCCTGAGCTATATTTTGGATTTGCACATAAAATCAAACGCTTCAGAGATCCATGAGTAGGTACGGTAGATGTCAGTAATAAATCCGGGTTTATACGAAAAACTAGTGATTTGTCTTTTTCCGCGATAAAATAGAATAGAAGTAATTGACAATCGTGTTGGATGAAACAAAATGATCCGCGCGTGTCTTGACAAACTTGAATATAAATGTCTATAAATGTTTTACCAAAGATATTATATTTGAAGTAGATAATACCATTGACGTCTACTTAACGTTGCAAGTTCAGTTAACTGAGCGTGGGTAATGTCAATTTACAATTGGTCCAAAATTTGAAATGGTTCATCTTTTTTTTTTTTTTGAAAAAACATCGCCCCACACTAGGAATTTCTCCTGTGTCGTGGGTGCGTTTCACAGACATGAAATATCACGTACACAATCTTGTGTTCGGTATGCTGCATCGTGACACGGGTAACTATTAAACCTACCTCCCAGTCCTTTGTAGTCTATGTCTAGGTCATATAAACAAAAATTATAGCATCAAATGATTTACGTAAAATATTTATCGATTTCGTTTTCATATGCCAGTCAAAACAGTCAACAATCTACATAGCATACTGCCTACATTCTCTAGTAAACGGAACAGGGAACCTAAATATTATCTCAACTAATCGAAAACAAAGGTAAATTGTAGCACCTATGTAACATTGACGCCGGACTTTTCTGTCATAACAAACTCCAGGAAAACACGGATTATTTAGTAGGTATAGGTTGGTCGTTGGTGGTAGGCCCGAATACACCCGTGAGTATAACCGGAATATATAGTAAATAATATGGATAACACTCACGAAAGTTATTATAGTAAAATAGGTATAGGTTGTACCTAGTTTTAATAATAAAATAACTACATTTCAGACCTTAATTGTTTTCAACATAAGTCGTTTTTTTATTATATTAATTTATTATTAAAGTACCTGTATAGTATTCATTTTTGACGATTAATTTAATTTTAAGTCGGATTTATTGAGTTAGGAACCTTTAACTAAAGATTGTGCAAAAATCCTCAAAATCTCTTTGAGATAATTATGTTTTAAGGCTATATAAATGCTTCTAGACAATTTTATAGAAATCCATATATTATTCGTCACTAAAGACACACAACTTTACCTGCGTCTGTTAGAAAGAAAGAAAGCACATGGTTGTTCGATTAGGTAGGTACTACGATCCTAACACTGAAATTTCGTCTTATGCACGGCCTAGTAGCCGATAATATAAGAGAGCGCAACAGACAGTAGTCCTTATATCATAGATAACAAAAAAAACGATGTATCCTACAAATCGTAATAAGTGTCAAGATCTTAACGTTATAATTCAAGAAGCAATTAAAACCACAATAGCACAAATGTTAAACAGCAGCTTTCAAAACTCTTACTGTAAACCTGGGCAAACCGTAGCAAACGCAACCAAAGCCATTTAATATGCGCCAGAAATTATATTTCTCCAACGTTATGAGTCTTCGCAGACACCGGTGGAGATTAATTCAGAATTTTTAGAAAGGTTGCGAAAGTGGAAACATTTCTTATTCTTATTATTTTCACCGGCAGAAAATATGGCATATAAAAGTATACATTTGCCAACAACACGACACGTGTTAACAGATACCTACTTATTTATCGAAGACGTGTAAACAAATCAACTGACATTGGTATGTTTACACGAACAAAAGCTACTTATTTTATACTATGTACTTACAGAACTCATTTCCCTTGTTGTATGCCATGTTATTATAAAAAACTGTTAATAATTTCAATGCACAGGTTTCTAATTATCGTTACTATTGTTTCAGGCACATCTTATAATTTGTCACTGCTTTATCTAGGTGTGCCCCTACCGCTATCTACGACGTGTGTTCACTAAAATTGTCGTCTCCTCACGTCATATACATACCTGGCAATATTGACAAAAGATTAGAAATGTTACGTACTCATCACACCAGTTTATCTCAGCACTAAATAATTTTGAGCCATTGCTATCGAGATAACACATTGAAAACAACAAAAGTGCATGAGTACGTCGACCGTCAAGGACGAGCAGTGTTTCTTGATCACAACACGATAGTATTATAATTGATATGTGAGTGAACAATAACATGTCAAAAGAAATATTTTTGGCGCGCTACGCTAAGGAAAAGAAAACTCAATATAGGGGTTATTGGCAGAAACTTCGTATTTTACGATATCGAAAAGAGGGGTGTCCGTATTACGGGTGTCCTCAAATCGTCATTTCATTTAAGTACTAACCTATTCATTTTAAATACTAATTTTAATAACCATGGCAACGAGAAATCAAAATGCTTAACGTTGTAATCGACATGATTGTGAACTGAATATTAGCTAGTAACGATCGCTGCTGATGTACTTCCTGGAATTTTCATCTACTGTACCTAAGTATTTAGAAATTAGGGGAGCTATACCCGGCTATAGAACTTTAAGGCTGACTGAGGGCTGATAAGCCATTTATTTTTATCCGTATTGTTATGGTATTTTCTGTAATTGATTCTGCAGTACCAAATAACAAATTCGTTCAACTGTCACGATGTGGTTTTGTTTCAGACATTCACGACATTGCCCTTTACCTTACAAAGAAAACAAATTGAAAAAGGAAGCGTGTGGTTGATTTTAACATTAACACGCGATCAATTATGTTATTTTATAATATTGTTTTAATGCAGTATGGCATGCAAACTGTACAGTAATTTATTAACGCCAATAAGCAATTTAGTAGCTTGGCAACTTATTGTATGTTACTGCAAATTATAATGGAATGTTCGGTGATAATGACCAGTTGTATTATTCTCAGCGTATCGCCTTCGTTCCAGAAATATCACCCACCTATATAACGTTCTACGAAACGCGTTATTTTTCGTGACTCAACTCATTTTCTTTGATTTACTGATTATTTTAGACGTTCCTAGTACTGCAGATGCCAGAGCTCAGCGAAAAAAAGACAGTGAGAAACAAAAAACGGGTAACATTTGTACATTGATTCAATAATAAACTATTACAATGAATACAGATAGCAAAGACCATACGCACTTATCTATAGAAATGTTTACTCTTGCAGATAACGTTTTGATTGATAATGTTCTCGGGGAAAAATATAGTTTTTGTACTGCAATGTATCGCTTTCGCTCACGTTAAATTAAAGCTAAAGAATTTAAGTAAAGTTTTAATTGTTGTTTGTAAACTAAAGCAAACTTAAGTAACTAATCTTCTTTATATAATAATTTCTATCACTTACGCGAATATTAGACATAGAAACAAAACTAGGTTTACGGATTTTATCGTGGTTTTAATTGATTAATCTTCTTTAACTTCAATCGTGCCAATCCGGTAGAAACGACTATCAATCGATTGAAAAATGTTGACCGCATTATCAAATAATTATGTAAGAAATATTTAACATAACATAACATCACGCCTGTATTCCCCGAAGGTGTAGGCAGAGGTGCACATACAGTACACCCTAATTTCGCCAGTTATGTTTTTTTTAGGTCCCAATGTAATAGGAGGCGAGCCTATTGCCATCAACCGGGCACAAATCCAGACTCCGTGCTGCTACTAAAAATTACCTAATGGAAAAACCCAGTAACACTTTGCCCGACCCGGGATTCAAACCCAGGACATCGTGCTCAGCAGTCGCGCTTAGCAACCACTAGACCAACGAGGCAGTTCGGCTCGTGACCCCGCAGCGTCACCTGCTCTTGAATAAGGGCTCCGTTAGAGTCCGAAACTAGTCGGGCATTCGAATCTCGACGTGAGTATAACCGGTATATATAATAGATAGTCGAAGAAATATTTATAAGTCTAAAATATTCCGTGACGGTAGCGACCAGAACCGTCAAAGCATTTTGACGAACATTTTGTTTAGCCAATAATAATTACTCAACACGTCAACAGTCTCGAAGCCAGAGGATACGATAATATATTAAAGTGTCAGGAAGTGCAAACAAATGATCCTAGAAATACTAAATTCATATGGATTTTAGTATTTATTGAATAATTTCTAAGATACAGTTGATATAAACATATCAGCTCTCGTAGTTCTAATGGCTACTATTTATGATATTTCTATTGGCTTCCGTATAGTAAATTAATTTCAAGTTCTATAATATATTAAATTTGTTATCATATTTGGATGCTTCTTCATAATAGAGCAATTGAGAACCTTGCGTAAGCCATCAAAACTAAACAACAGGTAGCTTTTCATTTTGATCTAACTAGGTACCGTCTCACTACATTACCTGTAAGAAAATACAATTCTCTCGAAATCTTTAAATACAAATTTACACAGTATTGAGAATATTAAGTAGGTAGGTACTCTTTACTCCTTCACAACGCGGAAAAACAGGAACTATCAGAGAAACATAAGCCTCGTGTTTGTTTTCCACTCAACGTTAAGTACCTATTCTGAATCGTTATCAATCAAGTAGCTTTGGAAGTATTTCTTATAAGTTGATTCAACTTGAAAATATAACAAAGGCATAATAGGTTACGGCTTCGCAAATTATATGCACGTGTAAATAAAGTAGGTAGGTACGTATTAGAGTAAAGTAATCAATTCTCGAACTAAAACAGTATCAAATGAAGTAACCCCAACAAATAAACAAACAACGTTACTATTTACTACACATTCATAATCGCATCATTAGTACTACATTTAATCTATCCATGTCTTCATTAATATCTTTAGACTAACTAATCTGTCCTCCTTCCCAATACTCAATCAATTTGTTGTGTTAATTACTAAAATTATCAGACTGGTGACACTTTAGTGATTGATACAACATGCATTGAAATTATACAGTAATCAAACACTGTCAAGACTGGTTTATCTTTTATCATTGTTAATGAGATCACGCAATAAAGTCATTATTTAAACAAACACTAGATATGTACTGACAATGAAATTAATTGCGTACTACGATCTTGCTTTTAGCTAAGCCAGCTAGCTGAGGTTTGATGCTGACCATTTTAATATTTAATAATTGCTAAACAAACTGAAAAGAATATACATTTTCAGTTATCGACTGTTATTGAAATAACTTTTTTGTTTACGACAGTTTCGATATTTTAAAACAGCTTCGAGTATCAAATTTTCATAGCTTTCTAGTTTAAACTAAGGTGGACTGTGATACATTGATTTTACAGAGGCCTCGTAAAAGTAACCAAATCAACAAAATAATTTCTCAATTATATTTAATTTATTTAAAAAGTACAAATCATTCCGTTTATAAGTAGACCGTATTCACAAAGCGAAAGAAACGAAATTGAACGAATGTAATTGACGTTCATGGAAATGACTACAATAGTGTTGGTGGATGGCAAACATAACAAAGGTAAACAATGCCTGATTTTCCACACGGACACCGATCACTGCTAGCGGACAGCCAGGCCAGCCCACCTCGTGTGGGTAGATGAATCGATCATACAATTAGCCCAAGCCAACAATTTTCACGTCACTCCACGAGTCATCTAATTGTAAACATCAATTAAAGTATCAAGTTATGACGGTCTTTTCACGAAAACCCACTAAGGATATAAATAAAATTCAGTACCAACGACTATCACTCAAAATTATATGGATACTTAAAAATAAACACGAAATATATTGTAATGTACCTAAACTTTCACGAAATGTCATAGCATAGCGTAACGGATATAGTGAAGCGAGAAAAAACCGTTTGAAATACTGAGGATTTTACTTACAAATATTATATTTCCTGCAGATGATTAATTGGCCTTTACGTATGACTGACCCTGTCTTAGATAGAAAATAACGGAAGGTGCTGATATGATACTTTTTGAAAGATAATCTACATAGATTAATAATTATACGGCAAGACTTGATTCAATGAAATGTGTATAAAATACTTTCTAAATTAGTTTTATAATGAAACACGTACGATATTATTAAATGTAGGTACATGAAAAACAAGTGAGTTGGCACTGGTGAACACTTACTGTTGAGCATGGCCTCGCTGGGCGCCGGCACTACGGGCCTGTCGTCCACCGGGGACTGTTTCTTCTTATTCTTTTTCTCATCTTCCTGCTGTGGATCGTACAATGCACTGTTATCAGACATACACACAACTATTAACACAATAAATTCCACGAATACTGCACCGTCAACGCACAGTGTTTATCAACAAGTAATGTAAGAAAATAATGCCAACTCATACTGATTTTTTTTATCAATTTGCTGGTGTTATCAATCTTGTCATTCGTTTTATCGGACTATTGTCTGATCAATAAAGCGTGCTTATCAACTTAAAATAATAATAAGTATGCTTTAAAATGGCGTAAACCGAACGCGGTGGATACTCGTGAAGGCTTAGGTATTTGTATCTATGAAACCTACGCGACTCATGCCGATTGGAGAGCTTATAAATACGATGCTTACTATCCCGCTCAAGATGTAGCAGTCAACGTAGAGAAATGGACTGTTCTGGCGTTGTTACACGCTGGACTATTTATAGGTCCATGTCATTACCATTGTGATCTTTAAATGTAACACGGTACTACTGCATTTGGCTCGGAACTCTGATATGTATAGCTATATATGATACGCACCTATTTATGAGTAAATCATATACAGATCGTTAATAATACATCTATTAACTGAGTATAACAAATGTAAACCTTTAATAACAATGATGTAAATATTATAAATCTTGTAACAAAAATATTTCTCTTATTTTCTTCAATTTAAATCGGACAGGACATCTATTTTATGTACTCTAGAATCCATGCACTAATGCAATTACAATGGTCAGACTCGGTTAGGTACTAAAAATCCGAGGTACCCAATTCGCGAGAACTTGTAAAGAGCGGACCTTAGTGTTTTAGTAACTGCGGACAACCGCATTATGGTTAAGTTTTATTATGATTGACAAATAAATATATCGTCAGTATTTCCCGACGCATACCACTAGCACACGATACCGACCTGGATCAACTACCATCTCTCTATATCGCAGACGAGCGTTTTGCGATTCCACTGTGGCTAATGTCTATTGGTTTTTCGATTAACCGTTGCAATAGTACAAAGAAAAAATTAAGGAATGATAAAATATTATACATGCACCAGTTCATTAAATTGCTTAATAAATTCGGAATAGAGTTTAAATTGTTTAGACACGTTTCGAGTTGGAAATACCAGGCCGTTGTAAGGCCAGTTGTGAGGTCCGGAATTTCTGCCTTGCGTGTCTTAGAAGTTGCGTGACAAACTGCGTTGGGTTTTAGACTGTGTTCGCAATACGGGAATTGTATAACAACAACAAGCTTCCATGATTGGACTTTTTCATTTACCAAACAAAATATTCTGAATTTAAAAGACATCTCGAAAATTACAAAAATATCCAAGCCAGTAACCAAGTTTTGGATTGGCTAAACCTTGATATCGAAAATCCCGGTTTTAAAGAAAGGATCCGTTGCGAACCCTAAGGGTATGCGCGCACTACGAAAATAAATCGTTGCGACTTTTAAAGCGCGAAATAAAGTCGCAAACGACAAGCTTCATAGGGTACAAAATATACGTATGTGCAAAAACCGCAGTGCGCGGATTGTAGTACATTTATGTATGTTGTTCACAGATTGATGAATTTTCTTCGCAACGATTTATTTTCATAGTGCACGCATATACTAATTCGAACTATTGTTTTATTATGCCGTATCAAAGGACACACTAGTTACGCAGAGGTGTAATGTACACATGTGAAAAGGATGGATGAAAGAAGAGTGACCAAGCGAATATACATTGTTAGTGGAAGATCGGGAAGGGAAAGACCTCGTCAAACATACTTGGAACAGATCGGCGATGTTTTACAAAAGGGGCTAGTGAGGAGTACTCTTAACCGACGAGCGTGTAGAAGGAATATAATGTAAGTGAATGAAGCAAAAGAAGTATGGCAAGATCGCAAATGGAAATCCGTGGTCTCTGCCTACCCCTCTGGAAAATAAGCGTGACTTTATGAATATATGTGTGTATAGTACACCCACATTTCGCCAGTTACATTATAGGTCCTTATGTAATAGAGGGAGTGCCTATTGCCTTCAACCGAGCACACATCAAGACTCCGTGCTGCTGCTGAGAATTATTTAAGTCGTTGACTGCCACGCAGTAAATACAATAAAAAACCTATTGACCTATTCAGTCACCGATGACCGCAATAGCGCTCAAAAGGTTAATGGCAATTTCCAATATAATTTAGCCTGACTCGGCATTCGAATCCAGGACCTTACCTTATGCTCAGCAGTCGCACTTAACATTGGACCAAATAGGGCAGTATTTAAACATACTATTTGAATAATACGTTTATATACTATACCTATATATAAATACAAAGCCCGCGCGACCTGACCCGGCTACTTTCAGAACTTTATGTAAAACTCTCAGAAGGTTGTCAACTTGGGTAGTTGCGACTTCGTGCCAAGGCCTTCGTGCATACTTCATGGATAGTTTTGAAGTGGTCATGGAACTAGAAGGTACTTATATACTGGACTGACCAAGAAATTACATAACTCCTTTTAATATGTATACTATATCCATACTTATATCCATAATTATATATGTTTGTAGCTCTATCTGTCTGTCTGTTACAGTCACGACTAAACCGCTGCACCGATTTTGATGAAATTTGGTATATAGAACATTCAAGAACCAAAAAAGGATATAGGCTACTTAACGCGGGTGAAGCCGCGGGCAAAAGCTAGTAATATCAAGCGCTATAACAAGACTTTTAAAATAGCTATTCAAGCGTGAGAGTGCTACGAGGGCCGCATCTCACGTTGTTTCGGATTATTTGACCAGCGGAACTCTCTCCTTATCTACAGTTGTTTGTAAGTAAACCGAGAGCTTAATCTATCTGTATTAATGTAGTTTTCAAACAACTAAGATTTATATGACTTTTTGTTCCGTCGTAAGTAGTTAGGTGCGTTATTTATTTAAAAATTGTTGTTTAGTATGTAACATGTTCAATTATTCTATCATAGAAAAATCTTTGTTATTTATAATAAATACGAATTAGGTATTCCATGTAGCCTTGACATAGCTTGCGCGTGATCACGGCGTCTGATGCCAATTCGTACACACTGGCCGACAACCATGCCAAATCGTAGTAAGTGAATTCTGACGACATAATTAAACAAATATTCTTAAACCATATTAGAAAGTATTTATAGTTTCCCAAAAACTTCTAAAGAATGAAAAACTACTCTCATCAGTCAATCACATCTTTTATTTGGATAATATGGTAATAAAATGATTTATTACTAGATAATATTAATCGTAAATCATCTAAATGTATACACAAACAGCATAACGGCGCTGATTTATACGAGACGCTCAGTAACATTGACCTCGATCGATCCGTGGATGCGTGAGAAATGAAATTTTTAATAAAATAAACGTAATCTAAATAAAACTATATGTGTTATGATTAATAAAAAGATTAGTAGGTGTAGAGCCGGTGGGGTGCGAGTGCGGCCGAGCGGAGTCCGCATTGAAATAGCTCGTGTCGCGCTTGGCACGCCGTCAACTCGCGACGTGGCCAGTAAACACCTCTGGCTTTGTGAAAAAATGTGACATGCTCAACTCTCTGTAGGTAAATAAACCGAGCGGTGATGTATCGGGCATAAAGTTGAGTAGACGACACACACGCTGCCTTCAAAGAACCAGCTAAATCAACCCATTTTATTGTTCATCATTAAAACTGGTTTTCAAATAGAGCTTTCAGAGTACACTCTTAATGCAAAGAGATATAACGGACACGGATAATTTAAAACGCCATATTTTCTATTCACCGTCAGAACTGAGGTTTCTAAGGATTTTTTATGACTTGGCATTTCATTAAGATTCCTAATTCTATACATTTGTTAAACACGACGCCTGACAGCTAGATATAAATGCATCATTTATCACTTACGCTGAGTAAAAATAAATTATAAATAAATTACTTATAATCAGTACTCATTTGTAAAAACATCACATTGGCGACCTGTAAATAGTTTGATGGCCATGCAGCCGACGACCACCAATAATAAATGGACATACTTTTAAAAGGCTATCAATAAGCCTGTGTTCATCGGCGTTCATTAAATGGAGTGGTAACACCTCCCCTAATTGAACATTTTACCCCTTTGTAACAACAAAGCAGAGAGCGCCGTTCAAAGCGTCAAATAAATGAGCTAAAAGCCGAAGCGGAATGTTTCAAATTACATAGTTGTAAAATGTTCGCGAACATACGCTGCATATTCGTGGACCCTCATTGTACTGGCGAAGCTTGTGGACAACGCTTTGAAAGATTCCCGACATTTCAGGCGTACAGACAAATGTCATAGGTATGTCCTCCAGAAATTCTTGGCGAAACCGCTCTACCTAACGTTAAATTACGGCCGACGCTGCCAGTATGTTTGTTCTTATTTACGTTTCGTAGTGACGTTTCAAACAAATACTGACGATAGTGTACGCTATTCCCCAATAACACGTAAACCGACAAAGACAAACGTATCTGTTAATACAATGGAGATAAACACTGTAGTTGATGTTCGTATTCGCAAGTTTATATCGATCTACCAAATAATATATAAGACTTATAAAATATACATTTGTAAAAAGAACTCACTTTTCTTCTGCTCCTCGAAGTAGTAGCCATACCCTGTAAAGATTAAATACCAATATTACTTTTAAACCAAAAATTCAAACCTTTGGAATAAATTTCCAAAATATTTTGACTATACACAAACTGATCTATGTACTCCTTTATAATAAATACTTAGAACTAATTACAATAAGTCTCGACACGTCGACGCTCTCTTAATTCGACGGACAGTACTCCTAATTACTAAACCACTTCAATATTACATACCAACTTACATTTTTAGTATAATTATATTTGTCCTTATCAAAGAAAATGAGTTGACAAGTAACTATCTTAATGGGCTGTGACTGCGGGTTACTCACGCCATTAGGGAACGTGATAATACTCTTTAAGACATTTCAATTACCAGACACATGATTTGTTCGTAACAGTACTTTTATTATACCTGAAAATAATCACCTTATTTCTCTACAACGCTCAATCAAGGATGAAAAATGGTGCGGGATGCCTATCTCAGTTAATTTAATTTAAAAAAAAGCATCACGGATTGAACATTGTACAAATTGGGAATTAATCCCAAATTTCCTAAAATCTGTTTTATAAACATCGTGTGTTAAACAAAGCCACAATCTGAACATAAAATCTCCCAAAGATCGAAGAATTTTCATTTCTTACGTCACGACATTTTTATGCGTAATAATGTGGCAATAAGTACTACGAAGATAAACATAACAATCTACTAAATGAACATACCTATTTATTGCTTCAACAATGATCTTTATCGCATTTATTATCTACGTATTAAAAAAAAATAGAATTAATTGCAATAAAAACTTAACAACAATTGTTTAATTAATACATCTCGTAGTAATTCAAATGACATGCTTTGTTTAAGAGAGAAGCGGCTAATTAAGAGTATCTTCGTAATATTGGTTGATCTGGCAGATATTAGTCATTAGCGTCAGTGAACAATCACAATACATTGTAGGAAAGCTTTTAATATGTTAAAAGACGAATATACTTACGGATAATGCTTTGATACAGCTAAATTATATAGATTGATGATCGTTAGCAAAGTTTATTCGATGAATTTAGCTACCATTATGTTTAGCCTCATTCCTTGAGGTTACGAGGTATGTACGATATACCTGTACCTACAGAAGCCCTGCCGTGAAAGCCTACTAAGAACACAGTAATTTACATCTTACTATCAATCAACGAAAAACATTTACTAGTCACGATATGTATACAATAAAATATGGCTCAGGTTTATGTTTATGCGTGTTATGTTTAGATATCAATAACGTATTTTATGGTATTATTAAACGGCAATTTGTTACAAATTGTGTAAATATTGAACCGCAGTTAATGACCTGATTTGTAGCATTAACGAGGCGCCAATCACAAATCAATGTTAGGTATATATTTATGGTACAACAATTATTTTTTTTGACCTGTTTCATAATTTTTTAGAGTTTAATTAACAATTTAACAGCACAAACAAACTTGTGTTTGTAATTAAGGTTTTGGAGCCTGTTCACATCTATGAAATACTATTTAAACCTTGTCTTTACGTTATTTTATAATATATTCTACTCCGGTTGTATTCCTGCATAAATAGATCGCATCAATTTTCATTCAAAAGGTTTATTGTTAGAAAAGTTATTTTCGTTGCGTTAGCCTCTGTTACGTCGAATATATTTCTGATCATTAACACACTAATATAAGTACAAGCTTCCTACAGATGTCAACGACCTTCTGTATTTGGGTCAAGGTTATTCAATAGGGAGGAGGATCATTGTTATTCAGATAAGTTGTGACCTCGTAATTGGTCGGAGTCATGAACAGCATTGATATTCCGAAGTTTTTACATCTTTTACACGCTCCGAGATTACTTGTCAGGTTTACCTTATGAATTTTAAGTACATTTATTGTTAGAAAAATTTTTATGAGCGACTTTATGCGGGGAGAAAATTTACATGCAAAATAAGCTTCGTAAAAATAAATTGAACGATGCGCCAGTCTTGGAGCGTTAGTAAAAAACGACTTACGCAATTCGCGAAACGCTGTAACCCGACACGTATGTTCCGAAACATGTGACCCCAATGACAACGGATGTTCATAGTGGACAGGTTCCCCTCAAGCTGGCCGTGTTCTTGATTTCGGGACAAGTTCCGTTCAGAAATAGCAGGAGCAGTGGCCGAGTTCCCCGATTGTGTTCTCTATTTTCTATTTATAATCCTCGCAGTACTAACTGATAGGAAACGCTCTCCGATTGCTATCGCCGACACTGCACAACCGTTAACGACTTACTGATACAAGTTATTCATCTTTTTTTCCCGCGTCTTTCTTTCTCTACGACCAATTTGGATTCGGTTCAACATAACAAAACCTACGCAATTTTTAAAAGCTCCATCCACTGCGTATGTACTCGGACGAAATGAAAAAACACTTCGCACTATCTGAAATCATAATTTAAATACTAAACAGATGCCACGCTTTTTTAAATATTTCTACAATAAAAACCGGTCAAGTGCGAGCGGAATTCACGAACTACGGGTTTCGTACCTACTTATTTATTTAAAAAATACAATTGTTACCTAACGTTACGTTACCCTAAGAAATGACTTGAAAATTATCTGAAATGAAACGACTTAATCAATAGAATTAATTAACAGTAACCGTAAAACTAAATTGCTACAACACTCGTATTTACTCAGAGACAGTCTCAAGCCTGATCATAAATAAGAGCTCCGTTTTTACAATTTCAGTAAGGAACCCTAAAACGTACGCGGAGAGAATCGACAACACAAATCACTTTAATTTTTTAAATATTTTAATGCTTGCGACATAATGGGAATGCGGGACGTTTCGATATTTGAAGCTTTGCCTACGAATTTCTGATCTCCAATCTCTTGCCAGATAAAAAGGGACAGTTACTATGCAACTTAGTACAACCGCACTCATTTTTAAGGCGTGGTTACAATTTCCGCGTTCGTCATGGTCTACGATATCGAAACCGCTACATCATTTAACGTAGCAGCCTGCTACGGCACCTCTACGGTCCCTCTACGACGCTCTACGACCTCTACGGCAAGATATTAACTTTAAATAATTTTTATTTAGTAATTGTATGAATATGGTCCTTAATAATGCAGTATTGTACTCGTTATATATTTAAACAAATAAGCGAACCTACGAATTTGTGGATTGATAATAATTAATATTTTAATATAAGCGAGTTTTCTAAGTCAATTTAATATATATATAAGGATATGTTTTATTTGTAGTATAATGGGTGCGACCTCCTATAGCTTGGAAGGGTCTTAAGGGCTTTAATTTATTAAGACCTCAAAAAAGAAGACTTCAGATAGACACGAAGTATTTATTCAAAAATTGTTCCCGTAGACACAATTCAGAATGTCGTGTGCGAGGTCATGGATTCGATTCCCGGATCAGTATTATTGGATTCATTTAAGAGATTGTGACCTTCTGTGGGATGAAATGGAAATAGGTTCACTAATGTTCATATTCAACTTTGCCGTTTTCTCTTTGCTGTTATGTCGCTAAGCGTAGTACACGTAGTTTATATCGAATGAATATGAAAAACTTTTTAAAGCTAAGTAAGTCTATTTTATAGAACGTCTAACTTGATGGTATAACCGAAATTCGCAAACACGTATGCAAATATTTTTTAAGCCTATTAGTAACAGTACCATCATTCCTACCCATATAGGATTAGTAGGTGTAGATCCTTTCTCGTGTTCCGTAGATTCCTATTCTGATTTATAAGCTATGTTTCTGTAAAGTCTCATCAAAATCTGTTCAGCAGTTTTGCGTAAAGAAGTAACAAACATTTATCTATCCTTACGATCTTTCGCGTTTATAATATTAGTAGGATAGTGGGATATAATACGATGTAATTCATTTTATACCCAGCAGTAGGATATTGAAGGCTGTGGATGATGATTAGTACTGTGAATATGATAATAAGGAATTAAATAGATACTTAATAATTTAAATACAGCTTCTTATTATATTCTACGGCCCTACAATGGCGTATTTTATTGTCATAATATGATAATTTCAAGACTATGAATAAAGGTTATTAAACTTTTAATGAATCTAGCTTGACTTGAATTATTTTTACTGATGTTGTATTCTATTAAAGTTCGTACCAGTACCGGCTAACGCTGGATGATAATAAAAACACGAACCGCATTCTATTAAAACTATTACTGAAATTAAACTACATTACGAGCTAGCTTTTGTAATTTCCTGAACGACTTTCAACGATAATTCTATCATCACAAAGTGTTATTACTTAGGTTGGGTTGTTACTAAGGTACTTCTTCTTGTAAATACTAGCTGATGCCCGTGACTTCGACCGCGTGGATCTCGGGTAAAGTATATAGATTTTTTGCACAACAAATCCTCTCGGGTGTCCTCACATGACCCAACGAAAGTTTTATCATAACCTGATTAATGGTTGAGTAGCGCATAAAGGACAAACATACAAACATTAATTTTTATTTATAAAGATTTCGTTGAAATTATAAAATTGATCGCAAACTAATGAGTTGCGGTCGGTTTTAATAAAATAATACAATCTTTATTCAACCAACAGGTCTTGTTTATGCCGATTGAAGAAAGCGCGTAACCGCGGTAGCGACGATCGATGCGGTCAAACTTTAGGACTCAACCTTGCATTCTGCTATGTACACTCCTATGTAACTTATCTCGACAAGTTATAATTGTGCTAGTCATGCTAGAGAATACCTCTTATTGTAGACTACAAAGCCTCACTTACACATGGTCTTCAACCGGCATTACAAGTAATTTCGGTCATTGATAGAGCTGAATAGAAGAAATAATAAAGGCAATTTTCTGTCCATAAGTACCTTAATCAAAATTACCTTTTTTCTATGAGACGTAATGATGATGATAACAAACGAAAAAATAGGATTATTATGCCAATTGACAAGAAGATATTTATTTGTTTTGTTTACCAAACGCACGAACTAGAAGACACCTCGAAATGAGGTTTTAAATTGTTTTAAAAGTTTTATTTTAAAGAAACTTGTAGTATTGTTAATGTTTTTACAAAAGAAATTGATAAAAATTAAACCACACCTCTACTATTTCTCATAGCTTCGGTCAACCGGCACAGACACCAGCTTGCCGCATCCATACAGATAAACAAACCGCACTCATTACACCAATCCAATTATTCAACACAATATCTGCTAAATAATTTCTTCAAACATTTAATTTCTCCAATGTCGCGGTGCATCTGTATGTATCACTGTCTCACAACACAAGATTTTCAAGTAAAACACATGTTTCAAACACCAACACTTTGAAATAAATCAACGAATCCATTTGTTATTTGTAATGCTTAGTTGTAAATAGGGAAATGCCCTCGGTTAGAATTCAAGGTATGTGAGTAATTAGTTCTGTACCTATGACTTGTTGTAGAGTCGAGACGTGGGAGAGCGGAGTCGCGAGGCTGAGCAAGCAGACGGGCGGCACAAGTGGTGCCGGTGGTGGCTGCAAGGTTGCTGAGTTAGCAGAGTGCGGTGTCGCGGCCGGCCTTTGTACGTCGCACCAGTCGGGCGGGCGTTTAATGCGCGGGTATTTCTGTAGATCACAGCCATCGGACAAATCGCGACCGTGCGACCCGGCCTCAACGAGCACTCTAATAATAAACTTGTTTATATTTTTTATTCCCTCCATGACTTTTATTCTGATTCCTCTCTGATGTCCAGGAGCTGACGCCAAGGCCTCGCTCGTCGACCTCGAAGACCACGTGCTCCTCAAAATAGACCGCAACGCGACACTCATCATCGATTCTCATTATTTATCGGGAACGGATAAAGCGTATCTGCGCCAAAATACGATTTGGACGGTGGCGGTGTCGTAAAGAATAAATGGCGAGTAGGTGTGTAGGTGTTAAGTATCGTTTCGGTGCGCGTGGTGGGTACGTACCGAGAGCGTGTCAGAGAGCGCGCTGCAGAAGGCGCTGAAGCCGGTTTGCGCGGGAGGGCTGGGCGGCGGGCTGCCGCTCGCCCGGTCCATGGCGCGGTGTGCCCCGGCGGTCGGCGGAGCACTGCCGCCGGCGCCGCGCACCGCGCCCTCGCGTTACATAAACCTCGCGGCTTGCCCGCTGCCCGCTCCCACCTGTCTGTTGTCGCTACGTTTTGGCATCACATGCAGCCCACAACAATAACACTAAATAATTATAGAAATACTATTTTAAGCTCACTCAACACCGAGTCAGACTAATTTGTAGCACTTTATCTTAACATAGCATATGATTTTAAGCAGGCACACGAATTGAGTGAGTTAGTGAAGAAATTTTTTACATCTACGTAATAATTTGATTTCCTTTATTCATAAAGTAACTTATTTATACTGGTCTGGACTGTAAGCGACTGAAGAACGCAACCCTTACGTGATAACAGAGCGTAGGCTTAATGAGTAATGACTTGTCAAGGGTGACCTATGTTCGACCGAGCATTTGACTTTGACTTGAAACTAACTTCTTTACATCGCAGTTGTAATCAACCTTTTATTTTCTTAGTAAATAACAAAAACAGTTCTTACGTCTTCTAGTATAATTACATTATATTCTTGATTCTTGATATATTAAAATGGTTACAGATTCGTCGCAACCAATGTAATTATTGGAATAAATGTTACTATAGTGTGGGCGCCCCTACCGGTCGGTAGGGGCGCCGTACAGAAAACAAAACCGCTACGAATTTCCACTGGGGTTTTGTCGAAAAATTGGTACCGTGTAGTCCGTAGAGACGCAACCCTGATGAAGAACATATAACAATCATATACCGCTGGCCTTCTGCGACTGTAGCCCTTTATGGTAATCAGCCAAGGTTTACATCTTCATTATTTTATTGTGAGACAACATAAAAGATTTTGCTTTTAAATTAGTTTTATTTACAGTCAACAAAATATTCGTAGTTATGGCACTTTAAAAATTATACTTATTTACGTTGATTGAAGGTAATATGAATTCTAATCTTGTCTCACTAGAAAATATATTACGTATTCCATCAATTTTAAATAATTATTTATAAGTTTATGTTAGTTGTACTAAGAAAGTTTTAGACGTACAAAGTAATATTATTACGATAAATACTGTGTGTACGTATAATGGGTCTGCATATTAGTACTCGTATTATTCTATATTTATATCAAATATAGATGAATAAGTACAGCTGTTTACCAATAAATAAATATACCTACATTTTTGTATAGATGGCAGACCAAACTTCATAAACATTATCAATGGCCTTTGTGTCTATTACCGACGATTCAAGCAGTGTCTTGACGGGAATAAGAGCCCATAACATAAATACATATAGTCACACCTGTTTCTCAGAGGGGTAGGCAGAGACAACGGAGAGGTATAACAACTGCAACATGGTTACATCATGGTCGCAGTGCGATAGCACAATGAAAGATTGGAGGCGATTTACACAATGTAAGTGGATCCTACTTTACAATACAGAGTTATTGCTCCATCAATTTGTTATACGATTCCTTTTGCGACACGTAATAAAAGCCGTATCTGTTGAGGGGCAAAGAACACGCGTCTGGCTTGTTAGGGTGTTCATTGACTATTTCGTTTGCATTCTGTCTATGCAGACGTTACTGAAGGTCAATTCTCATAACTTGAGACGTCTTCGGGCAATGTAATAACGATGCGTTTGCGATAAAAACTACGTTTTTCGTCTTGACTACTGTTTTTGTTGTTCTTTACTGCCCAATAGATGCGGTTTGTAAGATGCTGTTTTTTATAGTATGCAAGATCTACTTTCCTAAACAAACCTAAATAAATAAATCTTAACTCTAGAGGGCCTTGCTTTTTGTTTAGACATTAAGAGGAGACAGATTAACTCAGGCTGCCCGAAGGAGGCTTAACTGCATTACCGGACTTTTTGGCGAGACCCAAGAGCCACCAGACATGGGGGCCTTACGCTCGTTGCCATAGAAACACAAACGTTTTCGCTAGTACGTTAAGAACTCGTTAAATCGCAACAACTCATGCTAGACACCAGACGAATGACTTGCTTACTCATCCCACTATTGTGTGAACACGTTAATGTCAAGGATGTGAGAACTAAATTAATGTTTCCTTGATGCGCCAGGAAATTTGCGATTATAATAATTGTAGCGTCCGACACATTTCTGCAGTAATAAGAGAATTAGAATGACCGCGCCTTTTAAGAAATCTATTGTATTATATTATACACTTTTTTGTTATTGTTCGTGTATAATAACTATTACATATAAATATATAATGCTACTGGCAATTTCCTTATGGAAAAACCCTAACACTAAGCCCGACCCAAAGTCGAACCCACGACCTCACATTCAGCAGTTTTCCAAGCGCACCTTGTCTTGACGACAGGATACACACCCAATATATACCTAACTGGCCTAATAGTTAGGTAAATGTAAGTTTAACCTCGAATTTCCGGATCAATATCATTAGACTGCTGCCATTTATCGAATTTCCAAAAAATAGTTTTTATCAGCCTAGAAAGTACGATTATTTGACGAAATATATGCAAATAGGTTTAACTACTACATTTCTTAAATGATAAACAATTTATTTTCAATAATTAAGTAGCTATTTATAAGCACGATTGTTCGACAAAAACCTTTAATATTAACAATCAAACCGTTACTAGTTTTGGTGATGTTAGTACAGTCACCATCACAAGAGTAAAGTTTTTTTATAACTATGTTTACACACATACATAAAGTCACGCCTATTTCCCAGAGGGGTAAACAGAGACTACGAATTTCCTGACATACTTCTTTCGCCTCATTCATTCGCATCATATTCCTCATACATGTTCGTTGGTTAAGGATAATCACTGGACTCTTTTGAAGAACATCTCCAATCCGGTCCATGTATGATCCCCTTCCCGATATTCCACTAACAATAATATTTCTTATTGTATAATCATCAAAGTTATCGACATTTAAGAGAATCCTTTTAATTTAGAATGACCTTGTTATATACCTATAGTATCGGCGCGGTAATGACGACCTCATTGGCGCAGTACCTAAAGCGATTGGACTGTGTTACGGGTTTGATTACCGCACGGGACTAAAAATTTTGAATCTGTATGTGATATTTCAACTTTGTAAAACGCGGCAATATAGGAGAAATTCCTAGTGTACGGCGACGTTTGTTTTACAAAAATTTTGTTGATCGAAGATTGGAACAGGTACAATAAGAATCATTATTATTTAAGTACTACTATGAAAATATAAATATACAAAAAAACCTGAAAAGCGTACTTTAACAGTTTCTAGCCCAAGCAACACAGAGTTCCAATCCTGTAGTGTGTACTGAAATGTAAAAAAACCACAAGACGAATAAACAAAATCAAGCCGACGTAAGAACAATACTTTACAACTCGAAGATGTTGTAAATGCTGGTATAAACACCTGTTTACATACTAAAGTCATTTAATATTTTGTCACGACTTTCCACAATAGTTTTACTATCTACATTAACAGTTCTACATACATGTAATTATCTGTAAATTGTTTTAAGAAATTTAGCGAGTTTAGCTATATTACTGATAGTGTTAATCCATACTTATTCGTTACAATTTGTGGTGTTACAATGTATC
Organism: Abrostola triplasia; assembly: GCA_946251915.1. NCBI lineage: Eukaryota > Metazoa > Arthropoda > Insecta > Lepidoptera > Noctuidae > Abrostola > Abrostola triplasia. The sequence continues at coordinate 5,487,968 of OX276432.1, read as the reverse complement.
GTAAAATGTATAGCGTTTTGTTTATTATATTATTTGAAATTATTATTAATTGTTTGTCGGTAAAATGTGGTCGAGTAAAGAGAGTGGTAGGAGCAGTGGACGTTGACTGTGGTACTTATAGCATTTTTTTTATTTTGTTTTTTATTATTAGTCATATTTTCGAAGATCTTAGCCTAGGCCTTAAGCTGAAATGATATGAACGAAGTGCATGGTCCTGTGCTGAAATCGAATCTTCTACGTGCAAAAGACCCAACTCTAAACGAATCTTCCATATCACTTTAAAGAATCTCCAAGACTGCCTTCCCGTTAGTCTAGTGGTCGCCAAGCGCGACTGCTGAGCATGAGGTCCTGGGGTCGAATTTCGGGTCGGGCAAAGTGTTACTGAGTATTTCCATTGCGTAATTCTAGTATTTATTTATTTTAATTAAACGGTGTACACCAATAACATAATTAAAGAAAAAAAAAAATAGCTGAAAACAATTAAATAAAAATATAATAATAACATAAATAATAGTATAATACATAACTCTAACGTAAAACATAACTAGCGAAATGTGGGTGTACCTACTATATGTGCCTACCCCTTCCAGGAATTAAGGCATGATGTTATGTTATGTTTGAACCTAGATTAAACCAAGATTGCAAGGTTAATTATATTACCTCAATGCCAATTTCAACAACTTATCCACTAAAATAAACATAATTCAGCATTTTTCATACAGCAATCTCATTATAATCGTCCTTAGTCGGCGGATCAGCGCGATCAGACGGGTCAATGTATCACGTTTCGTCTATAAGTTAGACGTTTTGTGAGGTTACATTCATGTAATACGTGAGAGCGAGACTGCGGCTATCATACGCATTCTAAATGATAAGCGGGTTAGTTTTACAAAGCCGAGACGTCAACGTAAAAGTTTAATATCGCACAAAAAATATCATAACAATGCCTAGCTGGCAACACATGTAATGCCTTCAAATATCATTCTATTTTCGAATTAGGTTCATGTATTTGGTTACGTAATAGCAAATAAGGTCTGCTATGGCCTAATAAGGGTAGCAATAGGGATTTTATATCGTTAACATTTAAATTATGAATATAATTAAGTATTTAATTGTAGCTGAAAATTTAATTTTAATTTTCAAATATCTGCATTGTTAAAGGTGCACTGTAAAGATGTGGTAAAAATCGTAAAGAGTTTTCTATGACCATGGCCACCGGTAGGGGGCCAAGTGGGTACACTTGCACTCCCCTGGCATGCAGGAAAATACATAGATTTTTTTATTCTTTATTAATTTTGTTTGAAATGACCTTTAGTTCCATTCTATCCATGATCTCTTCAAATGTGTTTGACGAAGCCAATGCGTGTAGTCAATTTATTCTACATTTTGTATCAATTGTGTAGCAGTGTGTATGTAGTTACTAATGCAAATGCACCCCCTTGAAAAATTCCTGGCGGCGCCCATGTCTAAGACACACGAAAAATAAAGTCAGTAAGTATTATTGATTTATAGTTAAAGATTATTAACGATTTTATCGATAGATGTAGTCATAGGCTAGGCGAAATGATACAATTTGTTCGTAGAAGCAGAACCTTAGAAGGCCACACAGACCTTATCTGTACAGCCCAGTAAATGTCACCTATCACATTTTATCTTTACAATTCCCTAATTATGGTATTTTATTATTTTTGGTAACCTTGTGGAACAAGAAGGTTGTGTGACGTGATTAAATCCTCTATACAAGTGATATCGTTGGCATACTTCGGATTAGTGGGGGTACACTTTTAGAGCTTCTCTAATAGAAACGAGTTTACACCTACTCTCCCGTTTGATAGCTGTCTCGCGACGTGGCGATCCGTGCAGTATAGTAAGTGTGCAGAAATAAATGTATCGCTTGCACTATTCTCGTAGTAGGTACTCAGGCATAAATAATATTCTAATCTTATAGGTCTGCTGAACGGTGGAAGATCTAATATTAGAGATGAATGAGTTGTAGGTCAGTTACTGGCACCCCAGTCATTTACTTCCTTTACATACATAACATCACGCCTGTATTCACCGAAGGGGTAGGCAGAGGTGCACATATAGTACTCCCACATTTCGCCAGTTATGTTTTTTAGGTCCCAGTGTGATAGGGGGCGAGCCTATTGCCATTAACCGGGCACAAATCCAGACTCCGTGCTGCTACTGAGAATTACCTAATGGAAAAACCCAATAACACTTCCCCCGACCCGAGATTCGAACCCAGGACCTCGTGCTCAGCAGTCGCGCTTAGCAACCACTAGACCAACTTTTTAACACCAGATAATTTCTTCCCATTAAGTGTACGGTCTTCCCTTACAAGACGATATAGAACCTCTTTAATCAATCACCGGTTGCCTCTTTATTACTCCAATCATTCCGCGAAGGCACCTTCCTTCACTTATATTATTTACATCCCTGAAGACTGATAACACCATATTGCGGAAAACTGATTTCCCTAAGGATTGTAAAGGTCAAGCGGCCCATTCGTTGCGCATAAAAACACCACAAGTGCTATACCTAAATGTTCAAAGTTTCAAAAGGAATTGTTAGTGACCTGAAAAATTTGATAGTCGAATACTTATTATACTTCAGAGTGACTACCAGACTCGACTATTTGTTAGGCCAATATTTTGGCTCAATTTTGAAATCTGCTTAGTTGTCTCGTCATAGGATGACCCCTTATCTTAATACCTGGTAACTACCTTGTAACTATAATTAAATAACCGTCAAGTATGCGTAACTAATGGATATTTCCAAATTTCTAGGATCCTACTAAACAAAGTAGCAGTACCTAATGGCTACAGAAGATTATCTCCTCGTTATACTTCAAAAATTGGCCGTTAAGACATACACATTATACATACATAAAGTCACGCCTGTTTCCCAGGCAGGTAGGCAGAGACCACGGATTTCCATTTGCATCCTGGCAAATTTTTTTCATCTCGCATAACATTCCTTATACAGAAAGACCTAATGACTGATTGGTAATTATAATTTCTTTTGTCCCTATGTTACCAGGTACTCAACCTCGTGTAGCATCTCTGCTAAACTCGACCAGCCAGCAACACATGTGTGGGGCCACGATTCTGTCCCCACATTACGCCCTCACTGCCGCCCACTGTGTGCGGTGTGATGAACACCACTACGTCTTGCAACTAAACAACTTCTGCGTCAGCGACGGCGCCGAGGTGCCAAGAGCGACTATATTGGAGATAATAAGACACGAACTGTATGACCCGTAAGTTATGAATATCAACATTAAAGCGGGCGCCTCATATGTATGTTCTTAATAAGTAACATAAGTGGCCATCGATAACGATATTAGAGATTTCTACTTGTGATGAAGAATACTTGTGTAGTCAGACTCACGAACGGTACAAATCACACCTCGTCACATAACTTTAACACGTAATAACTATAACAGTGACTGTAAGACCTGCCTTATGCATAGGTACCACCTGATTCCTCCTTACAGACAATTTCAGTATAGATATAGGCACATACCTACCGATAATGCCAGGTAGGTATATAATTACAACCACTCGCCTATAATACAATATTATGTATATAAGAAAAAAACAAGGTATTTCACTACCATGTAGGTATATAATATATCTACTTACTTTCCTTATTTGGTATGTACCAATCTTAATAGGAGTCTACTTATACATATTCTTAATACAAAATAAGTCTATTAAAATTGTTTTACAACGGACTTTTCTATACCTACTTTGGTTAGGAAGAAAACAAGATAGTATTCTCTAATCTCTAAAAATCACAGATCCGTATAAAATAAAGCCACAGTACAAAGGAAGGGCATCAGGTAGGAGGGATTACGGACTAAACCCTCGTAGACAGAACACATTGTATGGTTTCAGAATAACGAAGGCGCACGACCTGGCTCTGTTACGGATCTCGCTTCATCTCTGTGATACAAGCTGGCTTAAAGACATGCTGCTGCCCACGGCCATGTTTGGATTGTCAGGTAATTGACTCGTTATTTGAGAATCACAGTTGGTAGGTTACATAAACACTGATTGATAGTTGATACCTATTAGTGGTCATTGACTCCTTGCGGATGTTTAGTTTTGCGGCTACGATTAACTTTACATGTCATTTTATCGCGTTTCAACACAGATAGAGTTTATTTCTATACTTACATGGCTATACTACAAGAACATGACTATAGATCAATTAGGCTATAGAATCGATTTATTTTTTTATTTCCTGTAATGATATAATACATTATGTAGGTACCTGTAACGATTAATAATTATTTTACGAACATTAAACCCTATCTAACTACTTTCAAAAATTTCGGATTCAGGACCATTTTATGTTCAAACATAATTCAGGTCCTATCTGAGGACGACTTCAACATTTTAGGGAGTTACAGGTGAATGTACACTATATGGGTACGGCTACACAGATCTCTACACAAAGGAAACTTCGGAGCGACTGTTAGCAGGCACGGTGAAAATAGTTTCATTGGACGAGTGCAGGGAGGCGCTGGGCCCGTCTGTCGCACCGGACTATGACATGGGGATGATATGCGCAATAGGGGACGGTGTTGACGCCTGCCAGGTACCTAATGCAGCTCTTAAACTACTGTAACTAATATCAAACAAATGTAAAAGATTTTTATGTATAAAAAAACCTCGCTACACTCTAGGAATTTCTTCTGTATCGTGGGCGCGTTTCACAAATATGAAATATCGCATACCTAAACAAACACTAGAGTCGGGACATACGTCTGCGGATAGCGCAATTTTTTGCCCCGTACGGGAATTAAACCCGCAGCCCTTAACGCAGCAATAAAATCACTTAGCCACTGCGCCAATCAAGTCGTCGATAGATGTAGGTACGCCGTACGGTAAGGTAATTCCTAGTTAAATATTTAGCTTGAAACTGGAAAAAATAATTGAAAAGGCATCGAATTTCTTTGCTATTTTGTCGCATTTTCAACTATGAATGAAACCTTTATTTGTATTTGTTTACCGATTGTGTAACCCCAATGCGGACCGGCGAAAAGGTCGCGTCGGAGCACGGGTCGGACTCAAGGTCGTTAGCCGCTATAAACCTGTCTTTATAGGGTTTTGTTTCCATTAGTTATGTCTATGAAGCTAGTTACGACCTATAGACACATCCGTGGGGTGCAAAGAATCAACACCCGGCGATAAAAAAGGTTTGCAGCCAACATTTAGATAACAAGAATCTCTTAGAAGTGAATTAGTGGGCTAGGTACCTACTTTTCAATGTTGTATGCTTTGCACACTCGTGTGTAGTGGTTGGAATTCTAATTTGTAAATATTAGTAATATATGCGATAAGTAGGTAGGTAAATTTCTAAATGATAGGTTCCAGAAATTTTGCTAGATTTGAACTAATTACTATGCCAATTCTTCTACGACTCCGTGGACGTAATAGATGGCTATGCTTAACCCTTTAACCGCGCGTGTCGCATATATGCGACAAATATTTCCGTGTCCCTACCGCGCGTGTCGTATTTCTGCGACAGAGAACATGCATGATTTTTTCGTTCTATTTTCGTCCTATTAATTGCGTGGTACAACTAAAACTATTATTAAATAGAGCTATTATTTACAACAATTACTTAAAATTATGTGTCATAACTCTAAGCATTCAAAAAACTTAAACAAAAATAAGTAATTGGCAGCTTGAAATTTTCTTCGGCGTCTATCGCGCGCGTCGCATAAATATGACCATAGGGATGGGATACAATGCAATGCGCATTTTAAAAACGAAATAACAAACAGTTAAATAATCAGGTATAATGCATCATTCAGCATAAAATAAACGGTGTCATACCAAATAAAGTTAAATTTAACATATTGCCTTGTGTTATTAATTCTTTTCCTTATTATTCATAAGAAAAATATCCCTCACGATCTTTGTATAATGCCAACATTTGACGTTAGTTCCCATCCCTTGACTCCTATGCTTGCAACATATTTCTCTAGTTAGTCTAGCGCGGCTGTCACATTAATACGACCACTGCCTACGTCACAAGCGGATCAAACGAATGGAAAGTTCCATTAATGTTGTTCGTTGGTATTTGTGCATTGTCGATAAAATAGTCACATTTCAATTTTCAACAATGACGACTACTGAGGAATTATTAAGAATATTAGAAGGTGACGACGACGAGTGTGACGACGAATTGGAATTATCCGATTCGATAGAATTTAGAAGTGATGGAGAGGTAAGTACCTATTTCAATTTCTTCTTAGGTTATTTGCACATTATTCAGTAGGTATAGGTATAAATAAGACTTTCGTTGGGTTTAGGTAACTCCTTGATGAATCGAAATAGTATTTTAAATATTGTGATGTAATTCTGTTATTACCTATATTACCTACTTAACTACCTACATATCCTATTGATTGTTCAAATTTGGAACCGTGTTGTATGTTGTCCTTACCATTATTAAGGTACTGTGACAGTACCTACCAAGCCGGACAGGCACTCGCACTCGCGTTTGTCTCTTTTTCTCTCTCTCTCTCTTTCATAAATCATTATTCGAGTTTGGGTGTAGCTGTTTTGTGTCCGTGACTTGTGTGTTTGTGAAGTCCCAAGCTACACAGGAATTATTCCTAGTGCATGAGTTATCTTTAAAAAAAAGATAACTTTAATAAGCGTTCTGCACACGATGCCGTCACCGCGCCGTCGCCGTCGCCGCGCCGACGCCCGCCGCACAGTTACACTGTAGAATACGAGTCGCGCGAAGCCCGCCACCGCGCGCGTTCCCGTCCCGGAACGCTAACTAGGTTCCTTTTTGTTAAAGTTATATACCTACCTAATGAATATAAAAAATAATATACTTACGTAATAAATTTTAATTTGTCATTTCAGGATCATGACGACAATGAAGGCATTAATTGGACGTTAGACATAACTGTACCTGATAAAGAAAACTTTGACGCATTTATTTCGGGGGTATCACCTTCAGTACCTTTGAGCAGTAATTAAAATTTAGATAGTAAGATTAAACAATTGTGATACAAAGATTTAGCCATTGCTGTTGTAGGTAGATTTATAAGAAAAGAAAAAAAGTACCTAGTCGATTAATAAGAGATTATTGTGATGTAAACAATTCGAATTTAGTAAGGTTAAACAATTAGTAACTGTTAAAAACATTTACTTATTAGCTTAAAGATGAACGATTGTGATACGAAGAAAGTGATTAGGGTGGTTAATTTAAAGGTCCTACAAACAGGCGCGACACGCGACACAAAAACATGAGCGGTTTCTTTGTGTCGCGCCTGTTTGTAGAAGCCATAAGGCTGATTTAAAATAAAAACATAAAAAATTCTTTGACTTTTTTTTATCGATACAACGATTGCCCCTCCTTATTTATTGTAGGTATTATTTTGTCGATTTGTAGCCTCGCGCTAGGGGCACGACAATTGATATTTAGCCAAGCGGTTAAAGGGTTAAAAATGATCCCGTTTCTTTTTCGATTCAAGACATTTTACTAGATGAAGACATTTTCTACTTAGATAATAATTTAATGTTTAAAATTCGTTTCAGGGTGACTCGGGGAGTCCCCTGATATGTTCCGGCCAAATAGAAGCAATCAGCAGTTATGGCATGAGCTGTGCAGTGCCCGACCTGCCAGGCGTTTACGTAAGCGTCGCAGCTCATCTGCCCTGGATCCGTCGAATGATGCAATGCCACAAATAAATCGATTATTTGGCACCCTTTTGTTTTATTTGGTAGACCCTAGACTAAGGGCACCCTGACACCCCACTCCGAATATGAGAGGTTACCAGCTCGCTTAAAACTCTCATTCTATTCTGACCATTGTAGATACAAATCAATTATAAATATCAAATATTTGATATTAAAACTCCGGCAAAATATTGCACATAAAATTGCTGTTCTATTTAAAGCAGGACACAGTCTCCCAAGCGATGTTCCTAACAGACATTTCCAGAACTTGCAGAGTTATCTTGTACGAAGACCCGAGACTTCTTCTTCGTTCCTTGAAAATTTTCCGGATACTATTGTTAGATAAAATTAAATAGGTACATAGTAAAAATAAAACAATTTATTTTAACAATTATTATATTTGATAGACAACACATTCGTATTTTAACTATATTAAACATTAAGCGATAGATAAGATATATTTCAAAAATATCGCAAAGATCAAAATTTGGAGTACCTATTTGTATTCATTTCCCATATTTGTGACATAATTTATTCGAATTAGTATACGATATCGACGGTAGGCAATATGATGCAATTTACAATAGAGTTTTTAGGTCATAATATAAACTTATTTTTGCAGCTTATAAGTTAAAGAAGCAAAATATAGCCAACATTTGGACCAAATTGGTAACTGCATCAATTTATTTGGCCAACCAACTCCAACATTAAGTCATACTAAACTTCTTTAATACTTGGTTTTAGGGACTACGCACATTTATTCAGCTCCTTTCAGCTTTTGTCCATAGAAAACAACAATTTTGTATGGAGACGTGTACGCGTCCATTCAGCTTTCCGCGTCCATTCTCCTTTCGCGGCAAACCAGCATAAAATGAGGATAAATGTGTTTTTATTATCCGAATGCTATAGAGAGCTTTCGGCGCTGTTCCGCCGCGTTCAGCGCTGTTCCGCCGCGTACAGCGCTGTTCCGCCGCAATCGCCGTCGAACGCGGCGGAACAGCTCTTTACAGGGATGGTTCGCGACTCCTTGTCGACAAGTTGCGACCTGTATTGTTCCTACATTGATTTGATTTATTATTGCGTAATCATTATGCACGCAAGGATTAAAGAGTGCAGACGTGCTTTATGTTGCATGTTCTTCAACCAAATTCCTATTTCTCTAAAGTGGGTTGACCCATTGTCGTTGGTGTTTAATTTTTTTACGTTTATTGTTTTCTATTTCTTCTACAAGAAGCGAAACGATATAAATATCGCACATAGAACTGTCCATGTTGCGGGCACAATACTAAATGAGTAGCTCACCGTCTTCGCAGCGTATTCAGCGCCGTACGCAGTAGATAGCACGTTATGACGGCTATTCTCATTCTTACGACGCCGTACGCGGCTGATTGCAGCAAAGCTGTATAAGTGTGACCAAAATCATTCAGCGAAACGCGAATGGAGCTGAATAAGTGTGCGTAGTCCCTTAGTTTGAATGGTGTGTTATTGGTGGACCAACATATAGAAACGACATCACTTGTTTTGTACTTAACTTTTCAGGAGTTCACAAAATATATATAAACATTAATTATCTCTGACAGTGAACAGCAAGCATCATCACAATCAGTATTTGTTCGCAGGTCTAGTACATCCTGTAATAAATATAATTACTTATCTAAAAACAGTATATCAAGTCATTCAGCCATTCTATGGAAACCATGGCATTCGTTTGAAAACTTTGGTCATTATATGTATATCGTATAAGTCTAAAACAAAAAACCATTTATATTGCACACTTAACACGCACGTTAATATCTACAGCTTACATTAATGGTAGTTTTTCATTCAAATCATATCCTTAACTATGGTGATAATATCCAGCTTATTCGACATACCCGTTTTTTCTTACATATTACACATATACGAAGGTCGACTTCTAAAATACAACAATCTTCTAAGTAAAGGCCCTGCTGAAAGGTAACACACGTACATAACAATAAATACAACATACCTATAACATCTACAACATCTAACATAAGGTCATCTAAAACATACATCAACACACATAAGAGTAAAGAATGTAGTATAGGAATTTTGTTTATACAGTCGGATTATCTGAAGCTGGTCGATACAAAATATAAACCAAATACAATATTTTATGTAATGAAGAAGTTGTACCTATCAGACATATTTGTGTTTATATTTTAACAGCCCTAAGCTTAACACAAACATTGAGGAAAATACATAACCATATTGGAACTATCAAGTCGTATGTCAGTGCACACATTCATAAAAATATAGCATGACACCTGCTCTATTCAATTATCTATTTGTTCGATGACAGATTGGTAAGGTGATGTTCAAATTGCACCTTTATATCTGTGTCCATATGATACTGTTTAGAACTTTAGACTGTCATACAATATAAATGGATGCAATTTTCAAATCGCTTTGGCGTTCTGTCAAACTTAAAATTAAATTCGTCAACTGTTAAAATATAGCTAATAGTAGAGCGATTGTTTGTCTGTAAATAATTTATGTACTATATAGTAGGTATAAAGTAAATATGCCTTACCTACTTGCTAAAATTGAAAGCGATTTGAAAATAGGTACGTTTTGAACGTATTGATGAAAAAGAAATACACGGCAAAAATATTATGGAATATTGACAAGAATGTTATTGGAATAATGTTATGGAAAATCAATCTAAATTTAATATTTTGCTTTGCAACAATTGATCATAAAATGTTCCAACATTGTGTAAAATAACCATGAAATATAGTAAAGTGAGGAAACAGAATCATTTGTCAGTTTAGATTGTATTTTTATTGTTCCCAACGTTAAATCCAACTTGATTAGGTTTAATATCAATATTTACACGAGACGCTATATCTGACCCTCTTTATTTCTTAAAGGGGCGAATGAAAAATCAATGAATATTTCTAGGTACCTTTTAAGGTTTCCCCTTTCTCCTTTGACTATCATTTTGATCATAAAATCGTAAAGACCATGATTACATCTCATACTAAAACAACGTAAGTGAAAGCATCATCTCACTCCCTCATGTTTATCTTATTAATATTTTAAATACATTTAACTAACACCATTTGAACATGAGTATAAATTTCACGTAAAGCAACTAGGAACAAAACTGTATCTAATTAATATTAAACCATAATATAAAAGACTATGATGGAAGAGAACCTCCGAAGGCAATAGGTGAACACATCAAGTCGACGAAATCAAACCCTGTCTTGACAGCAAGAAGAGATCAAAATCAACATTATTCTGAAGGGCTTGACACCAGTCTTACGGAAAAAAGCCATACGAATTCAAGCAAACAATTTATAAGCAAACTATGCATAGACTATACAATTCCTTTATCAACATTTTGTTTCATTTAAACACTCTTAGGTCTCACTATCTAAACTATAACATCATTCCGACCATGTCCCGTAATAGGGTTGGTTTTCAGTCATAATCAAATGCAGTAATCACATCACAAATCAATCTGTGCAATAGCTATAAAGCCATTTACTAACCAGCCTGTTAGCCTTAATCTAAATGCTTATAGATAAACTTAATGGTTTGTCACAAATTCCAATTCTAAACTACGTAAAGACAGGAGTCGACTAAAAAAGACTGGTGTGGATCACTGTACAAGCCCTTTATGGTCATCTGACTTAGGACCAGTTAAACCAAGACCGACCTTCTGCTGATGGAGTGCTGCTTGTACTCTTTGGAGATTTTGGAGTCTTTGGAGTCTGTGGTTTGGAAGAATCTGAGTTTCTATCCTCGTTGGACGCTTCGACGCCTTCTGCGGCATTCTTTAACTGAAAAATTATTCATAAGGTTATAAAGATGAAACACTGATGAAATTTTTGTGCCTAATACCCCATAATAAACAACGAATTGCTAAGGAAGTTATTGATTCTAGAATTACAAAAACTCCTAAGTATCCTTCATATCATTAACACCACATACCTTAATATTAGTTTTTGCTTGCATTTCCCGTTCATACTCTCTCACATCTTCGATGGTCATGTTGTACCAGTCGTCCATCCAAGCAAACGCCTGGCGATGGCCAAGCAACAGTATTTCGCGAATTGCCTGCAATAAAAATATAGTAAATATGATATCTTACTCAGCATTTTTTTTATTATACATGTTAATATAATCAACTGGCAAAATATTCTTCCATTCAACATAAACAAAACATACTAGCTTTCTAGTACAATTAAATCGTGTGTCGAGAACTTGTAGTTCATCCATATAGGCGAGTAGCATGCAAAGCAGCTAATAAGATTAGCAAGTGCAATGACCCTAGTCTTGCTTTATTTTTTTTCACTTTTAATTCACACCAGTAATTTAAATCACAATTCCGGTTTAGTCTCATATTCAAAATTGAAAACTAGGCAACATATTTTGTTCAATAGCCAATATCACACAAGCTTACCCCTTGCACATATTCTTCAACTTTTGTCTGTAGGCCCCATACTTCAAATTTAGCACTGACAGACTTATAACAGCACATAATAGGCTGGTGGGAGTCTCTCCAGCCTTCCACGAGAGGGCCACGTCCAGTCTTCTGGGACTTAAAGAATTTCGGGTCTTCGGCCTCCTTGTAATGGTGTGGTTTGATCTCATCATAAGCAATATCCAAAAAGTCTACTTCTCTTAGCTCTAATTCTTCTGGGGTCATGCCCAAACACTGAAAAGAGAATATCAATTTAAAAAAATGGTTTTCTAAATGTTTTTATATGCTAACTAATACACCAGCCTACACATCAGCCTACCCTTCAGGGATTGCAGGTTTGATGTTATAATTTAATTAAAGGCATCTAATAGAAAACTTACATTCTCTGTGGTACCATTGTTATCTTCATATCTTGTTTGAATGGAAATAGAAAACTTTGGAATGAAGGAGCACTGAAATTAAAAATGAATTATTAAAAAATAATCTAATACAATATTAATTATCTATAGCTGTTCAATAATATTAAATCTATTTGGCAGTCAGAGTTACTTCAAGACTCAAATATTATTATTTATTGGAAAAGTGTGCATGACTAGGAACTTAGCAATACCAAATATGTTTGTACTTACTGTGTATTCTGGAATCATACAGCAACATGAAAGAAAAAAGTTATACTAGTTAATTTTGGTGTCAATTTTAATAAGATTACAACAATATTATGAGAACACTATCTGGTAAGTTCAAAATAAACTTAGTAATTAAGCAGATTGGATTGGGTAATTTACAAAAAATCATACTTAAAAAAAGTGATGTGTTAACAACAACTTACCTGTAATGGTATAAGGGTAATAATTCCATGCCTTTTCAGTGACATAAAATATTTTTGGTATCAGAGACTGTACCCAATAAGGTAGGTGACTGCAAAACAGGAAAATGTAAGGTAGGGTAAGTAACACATTGTGTAGTATTGTAACAATACAGCTATCCTTATCATAGCCACTAGTAATTGGGTCATCAAGACTACTAAGAGAAGGCCCCTTATTTGGTGTTGTATTATGAAAGATTAGGCAAAGCATTATAATCCTTTATCTATCAAGACGCCTGGCCGAAAAAGGTGTGTGGCCATTGTTTTATTATTGTGTCTGCATAATGAGCCAGCACAAGGATAACTGTAGTAATAATATATGAAAGTTATTACCTAGTTGATTTTTATATATACAAGAGTTAAATATTTTAAAAGTAACTATGCAGTTGTAACAAAGATAGCCCCACAGATTTGTTAGTTTTGTAGAGCAGAAATAAAATATTAACAATGACAAGAGGTACATTGATCAAGGAAAACCTGGACAATAGTCCACATATAAAATTCAAATGAATAAATATATAAACCTGTATACAAGTAAAGCTTAACTATTATATTTTATTATGTTGATGATAAATAATGATAAAAAGTTATACTGAGACATTTCTTCAAATCCTTTGATTTAACCACCAAGTTATTGCCTTCTATATTCTTTATCATGCAAACAAGTAACAGGTAAACTTAATTACTGGTTAAATGGTAACAGTTTTTATAAGGGGGATTGAATAGTTCAATGTTGGAATTGGAATTGTTGATAGAACACACCTTGACAAATGAATTCTCTTCTCAGTAAACTGTCCCACACCATTTGCCTCATCAGTGACCTGCTCATTGGCCACAACTTCCACTCCCTCACCATTACTGGACTGCTCAAAGCTATGCCGAGCTATCATATACAGCTGCCCAATACGGTACTAAAATAAACCAGGATATAAATCATTTGTATGCACATGCTCATATTTTAATTGCTGTTTAACCAATTAATGATTACATAACTAAACCTTTAACCTGAATTATATGATTTGTTATTAGTTGAATATAGGATGATCAATTAAAAAGATAAAGGGTTGACCTAATACAATCACTATCTTAGTCTAGTGAGCATTAGATTTATATTAACCGCTTTAATGTACTATAAAGCATCTATAAGCAGAAATATTATATATTATTTCGTGAGCTTGCATGAATACAGAAATCACTTCTTTCCAAGGCCGTTTTAATTCTTATCACCGATTTAACTACGAAAACATAATACACTCAAAATTCACAGATTATTATGGTTGATGCCTTAGTTTTATAAAACAATATACAAACACGCTTTTAATAATTCTGCGTACACATAACAATAGGTACAAAATTTTACCTCTTCAACTGTCATCGGCATACATATTCTAAATTCCTTTGTTAATACCATTTTATTTGTTTATTATGATATAGCAAGATACTGGCTTATTCGTATGATAATTAATAAATATTTGAAACCACAGCAAGAGTTCTACCAAATTCACAAATCAGTAAAACGCTAAACGATTTGACAACTGTCAACTTGCCTGATTGACAAACACACACAGACAATGAAACGATTGATTTGATTGATTGGATTAGAAAAATATAAGAGAGATTAACAAGAAGTTTGTGTTGCCAATTACTGTGTTCATTCTAGTTCATACTGAAGTTTTAAGTTTTATTACAATGATTTAAAAATAGTAGAGATATGTTATTGGAGCACTCATTTTGAAGACTCTTATTGTTATACTTACGCTATCTCTTTTACGTCTTTGACAAGTTGTATGAATTTCTGCCATTCGGAACACTTTTCTCATTTATTATCTAATTTCTTAGCATAATTATTATGTCGTACATAGCTATACGTTTTGACATGCAGCTGTTTGAATCCATTACGTTCTTATTTGGTTCTTATTAAATCATCAATGAACCCATGAAAAAAGTTTGCGAGCAGATGAAAGTTGATTACAGTTTGCGACACTATGTTTGTATGTTTCATGATATTTATAACATCTTCTTCATGAAATGTACCATTGAAATGATGAAATAAAAGAAACTTTTCAAATAAGACTTAAGATACTGAATATTACGCGTCAAAAGTAAGTTTTATAAATATATTAGAATTACAGGTCTACAGAAATATTTTAATGAATCGCGAAACAAAAGGTTCGCTATTTAATAAAATATTTATTATTTCTGTCGACCTGTATCCTAAACTTCTTTGCCTCCAAGTTGCAAGTAAAAATAAATCAGATCGATGTCAAAAATCCTGACATGTCAAGGTGTCAACTGAGAAGTCAACTTGCTTGACTTGCCTGTACCAAAGAGTATAATAATGTAACGGGTAGCCTGTACTGTATTACAAAAATATTAATGTTAACAAAGAAGGCAAAGTATATTAAAGAAGAGAATTATTGGAACTGCAACAAGATTATATTGAACACAGTTGATAAATCAATTAAGTAAAACATGGATCCTAAGGAAGTGGTCGAACATTTAGTTGCGTTGAAAGTGATGAGATTAACTAAACCTGCATTAATAAGTCCTAAAATTGTTACTTGCGATTCCAAAGACTTACCAGGGAATATTTTAAACAATTATCTTAAAGATGATGCTACTTCTGTTACTCAAATGGAAACCCTTGCGGCTGGACAGTTTTTATTACTTCCTCAGAGTTTCGGAAATATTTATTTAGGTGAAACCTTTTCATGTTATGTATGCGTCCACAATGAAACTAACAACCCTGTACAAAGTGTGTCTATTAAAGCTGATTTACAGACAAATTCACAGAGGATATTACTAACAACTCAACAGAACCTCTCTCCTACAATGCTTGATGTGGATGAAACATTAAGTGATGTCATACATCATGAAGTCAAAGATCTTGGTACACACATCCTGGTCTGTGAAGTAACATATATGTCTAACTACAACACACTGGCATCATTCCGAAAATTCTTTAAGTTTGAAGTTATGAAACCATTAGATGTGAAAACTAAGTTTTACAATGCTGAATCAGATGATGTTTACCTTGAGGCCCAAGTGCAAAATATAACTTCAGGTCCAATCATATTAGAGCAGGTTTCTTTGGAAAGCTCTCAACAGTTTGATGTTAAATCTCTCAATGAAATTGATGAGGGAACTTCAGTATTTGGAGATGTTACTTTACTTCAGCCACAGGAAAGTTGCCAATATCTGTATTGCTTGACACCAAGAGAGAACATTTCTAGAGAAATAAAACTATTGGCTGCTGCTAAGAACATTGGAAAACTTGACATAGTGTGGAGGTCTAACTTGGGTGAAAAGGGGCGGTTACAAACTAGTCAACTGCAGAGAATGACTCCTGACTATGGTGATATCAGACTTACATTTGAAAATTTGCCTAGTAAGATAACCACAGATGAGCCTTTTGACTTCAAATGTAAAATAGTCAATGCTAGTGAGAGAACCTTAGACCTTATTCTAAAACTACGCTCACTTCAAGATTCTAGTCTGCTTTGGTGCGGCATTTCAAATAAGAAACTGGGCCCTTTGGAACCAGGCCAATCTTTTTACATAACATTAACAGCTCTGCCTATAAATACTGGTCTATGTAACATATCTGGAGTGTCTCTGTTAGATTTATTCCTAAAAAGAACCTATGATTATGATGATTTAGCATCTGTTTATGTCTATTGAAATAACCATCTTAAAATGTATTATATTAACTATAAAATTAATCATTCAATGTTTGTTTCAATTGCCTAAGTTATTCTATGTGATTTAATGTTTTACTTGATATCAACCTGTTTGATATTGCTAATCAAGTTGATAATCAGGCATACATCCTGCCTCTGAGAATCTGGGAATATTATTCATGCTCAGTGGTATACTGTGGAAGGTGTACCATTAATAATCAAAGTACTCTGCAGTATACTATTTAATACTGCACCGGTGGGCTTTAAAAAAAAACACAACATCACGCCTGTATTCCACGAAGGGGTGAATAGAGGTGTATAGTACACTGACATTTCACCATACCATACCAAGTCCCAATTTAACAGGGGTGAGCCAATTATTGTCAACCGGGTACTAATCCAGACTCCGTGCTGCTACTGAGAATTAGCTAATGAAAAACCCCGTAACACTGCCCCACCCAAGAGAACTAAACCGTCGACGCAGTAAAATATACTTTAAATTGTTTTCATATTAAACAAATTTGAAGTATTATTGTCTAGATTTAACATTTACAAACAGGGCTGAAATCGATGATATTTCCTGGCTGAAATATTTCAGGATTCTGCTTATTACTTTTAATTATTTAAAGATTGGTGCACACGAGTTCGCATGTTGTTATCTATGGTATACATTTAGTAGCCATGACATTGAGAGTTCTGGAGTGCCAGTCTAAAAAAATATTAATTATTTAATGACTATGTGCTCACTGCTCATCAGTCATCGTCTATCTCTGTCTGTCATCTGTTTCATGTTTGTAAGTTTGTGTTGTATTGGGTATTTTATTTCCAGTTTCCTGCAATAAATCAACAACAGATGATTAAAAACTGTTCCTAAAATATACCCTGTAGAATGATATACAAATTGTTGACACTATGAAGATTACGTCGACGGATAATTCACTGTAATCATCATAACGAAATGTTACTATTGTGAACTATTTTATTCTGATGTGGCCCAATCATGACAAGTCGAGCTGTTGCTTCGTTATCTTAACTAATTTCCTTGTAGTATTGAAATAAATAAAATTGTTATACATCGTTGAACTTTAAAATGGCATATCAAACGATTCTCCAGGAGTATATGCTCATACCTCCAGTGACGAGAGCATACACCACAGCTTGTGTTGTCACTACATTAGCTGTCGTAAGTTTTTTTGTTATTTTGTGTAATATTATATACGTGTCTTTTGCCTAGTCATTATTTGCTTTTACTATGTGGACAAGTCTATTAATAACTAAGCAAATAACTTCAATACAAAGGTGTTATTATTAATTCATTGTATGTTTCAGCAACTGGACCTAGTCTCACCATTTCAGCTGTATTTTAACCCAAATCTTATATTAAGAAAATACCAATTATGGAGGCTAATAAGTACATTCCTTTTCTTTGGAAACTTGGGATTCAACTTTTTTTTCAACATGATATTTACCTATAGATATTGCAGAATGCTTGAAGAGGGCTCCTTTAGGGGAAGGACAGCTGATTTTGTTGTAATGTTCGTTTTTGGAGGTGTTCTTATGATTGTATCCTTTTTTATATGTAAATCGCAAACTAAGAAACGAAGATAGATTAAATATCATTATGCAATAATTATTTAATATCAAAAGTCTGCCTACAACTGTTCATGAGGATTGTTATGTGAGTGAATGAGGTAAAAGAAGTATGCAAGGATTATAGCAAATGGAAATCTCTGGTCTCTGTCTGTCCCTCTCGGAAAGGGATTATGTATGTATTATGTGGTAATTATTTAACTTACAATACATCTTTCAATAACATAATATTGGCTTGCCACTCCATAACCTGTGCCAATTGAAAAAAGCTCTGTTTGCCAAATACATAATTATGTTTAAATTTCCTTAACTATTTACAACAGCTATGTGCTTTCTTTGTTAATTTATTATTTTTAGGGCAAGCATTTACCATAATGATTGTTTACGTATGGTCACGAAGAAATGTTTTTGTAAGGATGAACTTCTTCGGTTTAATGAATTTCCAGGTAATATAATTTATTGCAGACATTTATACTACTTTCCAGAACCTAAACATAGACAAAGCTATAAAAGTTGCTCTGAAATAACTCTAATTGGACTTGTCAATGATAACAGATTGAGGCCAAATACTTGTTTTCATTAAATCCAAGTGGAGTCTTAAATAATACACTTTTAAATTGCCGTCCCAATCTAGACTCCAATAAGAGTGCATAATGCACTCTTATTATATTAAATTAATATCATACACAAGGAATTTTGTCAGACTGTGCCATACCAATATTGTAATCCTAATGCAGAGAGAGCATTTACCAAAGTTGAGACCAAGTGCTATGCTTATTTACAAATGATATTATATTTTTGCAGGCTCCGTATCTGCCCTGGGTATTACTTGGTTTCTCAGTGCTACTTGGTAATGCTATATCAGTAGATTTAGTGGGTATGGCTATTGGCCATATCTATTTCTTTATGGAGGATGTGTTACCAAGGCAAAATGGAGGTCAAAAATTGCTGAAAACACCAAAATTCTTGTAAGTTTCACCTTTATATAAATTTACTGTTAGGCTGTATAATTTTCTAGAGTTAATATTAGCCACTATTCAAATATACTCAATTTAATTTCAGAAAGAAGTTGTTTGATCCTGCTCCTGAGCCAGATTATGGTCCACTCCCTGAGCTTGATAACATTCGGCCTGGAGGCTTTGACTGGCGCCGCCGCAATAACGAAGACGATGACGCGAGATAAACTTAATATTGCACTCACTTACTTAGTGCAATTTCAAAGCCAAAATATTTATATAATGTATAATTATTTCCACTCTTGCTAACTTACTGAAGGAATGCTCTTTAAAATAAATTATTCGAGAACTATAAATACTATCCTATATCCAACTACTCTACTACTCAATGGATATAATCAGTAATATATTTTAAAGTTGAACCTATAATTACAAAGTTACTTGTAGATATTTTTTCAGGGGATGTATTAGATATTTAATTTAAATGCCAAGCAATGAATTTGTACAAAACAATGCAGACGTGTTGACGTCATTTGCAGTGAATTGATATAAGTATTTTGTGTAAAAAGTGTATTATTAAGGGTCTGTTAATTGTGAATACAAATGATTGATGAATTATAGATAGTTTTATTTTAGCAATAGAGAATTCTTCTATTTTAATTAATATGAATACATGTACATGAATGAGGCGAAAGAAGTATGTTGCTTACCCCTCTGGTAATTTGGCGTGACTATATGTATGTATACACGCCAGGTAAACAGAGACTTCAGATTACCACAGTATCCCGCTACCGTCTCGCTGACTCTGGACTGAGTATGTGTGCTTTATTATCACGCCGGTATTTTTTGAGGTGGGATGAGCAGAAGTGTTCATTGGCGCACTTTCGGCCAGACAGATTCAGGGACGAGCCGGTATATTTCAATTAGGCACAGCTGTAAGTCGGTAGTTATCTATGACATGGAAAATTTTACATTAGTATGTACTTGCCTAGATTTGAACCAGTGTTCAAGCGCATACAAATCGGGTTAGCATGTTTGATGATAGTAATAGATCTACAAAGTCGTCTTCCACGCCCTGTCTAAGGATTCGTAAGTATGCTCAAAACGGGATAGCGTAAATATTATTGTAATGAAATTTTATAGACACGTAGCGCCATCTAGTGACTGAAAGCGTTGTGACAAAACAATTAAATTGTTCTTTGATAACAGTACTTTATTCCGGATGAAAGGTATTCTATGTCCTTTTCTGTACTGCTGACAATTTATAAGTAAAAAATAATGTTAATCGGTTCACTGAAACAGTTTAATAAAAAATCATTGACACATTAGTTTGCATAAGGCGTATTATTCTTTAAAATTTTTGATAACCAATTAGTGATAAGATTGATAATATTAATCTATAACTTCGGGTGACAATAAAAGAAAAGATCGTAATCAGAATTGTTTATTCTCTTTGCACGCAATTTTTATAGACATAATTGAAAGGTAATACGTCGAAATCATTTATAATCATAGAGTCAAATGTTTATTTAGTAGCTACTACCAAAATAAATATCTTGAAATTGTTCTTTACTAAAAGCTGCATGATGATCTACTTTAAGAAATTTCTACGCTTGTGAATTTTATTTACAAATCATTAGCCACAGCTGATTTATAAGCAATGTGTCTATCTCAAAGACCTGTCACTAATTTAGTACACACTATCTATAAGTTAACGATGCGGTTAAAAAGACACTTACAAACCCCAGCCTTTTGCAGTGTAAAAACATCTTGATTGGATCTTCAACGTATTTATGAATTTTAATGTAACTCAGTAGAAAGCCCCATTTGTTAATAAATACATAGTTACTGCTAGTCATCGGCTAAATCACAATCAAGAATTATTTTATTTATATGACAAGTTTTATAAGTTTCATTTCGCCGCATAGTAATATATTTATGTCAAGTGCTCTTTACAAACGATTGCAGCTAATTAGTTACTACGATTCATAAACTTGCTCTTTTCTAAATTAGCTATATCTAAAATGTGTTTTCTACGTCACGACATAATTATTAACAGCTGCGACAAAGGGTTCGAATAATGTTTAATAAAAAAATAATGAGACGTACATTCGTTACACATATAATTTACATAAAGATTTATAAAAAGAACAATCAAGTGTCTTAGTATAGAACCGTTGGTTGTGATCGTTTCAAACATAGTTTCGTAACATCATTAAAACTACTAGTAACAACAAGAACAGTATATCTAGTTGTATTCAGTCTTCATTCAAACTTCCACACTCAATTCCAAGACACAGCTGATTCAAAATCAAATTTGAAGTATCGTTATCTTCGAAATCACACAACAATAAAATTATACACTACTATTTTGTACAATTGGGCCAACAAAATGAAAAATATATAAGAGGCCGCTTGATTTTTTCTCTTTAAATACAGTTTGTTCTAACATTATTATCATGTTTTAAAATGTGAAGTAATCTAGTACACACCGTGCCCAACTAGGACGTTGATTCTCACGGGCTTTGTACAATCTTAACAGATATCATATAAGTAGAGCTGTTTAAATTATTGTTTATTAAGGTCACGGTAACTTTCGCTGACCCAATTACATTCATTATTCTCTAAACTTACACAAAGTAAACTGCTGTTAAAATTTAACCATTCCAACAACACAGAGCAGTTTCATCCAAATCACAAAAATTAAAAGCACGACAGTCAGATCATGGCGTCACAGCGTGATGTCTCTGAATAAACAATTCCATTGTATAACTAATAGTTGACAGAATCAAGTTTAGGAGGTGTCCTATTGATGACTCGCCCTGTACAATTATAAAACATACAAACAACTTTGAGATCATACAGAAATATTTATTATTACAAAACTGAAGTTATATAGTACAAAAGGTATTTATTTACACATTACTATGCACAATGTAATAATTAAATGTCAAATATACATATAAAACAGATTTCGGAAACTATCTGTCTTATAATAAATCGCAACGTATTGCATGAAGTGGGCACCTCCTTCACTTTATAACCAAAGACATTGGAAAAATAATTACAGATCAAATACAAAAAAGGTCCAAACTTCATTTTTTTGGTTTCGTTGTTATCACTATTATTTAACTAAATTTTGTAGTAATCTTGAACAAAAATGTACCTAGAATCTAGCTACATAAATCACATGGGGACATTTTCATAGCGCTACAATAGCAAGTAGCACCGTTATGTCGTCCGGTTTTCCCCCTGTGAACAATGTTTAAATTCAGTTATTACTGTATATTGAATGCAAGTGACAACTATTATCCTTAAATAATCATGCATTGACGTAACTATGTCATATATAGGTACGTACTTATATTACTATTACTTTAACATAATAAATTATACTATTATATCACATCAAAAAATATTTTTTGTCATGCTTTCATATGATTTAAGGTTGCGAGTTCGACCCAGCCAACTAATGATGTGACATTTAATTATGCCCGGCATGGTCTACAAAACATACGCAACTTATAAATGAGGCGGAATGTGGTGCTTATAAACTTTTGATATAGGAAAACATCTTTGCCTGACATATTGAGGAATACAGGCGTCATAATAGGTGTACGTGAAATAGTGTAACTTACCAATAGCATCAATGCCATTCTGTCGCGCGCTCTTAGCAAAGGGCGACATGTAGCAGCCATCGAAGGAAAGGTTGCGCGCCATCCACGCGATGGAGTTGGCCACAGCCTGCAGCCGCTGCGTGTCGCCGGCGAGGCTCTGCGCGCGCCTCATCTCGCCCACCAGCACTGGCTCGGGCACGTTGTCGAACACGCCGTCCGTCGCCACCAGGATCACGTCACCGCACTCCACTGAGAACTCAGACGTCTCCGCTGATTCGGGCCTGCGTGAACAAAAACCTTTGTCATACAAAATGATTTAACTAAATAATTTAGCTTTATCCTAAACTTATTCTCATCAACAACAACCACAAATTTCAAGAACAAATGACAAAGATCTGTGTGTGATTTGATTTCCAAAGTGGATACAACCCTTATCTTATTTAGCGACGAAACCTTTTTGAAACTGATTATTTTACGGGACCCCAAAATGAGCAACACCTTGATCATAATCACAGTTCAAAGTCTTTATCAATAGATAATGGTAATTACACCTTTTTTACCTGTTATTTTTTAAAACAATTACGATAATACAATACATTTAATAGGCCTCTGCTTTGAAATAATGTTTTTTTTTACGCTAACAGTCCCATTTAGATCATTTCATGCCTACGTCATCGTCATTAGTATTTGGATACGAGTTAAACTTGTTTGTTGAGTTTTCCTTATACCTAAGGTTACTTATACTGCATAAAAAAGATTTTGTATACCAAGATTCTCATTAGGCCGCGGTTTTGATCTTCAAGGTTTATCGGATTATTTATTAGCGAAGACTTAAACTAACCGAGTAAGTACCAACGTTTTATAATATGGGTGTAGCGGGCGTACGCATAACTACTATTCATTCATGCGAGATGTGATCTGATGATGAGGCCAGAGGAAACTATGTAAGTATGGTAATCAAGTCAAGCATGGCTAGGGCATGACATCGTAGTGACTTGATACTGACTGACACCATTAGTTTATC
Organism: Abrostola triplasia; assembly: GCA_946251915.1. Taxonomy (NCBI): domain Eukaryota; kingdom Metazoa; phylum Arthropoda; class Insecta; order Lepidoptera; family Noctuidae; genus Abrostola; species Abrostola triplasia. The sequence goes on along the minus strand of OX276432.1, from coordinate 5,464,065 downwards.
TTCAAATCGTTAGAAATAAAAGCAAAAGTGGTACGATTCGCTGTGACACGCAGTGATACAGCAGTAATCACTATGTAAACAACTCAGCATGAATGTTATGTGTATGCTATATATTTTTAAACACTAGATATTATGTAGAAAGTATTGATTGATAAGTAATATACTGAGCAAAAGGTGTCTATCTCGCAACATTCATAGTAAAAGTAAACTTGCTTTGATTCTTTACCGTGTTCGATTCTAAATTCATGCGCTAAAGACCTTTAGCAGCGTTTCTGACGGATTTCAGTTGCACAAACTAAATACAACGTGTGAGATAAATACCTTATACATAACTATGCCAGTATTCATAAGTAAATATGGTATCTACTAGCATAATACTCACCACGGAAGTATAAAACGCAATACTCACGTTAAAAATTGTTAGTGGACTTTAAACTTATTTACTTGTATTATAGGTATTGTAATGTATCGACCTTTACATATTAGGATGCGGCTGAGACGTTACGACTCATTCTAGGACATAAGTACTATATAGAAGTAGTATCTATATTCACGTGTGACGACAGACTGCGTCGTTTATTTGATGTCAATGATGTAATTAAATTATCGTGTCAATAACCTCACAAGTATTCCATTCTTACACTACTACTACGTCGTCACTAAGCCTACCGTGAATCCTGATTAACATCATTTAAAAGGTTGATTAAACAAAATTTCTTTCGTGCCAATAATAAACAAGTAAACACAATTCCATAAATTTAAGAGAACGCGCAAGTTTAAAGACCTGGCAGATATCCAATGAGCTAAAAATTCTAATATTAGTGCATACAGAAATACAACGGCTGTATGTGGAATGGGCACATGACTACTCTCGTGGGTGAAGCATAATGGGTCTTATGACTGCGAACAAATCTAGATGCTAGCAGACGTAATTATGTATTCCTATTGCTTCTAAGACTTGTGATAACAGAGATCAACCCATTTTAGACAGTTAATTGAGAATTCCGGTGTTGTTTGACACGTTGATGAACTGTGACCCGCCAACGCGATTGGACAAGGTCATAATAAGTTCATGAATGTACACTTGAGTATTAAATAACACTATTACGTAATATTGACAATGTTTGTATATGATGCTTAATTCTATATCCGGATGTTAAATGTATGTTACGTTTCGTATAACATTCAATTTACTTAGAACAAGCTCCGTTGGTAATTGTATGCTAAGAATAGAATACATATTCAAATACTTTAATCACTGAACACATCTCGTTTAAAGTAACGTTAATCTCACGTTTCTTTCTTTATGTATTCACCCTCTGTTACTCGAAAATGTTTAGTATATCGAATGATAAAACCAAATTACATCACACAAAGTACATGTAACATTCGAAGGACCTAACAACGTACCTAAATTGCGACAAGTAAAACCGAACTTTTCCAGCTAGTAGCCACTTCTCCAGTTATGTCTGCTTTATAGCAGTGATGCAGACGCAAATAATGCAAATTATGGGTCAGACGTATGCGAGGCGAGATAATGTATTCAAACTGCAAGAATATCGAGACAATATGACGTCAGACCAAAAAAAATGGGTTTGGCGCAATACCAAAACGATAATGTCAACAACACGCAGTCATGCACTAATTATTGTTTAAGTTTGCGAACTATTGTAGAACTTACAACAGTGATGTAACGACATGTATGGGAATATAATCCCCGCAACGACATAACCGATAGTTTTAAAACATAAACGTGTTCAACCATAACATACATTAAACATTCTATAATATTTACACAATTATCTCTACTGAAGTAACCTTTCGCTCTAATTCTGATTATCAAGAAAATGTGACGCAGTACAGTTCTTTAATCAAATAAGTAAAGTCGTGAGATAAACATACTTAAATACTGTTCTTTGATGGCAGTCACTACAAAGTCATTTAAAAAAGTGACAAATTGATAACACCTGCTTGCAGTAATTTGTGTACATGTTTTCTTTGTTGTTTTTTAAATCAGCCGGTACCTAGATAAATTCTTAACAAATTTTCGAATAGTGTCATAGTTTAGCGCTTGTATTAGCACATAGATTTTATGCATGGTGACCTTAACTTCAAGGTTTAATTGTGTCAGGAAAAAGACACATACCTTACTAAAAGTTGACGACATGCCTACTTATTCCTATTAGCGTATTCTAACCGCTGTTGACTTGACATCAATATGTACAGTCAACAACAAATTAACTTAAAAATGTTAATTTTTAAACATACCAATTATAAAATTAGAAGAACATTTTGTAACTTTGGTAGGTAGTTAAAAAAAGACTTAAATATTCTCAATTCATCACTTGGATTATCTTATCATTTGAGATACAAAATTTTAATTGATTTGTATTTCTTAGAATCATTTGAAATACACTTCTGTAAATTGGTACTTCCGTTGCTGACCATGTAGTTTAGTTATAACAGGTTGAAGTCTTTTAAGGTAGAACTTATTAGGTTGGTACATAAAATATCGCCACGTCGCCAAAGTGTACAGTTTAATTAATAGGTATATGACAGATCATAATAGAATACAGTCATTATGATGAGACTGCTTGATCTGTGAATCCAACCTAAGCCTATTCACGCAATAGTTCAGTGTGGCCAATGATGGTAAAATAATGGTTTTCTGGTCTTTAACTTTACACACACTTTTATACGTATTGTTAATACCTGTGTTTCCTTGCAGACTACTTCCAATAAATTCGTACCTAAACAAATTCAGGGGTCAAAGTCTCTTTTAAAGTCCAGACGGGTCCAATCATTTATGTAAGTACAAATTAGGTCACATAAGATGGTCTGTTCGAGACGTACCCATATCTATAAAGTTCGAATATATCAATAAGGAAAATCTGTATTTAAATTAACAAGCAATGTAGTTTGGGTTATGTTTGTATATACCTGTCACTTAGCACATTCCGGTCGTGTCCCGGCGGCGGCAGGCTGAGCTGGTAAGGCGTGTTGAAGTAGTGCTGCTGCTCGTGAGAGCGATGCACCACGCGGCCTCCGCGCACGACCATGTATCCGCTGTCGCCGATGTTGGCCGCGCGCATCACGCTCTCGGAGCGGTCTAGGATCATCACACATGCTGTGCTGCTACCTACAACCAATATTCCGCAATTGAAGAAATGTTAATTACTTAAAAAATACTCTACTACTGCTGCTATCAACAGTAGCGGCGACCATACATTTAAAAATACTACCAAACCATCGAAGAATACTTATATTAGTCACTTTCTGTACTGTATATTTAGGAATAACAAACTTCCCACGCATGATTTTCCCAACAATAGCAATAATTGTTTACGATCTACGGTTGAGCCCGAACTTCATTCTAATATAAACCCCTCATCCGTCACCAGGTCTCTATACTGGTAATCAAAACTGTTATTTGTAAAACGAGCGCAAGGTTGAATATTTACATGAATAGATATCGATTGGCCTTATATAAGAGCAATTTATTCTTATTTTCCTTAATTTGTGTAAGCATGGTTCCCCTTATCAGCTAGAGAAAACCTAAAACCAACTAATATAACGTTGAAATGTCTTACTCTTTGAAATGTCGCGTACTCGACATGTTATAATGAAACATCGGTATATATAAGTTAAAATACCAGTCGCGGTGATGTCCTGATATTTTAAGACAGTGTACTCCCATGTCCCATCCCATGTTAGAGTAACAAATACAAGTGGTATCTGGTTTAATCTGCATTTTATATGATCATAATCTTTAAGGGTTTTAGACTTATCAGTATGTGTCATTTCATTGTATTCAGTGTACAGTTTTTTCAAGTACACTCATGTAAAGCCACAAGCAACAATGATTGTGCATGTGCTTGTTTTTAATCATTCTTTCAAGTACGATTTGAAGAAGTTATTATAAATAAAGTCAGCAATATCCATTGATAGTTATTATCATTTGAATTACATCAAAATAAGAACCTTGACATACATACTGTGTTGATAGAATGCCAAACTTATATACCTAATATCGTGGAGATATTGCTAATGAACAATTAAACAATACTACACAGGAAATGTTAATAAATAATTAAAAGAAAAATATTCTCATTATTCATTGTAGCTGCAAACAACAGTATTTATCAGTAGTTAATTTATTTTATTGGACACTAGTGCAGAATGTTGTTTTGCTTCACACAAACCATTTGGCTCTGGGAAAATTGTATGAGGACTTTGTATTGTTCAATTGAGACAGTTGATTGCCATATAAATAAATATAGATGCATGTTTTAAACAGCAGTAGATACAAAATACTAAGATAGTTAGAGTGGTAACAAACCTAGAATTGGTTTCTTATGTTCCAATAATTCGTAATAGGACTTAGCCAGCAAGTCCCCTGGTTCTGACATCTTGAAGTGTCCCATTTGGACAAGCCTCTCGCATGTCCTCATCAGGTATGAGGAGAACTCGCCCGGGTCGATGCCGTAAGCACGCCATCCTCCTACACCATCTGCCACACCTTCAGAACATAAAACATAATTAATATTACTGATCTATTAATTGAAGTAGTTGTTATTACTAATACTAAATACATTATACAATTTTGAAATGTCAGATACAAATTGAGACGGCTATGGACTTATTTATGAAGGACTGGACATTAGCAGCCCTTAACAGAGACTTATGGAAAGAGAGAGGAGGGAGGCCTATGCCCTGTAGTGAGACAACATAGGATCATAATAATAATAGACATACTAATTGCTCACTATACAGACACTATCTTGAAAGATTACAGTCATGAACTAATTTAGTAACACATTAATCTAAAGCTATTATAATTATGTTAAAAAGATAGACAATACGGGCCACATCAACACCCCATCAAGTTTGTGGCTGGCATGTTTATTGTCAAGCATTAATTAATCATTATAATATATTTTTAATTTACCTTATACAAGCAAGTGTAAGGTGACTTAAGGCATGTTGGGTTTATTTATTTGTTTAACTCGTAGGTACTTCAGAAATATATTGTACAACATTTATAAGGTTTGTGTTTGGTACCAAAAACTTATAATAGTTTTGAATTATTATTTTTAATACAAGAACTGTTCTTATTTTGTGTCAAAAAAGTTAATCATCAAGAACAATAATAAAACATATTAATAGATTCCATTTCTTTACAGAATTAGGTACATTAAAAATATGTTCTAACAATATGGCCTTGGTCAATTTGCCTTACCTATTAATATGATTTGCCAAAAAAATATTAATATATATAGTGATATTGTAATTTTGAATAAGTTACCATTAAAGAACACATTTTTATATTCTAATTAAAAACTATTTTGTCAAATAAAACAATAATAAATAGGTAATATAACTTGTTCTTCAGCCAAAGAAAAAGTATTTTGAATTTTCCATTCAATGTGGCAATGCTGTTTTTAGGCACCTTTCCAGTCATTAACCATGGGGAGGAATACTTTGATGCTTAAAATGGACATTTTGGTTTTTGGTTTTTTATAATGTATACACCCCATATTAGTTTTAATGTAAATAGTAAACTATTTAATATTATGTTATAATTTACAGATATTAGAATATGTTATGTATCATTACTGAATAATAACTTTATCCAATTGTGATTGTTGTGTCCTTTGTTTGTTACACAACAAAAAAACCATCTCAGTAGTTTTCATATCTCAAATTACTTAATTCATCTAATTTTAACATGATAAGGCAGTTTTATGCTTTTTTTTAAATACTTTGTATGAAATGCTTCAAATACGTATGATATCACAACAAATACTGAGACGAAAACAATATCATGTGGGTATTTAATAAAAATGCTGTAGAACATGTACAGCTATTATTGTTTTCCAAATTGACAACAAAATTCAATACAATACACAATAAAAACAAGCCTACCAATGACATCCGCGTTGCTGGAATTGGTGGAGAACCATGCGTCGTCACCGAACTGTCCTTTGCGTGTTCTCCCATTAGCAATGTCTTTAGGAAAACCACATACCACTGAGACTAAATACGGGTGTTTCTTAGACGAAACGTTTAATTCAGCAGCACTTGAGAAACTCGAAAGTCCATTTCGTAAAGCACGTGATAGCAGTCTCCCTGTCCAGAAAATAGACTGCATCATTCATTAGTTGAATCGTACTTTGACACCAGCCTTTCACAAGAGATCAAATGAAACTAACGATAGCATTTTTGTAAAACATCTACACATACAAGTCACATTTAGCCACAACACGAATTTAAAATAAAATTTTGTACCACTAATACGTATTTTCGATTTTTATTACATTTGTCTCGTGACTGATGGAACGAACATTGGTCAGCCATAGAGAATCAAAGAGTGAGACCATAAACTATAATCATTGAAGATTTTTGACAATTAGCCAATTTTTTTCCACTAGCATTACCATTAAACATTGTACTGCGAAAAAAATCCAAAAAACCTAACAACCATAGCAAAATTGAATTTGTATAAATAATATATTTAGTGTTTGTTAAACGCGACTGCTGAGCACAAGGTCCTGGGTCGGGCAGTATTGTTGGTTTATCTTATTGTTTTTTCATTAAGTCATTCTCAGTAGCAGCACGGAGTCTGGATTTCTGCCCGGTTGATGGTAAGTGGTAACAGGCTCGCCCCCAATTAGATTGGGACCTTTAACATAACTGGCGAAATGTGAGTGTACTATATAATATGTGCATTTCTGCCTATCCCCTCAGGGAATACAAGGGTCATGTTATTTTTTTTAAACCGTTTCAAAATCATATATACTTTTTAGTTACGATAGTTCTTTTACTTATATATCTAAACCACATTGATTTGATTATCTTATAACTATCATGGATCAAATAGTATTTATCTATGATAAGATGTATACATAGCCTTATCTTTGCTGTCAGAAGCATATTTATGGCAATTTGAATTTTAAACTCATAGCAATAGCAGTGAAAAAAGCGTGTGTACCCATTGATTAGCGAACAATATTGATCCATAAACAATAAGCGCCGACTGACGTTTCAAGCGGATCTATGGAAAAGGAAGGCGTTGTAGAACTAGTAGAAGAAATCTCATCTTTTCCGATTAATTGTAATGACGGCCGCTAATTGATTAATTGTAATTCAACGCCGATTTACATTTCTGTCACCGTAAACGTTAGAGTGAATATTCTGGAGTCATTATTTCGGTAGAAAGTGTAAAGAAAAGGCATAAAACTGGTGTTCGATAAGTCACTTGGCAATATGCCTGCCGTCAGGGGAGATGGAATGCGAGGGCTCGCAGTCTTCATATCAGACATAAGAAACTGCAAAAGCAAAGAAGCGGAAATAAAGAGGATCAATAAAGAACTGGCGAACATAAGAAGTAAGTTCAAAGGTGATAAAACTCTTGATGGGTATCAGAAAAAGAAATATGTATGTAAACTCTTATTTATCTTTTTGCTGGGTCATGATATTGACTTTGGTCATATGGAAGCAGTTAACTTACTTTCATCCAACAAATATTCTGAAAAGCAAATTGGTTATCTCTTCATATCTGTACTGGTCAACACCAACAGTGACCTGATAAAACTTATCATCCAGAGTATCAAAAATGACCTGCAGTCACGTAATCCTATCCATGTTAACTTAGCTCTGCAGTGTATTGCCAACATTGGCAGCAAAGACATGGCTGAAGCCTTTGGTACAGAGATACCTAAACTTCTTGTCTCTGGAGACACCATGGATGTAGTGAAACAATCTGCTGCTCTCTGCCTACTTAGACTGTTTAGAAAATCACCTGAAATAATCCCTGGAGGAGAGTGGACTTCCCGAATCATTCATCTGTTAAATGATCCACACATGGGTGTTGTAACTGCAGCTACATCTCTTATTGATGCTCTTGTCAAGAAGAATCCAGAAGAGTACAAGGGTTGTGTTACACTGGCTGTGGCAAGACTTAGTAGGATTGTTACTGCTAGCTACACAGACTTACAAGATTATACATACTACTTTGTACCAGCCCCTTGGCTTTCTGTCAAACTACTTCGCTTGCTCCAGAACTATACCCCTCCATCAGAGGAACCTGGTGTCAGAGGTCGTCTTTCAGAATGTTTGGAAACTATATTTAATAAAGCCCAGGAACCACCAAAATCTAAAAAAGTACAACATTCAAATGCTAAGAATGCTGTACTTTTTGAGGCTATAAGCCTTATTATACACAATGATAGTGAACCTAACCTGCTAGTGCGTGCATGCAATCAACTTGGCCAATTTCTTAGCAATCGAGAGACAAATTTAAGATACTTAGCTCTTGAGTCTATGTGTCATCTTGCAACTTCTGAGTTTTCCCATGAAGCAGTTAAAAAACATCAAGAAGTTGTTATACTGTCAATGAAAATGGAAAAAGATGTATCTGTCAGACAGCAGGCTGTGGACTTGTTATATGCTATGTGTGACAAAACCAATGCTGAAGAAATTGTCCAAGAGATGTTGGCTTACTTGGAAACTGCTGACTACTCCATAAGAGAAGAAATGGTTTTAAAGGTGGCCATACTGGCTGAAAAGTATGCTACAGATTTTACTTGGTATGTGGATGTAATTCTTAATCTTATTAGAATTGCTGGAGATTATGTATCTGAAGAGGTTTGGTATAGAGTTATACAAATTGTTATTAATAGAGAAGAAGTTCAAGGATATGCAGCAAAAACTGTCTTTGAAGCACTACAAGCACCCACTTGTCATGAAAACATGGTGAAGGTTGGAGGATACATACTTGGAGAGTTTGGAAACTTGATTGCTGGGGACACAAGATCTTCTCCTCAAGTGCAGTTTGAGTTACTTCATTCAAAATATCATCTATGTTCAGCAGCAACAAGGGCACTTTTGTTATCCACATACATCAAACTTGTTAACCTTTTCCCAGAAATAAAAAATAGAGTTCAAGAAGTTTTTCGTGCGGACTCCAACTTGCGCTCATCGGATGTAGAATTACAACAAAGAGCTTCTGAGTATTTACAGCTAAGTATTGTAGCTAGTGCTGATGTATTGGCGACAGTACTAGAAGAAATGCCTGCCTTCCCAGAAAGGGAATCTTCTATTCTGGCAGTATTGAAGAAGAAAAAACCTGGTCGCATACCAGATGATGTTAGAGAATCAAAGAGTCCTCAACCATCATCAGTTCCTGCACCCATAATTAACCCATCAAATAATACAAATAGTTCGAGTGCTGATTTGCTTGGGCTGTCCACTCCTCCTGGTACTACTGCCCCAGCAACTGGAAATGGATTGCTTGATGTTCTTGGAGATTTGTATACAGCTCCTAAAATCAGTCCTAGTACAGTACAACAAAACAACATAAAGAAATTCTTATTTAAAAATAATGGAGTCTTATTTGAAAATGATCTGATCCAGATTGGAGTCAAAAGTGAATACAGGCAGAACTTGGGTAGAATTGGTTTATTCTATGGTAACAAGACACAGTTTCCAATCCAAACTGTCCGTCCTGAACTACACTGGACAGATTTACATAAGCTTAATGTACAGATGAAACCAATGGAACCAATCCTAGAAGCTGGTGCTCAGATTCAGCAGATGCTGACTGCTGAATGCATTGAAGATTTCATTGATGCTCCAAGTATGTCAGTTTCCTTTGTGTATAACAATGTGCCTCAAAAAATTACTATGAAGCTACCACTGACACTTAACAAATTTTTTGAACCAACTGAAATGAATGGAGAGTCATTTTTTGCTAGATGGAAAAATTTAGGTGGGGAGCAACAGAGGGCGCAAAAGATATTTAAAGCTCAAGGCTCTATCGACATCCCTGCCACGCGAACCAAACTAGCTGGATTTGGTATGCAGCTGTTAGATGGAATTGATCCTAATCCTGATAACTTTGTTTGTGCTGGTATTGTGCACACCAGAGTGCAGCAAGTAGGATGTCTTATGAGATTGGAACCTAACAAACAAGCTCAAATGTTTAGACTGACTGTACGATCTAGCAAGGAAACAGTCTCACATGAAATTTGCAATCTTCTAGCAGATCAATTTTAAGTTTAGTTAAACCACAAATTATGAACAACATTGTTAAACAATGAAGTTGGTGTAATAGTCGCCGAAAAGTTCACAGTCACTTTACATGTAGAGTTAATGAAAATAATGCGTACAATTTGGAAAATATATGATGCAAAACACTTGTGAACTTTGCACTGGACTTGGAATGAAATGAAATCTCTTGTGTACAATTTTGGATTTATTTTATTGCTAATATAGAGTTAGGTGTTTTGTAAACCGAGATTTATTTTAATTAACATTTAAAGGCGATTTATAAGATTTGTAAAGATATTCAAAAGACGGAATATTTTCATTCATGTTATTGCAATAATATAATATATTTGGTACCTATGCTAAGAATGTACCTAATTCATCGCAGTTTGTATATCAATACACTTCCATTTGTAAAACCTAATTTGATATTAGTAGTAGTAATAATAAAGATAATATATTATTTGTCATCTGTAAACAAGCAATCTGCAAAATGCTTGATATCAATACATATGTTTACGAACTATTCTAAGTGGGGTATAACATCTTTACCAAATATTGCTTGATTTGTATATATAGTGGATAATTGAGACTCATCCGTTACGTCATAGCTGATAGTTTTGTCTTGTTTGTGCGATGAATAGGTAGCTATTTAGTGCCACAGATATACTGTTGTCTCGCATATTTCTAGTTATATTCAAATGTATTTATGATATAAAGTAGAAAATTATTATTCATACCAAAGTAACTATTTGGCTGTTAATGGCATCATATATCAAAAATTTGTATTGGTTTAATCCTCTAATGTATCTACTCAGCAGTAGCTTGCACATAATGTTGGACCACAATAATAATAAAAAGGAGCCATATACTAAAAATATACTTTAATAATAAATGTATTAACTTTCATAGGTAGGTACTACTTACATATTGTTGAGTATATCTGGCTTATCTAATGTTATTCGTATTGAATATTATGATAAATAATATTTTCCTCCAGCTGTGCCTGGTATCAAACTTCCACTCAATATTTTTTTATTGCAGTTTCGATATAGACTTTCTTTAATTTTGTATGTAATGTTCCTGTTAAATCTTAGTAAATTATATGGCAATAATAAATATCTCAACTTCATTATGGAAGCTGATATACAGTATTATCGTTGCAAATATGAGATATAAAATGTTATCATGCATATTATGTTTTCACTTGAAAAGTTAATGTTTAATTAACTGCCAATAGGCTCTCGGACTGGTCCAAATTAATTATTTTATGCATTATAATTCGTTACCACATATGAGCCATAATCTTTATTATTTCGGTGCGAAACTGAAAAGGGGTAAAAATAATGTTCATAACCATGGTATTTTTTCACATTATACATTCAATAATGGAAGTAATTCGATAAAAGACATCATACATGGTCACAATGACTGGTGCTTCTCAATGTTTTAATACATAAATTGAACTTCTCAAACATTCCTATATGATAGGCCTATTTATATTGTGTTGAAACCAATTGTGAGGATTTTTCCTATATTATTTATCAGCAAATTCTTTTACAGTCCATGCTGTTGAATGTCTTTTTTATATAAAATCTTATTGGTAATCATTGAACCATATGAATTACTTACCTCATTATGATTTAATGTTAATCATAAATTAAGTCAATGAAATGATTTCTGGGATTGCTTCTACTTTCCAGTATATTTTATTTTTTATGTCCTAAAATAATATTTTTATAAATTATATCTTGTTACACAACACTCCAAACTTCTCTTAAATTTGATGATTGTATAATTATGCAACCCCTCACGCCCTTATTTTGGCTGACCAGTGTTAAAACTTTGTTATGTAGCTTAGTGAATACATGGCTAGTTTATATAATACCAAAAGTTGTTGTTAGTTGGTTGCACTGACACGTCTTTTACCTTGATGACTATCCAGTGGTATCAGTCTTTTAATGTAAACTAATCTAGCAAATGAATCCTGTGTTAGTATATCAGCTTCATACTCATGACATCTTAAATGTACTTGTTTGTTAGAGATTAATTAAATGTGTTGGTGTGTATTGAGTCGATAGTAGGAATCTCACAAACATAGATGATTTATTTTGATATGTACCACAAAATAGAGATTAGATTTAGGTACTAGTATTATGGACATAAAATGTTGTTATAAATTTATTAGTAGCAAGCATGCTAAGTTTTCTTTGCATGGTAGTTTTGTTAAGAGAACATTAATAATAAATTAATATATCAAATATCATATAAACGTTTTTATTAATCTTGTTAAGAATGTGGTACCTATAACATTGTATGTATATTATGAAATTTAAAAGAAAGTATATGCTTATTTGATACATGTACACTTCGTATATATGTGTGTTTATCAAATGTAAAATATCACAAAGTGGGTGTGATTCTGTACCAGATAGATGTTTGTTCTTGCGCTTCGAACCCATTATTGTAACTCTTAAATAAAATATTTATCCAATACGTATTTTATGCATTTTTATTTGGGTAATTTTATAAATTCAGGTTATAATAATATTAAAATTATCTAGGAATACACTTAAAATTATAATAACTCTGTATTAATCAAACCATTCTTCTACATTTGGAGAGTTTTCCAACACATCATTTGATTCACTGTAACAAAGAATAGAATTTAAATGTATGGTTACAAACAATTGTTTTGTGATAACAGTTTTTTGTTTATTTATTAATAATATTCCGACTAATGTTTACCTCTGATTTTTTAAAGTATGGGACATTCAAGTACAGAACTTTGTCTCTGCCTTTTCTTCTCACAAATGATATACAGGAGTAGATTTGTGGTTGATTGGAAAAAGTATGCTTGTAGGATACACTTCAAACTTACATAATGTAATTACCTACTATACCACAACTGTTTTTGGAAATATAGGCATCAAAATTTACATGTAATAAAGGTACCAAGTAAAAGAGGTTGTAACCTGTCAAGTGATGGATCATTGCTGAACATTTCAGTTGGCACAGTAGGAGGTGCTCGCTCAGGTAAGAGCTCCATATAGGACTGCCGAGATTGCAGATGACGCTCCACCTCCTCTGGAGTCATGTGCCCATCACCTGCAGACAGACCAAACCCTAATGCCGGAGAAACTTTGGACAACATTGAACCACTGGATTGATGCTGAAATTAAATAAATTATTATTATTTGATTGCTACAGACAAAGCACCAATACTTCCGAGATTGTGATCAGGTAATGTAATTTTTATTAATAAAAAATATAATACCTATTTATACTTACAAGATGACTAGTATTAGGAGGCTTTTTCGGTACAACTGCTCTTTTCCTCTTTACTGCACTAGAGCCTTTTACTGAAGAGCTTGTTGACATATTCTGATTGGCAGTACCAGCTTCTATTTTCTTTCTGAAGTAAAATGGAACAGAACTTTACTATGCGTTGTCTTTTGCATCTAGGAATATTTTAAATTCCTGTATCTTGATTTTACTCATTTACTTACTATAATAGTAGCATTTGTTTTACCTCTTGACATCCATCCGATAGTATTCAGGATCATCAGATGATTCAGTGTCTTCACTCTCTGATGTAGTACTTTCTGGCTTCTCATACTGCAACAGTCGATCCAGGAGGAAACTACGGTCTCTTGATACTTTAAGTAGCCTCTTTTGGCTACACCTAAGAGCATCTTGGAAACATTCATTTTCCTGAAATATATTGTAAGAATGTCAATTGAGGTCATGCACACTTTCTAGCCATTTTATACGTCTAATCATTCGTCATTTATTTATTTCATTCATTGTCCCACTTTTTATTATGTATTAACAATATTAAGTATAAGGAAAATTGGGGTTTTGTCATAATATCAAGAAGTCAAACATAAAACAAAGGATAGAGAACAGTGGTAAGTAATTGCCTCACTGAAATGAGCTGATTACATAAATAGAAGAAATGATAAAATATTCATTTACATAAATTAGGTATTTCAGCTTCTTCTTTAATGTCATGTACTGGGCCCTGTAATTGGGCTCTGGTTCAGGGTCGCTGCTGCTGTCACTAGAATATTCCTTGTGAGAGTCACGCGCCTGTGGGAGCTCCACGGGCGCATTATTGCTTACACTCGCCTCACTTGCTTGCATGTTTGCTATAGAGCGACAGTACCATCCGTCTAGCATTTTCTGCAATAGTAACGAAGCAATTATAAATTTAACCTAACAGAAAATAATATCAACAGTCAAACGGCTAAATATTTTCGTGAGAATAATCCTATGGTGTAGTAATAGTACAAGATTGTTACAAGTGAATCTGTCGTCTTCTTAAAACAAACCAATACATGATAAATATAAATTGTGTAACGGTCCATTTATACAACCTTAGAATAATTTTCCGACGCCAGTATAAAAACTGTATTATACACTTATGAAAATAAGTATTCTTACAAAATTTGAATTTTTCCTTAGTATTTTGGATAAGTTGGTTTATTTGACATATTTTACCAAGGTTACCATTGTTACCAGTCCATAAAATCTAAATTGACACGGCAACGAAAGGCAAAGACAATACTAGATCGTCTTGTCGTATATTGCGATATTTGGAAAGTCCTGAAAAATTATACATCACTATGTGTAGCTTTTCAGGTTTTTCCGGCTACGATTACTTTTACCCACAACGGAACGGAAAAGATGTATGCGTTTAGGCTTCGTTTAGGATGAGAGATTGTTTGTTTTATACTTTTATACATATTATATAACGTACAGATCGCACAGATGTCGGTCAACTGAATAAAATACAAATAATGTATCTATGGATTACTTGGAAATGGAATTTATGGATTAATAAAGCTTCCTGAAGAAATATAAGATAAAATGAATTCTAATTCAACAACTTGCAACACGGTATGGCACGCTATCTAAATGATCTGCTTGTACTAGCTTTTTAATTATATTCATATAGGTACTTACAAAATCAACTGTTCAAAATAGTATATTATCGATTCGTTTAATAATGAGAAACTATTTATAAGTTCTTACTAATTCACAATTTTAAAATTTGAATATGTTCAGAACGTCACCTTCTAAACGTCATTGATTTAAAAATTGTTTTGTTCGCGGCGATAGATGTCTCTTAGTTATCGGAGAGGAAAAGTACATAAAGTACGTACTATTTGATTTTTAGTTTTTTTACTATAACTTGCTGAGTTCTCCAAGCCATGTCGAACAAAATATCCATCATAGTCAGCAATGAAATACGTATTAAAGTTATTTAACTCTTATTGGAAATGTCATTTTTTTTTTGGTACGATCATAGAAACCTATAACATTGTGTAGGCATGATTGTCTAAAGATTTGTTACGAAACACTGAGTTTTTAAATTTGAAGGGTTATACTGAATTCTGAAATCTTGTTAGTCCAAATTGAACCTTAAGTCTACCGCATGTGTTCTTTCAGCTGAGTGGAGCCGTGTTCGTTGCGGTCAATCTGAACCGGATTGATTCCTCGTGTTGTGATGGCTCTCGGTAGTGAAGTGAATGATAACTCCCCTAAAAATACTTCCCAAAAAGTGAAAAAATGTCCAGCGAACAATACCGTGAACGACAAGAGTAGCTGTGGCAATGTTAACAATGGTAAGTATTAAATGGTCATGCCCTCAGTTATGTAACATTGAGAACGGTTTTTAGGCTACTATCAGTTTTCCATGTTAAAATAATACCTTGAACATATTCAGTGCAATATAGTCATGTGACTGCATTGGTAAAATCATGTGATCCATTGATTTTTATTAAAACGTTTGGTGCTCTCTACTGTAATTTCCTTAATTTTAATGTAGGAATTTAATTTAATATCGGTAATCTAGTAATTTACCATGTGTATAATAAATCCAAGACCTTGGTGCAAATAATTTGAAATTGTAATTATTACACAACTTCTTATTATGTTACATATTCATGCAAATATAATTACATGCTTAATTACATGAATACACTACTATCTAACTGGGCTCATTCATGTAGTTTGTCAACTGATATCAACTAACAGTGGCAAGGCAAGAGGTCCAATCATGTTGAGATATCCTTTTAATTTTGTGTTATAAGGGACTGACAAGTCTGTACTGCCTGTCACCAATTACATTACTCTCAACTATTTAAGCTACTCATACTTAGTGACCTATAATGACCTCCACTGCAAATGCTTATTAAAGTATTTATTTGACTTTTTATATGCAGTATGTAACACTTAATGAATATTTATTATATTCATGTGAACTTGGTGTGGTACTAAGGCATGAAAATCTTCTGGCATATTTAGCATAAATTATATTATAGATATAATCTTATTGATGGTGATACTTAATCACTAGTAATTTAAAAAGCTAAATGATGACATCTTATATAGATTTACATATATTTTGTAACCATACTAAATATTACAATAAACTTCTTATTTCTTATAAGGATAATCCTGTGTTAATTATATATAATGAAATTATTATAGAATGAATATCTAGCATATATCAACCAAACTATACCACATGCAAAATACATAACCACAATTTATTTGACTTATCTAGCTAATAATTAATATATTGGTTTCAATTTAATAACGGTTAACTAATCACTATGGAGACAATACATTTTATATAGTTTCAGTTACTGCCCTCACCTAGTTGCTAGGTTATCATATGAATTTGTGGTGTTTACTGCATTTGTAACATTACAACACACTTCTATGTACAGTTTGTTTTATCAATAAATTGCATTGCCTTGGTAATTTGTAAGCTGATTGCAAAGCAAATTTTTCTTTAATTATTACATTTAATAAAAGCATTTAATTCTTTGATGTTGATCCATTAGAATGATTTTGTTGTTACCACTATGTAGATTTATAATGCATTGAAATCGGGGCATTACATTTGTTTATTTAAAAAACTGTAAATAGAATAGCAATTGGCATTATTTTATTACATTTTACACATGCGTTAGGCATATAATATATACCTAACGCATGTGTAAAATATTATGTGCATGTGTAACATATTATGTTTAGTGAACAATCTTCATCTAAATTGACCTAGTTTCTTGACAAGTACAAGTCTTATGTTTAGTGTAAACAGAATCATATAGCTCAGAGGAATATTTTTAAAACAAATAACATAAAGTGTGTTATATAAATGTTTTAAAATGCAACAAATATAGTTGGAATTTCTTCTTGTTGTTTGAGCACACAACACTTCAGAAATAAAATCAATAAAAGATAGGGCAAAATAAAAGATAATTTGTGGTGCAACTTGGGAGAGGCTTATGTCCAGCTGTGGACTGAGATAGGCTGATGAAGAGAGAGATTGAAGGCTACCAAGTTAAGAGTTAGCAGGTGCTGCAATTAAAAATATTCATATTAAATGAATACAGAAGCATTTTGATATAACAATATTAAAATAACTAGGTAGGTACACATATACATTTTTTTACTAACTTTCCAACTAACTTCTGAGCCACAACAAGTGCATTTTTATTATATACTTTTATTCATCTGTTATTTAACCAATGAAAACTAAGTTATGATTTTCTAGCATTTCATTTGTAGTAGGGACTGTTTATTCTAATCAGTTTTATTCGTTTTTTCCTTGGCTAGTACTTATTTATACTTAATTATTTTAAGCTGAAACTCGAATAGTAAATTAATATTATTCATCAATGTACATCACATTAAGATTAATGTGATGTACATATACATATATATATACATATACAACAATCAACTGTTGGGGAAGCCCTTTAATAGTGTGATGTCAATTGCTTCAATTAATGAAAGGAAAAATACGTAGAAAGCGTTGGGGTGTGGTAGATATGATATGTCGTGATGTCGGAAGTTATATTTTGAGCATCATCGACCTGTTTTTTTATCTGGCGTGCAGATAAGTTATCACAAATAGTGACAGAAACATTGTAAAGATTTTTTCCTTCAAACGCTACAAATGCGCATGTGTATTTGTTTGTTCTTTTTCACTCAGCAACAAGTACACTTAATTTGTTGCGTAGAAATTCAACGGATCTTGTAAGTTGTTGAAGCAAAAGATATAGGTTGATATTCTCTAGAACCGCATCGAGTAAAATGTACCTATGTAGGCACCTTCCCGCATGTTAAATCGATGTGGTTGTAACGATATTACAATACACAAGGATGATAATGTAAAACGAGTTGTAAACGGATTAATACATAGGTTAACTACCTATGTATTAATCCGTTTACAACTCGATTACTTCATAATTCACGTTGTTCCGACGTGATCTTAATCATCTTTCAAATGTTTGCACTGCAACTATGACGTTACGTTACTTACAGATATGCAATAAAAATAGCGATATAAACTGGGTTGATATATTAGTTACTAGCTGCGCCCCGCGCTGTTACCCACTACATTTTTTCGGGATAAAAAGTAGCCTATGTGTTAATCCAGGGTGTCAGCTACCTCCATATGAAATTTCATCTAAATCGGTCTAGCTGTTTGAGCGTGAAGAGGTAACAAACACACTCAAAAACTTTCGCCTTTATAATACATATTAGTGTGATGTGATTTTTCACGTCAGTAACTGTACACAGCAACCAGAGCCATATCTTGCCTCTTATTACCCTATTGCCGGACAAATGCGACCTCATCGTAGGTTCATATTGCAATAAGTTTAAGCCTTCTTAGAAAGTTGTGCCAGCTTCGTTAAATTCTTTCGTAGCTCAAGGCTACAATCGAGTAATTTTTTTACGTTTTCTATCCAATTTCAATACGTAGCTGCTTGTTTTTCTGCCTTGATCAATCTTCAGCTTTTTTCTAACCATATGAACTAAAACTTTTCGTTTTACCGCTGGTAAAAAGGCGGTAGTGAAATATCAAGCCCTCATAGTTGATTTGGTAGGCTTAGTTTTGAGACGGAAGATATAAGAGACTGATACTTACGTTCCATAATATAACACCTAGAAGTTCTCTTGATCTTTTCCATCATTACAATTTAGGTTTGTTCATTTTTTATTTAGGTCATAAATTTAAGTCATTCGAAGTATTTGGCAAACGCTTGGAAATGTTTACTTATTTCCGCTAACACACTGTTATCCTCTACGTCACCACATTTCTCTAGTGGTAATCTAATTCGGTCAGTAATTTGAAGTCAGATAATCTAGATTATGTCAGATTAACTAGATTACCCTCGTTGTCTTTACATTTCTGCCATCTAATTGGAAGATAATTTAAACCCTTTGCGATAGAACTCTGGGGATCTGGACTCCACTAACTGAGTGAAAGCATTTTGTACTGCTTCCTAGAAAGAATTTCATGCAAAAAAATATTATTGTAATCGCGAAAATAATGGTAGTCAGTTGGGGCAAGGTCCGGCGAGTACGAACGCTGACGGATGGTTAGTAACTGCAGGTCTTGTTGAGTTAAAATTGTTTCTCGAGCAGTCTGAGGTCTAGCGTTTTTATGGAGCAATAATGGTGACGATTGATTAATGAGTCGGGGCTGCTTTGTTGCGAGTTTCACCATCATTGCTCGGAGTTCTGCCCCCCTACACACAGACAAGTGGAAAAACGCCTGTACTCGAATGCACAGTAAACATCTGCTGTTATTCCTTGACCGGATCTGATAAAGCTGAATTAATTTATTATCTTTCTATGGGTAGCTTTTTAATTTTACCGATTTGCTGCAAACGGTTCGTCTTCCACCATCACCTGCAATTCATCATTGTTTACCCTACTGACTAGTGTTCCTCATGGTTCATTTTCAAGTCGAAGTTTCCACTACGAAAGCGGATAAACCAATAACGCATGGTGCGTTGATTAACCGTATGCCTTCCAAATACAGCATCGACTAATGTCGCTGCTTGTAATCAAGCAGTTTCGTCTGCGTTAGTGTCTCTCTATTACCATTTATTGATATCGAGCAAAAAAGGGCAAAAAGTCGGGTTTAATGTATAGGAGCCCCCTTAAATATTTATTTTATTTTGTTTTTAGTGTTTGTCGCTATAGCGGCAACAGAAATACATAATTTGTGAAAATTTCAACTGTCTAACTATCGCGGTTCTTGAGATACAGCCTGGTGACAGACAGACGGACGGACAGACAGCGAAGTCTTAGTAATAGGGTCCCGTTTTAACCCTTTGGGTACGGAACCCTACAAAGGTCACAATATGAAATTTATGTACCTACTGTTGTTTACCTAGTCAATTGGCCGGTTTTATTACTCAGTGCATAGCTCTTTGTTCTGGCTCATCTCCAAAACGGCTGGCCTGATTTTGACAGGACTTTCACTGGCAGATAGCTGATGGATGGATGAATTTCAGAATGTTTAGCGTTACACGGGAGAATTTGAAAATCCGCGGGAAATTCTAGGGTCACACCTACTCCGCGACGGCTTGACGCATTTTGATATGAATTTTCCTGGCATATAGCTGATATTATAAGGTCTAATAAAGGCTACTTTTCATTTTCAAATTAATTACGGTTCCGCGGGAAAAAGACCCCATAATTTTTTTAACAAAATCAGTTTAATCAGTCGAATAGGCAAATCTGCTTACTGCTGTTACGTACAGTACCGTAATTTTAATCGAAATCCACGGGGACGAAGTCCCAGGAATAAGCTAGTTTATTCTTAGATGCACACATGCATATTTATTTGAAAGAAGAAATATGAGTAAGATCCTTGTTTAACCGGCCCCCACTAGAGCCGCCTGTCTTCCTTGTCACTTTTTGTGTCTTTTGAAAATGGAGGACAGAGGACAATGACAGTTTATAGTTCGAAAGTATAAAACATCTGTATACCATGTGCTGACTGTTAACGTGACAGGTTTACTAATGTATAATAAATTATCTATAGTTAAGTCATTTAACTCTACATAGCTATGCATCAATATTTATCCTTTCACAAAGCATAAACAAATGCTTGTTTCCAGAAACTAAGAATTTGAGACAGATTTGTGTTTGTATTTTTTTATATCTATAAAATATACAAGTCACATTTTTAAAGTAAAACCATATTATAATAATTATAGACCTAAAATGCCAATATGTCAATGTGACGATAATTATCTAAGAACTCGGTCGAGGATCGTTTACTTGAACCGGCCGCTATACTGTAATATGTACATATGTGATGAGTGACGTATCGATCAGTGAATTTATGAAGAGCTTTGATTATAGCTATTTATTCTTGCGTAGTCTTTTAAGGGTTAAAAGGTTAAAAAAGCATTTATGACATATTGTAACGTTATCGTATGAACTACTTTATTTTAAGGAGTTCTAATATGGACTATTTGAGCGTCACATCTCACATCACACATGTCTATGATTGATTCATTATAATTATGTAGTAGGTACATAAACGGTCTTCGTCGATAACGTTTTATGTGGTGTGATTTCTGTAGGAAAGATAAGAATGTCTACTGGGTATCGGTTCACAGTATGATATACATGTACCTATATGGGTTTATTACGTAACGTGTTTGTGATATATTTGTGTTATTCATAATTTACGGACCTTGCAAACTGCATGTGCACATACATGCACTAAAACTTATATTACGATCACTTTACCAATTCTTATTGTGCACAAACTATCTTAAACTATAAGGAATTCTACTAAACAGTAAGATTTCAAAAACCCAGGTAGCACTTTAGTGATAATTCGTATTCGTGGAGGAATTTTGTGAGTTGTTGTAAACGTCGTGAACCACTAATTTAACTGAGAATTTATCTACACAGTTTGACAACACAACGGTCCTAGTATTTGTTGTATTATAAATCTCCCAGTATTTGTAAATATTTCAAAAGTTGATAGAAAATGCTATTATCATGGCTTAAACAAATGATCGTAAATGTACAATTAAATAGGTTTTTACAAATACTTTGAAGTCTTAAATCACGTTCTGATGATTTAAGTGCCATAATCGAATACATTACAGTACAGACTCAGCAGCTTAGATATTCAACAAGCATGCCATGCGCTCAGTGAAAAGTTAATGCTTTTAGTCGCCTAACTGTTATAATGAAACTGTTCCGTTGATTTAATTTGGAATGGCCGGAAATACTTTAGAGCTCACGAAAATGGTGCGAGAGGTCGTCTTAATGGATTGTGTTCAAATATGTGTGAAATTCACGTAAGTCCTTTTTGAAATATCTTGTCAGCTATTTAAAATCATGAGGATATTGGAACTTCATGAGTTTATCAATACACATAAATAAAATTGTAGTGTCTGTTTGTAACATCAAAATAACAAGTTTTTACCCAATGCATATGATGGTATACACGATACCTAACAAAATGCAATTTACATTTTTTTGTCTGTCCGTTTGTTCCGGCTAATCACCATAACGGCTGCACTGATTTGACGTGACTTTCACTGGCAGGCAGCTTATGGTCCGGGGTCTAATATAGGCTACTTTGAATTCCGAAAATGTTTAGGGTTCCGCGGGAAAGCAATAAAATCTCGGGAAATTTGTGGGTTACGGCTACTCCACGACGGCTCGACAGATTTCGACATGACGTTCACTGCCAAATAGCTGATGTTATAAGGAGTATCAAAAGCTACTTTTAATTGTGCAAATATTAAGAGTTCCGCGGGAAATGATAAAAATCCATAAAATATATGCCTGAACCATAAATATTAAGTACCTTTACGTACTTAACAGTAATTCTCATAGAAATAAGGATAACATTTTCAAACTAGTGGTAGTTACTGATATTTCAAACCAATTTCCTGAATTAATCTTCCTTAGGAAGTAGGTATTAATTCAGTCCGCTTCGTATCAACTGTTGCTAGGCTACACGTCGTTATCACGTAACATGTTTTTACTAATTTACGTTTTATAGCAGAAACAAACTATTAAAGAATACGTAAAAAATCTAATATAAAATTAGATACTTTCCTTTTGTTAGTAAATTGAGCACTTATCTAGTAACCTATGTGTAACTCTGAACAATGATATTATACATAATATAAAATGAAACTGAGCGAACCTTTCCATTCTTCACACATTGTCATTTGTACTTACCTACCTAATTTGTAAAATAAAAGGGCTCGTTAAAATAGTGAGCGAACGGTCCATTTTCTTTGTGACCTATTTGTAATAGACAGATTTTTTTCTTATTATACTCGTAGTTCCATTCACATGGTAACTAAGTTTATTCACCTTTGGGGTCTTATAGGCAAATTCCTTCACGATTGTAGATTTAAATATTTGTATAGATAACATGATACCTACTTTGTAGAAAAAAATCTAACTGGGACGTTATTCAAAGGCTGTTATGAAATGTCATGTTATATTTACACTCAAATATGTCAAAATTATTTGAAGTAGTTCGTTTAGAAAAAACATATTCACTTTTAGTATTGAAGAAATTCTTGCAAAATCGTACCTGCTTCGGCGGTTTATGTAGTTGTGCGTTTATGGTAAGAGATTGTGCATAATAAATGTGTAGTTTAATGGATACAACGAAAGGTAAGGTCAAGGAAAGAGAGCACAAAATAATCATTGATCTAAGGTTAAATATTCAGCGATCGTCGCCGGCGCTGACGAGCTTGTTTCTGTTTGCATAATTCATTGATCGATTCAGTTGCTGCTCGAATCGCAGGCAACAAACGCGGTGTTTATCTGAATTTGTAATCAACATTTCCGACTATGCGCTTTGACGTCGAAATTCCAATAAAATGTGCCTATATTTAAACTATATTTGTAGTCCAGGTTGATTTCTTGTAATCTTTATCTAAGGTTGCCTTGCTCTGTTCATTTTTAATCGGCTACGGAAACGAGGAGGTTTTCAATTCGACTGTATGTTTTATGTATATTTGTAACACGATATCTCCGTCAATTATAAGCCGATTTTCAAAATTCCTTTTGTAATCGATAGAGTTTCCGTTTGTTTTGAAAGGCGGTTTTTTTTGTTAGATGCTATCACTTCACTGTACTTATCGTATATGTATGCTGGATGAATTTTGTAGCCGTCTAAACTGCTAGTAGTAAGCTTACGGTATAATGAATCCACCAATCCAAAAGTTAAAGGCTACGCCAACTACTCTAAAACAGAGTAGTTGCCTAATTGGACGATTTGACATTTAGTTTACAAAGATCGCACGCATCGTGAGAACGGTTTAAACGTTGCGCATTTGATTCGATTATGCCGTCCTGCGTAATGCCAATGTGCAAAACTGCAATCGGAATTATAGAATAACATGTTAGGATCATTTCAGTTGTACACATGGACTCGTACACGGAGAGAAGGAATGGCTGAACGCGGGACCTGTGGTGGGATAGTAGCATGTTGGCTAAGTGCTTTTTTTGCACTAAATGAGCTTATGTTTTGTTTCTCTCTAAATACGATTGATTGATTGAGAAATATGATTGTATAAGACAATCTATCTCTTGGAACGAACCTAAACCTAACGTTTTAGCGTTATTGTGAACCCGCGTCAGCGTATAGTTGTCTAATACCGTTTACGATCGCGTTGAGCAATGGGCAACGTCAGTATGCGCCGGTCGCCACAAGTGAGATGGACCTAGCAACGGTACGACAATACGGCACGGCAAACAATTTATATTTATCAATGTGGAAACGTACATAGTTTATAGCTTGTTGCAGCTACAAGTTGAACACATGTCCCAAATAATTTCATTCAAGCGATGATGTTAGGGATCGACTCACAGCACTTGTACGCTTTATGATATGCATAGTGCGTGAGGCACATGTGGATGTACGATAACTAGAGAAAGGAAATTATGTCAACGGGCTTTTATCATAAATTTTGATTTAATCGTTATCTCCCAGTCCCAGGCGCTATGTTTCTTATCTTATTTGGTAAAGGTGAGAAAGATAACATCAAACATTTTGGTGATAAGTTTTATCTTCCCAGTCGTGTATGAACAACATCTTGCAGCGTGTATATTTTCAGTTTAAGTCCCCTATAGATTAAAGTGGTTACCTATGTACGCAAATAGGTATCCTACATAATACTGTGTGCAGATTTCAGGCGTATTGTAATTATTTTTAATTTTACGGCATTGTTATCAGCATAATTACAATAATTGGCTAGTGTTATCACTAAGTCATGCATAACTGTGTCACAAAATGATTTTAATATAGGCCAAGCGAGTCTTACTAAGATTGTGTGACAATAGTGTCGTTTGTACGCAGGATGTTGTTAAATTAAATGCATATAAACGTTGCACAATGGCTTCACCATAAAATAACAATTAATCGATCATAAGTTATGTTCCTAAGTATCTCTTTACCGTTCAATATTTAATATCTGTAATGTAAAGACTTGGGCTGACAGAACAATGTCACTATATAGCTAGGTATCCTGTACATCTATGTTTATTAAAAAAAAGCCGGACAAACATCGAGTTCGCGCGTAAGTCAGTGTTGCGTATGGACAACATCGATGGCGTCTATTGTTGGCGGCAGCCCGTTGCCATCTATTATTACTCGACGCTGGAGATAGTTGGCGATGCGCCAGCACAGACCACGTGTTTGCCCGTCACGGGACGAGACATGCGCGTTTGAGTCCATCCACCGCGCCCCCTGCACACACGCCTCGTTCCCGTGCGCGATAACAGCCGCTGTTAGCCTAAAAACCTGTTTCGATGCCTGTTTTTACACGGCAGCCATGGTAGTTTGCGGTTATACAAACAACAAGTGCACACCAACGCTTACTCCTCCACTTTACCTAAAGGTCGTAGGTAGCAAAACCAACTACCGGGCTGCCTATATGATTATTACTACTTAGGTAACTATGATAACTATATTAAACTTGGTCGGGGTATAGGGCCACAGCCACAAATGAAGCTTATAAACGTGAGTCGCTTTTACGGGCTCGACCGGAGAGGTACTACGCTCTTACTGAGTACGGCACATAGTAGCAACTTTCTGATTCTAAGTACGTTTAAGTTGATAATGAAGACGAATTATCAAGGTCATAATGTTTTCTTGTTATAGCTGAAAAACAAGATAAACAATCGGCAAAAATGAAGAATGATAAGAAGGAAGTATGCGTAAAGCCGGTGGTTTGTAGTAATGGGCATGCGAGTACGCCTAACGGTCGAGCGGACGACGAGGGCGGTGGCGGCAGCGCGCCGGCACCACGTGTGTCGTATGCGGCTGCAGCGCGCAAAGCACCTTCGCCACAAATCAACAATACTCTCTCGACCTTTCCCCCTAGTACAGGTTAATATTCACCCTTGACCATTTATCCCCGTTCGATTTGTCATTTTATACCTGAGGGCATTGCATGATTCTCAAATGAAAAATATAATAATTATTTTATATATTGCTGTTCTACATAATATGATAAACTATTACAGATTCACAAAAAACAAAGGCTAATGGTGAGAAGTTGTCACACCCCAAATCCGGAATTTGTACAATGAAAGTCAACGGAGAAGGATCAATACCCAGCGAAAAAGATAGTAAGGATGATAAAATAGGTACCAAAGAACCAATAGTGAACGGCACAGATAAAACAGAGACCATAGTTAATGGTGATCCAAAAAAAGAATTAGATTGTGATATTAGTAGTAGTGATAATACTAAAGTAGTTTCTAATGGAATTAACAGTGTCTCTGATGACCCTAAAATGAATAAGTCTGAAGAAAAACCTGGAGTTACAAAACTTGTTTGTCCTAATAAGTCTGAAGGTAAACAGGTATCCGAGAAAAAGAAAGATAAAAAAACTAAAATGGCAGACAAATCCAATGATTCGGAAAAGAAAAAGGAATCGGCTAAAGAGAAAACTACTGAAGGTAAAAAAGAAGACGGAGTTGTAAATAATGTTGATACTGCGGATAAAGTTAATGGAGATAGCAGTCAAGTCATAAATGGTGATGGAGACAGGGAGTCTTCTCCGAGTGAAGATGGTGATGAGAAGAAAAGGGATGCCGAAGTTGTGTTCATTCAAGATATGGGTTTCACTGTCAAAATTGTAAGCCCGGGGGCCGAACCGTTAGACATTCAGGTATCTTTATTTTTACATTAGACTATCCTGTCTTTGCGATTTATGATATTTTCGGTCCAAGAATATTTAGCGAGCAATTAGGTTATTAGTGATTATAACGTTAACAGGTGTCGAGTATGGAGCTGGTTCAAGAAATACATCAAGTGTTGATGGACCGTGAGGACACGTGTCACAGAACTTGCTTCTCTTTACAATTAGACGGTGTGACCTTAGATAACTTTGCTGAGCTCAAAAACATTGAAGGATTGAAAGAAGGATCTGTTATTAAAGTAAGTATACTTGTCATCGATTGACTTAACTATAATCCGATTTATACGCCGATAATACGACACGTCTTTTATAAATTATAATATATTATAATGATCGTAGAGAGCAAATTTAACCAAAATCTGGCGAACATAATATCGCCAACTGATATTTCAGTAAAGCTATGACTTTATTTTTATATAGATTAACTTTCACGGCCTACTAGATTAAGCTTATTAATGTGTAAAAGATATCACCACTTTGAGATAGAAGCGAAACTATTTATTTCCAAGATTAATGTATAACATTAGTTTAGAAAATTGAGATTTAGACCTATAATATAACTGACGGAATGTGGGTATCATAATATATACCTCTGCTTCAGTTAATACAGGCGTGATGTTATCCATGTTTTTGTTCATTTAGATGTACCCCCGAACAATCATATCAGCCGCATTGTTACCCACGTAAGTAATACATAATAACGTGTATTTGTTTTTAGGTGGTAGAGGAACCATACACGATGCGCGAGGCTCGTATCCATGTGCGCCACGTTCGTGATCTTCTCAAGTCTATTGATTATACAGACGCTTACGCTGGTCAAGAATGCAGCTCCTTAGCTTTCCTCAATGTAATCACACAAGGAGACATTTTAGGTAACCTCACTTGACTAATATGTTTTATGTTCTTAGTTTTTGTCCTTTTAGAAGAGTCTAAACATTTAATGATAGTGGGAACAAAATCCTTCTCTATAAGAGGAAAAGGCCTATGCCCTGCAGTGGTCCATTTATAGGCTGTTATTATTATATTGATTTAGAAATGAAACAAATTTTTCAAATCACATAACTTTTCCGCCAGAACTATATAATATATTTAACAGTGGAATTCACCTCACTCGCAGTGGACGTCATCTAAACAAACCTTGGATATGAAAATGCATTGTTTATTGATATTTGCGGATATTACGTCATTATATAGTTGACTATATGTTGATGTCTTTATTGTTTTATAGAAAAGAAAAAGTCCCGCCCCGAAAGTGTAGACTGCACACCTCCAGACTATATCATGCCTGGCAGTACTGAGCGACCATTGCTGCCCCTTCATCCAGGTCTCACAAAAGAAAACAAGGCTCCACAATGCTTAAAGGTAGGAAATACATTGCCTTGTTTCAAACGACTGACAAACTAACAATAATGTATACTGTAACCTAAATAGTTACAGTGGAAACATAACGAAACTCAAGAAAATTTGCAATTATGTTTTTAAAGGAGCTGCAGAAAGTAATTAAAAGAAATCACCAGAAAAACCTTCAAATAGCTCACATGTTGAAAGAGTTCCGTTATAGTTTGTTATTAAAATAAATTTGTGATGTTCAAAAGCAGACTGAACTGTCGAACTGTCGCGTTAACTTGATGACGTTTGTCGTCAGGTCCTAACCACGTCTGGCTGGAACCCGCCGCCTGGCCCGCGCAAGATGTGCGGAGATCTCCTCTACTTGCATGTCGTTACGCTCGAAGACCGCCACTTTCATATCACGGCGTGTCCCAGGGGATTCTACCTTAACCAGTAACGTATCAACCTTTTTACATGGACATTTCTATAGCTATGTAAATTGTACATTAAATTGAGTTAGATGCGTTGTTTGAGTGATTAATGTTTATTACAAGCAGCTTTAAAAGGCAAATCTGCTTAAGTTTGAAAGGCAAAACGTTTCCCAACTTAAACATTGTTAAGTTATTCATTGTACAGTACCTATTTATCTCTGATGGCAGCGCATCTGGTATCTGTTTAAGGAAATTATGAATTTTTATTAAACTAACATTTGTCGTACTCTTTATTATCGCTTACAAAAAGTCCGCAGTAATCCTATAAGAACTAAAATATCCGACAATGTACCAACAAACACTTGTAATGATTCTTTTTTAAATGTCGACGATCGATGTACTTAATAAATGACCGACATGATTAGATTACTTTTCATAACATAGGACTCGTAAAATAAATATGAATAGAACGTAATGTAAACATCTTAGCATAATGAACCATGAATGAATCGTGTGCATTAAATACCTAGCATAATTGAATATAGATAGCATTGGTACATCGGTAAATAAAGATTAACCGAATTATGAGCGTAGCAAGACATAGCAAAAAGGCTATCCATGCTGCTTTGCACACCTGACTAAAATTATTGTAGGCCATCTAGGTATATTGCTGAATTGTTTTGTAGGTCCACATGAGTGACGATGTAAATAGATGGTGTGGCGCTCAACCTCTTACCCGCGGTTGCTCATGTTGAAAACAACGTATTTTTATTTTATTCATTTAGTGCATGTTAGGGGTTTTTTACGAGTATGACGTGTCCGTACATGCAAACTGTTGTAAAATTGCAGGGCACTCCTGTTTCTTACCCTTTATAATAATTGCTAGTCGCTAGACATAAGTAAAATTAAATATATGGTGCCTTGTCGTTGTCCGTCCTTTCGCCTAACTAAAATTAATTTAGCAATTCGTTGTGAAAACCTAACTAAATTGAATTATAACAGATCTACCGAAGAAGTGTTCAACCCTCGGCCGGCTACACCATCGTTGCTCTGCCACTCTTTGATTGAGTTGCTGAGCATTGTGTCTCCGGCGTTTAAACGCAATTTTGCGCTAGTTCAAAAAAGACGCATGCAGAAGCATCCATTCGAGAGAGTCGCCACCCCGTACCAGGTTTACCAGTGGGCCTCACCTATGCTGGACCACACTGTTGATGCTATACGTGCTGAAGATAGTAAGTGCCATAAATCATGAAATATAACTCAATTATTTGAAGACACATAGATATATTGATTTTGTGAGACACTTCTAAATGTCTGAAATGTAGGAAAACCCTTTGTATAAATCTTTTAGGAATTTGGGCGTAATGATACACGCACATACATATCTAAAAATATATATTTGCCTTGTTTGTATAGTTTGTAAAGTGATTTGACCTCAAGGAGACATAAAAGCTGCATTCCGCAATTTGATTTGCGTGACAAAATTACTAAGCAAATGCGTTTTGAAACATAGAGATTTATTTATAAAGAAGATACATACTTTACATACATTTATAACTAGCTATAGGAATATAATTTACAACCAAAATATGGCGCCGTGCATAAACGGACGTAGCTAATTTCCGTAATGAAAATGACATTGTAATGCGCAGGAATAGCGCAATATATTTACATGAACTTTGTTCTGTCGAGTCTGTATGCATTATATGTATGAAACAGGGTCATAACGAGAGTATATTAACATTCAATAACATGTTATGGTTCTAAAAGGCCCGAACACGTATTGAGAACACTGTTTCTTTATCAGTGTAACTGTTCATATTATTCTTATTGATGTGTTTTTGCACAGCGTTTTCATCGAAGTTGGGTTATGAAGAGCACATTCCCGGTCAGACACGTGACTGGAACGAAGAGTTACAGACAACCCGCGAGTTGCCGCGCTCCACGCTACCGGAACGATTGCTGCGCGAGCGAGCCATCTTCAAGGTTACTGACTCACTTTAAACAGCCTTACACGCATGCATCACACGCAACACTAATTTGTGGGGCAACTTTCATTGACAGATCAATTATTAATGTATTTGCGCTGATGGCCGGTTAAATGTTTTGTTACATATCATTACAGTTGACAGCAAATATAGTAGACATAAAATGACAATTATGATTTTATTATAAGTTACATTACTCATATGTAGTATGAAATCTCGATGGAATAGATAAAATTTACTACTACAAAAAACCGCCATAAAAATTAAGTTATACCGGTCAGTATTTTATTGGTGTTGGAATGTTAAATAGATTCAAGGTGTTAACAGTTTTTAATTATTAATACACCTCTTTGCAGAGTGTTTAAGTACAAATGTCAAACTAATTACAGCCGAGTCTTCAGTTATCAGTCCTGTGCCCACACCATCGTTTTACTGTTTTCTAATCCTAGACCCGCCCCACGCCCCACAGGTGCACAGTGACTTCGTGGCCGCGGCGACCCGCGGGGCCATGGCCGTGGTGGACGGCAACGTGATGGCCATCAACCCCGGCGAGGAGCCCAAGATGCAGATGTTCATATGGAACAACATATTCTTCTCTCTGGGTTTCGACGTGCGCGACCACTACAAGGACTTGGGTGGTGATGCTGCTGCTTTTGTTGCACCGGTACGCTGTGTACTTTGATATTTGAAAACGACTTGTTCGTTTTTGTATGTATTATCTGTCGGTCTTCCATATGAAGATTTGAATTTTAAACAATATTTTCAATTTCCTAAGATGAATATATTGATATTCTACATCTACTCCAGATAATGTAGTACACATGTTTGGCCATGGAGTGATTTAAATACTACAAATACAGTTAAGATTTGTGGCAATCTTTATCAGCAGGCATATAGGTAATAATTTAACTTAGATTATCTCACATAAAAATATGCGTAGGTACTATTTGTATTATATATGTGTACGTATAGATCGCTACATTTAATATCCAACAAAATGTTGTCTCAAACTTGGGTTCAATAAAGCGTAGCATAATACAACACCTGGCATGTTTCCAGCGCAACGACCTGCAAGGCGTGCGAGTGTACAGCGCAGTGGACACGGCAGGCCTGCACACGTTGGGCACGGTGGTGGTGGACTACCGCGGCTACCGCGTCACGGCGCAGTCCATCATCCCCGGCATCCTCGAGAAGGAGCAGGAACAGAGCGTCGTGTATGGGAGCATCGACTTCGGCACCACGGTCCTCTCGCACCCCAAGTATATGGAGCTGGTGAGTGACAGTTAGATTTCTTGCGGTCGGAGTATTTGTAATTAGGTTCCTTTACTATATAACGTTCAGAAACAGGATAGGTACGTATATCATTATCTGTAGTTTGCTTTGTTCTATTTTAATGGTGCACGCCCCCTTTTTACCACTGCATTGTGATAAAAATGTAGAATAAGAGAATTGTAATAATATTTTTTGACAACCTATACTTGCATAGTTCATCATGAATTTACGGATAAACATCGTCTGGATTTTACTCTTATTGCCATCATATTTATCGTGTCAGCCGCTAAACATGTCAAATACGTGTTTCAGTAAACGCTTCGCATGCGCGCCTCCCATTAAATATGCGACGCATTCTGGTCACCTATTACACAAATTGTTAGCAAATTAAATCAAAATTATCTGATGACAACACTTCTGCACTGTTAAGATTGTCGTAATTAAATTGTAAAAAATAATGTTAATATTTACAAAAGGTATTCGAGTAAAAAATACAATAATAAAACGAAAAATAGTTTGAAGTTTTGTATTATATACTTTCTCAAGACAGTGTATTTGGTCTAATATATAAAATGTATCTTTAGCTGAGCAAGGCCGGCCAGCAGTTGAAGATAATGCCTCACTCGGTGATCAGCGCCAACGGTGAGACAGTAGAGCTGTGCTCCAGCGTGGAGTGTAAGGGTATCATCGGCAACGACGGCCGCCACTACATACTCGACCTGCTGAGGACCTTCCCTCCTGATGTCAACTTCCTGCAGTGTAAGTTCTTATCTACTCATTATCCAAAACTTACGATAGACGTAAGATATCACTAGTTATTATTAAATATAAAATTATTGAAACATTATAATTGTATTGGAAGGGTTGTGCTTTGTGTGATATTGTAGAAAAAGTTATTTATAAATTCACGGTTTGTTCCAGTGGAAGACGACGAACTAAGGGAGGATATCAAAACGATGGGCTTCCCGATCATTCACAAGCACAAACTTTGCTGCCTTCGTCAAGAACTTGTTGATAGTTTTGTTGAGTAAGTATAGAGTTATATTTACTTTACGAAGGACTTATCAGTAAAACAATTCTAATTATGTTCTTCTTTTAGGGCTCGTTATTTCATGTTCATTCGCTACGCCGCTTTCCATCTACAACAGTTGAGTGCGAAGCGTCAATGCGACACTACCGATCAAAAATCTTTAGAAGCCAACAAAGAGAGCGACTCGAAGGAGGCTGCCAATGAGACTGAAACTAAAGAAGTGAAACGAGACACCAAGAGTCAGGAGAAAGAAGTTAAGGAGAAGAAACAAAAGAAAGAAGATAAGAAAGAAAAAAGTGCCAAAAAGGATGAGACTAAAGAAGTAGAAGTTGATAAAGCAGAGGCAAAGGTTGAGAAGAAAGATGACGAGCTACTGCTTAACGAGAATTATTCCGAAATTGATACTGATGTTGCGAAGAAGATTGTGGAAAGTATTACTGATTCTATCTGCAGTGGAGGAGATAAGCAAGAGAGTGATAGTAAGTGTACTTTTTCTGTTTATAACATACACTTCTGCTGTTTTTTTTTTTTCATCTAAAAACTGTTTTTAGTATATTTTTGACTAGAACGTTGGTTAAAATATTGGTCCACAAATTTTAGTCTCGAAATCCTACTGTAGTTCAATTCTGATCCTTAGGAAAATCTTCTTCTAGAAGATAGTTTCTTGCCAAGCATCTACTCGCAGAACCCTCATATAATGAAGCAAGGGATCGTTTTAAGTGTTAATTGTGTGTACCTGTACATAGCAGGCGAACGTTCCCGCGCGGTAGTGGCGGCGGCTGCGCGCGCTGTAGCGTCCCTGAAGGAGTCGGAGTTCGACGTCCGATTCAACCCCGACGTGTATTCGGCGGGCATCAAGCACGCTGCCTCGCCCGAGCAGTTGGCCAAACAGCGCCATCTTGTGAAGGAAGCGGCTGCCTTCCTGCTTACCACGCAGATACCGGCTTTCGTAAGTTTAATGTGGATTTTTCACAATTCTGAACTAAGATCAGATTTGGGCAGTGAATTTTTTAAGTCTCGCAATCGATTCTGAAATGACATGTTGGTTGAAGATAACGTTAGTTTGGTCAAAGTTCATTCGGAGACCGATGCGTGCTGAAGAATCAGCAAGATCAAGCAGCATGTGTTGTAGGTGTTGCTCGGTTTCCCCCGCGCTGACTTTGTCGTCTGTAAAGCTCAGGTGTGAGATGTACTTGCCGTTTATATTTATATTCCGTCCTGTTCTTCCATTGCATTTGTAAACAATTCCGTGCAAATATCGTACCCTTGTATCGATGTATTGGAATCGGCTCAGACTGCTGGTTCTGGACACGAAACTCTTGTTCAATGGCTTACGAGTTCTCTCCAAAAAAAGGAGGGAACGATATATAATATGGAGTCGTTCGAGCGTAGCAGCTCCAGCGGCTTTATTATACGAAGTTAACGTAACATGTCAGGTGCGCGAGTGCCTGGAGCACACGGCGGCGCCCATGGACGGCGCGGGGCTGACGGAGGCGCTGCACGCGCGCGGCATCAACGTGCGCTACCTGGGCCGCGTGGCCGCCGCGCTGCGCCCGCACGCGCCGCTCGCCTACCTGCACGCCATCGCGCTGGCCGAGCTGCTGCTGCGGGCCGCCAAGCACATCTACACCGGCTACTTGCAGGTATGTGTTGTACTTACCACTACATTTATAGCATGCTACGAACGATCCGGTTATCATTTTATTAATTATTTAATGGGCTTCCGGAAACAAAGTCATAACATAAATTATCTCATGATGTTTTCTGTAATTTTTATTTTTCGTGAAGATAGAAGTTATCGACAGTACCTATATATTGGACTGTATGATTCGATCGAACAAGAATCGATCACCAGCGGATCTAATCAGCCCGTCGCGGGTCACGTGCGTAGGGTTGCGAGGCGATGTGCATCGGCGCGGCGGTGGCGCACTTCCTGAGCTGCCTGGTGGGCGCGTGCCCGAGCCCGGCGGCGGGCGCGGCCGAGGGCCCGGGCGCGGCCCGCGGGCGGGGCGGGGGCGGGGCGCGCGCGGGCCGCGGGCGGCGCGCGCGCAGGCTGGCCCACGCCGCGCCCGCGCCGCCCTCGCCGCACCCCGACTGGCAGAACCTCACGCCCAAGGCGCTCTTCTCGCAGATCAAGCACGAGCTCAAGGTAATACCGCAGGGACCTCCGCGTGCTTGTTATTGAGCTGTAAAATGAATCTATTTAGAATACTTGATAGGCAGTAGTGAGAACGCCATATTTTATTTATTTTATTTTTCCAGGCTTACTGGGGATACGAACTTAACGCGGAAAGCATGGATTCTGTTATAGAGAAACATGGTTTACAAAAAATATCCCTCCTCAGGTACTTTTCTTTTTCTTTTTTTCTTTTGGACTATCTTCTTAATTGGCTTCGTATTTATTTTCTGTGACATTTTCAGGTCTTTTGCACTTAAAGTTGGACTACAGTTGATGTTACGCGAATATGACTTTGAAAACAAAAATAAGGCGCCGTTCGCTGCATCGGATATCATGAATATCTTCCCGGTGGTCAAACATATCAACCCACGTGTAAGTATTGGACCCAAATCCGATCCAATTTCTTGAGATAAGATTCCATCGTTAAATATCACTCCCAATTTGCAGGCATCAGACGCGTACAACTTCTACACGACCGGTCAGAGTAAGATCCAAGCGGGCGCGGTGTCCGAGGGCCACGAGTTGATCGCTGAAGCCCTGAACCTCCTCAACAACGTGTATGGGGCTATGCACGGCGAGATCGCACAGTGCCTGCGCATGGTGGCGCGCCTGTGCTACGTCACCGGGGAACACAGGGACGCCATGGCCTACCAGCAGAAGGCCGTACTCATGTCTGAACGTGTCAACGGAATTGATCATCCTTATACTATTACTGAATATGTGAGTTTTTTCTTTTGTTGTGTGGAAAAAGTTATGATTTTTAGGTGATTGTAGTATAGATACCATCGTCATCTTTATTATACATAAGATTTAGAAGTTTCGTTTTGTCAGGCATTTATATTACTAATCGATTCATGGTGTAAGGATAACATTTTCAATTTTTTATGTTTCTGTAATATAATTTGACAACCATGTGGTTTGTTTGCAGTCTCACCTGGCATTGTATTGCTTTGCCAACGGTCAAGTGAGCACGGCGCTGAAGCTGCTGTACCGCGCGCGCTATCTGGCGCTGCTCGTGTGCGGCGAGAACCATCCGGAGATGGCATTGCTCGATGTAAGTTTAATGAGACACTTCCTTACTACCCTAGTCGGTTGGTTTTAGTGTATAACTTCAAACCAATGGCAGTAACATAGAATAATATATTGTTTTTTCCCTCTCTCAGAGTAACATCGCGCTGATCCTGCACGCGGTGGGTGAGTACGAGCTGTCGCTGCGCTTCGCGGAGCGCGCGCTGAGCGTGACGTGCGGCTCGCACGGCGCGCGCTCGCTGAAGGCGGCCGTGGCGCGCCACCTGCTGGCCCGCACGCTGTCCTGCCTCGGGGACTTCCGCGCCGCGCTGCAGCACGAGAAGGAGACCTACTCCATCTATAAACAGCTGGTTAGTGTCATGATGTTTACCCACACCCATACCTTACATCATTTCAAGACCCTACTTCTCTATAAAACTGCTTTATTTTATCCTCAAACACTCAATTAGAACAAACAAGCTTTAAAGATGACACAGTTAAAAAATTGACAGATTTTAAATTGGAGATTTATTAAGATATGTATATTTTATCATTGTCGTATTACAGTTGGGCGAGAAGCATGAGAAGACACGCGAGTCTTCAGAATGTCTGCGGCACCTGACCCAGCAGGCGGTAGTGCTGCAGAAGCGCCTGGCCGAGGCGTACGCGCGCGCCCCGCACGCTGCGCCCGCGCCGCCGCCGCTGCACATCCAGCCGCCCGGGATGGCTTCCGTCATCGACATGCTCAACCTCATCAACGGCATATTGTTTGTGCAGATCAGGTATTCAAATAAACCTAACGGACCTACTTTACTAGTTTATATAAGTAACTAATCATTTAAGGCCTGTTTTAAATCAACCGAAAATGTTATGTCACCTTCTTTAAAAAGTTTTAACGTGCCTTAAAACATATACCTTATATGTATGTTAATGTTGGCAGTGTATGTTAATGTTAATTTTGAAAACGTGTCTAAATAATTTTACTTTCTGTAACAACGGTCAAATCGATTTTCCAGCCCGCAAGACATTGAGCAATTTAAGGCAGAAATCGAAAAAAGACAGCTGAAGGACTTGCCCATCCCCGGCGTGCTGTCGGAGCTCGGCAAGCCGGACAAGCCGGACGCGCTGCAGCTGGGGGACAGTTGAAGCCGGGGCTGCCTGCCCGGACGGACCACGCGCCACCACCACTTGTTCCACTCATATTGGACATTTAACTATATACATTGTTACTTTAATATAATTATTGATTGATGATATTGTTCCTTATCTATGAATGTATGCGGTAGTGAATAGTGTGCTAAGGTTTGATGTAGATTTTTTTGTTAGTAAAATTTTGAGAATATTATTTTGATCAAATAATTAAGTGTTATTTTGAATGAATTCTCGCGGAGTGCGATAGTTGATGCATGTGCGTACAATTCGCTCAAATCACGCAGATCTAGTTTTAATTTTACGCTTCCGTTTGAAATTCACAATTTATCTACACCCAAAGTAGTGCAATTTCAAGTAGTGATAATAGCAATAAGTTTTGGTTGTGAACCTGAGACCGTGTGCGTCGCTATGTTATGGTAACTGGTGCTACTGCCAATTTGTCCTTCGTATATATTATAATGGTTTTATGAATTGTTATTGTCGAGTATTATTTTTTTTAACTAGTACGGGAGTATAGTGTTGAAACACCTGTAGCAGTAGAAATTCAGTTATATTGTGATTGAAATGTAACAGGACTTGAAGGCTCCGGCCGGTGACTGGGGGTGGGGGGATGTCCCTGAATTATCTGCATATTAAAATGGAGTAGTTTATAAAGAACAACTTAACGAGTTCCGCTCGAAATATACAAACACTGCCTTTAATGTTACATTTTAGTTTCAGGTTTTAGTTTGTTAGTGCCATATGAATGTAGTGAATGTAAGTTTTGTGTAATAATTTCGTTAGTCTGTGATATAGCATGATTATCATCAAGTCACTTGCCTTTTTATGCAATAAACTGTATCCTAGTATATACTTTCGGCTTCCATAACTGTTTGGTACGTATAGTTAAGATCAATTAAATCAACAAAGCATAAATTAGCGAATGTAATGTAATTATTAATGATATACTTATCGTCGATATAATGTAATATACGAGCCTTGTGAAAGAAACATGTAGCTACGGTGTATTCATGTTATACTTCTATAATATAAATCAAATATTCTTATAATGGTATTGATATCTTGTCAGTGACGCCAAATTAACAAATGTTAATGAATGTTTGTTTTTGGGGAAAAATGTATTTTAAGAGTACTTTGCCTTTCGAAATCTATAGTTTCTATATCATGTTGTTAATCGTTGTCAACAGTCGCTACATATCTAAATTAGCTGTGTGGTGTGGTTTAGTAGAAGTCAGAGTTCATTGTAAGCATCGAAACATAGCTGCCTTCAATAAACACAGTTGCCTTCATTTGTCGAACGTGAGAATATCGTAAGTTAACTATTACAAGAGCATATTTTGTCAATAACCCATGCTATTTTATTATTTGTGGCTGTTCGTCATAGTAACTTATACCAATAAGTTTTCAGTAGATAGCGCTTCCGAGTCAATTCTTATGTAGTTTACATAATATATGTATTGTAACGAGTTCAAGACATACATTTGTATGCCAATGTATACAATTCATTTTTACAATGAATCTTATAGTTATTTCGGTTGATGAGCACGCGTGACTTGTAATTGAATCTAGAACTTGCTTATTTAAGCTCTAGCTTCGTTAATCCTAAATTGATTTATATTTCAGTTACCTACGTCGACACATTCTTTACCTATTTAGTAAACAAATAATCTTCAAGTCTTCTATGAACATAATGTTTCTCTAATTTTGTCTTGCGATTGCATTTAGTTTACTGTCCAACCATCAATAGAGTATATTACAGTGGATCGTGTGGTGATTCACTTAAATTCTTACTTTACACGCTCGTTAAATACAATTAATAAAGATGACTACAAGCAGTAATCGCTCGTCAACTGAACAAACTATAAAATTAATGCACGCCATGCGTATCGAGTGCTTGTCACACATTAGGGAAACCATCATCAGATAATTTTGTCTGTCGAATATCACACTAGATATTATATTGCAACCGTATTTGTTTGTTGTCCGACGATAAATAAGTGTTGTCCACCTAAACGACTGTTTTCGATACGCACACAGTTCCGTGCTGGTTAGCTAAATATATAAGAATGTTGTTCGATGAAGTACGTGCCTAAGCAAACAATAATCAATCGTTGTTGTTACATTTCTTTAACAATATGATGACCATGTAAATACGGCGCTGTTCGTAGTATAATAAAAAATCGTTTTTAAAAACTTGTTTTATTTAATAATAATACTTATACAACTAAAATACAATAAGGTTAAATATCGTATTTGATAATGACACGTGTACAAGACACGCTTTTAACAATAATTAAATAGTAAAATGGTAAGCTGTAAATGAATACCATACTTAAAATTAAAATTATACTTATCAAGTAATTCATGTACTTGCTCACAAAAAGGCATACCAATCATATTTTAGAACACAAGTACCCTAGTCGTAATCACAAAGTGAATCAAATAGTGAACTAGGCGAAGCAGCTACTTCCTGGCCCGCGGGCGTGGCCTGGGCCTCGCGCGGGGTCGCGGGCGCGGCCTGCGCCTGCGCGCGCGCGCCGACCGCCCGCGCTCCAGCTGCGCCGCCACCAGCTCGCCCAGCGCGCCGCGCTCCGCCAGCATCGATAGGAACGTGCAGATGAACTCGTCGTAGTTATGTGTGCGGCGGCAGTCGTCCACCTGATAAGAAATGAAACACTTTTATAATATCAAATTATCTACTATTATTTGTAGTTAAAAGGTTATAAGATTAAAGGGCAAACTAGATTTATAGAGGAAGTTGACAGCATTTCTCTTACCTTATACATGTCTCTCTTATCATTTTCGTCATTAAGAGCCTGCTGGCACTGCTGCACCTCGTTAACAATGCTACTCATTAATGCATTTAGTTCCGAATGTGATAGTAATAACTTTCTTAGTTTGATTGGCTGGTCTGGTTCTGACTCACAGCAAACTAGCACTGGAGAGTCATTGCTCTTTACTAGAGCAGTAATAGACGTGGGGTATAACTGAAACAATTGGTTACTTTAGAATAACAATAAAAAACCCAATTTTACTTTTTCATTATAAATAAAAAATGGTCATACATCTCCAACAATCTGGTTGTCCCTATTGATTGTTACAAACTTCACAATTGAGCCCTGCTCTACTGGATCAACTAAAACAAAAACACGTAAACATTTTACAATTAGTCATGATAGCCAAAGATAGCAATTCTAGAGCAAACTGAACCACTATATTGAAAGATCAGAGTTATTATTAATACATATTACATTAATAATTCATAAATCCATACTAATATTATACATGTGAAAGTAAACTGTCTGCCTGTTACGCCTTCGTGACCACTGGACCGATTTTGATGAAATTTGCCATGTAGAAAGTTTAAGACCCGAGAAAGGACGCAGGCTACTTAACGCGGGCAAAAGCTAGTATAATATATTATTCTTGCATATTTCCTACCAATTTCCTGCTAATAAGATTTAATAGTCAAACCAAGTGGACAACAAAATGTAACAATAACAACACATATTATAATGTTTACATTTGGTTAACAGTTAGTTACCTAACATAATACTATTGTCTTGCTGTGGTCGATCATTAACTCCAATCTCTATGGTAATAGGCCGGGTATAGTCCACATCATAAACCTGCAACTGTGTAGATTCTAGAGCAGTCAGGATTGTCTCCTCACTAATTTGTACCAAGTTTTCATTAAGGGAATTGTCATTGCTTCCTTCTGATATTAATTCTCCTTGATCTGTAAAAGTTAAGAACATAGTAAAAAGTATTGATCTTCATTCTTTATGGATTTTCTAACATAAAGCAATTAAATTAATTGGAAAAATAATTTTGTGTTTTCTTAATTTAACACATGTCAGGTATTTACTTGTAAGTCTATAATAAAGTCATTATAAAGCAAATATTCTTATCATTACTTGTAAAAGAGAAAAGTCCACAAAATTATTTAGACTAAGTAAATTTTACCATGGATTTCCCTGCGTTTGGATAGTAAATGGCGCATATGTTTTCCGATCTTTGATATTGCTTCTTTCACCCTCTTCTGGTTAAGTTCCAGTGCATTTAGTTTTTGTGTCAGAGCTAAACGCCTGTCTGGCACAAAAGCCATCAAATTGAACCTAAAATATAACAAAACATATGTTTTTATTAGAAAATAATATTAAGTATACTAAGTATAATAAGTAAGTATAATAAGTATACTAACTTTATTTATTTCCAAAATAGAAGGATATGAATGAAGAGAATCTATACTATAATCAACACTAAGATATACAAAACCTCTTTGTTGTTTATTTAACTCTCCATATGAGCAAATGGTTGTCCTTGAAGGTTTTAATTTAATACCCAATCTTTGTTAAGTTATTTAAAAGACAAGGACTAAGTACCGTCACCTTATATCATGCACTTGTTCTCCAGCATCCCTTCCAAGCCTCTCAGCCATTACTCTCCTGAACTTGTCCGTCCAGTCTTCATCAGACGCCCATGGTCCGTGATCAGTGGGATATGGCTTGAGGCCATCCAGCTCAAACAAATGTCCATTGATTGGTACAAAACTCACAAAATGGTACGCTTCACCTGAAAATGTATTTATAGGTACTACAGAGTGGCCAGAGTGTAACCACACAGTTTAGTATTCTTCTTGTTTGACTCTAGTAGGGATATAACAGTTCAATATACAAGGGAGACCTTAACTCTACATACATAAAAAGCTGATACTTGTACTATCTGACAGGCATAGAAAATGTTTGTACACAGTATGGAAGTTGGAGTTAACTATATATACCAGTAAAGCGTCCAGTAGATACACCAGCATTCTTATCAGCTTTTTTCCTAGCCTGTGGGATGGCATGTGAGTTATGTGCACAAGCCAACTCTGGTGTGTTGCCTATAGCCCAGCCCTTGTTCTCTGGGTTCATGCCCAAAGTGTGATGCTATGGAATGAATAACAAACGATTAGAGATCCCAATACAATAGAACAATAAACATATAACAGAACAATAAACCAAAATCATTGTTTCTCAATAAACAAAAGAGGTTTACCTTTAATCTACTCAAGGTTTCTCCTAAATGAAGATTAGGGTAATTCAACAATATAGATAGCAGGGCATGAGTGGCGCAACTGTTAGGGACCATTTGCTGGGCAAAAAATATATTGTTAATGGTCTCTTCATCGCGAACAAAACTTTCAATTTGTTCTACAAACTTTCTGCGAGAACGGCGCTCTTCTATCCATCGAAACAAGAAAATAAACCCATAAACCGGACTTTCCAAAGGTTTGTGTAGGTCATATATTTCCTCTACCTGAACTCCTTTCACTCCAAAGTCTTCTAACAATAGAGTAAAAAGCCCTGGGTCGCTTTCTAATTCGAGCCACCCTTCTGTCAGGCTATTTAACTCAACCGGCATATTTTTCATAGATGATGATTGTTTGAGACGAACTATGACTGAATGCGTTTATTTGATTGGCGTATCCACTTCTATTATATACTTTCAGCCCAGAAGGTGTAATTATTGTTATTATTGATTATTGTCTACAATTTACAAACAATATTTACGGATTTACAACAATAAACACATCTTGTCAGTGTCAACTGTCAATGTCATACATTATTTCATCAGTTGTCTATGTATGGTCTATGTCTTCCAGTTGTACAGTATATGCGTAGGTTGCATTACACCACTAGAGGTCAGTGCATTACATCATTACACGCACGAAAGTAGAACTAAGAGAAGTTTTTTTCTATGATAGGGCACAATAAAGTTTTCGAGGTTTTTTCTGTATAAAGTATAGCATGTTTATCGGTTTAAGCTTTAGAATAATTACTTGTACGTACATGAAACAGGTATATACTATTTGGCCTAGTATACTTTACGCGCTGTTTCTATTTCGTATAAGTTAACTACTTTCTTAAATGAAAATATAGATAGATAAAGTTACCTTTGCTCGATGAACGAAAATATGCCCTATGTCTTAATCAGGCTTGCATAGCCTGAACGGTCCTGCATTTTGTAAAAAACATGCGTGAGCGCGAGTAACACCATGACCACTTTTTTGTAATTTATTTAGGAAGCACCTTAAGCTGTTGGTCATGCGCCTGATCTCTCTCAGGTCGGTCGGTCTATCGTCCCATTGTGAATCAGGGAATAGAGAGTTCAGTAGCGCGCTTATTTGTGCACTATAATATCTCCCGCATAGTTGTCTAGTCTCAGCTGAGATAGGCCGATATTAGTTCAACATGATTACTATTATTTTTTATATATATCTACAAAACTGTTCAGTGGTTTGACTGTTGCTAGACATCAAACCTAGGTTTCTACCAATAAAGTGATGTGTGTAATGCATTCACATTTTACCATTCAAACAGATTTATTCTTTGCCCGTCCCGGGATTCAAACCCAGGAGCCCATATTCAGCAGCCCCACTTAAGACCACATAACTTAATAATATCTAATATCCACTGAACCAACGAGGTACGATGTAGCCAATTTTTAAGTTACGGAATTCTTGTAGATATTAATAATAAGTGATTTTTCTTTTACAAATTAAAGATGATTTGTTACCAGACATAATTCTTATATTCATACGGCAGTTCAAAATGATAATTATTATGATTCGGAGTATGGACATATCTATGCTTACCTACGTAATATGTACTGACATACGTACTTGTTTATTCAGCAGCCTAGATCCATGGAGCCATAGATATATATGTATGTATGCTGTCAGCATACAGCGAAGATCTAAATGCCGCTGTAAATGATTACACATTCATAATCATAAATAGTCAAAAATGAAACAATGTTTTCTTTTAACAACATTTATTTTTTGTTTTATATATACACTCTTAACTTCTGAACTTTGTACAATGTACAAATAATAAATGCACAACTTCAGCATTGTAAAATCCTCATAAAGACTTGCAGGCACGCACTATTTGAATCAATTAGAGTTAAGTATTACTTATAAACAGTATTGGTCCCATTTTTATCATTCGAAAGCACAAAGCTATTTAGTATGATCGTCATTGATGATTTAAATGTGTTGCTTATTATGCAATTCTATATTTCTAAAGCTGTTAGGCCACGAGATCTATAACAAAGAAGGTTCGTGAGTCTTATCGAATACACCCCTAAGCGACTATCAACCTGTTTGTAGC
This sequence comes from Abrostola triplasia, assembly GCA_946251915.1. NCBI lineage: Eukaryota > Metazoa > Arthropoda > Insecta > Lepidoptera > Noctuidae > Abrostola > Abrostola triplasia. The sequence continues at coordinate 5,419,448 of OX276432.1, read as the reverse complement.
CAAATATTATAATATCAGTTTAATTTAGACGCTAAATTGAAAGAATGAACTGCGTTAGTGTTTTATTTTGAATTAACTTTAAACCAACTGCAGTTAACATGCCCAGACGTCAATCAAAATAGAAGTAAGTAGGCTCTATTGGTTTTGAGATTTCTTGAGATGGGCTGATTGACTAGCACATGCCCCAAATTATTGTACTGTTGATTGAGCATGTTTTACTTATTTCAATTAGATAATCGTTTTATAATGAGCACTTTGTTCGGTATCTTCAAGTTGTGCAATCAGAATATGTACAAGTTACAAATTATTATGCATGACTGGATGATCTAACAGAATATTTAAGTAAATAATGCTTTAATTTGAAGACTAGAATAGACAAATCGGAACAGAAAACTATACCCCTACAAGTTATTAACGTGATAGTTTAATCATACGATGAAACCTACTAACGGTCATTATCACGACATGCTAACAATGAGTTCGAAATATCAAATCTAATTCATAGTGTCACAAATACAAAAATGTTTACACAAGTTTTCAGTTCACCAATGGTCGTCAAGTACGCCTGACTTTTACTTTTCGATTCATTCGTACAATTTATTGTACATTCGTCCTGTGTGCAGCAAAACAATAGCAGTGTGCCTTGTCTCTCAAGACTTGTGAGCAAAATTATGGCTAAGGAATCAGCTGTAAGAGATAACATCCACGTGAGCACACCAGTGAGAACATTCAGAGGACTCAATATTAATGGCACGTGACGTAGGACACTACTACTGCGTGTTTACTTATAATTGAATATCGATAGATATGTACGGATGTCTGTCGTCGACCGGCCGGCTGCTCGACCGGAGACGGGTGACTTATCCTACTTTATAATTATTTGGAACCACAGAGGTGCTCTTCATGGAACACAATTTATAAAATAATTATTGGAAGAGTTTTCACTTATCTGCCTAACTACAGGTACATTTTAACAAAACGTTATTTTACAAAACTTTATAATTATGTACAAAGGAGGAAATAAGTAACTAATAATAACTTCCCTATTATCACATAAGTACGCAACGCTCCATATACTCGACAACCTACGTTAAATAAAAACAATAGTTTCATGTTAGGATATGTACGTACAATATAAATATAATACCATTACACTGTTGCGATGTCAACAATGTGGACTAATTGCTATATACGAGTCTCATCACATGAAACAGCAGTCGATTTAAAGTAACAAAGCGGTCCGGCCGGGCCTTCATCTGATGGAGTGCGTGGGGTTGTAGGGCGGCGGCGGCGTCTTGGGCACCTGCGCGCGGTGCACGGGCGCCACGGTGTCGGGCTGGCCGGGGATGACGGCCGCGTCTGACAGGTGCAGCTCGTGGCGCGCGCTGCTCGAGGCGGGCAGCAGGCGCGCAGGGTTCAGCTTGATGGCGTCGTCGTATGTCGGCGGGGCCCCCGCCACTGTGTCGTAGTCTGGTGGCTTTTGCTGCATTGTCTCCTCATCCGGCATCGATATTACGTGGATGGGGTCGTCAATCTGAAATAGAGAAAACAATCAGGTTAGTTTATCTCTTTATTATTTTTGAGTAGGTACCAACATTACGAAACTGTTATTTAGATTTAAGTACCTATAAGATGAAGCAGAGCTCAAAAAGAACCAGGGAGTTCAGGCATTATGTATTTAGTTCAATTGATTAAATTGATCCTGGCTACATTTTAATCAACAGTCAAGGATTTCATACATCTAGGTTGGGTTCCAGGTTTCAGGAACCCTTGGAACCCTTTACTGTGCATGTGCTTGCCATGCTGAGTGTGATACACCAGTGTCAATCTATGTCACCACGCCGCACGCAGTGTTTTAACTTCCCAAGTGGTAACATGTAAGTGTACCTATCTACCAAAACATAACTGTACCAACTAATGAAACTTACTTGATGTGTATCAGGCGATGCGCGGTCCGTCTGCGGCTGCCTCGCGGGCGACTGCAGCCAGCAACACATGGCCGCGCAGATGAGCAGCGCTCCTGCGACGATGCAGGCCACGCCCACGTAACGCACGGGTTCCGCGTAGTCCTCGGCCAGGCCCAGCCAGTTGATCAGCGCGCCGGCGCACAACAACACCATGCCATACCTGTATGGCCTCTGTGATTGTCTGCCTTCGTCTAGGGACATGCCTGGAAACAAGAGAAACACAATTTAATACGTTGAACTTTGTGTGCTTCGTTTTATTCTATCTACTTTCGCTATTGTTACATTCACGACATTTCGTTGCTAGCTACAGGAAGTGGCTCCCGAGGCTCGAAGCTGTTAATTCATCAAATCGTGGAAAGTATGTGCCATGTAGTTTACTGGGGCAATGACACGGCGTAATAACGGGATTCTATATTCACGAACCGGTGATCAAAACGAAAGTTGGGAAAGTTAACAATTAGATGACACGAATGGTGGATTGTTCTATGGAATAAATGTAGGTTGTTCGAAGATCCGTAATTACGAAAAGGTCATGAAAACAATAGTTTTCCCGAGGCGGAGTTGAGGGATACTTTAAGAGAGATAATTTCGAGGTGCTCGAGCGTCGATGATCGAGGTTAGCAGTGAAGACAATAGTCTCTCGGGACAAGTGGGTCAAGTTCGCGACGTGCGGTGAAGTGGCGCCGGCCGGTCACGCGTTGCCCCGCACCCGCACCGGACCAACGGCGACGTGGAAGACGATCCAGATATCACACATCATTAATTTATGTCTCGTTTCAAAGTGACAATAAATACTAATACATCGTATCGTACTCCGGTATGAGAACGAGTTTTGATATTATACTCCCTGATAGAAAAGTGGTCTGAAATTAAGCCTTAGAACTATGCCATTATCAGACTGCTTTATGGGTTTTGACTACAGGAGAATATATAATGTTGCAATATTATCAGTTATCGTCCGCTAATCGTGAATGCTATTGTAGTCAAGTACATATTGCAGTCGTGCAAACTGCACACGATAACACTGATTGCTATATGTTATTGCGTTCTCAATTATCAAAACCGTACATATACTTTTACACAGTGAGAGGTTCGGTTAAAAACGGTCGAATGAATCATGTCTTAAAGCATGCGATAAATGGTAAAAATAAATCCGTAATTTAAAGAACAATGCATTTATTAGAAGAACAAAATACGAAATTTTCTCACTGTGTCATTATACGGTAAAAATTTTAAATGGTAGCTGCTGTCGATGGACTAAAATTAATGTCAGACCAAAGGTTTTATGATAGGTTACCAAGGAACAAGGTCTAACTCTAGTAGTTACTTTAGTTCCATGATTGAAATGATTAACGGAAGTAGGCCACAGTCTATTTCTTAATCGAAGAGGACCAAGTTCATGGAATAACTCACAAACAATCGGCTGACCTCCCCTGTTGTTTTCATAGAGTCTGCACGGGTATTCTGAGGTTGTTGTCCACGCAAACATCTTTTAATATTAGTTCTACTTTATTACACTATACAATACACTTATGTAAGACAAGTTATGCTACATGGAGGCTTCACTAAACAATAACAATATGTTATTGCGAAAATTTAGCAATTGTATTCTTCATCTCGTTCATCAGATGTTACTGAATCACTCAAAGGTCTCTATTATCTTATCGGTTCGTAGCTGAGGATCATATCAATAACATTTCAAGATAAGAGGTCAACATTTTTCCAAGGAAAAGTCTTGACAATGAAATATTTCAGCCATTGGCCTTTGGTGTGACGCAGTTATAATAAATAGGTATAGTCAATCCATGTATGGAAGGGTGATACAACTGTAACTTGGTTGGCTACAATGTCGCAGTGAGGATAACCCTGTTACCTCAAGGTTTTACCTTTAGATGGGTTTCCGATTATGATAATCATTGGCAGATTTAAAGTATTAGGCCACTGCAGTTCGGTCACTTGTAAGCGGTCTTTTCGCCCACACGATGGAAGTACGGCTTCGACGTCGCGGTCGCGCCGGATTCGTTAAAGCGATAATATTCGTTAAATGGATTAAACCTACTCAATAGCTGAACACCGGTATTCCTACTATTGTTACTTTTTATTACTTAAATGTCACCGATGTGTTTTCGTTTGGATTGTAGTGAAATGTAACAAGTTCCCAGCATTATAGTGTCGGCACTCAACATTAGTGAAATTTTTTGTTTGGCAGACGGACATTCATAAATCATCGGCAATCCTAAGTTATCTTATCAATACCCACCGCAAGGTTTACACCACTTGAATGCAAAAACAAATGACATGTATGTTGAAGGTATATTACCTAAACAATTAAACAAAAGAAATATTACGCTAACCGGAAGATTTTCTTTAAGTACTTATGTTTTTACTTTCAAGAGATATTCAAAAACTCTACTTCCTCACAAAATTAATATTTTAAGAGTTGCATCGGTATTAAGAAGGTTCTCTCTTTTTCTCTTTGTACTGTTAGATACAATTTGGCTCTACATTTCAGTATGACTCTACATTTTGCAAAACACGATTTATCTTTAAAATATTGTATTTTTTAAAGTATGTAGTTAAAAATAGTTTGGGTATTTTATCAAATTATATTTATTGTCGATGGTTGTTATCATATATATGCATCATCATACGTAAGATTTTTGTTTGTTTTGTCTATTTCGTCATATCAGGTAGGTATTAATAAAATATTATTTTTATATAATTGACAAAAAATATTTATGAGGTTGTTATTAGCAATTTTAGGTGTGTTGGTTTATAAGGATCCAGTATTTGTGGCCTCTCGTATAAATTATATAGAAATCCTAAAAATAAGTGGTTATATCACCTCTGGTCTGTTGTCTACAGCAAGTCTAATGAAGATGATATTTATTATTTTCACGTACGCGTACATCAAAATATTGAATTGCACTTTAGAGCCTCACTGACAATCGTCTAGCAATGATGCAACTTTAACTTAATCTTACGTAAGTGACACTTCAGACTGGCGCTGAGAAGACATTTTACGTTTCGTTAGTACTTAAATAAAACGCTAAGCAAAAAGTTATGATAGTGGTTATAATTCCCACGACAAAGTCTACTCAATGACATAGTTATCGACCGCGAGATTGCTTCGCAAATCGCTTTGTCATCAACATACTTGGTTAGGTAGGTGTACCTACTTGGATATTGCTTACCCGCTTTTAATGTGTCACAGGCTTTGATTATAGTTCTTTGAATGTGACGGATATTATAACAAGAATCTAATCTAATAAGAACATATCTCGAATTTGCTTTAACTAAATACCTAACTTGTGGTTTGGTGAGATGACTTGTGGGCTTCGATGCACGTGACTTCGGTTTTAAATTTCATCTAACTGACGACTGAAACATGTTATTTCTTGCTAAGCAATCGCCAGGTTTAAGCTATTCTTGTTTTTATAAACTTTACGGTCAAGTTTTTTATAAGAATTTAATTTACGATTTTCTAACAGCGTGTCCTTCAAATAATTGGCAAACTGGCGTCGACGTTCTCTGTCCACAAACGAGACGAACCAAATAAAACTTATTGAAATAAATTTGGTAGATATTTTTATAGCGAACGTGTATTTAAATACTACTGGTATTTTATGTTAAAAGTCAGCATGTTGTACGCCCGAGTCTCGATATAACCGGTGAATATCATTAGTCTAATAAATGATATTTAAAAAACTAGACATGGAGATAAAAATTGTCGTATTTATTATAAGGTTAAAGGATATGTCTTATGTAACGTTCTGATTGTTCATAATCTTGATTTGATTCCGGTTTGATTTTATAAATAGTGTGTGTGTCAGTGCAGTAGGTGGAAGATAATTGACATCTCATGGTCAGTACTCGCCGGGTCTAAGATAACTTTCTCATTGCCTTACTATGTATTATAAGTCATAAAGTTTCTCTCAATTCTATCAATATCTGATTAGATGACTTGCTATAGGAGTTAAAGGTAAAAAATACTGTTGACGATAAATATTAAATCGAGTTTACAGCAATTATTTGAATTATCCATAAGCACGCGACGTAGAATAGGGGCAGCGATTGAAATAACTGTAACTGGTTGGATTAAAACAAACATAAAAAGCAGTTTTTAGTTCATCGTGTCAATAACTACTGACAATGATATGGAAACCATGTCCGCTTGGCACTGACCGAAAAGTTCACTGAACCAATACGAAAAAAGTCGAGTATTTTAAAACAAGTACCAAATAGTAATATTAACTTGCATTTGGCTCAGCCTTATATAAACAAATCTTAAAATATCTACGTTTTCATTTGTTAAGATGACAATACCCATTGACATTTTTGCAAAATAATTAATTATGTTTAATGATTTTTACCAATATCATCTTTAGAAATGGGAGGCATGCGTCAAACTCGGTTATTTTAGTAACAAATGATTTGGTTTATGAATATGCTCCAAAATGTCTGACTGACATACATTCAAGTGGACCGACTCGGACTGTAGTTTAGTCTAGAAATTTGAAAGTCAGTGAACTGTTGTTTACCAGTGGTTTGTAAAAATTCTCCGTGCATTTTATTTACAAACCGTATTTTTTGTTTAGAACTTTCTCTTAATCTGGTTTAGCTTCATAAAATACTGAATAAGTTTAGCGTAACACCACATACACTGAAATTATTTCGGCTCTTTTCGTAGATGGTATCATGGTAGCATCAGTAACTGTGGTAACCTCGTATAGTGATATCCTGGTAAAAAAACTACAAAAATAAATAAAGGAGGCTTATGCCCAGCAGTGGGTCACATTAAAGCTGATGATGATGATGTTAAAACGTAGAAATATAATCATTTGACAAAACAAACTTTTTGAGCTTAATCGTTATAAACAATACTACATCAACATTATGTGTCAGACAGAAATAAAAAACTCATAGCCGACAAGGTTTCCGCAACCCCTAGGTATACCATATCGCATTACTGGCGACATGTGGTCGGCAGCTAATTATGTATATCGAATGCCGTGGTTATCCACACCACAGCAACTACATCATACCTATATGATACCTAACGTGTGTACAGGTACACGAACGAGTAATGCAGTAGCTGAACTATTGATGTTTATTTTTAATTATTGTTTTTTGTTTGGGTTCTTTTGTTCTCCATGGCATACAAACTACAAAGTGATTTGAGAAAAACGTGTGTGTTAATGTTGTATGCGTCGAGCCTGCGCCTTGACTTTTTCCCTTGTAGGCCTCTACCTACTTGTAGGACTTTTCGTTTTTGTGAATACTAACTTGTTAAGGGGAAAATTATTTGTATAAGGCAGCAAAGAATACACTGAACAGTGAACACAATAGTATACGGCGTCATAAAAAATGTTTACATATTGCAGTAAATTGTAGGTGTTTTCGTCAACCTTGAAAAAAGGTTAAGAATTTCTTGCTCGACTAAGTTCCTTTTATTAGGTCTTGCTAAAAGTCCGGTTAAGCAGTTAGAGCTATCCTCAATACTACCTGCGAGACAGCCCAAAAAAAAATGGAATTCCTTACATTATTTTCCATTTAAATCTAGGCAGCTATTTTACATAAGACACACACAATTTACATAAAACCTTATTATGTTGCGATAAAGCTCCGGTATTCGCGTATCTTACATAATTCTGTTTACTATGGGATTTTGGTATTATAATAATACTTCGAAGTGAGACGAGTAACTAAGAACTGTACGACGTACGTGTTTAGTACATAGTATGACGAGGTGACGTCAAATAAAACATGATTATATGTAATCTTGCATGCACATTGTAAACCTAATCCTTTGTATTAACATAATAACGTCGTATAAATATTCCACAACTGATATAGAATTACGTATTTTTACTTTTTTTACCCGACTGCGGCAAAAATACTTGATACGGATCATGCATTTAACAGTTTATGTATGTGTTCCCACGGTCCCCAAATTTCTTATCCGAAAACGCTTCATAAACACTTATTTTAGTGACAAAGTGAAATAAACTTATTTTAGGCCTTAGGCATATACCTATAGGTTATATGAGTAATTTACAGGCAGTATCTACCAATAAATTCAGAAGCGGTGTGGCGATAATAGAACTCTTGACACCGTTACATTGTTATGTTATCGATAACCTTTTATTCACGTTTTGCTGTATTGAAATCAGTATCTAAGTAGGGCTCGCCCCTACCCTCGGGGCTTTGACCGCTTTGCCACGGGTTTCTGTGCCAGATTTTGGGAATGACCGTTCTTGAATGCCTCTTACCATTTAAACTTTACGTATCGACGCTGAATATAACGTAGACGTGGCTACGCACAGCCTTCGTATTGTTACAGCTGAATGCGAAAAATATTACCATTTTTAATCTTATAAAGTATGCCTTTGGAAAGTTCTCAAAGGTAAATAAAATCTTCACGCTGTCCTGAATTTAAGCTAAAACGTTAGCAAGTTTTGTCTCATGGATACTTCAAGTTTTTTATAAATAAACAGTAAAAATACATTAACAATGCCTACTTTATCCGGTAATAGTGATATATCGTTCGAAGCTCTCTTACTTTCTAAATCTTCTTTGTTCGATGTCTCTACCATATTTCACGCGGGAAGCGCCGATTTGGCAATTAATAATAATTTTCGGCAGTAAGAAAGTTTTTTCTGAATTGGGTAAGGCTATATTTAGAATTGTGGTTATTTTTAGCTTTCGGATCTGTGGTGTCGTGAGTATTATGTACGAAGATGCCGCGACAATATTTCTTTGTAATTTACAGTAGGGTACAATTTCAACAAAATGAAAACACCTTTTAATATTTATTACATAATTTAAACAATTTTAGTATGAGTTGATAAATAATTTGATTTATAATATTTATTTGCGAAGTATTTATTTAACAGTTTAGGATGTATAGAATTAAAAAGATTTTTTGAACAGCTAATTAAATTGGAACAGACTGACTTTTACGGTATTCGAGAAGTATCATTCTGTACAAATACGGGAAAGTTGTTATACGCATTATGCTCTTATAATCTAGCCAGTGTTATACGTAACTGGTGCATCTGGTTTTAACCGTTGCTGTTGACGCACTAGTCTGGCTATTAGTACCGGTTTTAATTCTACTTAGTCCAGAGGAATTATGCCGGAGGTTATTTGGTTTCTTTTCTCTATGATCATGCAGTTGTCTTGCACATGTGGGCGGATGTGGATAAGGAACCGTGTGATATTTGTGTATGATTAAGCAAATGTCAAATCAATAAGTGCGTAGGCAAAGTGTGTACGAACACTACGAACGCGGAAGTTATTCTTGTTTAGCTACAAAAAAATGCTAATTTTTTTCTATAGGTCTTTTATCAACGTTCATAATTTCGGCAACGACCATTTCTGAACGATCCGAACTTTTTATGGTAAACTAATAAACAGTAAATGAACATTCTAGGTGTTGCCATTTTTAAATTAGAGGAAATCATTTTTTTTGTGGCTATATATAGAAACTATGAAATAGAGAAGAATGACGTAACATAAATATAATTTTCGTAACTTTCAGTTAGTTATAGTTGATATGAGTACATGTTCCCAAATAGAATACCTTGAAATTTGAAAAGTATTAACGTATTATTATTTTTTACGTTATAAACAAAGAAATTGAGATCCCCTATGTCCACTAAGGGTGCCGGATGCGGGCTTCCTAATTCTTACTAGAGTAAGCACTTACTAATTAATTGACTGTAACAATACTTTACGATCGAGCTTGGCTCATTGCACGCCGCCATACCTGCACCGCGTTGCACATGTGTTTTGAAACAAAAAGAGATGGATTTACAGAGGCGGTTACGGCATCTTGTTTAATACAATAGCAGCAGAGCAATTTGAGTGAGGTCGCAAGGGATTGTTGGTCGGCGTCGGTGCACGCGCCGTGAAAATGTAGCGGTGCTCTGCGCTTGGGCATCCGCCGTGACTCCATTATTGTGATTGTAAAAGCTTCTGATACTTATCAGAATAATCATACCTATTTCTTTTAGATGTGCTTCGAGGTACTGTAGATAATTGTATCGCTTTGTAGTTGAATATTTCGGCTCTAGATCATTTTACTATTACACTTCCCACTATAATTTTTCACTTTAAATTGAGTAGTTCTTAAAACAAAATTACGCTACAGATATAATTAATGTTAGTAGATAAAGTTTTCTCATTATTAAAATAAAGATTTCAAGTCTTAAAAGGCTACGTGGGTCACGATGTGTAACCAATATAATGATGTTCTAAGAGTAACTTGATGATTCACATTACAATGTATTGATATTACTGCTACGGTACCACGAAACATATTAAAAATATATATACACGATACATAAAAGTGGCATAATTAATTTACTAGATACTTCAAAGGTAATCTTATCTTATATTGGCACCATGCGGAAACAACAATCAATAAATGTACTTAGTTTTATTACTTGATTAAAGGACGTGTAACTACGTAGCACTGGGGAGCCTCAGCATTGCTTTGTCACTACATTGAAGATGTTATAACATATTTATGTACGTTTTTATTCACATAATATTTTACAACATACTTAAGCTTAACTTATTTACACACTATAAGCTACGTTAAAAAATAATTATATACAAAATAAAAAATGCAAACGAAAAATTACGCATCAATTTATTCCTCCTCATCGCTGTTGACTGCCCAAAAGGCTGGCGACATTCCCATGTTGAATGGCAATGCTAATTCTTTGGCCAAAAAACAAGCCAGCCGTGGTCACGTGAAGAGTCAAACAACCGTTTAGGCAGGTCTCTAAATAGGAGACGCGCACTCGGACCCTATGACCCGAGTGCTCCGACCCTATACGGCAAAAAAATATAATTACCAATAAGTTTGTTTTTATGTAAGACATGATTAAGTAAGTCATCACTATATATAATGTATTAAGCTTCTATTCTAGGTACCATTACCTATACAAAGGATAATAAACTAAAAGCCTTTCAAAAAACCTTTTGTGTAGGTGTTTATTCAGCTTGTTTAGTGACCTTCGATTTTGTGGCGATGTCGCAATGCATTGACACTACATCGATACATAGAATATCAACATCACACAATATTGAATACTAACAAACCTTAGAACGATTGACATAAGCACAGCTGGAACATTTAAAGCTAAATATTTACGGTACTGAGACAATACAGTAAATTATTAAAGTACTATAGTCACTGGTTTTAAATTAATAATTGTTTTATACTATATATTATAGTTTTGGAAGGGGGCGGAAATGACGTGTAACGAATATTGCTGGCTGACGTATATGTAACGCGATTCAAGGCAGTATTTTAGGAGCATTGCTCTCTTTAATTACCGCAAACGAGTATTCAATACTAACACTTATTTAGTGCGTAGTATCAATACGTTAATCATAATATTATATAGTCTAGCTATGAGGTAGAGTCGCAAAAAGGACCAGCCCTTTTCCGCAATTTCAATTTCACAAATATCTGTCAAGAGACTTCAAAATCACGAAACTTATCTAACTTATAATAACTGGATAATGACGAAGGTAATCGTAATCCTATATAATTATAGTCCACTTACTCACTCGTCGTCATAGCATTGATTAAACACCTTGAACCTTACGATATTTACCTTACGTAATAAGAAAAGTGCGTAGTATGTGGTTAAAATGGTGGTTTCTCTTGAATATCTGTATATCATCACTAATAATATAGATGTTAAAACGACTTATTTTAATAAGTGTTTATGCGCAAAAGTGTACGTACAAAATGTAAATAAAAAATCTTTTTTTTGTACAAGACCTTGTATGCCAGTTTTAAGAAATAGCTATTATTAATATGACTTTGTATGTAATAATATTGTAAGTTACCTTAATTATAAACAGAACCTCCTTTTCTGAAGTCGGTTAAAACGTATTGAAATTCTACTGAAAAGCAATATCGAAGATAACATCGAAGATATCATAAAAACTGTATTATTGGTAATAAAAAGTACTATTTGAAGTAAAGATAGATATTAGAAAGGTACTTATTAAGTATGTTATTGGAAACTTAGACAATGCCCTATAATTCATTGTTTTTATAGATGAACACTTTATAAGAATTAGTGAAAGATCTACGCTGCGCGAACCCAGTGACAGTGATATTCGGCTATGTTCACCTCTAATTTTGTTTCAATCTATTGTGTACCTAATTGAGTTGTAGTTTCAAGTTATGTATGAACCGATGTCTAGAGCCAACATATTTTGAACATGCTTGTTATAAAGTGTTGTTGGTAGGTTAAGACATAAATATTCGTTATTTTACGAGACCCTAAACGTATACTTGTTCAGCGACTTGAATTTGCTTGAAGGCGTGTGCCAAGACGTTGACCTTTCGGTCCGGAAACGATATGCTGCCTTCACCTTCACTGTGAGCAAGCTCCGCTGGTTGTGTGAGCCGCGGCGAGACTTCCACAGCAGTGTGTGACGTACTGGCATGGTTGCCGCGAATATTCAACGTCAAAACAGAACGTGCTTCGGAGCGCAGAAAGACACGTAAACATTCTTACACGTACTTGAGTAACATTATTTTGACTGCTCAAAATAATGTTTGTGGTCGCTAAGCGCGACTGCTGAGCACGAGGTCCTCAGGGTTGGTATCCCGGATCGGGCAAAGTGTTACTGGGTTTTCCATTAGGTCTCAGTGTAGGACTCAGTGGCAGCACTGAGTCTGGATTCGTGCCCGATTGATGGCAATAGGCTCGCCCGCTATTACATTGGAACCTAAAACATAACTGGCGAAATGTAGGTGTACTAAATGTGCACCTCTGCAGTGCTTAACCCTTCGGGGAATACAGGCGTGATGTTATGTTATTTTGACTGGACAAAGTCTAGCTATTCGATAAAGTTGCGTTGAGCAACGCAGTAGTTCCTGTCCTCTTTCTTGTTCGTCCGACGCTTTCGAGTGCCGAGTACTTTACCTTCTAATAGGTTATCTTGGAAGTTGTCGGTAAACTTCGCACTCCAGACACTCCGTGTTGTGGTTACGCGACAATTTATCTTGTAATGGCCAGGGGCACTCCGCTTTCAGTGTCCGTAGAGAATATCAATGGCATCATAAGCATAATGGATTTAGTCTTCTGCTCGCGTCTCGAGCCCATAAATGGGGCCCACTTTCACTTGAATTATGATGTGTTCCTTTTTAAGACGCGGTGGCACGAAATTATTTATATAAACAATTAAATACTGTTGACCAAATAAATAAATCGCGTGAATTTGGTTTAATAGCGAAAGTGATTAAAAGGCTTTTTTTTTTAAATTGTAATCTATAAACAATATTTTTTGTGCTTATGAACCACGTATTAAAGCCAAATTTGTTTCATATAATTGTTGCTAGCCTATATAAAATATAACCGTCGAAAAATTTAACCATATGCGTCTATTTTTCTATTCTGTCCAAAAAACTCAAATACATACAGGTATATTTAGTATTATTGGTACTTTAGTATGTTTTTTTGTTATTAAAATAATACATATTATTACAGAAACAAGTTTTGTAATCAATGTAGAGGCAAGACCACATCGTAAAAATGTCAAATGTTAATTAAAACTCCAATATTACTTTGACACTTTTAATTGATTAAATGATAGCTACGCACACATACAGTTTCATACAAAATGTACATTAAATTTGAAGTACCTAAGGATTGTAATACTCAGATCAAAAGCATAACTCAACTCGAAATTCCCTAAAATTAAACGCCCACGGAACTCAATTTGGCTGTAAATTGTATACGAAATTATAGGTTTTTGTTATATATAGGTAAGTGAACTATAACTATTTACAGCGATATTGGAGGCCGCACAAAAACGGAGAACTAAGAAAATAAAAGAAACACCTTTTCAGTACACTGTAAAAATAGATAAAATCTGCTGAGTGGTGTTTTTTGTTGATCCGATTACATTGAAGGTGAATACAATCACCTTGAAACGAGCCGTGGCGGTGAAAAATTAACTTTGATTACCCCAAACAACACGACAAACTCAAGGGGTAAACCTAAGGCTTTCGGGTCATTCCCCGTGTTAGTTTTCCCTTGAGAAAAACCTTTCAAAGTAGAAAACAAACTCGCATTAAGGACACGCAGGAAAGTAAGTGTATTATAAGCTAATTAGGCCGCATTAGCCGACTGCATGACTGATTGTTGACTATGATTCATGAGAAACTTATATAACTCGGTTTTCCGCGTCATTCTTTTTCCTGAAACATTGTGATGAACGATGGGTATACTCATCATGTTATAGGATAATTATATTTATTTTAATTATAATTAAATACTTATTAAGGTAAATGCTAAGGGTTAATGGTTCGATTTGACAGCTTTGCCATGACAGTATTGATTAGTAATTAACTATGGTCATAGAGATGTATAAATTATAATGTTATCCTGAATAAGAATATTTATATATAGGTAGTTAATAACTTGTTGATAAGAATTTCATAAAACTACTTGATTTAAATCGATTAGTTAATCGATTTCAATAGGCTGCGGTCAGTTTTATGTTTGGTTTTTATTTCAGGAGCATGTAACATTGGAAGCAGCCGGGGCGCCGGCGCACCGCACGCCCGCAACGTATCCGGCAAGGCCCAAGGAGAACTTTCCATCAAACATATATGTCGACATTAACTAGGTACTTATCATCGATATTCTTACCGCCTGTTGGTTTAGTTGGGGTTACGAAGTGTATACTTAGCTGTTTGTGGTTTTTAATAGGTAAATAACACTAGGTTTAGTATAATTTGGGACCAAGAACCTTATTTAATAAGTAAACCTAATAAGTAACAATAATAAATTAACAGAAGAGTAATAATTTAAAGATATGCATCCAATTATCTGTCATAGATTTCTATAACATTCGATATCCAATAAATAGACGTAAGGAACTAAAATAGTTGAATGGAACCGGCAAGTATGAAGGAAAACAAACTTGATGAAGATTACGCATGTTTGGATACACGCCAAAATTTTTAGATACAAGTAGGTCTGCGTTATCTGCCATTCGTAGCTATTGAGAAAATCCGTAGCAAGTCTAGGTTTAAATATCCGGATTTTTTATGGATATTAATTCTACTTAAGGAACTCATTATATTCTTGTTCTGTACGCAAATAAATAACGACAATCATATGACATAAACTTTATAAAAATTTAAATAATAATACAGCTGATGTTATTACAAAATGTAATTATAAACGAAGACATTTTCTTCTTTTAATGACTAAAGAACCTTGAGTTATGCAATAATGTCTTAATGATAAAATCATTTGAAGTATCGTCGCATGAATTGCGATTATTTAGTGTTACAGGTTTCTATTGTTTCAAAAACTGCTAATTTCTGTCGTGCTTTATCGTTGCACATGTGTACACAATCTAGGTTTGATTTGTTACGTAAGCATGGAACAATAAATTGTAAGCAAGAATTGCGTAATAAGTAATTTTTGTTTGATTTTTGCGATCGACCGACGCTCGACGTAGGTTGCAATGAGCGTTCATAGAACGATAACTGATAACGGATGAAATAATTTAAAATGATTTTACTCGTGTTGTGCGTAGAATGGTAAACTTGAGTAGTTAGAATATCACAAGCTTAAATAAGTTTCAAGTTGTTTATCCGTCTTTGTCTGGTAGAGATCGCTGTTAACGATAAGAACGCACATTGAACGATTTTTTTTATGTATTTTTCAATGCTGTGTACATTGTACAATAAAGTAACTTTGTTCTATCCAAGGTGGTGTGAAAATTCATATAGCCTTCCGCTACAGCCGTGTCGAAGACTATAAAGGAAATCGTATCCTGTTTCAGGTGACAATTACTATATTTCAAAACAAGGTATAGTTATCACGTAGATGTTAATAATTAAGATTGCTAATTTAATTTGATATCCTAGTCTTGTCAATATCGAAATATGTAGGTAGATTTATTAATAAATTATTTTACCAATGTTTTTTATGTAGGTATAATGTAAAGTTATATAACCTAAGGCCTCCCCGCCTTTGTCCAACAGTGGACGTCATCCGGCTGATGATGATGATATAACCTTGTAATGCGTAGAACATTAAATAGGAGTCTTTTCTAACTTTAATATCGTACTAGAGAAATCTCTATATTGAGTCCGTAGTTAAATTCTAAGGGGTGCAGGAGCCTCTACCTTTGGTGGTACCTAAGTATGTCCGACGCACCCTGGACGGTCAACCTCTACCATCCTTGATGACTGACTTTTCTCTACGCCACGGCATAGCCTATTTCAATGGAGCAATTGGCTCATGTCGCTACAAAGAAGAAGTTAAATTCTGTCATTTTCTAGACTTAGGCAGATCAAAGATACCTAGACAGTACACCTACAGCACGTTGACGTCATCAGTTACTTGTAGAGAAAGTTTGAAATGAAATCAAATAACCATCATGCCAGACATTGCACAATTTGTACAATGTCGTAACCTAAATACGTAGTGATCTCACAAAATGTCCGTTATTTAAATAGAGGCATTACCTACTCACGTAAGTACTGGCCATTTTTTATAATGGCGGTTATGATTCACATTGAAATTCGTGGAACAACGCGGAGAGCATTCGGAAAAGTATTGGGTTGCCCCGTCAGACACTGTCGAACCGGTTTGCGAATACAAATAATAATCGAATGTCTGCAACCGAAAATGTTGATCGTGACTTGATCGAAATCTAATGACGGTAGGTGTAATAAAGAATAATAGTCGGACACAAATAGTTCTTTACCTACACACCCTAATTAATTTAATATGCGTTTGAGTATATAAAGTTGGAGCTTTCAAGTCCTTAAGTGGAAACCGCAAATCGGCAACAGTAGATCTCAACAAGAATTAAATGACAGGAGGATATCGGGGCGACGACCTGAAGAGGACACCGGGAGGCAGGATGTGGAACACCGGTCGAGGAATGTAGAGCCAACGGGGGATGCATTCTACAGAGCTTATTTGAATACATCTTTCCTCTTTTATCGCTTAGATACTTCGTACTATTGTCGCTGTAGGCAATTCTTCAAGCTTTTTAACAACTTTGATGATTCATTTGATCAAGACAATATCGTTTCAAATGGCTGTTGTCTATAGAAAGGTCCATATTTGGCAAATGAACATCAGGCTTATCTCAAATTATTGTAAAATAAAAAAGCAGTCTACCTGTTGTTTGTCCGATTCCTCCGACTAAACAGCAATACCGGTATATCCCTTCACACAATCACAATTCCACCACTTAACAAGGTAAAAGTCAATTCCTGATTAAAGTTACGGCCAACTAAGTCTGTAGTTAGTTTGTTATGACGTCAACGAGCACTTATTATAGAGATATCAACTAATATTGATAACGAGCGGTAGACACTGACAGCGACCGGTTGTGACGAAGCGCGGTATACGTATGGAGGCGTGTGGCGATCCACCAGCCCATTTGTACGGCTATACGTGCTGACGCCTGAGCCGGCGAGTCGCGGTCGTGACGTCGCACGCGCCCGTCTACACAGTGACGCGTACACACAATCCCCCAAGTTTCACGATATTACGTCACTATCACTCATTTTCTCCGCGGTCACTAATTATGTACTTATCGCTTCTGGGTCGACTGACCTTTTCGTTTTGATATATTTTTGTTGAATGTTCGATCGGGTGATATTACGTTATTTAATAAGGACTCTATTCCGTGTTCCTTTCTAAGGCCATAAGTCTCGTCATACTGAGATTCAATATAACTAAAGATATTGGAAAGTAGAGAAAACTATAGTCATATAGGTCCAACAGGTGAGAGCAGTTTTGTACTAACTAAATAATTTATAAGTGTGCAAAATATTTATATTTTTGTACACGATTCCTAAGTTATTGTAGCAGTAAATCCGAGATGTGTTTGCTAGCATGGACTTTAGGACAGAAAGTCCTATTTTCGCAAATTTCGCAACAAACTAAAACTACACGAGGTATGACACAAACGATATTATTATCTCCCGAGTATCTATTTAAGAGGAATTATGATTAATTGTAATTTTTCTTCGTGCAGTCATTGTCTTCATGCTCTCGGTCACGTATTTCTGTAAGTACCGACACACATTATGTATGTATGTGTTGTATATCTAAGTGGACACAGGCAAGTTCATCTTGTGTAAATTACCTGATTTCTAGAAAATTATCAGACTTCTACGCCTTGGTTCTGAAGTACCCGAGTTACTACGTTGCTGGGATTTCTATTTGTTCAGGTTGATTACACCTTTTCACTCTATCTGATCTTATGCGATAAAGAACTGTATACCTATGTATTAAGTAATTACTCCAATTAAATACATGGCTTTATTTTCCTGCCCACTTTATTACATCTGGGTTTTAACGTGTTTATAGCGTTTGTTATTAAACGTCTAGCGCTGTGCTATTTTCCGGCATACATGCGTTCTTAAGATAATATATCCAGGTTTTCTTGGGTTTTAAAGAAGGCAAATAAAATATAGGATAATAGGTACTTTGTCGGTGTAAAATTTGCGATTGAGTTATTTTCCAAGCTAAAATGCCGTTTTCCTTTTATACATTTTCTAGCTTTTTTATTAATTTTTTTTAACCATAATCGCAACTACAAACTTGGATCTCCCGCTAAGAAATCATTTTATCCCTTCCTCAACGATCTTTATTTCTGTTGGAATGTCGCTGATTTTATTAGAGGTGCTTCGATTTAGTAGTTTATGTCTCATGAGCGGTGTTAAACAAATTCCAAATAACATGGGTTTTCCCAATTTATCTTCATGAGGTTGAGGTTCGAGGAGCGATTTACCTGTTAGCAAACTTTTCGAGCGAAATCATCAATAATTTAATTTCTGAGAAGCCGACGTTGTTTTACGACGATTGGACTTGAGACCACCATGTGATGTGGGTCACGGCTGCTACTTTAAATATTTACGTGATTTAATATCAGTGTATGTACCTTTGCTTTTTAAGCTGCAACAAAGCATCGAATTTTCTTTTAGAATGAGTTTCCAAACTCTCTAAAGTATCGTTCGATTTACACGCACTGAATACATCTTTTCTGCATTAAGATTATTAGCAAGATTTACACATATTATAAGCAAAAAACGCTTATGTAAATTAATTGTTTAATGTAAAGAATATATCAATGTAACTGGTATTTAATTTAGGCCATTAATAATTATGCATAATCCAAATGGTTTGTTCAAACAAATGTCAATCTTTCGTTTTCTTATCGTATGGTTGATGAACAACATGTTGTCAGAGTTTCAACCACCTGTAGGCCTCTAACATGGCTTTACGGACCGTATCTCTCAGGTCGCCGGTTTCCTCCCGATGTTTTCCTTCACCTTTTTCAGTAACTCATAACTAATTTCTAATTTTTAGATAAATTTGTACATAAGTCAAAAAGACGTGCTGGGGTTTGAAATTGCGACCTTTGACTTGGCAGTCCATCGGTCACTCGGCTATCAATGTAATATTTTTCTAACAAGTAAGCTTATATAATGTCCTACGCAGCTCCAGGCGGTGGTTTTGTTCCTATGCAAAAGTAACGATTTCTTATATTATCTGAAAGCAACCACAATCCAATTTTGATTCGGTGACTTATCAATGTTTAGACGCAAAAATAGAACTCACTTTACGACGTAGCACTACAAACACTATGAGAAAACAATAATGTTGTTTTGACACCAAGAGAAGCAATCTAAGACAGGTTGTACATATTTGTTGATTGCATTCACCTAATTGTACCATTTAAATGATACTTAAGCTTAGCATATATTATACTATGGAATATTTAGTATAGTATAGAAAAACAAAAATATTATTCACCCTATTTGCCTGGTATCGTATATTACACATCGTTGAGTATATGCCTACCATTTCTTCTGCCATACTTCTTGTTCAGGTATTTTTCTCTAACATATTAATATTACTGTAATTGTTTTAAATATACGTACATAAATCATCATTAAGCAGTTCTAATTCTTATGAAAGAGCATAATTATAAAACCACAACTATACCAAGATGACCAAGCAAACAACGCATTCGTGAGGCGTACTCGCAAATATTTATAAATTTATGGAAGTGGCTTCACATTGCTGGAATATATTCGAGCGTTCATGCCTGTCGCGACTCGACTTAACAGCTGGCTGCTATCAAACGTTAGTATACCTCTACATAACGTAACAACACGCCTGTATTTTCGAGACTGAGGTGTAGGTACGTACCCATATATAACCAGTTATGTTTAGCTGGTAAGGTAAATCTATTGTCATTAACGGGGCAGAAATTAACACTGTGCGGTTACAAAAAATCGCCTAATGAAAAAAACCCACTAACACGTTTTCCAATACACGGAACTTATGCAGCAGGATCGCTTGCCTTCACTCGGCCAGCGACGCAGAGATCTAAGATTTGATAGGATGGCTGATGGCGGAGCACAGATAGAAATAGCGGTGTATTGGGGATACTTGCAGTGCTAATAGCTACGTGAGACACACCTACGGAGTGGTGCGTCGTGTCGGTCGTGCGTGGTGGGCTCAGAGCTCCGAGTCGAGCTCAGCTCTATTTCTGCGCGGTGTTAATGACTTCATACAGATACACTCGCCAGTTGACATCTAGGTCATTCTATTATGGTTTAATGTTGTTTTTAATTTATTTTTACGTATGGGAGATAAAGAGGTTAAAGCCCCACGCAAATTAGCGTCTATACGTCGATGTCAAAGTCAATATGTAAACAAAGACTGAATTTGATTTTCACCTACGTTCACCCTACAGACGCATTCGACTTTGGATCGAGTGCCATTAGTTTGCTTTGCAATAAAGGTCATATTGAAATGAAAATATTTTCACAGAAAAAATACCTACGATAATGTAAAGGATATTGAAGCATACAGTTACTTCTTGTGACCTAGATTATCAAGTTAAAAAGAAAATTTAGCGCTTTTCATTGACATGCAAAATTTCAAGAGTTGGTTGGTATTATCGGTTGGTGGCTAAATAACTGTTGCGGTTGCATAACTATTCTATTTTCTGCTTACCAAAATCTGGCAACGTTCATGCCGATTAAAATGTCTATATTTATTTGTACCTTAATAGTTACTGGTCGGTTCCAGTACAGATATACAAAAGTGGGTGCTGGAAAATTTACGATCTAGATAACATCAACCCACATGAATCGTTTGAAGCTAAATAATGGGCGTCAAACTTAGGTACATGCAAAGGCTACCATATAAATGTTAACAATAAAGATTAATTTGAGAACTTGCTATATAATTGTCGATATATATGTATGTAATTGTACATGCCCTCATTTCTAGTCAAGTAGTCAGTACCTACTGAAATTACTTGCCTATAAATGAGGACATCATACCACCGAGTTGAGAACAGTACTTATTAAATTATTAGCGACATTGACCTTAGGTGAGCCGGCAGGTCAGTACGCCGTTAAGCAAGGTTTCACTCATGTCTATTTACACTTATCATCTACCTACACAACACAGCAACACTAGTTGCGTCGGCTACAGCGCATGCGTGGAAAGTTCTTACATTTCTAAGATCAAAAAAGTATTACCTTCACCGTATGAGTAAAGAACGAAACTTTTATTTAGTGTACGAAGCGGACTTAATGCTTCAGGCATTTTCTACCAGTCAAACTTTTGTCTAGTGCATATACAGAACATGGTCGATGCAAATACTAATTTTAGTATTTAAATCAGTTTAGCTGTTCGAACCACACAGGTACGTTATTTGTCGAAACTTCCGAATTTGTAATATGAGTGGGGTAACGAGTCAAAGGCATGGCGAGTCATAAGCTCCATAACAAGCTCAAGACAATTATAGAAGGAAATAGATTCCAGTTACGTCCAGTTACTACAGCATCGTTGTTGACGAATTAGTAACGTGATACTTTCAAACTAGTATTAAAGTAATGATTTCTGACACATCGCGAAAATTGGTCGTAGAGACACTAGTTTTACGGATACTGTGTCTATTGGTTAATCAGGCTTCACATGACAGCGTCCTAACATTCAATCCATTGTTTTATAGAAAGAAAAAATGTTGACAATTGTACATTCAATTCAATCCATTATTCAACTAATTTAGACGCCTTGTGGCTCAGTTTCTCGATCGAATAAGAATATCTGTCTGCCTTCAAATATTTATACCAGGCCCCTTACCATGAACACTGAAAACAACAGTTTACTTTGTGGAAGCGAGACGCCACATTACACAGCACGTAGTCTTGCTTCCACAGCGTTAACTGTCCTGCTTTAAGAGGTCATGGTAAGGGGGCTGTAGTAAATTCTAAGTTTATCTGCATCAAAACTCTTTTATACGTCTGTTAAAGTTCGTCTTAGTAAAATTACTAACTCGAATTAAGGCATCAGAAATTATAGAACTGACAACTGTCTATTTAAAACTTAATAAGTAACTTTGATGGACAGTAAATTCATAATTGTTTCACTAGTAACGTACGTTATGTCGATGGTTTAATGTGAGACGACAGGTCAATCGATATCTCATCAAAAATGTATGCATACTGTTATGTGGAAATACATCCATCACTTGTTTGATTCCCAACACGATATTTTCATTATGAATTGTTAATGACGCATTATGACGTCCCCTGACAAGATATCCTTACTACCTATATATTAATTTTATATTATTTAATTAAAGAACAATTAGCTAGGTCAAAAATATTTTTATTGTTTTTTATTGTAGTGACTATAGTTAAGTGTAGTACACACATTAAATATATAATGATAGGTAACACGCGAAAGAATTCGTTCGATATTACGATAAAAGAAAAATTATACTCACGCTAACATTTTATTTTGATATTTTAGTAATCAACAAACTTTTTATATTGTTACAGCTTATAGGGTTTTAGAAAATCAGCCCCCTCACCATGACCTCTTAAAGCAGGACAGTGTACGACGCGTTACACTACAAATAGCAGCGTGAAGTGTCCTGCTTTAGAAGTTCATGGTAAGGGGGCTGGCTATGCTATATCGTGTCATATATTATCTATTAGGACACTTTTGCAGTAGTAGTTGATTTCAAATAGTGCCATTAGAGTATTAACAATTTTTTTCATAGATAACGAACATATTTAATTTGTTATTTTCTTAAAAATAATACCATATCCAAATAGGAAGTATATGTAATAACAGGTAATTTGCTAATACCTACCTACTTGACGTATAATTGACAAATACCCGCAACGCATTTGAAGGTTTAAAACACAGCGTAAAGAAGTAAAGATCAGTCTTGTTTGAGTAGATCACAATGTCTTTTATATATTATTTAAAATGAACCTGAATTGACAGACGGTATTATTATGTTTCTCTTTTTAGATGCAAGGGGTCAAACGTGTCATCTTAATTAATATTGTATTCGTATTTTTTGTTACTATAAATAGGATACAAGTTCTGTGTGACCTTATAATTTAAGCGGTTTGAAAAACATAACATCACGCCTGTATTCCCCGAAGGGGTAGGCAGAGGTGCACATATAGTACCTATACACTCACATTTTGCCAGTTATGATTTTAGGTCCCAACGTAATAGGGGGCGAGCCTATTGCCATCAACCGGGCACAAATCCAGACTCCGTGCTGCCACTGAGAATTACCTAATGGAAAAACCCAGTAACACTTTGCCCGACTCGGGATTCAAACCCAGGACCTCGTGCTCAGCAGTCGCGCTTAGCCACCAATAGACCAACGAGGCAAACAGTTAAGCGGTTTGGCCTTAAATTAGCAAAGAATATTATATATATACATTATACATACACAGCACAGCAGCAATAGGTTTGTACCCAGTTAATATGATATTAATTGCCTTGGCCTGTTCATGTTTTCTTGATACGAAACATCAAATCACAAATGATGTGAGTTAATCCGTCAAGCACGAGACCTAATTGTGCAGTGTGCAGCCACGTTGGTGCATTGATGTCATGGAGGAGGAGAGACAGTAACGAGATGTGGTCGGGGCCAGGTCGCGATAGCCGACCCAAATTACCGCTTATAAAGCCCGAGCAAACACCATAAACCGTATTTACTGGCAGACATGTCCTATATTAGTCGAGGCTTTCCGTTAGTGTTTTGTTTTGTGTAGCTTTATATCAGTAATATCGTAGGCGGTTATCGCTTGACACTGCTCATCGACCGCGTTTCGTCAGTCGGCATAATGCGGTCTCTTCATCATTAGCGAACAAACGGATTTCAATTTCTATAGTTTAATATTATACGGTACTTGTTATACGATTCAAGAAAGCCAAACAAATATGGAATCTGTAGATTTTTGTTCGTTTAGGGTAGCACAGCGAGTATTTATTTTAGTGTCCCCTAATTGGTCAATGAATTTGAAGAAAAGATAGCTGGTACTTATTTCAAACACTTTGTAAAGTATGTCTGTGTTCTTTCAGCGGTTACAACGTGCTAAGCTAACGTTCTCAGATTTTATCTATGAATACTAATTAATTTATACATCGAATGTGCATGTAAGCGACGATTGCTCATTGTACTTAACAAACGAGCGTGAGTGATAATCAGTTTTTAATTTGTGCAGAAAGCAGAAGAAGCATCCACAGTTTGTAGCGTACGGTGTATTGGAATAGTCGGTCAACAAAAAATATGAAGATTCTAATTATTACTTTTGTTTTCAGTGGAGTTTATTTTTTGGTAAACAGTACGTATTATTGTTAAATTGTTCACAAGTAGTTAGCAAGACATGAGAAGAGTTCAATCAGATAATTTGACCATAGAGCTAGCGCCTACCACCACAAGACAAGTTGGTAAAACATTTCTAGAACTTTCTTCTAATTTTGTTTATTTAAAACTGTGGACCCGACAGACGTCGTCCTGCTTGGAAAAGTAGCATAACGTGAGCTGTCAATTGCAAAAGATGTCGGAGAACCAAACCTAATTTAAAAAGAACATATTCGTTTAATTTGTTATTGTAAATTGTTGCGACCTTTTAATAGTTTTAGGAGTGGAGAAGAATCCAACAAATCAAAAATCGGTCCAGCAATTCTCGAGTTAGAAGTGTCCTAACAAACCCGACTAAGTTTTATCTATATGTATACCTATAGATGATGTAAATGTCTATAAACACACGCCGCGCGCCGGCCGATGCTGAGCAGTTTAATTAAGACAAGCAAAGCAAAAAGATCTTGATTCTAAAAGCCCTTAAAAATGGGTTGGCAGCCAATATTGAGGCTAATGATTTATGTCGACCATGATTCCTTAGTTTCAGTGTATCATGGGACTAACGGCGTAACGTTTAACGGAGTAACTCCAACACCTAACAGAACGTTTCAACGAATAAAGTTTGATTACATAAACAGAGGGTCATTCAACATTTCTGAATGCATAAAGGAGTTAATGACTTGCTGGGAAAATATGAGGTACACACATTTCTATAGCCATAAATATATTCATTCAATTCATTGTATTTTTTTAATTGGATTGTTTTTTTTCATGGTAAAAGGCCAGATATAATTTGCTCGTACGGTAAGCATAAAGACTCGATTTGTGCAGTTTTGAAAGAGCAATGCAATGATGTATATGGATATATTGACAGTAAGTGCATTTACTTTTATCGTCTTCTGCAAAATAAGAAGCCCGAATTTCTATAATTTCATTTTCATAATTTACCACAACAAGTCAAAGATGTTTGATAGGTACCTATTATAGAATCAAAATGCCATTAATTTCACTAGGCAGGGACAATTATTGCTACCGCTTTAGCTGTGGGAATATCCAGTATCCATTTCTAATAATGTTCACAAAGTTTTTTTTTCAGCGTCCTGGTATGAATACACTTTATTTGAATCAGTATGCCAATCTGACTATTTTCAAGAATGGACTAAGTAAAAAGAATATCAAATATTACTTTAAGTCTTATTATAGTATCTACAATTAAGACTATAACAACTTGTAGAACTCATTTTATTCAAAGAAAAATTAGAGGAACGTTATTTATAACCGACTTCAAAAAGGAAGAGGTTCGTCTGTACTGTGTACGTTTTTTATATATATTATGTTCACCGATTCCTCCGGACCGTGGTAAAATAATATTTTTTGTTTGAAAATACATACATACTCTCGAATTGGTTCCATACAAAGATTGTCATGAGACGGAACGGAACTCCTCATAAGATCACAGCAGAACTGCAGTGCAATGCGGTGTCTCGCTTTCACAACGTAAACTGTCCTGGTTTTAAAGTTCATGGTAAGGGAGCACATAGGATGCGGGCTATCGATAGTAATCCAACAGATTACTGCGGTTCTGTGACAAAAACACGGCTTCTATGAAGGCTTGGATTGTCACGTAACGCTAGTTGGCTTCACATACGTAGTGTCTGTTATGTTCCATCCTACAATATGCTGACTATTAGCTTAGAATCGAATTATATCTTTTTTTAAATCAGTGTGCTGTTGTTATCATTTAATCATGTTAAAATCAATTAAAGAAATAGATTTTTATCTAACTTCTACTAAGTATGATTTCTGTAACTTACGCGAATATTAGAAATTTAAATAATAAAACCCGACGTTAACAACAATTTTGATAATGATTTCGTATGAATTTCAACGAATCGTCGTTATCAGCCGGAAGACGACTGTTGAACAAAGGCCTCCCCTTTAGAACGCCACAATGAATGAACGGTTACCTAACTTTAAAATCTAATAGAAAATAAATATTTGAATTTTGAAATTGGAGTACCTAATTATTGATTTTTCATTAACACGTTACATTAGCAGTGATAACCGAGTAGTATGACCGTTGGATTGCCAAGTCAAAGGTCGCATATTAAAACCCCAGCACGCACCAATGTCTTTTCAATTTCATATGCGTACTATAATTAGTTATCAGTGTCTGAAAACGGTGAAGGAAAACATCGTGAGGAAACCGGCAAACCTGAGAGATTTTTCAACGGTGTGTAAAGTTATTTCAGAGGCCTACAGGCGGTCCAAACTTTGCCATGTGATTGTTCATCAACCATACGATACGAAGAAGAAGATTATTTATTATTAGATTAGATATTAAAATTAGGTTTAGCAAATCATAGTAAAACATGATTTTACAGCTCAATCACATTAGAATGACACGAGCATAATCTTTACGAGTGAACTAAAAATTTTATTGCCGACGTACCTGTGTGAATGTCTAGACGACCTAGTGGGCTTAGACTGGAAATTCTTTCATTACTTAACACATATAGTATAGCCTAGACTTTAAGCTAAGTATTTTTTTATGTTTCCGCACCAGCTCTATTAGTTCGCCCGGTGACGTGGCCTTAAAATTATGATTAATCATTTAAATAGGATCTCCTTATGTCATCTGTGTATATCATCATAAAAGCGTATGAAATAGATTATAAGGTGAGTGTTTGTAGTATATTTGACAGCTAAACTTGTCTTATTACACACAATAGGCCATGAAATCGCTCGTACTCTTGTAAACCATGGAGATTGTCGTTTAAGTGCATCCAACATCAATGATTGTGTATGCAGAGGCCTCTGATATTTACCTACATTCGTCGGTTTGTTATTGACTTTGCATAAACATTTTGTTGAAACATATAGTTTCTTAAACATCTCGCATTTATCTTTTTCACTTTCATTTAAAGAAGCGATTAGAAAATCAATTTTAAACAAATTGCCCGACAGACAGTTATGAACAGATAGTTAGCTTAACATCAGTCTTTAAAAAAAGTGAAACTGCGAAAGTGAAATTGTATAAGTTAAGAGTTCACGGGTGTTCCTTTCATTACTTAACTGTCAAACACTACAATGGAAGTTTTCCAATCATTCTCTTTGGCATTGATAAGTAGTGTCATGAAATATACTGATCTGATAATATACATTATGCCATTTATGCTATTGTAGGTGCCCTGGTGCCCTTCTTCCCTTGTCGTGAAAGGTTGCGTTATGGAGCAATACACGACAATTAAAAGCTTTCAGATATGCATAGAGGTAGTAGGTGCACACAGTTTTCATATTGAGGAGTCATATATAGTTGCCCGAGAATCAGTCTCTATCTTAGGTATAATTACTTTTCACATGCTATAACCCCTCCACAAAGAAGCCAGTCAGAAAGCCAGCACCATTGCCTACTTTTATCACAGTTACTCTGACGTAAGAAGGTTCTTGTAATTTAAAGTAATTCACTAATAGCACAGCTGGAATTGCCACTCAATTAGTTTTTGCTGTACTCGGCTGTTAATTGGTTCTAACATTTTCTTTTGTTTGCCAATGTAAAACTAAGCTTGATCTTTTAGTAATTTGACATGCTAATAACTAGTTATTAGGTAGTACTGTATGAGTATCGGCTAAGGTTCTGTATTGACTCGCTTTCCTTGTCCGACGGGCTAATGGTGGAATCGATCTGTGGAGCTCGTTTATCAAAGTCGCGGCGTCTAAGCCATTAGGACTACATTTGAAAACAGAAGTACAATGGACATTTCTTTAATAAAACGCTGTGGTTCCGGAAAAAAAAAATTGACTACAATGTGCCTTTATTTATTGTTTCGTGATTGTTTATATTGTAGAGTGTTGCATGTTGTACGTGGTCGCAGGAAATGCAATGTTAGTTTTGCTTAGTCCAAACTAGTAACTGAGATGCGACTATGTACTTAGTACTATTATTACAGAAGTCCAGACAGGAGACACTTAGCTTGAGTAATGGCTCGTTTACATTAAAGGACTCGCTACGAAACTTGCGGAGATGCGTGTTAAATATATGATACCGTCCTGTGTCCTACATAGGTGGAGTGTTCACATGCCCGCATTATGCGCGAATCTTTAGTAAAAAGATTGGTTATACAAGCCATATGTAAGCGCATGAGCGCCGCCAACCCCGCCAACAGGACTGAAGCAGTCGGCGAAGCCGAAATCGGCTAGGATGTCATCAACGTCCTGTACTGTCAACTCAAATATCCCTATCAGTGTTACGCCTTGCACGAAGGAAACCATATCCAATCCTAATCTACTAGTTCTGTCACTTTCAATATTGCCTTTATGGAATTCATTAGTTGAAAGACTGGGCTGAATGAATACTGCTTATCTGCTAGTAACGGTTAACGTCATCTCACATTGTTAGTATTTCTGAATGGCTATTGTTTACAATAATGATTCCGATGAGTTCGGTGATTCCCCCGCGATCCACTCGGTTATCAAGTAGTGTCAGAGACCGTTGAAGTAGGGATGTTTATCACTCACTGTTACTAGGTGAGTGCAGTCAGAAGTAATTTTAGATGAAGAGCTGATTACCATATACATTTAAGTTATATATTTAGTTAGGAATGAAACGCATGGATTCCCAGGCTTTCGAGTGTTGCCTGCAGGTTTAAAAAAGCAAATATTTGTTTGGTACATTTTTTTAAATTGGGGGATAGACACATGACATTTAAATGTATACATATAAAGCAAATTATTGTCATAATTAATGCCTAGTTAGACCTTTAATATACATGTAGATTGTAGGTACTACATGCAGTGTAAGGTCTCTATGATGTTATGAGAAAAACCAAACTTTTACTTTTGTTACGTAATATTTTATGATAAGTGAAACTATATTAGAAAATGATGTTTTATAAAATCCGACACGTCTTCGTGAGTATTTTTATTAATGTCCTCTATCAATAACACAATGATGACATCATTTAAAACTTGTATTATATCCCGGATGCCTCAAGAATTAACATTCATATCAATTTAAATTGATTTTTGTCTAATACGATATGTACCTACTTAGTTGGAAACTCGCGCAAGGGACAGTTTTTGTGTTTCCATCTGTCGGTCTGTCAATAATTGTAACTTAGGACGTTCTGGAGCAGTGCAACAGCGATGCCCTTTCTATAAAAATCACCATTTTTTGTATTGAAATTCGTTGTTTTTTATCAAAAGCATGTGAATGTGATAAATTCTAAGCACTACTAAAAATCGTGAAACTACGGTTTTTTCATATAATTTTTAACCAATATTTGGTCTTAATTTTTAAATCCTTTCACCTGTCAAAAACATTCCTACCTACGCTTCGTATTACGATACAAAAGTTTACATTTAATTTTTTTATTATCTATACATATAAGAGGTAGTCTCCCAACGCGACTGGATTTTTTTTACATTAATTATCTATGTATTAAAAACCAATAATTTCACTGAAAAAGGATCATCCTAAAAAAAATTTTTAATTCCTTAAAACTGTTGTTCGGGGCTCAATATTCTTAACTAGGTACTTATACCTACTGGCATAAGACAGTGGGCTTATTAAACTAATTTAGTGCACTTATGAAGAATGGGGCACAGGTCAGGCAGATGCAACGATTACACGCTATAAGAGTATTATTGTTTTAGTACCTACTAACAAGCTGCGTATTGACCGGGTTTCCCCTGTCAATTCGGATTATTTAATGTCGCAGAAGCTTTCTACCCTTTTTTAACTTAACAATGTTACAAAACGAAAGTTTCTCTGTCGATTTTGCGAAATATCAACAGGTTTTTCTTACATTAGTGAAAATACAAATACCGAAAATCAATTCTTGGTTTATTACAAGCTTTTAGTTAATTTGAAATGTTCATACGAACGTATGATGAATATGAGTTTGTTTAGGTCAAATCTTGCAATCTAAATTAGAACCACTTTTTGACATCCGCCTGAAATGAAATTTTGCATACTTAAATAGGTTGGTGACAATACAATATTATGGTATTTTTGAGCTGATCTGATGATGGAGTCAGAAGATGGTCATAGAAACTCTGTGACGAAATGAGGCAATCCCACCGTGTTTTGTTTTATTTTATTTGTAACGGACAAAAAACAGTTACAGTGTTGAGCTTGTTTAATCCATCTTCACTAGTACTAGCCTAGTTGGTTTAAAAGCTTGTGTTAAAAAAATATTTTTAATATTACCTTATTTTTTTATTTTAGTATGGTACTTATCCCTTACACCTGATAAATTTAATATTAGACATCAAACGTGGTTCTAATTAAATTATCTTTACGGTTGACGTGTATATTAACAAGACAATGTGCCAAGACATCGCTTTGTCTACAAAGTGACGGAACCAAACCCGATTGGGATGGCGGCGCTCACCTTCAGACAGACGTGTCATTGACAAACCTGATTTCATGGAGTTCTCACAAAAACTTCCTAATGTAAGTCTGTACATGGAAAAAAAGAACTGAGTCTTCTGAACATTCCTATATTGGCAATTAGCGACAAATATTACAATTGTTATCTAGGTATAGTTGTAGTTATACTACCAAAGATTTAGTACAACCTAGACTGCAAAAGCTATAAGACCAATTTTGTTTCACAGCGTCATTGCATATTCTTTGCATCCCACACGGTAGCCGCGTGGTCGGGTGTACCACACTCAATTATTAAACTGTCTGGAGCACGTGACATTGACATAAATCAGATTGTTATATAATAATCAAAATGCTCCATTGACTATGATTACATAGAGCGCTGCAAACAACCTCAGGCATTCTTCACTCCTACCAATAGTACAAACAATGTATTGTTTTATCTAATGAATGGGATATTTTATCATCGGTATATATCAAGTATTATTTTGTGTGCTCCTAGCATCATGTACGTTCGACTTTATTTGCATGATCTGAGGCCGATGTTTGTCTGATGTGTTTATAAATACTTTAAGACCTAAAATGTAAACGAACGTGAATTATATTTTGCGTGAAATAAAGGTTTTTATGTTTACTATAAATTACTTTTTTATTTATTCTACGAGTATTTACTTTAAGTTGGAATAATATTTAAGAACAAAGGTTCAGTTTCAAAGACAAAAACTAAAGGTAATAAACAAGTGTCAATGTATGTATCAATAAAGATTTGCATTTAACCACCGAACTAAACCTTGAGTTTGCTTCCTGAGTTCACGACTTGCATTTTACGGACATCTTGAAACTATTATGTGATCAATATTGTTTTACACGTCAATGAGGAATGTTATACGCAGATTAGGCTTTTAATTAAATGCAGTTGTTATTTGATTCAGGTAACCCTAAACTGATATTAGAGTTGAACAAAGTTTGAGACGGATGGCTGGCACTGGCCAGTCACGAGCGAGCTAGCTGTGACGAATGAATCTTTCGTGGTGACGATTTCGAATGAACCGATCGACTGTGACCGATTGCACCTGATCAGAAATAATAACATTGATGACGACATTGTTTTAAACACTGAAAGCGATTTAACGAACGTTTGAAGCGCAACTCTCTTAAAAGCCGTTAATTAAGACCGACACGAAAGATCACTTAGCATTGTATACAGCAAAACAGAATGGTCGTGCACAATTCAATTAAACAACGTAAATCTTAATTTATTATACCTTGTGATGCTACCTACCCCTGTTGGAATTTATGACGAATTCACCGTTGTAATATTATTGTGTTGGATTTACCTACATTTCACCGATGAATTTTCTATGCAGTAGATCGCACTCCCACTGTCATTTACTGAGCTCTCTCCCTCTCAATTCCAAACCTTTTAACATGAAATAAAATTGATACGAGCGACGTAAACAAAATAACCATATCCGTAGTCTAGAACAAACTAGTAAAGGATTGTGACATCAAATTGTAATACTTGGCTTTAGGAGCAGTAGTGGATTTTAATCACAAAGAACAGTCAATATTTAAGTCTTATCAGGCCTTAGTAGGTCAAGGATGTTTATTACTTGCTTGTGTTCACCGGAACGCATAACTGCAACTACAGCTTTATGTTTTTAAACTCAGATAGCTCCAGATGAATTGGCTCCCTCAGGACCGGCAGCTATTTATACGTCATAAGGCGGGTTTTGTGGTTTAATATTTCAGATATTTTTATGGTTACATTTAAGTTGGGCACAGTGAAATAATAGCTACGTGGATTAATCATCATGATATTACAGGAATTCTAATACAGAATGATCAGTGTAAATTAGCTGGTGATATCAGAGAGTACACGAGATTTCTTAATCTAGGTCGTTGTTGTAATGAAGGAAATTGTTGGCTTTTCTCGGCGACATCACGCGTTTTTATGAATGTTAAATTATCATATTGCATTTATGATAACTATTCTGTGATAGGTAGATGCTCTTCTATCGCGCATCCTTTGACTCTTGTTCGCGCATCGTAATGTGTAAGGCTGAGTAGGTACGACCAGGATATTCCTACAGGATCTCAATTTGAATGCTTCCTCGTGCAAGAGATTGACGTCGATGTATGTCACTACGTTCATAGTATTATAGTGTTACTTGTTGTGTACAGAGATTGTTAGTAAGATGGTCATCCTATATGCTAGTTTATTACTGAACCTATATCGTCAGGGCTTCGCCACCGTAAGATATGATGAGAAAAATCAAAATTTATATACACATTACAGGATCGGGGTTTATACATATTCCCACATACTTACACCCCCTTATTCAAAATAAATTACAATTTTAAACCAGGGATTAAATTATACATGTCACTGTCGTTTGCATTTCAAAAAATAGAGACGTCAATAGACTTAATACTGGGTTTAGTTAATGCTGGTATGATCCTCGTTTTTGAATAAGAAGGAGAATGTTTAACTATTGATTAAATTATACCTGTCACTGTCGTTTACAAGTTAAAGAATAGAGATGGCAATTCACTTAAGAAGTGTTTTAGTTTAAGCTAAAAGACAATTCATAGTGATTTATAAAAGACGAACGATTCAAACAACGACAATGAGGCAAAGAATCATGATAAATGCAAGCACTGAGTGTGTTGATACATATTGGCTATTTGTACAATCAAATAACAGAAGCAATTGTATTCTGCTGCCTATATCACTTTACAGTGCATCGGATAGGGTCTTCAATGTCAAGTAATGCATAAGCAAACATTAAGTAAAGAGACACCACATTGTAAACTTGTAATCGAGTGTGACAAAGCCTTGGCTTTAAGTTTAGGTTAATAAGTATCCTATTATTACTTAGTTAAACATCTTACTCAGAGTTAGAATTCCGAGATTATGATGAGTAATGTTTTTACTTAAACTGAATTAAATGAATGGCTTGGAATGTAAGTACAACTACCCTTACTTATAAAAGATGCTAAAATGTATTTTAAGTTAACCACTTAAGTCTATTGACATCTCTACTTTTTGACATGCAAATGACAGTGACAGGTGAAATTTGATCAGTTGTTCAACATTGCCAATTTTTACAAGCTTTTATTTAATTTGTAGGATATATAAGAGGGTAAGGGTATAAGAAGTAGGCACCTATAGCACCCATGTTGTTTATCACCAACAGACTCAGATAAAACGCCACAAATGACGCATAATTCGTGCTTGGGCTTCATCTGTATGCACGGTGCACATACATTTTAATATTGTTTTCGAATGATTTTCCTCACAAGATAAAAAATAAAACAGTCAATGATGGATGTCATTAAATAAACACTCGGTAAACAACGTACATAAGCAACGCGTATAAGATAAAATATCAACGAGAGTGACGACTGTAATTATCATTTTAATCTACGATACCAATTAATTTCCATTATTTTATTAAATTATATGTTTGTTGTTGTTAGTAATCGTAGATTCCAACAGATAATACCTGATGTCACCCTTAAGACGTAAATACTAAAAGGGAACTTGAAATTCGATGGATGCGAGCAGTGTCACGATGGCTCAGTTGGCAGAGCGGCGCCACGGTACGGCGAAAGTCGCGGGTTCGGGTCCTGGTTGTGTCCATCATTTTTCAAGTTTCCTTTATCAATTTACATTATATGTGTAGACAATTATCAGAACATGCTGAATCCAGAATAAAAACAAATTCAAACAACCTACAATCTACATAATTGTTATGTCAAGCAGTAAACTTAAGTTATCAGTAGGAACAAGGTGAAACACAGAACACATTTATCTTGTTTTTGTGCCAAATGCACTAAATAGTTTGAAACAATGGAATTGACATTAGTTTTAACAATTTACCGTAGCACCATAAAATGAAAAACAATGCTCTGGAATGTAAATTATTCACATTACAAGATTAGTCAATGGAAGCGCAGTTACACGGTTGCACTACACGAGTTTTTACTTGAAATTACTTATAACATACTTATTACTTATAAATAATTTGACTGCCTCGTTGGTCTAGTGGTCGCTAAGCAGGAGCTGACCGACTGCTGAGCAGGAGGTCCTGGGTTCGAATCCCGGGTCGGGCAAAGTGTTACTGGGTTTTTCCATTAGGTAATTCTCAGTAGCAGCACGGAGTCTGGATTTGTGCCCGGTTCATGGCAATAGGCTCGCCCCCTATTACATTGGGACCTCAAAAACATAACTGGCGAAGTGTGGGTGTACTATATGCCTACCCCTTCGGGGAATACAGACGTGATGTTATGTATGTTACTTATAAATAAGATGAACGGAATGTTGGATAATATAAGTACAGTCAAACCATTACAAATAAGGCTACAAGTGCTGCACAAAAACTGGCTCTCGTAAAAGAGTAATAGAACGAAATAAAATTCAAAAATATTTATTTGAATTGAAAAAAGAAAAAGTTTTTATTTTTACCCTCAATCTGACACTCACGTGTTCAACTAACGTCGCTTTTTTCTGTTATTGCAAGTTGTATTTTATATATATATTTTTTTATCGGGGTGACATATTTGTTATAGAAAAAACCCTGTAAATAAATAAAGATTAAAAAAAATTGTTTATTTTTAAACTGGTACGATTTTAAAAGAAATCGAGGGCAAAGATAACCTCTTTCTGCCTTGTTGCCGAAACAGTAAAGGTACGAACAGTTTTCCGCTACGTAAAAACAAAAGGTCGCTGTAAGGTAATTAATGATTACTAGGCTATCGACGCCTTGAATGTTTGTTGATTTCAATAACCTTCTGTTTTTTGTCATACCTGCAATATATCGATATTTATTCGCAGCACGATACTGCGTCATTAACATACTGTTGCCACAGTATAAAATAAAGTTATACATCTGTAGGTTTACTCTGCAAGAACTTTTTAGTTATATTATGAGTTTTGTATGTTGCGATCAAGTTTCCTACATAGTTTACTTTACACCAATTCGCATTATACGGGGTACGTCCACATTGTCAGCAGAGTACACCATAAAAAGACAGAAGCCCCGCCGCGTGACCATGTAGTTCCGCGTCCATGAAGGTGGCATGCCCCGCCTATAGGAGGCGACAGATGTTCAGTTCTGAGCATCTGGTCGGTTAATCTGTACTAATGACAGGTCCTTAATACTTCGCAACCGATACTAGACATGTTTATCTTTACGATGTCGTTATAATGTATGCGATATGGACACGTTTAGCCGGTTTTTGGGATTAAGGCAATCTACGAATTTAGTAACATATCAATTAACATATAGGTAGTGGTGCTGGAATTCACGTGAATTTGCTTTTAATATGTAGATGGGTGACACGTTGGTCTGGCAAGATGAGGTTGACTTTGGCTGACTGACCCTATTTTACTTGTGTTAAATGTAGCTTCACACTTCACCGGAGCTCTGCACGTTTACTAGACACTAAAACTATTGAGGTTGCATTGCCGTTAAATTTTATAACATACAGTATCTATGTTCATATAACGCTGAATTTTAACGGAGTTGCACCATCCGATACTGTCTCATCGTCCTTCTACTCGTGTTGAAAAGCGTAGCTTTAGTGAATTACTTGACCTAGCAGTTGATGGTGCAACTTAACTTAAAAGTTTTATAGAAAAAAATATTTTGTTTCTTTTGTTGTTCTGTCCAACTGCAGAAGTTCTTGTCTGATGTTGGAAGGATATATGAACCCAGCCTTAGGTGTGCCATTTTTTTTACCTAAAGGTAAAGTTAGCAATACTCTGAAACATATTTTTGTAATACCGGTTTTTCTGCTAAAAATATTGCAACAATTTATTTGGCTGTACGTGACGTATTCAAATGGTATTGAATAATGTCTAGAGAAACTAAGAAGTAAATTGATTCTGAGCACGTCTAGAGCCGCCTGGCATTGTTCAATTATGTGCCAAACATGTTCATATGTTACCGCACGCTATGTAAACAAAGCTCCTTCTTCACAACATGGAGATTAGCTTGGGGAAATAATTGCCTTACGCGTTACGTGAGCGACCTACTTTCTGACAGGAAAAGTCTGCCCACCTGCTGTAGCTGATAAATTAGAATGCATTAACAGCATCAATAGGACTCGCATTACTTTATGATTTATTTATAACATTACTTATAAACTGTAATTGTACAATCTGTGCAGAAGTCTGGACGATGAAACAGATGCCTTTTTCATTCCAGCTGCATTTCGTATGTATTGTAAAAGTTTTGCTTTTACTTTGTACTCGATTTCTTTATTATATTTCTGGAAACCATCAAATAGAAGTCTATTTTCTTCCTCTATTTTCTTTTATCGTAGTACAACACTGGCAGGTTTCATAAATAAAAATAAATATATTTAAAACGGTGACAATACTTATTTTTGTCGTCGTATTATTTAACTGTTTGTCAACAATATCTCACTCAGTGTCAAGGTGTACACATTACAATGCAAGCAGTAAATACTGCAAGTTATATGTAAATTATCAGCAAGAGTTTAATGTGGGGATCGTAATGAACGTGACTCAAGTTCTATCGTATTAGAAACAACAATAATAAATGTTGAAACACCTTAGGAAACTGTTGCGGAACATTGGATTAAGGGCTTGATCATGAAAGTAATATCGGTAGACGGGACGCGTACCTTGATTATAATTCTGATCATCTTAACTCTTGTGTGAGTTAGTTGATTGATAACACAACTACAGGGATAACGTTTCTCTTTTATTAACACAGGTAAACAAAAGAAAAACGCAAATACGGTAAGCTATTAAGAAACATACGATAGGCATAGGTTCTAGTTCGAAGTCTACCGTCGCGTCGCTTGATTGTAGAAATTCTAAAGATAGGTAACTTAAACATAAGGTCCCAATGTAATAGGGGGCGAGCTTATTGCCATCAAAAGGGAACAAATTAAGACTCCGTGCTGCTACTAAAAATTACCTAATGGAAAAACCCGGTAACACTTTGCCCGACCCAGAATTCGAACCCAGGGCCTCGTGCTCTTAGCAACTACTAGACCAACGAGGCAGTCAATAGGTAGATAGGTAACTTGACTGTGAAGAATCTCTTTTATATTATGCGTCGTATAATTTCGCAAGGAAAGTAGATTAGTCTTTAAACGTGCATCCGTGTTCCCACGCAGTTCGCAAGTTGAGACGAAGGACGTCCCCTGTCTGAGAGCCAGTGAGGGTTTAATGTTGGGTTAGAGGTTAGCAAACTGCCGCTTTGCACTGATGAATATTTAAACTGGCTAAATTAGCGCCGCGTGAGACTTCGACATATCTTATTGGCTGGCAAGTTGTGTTCAGACTGCATATACATCCTGTATGTATTGTTTGATCAAGGCGAGCTAACAAGGGGATCTGGTTTTCAAACTCAATTTATATGGTGATACAAACACATCAAGGAGAGGTTCCCAAGGAGTAGGTTCTTGGTAGGTATTGTTATTTATTTGGAGTCGAAACCTACATTTTGCTTATAAAGATATAATTAATCACTTTTATTTCCCGTAGCTGCTGGATGCATAAAACAGCAGACCAGGCTCTGTGACGTTACTTGGAAGAGGCCATGCAGTGGTCTGCGACAGGCTGATGATGATAATTCATGTTGTTCTAAATTTTTTTTTTCGAGCTCTTGCTGCTTAACCGGTCCTTTGGCGAGACCTAATAAAAGGCCTCCAGCCAGGGTTGTTCTAAATCAGCAGCAGAACCGTAAAGTAATAAACGTGTTCTTCTGGGAATCTAACGGCTATAGCCGGCTGTCTGCTATAACCGACAATACCATGTCTAGACAGATGAACGAGCTCCATCCAGTTACAATAATGACACAAATTAGTCATAAGGTAATTAATTTCACTCGTGTTTAATTAAGGTAACTGGCCAGAGTTCGAGCCTACAGACCCATTGTTATTAAAATTAATCGAGATTATGAGAACATGTCGAGACTGCAATGTTATGTTCTGAAGGTCAACAGAGTTCTTTTTATATCGTGTACCGTTATATCTAAATGTGTTAGAAGCATGCGAGTTAGTTAATTACTGTGTTATAAGTCTGTAAAGATGGATGGTGTACGTATGAGGTGTGAACAGGTGAAGTACTACGTATTATTTCTTAGAGTACAG
Organism: Abrostola triplasia; assembly: GCA_946251915.1. Classification (NCBI taxonomy): domain Eukaryota; kingdom Metazoa; phylum Arthropoda; class Insecta; order Lepidoptera; family Noctuidae; genus Abrostola; species Abrostola triplasia. The sequence continues at coordinate 5,380,223 of OX276432.1, read as the reverse complement.
GGTTTTCATCGGTTTTGTAATTTATATTGCAGAATATATTTTGTAGGTTAACAGTTACTACAGATTTAGCATAAATATGATTATTTTTTAATATCAACCGACTATTTCCAAAGACTTTCACAAAATTTGGAATGATTTCGGAAGACTACTTTTTTAATAAGAAAAAGAAAGACAAAAAAGAAAAGTCATTAAGCCTACTAACCTGACATTAGTTAATATAACAAACTAACCATGTTTTAATTGAGATTTTTTATACAACTTATAAGTCTTAAAACATTCTTTATTATTATTATTATTTCAGCCATGATCGTCCCACATTAAAAACATAAAACATTCTTATCAGTTCTAAATCGCGATAACCAAAGGTTTTCGTTTTGGCAAGCCAAGCGAAGCCAGTAAATTAAGTTTATACCGTCTAGGTACATAAACATATCAATTTAAAAAATAGTTCATTTTAGCCTCACTTTCGTGTCACGATAGACGTGATATTAACATATATTTCCATGGCAACGAAAAACCCAACAACATTACAAGATACGGACTAGTATAAAAAATAACCAAAATAATAGAAATATTTTCCACATTACCTACGTTTAGTTACTCGTTTGTTTTAATGGGTAAAATCTTGATTAATAATAAAAAGTGTATTCACAACGCGATTTGCTATTGCACGATGTTAGTATAATGTTATAAGAATGCTGGTATAACTCAGACATACATATACATACATGCAGATCGCTGTGTTATGATCCTATTATACTTCCTTTGTTTCATATCATCTCATATAAGCCGTGGCGAGTGCTACGCAGCTGACCTTTCTGAAGGACTCGAACAATAAGGTCATTGTAAATCCTTCTAGGGCGTCCTAGCATTTCCACTTTTTGTTAATTGCCTCCCATTTATTCTTTCCACTTGACCGAACCATTGAAGCATTCCTTAAACATTCAAGGTTGAAGTGTCTCTAGATATAAAAAACCTGAAATTACCAAGTATGTATGATAATACCAGTTTCAGGTATTGCTTTAAACATGTCGCAACAGTTTCAACCAAATTTTTAATTGAACCGGCGTTTAAGCTGGCATCTAATTAGATACATTTTCAATGCCATACTGTTTTTTAAATTTTATTTTTTTAAATGAACGTCGCTCGCCCTGACCTGGGAATTGCTCCTGTTAGTGGATGCGTTTCAGAAACATAACATATCACATACACAAACACCTAGACTCAGGAATATCTGCGGATCACACAAGTGTTTGTCACGGGCGGGATTTGAACCCGCAACCCTTAGTGCAGCAGTCTAATCGTTTTGCCACAGCGCCAATCATAATATGTTCTCGGTCATTACATGTTAGGAAAGTTGCGTACCTACCAATATAATGTTTTATACGAATGTACTGTAATGAATTAGTATAGATGCAATCAAGGTTAAAGTGAGAAACAAAGTCCCTGAAAATGTAAAACATAAATCGTGTTTCACAATAGTGTAATTTTTTATTTTAACTGTTATTAAACCAATCATCTAATGAGGTTTATTGTCAGCGCTTCGCCGTTCTTTATCGTTGCAACCTTTGTTATCGCCTTGCGAAATAACAAAATGTCGATGTGGGAAATAGAATATTGTAATTCATATTGGATTACCGCTTCGTGTGGCAAGAGTGTCAAGGTGTAATGTGATGCATCGGATAAGGTCTGATGGAAAACCTGTTGGAAACCAGTCCTCGGCAGTAACTGGTTGCTACGTCAAAGTAGAAGTTCACCAGCCTGAACCAGCCACTCATGACGTCACCAACCTTGAGAGCTCAGTGCTCACATTCTCTCAGCCAAATCCTTCCGAAGCTAGGCATACCCGGACATAGTATAGCCGCTTTATTTAAATAATTGTGATTGTGATCAATCGTGACGTGTTCTCAGTCCACGTTGTGAAATGTTTGTGAATGTTATTTTTGGTATCACGACTTGTCCACATCGTTAGCGTATAAATTATAAAACCGCTTTTTTAGACAACCCTACATTTCGATTCAGAGGTCAGACATAAGACAATAGAAACTGAATCAACATATAACTTTCTTTCAACACCGAGCTGATGGGTATAGAGTACCTACCCCTCTGCTAACTCTTTCAAAACTACAAGCGCAATGTTTGTATTATGTCAAAATAGCAAAGCAATTATCGCAATGACTAATCTTAGTTCGATTCCTGTCCTTAATGCGTACGCGCATGGCCTTCAAAGATTTGCTTTGTGTCTTGGTGATTTTACAAGCCAGAATAAAACGAATCCACCGTACTTTTTGTAGGCATGCCTATCTCTCATACATGCGTGATTCTATTAGGTTAAAAATCTCTCATTGACAATTCGTAACAGAGGTAGACTCAATTCATACATAGTTCTTGTCTGTCTTGTTATTGTTTAGTGAGTCGTCTAGTCAAACTCCACCTTGGCAGCTTCACTTGTTTACATTCTTCGATATAACTCGCATTGTAAATGATTTACATGCAAATTGATCATAAATTGATTTAATTTCCATGTTTTGTTGTTTAGACCACTTTTGCAACTGGTTTTTGTAAACATGCGGGTACCAGCAACAAACAACAGATCATTTGATTTCCAACGTGGAATAACACCACGTAGCCGTAAAAATATGTTATTAGCGATAACACATATTCTGTTTGTTAGTTACAAACTTAGTAAAGAGGTTGATTTAATCCTCGTTGTTTTCTAAGACTCGTTCTAAGACTAACACAACTAATAGTGGCAATTAAAGAACGGGCACGGACCCTATTAGTTTCTGATACACAAAGGATGTTGACGTGCCTATCAATTTAGACAATCTTTCATATTCAATCAATTCCATCGTCTGGAATAACGACAAAATGTGAGCGTCGTTTGCCGATACGATTTCACTTTATAACATCAAACAAGTTTCGTGAACTTTTTGCAGACGAAATCTCTGTTTAGAAAGGAATAGGGTGGGCCAGCCTAGCTCCTACCTAAGCTCCCATTAGAAAGTGTTTGAAGATCTCACCTGCTCCGCATGAGTTCTTCCAGAAGTCGCAAAACTTGCTGCACGCACACATCTCGTATGTACGTCACTTCGCACTAGTGCCAATGTATTTTTAAACTTCACTTGTACAGTTTCGCAATCCTTCAGCCGGTGCGCATTCACACGATCGCGTTAATGTCGACAGCTGAGAAAAACTTTATTCATCTTATAGTAAACAGTAGCGGTGTAAACATGTCAGCTAGCGGCTCAGATAGGGGTCGCTGGTGTACCGTTGGAGCATAGAAAGCGAGCGCGCGTATTCCGGGCCGTGGCGGCGGTCGGCATCGTACAGAGCGGCGCGTGGCGGGAAGGCGGGGCAGGCGCGCGACGTGCAGCCGGTACGGGCGCCCTCGTGCGACTGCCATGCCGGCCCAGCCCGCAGCCCCGTCGACAGCCGCCACTTCACTCGGATATAATATAACCGAGGAAATGCACTGATTTCGCGAGCGACGACGTGATTATTAGCACTGATTGACGAAATCGTCTTGGCTTCGACAAAGGCGCTGAAAACGCGGAACCGAATTTGTTTATAACTGGTTTACTTATCAAATTTCCGGACGATCGTCGAAGATATGTAATTTGCATATTTGTAATACAAATTATTTCTTTATCGAGTTACCTACACCGGCAACATGCACGCTTATCGCGTGAAGTCAAAAGTTGAAACAAATTATTTTAAGCTCATTCTATTTTAATTACGAGGATATTAGATATAGCGAATGTAAACAAGTAGTTACATACATTAACAGACAATATATATTCTCCGAATATTGTCGTACAAAAGAGTTCAACGCTCTACGAATGCCTGCTCCGGTACGTGAGCCCGGAACCGTGATCGCAATGCCTAATATAACTACCGGTACACTTTAATATTGGGCTTTTTATTTTACCATTCTTAACATATTTACCTTCAGTTATAATTATAAACATTCTTATCCACCTTACAAAAAATAGGGAACTGCTTATTGTTTTGTTGCTGCTTATTCTTATGTACCTACTTCCATATTTGTTATTAGGAAAACGTATAAGGTAAAATTGGTAACATATCGAGGTATACGTACCATTTTTTCTGTATTCGTATTCCATTAATTCTCTATTTTCCCTATGGAATTATAGCTAATCTAAAAAGTTTGATACAAGCTCCACGTTATACATTCTGATTTAAAAACTTCACCTCATTCATCTCTCTTCGATCAGTAGGTACCTTAACAGTATAGTTTAAAAAAATATTGTATCACAAAGGAGAATTAATGGACTACCCGATTTCGCGTAACTATTTGTTTATACTTGCATCTACTTTCAAATATAGAGTCATAGTACTAAATTAAATAATATAGGCACCTACAACGAAACAAAAAACCATAAATAAATATTTTCTTCTATGGTTTTAGGGAGTTGCGATTGCCTCACACTAAATATTCTCATACCATAGACCATTGCGAAGCTTAGAGAAGTAACAAAGGAGGAAGTTAGTTTTCTTGAAAACGTGTTTTATCTATAAATAATAATATACCTGCTTTATAACTCTAATATAAAAAAACATCGAATAGAATAATTGGCGTCGTTATTAAAATAATTATCGCTGTACTTCCGGTATATATCAAGTTATAAGTATACAAAATCGCTTATGTTGCGAGCGATCTGTCTACAAAGTTGTAATAAGTGGTTATGTTTATAATTTATTATTACTATACACTACAAAATCTCTTGTTTGTCCTGTTTTAGTGGGTAATGTCAGGGTACTTTAGAGACAGACGTCATATAATTATTCTTTACCTAAAAACTTGGGAGAAATAGGTATTATGTCATCAAAGCAGCAATTCCCATTTTGAAAACATAATATTACGCATGTATTTCGCTCAGACGTCTTTAATGTTATACTTAAAAATAAGACTATTTAGCTATTACGTCACTGGCATTCCCTGTTCCATGTACATCTTTTATTTGACTCTGTTAATTACAAAGTAGGATATTCGACCCATAGCTTGAGCTAAAATACTCCGCTCATTGATCACATCTTGATACAAAGAAACTACGAGACAAATACATACAAAGATCTTCTAAACCTAAGTTCAGAACCGTTTCCCTTAAGTCTCATAACTGGCCTGACAAAACTCCGAAACCTAAGAAAAATATCAGACTTAGGTGCACCGTTTCTATATGTAGAAACATTAGAGGGTGTAGCAGTTGTACCACATTGTATTCGAGATAACTAACTGAAACACTTCATAGTCTACAGACATTTCGGTCACATACATTGTAAGAGAACTAGGCACACCAAACAAGAATGATCAAAACATAGATCTATATCAGAAATTCAGAAATATGGTCTAATTCGCACGGCTCTAAAGTTGAATGTGAACTGTGTCGGAATACAGTAATACTTGAATATTAATGTATTTATTCGGATTATATTTGATTCGTAGGCATTTAGATGTAAAATACTGGCAACATTCATCGAGAGAGTATTCAGTAATTACTTATTAAAGTTACTGCCTCGTTGGTCTAGTGGTTGCTAAGCGCGACTGCAGAGCACGAGGTCCTGGGTTCGAATCCCGGGTCGGGCAAAGTGTTATTGAGTTTTTCCATTAGGTAATTCTCGGTAGCAGCACGGAGTCTGGATTTGTGCCTGGTTGATGGCAATAGGCTCGCCCCCTATTACATTGGGACCTAAAACATAACAGGCGAAATGTGGGTGTACTATATGTGCAGCTCTGCCTACCCCTTCGGGGAATACAGGCGTGATGTTATGTATGTAGGCATTTGAATGAAAAATACTGGCAACATTCATCGAGAGAGTATTCAGTAATTACTTATTAAAGTTACTGCCTCGTTGGTCTAGTAGTTGCTAAGCGCGACTGCTGAGTACGAGGTCCTGGGTTCGAATCCCGGGCCGGGCAAAGTGTTACTGGGAATTTCCATTAGGTAATTCACAGTGGCAGCACGGAGTCTGGATTTGTGCCCGGTTGATGGCAATAGGCTCGCCCCCTATTACATTGGGACCTAAAAAACATAACTGGCGAAATGTGCAGGGGGATTCAGGATTCGGGGAATACAGGCGTGATGTTATGTTATGTTGTTTTTTGTTTTAAGTTAACAATCGAATAAGGGACAGCCCAACTTATTCTCTACCAATAAAAACTACAAAGCAAGATAAACATGCTGATTCCTTATAATCTCGGCTAATCCAATAAACTTATCATATCTAATAAAATTATAATATTTATATAACATGTGTCTACTCGCAAATTAATGTCACTGGCCAGCGAATAATCGATTTAAATAACAAAGCAGCTTGCAATATATTATACCTGAGAATACTTAAGTTTTGTTATTAGCTGTCCGCAAAATTCGTACATTCTTTTGTCATAGGTGACAGATTAGGGAGCTTAAGATTGGTCAGGGTATTTAACATTCACGCGTTAGAAGTTGCAGGGCTTCTTAGTATTAAATTAATGTCATTGATATGCAAAACCGATATCCGAATATGAAACCCTAAGCGAGTTCTTGCACGTTTCTTTTATATATTTTTGAAGGGAGGATCGAAAGAACTTTGTGGGCATCCAAGAGATAGTTGTTGGACTTTTCGGTTTACACAAATGTCCAATAACAATACTTGGAACAGTGGAGGAGCCAGTTCGTTGTCGTAGCATTGTTTTCCCATGGAAAAATATCGTAGCAGCCAGTAAGGTTAATATTACTCATTCGCCTACAAGGATTAAATATGATTTTTATTAAAGATCAATTTGGTATATCAAAGAATGAATCCTAATAAATGAGTACCAAATGAACTTACAACAAAAACAGAAAGAAGAGATACGGGCGCAGTTAGTAAATCGATCGATCTGCAGAGAAGATTATAAGGATAATTAATAGGCATATTAACAACATCAGAGTAACTTAAATGGTAGTATTATATGCGTACTGAACCATATTAACAAGTTATAGAATATGCTAAATGTGAGCAGCCTACGTGTGTATTGTATCGATCGTCAAGGTCGGTCGGCCTCTTATAGAAATCGGGAAGTATTCTCGTCTGACGTACAGCATTTAACGACGGCTTCATAACAAGTGGCTTCGAATCTCGTCGATATCTGACGATTAATTTGATATTAGTAGGCGGTGGTTAGATTAATTTGGTAGACTTGTTGAAGTTGTATTTTCAGGCACATTAGATTCTATTCCTCAGAAGATTTTAATATATTTTTATGTCGTTTGCAATTCCTTTATTCTTAAGCTTGTGATAAATGACAGAGTCCAATAATAAGAATATTATAATCTGTGAAATGGTAATCTTAAAACATAGTTGTTAATAGTAATATTACTAACTAACAAAAAATTGGGAAAAGATTACGATGCCGTATTTTTTAAGTACAGAGTTAGAGTTCACCCACTTATCTGTCAAAATATCCAGCTGTATTATCTTGCATAATTTTAGTGTAAAGAAAATAGATCCGTCCTCTTCCCGTTTAAAAGGAGGTTACATAAATAAATACACAGTTTATACCCAGTTTTATTATTTACAGCATAGTTCAAACAAACAACGCTAGCAGACAAAGCGGCGCTTTTTATATTTTATCAGTTCAACGTCTTCAATGAGATACACATAAGCGTAAAGTACGTCCGAATAACACATGGTTACATAATGTATTTTAAGCCTCAATTTAATCGGATGCCCTTCCAAGGTCTCGTAATATCAACATAATTTAGGAAACAAAAAATGGCCACCATTAATTTAAAAAAATGTCAGATTTAAATTATAGCCAAAATATACGACATAAACCGTGAAGTGCATAGGTCCCTGTCTTTTATATTTACATAATCAAGTAAAGGGTGGTATTTTTTTGGGATCATTGGACTTTTGGACCGATATTAAGTAGTAATGAAATATGTATCTGCGGTAGGTACCGGTAGGCATGTTAACGAAGAAATTTCAAGAGCTTACCGACCTACCGACAACTTCGATCCGTCGCCGCGATAACCCCACGATACAGAAGTTCATTGTCGTCATATAATGACTTCATGTTGTGTACTACAATCGTGCTGATATCTAGAAAGCCGGAGACAACCCTGGCTAGCGAGATAAGCCGACAGAATACCAAGAATGTGAAAACTATGCTTTTCCGTACATGATAAAAGAGAATTGACCTAATGTTGTAATCAAGACTTTACATTTACTTCTGTAAGGAGTATTGTACTTGTGATTTATCACGAGTTAGCCACAAGAACGATTCATTATCATCACCTAATTATTTTGCACACGTTAAACAAAACTGGTGAACCAGCAATGAAAGCTTTTGCACCATAAAAGCCGGCCAGAGTATGTGCAGAGGGACTTCAAAGTATTACAATATATTATTTTATAATAAATCATCCGCGAAGACAGGGAAGTATAAGATTTGAGGAAGCAAGGGATTTGTGTAGAGAGCGTAGGTGTTAACGCTGAGTTTCGCTTCCTACCTACCATTTGTATACATAATATAATAATATACACAGTACACACGTACGTATTTATGAACTTTCAATGAAACCCGCAAGACTGTAAACAGGATGTACATTTACTGCACCAAAAATAAATAAGGTTATTTCGCTCGGACTTTGATAAAACATTTATTTAGAATCTTTGTTTGTTCCATAAAGAAACTGATTAATCGAATAGTAATTTCGTCTACCGAGCCGGCAAACATTATTTTACAGCATATTCTTTTGATGTCTGCAATAAACGGAGATTTATGGATATTTTTTTAATAAATTTGACACATTATTGATTTAATATCATAGTAACAATGACTGCAAGTTAGCGGTCGTGGGTTCAATACCTTCATGGCTTCAAAATGCCCGCTGTCACTTCGGACACGTCTTTATTGTTTTAACAATGGGCACATCATGACACTTTTTGGATAAACGTCAACACGAAACCATAAAATCGAGAACTTAATCTTATTTTGAATATACTAGAAAGCTACGAGCCACCTTAGAACTTTCAGAGAATAGGGTTTTGACACCCAACAGTTTTCACAGATGTAGAAAGGTCTTGTAGTCCTCTGAAATTGATTGCAAGGCATAAAAAACTTCAGTCCGAATACATTATACATAATCTATTCAGGCAACAAACGTCGCAGATGTTGTATGATTTAATTATTTGGTCCTGTTTACGATTACAGTGTGAAATCTGCCTTACTAATCGGCTGATAAGGTTAGTAGATTGAAAATTTATTTCCGAGGAAGTCTACCAATGTTACATAAGTGTTACTATGTAAGATTTATAGAGAGAATGATTTGTTACGGGTGTAAAATGTAAGCCGTGCCAACAACTCGCGCGTGACGCTACATCACTAATATTTAAGTGCATTCATTATTATTTTATTGTTTCTTCATTAAGGGATCATCGTATTAACATATGGGGAAGGCAGAAGTGACTGTTAAGTACATCCACATTTTGCCAGTTATATTATAGGTCCCAATGTAATAGGGGTCGAGCCTATTGCCATCTGAGAGCTACCTAATGAAAAAAACCCAGTAACATTTTGTCCTCCCCAGGATTCCAATCAGTAGACCAATAAATAAGGTAGTATCTTTTAAGTTTCAAGTAAAAAATATGTAAAATATATTTAAGTTGAAAATAAAAAGATAAATTATTATCATTACAAATAAAGAATTTCTTCCATTCTTTTCTTTCTACTTTTCAAACGTCAAATCATATCAAGACAGCTTCAAAAACCCCCGCCCGCCACCGCGTCCTAGTGCTATAGCTAAGTAGGTACGCCACAAAGTGCCCACCTGCACAATCTGTCTGTCAAAATTTGGAATATATTATGGAAGTACGTACATTATACGCATGCATTGGTATAGTCACGCCTGTTCCCAAAGGGTAGGGAACAAGGATCTATTGTTGCGATACGATTTTACCTATCATAACTTTATGGAGAGGTATCTTACATTTACTATTTACCGGTTTTACCCACGTGTTTGTTCGGGAATACCCGACTAGTTTTGGACTCTATCGAGACCCTTAATAGGGTCTACTAATAGTATAGAGTTACATCTGACTGGTAATACCCCCAAACCTACGGCAAAATGACGTTATGTATAATGGGTAGTTAATTAAGCCGGCCAACTGGAAAATATTAGTTATTAATTGATAAGGTCACTGGGCAGACTATTGTTATATATATGATTCATTGGAATCATATAATTATAGCTTCTAATTTAAATATTACTGATATAGTAACGCAATATTATAGAATACATCTATAGTCGTGATCTCGGTTTGATCTAGTTTGACTGGCCTGTTGGTCTATTGGTTAGTAAACCTGACTGCTAAACCGAAGGTCGTTGGTTCGATTCCTACATAAGCCAAATCTTTGTGTGCTGAGCATAATCATACGTTCTAGGTGTAATTTATCTATAATATGTAATGTATTATATTTAGAAATATATAAGTATGTTTATCAGTTGTCTGGTTGCCATAATTAAGGCTCTGCCTAATTTGGGTTCAGGTGTCCTTGTGTCAGCTGTCCCAAGATATTATTATTATCTGTAGGTCGTAGGTCAAGTAGAAATGGAATAAGAAGTATTTTTAGGATCGGTCAGTGCTTAAATCTTGAGGTGCTTTCCGTCCAAGTACCGTCGTTCTCAGTTGGTATGCTAGACAAAAGGTGCTTCATAAAATTCTAGGTGATGACATCATTAAATATCCGTCACAGTACTAAAAGTACCTCATACATGCACGTAGCTAATTATTCTATATTACTTGCAATCTAAAAATCTCACCAAGACGTTTTTTCCGTGAATTGATTTAGTTTTGTTTTCCCGTCATTTAAACCTCATTTATTCACACTCACGAAGTCTCAACGTATTTGTTATTTCTCTGACGAGATTCTACGTCAGCCCATGTGTCATAGTTGTATTGATATCTTAGCGGACATGCGTCATTTTCAAATGCTCAGCTCAAATATGCAGCTGGAAATATGTTTCCCCCAAATTATTACATAGAACTTACGATAGTCACGTGTTTGAGGAAATGCGGACGAGCAGAACTGTTGGGGTTTGGGAATTCGCTATGGTAACCCTAACAGATAGTAGCGGGAATAACAGTGGTAGCTTTATTCAGCCGGTGTGAGTCCGGCACACCCTCATCCGGGCGACCTCCCCATCAGGGTGTAAGACCATAAAGATTTCCACTAGACGATAAAATTACAGGTTATTAAAAATTGATTTAGGGCTTTGCTGAATAATACCTTAACGCTAGATTAAGTCAGTTAACCTACGTGCAAAGCTAAACGAGTACCTATCTTATTTTTGTAAGTACATACCCAGCTGACAGACATGGAACTGTGGAGTGGCAGCCATAGGGCCATGGATACTGTCCTCGTTTGTCGACCTGCGTCGCCAATTCTCATCACTTACCTAGAACAAGATGAAACAACACAAGTTAATCGGTGATTTTTTAGTTATTACCTGCAACAAATATAAAGGAACACAATACACATTGTGCTGGAAGAGTTTGAATTCCTCAGTGTTACTAAATACAAAAATATTCCAACTTTGATGAGGTTTGGAGATTTTCAGTTATTGCACGGAGTTGGGATGAATGGAGAGGGGATGCCCGTCGCCCCTTCATTGAACCTCAAACCGTCTCGCCGATTGCGAGCGCTATACATACAGACTAGACAGATAGACGTGTAGCTACTATAGTATCTACTCGGAGATCTCAGACACGTAAGAGATGTATAATAATTGAATTGCTTCACATACATGCTACATTAATATTGCTCTACCTAAAGACCAAATTGACTAACTACCTGACGAAAACATAAAGAACCCTTGTACTGTGTCGCCGATAGTTGTCTAAAAGCTGCCTTGGCAATTATTATTTTATAGGTAATTTACAATATCACAAGGTAAACCCAAATATAGATCAGATAACGACAGCCTTAAAAGGTGTGCTTTTAATAATTCTTGACAATCGCATTCGGCAGTTGTAATTGAATGAAAACGATATGTTCCATAAAAGCCTACGCAGGAATCAAAATGATATATGATTTTAGTATGATGATTCACAAAGATAGATACAGGATTTATTATAGCTAATGACTGTGTACTGTGTTTATTTTTTTTTACTTTAGTTATTTTTTTACAATATCGCCTTAGGTAGTAATGATTTGAAAGACGAATATATAAACAAAAGTCTTCAATCACACTTCAAACCGACTGTTCCTAATTTAAATGTCACAAAAAAAATCCAATCGCTTGACCTATTTATATACTCACATTAAAAAAAAAAAATTCAAGTTCTGCAGGTAAGGTAATCATTTTAATGTCGTATACGTCATTCTATTCTATTAACATAGGCTAATAATAACTTTTGTATGAATATTTAAAGAGTCCATCGCAGTAAGTGAGAATCATCAAATAATTGCTTAGCATCTCTTCCTTATTTTGTGGTTCTGTTAACGTGACGTTGGACAAGTGATGCTTGTAATGTAAATAGCTCAAGGAAAATATAAAATAACTGTTGTTAAATAATAATATTGTTAAACGACGTATGATTTCCATAAACAAGTACTAGGGCGTCATGAATAGCGAGAAGATATTACGAGACTACCAGTTTGCACCTGACCGTTACATTTCTATGAGTGTCCGATAACAATGACAAGTAAATGTGTAACAAGATCATGTTCTGTACGTTATTACGTAACATTAACCTTTTGTTTTTCCCACAATCAATCGTGTGATATAAATAAGCGACATAAGTCTACACGAGGACACTTGTCTTTCAATCGTTGTAATGTTTTTCAAAGGTTTCTCATTAGTATAGGCGTCTTACGAGAATCTTATGTAGATTAAATTAGTAAGTAATGTTGTTTATCGTATGATTCTGTTTATTTGACCTTGTTAACAAACGGCTGCAAAAATCATCACTTGGGAAGATCTGTATTTTGAAGCCTAAAGGCTAAAATTATTTCGAGACTCAAGAATCGATGTCATCAACTCCCGTCAATAAGAGCTGCTTAAAATGGCTTTCTAATGGATCGTTACAGAAAACGCTCTTGAGGGGAACGATATAGTACAAATTACAAACTATACGCTAGACGGAGGGTACAGTGATAGCAGTGCTGTTAACGCATGTAACGATCCTCTTGCTTTCCCTTGAGCGGGGGAGCAGAAAGAGCGACCTTATCTATACTAATATTATAAAGCTGAAGAGTTTGTTTGTTTGTTTGTATGCTTGAAACACATTGAACAAAGTTTTGCATTGGCATCCAATAAAATATTCCGAGGGAGAGACTTGGATGCAAAATACTTAAATCAAAACACACTAGCGTATAGGGTAGGAGGCTTAAGCCCAGCAGTGGGTCAACTTAAAGCTGATGATATGGAATGAGAACAAGGATATTTGAAAATGAAAATAAAAAAAATGGTGTTCCTAATAATATTTTTGAATGCAATAATGAGGGAGTTGCATAATACAATTCATTAAAATTAAAGATCCAATTATTTTCATGCCGGCGTAACGAGCATAATGTATGGATGGGAATTTAAAAATCTCATCATTTCTCAATTATGTAGGCGGAGCGCCTTCCTCAAATCTGTTGCCATTTATTGGCCTTCACATGAATTATTGTTAAATATAAACCGGTGAAGGGGCATCGACTATTAAAATAGTCTTGTTTTAATGTAGCTTAACAAATATATAGAGGTATATTATCACGCATGTAACACCTAAAGCGATAGGTAGAGTCTTCTTTCTATAATTTTCGAACATCTGCTCGTGACTTCGTATATATTTATCGTTTCTTTTCAGGGATTCAAGTAACCATTGGTAAAATAATTTTGGAAATTGGATATAGAGTTTCGATGATGACATACACCCCTACATACTAACAAATGGGCTTTTGAAGATCGACAAATATGGTTGTATCTAAATGATAATAAATGATTTTATTTTTACAAACAGGTATACAGGAAACACTTTTGACGTCATTATTTTTTAAAGACTAGATTGAGTCGGCATTTCCTAATTGACTAGCTCTGAGTAGAAATGCCGAAACAAACTCAGGGGTCAAGGTCTCTTTTAATGTCCAGACAAGTATAATAAATTAATGTGTGAAAAATGTAGGTGGTCGACACTAATAATTATAAAGTGTTACCTCATATACACCACCACAATCGGCCTATCCCTATGTAACGAACCTTTTTTACTAGGCCTACCTACATCTGGACAACCCTACCTGGATCTTCACGATACCATCGTCGTTATCACCGTCACCTTCTTGACGAAACAGAAAGCGAATAATCATATTCGTATTCCAATCCCCCACAGACAACCAATTTCCTGAAAATATTTCGTAGCTGGAAATTTGATCTAAATCTGGAGTAAAACATTGTCTTCAATGAATTTTACATTAGCTACGAGTTCAACGACTAGACTGTTTTGAATCAGTGATAGTTTTGTTCCTTGTACCGGAATAGTTGGTAATTGAATCTAGACGAAAATAATCAAGGCTTGGAGATAGAGTGCTTTAACCGCGAGACTGTTTTTGGATTGAACTGATATAGAGTACAATAAAAATATAATTGATCAACTATTTCGTTATAATATTAATAAAATCAGACATTTTGTAATACTCCTTCGTTGGTCTAGTGAACGCAAGTAAAGTAAAGTAGTGTGTATAAGGTGTTACTGGGTTTTTGTATTAGGTAAGTCCCAGCAGCAGCATGGAATCTGGATTTGTGCCCTGTTGGCAAAAGGTTCGCCCCCTATTATATATATTAGGACTATATTATTGAGGACCTAACGTAACTGATGAAATGCTTTACAGTTATCTCTGCCTACTCCTTCGGGGAATACAGGCATGCGTGATGTTATGTTTATCATGTAATCCATGTTTTATCTCATCGCAAGTAAGTAGTCAAATAAAAAAATGAGAAGCTGTTTCCTATTACATTACTTCCAAGATCCTTAAAAGTTAAGAAATCAAAAAAGTTCGACAAAAACTCCAAACTATGATTTCGAAGATATGTAAAATTATAACAAGGATAAAACGTAGCTAAAAAACAATACAATTCACACTTTTACGAGTAAATCCATGCGGTGTTTTCGCGTAGTTTCCCAGTAACCGTCCAACTAGACTGTAAACAGGGAATTTTGTTTATTTATAAAGTCATGTAAGACCGATGCGTTCGACTGCTCTGCTATGCAAACCGAGAACCTTGACTCACTCTCTAAATAGATAATTGAACTCATAAACTAGGAGCGTATCTGCCCGATATTAGTATCAAATATAATAACATCTATTCAGTTAAAACTGAATGAGTTCAAGATTGTTTGGTTTGACCGCCATTGTTAGACCACCTGGTAAGCGTACTTGCCTATACACACTTAGCATCTAACAAGCCTAAGCCAGCTTTTGCACCCGAATCGACAAAGTGCTCGCCTCTTATTAGTATTCCCATGGGACTGGTGAAATGTAGGTGTGCAATAGCACCCACTTTCTCTTTCACTTCTTTAGAGAATACAAGCGTGGTAACCAAGGGAGTAGTATCATCATCAGCCGGAAGATGTACACTGTTGGACGAAAGCCTTTGATCGCCACAATGAAGGATAACGTAATATTTGCACCCACCGGTTACCCGCACCTCTGACAGTATACCTACATACAAATTCAAAGACAGACATACCTGACTAATTTTTTACAGATAAACGTGTCACTTGATGCGATCTTAGAATCAAACGACAGGACCCTTAGAGCATTTAAAAATGCTCTAAGACCGGACCTCATGAAGTTAATAATTCTATTCAAGTTCCGAAACGTCGCATTCGTAAATTATCCAAAGATCAAAAAACATCACTTGAACGTTCACTAACTATTTGGATTCTTGTATAATATATATTAATATCTTTTGCCCTTCATATCTTTCACGATGATCAACGAAGCATCTTTATAAGAACTCCTTTTCGGCATAAACGCCCACATAGTCTGCATTGGAATTATGTGCCGGTAGGATTTGGTACCTCAGTAGGAGACGAATGAAAACCGTTGGGTCGTAATTTGTTTGTTTAGTATACATACTTCCATTGCTTGAAAAGCGAGGTGCAATGGGTGACAAACCCAATGTGGGCCTATTGAATGGCAAAAAAATCCGCCACCGGGTTTTTATTAACCGTGGAAATCGGGTGTGCTGAGTTGCAGAATCATAATAAACATAATAATATAGACTTACCTAAATGTTATCGGTAAAGGTTTCGGTATTTAATCACATAAAAACATGCATACGTCCCGATTCGAGTTTGCGGCCCTCGGTACAGGAAGCTTATCACCTTTCCCGCAACAATAATCGGTTTTAGATACCCGACAAAAATACGAGTTGCAATTTTAATTGCATCTAACATTCGGTCAATAAAACTAGTAACATACAAATGTCATCTCCTAGTTCACCTATTAGATTTTTCTGGTGAGCAATAAAAATAAGCTTAAAAATTCATTAATCAATAATTAAGATAACGGAAACATGATATTTCGATGCAACATTAATGATCGCGGTGTTATCTTCGATGCGATATGAATGGTAGCTCACTTATGGTATAACTGCATTTATATATATAATAACGATAACCTTTGCATTGAACATCAAAGTTAAATAAACACTAACATTGTTTCTCTTGACATTTCCTACTAGCTTGTAAGTGGTTGTCAGATTCGCAATTTTGTTCTTAATTTGTTTAGGGTCCACCAAAAATCTTTAAGGTCGTTGTGGTGTAAAAAATATGAACGACCTATAGGATTGGACAACGTAGGTAATTGGCCTCTTCTCATACAAATAAGGAAACAATATTAAACACTCCTAGTCGATTTTAGGCATTTCAATCCAGGTTTTTTCACGATCTTTTTATACAAAACCAGTCAAAAAATCAACCAAATTTTGAAGGATATAAAATGATCTATGGATATGTATGTAGGTCATGCACGGTATATTAATTGAAAACTCAAGTTTATTACCAAATATTGTTTTTAAATTGATTCAGCTGATACATTAAGTAACAGACGGTTGACTAAATATATAGAAACTAAAATTAATTATAATACTAGTGAGATGAGACAAATGATCGGTACCTTTTATTTACGAAACCGATGGCCGACTTGCGGAGGTTAGATTGAAATTCAATTCGCTTTGTTTGAGCAGACATTTTTCAATTAAAAGGACTGCGCTACTGTGATAGAATGCTTGACCCAGCATGGCACACATCGCCAGTCCACAAAGGAGTAAATTAAATACTGCCTCTAGGGAACTGTCGACGGCCATAACTGAAATATGAAATAATCAATAAAATTGTTTATAGAATGAGGTCTGTTTCATTTTATCTGCGGTGACCTAGTGCTGGTGTACTATTTTTGTTGGTATTGAACATTTGTATGCCGTTGAACTAGCACAATGACGTGCGGACAGAAATGTCTATTGAAAACGCTATGATCTTTAATGTTATTGAGCATTGTTTTACGTTAAAAAAAATATTTAAGAAAATCTAAAAATATGTATTTTTACGCTATTTTGAAATTTAAATTATTGTTTTATAACAGGATAAATAACATGACAAGATCAGTAACCCCTTCGCAATACAAACAAAGCGAGAGTAAAATAACAAATTTTATGGGTTTTTATATGTGAAAAGTATCCTTGAATCGACTCGAAAGCCGCGATAGTCGTATTTATACATAATGTTTATAAATGTTCGATTTTCCGAAGATCCAACTCCAAGGTTTTGATTTTGTAATAACATTTGGGTGACTGTAGAAAAATCATTTCATTTTAGTTATATGACCGAAATGTGAAAGACATTATGTTAGATTTTATTTGAAGACTATTAGAAAAACACCTAAGACACCACTGACTAATGGTGACTGAAAACATCGTGAGGAAACCTGGATTTAATTATCTGAAATCGCCAACCCGCATCGAGCTAGCGTGGTGTTTAATGTTCAATCCTTCTCTATACGAGAAGAGGCCTTTGCCCTGCATTGGGAGTTATAGGCTGTTATTATTATTATTAGAAGTATGCCAGGATCGTTGCAAATGGACATCCGCGGTCTCTGCCTACCCCTCAGGGAAACAGGCGTGACTTTATGTATTATTATTATTTGAAAAAAAAACATCCGACTACGACAGTATAAGATAAAGAATAAGTATAAGAAAAAAATTAAGAGGCGGTCTACAAACGCATATTTTCTAAATAAAGGGTTGATTGATGTTGCCCTTGTAGTAACCCTATAGCGTCGCGTCGGGGGTAATGTACTGCCCCGGATAGTTTGTACTGGAGCCTCCCTGAGTTCACACTATTACCTTAAGTAAAGTGATAACATTACACCTAAAAGAAAACCATTATGAACTCATGTTTCTTTCTTGATACCTATAACAAGCATTTAATGGAATTTAAGTAATGTTTATCATCAAAAATAAAACACCAGAAACGAGGTATTTTTACGTAAAACCTTTATCACTTTTAATTTGTTAGTGACTGCATATTTTTAATTTTGTATTAAGAACTCTATTAAAAAATATTAAGTACCCTATAGAAAACGCTGAATTCTCGTCATTTATAGATAAAATGGAAGTACCAAAAGGTTTTTATTACAAACAGATGGAAATGAAAATGGCGGTGAGGAAATGAAAGATACGAAACCGACACGTTTTACCTGCCAGTGTTTATAGACGACAAATGGAGAAGATGGCTGGTATTCTAAAGAGATTGTTTTGTTTTTGGGACAAGCCCACCACTCGTGCCCATCATTGCGACTCTTGTAAGCCAGGATCTACAATGATAACCGTTAGAACCATCGAGGCAATGAAGCTCGAGGCGTCCCAGAGAAATGACTCGACTGTTTTGGAACCCGCAACGAAATTAATCATAAAAGAATATATAGGAGGACTAGGAACATTCTAAAGAGATTTTTAAATATTTTTAACAATTAACAATACTATATTAAAGCTATGAAGTTTTGTTTAGATAGTAACTATACATCTCAATACACTGATGCTCTAAGATTAGTAATCAATTAGAAACCGAATAAATGACAACGCAAATAAAGGGGGGAAATACTAAGTCTTCGGTTGTTCCCCTTAGCAATACAAATAATCTTACTGAAACAACATGTAGCTAATCAGTTTTGTTGTGATAAACGATCACGTCGACCACTTCTAAATATGGGTTGGTAGTAGGCTGGTATGGTACAATGACCCACGTGCGATATGTATGAGATTAATAGGTAGAGAATGTTGAGATAGTTATTATACGTATAAGGGCAAGTTACAATAAGCGCCGAGCTGTCTGAGCTGCTTTACGATCTCCTAAGGACAATCGTGGGATGAACAGAATTGTATATTGTACATGTTATGGAGAATAAAGTATCTTACAAATCTTTTATAGAATTAATTGAGCTTATTTAACGAAGAAAAGTACAAATTAACAGTTATTTCATTAATATAAATGGGTTGATGGCAATAGGCTTGCCCCCTATTACATTGGGACCTAAAAACATAACTGGCGAAATGTGGGTGTACTATATGTGCACCTCTGCCTACCCCTTCGGGGAAAACGGGCGTGATGTTATGTTATAAATGGGTATTTAAAAGTTATCTGATATGGTACATTCGAAGACCTTCACTAAGTACATGTGTTAAATAAATTCCGCACGTTCGAATATTTCTGACTTTATCACAAAAATACAAAATTGCCGTGAAGTTAGCAGACGATTGTTGTATTTTAATCAGCACTGTACATAAATTACTTAGTCAATACCGTTTAAATTAGAATTAGATATGTTAAAATACAGCTTTCTGTGGCCATTTTCTTTAAAGGTCTCAAGGGTAAATGCGGACAGTATAATGAAAACTGCACACATGACTGCGGCTGTAACTAGACTTGCCAAACAGGACCTTTTCTAAAATTATCCCGGCGCCCAATCGATTTACCCTCACTTCCCTGTGCCGTCTAGACAGACATATGTTTACCTACACGGTAATATTGTACTTTTAAGTTTAAACGCAGCCAACATAACCTATGAAATTAACGCAGCAGACTGTACGCGGTCCATGTTTACATACTCTTAGAATATCTTGTACAAGAATCTGATATAGCCTAAATGTGCTCCAATTTTAGACTGATAAGAGATAGTAAACAAACTCATTTTAAACAAAATGTTAACATGTATAATTACTGTTCATAATTCCAATTTAAAATATAGTTGTAACTAGACTAGAGTATACTCCAATTAATTAAGTATTAATATTAAATTGTACCGATCAAGTCTTACCGTTAATTCGTCTGTCAGACAGGGTATCCTCTTCGTCCCACCAGGGTTGGTCTAGAATCCTGCGGGTCGGCGGGCGGTCGAAATTTCCGTAATATTGGAACTCCATGTTCGGCACTTATAGTCTATGTAATCACAACTTTCTTTTACAGAACTTATATTACACAGACACTGAAGGCATTCACAAACACCACGCCACCTTTAACGCTTAAGCGATACTGATACGTAATTAAGTCTTCTCGACCAGACAAATGAGATAAACGATTGACGCTGAATAATAACACATAGGGTCATTATTATCGACAATAGTACGGCAAGGCGCTCGTTTGTCGCCGGCGGCTCGCGGCGTGATACAGTTTGCCTTGTCGCTGTTCACAGCTCTCACCTTTTGTGTAGGGATTCTGAATTGTTTGCTCTAGACGTGTGAGCAACCGTCAGCAAACACTACCAGCCACTTGCACAAATATAAAGAAAGGAGATGAAAGATTGCCTCTACCGTTGCACAAGTTTTATTGAAAAATATATCGCGGTTTCCTATTTCCTGTTAGGAAGTGGATAGGTATTTATTTATAATATAATTTAGTTATTCAATTGAACAATAGCAGAGCTGAATCGTGTGTAGCCTTATGACCGTCAGAGAATAACTTTTTAATTATTATACTTTGTTAGCTCAGCTCACACGGCCTCAGTTGTCAAGCGAATATCGGTCACGCGTCAGCAAAAAATAAAACCGTATTAATCCACTACTTAAATACCATTAAGTAGTTTTTATAGATATGAATACAAATCGTTTTTAATGTTTTTATGCTATTTTTTACGTTGTAAAATTAATTTGTCTACTTCTTCAATGCTATAGCCGTCATTCACGAAGTCCTCTGAAGAAATCTTCAAATTGTGCTTGCTTATAAATGAATTTAGTCAATTAGGTTCCTTAGTCAAGTTCGTCGTCCTTTGGCACGGTTACTGTATGTGAAGGATCAAGAACCTAAAGTCCTGACACGTATGTAGAACAAACATCGAGACTACGACATTCTGAAATTGATTACTTACAGTAACGTTATTAAGATTTTTCAATTTGTTTATGAAGCTATTGTAAATGTTCACTTGATTAACACTTTTGACGAATTGGCATGATTTACGTGTACACGTTAATAGTATAAACATGTACGTGTACATAAGTAATACACATGTGGACATAACTAATGATGCTATATATAGCATACTACGTACGCTGTGAACAATAAACTCAAATATAGGGGCGCCAAGTACCCACAGAAAAATTATGTTGATATTTTAATTTAATAGCTTTTACAATCTATTTTAGTACATGGATACTTATTTAGACACGATCATGAAATATCTAAACAATTTTAATAGGTATTCACAAAAAATATATGCAAATCGTTATTCTCCTAACTGTTGTAGGATATAAGCGTTGACTTCACAGGTCATTGGCATAATTATTTCTTATACTCAGTTATGACTCTTTTTGTTTTTCTCATATTTTTTTGTGTCACTAAGTTAAAGCTGAAGAGTGTTTGACTCATTATTTTCACCTCAGCCTGACATTTGTAAATCTCTTCATGGAAAAAACAAGTGAACTAATGTAGCTATTATGGGTCACCTTTACCAACCTTCCTTATTTACTAGACCGGTTCGTTCAACCGAACCAAGACGAGGAACAAATAGAAATGAATTGACGAATAAAACAAATTAAAATCATTATCTAAATACCATTTTATGACTATTTGCTGTGATAGCACTTGATTCATTGTCTGTCTAGTAAATAGATGTGTAATCTGAAATTCTACATCTATTATGTTTATAGACACACATTAAACGTAGAGGTATGCAACTTATTGTTATCATTGTGATAATAATGACGCTTTTTGTGGTGGTAGGTATGTATTAAATTAATTAAACAATAATAAATCATGCGCGATAGTCGCGTCACTGAGTTTTAATTAACAATTTAATATTCTTGAAAGTTTAGTGTGTAGAAACCTGCCCTACCGTAGCTGCCTTACCATGAACTGTTAAAACAGGACGTTTACCGTTGTGGAAGCGAGAAGCCGCATTACACTGAACGTAGCTGCGTCTCGCTTCCACAACGGTAAACGTCCTGTTTTAAGAGTTCATGGTATAGGGGATTATAACGTAGATGCAAATTATTTCGAGTAACTTAACAAATTGAATTGCGTGTGAATGAAGCAAAAGGAGTATGCCAGGATCGTAGCAAATGGAAATCCGTGGTCTCTGCCTACCCCTCAGGGAAACAGGCGTGACTTTATGTATGTATGTATGTACTTAACAAAATACCCAATGTGTTTATCGTCGCTATACCGGGATAACTATTTATTGTGTTATTAATGACACTGTCTGGCCATTATTTGCTGTGATTGATACCTTAATAGGTAATAGTATAATAAAATAAGTTATTTATTAATCAGTAATGTATTTTCATTACTAAGTATAATAATAATTACACCTACATAAGAATTATACGTATGGAATTTAAATGAAGTTTCCTTGCCTTATTTTAAATTAGTTTAATAGGTATAAGATACAATTAATATCAAATTTAAATTTACAGAAATGAATGTTATTGGGAGCTATTTAAGCAACTACGTTCATACGTTATATTTGTCCAAAACATCAGACTTATAAAAAAAATAACTGTGCCAACATAGGAAGTATACTGCCAGGACTTATTGCCTTTGTAATAGACACATCTCTACCTACCCCTAAGTAAATACAGGCGTAATGATAAACAGGATCATTATTATTCACTGATCGACAAACATTAATGTATGAAGCACTCGGCCTAGAATATTAATGGAAACAACGTTCTACGAGCTTGCTCTACATTTTTAACTAGACTTTGAAATTGTTTTTATCTAGCTCTAAGGTTGAAGCTAAATAATACGTGGCTAGGGCAACCGGTCCCAGAAACCTCGATAGCGTAATGGTGTCAAACAATTTACGGCATACGTTAAAAACTAAGCGTTCGAGGTCTTAGCTCTACATGTGTTATAGGGGCCGCTATCACTGTATTATATATATTATAGATGCAGTTGGTCTTGTGTATACCTCATTAGTCTAGTAAACGTAAACGTGTGAGGTCATAGGTTCAGTTTAATTCGGTAGCCCAGACTACCTAATTGGGGAGCGTGTTATAGTAACAGTAGTTTATTGCACGTTTTAGGAGTCGGCTGGAAGTTTAACTTGGTTAAACTTTTCATTGATATCAGTCGTTCGTGGTTAGGATTGAATTGAAAACCAAAGAAGTTCTTGTTACCTACATTGAGCGAAAAACAATGTTTCATAATAAATGAAACCGCAAAGCCTCTATGAGTATGTTAGTCTACTGCGTTTAAACTTTCTTCAGTTCATCTGTCATTCAACTAAAACAAAAGCTACGCGGTAGTTGAGTAAGTTACTCACGCTAGAAGTTCTCTTCAATACGATCTTGACGACCTGATTAGCGCAGTGGCTAAGCGATTGGACTGCTGCGCTAAGGGTTGCGGGTTCGATTGCCGCACGGGGCAAAACTTAGTGCGAACCACAGATATTTGTCCCGAGTCTGGGTATGTGAATATTTCATGTTTGTGAAACGCACCTACGATACAGGAGAAATTTCTAGTGTGGGGCGAAGTTTAAAAAAAAATAGAAGCAAGCTTTCAAGTTATCTAAATAATCGGAACTGTCAATTGTAGCTAAGGATAAAGTACTCATGTTTAAAAATACGAACGAAATATCAGTAAGTTGTAAGTCTTGTACTGAAAACTCAGAATGTTATGTAAGAAATAGACGTCAGTTAAGCAAACATTTTGTATTTCTTTGTGTTGTTAAAGACCTTAATAAACTGTTTTAATGACAAGTATGAAAGCTAATGTTAATTGATTATACGTAGAGGTCGTTTCAATTAGAATTTTTAATTTACCCATCCCAAAATCAAAGGGATTCATGAATAATGGTTGAAGAATTTCTTTATTTATTAAATAAGTTAACTTGATAATTATTAAAAAATATTATATATGAGGCAATGGTTTGTTATGTAGCGAATATTGTTATTTAATTTAATCACAGATTCAATAAATTTTAATTCATGCATCACGTAAAATAGTACTCACAATGACATTTCTAAAACCTCCATACATATTTAGGACGGAGATCACTGTCACACGGTTGCTTCGCTTTATTCCGCCTCAGTTAAAGCCTAGCGTTAGTTCGGAGCGTGTTTGACAACTAAGTATGTATTAAATTGTGTCCGAGATCGGCCACGGACCAATAAGGATCGTTTAAAATTGTTCGCGGCGGACTCGCGCTGAAGTTTCGCATAACTACTGACTATTTTTCGCGTTGTTCACGTTTGCAAGCGCTAAGTGTCTAATTCCATATTGATAAGCTGTATAAACTAAGAAACAGGCTATTGTCTCCGCCGAAACGTTAAATTTGATGTCACGCGGTTTTGCTTGTGTCATTTTTTTAACATGTAGGACATTCCGTCATTACAATGAAGTACATGAAATATATTTTTAATTAAATGTTGTAATAAAAGTGTGTATGTGTTCTATTTAATAATCAATTCCGAAATATTAAAAAAAAACTTTAAAAAATCTAGTAATTTACTAAAACCGGCCTAATAATAATGAGCCGCAACTCTATAGCAGGGTAAAGATGCACGTTAGTTATTTCAAATCATTCAGTCTAGGATTCAACACACGATGTTTTACTTCAACTGATCAGTGTTTTAAAATGTAATACCTACTTATTACTTAGGATTAATTTAAAATAAATAGTCAACCTACTGTGTTGTGGTCTTTTGATAGGCAGATCATAATGATAATTATTTTTTATAGTTCCGAATATTGTGGCCTAGATGATTTGTCATTTATTAAACAATGACACTTATTCATATATGATTACCCTAATTAAAAAATTAGGTCTATTTAAAATGATACTGACTCAGCACCGTGTGTAGTGTGTACCTAGACGATAAAAAATGTACACATGACACATGGCATAGATACTCTGTGCTAATAAAAAGTAAATAATCATTTTTTTTATTTATTACTAAATAAATAACGTACGTAAATCATTTCATAGTTGACAGTATTCAACTTTACAAGGGGAGTTGCGGGCAACCGGTGGATACAAATGGCAAGTTGTCGGTCATTGTGGTGTTCTAAGGGGGAGGCCTTCGTTCAGCAGTGGACGTCTTCCGACTGATGATGATGATGATGAACTATTCAGGGGCCCTACACATTCAAGTAACAAAACGCTATATATTTGCGACTCTGTAATCTGATATATTAATACGACTGCCTCGTTGGTTTAGTGGTTGGTGCTGAGCACGAGGTTCTGGGTTCCAATCCTGGCTCGGCCAGTGTTATTGGGTTTTTCATAAGGTAATCTTCAGACGCAGCACGGAGTCTAGATTAGTGCCCGGTTGATAGCAATATGCTCGCCCCTATTACATTGAGACGTGTAACATAACTGGCGAAATGATGGTAAACTATATGTTCACCTCTGCCTACCCCTTCGGGAAAATAGGCATGATGTTACGTTATGTTTGAATCTATGATACCTATATATTATTCCTATATATTTTAAATTCCATTCGTCTAGTCTAGCATAAGCCGTATGTCTAGGGCCCTTGCTGATTCATTAACAAAAATAAAACACATTTTGAGTTTTGATTGACACCGATCACACTTTATAGCTTTCTGCCCCCTTACCAAGAACTCTTAAAGCAGGACATTTTCTGATGTTGAAGCGAGACGCAACTACGTGTGATGTACAGCGGCGTCTCGCTTCCACAACGTAAACTGTCCTGCTTTAAGAGTTCATGGTAAGGGGGCTGGACTACTTACCGCAATCTTTCTTAGACGTTTCAAAACAAAAAGATTATGTTACATATTTACATAGCATTTTATCAAAGCAATGTGGAATTATTTTTTGCGTCATATTAAATACTTATACAAATATGTATATACTTACTTGTTTTATTTAGCTATATAAGTTCTTAATCCTAAGTTCAACAGCGGCCATGATAAGTGAAACAATTAAGTAGATAACTTATCTATTCACACATCTTATTGTTAACTTGGAAAATGGCGCATGATAATTGCACTTTAGATATATTCTACTTTACTTTTCCTCATCATAAACCATTCAAGACAAGAATGGTATTGTATGAAAATTATATTGGATATATACAATATCTTAAATATGGAAAGTTTAAAAAACAATAGCTACGTAATACTTTAATATTTATAGATCCTAATTTTTATTACCGTCGCCCTACCCCAGGGCTTTGTCTTGTATTGTGAATGCGTTCCACAAATATAAAATATCACATGAGCAAACAATCAGACTCAAGACATACATCTGTGGATCACACAATTTTATAGTCCCTTGCGGCAATCGAACCTGCAACCCCTAACGCAGAAATCCAATCTGCCATAAGCCTCTGTGCCAATCGGGTGTTTACATTCATATCAATAGGTAGATCTATATAATATAAAGACTCAATAAAATATTTTTTAATGACATAAAACTTCAATCATCTGGTTTGACAAGACCGGTGATAATGAGAATGTTTCCTTACGACCTTCTGTTTTACGGACGAGAACGTCCACATTCGAAAATTGACGTTCAAAAACCTATATGATATAATGAGAACAACACCAACCAACCAATACATGTATAAAAGGAAAAACTTGTTAAAGAAGCGTAAAAGTAAGGCCAGATTGACATTATCATACAAGTCACGTATGGCTGAGCAAATTCATGTTAAGGTTTCTATCCAATCACGCAAGATTGATTCATTTACGACATGTGTGTCTGGAATCGAGAAAGTGATGCGAGTTGTACGACCGAGTGCATCATATCTAGTTGCTTAACCTAAGAGAGTAGAACATATTACAAGAATTGACTCGTACTTATTTGATAATTCGGTGCTTTATCGCTTATCGACCTTACGTTGAGTTATACGTCTCTCATCATACCATCATTACATTTGAGCAAAGGTTCAATAAAATTAAAGGTAATGATTAAGATTATCAACTGATTTTCAGAAAAAAAAGAATAAAACGTAGTAAAGTAAACGATCTCATCATGACTCCAGCCAGCTATTGTTGGCAGGTAGTAAAGCGTTGACACCATGCTTTCTCTCTAAGCAATCCTTTTAAGCCTTTTATTTGTGCACATACAAATACAAAACTCATTTATATTTTTTTAAACCGAGAACTATACCTGTAAGCCCTAAATGCAACAGGGATGTTGCCTGCAATCAATTGACATACTTTTTATGAGTTGTCAAAACGCTATTCTCCATAGATTTTGTATGGCAATAGGATCATGTAACGTCACTTCTTTGCAAGCTTAATTGACTTACTATTAACGATGCACATCAAAGCGCATAAAATCGCATTTTACAGTTATTTAAATAATTATATGGTTTTTAGGGACAAAATAAAGCACTTTTCAGAGAAGTAGTGTCTTAGAATTAGTAGTTAATCGTGTCAATATCCCCATTATTCCGTGTGAGCTCTTTAAGAATTCAACCCTTGATGTAAATAAAAAACCAAACCTTTGAACTACGGGCGGCGTCAGCCAAGTTATCACAGAGTGGCGTGATAGTACCTATCCAAATTTGATTTATTTACTTTTCTGTACAGTAACAAAAGATATCGCTGCGTGAAACGATAACTGCGCGATAAAATATGTTCATATAGGTAATAACTTTAATTCATACTTAGCATAAGATTTAAATGTTGTAGGTCAACGACACTGTTACAACACGCGAGCAATAATCTAGCAGTTGTATTGTAAATTCATATTATGATTTCCTAGTTCAAAGAATATGCAAGTTCAAGTCGCTATGGGCAAGCCATATCGCTCGAAAAGCCCGTAACCGCTGAGGAAAAAAGGTTCTAGAGTGGCGACCACGAATCGTAAAACGCAGCGTTGGCAGGCCTCCCACCAGGTGGACCGACGATATCGACAGGGTTGCAGGCAACCGATGGGTGCAAATGGCACGTTATCGTTTATTGTGACGTTCTATTGGGGAGGCCTCTGTTCAACAGTGGACGCCTTCCGGCTAATGATGATAATTACAGGTCGCATAGGCATAAACACAGTCGATCTAGTATTAATGATTGTTGTCAGTGGTTATCAAAAATGGCATTTACAACACAACATCATCACGCCTGTTTTCCCCGAAGGGGTTGGCAGAGGTGCACATATAGTACACCCACATTTCGCCAGTTATGTTTTTAGGTCCCAATGTAATAGGGGGCGAGCTTATTGCCATCAACTGGGCACAAATCCAGAGTCCGTGCTGCCACTGAGAATTACCTAATGGAAAAACCCAGTAACACTTTGCCCGGCCCGGGATTCCAACCCAGGACCTCGTGCTCAGCAGTCGCGCTTAGCGACCACTAGACCAACGAGGCAGTCAAAAATGGCATTTATTTAAATGAAAATAATGACATGTTGAAAATGATGACATTACACACGAGATTGACATTACGGGAAATAGGTACTCTACTGTAATCTGGCTGTTTTCTAAGAGTAAAGGTGCTAGATATAAGTAGTATTTTGATGATTGATTATTCGATTTTTTTCTGTGGGATCATAAGATATTTGTGTACGCTACGTATTTCGTATGCCTACGTCAATGTGGTCACGCGCTGTCTACCGCTAATTTATTGACGTTTACCTACTATGAATCCTATAAACTTTATCAGGAGACGTATTTATTATTCACCCTAATGTTTTTTTATTGGCAACACTAACAAGTCACAGTCAAGGGAGCAATAGAATGCAATTATGATTGTAAATTCGTAATTAAGTCTCATTTTCTAGTTAACAAAAGGATATTGCAATAATAATGAGGAAAGTTGATAATTGCTTATTAATAGCGTCTCTAGTAAATGTGTAACTGAGGGAGTTACTAACGTTCAATTAAAGAGAATAATAATAGATTTATTTATAGCGTAGATGTATTGCCAGAAGATAAATGGTAATTATTATATTTGTTAACATTCTGCATGAGATTTACAACATAACTATCATAATCGGTAACACGAGTCCTGTTGCTTTCCCCACAATGGTTTTAAATCATATACATAGCATCACGAGAGATTACACACACACATTAGAGAGCCTATATATAAATGTAGCTTTTGGTACACTTGCCCTATTAAGCATCCATTATTCTGCCAGCTACTAAGGTTTTATAAACCCACAAAACCTCAGTCTTTGTTTTAGAAGGACAAAGCCAACAGACACGCTTTCGCATTTATAATATAAGTGTGGTCCATTCTGTGCTACGCGAAATAAACTTTCACCCACGAGCTATAACAGAGAAGCAAACCTTTAAAGTGTTATAACTTGTTTTTTAAATGAAGAACTAAAGTATTCATTTGCATATCTGTTACCCTTGCATCGGTAGCATGTGGACGGAAGTTATGTCAAGAACAGATGCTATATACATAGACAGTTGCGGACAAACAGACGGATAGAGAAGTCTTACAAAACATGTACAAGTTTAGAATTATTTTTGTTGCGTAAAAGGCAATTAACACCTGGACACATGATTCTATTTAGCGAAGCTATATAAAGACTTCAGATGTAGAGAGAAATCTTGATTACCGAGGTAAGTATAGAGACACCAGTCTCAATACGAATGACACTTTAAATTACTAACAATCTAGTTGGCAAGCAGATAGCCAAAGATTTCTAAGACTCAAACGATTATTCTACCTGGTATTATGATGATACAAAACAAATAAGAGAAAAGACATGTGCTAATTAATATAAGTTAAGCAAGACCATTCTCTACATTTTTTTTAAACGTGGTATCTACCTACCTGTATCCCCTTGCGTAAAAATCTTATTGCACTTACAAACTGTGAAAAAATGTTAAAAAAAGATATGACGACAGCTTTTGAAACAAGAGGAAGAAAATACAAGAGAGGCGCAAAGAGTATATGAAATTCTCACCTTCATCGTCTTTCGCGCCAGCACCCAGCGCGTAGGCGCTTCTGAAGAGATGAACCATCCTCGTGGATTAGCTTACGATGCTGACTTTGTGCAAATTGTAGAGTGTGCAATAATAAACAAATCTTTACATCTAATATACTAAAACACAAATAACACAACTATAAACTCCAAAGTAAATAATAATGAAATTACAAAACTAGGCAAATGGATTACCGCGCGAGTCGGTTTAAAAGATAAAAGGGCTACATCTCTGTAGATAAAATATAGATATTCGCTTTCGTAATAGAAGAAAGCCAATGAATGTAGTTAGTAGCGTCAACGATCTACAAATGGTGTAAACCGAGCGCTATCCGAAATTATAGGTTGAGTTAAGAAAACGCACAGAGAAAATAATGGAGTAGACACGTGTTCATATCAATCAAACTTATTTGTAGTCTGTTTATTTTTAGTTAGCGTCGCCTATGAAACAAAACGATGTTGACTTTTAGTATCATAACTAATAATAAAATATTGTGGACCAACAGCGTTCCATTTACTGCTGCATTAAAAATAATAAAAAGTAATATAGCTACGATCGACTAAAGTACCTACCTAATTGCTTTCAAGTTCGTCCCAATCTATTGATTATAGGTAAACTGAGGGTCAAGTCCAGGAAAGGCGGACTGGGATACCTTACGATGTCATCCATTCAAGTGATTCCATATTGCTACAAATAAGTGCGTTTTATTGCAATGATTGCAGAAATTTAAATCCACAACCAAAACAAAAGTTTGTAGACTGTTCAGTTATGTAAATAAGGATCTAAAGATATGACATGTTTTAAGAAATCCTTTATAAAAAGAATACATAATATATAACGATTCTACAGTAGCTGTCGTTCTGTCGTCACATGTTGATATAAGCAAGGGAACAATGAAGCTATCTGGCTTGCGCGCGCGCAACCAAGCCGCGCATGCAAACATACACAGCTACTCCGAGATATCACTGCGCAGAGTTAATAAGAAGTAGCGGAAAACGTTATCGTAATTTTTTATGAAACTAAATTATTTAAGACAGAATCTATGAATATAGGACACATATCCAACCGCAATCATAATGGAAATGATGGTCTCTATATAAAATGTAAATAACTATTTTGTATTTCCTATAATGACATGTCCACGACCAAAGACATATTCGAGGCATACCCAAAGTAATCCAAAAAGCGATCATATCTGCCTGATGCGCTTCAATTTTAAATTCAAAATATTAATTCTATTTTTCACTTAGCGCATGCGCGATAATGTACTTATATATAGGGAGGGACGTCACCAAAAAATATAGTGTAAAATGTGGTGCTTCACTAGGTATATGTAATCAAAAGTAATATTAAGATTTTACATACTTATAACAGAATACTTACGATCAATAAACCACCGATTGGACTGACCGACACTTTAAACGTTTAACTCCCTTAACTCGTCACTTACACTGACAGTTAAAGTATACAGAGAAATTATCTACTGCGCGTACACCGAGTAATTTATACTTATTATCTTAGGACTCCCTCAAGGTTGATATCTTAAAAGAAAAGGTTACATATTGTGTAACAACAACTGTGTCCTCTACTAAGAATTATCATAATTGATAACTGCGTGAATTGGTTATCAAAATGGCATGTTGGCAACAAAATCGTATGCACTTAAAACTGAGGGCAATCCCGACCAAATGGTACTACACTAATTCCTTGGTTGCCTGACTGCCGACCATACGGTACTACATTGATTCCTTGGTTGCCTGACTGCCGACCATACGGTACTACAGTGATTCCTTGGTTGCTTGACTGCCGACCTACGGTACTACACTAATTCCTTGGTTTTCTGTCTGCCGACCATACGGTACTACAGCGATTCCTTGGTGGGATTAGGAAGGTTTTAAAATACTGTCATAATGTATATAGGAAATAAATTTACCCACGTTAGGTAACTAGACGTATGTCTATTGATATAGTGGAGTGAAGTTTACTATTCGTGGGATTTAATAACTTCCGTGCAATGTAATGGAAAAATCACGACGTGGTTTTAAGTTAGGTACCTAGACATTTTATGGTCATGGGTGTATACTGATAACTTCCTAATAAAAGTATTATAGTCAGTGCTGATAACAGAATAGATACAGTTACGCGAAAAAGTTGTTTGTTTCTTTTTTTGTAAAGAACGTGGCCCTACACTAGGAATTTCTCCTGTGTGTGAGTCTTACAAACACGAAATATCACATACACACTCAGACTCAGAACAAATATCACAACAAAATTTTGACACGTTCGGGAATCGATCCCGCAACCCTTAACGCAGCAGTCCAATCACTTAGCCTCTGCGCCAATCAGGTGATCGAAATCAATTAATATTGGACCTGTTAATCTAAGAGTGAAAAAGTGGCTACCAAAGTGCTAGACTATTAATCGAAAGCATGACTAAATACTATACAAATATGCAAATAACCACATAATATTTTTACACACCATCAAAATAATGCAATATTTTCTTTTATGCTCATTTGAAGCACAGCTACGAAAAATTCCAAACATTCCCGTGACCATTAAAATATCCTAAGTACAGATCATATTATAAATTAAGACAACAATAAGAATTCTTACTAATTATCGGTCTGCGTTGGCCTTTATGCAGATAATTGTACTTTTCCACTCAAATTAATCTTTGAAGCCTTTTTTGCATAGAGTAAAGAGGCTGATACCACGTGCTACGATCATTTCTCATCTTCCACGTAAAAGGTAACATAAGTACTTGTCCAATCAGGCTTATTGAAGAAACAATTACCCATTAGGATCACCAATAAGGTCAAAGAACTTTAGAGGCTGGTTTTCGGGGTAACTTACCTATATACAGTACACCCTACTTTTGATTTGGCATGAAGAGTAAATTGCCTTTATTTATTCAGTGAAATAGAATATTAAATCTATGTAAGTGGCTAGTTAAAGGCTATTCAACTAAGTTTGGTGAAGTGTGTTCATGACATATCCGGTTCAAACATTTAAAAATGTTATTGCTCTTGTTTATTACCATAGTGTCATTATCTTAATTTTGTTTTCTTCCTAGATCCCTTACATAACAGGTTTAGGCTGTGTGTCTGTCATTTTGTAAACCAAATGATTTTATAAATATTTTTTGTTGTGTTCTTGCTACATTCCACCTCTCAATAAAAACGAACGTATCCACGATAAACGTGTTCAGAACAATTCTCTACTCGTAACTACCGTTTACTCGTACTTATCTATTTTTAACCGTAACCAAGCGTTCCCTTGACGAGGTCTTTACAATAAAAATGTTACAACGTAGGTTTACAGGTGATTAATTCACCTAAATAACCTTCTACTTATAACTGTTTACGAAAAACACAATTAATGTTAAGCTACCTACAGTAAGCTTGTGCAAATGTTGAGACAATGCTGGAACTGAGCATACTGTCGAGAATGATGATTTACTACTCATAGGGTTTATATAAAAAAGAAGGTATTTGTCAGTGTCATCACCCTGTTTTTCTTTTTTTCTATTTAATTTTTAAGCACCAATTAGCAAATGGCACTTAGGTACTGCTTGCTAAATCTAACAAAGATTTTTAAAATATTTAACCGACTTCAAAAAAGGAGATCCTCAATTCGGTTGTATTTTATGTATGTTATCTCATTTTAGGAACCGATTTGAAAAATATTTTTTTTATGTGAAAGGATATTACTTCCCGATTGTTTTAACGATTCGACTTGGCAACCAAAACCTATAACTATGTAAACAAGATTGGATTGTAAATAGTTTCTTGACTAAGATTTCTACAAGGGTCTGCAGATACATCAATTTGAATTTCAGTAAATGAATCTTTAATTTAATTTAGTGGTTGTTAGGTTCCTATAAGTACCTAACATGAAAGTAAAAGCTCAAAATTTTTATAGACACATTACTTACTTATAGGTATTGCTTCTAACAACAATAACAACGTTCACACACGTTACCTTTTTCTTCAGACCTTTTTAATAATAAAAAGATCAACTCAAATTGTGTACAAAATTCATAGGTATAAGTACAAATAGATAACTGGAAATTGTCAAATATATCGTTTCGGAAATACGCTTAACAGAAAGTAAATTGAGCGTGAAATGACAGCCGCGAGCAGGGAACGCCTAGCTACACAAATTTGGGTCAATTTTCGACAGAAGCAGGGACACGATGTACCCAGGCCCTTCCTTCCGCGTTCTATTTATATCTGTTAACGCCGTAAACCCCAAAATAGGTGTTAAAATAATAAATATGCATATCAATATGGGTTGACAGGTTGTTGCGTAACTTTCGCTTCAACTTTTAGAACGATAAAAATGTCACAAGCCATGAGCTAGGTAAACGTCATGGTCTATTTAAAAAAGGAACGTTATATCGTGCATAATAAAATAGGGTGCTACAAAAACGGTCTCTCATGTTTGCTTTTCTAGGTTTTCCAAAACTGCTTTTTTCCTATTTACGGCATATCACTTTTCTGCATAGTTAGTTACTTCTACGAAAAAGCATTGGATTGCAAGTAGAACCTCTACAAGTGACACCTAAGTATCTTCCTATGTCAGCAGTAAAATTAGCTTTTATTGCTGATACAAAGTCAAATAATATTTCTTTATGTTACTACTGTTTTATGTTTAAGATCAAAATAAGTCTTATTTGACATAAAAGTTACTGTATATTGGGCGAAGACACTGACTCCTATAACACAGGTTATAAACCTAGCACGAGTGTCAGGGTTTCACATAATTGTACAGTACCTCTTTTTATGTCAATATTTTTTTATTATTTGATTATAATCGTTTCTTAAAAGAACTAAGGATAAAGAATTTAAAGCGTTATATAAGTTATCTACGTAAATTTTGATACACTGGTGTAGCACGAAGATTGCTTATAAAGTTATAACGGCAGTAAATTCCTCCGCTGGCGTTTCCTCAAGCTAATGATGCCATAAACATTGTGGATATGGAAGTATTGCGAATGTGAAATTTCTTCTAATAACCCTTACAATAGAAACTAGTGAATGATTAAAATAAATGTTGTTATTTCCTGTAGACGTACCTACGTACGTCAAACACATTATGTCTTACCATGGTACAGGATATTGAAAACTGTATACTGCATGTACTAACATAAGTACTATTCACGCGGCTTTATAGGGCTAAAATAATAAGCCCAGGCACGGAATTCTCCACATTCAGTAAGGTCAAAAATTAAGCCCGACTTAAAATAACGCGCGGCTTCCATCTACGGCCGTTACGAAATACTTTGACAAAACCGATCACATCCCTATAAAAAAATACCTTTAAAATTTACGCAAATTTATTATGGTCATTAAGTATACCTAATCAAATGCAGTGATATAAAGTCTTAAAATGAACAACTTCTTCTGCAAAAGCTTATAAAAAATCGTATAACATGCATAGTAAATTAAAATAATTTATCATACTAACATAATAATATTAACATATTATAAGCCTGTCTTCTAAGATTATCGGTTAAATCCCTTAAGTCGTCAATCCTTTAATTTGTCACGACATCTTCACCTTTTCGCCATCTGACATTTCGCTCCATGGCCCAATGTGTTGTGAACTTCTAGTATGTCGACATAAAGTGGGTTTAATACATAACCTATCCTTTATTTTCGTGTTTATATAGGTATAGTTGATAGTTATAATGTTTTAGAGGTAGGTACTGTGGAGTTCTTATGTGCGCGCATAAAATAATTTAAATAGATTTAGCACTTCATAACTAGGTAGAGCTTTTATTTGGTAAGGTAACGCTTCCTAACGTTATTATATTACAGGTAGTCCTCGAAAGCCGAGTGGTATCCGGCCTAGAATTGACCACCCCCTTTCCTCTCGTGGGTGTCGAGGCGACTAAGGGAAAATCCAGAAAACCGGCAGCAGCGTCTTCTGCCCTCCCACCCCACTCCAAGGGGGAGGCCTTTGTTCAAAAGTGGACGTTATCCGGCTGATGATGAGTCGCCAAAAATAACATAGAGATAGTAACAGATGCAGACGCTAATTAATAAACAATCAAAGTTGTACATCAATATGACAACATGTAGATACCTACTGTATCTATTTGTATGGTACAAATCCTACAAATACGTAGGTATGTACCTGCTACTAACATAATGGCCGCAACCAATTAGTAAAGTGGACATCAATACTGTTTTCATTTGCGTAGACTGTTTACTATTTAGACTAGTTTGTTTGGTAAGCGTTGTCATGGTTACCGACCTCATCGCCCTATCGCATCTCAAAGCGATATGTAAATGAAATGTTAATGTCGAGGTCATCTGCTATTAGAACCACCTCATTTAGCTATAAGATTTCTAAACAAAATGTTTTATAAGTCTGCTTACCTATTAAGGAGTCTAATAATAAATTAGGAACAGCCCTTTATGTTCAGTGTTAATTAAAAGCTTAATACGAACCACTTTACTATTATACATATAGCGAACAGATAGGTAAAGTTATTTTAGTTAGGTGACGGAGTTTTAGAATTTTGTACGTCATTAACGACTCTAGTATTAAAGGTATATAAAATAATATATATAAAAATAATAAACGGTGCGTCTAATTGATTCATTTTAATAAATACATATTTACATTCAACGAATATTATGTAACACCGGCTAATCCGACTTCAGCAAACAGATACGCATTAGATTCAACGTTGAAATACGCTTCAAACTCCCACGCACTCGTGTACACTTCTATCAGCTTTTCATCCCTGCTGTGGGCCACATTCTCTGCAACAAAATGTGCTTGTGATGTATGAAAATCATTGGTGTTAGTGATAATATCAAAAGCAAGGTTCAGTCTGTTCGTATCCTGCTGTGATAGTAAGGTCAATGAAAAAAGTGTGTAATTACAAAAGCTTATAAATCAATTTGTTTAAATAGGTTAATCCCGCTGAAATGTCTGAAATTTCGGCAGTTCTCCAGCGGCATGTTTCACTTTGGTTAATGAAGCTCATTGGCGCAGTGGCTAAGCGATTGAACTGCTGCGCTAGGGTTTGAGAGTTCGATTCCCGCACCGATACCGGTACCTAATGTTATTCTTTGAGTATAGCTCTATTACTAGATGCCTGCACGCCTGCACACGTACGGCGGTACACGTACGGCGTATGTTATGCACTGCACTGCAGGGCCCACGACTAAATATATTATATATGTATAAAACACGTATACGAAATATGCATGCAAACTTTCGAAGATAACTTATACAAAAATTTCATTGTTTTACTACCGTCTATTTCGCGAACAATCAACCTAGCCGTAGGTAAAAATACAGCATAGTAAAAGAGGCGTGGTGGGCAGAGCGCAAGGACCTAACCGTCATCATTATGCGACATAATCTGTTCGCCTAGCATCGTTAATCAAAACTTTTGACGTATTTAAGTAGGCGTCCATAATACTTCCCTGTGCTTTGGGCTGTGGCGCGATCTATAATGAGGTGTGCTCGAGAATTTACATAATGACGCCTAAATAAAAACGAACCCTTTTTAACAAATTATGTGGATAAAGAAACCTAAACAGTCTATTATTTAATTGTAGGGACGTAACTAGGAAATTGTGTTGTTCTAAGGGGGAGGCCTTTGTTCAACAGTGGTCGTCTTCCAACTGATCATCATGATAAAGTTACGTAACGTAGGTCGTAGGTAATGTAGTGGCATTGTTTAGGTTTTTTATAATTGTAGGTACCCTAATCTTTTGTACCTAATTGTGTTTAGTCTGAGATCAGACCATTGAGATCGTCTGAGGAGTCAAGACTGAAAGCACAGTCTAGTATTTTATGTACTCATATAGGTATTTATTATGTATCATGACTGTGGGTGTTGGTGCGATCCATATTAGATACGTAACATAAGAAACAATAGGTACCCGAAGTTTTGCTTCGTATTCTTACAAGTCCTTCCTTGTAAATAATCAGTTCTGTATAAGTTCCGGTTGATAACAATAGCAGTTTATAAATAATGTTAGTGACAATAAAAGAAAAACGTATAAAGCGGTTAAATGCGGGTAGTATAAATAAAAGGACATTTATGTGAATGTAGGTTGAAATGTCGCAAGTGACGTCATTCTAAAGGTCAGTACCTTTCTACCTTTTTCAAACTGGCGCGAATTTTTAAGTAGACACTTGAATAAGAGATTTAGAAATTACAATAAAATTAAGCTGTACGGATTTTATCGCGGGTTATCACCAAATGGTGTGGTATATATTTTTATAGCTTTGTTTTTCCATTTATTAACAGGTTTATAGTGTGGCAGATAGGATATTAATGGTCTGTCGCGATTGCTTAACTATTGTAATTACTTCGCAGACAAACCTGTTAATGAAACAGTTTAGCGAGTGGTAGATGACAGTTTTGACTCACCTCGAAAAATTTCAAGATTCTGTGACATGCTACCTACTAGTCATCATTGATGGAATAGACAGTTCAACAAATTTAATGGGAATATGTAATATATAAGGATATTAATATCAACTAACATTATATTTGTGTTGTTTCAGGCTCCAAAATAACGCCGAAAACAGTTTTAATCTGCGTTTTTACCAGAGCCCACAATATACTATGTGTGATCACTACACGACACTGGCAGAAAAGGCACCATTGTTGATTGCCAAAAATTAAAAAAAAAAAACTTAAGTAAATATACTGCCTCGTTAGTGGCCAAGCATGACTATTGAGCATGAGGTCCCTGGTTCGAATCACGCGTCAGACAAAGTTTTACTGGGTTTACTGGGAATTACCTAATGGAAAGGTAATTCTCAGTAGCAGAGCGGAGTCTGCCCGCTTCATGGCAATAGACAATTACATTGGGACCCATAACATAACTGGCAAAATGTGGGTGTAGTCACCTCTGCCTACCCCTTCAGGGAATACAGGCATGATATTATGTTAAATATTCTTCTTCTTTTCGTATGGTTGGTAAACAATCTGGTGTCAAAATTTAACCTAATGTCAAGTTTTAATTTGAAATGACATTGGATTTGAACTTGCAACCTTTGATTGGGTACTCCAATGGTCATCAATGCTTACTAAAACGTATACACATAGTTATACATAAATATACTAACCTGTGATGATCTGTTTGAGTCTGTATTCTTTTTCTAATGATTCATATATTTTTGTTACAGTTTCTGATATTCTTTTAACTGACCAAGTAGAAATCACTGCATCATCAGTAGGCTGCAGTTTTGATAATGCTTGAAGTTGCTTGTTTAAAATGTTGACTCCTGTAATACATTTTTAATTTAGTGATTTAGAATACAAACAAAATTGTGTATAAGACAGAGTAATAGTATGGGTAATTTACCATCTACGATATTTTTAATACCCTCTAAAGCGTCCAATAAACCTTCCATTAAAGGTTTTAGCTGACTTGGGTAGTAGTCATCATTACACTCGTGCAACTTTAGGGCCGATATCGCTCTGCAAAGTCGAACACCTCTGTCTCTCATTTTACCCCAGTCGTTCAACAAGCCATGTAACTTTGAAACATGAGAATACACTGTTTTAGATACACCTTGTTGATCTTTGTTGGGAGTTGTTATTTCTGAAACGTTAAAGTTATCGTGACGTTGTAATTTATATATTTTATGAATTAAAATAACACTGGTTTTACTAACAACTTTACCTCTAGGAATAAATATATGAGTGGTATCGCATTTTGTTGGTGTCTTTGACATAGTGTTAAAATAAAGAAATTAATACGAACAATAACCAAATAAAAACATAACCTAAAAAACTAAACAACAAATTAAAACGTCAGTGAGAAATGAGAATATAAGTTTGACACTGACAGGTGTGTTAGCAACAAATCCTTTTTATAGAGAACGAAAAACAGAAAGTAGGTTCGTTATATGAATCAATTTTAAATTTTAGACAACTCCATGCAAATATTTTGTTATTATACAAATATGTTGTTGAATAAAAATTCATGAATTTATTACAACAAAATCCTCGAACATAGTGCTGTAACGAAACGTAATTATATTACCAGACGTCCAGCGATCAAACGTCAAAGTCAAAACACGGCGTCCAATACAGACGGAAAGTTGTTTTCCGATTGAAAAAGCTTTTGGGTTTTTCGTTGTAAATAATATCAATACAACAAAAAACGTAAGTTTGATATAAATCTGTAAATAAATATTTTTTGCATAGATAGTGAAATTACATTTATTTCATTTAACAATTAACCTGTAAACTTGCTATGTTTTTATGTGTGATCAATTATTTTAGACAACACTCAGGTGCGTTGCAATCCATTAAAATAATGGCCGGACCTATACAAGACGTCGTTGAGGAAGATGCGGCAGATTTGCAGTTCCCTAAAGGTACAGAAAGTTCATAACTTGAACGATGATAGTGATAACAGCAATACTGAATAGCAGCAAGCCAGAAAGTACACACTGACAATTTGTTTTTATGAACATAATAATAATTTCTTATATTTAATGAGGTGCAAGTAAAGAACCACCCCAAGCAACAGTGCCTTAAAATAAGCCACATCACAATCTCCCCAGTTGACTACGGCCCTCACAAATGCACACACAAACTATTTTCATATTAAAACATAGCTACGCATAATAGCACATTGTCAATCTACAAAAGATATTGAATACTTAGAAAGTAATAATGCTCTGTTGGTATCTTATAAGTTGCTATCGTGAAAAGGCAAAATAATACATTAAAATAACATTAAACATTTTCAGAATTTGAAAATGCTGAAACCCTGCTAATATCTGAAGTGGATATGTTGTTAGAACACAGAAAAGCACAGAATGAGTCAGCAGAGGAGGAACAAGAATTCTCAGAGGTGTTCATGAAGACCCTCACTTACACTAACATGTTCAAGAAATTTAAAAACAAAGAAACAATAGCAGCCGTTAGAAAGTAAGTACCAATTTTTGCATGTATTTATTTACTAGGTGCGCCCCATGGTGTTACCCACTACATTTTTTCAGGATAAAAAATTACCTATGTGTTAATCCAGGGTGTCAGCAACCTCCATATGAAATTTCATCAAAATCAGTCTAGCCGTTTGGGCATGAAGAGGTAACAGCAGGCATCGGCATCTATGTTTGACATAAACATGGAATAATACAAGTGCTAAATTCTATTTTATTGTTACAGTCTTCTCCAATCCAAGAAACTACATAAATTCGAAGTAGCCAGTTTAGCAAACCTCTGTCCAG
Organism: Abrostola triplasia; assembly: GCA_946251915.1. NCBI lineage: Eukaryota > Metazoa > Arthropoda > Insecta > Lepidoptera > Noctuidae > Abrostola > Abrostola triplasia. The sequence continues at coordinate 5,338,608 of OX276432.1, read as the reverse complement.
AGACACCAGAAGAAGCAAAGGCTTTAATACCATCTCTAGAAGGAAGATTTGAAGATGAAGAACTAAGAATTTTGTTAGATGACATACAAACAAAGCGTAGTTTACAGTACTAGACAAATTATTGTATTATTCCATCATCATAAATATAATGTAAAACTAAGACTGAATTTTATAAAATTTTCCGATTCAGTACTAATGTTTTTAATTTGTAATAACCCTGCCACCACTTAAGATTTACAATTTAAAACGGCAGCATTTCTGGTTTATTGAATGTTTAAATAATGAAATGTTTGTACCATTATTAATTAATGTTATTAATAGTAAATGAATTTCATATGCTGCTGAAACTTCACTTACAGATTTGCAGTAACAAATATTGATAAAAGTGTATGTAGTTTCATTAAAATTAAATAACCAGCTTTACAAATATTTTAATATAATTTTATCAATATCACAGGCATAGGTAAAATAAAATGCAATACTTTAAATCAGTCTGTATATTGGATATGTCTGCAATACAGCAAGATACATTACAGTGAAAACAGATAAAAGTGATAAAATATTGGAAACAAAAATAGTAATTAGAATTTCTTCTCTGAAACAAAACTATAATAAAACCATTCTTATTATTACTTAAAAGTAGATACTATTAATATTGATGTTAATTAATGCCTCTAACTAAACAAGCCCTTTGTTAAACATTACTTGTAAAAAAACTAAACGATTTTTTTTATCAATAAACCTCAACAATTTTAGATAACTTAAAACTCAACAACCCTTCGATAATTTTTCTTAATTTCTAATTTTGTTGCCTAAACATTATTTTTTAACAAAATGCCAAACAAAAGGCTTGCTTGAATTATAAACTTATCTCAATGGGCACTTTTGGTTTAGTTTAAATGTTAGTATTTAATCTAATATTGTATTAATAAAAATTACAAACTTATCATTCATCTAAAAGCAAACTTTAAAATAATATTAACCGTCTATAAAAGAACTATCAAATCTAAGGTCCTAGCCAAGTTACTTTTATGGTACAACTCACCCTTCTCCTACCCTGAACATATAAAAATATCTTTATGTACTTTAAAACATTTCAAGTTCATAAATAAAGATGTCCATCGGAGTACTGCGCGTATACCAACAATCGGGATAGTGCTGGAGCCAGTACAAACATCTTTATTTAAGAATCTCAGTCCACATCCCAGTGGTTTACTTTAAATTAAACAGTAAGGGGACCATTTTATAGCACACATTTATTAACAGCTAATAATTTTTCGGGTCCTTTACTAAAACTTACTAAACCTTAAATTAGGTAACGACATTGGGAGAGGCTTATATAAATCCTAAATTACAACCTGGACCTGTGACATAAGTCTATTAGTAAAGCATAATATTGTTTTGGATTCCAAGTGTGGGGAGTCTAGAAGCGACATGGAAGCTGTTAGGAAGCATTGCGAACATAATCATAAAGCTTACGTCACAGAAAATATGTTACCACGACAATGATAGAGCAACTGAAAATGTGGATCCAATAAGGCATGAAGACAATTAGAGAAAACAATATACAGATACCCTCAAAATGTACATCGTAAATTGTTTGCTTGTATATTTATTCGAAATTACAGCTATATATTGCACTTATTTCAGAAACATTTTACACAGATATCCGGATTTTAATTATTGGCTCGGCTTTTCTTCCATGTTAATGTTTTTGCACAATATATTTAATAATCACTATTAAAATGTCAACTCAATAACGACCAGAGTGATATTTTATATAACATATTATTTATACATAAGTACCACACAATCGTTATGTATGTTACGACCAGACGAAATTACTTTTGTACATTTCCAAACGTTTTTCTTCATAGCGTCAGATATTGGTATTGTTTGTCACATTCAGTCATTTCGAAAATGATTTCAGCCGTCATTTGCGATTGTTTACACAATATATTCGCATCCCAAACACCCTCCTCCTCTGTCACAACGTCACAAGTCGGTTAGTCTGTACACACTTATAGTCACTACGCAGCACCTTCGATAATTCTTCACAACTTATAGATACTGTTTTCTTTGTGCAACATGTTACAACATGGTTACAACAGCACTAGTACACACCAGTATCGAAAGTTGTCAAGCCACGATCAACATTCAGATTCGACCGTTTCACTTTCTTTATCACATTTGTTTATTGAATAACCAGTATAATCAATAGGTACTAATTTACATCAGCAACTGGAAATATAATCACTAAGTTACATTTTCAAATTCGGCGTATATCATAAGTGTGGCTCCTAATAAAAATTTTGATTGAGCAATGATAAGATTTGAAATACTATATATATCCCAAAGGTGAGCCATCCAAAATATATATTTGCCGTCGAATTTTAAAAAAGGTTTAAAAAATAATTGCGTATGTCCAAAAGCAGATCTAACTATATGTTTATGTGTAAGTTGTCAACATACTACATTATCAGTCTCGATGATAAAAATGCATTTTGGCCAAAATGAGAAATCCAACGAGTGCGGTTCAAACTTCCCTAAACGAACGTTAATACGAACAACTGGCTCATGTACCTGATACAGATACTGACGTAACTTATCAAACATAGAGATCGTTAAACAAATCAGTTCGTGTGCACAAATGAATACTAGTTGAAGTTGTAAGTAATCAAACAAGTAAGCAAGTCTATAATAGGCACTTTAGAGCACTCTACATAACAAATAAAGTCAAGTTACCTGTATCAAAGTATGAGTAAAGTTTAAAAATTCAGTCTATTTTCTTACTTACATTTTCTTTATCAAATCCCACAAGTTAAAGCTCTTTTGCATTAGAAAATCGTTCTAGCAACCGATATAATATCCATAACCACAAATAAGATGATCTGGCCCTTTCAGAATTTTGGTCCGAAGTAATTTATATTCAATGAAGATTTAAATTAAAAAAGCTCATGCATGTTGAAAATAAAAAAAATCACTTATCATATTATAACACTTTAAAATTCTATGTTTGCAACATGTAGTGTTATGTACATAATTTTAAAATAATACATAAAATGAGATCAAATATATATCCAGTCATGTAAACAAATTAAGCTGGAGCGATGAGTGCTAAAATATCAAACTTTTTAGAGAAATGGCTCCTGCATTACCTATTGTATTCGTAAAATTATATCAGGGCAAACTATCTCATTTTATTTATATGAAATAGTTCTGCCATCTGTTTGGCTTCATAAGAGAATCTAATGTTGTGATTAAATTGCTTTGGTTGCTCTGTTTGTCAAGATACATAATTTATGCATTTGCAAGTCTAAACGGTTAAATACATTGGGACATTCCTATTCCTTACTCTCACTCCGAATTTGATGAAAATTGACAAACATTCAATACTTCCTGTAGTAAAGGGCATCGTCATTTTGTCACAATTAATTAAATAATGTTTATTATTGTCACAACATATATAAAACACGTGTTTGATGAATAGGTGATACTATGGATGCCTCTTTAGAGTTATTTCTGTATGCATTTTATGCAATTGCTATGGAAATATTTTAGTTTCTGTTTTGTTCAGTACAAATTAACCACTTGCCACCACTTCAACATACTGTCAATACTAATGTGGTTAATTTGTATGGCACAAAATATTATTAGGTCAAACTAGCATGACATTGAAAATAATTCTGAATTTTCAACTGCTACGACTACGAACTAAGGATGTAATAAGAGGGTTAGGTAAATGCAGTATTAATAAAAAGTCGAGTATGGTTAGTAAAAAACCCTCTAGTCCGGAGTGTGGGCACGTGTGGGGTGTAGGTGCCAGTGTGTAGGGACGCAGTCAGTGGGAGCTGGACGCCGGCGGGGACGGGGGCGGCGCGGGCTGCAGCGGCTGGAACGCCGAGCCCAGCGACGGCCGCAGTGTGAAGCCGGGTATCGTCGGCTTCATTACAGACACTGATTCTGAGAATGCTCCTTCGCCCGCTTTTAGGTTCACCTATAACATAAACGTGACATCTCAATTATCAACTGATTCGATTGTTATTGGAAATACATTACAAATATGTATAGGAATATCAAATGAATAATGTTTAATTAAATAAAATAATATGTTCAAGACTTTATGGTCGACACAAACTTTCAAACCCGGGCAAGTATCAATGTTATTCTAAGATACCACTGACTAACGATGGCTAAAAACATCGTGGGAAACCTGGATTTAATTATATGAAATCGCCAACCCGCACTGAGCTAGCGTAGTGATCAATGCTCAATCTTTCTCTATACGAAAAGAGGCCTTTGCCCTGCACTGGGACAGTTTTTTACAATTATCTACCTGTTGTTTGGTTATGCAGTTTTCTAGTATAACTAATGACAATACTAAAATCCTTACCTTTTCACAACCATCAGGAGGTTCACGAGCTAAGAAACGATTTATTTGAGGAGATGTTCCCAGTTTGGACCCGTCAAGATCGGGAGACGAGCAGACACTGCCGCCTGAAAAACACATCAGATATGAAAACCCACATCGTCACGGCATTAAAGGTTCAAGAAAAAAAATCAACATTCTGAAAAGCAAACAAAAAATCTACGTATTACTCATTATATTTTCTTTCTCTACAGCTAGAGTATATCTACAAAACGTTTTCTTAATACCTATAGAAGCAAATAAGCGTAGTAAATGATAACAAAACCACATGCTTTGGGACTGTCAAACCATTCTGGTGTCTGTGCATATCAACCAACTATTTAATTGCGAGGGGTTTTCTAAAAGCTGTAAGTTTTGTATAGACCTGCGGCCAACAGCTCTGCGGACCCACCGCTGGAGAGAGACCCCCGGGACGGTGGATCTAGGCCCACAAGGAACCATTTTAATATATATATTTAAAAATTTTACACAGTTTTAAATATCCTCAAATATATTATCGAATCAGATATTAAATTAAATCAAGTGACATTAACAATTTGTATTTTAAAATTTTTGACTGCATCAGCTGATACTTATTTAGTATTTTATTACAAAAATTAAGAATATTATGTTTTTCATGTATGTTTTTTTCATAACTGTTTTGTTTAACATTACACTGTTTTTTAATTGATTGTTTTTATGATATCACCACTTTCAACATATTACTAAACGGAAATTACTGGCACATTTTATTAGATACCTTACAGTTAATACTGTTTATCAAAGTTACTGGTTTGCCTCAAAATTTTGATGAAGAAATTTATCCTTTGGTCAGGTTTCTTAAGATTTGTGATAATTACCTGATGAATGAGCAGTGTGACACAGATCGTGAGGTGTCTGTGTGTTGACGGAACGCCTGAGAAGTTCGGCAAGGGGCGCACGATGTCCCTCTGGAGTTACCTGCAATTAATAAAATATCACATTTATACTCTGTATTTTAAAAATTATATGATACACAGCTTTACCCTTACTAGAATGATAGTCTATCCTATGATACTATCCTAGTACATCCCCTGATTGATTACATAAAGATTAATTTATGTTTTTTTTGCATTCTACCGACAGTGTCTTATATTTTTCAATCCAATTGTCTTTGATTGAGTAGTTCTTTTTATTGTACATAAAGATTATCATTATCTAAAACTGAGATCACATATCCCTACACTTATTTTATATACCTACATAAATCTACTAAACCCAAAACAGTAGGTATATTAATTGTTTATAAAATTATAGCATATTATATCATGATATACATAAGATAATAATCTTCCATTGACATAATTATAGTAACAAACTTACCTTGTCTCGTAGCCGGTCTAAGTGTGGAGTTTGTGTGCCACTTGCTGGATACAGCACAAGTCTTTCTATCTCTTGATTAAGACCTTCCACCGACGACCGCGCTGCCCTTAGTGGGACGCTGCCGCCACCGAAACGGGACCCTGGCGGTAAATAATATTTTTTTAAAACAAAATACCATGTAACTATTTATTGTACACCTTGTTTTACATAATTCTGTACATAATATGCCTTTTTGCTTGGAAGCCTAGACGGACACTCTGCCATGTTTCTATTTAGGCTTGTTAGACAAAAATGTCTGTAATTTCTTATAATCCAAGGCAAGATATCTCTCTGCTAAAATTATTTATCGTAAAAATAACAAGATTCCCCTTCTAAAAGCAAGACCAACAAGCTATGATACTATGACTATAAAATACTTTGTTAGATTTCAATCTTCTTCTAAATGAAAAGCAATTTTCAGAGTATTTCTACTAGAAATACTCTGTAAATTGCCATTCAATTTATGAACTCACATAAATTGATAATAGATTGGTCTTGTTTCAAATAGGAATGACCGCATGCCCAGGCTTATAACCATTCTAAAGCATTTACGCATGTTGATATGATATAATAAACCCACATTTTAACCTTATAATATTTAATAAATTATACACATACCCTTAGTATGATAGAAACACATCAATTTTAAATTCTTCTCGAATTTCAAGACACATGCATCAGTTTAATAATGCTAGTGTGGTTTCATAATGAAATATATATATATAAATAATATTTCTGAATAAAATGATGAGATACTTGTGATAAAGTCCGATGAAGCAGATAAAGCCTCTATGGGATTGCCTGCAGCAGACCACAAAAAGAATTCATATACTTACAAAGGGCAGTGCTCATAGAATGGCTTGAATAATCTCCTGATGCAGAAGGTTTGTGGGGTCTTTGAAGACGACTGCGCAGGAAACGATCTAGCTTGTCATCATCCGAGCTTCTGGAGGAGCGACCTGAAGTCCCACCTCCATCGTCAGTCTGGAAAAGGTAACGTCTTACTTTAATTTACATTACTTAAACGATGAATATAAATATGGTGATAATTCTTTATTATCACATTAAGATAACATAATGGTTACCACTAGCATTAGTTTCTGACTACCACAATTCTGCCAAATATAGTTTACACCCATAATTAACCATCATTGATTGTATATCTCTATATCATTTGCTAAGTATAGTTTACATATAGGAACAGATTTTATGATCTTTTTATAACATAATCTTGTTATAAATATGTGTGTAATGAAAATCTCAGATTTTTTCAGTAAACTAAATTAAATTAATTGTTGAAGAATCGATTTATGAATAGCATGATTAACTAACATGTTTCATTACACATCCTCAATATAAGATTACTATTTAGATATATTGTTAGTTAATTTATATATTGAAATATCTGTCTATTACAGCTGTTGTATATTTAGATAATGTCAAACTTGTGATACATAATTGTGAGCTTGTACAAAAATAGAACGTACTTGTGTGGACTTATCTACTTGCAGCTGGCCAGCATGTAGATAGTAGTCCCTGGACCATTGCCCTTTATGATACAAAGTGTCAAGGGATGCTGTGCGCCTGATCACACTGGCACCAAACCGTCCCTTGCCTAGAATGAGCACCAATGAAATTGTTAATACATTTAGATGTTAAATACAAAAAATACACTAATCTAAAAACCATGTACTGTACATTTATGTATTATATGTAACTAAAATTAAGCTTATTGTTCTTAAATCTTATCTATAAAGAAAATTCAAACTTTTGACACGACTTTTTCAAAAATGCTAACATTTCATCTTTGTAATTTTTATTTAGATAAAATTGAATTGATCATAATTATAGGTAAGATAAGAGAATACTTTACTAGTTATCACAGGACTAGTGCAATAGCTTATTATTTACAATCCTGTGGCATGCTACATTATTATTACCAGTCCACAAGAAAAGGATTTTGCTTAAGCTTCTTAAAGGCAAATAATAATCTAATTTGCCACAAACCTCTATGATGTAACTATATTACAGGTTATTAGTTATTACAGTATGTAACTCATGTAAACATTGACATGTCCTAATTAGCAATAACATACTGCACATTTACAGCAATAATTATTGTAATTTTACTATACCATTTATTTAGTGCTAGCCACTTTGTTTTGATACACAATTTACGTGTAACTTTCGCTTATGAGACACTGTAATAGTTTATCCAAATAGTTTAAATTTATAACAATAGTTTACCTTTGTAATTGACAGCTCCAGGGCTTCGCTGACCCGACAGGGCGTGATCTGGCGATATCCGCCGCCATGCATTTGTCGGGGACAACGTTGGGCTATTGGACGCGTTCTTCTTCAATCCACCGCTCTGTTTCATCACCGATGACACTGGGAGCGTCGCCCTCATCGGACCTTGCTTGCCCACAGGACAGTCCGACTGCTTTCTTACGCGGCCCGACATCCTAGCTTCCGTTCTCACTCACTACTTTACAACCACCACTATTTCTTCATCAAACAATACACATCAACTATCACTGCGCAAGTAAAATAAATATTTCATTTGCCGACGCCGCACTAAGCTCTTTGTAGAGGGAATAATTTTGGGGTACAATAAACCAGGCCCTACGGTGTAAGTACAAGTGGTCTTATTACGCAATATGATAATCAACACTTGCGTAAACGTATTGGGATGTAATAACGGGTATATCTAATATTCAACTAGCACTTATTACATAAAAACAAAATTACAAAGCGAACAAGTCACATTTTTTCTGCACAATGGATGAATGAATGAAGCTGACAGATGACAAGAGACATCGCGCCATTCCTTTTTTCTTGTAAGAAATGTTTAATTATTCACTCAAAAACATGTTTAAGAGGCATAATTTGAAACTTAATCGAGTTAAAAGTCGATATAATACTAAATTATTAAATATCTACGAGAATTATTCCACTTATTTGGTAGCATTGCAATTAACAGCTGATTATTCCGCCATGTCAACTAAGTTGTCCTTGTCTGTGGTCGTTACTGTGTGGGAGATTGTTATGGCCTTTGCTCTGTTACACGAAACCAATCCTAAAATGTACATTATTGCAATAAAGCATTGAGCTATGTTTTTTTATTCTTCATTTCTGCTAGTGCATTATATATTTGATGAGAATAACACACATCAAAATACAATTTTTAGAAATTTAAATACCTTTGTAAGTTGAATACTTAAGCAAATTTTAAAGATACGTATTTGCACAAAATAATATTATATGCTCTAAGGTACCTACTCAATTCAATGACTCGATGTGAATATCATACATCACTGCAGACATAATAATAACAGAGAAAGACGTTCTCTTTCTATCTTCGTTTGTCAACTCTAAGGTTTTACTGCCACTTTTTGAATATTTTTACTTTCAACGTGGAGTAAGTACTTGGTCTATGCTTTCAATGAAGTTTAGTTAAGTACTAAATTCTCGAAGTAGCTCATGGATATAAAATATAGACAAATTCAGGGTAAGTCAACTTTGATATTAATCACTGACATTGTCTTGTTAATGGCATGGTCACAGTTTAATTGAAGAGTCATGTTAGTAATCATAGACATACAATATGCATATTAAACAGGAGGGCCGTAAGTAAATCACTTCCAAGGGTTTGAGGACCTATCTCTGCTCCTATAAGTACAAACAGTTCAAAGACAATCAAAGAGTGCTCTACATTGATGCTAAAAAGAGTAAAATAAATAAGAGACAGACAGTTCAAGAAATATATTAATAATAGTTATAATTATATCTAATTATTTTATTATGCTAAATCATAGACTGAAAATAGTAATTTATCACAATATAAAGGCTGGTAAAACTCACTGTAATGAGTACCCACCAGAAAAAATGCACCCAATTAAATCACTCGAAATAACATCGAAGTTGAACGTAAATTTTAATTGTAATCAACAAAAATAAATATGTAATAAACAATAGAATACATAACTGCAACTGATATGTACCGAAACTTGGAACTAACTAAAATATACAATTTTAATAAAATAACAATTCAAATTAATATACAAATAACACTGTTCATCACTTGGACAAGTCACACAACATCCCACTAACTTCACAAGCGCCCTTATATTTATCTATAGTATTGCCTTCAATACGAAATCTATTTGCTAAAATAACCTACATTATACTAGCTTGCCTAGTAAAATATACAAAACCTATGAATATTTGTCTTCTATGTGCTACTGGTCGGGTTTTGAGCAATATTCTGCATCTGTTCAGCGACCCAAGCGTGGATTCTCTGTTTGAGTTCAGTGTTAGACTTCACTTGATCCATGGACAGCGGCGAACGGTTAAACGGATCCGATTGATCACTCAAGAGGTGTCTGAAACAATTTGTTAATATTTTATAGTAAAATAAAAAAAAACAAACGTTTTATAACATAATTATATCTACTGTGACAAAATGTAACCATAACGGAATAACATACTTCTTAAAGTATTGCCAATTCTCATTATCTATGATATTAACAGTTGTTACAGTGAAAGCGAATAAAATTCGTGAGCCAGTTAAAAAAATATTGATATTTAAATGTTCATAATATATAGCATATAAATTATGTGTTGCCATAATTAAACCGACTGCGTCAGGAGGGTTATGTTTTTTTACTAGACTTTTTAGATTTGCCACGGTGATTAGTAGTAGTTCAGTTACCGTGCGATGGTGATCCTGTCGACAGTGGTGCGCGAGCTGGGCAGGATGACGGGGTCCATCATAAGGGTGCTCATGATGGGGTCGAGGAACTCTTCGGGCGCGTTGGCGAGGATCTCTTCGTCGCGCTGCCGCTGCACCGCGAACGTTTCGACTCGAGCCGCTACTTCTTGTAGCGAGCCTATCAGCCCGCCGCCCCCGATGCGCACTACATGATATAAAGAAGATTAATATTTTATTAGGTTCAAGTGCAAATTGCGATGTCGGTTTACATAAACGATTGTTTAAACGATGACAGTGTTAATCACTCTCTCGACATACATGCCAGTTACTAGCAGTCACTCAAGTAACACAACATTGTGTTTTGGAGAACAAACTTAAGCAGCTGTCCACGGATTAGCTATTCTGACTAACAATTTGAGGGAATAAAGAATGCATCTATTTGCGTTTTATTGCGTAGTAGGCTAATCTCATTTTAATAATTATTATTATTAACATTCGGTTAGAGAAAATAAAAAAAAATATTATAAGGTGAGTGACCCAGCACGGCTTCAGCCAAGGTGAACAGTTGCGGCGAGTACGAGCGGCCGTCGTTGGACACGGCGGCGCAGAAGCGGTCGTTGCTGCCCAGCTCTACGTACATGCGGCAGATGTCCAGCACTGTGCTTGCGGGATCGAACTCATACTCTTTCATGTCTTTCACCTGCAATGTACAAGACTTGAGTAAATGGACGTACTCTACGATAATTATTATTTCTGAGGGCGAACGGATCAAATATATTAGTTTAGGTGGTCCACCATTTATTAGATCGGCCCCGATGCGATATACAATCTTGGTCCCTTATGATTAAGAACATTGTTAACATTGGACGATCGAGACTGATCTATAAGGCCCCGCAACCAAATAGGGCTCGATAAAAGTCTATAAGCTCGACATATCGATAAGTGCTTATAAACTGAAATAGTGCAGACATATTAACAGGATAAATATAAATTCTTTTTACCTTAAAATTCTTCTTATTGGGCCCAACAAGATGTAGTAAGAAGTAGTTGAGCATAGACGCGATGCGCTCTACTAAGGTTAGGTGACAGAACACGTAGGGCGCATGTGCGGTGAGGCGCACTAGAGTGCGTATAGTGTCGCGCCCCAGGATGTTGTCGAAGCGAGCCAGCATCCCGATGTGGGACAGATTGGACAAGTTCTGAGCGCGCTCTTGTGATGGCAGGCTCGACCACGTGCCTGATTCTCTGTTAGAAGGAATGCATTTAGTATATCATTTCGCAGATTGTACATATATGGGTACTAATTACGCATATAAATTCGTAAAACTACATTATATCTTTATTTAGTGCCTTCAAGCGCGGCAGACGACTAATTCCTTAGTCTTTTACCGTTGTAAAGAGTACGAATTATCAAGGATATTGTAAGAATTAATAAAATTAATTTAAAAAGTCCACTTACTGAGCTGCCTGCATTGTGCGGATTTGAGCCATGTTTCCGAGGGCTTCATCCAGTAAAAAGATGGCGTCGTTCATGAGAAGGTTCACGAAACGCAAGAATATCGGTGGGTGGACGGCCTCCATGTTGAATTCGGCTTCTTTAGCTAATCGTCTAAAAATGAAACAATTTTTCTAGTCATACATTATATGTATAAGTACTACCTATAAACGACTCCTAAATAATTACTAATAGGTTTATTACATTCATTATCATCATCATCCACAGTCTTCAATATCAACGGGGGGCGCAACTATAATAATAAAACTCACGTAAAAGCATCTCTGTGTTCTTCCATTCCCCAAAGGAAATCCATTACAAGATACATCGGGCGGCGGTAGTTAAACTTTTGCTCGAACTGTACACTCTGGCCTGTCATCTCTATGCCCACAAACACGTCCAGCAGACAAGGCACAAGCTATAAGTGTGAAAGAGAAACATATGTTACTAAACATAAAAGGAACTATTATATCAAGCGCGATACCCTTTCCTTATATATTTTTTTCTGATTACAAAAGGTTTAATACACATTTACGCAAGCAGCAATAGGATGGAAAGCCGTGTCACCAGAATAGAGTCCAAAACCAGTAAGGCATTTCCGAAATAGCACGTGAGTAACACAGGAATAATTGAAATAAAATACGGTCTTCAACACAACAAGAAGCTTTACATAGCATAAAAGTAATATATAACTATTTCAAGTAGGTATGTACCTGCAATCTGTGTGGATGTTCTTTAAATAGCTGTTCACGGTAGAATGATGCTAAGCTGCTCAGTGGCTGCTGATCATCCGGATGATTCGGTAACATAGCCTCCAGGCATTCTGCTAATCGAGCTCTGAAAAAGTGAAAATATATTTTTTATATTAGGCTTTACTGCAAGTAGCATTGTAAAATGTTTGTAAATATAATCAGCGCCAAGTAACTAAAATCAAACAAAGAAAAAATAATTAAAACCATCCTAATTCTTGCCGCAGTATTGGTAGTGAAGTTACAGAAGACGCTGCTGCCCATCTACTGGATTTTCCCTTAGTCGCCTCTTACAATATCCACGGGAGGAAAGGGGTGGTCAATTCTGGGCCGGATGTCACTCGGCATTTGTATCTGGTTGTGGTTAGTGAATCAGTTAAATAATATGAGTACCTCAGATGCGGGTTGTAGGTCCGCGACGAGTCTCCCATGAAGGTGAGCACGAGCGTGAGTGCCGGGCGCAGCACGCTGGCGATGTCGGCCTCCTCGGTGATGGCGCCCACCGTGCGGCGAGCCATCGTGATCAACACCACCACGTTCTCCAACACGAACTCCGGAACGCATCTGAGGGTTAGGTAAGGCGTTAGTGTGCCAAAGAAAACAATTCTCACTCTTTTATAAGAAAAAACTGGTTAAAATCACTACATATATAAAAAACATCTACAAACCTCAAAGTGTCTGGCGGCGGTGTAGTAACAGGCATCTGTATGGGTATCATAGTGGTCGGCGCATAGCACGACTGTGGCCCCTCCGCATCCGGTCTGACCGCTACCTGCACCAGCCATGTGCAAGTTGTCGCTTGTAAACGATTAAAGTTCGTCAACATTTCCTTCTCGAGTAGAGCGCAGCGGAGACTCACAAATCTGTTGGTGAAATGAGAATGAGGTTCTTAAGAACTTTTCTTGTTGCTGATAATATAGCAATAATAGCAGCCTGTAACTGTCCCATTGCACGACAGTTCTCATGTTTTCTTCACACACAACTTTGTGGACGTTACCAAGTGCTTGCCTGGTTAAAAAAAGCCTAAGAGATATATTTTTTTAAATACTGTACTAAAGAAAATACTTTATTTTCTAAGTTTATTTTCTATATTATATAAGTTTATTTTCCAAAGTCTTCTAAATCACAAACAGATATTATAGATGCATACGTTATACGGTTATTGGACTTGTTGGAAAGATTATAAAGTTATGAGGCCTTACTTGGCCATGAGTTGGTGAGCCCTCTGCCTCATGGGTTCGACGAGGTGATGCGCGCCGGCGGCCACATCAGCGAGCGCGCGCTGCGCCTGGCCCAACTCTTGACCGCATCGCCACAGCTTCTCGGCACACACGCGGACGCCTGTGAACACAATCCCGGATATTATTAAAAATTATTTGTTTTTCTAAAGCATAATAATTTTATTTCGTTGTTGTCATAATCTGAGGATCTTAAGTAGTTCTACTAGTTCTATTTTCAAGGCAGAAGTTTGATGGAGAGATTCTTTGATAATTGCACTCAGTTACATCAGGTTAAACAATAAACATCTCCATCTTGGTGAGGAAACAAATAAATATAAGGTATGGTCATTTACCTAAATCGATACATTTCTGCGTCATAAAGAAGCACTCTGTGACAAAGTTGTATGTGTCAGCAGTTGGTCTTTTCACTGCCTGATCATCTTCAGTCACTCTTGATGGCAGCAAACAAGTTTCACTGTGTAGGCAGTCCAAATGCACTGATTTCGCTGCACATTCCTGAGGCTAGAAGACAAAAGCAATCAAACGATCAGATCTATACCTATTCAACAATTGATTTATACAAAATGACAAATTACAAAAAATGTTTCAATGATTGACATTTGTTGCTCATTGTAATAATTTCATAAAAGATTCGAATTGAACTGAAGGGAATAACTTCGGTTCAATTAGAATATTTTACAAATAGTAAATAATCAATTAGAATCTTTATCTCAGAATTTAGAGACTGAAAATAATACAGTAGCTTAATCATCTTACTAGGTAAAGTATAACCCAACTAGCTGCGCCCAGCGGTGTTACCCGCTACATTTTTTCGGGATAAAAAGTAGCCTATATGTTAATCCAGGGTATAACCTATCTACATACCAAATTTCAACCAAATCGGTCCAGCCGTTTATGCGCGAAAGAGTAACAAACATCCACACATCCATACATCCATACTCACAAACTTTCACATTTATAATATTAGTAGGATAGTAGGAAGTAGGATGTACTTACAAGTACAGCACCATAGGTGGGGTCAATCTTAAGGGATTTCGGGTCATCAGCTGTAGTGCAGAACGGCTGGCACAGCTGCAGCAGGACTGCACCCAAGTTCAACATGAAACCATCTGACACTGTGCTTAATGTTGATGCACTAACTTCGCCATGCTGTAAATAGAAAAAACAGTTCAAAATTCATCTTTGCAAGTCACACTTTAGTTCAGATATCATATTTTAAGTGACAAAGGCTTTTGGCAGAACTTTATGTATATGATGATTAATTTCTATAATCTCTGTATTCCCACTGAGGTACCAAAGGTAGTAAAAAAGGGATTCATGGGACTATGATATCCCTTCTTTGCAAATTTGACATTTGTAGGTCAATTCAAACCATTAGACTACTTATAAGAAAGATCAAAGACATGAAATAGTCACCTGGACATTCCAGAGCTTTCCTCTCCCAACATTAGACTTCAAGCATTTTCCAATCCATGATAACAACCGATTCCTCATATGTGGACCTCCTTTTAGGATAGTTAGGAATATTCTATGCAAATAATTAGTTAGGTGGGATGATGCATTCCATACTGATGTTTCTATCATTGATGTAGCTGCCTGTAAAAAGATAGATGATTTTCATGCTTAAATCTTAGTTATAACAATGAGTGTGTCATCTCAAAATGCGAGTTTCAATTTATTTTGAAAGGAATGGTACAGTAAGTTACAATATAGTCTTTTAGAAAAAAAAAACTGTTTCCCTTACCTGATCCATAGGGTTGTCAAAGAAGTCATGTGGTAATGAAGCATTTCTTGGTAGAACTGAAAGACTCAATAAAGCCCCAATAACTGAATCCTGATAGAATCTGCCATTGGTATCATTCTTTGGTTCACAGGCTTCCAATAAAATGGGTGCTAAAGATTGATTGGCTGAAAGGTTTAAGAAATAAACTTGTATAACCCATGTACAACTATTGTACATGTATTGTAAGCCAGATGAGCTTGATGCATTGCATTGACTCCTTTACATTATAGTACCTTTGTCTACTTCTTCAAAGATAACAACTAATTCATCAATTAAGAGGAAAACAGGATTCTAAAATACTATAACAGTTAGTTAATCTATCATAATGTTTTCCAGCCTTTTAATAATATACTATAATAACTTTCATAAGTCTTATCCATAATAATTACTAAACTTTTACTCACATAAATATTTGGGAATGCCCAACCAGTTTCAGACTCTAATAGAGCCCCTTTTCATTGTAAAACATATATAGTATATATAGTAATTAAAATATTTATTTAATTGCATAGTATTTTTAGCATAGACTAGTGCACAGCAAACAAGACAATAACTGTTGACCACAGGTTAAGAATAAGCAAACTTACCAGCAAACAGCTGTATGGATGGCAGTATATAAATTGGAAGACTAATTAAATTTGATTTGTTCACATCCATATGGATTCTTTTTAAGACAGGCAGCATGGAGTCTCGCAATTGATCTTGAGAACTAGGATCTCCTGCAAACAACAATGCACAAAAAGAATACACAATTTGACAATTAAGTCTAACAATTTCACAGAATATGAAAGTCATGATATTTACCATCAGACATAAATGCTTTGACAATATCTATAAAAAAAGAATGACATTGTGGGTCGACATGTTGCAGTAGTTCCACGAGTTGTACTGAAAAGTCTTGTCCTTCAAACAGTGCTGGTTGTTTGAGGGCTGTCACTGCATTCCTGAATATCAGCTCCTTCATTCTTTGTACGGCAGTTTTAACTACAGTGGTGGAAACCTGTTCATAACTTTGAAGATTCTGAATTGAACTAAACAAGTATGGAAAAACATGCTTTTGCACAACATGTTCCTTGTATGATCTACATGTTTTCGGTATAACACTGGTTTCAATGTCCGTAAGAAGTAATCTTTCAAATAATGCCTGCTCTAAGGCTTCTAAATCTAAATACACTCTAGGCTTGGTGGCTTCTGCTAATTCTTCCAAGAAGACTAATTGTCTATCTCCAGGTGGGTAGCCATCCCCGGCTTTTGGATTTATTGTGAAGTGAAAAACACTCTCAACTATATTATTAACGGTTTCTGTTTCATCATCTTCTGGAGGTATTTTGGAGGTAGTTTGAAACGCCGCATTGTCGTCAGCTCGTGGTGATTCAATCGTGTTCGATACCTCAGTTGCACCTATTAGTCCAGCAAATGGATTATTTGGTTCGGACATTATAAAGAAAATTCAAAACTTGATGAGCAACAATAATATCAAATCGTATATTAAAATTTGTTTAATACACCTTCACTCTCAGCGTTTAATATCATTTTGTTTCTTAATAACCGTGTATTATTTATGATAATTAGGCGAAAAATAGACGAATGGATAAATTTCGTATTTTCTAATGCTGACTTATCACAAAATTGATAAAAATGACATTACGATTTGGATAATCATGATGACATTTATATTCGGTTTTGAAACACAGGAGAAGTATTTTTTGTTATTATTTGTTTTATTTTGCAAATTTAAATTTATGGAAAAATAATTATAAATGTTTATTTACACCATATATTTAATAAATAATTATTATATTCTTTCTTCTTTCTTATATTATTTTATTTGGCAACTAAATATGTTATTACGAAAAATTTATGTACATAGTAACACTAGGAATTCGTTTGAATACTATTTTAAGGATTTGAAGCTAATTATGGCATAATATTTGAGCTAGGTTAACAAAGATATAATTAAAAATTTAAATCAGGTGCTTGTGTTGAACTATATTCAATAATATTTTAATAAATATAAATTTTACTTATTAATTAAGGGTAATTTGAGCGGAAATGCCGAGCCACTAATAAGTTTCGTATAGATGGCGCACTGCATAAGTACATACACTAGCGCTTCCTTATCCAGCGTGTGGAATTTTGAAACTAAATAAATTTTGATCGCCCCGTTGTTCAGCTACAGTCGTCGTTCGAAATCAATACAGCGTACTCGAATTGTTACGTCTTTATGCAGCAATGCTATGAAAGATATCCATTTTATATGGCGTATAGTAGTCGCACATAGTGATTCGTTCATTAATGTAAGATTGGTAACAATTAATATTATTTACTCGTTAGGCCATTTTATGAATGCGTGTCCCCTTTATACATAAAGTGCTTGGTCAGCTAATGGAATTACCATACACGTGCAACATCCATCTACGCTACACATTTTTTGTTTTTATACGCGTTTTGAAGGAAATATGCATAGTATATTGCAAATTGGTAAAAGTATAATTCGTTTGATCAATCTATTATATTGCTACCTAGGCCAAAATGGCGGCTGTGACCACAGCCATAACTTTCTTGTGCTTGGCAGCCATTGCCGTGCATAGAAAATAACTTATGGTTTTTAATTTAACGTTAATATTTCCTAAAACGATTTTCTTTTTGTGCATGATGTTACTTTCGATCTAATCTATTTTCTATTTAAGTATATTGTATATTTGTGTATGTATTTCATACTTTTTATGCCTTATAGGGGTAATTTGGTGTCGGTAATGTGAATAGTCATAAATTCTGCTCATTTCTTGCACAAAACTGTTATTTTTAGTTTCTATGTTCATTAGCTATTTGTAGCAAATTTGTTATTATGATGCTGCTAAATTAAGATGACTGTATAGGTAGTGTATGTAGGTTACATGCATATTATTTACACGTAGATGTGTACTACGATACTTTGTGTTAGTGTGTGTGAGCGTTCGTACGCCTCGTGACCTCGATGAAAGGAAGGACACAGATATCTTGCCGTTCTAGAAGGCTGACGTCATTCAAATCGTGGCGAGAGCGCAGCGCGCAGCAAGATATTGTGAAATGTGAACGGCCACCCACTGCTTAACTTGGCTGTATCTACCTAAATTACTCTTGAAAGTAGTGGCTATGAACAGTTATTGTACTGACTTCTGCCTTACATGTCGATTGTCGAATTTCTAACTGCGCAACACATAAGTAACTAATTTTGTGAATCTTGGAGATACATTCCCAATGCTAATTGTTCCGACGAATATTAGGTATAGTATTAACAAGACAAACGAGATTTACTCTCGTCAATTAGAAAATTGTTATACAATAATTAACCATCAAACTAATATTATAACTACTTATTCAATTTTATTCTTTTCTATTTACACAGTCACAAAGGATGAGTGCATTTTATATGTGAGATCTTTGTGTGCGTTTTGTAAGAGGGTTTTTATTTTTCTGGAAGATTACGTCCATTGTTTTAACAGAAGGCTTTTCATTATATATTTATCAATTGCCTGTGATATTTTATCCCTTAAATTAATTTTGGTTTCTGTCTCCGTAATTTTGTCGCATTATACAGCAAAATGGCGGCTATGACATTGTAGATTTTCTTGCATGACGTATCTGTCGTTTCACTCCGAGGCTAGTTCGTATTTTTAACACTGTTGCTATCCCTCTCTTTCTGTACGTAGAAGTCGACAAGCTATTGCGCTTTATGCTAACAAACATGCAACATCATTTATGTCGACAGGAACGCAGGTACCTATTACAGTACAGATTTGACCATGACTCCCTTTAATTTACAGAGAATTTGCCGGTCATATTAGTCATTATCTTTTAACGATAACCATTATACTTATTACATTGTTTTGAACCTTTAATTTTGCTAGTTATTATTTGTCAATCATTAGCCAAATAGGTAGTGTCGAAATAGCTAGGACTTGCGTACGATAACTAGGTTTAGTTGCAAAGTTTCTTTAGACTAATTCCTCTGTGTAATAATAAGTTTTACTTATCTCGCTAGAATTAATTGTGGATTGTAAATTATGGAAAACGCAAATTTTGTTTTTTTCGTTCTAAAGCTACACCTACATGATATATTTTCATCTTTGAAAACAGTGGCAATATATACATATTGTGAGCTATAGGTACTTAGCGAATAAATATATTTGTTTTTTTTTGCGTTTAGGTCACATTCGCACAATATTTTGCAGAAATTATATTTATTTTGAAATTCTGAGTTATTTATAGCCATATATTTTGTTCAGGAAATAAATATTATTGTTTCGGTAAGTCCATTGGAAGGACGATATTGCATCCGGTTTATGATTCTACGCACCTACCGACTTATAAATATTACTAAGTGTATTCCAGCGCCATCTATTTTCATACTAAAGCTACTTTTGCTATCCACTAACTCCCTCAGGAACGTAGTACATGAAGTAGTTCAGTACAGACGGTCAAGTAAACAAATACTTTGGCGTAGCAAAGTTTGGGTTATAACCATATTTTTTTCGATTTGATTAACCTCAAAATTATTGTTTTTCTATGTTGTCTCATTCGTATCGTTTTTACCTTATCGCATTATGTTGGTGTAATGCAGTAATATAATCAATATTATCGTAAAGGTATTTAAATACCTACTTTGTTTTATCTATCTATATGAACTTTAATATTTTTTATGAAATCCTTATATTAAGTAGTTTCCCTTGCCGTTTTTTTTTGGCGGCGTTCTTAGATTCTTTAAAAATACAAGATAGGCACATTTTATTAGGAAACATGAACATTAATAATTGACATAGAACGTTTATTTAATTTCAGTGACACGTTTAAGATGACAGAGGCTGTGACGAACGCAGAAGTAGACGATTTGGAAGATGGGGAGATCGAAAGTGAAGGTGAAGAAACTACGGAAATTCCAACCGAAGAGAAAGGTATAGAAACTGTACCGACTATTGACGACAAATTACCTCTTGAAAAATCCGAATCCCAAGATTTTTATTATTCAAAATCAGGTAAGAAAAAGAAATCAAAAGCTAATAAAGAACAAAAATTTAAGGACAAAAGTAAAAAGAATCGTAAGTATTCTAGTCCTACGGAAGATGATTTTGCTGGTAATATTGAAAAGGCCATAAGAAAAGCTTT
Organism: Abrostola triplasia; assembly: GCA_946251915.1. Lineage (NCBI taxonomy): Eukaryota > Metazoa > Arthropoda > Insecta > Lepidoptera > Noctuidae > Abrostola > Abrostola triplasia. Next base: position 5,317,672 of record OX276432.1, on the reverse strand, counting down.
GAACAAAAATGATGGCGTTGATGGTCAAAATGAGGGTGACGTAGAAGAGCGGCGTAAACATAAAAAGCGGAAGAAACAAGATTCTAAAGATGGTATCAGTAAAAGACGTAAAAAACAAGAATATTCAGATGAGATGGATGAAAGCGAAATGATGTGTGTTAGAGGTGCTTCTCCGGTACATAGGCAATCACCTGTTGATGTATACGCTGATGATGATAGAGATTCTTACGCATCTGATAGTAGTCAGGAGTCGAGGGGTCAGCAGCATCACCGTCAACAAAGGCATAATAGAACTCAACGCGAACGAAATAAAAATAATAAGAATGAAAACAGGAGAAGAGGTACTCATCCAATGCAAGACCCCGACGGTGTTTGTTTATATTATATGCAAGGTAAATGCCACAAGGGCGACGATTGCATTTATTCCCACGATGCACAACCTCCTAGAAAAATGGAACTATGCAAATTTTATTTAATGGATTGTTGTGCAAAAAGAGACAAATGTTTGTACATGCACGCTGATTTTCCATGTAAATATTATCACACTGGTCTTCCATGTATATACAAAGATGAATGTAAATTCGCACATGGCAAACCGTTATCAGATGGTTTAAAGAACATACTTCTTAAACACATCGAATCTGCCCCTAAAGAAATTTTAGGAGATTTTCCTCGTCTTAATAGAGAAGGTGCATTGAAAATGATACAAACAACTCAAGCTAAATTAATACAGCAATATTCCGATACTCCAGAAATCCACGAAAAGTCCATTCCATCGCTATTTGAATTAAATATTCCAAATCCTCAAAATACACCCGACTCATTACAAGGCAATCAGTATATTAACGATCGACAGAATAAAATATCCCCAAAAGTGCGACAGTCGAGGTGGCAAAATGATGCATCTAATCAAAATATGAATGCGAGTTCGTCACCAAGTAGTAATACTAACTCGTGTAATGTACTTAGCATTAAGAATCTAACTGGAGTTTTGACACCCCGGCAGATTTCAGATCTTACGAAGATGGGAATAGATAATTTAGATCAATTAGGTCAGTTGACAGTATTACAGCTTAATAGCATAGGGCTATCTTTAAAACAAATAACCGAAATACAGTTAAATACGATGAATATTCAAAAGTTAGGTCTTATAAACTCCAATGAGCCTCAACAGTTTGGGAATCAATCTGGCGCAACAAAAGATTTAGATCTGAGAGTAGCACCAACTCCAGGACCTGTATCTAATAATGTAACTGTTCCATCTGACTTACCAGGCAAAGACGTTGACATGCGATTCCAGCCCTCAACAATGATTCAATCTTCTGAAGATATCTCCATAAATAAAGGAAATCAAAAAGAGTCGCATGCAAGTAAAGATATGATAGATATAGATCAGTACACAAAAGATGCTTTAAAATTTGCCTCAAAAGATAAGGAGAACATTGATATCTCTAACGAGTCTTACGACTCTGAAAAACCCGTAATTTCTAACGATTCAAAGGACGTAGATCACAGAGTTCTTCCGTTCTCAGACGATGGCCCAAGAATTTTACATTCTACTATTGAAGCTAATCACGTAACAAAAGAATGTGATACAGATATTAGATTTCTTCAGCCCGAGCCTTTGTTCAAAAATCCTGAAAAAAGACACCGTCGTTCAACTACAGATGACGAGGACAATAATTTATTGATAGATGAAAAATGGTATTCAAGTGACGAAGAAAAAGGAACAAAAAAGAAGTCTCCGGTTTCTTCGCCAAAACAAGCGCCACCGTCTCCACAGGCCCCGGCACCACATGTTATTGAACCTTCTGCGGTGCTCAGTAGGCTAGGTGATCTTTCTAAAATAGATATCAGTGAAGAGGTAACAAAATTATTGAACACAATGAAGAACAATCTACAAGAAAACAAAGCCGAAAATAGCTCCGAGGGTGCAGCTTCACCACATAATAGACCAAGGGATCCTCGGGCCAGACGATCTCCTGATAAAGTAAGTGATTCTATTAAGCCTACTATTAAAAGACCACCTAGAGTGTCAATCTATGAGTGTATTGATGGCGAGCCCACAGACGGACGAAGAAGAACTGATGTCGACTTGCGTAAATCTGAATTCAATCTGCCTACTTTTGGTGATACGGATTTGCGACAAACTAGCGGAGATATTGATTTTCGTTTAGGTTTGCCATTCAAACCTCTACCTAATTACACTCCCGCTTCAGAAATTAATGGGTCAATCAATAGTCATCCTCCAATCACATTTAAATTAGTGCCAATCGACATACCTCGGCCAGATTATACAGATATTAGAAATAGTACAGCTAAATCACAGGCCTTAGTGGATCCCAGACTAAGAAAAGTATTTAGATTGTCTGTCGATGAATCTAATAGTGATAGTGAAAAATCCACCAAGACCTCAACAACGAGTACACCTACAGGCCCAAGAGTCGACCCGCGAAGAAAACCCAAAGATACAGTTGAAACTGTTAGTCTTGATCAAAAATCTAATTCCTTAGATTTGCAGACCATATTGCAAAATTCTAATTGGTATAAAGAAATGAGTTCAACTCAAAAGATATTTGTAAATCAACATTTAGCACCAGTGACACAAATGATCAAACAATATCAACTTGAAAGAATACCAGGAAAAAAATTCGATTTAGCAACCATACAAGGTAATAGTATGTTATGCAGTATATTTACAAACTTGGGTATCTCGTTAGGAGAAAATGGTGAGTACTCCTATTTGCCTAAACCCAAAGAAGCCTTACTCAAAACTCCTATTAATTTCAATCAAACGCCGTTTGGTATGAATAGCAATATGGCTGGTCCTCCGGGGCCAATGGACGGCGGGAACATGAATATGATGAATATTCCACCAATGGGTATGGGAGGCATGAATAATATGAATTTAGGTAATATGCACGGGTTTAATCAATCGATGTCGGATCCTCGCGGTGGTCCTACGCCTGGGTTGCTAGGAATAGCTCCAAATATTCCTCATAATTTTAATAATAAGTTTGGTGGACCTAATAACTTTGGAAATATGCCGTTTAACGGTCCGGGTCCAGGTAATGATTTTAACTTTATGGATGGCGAACAAAACTACCCCAGATTTCCGAATCGAGGAGGTCACCGAGGCCGCGGCAATGATCGTTGGAACCGTGGAGGTTCTGGTAGAGGGCATAGAGACCGGAAAAACTTTAATGATCGTGGAAATTGGAAAAATGATAGAAATTAGGTTTTGTATATTTTAAATGCTTTATTATGAAGTTAACGTAATAAATTATTTTAGCTAATGTAGATAACTCCTTCCACATGCAGCAAAATGTGATCAAGGTGATAATATTTTTAATGACAGACTTATTTAGGTATGTTGTATTTTATTAGAATAGGTTTAGGTTACGTGTATAGCTTTATGTACAAGGTCCCATTTACTGTAAATATTTTTATGTAGCTGGTAATTGATCAATTTCAGTATCATTATCGATGTAAATTAATTATTGGAAATACTGAATTAAGTTTATTGAATAAAAATTACTCATTATAAGAGCCAAATGTTTTAAGACTGAGTGCGTGCGTCGAGATTTTTCTTTTTTCTCTTTAAACATAATGCATTGTTGTTACGATTCTTAAAATAATAATTTCCATTAAAAGATACCGTATCTGTCAGTTTTGTATTTAAAAGTGTCGTAGGAGTACTATGCGCGGTCATAGTGAAAAAGCAATATGAATATACCTCTAGACTTGTTAAATGTTAATTGTGTAGGTACTGATTTTTAAATTGTAATAGTTAATATTGAGACGGGCCTACTCAACTTTAAAATAAATTCATGTTTATATTTTATCAATGTCTTGATTTTCATACCTTTCAATATTTTATTTAAGTAAGTATGTGTATTTCTTTATACATGATTACAATAATATTTTTATTTCATAATGTCTGCCTTAAAATAAGCTACAGAGCGATCGCTTCGCCTTTTGGATAAAACTATCTATTTCATAACGACACCATTCTGGATCATGAATTAAGTTTGACTGGTTGTCGTATGTGTCGAAATTAATAATTATGCTTATGCGGAAGATATACTCAGTAGTAGTACTTATATTTAATTTAAACATGGTTGTATAATATATTTTTCATTTTTTCAATCAGGAATAATACCTACGTTCATGCGTTACCATGTATAACAATTTTTATTATCAGTAGGTTGGCACACAATCTATTGGCTGTTTATCATCTAGAAACCTATAAGAGGTAATTAAAGAGGTATAAATATTTTACAATAATGACGACCTAGCATGATCTTATTATTGAAATGATGCAGTCACGCGTTTGCGTACCTACCTCTAAATAGTGTTGCATTATTTATCATACATTTCCTTATCATACATTTCCTTATCAAATGCCTACCTTTACATTATGTTCAATTATTTTAGGGATTTTTTATGCACATTTCTAGACCAGGCGTAATCAGGTCAACAATCAATGAATGGATGTATTTTAGTTACCTATCAGCTGATGCTGGGATTACGTAAGTATATTGGAGGGAAATCAAAGTCTTCGTGGAGATAACACTACTAGCTTTCTTTATTAATCGAGTGAAGAACTGAAGTGATGTAACTAGTAAAGTCAATTTTTAAGCGGTTGCCACCTGTTTTTAAATTAATGGAAACTTGAGAAACCTTCGAAAATGTAGGAGCTGAAAGAAAGAAAAAATAATCTGTGTTATTATGCAGAGTTAAGAAGACTCTGAAAGAAGATAACTTACAAAGGTTAAGAGCATCCATTTCCTCTTGTTCGTCAGTGCAATTATAAAAAAGAACGCACTGTTTTGCAGACAATTTAGGCTGTGAGACAAAATAATTGTAAAGGAGTTCCATTTCTCTTGTTGCAGCTTGGGTGGTGTTTGGGGAACAGACCAATATGACCCCTTGCACTCCAAGCCTTAATGCTGGCCAGCATGATTCAAATCTGTAAATAACAATGTCTCTTGTTTTTTTAAACATTGGTGGTTCACGTAGTTACCGTAGTGAATTTTATCAAAATAGTAAGATCAGATTTCATTTATCGAAGTGTAATTCACTGATACCTACTACTTACTAAATCTAAAGCTATCACTAGCTATATAATTACAGGCAGGTATCTACTTCATACAAGTGGCGCTAACTCTTCACATAAAACAAGTTTAAGCCTTTAAACGATGGATGGCGCTTTTGTAACTTTCGTTTGTATAAACAAGTTAACATTATTATATAATACGTGTATTATTAGTTCATTTGACACACTAAATCATTGTAGCATACGTCACCTATGGTCACCACTACAGTCCCAGAGTTCTATGTCAATGTTGATAGATTTTCCATTCACATTAAGATTGGGGAGTTCAAATTCAACAATCCTGACGCCTTGTGTGGGTCGCGGGGATTCTGCCTCTTCAACATTTATTGAGTCAGATATGAAGTTTGCTATTCGCGTTTTTCCACTCTAGAACAACGTTGAAATGAATATTACTTTTGGCATTTTGGTGAGTTTACCTACAAACACAAAACCACTTGTCTACCTCTGAGGGTCCAATCATCAATATCTTTAATTTATTAGGCTGCATTGCACTAAGGGTACACAACCTTTATCTTATAAGCGTTATTTAAACTGGAATAGACTGATGCAATTGCGTTATTTAGACACGAAACACGTTTGCTAAGCTGGCTTAGCGTTTTACTGACATTGTTGTGTTTAATCATTACCTTGGCAACGGATAAAAGCGAGTTAGTAAGTAAAAAGTTAGTAGGTACCTACCGTAGGTACCTAGGAACCTGCAAACGTTATAAAGTTAAGTACTTAATACCTAACTAACTACTTATATAACAACAGATAATTGGGTACTTGACCTATAATTATTTTCAGAATAGGTATTTACCTTGGACATGTAGGTATGTTGTAGATATGACTTATGGTACCATTTTTGCATGTTGCCCATGCTAAGCATGAATCTAAATGTCTCGGGATCAAGTCCCGCTCGTGACCATCATTTTTCAAATTTCCTTGATCAAGTTTAGATTTATGTTGTAGATAGGTACACTTTACAAGTTAGCCTAAGCTGCGATAGTAGGTTTTAATTATATTATTGACAATTTTTTAAACATTTACGGAAATATTTACTACACAAATCTCATATATGTAGGTTTGCTGCCATGATATATATATCTTTGATAAACACCTATTGGCACCATTTTGATCTGTGAAAAATTGCAAAGCGGCGGCACTGTCGCGGTCTCAGTATGTTAGATTCTGACTAGCTGGAGGAATGGTCCCTTAATCTTGAACAGGCATCTTTTACTACCTGAGCACTTTTTGCACGTTTTCATTCTTGTTGTAGCTGGCTTATCTTCTATCTGGAACAATTCTGCCACGATTATTAATTGCAATCCTGCTAATCCAATACCTGGGCCCTAATTAGCCAGCTATTATATCAGCGGAATCTTATTTCTTCTACCGTTGTACCTACATTCGCAAAACAATTAACTATATAATGAATCGTAATTATCTGTCGTATTCACTGTTTTTCCAAGGTGTCATCGCTATTTACGATGATTAAATACTTAATAATATATTCCATGAAAAGATTGAAGCAGAAGAAGCTACCCTTCGGTAGTTACTAGTTACCTATTGACTAGTTACATTTTCAATAGCTGGTATATGGTTGGTTAAGTTGTTGAGTATTGGAATAGTCAACAACCAACTTTAACAATAAACAAATAACCCAACCATATTTTAGATATACTGCCCTCTTACTGAGATAGGTATATACTTATTCGGAATCAGGAAAAAGGGCCTATCTGCCTGATTGTTTTTGGATATTTTAGCAACAAAATATACAGAGAAAGCATAAGCTTAAAGGGCACTCCCGCAATTAAAAAAAAATATCCTCTTATTTCTCAATATATACAAAAATGTTAGTTCTGCCCTTTTTAACTAAGACGGCAGTATAGATTTCAGTAGGACATTCTTTAATTTACCTAATAAACGGGCCGTCTAATTAATTGATGAATTGGTAATAGTCCAGTCATCTTAGTCAAAATAAGGTAAGTATCTCGGAATTTGAGATAGCCAACTATAAACTTTTATTTTGATATCCTAAAAGTTGTCTCAAGACCTACTTATTATGGTAGGGTGTACTGTACGCGTCTATAAGAATCTTAGGTCAAAGGTCACAATGGACTTTTTTGCAAATATTTCGTTTCCTATGGGTTTTTCGCTATTTGTATTCGTTATCAATATTGTAGAGAATTAAATTCTCTACAACTTTTGTTTCTAACATTTTTTTATAGGTTGAATCGTTTTCGAGGTAGAGGGCGGAGAGCGCGCGGTTAGAGAATAATTTAAGTTCAACCGGTAGTACCGGTCAAAAAGACGCTATATAAACTTAGTTAATTATTGGAAATACTTAATTACTCCCTTTCCCAGTATAATGACCCACATATGGGGCATGGCTATTGTTTAACTATTGTGTCAGCTTCGCGCACAGTTTAAGTGTTAAAAAAAAGATTTCTTATTTAGTCTTAAATTATATTTAACAACTTACTTTGACTTTTGTGAACCTTAGATTTTAATAGTCGCGTAAACCCTAACATAATATGTAGGTATTGAGATAACTTTTAGAATTTGAAAATAAACGTTTAAACGAATTTTCAGCTAGGTATCTCAAATTCCGAATTGAATTTACTAAGATGATTATAATAATAGGTCGGTACAGTGAGCAACAAAAGTAGGTACAAAAACAATTATTGACTGTTATTTTATTTTATGTAGATAAGTAGGTACCTAAAATACTTTTTTATTTGCTATTCATTTCGTTCAGTGGATATTAACCGCTATTTACGTTAGTAACTATCACAACTTATTAAGCCCTAATGAAAATAAATATTGTAATAAACTGATATTGTTATTATAATGTTGCTGACTGTACAAGTTACAACCACCATGCAGCAGAAGGGATTTAGATAAATAAAATACCTCTTCCTTATTATTATCATCATTAATAGATACAAAAATCTAGAGAAATTATAAGGAATATGTGCAAAAATTTTGTACAAAACATTAAAAAATTAGGTCCCACCGAGATTTGAACTCGGATCGCTGGATTCAGAGTCCAGAGTGCTAACCATTACACCATGGGACCGCTGAAATCTGCGCTGAAATTTGCGTCCGCTATATTTCATACGTCCATAAATTCGCAGATCCATTTTAGAATAGACTACACACAGGATAGCGTCCAAAATTGACTGCACTGCACTGAGAGACATTGATAACGTATTAATAGGAGGTCATTGAGACAGTAACAATCAATAATGGGCAGGTGTTTGATGTATCTAGGTATCAAATTAGTTCGAACGTGGAATTAATTAGTTAATTATCATTAAAAACTAGTTAAAGTGACTGATTAACTTTGTTTTAATGGGCTAATAGATAATGTCCAGAATATTAATGCTTTGGGGATAATGATTATCATGATTGTGGAATTGCAATTTACGGGATGAATGGGGCAGGATTATTTGCGCGTATGTTTGGTGTTTTGTGAGAGAAAGTATGCAACAGTGTCTATTATTCCGAGTTAGATTTTAACTGGCTTCAAAAAGGAGTTCTCAATTCGTTTGTTTTTGTATGTTTGTTACACGATTTCTTCGTCAATTATGACCCAATTTTTAATATTGTAGATGTAATGTAGTAAATTGTTTATATTATGTTAATTGATTTAATTGGGGCTACGCCGTTTTAATTAATTAGATGTTAATAAATAAGTAATACTACTCAAATTAGTAATGTTTTTTGTAATTAGTTCTTAAAGGTAAGTAGTAGATAATCTACCTAGATGTGACTCTATGTGTTAGGTGCATAAGGTTACCACTAATTCAAGAAAACTACTTCTGTATACGAGGAAGACCCAAGACTATGTATACATATAGTATGCTGATAGCGTAAATTATTGATTGTTCTGTATGAAAGCGCATGTCACTGACGTGGTACCTACCTAGCTTTAAATCAAACATACAACAGTTTTGCCATAAAGTAAATAAAATGAAAGTTTATATATGTGTCTACTGGAAAACTTATTTTATTATTATTAAAAACACATAACGTCACGCCTGTATTCCCCGGAGGGGTAGGCAGAGGTACACATATAGTACACCCACATTACGCCAGTTATGTTTTAGGTCCTAATGTAATAGGGGCGAGCCTCTTGCCATCAACCGGGCACAAATCCAGACTCCGTGCTGCTACTGAGAATTACCTATTGGAAAAACCCAGTAACACTTTGCCCGACCCGGGATTCGAACCCAAGACCTCGTGCTCAGCAGTCGCGCTTAGCAACCACTGGACCAACGAGGCAGTTTTATTATTATTATCAGTCCGTATCGTCCCATTGCAGGGCAAAGGCCTCCCTTCCCTCCTTCCACTTGTCCCTATCTGCCGCCACTCGATGCCAGTCCTTTAGGTAGGAGTCTAGTTCGTCACGCCATCTTTTTTTCGGCCTGCCGCGAAGTCGTTTGCTCAACTTTTTAAATGATATTTATATAGAGCTGTACACTCGCACGATAAGTGTAGCTCTCAGATCAACCAGTTTGTGTAACTTCTTATCAACTTCAGCAGGGAATCTATTTGTAAGGACAAACGCCGCCGCGTACAAAAACCACGCCGGGGTGGGATATCTAACGGTAGAGACGATCTTGACTGATGCTCGGTAACTGTTCCTAACCGCCAGGTCCCTTGGCGTGAAATAAAAAGTGCTATAATCTCGCCGCGGTATTCCTTCATTAGGTAGTACTGGAAGCCGTTACCTCGGATTACGGACTATTCCTTGCGGCACTATAACTGCCTATCACGTGCTAATTGACCTTTCCTTTTTTTCTTTCGAACACCACCAGACATGTTTCTTCGTATTAAATTAGATGTTTTATTTATGATTCGTGTTTAGTGTCTTACCTACAGGGTTCTCTAATGTTATACGTGTGCACCTGCACACGTAAACGAATGTAAATTATACTTATCTACGTAATGTTAAAATATTGGCTTATCTGTATTTTACAAACTACATATGAATCAGAGGAAGTTTACTCCAGTAACGAACGTACAGACAACATGCTGCGGTATAAAGTGACAATAACATGAAAAAAATATAGCAAGGACCTTTTATATATAAAATTCTTTAAGTCTTCTCAACACCCAATACTTTTATTGAATCTTTATGTAGATAATATAGGTCAAAAACTGCGTATTAACCAATAACTGTCTCTACCAATAAATGCATACTCGTTGAATTTTATTTACTACAAAAACAGTCTGAAGTGATAAGATAATACAAAGTACCTGAATAAAATGCACTACTTTATTGCAAATATCTGTTTATTAGCACAAGCATTACAGTAGGCGCATACCAGCGATCGGTTGTCTTTAGGTTACAAGGTGCGAACAAATTAATTCCAGTAAACCTGAATGGATGTCGCTGTCATGTTATTTATTATTCTAAAGTCTAAAAACTTATTCGATCATCTTTTAATCCATTCGTTTAAATAATTTTTTGTGTTGTTTTAATAAACCGTGGTGTACGAGAAATGAGAAAAAAGACGTTTTATCTTTCAGTTTGTATCGTGAAACAAAATAAGACGTCTATAAGTTTTGAACGAGGGAATTTCTATGTGATAGCGATAAAACTATAGACGGCAGAAACTCTGTATCCAGCTCATGTTCTGGAAACTCTTCCTCAGAATCAGAAACACGGTTTCTTTTGGCTCGGAAATTAACGGAAAAGTGCCAAAATATTATTTAATATTTACGCAAAGTACCTATGTTACTAACTTTACCCACATACGCTAGTATCATTCAATTTACCTTCAGTAAAAATGCCCACTGGTATTCTGCAGTGTAGATAGTTGGTACCACCGCCCTTAAACTGTCCATTTAGTATCATTAGATAACGGACAGCGACCTTGCGGTTAGCTGTCAGTAGTGAAAGCTTTCCAGAGCTTTGCATAATCCTGTTGCATAGAGCAACAGTCATTACTATCCCGTTATTCCACTATGTCTAAACTTCTTGCTATCATATTTAGTAACGGAATTGTCGAGAAATGTCGTTTATCGTTAATGCGGATCATAAGTTTTTGATGTCTTGTTGAGAGGTGGGTTGTGTGTTAAGAACTTTGAGTCATTGTGGATGCTGTTAAACATTTGAATGTTTTTAGAATAGAATAATATTTTGATTGTAAAATAGATTAACTGCTTTAAATGAGTTTCTTATTTCGTAAATATGTATTATGAATGTATAGTAAGTATAATGAAACGTTATTGATCTAGAGAATTTGTATTTATGCAGGAGCGTAGGTACTAAAATTTTTAATGTAGTAAAAAATAATGACGCAGTCTTAAGATAAATCATCAGAATCTTCCTTTCCTTCTTGAAAGAAGTTATCCGAGTCCATCACTGTCATCATTATAACGTCATTTACCCTATACATGACGTTATCAGACCGGATCTGTGACATAAACGAGTGACCTAAGACTAGACTAAGTTTAGTCTAAGAATACTTGAATATCTTCCAACGGTGAATTGTTTCCGGAAACATTATCCAACGCGTAGGCTGGGCTTGTAGCTTAAATAACTATTGTAACTGTATCCAGTCTGGTCCAAACTGGATGGTTCGCAATGTGTCTCTTAGATAAAGCCATTAGCATGCGTAAGTTGCTTCGAAGCAAGGCTCACCATGTTTTATTGCACTTCGAACAAGAAATATCTAAGTATAAAATACTGTATGATATGTTCAATTAAAGATCAGTTAAAATGTAACTGCATTTTTGTTATATGATTATCACGGTATGTAAGCCTTGGGTGCCAGCGTTGCATGCAAAGTAAAATACATATAATACATATTTAGATTTTTATGATGGGTAAATCCCATGTCCCTCTGAAGAGACAGATTCAAGGCTGTTGGGAGTTCAGTATTAATGTGTTTTTTTAATCCGTCTTCAACTTCACCAAGGAGTCAATTGCTTCCTGTTAGGACAATCCTGTAAACCCTGGTCGTATGGCAGTCCTATTAAATGTACATTATATCAACCGCTCGACGTTTCCTGTGTGTTTTTATTGCAACAGCTATTATTTATTCATATTTAACTGGCAGCTGCTTGAGTGACAAGATCAGGACTAATGCGCCGTGAGTTTGTTTGTTACGAGTTTAATAAACAAATATAATACATGCGTATTAAGATAGGTTACTTTACATTATGCCACCTTTCTCTGGAACTAACATAATTTTGGTTATCACATTCAGACAAATCTTTGAACACTGCACAAAATCTTTAGTCTCAGTATTGGAAGTAGGTAGGTTATTCTATAATAAATAACTCGAAGGTACTTTTCAATACAAGGTAATAGGTTTATTGACTTTAAATAAATCTTCTGCCTGAGCCTTTAGAATGTGTAGGAAGATCACGCGTGCATAAACATGGAGTCTAGATGAAATAAAATACTAACGCCTGGCGGTTCAGAGGCGTCAACTACTATTTCACTTACCGAAGTCCGCCCACTCGCCGGAGAGATACATTGTGCTCACACGACGCAAATATAAGTGAATACTTTGATATATTGCGTATATCGAGTACAACCAAAGGTTCAAGACAACTAGTGGTCTATGAGTCTTGGTAAATGAATGTAGGATGTAGATTTCTGGATTTGAAACGTTGCCATTCTAATATTGGGGTTGATGACTATTTTATGGATTGATTCTGGGATCTGTGTAATTCTTGTGTGATAAACTGATAACTTCAAGGCAACCTTTGTCTGTAAGTGAAGATACATTATTGTCTAGCGAGGCTTTCTTAAATGCAAAATTGCTATTCTTATACTGTATAACAACTAAGGAGCTATATAATATCGATATTTTATTCAACCCTCACAAAAACTCACGTCACAATCATTACTTATGTCATCTGCATTCGATAGTAAGCATTTTTGTTTGTGAAAATAGATACTTTGGAATTCCAAGTACAATTGCACACGTGAGCGCGCACGAGCCCATGCTAATGCGCACAGGACAAAAAAACAAAAAGTTAGGCGGACATTTACGACTGATATGCCCAATGGTTAAGTGCCAAGCTTTATACAATAAGGCACGCGGGTTCATTTACGCATAACAATAATATTTGCATGATAACACATATTTTGCACATTTTAAAACTGTGCGAAGGAATAAAAACCTCACCGCTTCAACTTGGCTATATCAGTACTTTTTCTAGCTAACAAACGAATACACAATGAAATTATAACTCTTACAATTTGTGGGAGACGAGAAACAGCTCGTTCGTTTCGTTTTTCTCAAAGTGATTTCATTCCCAGATCAAGTAATCAATCACGATACAATAATGAAAACATACTTAGCACTTCAATAGACATAGAATAAGAACAAACGACTCTTGATAGTGAAACATTAAAGCTCACCAATGCACTGAATAGAATACAATGGTGATGAAGTTTTAATGCTATTTTATTAGTTTTCTCATACGAGTGCGGGAATAAGAATGGACCACTACTTATATACTTTTTCGCTTTGTGCATCTACTGATCTAAAATTGTAATGTAGTCCGACATTATAATGGCAAGCAATAGCAACTAGAATAGTATGAACTAGATTGTTTTTCTGATATTTCTTGCAAAGTTACTAGCGATGACATGTCTCAACATGAGCACCGTTTAATAGATTTGAGTTTTTACACGCTTTTTTCAATGTTTAGTATTCACTGAGCATTAACCTGCAGTGGATTATAAATAAAATGCATTATAAAACAAGTTATGTTAAATCATGAGTCACATCACGGTACTCGGGGATATTATGTAAAGAGTAACATTACTTTCTCGTGTATACTTTTAGCGCACGTTTTATAATGTAATGTCTACTATGAGGTATTCGTTCACCGCGCAGGATAATAAAACAATTTCCAGTTATTACGAGGAGAGAGCCGAACGGATCCCATTATTATGTGAAACGAGAGCTTGTTCTTAAATGCGGCGTTTATGGAAATGTTCTGTATAAGAACATTAACTATTGATGCATTAAAATGTTGCATAAGTGGCTGCGTACGTCCATTAAAGGGGTATTAAAGCAGCAGGTATTTACAAAGTATAATGGGAAGTAAAATACAACCTTACTATAACTCCCTGGCGAGTTGTATAAGTAGCAGTTACGTTGGAAGTCCCTATTGATTTACTCCTGCGTTGTAAGTGTTTCAGAGATGAATACCACATATTTACTTAGATTTAACACTATGTTGTTGTGAAAATATTGTGCTTAATAAGCTTGGCTAAAGAGAGGAAACTTTCTTCGCCAATCGCTCCTCATTATTAATTTGGTCCTCCTAAGGCACTCTTCTCTTTAGTCTGGGTAAGTTTTGTTCATTGTAAATCCATGCTGTCTTTCCAGTTTGACCATCTTTTGTTCGGGTCGTGTCTGGTGCCTTGGGTTTCGTCGTAAGAGTATATCGATAATGTTGTACGTACAGCATACCCCAGTCAGCTGCGATTAACCAATACCACAGGAAACGAAGTACTCTAATCTGAAATAAAGAAACAGTACATAATAAACAAGTCTTCTAAACAGCACTGTACCATTTTCCCTTGTGAACACGAGCTTAGGAACACGTAAAAATCGTTACATTGAATTTCTGTAGACGTCGCCCGCCATTTTACGGTCTAACGCGGAATTACCATCATTATATTAATGCCTCATGCACCGTGATATATTGTTATGGTTGGTATATTGACTTTAAAGAAGTTAATTATACTTCCTAGTACAGTGTTGGATAAAATGCGCATAAAAGGATGTTTCGGGGAGGTTTCATTAGGAATTGTGAATTTATGAATGAACCAATAAATTAAGAGAAATATTGAAAACCTTCAATATTATTAATTTTATTTTTTATTAATGCCTATATACCTTGTGATACCTCCGCCTACTCATGCTCAGTCAATACAATCCATATACATACTTTTTACATTATTTAGGAGGAACTAAAGCATCTATACCCAAACAAATCCAATTCCCTGGGGTTGCGGAGGTTAGATGCTAATCGCTCCGCATAAAACCAGAAATTCGTTACGGATGAAGGAACTGGTCGGCTTGCTAATGAGTGTGCTCGTACGTGTGTCGTATATATTCGCACACGATGCGAGTTACTCACGGGATGAGAAAATCAATTGTTATTGTGAACCGTCAGTTTTAGTATAGGTACTCATCTACCATACCTAATTTTCAATGGCAATTTCTTCAGTAGCCTTATTGGTAGGTTCATAGCGACAATAATTTATAATCGTGTCATGTTTGCATACTTATTCTATATGTAGCAAAATAATTTTACATACTTACCTTCTTGTGCCGGTGAACATTTACTGTACAGGCCATTTTTTTATTTGCATTTCTAAACTTTTTATCTTAGGAAAAGAGTCATAGGAGCTACTTATTAGCAGGCTAGGTCAAAGGTCAATGTGTTGGTTGGAGGATTGTAGGTGACTTGTGATTGTGAGCAGCTCAATTTGTAGTATTCTTAGTGATGCTGCTTTATCGATTTACTTTACGAGGAATTAAATTAAACTCAAGTACCCTGTAAATAAGACACATTGCAATAAGATTTTTATCACATAGCTACCGATAATACTAATTGTAACTACGTATTTTTCTTTACTTATTTTGTTTGGTATTTTAATCCCAAGTATACTTACGTAAAGTTATCACATGTATCTCTCTGTTTATTATTTCAAACAGCATTGTCTTAGGAGAAACATTGTTTACGAAGGCTTCGTTAATGTGGCTAGTTCCATTCAATAGTAAATGTTGCAGTATAATAAATGCAAGGCATCCGGGTTCGTCGTGCTATCCAGCCCGCGCACCTAAACTGTACCTACCGACCTAGGTATCCTAACGCCGTTCCTAGGTCGACGACCCTTCCTTGCCTCGGAGGCGGTAGATTCGCAGGATACGATAAATTTCAATAGTGCATTGACTGCATGTACTCTGTCCAGCCTGGATAGACAGCAACTGCAATGTAAAATCATATTCATTAATGTCTCATTTAAATTCTCATAGCAGTACCGATAGCTTCCTTATTGAGGAAGTGCGTTTTAGGTTAACGACAATTCTGTTTAGGTAGGTACCTATACAAGAAATACAATTTTGTTATGATTTTTTTATAAAACAATAAATCATTATTTTAAAGAACCTTGATACTCATGTTTGCGACAGTCTGTTTGTCCGGGAGGTCCTCAGATGACGCTGTAAATTGTATGAGTCAAAAGCAAGATCGCAATTCTCAGCGTTTGGAACGCAATCAACCATGACTGAACCATTAGCGCCGTGTCATTGGAACTTTGATGTGTTTATTCAGTCGCTGTAAACGTTCACTAAGGCTGTATACGTACTTGTGCTGCCTATATTGTAAGTTTACAGTATATTACTCAGTTCGACATAGTGAACCTAGACGCGCGAACTTTACAATGTTAGTAATAGTTTAACAAGGCTTTAACTTTCCTTTAAAAGGTGCTATTATTAACAAATGAAGGGCTTGAACTAACCGCGTAAAACTTTGCAATTATCATGGGTTTATGATGACCAATAGGGCCATGCCAGTTGTAAACGCCGCACATACTGCGTTTGTAATTTTAATGTGTTATGGCCAGGCTTTTTAAGTGAAGCACCTCTCTCGGGTGTCTGGCACGTATGTGCTTACATACCATTTGCTTCATTACAGTGATTGTTAGTCGACTATTGTAAACTGGGCCCGCTTTTTGTGGCGGATAGTTAAAAGTGTTGTCTAACAGCGACATTTATGGCAGCGTGGTTCGCTATAATAAAATTAAGTTAAATGACGACTCTAAATGCAGGGTGTAATATAACTTACAACCAATTCGTTGTTATTAATAAGAGAAAATGTTCTTTATTTTGTAGACGTATTAAGTTTTATGGGATTTTTATCATATGACAAATTGGAGATGTCTGTAAGGATTTATAGTTTCGATATCTCGGAACAGGTAGGTACTACGGATTCGCCTTATATTTTTCTGTTGTTGTTAATGGATTCTTTTCCATTCTTGGTGTCTGTCTGCAAAAAAAAATACACTGTAATCCTAGTAGTTAACAGAGAGGCTCTATAACCATATGTATACTTTCTAAGGTAATTCAGGTCACCATTAGCACGCAGTAAGAAACACATGCTCGTTCCTTGTTTGAATAAGTAAATTCTTTGTTCTGCGAGCGTTTAAGGTTTTATTAGTTACTGCGGCAGAGTAATTTTAATCTTAAGATTAAGAATAATGTAGGTATGACTTACCATTACCATTCGTTTGTACTTATACTTATAAAGCAAGACAATTTGGTTATTTTTATTAGAAATTTATAAGTGATAGCGGATGGCTCCGAGACGTGGTCGATAAAGGTTGGGGCTTTTTGGAGAGGCGCAGTCAACGAGCTATGGACAGAACTATGGTCGGATTTCTTTGCGCGACAGGATCCAGAATACAAAAATTCGCCAAAAAGTTAGAGTCACCGATATAGCTCAAAGAATATGCTAGTTCAAGTGGCAATGAGCATCTCATATCGCTCCAAGAACCGATAACCGCTGGGGAAGAATGGTTCTCGAGTGGCGACTACGAACCGAAAGGTGCAGCGTTGGCAGGCCTTTTACCAGGTGGACCGACGATATCGTAAGAGTTGCGGGCAACCGGTGGATGCAAATGTCAAGTTGTCGTTCATTGTGGCGTTGAAAGGGGGAGGCCTTTGTTCAATAGTGGGCGTCTTTCGGCTGATGATGAAGTAGTGCGTATATTAGTACTAATAGAGACAGTTATCCTAATCAGCTGCTAACACAAATATAACAACAGGTCAACAGGTCTTAAATTAACTTGGACCGGTGTTCACCATCTCATATTTGAAGACTCAGAGCGAGTTTCCCCAGTAATCAGGTCGTTAGACATTCGCCATCCTGGACATAAACATTTAACGGTAGCAGCGTTCTGATCAGCCAGATAAGGCAACCTGGCGTTTGCAGATCAATGTAAATGCAAAGTGCGATAGAATATTAATGCTGCAAGATGGACTGACGATACGCACGTCGACCGTGTCCATAAAGTGCCCCCGGTAATTATTATGAATTTAATTTGCATTTTACACAAACCTCGTTGAGATGTTTTAAGGAACTGCAGACAACAATGTAATTATGTTATTATGTGGAATTACAGAGCTGAGAGGGTGAACTTCTGAGTAATATCTAGAGAAGACAATTGGCGGGGCAGCGAGCGGCGGCGTGCGGCGCGGACGCACGTCACGTCGTCGCCTGCGCAGTTGGGACGTGCCACCTCGCTCATTAGTGTTTTTGCCTTAATTAAATAAGTACAGGTAACAGCAAAAGCTTTATACTAGTAGTAGCAATATGACTACACTTTTACGACGAGTAAATAATTATCGAGTTACAAACTACATAGTAATGTGACAAATTTAAATTAAATTTTGTACTATTTTAGAACTAGAATCAATATTAAATGTGATATTATTTTTTCGCTGTATGTACCTGTCCGGTTCAGTACTTTACCCATATTAAATATGAAATATGTAAATTAAGGTGGTTTACGTAAAAACTTAAAACTAAGTTACCTACTTAAAATAATGTAAAACGACAGGCAAATATTTTTATTGCCATACGTTCTTCCAAAAGTGGAGCAGAATGCAATTATAACTTGCATGTTTAAGCAGTTAAGAGCGTAATGATGAAGATTCTACGGAAAAGTATTTAATTTTATTTTTTGTTAAACTTTAATAAGAATACTTGTACAAAGTTAAGTAAAGGTTCGATTTCTAAATCCATTAATAGAATTAATACTGTCCATTTGACAAAAAGCTATTAAGGTATATTTAGGACTTTCACATCATACCTACTACTTAGACCATTATCTTTTATTATACCTACCTTAGAAACAAGGGTTACCCTGTTTTGCCCCTTTACAATAGGGACTTGATTTGGGCTTTGCATTATCATATTATTGAAGGTTTACTTAGGTTAATTTTTTTCTATTTGCCCCAGTATTATCACGCAAAGTCCTATGTCCCGCAAAGACCATGACGTCGAAATGTATTATCATTTTACTTACGTTGAAAATCAGGTCTTCTAGATCAATTAAAACAAGTTAATAAGTATCTACTTAAATTCTTGCACTACAGGGATCAATGAAACTACGATTAGAAGTTTATCGTTTATTGAATTTTTCACGATGAAGAAAATGTTTAGTTGCTGGGAGGCTTTGTTTCTTGCTCAGACAAGAATTATGTATATTGCAGATTTGTTAATTTAAAGTCTCTACCCAGGTACAGAGGAAATTTTTAAAGAAGGACAACTGCTTTATTCTAATAAAGAAACAATTGGGCTCAGCATACTAAGCTCTCGTGACAAGATAGGAGCCTAAGCGTGTACTTGAAAGACGTGGTACATATTCTTCATAGCGTAAATACGTCTCAGCCCTACTTGGAAGAGCCAAGAGCCTATAATGTATAGCTCCGGTTTCAGCTTAGTTAAATATGGAATATTCCTTTTATCGTGCTTTAATCTACGTAGGAGCTGAGATTGCATTCAGTCAACCAGACCTTGTCTCGTATGTCATGTACTTATAATTTACTACTTCGCTACTTGAAAGATGTAAATGTGACGTCAAAGTTTGTCATGCTGGTCACCGGTTATACAATTCTGAACTTTGTTCCTTGTTCTACACGATTCAAAATTAGTTTACTGGGGCCCGAAACTATGATCGTACAGAAAATATAGGCAACTGTCAATGAAGGTAAGGCAGATAATTTAGTACCTGCATCGAGGTACGTTTGGTATTCAGCCATGAGTCATGGCTGCGTCATAAATCAATCACTGATTGGATATGATTGCTCCTACTTACCTTAGTACAGTTAAGTTTGCATACATAATACAGGAAATATTTGTATGGTGTAGAATGCAACCTTTGATTGCAAACGAACTATGATTTATAACGTCTTATCTGTCGGTAACATTTTCTTTTACAGTGTAGGTATAAAATATGTGTCCATAGCATATAGCGTGTGTATTGTGTAATGTACTCTGGAAGCGTCATTAGCTTTTTTTGGGTCCATCATAACGTAAACACTTGACTAAAAGTTTTGGTACTTACTATAAATTTGTGATCCACGGTACATTCCCTTAACAAGTTAAGATCCAGCACATAATTTAACAGACATACACAATCAAAAAATGTGTCCACAAACATTCTCGATCGATTTATAAGAAACGAGCATTTGTTTTGAAAATTATAGACTCCGCAATAGGTAATGTTTCTCTACCACAAATATCCGTTAGCAGAATTGATTAGAAATTGCTTGTGGCGATAGATGAGGCCACCTGTCTGGTCAAACCACCGCCGTCACGTCAATACATGGATTACGAGGCATTCATCAAAATGATTGACACACGATTAAGTAGGTACTTTACTAACCCTGCAAGCGGTTTCCCCGACACAGAACCATTTTAATGAAAGCCAGTCGGAACTTCACTTAGAATGATTAGATAGTTAATTTAGGACGATAGAGACCATTAATTTTGAATTGTATTGGATTCGATGTTATTTTTAGATGTAGATAGTAAACTAGTTTGTTTCATATAGAGGACAAAAGAAAAGCAACCATTTTGGAATTAAGAGAATGTTAAGATTATATAGAATTTAGTACATAAATCCTGCTTTCGTTATTTTCCAGTAACATACAGACAACAGTCAATTTCCTTCATAAACTCTTTATTTTCGTATAAATTATTTTCGACTATCTTTCACCCGAGTTGTTCAGCGTGGAAAATTGTACTGTCTTTTCCGGAATTAAATCCTATGTATGTCATTCTTGGCTTTAAGCTTAAAACTATAGGTAATGATTGATCTAACGGTACGAACATTCAGACAGAGGAACAATGACAGTTATAATAATAAGAAAAGGATGCAATTCGTTCAATCTGCCTGACGCACAAACTTTGCAGAGGTGCTTATAAGGAACATTGCAATATACCAGCAACAAGATAGCATCTGATGATTTTGATTGTGAATCACTGTATGTGAGCGCTAAGTGGGTGCATGGTCGGCTGACAAGGGCCGTGCACTTGCTAATGCGCAGGACGGACTCCACTAAAATGCGAGGCATCGTAATTGTAATGGTCACCAGTGACACCGCGGTATCTCTCATCGCGCGCACCAAGTGACCAGATGCTATCGGCTGCTGCACAATGAGCCCACCACTACCGGCTGTTTCATTACCAATATATTGCTCGTATTGTTTCGCATATCGATCTTATCAATTATTTATATGTTTCTTAACTTTCTGACTATTGACGGGCCCTGATTTTTATTTATTATAAACTTATTTGATCTATCTACTTACAATGAATGTCTGTTACATTACTCCCACATTTTTCCTTTTCCTCGAGAATCGTCTGTATTTTTTTCTAAATATCTTCGTATAGCTTTGCTGCATTGTAACATTTAATTTATGTGAGATCTCAGCGTCTAACCGGCCACTAACCAACCATTTGAGTAACATGACTGACGGGTGTCGAATGAAACATGTTTCAATTGCATAAATACGGCTTAGGTACGGTTCGATGATGGCTCTGATGTTGATTACACCAATTGCGCTTCCATGATTGATAACTTCCAAGTGAACGACACTTTAGCTGAGCTAAGGCACTCTGACTTTTATTTATCCAATCGTGTATACTTACTACTTGTTCTTCACATGTAATCGGCGTTAAGACGCATTATAATGTACACACAAAAGGGTATAAATTACCTCGGAGTCCAGTCCTAAATAAACAAAGTGTATTGAATATAATATTTTAAATTCAATCGTTCTTTTATCGTGCATCTGCAAAAGTAACGAGTGTTTAATTTTCGCGGCGTCGGGAGCGGCAATAAAAATGTTTCGCTATTGAATGGAAGCGTGTAGGTAGGCGGTAGTAATTGATTACCGTGGCGAACACGGTATCAGCTTATCGTACCATCGGAACGTACGCACAATGTCCAATAAACTAGGCGATGTTATCTGTCGTTGTAAATGAATCAGTTCAGCTCCATTCGAGTTTCAAAACTCTAGACGAGGGATGAGGTGATACGTACACTCTCTAAAATAGTACACATACGGACACACATTTTACCTTTTGTTCTGTATAACTTTATACTTGACCTTTTGGTGACTATTAAGTGTATTATTTCGTATCCGATTGCATGAACGGTCGTTACGTATCACTGAGCAGTTGAATAATGTGCTTACAGTAATATGTTTCTTTACCACGCGTATTAAAGGGCCAGAATGTATTTACCTCCGCGTAAGTAATGTTATGTATGTACCACAGTGTTGTATATGTATCGCCCAGCAGATAAGTGGAGCCGAGCTTTAAATAACTTAAAGTAATAATTATAATGTTCATACTGTATACGTCTGACGCCTTAATTCATTGAAATAAATGTAGTCCAGAAATTTTACACCGCGTTTAAAGATAAAGAGGTCGTTAAATAGAAATAAATTCCCGGAGCTTTGGCGACATTTAAATCCAACTTTGACTAAAGCTGTTTTTATGTTGATTATTAAGATTTTATTGCGTTATTTACATCATATCGGTAAGTATATGTATAAGAGATAATAATGTGTAAGGGTATTTGTTCGATTGGCGTCGGCTTGACCGAGGTGCGTAAAATGTAATCCTGGAGACAGATACGAGCGCATTACGCGCGGCGATTTGCGCCTGCGCCTATGTGGTGGCCGGCACAACGACGTGGGTTTTACGATTAGATATGTGGAAGTAAGACGACGAGACGTACTTATTAATTTTAAAATGCTCTTGGTATTGTCGATATTCACACTTCGTTTTTCAAATGTTGATAAAGTTCGTCTAGAGCAAATTAGTATCGATTCATGTAATCAATTAGGTAAATGAATTGATCTCGATTGTTAAGATCGATTAAGATGACATTGACAAGCGTGAAGTTTCGGAGAATAGGTATGGTCTGTAGGGATCAAATGTGCATGAAGTTATTTAGAGAATTGGTTTATATGGGTACTTATCGTTAATCTGTAGTCCTAGTGTTGCGTGATAGATCTTAACGTCACTTGGTAATGTCGTATGTGAGGATTCGTCATTATAACCGCATTACCGATTTGTTTCGTCACACACGATTACACTTGGACGTTATTTCTTTTGGTCTGCTGAGCACGAAACTACGCAGTGCTCGATTATAAACATTTACGTAAAATTACTGAGATTTAACTTAGGTGTAGACTTATAAATCTTTAGACACGCTGCCAATTTAATAACTATATAAATTACATAGCGTATTATTATAATGGGTTAATTTGGTAATAGACATAACCAGTTAAAGGAGTTGTAAAAATAATTAGTAGCTTGTCGATCATAATTATAAATAATTCGCCTAATAAATAACTTTCCTGTGAAACCTGCCGGCAGATGTGGCAAATCTGAATTTAATGCTAATATAGGTAAAAGGTCTACGTCTTTTTCTCTTATGAAGGCGTCTTTGACCAGTGTGTGTTGCCAGTGATTACGTATGGCTCTGAGACGTGGTCGCTAACGGTGGACCTTTTGGAGAGGCTCAGATTCACACAACAAGCTATGGAGAGAGACTACGGAAATTCGCCAAAGAACTAGAGTCACCGACATAGCTCGAAGAATATTCAAGTTGAAGTGATAATGGGCAGGCCATTTCGTTCGAACAACCGATTACCGCTGGGGAAGAAAGGTCCTCGAGTGGCGACCACGAACCGGAAGACGTAGCGTTGGCAGGCCTCCCAGCAGGTAGACCGACGATATTGTCAGAGTTGTATGTTGTGTCTAAGGCAGAGGTCTTTGATTAACAGGAGACGTCTTCCGGCTGATGATGATGATAGACAAAAGGTATGAAAACCGTCTCGTCTCCTACTATTCTAAATAATTCAATAAGCTGACAGTGGACTACGAAAGTCGTCAGGGTCAATGATCTCCTGATATATTTCAGATTCAGAACAAGGACAACCCTGAACACAATAGACGCATAAAGTATGATGATATTGTATTCCAGTTTTACATAATAATATTTATCTAAATCAAAACGCGAGACATTTTGCGGGCAAACCACAGGCCAGTGCTATCAATCGCTTACAATTGATGGATGCCTTCATAGACTTTATAAATATTTAGAAACTCCTTTTTGCATGCCCGCGTGACCACGTGCCCGATACACAGATCTATATTTAAAATATCTTTTATCCTTTTATATTGGAAATCTCCGCAGTATTTTGCATAATACATGCATTTAGTCGTGTGGAGTTTAGTGCCTATATTTATTTATGAATATACCATGTGTTATGGTAAACTGATTTTATATTTTCTTATCGAGCGTATTAACATAAATAAATGATTGCCTAATACCTTTTTATAAGTAATTTGTGTGCAAAAAATGTAATCATGTATTGAAGTGTACGATGTGGTGATTTTTATTAGGTGATATTCACTTATTCAGTAAAACATAACTTAAATAAAATAATTTTCTTTGCAATAAAAGGTAAGTTGAATTTAGTTTATAATTAGATATTCCAGTATACTTGTCCCCGACAACGATCTGAAGCCGCAGCAACATTCTATCTTAAAATTCTTGCTCCGGCAGTAAATTACAAACGTCCATTGTCCCCAGTCCCAAAGCGTGGGCTTAGTATTTAATTACACAAATGAAACGACTCTATTCTCAGATAACATTTATTCCGGTGCAGATGGCGTCGGCCAGGGCGCGCGTGAGCCGGTGTTGCAGACGCAGCGCTGCGCGGTCGATGCGCGCGCGCCGCCCGTACCGGGCGCACTCGCCCACCACCGTCGTGTTGCACGACTCCTGCACAAACGTGATTATAACCTCACAACATGCCCTTATTTATTAGAGAAATATTTGAAAACGTGAGCTAAATATCTCTCGGTATTACCGGTACAGTTAAATGTTGCTATGGACCACGAATTCTGAGGAAAGATAGTAACAAAGTTGTGGTTAAGTTTGTTCTAATATTTTTTCACTATAGTTTTAAAAATGAGATTGTTTTTTTAAGGATTTAGAAAAATCAATACAACAGGGTAACAACTTAGGGTACCTACACCGTACGGTTAAATGGACACATATACAGCACTAGTTTTTATTCTCACCTTATAATGATTGAGTTGCACTTCTTTAAAGGGCGCTGACCAGCCAACGGACCCTAACGCTCCAAGGCTTTGCAAAGGGTAATGGTTGAATGCCGTCAACACCTTTTTAGTCAGCATCCAGCTTTTACTATAAAATCCTATAGGACTGATCACTGCGGAACTTATTACGTCTCTTGCCAATTTGGGTGTTGGCAACTCAGTACCACATCTAGATTTGTACTTCTCATATAGCACTTTATCCACTTCATTAACATCTATGACTTCATTGCTTAAACTATTTGAATCAACTATTAACTCTATTTCATCTATTTCTAAATTATTTGTTCTTTTAATTCGTACGTCGTCCCTTTTGACATATATTTTACTCATTACTCCGCTACTAGCAATATTCTTGTATTTGTCGACATCTTGCATGAAGTTGAAAAAAAATACGTTTTGTATCATAATAGAGGAGCGTTGTGAAGAATTCCAACCGTATTTATTTAAGCGATTAAGTAGTTCTGGCCACGTGTTTGCAATTTTTGGCAACACTACTTCGTCTATATCTAACGGCACTATATACTCTGAGTCCTTTATATTTCTATACAAACAATCGTTATAAGTTAAAATATGATCCCTTCTTCTTTGCCAAAGAGATCGGTCCGACTTATGTTTAATAGGAACATGGAATAGTCTTACAAGGTCCTTCTCTTGATAATGCAGCAGAATTTCTTTTGTTTTTTCTGTGACTTCATCTACATACATATCAATTATATCTACACCAAGTATTTTATTGATTTCAATCCACTCAACTAAATTTTGTGAAATGTCCTTATCGAAGTTCATGTCCTTAACACAAATTGTGAACATTCGTTTCTTTTTACTCGGTTCTTTAGTTGATTCCAGCAGGAAGGCATTGGTTGGATCATCGCACGGTTCTGTTACGACGGACACGACTGAGGGCCCATTCAGAGGTTCAGTTAAAGGGCATGAAAGTAACAGCGGTGTATCAACTTCCGACACTGTTATATCCCACTTGTGCCACCAAATTTCCAAAGGCTTTGCTGCTACAACTTCTACAGAATCTTCGATGGAATTTCCGTTCCGTGAACGTGTTTGACAAAACAACGTATCTTCTGATGAATAATTTCGACCTGACGAAAAAAAATATATTAATGTAATTAAAGTATATTCTATCTAATGTTGAATTCAGAACACAATAGCTTGAATTGATTCCGAGGAGAGCTTGCAGAAGTAAATATGGTAATACGAGAAAATAAAATCATTACTACAGTTAAGTAAGATGTGAGTGAACGGAAAAGAGCTCTACGGCACCGTTCCAACCATCTTCCCGACACCCGTAATTCATATAGAGAAACTCCATTACTTGGACTTATATAATAGTAATTTGTTGGAATGATTTCCTCGGGTACACTTGCGGTGCTTTGCGAGGAACTGTCATTAAAACGGTGCTTCAATTACAGGCTCGCCTGATCAGGATGGAACGCCTTCCTAGAGAATACGGCGAAGAAAGCAATTTCCTTTTTGTACCGATGTTCTTATACAATCGTGTGTGGTATTTTGCAGAATATACACCGATATGGTATAATGACAGTAGAAAAGTTTCCAGACATAATATATTATGCATTGTACTAATGAAGGTGGACGTGGACTTATGTAGGTAAATGTGTGTAACGGATCGAGATGATTAGCAAGCGGATGTTTCTCGAAACAAAACATGTATTAACATTTACTAATTTGTTACGCGTGCCATTTGTTCACAAATTCAGGCTGTTTGTGCAATGTTCCAAGAATATTGACATTGTGGAACTAACTCAAAGCAATCACATTTGGAATCAGCTACTGTAGTATGGTATATGTATTATACGTATATAGAAAGTAGGTATGTAAGCATACTCAATACGTCCACAACATTTTATAAGAACGTTTACTTTGACCAAAAAGGGAGCTATAAAATCGACAAACAATCTTTCCAAACCAAATATAAAAGGTAAAACGAAAGACAGCGGGTAGGGCCTGTGTTTAATCCGTCTCTCATTCCTCACCACAACATAGGAGTTGGGTGGGTTTATCTCGGCCGGGAAGGAATTTACACGACGCGTACGCTCGCCTCCAGTGACAAATGAGTGTGAGCTTATCGGGCCTCGCGCACTGTCGCCGGCCGCGCACTTTCCATCCATGCTTTTGTTACTTTAACTTTAAACCTTTCAATGAACTATAAAAATACGCCTTTAAGCTATACTTAATAGTAGCACCATTTAATGAGACATCTTACGTGACTTATTGGTAGCACATCCTTGAAACATAAAATCTCTCCCTTGATTAAGTTGCAAACATTGCCGTTTTTTTGTTGTGTATGCAGAGAAAATACGGACTGGCGATCGGCTATCACAACCTCTGGTAATTATGGCGTTGGTTTATCAGTACTTGAGATTTCCCTGATGTCTTTATTGACCGAGATTATTTTGTTTACCTGGATTTTTCTGTAAACATGGGCGAGACTGTAAAATCTTTAGTAAGCTGTCGGTTCGGGCTAATCTCTATAATAACTGGGTGGATTTTGAAGGATTTTATGTTTACGGTGCGGTTATAGCACATTTTAAGGTTGTAAAATACTATTCCTCGAAAGGAGAACTCAAATATAAAACGCCCAGGGTGTGAAATTATGGGGCCTGTTTTTATTAAACCAATATTTCGTATAGTCCGACATACTCGTGCCATGCATGTTCATGTCATAAAAATTTATGCCCATAATCGGGTTTAAAATCGATTCCTAAGAAAGCTAGAGTTTGCATATTTCATTGATGTGCAATATGTGTTTAGAGGAAATTTATATAATCGTCTCAAATCGTTAGGGAGGGTACGAGTAGGAAGAATATAATTACGCATACCTACTGGCAGGACAGGAGGACAGGAGAGCCCGCGGCGGCGCGCGTGCGTTCCGCGCCAAACAAATATAACTTAATTGCTGATTAAGGTTTTAAATAAAATGAAAACTTTGAAACACGAAGTTCATGATGCTCGTGTGGGGCGCATGTAGATAAGCAGCTTGTAAACAAGAAAGAATTAAAATTTGTTTACATTTTACGTTGGAGTATTTAGGTTGTGTTATTTGGGTTTTGTTTTTAATTGCCATGCCATCCAAGCTTTTAGAGGATGAAATACAATACTTTGTATACGTCTAATCTCATTTCATAAAATGCTAAGCCCATCATGTAGTTTAATTACAACTCATGGTAAACCAGTTTCATATTCTACGAACGTACGTAGAAACTAATGAAAAAAAACATCTTGGAACTTGAATAATTCATATAACGAACGTTTCTTTTAATTAGGTGCCACTAACCCTTTGCATGCGATGATGTCCTGTCAATTATCCAAATGCTACTGCGTTTTTCTGAAGTTGATACAAAGTTGTAGAAAAATGCCGACGAACCTAGTCCCTAATGCTATAACGACTGGATTGTGGGTATTTGTC
The DNA here is from genome assembly GCA_946251915.1 of Abrostola triplasia. Classification (NCBI taxonomy): domain Eukaryota; kingdom Metazoa; phylum Arthropoda; class Insecta; order Lepidoptera; family Noctuidae; genus Abrostola; species Abrostola triplasia. The sequence goes on along the minus strand of OX276432.1, from coordinate 5,288,927 downwards.
GAAGCGACACACGAGAGGTTAAATATATGCACGAAAGACTTTTATATTTTATATGTGATTACAGATTGCTGATAAAGAGTGAAATGAGAATAGTTACTAAGCTTAATCTAGCTGTTAATTAATAACATAACATCACGCCTGTATTCCCCGAAGGGGTAGGCAGAGGTGCACATATAGTACACCCACATTTCGCCAGTTATGTTTTTAGGTCCCAATGTAATAGGGGGCGAGCCTATTGCCATCAACCGGGCACAAATCCAGACTCCGTGCTGCTACTGAGAATTACCTAATGGAAAAACCCAATAACACTTTGCCCGACCCGGGATTCGAACCCAGGACCTCGTGCTCAGCAGTCGCGCTTAGCAACCACTAGACCAACGAGGCAGTCTAGCTGTTAAATATGTTATGTAATACAATTATATACTTTTTTTCCGTAATAAAATGTAATAAACTTACCGTGAAAAGTCGCTAGAATACGCACGTAGCGTTGCGAGGCACGTTCGTCGTAGTATGCGGCGTACAGCGATACGCGCGTACCGGCCACTTGTTGCCACTCCTGCGCATTACCGTCTTCACCGGGCCATCTGCGGTCCTGAAACAATGATTATTATGTCATTAAGAGACACAAACCGCGCGTGTCATACAATGATGGTACTTTTTTGACATTTTTAGACCCATAGATAAAAAAGATGGTTTAAACCGTGGGAAATAATGTGAGCTCCTTTTTATACCCGTACTGCAGTATTGCGGTTAGTTTTTAATGCGGTTGCAGGTGAAGGAAGCTAGTGGTCTATAAAACAATTCTGCTTATAGGAAGACCTCGATTTACGCAGCAATTTATATTTTATGATGTGTTACGGGATTTTAATGATTTCAGCGTAGCCAATTATATTAATTAGGCTAATGAAAATGTGTGGCATGTTATGTATGAAATTATTATGAGCATTCCTTTATACGTGACGATTAAAATAATAATTAAAATACAATTCCAAAAAGGTTGAATGAAAAATTAAACTCATTTGTAGGTTAGGGTTTTCTTTTTGCGCCAGTATCTATTTCTCCGAAGCTTTTCTTTTTAATTGTGTTCCTTCTAAGAACAATTTGAATTGTAGACATAGTTTAAAGGTGATGTTCAATCTTTTATTGGTATGTGGGGCCGGATACGAAGGATTTCTCACGGTATTATTCGTGTTAGTAGAACCAATCGTAATTAGTTTGTTAGCATTTGATTGGTCGCCGTAGAACGCGTTAGTGTTCAATAACAGTTTCAGATAAAACGACGTAATCATGTTTTAATTGTTTAGTGACTGCCTCGTTGGTCTAGTAAAACGCGATTGCTGAATGTCTGTTTCTGGATTCGATTCCTAGGTCGAAAAAATGTGTTAGGTTTTCCCAACAGGAAATTCTTTGCAGATTGCAAAACATCTTACAAACGTGGGAGTACTATAAATAAACCTCTGCGTATTCCGTCAGGAAATAGGACCGTGATTTTACGATACGATGATCAACCTAACACAGGTAGTACCTGTGTTAGGTTCATCATTATCATCATTAAAAGAAAGACGTCCACCGTTGAACAAAGGCCTCCCCCTAAGAAGGCCACAATGTGCTAGGTTACCCATTAGTAATTAGTAGGTTACAATTTTTAACATTTCTTAGAAATCATGTGCTGTTTTTAAATATTTCTCTGAAGATTTAAACCATGCAATAAATAATTAAGAATTCAGTAAAGACTATAAAAACAAAGAAAGCCTCGCGTACGCGTGCATGCGACCAGTACACTGGTCAACTGGTATTTTTATGTTTACAAGAAACAATTAACAATATATCGATCCATGAAAGATCGATTAAAAACCCGATGATATAATGTCCAAAATTGATTTATTGAATGCGATGGTAACATAAAAATCAGAAAACCCTTTCCCACCGTCTTTGAAATTGTTCGTTAAAACAGACAATGGGGATTATTGGCAATTACACGGCGATTACAATAAACTTCAAGCTTCGTTAGCCGGAGATCGCGTGTCGTCTATCTCCGTACTTACTCGCAGACTATGATGTTACCATATACGCTAGTCACTACATAATATGAGATGTGTAAAGCCTCATCTTGTGGGTACTACATTGAAGCTATGCCTCATAACTTATATTCGAACAGGAACATGGAAATACAGTAAAGTCGTAACAATTTACGACGCAAATAACTGTAAGGTGATGTTAAACACTTTTTACCTGGGTACACGTTACTAAGGCAGCGCTAGCACTAAACGTGTCCTAAGTATGCAAAGACACGTGCGAAGGTAAGCTGAATACTGAATGTTCTGGCCCTATAGAAAACTAGCAGCGCCTCGCGGTGTTACCCGCCACATTTTCCAGATAAAAAGTAACGAACACACAATTGGCGAATGTTTGTGAGTGTATGTGTTTGTTGCTTCTTCACGCTCAAACAGCTAGACCAATTTTGATTTGAATTTGTTATGGAGGCAGCTGACACCCTGGATGAACGCATAAGATTTTATAAAAAATAAATGTAGTGGATTACACCGCAGGGCGCAGCTAGTATGCTATAAAACTGATTTCAGGTCGCTCAGTCCGACACAAGGAATCAGTCGGTTTAATTTGCATAAGTCTAAGCTTGTTCAGTCTCACCCTCGACCGACGCGTGGTTTTACTGCTCTCGACTGATTTATAAGGGGCATGCAACGAGCCAGCCAGATTGCTCTCTCTCGTGCTTTCGAACGCGCCAAAAAAGAGAAATATTATTATTTCCACTAACGATGCGAGGTGTAGGTTGCCTTAGAGGCGCCTAGTTAAAGGTAAATAACAAAGGTATAAAAATATAGCTTTACCATTTTTATATGGCCAATTTAAACGGGCATTTTTTGCTAACAAAACTATAAAAGATGGTATTATTTTTAAATGGTACCTTTGAAATATATAGTTGGTTTTAACAATAAAAGGGCTATTGGAGAATGCATGCAGTATTAAATTATTTTAAAATAATTTTCTATGTATTTAAAATAAGGTTGTATTGTATTTTTTAAGGCTTGTTTTTAGAGTGATTGGCTTGTTGATTGAATTTAATTATCTAGTTGCAAAAAAGAGACTATTACGTCTTGAATCTACTTCAGTTACGATCTAGTAAATTGGTACAACGACAATTACATGGTGATGAATTTCTATTTTTAGACACTGCTACCGCATTATCAGTAACGACCAAACAATATGACGAGCAGAACAGTAAAAGTTATCTCATTTAGAAACATCATTGTAATTAACGATATTTATATTAAAAATCGACCAAGAAGGAAATGGCGAGATAATTTGGACAACTTTGCGGGAAAGACATGGCCTGGTCTGGGTTTTGTGGAAGAAGAATGGGGAGGCCTTTACCTAGCGATGCCTATGTGTGAAATCTATTTTAGACTAAAGAATCATCTGTCTGTACCCATGTTTTAAGCGAAATAAATATGATTTGATGTGATTTGATTAGCAGTGGGAACTGATTAGGCTACTTGAAAAAAGTGATAAAAATTATAAGGCCTCAGTTTTGTCACGTCTGAGATTTTAACATAATTCTAAGTAAAGCCATTTACGGCAAATTACTTTTATGAAACGAATGACTACACTTTTTAGTTCATTGCTATAAAAAGGAATTCGTGTTTTCTATTAGTAAAGGTTTGTTATTACAGGCTATCTGCATAATAATATACACATTCGTCACGCTTGTGGTTTCATAGGGCTAGATAAACGGTGTAACTCTACAATTAGTTGGCGGTAGAATGCTGCAGCGATCCCGCCTCCCCGCCATCTAAAGCGCAGAGCAGGCAGGTGAGGTTTTTAGTGGGTAGGCCCCCAGATCTTATTGGGTTCAGGGGAGAGTCCCACATACCCCCGTCGTCTCCCAACGGCGGGGAATGCGTAACGCATTTCCCTCACGGTAAAAAAAAAAAAAAAAAGGGCTAGATAAACGGTGTAACTCTACAATTAGCTACAAATTGCGTATAGGTATTTCCTTACATACTTGTGTATTATAGTGTCTTAGTAAAGTACCTAAGTTCATCATCGTCATCAGCCGGAACAAGTCTACTGTTGAACAAAGGCCTCCCACTTGGAGTGTACCCCTGTGTGGGTGCCTAATCCCCACGCTTGGCAAGTGACTTGGGGATCGCAGTATTGGTCGTGAATGCTCAAAAGACGCTGCTGCTCATCTTCTGGATTTGCCCTAGTGACTATACACACAATACTCCTACGATATCCCCAGGAAAAAAGGGGCTGGTCAATTCTAGGCCGGATACCACTCGGCAAAAGTACCTAAGTTATTTGTTTTTAAATGGTGAAAAGCAATCCTTTTACTAAACAAACAGATTATAATATAACAATAGATTCTCATCCTTATACACAAATAACCGAAATTATTAATATAAAGTATATTTGTCTCAATGTAGCGGCTGCGTACATTAGTGCGAACAACTTTAATGTTGCCACAATAAATGAAACAAAGAGGGGTCATAAAAAAATAATGACAGCAATAAAGAGTAATAATACACCGAACGCGCAATACGTGGCCTTATTTCACACGAACCAAATATCATTCGCAGCTGTACAATCTGTATTCTATAAGAATATAATATGTAATCAATTTGAAACCTCGCATTCGTTCATACGCCACTCATGCTTACAAGAAATAACAGCGACCCGTACGATATGTACGTAAATCTGAATTATTCGAACAAACCAAAATCGTGAGCTATTACACTTTTTGCGGAATTAAACATCAATTTCGTTTCAGACAGATCAAATTATTTTCGTGACAGGACTGCTTACGAGAAGATAATGATAATCTCTACTGTGATCGTCTGCGGAATCTCGGCAGACATTTGTATTCGTGGTTGATACGACGTGATGATATTCTGGGGTCTTTATCCTAGTTAGTCAGAATTAACATAACATTACTCGTCCGACACTGAAGAGCATTGCGTTAAGTTTTGTTCGAAAAAATATCAAAATCCTTCATCAATTCAGAGAGCAGGAACGAAACCAATATATTTTGTGTATCCTTCCAATTATGATACAGGATACAGGATGGGACGAAAGGGACCTGTTTTAACATCTCAGCGTGTTGGCGGCACAAAAATGTAGCACCTCCAAGTTGACGCAAAATATTAAGGTCCTTTTTCTGAGAAAAGAGTTTTAATGAAGTGATTTGTTCACGCGTTCATGGTAACTTGTAGCCAAGGTATAAGAGACCAGACATTATGAAAGAAATGTTGTTATTGATTACAGTTACTTTATCTGGGCATAAAAGCCTCATAGTCATTCAAAACAAATAAGAATCACACTAATCACATCACACTTATATTAAAGGCCAAAGTTTGTGTGTGTTTGTATGTTTATTACCTCTTCACGCTCAAACGGCTAGACCGATTTTGACGAAATTTCATATGGAGTTAGCTGACACCCTGGATTAACGGATAAGATTTTTTTATCCCGAAAAATGTATCGGGTAACACCGCAGGCCGCAGCTAGTAACTTATATAAATATACAGTACCTATTGGTACAAACGTGGGCTGCTCTTTTCATTTAAGTAAAGCTGAAATTTTGTGAAATAAATCACAATTTAAATAAAAAAAAGTACTTTTATTTACCGTACCAATAGATCGTTTAGTATCTGACCGTACAAGAAGTAAACGAAACAAACTCTGGTAATTATGAAACACGTTTCGTAATTGCAATAACGTATGCTTATCATTAGATTAGATTAATCTGTGCATCGTTCTGGTGTTTTTATATCTCGTTTGCCGGCGGCATTTATTAATGGGCGATGTTAATGCTGATTTACCAAAGCGCAAGAGAATTATTTACGTGTTAATCAAACGGCTGCAAAGCCCCATAATAAGCAAATTACAACAAATTACTGTTCCTCTATGATTGCTAAAACAGAGCTTCTAGCTATCTTGGAGGTTCGGAGATTAATATCTAATCTTATGTATGAGATATGCTACACAACATGATTGTGTTAGATGCTTTTATTGCATGCATATCGACGTTGTGTATAATAAACTTTCAAGTTCGAATACGTAATTTTTGCTGTTATTGAATATGGATTACAGATATATCTCCGGATGCAAATGTATACTTTGTAAAATATTCACAGTATGCAATGATGCATGCCCGAGCACGAATAAGATCCTGCGAGGTAAGTGAAGAGTTACTGACCTCAGGCAATTTACCGGAAATGGGTTTCTATTTCTATTTATGTATGCAAATATGCTTGGTTACTGTATCGGAACTATGCGGGAGGTTATGCGCCGGGTATCTGCCGGCTATCTGCGTATCTGGCTATAGCATGTAGAGCAGGAGGCAGCGTGCCAGTGGCGGCATACTATTAGAAATGCCCGTAGAGGATATTGATTTCGATTTATTTTCCATTCGTGACCAGCATCGGAATAGATTATCGCTACACAAAACGAGTTGAAATAAAACCACCCGAAGCCCGCGCTGTGCGGAGGCTATCGCCGTTTGTGCGATACCACTCGATTCTTATCGCGACAATTTGTTTATAGCTATCATTTTGTTTAGATGACGTGAGAAATAAGCAACGATATGTTTTTATGTGTGTCTGTACGTGGATGAGGGTTCTTTTGTATCTTTCACTTTTGTACCACTGTTTTATAAATAACACTTTGAAGCTAATGTATGGGAGAGATGAGCAGTTCATTTATTAGTTTGACATCACAGGTGAGGTTTTAAATGTTTGCTTACGAAGTTGTGTGTTTAGTATACCTTTTAGTGAGGGTATCAGATAGCTCATTAAACACAATATTAGCTGAAGTGCTTTACGGTATTCTATAAATAGCATCTGAAGTGAGTTGCCGGGAACAGGAAGTAGTGTTGTATACAAAGTAAATGCGACAATAGATCGTATTTTCTTGGAGATGTGTTTTCTCATCCATTATAGTCTGAGATATTTGCATACACGATATGAGGCGTGATGTGCGCTTTATGTAAATGTTCACGGCTTTTTATAATTGAATCACGTTGCGGTAATTACGTAGTAATAGAATTTATACTAGTTCGAGCATTATTATTTTGTAGCCTCATTATCATCAACACCTTGTTGTGTGAATATTTTAATTTTTGTATGGTTAAATACCGCAGCTGCTGGAAAATATATTCCATTGTTTTAACATTTATGCTTTTGTTTATTTTATAGGTTGCCCTAAACTTTTTTATTGCCTTTGTAGTGGGTGCGTAGCTTGGAGCATATGACTAACATGCTCTTAGGTGCGTAGAGACAATAGATGTTACATAATAAGCACTCATACAAAGTAGACAACATACATCTGGGGATAACACAAATATCTGTCTTGTGTTAGGTTCAATACGGAGCAGACGAAGACAACTGCATCAATAGGACATTAGTATACAATTTTGAAATTGTATATTGTAGTTTTAAGTAAATTGTTTAAAATTTTTTTTTACTAGCTGCGCCCGCGGTGTTACCCGCTACATTTTTTCGGCATGAACGTAGCCATGTGTTAATCCAGTGTGACAGCTACCTCCATACGAAATTTCATCAAAATCGGTTTTGCCGTTTGAGCGTCAAAGAGTAACGAACATCCATCCATACTTACAAACTTTCGCGTTTATAATGTTAGTAGGAACTTTTTCGTAGATGGTATCAAAGAAGAAATACATATTTTAATTACTTTTATCAGTTAATTGGCATATGCAATGTAGGTATATTTATAACAATGTTAGTTGTTCATTTGCATATTATAGTTAAACGCTCTGGATGTCTATATTAGTGTTCTGTTTAGAATGCAAAAACGTAATTTTAATTTTGCTTATTTAACATAATACGCTCGTAAAAATATATAAGTGCGGCGTAATTAAATGTTTGGTACCCACTAAATGTATATCGCTCTGGTTTTTAAATTGTTAAAAAAATAAAAAGCTCAGAGCTGTTGATGATTGTTTACGCATGTTGTTACTGGCTGATATTTGTTATTCATACTCACGCGATCACGCATGCGCGCGTAACATAATCTTTAGTGCTAATTGCAAGGATCGATACATGTAAAGAACTAACAATATGAGTTAATTTGGGGAACAACGGCAGGCTGTCGCAGGTGAGCGGCATGGGGCGGTCCATCTCGGCCTGCTTTCCCTCTGAGTACGCCACTATAGTCCTCATGGTGGACATGTCTCGCCCCAACTCCCCCCGACTGCTAGTCCAGCGCACCCCCGAGTGCCACTCGTTCACACACGCTATCCAGCTAACGCAGAACACCGTCACTCCGGCCAGCAAATACTTCACAACACGCACGAACTTCCTCCCGTTGGCCGGCATCGTGCTTATTATGCCATTACGATAATAAATTAAATAATGTCATTCATGAACTGTCGGAAGCTTACGTCGAGCGCGTGCGACGTCGCGTGGTGATGGTAGGGTCGCGAGAAGGCGCGCGCGCATGCGCTCTGGCCGCGCTACCATGGCGGACTGCGCGCAATCAGCTGATAGCGTATCAACAATGCGTCCCTTGCGGCTAATCGTTCTAAACGCCTGCAGACGTGGAAATCTAGTTTCCTATACCAGTTTGTACTTGTGATTTTTCTTTTGCGACTACGCGACGTGAACGCACTTCTAAACGCGACTAGTTTGTCTATAAAAAGATGAGATTGAGGCAATCTCACGCGGAACAAGAAATTTTATGGCAATTCAAGGGACCAGACTCGTTCATCTGACCATTTGCTTAATTACATTAGATCGATTATACACGGCAGGCACTGTAATTATGGATTGACTTATGTGTTCGTGGGACTGTGGTATCCATAGATGTCGCGTTGTGTGGCTCGCTGTTCACTCAACTCACTTCTTGTAGAACTAGCCATATATTTTTATAAATCCATTAAGCTCGCGTCTAAACACACCAACAACTGCATAAACATTAATGTATATAATTTTTAAAACCTTGTAATATTACCAAATTGATAGATTATTTTACTACACAAGTTTAATTGCAGACATAATTAAGAGCGGGATCGGGGATGCTTGTGAAGCACGAAACAACAGGTTTACATTTAAAGTACAGAATTTAATGTAAGTGCTAGAGAATAAGCGTGTTCCCAATAATTACACAAGACGCGAGCAAGTCGTTCGTAGCAGTCGTAAATAACATACGACAATTTAATAAACACATCATGTATTAAACTATTTTTCAATAGCTTCTGATTACATCTGGTAGTATTAATTTGACATGTTGTGTAGCTACTGTTTCTCATTGTAATTGCATATCGTGCGCGTACGCACCGACGGGACAACTCCGCTAAGCCTGTAATTAACGAGTATTATAAAATCATTTATTGTCATTCGGTTTTGTGTTTCAATACAGAAACTATTATGTCGTCAATGTAAACAAATAGGCCTTGCTCGCTCGATAGTTTATTGACTGCGTCTTCATTAATGTTTTAAGTGTGGTAGTTTGGTTGTCTGACTACATATTGTTTAATTAAAACCTTTCATAGTCTGCTCACGTCTAGCAAAAACTGACAGTTTGGGAGAGAGACCACGAATGACGTCACTTGTTGGGAACTAGTGGAAAGTAGCCTAGAAGTCGGCTGTCAAATATTTCTCGAAATTTTGACATAACCAAGCACACCACTTTTTGTCTTCAAGCGGCATTATGTGAAAAAGACACAATTTGGCGATCGCCGTGTAATGTTACATTTGTGGCGACCTGACTCGTGTAGTGATTAAGTTCATGGTGCGAATCTAGGATTGAATATTCTAACCACGTGAGTTATCCACAAGCTGTTAACAACAAAATGTTTGCAATTGAACTGTTCGTGTCCTTTCGCCAGAGCAGCAAAATACAGGAAAATAATACTCTGAGGGTGATGTACACACAGGTACACATTATATTTGCCAAGTGGTATCTGGCCTTGAATTGACCACCCCTTTCCTGCCGTGAGTATCATAGGGGTCGACTAAGGGGAAATCCAAAAGATAGGCAGCAGCTTTTTCTGTATCTTCACGACCAAAACTGCGATTCCCAAGCAGCTTGCCATGCGTGGGGATTATGGCAGCCCCCCCCCCTCCGGACCTAAGGGGGAGGCCTTTGTTTAACGGTGGACGTCTCAACTCGACTGATGATGATGATGACACACTATATTATCAAAACATTATTATTACCGCTATTGGTCTTAATTAGGTTCTATTAATCGTGGTCCCATAATTTATTTATACATAATACACATTTTAGCACAAAAGCGGACTTAATGCCATTGGGTATTTTTTACCAGTCAACCTTAGGGTGATGCACAGTTGGAAAATGTATAATTTAGAAAAGTGTAAAAAGATTCATATTCATGGCAAATTTATTACAGGTTTCTGATGATTAAGAATCTCTTTTCACTTCACCTATATGGTTTAAACGTTACTTTACTTAGGTGATCTACGTTAAATAATAATAAAATTAATATTAATCACACAAAAAATATTGTTTTCAAGAAACACAAACAAGGAAAGTAGAATCATAAAAACGTAACTAAAACAATAGGCTGAACTTAATGAGTTGTTGCCATTATTAAAAATACATATTAATGCGCTTAAACCATACGTTTGCTCTGTGATAACTACATAACACTATGCTATTTCCAGCTGCGTTTATTACACTTATGTTATGGTGCTTTTATGACTTCAAAGCCATTTAAGTTAAGGGTAAGTACATCTCTAAGTTACCCTTTGAGCGTGCGTAATCAAGCAAAGCATAAAACGATTTCCTGTGCGTCAAAGTACTTGCATTCCCACAACGAGCGGTCTATTGTAGTGTAAAAAAGGTAATTTTGCATTTTGCGGTTTCAATCCAGGTGTAACTATTACACGGACACCGCTTCGACGAAATAATGAGAAATTAGTTAAGTAAGTAGTCTGCCTATTCCCATTTCAGATACCATGAAGGTAAATAAAGGTAAAGTTCTTGGATCGCTTGTTTTTTGTTTCCTTTATACAATAAGAAAAGTTTAAGCTTCGAAGTGATTGATGCTACAACTTGACATCAGTTGAACCCTTGTTGAATAAATAAAAGCTTACAAGCCTATAACTCCGGCGTGTAAAGAACAAGTAAAACATTTATTATTCTATTCATATCACAAGTATTTTTATGACCGTACTAAGCTCTAACAATAACAGAACATAACAGCCGAGCCCTCATTTTCTATCCACACCGCATCTTACACAATCGCAATAAATATGAAACATGCGCACGATGCTGAGTGCTAGTGTCGCAGGGCCCAACGCATGCGCTATTGAAATGCAGGCTTTATCGGCGCGCGCGCATCTCGTTCGTTAGTCGCATGCGCGGACTCCGCACGTCTATTGAACCCACTATCGGCGTTAGAGAGGCAATAACCAGCCACTGGCATGGTGTTCCCACTTTTATTTCACTTGCAAATGCACCTCGAACTTTAACATGCGACTTATAATGAAGGTTTCTCATTAGTGTTCAGGCTCTTTAGCACAACGTGTGAGAATACCAAGAGGCACGCTATGCAAAATGTTTAACGTGTACCCACTAAACTTCTGGTTTCACATCTATTATGAATAGTCGTGTTTATGTAAATATACGAAGAGGAAAACATTATTCAAATGAAATGATTAAATATAAATAATTAGATAATCAAATTAAATATAAGCAAAGATATAATGAAAGCTCCTAAGGCGTCTTATATTGATTAGATGTTAACTACGTCATAAAATAAACGGCAATATAAAACGTTCATACAATGTTTCTTTATCGACATCTTTCTATTTAGAGTTTTACGACGGGATCCTCTTAGATTCCTTTATTTAAAGGCTGTATACTGTATACCAGTATTAGAGTCGCGGGTCAAGCCCGTGGCCTCTCGGCTCATTGTTAAAAATGTATTTAATTGGCGTCGTGTGTTGCAAATTGTTCGCGCGTGGTGGGAATGTAGTGGTGCTCACGTTCTAACGCCGTCTTCCATGCAGGTATCATTCTGACACTTTAATTGGCTGTTTAAAGCTCGAAAACACTTCGAATAAAACGAGAATTTGTACTGCGTTCCCACAATACAGCCCCCTTACCATGATCCCTTAAAACAGGACAGTTTACGAGGTAGATGCGAGACGCCGCTACGTGGAGTGTAGTGCGGCGCGGCGGCGTCTCGCTTTAACAACGTAATCTATCCAGCTTTTTGAGTTCATGGTAAGGGGGCAGGCTACAGCTCTAACTATTATCAAATCGGTAATCGAACTAGCCAAATTGTGCTTTTGTAGAAATTAATAGGAAAAGTTTTGTGAACTTATTCGATGTTTAGGAACTCTATACAATAACTTTTAGTATTTGGACACGAATTTTAGTGTATAATAATGTATTTGACAGCAACGATAATATAGTAAGTTTAAATTGGATTGGAGCAACTTACGTATTTGATATTACGATATAACGGCTGGTTCTCACGAGCTAGCATAAAACTGGCATTAAAGAAACGCTACTAATTAAATTAAAATAAATATAGCATGCAGAATATTTAATTAATACATTATTTTTGTAATAAAACCTTAAGGGCAGATATAAAAATAATTGTATTCATGAACTCATAAAATAATATATCCATAGATAGAGTACTAGCTGCAGCCCGCGGTCTTACCCACTATTTTTTTTAGAATAAAAAGTAGCCTGTGATTCAATCAAGGGTATCAGTTACCTCCATACTAAGTTTTATCACATTCAGTCCAGCCGTTTAAGCGTGAAGAGGTAAAAACATACAAACACACTCACAAACTTTGGTATTTATATTTTTTTTTTATTTTTTTTATAAAACGTCGCCCCTCACTAGGATTTTCTCCTGTATCGTGGGTGCGTTTCACAAACATGAAATATCACATACACTAACACCCAGACTCGGGACAAACATCTGTGGTTCGCACAAAGTTTTGCCCCGTGCGGGAATCGAACCCGCGACCCTTAGCGCAGCAGTCCAATCGCTTAGCCACTGCACTAATCAGGTCGTCGTAATGTTAGTGAGATGAGTTTAGTTAGATATAGCACCTGCATGCTCATTTATTATATTGGTGAGTCTAACGTCTACTGCGACAATCAAATGAATTGATTTCCAATTCAAGGGAAAAATGTTGATTGATTTCAAATAGAGTGGCGTGTGACTGATGAGTATTGCTGGTAATCACTGTGTCCCACCCTACGCCCCTTTCCGCGGACCGCAACGTGTCGTTCAATGATACGAAACTAGTGAACACCGTGTTCACTCAGTTTGTTTCATTATCTGTCACCTCAGTGCGTATAGATTTCGACTTTTATTTGCAGTAAAGGATAAAGTTAACACTATAGGAGTTGCATAATTTTTGATGATTCGTCTTTTGTAATATAAGTTCTAAAATATTTCTTGGGTATTAACTATTTAGTACGTTAAAATGCATTTAAGTTATAGACTGCTGAGCACGAGGTCCTGGGTTCGAATTCCGGGTCGGGCAAAGTGATACTGGGTTTTTCCATTAGGTAATTCTCAGTAGCAGCACGGAGTCTGGATTTGTGCCGGGTTGATGGCAATAGGCTCGCACCCTATTACATTGGGACCTAAAAACATAACTGGCGAAATGTGGGTGTACTAATGTGCACCTCTGTCTTCCCCTTCGGGGAATACAGGCGTGTTGTTATGTGTACGTTAGAATGTATAATATAAGTAGAACAGCGTAAGCAGACTATTGTACAACCCACATTTTGCCAGTTAGATTTAATTTTACGCCTTTAAAAACAGGCGATCGTGACGTCTGAATCAGGCTTTAGAAAGATTCGTGCACACTGGAGTTTCAAAGGTAATGTACGGCACACTGAACAATATACTGCATGGTGTATGTTGGTAGCTATACTTAAAGATTACAATAGTGCATGCATAACTAATGATGAGAGCTCCCATAGCTTCTATTAGAAAAAGAAAACGTAGACCTCGGCTAAGACGGTATAAATTGAACGGTCTCTAACGAAAACATTGCTCATCTTTGCTCTCTAGCGTTTTTAGTCATAAATATATTCCGCGTATTGAACGTAATTTTATAGTAAAGATACAGTAATGTTATTTATGCTTAATCATAATATTTAAATACAATATTTCAGGAAACGATTTACAGTTAGGATTTTTTTACTATATTTTATAACTAGCTGCACCCCGCGGTGTTGCCCGCTACATTTTTCGAGATAAAAAGTAGCTTAGGTATGTGTTAATCCAGGGTGTTGGCTACCTCCATATCAAATTTCATCAAAATCGGTCTAGCCGTTTGACCGTGAAGAGGTAACAAACATACTTACCAACTTTCGCCTTTATAATATTTGTGTGATGTGATGTACTATTGATACTATATTGAGTTATATAAGTATATCAAGTCCTTTTGTATAGTTAACACAGTCCCACGCCTGACGCCGCTCGCTAAAAAGCAACGGCCCAACAAGATCCACAAAATGTGTGATCACTTTTTCCTATGTAACCAGAACTGTATATAAAACAGTGTCATAAAATAAATCTACGTTGCCAATAACAAAAAGGATATACCTATATTTTCTTTTTTAGTATCCATTTAATTTGTTCGAACAAAAACGAAAATGCCTTTTTCTATTTGTTACCAACATAATCATTAGTAACTGTGTCGACTTTCAATTTACTTGGTGGATACAAAAATAAAAGTTGTGTTAAAACGCAGAGGGCCAAAACACAGCATAGTTATTTGCACGCAATTCAGAAATAAATAGCTTCGTAAATAGTGTGCAGAGCAACATTACGTCGGAGTTACCGGCGTTAAGAGAGAAAATGCCCTGTGGTCAATATAAATTGAATCTACAATGCGGTATTGAGTGGTCGTTACGGTGATATGTGGGGGCACATTCACTTGAAAACATTTTTAACAATCCTCCGCATTGTACCCAGTAATAACACCCGAAATCTTCAAGAATAACATCAATATTCTCAATCATCAATCTAGCAATAAGTGTCTTTGTGTAGAGAAAATAAATGATTATATTATAATATTCTTGGGGCCCTAAATCTCATTTACTTCTTGGCTTATTCGCTAAAGTAACATGAATAAATTTCTGTATGATCGTCGTAAACCTTAACTTAAGTATATATATAATATTTCACACGATATAGAAACCTGCACTCTTATTAAGTTTCTCGGTGAACAGCAACATCAAAGGTAAACTTTTTGCTCATCACAGTGATTGGCTTAGATTGGTCGTAGAAAACAAGCGCTCATCCAAACTATGTTGCATCACACCATAAAACTCTATGTAACGAATGTTTCCGAAGCGTTTTTCTATTTAACGATTACGACTTGATTACAGCACATATATTCGGATGGGAAAAAAGGATGTAAGGTGAGGTCTTAAGTGGGACGTTGCATTTTGCGCGCATCGCAGTTGCAATCTCAATAAACCAATTTGCGACGGTCCCGGCACTGTGACGTTACTTATAGGCTTTTGTTTCGGCTGTCCCCGCCTTGCTGCAGGACCATGTCCCGACCATCTAAGGACTTAACTTGTTATTTACTTCATTTCAGAGCTCTTTGACTGTTCCTTTTCGCGACTTCTAAGGTATATATCTATATTTACTGCGCTGCCGTTTATGGTCACTGAATATTTAATAACAATATGAATAATACTCCCGTTTTATATTCGTTATCGATATCTCTATACCCTCTTACAAAGAAAGATCCAGATGTTATATTGTTTACCATTGAATTTAAAGACAATACTAAAAATATATTGCTTAGTACTAAATGGGTTTTATGTTCCGTGCGTTCGTGACGGTGTCCACAAATATTCTTCTTTATACGTTACGATGTGCCTAAATGGTACACATGATACTTTTTATGTGATAAAGATAAACATACGACTGTACCTATCGCAATTGTGACGCCTACAGACACCAAAGGAAGTAAACGTTTGGATTGAAAGAGAATATTATATAAAATGCAATGGAAATGGTCCTAATGAATAGCTTCGATAAACTGAGGAAGTAATTTGTTGCGGTTTCCCCACAAAGAATGCACTGTTTAAGTAAATATTAGGAGCGTGTGGACAGATGCGTGGGAGTGTAACTGTCTGCATTGTTACAGTATTGTAGGTTACACAGTTATAGTGTTCACGCCATGCGCCATTTTATTGAACAATGTGTGAACATTTAACTGTACACAAAGCAATTGTTGCGTGTGTCACAAATGCTTTTCTTACGTAAGGTGTGAATGTTGCTGTTTATGAACGTTATGTGAATAAATAAGCATATAAAGCCCATGCGAGCAAGCTAAAGGAATTGAAGACATTTCTTTGTCTTCCCATGGCTATTAAGATCATTTCCAATCTATAATTATTGTCTCATTGCACAGCAAACCACTACTTACAAAATAAGTCAGAACGGGTCCACTTGCTCATTGCGTGTTGGCTATAGGTCGATTCTGTTTTCTTAAATCTTTACAATACAAATTACCTTTTAACTCAGACAATGAAATATAAAATTCTGCATTGGTTTAAATTAAGATCGTATTCATACTAATATTATAAATGTGAAAGTAGCTCTGTCTGTCTGTCTATCTGTTATGCCTTCACGATTAAATCGCTGGACGGATTTTGATGAAATTTGGCATGTGGAAAGTTTAAGACCCGGGATAGGACAAAGGCTAACGCGGGCGAGGCTGCGGGCAAAAGTTAGTGGTGCATAAAACAGCTGTGTAAACCATCAAGATACCAATAGTCGTCATTTAAATTCGTTGCTAGACTTTGTCAAAAGCTTGGCTTAAAAGTTAAGAGCATAATACGAGTAAGTTCTTCTACCTAAAAGATTAATATACCTACATATTATAATAAATCGTGATTCGCGTAATCCATCTTGTGTGAGAAACAATAAAAATAAACGCTTTCGTACTATTTTATAGGCCCCTACATTACTGGCGAAAAATAAAACAATTGGTACGCGACATTTTAATACTGCAAGCAAAAACTTACATTAAGACAAAGGTAATTTGGAATGGGTTAACGTAATTAGATATGATCTTGATGGATGGTGTGAGAAAATAATGTATTGCTGGTCATACAAAAAATGATCGGATTGGTTAATAATTTTGAGGTTATTGATCCAACAAATTGGTTCGTCTGCTCGTAATTGACTATTGGCTCCATTGATCTAACCTTTTGTTTTGAATTGTTATTGCCGACTGGATTTTCAATTACGAAGCTGGGAATATTACTATAACTTATGTTTCGTTCTCGGAATAACAAACAAATAAGTCGGAACGTTTATGTATTTTCATATTTGTTCCTAAGAACTATTATCTTAAAACCATAGGTAGGCAATTTGAGCATTGTGCTTAATTATAAATATAATTCATACAGAGGTCGGTGCCTTTTATACTTCTGGGAAACTGAAAAGTTAATGGACGCAATGGACTAGGATAATTGGTAGGATGGTCAATCGTCCAGTTTCAGTTCAGTTCAGTTTCGAATAGCCAATAAATGTATTTGAGTATTTTAGTGTAATTAAATTTGTATACCCTAGCCTCATAAGCTTTTAGAATTTAAGGAACTGTACTGGAATCAATTACTGGTAAATATACTTATTATTATTATTTACAAAATGCTTATATTTTAAGCGCTTCTATAATAATAGTACCGCGACATACCTATGAGTATCTAGACTGTGCCTATTTTGAGAGAAGCTGACGCGGCGAGCGTAATGTGTTTTGCATAGTGTAAATTAGTTGAGCAGTTATAAAAAACACGTCTCTTATCAAAATAAGTTGAAAAAAGATCCATCATCTGGCTTATTAATATAAGTTTGATTACCAGGCGTCTTACAGTAAGTATCTACTATAAGAAGTATGCATAATGCTAGTCCGACAGCTATCACTACACGACTACCAGATATAATTTTTAATTAAGCACCGCAGCCTAAGTTATTACTATGGCAATTTGCCAATGTGAGCCAGTTATGACGATAAAGCAACAGTGATCAATCCTTTATATATTAAACGAATATCTTATTCACACTTATATTAATGAACCTGAGATGTACATGTCACGTTTTGCTAAGTACATGTCAAAACTAATTGCTGGTTCTAATCAGAGGGCACAATCGCTATTCATCACGCCTGTAATAACTTGAGTGGCTTTTGATTAAAGATCGTTATTACTTTTTCATTGGTTGAGTTTTTAGGCTCTACATCTTTTGTTAGGAGCAATAATCAGCTGTTATGTAAGTGTTGTTAAGTACAATAAGAAGACGATTACAGGATT
The DNA here is from genome assembly GCA_946251915.1 of Abrostola triplasia. Classification (NCBI taxonomy): domain Eukaryota; kingdom Metazoa; phylum Arthropoda; class Insecta; order Lepidoptera; family Noctuidae; genus Abrostola; species Abrostola triplasia. The sequence goes on along the minus strand of OX276432.1, from coordinate 5,270,603 downwards.
GTAAGTAGAGTTGCTTTATGTCTTGTTTGAAGGTTGGTTGGTGGCTTAACAGGCTATAATCCTATGGGCTAATGTACAGGGTTTATTGCCGTGGGAAAGTCTATAAAATCTGCGATTGAATACTTACAGATTTGTTGCGGATAATTTCTGTAATTGTGGTTTATTTGCGTTGTTGCGGAAAGCTTATTAGTTTAATTAGGTTTAAAAACGTAAATGTAGTGTGTAACAATGTAGGACGTAGGTATATTTGATTAGGAGCTATAATCTATTGTCGATTAGGTGGAGTTCATTGTGTTTATAATGCTCTTAATTATTTAAGGCGGAACAAATTAATCTTACGATTTCAATGTTTTGCAAAGTCATCTTTGAAATTGCATACTAAAGATTCGACACAAAAATATATCTGCAAATGAAATGCATTTCTAAAGAACATTTTTGCATATGCTTAAAAAGGGTAAATTATGTGTACAAGTATTATCAAGATAAGCATCACTTCCCACGCCGCTCGGGTACTTAACCAAGTTGTACGTAATACTTTATTCATTCTGGATCGTAACATTTTATTTGGCGAGATTCGATGTAGGTTTAATTTTACTTTATCACTTGACATTTCCAATAGCATTGTCTCACCCACGCTACGCCACGTGCGGACATTTAAAAAGCAAATGTATGTTGCGCGCGCCGGACACCTAATATGAACGTTTTATTTGGTCACCTTTGATGTCCATATTTTCCAAGTGGTTGAGCTCAGGAATAGTATTTATTCACACAACCGCTTTAATGTTTAGTTAAATTTATTTTTTGCGTCACACATTGAAAGAAATAAAGAATACGATATATTATTTGCTGTATATGGTGTCAGTGTTTCAAGTTATAATACTTTTTTTTACATATACTGTATCAGTGCTGTATGTAAAAAAAAAGTATGATAGTTTGACAAACAAATCACGATAAGATAACCAACTCTCTGTTTCCTCAGCATCAAGCCGACTTATAGCCATACGTTTGTCAACAGAATAATTAACTACACACAACTAATCGTAGTCTCCGAGATTAGTCGGCACTTATATGGGTGTTCGTTAGAAAGTGCAATCGTAAAATTACCCTAGAGTCAACTGCCTTGTTAGCTGCTACCCACAAGACTAATAACCTTTTGCTGACGGCTAAAGAGTTCCGTCTAGGCAGACTAAAAAACATGAGAAGCTACGTTAAACAAATTTTAGGTTTAAAGAAACTTTATTGTCAATAAAAACATTACATAATGTCGCTTACTTGAGAACAATAACAATTAAGATTAGTTTTAAATTAAGATTAGTTTCGACAACATTTGGTACAGACAAAATAAAAAAAAAGAAAAAAAAAAGCTATAAACAAGTCCCATCCAACGCACTCATTGCTCAGATATCTGTCTTGTAATTAGGTAATGACTGAGCTGAGTTTTGAATGCATTAAACGATTGCAGTTTTCTTATGTGTGATGGTATGTTATTATAAAGCTGTGCTCCTTCAAATTTGAGCATTTTTTTACCGTAATTAGTCCTTATTTTTGGCAAGACCAATAAACTTGCTCGCTGAACAAATTTTATATCAAGAAAATCGGTAAGAACATCTGAATGTTTTTGTTAAATCACTAAATAATGTGAGGTCAGTGTGTTTAATAAAACAAGACACGAATTGAGTGTAATGTGCAGTCACAAATACACTTACTGAAGACCATAAGTTCTCTTTATATTGTTTATGTTGGAACACAGCAATAATAATGAAAAATAACAGAGACCATTAGCACATCGCTCGTCCATTCAGAGCATTTAGACTGTATTTCTCGTTGTGGAATCACATTGCAAATTGAAAGAGTCGTGAGTGTCCGCGGGTGGTGCACATCCACGACCTATCTCACCTCCTACCACCATCTCGATACAAGTCCTGCTGCAATAAATTACGAAACTTAAAAGGACCAAGCGTCCTTACATGATTTAGGTGACATTGAAATTACTTATTTGGTTTATTCTATTCATATCGCTGGCGTCGGCTGCTATACTGTATTAAAATCTTAATTGTTTCCATTGCTCATATTTCTGCGGCGCGTATGAAAGCTGCGTGTAATGAAATTCATTGTTATTTAATTTAAATTGCGTTTGCGGATCATAAAGTTTATATTGTGAGCGCTACTTTGATATGCAATGTATTGAAGTAATTAACGAGAGATAAAAGATAACACGTGGGTGTAAGGCAACCCACTTTATAAATCTTCATTTGGCTGGAGCACCGACTTTTTATATGAATCGTTTAATTAGCAGAGGTTACTATTCTGTTCTCGTTTAATACCTACTCGTGTAAAGACCTCAACTTTTCAATTTAAAACCTTAAGCTTATTACGAATTCGGATTCAAACCAGTCTTGCAAAAGCTGGAAGTCGCCCACTGGCACGTGCCGAAGAGACTTATTTAAACTTATCTCTTTGACTCACATGACTTAAGGATTTCGTTTTGTTTTTTATTCGAAGTTATGAGAGTGGGCCGCGAGGCGACAGAGACAACCTCTTACAGTAAAAGGTTATACGGGAATGATAATAAGGACAATTCGTATCGGAATCCACTTGGAAATCTTTTGTGTATCTTGTCACTTTACAATCACATGCATCAGTGGGCATCAATTGGAGTGATCGTCGCGCACGCGCATTGTCGACGGCGTTCCGACAGCTACCATTTATTTACCAAGTGGTATGGAGGCTCGCCTATTCAAATGTCTCGCACTGATAAATTGCTCCCGATTTGCATATAAAAGGCCGGGAAAAAGAAATTAAAGTTCAGATCCTAACTTTGTCTTTATTGAACCCGTTTATGGGACATTGATTCCTTCAATAATAGTATAAGAACTAGGGGACGTGTCCACACGCGACGTCACAAGCCAAAAGCGGAGTTCATTATTTCTGAGACGTTTTAATAGACTGTTTTATTAAATTTACTGTGAACACGAGTTTAGCCGTTCATTAAGTATGTTAGATTGTTATTTTTTTAATAAAGGCGGTTTTCAAATATTTTGCTTGAGCTTATTTTAATTTGACTATCTGATTTGCTCACTGGCTAAAAGGTTGGACTGCTGTGGTAGGGGCCGTGGGTTGGAAACCCGCACGAAAAAAAAAATTGCGTGTTCCGCGGATGTTTCCCCCGTGTTTGAAACGTTGTTTGTGTATGTGATATCTCATGTGTGTGAAACGCTCCTACAATACAGGAGAAATTCCTCGTGTGGGGCAAAGTTTTTATAAAAAAAAACAAAATTCAATTACTCTCATCGTTAAAGTCCATTCATGATCGTTTTCAACTAACGACAAAGAAATACAAAAGTTGTTTTTTGCATTACGCATTAAAAATGTTGTCGTTGAGAAGACCATTTCATTTATCCTCTCAGACTGGCTTATAATAACGGTATAATGTAATATCTAACACGTACAGTTATAGCTAATAGTCAAGGTGTTATAATTGGTGGAGGTATGTTGGATACTTAAAATTAATTTTTAATTAAGAATTTCTTCATTCATCGTAAAATTTTATTAATTAATAATACGAAAACCACAATCTATTAGGCCTTAAGAGAAAAGCAATAATAATAAAGAACAAAGAAAGTCCATGCTTGTAAACTGACTTCGCCATACACGTATGAAATTATATTCTTTTTATTTCTCCTACACATTTCTTGACAAGTTCAATTGTTATTTACGCAGCCATATCTTCACTCAAAGGCAGCAATAGACGGAATTAATTTAGAATTATAATTCCTATTAAGGGTATATTCAGGCAACATCTGCTGCATGATGCAGAGCCTTCCCGTTTTATAGACCGACTATTGAACCATCTATCCCTTCATAGGTTGACCACTTTTTATAAAGTCCCGTCTTGCGTAACTCGCTGTACAACGATCAACTTTTTGTCCTAATACATACCTAAACGGGTTTCTAGTCACTTTGCTCCTGAATTGCTTCTTGTTCAGCAGAAATTAAGCTTTATGCCCTTGAAATAAGGACGATGATAGGTGATTCCTGCGTATAAGGGACCAGTCTTAAGTTAGTTCTTATATTAATAAGCATCGTCACGCCGTCCTGGCAGAGATTGAAAAATGAGGCGCGAAATGAGCGATGAGGAGATGAAAATCATTAATTAGTACGCCATTATCGGAAGAATGCAAAATAAGAAAACCAAAAATAGGTAGATTTAATTTATGGAAACATAGATAACGTAAAAACAGGACATGAAATCTCGCCTGCATTCCCCGAAGTGTAAGACAGTGATGATAAGATATTAACAACACCCTTTGGTCAGTTATTGGTTCCATGAAATAGGGGGAGAGCTTTTGCCATAGCCCTTAACCGAGCACTCCGTGTTGCTAACGAGAATTAATCCAGGACTAAAGACCAACGAGAAATGTAATAAATAACTAGTACCAAAATTGCTTATTTCCTTCTACCTAACCTGAGATTCCGAATTCAACTATAGAGTTGTACTTAGCTGCGTTGCTAAGTTTATTGTAGTTAATAAACAGACAGTGGTGAACGTAAGCCTAATTCTTGTTGAAGGTTTTGTCCAAAAGTCCACAACTCTCCTAGGGTTAACTGCAAGAAAAATAATCTTGTTGGATATATTATATTTGTTCAATAGTATTGATATAAACTTAAAAAGCAGCATAATTATTTCAACAGCAACATTTATCATATTTTCGTAAGGAGGCGGCGAGGGCGTGCGCAACGCTTTAGGCTAGGAGGCTGCGCGGGCGCCGACGTCCGTCATTGAAATACGTTGCCATTGTGAGGCGCTGGCTGAATAAATATTTTAGTTAGCGTACCACCCAGGACGGCGGCCACAAAGCCCACCACATTCATGATTGATCCTTGAAGGGCAGAATTAAATTTATCGATACAGAGTTACAGACTGCCGCGGTGTACTCATTTGCTTTTATTGCGACATTCACGAAATAATCATTTATTGATTGGCCGTGATTGGCTCTCTATAGGCGGGCCTACCTTTTTCTTTGCAGTCTTGCTCTGTAAGCATGCGATTTAGGACTGTTTGTTTATTTTATAAAACTTTATCTTCGAACGTTTTGTCTCTTTTATATATTATCATTCCCAAGGTAATCTGGTTTCTATTAGACCTACGGGTAATAGGCTCATTGCGATTACTCACGTATTCTCTGAAATAAGTTTCTACAAAACCTTACTGACTTAATGGCTTATTTACATTAGTGGACAAATGGTACATAGCCGATAGAGAGAGTAAAGTTAGCTTATATTTTTCTTGTTTTATGGAATTTTCTGTTCGGTTTGCACGTGCGTTATTGACAGAGCAATAAGCCCACACAACGACTCAACAAATAATATAGTTATCTTTTTTCAAAAAATTGCACCGGTCTAGACATTACTTAAATTGTTTGCTCTCAAACAAGTACGGCATTTTATTTACAGATTAAATATTTACTGAACACTCTATATAACCTATTGAAGATGGCACAAATCTTTATTTTTTAAATCACCCCACACTAGAAATTTTTCCTGTGTCGTGAGTGCGTTTTACAAACAAGAAATATCACATAAACCCAGATTCGGAAGAAACATCTGTGGTTTACACAAATTTTTGCCCCGTGCGGGAATCGAAGTCGCAACCCTTAGCGCAGCAGTCGAATCATTTAGCCACTGCGCCAATCAAAGTATTTTAGAATTAGATACGTTGCAGTTAGTAGGTGTCGTAGCCAGCATCATATTAATTTTGGACTTTACTAACACCACATTTAATCACCACATTTACGTAACAGCCAAAAAATTGTACTTCAGACTAACTTACAAGCCAAAAAATAACAGTTTTAAAAAGCCAAGAGAAACCATCATTACTAAGGTATATTCAGAAACTACTCATGGCATGTGATCTTTGAACTTTACACGTAAAATTAATACATGACCTACCACAATATGTCCGTGCTATTAAGAGAACAATGATAGTAAATAGACAGCAAATAAGGTCCCATTGCTGTAGGATAGGAGGTCTAAGTGGCCATTCTATACTCAAGTTAATAACTGGAAACCAATAGAAAGTTTATCCAATACCTTATTTAAATAATACATTGTTTTCCTTTGTTTTTGTGCTTTATTTAGACAAAATCAAGTTCCTATAGTGAAATTAAAAAACATGTAACATGGAAGTAAGATGTTTCAAAACTTGAATCAACATTCATTAATATAATTACTATTGAATATTTATAGCTATACATTTTCTTAGATTCACGTTCTCCTATTTAACGCTTGATGTTTACAGCTTTTTAATTTTGTAATGCCTAACTCCGGGAACTCAGATTTATGTGAAGTAAACAGTGCAAGAACTTAAAGAATTTACTCTAGAACCTTTAGTACTTCAAACAAAACAAAACAGGTATCGGCATGTCCTTTGTCTGTTGTTATTTCGTTTTATGCATAATGTTAATGTGACTTTACATATCTTATGTCTCCGTCCAGTACATTAATGAATGCACTAGATTTCTTAAACATTGTTGGTTCTTCGTCAGGTCGTGTGGACGGCTGGGCTCTGTGCCGGCAACGGTAGGGACGTCAATCACAGCCGTTTTTGCCCCGGCTGCCGCAATAATTGCACGTCATAAATTCTCATTGTTGACACGACATGATAAATGTAAATATGGATAGTACAGCTAATGAACCGCCACATGCACACTTATGCAGAGATGTGAGAGAACCAGTATTGTGATTAGAAGGGGCTAGGGAATAGATAGTTGATGATTCTAGAACTTATTACAATCCTGATGTATTTGCTATAATCCTATAATGCTAATGCACACTGGTTTTCTATTTTAAGTTAGCGAATCTTTCTTGAGATTAATTACATTCGTGCATTTACATGCAGTTGTGACGGCTGGACTGTGTTGACTTATAAAGACAAGTTCATAACAGGTGTCTGGTGTAGATAAATATATATTTCTTGCTGTCTTTGTATTATATTGCTGTATAATATGTAGCTTCTTGCATGAATTGAACGTTATAAGACAAAACAACACGCACATAGTCTAGATACATAATGAGATCGTTTAAATAAATACGTAGAGACTTACGTAGCTTTTATCGATCGTAATACCAAGATGAAGAGAGTAATGCAAACGCACTTAATCAGCTCATGCAAGACCCTTAGTATGATGTATTTCCATTATCGTTTAGAGCACCTTCGATAATTGAATGATCGAAACTTGGCCTTTAATCAGTCTGCTCTGTATTCTTATTCGCTCGGCTACCATAAAATGGGTGCAATTTAAGCATTTAGATGCTATTAATTCTATTGCGGATAATGACGGGGTACCTAGGAGTGAATGATTGCAGCGAAAATGTACACACCACTCGTCTTTATCGTCTGTTTATTTAGCGCCTACAATTTGCTTTGCGATGTTCTTATAAAGTGTAGCATTGAAAAGATTTTAACGAACACTTGGGTAGGTAATGCACTGTTATAGGTATATAGTTAGAGGTTATGTTACCTAAAAGCTTTTGTAGAAATCACTGAATTTGTATTACGCAATAAAAGTAAATTGGATGAATGAACTTACATAATTACAACTTAAATATACCTAAATAAAAATTATTCTTTTGCGAGTAGGTATTCCATTTTAAAACAACACCTTCATTTTTCGATTGACCTAAAAAACTTTTCGTTGTATGATTTAGCTGTTGAACTTAAATGAAGCCTAAGTAGTAAAGTTGAAATAAAGATAAAAGCTTTCGAGTAGGTATCGGAGTAACTTAGCTAGTCAATCTTGGATATAATAAACATCTCTGTACCAGACGCGCTACTGTACTTTATTTACTTATTTTGGCAAAGTTTTGTAATAACGTCGAGGCGTTTTCAGAATCTGAACCCACTTAAAAACAACGTGCGAATCTGTTCTCATTAAAAATTATGTTTTAAGATATATTTTTTTATGTTAACCCTCCGTTTCGCGATAAACAAGTGAGACGGGGATTACTTTTTACTAAAAAAAGCGGGCTGTAGAGTGCGGAGCGGGAGAAATAATGGGTTAATTTGATGCATTTTGCCGTGAAATAACTATAACGACGGACTGTAATTAGACCACAGTATGTAGCTAATGGTTATCCACGGTATTCTAATGACGGCTCTGCGAGTCGTCTTGAGACCCAGTGGTACAGTTTTCGAAGACCTATATATTACAGCGGCCACAAAAACGGAGGCGATCCTGTCAGTAATTGCGCCGGCGCAGCTTTCACGCGCGATGTTTTTGCGCAGCGTACCGCATCGTTGGTGTCACGCACGTAGTTTGAATTGCTAGTAACACTAGCATACTAAACCAATTAGGTTTTATGTATTTATTTATATAAGGTCTTGTTTTTGCTTGTTTACAGCAATCAATATGTTCCATATAATTTTATTCAACTGGTTTTAAAGTTAATAAAATGTTATTGAAAAGCATCTAGTCTCGACAGAAACATGTGAAATGGAACTAAAAAATGGAGCTAAAAATGGATGTTACCATGCTCTTGAAACTAAATAAAAGAAATGTGGTCAAATCAGATAACTTCGTTGCCCGAAAGACTGAGTTTTTTGCATTAGCAGGCTTTCAATCTAATCTAGGGATTGTAATCAGCATACCAGTCACCCGTTGCATCCATATACCACAGAAGCAATGTTACATGTTTAGAATTAATTAAGAAACATACTAGTTTTTGTAACGTCTGCCTTAGCTGGACAGAGCATATTTTTTTTATTTTTTTTTTTTTATTAGCCTATACTGTCCCACTGCTGGGCAAAGGCCTCCCCCAAATCCTTCCATTGGACCTTGTCTCGCGCTACCTCGAACCAGGCTAAAATGGGATTGGGCGGGTCACGTCAGCCGCATGCACGACGACCGCTGGGCAAAGGCTACTACACAATGGGAGCCAACAGACGGACGGCGCCGCCGAGGACGTCCCAAGAGAAGGTGGCGAGACGACCTGGACATTTATAGTACAGAGCATATTGAATTTTATAAAATGTGAAAAAAAAACGTTCTAGGCATTTGTCTCAGGGTGTAAAAACAGGACGCGCTAGTCACATAGGTATCTATTCTATGCCATTTTTTATGTCAACCGTCGTGCGATAGCCACATCTATCTCGAGGCTTTAAAACAAGAATACCCTAGAAAGGAATATTGGTCTCGTAGTCGCAAATCTATCCGTTGTGTGATATGTTTTGTTATTCAAGTTGGGTAGTGCAGTGTTATTGCATCTATTTTCTTTACGGAAATTATCAAGACACAGAGATTTGGAATTGTAAAATGTAGACTTCTCAATAGTTATAGGATTTCTATTATTTCAATTAGGTACGATGGCAGCAGCGATTGTCGTGTAGAAGACGTAATATAATGTGTTAATTGACATCGGTATATTAAAAAAACACCTAAAGACAACCTTTGTTTTATACGATAGTAAAATAAGAGCTTAGACTATCCAACAGTCACGTAGATTTCTAAAGTAACCGCATAGGAACTGAACCGCGTAGAACTACTGTAGTGTTGTTAAAGCGACTTTTTCACCTCACATCGTACACCTTCTTATCTGATATTAACTCTAAAAAACATTGCTAAATAAAAAACAGTGACCGCATTGCTCTTCAGTAGGATTTAGCTTTCGTAGAAATAATGTAAGTAAAGATTTACATCGGCCGCAAAGGTTAAGTGCGATATCATAACGCTTTGAAGAAGAAATATGAGCCTCGGCAGACAATAATAAATAAAATGTATTTCTGACATGGAAGGCTGATGTAGGGGCCAGGGATCGTATTGTAGGCTTAATCTTTCGATTTCTACTGACCTCGGAATAAATCAGAGACCCTGCTTATTGTCATTCTTGAATCCGGCATTTATTCTCAATGAACCGACGGGATATTTAAGATTTATCGGCCGATCATGATATATGATAGAAAAGCCTTTTATTATGGCGTTGGCTGCACGCTACTTAGATGATTAATGAGGTTCAGATCAAAATTATTGTTTTAATTCTACTGTGCTTGCAGGCGCTACTCGGACCTGATGATATGATAAGATCTGGAAATCGTGCTACAATATTTTTGTATAATAATAATTGTTTTTGGTGACACTTGTTAAAACATGTTGTACCTATTGATGGAAACAAGTCTCAAAATAGAACAAAAGAAAGTTTAGAAGTGCACTACAATTATGTAAAGTCCTGCGATGAATTTTTTCATGTCAGAAACTATCATTGTTTTTGGGTTAGTTAGCATAAATCCCAACTGAGAAGCGCATCATATGCTGGGTTGTTCATGTATTAAGCTCAGTAAGATATCTTTGCTAATTCTTAGTACCTCTTACAAAGAAACTATTTGTAGCCAACTTGGATGCGCAGATTTAATCATACGCTATCTAACCTGCTCATTTCAATTCACTCGAACAAATTGCGCAGGATGACAAGTCGATACGTTCGGTGTATTATACACAGGGTTCGGAGATCCCTGAGTCAGCATGAACCAGGGTTCTAGTACACTGTAGGTAGTCTGTAATGAGTGCTCACTGCGTAGCTTACTGATTGATCTTGAAAAAGTGAAATTGCTTCTATAGGTTACCTATAAAAGCAACTTGGAGTGTCATATAAAGTGAAGACCAATAATTTTACTAAATCCTAATCAGTATCGTAAATAATATCTAGCAACTTTTTGAATCATGTTTACTGACGTCTGATTTGGAGAATTGTCTCATGTGGGAACGTCTTTTTTATTTATGGATTGTAAAATGACTGACGGACTATCGAAAATGTAAAACTGATAGCCAGAACTTTTGAAGTATCAAAATGTTGAATATGAATAAGTCCCACCACATTTCCTAAGAAGACTTTTCAAAATGACAGGAGTTACTCAGAAAGAACAAAAGAAATGTATTTTACTAGTCGTCAGTAAATGGCATGGATGTGTTCACAAAAAAGCGCAAATTAGCCTAATCAAAGGCAAGGATGCAAGCGGACCGCGTGGGATAATAATAGGATACTCCATCATAGAAGATTTGCGGCAGTCATAATGATAGTCATCATTATCTAACTATACCTGCATAGACTAAGTACTCTCGTACAGTGGGCCACCATCCCTCTTGCTATAGATATAATCTGCCTAGTGACCGATAGCCAGCAGGATTTAAAGATAGGACTTAAGATACCAGAAGACTGCTCGCTTTAAAAACAAAAGTGGCACTTTTTTCAAAGTAAAAATACGGAGTAGTTAATGGCGTTATGTTAGGACAAGTTGTAATAAAGGTTGTCCTCAGGCAATACGTTGCGAAGGTAATTAGATATAAACAACATGTGTTGGGCCACCTGTTACATGTACTAGTATAGTTATGGTAATAAATGACGATAATTACCATAATTTGATAAGTGCAGTAAAAATATTTACGATATTTTCTTAAGTAGGTACATTTGTTATATGCCTTAAGAAATCATCTGTAAGTTGTAATACTTGTGGTGCAAATGAGAATTTTGGAGAAAATGTCAAAATAGAAGTAAGTGCGTTGTATTTATGGGACCTATTTATACAGTTGTTTTTTGTATGCCTGCTTGTTGTCATTTCCTATATTCCTCTGTTCATATTATAAATATAAGGTTTTATTTGATTATATCAGTACGAAACAATAAAAAACCTTGTCAAGTTCAATAGTATTACAGACAGCAACATTCATCAAACAGTTACCTACATTTTATAGGATCAACGACATCAGTTTTTCAGCACCAATAGACAACAAATCCAGCGTTAGTGCGACGGTTCGCGCCTTTAACGAGAGCAAGGCAGCATCAACGAGCGCATAACTTGACGTGTTGCTCCAGACGTGCTTATCCTACGGCCGCCTCACCAGGCAATAGCATTAATTTCACATGACAGCTCAATTACCTTCAGCGCCATACCATCCACGTACGGCACACACTTTGATTTGTGCATTACACTTCGCATTACAATAATTTTAACTTGTCTTCTTTACGTCAGACGCTTATCATAAAAGTCTGAGCTTGGCAGCCATTTTGTCTCTTTATTGTGTTTGTAATTGCGTTTCTTTGTGAGCTTTCTTTATTTGATTGTGTTTTTTTGGTTGCTTGATGTTTAAATAGCTTTTGCTACGGGGTCACAGGTAGGTACTGTTTATTTGAGTGCGAGTTTGAGTTCCTCTTTATTTATATTTTATAACATCAACTTGGTTTAATTACTTATCGTCAACTAAACTTGGATGGTAAATTAAATTCAGAACACTAAACAATATTAGGCTTAATGGAAGTGTTACTTGACATCAGACAATTATATCTAACAGCTTAATCCGTCCCTAGTGTAGATACTAATTACTGTAGATAGGACAGAACATGTTATCTTGTTCCCACCTGTGATTTAGTATCTAATTGACGTAGATTCACATCTATGCTAAGCTTCCCAACCTGTATCTTTAGTATGATTAGAATATTTACATTAATCATTATGTTCGACATTTTCAGCTTTAAAATGTAATATATTTTATTCATTGTGGCGTTCTGAGGGGAAGGCTTTTGTTAAACGGTGGACGTCTTCCGGCTGATGATGATGATATTTTTTTCTGGTACATTTAAATACTAGATCTTTATTACTTAGCTTGCTGTTCAATTATCATTATACAAATTAAAAGATAAAATATTTACACTCAATTAAGCTTATGGTAAGTTATATAAAAATCACTATTATTTTTCATATCCATAATAACTATATTTGGTTTCTTAAAACAAGTCTCGTCGAAAACCTAATATATTTCGAATGACCGAGCACACACAACTTTGCTGCTCATTTATTTCAAGGAAAAAGGTGATTCATATTCTGAATATGAATTACCTTTTCCTTTTCTTTTTACCGATACAAATATGGCAAAGTAAATACTGGGAATTCAAATATGACGCTTTCGAATGTTATTGTGAAATTATTTTCGGTGGAGCCCACGACTTTTTCCTTTTCCGATTAACCCACGATTGGTTCAGTCTCAATTACAGCTACATTTACAACCTTTGTGGTAAGCGAATAAACGAAATATGTACTGTCATATACATCTGTACCTATGTATTGACAATTTAAAATCAGACGAGCAATGACACACTGAGTGTAATTGTAATATTAGATGTCATTGTGTTTTTACTTGTTATATTAAGTTAAACCGTAAGAATGTATTAGATGGTTTTTGGTATTATACTGCTGTAATAGTATTGTTTTCGTATAGGTACCTGTATAGTAAAATAATGCATAAAAACCTATACCGCCTTGGCGTAATATTCCTAAAATATTATTCATTTATATCTACTGTGTATCAAATTATTATTCTCGCGAAAATACTGGTTGACGTAAATGCGACATCTTTCGGAGTTGTAACGAGCTAATGCGTTCCCGACCCATCCAATTCTGTAATGCAGAGAGGTCACTCTATGACTCGCGCAACGAACGGTTCCAAAGGAATCACCTAGAGGGCGCTCAACGTGTCCCATAAAAATATTGTTAAGAATGATAAGACCTAAAACATTATAACTGGTCTTGTACACAATGACTTTCTTACATAGTTATTGTATTTCTTTTTTTGATTCTAAATTCAAATATTTAAATTAATTCTAAATGTGTTCGCAATTACAATAAAAATAATAATAAATTAAAAATTAAACTTAATTTATATAAATTCACGACGTGAAATGAATGTTTGAATAAAACATTTAAATAGAACAGAAACACCATAGACTTACCTACGTACCTTTGTTTGATGTTTAACTAAACACAAACAAGTGAATTTGGATAACAGTTATTCGGTGGAATTTCTCGCGTTTTCCCTCTGCATAGCTGGCTGTTTTTTACGGTTTTACCTTTTGTAAAACCGGTTTTACCCTCGATAGACAAGTACCTATCCGTTACCGTACTTTCAGACTTTGTGGATATTTTTGACGCTGTAACTTTCTCGTTGGTGAATTTAAAAGTCGAAACAAATGAATTTTCCTGGAACTAAATTTTATACCTCTATTTACTTTGTTTTTGGTGAAGTTATTTGGCTTATGTCCTCGAAAGATCTTTCTTTGTAAAAATTAAATTTCAATGCAACGAAAGTACAGGCAAACATACGAATAACACACGTCGCTTAGATAATTAGATCATACAGTTTCTGAATTAAGTAATTAAAGTACTTGTTCCTATTTTACGTAGGTATACATGTTATAACAATTTTCACTTTACAATTAAGCAACATGAAATGTAAAATAAACAATACTTATAACAGCCGAGTTTTCCCATTGCGCCAGTGCAATTCATAATAAGGCTTAATTAAAACAGCGGTGTTGGCTTGTAGACCGCACCGGCGTGCTACCGTGATCTATTTAAAATGAAATAACAACCTCCTGCATCCCCCGGAGCGGTTCCTCTGAAGAATTTCCTGCTTTATTTATTCATAAGTCTTACAAAGAACGTCCTACGTAAGTAAAATACATGCGGAATTTAAAATAATACAACGTGATGGAAATGTCCGCGTAAAGGAGTTTTACCTTTAGCATTGAGGTGACAGAGGAAATTAATGTTGGATGTAACAGGTACAGGTGAGTAAAAGCACCTCACTTATCTCCTGAAGTAATTGGAGTTTTAGAAATATTCATGAATGCCAACAACATGAAACTGTATCAGGTAAATGAGTAATATGGCTTCCCATATTGCTCATTTAACTGATAAAATAAAATCTATTTCATCTATTTGTATATTATCTTTTCGTGCTTGAGAAACTTTTGTAATTTGTACATTTTATAAGAGTAAGCAAATGAGCTCATTATCGATGCTCGGCGATTGATGCTTCATTCCCATGATGTCTGTGAATTTTTTAGAGAAATACTTATTCCTTAAATGTTACCTTTTCGTAAATGTCTCGATTTCTTTCGAACACCGTCGATCCATATTGATTGAAACCACGCACTTTCTAAGGAAAACATCACGAACGTTACACGTGGATGTACTTATTACTAATGTACCTAGTTTATTGGCTTCTTCTGACTTCCTCCTAATATATTCTTACCCGTAAGATTCTTCGAACACTAAGTTTAACTCGAGTAATTGTAGCTGGAATTAAGCAGTTCCGTGATTCACTGATTGATAACGTTAAAACATTTAAGATCAGAACAAGAAAATATAAAAAAAAAGTGTTGTGATTTTTAAACGAGAATGAGCAAGGGCAGTGACTTTTAAAAAAAATCGCCTTTTTCTAGGAATTCCTCCTGTATCGTGGGTGCGGTTCATGAAATATCATATACATACACGCAGACTTCGGACAAACATCTAAGGATCGCACGAATAAATGTCCTGTACAGGAATCAAACCCGCAACCCTTAGCGCGGCAGTTCAATCGCGTAGCCACTGCGCCAATGAGGTCGTCTTTGATTTATCATTACCCGAGTAAATTATTAGGTATATGCTAGACACAAAACTAAGGTTGTGTCTAGCATATACCTAATAAGGTATATCTAGGTATTTCTAATCGATTGAGAATTGCTGAGAAGCAGAATTAGAAAATGCCACTTAGTCCGAAATTAACGAACTTCTTTTTTTAGAAAAAGCAGTGCTATGCACTGATGTGGGACAGTTCTTGGCTTATTATTAGTAGCCAGACCCTCTTCGACAGACAGAAGATCACAGAATAAATGGAACGGTTTGAATTGCAACAACAAATAACAACAAACAGCAAAACTATTAACAAATTCCCGTACTGCCAACATTCATTTCAATTAAATAACGTGGTGTATGTTGGTGTTTCCGTGTCCAACAGAAATACCCGGAGGCGCGGTATTTAGACTCGGTCTACAAACGAGAGCGTTCCCGCTCCCGGGTACATTGAATGGTGGAAACAAATCGATATGCATCGTTCTCAGCGTTCGGTTTTTAATTTTGTCGCTCGTCATGTCGGACCGCCCGATGCGGCGTTTTACAAACGTTAGATTAGATTTTTTGCAAATAGACACGGCTTTTCATTGATGTTGCAGTCACAGTTTCGTCCTTGTTGGTTTTGGTAACATTTTTTAAAATTGGGATGAAATTCTAAATGTTTTAATGTGTTTTTGGTATTGGGTGCGTATTAGCAACTTTTCATTAGAAAATAACCTATTTACTTTTAAAGGCTATTCATAGCAATAACCCGTTTACTATCCTATCCTATCTACCTACTAATAAGCAAAAACTTTCAACACTTTTTTAGTCCATTCAAATCCTAACGAAGTCCTACCAAAGGACGTCCATACCTCTCAGGAGATTTAAATCCGGAAGAAAGACATTACATTTAAGTAGGAAATACATCTCACTGTTTATCCGATTCATAAAATTAATCAACATGTGCTTTCCGTTGCTATGGAAACCGGATAATAGTACATAATCGGCTTACGTTCATCGTCTTTCTCCGTACATACAACTCGGAGGTGAATTATGATAAATCCTTCTCAACCCAATTATGCTAAGGTTAATTTCCCCAGCGAGGTAGCTTGATTGAGACAAAGGAATCTGCGAAAGTGATCCCGGCACGGAAATAGTGGAATAAATGTATTGCGTGCAATTTATTTTAAGTTGGTTAAAGTAATGCTGCGAGCAAGAGCGCTGAGGTCAAACTTGAGGAGATTTACGAGTATATTTAAGTGAGTAAGTGTTTGAACTTAGTCGATTGTTATATAAAACTTAATTACTAGAAGCATGTAAGTTTAGCTTCTAGACATTCAGAAAGTTTGTGGAATAATTCTCATGTTAATAAACTCCTGATGATGAATATTATAATATATGTATAATGAAAACTAATAAAGGTTCTTGAAAATGTATATATTTTATTACAGTCATCATTCAGTTCATTAAGACAACTATAGAGACCTGTTTCACTAGAATAGTACCTATCTACTGTCTAAATCTACCACTAAATTTACGATTAGGTACCAAAATGCTTAAAAAACTCGATATACCTAGCAATCATAAAATACGTCCATAATATAGTTAAAAAAATATTACACAGGAAAATAGGTCATAATATTATATACACAAGGTACATAGAAATACTGCTATTTGGAATAAATATGAAATGTTCAATACATTTCATATCAATCCGATAAGCGGATTTCAAGCGAATACGAAATTAGTTGCGAACGGCTTATTCAAATAAAAAAAGTTTCATACGGATTAAAAATGAAACTGAACTCAATGTATTCGCAACGGCTACGTAAGAGAGAGCCAAGTTTTAGCACGTGTAATCTCGAACAACTTCTTTTCTCAGTATGCAAGCACGTTGGTTTAGAAGTATAACTTCACTAAAACAATTCTCCATTGTTCATATGCTTACTCTCATATCTGGGTCAGCTGCTCCTACCTACGAATAATTCCACACAACGTAACAAGTTTGAACTAGGTCGGCAAACGAGTAGTTAACAAATAAATTAGCCAACACCCAATTACTCCCGAGGCTCTGCGTCCAAAAGAGTAACACTAAAATTCGGGACACTTAATTATGCAAAAGCAAGACCTTCAAAATAATTCAAATGTCTGACAGAGGACGATTCCCTTTAAATAATTCATAAGGCTTTTGGGTTACGTCACAGCTGCCACTACAGCCCTCTGATAGAAACTTAAAGTGGAAGAAACGGAGATAGTCTTTGATTCCATTTAGTCCGCTTCGTCGGACATGGCTCTCCATCAGATAATTTATATCAAAGGATTTGCGGCGTCAAAGAGTTTCTTCCAAGTTTACTACGGATAGATTTTGTTTCTGCCATAATCCTAAATAAAAGACAATTCTGCGGGTGTTAACGCAAAAAAGAATTCGTTTGTTCGCTGGAAGCCTTAATTAAGTTAAAGTAGTGGAGCTATTACGGGTAACATAAACTGTATACTGTCGGTAGTTTCCTTCTAAGTTACGTTTGTTAGAAAAGTAATAAAATGCGTGGAGTTACACTAAGCACGACTTCACGGCTTTGCTCTACTTTGTGAATTTACAATCCATTAATTATTGTGCACTCTTTTCTATATAAAACGGACAGCTGTATATTACGTTCCTACTGATTGTATAAATACTTGGTTTTATTAGATACATCGCCCCCCGTCAAACCCCCACCTCCATAAAGGACCACCAGCACCTTCAAACGCCTCTGTTGTAAATCACTTCTCATTCATCCTCACCATATTACCAAACCGCGCATTTAACATGCACAACTCCAACTAAATCTTTGTTCACAGTCATTTTGCAAGAACATCCAACTAAATGGAAATCTTTTCGCGGAACTTTTAAGGCAGGGAAGTGAAGTTCATTGCAGTAGCTGTTACAAAGATTAAGATAGGTAAAAGTGAGGTAGACGGTTTACGAGTCGACGAGTGCGTAGATATATTCTCCTTGGGACTACATTCACACATGGGCGGGTGATAAAATCAGCATAAATTGTGTCGTGTGCGCTCTCAGGCTCCGTAGATACCTATTACGTATAGTACGTAGGAACCTAATGCGTGACGAAGTAATAGCTCCTAGTTAGTAATACGCATTTGAATCAGCCAAGCTATTCATTGTCGCGCTCATGAAATTTATGCCCCTTTCGACATTTACGTCCTAATTGATATTTCGTAGGTATAATTAAACTGTAGATATCTAGATACCTATTATACATAATCATATCTGAGTGGTAACTTATCATTGATTATTGCTCAATGTCATTTAATTATACACAGTACCAATTTGTGTGGCGTTAATATCAAATGAGACAGGTATTCGTAGGACCCGGGGATTTTATCGAAATACTTAAGTAAATATTTTAACCTTACGAGCATAACCCTTCAATGTGATGTTTGATGATTCGATGTTGCATTGGATTTTTATACATCGTTATTTTCGTTAATATCAATGCTATTATGACTAAAATAGTTATAAGACCACGTAGGTGGGGTAGGTACTAAATCACGGAAATACTAAAGGTTTATGCATGGAATCTAAAAATATGTTGCAGTGGGATATGGAAAACTATGAAAAGGAAATAGAGACTGTAGATAAATTTTATTTATAAAGACTAGTAATATAAATTTCCTCGAAGTGATAAAACCGGCCGTACTAGGAATGCGTATCTGTTAATTATGCGTAGAACTAGGTATATAAGTATTCGTACTTCTGCAACTAAAAGGCTTTGAAGAAAGCCAAAGCGGGTGTAGGCAGTAGTGATGATGGTAGCATGCGAATGACAATTACAGTTCTAAGAAGGCATTAAGTTCACTTTTTGCTTTGTGTTTCGCCGGCATAAAGCTATAGGGGTAAAACGATGTTAACACATTTTTAAAGACAGCTTTAATTACTTTTATTATAACCTAAAATTTTGTACCTCGTCTAACAGGGGAAAAAGCTTCGGCACTTACTGTATAGACTTCAGATTATTATATGTAGATCTTTCATCCCTGTTTGTAGAAACATATACACAGAAAATAAATTGTTCATCAACCACCGATGTTTCAGTATAAATTACATAACAGAATTGACGGACTAATCCGTCTATCGAATAGTCGCAATCAATAACAATAATTATCAAATAGGCATATACGCATTGCTAAATTAAAATCTGCTATGCGCTGCGGTTCAGTTCAACGAATCGTACCACACAATTCCAATGATAACTGCTAACGAGTTAGGTACATATTCATAGTATTATAACACTAAATATAGTCAGCGATTTAGGCCTACGATCAAAGCCTATATCCAATTGTCCCCATAAGGGTTAGTTATCAATGATAGTAAAAGATTTTTGCATTTAGATGGAGGGTTTCGAAAATTACCTTTTACATCCAATCTATAGCACTATCTCTAAGTATAGAAGTATATATTAGATAGATGGATTGATAACTTAACACTACTACAGCTTTGCCAGGATATAGCGCCATTCAACGTCGAGATTGGAATCCCGAATCCGGGCCGTGTCCACCGCTTGATTGTGCGTTTGTCGTTCATAGAATGTCAGGGGGTTAGGCCACCGGTACAGCGGCATACCAATTCACAGCTAGACAGCTATAATACGATTTACGTTTGTCGATATTTGTTTTGGATCCCGCAGTGTAGGTATAAAGCTTTGTTTCAACATAAATTGTATTTCTAACTTCGTAACAGTGTACGTAACACTGCATTTATTAAGGGATATAAAAAGTGAATGTTTCAATGTAATAGTATCAAGGATAAAAGTTATAATAATGTTAAGTTTTAGACGGAGAAGGAGGAACAGTCTCGACACGTACCATCAAGTTTAGCCACAAAACGTTCAAAACAGATGATTAGAAGGACTAGAAGGACTTTTTCTTCATAGAGAGCCATTTCTATAAGAAAGTCTGAAATTACATCATCATCATCACCCGGAAGACGTCTACTGTTGAACAAAGGCCTCCCCCTTAGAACGCCACAATGAACGACAGCTTGCCAATTGCAATGTGCAAGCTGAAATTGCATGCGGTGAGAATTTTATATATAACAAAGTAATAGTAAAGAAGTGTAAATGATACGACCAGAAAACACATAACATTTATAACCGTCAAGTTTTTATGAAGCAAGATAGGAATGACGTATAAAGTTCTCAATACAATGTTTTGTTTCGGAATAGCAAAGATATCAGTTTTATATTTAGACGTACTTTGTTCAATGAAATGGAATTACTGAGACCTATCTCTTTGTCAAAACACAAAGTCTAAGATCAAATAATCATACATGTAAAGGGGACATAGTAAAATTTAAATGTAACGTAAAAATGAAATGGCAAAGTTATAACGAAACTTCCAAAACTCTGATCTTACTTAGAAGCTTTGTTAGTAATTTATTAAAAATATCGAAGGTTTACTTAGCTGGAAATAGGTCAAATTCTATATAGTATTTCTTAACTCACCCATCCAAAACTGGGATTTAACGAAAATAAATCATCATCAACTGCCAGTTGCAGTCCACTGCTGAACATGCGGCCTCTCCCAACTCACCCATGCCTATGCTTGTAGTCAAGAATTGTCCGTATTCTCATCGATATTTCGTTTGATGTGTTTCTACTTAAATTGTACGACACAAATTCCCGGATCTCTGCAATTTTGTAGTCCGCTTTCTGTCGGTAGGAATGGTACTTTAGGGAGTACTGGGCAGTAAACGAGTGCAGCAAATCGGATTACTTAGAGTCAAAGATTGGTTTCTTGTCAAAACTCTTTCCAGTCCTTTGTGTAGAGATTTCATTATTGGGGGTCTTTTGGTAAATTTTTAGAGCTTATCTGAGATTACCTGAGAACATAACATCACGCCTGTATTCCCCGAAGGGGTAGGCAGAGGTGCACATACAGAACACCCACATTTCGCCAGTTATGTTTTTTAGGTCCCAATGTAATAGGGGGCGAGCCTATTGCCATCAACCGGGCACAAATCCAGACTCCGTGCTGCTACTGAGAATTATCTAACGAAAAAACCCAGTAACACTTTGCCCGACCTGGGATTCGAACCCAGGACCTCGTGCTCAGCAGTCGCGCTTAGCAACCACTAGACCAACGAGGCAGTCATTATCATCAAATTACCTGCGAACTATTTGATATCACTTTAGTGTCCTTGCAAGCTTCAACAGTTTAATTTCTCATTTCCTATCACAGTCAGAGAATTCTGTTCTCTTTTCATATTTTGTTATTATAATATTTACTGCATATTTTAGCACAAAGGCGAATTTAGTGCCATTGGGCTTTTTCTACTGGTATGGTATTATGCAGAGTTGAACAGTGGTAGATGCACTGAGCACAGAATAGAAAAAATAAGTTAATTAAATTCATGCTTATAACAATATACCTGAAGTAATCTTTACAAATCAAATGTGACCCAAAAACTGTTAATATATAATTTTTTATGAAAAAATCGACCTACTTTCAATATTTTTATACATTACTGAGGAGTTAAGAAGAGTTTTATTAATGTTAAGCTTTCCTCAAAATAACGTATTCAATATTGCCGAACCGTGTGTAAGTCACGTTCCGCCAATACACTTTAAGATCCGTACTATGTACTAGCTTTATCCCTGTACCGATAGTATCCAATTCTCCTAAAATCACTTGCATAACGTATTGCTGAGTGATTAATTCCGGCACTACCAGGAATGTAGTTCTACGATAGTACATGGAAACAGAGTGGAACACAATGTCAGGGATGACAGGCATGTAGCGGATGAATCGGGGTCGCTCCTCGCTGGCACGTTCGATGCTCTAGATTGCAAGGCATTCCTCCGTCATTGTCTACGCTCCTGGACTATAAATATTTTGATATTTTTCTTTTATCTCGTTCCAAGATCCCTTCCGTTTCTGAATTGCTATGATAGAATATTGTGTGGAGCTTTCTGTAGATAGATGGGGTATTTTACTGGCGGTTGTTTTTATATATTTTTCTTCAATCACGTCAGACAGTCAAAGTTTCTAACATTGGTAAAATAGAAGCTGTTATAAGACTTTGGAAGAGAAGTAATTTATTAGTAAGATGTGATTTTAGCTTAAAGGTATCTATGTATATTTTTGGGACTTAGTAATGTAATACGGAACAGAGACAATTATAACGAGAGGTGTATTAAAATATATAATTTGAATAATACATATATAAAGGTATAAAATTAGTTGAGCTTTATTTAAGTTGCGGACTTTTAATCAAACGCTGCTAAGGCGACCATACGTCAAAGTCGTTGTACCCGCTGGCTATGCATAAACGAAGCTCAAACTTGAAGCCAATGATTAATTAAACTTTTTTATAGAATCCTCTTTGGTACCAATTTCCTTAACATTTTCTCAGCTTGTTGAAGCATAAGTTTCTCAATAAGTGGCGAGTGGAGTCTTGGTGCGGTAGGTAGGGCCGTTTTCGCCTAATTCTAATTAGTTCCAGGTCGGCGGTACATCAAAGTTGGGGATAAGTTCTTTCGTTTAATTGACCGTAAACTTGAGTCGACGCGGATAAATCCACCTGGAAGGGCTGGCTGCTCGCCGTTCCGCCTGATTAATGCGTTTCAAATATAACCGGAGTACGTTTTGGTTAAATTTAAATGTAAGGTTAAATGAGAGCAGAAAAATAATATTATGGATATTGCTTTTACCTATATGCAATAATCTATTCGTTTCATAATTTTCTTAATGAAGCAAGAATCAGCGACACACCCCTGACGTGCTTTTTGGTCAAAGTTTCGTTTGTCCAGAAAATTTCTTACCGACGATATTCACCTGTCAAAAGAACAAAAGAATATAAATCTGAAACAGTTATTTAACTCCGTATCTAACGAATAAAGTACCTAGAATGACTTAGGTACCTATATAAAGTACTGATTAATAGATATAAAAATGATATCTGTAAGCATAACATCTAGCAAAGAAAAATCTGCGCAGAATCTTGGTCGGTGGACGGGGTATTCTTGAGAAGCCGGGAACCCTTGGCGCATAGTTAAACTTAATGAGTCCGAGCGAATGATGCCTACCCCACTCGGATCGTTTCCGGGGCTACAGAAATACATTACGTCAATAACTGAAACCACTATATATATACACTGACAACAAGTACGAATGATGAGGACTAGTCCGAATACCTAAATTATGAAATGATCCTAGATAGAAAGATAATTTTTGTTTGTTGGGTGAAGAGACAAAATTTATACAAGTGCATGCAAGGTGCCATGTTACACGCATACAAATATTGATTGATATCATTACAGTTTAAAAATCTCAATAAATTATAGCAATATGTATTAAAATCTATCTTCTAACATCAAATTGGTAACAGAAAGTTGCCTTCTAGAATTTTTTTAACTTTGTTTTTGAAAACTACCTTATTTAATTCTATCTAGTTGTCAGAAAGTATATATGCTTATTGTACATATGGAAATGGAAGCTTCAGATTCTTAAACATTATGTATATTAATCAAAACCAAGCAAATGTACACATTTGTCCAATGTTTCCACACTGTCTATAAATACATTTTGAACTTAAATGGATTTAAACGAGATAATTCTAATGTATCATGAGTTAGTTTTAATAAAGCTGGAGTATTTGCCGGTTCTCCATGGGAATTTTATTGATTTGAGAACCGTGTAATTTAAGTGTTTATGTATCATAAGCGTTGAGCTAGATGTTATATAACTTAAGGTAGATTAGCCACAGATTTTGTACAGGTTCACTATCTTCAATCGGAGAGTTCAATTCAATTTAATTTTTTGTAGGTAATGGCTTCTTTAACGAACATTCGATGATTTGGTCAGTGCCAAGGCATGGAAGAAGAGTTATTATCGAATCATTAAAATAAACACTCACCTTATCACTTACAATATCAATTGTAGGTGTAAAAATATGTCATTTTATGTAAGTTAAGGGGGTAGGTATTTATTGAATAGTGGGTCGACAAAGGCAAAATAGGCATAAATACATTTCGGCCTACTGCACTGTGATGTACATAGTGATAAACAGATAAACCAGGCTATTTTCAATACGCCAATCACATCACACAATGACATAATGAGGTCAATTACTCCACAAATGAATGATTTTAATGACATTTATCGCATAATGACAAAATAGCTATATATATGCCTACTTTACATGCTAGTGAATATTATTATTACTATGAATACGTAGTTTTAGGCGTGAAAGTCGAAAACATTGGGAAGCTATTTCAAATCAATAAGATTACGATAGATAAAGTGGTTTGACGCGGGTTGAAGGTTACAAAGTAAAAGTTTTAGTTTCGGATTATTTAAATAACCTAAATGCAATCGCTGTAATTTGTTTAGGGGTAGCAAGTGGTGTTATTTAATTTCGATTTTATGGGAAATGATTTATAGGTTTAAAGCCTGTTTTGCTGATCACATTTATCAATGTCCATATATACAAGTAAGTAAGGTAAAATCTAAAGCAAATAAATAAAAACCAAAATTAAGACCATCCTGTAAAGTTATTGCCGCAATTTAAAGTACAAACAATAACAGGTACGACGCGCTCTGAAATATAATTACAAAGTAAACAGCCGTGCTTAAATGCACGTAGGACCAAAATGAAACGTCTAACACCTGTTCCTGAGCTAACTTTATTACTGCAGCTACGTCTGGGCAGACGGAGCCGGGGGGCGCGTAAAATACTTTCCCCGGAATGACGCGTTCGTGAGGTAGCGTGTCGTAAACCGTGACATTTATTGCGTTTGATACCGCGTTTGATACCTTCAGAGCGTATTTACTGCGTAACGTGTTCAGTGAGCGCTGTACGTGCCCAACAAGTTGCTTTAGCATATCGAGTAATGCGTGCCAGTTTTTGAATCATTCTTTTATTGGTACGTTATTTCTTTACCTATCATTCTAATCTCATGACACATAAACGAGGTAGCATTCTATTATCAAACGTAACCTTATTTACCACTCAAGTAACATTCAATAAACACTTCGCAAAATTAAAACATACCAAATAATATCATTGGCAAATCAACGCTAAGAGCGAACAAAGACATCACACAGCATTCACAGTTGAAAAGGGACCGTCAAAGTGAGGCCTTTGAAAAGCGGCTTACACAAAGAAAACAAAATTTTCACCGTCGGATTTTCATGTCAGTCACGTCGGAGATTTTTTTTCGCAGCACAAAATGAATTCCATTTCGACAAACAAATCACCACAGATCCAATCAAAGGCGACGACAACGGCCGTATATTTGATAAAAAATAAACTTGTTGATCATATTATTCTGTGTTTGCTTGTTATGTAATTAGCTTTTCTTTTTGGGTTTTCAATTAGAAGTTGTGTACTTATTTGTGGTATTAAAGTTTTGCTTGTGCAAATAACAACTGTTTTATAACATAACATAACATCACGCCTGTATTCCCCGAAGGGGTAGGCAGAGGTGCACATATAGTGCACCCACATTTCGCCAGTTATGTTTTAGGTCCCAATTGAAATAGGGGGCGAGCCTATTGCCATCAACCGGGCACAAATCCAGACTCCGTGCTGCTACTGAGAATTACCCAATGGAAAAACCCAGTAACACTGCCCGACCCGGGATTCGAACCCAGGACCTCGTGCTCAGCATTCGCGCTTAGCGACCACTAGACCAACGAGACAGTGTTTTATGTAGATTATAACTTACTAAATACTTACTAATATTACTTCTTAAACCTCGTTGCAGGCAATCAATAGATGCAATTGGCAAGCTGTCGTTCATTGTGGCGTTCTAAGGGGGAGGCCTTTGTTTAACAGGACGTCTTGCGGCTGATGATGACGATGATAAAACCTTCTTTGTCTACAAATGGTTTCATAAAACTATTACGAATGCCGCAGTTTAAACGGGCGTGGGAGGTTATTTATTCGTTTCGTAATTCCAATAGCAATGAAAAAGTTATTAAGTTGTTTGCTTGCTGAACACCGCGAAACCTCAAAATGCTTCAAAACGGATTTATGTACTTAGGAAATGTTGTCCTTAACAAGTAATTGCTCAAATGATTTGAAAATCCGTAAGCACTTAAGTATGATTTCAATCCCATTGAAGAGCTTCGGGCGGATCATCTCATCAATACTTTGATTGAGGCGAGGAACCACGCAGCTTAAGACTCGAATACGACTTAGAGCGGAATTCTAGTTTTTTTTTATATCTTTTAATTTAATTATGTTTGGTCGAAAGGATGGTATCATCTATGTAAAAAAATGGTATAATTTTTATTGAATACCTTTATATTAATTCTTGCAATAAATAAAATTAATGCTGATCTATGCTTAGGTACTTATTTTGAACAGGTTTATGGATACGGAAATAGTATGGCTATAATTATAATTGATTTTAGCACTATTGATAATAATATGAATTGATTATTCAGCAAGATTTATATATGAACAATTTGAATAAATAAATGATACAATGAAGGTACGATACTCCACTCAGCGTCTCTCTAAGTGGTCCCTTTGCCATAAATGTTATAACACAGTTCTTGGTAGTTCCCCAGTCGTTACTAAAATAAAAGCATACTTACGTTGGCACGTTTACAGAATAACAACCTTCGGCGAACGCATTTCATGAATCTTATAACAATTTGACGCTGAAGCGTGCGTGGCTGACATTCTCGCCAAACAATATCGTTCGGGAACTATTCCTTCACTTAACTGTAGTTATATTTACATAGAGTTGCTATGAGCTGCTGTATATCTTAAACTAGCTGCGCTCCGCGGTGTTACTCACTACATTTTTTTAAATAAAAAGGAGCCTATGTGTAAATCCAAGTCAGCTACCTCCATACCAAATTATATCGAAACTAGTCCAGCCTTTTGAGTGTGAAGAAGTAATAAACATACAAACACACACACAAACTTTCGCCTTTATAATATTAGTGTGATCAATATTTATCTTATGAACTTGCGGACGTTTACTGTAGATAATGGGCCTTTTATGGACCTGTATAATGAAGGAATGCTCCCGCTGTGCGGATTAATGGTATTATGTTTCGATTAATATCTCTTGGAAAACAGGATGGTGATATTGTATGGGTCGGCGACTCTAGCTATTAGCTTTGTATTGCTGGTTTATATATGTACCGTACGTACAAAAGTAGTAATAACAAGTAGATGTAGACCCAAAAAAAATCTTAGCAACCTCAGCGTTAGTGCTTGTGATATTTGTCACAACCAATTTACGCAACTGGAGATTTTATGTTTTCGTTAAAAAAATATCCGAGTTACATATCAATTAGGTCTAAGTTTGACTTTAAAAATTACCATTTAATTTATTGACACATAATTTTTGTAGGTAACAGGTAATATTACTATAGAAAATAAACCCACCGCAACATCGATTTTCGACAGTGGTCGGGTGACGTTCGAATTACGAACACAGCAGCGTAGTGTGTAGAAGTGAACAAATTGAGGGTAGATGAAAAACATCGTCAGTATAAATACGGGGACATGACACTCGCATCCTCAGTGGCTTTTCCTCACTTGTATCCGCCCCATCATGACCTTTGCGAGCGTAACGTTCGCTCACGTCGAAAACTATAAGCTCAAGAAGCTTCAGACCCTCCAGAATAGGTTCATGCGTCGAGCCACGGGAGCCCCGTGGTTCGTTCGCAACGAGCAACTCCATGTCGATCTCAAAATGCCCACTATCAGGCAATTCATGAAGTTAGCGTCCGTTCGCTACTTCAAGTCCGTCCCCGCTCATTCCAATCCCCTGATCGTATCGGCCGCCCGATACACGGCTTTCGTCCGCGCCAAACGGCGCCGTCCCCGTCATGTTCTCTCGGATCCGGACGATCCCATCACCGTCCTTCAGGCGGAGGTGAAAGCTAGGTTAGATGCCGAACGGCGGCAACTACACATCGACAACGCCACACGACGACGACACACCGCCCGACCATCGTATCGACCTCGCCGGCGAGGTCCGTCGCGACGCCCCTCTAGAGCTATTCCCGCGCCGCCGGCTCGTGCCGTGCGAGAAAACTCGATCATGTCCCCAAAAACCCCAAATAATCCGATCCAGCAGCTCCCCCCCAGTAGTGGTAGCTTCTCCTCCCCCAGCGACGCCCTGAGCCGAGGTCCGAACCCCTCGCGGGGGTGCCCTTAGGCGCTGTCGCTTAGTTTGTAGTTTTTAATTTATAAGCCTGGCTGGAGGCCTTTTATTAGGTCTCGCCAAACGACCGGTTAAGCAGTAAGAGCTCCCTCAGAGCTAACTGCGAGAGACAAGTTCGAAAAAAAAAAAAAAAAAAAATCGCATCCTCAGTCTGCTTGTGACCACGGCTGGTGTAACTCGGAGGAAACGTCAAGCCAAAAATTAATAAAGTTGTGTTCGCGTTAATTCCCGTGTTGTTATTTTCTATTATAATTATGCAACGCGCTAGTTTAAAAGGAAAGGTAATATTACTATTGCCTACTTCTAAACTGTATGATATCCATGTGCATATTTTGCAAAGGTTTAGGAAACCACTGTTGGGTATTTTAGGCTTGGCACCAATATTGTCTTCTCTTGATCATTTAGTATATCTCTTTTAGAAAACTGATTTGTTCTAGTAAGATTTAATTCTGTTATCCAATATAGGAACATCAATTTCAGCGACTGAATATAAACATGTTGAAGCTCACAGTATTCCAATCTGTAAGAATACTTTTATTTATGGTTGAGGTTGCTGTTGAAACGATTGGATACGTTTCTTTAGACTTCCAATATAAAGTAAACTTATTTATTGGTAGATTTTTGTATGAATGCAAATGGAACATTGTCATTGATGCGTTCTATGGGAGGGGCTTTTGTTCAGCAGGGAACGTCTTTCAGGTGATGAATATGATGAAAATCGTAATATATTCGTAATGCGTTGATAATATACCTTTGGCATTTTGAAAAATAGTAACCAAATTCGACATGACAATTGCTTTGAATTATTAAGATAGTTATTTCAGCTTGCAACTGTCCCTACTAATATTTGTAAGTATGGATAGGAGGTTTGTTACTCATTCACGCTCAAACGGCTCGACCGATTTTGATGAAATTTCATGGGGAGGTAACTGACACCCTGGATTAACACATAGGCTAACGAGTAACGGTGCGGGGCGCCGTAAGTACTAAAATAATTTTAAGGTCACCATTTATACATTATATTGAAGATCCTAGTAGAAACGGCTGAAAAGTTGTATACAATTTTGCGATACATCAAATAAGCAAAAAACAAAATAGATGTAATTAGAAATATTAAATATGTTTTGTTACATAGGTACTGAGTTTTTAATTAGTGTTGTGATAATGAGATATATTAGATTTGCTATTGTGGCTTAGGTTCTCGGCTTCTATTCGTTTTATTTATTGGCGTAACTTTGACGGGAGTTAGGTTGGGGTGTTCGAAATGAGTTTCGCCGTTTCAATCGTATTTAACGAGGGTATAGAACAAACTTCTGGTGGTACAAAGAACAAATATTCATTAATGATTTTAAAAAACCGAAACCTTTATATAATAAATTTATTTTTTCCATATATAAATGCAGAAGATTCACGTGCACGTTTTTTCGGATTTTTTTATAGTAATGAGAAATGAGTGTAGTATAAAAGCCTCCAGAATACGGAGGTTATGCTGAAGAGCCCGCGGTCCAGCACGGCTGGCCGCCGGCGCCGGCCGTGCCGGATATTGAAATAAATAAACAGCCAGCTGATTCATTTAATTACCGAAAGAACGTGTCTGTTCTGCAGATGGTTTAAACATTTTCCCGTTTTATTTACTTGTGAATTGCGTTTTATTTTAAACTGATGAAGTTTAAAACTGGTAAATAACAATCTGAACTTTACTCGCCCGATAATATTGGCAAAAGGTTTGGCAAATGAATACAATATTCCAACCATGTTGTCATCACAATATCGACCTGCACGTTTTCTAGCGTCGTAAATATCAGAGTGAAACAGTATCGATGTTCAATTTATAAAACTTATAACACTATTGTGGGCAAGCGCATTAAACATTAAATAACACAGGTGGTAAACAATAATATTTACATGTTTATAATAAATATATTCGCACTAAAAGTCAATAGTAGGTATACGTTTCATTGCCGGAGTTATGTTTCTATTTAGCGTTTTAACAGATAGGTATAAACAAAGAAGTATTAGGCATAACACGGCAGTAGCCGCACGCAAAGTGAACAAACATAACATCACGCCTGCATACCCCGAAGGGGTAGGCAGAGGTGCACAGTCATATAGTACACCCACATTTCGCCAGTTATGTTTTTAGGTCCCAATGTAATAGGGGGCGAGCCTATAAACAAACTAGTTAAGGCTACATACGGCTTTAGACGCGTCGTCGGGACCTACTCACTGTCTAATTACTCTAAAGGTAGGTCTTAACATCAAACACAATGTAAAAAAAATAAAGTCGGTACTTTGTAAGGGATAAACGATTGTTCGAAACAGATAACAATTTTTTCACTTAATTCCAGATGGCTGCATCCTTAAATAAATATCCAATAACGTCGTTTAAGTGTCCCTCTAGCTTATAAGTACATATTTCTCCCACAACGAGAGCGTCCCGAGAGACTGCGAAGTACTTGATGCCATAGGAAAACGACTCGAGTTTATTGCATGTATGCCTTTAGTAGTGGCGGGGCTGCTATCACATCACTTTATATACTTCCCTTAGCGACTCTCGCTCCCAGAAAACGCCGTGTTTTTCTTTTGTTTTCTAAATTTAGATTTAATTATTTACTTGTTTTATTTTGTTGTAAATCAGTGTTTAGAAAACGAATCCCTTTTAGTTATGTTTTATAAACAGTCATGGTCACAGTTTACTACTGGCGACGCGCGACGCCTCAAGTCATAAACATTATTTTGACATAGAATATTGTTAAAGGTATTCTGTAGACTTGGGAGATCCTCTACCTATATAAAACTGACGAACAGCTAACTACTCACCTCAGAAGTCGCGACTTGAAAGTAATAAAAACTGAACAAATAGATAGACCAACTTTTTTAATATTCTGGAAAAGTAATGTCAAGCTAATAGTGTTCAAGAGACATTAGTTGGCTTTGATCGAGTCTTTAGTTTGGTAGCCCACCCACTAAGCTAGGTAGACTGAGAACTTTGGCAGCATACATTATTTTCTATGGTTTTTATGAGCTACATAAAAATATGCTTGAGGGAGTAAAATGATTAGCCAGACAGCAGCTTGTTAATGGGAATGACTACCCATAGTGCTGAACGATTATTGAGTATTGCCTCTTGGCTTTTACAACGTACCCTTGAACTAGGACGAGTCAATTTAGTTCATCAATGTTTGTTTGAATTTTAAAACACTACACGTGATGCGGGATTACTATGCGCTTGCGTTGAAGGTAATTCCGCTGTGGAGACACCGCTAGGGGCAGTGTAGTGCGAAAATGTCCTGCAATCTAACCCCATAGTAAGGCACCTGACCCCTTACAATGGCCTCTTAAAGCAGGACAGATTACTTTGTGGAAAGCGAGACGCCACATCACACTGCACGTAGCGGCGTCTCGGTTCCACATTATAAACCGTCCTGCTTTAAGAGTAATAAGTTAGTAAGGTAAGGAACTAGCCACATAATTGCCAGGCTCTACATTTAAACAACTACTCATTTTCGCTGACGGTTAAATTTTCTAAATCATGTACAATTTCCAAGTGATCAGTCCACCAATCAGAGCACACTAAATTAATATTCGGACGCCACGCCGCGCCACCGCGCGTATCTCGTGTGCTCGGCAAATACCTAACCAGTCTATTTGACGGGCGCCTCCTCTGTAAACAGGTCGAAATTGATTTTGAAGCTTATCGAACTCGAACCGCAGCCACAACTCCCGCATCGCTTCATGATGGAATTTTGTAATTCTAACGTTCCTGTGTCCGTGGGCTTATGTTATTTACGATTAACAGTTTCATGTTGATGGGAAACTCAATTTGCGTAGATATATAGGTAGGTACGTAAGTAGAAAGGTATTTATATTGACGCTTTGTTTATCATTGATATAACTCATGTATGTAAAGGTTATATTGAGCATACCTTTATAGAAATGGCTATGCCTAGCCTGCAATCAGTGGTCATGACTACTTGTCTTATTAACTATGATACTGAGGTGTTCACCTCGTTTACTTAAAACTTGACATGTCCAATGTTCATTGTCCGGTAGTTAGAGTATTTATAACCTAGATTTTCTGTATTTCATCATTGTATAGGTTGTACGACAAACACGGGATATCAATTGGCAACAATAGGTACAAAATGGAGAGCTTTATTAGCAGATACGTTAGCAAATTTCATGCATACGCATTAGGAGCGATGAACAAATAGATTCGTACCTAATTTAGCCATGTCATTGTTTACAAATAAACAATTAATGTTATTCATATACAGTACACTATTTGCGGAAATATAATCATGTTTGATTTTAGATATTTGATGTGTAAATATTGGTTAATATTTGAGTGTTATTTGCAAATAATG
This sequence comes from Abrostola triplasia, assembly GCA_946251915.1. Taxonomy (NCBI): domain Eukaryota; kingdom Metazoa; phylum Arthropoda; class Insecta; order Lepidoptera; family Noctuidae; genus Abrostola; species Abrostola triplasia. The sequence goes on along the minus strand of OX276432.1, from coordinate 5,237,622 downwards.
TTTAATGTGGCGTTTGTGGGAGGCCTTTGTTCAACAGTGGACGTCTTTCAACTGATGATGATAATATGTGAATACCAAATACCACGCAATTCGACAAAAGAGCTTGTATAGGTACCGAAGTAAAAACAAGTAAGTTAATTATAATAAAGCTGTAGAAGCAACCAAAATTTGGTTGTAACCAAACTAGATTGTAAGACCCAGGGACACTCTTTGAATTGCTTTAATGAAGAGACCGCTAAAGTAGTTAATATTTCCGCTACAGTGCAAGAAACACGAGCAAACATACAGAGCATGTAAATTATATGCTTTAGAAGAAGTTTTAAACTTCTAGGTTCTTCAAAGACGCGCTGTCTTCTATAATTACACCGAACTGAAAATTCGTTTTAAATTAAAGTTCAGACGGTAATTCTTTGGAAGTTTTATGGGTTGTTCGTAAGGTTGAGAGCTACAGAAGTTGCTCAAACGCCCCCTTAAACAACCTGTGGTCTTCACGGGCTATTAAACCGGGGATTAGTTTGAAGCTCGGAAATAAAAAGAGCGTAATAGTTGCAAGATTGCGATGCCTCGACCGCTGCAGGAAAGCGTTGTAAGCTATTTATGTTATAAAGCTATTAAGTTGCTTTGCTAATAGGAAGCATTGGATTAAAGGGAGACAAACAGGTCAGGCAAAAACTGTGTACGCATATACAGGTATTTTCTAAATTTATCATGTAGTAGGTAGGCCTGGGGTTCTAGATTAAACCTAGTACAAACAAACCAATGATCTCGTTTAACCCTATAACGTAAAAAATCACATTAGTAATCTTACTTGACAAAAGTATATGACATGTGATTTCTGTACCTTCTTATCATATTTGTGAACCTTTATCTTTATGCATATAAAACTAATTTAATAACCTAAAAAACACAAGGAAAGTAACAAACTCATTAACTTTCGCCCCAAAGCGCCACCAGATATTCCAGCCTTAATTTGTGGACAATGTGTGTTTGACAGTTATTCCTCGCGCAATCCGACCTAAAGTTAATTAAGCATGGTGTTCGCTCGGGAAAGGATTGCATGCTCATATTTAGCTCAGCGAAGGCCACACTTTATTACACCACACTCTGATGATTCTGGAGCATTGTGTGGAGTAAAACTCTACACATTTGGCTTATATATGGCTATTCAATGAAAACGTACGACTACGCTACTTAACATTCAGGTACCAAATGGAACATAACTGATTATAATTGTTTATTTAATAAATGCCTAGTTAACTCATTGTTGATAAATATAATTTATGCCCATCGTGGTTGAGATTAAACCTATTCTAAATAGAAGTTTGTTTCGGTGAAATTGTCTTCTGCTATTAATTACAAAATCAGATTACATTTACTAGAGATACAGTGTTTTCCTGTTATACACATATATGTATATGATATATATGAAAGTATCGAGTATTATATATATATAGAATACTCGATACTTTGACATTTAATGGTTTTATTATTCCATTCGTGATGCAAGCGTGAGTAAGTGAACTTGCGTACGATTTTCAACATGGACGAAATTTTATTGAATTATTCTGTAAAGAAATTCGCAATAGTAATCGAGGTCGGAGGGTATCCGATGAATGACAAAGGACTCACCCTTCACGGCACGGCTTTAAAGCCGTCTTGGCCAAACATGGGTGTGATTCTGCAACAATACAATCTGCGTCTAATAGTAGACGAGTTTATGTATACACATACATACTAGTTCATACATATAGAGCAGTCTATCAAGACCATTATCTGCACATGCATAATGTGTTTGTGTATTTCGCCCAGGGGTAATGAATGGACAATATTGTTTATACGTGCAACGGTTGGAGGTCATAATTTATTTTACGCTTTCTCTGCTACGCGACGCTACACCATGCTACGCTTCGGTCATTACATAATTATTTATTATCTCTATACTAATTACAAATTTAGCAAGGTTTGCGTTTAGAAATGTATTTATTCTAGCAAAAACGTTGCCCTCCATTGGTAAAACTGACACAGTTTCCTTTGTAGACCAGAATTATGAAAGGTTGTCGATAAATAGGAAGGTATAGTCTGCCAAAGCATAATGAGCCTTATTGATTTACAAAGTATGCAAGCAATATAAGTGGTAGTAACCAAGCAAAGGCGAGGCGTCTGCACAGGACTGACTGAACGTCGTAGCCACACCCATTGTGATGTTGACTCAGACCTGCTTCTTCAATGTAACGGTGAAATAAAATTAGCCATACTTTTTGTACTTGAATAGTGTGCGAACGGTTCAACTTTCTCGGCTTGCTGCTTAAGTTGACCTGCAGTTATCCAGGCGAGAAAACACGAATACAACGAAGGCAAACCCATATTGCTAGAAGTAATCTATTTTAATAATAGGCGTCAAATTTATTTGAAATCGTACTTTATACGTATATGTATGTAGATCGTTGAGCTCGCTACATTTAAGCTGATTGCGAGCCCATAAATCCGGGCTATGACAGCGGACAGGCATCGCCCCACCCGACTTTTGACGTGTCAACTTAGTCTGAATGGACCTGCCTGATTATTCAAACGAGCAATGTTACAATGACGCAGGGTTGGCATACGTTTACTTACGATATTCGGTGACTTCAGGAAAATCAACCCTTAGTTGTGAAACGTGAGGGAATTGTTAATAGAATCTCGAGAAAAGCAGTAAAACCAGTTTTACTGTCATAGATTGGAGTGATTTTTCTGAGATTAGATTAGCTGGAAGCGGGTTCCCCCTTCTTTTTTTTAGTAAATGAGAAGAAAGGGAAACTCAAGTATTGTAGTAAATGAAAATCCGTGGTCTCTCACTACCCTTCTCGGACACTGGGGATTTTTATCTAAATAATACATAAACAGTCACTTGGACCATGACTCAGTATGCGAAAACATATTATCTGCAGTAACTAAGTCAAGTGTGTCATTCAGTTAATGAAGTCGTCAAAAAGTTTAAACCTTAGGCAATTTATTCATTGGCATAATACTGCTAATAACTGTTTGTAAAAGCTTTCAAGCAAACTATAAAAAAGTTTCTCTCTTCAATTTAAGGTCTTATGTAGATCCCTAAAAAACACCTAAAGGAGTTAAGTTACTAAAGGCGATGCTTTCAAGTAAATTTTTGCACTGAAAATGTGTAGCGAAGCGAAGATCCGTGTTTCTACTAACCTTTGTATACTCAGAACCTTTATGAATCTCCAAAGGAATAAAATACTTTCGGGAGCTATTCTGAGTGAGAGGCAAGTTGCACTCTTTACGGCGCAGACGTTCCTTCTAAAGAAAGTAAGTTACCTTTAGGCACTACATTTAGATAATATAATTTGTCCATACATACATACATAACATCACGACTGTATTCCCTGAAGGAGTAGGTAGAGGTGCACAATTATGTGTATAGTACACCCACATTTCGCCAGTTATGTTTTCAGGTCGCAATGTAATAGGGGACGAGCCTATAGCCATCAACGGATCCAGACTCTGTGCTGCTACTTTTACATAGCAATATTATTAAATCAAAGCACTGATAGCAGTCTCAAATGTCTTTTCGAATTCATGTTTGTTGCATGCATGATAAATTACTTATCAGCTACTTAAAACTGTGAAGGAAAACATCGAGTAGAAACCGGTAACCTGAGAGATTTTTCAACGATGAGTAAAGTAATGTCAGAGGCCTACAGGCGGCTGTACTGACACTAGGTTGTTCATCAACCACACGATAAGAAGAAGATTAAATCAAAGTTTATTGAAAGTGGGCTTACACTACAATCTTGTACAAAAATTTACCACCGGGTATAAGTATCACGATCACAGTAGTGTTATTATGGGTCAGTCCGCCTTCGCTCGACATAATTATTACATAGAGGTTGATCCTCTTGTGTCATGATCTAAAGCATACTTATTACCTTATTTATTTATCAATATTACTTCTAAGTATGCAGCTTTACAATACATAATGTTCCATTGGAGCTACCAGCGTAGTATTTAAAGATTGGTAGACGTATGGAACAATGTAACCGCAACTAGGCTGAATGATTACATTCAGTAGAGCTAGAACTGTTCGTTGCGTAGCGAATTGGCCACGTGACGGGCGTTTAGATTGCCGTTGCTGGGTTTCACTAGTATGTTACAAAGTTTTCAATGTGACCTACTACCAATTGCAATATGCCTATTGAAATAATAAACAAAAGACACGTAAAAATTGTTTTTAAACACTATTAGACTGCAGATTAGCTAATTATAATACTGTTTGGTATAGTTCCTTATTTCTTCCTTCCTCCTTCCGTATTAGGAGTTGACGTGCAGTGGGGCCGTCACCCATCATCATCATCATCAGCCGAAAGACATCCACTGTTGAACAAAGGTCTTCCCTTCAGGTAAAGGGAGGGGTCGCTATAATCCCCACGCTTGGCTAGTGGCTAGCGGATTGCAGTATTGGTGGTGAAGTTACAGAAGACGGTGATGCCCATCTTTTGGATTTTTCCTTAGTCGCCTCTTACGACACCCACGAGACGAAAGAGGGTGGTGGAATTCTAGTCCGGATACCACTCGTCACCCACTGGTGTCAAACTAATTACTATTTATCTGCAAGTAAGATTACCTACAGAACAAAGTGATCGACCCGGTCGTTCGGAATAATAATTTCAGAATAATTCCATGTTTCTAATAGGTCATGAATATTGTAATGGAAGGAACCCACAAGGGTGTTAGTACGTCACGGTGACCACGACGAAACTGTGCTTTTACCAGCATCTTATGAATATATTATTTTAAATATAGCCGGGTTCTTACATATTATGTGAACACGCGTGTTTTTATATACACCTAGTAGTTTTTATTTTTCTTTTTGGCTCTTGCTGGAAGAGTTGTGAGTGTAACCGGACTTACGGTACTTTTGGCGAAAGCAAACAAAAAGTTATTAAAGCAGGACGACGTGGAAGCGAGACGCAGCTACGTGCAGTGTGATGCGGCGTCTCGCTTATACAACGTAACCTGTCCTGCTTTAAGAGTTCATGGTAAGCGGGCTGGTCCCTGAAGCGTCATCGTAGTAGATCTTGCTGACAAGATATGCGTAAAGTATATAAAGTGTTGTTATTTAATAGTAAATTATCTTTAGCATAAGATATTTCGTATTAGACAGGTAATATCTGCGGTATTAAGCAAATGTAAGTTCATATTTATGTAGGTAATAGAGCTTGTTTAGTGCAAAATTGGATCCATGTTTATAACCCAGAAATCAAGCAGAACAGTAATACTGTGCGTTAATAGTTCAAGCTTGTGTAATCACGAGAAATTATGGATCGCTAACCGACTAGTACGAGAGCTCGCAAGGTTTCGGAGAACGAACTTTGAACTGGCAAAATTTTTGTTATCCATTATGGGAGCAGGGTAGGTATGGATACATAGATAATACTCTTTATTGCACGCCAAGAAAAACAGAATACAGAGATGTGTGGGAATAAGTGGTAGTTTTCACACCTACGCGGCCAGTTCTTATTTATCATATTAAAATTTATATAGGTAGGTATATACTTTTTCATTAAACTTATAAATAAGTGAACGGTAAAACCTGGTTGGCTAAAGTATTAACCTTTTGCGTAGGCTGTTTGGTCTATGGTTCGACGGCTCGGGGCTCCCGGGACAAATATTAGGAAAATCTGCTGGTTATCTTAAGGTGGGCGTTTGAGTATGAAATTTATTTTGGCTAACACACACCTACGGCCAAGAATCGTGTGGGACGAAGTTTACCAAAAACCACCAACAACTATGTTTACCAACAAATTGGTATTTTCTATGTTTTTGCATCATATAAATCATCATCATCAATAATGTAATAAATACGCCTACCACAGTGATTTATAGTATCTTTAAACCCTGTTAATACATTTAATTTGTTACTGTTAGCGCTGCAACTAAATGGATTAATCTAGTATCTGCTAGTTTATTTGTCTAAAATGCTACCAAACAATACAAAGCTAGTAAATTAAGTTGTATACATAGAACAGAGTGAGGGTAGATATGTGAAACAGGTAGATAATCGGATTATGCCACGTTCACTGTTTGCAGTTCTCAGCGGCGCATCGGCAGGGCACGTAAAATCGTTACATTTCGATTCCAACAGAATTCTCCATCGACAAACATTTGTATATACTCTGTGGTAACTGGATTTGATCCATTTTTGTAGGCGCAATTAGGCCTTCGTTCGAATGTGTTCAATTTTCGAACTTAGTTTCCAACTTACTTGTATTTTTCGTATTTTTTTTAAAGATGATTTGTTATAAACATATCAGCATGGCAGCTGGCATGTTTAAAGAAATTGATACACGTAAATAGATACAGTGGTTACCTAATCATAAAGACGTAAAAATCGCAAAAAAAAAGCTGTAACAACCTTATATAAATTTAAATAAATGTAGTAGGTACCTACAGAATTTCTATAGGTGTTCTCTTAAAATGAAGGATCTTACAGTAACGAGCTGCCTCGGCAGGGGAGTCCCAATCCCAGTTTGATGTAATTAGATCACAGGTGGATGCCGCTGGCCGTCTCCCTGGGTAATGTCTTACGACGCCCCGGGGAGCGCCGGGTGGCTTCCCGGAACTACCGCACGCCTACGAACAGGCTATTACCAATATATAACTTTCATCGATCGATTTATAATAAGTTTGAAATGTTTATTTTCACTTGCCTTTATTAGTTTGTTTGTACTATCATATAAAAATTAAGCAAAATTATCGAAGTTAATTATTGTCTTATGACTTAGTGGGTAGTAATACCTATATCTAACTCAGGCATAACACAAGTCACAAGACCACATGGAAGTGAGAATTTAACATATTATATTTTGATACGATAATCTTTAGGAGAAATTCCAAAACTTTTAGTCGTAGTAAACATGTAGGAATGTAGGAACAGTCTATAAGTCCAAATTATGAAAATAATGCGAACAGAAGCGCAACGCTAAACCGTGTTTCATTCCATCAAATAAACTTTAATTCACAAGTAAAATATGATAATCCATCGTTTCGTGATGCACAGGTGTTGCTAACAAAGTTCCGGACAGGATAATGTTCATTGTTCGCCGACTCACAATAAGAACAAACAAAGTGCCGAGTGAAGAAGAAGCTAATTCACGTCGGCTTACAAACCATCTCTTTGAGTCCGGAGTGGCACGGAAAGCTTAAAAATCAACCAACCGACTCCATTCAGTCGGAGGTGTTACTAACTTGAATGCAGCGTTCGCTCCCCACAATTGAAATGGTAATGCGACTCCGCTCCAGTTCTAATTGCCATGCAAATGTTGGAGCCCCCTATACCTACTGATATGTTTATAGTTCGGGAAGGAACTCAAATTCTCTCAAAGAGGTGATCACGCTCGGAATGGTTCTTTCAGATGGTTGTCACTTTATGGACGGGGAATGCAATCTAGTACAAGTTTAGTTGAGAAGTAAAACTGTTCTCTGTACTATACAGTAATTGAAGGTATTAAACTAATGTCGTTTGGAGCTCCAATGTGACTCAATATTGTTGGTGCTGTGTTGCACAATAAGCAAGTTCAGCAAATAAATTAAGTAGTGTGTAATGTTATCAAAGTTAGACAGAAGGATTGATATTTATCTTATAAACGTATATTAATTATCATGACGTTGAAACTGTATGTTGGTAATACTATTATAAACGCGAGAGTTTGTAAGTATGGATGGATGTTTGTTACTCTTTCACCTAAAAACAGCTGACACCCTAGATTAACACATAGGCTACTTTTTATCCCAAAGAAATGTAGAGGGTAACATCGCGGGGCGCAGCTAATAAAGTGTAAATCGTTAAACAATTTGACATTAAATATGTAATTACGTCAAAAAACATTCTGTCACTAATAATAAACACTAAAGAGTAACTTTCCAAAATGAAACATGATTCAATAACAATCGCCATCATCCAATTAATATAACAGCTTCACCGGAACAATGAGCCAATCACAGTGACTTTTGTGGACTCGTGGCGGTTCGAACTTGGCCTAACATAATGAGCGAACAATGTAAATGCGGCGTATTGTTTGTGATAACTATGAACACAACAGTAGCTTCCAGTAACAATAGGGACTTCAACAAATAAACTATTCCGTGCGTACCACAAAGTTAGGTTTAAAAGCGGGCAAACCCCTCACTGGCCGGGCAACGTGCCGGACTAGTGTCAACTGCTTGTTGTGTACAATAATAACTTGTTTGGGTCATTCTAATATGAAAACACGAGTTTCTAGACTGTGGAAATACTGTTTTTGCTGCTTTTATTTTTATTTACGACTTTTACACATTTTCACAAATACAAAATATGTCATTACTTCTTGTTTATAACATCGGCTCAGACCTGCATGGTAAGCAGAGCCTCGGAGGTATATAGAACACCTACATATCGCCAGTTATGCTTTAGGTTCTTTGTAATAGCGGACGAGCCTATTGCCATTAATTGACTCTCATCTCTCATCTCACTTTGAAATCAAATTCAGGATCTCATACTCACAGTTTATGTTATATAATATATATGATTGACTTTGTAAGTTATATAGAATAAAGATTTACTAGTGATCCTCTATTCAATTTATTTGTGCAGGTGGTTAAAGTTGTGTGCATAAACAACTCGAATGGGAATGTACGACCCGCAAAGGGTTAATATAGTTAGAACAGTGAGATGTCAGGCGACGTGCGACAGTCCGAGTCTCCGGCAGGACGATAAAGTTAGCTCCCACAGGCTCGGAGCTCGGCGATACGCCCCCGCCGCCGCCGGATGCACGATGTGCGGCTCTGATCACTCCTATATACTCATCTGATATACCTACGGACGTGCATTCAATATGCACGTGATCATTGCATTCACGGTATGAGTTACGCCTTTTCCTTTTATCTAGAAGAAGGTACAAGTTGTAGATAAAAATATAGAAATAGGATCGTTGAGGAATTTGAGAATGACTATGCTGTTGGTATTTGCTTGTTGTATTATGTGTCTGACGTGGCTTTTTTGTTAGATTCAATCTCAAGTAAATCCAAATAGTAAAAAAAAAATCTTGCTTAAATTGTCAGTAAGCGTATTAATCAAATATTTATATGGATGTCTTCCTTTAAAAAAATATCGTAGTAGATATCATTCTTTTCATATATATATTAGGTACAGCAACAAAACTAGCTGCATTTTTTACTTTTTAAACTTACCTATCATTATATAGTTCTAGAACAATTTGATGCATAGTCTTCTTAAATGTTTAAATATTGTGATATTGCATTTATGCAATTCATTTTTTTTCCTTCATTTAAGTATTTGACGTTAAGTTTTTCATCTTGTTAAACTATACCACCTACTAATTTTGCTGTAGGTACCTACCTACCTACCTACTACTACCTGCAGTATTCTCTATACTCAGAGGATTAAGCTTAGGATCAGAAATTTATTGTTTTTCGTTCATTGAGGAATACCAGTAAACAAAATGTGTTAGTAGGTAATTTGAAATATAGGGCCACGTGTTGCGAAGTGTAAAAAATGACCAAGTGTCCGGTGTTATTAAATTTATGACGCGATCCGTAGATTACACCGTCGTTCATTGTAATCGAATATCAGGAAATGTTGGGTTTCTTTTAGAACCTGTTACCTCTGGCTAAATTAAAAAAAATAGATTTTCGTGTTTTTTTGTAGTATGAATAAGTTTGGCTCTCTATAGTCTTTTTAGGTTTAGCCAAGTTTAATTCACAAGTAATTCGTTCGCGGGTCGAATTCCTCTGCGCTTCTGCCTATCCTATATGTATATCTCTGGCGAATGGCGTGACTTTCTGATATTTATCATGTTCTATTTTGTGAATAATTTTCCATCGCAATTCAATTGCAAATAATGACATGTTACACAACATCACGCAATTTATTTATTCAATGCTGTTAGTGGGATTGTGTTTTCAGATCCCAAATATTAGGTCAGTGTGTAAATACACAGTGCGTACGATTTTCATTGCAAATTGGACAAGTGAGGTTTTATTCGTTGGTGAATATTTCCATGCTTCAACTTCATTTCCGAGCTCATAGGAATATTTTTGCATATTTCCTGCTTTCACGGTACGTCGATTTACTCCAGTTTCTAGATTGAATTTTCGCTGACAGTATAAAATGCGTGGATTCCATGTCTCGCCCACTCGAGTGCGGCAACCGAGCTTTCTCAGCAATATTGAAAGTTAATGATGCGTTCCCCAATAGTTACGTGACTCGAGAAAATATTATTTCGTCTTCTTTCTGCCTTTAAGGATACAAGTTATCATTACCGACTCGTTATCGTATTCAATGGAAGTTTATATAAATAAGTAAGCACGAGGCATTTTATAGATTGGAAAATTGCGTCTTGAAGGAAGATTTCTTCTTTTACTCTTCAAACAAAATAATAAAAAAGTGGATCCAAAGTTATCTCAATTTAATCTGAATCCGCAAAAACATTTGCGGGGCTGGCGGTCGTTTTGTGGAATTGAAAAGCAAAAAGAAGTTTGTGAACTGAGCTTGGCGAGTTGCGGAGTTAGCGACTTCGGCGATCCGGCTGCCCGGCGCCCGCGCCGCCGCCGCAGTTAACGACACCTTGTTGCTGCGAATCTCATTCAAGACTCCGCGCAACTTCGCCGAGTTCATAAACGAAAACTTTTCTACAATCGCCAAATAGCTTCCTATCTAGAAAGTAACTATATTTTAGATTCTATTCAGGATGTATAACTGTGCCAGGGGGTTATAGGTGTCAGTGTCTTTGCTCAAAAACTGTTATCTGGTTTCACAAGTCTAGTGAGTCTCACACAGTGATGAAAGTTATTTTATTCATTTTGTATCCATTTCAAATGCTCATTTTGACTACCATTAACTTCAATATTAGATATGCGATAATAGGAAAGATATTGTCGTTGCTACAACTGTTTTTTCTTACCAACATCAGTATTTTACACGTGCTTCGCCTGACCTACCTACATAAAGGGGGATGGTATTGTAATATAGAGGGTGTTTTCCAATGACTCCAATATAGCGCTGGGTTCGTATAGCACGGCACAATACTGCGGCGTAATGATAGAATGTATCCGGGCGCAGCACGTGACGCGACTGGCAAGCCTGCCACCAGCCTTATATGAACCCCATCCACTGCTTTATAGCGTCCCTATGTACAAGTGATATTGATACTTTTATTGTTTATTATGATTTTGGGGAGTTGTTACCGGTTTATGGTTGACTAACAAAGCAACTTGGATGACCACGTATCTAAAATTATTGTCTCTGTCTGTACTAAAGAGCCCTGATTTTGGTTTAGCATTTTTTCTTTTGGAAGTTTTTTGAAATCAATTTCTCCTGTATCGTGGGTGTGTTTCACAAACATGAAATATCACAACAACCAGACTCGGGACAAACATCTACGAATCGCGCAAACAAATTTTTGTCCCGTGCGGGAATTAAACCTGCAACTCTTAGCGTAGCAGTCCAAACGTTTAGCCACTGCGCCAATGAGGTCGTCGATATTTTATGTTTGCGTTAAGAATCTTACACGTACTTCGAATGTTCATGTTTTTGGCCCAACTAAGTACTTACAACTCGCTGGCTGCTACAAGACCTCTGTACAACATTTATGAGCACAGTAGTTACCACACAGCACCGGCGTCGCTATGAAACTGTATGAAACTTTTGCCGCACGAAAGCAACTCCTATAAATAAATAATTGAATGGATAACTTTACAGGCGGCTTCAAATGATAGCTCCAGCACTATATTATCAGAAGAGAGATCGCTTAAGTGTTTCGGAATATTTGCCAGCGCTTCCGAAGTTCGGTGTGTACCTAATTTACATACCTATCTATATTTATGAACGAATCATTTGTATAAATGCATGCGCGTAGGCGTGCCAGTGTGTCTGACTCTAATCAGCTGTCATAAATATTTAGTAAATACTTTTTCGTTTCAGCTGATCTAAATTACCATAATATTTCATATGTTTTTCCATAAATTCCATCACACCGGTATCGAACATCAAAAATACTTCAAGTTCTATCTTCTGAAGGTACAACTGAAATATTAACGTAGTAGCTTCAAAAGAAAAGTCTGCGTGTCCAACTTCGGTTTTTTGGATAACTTGAGCAGTTTCTTTTATCAGTCTTTTGTAGATCCTTCGGAATGAGCTATTAAATAAATAGCTAGTGGCCCTTACCGCACCGAATAAAAGAACACGACCTTCCCTCTAGCACAATGTTACCAATTGAAAAATAAATCGGATTTTCTTCGGAGCTATTGTTTGGATATCTTTACTACGACCCTCTTCATCCTTTGTATTCCATAAATGTACTCTATTTAAAGTGCCAAGGTTCTACGATACTAAGGTGTAAATAAAAACTTCAGTTATTTTCACATATTTATTTTAAAGTTTTTACGAATTTCTTACTAATTGGTAACTCAAATATCACAAAATAATAATCACATAAATGTATAAATTAATATTTCACAGAAACAATATAAATTAACAAAATTTGAATACACATTAATATCAAAAGTAGGTATAGGATCAAGCTCGATGGGAATGAATGACATTAATTTCTATGGTATGTAGATACTTGTATAAATGGTCTAATTCGTACTTTTTATAAAATATTGAAGTTTGAAGCTCTGGGTTTATTCAATGCGTGATTATTTGGTTATCACAGTGTTCGGCAACTAAATACAGCGTGGTTCGTGAACTATTATATCGTTAGCCGTTTCATTTAAAAATATTTTGTTTTAAAAATGTACTATAAACTGCACTGGCATGAGAATTTTAATTCTTATAAAAAGATTAATATCATACATTGAAATGTCAAAAACCCTCGCGTTCTAAATTTAAACCTTTGTAAGTGAAACGGCCAGTGTGAAAACTTATTTATAATTAATAAACATTTAAAAAGTTACACACAGTACAATCCTGCATATTGTAATACTGAATATCATAAGACAATTAAATATTTAACTAGAATAAAACTCAGTCTATTTTGCTTTGACAAATTCATTTGTAAGTTATGATATGCGACTTTGTACAAAATGATATTTGCGTCCGCACAAACTTTGGATTCAATATTGATATAGGCTATTCCCCTTATGTAAACGTTGTTATGGTTAAAGCTAGCGAAATACACAAGCCTATAGCGAGTTACAATGATTGATTGAACCAATAGAAATATTTGTTTGGTCCATACCATTTGCAATTATTGGAACTGGGCTTTTTATTTCAACCCCATATTGTTTGACAATAAAGAGACCTTTTTCAGAAATGCTCAATAAATTCTTTACAGTACAGGTATGTGTAAACACCTACCGTTTTTCTATTACATGTTACATCCAGTAAAACCATATATTGGATTTGGGGAAATACGTAATTATTATAAATTTCTTTTGATCTCCTTTGATGTATTTCCTACTTATTTTGATCAATCTACATACACAAATGTTGAAATATTTAATTTTTATTTCCTAATATAAACATGAAGTTGTCGAGACAGTTAATACACCATCAATCTAACATGATATATATTTTGAGGACGCTTGGTTTTCAACACACGAAGGGAACATGCTCTAACCAAAATAACATTTAGGGAATAGGGCACGTTAAGAGCCCCCACAGAAGAGATTTTGGGGCGTAGTGACGTTCTCGACACATCTACACCTCGTTACGTAATTATGAAGTAAATCAAGATGCACCTGTCCCGAAAGCCCGTGGTTATCCAATATTTAATTCGTTTTTGGATTAGGCTTTGTAAAATAACCAATGATGTCTGTTCATATTACCTAGATAAAATTACTTACAAAGCAGCGGAATCAGGTGCTATCAAAACATTTTGAAAAATAGTCGGTATTCCGCAAAATTGTGTGAAGCTTAGTTTAATATCACTTCTATACCAATCGGTCTGGATTTGAGTGCACCTCGCTCTCCCCGATTTACATAAATATTTATCTAGGTCAACAAGGCAAGCCACTATGGCCGCGTGCCTGCTGCTCATCGCTCACGCTCAAAACCTTCTGTGACAGGGTTCGTAACGTAGTTGTCGTAAAGTAACGTCTACACTGGTGCTTTAGTGCAGGCGTTGATGTCTCCGATGCTCTTGACGCGTCGATGTCGCTTCTGCTTGACCAACACGTCGTCCGCCGTCTTGGCCGGCAGGGGCGAGCTCACTCGGTGAGCGTGGTCCGCTTTATGACCGTACCTTATGGAGAAAAAGTTCTTTGTTTATCACATTAGGATTGGAGCCTATCTGTTACCGTATCACGACGCTGTACCGTAACGAACGGGCGTTCAAAATACCTTTTTAGTACGGGCAAAAGAACATATCTTGCTGACACACAGTAGTCAAAAATACTTTCTAATTTTGCCTGAAATGGATCTGGATTTGCAAAAAGGTTATCTCGTTTTCAAATATGTTGCTGGCGTTTCAACCTTGTTAACTACAGGTCGAGTTAATTAAATTAGGATTTACGTGAACTATTTGAACAGAAATGGTATGTATCGATTTTGGTTTTTTATATTGTACTTATTTTACTTATGCGTGAAAATCCATCAAAACCCTTTTGTGTTATCATTAACGTTATGGTAGAAAAAACAACCCACCTATGAGTAATACTAGAGTTCTCCTTGATGTCGTTTAGTCTCTGCAGGCTGTCCCTTGTGGACACGCTGGACTGTGAATACAAGCTCAGCGGCGTGTATATTGGCTCGTACTCCTGCAGGGTCGGCGGCGGCGCGTACGTCATGCTCAACTGGCTCAGCGTGCGCACGGCTATAGGCGGCGAGTACGATATCTGGTAGGGTTGCGTTAGACTCAATACGCTCGAACTCTCGCTAGAACTCGACGGAGACGTCCGCTCGTGTTTCGGCTTTAGCACCCCTAGAGCCCGGGTTATTGAACCCTGCAATAAATTGGCCGTTAGTGTGTTGGTTCCTGTTTTTCGAGTGACTTTGATTGGTATCCTATTTTAAAATGTACACCTTTATTGGCTATTATTTAGGTCAGGAGTTCTATTATAATCTTTGATAACATATTTTTGCAATATACGATTACTTTCAAAATTCAGCATTTTTACAAATTCTACGGAGTAAGACCGTGACTTACCCTTAAACTATGCCTTCTGGACTCTCCACTTAGATCGATACCAGGTAACCCAGTAGCAACGGACCTTGAGAACGGTCTACCCAACATCCTGATTTGGTGACCAAACAAGTTTCTGAAAACCAATTACAATATGATTTCACTACACAACAGCAGCAGCACAAATTTGAGATCACATTGAAGCCAGGCAGAGCGTTAATTGCTTTAGTTACAGTTGCTTTAATCTCTCAAATTTGCACTTATATTGTGTCCAATATTCGCTAACACAAAAAGCTCACATGCAAATTCTTAAAAAGTTATTTTTAGAGTCACAATGTTGCACCTTAATGCATTATATTTTCCTAGCAGGAAAATTATCGCACAAAAATGTATTATTCAAATTGAATTTCACTGGAAGCTACAAGAGACAGTTGAAAGTAAATAGTAATTTAATAATATTTGGCATAGACATCAAAAGCATGATGCACTTTGCTGTAAATGATACGAATCATGCTGATTGTGTACGAATATGAATATAAATAAATACACGAATAACATTTATGGATTTAAAACAAAAAACAGTACTGTACTTAAATGTCACGAAAGGCAGCAAATATAATGTAGGTGTTGAAATGTCTTTAAAATACGCAGTAGTGTTCTTTGTACGCTTGAATTAAAATAACAATAATAATTATAATATAATAAAAATGTCATAACTAAATCCATCAAGCACGAAAATTACGTGTCGGAAATAATTGAAATTATTATTGTCACAAAACAAAATGGAACGTTACATGGAAGGAGAAAAAGTGGACAGAGCCTGACTGTTATGTAGTGCGATCTAATGATGATGACAGATAGGCATTCATGATGTATCGATAAAATGATCGTTACCGTTCTGTCTCGATGCAAGGATCGCCAAGTTTAGGGTGATGCATAATAAAAAGAAACTGACTCGATGTCCCTTAGGTTTATCGTTTTCATCAGGATTTATTCACATTTATATTTTAATTGATATCGTTACAGGTGAACCTAATATACAATGTTGTCAACTTTACAGTATGATTGTATACAAGTCAAAAACATAGTTATCTTACAGTATTAGTAAATGCTATTATTGTTATAATCCTAAAGCTATGGTGAATGGTTCCGTCTTTACACCTATGAATATTCAATTGTAAAGATTTTAAAATCTTCGATTATTACAATTATTTAAAATTGTCATTAAATTGAAATTAACGGTCTTTATTAAATTTAATGAATGCTGGTAATGGGATAAGAGCTACCCCCTATGATTATTACGGAGCATCTCATGCTTATCTTTATAATATCAACTAAGTTGTATACATTTACTAGATTACCAAATTGATCAATCTCGAATAAACATTAACGCGACGAATCTAATCTACGGCAAGATCGGGGACTCTAGGGGGTCACAATGTCCAACATTGAATCTAACACTGACGAAGGCGAAGGTACGAAATAATATTATTGTGAATGTGTCCGATCGCTCCAACTTTTTGATATTCTTTACTTACAAACCACGATCCCTACGATAACTTATCAGTCTTTACCGCTCGTAAAGTTTTCCATCAAAAAAGTTTCCAAAAAACGAGCGAGTTTTGACGGTAGATAGATACAATAATTTTCTTTTGCAAAGAAAATATTTTGTGTAAAAATAGCGAATTTACAAACATTTTAATACAGGAAATTTTACATAGATACAGGTTGGGCACCGAAGCAATTATTTTTTAAAGGAGAGTTTTTTGATTTTCGTGGGTTTATCTTTGTTTTGTGGACAACATGGATGCTCGGGCAGCCTCCACTTGCAGTTCTTCCACCTGGCAAAATATCGTATACCTGCAGGATTGCACCTTACATTATAATCAACTACAGCTTGCTCACGTAAGGGAGGGGACTGCTCAGTGCCACTGTGCCACTGGGTTCTACTACAAAGGTACCATACAACCGGGTGCATGCACTGTGCATCTCACCACAACATTGTTGCACTCGATAGCCACTCGTATGGATGTTTTTATTGTATGTAGTTATGGGAGATATGTATACTAAAACTTCGATTAATACTGTGCTCATTGTCACCAAACATTCTGCTAGATATATTCCAGGGTATATATTGTAAATACATAATTCATATCATATAATATAATAAGAAAATATAACATTTACATAGATACATATGCAATTGGTACGGAACACATTGACTCGCATGTTGATTGATGCGATGGAATATTTACCGAAGTGTGATGTCTAGTGCAAATATTATATTTTCCAGATTTGCCACAAATATAGAAGAGTTGTTTACTTACCTCGCTGGTATAACGAGGGCATCGAATTCGGCCACTAAGTGTCTTCTGATAATGCTCTTGGATGGAGGTATTCCGAGTGCGGTCGCCATTGTCTCGCCGGTGAACGATGGCTCTAGGACCACAAGCCCACCGTGCACTCCGCTGTCTGTTTTCATAAGATTATCGAGTACGTGACAACTCATTCTACTAACACCGATATTATTAGACCAAGTGTACCAAGCCAACAGACTAAACATACCTTTGAGATTCTCCGCAAATTCGCCTAAATCAATATTATGAGCCCATCGCATGAACCTCTGATTGGTCCAAACTAAGGGATCTGCGTCGACGTTCTCGCATTGATGCCGCCTGACGGCCAGCGCCTACACCAAACGATGTTGTGAATATTTAACGATGATTGATCAGCCCAAGTAATTTATAACGTTGAAAATAAGAAGAGAAATAATAACTATGATGTAACAGGTTTTTAGCCAAGTGTCGACCAAAAGAGCGGAGTACACGATGATTAATGGGTGTACATTACGGGGCACGGCAATCCGAGACGGAACATTTTGTTCCAGCTCATTGGATAATCGCTCATTTGCTTTTCGTTATCTCGCCCTACTTATTGAAGGGGACGTGAAACGGTTTTTTTATTTTGCCCCCGTAATTTGTAACTTAGATGTCTTTTGTCTTTTATCTTAATTTTTTTACGATACGAAAGATATAAACAGCTTGACTTTATAATGGCGGGCTACAATTTATCGGAACAACATAATAATAATGAAATATGTTTCACTAACCTGCCGGTCGTACTTCATTATTCTGAGCAGATGAATACCGTGGACGATGGAAGCCTGGTGGAATTTTCGTGTCACACCGAGGTACTTCTCCAACTCTTTCTTGCTGATAGTGTCGAGCATGCGAGCATCCACCAAGTTTGCCAGGAATGATTCCGCGTACTGTTTTTTAAAGATAAGTTTCCAGAATAATTCTATTTGTGATCAACCATTTTACGCTTAATAAGGTAAATGAAATTGCCATACCTGTGACAAGCCCAAATCTGGCAGCCATTCAGCGGCAACCCAAGCGTGCGTCAATTGTCCTATACTGGGGTTCCTCACGAGGTCGGGTCTCCTCCGTTCTTCAATGGCAAGCCGCAGTTTCTTGCGGTGCATCGGCTGCGAGATCCCCAGTCCCACCTCCAGGTCAGCGTCTGACAGCTCGAGCAGAACCTGCCCATTCAAAGCACGGATCTAGAACCAACCAGAACACAATATTTGACGCTTTATGCGCGTCTCTCGCTCTACATACATCCCTACCAAATAAGAAATGATTAACCGAACCATTCTGATCACGATATGAATAACTTTTGACATTCGTGATTTTCGTTTCAAAGACCGCACGAATGCGTTCTAAAAGTCTGATATCAACATATAAATAAGCAAATTCGCCGATGAATTTATCTGGGAGTTTTGTATCGGGCGCTGATTACCATACATATCTAATAAAATGAGCGCATTCCGAATAATGAATGGATTTGCGGGTAATGAAAATGGTTTTTTTATTTCATTCGTTACATACGAAAAAATAATCCATGTCGTTTTTATTGAAAGTTATGACCGGCCGAATTGTAAACATTGATTTTGGCTTGTGATTAAATGTTCAAACGATGTGAATTGTTGAGTGCTTTTGTAATACTTTGTCGAATAAAAATATCCAACGGGCTTTTCTACCTTGTTGAATAAATGGAGTACTAAGTGGTTAATACGATTTGTGTTAATACTGCTTGAAGCCTCATACAGTTAAATGCAACAGAGCATAAGTAATTATGTAGATAGGTTCGTGTTGCTAGTCTGTTCTGGACTTTATGCTATTGGACCGAACTTTGTATTTGGTATTTAGTTGAGTTGTTTATTGAAATAATGTATTTTTATCTTTAATCCCTATCAGAATGTTAATTAAATAAAAATATTATGTTACATTTCTTTTAAAATAATATGTCCCCAAAGTGAATATTTAATTAAGTATTGTGTGAACTCAGCGTTTCTTATTACTACATAATTATTATTGCAGCTCTGACGTAGGTAATAAAAACCTGAGCAAAATACTTACACGATCTTCAAGCGTCGACGGAAAATGAAGTAAAAAGACAAATTGCTTTTTGCATCTTTTGTTTAAGCCAAAGCAGATAACGTCTGTCAGAGATTCATATGTATATTTTTAAGTGGAGGCAGGGGAGTGACAAATACCGAAGCGTGTATGATAAAAGTCATGCGTGTGCATAAAGCGAAAGGTATTAGAGTATATGGATTAGAGCAAGTGGAAATCAAGTGGTGTAGACAACGTAAAGCAAAGATCGTAAGAAATTTGGCCACCTTTCTTCAACACACTTCACCTTTTCAAAGCAATAAAATAAGGAAAGAAATACAAGCTCCATGGTTCGTTTGTTCTTCTGTTATTTTTTCGTGCTTACCTTGCCGCTCTTGACATTGTCGGCTACGGCTGCAGCGTATTGTGGCATGCCGAGCGCCAGCTCCAGCCAAGCAATGATGGCAGGTGCCCGCCACCGCGACAGAGGCAGTGACGCCGCCTCCCGTAGAGCTGCCTCGCTGCCTAGTGGAGACCATGCGCGCGCAGTGCTACCAGTGCCCGAGTAGATCGGCTCTGAACAACAAGCTATATTGAACACATTTAAACCATATTGATACATGACCTGTGTAGGTCACCCGAGGGCTCCCTGTATGTAAAAATCATTTTTACAAAACGAACAGTACGTAGGCTATTTTATTTTTTAATTAAGAATTTGGAATAATAACCGTGAGTGGTTCAAAGATTTAGCTGGATTTGGTGAAAAGTCA
The DNA here is from genome assembly GCA_946251915.1 of Abrostola triplasia. Taxonomy (NCBI): domain Eukaryota; kingdom Metazoa; phylum Arthropoda; class Insecta; order Lepidoptera; family Noctuidae; genus Abrostola; species Abrostola triplasia. The sequence goes on along the minus strand of OX276432.1, from coordinate 5,217,339 downwards.
AAAACCTACTTTTATCGTAACTTTAATTCCAATTGGTCACAATTAGCCATCTCTTTCTGTTAGGTTTGCACTCACCGCTCTCATGTCCGCTAATAGCCGCACTACCAGACTTGGTGCGGTGTCGAGAGCGAGCGAACACGCGGGAGATGGACCCCCAGGCCGAGCCGCGACCCCGCGCGCCCTTGCTGCCCGCGCTCGAGCGCCCGCGGATCCCGCCCAGCAGAGCTGCCTCGCACTCACCCGGGCTAGACAGCTGCTCCACTGATCTACTCGATGACAAGGTGTTGGGGACAAAAAATATTCACCACATGAACATCATTAAAACAAATCTGTTGTTCAGTTCTATACAAAAATACTGCTGTATATAGTGAAGTATTCCAGACTTTTACTGGTAGCTGTCGAACAACAGCCTTAGCGTTTTATCTATACTTTATGTACCCATTAAACGCGAACGTAGTAAAAGCGTCCATTGCCGGAAAATTTTCGCTTCGGGCGCAGGTGAGCGCTCTCTATAATCATTCAAACGACAATTTACATTTGACACCTAATCTGCAGACCGCCTTTTCATGCAGCAGCCGTTGAGCCGGCGCTGGGAATATTGCGAGATGGCAGATAATTGAAGGTAGGCTGAGAACAGTGCCGGAAAATGAAAAATATTAACCCGGGAAAAATGTAATTTAGATTCCGTCTATTGCTGAATTGCGTAATTTTACTGTCAAAATTCGATAATATCGCCCGTAGTAATAAAGTAGCGCCGTAAAGTAATGGAAAGTTATCGTCTCGTTTCTTATTGGCGTTTAAATTTCCGCTGTCGTGTCTAATATACTGCTAGGCTTTTTTAGTAATAAAGTACGCTAGCAAATAACTACTAATAGATCAATCTTATTAGCAGAATTCTAAATCGAGATTTTTGTATATAGTATCTAAAGTATGAGGATTCACGGAATCCTGTGCCAAAATATTTTAATTAAGAAAGTTTTTGTGGTCGTTAATAACATTAGCACATTTTCGTACTAAAATTAGCGGCGACTATAAAAAAGAATTGTGAAATAACTCAGTCGTTAAGTACTCGTCCAGATTTTTGAACATAATACTTACAATTTACGACCATTCGCCGGAATACTAATCCGGAATTGGTTTATAGGGCCATTTGCCTTTATCACACTTAATTGCTTAATTAGATGTTATAATATAACCTTATTCGGAAGCATATGTACCTAAATAGGGCTGTTAGAACGTTAGTTTACGGCGTAGTTTTATTTTAAATGGTATCATATCATGACTGTATTTCCTATAAGAGTACGTTGTATAAAGTGAGGAGATCGCATTTCATCAGGTATTTCTTGTAACTTTATTGACCGAAAACCTGAAAATAACATTGGAAATAAAAACAAAACATCCTTTCCAAACTAAGGACTTATGAAGTACTAGCTCTTGTCCGCGGCTTCACTTGCGTTAAGTAGCCTATACATATATCCTTTCTCGGGTCTTAAACTTTCTACATGCCTTTCATCAAAATCCGTCCAGCGCTTTAGTCAAGGCGTAACAGACAGGCAGAGTTACCTCACATTTGTAATATTGATAGTATAAGTATGGATATGGATACGTAAATTTTAGTATGTTAATTGGAAAATGAATTTACAAACCTTGACAGTGATCCTGCGTCGATAGAACGTGTGAAGGGCGACGCGCTGTTGTGAGGCGAGAGAGTAGGGCTGCAGTCGCGTGGCGTACTCACTACGAGAAGACAAACACTCATTAATAATAACAGCCTATAACTGTCCCACAGCAGGGCAAAGGCCTCTTCTCATATAGAGAAGGTTTGAGCATTGATCACCACGCTAGCTCACTGCAGGTTGGCGATTTCAGATCATTACCTATAATAGATTAATTTTGTGCTATAAGTACTAACAAAATAATGTATTTGCGTATATTTTCCTGGGACCTGAGGGACCTTATTTTATTACACCAACAAAACACGCGTCGTATAATTCATCTCAACGTAAAACTGGCAGGAATCGATAATGCGGCCGCAATCCTCGTACTCTGCCGGTATATTGTCGCTGAATACTTTAATGTATTATGTAGAATGGGCGCGGCTTACAAACTACTTTATATTACTCAAGCTTTTATCCCGCGGGATAAAACCCTGTCTCAGTGCATCCATCGAAGGCTCGTGAACAAAAATGTGTTCGGTAAGTACTGAAACGTGGGAGCGTGAGGGTATTGGCACCTCATTTTTTGTTCCCTTTATAACGTCTATTGTAACATTTGTATGTAGGTAATTCACAGAAACAGTAGCTTATCAAGTGCAGTGAAGCTCAGTATATATGAAACTCATTGGCCAGGCAGGCAATGTACTAACATAATATTATTATTCTATCCACTTGTTTGGAAGTTTATGCCTGTCTCCTACATTAAAGTACTCTCCTAAAAGTTTGGTTGTTGGTTGTGGGATGTTAACTTCTTAATAGTTCTAAAACGAAGAGCGTGGTTGCCAAAAGTAGAAGATAAGATCTACAAATCGACAATAACCGCGATTTTCCCGTTACTTTTAAATAACAGTACCACCAACGTACAATGAAAACGTTAGAAACCACAGAAAGCTATAATATAAATACCCTTAAAGATTGTGAAAGCAATAATACGCTCAACATATTTTACGAGTACTATACTAACCTATATATTTTGTTCAGCCTTCCACAAGAATGGCAGTGGATGTTATTTGTTATTAAAACGAACATTTTATTGAGAATTCCTTTGATCTTATGCTTATCGTACCACCATGTAAATTGAAGGGGAACAAATAGTAAACAATGCAAATAACATAACATTTTGTTACCTTAATTCATTTTTTAATTCTGTTATTTGTAAATTTTACGGTACTTACGGGTAGTCAAAAGTTGGTAAGGCTTATAATTAAAGGCATCACTAATTAACATTACAATACTATATAATCTACTTATAATAAACACTATAACCTTAGTTTAAAAAAAAAATATATATAATACAAATGAAAAAAATACGCATCGAAGTATTCCTCCTCATCGCTGTTGACTAGTAGGGTGCCCAAAAGGCGGCATTGCCACGGTAAAAGTAACGCTAATTCTTTGGCTAAAACAGAAGCCAGTCTTTTGGTCACGTGAAGAGTGGACCAACCGTTCTGATAAGATATCTTATATGTATAGTACCGGGATGTAGGCATTTGTTATTTTAAAGCAATTAGACAGAAAATACGTGATCCATATTTTTTTCTTAGAACAATATAATACGATACGTCTATTCTTGAAAAAAAAAACATTTACATAAATCATATAACCGAACGATTTCAAAAATAAAAGTTGGATAAAAGCTGTATCTATGAACTCTTCAGAACAAGATAATTCAGAACATAATAACCTTATTTCCAACACAAGTGCTCCTTAAACTTGTTAAGGGAATATCCACGATGTTCATGTATCTCAGCTTGTTTTCACGCAGCTGTACCAAACAATTAGATTTTATCGAAATAAAACTTTTTTCCCTAATAAAAATCGTTTCTCGTGCGGAATTTATTCCTGTGAGTGTTCTTTGATAAAAACAAGTTGCCGAACTTTGTGCTGATAAAATAAAGGTTTAAAAAATATTTATGTTACAAACTTTTCAGGCTCACTCTTTTCAGTGAACTTATTTCTCGGAATGTAAAAAGCAATGTTGAATGTTTTGTACAGAACGAGAGATATCATTATACTTGTTTTCAACATGAGCGAATTGCAATCCGCTTTATTTTCCAGCTGAATCATGAAAATCATATTTCACTTCATAACAACAATGCCGTGTAACAACGTTAAAAGGGATTCGTTTAAGTTAAATTCCTCAAAAATTAACGACGAAAATTCTGAAGCCAAATTAATTGCTTTCGTAAAATTAAGCTGCTTTGTCAGGTATTTTTAAAATTTAAAGGTTAATTGACCACTATTGTACCTATCGCGAGGAGAAACGAAAACAGTGATTAAAGTAATGATGATATTAATTATAATTATGATAATTAGTATATAGTAACGAACACCAGTCAAGAAAGATTATGTGGCGGTCTTGAACCAGAAGAAGTACCTACTACCAGGTGGACTGACGAAATTGCAGAATTGCGGGCAACCAGTGTATGCAAATGGTTCCGTTCATTGTAGTGGAGGGGGAGGCCTTTGTTCAACAGTGGATGTATTCCGGCTGATGATAATTAATGAACATCAGTTGTTATTGGTTATTAAAAAGTATGATTTACACGGACCAATTAAACATATATCCATTTCCTAAGCATCTGTAGTGCGTGTTACAAACAGTACTTACCGATATTAACAGTCAGTGTAGCAGTGATGTCAGTCGTATTAGCTGCAGCTGTACCAAATAAACCCTTTGAACTTACGTTGATAGATGTGATGTGCCGATGACACGAGCGAAGCGGCGTCGGTGTCGTAAGCATCGAGGGTAGGCGGAGCGCCTTCTGCCGTGGAGTCGGATAGGTTGCCACCACATACTGAAGTGGCACCTCCATCACTACTACCTGTATCAAATAATTACTCATTCTAAAAAGAAGTACAGAAAATGCCATATTATAGAGTCATACTTGCTAGATAATAAAGCAATAGTCTTGGTATTAAGTGTTCTCGACGATTGATTTTCCACGATAATCCCAAATTAAGCGTTATCGAAATCATTTTGCGAAATAAACTTTTCTGATATTGTTCGTGGTCTAGATTTCAAAAACACCCAAATTTAAACAAATAAATAACATACATATTACATAGGTTATTCATTATACCTCGGGGCATACCTCTTACACCGGAGTCGGCGCTGCAGCTTCCCCTATCGCCGATCAGACCAGACGGTCCTCCGAGCATCATTGGCGGTCCCATGCCCAGTGAGGCCACACTCTCGCCCTCTGATAGACATCCTGCTGCTTGCAGCTGCCTCCTTGCCTACATAGACCACAATATTATTATAATCTTTGTAATAAAATTATAGTGATGTTGAAATAATGTAATCTATGTCACATCTTTATCTACTGCTTGTACTTAAGGTAAAACTTTCAAGTAAGCTGCTTAAATATTCATGTGCCCTAATCAATAAGTTTTGATTGTAGCAACAAGTTAGAAGCACACCGATTCCGCAGCCTATCATCCTACCAACTTCACATAACACCGCAATCATATCTGACGACACACGCGGGTAGCACAAGACTGACATACTCGTGACAACACATACAAACACGATTATAGTTATACCTCTATCGTAACACCCCTTTAATGCCCCAATTAATTTCGATTGGGGCTTTAATTTGGACAGGATTTGTACGTTCGAATGGGACATCCCGTTGCGAGCCCACATCAACGTAATGGTATTGAACGTTCCGCGGTCACAGGTTAATATCCGGATTATACGTAACGGAAAATTGTGTAATAACAAGCGACTACCGCACTAAGTCGAGGAAACAGTTGTGTTTAATTTTCCACGCAATTTAGATCAGAGGGAGCAATTTGAAATGGTAATTAACACGGGTGATGGATGATCTTGGTGCGCGCGCACATCACGCCACCTATTCATCATAATACTGAACTGTCGATAAAAGTTTATTTATTATTTGCAGACCTTCAACACTGAGTTGCCCATCAAAAAGTTTTGCAAATATTGATTCAATTTCGGTTCTGACGGGCTATTGAATAATGATTCAGAATCTTTTTATCTTTTCAACTTTGAAGTCAAAAACGATCAATTATGTCAATATTTAAATTATGGTGAGGCTTTGAATAGAAAACAAACCGGCTCATATAAATGATTGGGTCCATGGCTCCTACATAATAAAACAAACATTCAGATAATTATAAACACCTAACAAAAAAAAATCTCAAAAATTTGCGATGGGAGAACATACTTCAAACATCCTTCGATTCTTTTATTAAGCATCGTTTTTATGTGTGTTATTTTTACCATTCACTTTGTCTCATAGTAATACCGAACATTTATAGAACTGATTATTGTCGAACATATTTTACCTCAAACAGTTGCTCTCTGGCATGTCTGAGCTGCGTGTCCCTCGCACTGAGCGCAGCAGCGAGCTGTAGGGATCGCTCAGCTTCATCGCGCGCGTGTCGGAGGAGCGCTGCTCGCTCCCGCTCCCGTTCCGCTCGCTCCGCTCCTAGCGCGGAAGATGCTCCACCCCTTGAGCGCATCTAAACAAAGGGAATTGTAAAATTTACTTTCATAGACATAAACCAACTAGCTTATGCCCACGGCTTCACCCGTGTTAAGTAGTCTATGTCCTTTCTCGGGTGTTAAACTTTCTACAAGCCTAATTTCATCAAAATCTGTCCAGCGGTTTAGACGTTAAGGCATTACAGACAGACAGACAGAATTACTTTCACATTAATTATATTAGTATAGAAGTATGGATTTTATCTTGTTAAAAAAGCGCATGCACTAACGTGCATTTCGTGCGTGAATTTCAATATTTGATCTTTAATTGTTTTAAAACTACCCAGTTGGTCACTAAATTTACGTGCACAATTCATATATACTGCTATTTAAAAAAAAGCATAAATTAATGTCACAGACAAATCATTACCCACTCATTTAAATCCTCGCAGAAGTCTTTTACTAGAATATAAAAAGTTGGTTGGACTGGATAGTTTTCTGAAGACTATTAAACTATTCATAGTCCTGACTTCATGAATCATTATTAAAAGTTAGAACTTGATAAAAATAAATCCATCTGACTTTCTGTGAACAATGTAGCAGTAATAACTTATAACGTAAGAGCAGTTTTAGATAAGTTTTTGTATGTATAAATTCTATTAGGTAGCTCTAAAATAAAGTACCACTCACATGTAACCTACATATTACACGAGTATAATGAGCCTTGGGAACGCTGCTAGATCAGATGATATGGAATAATAAATTGGGTGACCACATTGTTGGTTTCACGTTATAATGACTTTGTTAATGACACAAATATTATGTTGGGACAAAAAGCCAACACATCTACTTTAAAATTTAAAGTTGTTTTAGTGGAAATTAGTATTACATCGCAAATTTTGCTTCTCGCCTTTAAAATACAATATGATTATAAACCTGTTCATAGTTTCTTATGAAGTCCCGGAGCTCTTTCTCTTTGTCTTCAAGCGTGGCGTAGAGTTGTTTCATTTGGTTTAGTAAATCAAATTTCTCTGCTTTCAGCCTCTTTTTGTCTGCCTTCAAAGCTGAAACAAAATGTTTATTATATTTTGTATCAAGACTCTTTTCTATTAGTTATACCTAATTTGCTTCTTCGTTTCGAGCGTAATAAATACAGTAAAAATATTATTTAAATAAACGTATTATTTTGCCCTTATATTTTTAAAAAGTATGTAGGTTTCTCAATAATAAAATATCTCATAAACTTCTCCTAAAACATTTTCGTGGAATTTGGGTGCCTTATCCTTGGGAAGATAACGTGAATTTATTTCGAAGTACATCATAGCCATCGAAAGGAGTTACTCTCGACAAGCTTATACGTGTACGTACGTGAGCCAGAGCCATGCCTCAATCCCGAGTGATCCAAACTCTTTGAGCGTCGCCGGCTGCTCGCTTTGGATGCTGTCCTTTGTCGCTCCGCTCTCTATGTAGATCTCCGCAACTCGGACATTTGTACGTTTCCAACGTTTGATAGGAAAATAAAACGCATCCGAGATTGATCTACATTTTACCGTTTTTGCAAGCTCTAGTGGGGCTTGTCGATCGTTTTGACGATTCCCATCACTTTGGAAGTTTGGAAATTGGATTTTGGTTCCGGGCTCAGATTTTATTGGCAATCATAAAGTTCATGAATTTTTGAACTTTTGCACTTCCGAGAGTAAGACGTAGGCGTATTTGTGTACTTTGAAGTTTAGATGACGTAATTCTGATTGAACATGGTAAAGGGATTAGTGTGGTTTGTGAGTAGGAAGGCAGGCTAAACAGCCCTTTGATTGTGGTTTCATCGATTTCCTCTAACAATTACATAAGGTAAACATACGTATATCACGGATATATCCTAACCTGTATATTAACCTAACACAAATACGGCCGTTTGTTTTGGTTTCGTGCTTGTTCAAACCACTTTCGGTCTTAGTTTATTTAGGTTCTCGACATGTACTGTTTTATCTATAAAATATTCAATTTCTACTATATGTTATCCATTTAAAAGAAACAAAAAAGGCCTATATTTTTTGGTATATGGAGGCCAAACATTTACTTTTAACACTTTCATAGTTTTCATTTCATAGAGTCGTCAGCTACAAACGAGTTTGCGTCCAAAACTTCTTAAGCCATCTATGGGAGTGTTCAGCTTATTTAGTTGATACAACCACTGAACGTGACTTCATTACTTTGCTTACCCGCAATCGATCGGACCACTAATAGCATAGGCAGTGAACACTGCGGGCAAAGCAAACGATATTGAAACGTGTCATAACTTTCAAACTAAGATTTAGGTATTTCTATTTTTAGTACAGATCTTCTGCTCTTTGTAAGAATTGTTTTCTTTTGTGTTAATCTAGTGTTCATCGCCCATTTCTTATCTTAAGGGATAATCTCAATTTATTAAAATTCTTCGTTAAAGTGTGCCTACGATGGAAGATGTATCTATTACTAAAATGTCATCTCACTTGCCCTATGCATGTTCTGCGTTGATGAATAAATCAGTCAGAATCTCAGAAGCTCAAAGGTCCAAGATGTTTAAGTTTTTGAATTAAGAAAAATTGTTGAAAGTCTACCTCAAATATGATTGGAATAGTGACCTACTTATTCGATTATGGGGTAGCGAAAATGAGGGTAATGGAAATCCAATATGGCGTGTGTAATAAACTGAATAAGACTTGAAAGTCTGCTATAACTTAGACAAATTGGATAAAGTTGCGGTCTGGCTCGTTAAAAAGTTTTATAAAAACTTATTTAAAGTAACGTCAATAGTTTTATACCAACTCAAATATTTAGCTTACAACTAATGGAGTATTATTTAATTAGCCAAGTAAACCGAACTGTAAAGTTTCCTTTGTTTTAAACAAAAGAGTAATATTTTATTTTATTTTTCCAATAAAAGTTGCAGCTCAACGTTATTCTGGAGCTGAATCATTAAATTAGTACAAATAACTTGTAACACACATATAATAAACCAGGAAGTAAACATAACATTCCAGCTGCTTAAACACACAGGGTTGACACAACCCAACTTTCGTCAGTTTAATGACATTAGTGGAAATGTCAGTCCAAGTCACAGGAGCACACCCTGAGAGGGACGTGACCCGCTTACCGATGTCGGTCTCACTAAGGCAGTGTACCTTACGAAATATTATGAGTATAGTTTATCAAAATGTCGGCTCGCTCCACGCTTCTCCGGTATCACGCTGGCACTCAACAAATTGGCCACTTTCGTGGGATCGAATCGGATTATTGTGATAAAACCACTGTAAGAGTAAGTTATCGATTTATTAAAATTATCACGTTTAAGGGATATACGATACGATTAGCAAGTGCGGCTGGCGTTTTAAGATAACGGTGGTGGGTTATATACTTGTGCAGAATACATTAAAGAATTGAGGGGACTTTCTTTTATCGTTGCATTTAAAAATGAATAAATACACACGGCCATAACCTACATTTTGTAAAAGTTTAATCGTAAAACAGACATGAAATATTATAAATTAATTACCTTAGGTGTATAAATATAACATTGTGTCCAAACATACGCTCATAGTAGATTCTCAGAAACAATTTAGATTTTGTCGCTTTGTCAAGATATAAGACTTGTGTAAATAAACTTGATGTATTCACGTCATGATAGGTGGATCGTAATGAGAAAGTCAGCGAACCTTCATGACTCAACATCTTCATCTTAATTCAAAGCGGTACCATTCAAATTGGGCAGATTTATCACTGCTTAAAAACATTTATTTATTTATAGCCATCATCAACCCATTGCAGTCCATAAGGCCCATTTTTTCTCCATTCCTTTTTCAAATCATACAACTTTCAATCTTCATTAATACTCTTTAGAAACGAATCATAATAATTTCATATCAAGCAGTTGTTTTAAGTGTAATGCATTTGTTTGATACTCTTATTAATGTGTTCAGCAAACTAATGCCATAAAAATAATGGGTAGTTTAATGTTGCCATTACGTTCTTTACCAAAGTTATGCCAATATAAACTAAACTTATTTCGTCGGAAAAGATCTAGCTTTAATATAATACAGAGAGTAAGTGATATTGTTTGATTACTTATTTTCTTTTGCTTGTCTTCAGTTGCGACTTACGTCTGACTTTAACATGACTTTGAGCAGTACTAAAATGTAAATTATTTTAGTAGCTATAATTTTATTTTTCAATTATACCTAACGAGTAAAAGATTAAATTAACATGGAATTTACATTAAAAACCCATCAGTTAAACAGATATTGGGATAGCTTCGCTAATATAATGATAAAATATTTTATTCAGGGGCGATTGACAAGTTGTTACACGAAATCTTTAACATTTCGGAAAATCAAGAGTATTATTTTCTTGTTATTTGATTGCCTATTGCTATTTACATATTTAGTGCTCGTTTCTTACGGCTAGTTAACGAATCCATTCTCATATGTACTAACAAAATTAATTGCACTAATATCTACTTACAGTTGACGGCTTCTCTGGCCAGCAAGAGTTCCTTCTCCAGCAACTGCGGGTCAAGCTGTGGGCCGTCCTGGGGGCCGTCAGACTTGGCTCGCTCTAGTAGGGCGCTGCCGGCTTCACCACGCTCTGCAGCGGCCACCAGCAGGCGGCGCACTCGTGTCAACTCGGCCTAAATAAAGAATGTCTCGATTTTTACACGGTAGAAATTTCTCCTGTATTGTGAGTGTGTTTCACAAACATGAAATATCACATACCTAAACGAGCCGGTTAACAGTTTAAAAATCATTTATTTCTCAAGATTACAAACAAACATTAATCACATCATTTACAATTTACAGAGTGAATAAACAAACACACGGTACCTAAACAAAAATAAAATACAAAATTTCCAGTCCAAACTCTAATAGCTTAACCAGTACGCCAATCAGATCGTCAACATGTTCTGTCAACAGTAGGTATTAACGATTAGTCGGAAAGAAATTAAGGAGCTTTTAGAAATATCTAATAACTTTAGGCAAGGTTATAAACTTGGTCGTGTATCACAGACGAAAAATAATCTTCCTTTGGATTAAACATACTCGAAAGATAGGTAGATATGTTATGTCAATTTCAGAAAAATAAGTACCGGACGTCATTAATATGGGCTACGGGGCTCGTAAATATATCTGGGTATTAGAGCCTCATTATCAGAAAGCAATAAAATGAGTAGAGTACGTTCACTTGCGTATTCTATCGACAGCCGAATATCATGAAATAGTTATGTATTAACGAAATCGACTTCCAAAAGGTCCATCGAGAAAGTAATAAACTGACGGTATCTTATTTAACATCGCTCTGGGTCAGGCCAAGTGGAAAAAGGTTAAGTAAAAAATGTGACCTTGGAAGCACCGAGAATCACTAATGACAGCTTATTGAAGAAACTATTTCGTGACTGGATGCCATTGCTAGACTTCTTTAGTTATATGTTACTCTAAATTAGATAATGTCTTTGGAAGTTTGGCTTTGTTTTGGAACCTAATGTTGGACATAATATACTCCTACGGCACATTCATTTATCCATAACTCATGACTGATACTCCAATTAATATCTTTTTAGTTCAATTCGTTCGACTGAGATTTTTTATTATATTTACCTGTAATCTTTCATTTTCCATCCGAAGTCTCCTGGCTACTTGTGCAGCGGTGAGCATCCCTGGAGACGCGGGGACCTCCTCTTGTCGCGACCGGTCGGACCGCCCGCCCGGGGACGCCGCATCTGTACACAAAAAATAAATAGGAACGTCGCGTGCAACGATGTTTAGAGGATTATAAAATACTTGTATGGAAATGTAACCAGATTTGGAACAAAAACGTCTTATTTATACATTTTTCGTTAATGAAATAAGACCATACGGATTTACGACCGGAAGCGAGTTAATTAACGCCTGATTGTTTGTACCCCTACTTAATAATTTACAAGTAAACTTTTTTATTACCTTCATGCGTGTACGTATTTCCATCTAAATATTACGCATATTCCTGTAAGGATTATGTTGCTACAGTTTTTACGTTTGGTGACAACTCGCGCTTAAATTCAAACTCATCCACTCGGTATCATTGCCTTGTTTATAGCTCAATTCCCACAAAGTTGGATCCCTGTTTGGTGTTCAAGGGCTCACATTGTTACCCTCATTATTAGCTGTCGTACTATAATATGAAAAGTTTTGTAAAGTACGGCGCTGCCACAGCCATATAAATGGAATTGGTTATGGCGACGTAAACGTTGTAATAACGCGAAAGTTCCCCGAGTCACGAAAGCCGCGACTGTGGCCGGTCCAGACAAATCGATTGCTCGCATGTAACACGCGTCACGGCACCGGCGGCCGGCAGGTGTGCGCGACGCCTACTTTATTGTGCCATCACTCTCAAAGAGACGTATTGACTCCAGGAAAATAACGCCTTTCCGGCACCATGTAATTATTCTTCTCTAGACAACCTCTAATTCCACGAAACAAATAGAGTGAGAAAATGCCGGGATCTAGTGCCTCACATTAATAAACGTACGAGTCCCGAACTCGGATGCGGAGTAAAAGAAATAATAAGCTGAAGGATTAGTAACAAATGGAGCAATGGCAAATTGGTCGCTGAGAGCCGGCTCTATCGCGAACAAATACAGACAGATTGCAGATAAATTATGCTTCAGCGCACAATGATCCTATTATCCTGCTTGCTCTGATAAGTCAATACGGTGAAGCACTGCACAATTGTCTCTGGGACCAATTGTTACAGATGAATGCGCAAGTTACCACATACAGCTGGCTATATTAGCTATTATTATGGGATCAAGTGTTTGGTACTCTTCTATCTCATTGAATAACTTAATTTAACTCGAAATTATAAAGGTTGGTATGGTAACTTAAATAGCTGGCTACTAATTAAAAACCATTGAGAATGAGAATTAAATGATAAATTGCAACATCAGGCGGAAAGTTTCTTTCTTGCGGAGTTGGCTGGCTGTGCAGAGTGCAGTTAGTTGGCAAATGAGCTTATTCCCCAAGGCTGCTCGCTCATTAGCAACGAGGATGTTCCACAGAGGACGGCCACACTGTATATGGATGTTTTCACAAAACAGTTCGTGTCATCTCCTTAGTTGCGATGAGGAAAATATTAATTTAGGTGCACTTGCGCTTAGTCGCTTTTAATAAATTGACTCAAACGGAATTTCATAGAAAAGCTTTTAGGCTTCAGCACAAAGAGAAGGATGCTTACGATGTTGTTTTCTGTTTTGATAAAGCGAATCGCGTTTCCCGGAAATGTTTTGACATACGTACGATATAACATAAATACGTAAAATCATAATTAATGAATAGCGATTCAGAAACCAATCTGAATACAATGTCAAGATTTATTATAACAATACGTGTACGAGTACATTTGCCTAAACCACGCTACTAACGAGGTACCACGTGTGGCTTTTAATAATGTGAGGGGAATATAAATGTGTTCAACATTTGTAGTCTAACAGAACGGCGTTCATAACATTCTCAGCTTGTAGCATCTATGAAGAATTTCTAACTAACTCTAACTTACTTCATCAGGAAAACAAACATGCCGTCTCGACTAGTTACGAACTATTATCTCTTGGATTACAGACTCTTAAGATAAACTCGAGCTGCCGAGTTTGCGTTCTCCGCACCTTGCTTTTGTTTTATTTTATTAATAATTAGGACAAATGTAAATCCTTTTTCGCTTGTTTTGTCCTGTACACATTTGTTAAAATGACTTTTTAATGACTTACCCTGAAAATATTGTAGTTACTTAAGTATATTTGCAACACCATTACGAACAAAGTAGGCAACATTTTACATACAGCCTTTAGCACGCGACAAATCCTAAAATTTGTGCAATTTACAGACTATTATCTGATTAGATTTGATTTTAATTTTTAACTAAATACTGTCTTAACTTTAGTACATAATTATGTATAGAAGTAGATATGTACTTACCTCCATCCAGTGTGGCAGTGATATCAGCTCTTGGCTCGGGTCCATCGCTACTTCGTCCCGGTGACGTAGCATCGGGCAGAGGAACTTCCTCTTCAGAGCTGTCTGCTGGGTCAAGGATGTTCCTCTCACTAGTGTGGCTGTTCCCTCCGTTGCCGATTTCAGCATACGTTCCACTGTCACTACCGTTTTGCGTCGACCACTTTACTGGAGAGTCAATCTTGCCATTTGCTTGATTTTCTTTATTGTCATCATCTAGGATATAAACACGTATTAATCTACATGTTATACATAGAATGGATTCAGGCAGGGTGATTTATAGAAATGCATTTTCGTGCCAAACCTCTTAGCCGAGTACAATCAATAGGTATCAATATACAACAAAATGTTGTCGGAATAAATAAAGGCCAAGTTTCATGAGGTAAAGATCGCAAAAATGATCGCAATCGTTACAAGTAACCACGAGCATCCCAAAAGGTAAACGATAAGGAGGTTTGGACTCGAGTTTTACAACGATAAAATATATGAAATTGTCCGGTTGGGTTGACTACCTGATAATAATAAATTGTCTGTGAAACACTCTGTAAAATACTTTAGGGACCAAAGTAGGTACATAAATGGGTTTGCGAACTGCCTTCTTTATAAACTTCTTGTTTTCAATTTTTCATACAGGTACTTGTGCTTTTAGTAAAACTAACTTTAATATAGTTTTTGGCTTTGATATAAGGTGTGAATGCGTGACTTTTTGTTTCCTTTCAAATAACAATACAAATTTATTTACCTATAAATGGATTATCCTTTCCATTTCTGATGGATAGTCTCGTCGCCCGGTTGAGTGTGCCCTCCTTGTCGACGGTAAGTCCTCCGTTGCGCGGCTTGTCGAGGGTCCCGATGAGGAGGCGTCGTTCGGGCGGCACAGGTCTGTCCAGCTCGGGCCGCTCGAGCGCTGAGCTGGCCGGCGTGATGAGAGGGTCGGCTGGCTCAGGCTCCGCGTCAGCGTCCACCCGAGACCCCACCGACACTTGCTCGTCGACCATCTTGCGGAGTTTCGCCTATATCGATTTGATTGCATTTAGAATCATTATATTTTTTATGCACTTCAAACTTTATTGTGTTGAAGACCTTGACGGAATAAAATCGTATGCACAAGGTAGGCAAGAATCCTAAGATTTTTTTACTTTTCAATCAACGCTGATTGGTACCGAGTTACTGCTTCCTAAGCTTTTTCAGAAGAGGATGGTAATTGCTAGTTTTATTTAATTTTTTGCTATACTCATTAAATAGTGAAACTATTTAAATTCTTTATAAAATATCTTGGAATATTTTATTAATTCCGAATGCAACAACTTTCAATCAGCAAGCAGATTAAAATAACTTTACTAAAAGAGCTAAAACCTACCTTAAGTTAAGCTCTTTTAGTGAAATGAGTTATGTTTTAATGTTTGTAAAGTCGATCAAAAGTATTTTCATTAGCAAAATGCTTTAAAATCTGTTCAGAATACGCAGATACCATTGCAACGATTCAGTAGATTTAGTCGACGACGATATAGTAAAATAAATAGATGAATTTGATAAATCAAATGATGATACAGCGATTTATGAACAACTTCTGTTTTAACTGTCCGTATTGGTTGGTTTAATTATTTTATTAAATTTGGATAAGCTATTTTGGTATTGTATCGTTTAGTTTAAAGAAGATCTTAAACTTCACTGACATCATTTCTTTTATAAGTGTCAGTTTGTCTTTATTAGTTTAAAAAGTGGTACTTAATTCTAACTAAAATATACATAAAAAGTACGTCAATGTTGAAATATTGACAGTAGTATAACACTATAACGCCACGAAAGTTCACCAAATAATCTAGCTTGAATACATCCCTCATAATAATTAACGTGGCTATCAATTGTGTGACTAATTGGCCCAATCAATTAATTGATTTGTGCTTCAATTATTCGGTATTTACATTCACCGATAACGATTATGTTGGCATACTGTACTGTCAACTTTAATAATAAATGAGTTAATATTCGTAGGAACTAGTATATTAATTAAAGACCACGAGGATACAAAACTACAGCAATATATATTGGAGATCCGACGGCGCTGTATCTGTAGCTATTAATCTAAGAAGACCCTTCTTGCTTAGTTAATTCACCTGCCACCGTTTGATGTAATTGTCGTTTAAGTCTTCGTCACACTTCGTTAGGGGCTGTGACGCGCGAGATTATAGTGACGTCATAGTTTCTATTAGTCTTGGGAACAATCCTTTAACTTATTATGGATTTGGTAATTGTTCCCCATTGTTTTCAAAGAATCCGATTAAGGTAAAGACCAAATATTTATAAACAGGAACATTGGGAACCACTCAAAAAGTATATAGTTATTCATTGAAAATGTCACTTGGAACTTGCCTAGGTTTAAATTCGCTATCTTGTGTTCTTTGAGTCCTACTTGTCAACCGAAGACTTACCACTATAGACTTTCTTTGACGTGATTCAGGAGAAGAATGGGGATATAAATGGTAGTCTATTTAAAGTTAAACACTCCCTTCGAATTATAAACTCGGCATGTGTCTCGCGAAAAAAGTACTTTGCACATTTTTTATGGAACATGAGTTTATTTCACAAAATATCTTCTTATCTGTGACTAAAACGTTTATTGCCAGCATGCGATTTTATATTGTTTGTTACGTTCAATTCGCTGTCACGTGTGGTTCATGCTGCCCGCATGTCATGTAGCAGGATGTTGTCAAGCTTCCCCGCTAAACGCTGTAACAATTGTTGTCGGAGAATGGCGTGCCAGTCGTGCATGCGTTCCTCACCTGGGCGTCGCCTAGAATACGGCGCACTAGCGCCATCAGGCCGCCGTGGCAGGCGCTGTCATGCTACCCTCCGCCTCCCCGCCGCCTCATTGTCTCCCGCGTGACACCTGCCACACGCTCGTTACAGTTCCTATTCACCACTAAACTTTCAATACAAATTGAAACTATTCCACTTTCCCGTACACTACCCTTTGTCTCACCACTCCGATGACAGCTCGGAATGAGGACGTTGCTTCCACGGAATTATCTGAAACAAACATATTTCATTGTTAACTTCGTCATAGAGCAGATATGTGCTTGTTCTTAGTTTGAATTAACTTGGTCGAGTTCATATATCGTTGTTGTTAAGTTCGCAAATTCTATTGTAATTGTAAACTTAATATAATTTTATACACGTAATTATTTTCAGTTCTAATCGGAGGTGTTTAGTAAAATTATATCGTTTTTCAGTCATTTGCAGTTTTCTGTTAGCGTGTTGTACAAAGTCTGACTCCAAGTTTGTAAAAAATGAAAACATTTTTCTGCTACGGAAGCCTTTTGAATCTTCGTGCGAACTAATTACTACGTCCACCAAGAAAAATACTAAAGGGCTCTTAATTGCCTGCTAAGTATAAACCGTAATAAAGTTCCGTCAAAATACTTGTGAAACTCATTATTCAGGTCGACGCCGGCGTCTCTTGCGGCACTAACGGCCCTCGTCTTTGACGTCAGCATCTGATTCTTTTTGTCAATGTTTCCTTACACCGACAGCTGCTACCACAAAAAGGAAAGGGGTTCTGTTCAAAGAAATACTGTCTGCCACACTAAAATAGTCGATGCCACAATAAAATCAGTTGTTTATTGAGCACCGGAACAGCTGCTCGCAATGCCATTGGCAACAGAGGGAGCTGACGTAATTACACGAACGCGGCACGCCATTGCAAACGTGACACGTAGGTATTTTTTTTAATGTAATTGAGACTGTTATGCAAATTTGGAACGAACTCCGTTTTTTTAATTTAGGAGCTTTACCCTGATGAATATAGTCCGAGCAAACGCTTTAAGGCGGTAATTTGCGAAGTGCGGCTCGTTGAGCCCGCCCGCTCCAGTTATTGGCCGCAAAATTGATTAAAATTCCAGCTGCGTAAGGGAGTCTCATCTACTTTTTTATTAGATTGCGCTCACTGAAGACTGTTTTAGTAAGTTTCTATTCGTGTTCGACCATTTGATTTTGCGGAGTAATCAGATCGTGCTAAAAGTTGCCATTCGACAAGAAATGTTTGGCTTGCTTTGTGATGGGAATAAACATCCTAAAGTACTGCAGTACTTATATTTTATATTTGCGTTACTTTAGTATAAATAAAAACCAGCTTGAGTGCTATCCTTAAGAACCTTTTAGACTCACCTTTTGCCGTATTTATTTTTACGTTTACAAAATCTCATTTAAAGTTAATTTTAATAATCGCAATCTCTTTAGCCCGTTCTGAGTAGGTACATACTTCCTTATCAGCACTTAAAGTTTTAATTAGGTATACGAGGAAATATTCCATAATTCTTCTAGAGTTAATTTATTTGACGTTTTTAAATGTAGGTATAGTTTCTGTTCCACCTTCGTTGACTACCAATCTTAATATTATAAGGGTTCTTTGGCTAAAGAACCACAAATCATTAGTTACGGGAAAGGAATGGGAAATTACAATTCAATTCACACAGGCAGTCTTTATTCAAGTGATTCGATGTTTCTCTAATTTAAATCAATATGGATACCTGGCATTTAATTTATATTTAGCTTCCTCCGTTCACAAGGGTCGTCACGTCACGAGTGCAGTATTCATCAAAGTAATTGCGCTGTTTCATTAAAAGTCCCGGCACATCCTTCAAGATTTGCATAAAAAGGTCTCCAGGCATCGCTGGGAGGCTTCCCTTCAACTTAACATTAAACCAATTTTTAAATGTCACTTATTTCTTAAAATTGTCACGTTTGAAGGGCAAAAGACCGTGAAAGACTTACAAGAGTTTGTATTGACCTTTAGCTGAACGTTAAAAAGTATTTGTAGGAATTAGTTTAATCAATTGATTAAGCAGCTATCGTAGGATTTTTAAACGGTGTGTAAAGCCATGTCAGAGGCTGTTTAAGATATGACACTATCTTGTTCATCAACCATACAATAAGAAGAACAAGTAGGATTTTTTACATAAATGTAGGTGCCATTGCTACGCTACCTACCAATATTCCTAACTCCATCAATGTAGAAGCACCTGGCAAGATCACAAGTTGGCTTAGAGTGACTGAGGGTGACGAGGGTAAGGATTTTGTACAAAAACATCAATGGATGCAAAAGTAGGTATAATTTCATCTGGACTGACAAAAATCTCTAAATCTACATATGTGTTTTCCTTCAGTTAGTTTATTATTTATGTATGTAATTGTAACCCCACTACTTGGGTCTTTCATAACATTAACAAGAACGCAATATGTTTAATTTGATAAACACTCGACGAAAACAATCTGCGGAGAGTATGCGGGCTCGGGCCACAAAGGACTCGAGTTAGACAAAACTTTTGCGAAAACACGTAATTCTAATGTTATGAAGTTTGCTTTGCGGCGCGTTTTTAGGTTGTAATGTTTTAGGTGTACCAAAATACGCTGGTAAAAGTTTGAATTTAGTATTTCAATTTTGTCTATTTATAAATGTATTCGCGTGACTGCCAGAAATGTAATGTATTATGAATTTTTTTTCATAGACAATATTAATAAGAAAGTCTTGAAGCATAAAGTCTCTCAAAGACGAAAACCAAAATACTTCTACGAAAATTGTAACCACTTCATAAATATTTCGATGTAATCCATTATAATACTTAAGTACTTGTGTAATGTGTGTACAGTAAAGTTGGCACAGAAGATTGTGGAGCGTTACTAATATAAAATTGTTTTCCTCTCTTTTGAGCTAAAGCCACGAAACTGGAGAGGGCTGAAACCCGCGTTCGTATTCGGCCGGCGGGGTATTTCCAGCCTAACCGTTATTCAGCGCAAACTTCAGCCTAGCTATAATTCAAGAGAGTACAGCACTAAGCCTCGTTATACTATGAATACTTCATATTTTAATTAAAACGTAGTCAGAGGGATTTTATTTTAAGACACACGCCATCGTATTTACGTTCTAGATACGTGAATAAGATGCTCCAAGATGTCTGAATTGAAGGAGCTTTAATTATTTGCCTTTGTAACACGCTTTAAGCACATAATTTTAGAAATTATTTTGATCTTCGAGAAACTGGACGTAACCATATATGTATGTGTGTGGGAGTGACAAGAGTAAAATCGTAGCTGCTGTTTCACCATTAGTTCCTTTACCGTACATAAAATATGTAGGTAGTATCTGGCACTTATTACAAAAGAAAAATCAAAGGAAATTCACCGCGGTAGGTAAGTATACAAAGTCATAATTTGATTTGACTGGGCGGTAGGTGCCTATATATTTATTTGAAACTGCTCGCCTAGTACGTATGTATTCTCGTAGCTACCGTCGTACCTGGTAATTGATTTTAGATGACGGAGCAATATTTTTTACTTAAAGGTCTTTTAGTATTTTTGGGCTCTATTGCCGTATGACTTTGTCAATGTCAAGGTTGAATGAAATAGTAGGTATCCGAGTTTATTGTAGTTAGACAGAAACATTAATGTTGTCCAGTAATGTAGGCAGGCTGTTTTAATAGGCTATCGGTACATAAGATGTTATTAATGGAGGATTAGAAGCAGTGATAGTCGAGAAACCATTTTTTTTAAATTAATAATCTTGGTCCAAACTATATTTTAAGGCAGACTAGAGCACAGGTGACTGGAATCATCCAAAATGGCTGGGACCGCACTGAGACTATATTTACGGCGAAACTTGTACGACGTGCTTCCAACTGTTCCATTATAATAGCGTCGTAAATAGCTAAGTTTTAATCTCAACACTTAACTATTATGACAGAGCCCTAGCAGTCTGTTATGTCATCGTCTAATCTTAATGGTTTTACTTTTAGTTCGTCATTTTAGGCACCTAATTAGGCTTTACACCAGATAATTTTTGTCATTCCGTTCTATAATCAAAAGCAAAACTTTTTTTAGGATTACTGCCTGGAGAACTAGGCAAAGGTACAAACATTTTGTTTCCTGGTACTGGTATTACTACGTAATTCGAATTAAGTCTGACTCTAGTGTAATTTATTGAACTCGATTCTGAAGCATGAAACCTAACTGCTACCAAGAACATTGTAACAGGAAAAGCTAATGAAATGTCGCCCTTATAACCTGGAAATGGAATCCAAGACTTCACTGTTTACAATCGCATTTGCGACTGAGCCAACGAGGCGGAGAAGAGTATACAAATATTAATTAAATGAGCTTTCAGTTAGATTACAGCAGACTTCATCACATTCGCCCTAATGCATTTTGGTATTACAAACCATTACAGTTAACGCTACAGGGCTTATCAAGAATGGGACATCATTATTTAGAGACGGGCCATTTTATTCAGCCAAATAAAGCTTTAAATGCCCTGTCCAATTATGATTGAAGCCGTCTTTAGATCTTGTCTTACAATGCCATTAATCAACTGAACATCATTAACTTCATTCATCATTACGGCAGACGAAGTTGTGTGTGACAATTGACAACGCTCTCATGTCCTGGCCTAATTTCGGTGAAGGCGGTCTATCTCATATGAGACTAGCCAACTACGCAGGAGATATTATAGTGCACAAGTGTGTGCGCAAACATAGGTGCAGTCCTTATCCCCTTACTCTTATAATCTGATGGGACGGTACACTGACATGACCGGGATCAGGTGCAGGACCAATGCCTTATCGTGACTTTCGAAGCACGGAAACAACGCACTACTACATGTAGTATTAGTTTTCGGAAATAATTGTAGGTATGTCCCTTCTTGGGACAAGTACAAGGGCCATAGAATAAGTCACAGGTACTTAAATGGGTGATGACCTTTAAGTTATGTATTTATTATTATTTATTTATTTGAATAGAACGGCTTAAACCAATAACACTAGGTACTCAATGGAGTCCGTGACGACTCGTATTGATTTTCTTAGAATTATATCCACAGTTGAGGCTTCGATAAAGATGTATGTTTCTGTAATGAAGAAATGTTTATATTGCGTCCGCCGACAGAATACTAATATGTGATACACATACAGACGCTAGTCACATAAACAATAAAAGGAAATAATTATAATTTACGCTGTGGTATGCGCGTCCTTGGCACGTTGGGTCCGAGGTCGCTGTAATGGCATGGAGATGATGGCGCCTACTATTATATTTTCCTTTTTTCTTTCAGGCGACCCTTACCGAACGTATCCTTCAAAATAAATGGCGTAAGTTAGTGTATTTTCTACGTGACATAATGTAGCAAAAATATTCCTATTCCTAGACAGTATTTATTGAAAGGGCGCGCGGAGGAAGGGAAACAAGTGTTATGTACATAGATATTATGTCCTTATCTAAAAATACATTACAAGCTTTTGTAGAAGGCATGTTACAGGCAAGTTGTCGTTCATTGAAGCGTCCTAAGGCGTGTGTTCAACAGTGGACGTCTTCCGGCTGATGATAATGATAATGATGATGATTCTCTGCAACATTCTCGCTGCTGCACTGGTTTTTCTTATTTTTTATGTTAAAAGCATCTATTGGTGTTATTGACTAAACACGATTCGTCGGCTTCAATAACAAAACAACATCAGTTCAACGTGAAACATTTATTCATGGGAATTAACTATCTCGCTCATGCTAATCACGTAAAACTTTCCTTCAGACAGTTGCAAGACTATGTAGTGCTAGCGAAAGCCAAAGTCGCCAACTTAATCCGTTCGGTGGTTGCTAAGCAGGCGTATCTCAGTATGCGGATGGTTTGACATCGATGTGTGCGGACCTGACCGCGAGAGACCCCCATTCTACAAATACACGTCTTGCTGAATACCTACTGAACCCTCCGACTGCCTGGTACACGTACTGCTTCGTTTAGCTTAAACGGTTTGAATAATACTAGTGTCGAAGAAGTTTTTATAGCATTCGAGCTTCGAGAATAATTTATCAATGCAGCTGTGTAGCATTATGTACTGCTAGATATATTAATTATACTAGCTGCATCCCGCGGTGTTACCTGTTACATTTTTTCGGGATAAGTAGCCTATATGTTAATCCAGGGTGTCAGATACCTCTATACTAAATTTTATCAAAATTGGTCCAGCTATTTGAGCGTGAAGAAGTAACAAACACACACACTTACAAACTTTCGTGTTTATAATACCTATTAGTGTGATATATCATTGCGCAGGAACAGTTTCTATTCGTGAGGTTTTTTGATTAAAAAAATATTAGAGTATAAATGATATACATTTCATATAAAAAAATGTGAAAGTGTCAAAATGTCAAACTTATTCTGTAAATAAAGTTCATGATTGTAAATTCCGGCTTAAGAGAAATTACAGTTGTGGGTGCGTTATCCATTTTATAAAATTATAACCCTTTTATGTGGTTGGTATGTCTGTTATTTAGTACCTACGAGGGCCGAGGCCGCTTTTACATCAGCGAGTTTATTATATAATGATAAAATACGTTTGTCCTGCCACAATACCGGTACATAATCCTATCACACCAAGTATTTAGAACCTAAATCAGAACAAAGTTCCCTGTGGCTGTGGATTTAATCTCGTCCCTCGAGAGATAGTTTGAAGTTATTTCCATTAGTTGTACCTATATAATATATATTTACCTATTAAGTTTCCTAATAATACGTTGCTTATTGTCAAATGCCTACAAGAGCCTTTCGACGATATAATTATCTGCCCTACAGATCTAGTAAGATTTTCTTATTAAAATAGGTTTCTAGCACTATGCAGCAGAGTATAAAGTAAATAATAATATGATGTTTTACGAGCTAATAATGTGATAGCATTGGTCACTGAAACACAATTAGATTGAATGATTTGCAGCGAACCTTCCTAGTTATCAATGTTTCAAAGAACATGCTGCGATCGTAGCGAGAGAAACAATAAAAGTAATACTCGAGTCATATTTCACATTCGATTCGAATAGTCGTAACAACTCCATCTGTGATCGTCGGCGTCGTGTGGTTTGTGGGAGCCTAGGTATAACCGTTTTCGTTTTAATCGAGAGGCACGTTCGACGCACGTCACTGGTTAGTTACAATATCGAGTACCTGTTCTGGTTGCATTTGAATCGATAACCATTTACGGAGAGCTTTGTGAAGTAATATGAGTGAATCATCAGGAATATACACCTTTGAGCTTTTGAAATCTCTCAGAAAAGGCTACGGTAACGGCTGGTACCGCTTCCATGTGTTTAATTATGTGACGAAATGTATAGAGTTGCTGAATGTGTTAAGAGAGAGATGTATCGTAATGATAAGGTAAAATTAATTAAGATGTAGTGTGGCGAGTACTATGACCGTTGAACTGCCAAGTCATACGGCGCAAGTTCAAACTCCGGCACGCAGCCATGTATTTTCAAATTTATACGCATTGTGTGTATTATAAATTAGTTATCAGTTGCTATAAACGGTGAAAGAAAACATCGTGAGGAAAGAAGCCCATCTGAGAGATTTTTCAACGGTGTGTAAAGCCACGTCAGAGGCCTATAGGCGTTTAAATTCTGGACACCAGGTTGTTCATCAACCATACGATAAGGCTACAGTGTAATAGTCTTATGTTTCATTTATAGATAGTACCAAATACGGTTGTGTACGCTTATTTTTTACTATACAGATACGCTAACAGTGACTAACGATAAATAGGTAAGATATACAGTAAGTTAGGTACCTACTGACTTTGGCATATTTATAAGAAATCCGGAACCATCAAATTATGAAAGCACAACCTGTTAAATTACGAATACCTGCAGTTAGGAAGCGCCCTACGAAAAATAACTTTCATGACAGTTTGACGCAAGAATTTATAAAGTGTGCCGGAGCAGCGCGCGGCGGGCTGTGCGCTTGAAATAATGCGCTGTTGTACACGTCAGCGGTAAAAGTTGGTGCAAGTTCCCTTAGGAGCCGACGTCGACAGCACTACCTTCGCAAGTTTCACTCACAAACTCGCTAACTAGATAGGGGCTGTCTCGCGAAGTCCTTCATAGTTAATTATAAATAAATATGACGTATTTCGTGGCTCTCTTGCGAGAACGCCTCGTTTGCAAAACTAATCGTCTATATTAAACTATTGGAATTAGAGCTAAGCCGGCTTGCACCCAACGAGTCTCGAAGGTCTGTTATAACTTACGACATTATTCAAAGCGGTAAATTAACCTATTAGTATACATAGTATACGCCTCGTTGGTGTACGAGTAGTGGACGCTAAGCGCAACTGCTGAGCGTGAGGTTCTGGGTTCGAGTCCCGAGTCAGGCAAAGTGTTACGGTGAGTCCGTTAACGTTGTTAGGGAGTCTTAAAGAAGCACTAAGATCAAATGTTTATCCATATAAGATACTACTTGATGGTCTTCTATGTGATACATATTTGTGTGACTTACTACTGATAGATATCTCCAAACAGCACAGTTCACAAGACCTATTTAGTACCAACGTATTTCTGACTAAAATATAGGTTTATATGTAACACTATCCTACTATTTCCCAGCTTCTATTCGTAAATAATTCACTTCAAAATGCTACCAACTATAATTTCAAACCGAGCGCAAGCAACTGACAGTTTTATAAAATAAAACTGTGAAATAGCTGCATTTCACGCCGTTTGGCGCATGAAAAATATGATTATATTACAAACGTCATAAAGTTGTGTCGGTGAAAGAATAAAGGCTACAAATTAACACACCCGTTCAGTGTGCAACGAAGACTATACTATTTTTTTGGATGAGGTATGTTGTTGAAATAGAAGGTCTTTTTCTTATTGTATGGTTGATTCGCAACCTGGTGTCCAAAGTTTAATCCGCCTGTAAGCATCTGACATGGCCTTACACACCGTATACGTACCTACCCACTAAGGTCCAAAATAACCAGTTTTTTTAGGGAT
The DNA here is from genome assembly GCA_946251915.1 of Abrostola triplasia. NCBI lineage: Eukaryota > Metazoa > Arthropoda > Insecta > Lepidoptera > Noctuidae > Abrostola > Abrostola triplasia. Next base: position 5,191,348 of record OX276432.1, on the reverse strand, counting down.
ATAGGTCGTCAGTACATAGTAGCTACGATGGGTGCATGTAGCGAGCATCGACGAGTCTTCTTCTTATGGTTGGCAAAACTATCTGGTGTCAGTTTAAACCGACTATAGGCCTCTGGCATGGCTTTAGGCACCGCTGCAAAATCTCTCAGGTGTGCTGGTTTTCTCACAATGTTTTCCTTCACCGTTTTTAGCAACTGATATCTAATTTACAGCATGCACATGAATTCGAAATGACATTGGTGCGTGCTGGTGAACTTTCAACCTTTGACTTGGCAGTTCAACGGTCTTACCACTCGGCTATCACAGCTTGCTTACAAGGTTATTGGCCCTAACAGCGTCAGGTGTTTAAGAACTAGTTAGGTAACTAGCAGCAAAACGTTTTTGTTCATGGTTTAACTAGCTTTCGACGGCGAGTTGCATATGAATATAATATAATGCTTTGGGTTAAACCTAACCTGCTTACTTTTGATTTGACAACTAAATATTCATTAAAACATTTAAAAACGACCATTCAGTTAAATCCTCCTTTTTGAGTACGTAAAAATGGTAATGGTTATTAAAGGGGGAATATTATAATCCGTCTTTTCACTAGTTAATATTGGCACAATGCAGCCGTTTAACAATCCCTTACAACTCTCTACTGAAAGACCAAGACTAGTTATTATACTAATAAGGAAGGAGCGCCATCCATATCATTATTACGTACTTCTGCGTAGTGTTACTCTGATAATAGTACTATACTGGGTTTTGGACTAATACCATTCTCGAAAATAATAGGTTGAATTTGCATCTAAGCCAGGTCACTGCCCGCCAAAATTGCTTGACCTGCACTCCTAATATTCTCTGCAAATTTCCTTCCATTTCTATCAACGGTTAAACGAGATGACATAATCTACCAAGTACTAATAACATTAGGATCAGTTACACGCTTCGCTAATAATGCTTGACAATAATTCTCAAGTCAAGTTCATGCCAGTTAACTGTGTTGAATATTATATGAACGCCAGTATCTATCGGTGTAATATGAGCAGATTGGTTACACATTATTGAATTAGTTAATATTAGATTATAATATAAACTGTCACAGATATTGCCCTGTTTAGACGAGGAATATAACTTATGAAAATGGGTAGATAATATAATTGGCTTTCTGCAAAAATGAAAAAGAGGAATATTTTTTTGGCGTACCAATATATTGTTCTTTGGTTTGGAAGTTAGTGCTAGTAATGCCTTTGCCTATGTACCGAAAGCCCGTACATATCACTACACGATTCATGATAATTATAAGTGCTTCTTTCTGCACGGCTTAATAAAAAAAAATACAGTATGTGCCAACAAAGTTTTAGAGCATGCAGTTTCCATGAATTCGTATTCGTTTTTCAAAACCGACGTCAATATAAACAAATGAACAAACTCGAATGCAACAAAAAGGCTTTTTACATTCGAATGAACAGCCAGCATTATAAGCGAGCTTCTAATAAGACTCGCCGCATACAAACATGGAAATGAGCCCTCTTAATATGAGCAAATGACTGTTACGTAACCGTTTCTATAAATTCCGTTGGCGCGTGTCTGTGTAATTGAAATGTCAGGTGAAACTCGTGGGTAATCCAATAAAGTCGCGCGTGATCATAGCGTGCGGAGGATGCCTATTTTTATTTAGGTTAGAGTCATACAGAAAATTGGAAAATATTTGATGTTTAATTCTGGACGTATTTCTTTTTTGGATGATCAGATTATTGTCAGTCGATTGAATTCAAAGGACAAAAATTCTGTAGAACGGAGATATGAGTTGTATATTAGAAAAAAAGTGATAATTAAAAAGTAAGTTTACGAACTAACTATATTATAATCAAGTTAAACTAAACCTATTATTTGATAAAAAAATATGAAGCAAAAATAATGTTAGGTGCCTCTAACAAGTTTATACGATGAAATTATCAAAGTTCTTCAGTAAATATTCACGCAGCGCTTCAAACTAACTCCATTACTTTAACTTAATAAACACGATAAATTGGAGTAGCCATTTCCATAAAATCCTCCACAGCCAACCAATATGATACAGATCAATTTAATATTTAGGGTTACACTAAATCAAGACCGCAACTTGATCCATTAATCTATTAAGTTGAGCATTCATTTAAAACCAATAATAAAGGTACGTACTACGTAGTTTATATAAAACCCAGCTCGCTCAGTTTAGCCGTATAATGCAAGGGGCTATTGAAGTAGATGAAGATGTTAATTTCCTATGTAAACTAGGATGAGAGCGCTTTGAGCTAGCGTGCGCTTGCTCGGCGCAGATATTGCGCTGGTCGACGTCACTACAATTATACGTAGGTTTAGACAATCAAAACAACGTCGCTTTTCATTAGAGACTTGGAATGCCGGCTCCACTCGCTGCGTCTTAGTTTTCCGAGATGAAAACTCTACATTCTATCCTGGGATATATATATATTGTAACTACAACACTTTGTATTAGCCATTTAGGTCTAACAAAAACATGGAATATATTCGTTAATGTGCGATGTCGATGATCTTGTGATGGCAGACCTTTTTCACACATCAAGAACCCTCCGTCCTTCGGAAGGCCTTTAAAACCATTGGTCGTGCGCCTGGTTTCTCTCCAGTTTTGTAAATTTGTGCAATATCATATCAAAATCAAATATCTCCTGCGTGGTTGGTTAGTTTCAGAGATATGACTGGAATTCGACCAGGAAAACAATGTTTTTATATACGACGTTTACAATAATGGTCTGAAGAGGACATTTTACCATGTGCATTGTGCATACATGATCCACCACTAATCGCGATCATTCGATAAATTAACTCGCCAGCACATAAAACACCTTTTAACTTTATTGTAAAAGCTAAAATAATCCTAAATCCCTTTTAAACGGGCAACACTTAGTGTAATGTGGAGCTCCCATCGTTACAAAGTAAATGCCCTCACTTACTGGACGGTTTATGACTAATACGTACGAGCGGTTGTGCTAGGCCATTGCCAGACGATTGCCAGGCTAATTAAAATGTTGCATGCCATTTACTAATATCTAGATGGTAATTAGAAATTGTTTATGCTGAGGTGCTTCAGATATTAAAACATTATTGCTTATTGCACCTGTGTTCGTGCTTAGCTATGAAAAGGGCAATGTTCTGTCTGTCGTTCGTAATTTTGCAGAGTTTGAAACAATGTGCTTGTTTATATTTGGATGAAATGAAAACAACTACGTACTATACAATAAAAAAAATCCTGAGAAAATAGTATTTATTAACTTTTTCCGATAAGTAATTCATTTTGACTGATAAATAATTATTACCTTACTTAAATGGAGTATCACACTATCACACTAATATTATAAAGGCGAAAGTTTGTGAGTGTGTTTGTATGTTTGTTACCTCTTCACGCTCAAACGGCTTTACCGATTTTGATGAAATTTCATATGGAGGTAGCTGACATCCCAGATTAACACATAGACTACTTTTTATCCCGAAAATATGTAGCGGGTAACACCGCGGGGCGCAGCGAGTAGTTAATATAACTAAGAGCAGTGCTCACACTAGATTATATGATGAATACTTTTGTCTAAATTTGTTACAAACATCGAGCATAATAAATTAACTCATACACACCAGGGAAACTATAAGTTTTACATAGACCCGCGAGCGTAACTTACTTCCAAAATTGTACAGAACTACGTAAGTAAAATTGACATACTGGCCAGTGTTGTCATTATAAAAAATTGAAAAGTGTTGCTACAACAAAATTGGTGATACCAGAGTAAGAAACTTAAAACTTTTGGTAGAAAATAAAAACATCCACTGAATAGAAAATTCAAAAACATGGAAGCCGAGAAAAATATTACTATACGCAAAAGAAAAACTCATCTCACACTCTCCTTAAATGATGTTTCGAACACAGACACAAATCTATTCGATGCTACTATGACAAGTTTACCGAACACGTCATTAAATGATAGCCAAACTATTTATGACCTAAGAGGCAAAATAGACAGTTTAAGTAGAGAACTAGATATTGCTCATAAAGAAATTGAAAATTTAAACTTGGAAAACTATCGCTTAAAATGTGATTTGAACAAAAGCTTGCAAACAACTCAAGCTTATAAAAATCTTGCTTTATCAGATAGCCGGTGCATGACTCCATTATCATCGCGTGCTAATAAACGAAAAGGACGCTGCTCTACTCCAACTAAATTTCCAACTAAAATGCATACACTTTCTAAATTAAATACAAGTAATATTGACCAGGAAATTACTCCCTCAAAGCAAGGCACTAAAAATCAAGTATTGGAAGCCTGTCTTAAACCCACTAAGCAACAAACCCTCGATACCTCCGCTCAACCCTTCGAGACTGACGACGTGAAAGTACTGAGTAAAGATACTTCTGTCAACAATGCAAGCACCACCCAAAATATCCAACCTAAACTGAATCTAAATAAAAACTTACACCAAACAAATAACTTGACACTGAAAAAAAAGAACAGTACGAGTCCAAGAGTCCCCGATGATACCAAGCAAAGAAAACTGTGCGTATTAAGTAATAGTACACATAGAGGCATATTACAAGCGGTTGAAGAATTTTTTTCTAATGACTTTAAGTATTGTAGCTATTTAATGCCTAACTCAAAAGTAAGACATCTGTTAACTAATATTAAATCAAAATTGGAAGAATTCACTTTAAATGACTATTGTATAATTTTATTAGGCGATTCAGATATTAAAACTGACAATAACTATATTGAGCTCGTAAAAGTAATTAATGAAAGCTTGAGACAAATGACCCACACAAATATCATAATATGCACACCTACGTACGTACGGGGATCCCCGATATATAACTATAAAGTTGATATATTTAATAACCTTCTTTACATGGACCTAGATTATCATCAATACGCATACTTTTTTAACTCAAATAATGACCTGGAATTTAAATTTGATATGTATTCAAATAGATCAGGGAAACTAAATAAATCCGGAATAAATTTCATATTTCAAAATATTATGAAGAGGATCAAAATTGACTTAAGATTATTTCCTTACGTAGACACTAACAAAAATCAGCTAAAATCCTCGGACTTTTTTCGTCTGCAATAACGTCTATATTCTGCACCAAAACATTGCTGGTCTCTTAAACAAATCTGACTCATTAACCATATGTTTGGAAGAACTCACTGAAAAAAACGTACAAGTGGAAATATTATGCATCACTGAGCACTTTATTATGGACGGCTATGAAAATCACTTAGTAATTCCTAACTTTACACTAGCAGCGTTTTATGGTAGGAGCCACTGTAAACGTGGAGGTGCCTGCATACTCGTAAAAAATGGGATTCAGTGGAAGGAGCTACCAGAAATAAAAAGACTATCGATTTCAGGTTTATGTGAATGTTGTGCAATAGAACTCACTAGTTATAGTATAGTTATTGTATGTGTTTACAGAGTGCCTAAACCAGAGAACTTGAATACATTTTTCAGTAAACTAGAAAATATACTTCAACGATTGAATAAAAAAGCCTATAAATATTGTATAATTGCGGGTGATTTTAATATTGACCTGTTAAAACAAAACAGTGTAACATACGATTTTGAGAACTTGTTACTAACGTACAATATGACCTTAGCTATAAGAGAACCGACTAGATTGATAAGTAAAACTTGTATAGATAATTTTGCTCACAACTTCAAAACACAATGTAAGACGGAAGTGTTGGAATTGGCTTTGTCAGATCATACGGCGCAGCTGATGATGTTTCCTATTAAGAAAATACCTGTAATTAAGATATGGAGAAAACGAACTCGCGATTTTTGTGATGATAACATTAAGAAATTTATTGAGTGTCTTAGTAATTACTCATTCTCTGAGATATATGCAGAAACTGACCCCAACAGGGCATACAACTTATTTATTGAACATTTTAAACTTTTTTATAACCTGTGTTTTCCATTCAAAACTATCACTATACACGTGAATGGAAAACAAAAATGGATATCACGCGGATTAAAGAAATGTAGTGACAGAAAGCGACAGCTATTATGGAAATATAGGTTAAAGCCATCGATTAAAACAAAAAACAAGTTTATTACCTATTCAAAACTATTTAAAAAAAATATTAGACTTACAAAACGATCACAAAACAATTATAAAATTAAAACCTCTGATAATAAATGTAAAGCTACATGGCAGATAATAAATGATTTAAGATTAAATAGCCCACGTGACATTATAAATAAAATAAAAGTGAATAATAATACAGTTTCTGATTCGAATGTTATAGCCAATGCCTTCAATAATTACTTTATTGATAAAATAGAGCCCATATCAAGTCGTGGCAATAAAGTAACATCGAGGATTGTAGGCACGGTAAACTCTATTTTTATGGCTCCATGTGTATCTTACGACATACATAAAATTATTTCTGAACTGAAAAATACTAACAGCGTAGGTTTCGATGACATCTCAACTAAAATTATTAAAACTTGTAATCGACATATTTGCGGACATTTAAGTCATCTCTTAAACTTATGCATTAGTAAAGGTATTTTTCCTGATAGTTTGAAAGTAACTATTGTGAAACCGCTGTTCAAAAAGGGTGATAGAGAATTATTACAAGCTTATAGACCCATTGCTCTGTTATCTATTTTTTCCAAAGTATTTGAAAAGTATATTTATAACCAACTTTACGCCTATTTAGAATCTAATAAACTACTATGTCATGAGCAAAAAGGATTCAGGAAAAGCAAAAGTATTAATTTAGCCATATATGACTTTTACAAAACAGTGCTTACAAACGTTGATAAAAGGACTCCTATATGTGCCATATACTGCGATATGACCCAGGCCTTTGATTATGTGGACCACCGAATACTATTAAATAAATTAGAGTCTTATGGAATACGAGGCAATGTTCTGGATTTACTAAAATCATATCTCTCTGATAGATCGCAGATGACAACCATATCCAGGATTAATATTATGACTAAGCATCAAGAATCTTATTTATCTGAGTCGCGTAAAGTTACTTTTGGTGTACCACAAGGCAGCGTACTAGGCCCGCTGTTATTTATCATTTATATTAACGATTTGCCTAAATTTACCACCCACCCAATGTCCCTATTTGCAGACGATAGTACTGTATCTGTACAATGTAGGACAAAAGAACTCTATCAAGATGACATAAACTATTGCTTGGATTCAATTATTAACTGGCTAGATAATAACAATCTTAAAATAAATTTAGCTAAAACTCAAGTCATGCACTTCAGCCAGAGAACTCAGCCTCATAATCTTAATGTAAATTATGACAATAACCCTATACACGAGGTAAAATCAGCGCAATTCTTAGGACTAACCATCGATGGGCAACTAAATTGGAAAGCGCATGTATCAAAATTATGCAAGAAAGTCAGCAGTTCTGCATATGCTCTGTACAGATTGGCTCCAATAGTTAACATTGATGCTTCACTCACGGCCTACCACGGCCTTGTTGCCTCTGTCTTACGGTATGGTATTATTTTTTGGGGAAACTCAACAGATAATGCGATGGTTTTTAAGGCCCAAAAGCGTTGCATACGAGCAATGTTTGGCTTGAACTCCACTGACTCTTGTAAACCGTTATTTATATCACATAAAATTCTAACACTTCCTTCTCTATATATATTAGAGATAGCACTGTTTGTCCATAAAAACCCTAATTTATTTGAACACTTATCTGATGTGGTAAAAAGGAACAGGCGCAAACTTAATAGTAATAGATTGTGTCTACATAGGGCAAAAACAACTCTGACAGGAAAAAGCGTATTATGTATGGCGCCAAAAATATATAATAAAATCCCTAATGATATTAAAATTTGTAATGTAAAAGTATTTAAAAATAAATTGAAAACAATTTTGGCCAATAAATGTTATTATAGTATTCATGAATTCCTCAATGAAAATAATTTTAATATTTAATTACCAATTTTTAATCTATAAGTTAGCTGTTTTAATGTAATGTTTAGTTTTATTTTTTCTTTATATTGTTTTTAATTTCTAATTGATTTGAGATTCACTTCTTTTATTTATTGAATACTAAATTTTCTATAAGGTATAATGTTTAATTCTATTAATTTATGTTATTATTTTGCGCGCCGTGTGCCACGGCAAAACATGTTGTACACACACTTTATTGAATATCTTGTTACCTACCATGTTTTATGCAAATAAAAGATTTGATTTGATTTGATTTAAGGCTACACAACCGAGGTGGATTAAAATTAAAAGAAATTCAGACTGTATGCTTAGAGGGGCAATAACCCTGGAATGATGATGTCAAATGTTAATTGCATATGTAAAACGATCCCAGAGCGGGTTCTCGACTCGGGGTGGTCGACCTACGTGCCACAATATTGAGATGTGCACCGACTAAACCAAGGTTTAACGTTATGAGTTGTGCAAGATGTTGTAAGATTACGCTCTAAGCATAATGTTCTGTGTTTAAATGGATGTACAAACAAATGAAAAAAATGCTTTTATATTTAGAAAAGAAACAGCTTTTACTTACTGCACGTATGATAATGTTATATGGGAATTATAATTTGCCTTGACTACAATTAGTAACATTTTAATAAAAATAGTTCTAGATAGAATATGCGAACTAAAACACTAGTTGAGACTGGCAAAATTCGATATTTTAACATAAAGAGAAAAATACTAAACTTTGTTTGACAGATCGGTTGGTAATGTAAGTTTGAATTGCTTACAAAATACCCTTCAGAACAAGTAAGTAATCTATCTAATTAAAAAAAAACACACTCATGTATGTACCGACAAACAAAATTTTAAAGTAGCATAACAAACTTTGTGTCCAAAAAGGGACACTCATAAAGTTAGCAGAAACAATGAAATGATTATGTAACAAGCCAAACCAACAATGACACAACAGGTATATCACATATTTCTGTAAGCTCAGGTGATAAAATTCATTTTAACGGGCGCTACACCCCTCTTGGGTCAAAGCTACTAACATTTTAATGTGCCACAGAATGTATCCACAATTTCACGGGTACATAAATGTATTCATGGCTTAGGTCTTGAAACTGTTTCGGTGATCTATCAATAAGGCTCGTAGCTTACTCTACTGGGTAAATCGTTGGATTTGGAAAGTTGAGCAGCGTTTGTTGCGGTCAGCCTTTGGATGGGTGACCATTCTTCGCACACCGTGACCAACACTCGGAGAGTATTTTAGTCTGTCGTCGGCCCTGCAACCGATCTCCCTTCAATTGTTTCGGTATACTGTGTTTTCGAATAATAATGAGATTGTGGTAAACCTGTATTTGCCTAAAGTCAATGGTGATGGAGATTGGTCAATATGACCGAAACTCGGTCAAGAGTACATGATTATAACATAAAAACAATACCAACAATATTTTCAAGTTATCGTCCATTAACATGCCAATGCCATTAAGCGAATTGGTACAATTTATGTGTTATTTATAATATTTTATAACCTATACTTTTTATTGCGTCATTTTCGATCATAATACTTTCGTAAATGGGATGAAAAACTCCGTGTTTTGTTTTCTTTTGTACTTACACAGACATAGGTTTAATACATAACATCACGCCTGTATTCCCCAAAGGGGTAGGCAGAGGTGCACATATAGTACACCCATATTTCGCCAGTTATGTTTTTAGGTCCCAATGTAATAGGGGGCGAGCCTATTGCCATCAACCGGGCACAAATCCAGACTCCGTGCTGCTACTGAGAATTACCTAATGGAAAAACCCAGTAACACTTTGCCCGACCCGGGATTCGAACCCAAGTTCGAATCGAACATAGGTTTAATATATTAAATTCGAACTCGAAACCAAATTCGAACATAGGTTTAATATTTGAAAGTAAAGACATTTACTCATATAAATGCTAGACAGTACCTAAGTCTAGTGACTACATGTTCAATACGGTACAAATTTAATTATGCGAACACAATGTAGGGCAAACGTCTGGCCTTGTCTGAAGAATGTGTAGCTTAGCAGTGAGGAATTGACTAGTGCTAACAGAATATCTATCATCATCGATCAATTTCTACAAATTCTACATAGTTTCATTGTCAATATGTGCCAGTATGCCTGATTAAATTGTACAAAATTGGTACCTACATACGATTTAAACTTTTGAGCGCTAGCCTTGTTGACAAGCATTTTCGTGCCCTCCACCCCACGATTTTATTACAAGACTAATCGTAACATGTATTTCGATGACTTTTTGTTTCATTTTATAATAATAATAATAATAACTTTTTATTTCAGACAAAGTCCATAGCGTTAGTAACAATTCACTTAGTTTCTAGAGTTAGTAGTAGTTAGTATTTTTGCATGTTGCCCATGCTAAGCTTAGATCTAAATTGATAAAGGAAACTTGGAAAATGATGGACACGAGCGGGACTCGAACCCGCGACTTTCGTCGTACCGTGGCACCGCTCTGCCAACTGAGCCACCGTGTCACTAGTGACAGGCGAAAGTGGCGGGTTCGAGTCCCGCTCGTGTCCATCATTTTTCAAGTTTCCTTTATCAATTTAGATGTATTTCGATTATTATAGTTCGTTATTATTTTGCACAAATGTTACGATTTAATATTGTCTCCTTGTAGAGGATTGGCGTGGAGGGTGTAGACGCGGTCTTCTATACAAGACTGTGGCGCTCAAAGGGTTAAACTTGATGTTTGAAACTCTGAAAGTCTGTTCTTCTGATTTTATGTTTAATAACTAAATGTCAGCCAGAAACAATTAATAATTAAGATGTCTTACATACGTCCTTAGTTACATCTTGCAATTATGCCATTAAGTTTAAGATGGAGTGATAAAAACCAATCTGTAAGCTATAGTAACTTAGTTAAGTGGATCTTATTAAACAGAGCCATGAAAATCTATTGAAGCGAGTTAAACGTATTTGTTTTACACCCACCAATTAGTTTCTCACTCAGTTTAGAGGTTTGCGGAGAGCTTACGAAATAAACTGTGGAAATAAACAGCGTTGTGATTCAACGAAGTAAATAATCTCTTAGTAATGGAGTTGTTACCTTCTTAGTGAACATCGTTAGAAAGGCTTTGCCGTTCATTGCACCTACATTCGGTACAAAAGCACTTATGTAGAAACTCAGATAGCGATGTAAGTTGAAATATTGCTTCAAGAAATCAAGAAATACTAAATATTCGGTAGCAAAAGAATAAATTATTAAATTTTGTTCTTTGTTTGCTGTATCTTTGTATTTCTTTGGCCTCCCTTTGTGACTTGCAGTTTAATGTTGTTTAACATAACCCAATTTAGATAGGTTTCGTTTTACTATGAGTATTAAAAAAGTTACACGATTCCAGGGAATTGCTCCAAACTCGTGAAGCCTATTAAACAATGCGGTATGATTAATTATATTATTAGTTGGTTTTTCGTTGGTGCCTTCTCACGACTGCCGTACTTCCTTCGCTTTTTTTAAAAATCCGAATTGTCGATAGATAACGAGAGTTTTATCGCTTTATGAAATGTATCTCTCTATTAAAAAAAGACTTTTCATTTTTAAATGAAAAGTCTTTTTTATTAAGATAAAAATAGTTGTGTTTGGTCTAGATAAAATTAAGGAGAGGATATACAATTTACCGCGCCTTTTAATTATCCTAAAGTTCATAAATGTAGATAGACTATAAACTGCCCATATATCTCCCTAACGCTCACCTTACTTCATTCAAAAACCTCTACACTTACAAACACAAACGTACGGAACAAATGAGTGCCTTTTGGCTGACTATTCCTATTCAACGGAACAGAAAACAATAGAGAGTTAATGTGCGGGCCAACACCGCGATCAAAATCTGCATAGACAATGGGTGCACTACGGCATCAGTGGCCAATCAGAAACGCTACGTATGACGCGACGCTTGTGATTAACCAATGGCAGACATTTATTTCCCTCGCTTACTTCAAAATTGCGTGTAATAGTGACACTAGAAAGATTCACGTGTATTATCACTCCATAAATAATACTTACAGCGAAAAAGTCGTCAAATATTTTTTAATACATTGTCAAGCAGACGTAATAAAGTTTTATTGGGATACAAACATTAATTTCCTTGGGGATGTCACCCAGGTGAACGTACGCAGCTATAATTTACTTACACCTACACAATGTTCGCCTCAAACCCACATCAATATTGAATTAAGCTTACGTGGTATATACGCCCTTTTAGAATTGTGCTCGGAAACGCGTGAACTTATCTATAATGCGGTTGTAATACATGTACGATCGTATATTAGAGAGTAAACATCAAAGCGACAGACGTTCTCGGCACATTACATGCGCACGTTTCTTACGTTTGAGTTATTGTAATTCTGTATTTCAGAGACGTATTTATTTTCTTTTTGTATTGTGAAGGCTGCTCTACGTAAGGATTGACCGATTAAATGGTTTCTGTAAAACACAATATGGCCTTCACTTGAATTTTATTTTCATCGTGTTTTGGTTATCAATATCTCATGCACACTGCTTGAATCCTCAACCCTTTCTAAACAAGATTGAGCAATAGGTACGCTAATTAGGTTGTAAACTACTTATTTTAATTAGTATTTAAATAATACGATTCAAGCTCCTACTTCAGTAAAAAGTCTAACTCGACAGGTCAACAGTGATTTGCATTATTTGTCGTTTTTCTTTTACTGAATAGTGAAGACACAGAAACCTTTTTAAAGACTTTCAAAGTTTACGAACTAGTTTCCAAGCTTGGATATAGGTACCTACCTACTTAGGTCCCAAATAACCAGTTTGTTTAAGGATATAGGTCAGTATATAGTGGCTACTACTTCCTACAAGTCTTCTTCTTATCGTATGGTTGGTAAACAATCTAGTGTCAGGGTCTGGCTTTGGACACCGCTGAAAAATCTCTCAGGTGTGCTCGTTTCCTCACAATGTTTTTCTTCACCGTTTATAGCAACTGATAACTAATTTATAGTACGCACATGACTTCTAAAAGACATTGGTGCGGGGTTTGAACTTGGGACTCCACTCGTTTTCTCTCAACGAATGATGATACCAACACAAGTCCTGCGTACTCTGGGCAACCAATCTTAATCTTTATTGGACTTAGTAGATTGGCCAATTTCAACACCACGCCATTTTTTCATGAAAAAATCAGCTACAACGACTACGAAGAAAAGTATTACTCGTAGCTACGAAAACGAACTGATAAGCTACACTATAAAAGAAACAGACACACACGTACTAGTAACATTCACTATAGATAAAAAGAACTACACTTCTATCCTTATAAACTAAACCAAATTAGCTATAAACATCGAATATCACCGGTATCGTGCAGTGAGCTCGTTAAATAGAGGGTCGGAATAAACACTCCTATGATAGTGAATCCGGCGAACGGGGAAAATGATCCTCCTAACAAGCACGATCGGAAAACAATCGCAATAACAGGGGAATGGTAGGGTTTTCATAAAAAATTGTACGGTTTTATGATTTAGCACTATGTTTTACCGTATGATATATATTTGGTTTTCAAATAAAATATGGGCTGGCTCTTTAAATATATAAAGTTATGACTGGACAAAATAGTTTCTCTTTTATTTCACGACCAGATATCTAAAGATTTATTAACCATAATAATGACACGCCTCTACAAATGAGTTACCGATAAAAAATAAGAGTTTTATGTATGTGCTACGAACTTCGTAGCAATAGATATTGTAGGTATTGCGTAGAGACTGAAAACTACTCAAGTAGTATAACTTTCTTTAAATGGTACGTCTGGTAGACAATTGTTTTCCTGTTACTACTAATTTTAACGAACGTATACCGTGTTTATGTACATTAGAACCTAGCCAGATCGTCAGCTGTTTGTCATTCAATCGTCACATGTACCGCATCATGTCTTGAAGACCACGCTACGTCATCGTTTATCAATCTGGCCATTCGAGACCCAAATGTCTGGCATCTGGCGTGACATTAATGCATTGCCAATAGGTGTGCCCCAGTTATTGGTTAGCGTAGATGGCATGCCGGTTACTGCCAATTCGATGCTGTCGCAGACATAGATCGGGAGCTGGCACCAACGATGTGTAGGTTTATATAAAGCCATGCTAATCAAATCTATAATATTCAGTGTATCATCCAGATTTGATTTGATGATAGAGAGACAACATGGCCGTAAACACGTGAAGATCCCTAGTCATCTTGTAATTTCTGCCTACTACGGAGAAAAGGAGTAATGTAATGTAAAAGGCTTCCCCCTTTTGAACTATTTCCAATGTTATAGACGCATGCAACGTTACACAAAGAATTTCCATTAACCTTTATTGTAAAAGGGACGTACACTAAGAAAAATGATGGCCTACTAAGGAAAAGTTTATACGAATATTTGAGGCCCAATGATCTTTTTTACGAGAGCTTGATTTTACTGCGTCATATTTCGTTTAGTTTGTTGGTGAAAACAAACCGTTGGAATAGTAAAGCCGGTGATTTATAGGGCTACGTTTTAGGGTGAGAATAAAGACAAAATGGGAACTTAGATAATATTATGCATGCCAAACGAGTGCTAGGTACCTATCATGTACACTATCCATCTTGATCGATGTCTCAATGCACAGAATGCACCTCTGGAATATATCTCAAAATCATAGGAACATATTTTCAGTTTTATTTGCACACTGAACGCAAAAAAAATACCAAATAAATACTTCCAAAATAAAACAAAGTTATCACAAAAAACAGCTCTATCATGACAACAAACTATATTTGATTATGTCAAAGTATCATGTCACATGACAATTTATTACATCTAAAGGTAAACGCTACACAATGTCTGGATGTGGGTCACTCGTAAAATATATGGAAAAGTTGAAGATAACCATTCGAGATGAAAGAGAAATCGGTCAAGTGCGAGATACGTTTTGGTTCATCGGAGGATTATGCGTAAGAAGTTTTCTCAAAGGGTTGGTTGAGCCGACATGAAACATCGAAATAGATTTCTGTTTTTTGGAAAGACGACCCAATTGGCAAGGGTATTGATGATGTGACAAAATCTGATGCTGATTTTATAAAAGAATATGGCTACGCATTAAGTAAATGATGGTTCAATTTCAATTCCATAAAAAAACAAAAGAAAAAAATTGCTTCTAAATTCAAATACATAGATCGTTTTTTTATTCTTGATTTAAATCTTTATTAAACGTTTCCAAATCTTTAGTCGAAAAACCCACGATGTATATTGATAACGTTCGTAAAAGTTAAGAAACAGCGCGTCAAAACTACGAACATTTTGCACAATTTGTAGGAGTCAGGCCAAGGAAGTTTTCTGCAGGCTGTCAAGCGACAAACTAGCAGTTTGTGACTGCTTTTACACGCTTTTACCTTCAAACTAAGTGTGCCCGCGGCTCTGCTCGCTTAAAACCTTCTTAGTAACTAAGAGGTGGGAAACATTTTGTATATTTATTTTGAAACGATTCCTTTTTGCTTCAAGTATGTGCACCAAAGAAACATAAATGCACCAATGTATTCTCCGTATTCGTCATTATTTGGTCAACTACTTGAGAAGCTCCCACTGTTCCTATTTGCTTAAAAGCCAGAACCTAGACCAAACATCTTCTGAATGTGAGAGTATAAATGAATATTCATGCTAAGTTAAATTAAACACTTAATTTATTTACAGTTTTGAATTGTCTTACAATATTTAATATTGTTTGGGTGCAGATATTACAGAGAGCAGTCCCAATAGATTAATATTATCGGCATTACGGTGCAACTATGGTAACAATACCATCTCATCGCTATATTTGGAGTATTCTATCTGGATCGATAACGTTTAGCGTAGATAATAGAGTATGTTACTATGAATCATTCTAACGATCTTCGAGATGAGGTAACTTATGAATTTGCCTGTTCCTCAAGTTTGAATTTAAAATTCAAATCATAGAATAAAAACATACGTTCTATGTTCTTTTTATCCGGTTTTTATGTCACCCTAGATTTTCTTTTGTTTTTTATGTATTTTTTTCTATTTTGTGCCCTACTTAAAAATATGATTATCATCAGCCGAAAGATGTCCACTGTTGAACAAAGGACTCCCCCTTAGAAAGCCACAATGAACGACAACTTGCTATACTGACAGTAATAATAGGTAATTGACCATATTTTATCTGAAAAAAATGTACAAAATATTTTTAACGCAATACGCGTGTTAATTTCAATACAACTTTTCTTGTTACGAAAGTAGCAGAATGTAACAGAAGCTGCCCACAACTATGGTTTATTAAGAGTAGCGCAGAAACGCATTAATATCAAAGTAACTAACAGCAAAACCTCAAAGGCAAATTAACGGCAGAACATGTACAAAACAACATACAACCAGTCTTTGACGAGAGCGACTCTGTAAATTGCAAGCACAAATTAATCACAAGATAAGAATTAATTGCAGAACGTAACTCAAACAATCGCGTTCCCTTTAACCATGGAGTTTAATTAAAAAGCTCAACGTTCAAGTGGTTGGTAATAGGGCATCACAACACGGCTCCCCACGTGCTGTGCCTACTCGACATGAGTACACAAGTACTCGCCTACCTAGCTCAACTGTTTTGTTAAGGGGAAACGAAATCTGGATGAAGTATGACTTGCAAACCATTAAAAGTGAATGAGAAATGCGTGCGAAGTGTGCGTTGCTATTTTAGAAAGCTTTAGAAGTTGAGATCCATTTTTAAAAACGTCTTTTCTGTAGGTTCGATATTACACTAAGAGATTAGAAAATATTTTAACTAAATAGGTTACATTTTTAGCAAATAATGTGCTTTGAATTGATCAAAGTATTAAAATCTTACTCTTTGAACGATTTCGCTATGGATTTACAAACCTCATACTAATACTTTTGTGACCAAAAGCTAAAATATGACCTAGGAAATAAGTGGAAGTATTATCCTGAAACTGAAACACAATATTTTCATGCTATAAATGACTTTCTACTAACCATTATACAAAAGCAGAAACCATATCGACCAAACGACAACTATTCCTGCAACTCAACCAATGCACTCAACCAATCAAAATTAATGATATTTATACAGAAAGAGACAACACCTTTAAGAAGCATTGGAGTACTTTAATGTTTCCGAGTTACGGATCGTAAATTCAATTTATTTTCCCCATTGAATAGAGGCACTGTGATGCGAGGCCTTCACACAAAAACGCTTTTAGCGCCGACACCGCCGACGCCAAGCTTACACTGAAACTGTTCGAAGATTCTTTGTGACCGTAAAAGGAGCAACGTGTGAATACCTCCGATATTACGGAAGTTAGCTCCAAGTAAAATTATTTGCTCTGGAATTTATGTAATCGCACTCCTGACCTGGCTTTTGAAATGAGTTATTCTCATGTTATGCGCTGGGAACTTTGTTACAGGTGCTTATGTGTCGTGTTTTCTTGATAGTTTAATGGATTGTATGATGGAATATCTAGTGTAGCGTGGGAAGCTTCAAGCTCGATTGACTACCAAAGAAGGTGTCCGAGCTGTTTAATGAAAAAACCTTTTTTAATTGCGATAATTGCAATCGGTCTAGCGTTAAGAGTAACTAATCCCAAGGATATATACATAATGACGGAAAGACAAATTGGAAACGTTAATACACAGTTCCTTGAAGAAAAAGGAATAAAAAGAAAGCGATACTTTAATTAGCCCGACGTTAATTGGTCACAAAAACAGAGGCGTGACGTAATTTCTTTAATACCTCGCAAAAGCAACGGGAACGTTTCCTTTTTAATCAGCGGGTCCTTCGCCTCGCAGGATTTAATTAAGGCCCCTAAACATTTTACATTGGTAATAATTGTGCCCGGGAAATTGCAAATCTGTTTGTATCAATTAACACGAAGTACTTGTTCCAAGTATCTGGTGACGATCGGAAGCGATCGTCCCTCAAATTCCATATTTGTAGCACACATTTATTATTCTGGGTATGTTAATTTCCTGAGTGTATCAATTTAAATCAAAATTATACGTATTTATCAAACAATAGATTAACCAGACTAATTACATATATTTATGCGAAGTTGTACCGCGTATTTACAATATAATAAAATACCTACATCATGTTACACAAACATATGAAGCATAATTTGGACCATTAATATCAGAATACATTACTGGTCGACCAAATGGAAAATACAAAACCGTTGTTCCATTCATCAATTTCTGCACAAAGCACTGTTTTCCATCAAGCGTTTTAGTAATACGAATAAATGGTATGATTTAACAAACAAAAGACATTCACGGAATTAATGACAACAAAAAAAGTAAAATAAGTCACATTTACCCCGGAGCGTCCTTGTTTCACGTTAAAAGTAAATTATAATTTAAAACAAAAAGAACGGGGTAAGTCGTAAAGCACTAAAGTGCTTACCTACTTGGTACTCAAAGTAGAACACGAATTAAACAAAGTACCATTAGAGACACCTACGCGGCGCGTATTTGACAAGGTCCCGTTAAAGTTTTAATGACAGTATACCTAATAAATGCGGAGGCCAGTCGAGGGGGATTTAAGAACCATTGAACTGTTAAGAGTTGAAGACTTTACAATTTGTAACAGCCAGTACTTGAGAAATTCGGATATAAGTCGTTTGAAACAGCACCTTCCATTTATCTGGAGTTACCCACATAGGTACCTATGCCTCTCAATTCAATTGTTTAACTGCGATAAGTTTTACCCTGTTCAGGCTTGTCACTGTTAATGAATGAGAGATCAGTTATCTTATCGCTCTTTCCAGTTCTCATGCGAGTAGAACATTAAGCATTTCAAATATTTAGGTTAACAAAAGTTTCATTGTACTTTTCACTACAATACGACTATGAAGAATAGCAGCTACAGTGACATTCAGTGACTGTAAAAATGATGTAGAACAATTACTTAAATTAATATTCGTAGGTAATATGAATGTAGGTAATGATTTCACCGTACTAAAAAAAATATTATAGCGATAAGATTTAGCTCCTTAACATTAATCAAACTTAACATAACATAACATCAACCTGTATTCCCCGAAGGGGTAGGCAGAGGTCCACATATAGTACACCCAAATTTCGCCAGTTATGCTTTTTCGGTCTCAATGTAATAGGGGGGAGCCTATAGCCACGAACCGGGCCAAATCCAGACTCCGTGCTGCTACTGAGAATTACCTAATGGAAAAACCCAGTAACGCTTTGCCCGAGACGGGATTTGAACCCAGGACCTCATGCTCAGCAGTCGCGCTTAGCGACCACTAGACCAACGAGGCAGTCAATCAAACTTATACAACTGTAACTTCAATAAATTTCGTAGATACCCATGCAAATATTAATTGCATTGTAAGTACTGCTGTATGTGTATGGTAGTAATTACAAACAATAACTGTACACAAAACCTAAGACTCGACACTTTTCAGTCCAGCACAGCACTTTGGAGCGGTTAGCCTCACTTAACCCGCGTGAGCCAGGAACAACAAACACTTCACCTATTCATAGCGGCAAGGCCGGCTTCCAAGAGATAAATTAAGATGGAAGCGCCACCCGGGTGCAGTCGACGTCACCTGCCGCACAGATTTATCACTTTACTCCCGTGACCTTTTGAACGGGGACTACCATTGTTTTACGATGATGTAGGCAAGAAATTTATTGGTGCGACGGAAATACCTACGTGGCTTTGTTCGATAAGTGCTTTGATATTCTTGTGATGATGTTAGTGTGTTCAGAGCGACTGTATCATACATTATAACACTACGCACTATAATGTTTCAGCATATCACACTCATATTATAATATATGGCAGGCGAAAATTTGTGAGTGAGTTTGTTACCTCTTTACGGTCAAACGGCTAGACCGATTATGATGAAATTTCATATGGAGGTAGCTGAAACCCTGCATTAACACATAGGCTTTTTATTCCGAAAAAATGTAACGGGTAACACCGCGGGGCGCAACTAGTATACAATATACGTATTCTATGAACACGGAATGGTTTAAATATAGCAAACAACGGGCAAATCTATCTAAAATAATATTAAACAAAAGCTCCTATGTTTGCTCATTTTTATTTACCATGTTGTGACATTCATAATTTTCAATCTGTACAAGGTGAAAACAATCGTAAGAAATTCAGAGACACTTGTTTAACAAGCAACGAAAATGCGATGAGGACAAAGATACTTTAATACCTTTCTAGGCAAAATAATACAAAATCTTAATGAACTATATTGTGTCAGTCAACTTGCCAGTAAATACCATGAATAAATCATTCAATCAACTGCCTACCGCTGTAGGTACTAGGAATCGGTCTCTCTTGAGGTTTCTGTACTTCCGTGCTACAAATGCCTCAATTAACAAAAACTATTGCTATCATTCTTTCGTCAGTAATCTCAATCCTTATTCTCTATCTCTATCTATAGTAATGCGAAACTTACTATCGTCTTTTCGTTTAGCATAGCGACTAAAGTCAATTAACCAATTTTGATGGAATATTTTGACAACCTGATTGGCAAAGTGGCTAAGTGATTGGACTGCTGAGCTAAGGGTTGTGGGTTAAATTCCCGCACGAGACAAAAATTTGTACGATCCGCAGATCGTACAAATTTTTGTTCCGATCCTGGATGTTTGTATAGGTGATATTTTATGTTTGTAAAACGCACCCACAATACACGAGAAATTAATAGTGTGGGGTGACGTTTTATTTAAAAAAATGAAATATGGTGAGGTAACCCCTAAAAAGAAGTGATGAAAATTTGCAAGTTGCCGAAGCACCGCGTGGAAAATAATTAATGTAATAAAAAATCTAATAATTGTTATTAATAAAACCTTCCTTCTCACATTGTATAATAACGTACGCCTGCTGGTGAATAAAAGGGCTTTGAGTCCAAAACGAGTCGAGCGTTCCCGAAAATTCCCGTTCAACCGGTATTATTATTAAAATCCGTTCATTTCTCTACGATCGTTCCCGTAGAGTATCACGTTAAAATACCCTTATACTGGCACTTAACCAATCCCCAGAACTAATAAGTCGTGACTAATTACAACGATTACAACCTTTAATGAAGGTCCTCTATAAATACTTGACGTTACAACGATCTAATTTAATAAAGACATCAGGCCCATCAGGGTTGCTACGCCCATCGAAAAATGCTAACAAGATTAACGTTTTTCGATTAACTTCGAAGTGGAACGAGCGGATCCGTCGGCTGAAATATATTTATATTGCAATAACATTCGGAGGGTGCTTTAAGAGCACCTGAGGGGAAAACATGCGAAACGCATCCATTTTTAATGTTATGAATTCTCTGGACGTTGTGTTATTATTATTTTACACTATTATATACTGTAGGAGGGGCATCCCTATTTGATGATAGTAGTACATCATCTGTAATATATGTAAAGTAAATTATAATCCTGGTAGGAACCACCAGTTTTTCTGATCGAATTCATTAACAATGGGTTTCATTTTTTTTATTCTAAGAGAACACTCACAATAAATTGTGACCTAAAAATGGCTTTACATTGGGCCCTCGTAACATATAATTTAGCCTGTTACACTTCAAATGAAATATGGGTAAGCACAACTCCTCGTCCACCCGAATGGAAAACACGGACGGACGTGAGGCAAAACATCCGAGAACTCTTAGTACTCGAAATATATTCTTAACCTAATCAATGTCAAAGCCTGACACTGGTATCAAACCCAGCATTTACATCAGTTATGCTTGTCACTACTAGACGAGCACTACTGCATATAGGTACATACTGCACGAGCCAGTTCATTCTATTAACCTCACTAAATATTGTAACAGAAATTCCTGTGAGAATCGAATTTTGCCAGAAAAGTTCGCTAGATAAAAAACTGGTCGCGTTAGTTAATAGTTTTTCCAATATCATGGAGTTTATAGGGAGAATTTCGGGTTTATTAATTTCTCGCGTGTGGAGCCACGGGACGTTTTTGCTAATAACTGCTGGCAGTTCGCCAGTACCTATATAAACTTGCCTGACTTTTTGTGCTATAGTATTGACCACAAAAGAGACTGACTGGCTAACGATGGTTTCAATTAGTTACGCATTCGACAAAGAAATGTATTGGTGCAATTATAATTAAGCCTCTTGCCTAATATCATTACATAATTGTGTTTTTATGTAACGGCATAAATATATTTTTAAATACCTATTCTATTCGTATTGTTTTGATTCAACCCAATTTGTTTTTTTTTCCCTTCTATCACTATTAGTTTGCTTTGTTGTCGCATAATGAAACTACATATGTAAATTTACAAATTTGTACCATCTTTCTTTTTTAAATGAGTAACCTCTGGAGTTTCTTGCCGGTTCTTCTCCATTGGAATGACATTTTGGAACCGTGCAACTAGCATCCTAACGTTTCATAAGCGCCTGTAATAGGTTTATATGAAATAAAAACATTTTGAATTTGAATTTGAATTTGAACCGGGAATGATATCCACGTTGCCAAGTTTTGCGTGCGTGCGCACGCTAGTGTATAATAAAACATAATATTCAATTCAAAATAAATTCCAGCCAAATTTTTTTGGGGATCAGGATACCACGCTATGATATATATGCTGTCATTGTGCTATACATGCTGTCAACTGAAAATATATTAACACGACTAATACTCCGTAAGTTTTTCTACGATTTATGTATTTAAGCTTTGTAACCTTCCATAACAAACATAAAATATTTATTTACTGTACTAATAGATATCGCAATTCATAAACTTGGATAACTAATTAAATGACCTAGATTTTAGTTTGAATAAAATATTGCACTGATATCAAATATTTGAAGCCAGAATTTTGTTTTTAGACAAACGGATTTAATTGTAAATTGATACTCAGACCTTTTTTCGAAAAATAATCATTTAATTATTCACATATATTATGACGCCTACGATATATTATAATATTAAAACATAGTTTAGAAGTCTATATAAACTGACATCTTAGATACGTTTCAGGTAAGTAAGTACCTATATCTGCTTCCTCCATAGCTCAGTTTGCATCTACATAATTAAGCTGGTGGAATATTCATCCGTTTTCAAGTTTATCCCATTAGTATACTCATCCGTCTTCAAAGTTGTTTTACACAAGCTCAGACAAGTTATTACAAGATCTAGTACTAGAGGTAAATTTGTAGGTTTAAAGGTCTTACCGAGTAAAATTCTTCTAAAATATTCTTTAACTGATTGCGTCATTGGACTCTAAGTAATGGTACTTTCATATGGCGCTCCGTAGTACGTGCCGCGACGGCCGGTGCGCCGGTTTCCTTAACTGATAACTATAATTTATAGTAAGCATGAATTCGAAAAGACATTGCTGCGTGCCGGTGTTTGAACTTGCGACATTTAAAATGGCAGTCCATCGGTCATACCACTCGGCTATCTGTTAAGTCACATCTAAGACATACTTATCGGCAGCGGCTACTAGACCATAATGGAGACCCTAAGAACGACATATTGATATTTAAAAGTCCCACTCACCTTGCTATGCTCTAATGATTGGCTTCCCCTGGCTGTGGCCCTTAGACCAATTTTAACACTGCATAGGTACCTACTACATTATTATGTGTTATCCAGCTACAAACAGGTTACGTCTCTTGTGTGTCGTTCGGGATTATATCGGGTGGCAATTTACTTCAGTAATAACGTTAAAGGTACTGCAAAAACCTTGTTTACCCAAGGGTTCAGTACCCTGCGCTTCAGATGTGTGGGTAGCAAGGTATACGGTATCTGATGTATTTATTACGTGGACATGAATAAATGTGTGAGTGCAAAATTCTTCGTTTTCTTTTATTGGTTGCGTTTTTATTTAAGCCTACCTTCCTTAAGGACTTGAAATTGATCATTCTGAATATATGGTCCTGCGATGCAAGACTTAGAAGATAATATGGGTATCGGCTCATGTCACGTTGATATGATTCACATAACTGATGATACAAAGTAATACTACTATGTATGTATTATAGAACTTATTAAATCTCCTAGACTCCGTAAATTAAAATGCAAGACGCTAACTTTAATAAAACGTGATTCTAGCCAAGCTGACATAGACACACTAAACGTTTTTAATTCCCTGTAGAGTGGCAAAACGTTAGGCTCTCAATACTGAACGTTGATAATATAGTTAGATCCTATTTATAAAAGAAGTGATGCTGTTGTTTCTGGCACAAATCTAAGTCAAAGCTGAATCTACATTTTTTCAGGTAAGTTAAAAAACAAATTGGCTGACTTTCGAAATATACCTGCCAAGGTTACTAAACTCCTGAAGCAGGACATTTTACGTTGTGGACTTACTTTATGAGTTTATAGTAAAGGGGCTGATCGGAGATCTGACAAGCAACAATAGTACACAAAAACATTAAATATAAACAAAATAGAAACATAAAGAGAATCCATTTAATCAAGGTATATTAATAACAACAAGTGCCCATAAAATATTAACCTACAACATCCAAATGCGAAACGATGCTACTAAAACGGACTTCCCACCCGAACCCGAAATAATATTTTATGTCTCTGCAATTTTAACACTTTGAATATTGCTTGAACTGCGGAAGGTACAATAAAATACCGGGTTAAACTTGCTGGCTATTTCCGTGGTCCAGGATTCATTACTTAATAATAATATAATAATAATAAATCATTTAATCTCAGGCTTCAATGGCCCATAGATATATACCTTACAGACTAACATATATAGATTAAATACAAATTGTGTTAGTAAATAAAAAACTTAAAACTATGTTAATAGCACTTCACTTTGCACTTGTCTTCGTGCTCTCCTGTGGTACTGATCCGCGGAAGCGACGGAACACCACGCCCTGCGGCCAAAAGTCTTCTTCCATGACGAGGGGCAGGAAACAGTTCGGTACTCGCACCACGAATGCCTTGAAATTTACATTGCGGCGCGACTCCAGTAACTGCACCCTCGGCCTGTACTTCGTCTTTTGGCGCACGTAATCAGCGATGTCCTCCTCCTTAGTGGTGTAGTGCAGGCGGGAGACGTACACCGGTGTGTTCGGCTGGGCAGCACGCACTGTGGTGTCGGGTTTCACAGAAGCTGTGCCGCAGCGGTTCTTGTTGGGTCTGCGACGGCGCTTCCTCCCTTGCACCTTCACAAAGCCATCTTCGTCTGCTTTTGCCATTTCCTTCTCGGAGACGGGCTTCTTTATGAGAGCACTGGGAGTACTCTCTAAAACACGCGCATAACTTTTTAATTGCGCACAATTTAATAATCCGAGCGAGTTTAACGTAGCCTGTGGTGTAAGACAATCGTATCGACGTAAACCCCCACTTCTCGGCTTTCATCGAGAATTTTTCCATTGGATTGGCTATATTTTGTTGTAGAATTGTTATGATTTACCGTGTTCAGTCTTCTACCCGCTAGAACCAACGTCCAAGCTAGGCAGAATACGGTAGTTACAAAGATTCTTTAAACCTCTTATCTGGAAGTTTTCTCACATCTGGTTCTTATAATAAATACACGCAACCTGGTTCGCCGACACGAAGGGCCTCTCAAATTATTACCATTTTCATACTTAATAAAATCAAATACATTAATCAAAACCATGAGACAGAGGGATCAATAATGGTAAACTCTATTGTTCCAAAATTTAGGCACCAATGTTTTTATTATCACTAAAATAGCAGAAATTTTAATGAAATAAAGTACTTTTGAAACGGTAATTATGTAGGAATTATTGAATAGCAGCAATTACAGGAATAATTAAAATTGCCACTGCTTTTGCAATATTTGCTATGTCAATAATTGCGTCCGAGAGTTACAGAGCAATTTTATTGTTTATTCGTTGTAATAATAAAAACTGAATATACAAATTTAAAATATATTGGTCTAGTGGTCGCTTAGCGCGACTGCTGAGTATGGATTCTGGATTCGAATCCTGGGTCAGGTAGAATGTTACTAAGTTTTTGCATTAGGTTATTTTTAGCAGCAGCACGGAGTTTGAATTTGAGCCCCATTGGTGGCACTAAGCATACATTGGGCCCAAAAACGTAATTGGCGAAACGAAGGTACATTTCACCTCTACCTACACCTTCAGTGAATACAGGCGCGACATTTATATTATATAAGTAATAACTCATAGTTCAAAGTGATAATTCTCCGCACATACACAAGCATACAATCTACGTATCGGTAATTGCATTAGTAGTAGTAGCATTTCTTTTTATAGGTAGATGGTCCATTTTTAAGATACGCCGCGGATTTGTTTCTATGACTTTAATGGCAAATTATTTTATAGTACATTTAGAGCAGTGCACCAAATCGTAAAACCTTTCATATAGAAACTACAAAACCTTCGTATTTGATTGTTTTCCGATAGCGCTTGTTAGGATGATTATTTTCCTATTCAAAGGTTATTTTTATTTCCTCTCTCTTACGGCCACGGATGTAGGTACCTAATAGTTATGTAAACATTTTCAAACTGAAGATAAAAACTTCATTACATAAACTATTATGTTTGGTGTCGCGCTCCCAAACTTGACTGTCGTGATATCTACCTGA
The DNA here is from genome assembly GCA_946251915.1 of Abrostola triplasia. NCBI lineage: Eukaryota > Metazoa > Arthropoda > Insecta > Lepidoptera > Noctuidae > Abrostola > Abrostola triplasia. Next base: position 5,164,763 of record OX276432.1, on the reverse strand, counting down.
TATATCTCCCATAGTCTGGTCGGGCAATGTTTTACTAAGATTGCATCTTCGTCAAATCTGGATTTCTCCCTATTACATGGAACTTATCTACTACTTTATCGATACTTAATCGTAAGTCGTAAACATGCCGAGTGGTATCCGGCCTAGAATTGACCACCCCCTCCCCTGGCTGTCGTAAGAGGCGACTAAGGGAAAATCCAGAAGATGGGCAGCAGCGTCTTCTGTAACATCACCACCAATAAATACTGCGATCCCGAAGCTGCTTGCCAAGCATGGGGATTATGGCAACTCCCCTTACCTAAAGGGGCCTTTGTTTAAAGTGGACGTCGTCCGGCTGATCATGATGATGATGATTAACCGTAAGTCAACAGCATAGTAACTCCTCCTTCAGGTATATAGGGTAGCTTGAATAGTGCGCGGAGCACAATAAAAGTTATATTAACATGGTAATATAATATTTTTTGTTAAGAAACTGAAACAAGATACAAAACAACAAGCAACGTAAACCCACTGGAAAATTCGAGAAATAAACTGAGTAAGCTTAAAGACAAAAAGGTCAACAGCGAAACAGTACTCTCCGATTTTATCTCCAGAATTCTATTGTAGGCTCACCTTGAACAAGTGTAAGCCGTACAAATTGGCACCTCGTACTTCTTAACGCCTCTAATGTAATTCCAACACGAAAAAAGTAGATACTTAAGAGAAGTTTGGTTCGAGTTCTATCACCATCTGGCGAGAATTGGGAGAACTGCCAAATAAAACTAACACTTAGGTAAGTTACGAGAAAATCGGATAGCAACTTTAAGAACGTAGGCTAGCGCTAGCGCAAAAGATACACTAGCACTTTTGTAAAATGTACGGATATTGATGATTTACTAGCTGAGCCCCGCGGTGTTACCTGCTACATTTTTTTTAGATAAAAAGTAGCCTATTTATTAATCCAGGGTGTCAAAATCGGTCTAGCCGTTTGAGCGTGAAGACGTGAAGCTTTCGTCTTTATAATATTAGTGTGATGTGATGTGATGTATGATATAGGTATTTTTGCGCCCCTTTCTACCCTTTTAATATAAGGCCTGTATTACGTATACGATACCATATACATGACCATTTCAAGGGATACGAGTTATTTATATACTAAATACACGTTTGGAAAAAGAAAACAAAATTCAATTAATTATTTCGACGCTTTCTTTCGCAGGTAACTCTAAAAATTCAATAGTCTACTTCTATTTCAATTTACATTTCAAACTGACTTGTAAACCTTGACATAAGAACACAGCTACCAAATTCTTTCTTGAGATCTCCAGCAAGGTAGACTGGAATAAACAATAAAAACACTAAACTTTAACAGCAACGTTTTTATATCCACTCTGTATAAAACACTACTGCGAGGATTTTGCCGCGAGATAAACTTGAGGCAGACATGTTCCTATGAAAGACATTATCTGAAACCGCTATCACTCTGACACAGTTGGGGAAGCCAAACCATGTGGTCGCTATAAGAATGAACTTTCATTATACCAACACTACTCTTAAATCTTGATAATTTCTAGGTATATCTACGTCAATTTATTAGCTTAATATATAGAAAATGTAACTTAGTTGAAATTAGAGTAAGAGTTTGTAAAATGGGAAAGACATGTTACTGCAACTATTATCAAGCTTACAAACAATAACTAAAGATATAGATAATATGTCGATAAATATCAATTGTAATTGTCAAATAATTTTCATTAAATTACCGACGTAAGTGTCTCTTCTACCATGACATGTGTAAATACAAATGACTTATATCAATTGAGTTTTAATTCAGTTTTATAATAATAAAGAGCAGCGTTTGTTCTTTTAAAATAATGTTGTAGCCTTTTATTGTTCAAAGGGATTTCAACATGCTTTAACTTATTTTATTCTTACTGAATCTTCTCTTGGTACTTTTACTACCAAAAACAAACTACGTATTATACGTTAGGTATACATCTTCCAAAGACACGTTTAACCCCGTGGCTTTATTTAATAATGTCAAGGTAAACGAAGAGTCCTACGTGAGCCTATTTTTCTTGCACGTCTAATTCCAACTTGTTCCCCTTTCCTACAACTTGTCAATACAAATTTGAATTCGGCGTAGTTTAACACGACGATACAACTTTCGCCGAAGGAATCGGCAGCGAAAGTCGGCGACCCAAAAGTTATATTACACCTATATCAAGTTCCAAAGAACAATAAAGCTTTTTGGGAACTTGTGTCAATCAAGGCGAACGCCTTTCTTAAACATACCGACATTTATATAGAGCCTTTTGAAAACACTTCGAAATATGTTCGCCTTTTAATTGTTACGCTTTTGGAGTTCGCGGTCGTCATTTTAGGGTTCGTGTATTTGTTTGTGCTACTTAAATACATAATACCTCTTTTATGTACGGAAATTGTGTTTTATAGAGTCCCTGTGGTGATGTTGGGGTTCTTTTTAATTACTGAAAAGTTAGTAAACAGTGATAAGGGCATATATTTCAATATACATACATACATAAAGTCACGCCTGTTTCCCTGAGGGGTAGGCAGAGACCACGGATTTCCATATTACAATATGGAAGGAAAAAATATGCAAATTAGGAGACGCTAAATTTACATTTAATTCAATTATACTTCTAGCTTATGTCAACGTTAAGTTGCATAGAAGTCAAAAAATCTAGAAGGAAAGAATAGAAGGCAAACACGAGAATGCTTTGAACACTACTTAGAATTTTTATTCGGACTTCATTACCTCGTGGAGCTATTTTCACGTGAAGTTTCGGTGCTTACATTTTACGTCCGACCCCACCGGCTCGCTGTTAACTTATTAATAAATGCACTTTTAATTCTTGTGCCCAAAAACTAGATAATTACTACAGCTAAGTTTCCTTAATAGAGGAGAAATTTGGTGATTTCTGAGGTACTAAAAGGAAATATACCTACATAACGGATGCTCAAAAGTGTCCTCCTTTGAGGACTCATATTTTGCAGCTCATCAGACGTCCCGTATTGTGGTGGGTGGCGACTGGCTAGCCTATTTCCATTTATCAGGCAAAACCCAGGTTAGTCGCCTTTTTTGACTTGCTTTCCAGGCAAAAGAAAATGTATCCATGCCCTCTATATACCTCTAAAGAAATAAAACACATATATATAAAATCCCGCCTGTATTCCCCGAAAAGGTAGGCAGGGTCCTATAGTACACTACCATTATACAGGGGCGAGCCTATAGCCATCAACCGGGCACAAATCCAGACTGTGTGCTACTGAGAATTACCTAATGGGAAAGCCAGTAATACTGCCCGACTTACACAACCTCTACAGAAATAATGGACCAAATATTATGTTAATGGTAGATCCTTGTTTGTGTGGGAGGTATTCTGGATGTAAACCAACTTAAATTGAGAGCAGCATAGCTAACTTGATATTACGACCCACACAAATTATTCAATCAAACTTGGCAGGCCGTGATTCTTGTTTCATTACACCCACATACAGGCTACAGGCATACAGGCTGTGTACGTAGGTACATAATACACTCTATTTCAATCTTATGTAGGACCTTAATATTGTTTTTACTTATTTATTTTTTTATATTCGTAGAGTTTATAAAAACAAGTTTGGTTAAAAGAAAACATGTATTATCCTTTTTAGGAACATACAATCATTTCTGTATTCCCCGAATGGGTAGGCAGAGCGTCCACATATAGCACATCCACATTTCTTTAGTTATTGAAAAATATTTTTAACCATTTGAGCGCCAACGCGGTCACCGGTGACCGCAAACAATAGTCTTTATATTATGTCTACTGCATGTCAACGAATTAAGGGTGTTGTAAATTCTATAATTTTAGATTACTTAAATATTGCGCTTTCAAAATAGTACATTTTTCAAGAATCATTAAAACAGATCTGTAGAATACCCACACTTTGTCAAGTCTAGCTGTAAATGTATAATGGGATAATACTAGTCTTGCCTTATATGACAACAGCTGCACCCCGCAGTGTTACCCGCTAAATTTTTTCGCGATAAAAAGCCTGTGTGTTAATCCAGGGTGTCAGCCACCTTCATATGAAATTTCATTAAAATCCATTCAGTAGTTTTTATATGGAAGAGTAACAAACATCCATCCATACTTACAAACTGCTGCAACTGGATTGAGCAGGAATACAACCAATACGTAATATTCACTAGACTGTACAGCACATAATCTATTCGTCAATATTGTCTGTCTGGCAAAACACAATTAAACCAATACAAATCCATTTACTCAGTACGGCTGCAAGAGCCGACTAAATAATGGCAGACATTCTCCTAATAATTAAACTGGAATTAAATCGGGGCTGCGCCCTCTCGCGGCAATCTGGGCTGGATATGGTTTCCCGACATCAATAATCCGTCGACACTAAGGTACAGCCACACTCGCCTCGCCGTAAGAGGTTTTACTTGGTTGAGAGCTGGCAACGTCGATTTTTACAATGAAATTGTTTGAATGGTTCCGAAAACATTATTCACATAAAACCCTCATAATTATACAAGTTATGGAGCAGAAGCCTTTAGAAAAGGTCTGTGCATCCCTGCGAGTCGTAAAAACGATCAAAGTAAATTTTACGCCGTACGTTTAAAAGTTATGTGATATATTTTTTTATTTCAACTTGACTTTCATCGTCTACATCATCAGCCGTAAGACGTCCACTATTAAACAAAGGCCTCTTCTTGGAATCCCAATAAATTTGACTTTACTATTATTTAAATTAATAATTTTAAACATCAAAAACGGGTGTAGAATATGACGTTAAATTATATTTGATACGACACACATTTAATGGATATAATTTAAGTCAAAAATATATCTAAGATTATAAAGACAGATAATACGATCGATTACAACATAATAGAGTTGCCTAGAGTTAAGTTGAATAGACTCAAATCCCGTCCATTATCAAACATTTTTATTTAAATATCAATGAGTTACTACTAAAACGCGATGTTGTCAGCTCGCTACTAAGTAAACCCTCTTAAATGAGATTTCTCAGACAGTCAGCATCAGGTACAATTTCACAAAGATACACTAGCTTTAATGTTGGGTTAAATATATAAGTAGGTATGTGCACACGTTTAGAAGCGTGTTTTGTGAAAGATCTGCAGGTGCACAAGCCTCTACGCTTGCAATTCGTCTTGTTTTCATAAACAAAGGTATGCCCACGAGCAGTGAAATTGTAGATGAAATATGTACCTAACTTACAAGTACTTTTAGAAGCTTATTTTAATACTAGCAAATTACGTTACAGTTTCATCTTTTATCTTTAAAAAAACCGTATCAATCCACATGGATACCAAACGAACACGAATTGAATTTTAGGCAAAAGCGACGTAAAAGAAAATAGAAATGAACGACAAAAAATGTCAGCTAGAAAAAGTAAAATATTTCAATATTTCCCGTTGGTTTTATTTTGTCCAAACTTTTTTAAAGCGTAGTCGGTGCTAACTTGTCTCATACAAATTCAGATCTGTATGGAGGAAACCAAAAGTTACAAGGCACGTGAATTATAAATGAAAGCAATACGTTTAAGTAGACCGAACCCTTTATAATTATGAGTAGGTACGTAAAACTTTCATGAACACCTATTCAAATTGAATTTATAATTAATATAACAAGAGAAATTGAGAGAATCAGTTTCAAACTTTCTATACAAATTAATTTCCTTGCTCCTTTTTACTATTATTCTGCTCCACGTCAGCTCAAATCGAGACCAATTTAAAAATCATAAAATCAAAACACCAATAGTGGTTACCTAACTAATAGACGCTACGTTTTTAGTATTGATAACTATTTTATGTATATTTAATGAAAACCTTAAATTGGGTATACTTTGACAATTAAAAAAGAATCCATTACCTATCCAAAAACATAAAACGCCTATCATAATAAAAAAAGCAACCTATGTTATTTTGCTTGACTGCTTACAGTGTTCCTAGGTCAAGTCACTTTAAACGAATTCTCTCAAATTTTAAGTAACAAATTACAAATTTAATGGAGTAAAAAATATTTACCATTTATCCGTGTCTTTATGTTAACTGCGGCTGTTTTGTGAACTCAAGTTTCCGAGGATACCTTCCTCTTTATACACAACAGATTTAATTCAAAAATCCATGACAAAAGAAACTTCCCTTTCACTCTTTTATCCTTCTGCTTAAAGATCAAGTTCGCTTGGCATTCAATGTCGTTTTTAATCAAAGACCTTCGAAGTTGGTTTTGTTTTCTTGTTTGTTTTGCGTTAATAGAAAAGTTTTTAATTGATACCACTCTTTGTTTGTTCTATATGTAGTTAGATCGATAAGCTACCTGCTACCGTTGACATTGATGCCTAATCATATTTTATTTGGTTTTGTATTCATGAAAATTGTTATCCTTAATCTAGTCCAATTAAACAATGCGTAACGTTCAAATTATATTTATGCAAATATTATTAGTAGAATTAGAACTGTTGGAATAATTAATACAAAATGTCTTGTTACGAAAAATATTCAAAATTACGAAGTGATTGAAATCCGCAAAACTTACTAAAACATCTATAACAAATAAAAGTTTCCAGCGGATACTTCGGTCTCGTCAAGGAACCAAATAATCAAAACAAAAAAGGTACTCCCAAATCGCCGACCGACCTTTTCAGTATTCAACAAGCACTTTAAAAGTTTGGTGAAAATATTCAATGAGCCCCAGTTCATATGGAGGCAGAGTGGGACGTGCCAACAACACGCAGAGCCCGAGGGCTGCAAAGCCCGAACCTCGCTATGCCCCGTTTACATAAGACTTGCTTCGACAATTCCGATCCTAAAAGTTCAAACACGTAAGAACATTTTGCCATAATGATTCGTATGCGTATGAACTTAAAATTTGTTATCGATTGCCATCTACGAGTACCTAAAGAAATAAAGCATCGGCACAGTTGCTGTATTTCCCAATGTGGTATTAAATTCAAAATGCTCTACCTCCAGTACAGAAAGTTGCGAAGTGCTAATTAAAATATCTATCTCACTATGAAAGGTTCAGTTCACTCTATTTTTCGGACAGTATTTTTTTGTATTTTTAGATTAAAGTTAAATTGATAAAATTTGCAAAATCCGCCATACCCGATACCTACCACTAAACACAATCATTTTCAGAATATAAAACGAGTTTAATTCAAAGTACTAAATGTATAAATACGGCTAGAATTGCTATCACGAGCTTACAACACATCAAACACACGTAAGTAATAACACAACTCTGCGAACGTTTACATGAACTGCTGCCAGTTTAATTTATTTAATCAGGCTACTTTATGTTTCATACGTATATTACAGCATGTTCGTTATTAAAGCATAAAACTAACGTAGCTCCACAATCTCTAATGCAGTTTGTTCGTGAATGTACACAAAGTTTCGCGTTGCGGCGACACAGACGTATGTGTTTGGAACATACGTACTGTCAGCGACAAAACTTGCTGACCCTTTTATTTTCTTAGTATACTATTAGGTGTTTTAAGAACAATTGCAATTCTTTTATAAAGAACTTTTAATTATTCTCATATCCGCATTGTAAATATTTTCGGCATTCAGTTCGCCTCTGTACATGTTCTGTAGGTACTTATAGTTTAATTCAAATGGTGCTTATATACTATATTATTATCTTTATTATTTCGATGCTTTATCTTTCTTATAGTACCTACACATTTTATATGTGTTAACAACTAATATTGATTTATTTTATTGCAACGTCGCGCGTCGTCCTTCACTGGGAATTTCTCCTGTATCGTGGGCGAGTTTCAGAAATATGAAATATCAAATACACAAACACCCAGACTCTGAACAAACATCTGCGGATCACAGTTTTTGTCCCGTGCGGGAATCGAACCCGCGACTCGTAGCGCACCAGTCCAATAGCTATTCGCAGTCCATTAGCCACTGTGCCAATCAGTATTCCATATATTTTAAAATAAACTCACAAATTCCTTCTCTGAACGCAGTGATACTGACCTGAAAAAATAAAATGTTCAATTTTAATTACAATGTTAAACGGAAAATGTTAATTATAATGGGAACTCGTAAATCATGCACTAACCAACAATAATTAAAATTCGTTAAAGCGAATACGTTAAAATTAACCTCAAATTATGGTGGAATATGAATACCAAAGAGAAATTACTGTTTGATTAACAATTCGAGGTAAAAACTATACAGAAGTGTAGTACTGTGGAATTCAGATCAAAACTCCAAAATAATATGTTACCACGAAACCATAAATATGAAGCTGCGTACCGAATATTGTTGCTGAACTTCCTAGTATAAAAGGTAAGAGTATATGCAGGCAATTATATAAGCAAACTATAAAATAGAAAAAAATAACGCTTTGAAATGAAACTTTTTACGGATTGTATCCCGGTTTGATTTTGTTTGGTCCCGATTTTTCGAATCCGTAAAAATAGTTTTATTTCAATGTCTAATATTCGCGTAAATTATAGAAATCACGAGTATTGACGCATTAAATAACGCCTGTAAACCCGAAAGGAGCTGCAAGAATGTACCTTTATCGAGACTCGGGAATACAGCCACACTTTGTGAAATTGTGACTAATAAGCCCGTATGCTGGCTACTACCATTCATTATACACTAACGTTATATCATTACAAATAGGTATGTGTGAGCGAACTCACTCAGTTCAATGCACTCTGGCGACATAATACATAACGTAGGTGACGCGATGAGTCTGTTAGCTAGTGAAGCGTCGGCGTAGAGACTCGGTCCAACCAACATTGACTCGTTCAATGGACCCACAGCATGACTAACGAAGTAGCTGACTCATATCACTGTACAGGTTGGTTTTAAACGCTTTGGAACACCCGTAAAAGATGTGCAACCACTTTACCGAGGTTTCTATTTCTATACATCCCTACTAATATTATATATGCGAAAGTTTGTATGTATTGATGGATGTTTATTACTCTTTCACGTTAAACTACTGAATGGATTTTAATGAAATTTTATATGGAGGTAGCTGACACCCTGGATTAACACATAGGTTTTTATCCCGAAAAAATGTAGCGGGTAACACCGCGGGGCGCATCAAGTATATAATAAAGAGGTAAAGTTATGTGGATTGAATGTTCTTGGATGTCAGGGTTTATCTTTGAAACTATGCAACCGATTATAAAATCTTTCATTAATGTATATTTAGTGGAGTTTTAGGCTACTTGACCCCGGAAAACAAAAAAACTTCGACATTTAATATTAGGTATAACTATTTAATGCTTCATCCTAAAATAATAGATTCATTTGAAAAAGTTGCAGAAACAGAACTAAACGACGAAAAGTTTTAATTATCGAATTTAGTGTTTTAGGTATTTTTTATTTACTACCCGGTTTTTTATAAATATACAAAAACTTCTTATTGTATTCTGTAGGTACTCTCAACGGGCAGAATGAAGGGTTGAATGAATGCTGAAGAAGTAAAAGCCCTGTTAGGATCGTAACATATGGCGCTCTGTAGTTTCTGGTTAACTCAATGGTAAACAGTCGTTATGTTTCGTTTGTCCTAGTTCTGCTCAACTCTACACTTTCAAATTGGATCATGATTCAAAGAAATGGTTTGTGCATGCTTCTCAGTTTTCTAAAACTCAAAAGGACGAGATTGCACGTGCCAGCGTTACTACAAATAATAAGATTAAAATCTAGAAATAAAAAAATAATTGATAATGAAGACACCTAAATGCTTTTTAGCTAATATTAAACATAACTTGAATACCGAAAATTAAATAATTACTGAACTTGTTATTTATTAAAGTGTAAGTAATCAAGTGGAACTTTAAAGTTTACTATTCAGAAATGAAAGGCCCATGTTATACTTTCCCTTGAAATATAACTAGACTGTCCGTGTCCGTTTATTTATAGTCAATAACATAGAAATCCAATCTCACAGACGACAAATACCTCACCATTGTTATCTCAATTTTATGAGCTCTCTGATATATTTGTCTAAATGTGTACTAGTAGTCTAGACTTGGAGACGGGCCTACGATGTGCGTTAGTTTTAGTGTCGTCGTTTGTGATAAATAATTCGTTTATAATAAATGTATTGTAATGTATTTAAAAAAATATTTTTATAACAAATGTCCAATTAAACTATGGACTACATTAAACCCGTCACTGCCGCACGTCAAAGAATAGAGATATAAATAGACTTAATGGTGGGTTTTTTCGAGCCGGGTTTAGTCAATGCCGGTATGATCCTCGTATATGTATAAGACGGCAAGTTTTCAAACTAAACTGAGTTTTAAAATAATATAGTAACAAATTATTTACTGTTATTACCTAGTTAATTATTATTTACATTAACAGTATTAAGTAGGACTATAGACGAAGAACTATCTATCGAAAAGATTTAATTATTAGGTACTCCAACTGAATAAAGCTAAGAAAATACCGGTAGTAGTTTAAGATTGCTAATGAGCAAACCGTCAAGTTTATTCAAGTGAAAAGCAAGCTTAACTAAACTGTTAAAATGCCAAACTAAAGAATACTGTAATAATGAGGAAGAAGAAGTAAGAAAGAAACATTTTGTGCGAATTTTGAAGTCTTTGGAGTTTGCCAACAAAAGCTGGTGTATCCCAAACTTGGAGCAGTAGGTACATCGGTAGGTACTTTATAAATTTTAACTGAAGCTCAAATTAGATTAATTTGAAATTTCCAATTAAGAATCCTTTTAGCCTACTTAGTTAATTGTTTCAAAAGTACCTTCTTAGGAGAATGTATTTTGAAGTAGACTGTTTGTAAGAGATAATTAAATACATTTTTTATTAAAGAAAAGGCGTAGCTACAATATTAATTATGTTTGCATCTACACTTTGCCGTAATACAATACATCCTTCTTACGTGTATAGCATACCCATACAAATTAGTTCGTTGTACTAAACCATATTGACTGAACCTTTTATAATGTCATGTAAGTGTTAGTATAGGAGACAAATATCAGGCCGTACTGCAACTTGCAATCGTCAATACAAATCCACAACGTTCGCACAGAGTATGAAGGAGAAATATCGGATAAACATTATTTCCATCATACGTTTAACGAAGCAAAAGGAAAAACACCAAGTAGCAGATAATTGGAAATGCGAAAATGCAGAGTGTCGTACGCGATAGAGATCGTGCTTTGCCTTCAAACATCCCTAACTGATGGGCACGTACTGGGTTCCATTTTATACCTGTGACTGTGAAAACTGTCTACTCCACTGTGCGTCATAAAATCTTGGTTTTACAGACCAGAAAAACGGCACTAAATCTAGTTCATTTCCGTTAGGTATCCAAGAAAGAACTTTTATGTATGTACGTGGTCTACAAGTCGATTCAAGAATAGTTTTTACCGAAAACTCATGAATTAAGTAAATTACCACGAGTTTCCCAGAACTACTAAAATAGTATCTATTGTTAAAATACTCATTAACATCAGTCAATGTTTTATACAGAAACCTATTTTTAGCATTCTCATTATCAAGTTGCTTCTGAAAATATCTCAAAATGAAAACCACGTTGTTTCAACCCTGGCATTAACCTCGAGATCTTTTGTTTGACGATCATTCATAATAATACAACGTAATGATTCCTTTTATAAAGTTTATTGTAATACCAATGTTATTCAATCTGAAGCACCTTTTGGTAAACAATATTTTTAAAACTTTACAGATATGTTGAAAGATTTACTTTTACCAGACATTTTGCTTGGATGTCGTTTTGAAAACCGCTATCATTGACGTCTGCGTTTAAAAACATCGGCGCTCCCTAAAACGCTTGTCCATTGTTAAATATAGTGCAGGCAAGACTTCGGGCTCCGGGTACGCCGCGCCTGGCCGAAGTCACGTTACATTTTATGAGCCCATCAAACGCCAACGTGCAGTGAACCGGAAGATGTAGAAAATATTATGTAAAAGCTTACTATCTCATTTTTTAAATGTGTGAGAAAAATCTTAAGTTCCTAAGTTTTCTGTAAGCTTTGGTGTCGGAAACATGAAAGGTTGGAGATATTTTTGCGGGGACATTTTACTTTTTCATCTTTATGTGAATCAAGCTGATTTATAACTTGCTTATTTTCAGTGAAGACTAATCGAAAAAGCTCAATTAACAAACGTATCCTGCATATCAATAGGAGTTCATAAAATATGTACCGTACCGAAATCGTACCATGCAACGCTAAAACAAATATGCATGCAAAGATTTAATAACTTTCAATACCGGGAAATGTAATAATGCTCAAACAGGCAGTACCGCACTCGCTTAAGGTACTAATATAAATCTTGAAAGGCTCATCGCATCGTGGAATTTTCCCATTAGATTTTATGGATTTCTCTCTTGTCCGCACATTAAATTATAACCGGAGGGTAAACTGTGCTAGGGATTGAAATTTAATTTCACCATTCTGCAGAAACATATTTCACTGTGAAATGACATTTAGTTGTGAGTTCGGTGTATATTCAACATAGATTTCGCTTTACCTAAATTGTATGTAAATTTACAAGTCCTAAAACCATTAGGAGTGAGGATGATAGCATTGCGAACACAATCAAACAATACGGACCGCAAACTAATTTTGGTCACGCAAAGCTTTATTCCCAGAACAAAAGACTTTATTTACTTAAAGAAAGACTGAACTTGTTAAAACAAGGTTAAACAGGTCGTGACATAAACCAAGGACGTCAAAGTTTCGAACTGGATTCGTAATGGAAGCTGATGGATGCAGCTTTCCAGAAGCATTTATAATGATCGCGAAAAGTTAACTTGACAAGGAGGATTTTATGGGGAGCGATTATAAGTGTCCAAGATCTAAAAGGCTTAAAGAGCACTTCAGGCTTCGTTTCTTAGAGCTTATACAGGTAAGGTGTCCATACACCTAAGCATTAGATATAACTAGATGAGTTATGTAATATTCGGAACTCCCATACATGCAGACTACAATTTCATACTAAAATTAATCAAAGCACTCAATCTTAACGCTTTATGTAAGATTTACTGGGGGGTGAGACCGCCACCGAAATGGCCACTTTATTCGTCTCAAAAATGCACTCCACAAACAAATACCAAAAGTAAATGAAAATTTTCCATGCAGCCGTATTCACAGAAATTTAAATAGAGGCGCCCTCTGGAAAACCCGAGGATGATTCCTCGCATTCCGTTGATGTTTTCTCACATAATTATTACGTCCCTTTCATTCCGTTCGAAACATTACTATTTAAGATGTCAATATTTAATTTAAAGAAACCTAGAATAATATAACGGTGTTACTTGGAACTAGTTGAGCGTAATGGCAGCTAACGTTATTCAAATTGGACCTCGGGAAAGTAGAATGGTAATGCGTCTAAGTTGGGACATTATCCGTCAGACTTGGATAATGACAGAATACTTAAAGTATGTATTAAATTCCTAAAATAACGTTCTATTTTGGTCGCCAGGTCGGTTATCCGTGGCTTAAGTGTACCCCAAAACTTGAATACCCATGAGACTGCATGGACTTCTGCCTTTTGTCAATATTGGCCATCGCGTACGCTCCCAATGGTCGCTGCAAGGTTTTATCTTAGATTGTTTAAGCTTAAAGGATAAGAGTGAAGAAAGAGAGTATTTTCATATTCGAAACTAGTCAAGAGGTCTTGTGGTTGAGTAACAGAGAATTTTGGATAATCTCATTTTACCCACAAGACATTAGTAGACATCTCTTAAACCGTAATGTAATAACAAACTACTATTATGCTAACATTATTATGTTTAACTCTCTAATAGGCTTGAATCTTATAATAGATATCATCAACATCAGCCCGTTGGCGTCCACAATTCACAACCATCACTTTTAATTTAGTATATTTATAGATTTATATATCATCAAATATTTATATTTAGTTGTACCTAAATAATTACCGGAAAAGTCATGTAGCTTATGTTTCATGATTTTTCCGGCCAAAAACAAGCCACCCCCTCTATGTCGTAAAATTCGAATAAGGTTTTGTTATAAGGCGGCGGAGATTGTGGTAGCTTCCCCATTGACCATTTACTACCGTCATTGGGAGGTTAATGATTATCAGCGGACATTTTAAGGGTTGATAAGAAAAAGAAAACACACAATGTTGCCTTTGCTGAAAAAATCTAACACTGATATGAAAGAAAAATGATTTCTTTCACGTGATTTCTTATTTACTGTTGTACTTTTTATACGGATACTAGCTGACCCGGGGTATAAAAAATAGATGTTGGCCGATTCTCAGACCTACTCAATATGCTCAGAAAATTTCATGAGAATCGGTCAAGCCATTTCGGAGGAGTACGGGAACGAACATTGTGACACGAGAATTTTATATATAAGATGAATCAGACTATGAACAACTACGTAATGTTTTAATTTTGAACCACAATTTGCTTTACTATCTTCCATGATAAAAACTTCAAACATTCAGTCAAATAACCCGTAGCACAACAATTAAACGCTTTGTTGCGTTTTTAAACGAGGTCAAACAAGCATTTAAGAAAGCAGTTATGTTGTAGAACAATTAAAACGATGAGTTTTACAAGTCATCGAGAAATGTAATTAACCTAAATATTTTGTACACGTCCCGACCCCTTTTACAATGACGAACTTTTTTACGACCTGTTACATTAGAATGTATAATAGCTTTGTGTTTTTAGACACATTAGACACATACACATAATTGTATGCCACCCATTATATATATGTACCTAATAGGCTTTCAAAAGTGAACATTGATTGAAGTATACCTCTCCCTGCCGTTTGCATGTCTAACAATCTAGATGATAATAGACATAAGAGGAGTATACTCAACTATGTTTTATCATTGTCTTGTAGTTTTATTTTCAATGAGCAGAGTGGTTATTTTTCTTCATTGAGTCTTATTCATAATGTACTATCTGCGCCCCGCGGTGTTACCCGCTTCATTTATTCGAAATAAAAAGTAGCCTGTTTTAATCCAGGGTGTCAGCTACCTCCATATGAAATAACATCAAAATCTGTCTAGCCGTTTAAGCGTAAAGAGGTAACAAACATACAAACACACTCACAAACTTTCGCCTTTATAATATTAGTATGACCCATGTATATATTATCAATACATGCACTTAGGTAAAGGATAGTCCGTTGCGTATAAAGGCGCTTGTCTAGTTGGCTTACTATCACTGTTGGGAAGCTCTAAGTGCTAAGGCAAACTGTAGGGCTTTCAGGGTTTAGCCGGTTAGCCTTTTGAGCTAAGCGTTAGCTTATAAGTTTGCTATATATCAGTAAGTACAGGTGTGTTTATAATGTAATTCTATCCTTGTTTGATTAAAATATGACTTAACCTTTTTGTATGTAACCAAGGGGAAAGATATAGAAAATAGAAATTATGGAACACACTGCTAAGTATGATTTGCTGAATAACTTGGCATACATATTGACAATAAAAATTGTTTTATTGGAGATAGCAAAATTGGAATCCTGTAGTGAATGATTCCCATTTTCCACATCCAATCTAGGACGTCAAAAACCCAAAAAAGAAAATTCAAAAGGAGCCCATATATAAAGTACACAGTAAATGCAATTCGTAAGACTGTTTGTCACTGTCTACGCTAGTGCTGTATGTAGCTCCAGTTAAAGACAAACGACACTAATTAAATTATTTATCGTCGCCATCTTGTAAACAGTTTTTAATAAAGGCGACAGCGCGGCTCCTCTAATATTAATTACATGATATAACCTACTCTATTAAAGTCTACCATCTGGAGCAAGAACACGCGTTTTTCATAACTAAGTTTGTTTTAGGAAAAATGAACGAGATGAAAAGTTAAAGAAAAATATGATGGTACGGACGGCAGTAAGGAACTTTAAAATACATTTTGATTTAATGTAGGAATCCTCTCCGTATAACAAACAAAAGCTATAAAAATGTTGATGTCTAAATAATTCACTATATTCTTGTAATTGTTGAATATGAATTTAAAAAGATGAATCAAGTATGTAGTCGGGTGAGATTTCGGTTAATTTTCAAAATTGTATTTATTATATTTTATTCGCTTTTATGTATCGTGTCAGTTCTTCCAGTATCTTAAGCAGCTCTGTGATCATTTCCCGATTGCGTTTCACCCCAAGTTTCACCCACGTAATTAAACTAGGGTTGAAAGTGCCTGTACCTAATCAGTTTGTAAATTATTCTCTGGTCTCCAGAGCCTGAGGTAGCTCTTCAGTCTCTCATTATTATTTTATGCACGAGTGGCAATTATTTACAGCTCAGAACTTTAACTTAGCAACCCTGAATACTGCAGTCTAGCCTTTGTAGGTACTCATATAACAATTTTTTTTTTCAAGAAACAGACCTTGAGATAGGATCAATACAGATACGATTATGGGTTAACTCTAAAAACATCTCCTTATCACGCTTCACTTGCCAATACATATTTGAGTTTGATAATACAAATTATGGCTGAATATTTCTCGTTTTGTTTGTATATATCACATACAAAGAGATTGCGGAATATTTACCAAAAAAATGATAAAGTGAATTTTCTTAGTGGAATGTGTCGAGATAGGCCGATACCTCGGACGGCTTTCTGTCGTTTTCAATATATTGCTAATATTTAGGTACTGTTCGCACGCAATGTTATGAGGATATTGTGCTGTGGGCCGCCTGTGATCGATGGCTGCCGACGTAACCGTCTTCATTGGTCCCATCCGTCGGAATTTATTAAGGAAAGTCTGTGTGTCTTGGGAGTAGGAAAAACCTATAGCTCGATAGGAATAATATAGAAGGTTGGTAATGGTTGGTATGACATCGTTTGATGAAAAGCAAAAGAATGAGAGTTTATTCTTAAACAATACTGCTTTAAATTCGTTTGCTAAAAATAATTAACATCTCCGACCTCAGAATTACCTTGATTCAAAATAAATTACTGGTGCCACTGAAGTAACAACAAGACCTTTACACTAAGTGTCGCTATACATAGTCCTATGATTCGTGGAAAGTCATTCTAAGCATAAATCACATGCATCTACACCTTAAACAAACAATCCATATGCTATATAAATGAGCATGCACCAGATGTATGCTACAGCATGTATGAATGTATAGTTTCCATATCATAGCAACTGCTATTCCAATTAGATCATTGAATTATAGCTACCTAAACACGCATACAGCGTTACAGGAATTACAGCTCAATAACGCGTAGGATTTATGTGATTTGTGCAGCACTAACATCATTATCGATGTCCTACAACCACAACCTGCGCAAATACTTGAAACACGCGAGACAATGGCGCTTAATTGACCGGTTGCCCCCAAAATCAATACGGACAGTCCGTGGTTACCCTGTGGACGTGATACGAAATAATGATCGCATTCAGTACCCCCGGTACCTAACTATTAAGCTGCGGCTACACACTACACTTGTCTACACATCGCGCTAATTGCACATTGATCGTCATGAAAATTATAGAGTGCTGCCTATCGGTGTACTCGAACATGAATAGGGCATTACTAAAATAAAATGTTCTGAAAGCCAATATTATATTACTGTATGGTAATGTGAGTAAAACGTGGAACATGAATAAATTGGAAAAATAATCCCTGGAGTAATTCAAGCTCCATGCCAAATGAAAGAAAAAATAAATTGACGAGTTATTGAACTCGCTTGTGAACGACGGTTTCAATTGTGTTAATCACCTGTTTGTTTATTATTATAATTGGATGGAATATGAAAGCATTATTTACTTCATGTAGGCAATTATTTTAATCATGGTAAATTCAGAACTTAAACCAAGAACTTAACAATTACAAAATATTCTAAAAAAGACTGAATAATAAAGAAACAGCATAGCAAATAGCGGCCAAATAACATCTTGCAAAAAAATATTTATACATAATTAACATTACCGAGCTACGGAAAGTAATGTTCCCCATTACCAGCGTAAGTCCATTTGTACAAAAATCCCGTAATAAAATTAAATGACTTGCTTGACGCACCTTTTTTTCTCATTGTACTAAAGTCGGGATCCCATCAAATAATCACGTGAAATATTTCAGTCAGGCTTCTAGCTGACCGTAATTATTTAAGGGAGGCGGGCAGGGAGGCTCGGCCTATAGAAACATTATTAGCTCCCCGATCTTTGATGGGATATTTCGATTGGAACCGTTTGGGGAAAGCTATATCCGAAATATATTATTGAAACATGAGAAAGCTTTCCCCTTTACTCTTAATAAACGTAAACTTGGTCAGTATATTGATGCTAATAATTCAGAAATGATAATTCTCAACACCACTGATAGATTTAGCTGGAAGGTGTAAGTAACTAGACGACCTGATTGGCGTATTGGCTAAACGAGGGGTTGCGGGTTCGATTCCTGTACGGGACAAAGTGCGAACCGCAGATGTTTGTCCCGAGTCTGGGTGTTTGTATATTTGATTACTCATGTTAGTAAAAACTCACCCACGACACAGGAGAAATTCCTAGTGTGGGGGCAATTAAAAAAAACAAAAATTAATTTAAATTTAGAATAAGTGTTGCGCACGCAGTCAAATACTAAATGTTATACGCTTAGAGTCAACACCAAAGGTAATCGGCTTAAGTATAACATCGAACAACTTGGAGTGCCTCTAAAGCTTTTTAGTCACCGACGGTAAACCTGCACTATCAAGTGTATAAAGCCTTAGAAGATTGTTTTGCGTCTTTCCAGGTACCTGTCAAAACAATATTACACCGTTTTAATAACATAGAAATCGAAAAAATCGTCTCCAAAGTTAGATGGTTGTCCCATGTAACTTTAGTGTCAATTTTCTCTTCTATATATATTAACTTTATATATATATAAGTATTGGGAAATACCTCGTCAAATTGGGAACCTTTGGATTCTGGTAAACATTAGTATTATTAAAAAAACTAACCGTTACAATAATTTGAAATAAAAACATAGTATTTTTGCGTAGAAAGAATATTTGTTTATTTGAAATACACAACCTCGTAATTTTAATAAATAATCGTAAATGATAACGCTGGGATTCATCTCGTTGCAGCTTCCCATTTTACTGAACATTAATTGTAGCGACCGACGGCAACGCTGCCTCGTCCCAACATTATTCAGAATTCGCATTTATTTTTCCAACAATTTATAAAAATAAAACATCCAATTGGTACTCTTCACAATATAGTAAGTTCATGGAAACCGCTTTTCATATCTGTTTTACCTACAAATACACAATCAAGCAATTCCAAAAACTTTATCATCTATACGGTTTCAACGAATATTGTATAGAGGTATACAATACTAACGTGTAAGTACCGCCAACAACAAAAGACTTTTCTTAGTTCCTAAACGTATCTTAATTATTCGAAACAATTTGATACATAGTAAACATTTCTAAGTCAGCATTCGGACTCTTTTTTGAAAACTTAACTTTGCTCGATGTATGTAAATGGCAAATCACGTGACACAATGTTTGTCAACTACGCTACATATGTGACATTTAAAATAGGACTGTCACCTACCTAAGTACTCGCAATGGTAACCATAAATTACTCTTACTAAGCACTAATGCCTCGTTGGTTGACCTTTGAGTGAAGGCCCGGATTAGAGGAGCTTTAGAGTGACGTAAGCCCTGTTAGTTGTTTCAGTGCTTTAGAGAACCGTTAATGTACTAGTCGATCTCGTTCTGGTGAAGCTAAGCTTTGGTCAAATCGCTGAAAAGCTCTAAAGCGCTAAAATTAAAGTTTTAACTTACAATCGTAATCCATTTTGGATTTATGATCGCAGTTTGTAGATGGCAAATCTTTTATTATATTATTCGCAAAACTCACTAGTACCGTCAGATATAAAAAAAGAATGTAAAACGGGTACACGGCAGCTAAATTAATACAGAAAAATAAAGATCGAATCGATTGAATGTTTGATGAAAACTTAATTGCTTCTAAATAGATACAATAAAACCAATAAACAAAATGCGGCAGCGAATAGCTTTTATCTTGAAATAAATTTCTCGGAACCGAACTATAAAATGTAGATAACATTTTTCACTCTTCTAAAAGTATTTTACAGTAATAACTCTCCTGAAACGAATTTGCTTCTTCAAAATCTCGAGTAGAACAACTTTTTCTCCAAAATGGAGCTTTTACGTAAGCAAATGTTTAGGCATTTGTACCGTGTAGACAAGCTTTCAGTATCAAACGAGTTATTTAGCAGTTCATGGCCAAACCTTAAGCATACATATTTTATTAGCCACGTTGAACGGAACATGTGCCGTTTAGAATTCCGTTCTCCTTGATAAAAATGAAATTGTTATCAGGGAGCTCATATTTTTATCCCCTTTACGTGCTTTCGCTGTTATTATGCTCTCGAAATCAAATCCTATCAAAGAATGGCATCATGAACGCGTACAACATTTTTAAAACAATATACGAAAATCCGAAGTGATTTGATGTGACCCCTAAAATGAACACTTAGGATCAAGACTGAAAAAGGTTGAAAGATAAATAGTGAATACCAGTAGTGAAGGGTTATACCACTTTTCTCATTCCTAGCGGCTTCCCTCTCGAAGATGGCAATTTACTCGTATAAATACCTATTATTGTGTTATATAATTAAACAGACATTTTTTGCTCTGCCTTCATGATTTGGATTCGTACCCAGTTTGTAGCAATAGGATCGCCCCCTAAGCCCTATTACATTGGGACCCTTATCATAACTGGCGATATTATGTAATGTTTTCAAGATTTAATAATTCACTCCACGCCTCACAATGTATAGAGTTAAACTCTTTGTTATCAGAAAACTAAAAGTTTTCATGTGTCGGCGAAAACAGTTTCTATAAAATAGCAAATTTATTTTCCTGGGCTAAAAATTGAATAATTAATCTTTATTATCGTGTTAACCCGTCTTTTGCACTGTTATCGACCATGCATCGGTCACGCCACCTACTTCGAAATTACGAACCAGACGAAATGCTTCTACCTTTGCTGGGTTTATGTCATCTTTATTGTGGACATAGTGAATACATATTATATCAATATTTATTCTTCTGTACCAATCAGTTTTACTTTTTCAGTAGGTAGCCGAATCTCTTTAAGAGATTTCATATCAGGTTTCTTACATAAATAATGATCGCTATCAAATTGCAAAAGTTTAACCGTTGGGTGCATGTGTACTCACAAGTACAGCACCGCATTCCTGTGAGCGGTGAAGTTACAATTTTCGCGCTCACTCAACCTTGAGTGGGGCGGGGCAGGCGGCACTAGCGGGGGAAAAATTAGATTTAACCCCGACACCGTCGCCCGAGAGGTTTTACCTACACATCTATGTCCCTTTTAGCTTCTCCTCCCCAACAGTTTATCCATTTTATATTTTTCTCGGCCGCGAAGAATGAAGATGGTATATTTCTTAATTTGAGACAAGGGAGGCGGACTGTGATAAGTTTCCTTGTATTTCATCTTGTTATTCTTGTGGGTCGGTAAGTAGTCCGCGGTATACGAGGCTCTCTTTTCTAATTTCGCCATGTAATACTCGAAATTGATTTTTATGACGGTGGGACATTTTCTGCTTCGTTCTTTAAACAAAATTTGGAACTTGCACAAGTACAAGAATTAATGATTAATATTTTACTCTTATTTACTGCTCTACGGATAAGAGAAATAAATGTAGTACCTACAGTAAAAGATTAACGTAATTTATTTTAAAATTTACGAATAGAAAATAACGTCATTAGAACTTATGCATCTAAGTTTCGTAAAGCTCGTAATTTAAACACTGCACGTGTCGTAAACATGAAAAAGGCGAAATTCTGTAATCCCCAAATTACGAACTGGGTCCGGGCGCCGCAATTTATTGCACTACAAGTCCTTGCTGCACCGTGTGACTAAATTTGTAGGTGCAAAGAAAACAATTTCGGCCAAATTAACATTTACGCAATAATAGGTTGACGGCGGGGTGGAGCGGGGTGTTTACGGCCCACCCTTTATCCTCCAACTAAAAGGGTTAAGTTTAAACATCGCAGCTCCTAACCCTAGTCTGCTCACGGTACGTGTGAACATATGTTGAACAATATTTTTCCCCGCTCGCAGCGACACATTGTTTTATAAACGCGATCGTGTTTTTCCTTTTGAGCATTAACACGCCTGAAAATTACGTTACTATTTTTGTATGAATGTTGTATTTTTGTATGAAAATGTCGGTAATAGTAGATATAAATATGTATGTGTAGATTATAGCTGTGGGTTTGTCTGTTGACAGGGGGCGGTTACATGGATTAAGTAATAAACAAGGACATATCTTTGAGGGGACTTCTTTTGTTGCTCGCGCGTTGTGTTAGTAGGAATTATTTTAAGAAGAAATTAGTCCTACTTCGGCTTATTACAGTTTACATTTTTAAATAAAAAAAACATTTTTTTTATATTTACCTTTCATTCCAATGATACTAAGCATCATATTTCCGGCCCTAAGATTGGCCCCGCTATTTAAAGATTTTTATTATTTTCACTTGTTGCGCTGCCTCCTTACGAGTATTATGTTACCTAGACTTATACTGCTTCCATTACCGCCACAGTTTGACTTACTCACTAAATTAATAAACAATATATTTAATGTATATAAATGTATACGTATCTATTGCTTTTTATAAGTAGTATCTTCCTGTTATATTGACGAACACTATCATTTTAATTAATTAATTACATAGGAATTTGAACGATATCGACGATTCAATAAGTTTCACTGACTTCTCTCCACCCTATTTATTCTAGAACCTTTTGAGACCTTTGTTGTATATTTCCTATCGCCAGATAAACAATATTGTTGAGAACAGTGAATCGATAAGCCGGAGTGCGAGGATTATATCGACGTTTCTCCTGCACAACCCTATCGAGTGTCGTAGGCGCTAAGACCATTGTTGAGAATTAAACAGCATTTCGCCTTACGCGGATAGGGACGGATTAGTCGCTCACTTCATTTCGCAGGTCACTGCACATCAGACAAGACGGACGATTAGTTTACGGGTTAAATTACATTCGAACTTACTTATTCTTGTTCTACATTGGAAGTTTGATGCTAACCGTCTTGGAATTTGTATTGAAATACTGTCATATAGACTGCTCTTATATTGTGCTAGTATTTCTATCACATTGTATGACAGATGTCAATATCATCATCAGCCGGTAAACGTCCACTGTTGGACAAAGGCCTCCCCCTTTTAAGGGGGCGGGGGGGCTGCCATAATCGTCACGGTCGGCTAGCGGCTTGGGGATCACACTATTGATGGTGAAGTTTCAGAAAACGCTGCTGCCCATCTTCTATATTTTCTCTTAGTCGCCTCTTACGATACCCACGGAAGGAAACAGGGTGGTCAATTCTAAACCGGATACCAATCGGCAATGATGACAGATGTACCTAAGATTTTCTTTAGGTTTTTTCTTTATACGAGAAGAGGCCTTTGACCTGCAGTGGGACAGATATAGGCTATCATTATTATATTATTGGCTAAGTAATGTTTCCTTGTATTTAGCCAAATTGCCTGTAACTTTCCAGCGGCAGGCAAAGCCCTCCTCGGAGTAGGAACGAGCATTAATCACAACGCTTGCACACTGAGCGTCAGTGATTTCGGACCGGTGTATCCTTTTTTGATTTATTACTTACCTACTATGTAACTGATATTAAACGATTAGCGTTACATTACAGAATGTCCCTTATCTAAACATATACTTTATTTTTTATAGTATAACTTACTGAACCAGGTGTTTATCGTGCTTTTTTGTAAAATCTAAAATACTTTAGTTTAATGTTTTCTTTACTTGTCGTAGGCGAATACATTTTTTTTAATATTATAACCACTTAGACGGTGATTTAACTTCAAATGGAATCTATCAAAATTGGGCCAGATAATATCTCTAAAAGCTTCGTAAAAATTAACGACTCGAAAGTTTGACACTTAAAGTGATTAGTTATTTGTCATCGCCTACTGAGGGGACTTAATCTATCACGGGTTTACCATAAGTAGACTTGGACAGGAGCTTCTTTCTTCGTTAAAACTACTTTTGTTACACATAATTATTTAAAAAAATATATACCTAATGAAAACCTCATGTGCTATACCAGGCAGCTTATTTGGGTACATGTAGGTATTATTGTGAACAAACACTCATTTGTGGTATGGACACGGCTTTATTTATTTCTACATTCCTTTGCGAGATAATGAACCATTGAGCATGTTAATTAACTATCGAGGAATTTAACCCAAAATAGGCCCCTGTGTGTGGAGGTGTTTTATCCGTAATTATAAATGCAAAAAGTACTACGCTATTACAGTCTATAAAACCAACGCTACTGTTTGATGAACAAATACACGAAAGTACACTTTATAAGATAAAAGATCGTCCGGAAAAAAACACTACACACAAGTCGGTTTAGTCACGGACCTTCCCCATGGCGCGAAATGCGTGAAAGTAATGCGTACAAAGATCCTAATCAAACGTTCTAGCAGGCACACTATGCCCGGGAGGATACACGCCAGATTCATAAAAACTACGATCCCTGTTCCATGGACCTCAAATATTAAGCTAACGAAACAGGCCCAGCACACAGTCTTAGCCGGCAGATTTCAATTATCGAAACCCTCCAAGGGATAATATTGTTCGGTTTACATAGCTAGTCTAGTTTACCTTTGTGCGGTAGCTACCGCGTGAGGCCCGTGCCTACATGTCGATATTGACATGGGTGCGCTGGGAAATGGACTATTTATAGCCGTAGAGCGGCCGGACTTAATGGAAAAAATAGCGGAAGACTACATAATGTTTTATGGGCACACTTATGTGCTTATGAGCGAACGGTTCATCGGCTTTGCAGCTTTTTAATATAGCTTCCAGCAAAAATAAATTTCCGGATTTTAAACGAAACACGCGCGGATTGTGTTGCCGCTTAAGTACTTACGGCGGCTGTGTACAATCCCTAGTTACGAGTCTTAAATCGTTTAAAGCCGCACACTCGTTCATTAATTGCTTTTATTTTGTTTATTCTTGATTCTTTACTTTTTGTTTGTATTGATTTTATTTAAAGGGGGAGATTAGTAACTAGAACAGACTTCCAGATTAAATCTTGAAATCGTGGATTTTGTAGGTTGTGGTTTAGAATTCAATTAAAATAACAAACAGTTTACTGAATTAATTGTCGGTACTACAAGCGACTTGTATGTAACTTTGTGGCGTTCTAAGCGGGAGGCCTTTGTTCAACAGTGGACATCTTTCAGCTGATGATGATTACAACCGCATTAACTATCGTTCAATCTAGACTTGCGAAAACTTAGCGAATCGTGGACTGATAAATTCATAATAAGGTCACGCGGTTGAATACCTTTCCTTAGATAGGTACTATAGAAACACCCCAAAAACATTATTAGAATAAAGGTATCTTTTTAATTTACATAGATATTTAAGTTAGTATATGTTTGCTACACGTCTCATTCATTTGCATTAAATGAATTATGCATTTAAAATTCTCCCACATTTTATCGATAAAATATGACAATAATTATGTCATGAATGTCACTCACTAAAGTTTCGTATAAATTGCTCGTAATTTGCTGTCATAATTAATTTACATTTAAAAACAAAAGATAACCAATATCGATAGGTAAGTGGTTGTGATTTAAAAGCCACTTACGTTTATAATTGCGACACAACACGTGTTAAGTCTAACAAAGTGTATTATCATGTTAGTTATATACAAATTTCATCTTTTCTTGCCTATGGAAAAAGATAGTTTATTGCACTTTCTACAGCACCTTGAAATGGTATTTATATCATTATTTTTTAAATCATAACATCACGCCTGTATTCCCCGAAGGGGTAGGCAGAGGTGCATATTTATACAGTACACCCACATTTCGCCAGTTATATTTTTAGGTCCCAATGTAATAGGGGCACAAAGGGGCCATCAACCGAGCACAAATCCAGACTCCGTGCTGCTACTGAGAATTGCCTAATGGAATAACCCAGTAACACTCTGCCAGACCCGGGATTCGAACCCAGGACCTCGTGCTCAGCAGTCGTACTTAGCAACCACTAGACCAACGAGGCAGTATTATTTAATACGCATTGGCAATAAGGGCAACAGGAGCTTATCCTATCATATTTGGACCTAATCTTTAGCATAACTATGGCGGCGATACGTGTGTACTGTGTGACTAGGTATACCGCTATAGGAAATACAGAGATGTTATGCTATGTCATACGAATGTTCTGATAAATATAATTCTAAATTATAAATAATCTGAATAAGGTGCCTCGCGATTGTACCTTGGGATGTTTGTTAAGAGCAATTAAACATTGCTGCATGCTTAATTTCTTATTGCTTTAAAGGAACATCCCCCGTCTCTGCAAGATTGGGTCTCAACATGCAGTCTCCCGAATACCACACGGCCACACTCCCCACAACACAAATATTTGAAAAAATATTTCCCTACCCTCCCTTGTACATTTATGGAAACAATAAAAATGCTCGCCCCCAATTTCAATTTGTAAAGGTTTTGTTTGCGCAAAGCGTCGAATCTGACGCCGCGCGGTAGCACA
Source organism: Abrostola triplasia (assembly GCA_946251915.1). NCBI lineage: Eukaryota > Metazoa > Arthropoda > Insecta > Lepidoptera > Noctuidae > Abrostola > Abrostola triplasia. The sequence goes on along the minus strand of OX276432.1, from coordinate 5,138,154 downwards.
TGGTGGATAACCCCCGACTCGCGCACTGTAAGAACAGAATCACCGTAAAACCATGGTTTACCGACCATGACGTCATAGTATAAATAGTATAGTAAAATAAAGAATTCTGAGATGTTCATTTTTCGGTTTTTGTATCCGTTTTATCTAGTTCTGGCGAAGAGTAAGCTACTGGTTCTACCCGTGGGTGTCGTTATTGGCGAGTGAAACATGGTCTTTCGTTATAAAAAAGCTGTGATCATCAATACTATCTAGGCGAAAGCCATACATTGTGTGTTGAGACTTTTACGGCCTGATAACGCTGAATATTCGATATACGGCAAAGAATAGTCGATGCCACAAAAACTATAAAAGAATTCCTTTCTAAGATAAAGGTACGTAATATATCTTAGATATTATATAGTTATTTCTTTCTACTTTTGATTAATTTAATTTTGACACTTTAGATTAAATCTCACTATCACACTATAAAGTCGAAAATTTGTGAGTGTGTTTCTTACCTCTTCACGCTCAAACGGCTAGACCGATTTTGATAACATTTGATATTGAGGGATGAGTGACACCCTGGATTAACACATAGACCACTTTTTATCCCGAAAAAATGTAGCGGGGGTATATATTTATTTATTTATATTTACTTTAATGTACACCAATTTACAATGACTAAAAGAACGCAGACTTAAAATTATGTACAAAGGGCGGTCTTATCGCACAAGGCGATTTCTCACAGACAACCTTTGGATGGACAAAAGAACAATAGAAAAATTACGGTTTACGGGCAGTCACGGTGTACATATTGCAGACTAATCGCAGATATAATTATTTAACGAATGATGACATAACTATACTTTCGATTACGTTAAGGCAAGCCTCAATTTTATTAGTATTTTTTCTTCAAATTCAATAGAAAAATAAAAAAAAGCTGTCATTTCAAACGTAATAATGTAGTGGGCAACACAGCAGGCGTGGAAAATAAACTCGGTATAATGTATTTCAAAAACTATTTTGTGCGTATTACTAACTTTAGAGTCATATTTGCCGTAATTTAAATATTTAACAATATAATTACTCGACATACATTAAATTAATATAGAAACGTAATTTACTTAGTGTCTACCAACATGACCAATTACATTTATAATTGGGTACTTGAAAGGTCATCTATATTTGGCCAGTCATTTCACAGAAAATACTAACCGAATTTCCACTAAAATGTTATCCAACAATAAACAATGAATTACAAATGCAAGCAAATTGGTTTTGTAAAACCAATTAACACGTAATTATGTCTAAAACAAATTAATTGAATTATCTACTTACTATTTTAATAGTAATAAATTCTGATATAATTCTACGATAATTGGGAATGATGTGTAGATCGTGACTACACTGGTAATTGTAAATATTTAGTTGATTGGGGTGATCGGGATTACACTTTGGTTTATATTACAGTCTCTTATCAGCACATAACCAATGCTGAACATGGTTTCTAATACAAACGCCGCCATCCGCCTCCTAATAGAAATCAGCATACCTACTATAGTGATTATTCCCTCAGGCGGTCACCATGCTAGATTGGTTCGTCAAACTGGGCCCATTATAGGTAATTTATTTAGATTTGTGCAATGGTGAATTATTCTTCTTAGTCGCTGCACTCTTGCTAGAGTGGTCGTGGTCATCACGTTTCGGTTGATTGGACAGCAGACAGTACTCGCAAACTACGTCCCACCACCTTCGCCAGCTGGCTGTTAATCGGGCATATGCATGCACGGGAGAGCCCACCGCAGCCTTCACTTGCTCTGTCCATCTCATTGGGGAAATACCACATGGTGTTCAACTTTCCTTTGCACGATAAGACGTTCTTTGGTTTTATTTCCACGCTGAGTAACATAGCATAAAATAACATCACGCCTGTATTCCCCGAAGGGGTAGGCAGAGGTGCACATACAGTACAGATCCAGACTCCGTGCTGCAATTGAGAATTATCTAATGGAAAAACCCAGCATCACTTTGCCCGACCCGGGATTAAACTCAGGACCTCGTGCTCAGCGGTCGCGCTTAGTAACCACTAGACCAACGAGGCATTCAGGCTGAGTAACATGCCCAACGAATTTCAAGATTCTTTAAATTATTAGGAGTAATAAAAAGAGGAGTCTGTAAAAACATTTCATTGTTTTATTTCTGTTTTAAAACTTCATAAGGATGATGTTAAAAATACATATCTCTCCGACTGAATGCAGATGTAAAATCCAAGTTTAGACGTCTGTCTTGTGAGATTATGTTGGTAACAAGTACGTATACAAGACAAATATATATTATGCCACGTATAATCTAATATATCTAATCTACATATAGTGTGTGCTGAGAAAATCAGTTTACTTCACGACAATGATATTGCCTTACAAAGCAACGAAGATTTAACATCGTTAGAGGTCGGTTTACTAAACAACTCCACTTAGAATTAGAAAATATTTTCCGAATAATGGATTTGACGTTTTATTAAATTACGGTGACGAATGAGTTTACAGAGCGGTACACTCCAAATTGTATTAGTCTAAATTATAAGTTGAACATTACATAAATTACAATTTAAATAGGTTTAGAATTTTAATTTGTATTAATAACTCGCGCTTTCTCTAATACAAGAAGGAATGTACTTAGCGAACAAGGACAGTAATGTTAACCATCTAAAAATACCTTTGCGTACCCTGAGAATGTTTAAACGCGCTCTGATAATAAATCCATTCAGAGCAGCTATTTAATTATCTTAAAAATGCTTATAATACCATCAGTAGCATAGACTGTTGAATATCGCCATCTGTTCTAGGAGCCATTATTTTCATTCCAACAAAGATTCTCGTTCGTTCCATCCGAGATTCAAAGAAAAAACCTTTGTAACAGACAATTAACTGCAGCGACGAGGAATTAATTCCTTGCTAGGGCCGGGGCCGACCGGGATTCTTAATATTTCTTTTGTTAGAACATCAAAAAAACGTAAAACTAGATTAAACTCTGTACTCGGGACGGCTTAAGTCGATATTAGTGTAATTCCCCACAAACGACGTTTTTAACACCGCAGAATGGATGCATTAGCATGGTAATAAGGTTTATGTTAGTTATTTCACACCGGCAAATCTCGATTTAAAAAGGAATTACGCGCATTTACCGGAATTCTGAATAAATAGCACCTAATTACACAATATTTACGCATTAAACTTTGTTCATTTACCTAGTATAGCGTCTAAAGAATATTTTCTTTCAAAAAAGTCGGTAACAATACCATTTACTCTTTCTACAAACAAATGGCGGTCTTGGCCCCCATTTTCACATAGCTCTTGATCACAATGTTCATATTTCATTTCAGTCATTTTGAGCGCCTCCTCATACGGTGCTGTTATTATCATCATTGACACTAGCGCTTCTATTAACCCGAGCACTGAATAGTCTTTCAAATGTTTTTGAAAAATACTGCGCGGATAGACTGTTTGGACGTCCAAATCACACTGTCGAAGCACTGCCGTTAATGTTCCGTAGTAAATGTCCAGGACTTGAGAGTAGTGCTTGTTGAGGAAATCCCTATTAGTGGACATGTACAAGAAGTACGATACGTCGGTGACCGGCGACGCGTGCCTGGTCAGCTGGTAATCAATGAATATCACTTCCACCGGCTTCATGCCCTGGAACCAATGAGCATTGACTGATAAGCAGATAAGTCACAATATATAAAAGCAACATTTATTTGAATTGTTTTATACTGACTATATTATTTAGGTTAATGTATTTTACAAAATTTACATTATTTTGTTGATCTCGTCAAACAATTGTTATTAAAATGATAGGTACCTACTACAAATTAATAATAAGTATTTTTGTAAGACGTTATTACCTTATACACAAAAAGTATGTTGTTGTTCCAGCAGTCACCATGACAGATAGTACTGTAACATTCTGGCTGAACACACTTATGCAAAACTGTCAGTATGTTCGGGGCAAGTTCCTTCAACTTATCTCTAGCGGTCGCATCGACCACCACGTTCACTGCAGCGTCGTAATAAGACCTCATGCTCCTCGGAACAGGACCGGGATTAGAATACTGCACGTCTTTATGGCACAAGCGAGTTATCTCCTCAAATTCTTTTGGATTAGTTTTCTCTAGGATAAAGGACAGCGCATGCAATTTCGCTAAATTTTTCATCACGAGGGAGACGTGATCCAAGTCCGCCTCCCGAAGTCTGTCACGAAGTCTGAATCCATTTTCTTGTAATCCTAGTATCGCGATGGTTTCTTTGTCATGTTCGGCGTTAGCTAAAATGCAGTTGGGAAACTTTATTTTTAACCCTTCAATGTTTTTAAAAGTTTTCTGAATATCTAGAAACTTTGGCATCACGTGTTGGTAGAACATGACCTCTCGTTTATACGATTCTCGGAAGCAGGAACGCATTTTTGACTGAGGGTGCCACTTCAGCAGTACGTTTCTTTTAATTTTCTGTCCATCTTTTAAACCTCTCAATTGCACTTTGAACAATCCAGTAAGAAAACTATCAATGTCTTCGCAACCAAACTCAACAATATATTCATTTAATTCAATGTTACTTATTTCAGCCAGTCTATAAATTAAGTCTATAAAATTCTGTTCACAACGTGATATTTTTCTTAATGGCATTTTTCACTCTTCACTTAAACGAATTTTCCGAAAGCAATACAGAAGTGGTTTACCTAAACTCTGTATCCAGTGACTGACTTATCTCCAATACTTATCTTGTATACTTCAGTATCAATAACACAGACGTCAAAATTATGTATCAAGATAAATAGGTATGAATTACAGTATCAAGTACAGAAACACAATACTTAAAACGATACTCTTGTGGGTTTAGTTCCGCTGATAATGGACTTGATTTGCTCGTACCAAATGACGCAATGGAAAAATCTGAATGAAATTCATGCAATCCATGATCAAATCTTATCTTAGCATTACAAATGTAAATCTATCGGCAAGTGGCTTTTCCTATTTTGTCGTCATCGTCAGCTAATAAAGGTGCAATGCCTATCACGCTGGATTTGTGTTTGCCAGCGTTATCAGCGGGATGATGTAGCGAGTACAAATGGCAGACGTTTTGAGTGTTATCAGTGCGGAACGGAGTCTCAACGAATGGCTACGAGATAAACTAGTCCCAGCGCACAATACCTTTTGTAATGTCACTCAATGGCCGTCCTGCAGCGCTCCCGTGTGTGTGTGCGTCATACAACTGGTTTTATGCATTCAATGTCGTATTGTCCGCTATTGTCGTTCTCCTGACCACTGAGTCTTGGAATACGCCTGGTGAAATGTGCATGAAATGGACCGTCTACCATTTTACCTACCTTATGATAATGGTTTGTCATATTTCATATTCCTCTTTGAACAGAATGGCCTTCATATTAAGCTTTATGTGTAGGCAGATATATTTGTAAATGTTATAGATTTCATATTTACGTCTAGCCTGAGAAGTTCTGGGAAATTCTCAATATCCGAGCCAATATATCAAGGATCCTTGAGAAAAAATCATAAAAAAGAGACCGCAGAATAAATTTATATGACTAGTAGAATAAACTGAGTCTAATAAAATAAATAAATAAAACTAAATAATAACATAAACATTGAATGTCGAATAAAACAAACAGCTTGTGTACAAACGATCTATAAACCGAGCAGAAAATGTAAGTGCGTATTGTCGAAACTAACTCATTTCGTCCGTCATAATTACACAGACGACAGGCTAGTCACACAATACAGTTTTTCACCTTTGTAATAAAACAGGGACCGTCACCCCTTTGTTCCTAACGTAGGCAAAAGTACAAGCTACGTACGTCGGTATAGGTATCTAATTGAATGCCCAACTTTGACCCCTACCTACTCTTTTGCGGCAGGTGGTCTGTTTGTTTATTTGGTAAAATTTCGTGCGCTGTCGGTCGCTTGCCCTCGGCGCTCTGAATTCATTATTTAACGATAAAGTCAAACTAATAATTATATTTAGTGAGTGCTAACCAGTCTGTTTGTAACGCACCATGGTAATTAATGTTTCTATCAAATCGTTAATGGTTTCTATTAATGCCATAATTGGGAGTTTTAGTTTTGTTGATGCATATATTTTATTTTGTACATGACATCATGCCTTTTATTGCCGAAGGGGTAGGTAGAGGCGTATAGTACACTCATATTTCACCTGTTATGTAATAGACGAGATATAGCCAATATAATAAGGGGCGAGCCTAGGTACTACCACTAACCGGCACAAATCCAGACTCTATGCTGCTACTGAGAATTACCTAATGGGAAAACCCAATAACACTTTTCCCGACGCAGAAATCGAACCCAGAACCGCAAGCTTAACAGTCGCGCTGTCCAACTAGACCAACGTTTCGTATAAGCTTCTAGTTGTTCTATTATTACCCAAGAGCTTTCACTGTAGTTTATGAATACCTACTTATTTATTTATTTATTTATTTATAAGGCAAACCAACGACATATTTACAATTACAGTTTGTGACATTATTTTCATAATTTATGTACAGTGTAAATACGTCACTTACAGGTATGCACACCATTTACAGTATACAACATACATATAAACATGCCACAAAACAGATATTAAATAACAATAACAAAATCAAGTTAGCTTCATACAGTTACATAGAAATAATAAAAAAATAAGTAATTATAATATAATTAGAATTGACATGAATAACTTAAAATTAGTAAAGTTAAATCAAAATTAAAATAATTAAAAATAAAATTGATCCATATAAATCTAAAATTAGAGTAAGGTAGCCGATCACAAAGTAATATTCAAATTCAGGATCTTATCTTTAAATTGCGACATTGTGTTGAAGAATATGTCGATATCGCTGTTGTCTGAGCAAGCTCTGTTATACAGGGACATCATTCTGTTTAGTGGTGCGTGTTGACCTAGATTTGTTCGACTAGATTTTGTTGCAAACGTTCTAGTGGTACGGGCGCGGCGGTGCACATGTCGAGGAACGTCGACATTAACTTTCTGGAGGAGGTCAGGGGTGGACGATATACCATTCACAATTTTATAGAGAACTGAGAGGTCATGAAATGTTCTTCGTTTTTTTAGCGAGTCTAATTCAAAGTAACTGAGCCTTTGTATGTAGTCAGCTCTATAAGGACATTTCTGATCTTTAAACCTCAGTAATCTCTACTTACAATTTATTGTACTCGAATCTATTGTCAGATATTAATATTTAATTCAACTTAAAATATAAATATAGTGCTATTCAATGAACCTTGAACAAATATTAGGTACCTATAAATCTAGAACAAATTAACAGTATTAATAAAGCTCTAAATTGGCGTTAATGTACCCAATTATTTTCTTTTATGACTAAAATATTATGTAATGCTAATTGGCGAAAATATGCAAGAAAATTGGCTTGACTAATATTGATAGTCATAATAAGCGATATAAAACGCATCCTAAATCATTCAGCAGAGGGGAACGTGTCTAGACATGCAGGAAATCAGTTTTCCGTAGGAATCGAAGTTGACGCCGCTTGGCCGATTCAATTCACTTCCATTTTTTATTGGCGTCACTTAAATTTGACATTTATAATTTGAGTGATGTCAATAAAAAATGGTTTGGTAAGCCGAATAAGTAGTAGCCGTACGTATATCAACACGAACAATGGGCTACTTGGTTTTAAATTTAATTTAATTGTAAGTATATCAATACGTACAATTGGCTACTAGGCTCTTGCAGAAGACACACCGCGAATACACGTGCTTCTTTGTCTTATTAAATCATTTAAAAGAAGAAGGCAACAAACCACATTGCGGTAATTAACTGTATAATTAATTTACAGTTGTTTCACTGCAATTCTCAACCAGTCATTGTACATTTCTACGGTCTAATTACTAAGGCGTCATGTTTTACAAAACCTTTCATTTTGTACTTATCGTTTAGGAAACAAGCACGCGAACATAAGCTCGTTTCAATTTAAAATGATATTAGTGGAGCGGAACATATCGTATCTGAGACTTTAATAGATTGTAACGACGCGGTCGCTCTGCCACGTTTATTGTAGGGAACGCGATCAGGATCACCCTCAATAGAACACAATGCCTTTGAAACGGGTAATCGTCTCCGAGGATCATATTAAAGGAAAATAATGAAACTTTCCTCACAAAACGAACGAAGGGGCGAAATAAAATGTATTGCTTCGAAACAAACGCATTTAAACACTAATATAAGACCACCTTTTATCGTTCTTATTCATTTTCTTCAAAGCTCAAATTTTTCGGCGAACGGTGAAAGCACTTCAAAGGAGACGTAATGAAAGAAAAATGAAGAATGTTTTAATAACTGCTCCTTCGTGTTACAACATTTATCTTTTTATTTTATGTGCATGGGAACTTTTCCAGACCCCTTTGTGTATTAAACGCAAAAAATCTTAACAATTCCGGAATTTGTTTTTAGGTCAGTGGCAAACAAAGTCTTTGAAGAGAATTTCAATCGAGTCCATTTGTCCCGAGCTCGGTTCTTTGTGCAGAATAATGACGTATTGATAGAACAAACACAAACACTGCACCGACTCTGCAAAAATATTGCATCCAAAAATGATAAAGTAGCTCTGAAGTATAGAAATTTATAGCCATCAATCGCTGTATTGAATATATTAAAAATATATTTAATGCGGCGATTCCAGAATTATTATATATTTTTCCAAAAAAACATTAGGTTTGTATAACAAATAAAAAAGTTACGTAAAAAGTATGTATGCAGTTTTCTAACTGGATGGAATTGGAATTCATCGCGTAAAACTGGCGTATCAGCGAGATTTTCTATATAACAGTTTTAGTTTTATATCATTTTAGAGGCAGAGTGTTGGGAGGCACGTCGGGCACCGCGCGGGGACATCTCAAATGCAATAGTGGCTTATTTCACATTCAAAGCTTTGGGAAGCGCTTTTAAGGGGCTGGTAAATATTTAAACATTATTTATTTCCTCAAATTGTTTTTCTTAGCGTGTGTTTATAAACAACGCTACAGTTTTTAGCTCGGGCTGTAAATATTTAAATGACCCGGTTTAAGCTGGGAATGCATATTCTATATTCCATGCCGTTGCGTTGCCTGCGAGCTGTGTACTCGTGTTAGGGGTGCATTAGGCCGGGCAGAACAGGGGTGCGTATCGATTGGCGACCCCCACCCGCGCCCTCGACACTACACAATATTACTCTCTGCACTCCGAAACCCACCCTTTCGTTACATTTGCAACGTTTACTTGCCGGTCGAGATCATGGTTTTAAAATATTTGTCTTCCACATAATTTTGAATATAGGTTTATGCTTTTGTGTTATTGCCTCACAAAACTGACAAGAATTTCTTTTTATTATTTTAAACTGTGATTCATTATGGCAACGTTTTAGATAGTTTCGAGTTTGTTATCAGTTGCCGAATAAAAGTATGAACGATTGGTTTTGTATTACCTGATTTCCATGCAATATGTACGGGATAACACTATAAATAAAGACTCAAAATTGTATTCAAAGTTTCCGGAATTTCTCTTATGAACTTTGAAAATCAAAAACATAAAAAGCCAGTGTAACAAGCACAAATAATGACTTTTGAAAGTAGTTTTTAACACAATATGTGCCCCTACATTCATAGTGTATTTGGTACACAAAGCACTCGATGTCAAACGCACGCGTCTACAGCAACAATCGCGGTGATTGCATGTAGACATCTAGGGGCATCGAGGGCTCTTCGGAATTACGCGACTAAAATTGTTTTATCTGGTAATAGAGGGTTAGCTGGTCTTTGTACGTCCGGCTGACAAACAACTATTTTGTTTCGCCACACGTAAAAAAGAAGATAAACAATACAATGACGTCTATATTACGCCTGTACGCAGAGATATTTAGAACATGCACATTTCGCCAATTATCTTACCTATAGGTCTCATTGTTTCAATGTAATTAGGGGCCAGTCTATTGCCATGAACTGGGCATAAATCCAAACTCCGTATACTGAGAATTACCTAAAAGAAAACCCAATAACACTTTACCTGGCCTGGAATTTAAGCCCAGGACCTCTTAGCAATCGCGCTTACCAACCACTACGCCAAAGAGACAGTTACACGTAGCTAAAAATAATGTTTATTTTGTAAGTTCTTTTTCGTCGTCGTTCGTTTGTTAAGTGTCTCACTTGAACATTTCGTTAAGTGGCTTACGTAAGTATTTTGACTGGCTCTTGCTTCGTATATTTTATGCTCTCATGTTTTTTGCAACTTAGTATATTTATCTTTTGTTTATCATTTTGTAATTAAATTAAATTGCAGGTTATAAGAAATTTATAACCTCACGTTTCGAATCCTGTTCAGGATTTATGGTTGTGGGTAGACTATAAAATTATATTGATTTAATTGAATTGAATTTAGCAGTAAGTAATATTTTTTACAAGCAAATCTAACGAACTGTAGCATAAAACCAACATATCCTATTAGTCTATAAATCTTACAGGGTAGTAGACGTCTCTTTTCTTCGTTCAAAAGCAAACATAACTTTAAACCAAGCTGAATGGCTGCGGCAAAGGAATAACACGTTCTTTAAAGAATTAATTAGCACAGCCAAGTACCCTGAGTCAGCTCCTTCACGCCTTCGCACACTAAATTGACCCATTTCCCAGTTGACACAAACGTCAGGTGAAGACCTCGCACCCTCAATATTCTTTCATCTGTACCTGGATCAGCGCAGAATTTTTACATGAAATAGGGTTCATTCCGTGCTAAGAAAAAAGGTTAGATACCTTGGTATGGTAAACAATGGTGTTGGCAAATTGGATTTGATTTTACAATATCAAATACAATACCATACTCAGATTTTATAGAAGGAATCAAATAAGAAAATGAAGTACAATAGGCTGTATAATCTTAGGATGGACTAGAGCAATGAAAATTAGGATACTAGGGTAGGTACTAGGTAGGTAGGTACTAGGGTAATCTAAACCAAATAGGTACATCTTTAACAATACAGACATCTTCGAGATGGAATATGCCGTCGATTAACAATTGCCAATAATTATGAGAGCTTGTTAATTTTATCAAATCAAGCATGATTAGATTACGACGTGACACAAAGAGAGGGTCGCCATATTTTATTAATTAACGAGCTCTGTCCATCTCTGTGGTGTAATTTTTTAATTACTGACTACGACACCCGAGGGAGGAGGGGAGTATCTGATACTATATGGTAATAATTCAACATGTTGTAAATGTGTCGTCCGTATATCCTACTTCTAAATGCGAAAATATGTTTTATTGTTTAAGGGAGCAGCCGTGCGTTCCGCAAACAATGTGAGTAAGAAGAGACGTACTTGGTGACTGCCTGATGAATTGCGATCTATCTTAAAACTTATGATTATGGGCAGGGAAATGTAGGTATATTGTGTACAGATTATTTATATTGTACTTTGTTTCTCCTTGAACTAGAAACAGCTTAAAAAATATATTAGCGATCGAATGTGTTCGATTGAAATGATGAGATAACTTAGGGTAGGTACGCCTAGAGTAATTTTTATTTCTTTGTAGGTACGTGTTTAAACTTTGTCATGTAAGTGAATTATTGTAAATTCTTATGAGAAATAAAGATATCTCTCAGATTTCTGACAATATCTTTGCTGTCTTTTTTTTAATTAACGGAGTACTGTGTTGAGGTATCTATGTATGTTTGTAAAAAAAAAACATCTATGTGGATAGGTATGTTTTGGAATGTTGATGACAACATACAAGATCAATTTAAATCTAGACAAACATGTAGAATCCCCACCAATACAACACTAAATAAAGCTGCAAATCAGGTGAGTTAATCAAAGCGAAACGCGACACAGACGTTAACCAGCGCGATCGGCCCTCGGTCGCGTCCGCGTCGGTCGTGTTAACGCACAATTGCGTCAGCCGAGCTGCCCGGCTCCTAATGAATCAAACGACAACGATATTGGACTGAATAAGGGTCCGCTCACATAGTACGACTTGAAAAGGCAAGGTGATTTTGTTCGCGATTTAAATAGAGGTTTGGATAATTGAAATACGCATACTCCGCAAGAGAATCACTGTTCCGTTTTTTGTTATATATGTCATATATTTATATTAGTGTATGTGTCTCTTTGACTGACAAATAAATGCTTTATTTTTTTCAAATAAGGTTTATTTTTATTTCTTTTTTTGGTCGGCTCTCAAGCATCTTCATATACAGCCGATCACAATATATATAGCCGGTCTGTGTGAACAGGCCCTAAGGATGGGTATCGTTCGTGTGGAAATGATTGTCGCTAATGTAGCGTTGCGCTTAGCGAGATTGATTCTAATTCAATGTAGGAAAGTAAATGTATTGATTGTTAAGAATAGATACGCGCAATAAGTTATCTGTCCTTCTTACATAATAATATTACGCTACTTCTTTATATTATTTTTCTTTCTACAAATGTTATTCTCATCTTGAAGAATAATAATTTTAAAGTCATATAAAACGTCCTCAATTATATATAGATAAATTTATACAACAAAAGTTACAATATCGTTGAACCATATTACTAAATCAGTGTTTTGTTATTCATTGTAGTTCTTAAAATATCTAAATTACCATTTAGCGAGCGCAACCAATTCATTGCCACTTGAATTTTGCAAATACTCAATATTTTTACCATCACGAAAAAATACATATAAATATTATTATTTGTATACAGTTAAGTACCTACTTTCAACTCCACGCAGCATTTGAAAAGACACTTCATTTGCCTAAAACAAAGGCCTTAAAAATATGCACTCACATTGTTTAAAACGTGAATTTGCGTAGTGGGTAATTAAGCGACGCCCGTTCCATTCGCAGACTGGAGTACACGGGATGTGGTCGTAATATCAAATGAGGGTACATAAACAGCGTGCTTGCTGCTTATAATGCAGTGGAAGTCTCAAAACTCGACTAAAGGCAACTGAGACAAGTTTTAGTCGTGCTTCTAAGCGATGATTCTGCACCCTGTATACTAGTGCTAGCTAATATAGCACCAGCAAAGCATGCGGTGTATACTCAACGTCTAGCACGTGCTATTTCAAATTTTCGAATCGCAATCGGTGCTATAATATAGGATTACGAGTGATAATAGCATATACATACGCAGCCAGACCGTAGCACCATAGCAGTTGGATGTAGTAAATAGCGCATCGCACTTGATCGCACGGTTACACGGCGGCAGTCGGTATTTATAAATAGCGTATTTACAGATAGTCTCCGAGCTATGATAACGCGTCTACCGCGGTAAGCTGAACATTTTCCTATAGGGGGATGATATAGTATAGCATGTAAATAAGCATGCTAGAAAAATTTAGCATATAGCATATGGTAGTGGCATGCTATGTTTGTATAACTGATTTGCACACTACGACTGTGAACACACCCGTCCTTCGCTCTTTAGTATTTGGTTTATCGATTTGACCAATCACGGGCATAACATTGGTTGGAAATAATGATGATAATACCTAGAGATGTCGCTACACATCACACTTTAATTTATATTATCTGTGTGCATAACGCATTACACTAACTCTGCATTCCCTTGACGTGACGTTAGAATTTGCGGTCGCTGATAGTGGTTTGTTATATTACCAGTGCCGTAAACATCTAAAAGATATAAAGCATTTAAAATTTCAATCCTATTGTTCTTGGAACACCAATATTTTTTAATGAATAATGTTATAGCTCGATTTGTAATTAATATTAACGGGTGATGTGGTTTCCATTAGCTCATGAAGACTGGTCTTCTTGCTTGTTACTGCGAAAGTCTCTTTGATTTCTATCAAAGAGACTTTTGTGAGTGTATGTACAGCATTAAGTAGGTACTATAATAATAAATAATATCAGCCTATAACTGTCCCACTGAGGAGCAAAGGCCTCTTCTCTTAAAAAGAAGGATTGAGCATTGATCATGCTAGTTCACTGCCAGTTGGCATTACATAAAATACTAACCTCCCCTAAATATCCCGTATCATAAATTAACCTTGATTGCGGTAATGCTATTTGGTAGCTGCGGTCACAATATGCGGTCCAGCTTTACGTACCTATATGTAAATATTGAACGTCAGACGACTCATATAAAAGATAAAACCTTTAATATTACTTAGTGTTGCTATGGTAAATTATTAAATGGAAATTTAAGACCTTTTAACTGTAGAATTCATAAGTTGTATATTTATTGCAGTAGATGCCAGACTTAGATACGTCCCAAGAGGAAAATAATACTCACAGGGGCACCGATAGTCATGCAGGTGACTTGCTGCAAGGCTGACCCCACCTAACTATTGATATTTTGGATATTCCAGCGCTAGTTATCGAAAATGGTACGTATTTATCTTTCTACTTGTTGGTCAAAGCATCGTTTCACAGAATTCAAAGCGTTCTGGTTAGTAGGCATTTCAGAATGTTGGCTCGTGCGTGCTTTCTAGCTGGTCAGGGCAACTCAAATCTGCGTAACTCGGCTCAAACGAATAGTTGATCGCCTATTTGTTATAGCTGAATAATCTTTGTATAATAATATATACCTTTGGACGCAATTTGTTTGATGGTAAAAACATGTAATTCGCGGTTGGTAGAGTCAAGTACAATAATATACCTATGTGAGACAGGCACAGTGGCACATAGACCGTGTTGTTCGTATGGTTCCTTAAAATTGAACAGCGCAAAAATAGAAGTGCCATGTCACAGTCCTAAAATATCAGTCTAACCATAAAAATGTACGTCAGTTCTTACTGGAAATAAAGAATTCTTCAAGCTAGATGTTATTCGCTATCCTATAACTATCTGACTCAATATTTTGTAGTCAGTTTAGGATATCAGTATTTTTATTTATTCATACGTTGTTTGCGGTAGCCCTGTTCGGTGACGTATGCCACGTCAGTGCCTGCGGTCGCAGAGTACGATGCAAAATGTGGTCTAGCGTCGCGTGCGGACCGTTGTCAACGTCAGTCCCGATGCACGTACGTGAGTTTATCGTCCAATTCCAAATAAAGACATTGGACATTACTTCTATACTATGCGCGATGGTACATTGAGTCCTATAAACTAATATTTAAGACCTACAGTTTAGTTTTGGTAAATCATCGACTAAGGTAGCCATTTTGTGTGTTTATTCTCTTATATGAGCTAACTTTGCCTAACTCGACTTGATATCTTTTCTGTAGAATAAATAACCAAATACAATTCACTTTTTATTAAAAGTCAGGATGTTAAAACACGGGAAAGTAAATATTACAACGGATTATAAAGAAACACATTAATTAATTTAGTCGATTTACTGAATAGCCGAACTAAAAATAATACGCTGTAAAAACATTGTTAATTAAATTTGAATTAGTACATTGACGGTACCTTTCCACCCAGCTCGAGACGAGAAAAACATTTCAACCTCTAAATAAACAATTTATAACTACGTATATTGGAAAGATACAATATAATAGAATAATATTAACAAGAACCTTTACAAACAGGTGTATCGGTAATTACTTTTCTGTCCGCCCTCACAAAAGGCTTTGTTTTCTTTCCTTCCCTTCCTTTCCTATCCTCTAAAGCAACATTATATAAATGTTTTAAATGCAATCATAATAACTCATTTTCCAATAATACGGAATACCACACAGGTTCTATATAAATTCCTTTTTATAATGTAAACCGTTATATTCTACACAGATTATTTGTCTTATTAAATGTTGACTGCATTGTTAGTCTATTAATCGCATAGCGGGACTGCTGAGCGTGAGGTCCTGGGTTCGATTCCCGAGTCGAGCAGTGTTATTGGGTTTTGCAGTATCAGGATAGTGTCCAGTGTGATAGAAACCTGGTTAGTAGCAGTACGCTCACCCCCTATTACATGAGGCTAACCGCGGAAATGTAATGGTATAAAATTTAAACCTCTCTGCCTACGCCTTCGGGCAATACAGTGTAATGTTTTATGTACAGTTTAAATATTGTTAGAAAGAGTATTTTCTAAATTAGTTCTACGCAAAGCGATCGGTTCCTGTATAATTATTTGTTAAACACAACCAAGTGGCGCCTCTAATTAAGGACGCAAATTAGACGGAACCAATTTGGGAACTTGTAAGTAAATTGGTCTGTGATCACTCTCCCGAATCTAATATAATTGCCAATATTGTTATACTATTATTAAATACTTTACAGATCAATGTATAGGTTTTGTTAGATGAATTCCTGAAATTGAACCACGTGCTTATGTCAATACGTAATTCATTGAATAGAGGAGGAATTAATAATTCTGGGTATTTTGAATTGTATACTAGTAACTTCGACACGCCGATCCGCTTAATCGAAATACTAAATATTTGTCTGTTCTTTAATATAGATGATTAGGGTCTACTCACTTACTGATCAAATACATAAGTTACGTAGGTAATTTTCCGTTCTAAAGTCTCTCTATAACCAAACAATATGTCTTGTATATTTACTATTACAACGGGAGTAAAGGATGAATAAACAAGCTCATTACTAACTTCGAAATTCTCTTGGTAACACAATATTCCCCCTATTTCACGACAGACATACTTTCACAATATGCTAATTACAATATTTCGACTCCCGAAAAATCCGTTTCCACGAAATTGTCAATGGCGAGTGCACCGCTCGCTGCGGCACGTCTGCGGAACAAATAAAAAGTTCGCCCTTCCCAGTGAAACGCGGAACGCGACGAAATGTATTATGGAACCTTTTCCACGTCGATAAGTAAACGTTACCCTTGTCCCTACGAGTTATGAACCCTCCGCAGAAGGGTACATAAACGTGTTTTTCCTGAGGCTCTTCAATGAGAACTCTTCTCTTTAGACGGATTACAACGAACGGTCGAACGGCAGACCTAGCAAGTTTAAGAGGCTATTAGGATAATAGGATTGGATCACAACGATCACATTGTATCATCGCCGTATTATCTACGTTCCTATCTTACAGATTGGGACTTGCCGAACGAAACTATCAACAGGTAGAAGGCGAAGTAATTGCTTGTCGTTATTGTGTACAGGGAACTATTTGGGACAATTAACTCAGAGCTGGCAAGTCTGGTTTGCGTTGTTAGAGCACAACGTACAGAAAATTAAATAAAACTATGCAACACAGTAGGTACAATCATTTTATTATTACCATTGTTATAAACTTATGAAGCTGTGCCGACACTCGTATAACCGAGGATTATTAATGGGACGCATAATTAAAGAGGACGTGTCGCTTCTAAGCATTCGTCCGTCTGTTTGCTAGGCCTACCCTCGGGCGCCGGAAATATCGATTGTACCTGTTGTGCTCTCAAACCGAAGAGCACCCCCTGCGAGGCCCGCGTCGAAATAATGGGAATTATTATTTAATTGGAAAAGGACGAAGCTTTGTGGGCTTTGTATTATTCGATGTCAAAAACTAAGAAAGTAATGTAACAGTTTATAGAAGTACAAATTAACTTGTTCATTCATTGTTTAGTTTGACCACTATCCAAACGGAATACTTTACAAAGGTTGATTACAGACTGATCACGAGATTGTTAGGATTAGGTATGGACCTCAATAGAAGTTTTCGACGAATCTTAAATTCAAGTAGGTATGTCTTATGGGGTGCAAGTAGATGTCCGACGCAACCTGGACAGTCAAGCTCGCTACCATCTTTGGTGACTGGCCAATGTCTACATTACGGCATAAGCATGACGTGTTTCTTTAGAATCGCTCATGCCGATACGAAGAAGACTGTATTATTGTTAAAATTCTGATAAAAAGACTACGGCTGTTTTGAATTCTTTCGCATAGTGTGGTAGTCAGTTTATATTGCATCTAAATACAGAAAGTTGAGAAATCTAAATCTAAATGTGATTCTAAAGTGTTAGTAAGTACATATCCATATATCAGAGCCAATTTAGAAATAATGAGGTTGACATTAATGGTTATTTCACCCTACGAATATGGCTCTTTCTTTTATTTGATATAAAAGTTTTTGTTTGATATTATCAACATGTTAGACACGTCAACAGTTCCCAAAATGAAACACAATGTAAATAATTGCGCCACAAAAGTATAATAACATTTCTTTTCGGAATTATTTTTCCGCTGTCCCAGTATTGTCCTCGTATCGTGCATGCATTTTACAACCATGCATTTAGGTACTGCGCCAATCAAAACATCATTAACTAATCCTAAAGTCATATTTTTGTCATTAACTGCTTTATATCTTACCAAACATTTCTATGTATATCCGGAACAGATAAATTTTCGAATCCGTTTAAATCGCTTGTTATGTCCGCCAGGGGATAAAAGTTTTTCAATTTCCATTCAAATCTTGGCTTGACGACTCTTAGCACCAAAATATTGTCCACCATCTTCCCACCGTTATAACTTGTGTAAGTAACTTTAAGTGCCTTCTTTCAAAATTGTATTTGTAACATACTTTTATTTGAGTAACATTTATATTATTTGAATCAGAAAATAACTTGTCAGTATTCGGTTAATCGTTAAAATAAAATTGTAGGATTCTGTATATTCGTTTTCAGCGTTAATTGATGGTGAATCAATCAATAAAATCTCTTTTCTTTCCCAACCATATTTATTTTTTATTTATTTACTTTAAAAATGTGCAAAGTACGTTTATAAAAACCCTTCATACAACAAGTCTACCATGTTCCACTTTATCTCTAGAGAGGAGCCCGGGTGGATAGCTCGTGATCGTGAGCGTGGATTTCCAAATGGTTTTCACCATCGCTTAGAGCAGCTGTGTTTAACATTCGGCCTACGGACAACATGGTAACCCATCTAGCTTATCTGTTCGACAAACAAAGCTTCTATGACTGTGTGTGAATATATAGTTTCTAAACCTAACTGCCTGAAATGGATAAAGGAAGTTTTGATATTCTGTCATTGAGTAATTACTACGATTACATTTAAAAAATTGAGGAACATAGCTAATAATATCTTCTTGTTCGTATCGGCATAAGGCAATAGCCACTTGGAATAAGTCATGCCATGGTGTAAAAATTGGTCAGTAAACAAAAATAGCTAAGTAGCGAGGTTGTAACAATAACTTATAACACAAGTAACTTTGAGATTCGAAAAACAATTGAAACAATAAAAATGGTCAACAAAAGAAACAAAAATATAGTCAAGAGATATAATAAGTAAGGAGTGAGCCTCTCTAGTGACAATGCTCGAATCCAAAAATAAGGCCCGAAATAATTCCATGAAACTTTGTCAATATCTTAATGCCTTAAATCGTGAACGTTCAAAGATACGCGTCCAAATCCCGGCGGCACTCTGAGACCTATTCCCAGGAGTGCACTGAGCAGTAAAGTGTCTCTTGATTCAAAGCTTCTCGACTCGTAAAAGTCTG
Organism: Abrostola triplasia; assembly: GCA_946251915.1. Taxonomy (NCBI): domain Eukaryota; kingdom Metazoa; phylum Arthropoda; class Insecta; order Lepidoptera; family Noctuidae; genus Abrostola; species Abrostola triplasia. The sequence continues at coordinate 5,118,747 of OX276432.1, read as the reverse complement.
CTCAGCACTACACGAATACCTAAGAAAAATAAGTAGAAGGTCTAGGTGAAGGGACGTACAGTCGTACACGGTTTTATTGAATGGAGGTGTTAGGTTACGATGGCATTTTAATAAGATATTTGCGAAATCGATCATATAAAACTACATAAAATGTTGGCATGAGCGATGGCGAGATAATTTGGACATCTTTGCGGGAAAGACGTGGCCTGAAATGGCATTGGACAGGGTTTTGTGAAGGAATAATGGGAAGGCCTTTGCCCAGCAGTAGGACACCGAAAATGCTACATAAAAAAAATCGTACGTTTGGTAATTGTGAAGTTAGGTATATAGGAATTCGTCACTCAGAACAGTAAATCCATGGCACATTGCGTTGAATCAGTAATAGATTGTGGTAAATCACGCATTGACGTGTGTGCACTTATAAGCACATCAATTATTTTTGAGATCGTATTCAGTAACTCAAAAAGAAACCTCTATAAAAAAACATATATTCATAAATCAAGCATAAATGTTTTCCGGATCCAAACATATTTTCATAATATATCCCAAGCTGGTACTAAAATGTGTCAACAGGTATATTGCGAATACTGGATAAATCAAATCTCCCAAAAAGCACACATCATATTTGCACAAAATATTTGATTGAAATCATTTATTGATTCTATAACCTTATATAAACCGCTGTGGGCGATGAAATGTACTAAAACTTTATCTTGTCATGCGCCTGCCATGTGCACAAAGGCTAATACCGCGCGCTAGCGGCACGACCCCCTATTTGCTGAGCGTGTCACCCCGTGACAACGCACCCTATCTCCCGCACACCACGATACGTTCAACCCATCGGTTATGGTAATGCATTACTTTTTACTCAACTTATAAAGGCGCGACTAGGAATCACACAGCAGATAAAAATCATTGTGAGGGGCTTAGGTCGGGGCCAATTTTTTTTTTTAAAGAACCATTCGGAATCTTTTGTAAGCAATTAATTATTCTTAATCTTTAATTATTCTTTAGGTCTCATACATATTATCTTCATCATTATTATCTTTACAATGATAGAGTAGTTACATCTACTTTGACGACCTCATTAGCGCAGTGGCTAAGTGATTGGACTGCTGTGCTAAGGGCTGCGGGTTCGATTCCCGCACGGGGCAAAACTTTGTGCGACCCACAGATGTTTGTCCCGAGTCTGGATGTTTGTGTATGTGATATTTCATGTTTGTGAAACGCACCCACGACACAGGAGAAATTCACAGTGTGGGGCGACGTTTTTTAAAAAAAAAAAAAAAATCTAGACAATTTAGAGAGATATTGTAAGCAAGAACTTGCCATCATCAGGCTCTAAGGGGACTACAGTGGACGTCCTCCGGCTGATGATGATGATAAAGGAGACAATGAAAGTCTCTGCCTCAGACGAGTAGTTTGAATTTGCACCCGCTACAAAATTATTAGAAAATAATGTATTTATTTGAGTAGGAAAATTTCGTTTTGTCCTATATCATGTAGATAACACTACGCATGTTCTTTTGGAACGTTTTTATTATGTTATATTAACCAAGCATTTAACTTCATTTGTCAGCCCAAGACAAAGCCAGCATTTGTGCCACTACATCGCCTCGTGTGATAATGCCTTTATAAACCTTACGTAACATTCTATATTAAAACCTATTGTGTGGGCTTAAAGTTAAAAGTCCAACAAAAACAGTCGGTAATGTAAAGTATAAGTAATAATAGGATCGGAGTCTGTAGGTCAAAGGTCGGGCTTAGTTTAATTAGGTCTCGATTAATGTTTTAGATGAGAGCATCTTGCTTGTTTGTTTGTAATTAAAGATCTTATATATAGGTAAATGTTAGGTATGATATACATATAACATAACTTTGCTTTCATATAACAATAATTAAACAAAGTAATTCTCGTAATTAACTATGTTATAAAAACAAAAAAATATTTCATAACAGACAAAGAGATTCTATTTTACATACATAAAGTCACGCCAGTTTTCTCGAGGTAGGCAGAGACCGCAGATTTTTTATATTAGTTTTTATTGATTTGTTTCTATTATATATTTGTTTTTGCTGTACATTATATGTTATCAGTTGACCCGTGATTATTCAATCTTTCTAAGCTCTACAAACGACGTTGAATATTCATACATTTATAACGAGGAAGAAAATTATCCCTGAATTCAAAGTTTGTCATCTAAGACGTCGCTATTACACGCTCCGAAAGTAATTTGCAAAGTAAAGAAAGGTTCTGTGTAAAATATATTTAGGAATACAGCGTGCGGAGAAGAACCGTTACTGCAAAGAGCAAGAGACGGCGATGTTTATTCGTTTTTTCACTTTTTCTCTTACTTTGCTGCCTATTTGTTTGTTTGAGGAACTTAGACAGATACAAGTTTGACATTAATTGCTACAGCATTCTTCGAATGCATTAGAGTAATGATAGATAGCAATTGATCTGGCGCACCCTCGACAATCAAGCTATCTATAGATCTGTTGGTAGGCTAAACGATTTTTTAAGGCGCTCATTATGTCTTAGAATTGTATATAGGGTTCTAAGGGAAAGGCCTTTGATCAACAGTGGACGTCTTCCGGCTGATGATGATGATATCTATAGCTTATACCAAAAAGAATAAAATTTCTATCTGTAATCGCAGATAAATTCTATTATTAGTAGTAGTAAGCTTTAAGTAAAATAGCTCTACATTAACAGCTAAACATTAAACATCACACAGCCTTTCTTGCCAAAACATGAAAAGCGTATTCACATCGCGACACAAGATCTAAAAATAACGATAACAAACATGTATTGAAAGGACTCAAATCTCAGCATTTATTGGCCTTATCAGCGTCTTTACGGGCGGCCTCATTCAGCCGTTAATGGATTTATTTCATCTTATTATGTTACGTACACAATAACGTTCTGATGTAATCAACTCCATACTCCGTGTCAATTACACCAGACGTAACACACTTACCTTAACCTACTTTACGTATCTACAATGTATTGTATATTCCATAGTTATGTTTCATTAGAGTAACTAAAATTGTGTGTCTAAATTATATTGGAAGGAATTTAGATCTAGCGTTCGGCATTGAAGCATTGTCAGAATAATTGAAAGCTTTGATAAGGTCGTGCAAATCAAAGACAAAAGATGAATTCTGAATTAAGCCAAAGTTCGAAGGTTATCTTCAAGGCTTCTCGACTGAGATACATGCCGACAGAAAAAGGAAAACACAAACGTAACATAAATTAGTTTATACATAAGGACGTTACCCAGTTCGGTTTCTAAAACAAAACCATACCAGTCTAGACAACGGTTTTACTAGAAAGACTATGTCAATTTAGCTAGTTTTGGATCCACAACCAATTTTACCTTTTCTAATAGTAGATGTTCTTAAATAAATAAGAATAGAAAACTCACGCCATTAAGATTTTTCCTTAGTTTTCGCCAGATATTTCAACCGAGCATTAGAAGTTGTTCTATTAACAACTGGGCCACTACGACCCGATATGTTTCAAGTAGTGTCATTAAATTCCTCGTGTAAAACGATTTATGTGATCGAGAACCCCTAGGGATAACATTAAGAGGCTATCGGTCATCATAACCCGCCCATAATAGATGTAACACGGACGACAAAGGAGACCGCACCTACTGGGAAAATGTTACCCGAGCTATACCTATGTGTAATGATCTTATAAAGTAGGTCATTGGAGTATTCCCTTTGATTTTATCAACGGCAATTATTCAAATTATTATATAGGTTCCAAAGTATGGTACATCTTAATTTTAATCAGAATTAAAATTAGTACCTACAACATTCTTGCCAAAGTATGAGAACCGCACAAAGACAAGAGCTACAAAAAACCGCTGCTTATTATTAAGCAAACGCTGTTGTTTGTCCCACTGTAGGACATTTTTTGTTAGAATTCCAACTTTAGTCACTACAAAAATAAATGCTTTTGAAAATTGTATACGTATATCATAGATTCTTCATATCATACCTGCCAAAACAAGTCCTTTCAATCCCCACAAAAGCTAAATAGATCCACTTTTTAATCGCACATACGCCATCTCAAAAACACACAATGCTTAGAAAATCGTTAAAGAAACTACAAGCCTGTTGCTCGAACAAGGAAGACAATGTAGCCTTGCCTCTCTCGGGGCCACTAGGGCGTGCAGTGTACTAGGGCAGCTCCATAATGTGCACTTAGCCTAACGACTTGCATTCACGTCTGCAACACATGTATATGACACATCACACCTAGTACGCAATTATGACGGATCCCGTACATAATGAAGTGTCATTAGGAAGTGAGGTTACATGTGATTTTGGTTTATATGAGAGACAAAGTGAATAGGGTATTGGAATATTAGTTTTGACGACCTGATTAGCGCAGTGGCTAAGAGATTGAACTGCGGCGCTGGGGGTTGCGGGTCGATTTCCGCACGGGACAAAAATTGGTGTAATCTGTGTATGCGATTTCATGTTTGTGGAACGCACCCACGATATAGGAGAAATTCCTGGTGTCCGGCGGCGTTTTTTATAAAAAGAATAAAAATAATCGTTTTACTTAACATGTATGCTCTTACCTATCCCTTGTAATAAATTATATCCTATATAAATGACTAATGTTACTAAAATAAACTATCTTAAAACATGCCACAGACATCATCCAATCAGGTCGCTCTGTTCTTCTACGAAGTAGCTTAAATATAAATCTTTTCATTGAAATTCGAACCAATCCGTTTGTGAACACAATTTACAAAACTTCTCGATTCTTGAAAACTGAACTTTGTATTTATAAATATTAAACTTATATTTACATATTATACCTACACCATTTTTCTCTGAAATCCTCCCAAATTTCCCCTATAATGTTCCTAGGCACGTCCATTTATGCAATCGTCATTGTGAGAAAGATTCACATAAAAAGCTCCCCATCTTCCTTGAATGGAAAAGCTGTGTTTTTATCTTTTTACCTCAGGCATTTCTCGTGTAGCCTTTAGAGTACGTAGGTTCAGGTTCGCAGACAAAGAGAGGAAATAAAAAGAAATGATTAAGTAACTTTACTGGTCGTGTTTTAGAAGAGATTTTATTACCAATCGATTCCTATTGTGTAGACTATAGTACCTATTAGCAGTTAGCATAGATATAATCTGCAGAGGTGCACATAATATAGTACACCTACATTTCGTCAGTTATGTTATAAGTGCCAATGTAATAGGGGGCGAGCCTATTGCCATCAACCGGCCACAAATTCACTGAGAATTACCTTATGGAAAAAGCAGTGTACTAGGGCAGCTCCATTATTTATACCTCTAATAGTCTCTTTGTTATCAAATCCCTAATCAGTACTAAACAACTAAATTGATTGTAATGATGAACTTGCTATAAACATGTAGTGAACCCTCGAAAAGGAGCAATAGGAGTTGTTATGCGGGCGGAGTCGCGGGTGAAGTTAGTATTCTTGGAAATTCAGTCATTTACTGAATCGACCACCATTAGGTACAGAAAAACATATTTAATATTTCAAATGATATACCTTACCCGAGCCTAAGACGCTCACAATTTGTTCGAGGTATCCGTAGAAACTATAGAATGTTCTAGAATAAAACAAGGGTGCGGTGAATAGCCGCAACAATAACTCACTGAATGAAATATGAGCCAACACCCCAACATTCCTTTACTTCCATCAGCTATTCAGAATTTGCTTAATGTAGGTGTCCAGTAGTTTATGATCACGTTAAACTGGGTAATGTTACCATTCATTCTCGTGCCGTCTAACGTTCAAGTTGCCGGCTTGTGGTGATGTCTTGGTCGACTAGACGTTAGTAACATTGTCGTCTTTATTTGTGAGCTTCCCGTAACTAAACGTGCTTAACTTAGAATCAGATTAGTTATACATTTGCGAACAGCTTTAGCAAAAAATTGTCTTCTTAAAGAAAATACACGCGAAACGTAGGACACTGGGTTGGCACCTATGCGCCTCAATGTACCAGTGATTGTCGTCACCGACCAGCAACCAACGTACTAAATTTACGCTCCATGATACCAAACCCAGTATAAAAGCCACAAGAACTACATGTATTTGTTACCTCTCTATAACTAAACGGCTTGTTATTCTTACGACGGCTAATTTATTTATTTATTTACTTTAATTACTCGATGTGCAGTTGTACATAAAGTATTTTTTATTAGTAGATAAAGACAAAGGTTGATTGTGAAACCGGGAAAGATGCGCTAAAATTTACGCAGACGAATCTGCAGGTGAAGGCTAACTTATAAAAAATAAAGGCAACATTTAAGCTAATCGCTTCATGGCTTTATTTTACCCACAATACAATAGGTATACGAATACAGATTGTATGAAGAAGTTTGTAAAAAGGAAATGCAAATACATTCTCGACGTCACGCAGTTCGTCCCTATACATGGCCGGGCGGAGCGACCCTTGCGTTTTTTACTATATATCTGTATATTATCATGTATAGAAGTCCCTAAAGTACATAGACGCATACTTTTACCCTGATTATTGTAAATATAGCGATAATTAAAACGCAAAATTCCTTTTAAGCTCGTTTTAAACCCGCTGACAATTTTATTCGAACTTGAAACAATAAATTATGTTTTCTACTTATTATACGTTGGTATATTTATATTAAGATCTATTTTAGCTTCGTTTTTACTATGTAAAACAAAAGGTTGTAGGACTGTCTTTTATTTAAAAAATCACACTAGACAGTCTACTCACTTCACAAAGTATTTAATAGATATCACATAAAGTATTTTGATATCATTATTTCCCACAATGATTATTTTTTATTGCACTCCGATATAATTTCAAGGTTTTACACGTTTTAGTTTTAATCATTTAATCTAATAATAGTTGATTTAACAGCTCAATGTTAGTACACAAAATTCGAAGTATAACCTATACTATTCAAAATCTAACTCCTATTGTTTTAGCTGCAAAGCTAATGAAATGTATTAATGGCCCTCATTCTAAAACAATCTGTGTCGTTGAACAAAAACATTTTGTGACCACATATTAAGCTAAATATATGACTTTTTGTGTCATTTGTGCATGTTGCCCATGCTAATGCCTTTATCAATTAAGACATAATATTTTAAAAGCTTTTGCCCTGCAGTGGGATAATTATAGGCTGTCATCATTTATTTAAAAGATCAGATCATCATCATTGGTAATTTCAGCCCGGTATTACTGCTGGGTTATAGGCCTCCCTATTTCTCTGTCAATTCTCTCTACCTTAAGCGTTTCTTATCCGGAGTTCTAAGCGAATTTGTTCATATCGTCAATTCAACGTGCTTTTGACCGTCATCAGAGACTCCATTTCGAAGAACCTTATCTTTGAATTGATATACAATACAATTAATAAAACCTCTTTTATAATTTTCTAACACCTGTGTTTTCTAAAAGGGTTGACAGAGGGTTCCTATCATACACACATGATATTAGCTCCCATGCGATAAGGGGTAAGCCTATCACCATTTTATACATGTAATAACACTAGTATAGTACTCAGTTTGAGCGAGGCCTACCATTATCCACGTCATTATTTAAAATATACATTCTATAGTATTTCCTTGGAATTTGTGATTTGATTTTTTTATGCATTCACAGATTTTAACTAAACGGAAGACAAAATGCGGTGTCTTTGACAAAGCTTAGGAACGAAGGAGCTCCAATTAAAGTTTATCCACAAAAGAGTTCGATTACCGGTCGTACGCCTAAATATTTCCATTGTGTTCTAACAAGGAGGCCGATGAACTCGTCTCACTATTTAAGGTCATAGCTGCTACATACATAAATTATGTTAATTCCTTTATATAACAAATAAAACGCGTATCCCTTATAAACATTCACAGCATATCTAAATCATGAGGCTTGTAACACAAGGTGGCACCTATCCTTATAAATTATTCTCGACCCCACTCCGGATAACATCCCTTTGTTGTGTATTACTTATAACGGCCTCAAAGACTACCTCATGTATCACTCCATTCGAAATACAAACGTGACTCTACATAAACAATTGAGTAGCTGAAAAAGTTAACAGTTACAATGATAAATGTGCGGGAAACTTGTCGGTGGTAAATACGGCGGTAAAACACAAACAATAAGAGTAAACAAAGTAGTCTTAGCATCTGGTACTTGATCAATATCGGTGTCCTTGACATTAGAGCATCCACTCGCATCCGAGCTCTCAATACCTATTCATATCTCGTTATTCAATATTCACCCACCTTAAGGACGCGGAGACACAACTCGGCGCGGTATGAGGAACAGAAGTATCACTCCACTGTTAATGCACTAAATAATTCCGAATAATTCAATATCCTCGCACAGTCACTGGCAAATATTTTCGTCTTCCCGTAGCAAGCGTAGTTGCGAGTGGCTACGTGCCGTAGCGCGGCGTAGCGAACGAACGTAGCAGCGCACGCGAGCGAGTCGACTGGCCGCCCGCCTGCTAGCGCGGACACGGATTGCCGTACACAGGGTACTTACGGTGTAGAGATAAATTTCCTTTGCCGTACGGCGGAGTAGTCGTTTGATAGTTTGGTGACGTAATAATTACTTAAATTGAGTAAAAAATTAGATTACAGAAAACAATGTTGAATGACTTGTCAAATAAAATATTTTTATTCCTAAAAAAATGCAATTGTATTTTTCCGCATATGCTTAATTTTGTAATATATAACATTATATTTTGTATTATTCATTTATTAGTAAATAAATTATCTCTTAACAAAAAAATGTGCCTACTCGAGCTTTTGCAATAAACGTACAGTTCGATTATATTATGTTTAAATAATGCAAACAACATCAGAATTAAAAATAAACATTGTTCTCCATACAATTCTATTTTTAGACTATAATCATAACCGCCAGCGCGATAAAATATTTCACGTTCTCCAACTACCGAATAATTTAACAACACCGACACATCTGTGCTCGCATACTACTCTGTGCATCAAGGAGTCTCCTGTTGCGCAGGCGCGCGTGACGTCAGCGCGTCCCTCCCCGCGCGCCGCACTCCTCGCGCCGCCCACACCAGCGCGGACCGCGGTGCGAAACACCAGCTCTATACATCACTGGCCGACACGCGACCAACGTGATAGAATAGTGGTTTAGGCAAAATGCAATGAAAATATATAACACATTGTCAGAGCTCATAGGATTAATGCGTACACTTTTTATAGAACTGCGTAGCGCTGCCTATTCTATGTAATTAGTAAAAGAAAAGGTAATATTGTATAGCAGTATAGCTAACCTCAAGAATTTGCATATCCAATGATTCATTTACAATTATTATCAAACGTGACTGACAGGCAAATACAATACGTCTGTTTAATATACGGTCTACAAAATTGTTCTTATAAACTGATTCATTTTGCGGGTCCTTTTAACAAACAAATCTTGATAAACATAGTTAAGTTATCTTTAAGTCTTAATCCTAGGGTCACATTTTATAAATTTCCTTAAACATCAATACAATAAAGTCTCCTGTTTCTGGCAAGGATTTTTTTATGCATAAACTATATTATTATTGTTTTAATAGACTCTCATATCTTACAGCAGAGCTAGTGAGTATAATCTCCGTGGGTTGCCTATGAGGCTACGATAGTTGAAAAATTGAGTACTGACACTCGAAGCTTCAAAAATTCGTGCAGGGATTATATAGGTATAGTTCAAAAGCCAAGCGGTTATGTTATACCAACTAATGTTAATATAAGGATACGATACACGTGTTGTAGAAATTACATTTATCCTGTCAGCCACTCGCACCCGTGTCGGTCACACAGACCTCCGCCGATCAAACTGGTGAGCTCACACACCTGCTCGGTTCCTTCCTTAGGTAATGATAAATGTACTTGAACAACAGGTTTCTGGACGTACAGCCGAAGGTCACACCTGTTTTGGTAAAGATCTAGCCGGTTTCAAGACAGGAAGCTCACAGTTTTTTTTTTTATTTCGCCTACCACTTGGAATTACTCCTGTATCGTGGGTCCATTTTATAAACAAGAAATATTACATATACAAAGACTTCTCAGCCATCAACGCTGTAGTCCAGTCGCTTAGCTTCTGCGCCAGTCAGTTTAACTTTCCATTTGCTACAATCATAGTATACCATTTTCACTTCATTTACTCTCATCATACCTGTTCGTCGATTACTCTTAACCTGGCTTTTCTCCAGAACATCTGTGATCTGGTCCGAAAAAGTTCGTTGTGGTTTTCTCCTTCCAACTAATCAATCACACTTGCCTAATATACTTGCTTTTCTATCTTATCGTATGGTTGATGATCAATATCATAAAAGAGTTTAAACCGCCTGTATGCCTCTGACATAACATAATACACCGTTGAAAAATCTCTCAGATGGGCCGGTTTCCTCACGATGTTCTCCTTCACCGATTTTAGCAACAGATAAATTAGAGTATACGAAATAGAATTCGAAAATACATTGGTGCGTGCCGGGGTTTGAATTTGCCACCTTTGACTTGGCAATCCAACGCTCATACAACCCAATTTTTATCATCATAAATAGCTCCGGAATATTGTTGTTCTCTATGAATAAAGTCTATAACACGGTCAAGGTTTCACCCAGTCCAGACGATGTTATGTAACCAACTTATAGGCATCTGAATAGCAAACAACGCGCTATGTGTTCAAAAGGAATTCTCGTTAGTTCAATTCATAGTTTCAGTGGTTTCAATGATTTAATACCAACAATTAATTTGTTGGTGTGGCCCTGACTTGACGTTCGACCCAGTCTGTTTTTACTAGCTCTTATTTAACTTGCAATGTTTGTATGTACATATGTAAGTTTGTTTAGGTCATATCTTGCAGTCTAAATTAGAACCACTTCTTGACATCGTATTGAAACCAAATTTTGCACACATATGTAGGTTCGGTGACAATACAATATTATGGTACTTTTGAGCTGGTCTGATCATGGAGTCGTATGTGGTCATAGGAACACTGTAACGAAATGACGCAACCCCATCGTGTTTGGGCTTGTTTAATTCGTCTTTACAAGTACTTTGAGCCTAGCTGATTTAAGCTTGGGTTTAAAAATATATTTTCAATATAAATTTATTTAATTGAATGAATTACGATCCTGGCTTTCTGAGGAACACTTAAACTTCGATTACCTTTATTGGATATATATTACTGTTCTGATGAATGCTAACAAATACTGATTGCTTTTTCCTTTTAACAAATATAATATGTATTCCATGTAGGAAAGTAGGCGTGCGATTAATATCAAATATCTCACCACACATTTCATCGTACCAATATTAAACAGTTATGAAATATAATAAATGTGCTGTGATGAAATGATAGATAGAATAGAAATCTTACCAGTAAAGCTTCATTTGTAGTCCAAAAGTATTTTTATATTAAAAATTAAATTAAACCCGGACATTATAAACAAGTTTAGTTTTTCTATGTAGGAACTCAATATTGACATTAAACTTTCTCAGTATCATTATTTTTTTTTACTTGCTTACCAAGAACTGGCTGATAGAAAATACTTATTACTCGTCTCTATCTGCCCAGACTGCTATCTGCTTGACATTGCCACCATTTTATCCACGACTGAGGATGTTGTGTTCTTTGTTCAGTATCAAAAGGCCTACACAAACTCAATAGAACTTCAATAAGATCCCTCATCCGTATAATGGGTCCTATCTCTACACATAAACATATGAAAATAAAATAACCAAAGGAAAACGCGGGCGAGTGTGAGCAAAGCAATGTATGGTGTCGCGACGCAGCAAAGCGGAATTCTATGATGCTTATATAAAAGGAAGGGACGCAACGCAAAGTTTTCTCCGAGAGCCCTTTCTATTTGGGGTTGTCATCGGACCCCTGCTGTTACACTGACCCTCACAGGGAGCGGTACAAGTTGCGAACTACTTACGTCATTTTATATTGTTGCTTTTGCTTCATTTTGTTTTATTGAGAGCATGATTTATTTTTTGTTCGTGATAAAAGAATATTGTTATGGTTTAAGAACTTTATTTCTCACAAAGAATTAAATTCACTACACTGTATATTATACAACTAATGTCAATTATTGTTAACCAGCTGCGCCCTGCGATGTAACCCGCTACATTTTTTTGGGGTAAAAAGTAAAAAGTAGCCTATGTGTTAAAATAAATTTCATCAAAATCGGTCTAGCCGTTTGAGCGTGAAGAGGTAACAAACATAAAACACACAAACTTTCGCCTTTATATTATTAGTGTGATTTAAAGGGTTCAGTGGATGTATTCGCAAATATCTTGCAAAAAATATTCTGTAAAAGTGTTTTAACATGATAAGACAAAAACAAGAAGAAAACAAATCATTTCATATTCATAAAACTCGGAGCAATTCCTTGTAAAGCTGTGAACAAAATTAAAATACATTTTCTCTTCTGTAAACGTATACTAATTTGTTTCCTTCCTCGAACTGTTTAAAGAAAGTATACCGCTTCAATGTCCACGGAACGAAGCTGTTATGATTAATGTGGAAATATATTCGAAACTATTATACAACGTCGCTACAAATTGGGTGAACAAAAAAATAAAGAATTTGAGACGCTTTGTTAAAGCGACAATTACAATGTTTGTGAACAAAAATAATTTATTACTTGAATTATTGTAACTGTACGAAAAAATGATATACTTAGCTATTTGTTCTAAGTCGTCACAACTCACGGATGATAAAGAAATTATATTACTATAGTTCTCGTACGTCGACCTAGTATCATACAATATACGACCAACATAATAGACTACCTAACTGGCGCAGTGGCTAAGCAAATGGACTTCTGCGCTAAAGGTTGCGAGATCGATTTCCTTACGGGAGAAAAAATTGTGTGATCCGCAGATGTTTGTCCCGAGTCTGTGGTTGTATGGGATATTTCATGTTTGTGAAGAGTACCCACGACACAGGAGAAATTCTTTGTGTGGAGTAAAAAAAAATTTTAGGAAGACATGCGAAACAAATTCTCATCTATAGACCATACGTACACGCATTTCATTATTAATTTTCCTCTGTATGCTTCGTTCGTAGCTTTATGAGTAGTAAGCCCAGTCACACCACCTTCTGTATGTCTATAGAAAGCAAATACGTATATGCGCATGTGCAGTAGGAATGTTAACTGGACCTCTCAGGGTCCACGACTATTACCAACGTCTGCTCCCTGTCGACGGTCTATTGTATTCTCATTAGCTTCCTTACCAACTCGAATGATCGGACAATAGGCGAATAAGTATCGAGACTCAGATTTTTATGGCTTCGAATAACACTGGCAGGCGAGAATAATGGAACATCCAGTGATATTCAAAGTAAAAAAAGATTGACATTTATCTGCGCAACATTCGATTTTAGAAATAGAAAGTGTATAATGTAACACGTGGAAGTAAAGCTACTCGCAATTATCGGAAGTGTAAAAGATATGAGGTGAGTTCAGGTGCGCTAATACGGGCCTAATCTTAACGTTCTTTTACGGGCCACTTGCGAAGCACGAATAACCTATCAACCTATTTATACTCATATTAACGTAAATTCACATAAAACCATATTAAACTGCACGCATTCGTAGTTCCCCTACCCGCTTGCTCTCGCTTCGCAGACCTCACATGAAGATTGGGGGCTATTAACAGAAATGCGCTAGTGATCGCACGATACCGTCCCCTGCCCGGGGCCTCGTCACCGTCGCATTGTATCAACTGTTGTCCCGGCCCTTATTAATGCGTACGTCTCGTCAACTGGTTATAAAATGAAAGTGATTCTGGAACGATAACGCTGTGACTGCTCTCCCTATTATTGAGCTTTATAATGTCATTTGTGATGTCAAAAATATGTCAAATACTATTAGAAACCTATTGGAAGCAGTCGTTGCTTTTAAAGATTAAATATAAGTAAAAAATAATAATCCCCAGAAACATGATTACAAGTTATTTTATTGTTTGCATAGTAAAGCACTTTTAAATTTAGGTAATATTATAATCATTATAAATAATATTCCTCAACAAAATACCACAAAATGAATGTAGACTATTCAAATATTTTTGAGGCATAAATACCAGGTAAACCCGGGTTTTCCTATGTAACAGTACCTACCTAAATTTTGCCTCCCCTTCAAGTTATACATTAATGTATAAATGCATACACTTAATCCTAACAGCTTCTGTACTCGAACGTCAATTGATGGATTACTAAATAATTGATGGAAATCTTGTATATATGTACAAGTGTAGCGATGAACTTTACGAATCCATTAAGGTGTTGCGTGTCATCTCTGATCAATACAGAATGTCTTACAAAATGACATATTCTTCATTTAAATGCTTTTACGATTTCAACGAATACAATAAAAATGTCAAAAAACGTAGCTAAGTGCAAATGGTAACATTATAAACCTGTCGTTATAATATGTATATTTTATATGTGTCTGCCTAAAAGCCTGTTTAATATAAGACACGCAATAATAAATCCTGGATTAGAAGAACACATTTTTTCTCGCTGCCGAGGAGACCGATCCTTGAAGGCCGCCTAAAATACTGAAATAGCTTCGGTTTACTATGAAAAGCTAATAATTTATTAACGTCCTAAATATTACTATGAATACGAACCTTTAAATTCTTGAGTTAACATACACACACAAGCGTGCACACACACACACACTCACACACAAAAGCGTGCACACAAACACACACTCACACACAAAAGCGTGCACACAAACACACACACACATATATCTACGCACGCACACACACACAGCTCTCTACAAGAACACCCCCCGTTAAACTAGGATGCGTCCTAATTCGAATATCTTTATAACTGCGTGTCTTTAAAGCTTTGACTACTAACGTACGTCTTTGAGGCTTTAGCGAACTGTCAGATTTTAATGAGCTCCAGTCACGATTAGACTGTCTTGCTTGATACACATCGTGAACAGGCTGTGCCAGTTTCGAGCTTTTAAACCCGTATTCGTTTGAAATTATCGTAATTAATTTCAAAATAGGTTACAAATAACTTAACATAGATAACTCTAGGTAATTTTGGAAAATTAAGACATTATTTTTGGTTAGTTAGCGGTTATGTTGCGTTTTATTGCGGCTTTGAGATTTAACAAAAAAACAGTGTTGCAGCGACGCTGGTCATCCGCAACTTTTAATGGAATGAGTTTCATAATCCGATTTTATTTTGGGTTATCGCATTTATTCGCATGATGTGTTCACACGAGTCGACAGCATTCGACTCTATAAAATAACGGTATTGCATCCATACTCGTGTAAGCCCGCTCTTACAAATACACGGGCCAAAGACTGTGACATTAATGGTCCAGTAAAAATAACGGATTGTTGCCGTGTGAACGGGCTGTATATTCCTCAATTGACTGAATGAAATATCGCGACAAGATGGATGTTTTAATTCAATCCTTTAGTTTTTCAACTTTGAATCGTCAACCGCAAATGTTATAAATACGTAATTCGTTTCAAATTTCCAAAGACGATGGAACGAAGTCTCGACGACGATTGCATGACTGAAGCAAATCCCTCAAAAATAGACGTTTATTACGAAACATCAGACTGATACTCGAGTTTTATTTATGTTCATAGATTAGGCAATATGCTAAGTATCCGGGTCAGGTAATATGCATTGTTCTTTCCATTTACGTAGAACATGTTTATACCTTCTTCTTTCTATGAACTACATTACGCAGAAACTACAAAACCCGTAAGTAAGCTACCATGAATCGTTATATGACTCAAACACGCTAAACTCCATATAAAAACATGTAACGTAGTAGAAAAGTCGTATCTTTACTTCTATTTAAACGGATCACCTGTCTCACTGTGCTAGGCCTCTATGTCCTAAAAACATAACATCACGCCTGTATTTCCCGACGGGGTAGGCAGAGGTGCACGTATATTACACCCACATTTCGTCAGTCATGTTTTAGGTTCTAATGCAATAGGGGGCGAGCCTATTGCCATCAACCGGGCATAAATCCAGACTCCGTGCTGCTACTAAGAATTACCTAATGAAAAAACCCAGTAACACTTTGCCTTTGAACCCAGGACCTAGTGCTCAGCAGTCGCTTTTACTACTAGAATAACGAGGCAGTCTCACTATGAACCTACTCTAATAAATATATTAGAATTAATACAACACATTCGCCACACGGTGACGTTGCCCCTCCCTGCTCTAGCACTGATCTTCAGAACAATGATATCGATTTGTATTGTAGAGCGCAGTATGGTGATGTAGAGCGCAGAATCCGTCTATTAATTGAAAACCTGACGACCAATTCCCCTTTGTTTAAAGATAGTTTTAGACAAGGCGTCAAAGTTAATACTAAAATAGCATTTATGTATGGAATTAATGACAAGACCCTACTGACCAAGTTTGTTTGTGTTCTATATTTATTTATTATTATCAGCCTATAATGTCCCACTGCTTGGCAAAGGCCTCCCCAGTCTCTTTCCACTTCTCCCTGTTACCAGCTGCCAACGACCAATCTTGCATAAATAAGTCCAGTTCGTCCCGCCATCTCCGTCTGGGTCTTCTTCGCTGTCGTCTCCCTGTTAAATATAATAATAATTTGGATCAATATTCCTATTGGCATTCAAATACATGAATATACATGAATTAGATAAAAGTTAGTAATTTCTCCTGGGTGCGTTTCACAAACATGAAATATCACGTACGCAAACACCCAGACTTGAGACCAACATCTGCGGACGGCACAATTTTTTGTGGCGTACGGGAATCGAACCCACAACTCTTAGCGCAGTAGTCCAATCGCTCAGCCACTGCGCCAATCAAGTCGCCAAACATGATATATACCTATACTTACATAAAATAGTCGAATAAAATTTCCTATTGATCTCATTATATTTAAATCATCAATGAAAATATTTCGTTTACACAGAAATTTCCAAAGCAAACTACAAATTCGTATATCATCTTAGAACAATAGAGGCGATATGCTCGAAATCTCGACGAGGCACGAACATGACGGCTATCCGCGGCTCGTAATGAAGATTTATCGGTGACCTCTGAACGGCTCCGCAAATTACCCAATGACACATCGGAATGCCGCTGTTGTGCCAAAATGGTCGAAAAATATACCCACCGTGAAATTAATAGCCACCGACTCAATTAAGCCGCTAACAAGGTCATAGTTCATCGTTTTACCTTAAATCCTGACCTTTGCGGGAAAAATACTTCATCCATTTTCATCCTAAAGAAATATAGAATAGAATTTTGCGTCGTTTCCTTATCCTAAGTAACTCCATTATCAAACACCGGTTAGTATAAAGCTTTGTAAAAACTGGGATTTTATAAGTAAATATTTGCTTCATTTTCTTTTATTTGCATTAGTCTGACCTCGATGCCGGGACCCTTAACAAGTACGGGGAAAAGTGATAATCACGATAATAGGCTTTTTAATAAATGTTGGGTACAGTAAGGGCCAACAACCGAAATTCAGGATAGGCTGCAAAATATTTGAAGATTATTGAAAGACTCACACGTATATAAAAAAAACAAATTAATATTACAAGAAAACCGTAAAGCACATATACGCTATAGACATTCACCAAACAAATATATCGTGTAAACAATTTCGTAACATCACTAGTAAGTCTGTCAACTTCGGAATATGACAATATTGTTCATAAGTAATGAGCTTAACTAACTAACTAGGTATTTAATGTTCACGTACTCGCAGCACTAATAAATTACGTCACAGATGTAGCTACTCAACGGAGCAAACAATTTCAAACAATATTTGCTTCCATCTCCGCTCAAAATTTTGCTAATTACTCTGAACAAAATAAAAACAAAACGTACCTGCTCACTTAGAGAAAAAATAAGGAACCACTCAGAAAGAAAAATTAAAAAATAACAACGTATTCCTCTGAAAACATGCTCACTAACTTTGTCATGAGAAAAATAAAATACTTGCATTCAGCAACATTTCTTTTACGGAAAAAATGTTAAAGGCAAATGATATTTTTTATAGAACGAAAATAAAGATGAAAAAAAACTGGGACTTTACGCCGACGCCGCGGAAATTATTTGTCATAAAAATATGACTTTGATGTTCTAAAGGGTTCTAGCTTGGATATTTTTAGCTAAACATCTACAACTATGTGAATGCAGTCTACATTTTACATTTATTATACTGATGATGCCTTGTTATACCATATTTTTTATGTAACTGCTAACACATTTTCATAAGGTTTTCACTATTTAAATTACAAACAGTTCAAATATAATTTAATATCTTCTCATATATGTGAGAAGATATTTCTATTTTATCTAGAAGAAACATACGTCAAGCAGATGCTGTATACCTACTACGTAATAAACTGTATTTATATTTGAACGTAAATGTACAAATATTAAATCTGACTAGTCGTTAAATTCCATCTTAAACAACAAATAAAACGGCCAAGGAAAATTACTCTCCGGTATGATCCGTTTATATTTTGGCTAAGTCTTGCTTTTGTGTACACGAGCTCATTCAAATCACTCTGTTTATCTTTCCTCTTCTTATTTTTGCGCTTTTATTTACGGTAATAGCTTACGTACATAATTGACTACGTTGAACGAACATCAACTTCCATTGCTCCATTATTATGTAAACGTCCATTAAAGTTGTTTGTAATCAGGAAATGGACGATAAGCTACCCTAACGTGAGTAAACTTTCACAAGATTTATTAGTCGTTACAAGTCATATTTTTCTATAAGAGTATTACTGTGGAAAAAGTCAATCGATCAAAGATAATTTGATTATTGTTAACATGTCAGTTTCCCTTCCCAGAGCAAAATGATTTTCTTTTCTTTAGTCACCAATCACTATTAAGTACAGGAAAGAGTCACCCATCGAAGTTCATATTTAAAACATTTTGGTACAACTAGGGGCACGAGCACGATGTAAGAAAATTCAGAAGGTTCAACAACCCCGCATTGCCAGAAATGGTTATGATTTATTAAACTTTTACGAAAGATATGAAATTTACTGCCTTTTATAAGGTTTCGGCGGTATCATGCGTAGTATTGTTACATCACCATATACCGCTTTATGATTTGAAGCAGGCTGCCGCAGTGAAATCTCTGCAGACGTCGAGTCATAGATACAGATTTAAAAATAAATTGATTTCTGCGTCAACCTTATAAACTAGTTACTTCCCCGAAGTTGAATAGCTGCCTAAAAAAGCAACTAATTCAAATTGGCTAGATGACAGAAATAACTGTTGATTGCCTGATTGGAAATATTTCTAACTACTGTCAATCAACCTTAAAATTCATCATCATCAGCCGGAACACGTCCACTGTTGACCGCACGCCTCCCCCTTGGAGTGGGGGGTTGCCATAATCCCGACGCATGACAAGCTTAGGCTTAGGTTTAAAAAATTACCTTAAAATTACTGATGATGAATTATAATTACTGTTGCTGGCGATGTTTTTGTGTTACAATATTCTTATTTGTAGTTCGATGGTGTGCGAACCTTCTCCACCTATAACTCCACAGTCCCGGGGTAGCGAGGGCGCTGTCGGTGGCCCCCGGTGCTGAGCCGGCTGCCGGCCTGTCTCATTCGATAACAATTTGCTTCGGACCGTGATTTATGGACTTAATACCCGAGCTGCGGTTACTTAACCAATGTATTAACGTTTGACTGTATATTAGAAAATTTGTATTGTGCCGGCTGCGGTTAAAACTGGGGTATTGGATACAAATACGATTTTAGTCAATGTACTTAAAAATTAAAGTTTAGGAGTGTTGACGAAAATCCGAAATATTATTCTTCTGTAGTGTCGTTTTGGGATTAACAATACGTTAATAAATAGGGTAATTAAAAAAAATATATTTTTAACACAAGCTTTTAAATCAACAGTACCATAATATTGTATTGTCACCAAACCTTTTAAGGTAGGTATGCAAAATTTCGGACGACGGATGTCAAAAAGTGGCTCAAATATAGATTACAAGATTTGACCGGAACAAAGTCACATACATATTTCGTATACTCATACATACATACAAACATTGCAAGTTAAATAAAAGCTTGTAAAAAGAACTGCTTATGCAGTGATCAAAAGTTCTGCCAGTCAGCTTTGTGGCGAGAATGACTTGTCAAGGCGCACTATAGACATAGAGAGAGGGTCTTCTTATACCTTCACCGCCAAATATCTCCACTGTCTTACAGATTACTTAGCATAAGATTACAGATTGAAATCAGTAATAGGTTTATAGAGAACACTGAATTTCACCACGGGATTATAAATCTTTGGATAACATCGTGTGGAAAATTGAATTTAATGGCCTGATTAATATCACCAACACGTTGTTAGCAGATGTGTTAATCAAAGCTAATGGTTCTGTATAATCAAACACTTCAGTAATATAGTTGCAAGCAACACAATTATAACCTAATATTTGTACAAATAGTAGAATAATGTTAATTTTGTTCCTACATACACTATCTAAAAAAAAGGCAGTTTCATATCAGGATTACGGCTTCTTTCTAGTTGGAGTATTAAAGTTCACCAATACATTTTATTTTTTAATATTAATATTATTAATGGACTTTTGGATTTTAGACATCTTCGAATTAACTTCTGCGGGGTTAAGCCGTGCTCGCCGCGGTCAGTCTTGTGATGGGTGGCCATTTCCACAAGTCGTGAAAAGCAAGTTAAGCCATTGCGCGTTGTTCCTGCGCCTGATGTTTCTCCGATCGTATTGGTCTACCGTCCCATCGGACTATGAGAGTGAGGGAATACTTGTGCACCACAATATCTCCTGCGTAGTTAGCTTGTCTTAGCCGAGACAGGCCGCCGCCGCGCCGTGACCAAAAGTGGGTCAGGAGAACATTCTTAGAGACCATAACCAATTGCTTTAATCACCCTATCACATTGTGAGTGATTGTATGTTTGTTACCTCTTCACGCTCAAACGACAAGACCGATTTTGATGAAATTTCATATGCAGGTAGCTGACACCCTGGATTAACACGTAGGCTACTTTTTATCCCGAAATGTAGTGAGTAACACCGCGGGGCACAGCTAGTAATATATATTTAAGAAACTCCACAACCAACAGATTTTCTTCAACACTGATGACGTTACTTCTATATTCCCTCGCCATTACTCGACTGTTCATCAGTGCACAATCGCTCGTCAATTCCGTGCGGTATTCATTAGGAGCTACATAAATCAGGGCGCTCTTCCGTCGCGATAACATCTCAATGACGTCGCCTTCCGTCTACTTTTGCTCCCCGCCGCAAATGTACAGGCTTGTGTTGTTTTTGAACTTTTGCACTGCAAATATACTTCTTGAGGCCAGAGGAAAACTATGGTGAAGTGTTCTGTAACATTTTAAACCGCTTCTCTTTAACAGACATTTAGGAATCTTTGTAAGTTTTAATATGTGAATCCTAATGACTGTATCGTTATTCTAGTGATCGCTAAGCGTGACTGCTGAGTAAGGGCGGGCAAAATATTATTGAGTTTTGCCTTGAGGTCATTCTCAGAAGCAGCATAGAGTCTGGTTTCAAGTCCCGTTTAAGGCAATAGGCTCGCTTGGTCCGATAACATAAGTGGCGATATGTGGGTGTACTTACACGCGTACGTCATCGGGGAATTCAAGCGTGATATTATGTTAAGTAAAATCGCAAACTATTACCTTAGTTTAAGTACAGAAAAGACTTAAAAACAAATCAATAACTCGGCCAGGGATGAAGTGCCTCGGCTGTAATCTTCCGCTACAAAACTCTACATACTTAGTGAAGTATTAACCATAAAACTTTGAGGTAGGCGCTAGCTACACGGAGATTCATGTTCAAAATACCTTTTACAGGCGTTAATTTTAGAAAAGTACTTATAAACTGAAAAAAGGTTCAGCACCCCTGCATTTTATATGATGCTCGATTTGCTTTTTTTTATAACGACTAAATATTTGTATTACCCGCTTTTATCTTTTTCTGCACCACATAAATTTAGAAGTACAATTATAATACTTATAGGTATTTTTTGAATATGTAAACACCTATACATAAGTCACAAGTAATCCTAGAAGTCTAACCAGTGGGACATGATTTTGTCTGAATACAATCACTCGCATCAATCGATTTTTAAGCTACACATATTCACGGCAAACACAATGACTATCGAACTGCCAATGATACCTGTTTCATTCAGCAATTACAAATAAACAAAGGAAAATAGCATTTATTTTAAGCTCTTACTATCCATTATGAGACAATAGTATGACAGATATGCATTATGAGAACAGATTAATTTGTGTTTACGAAAATAATTTAAGTAGTGTTATTAGAGAAAGATTTATTTGACCTGTTTTAAGCATACACAACAACTTTACAACTTTCTGGTTCTCTAGCGAATATAGTGTCCATACATTGTTACTCTGAAAGCTATCCTTACGTCGAAAGAATCAACAACAGCTTATTCTAGAGAACAACCTGTTTGTGAAATATATTTCAACCACAGAACTCGCTCACCAAATAACCCCGAGTATTTTACTCATTTTTGTCAAAGAAAACGTCTGAATCTCACTCTTTATCAGACTTATTATACAGTTTTAGGCAGAATTATTTCTCCTTTAATCAACATTCCTCGTATATAAATTACAGAATTTATTTTACAATACAAATTATCTTCAATTCTCCCTGATAACCGAAATCTTTCCCTTGATGAGAGAAAATTGGCAATTTGAACAGAAAAGTTTCCACCCCAAGTTAACGGACGTGTAACTAAAAGAAATATCGCGAGTGTATTCCCCTACAGGGAACATACTGATACGGGGGCCTCTCGTCCCGGCTAATTTAATTTTTCTCCGTTACCTCATCTACAGCTAGGGGCTGTAACATTCCCCCAAAATAAGCACGTGCCGAAACGCGAAATCCTTGTTACATTGTACATTTCAAAACTCCAATTACCGGAATGCCGTATTTGTCTTGTCCCTTCTTCTTAAATATAGGCTTAATTTTCTGCCTATTACGTAAATACTTATCAGTGGGATTCAACGGATTTATTTATTACTTTATTTTCATTTGCAGGTGTGGAGTTCTTCGTTTTCGAATGCATTTAAATTCCTTGTAGCTGATATTCAGCTGTGTCTTAACACTCCGGAGCTTGGCCTGCTTTGATAGGTGGAATCAAATTAGACAAGTCAACTAAATTAGCTGACAGATCTAATAGCATGAATTAGAATTACATAAACAATTTTATTTGAATTCCTGGACGGATAGGGCTAGTGCTCCATTGTTTTGGCAGCTTTAAAAGTACACATAAATAAGTCAACTTTATAATTGCCTGAATATTCAGCGGTTTTTTATCAGTACGTAAGATAATATCATTACTAAACTGAAACAGAAGCCACAACTTCGTGCGTATAAATCCAGACCGTAAACATCTAAGCCAGTACGATGACGTTAGTTTTTAATCGCATGTAAAAGCCATGTATCACTTTTTTGTGAATGAAGCCTCGTTAGCTCCCTGGCTGTACGCTTGCTTGATAAATCGACATCCTAACGATACGCCCGCAACACTCCACAAGATTTATTGGCCGAGCTTTTCCATTTGTTCTTATTTCCACACTAATGTGAGAATTATAGTACAAAGCTGGCTATCGTCTAACAATTAACACGATATCAGTTCTGCTTGCTCTGCTATTTTAAACCTAATTACCTAAGAATTTATTTAATAGTCTGCGATAAGTCGGTTGACATAATCTTATCTTTTAGATGGCTACCTGATGCTTGCGGTTCCTTCTTGCATCCTACGAAAACTATTTCAAGGAAGCGACTAAAAGGTATAATTTTCTCCTATATTTGTAATTAATGTTCTAACATCCAACAGTTACACATACACACAAACGGTGTACCGTACATCCAATAAGACTTTCTTACAAAATAATTGTAATAAATATCTAATAAAAGAAGCACGTATTTCTTTTTCTCTAAAATAAAATGTTCAGTGAGAGAATTTTCAAACAATAGCATAAAATTCCCTCTGCAATTCCAAGTTTTTCTCTTTAAAACGATATAATTGGTACTGTAACGTGCCCTTTTAACCCGTGAACAATGTAAAGTGTTTCATATTGGATAGAAATATAAAACATGGAGGTTGAAACGCCTGACGAGGAGGTACGTGACGAGACGAATGCATCTGTTTGATGGAAGACAGAGACCTCATACGAATACAAATTGATATCTAGACAAATAGGTTTTAACGCAAGACTAGTAGTAAGTATATTTTGTATGCATAAGCAAAATATTTGCCTAATATACGTCGATTACATTCTGTTTATCCTAAATTCCTCAAGTGCAGTCTTAGGTTAAGACAACTGATGCATGAAGGAGTTGCTACCAACCATAAGACTAAAACATTGGTTACGTGCAAAGTAGAGAAACAAAAAAATTACTTATCTGATAAAAAAGTCCAGTACAGAATTATTTATGCTATAGTACCTATAGTACTCCGCTGTACAAGATTGTCTACTTATCGATTTATAAGATCTATACAGTGAATAGTTTTACAGGCCATATACCAAAAACGATGTGAGTAAACAAACATACTGTCGGTATTCCACGAAGTATAAAATTCTCTTTTAATAAGGTACCTAGTAACAGAAACAAAATACAAAGTTATTATCTTCAGAGTATGCTAATTCTGTTTGGGTATGCCGTGAACGAATATCTAAGATATGAGGGATATTAGCATAAACGGAATTGCGTGAACTCCGGGAGCAAACATTGTGAGCTGGTTATCTTGTAAGAGCGTTGCAAGCAGAGTTATGTGTATTGATTACCCGTATAATGTGCCAGACTTTGTATTTATACACCTATGTTGTGTTCATTGATTTTTCTGAAACTTCTGCGTTGAAACCACGCTAAGCCTAAGGCCTCGGCTGTCATTTTGAAATCCTTAACAGTTATTATAGATGAATAATTGATTAGTCCCCTTACCATGAACTTTTAAAACAGGGCTGTCTACGATGTGGAATCGAGACACCGCTACGTGCAGTGTGGGATCTCGCAATACCACAACGAAAACTGTCCTGCTTTAAGAGTTCATGGAAAGGAGGCAGAATTCAAATATATATAATAGTATAATAGTTGTAGACTAGTCTTAGCTAAAAGTAAAGTAAGCTTATTACAAAACTGCAGAGTAAAGATATCTCGCAATGCCTTCAATTCCAAATTAATACAACGTTAATTAAATATCTAAATCGTATTTACTCGGGTCTTTACTTTCTGTGTCCATAAACGTCCGGGAACCCAAAGTTAAATATAAAAGTATTAATTTATTCTGAAGCGTTAATGCAAGTTTCGTGTTTCTTTACTTCAGACGCTGACCTTCACTGTTCGTTTTAAGTAAAAATACTCCGCTGTTTATACATATTTCTTTATATATTAATGAGTCACAGAGACAGGACACAGTACAGCTTGATACAAAATAACGTCAATTTTACTAGTGAGACTTGACATCAAAGCAGTGATACTAAATTTACAATAAGACCTTAAATGGTATTATTTATTGTTACTCTTCATATAACAGTTGTGTATGTCATCCCGAATGGGTAGGCACAGGCTCCGGGAGTCTTAACACTCACATTCTGCTGGTCATCACCTGTCACTGTCAGTTTTATGTCAAGAAATAGTTGTCAATAGACTTAAGAATTGTTTATTGGCAGAGATTTGGACTGATTTATAAGTAGTATACACATACTACTTATAAATCAGTCCAATAAGTGATGCATTCAACATCACAATCATAATCATAATTATGTATTGTTAAATGTAAAGCCTAGTACCTAAATAGTTGACAACATAGGTACAAAGAAATCAATTACATCTAAAGAGGTACTGTTTTCTTATTTCTAGGTTGAGTTAAATCCTTTCAATCCCCGTAGGACGGTCGAGACGTAACTTCAGAGTGGATCGCAACAATTTCTACGTCGTTGTAGTACAATAAGCTCAAAATCCAATAGAACTGACCCATTTTGTATCCTACTAATACCCGATATTCCTACATCTACTCTTGTATATCATCACTAACACTGTATTTCTTAAAGAGACTTATCAAAATTTGACAGATTTTGCTGCTGGGTAGTTAGTTCGAGTTACTGTATAGGTTTTAAATTAATCATAAAAAGCCACACATACCTACATAAAGTCATGCCTGTGTCCCAGAGGGGTAGGCAGAGACCACGGATTTTTATTTGAACCTGGCATGCTTCTTTTACCTTATTCCTCAAACACGCTCGTTAGTTAAGGATACTCCAATAAACCAATAGTAACAACAAAACCATGGGATACCGAAAATACCATTACAAGCATTGAATTTTTTTTGTTTGGCCAAAACACTGGCTAGGTACCAAAAGTTTGTTAATCTTGAAACCGAACAGCATAAAGGTAAACCACGTCGTCCTATAAATAGCTAGTCACCTAATAAACATAGGTACTTATTCCATTTTATAAACCCTTTGATCTTAGGAAGACGCGCGGAAATTGCCAAAAGTAGGGATCTTACATTGACCCTGAATATATAAGCAGGTACACAAACGTGCTGAATGCCTCATTCGCGTAACAACCACAGATTAAATATGTACACCTAATTTACGGTAGGTCCAAACCATTTTGGTTGGCAAAGGTAACCAGTAAATGAGATTAAGTAAAACACTCACAAGGGCTGTTTGACAGACTTCAGATTTGAGTTCATTAAAATACAGGAAATATGGTCATGTGGGGATTAAATGTTTATCATTATCACCCAGAAGATGTCCACTGTTACACAAAGGCTTTGTGTTTATGCTTTATTCCTTAAATGATAGATCGCTTAATATTTGGCTTTGTGTTTCATAATACATGATGGAATACTGGAACAGCTTGTAGAAGAACTTATCTGCTTCTGAAGTCTAGACTACATTCCGTTTTCGTATACATATTACTTACATCAATATCGATATTACTTTTTCAATGGCTCTAACCACTGACAACAACTATGTAATAACAAATATCGTACACAGTTTGTTGTCAGGGCTTTCAATCACCTGTTAAATCTCATTTATATTTACCTACACCACCACGTTATAGTTTCCAGCCATATAACCCAACCAAAAGGACTTCGTTGACATGATCAATCACAACGTTCCGGAAAATATGTAAATTTGTTTTGAAAAAGTTATGCGGCCAATCTACGGGATCCTTCAGTGGGAGGATTAGAGGGGCGGCACTAGAGGGATTTAAAAAGGCTTTTGTAACAGAATCGCTTGGTCGCGGCCCGCAATCAGCCTCCTTCATTTATCTTCGTCTCGTCCGCGTAATGTTATAATGTTTATTGTGGAATAATTTACTTATTAGAGTTTCATGTTTCTTAAATAGGTCTAATGGAATTTGGATCTTGTTAACCGCCGAGCTCCGAGACGTTAATGATCACCTAAACTATCACTAAGCAAAGGTTTTCTTCCTGAAATATTAGTGTTATTATAAGTATTCATTACCATCTTTGAATGCGGCGGTTAGTCTACTAAATGCGTGCAAGTGTTAGCAACACAGTACTTAGACAGTTGATTTTGCGAAACTTTTTGATCTAATAATAATAATGGTGATTCTACAGGCTGAAGAAAAAAAAACAACAATTGTTTTTCTTAGAGCGATTAATGGTAACGGCATGTTTTTTGCCAACTGGTACGACAAACAACCTCTACAGCAATCACACGAAAATAGTTAAGGCTTTAAACGAAACGGAGTGTACTTATCACTCCTATTTAGTTGTGTATAACTAAGTATAGTACTAGCTCGGCCCGCAGCCGTCCTTCTTCGTTAGAACAAACGAATCGGTTGGGACCAAATCATTAGCAAAGCAAAGCTGATAATCTGATTGTTTCCAACTTTAAAGTGCTTCCGACCATTAGGGTTTTTGGTCCTCTTGCAGTAAATAGACCTGCCAACACACCACACCCCACTCTACATAAGGGTTAACCTTCAAATAAGCAACCATGTTGTTTCCTTCATTTGTTTTTTACTGGTATTGTTTTAGTCATCATGTTCTTAGTTCTTTTGATTATGTAAGTACCGGCGTATACCGCGCTACCCTCTCTATGAAATATATCAAGTAGTAGTCATAAGATGGTTAATTTATTTATATATCAAGTAAAGAATTTTAAAATAGTTAAAGTCCACACACAACTGTGTTGGTAGTGTGACAGAGCATTTGAGCAGTATACAAAAAACCTACTTAATTACTCTACTAGGTACTTATATTAGTCGCAAACCTTATTTTATGTTATATATGTACATAGTAATATGGTGACCTGTTCGGTTAAAATTAAAAAATAATCCCGTATTATAATAGAATCAAAATAATGTTAGTACTCTTCCTAATTAAGGGTAAATATTCATCAGAACTCTCCGCGATGCCAACAGAACGTACGTAACTTTGGCTGGATGCCATGTATGGCAGTGACTTGTTGGTTATAAGGCTACACTGGTACGTAGGAAAAACTATTACAACACTTTCTAATACCAATTTTATAATGTTAGTTGCACATTGTAACCTTAGTCTAGGGGCATGGTGGCTAAAAATAGAGGACCCCATTTTACTTTAGAATGTCCTCTTTATGCGAGATTCAACCGTTGGTTAAAACCCTAGTTTTAATTGGATTTTCAACTATTTATATGTACTTATACATATATATTCCAAAACAGGCTAGTAGCACTAATTCCATCCTACTACAGTAACATCATGAGAAGTTAACCAAACTTCTGACTTCTAAACAAGGCTGAGCTTTGACGCCCTCAATGTTTCTCCAACCAGTTATGTTACACTTTGTATGGTAACTATTGTATAACTATGTATGAGTCTCCCCGTGCCAATTCCTACATAACCGATACATATTATTATCCAGTTTGGAGTGAATCCATGAAAACTTTGACGATTTGACTTTTCTGCACCGTAAAACTAAAATGTGTGTGATCTTGTGTTTTTCCAAGTCTAGGCGGGTGTAGCGACATCTACACGTGGAAGGACGAGTGACGTTGTTAATCCTGCGTCGCGCTTGCGAAGTAATCACCTTCGCTAGCAATATACACAGCCGCCTGAGTTGAGAAGTGGGGCGCCGCGGCCCACCAGGCATACCACCGCCTGGTTGGAAGATCTTCTCTTTTCGTTGAAGGAACTCCACATCCTTTTCTCCACACTGGTGTATATCGCTAGCTAATGCGATTACTTCGCTACCGCGATACATACTTATGTAAGATCCTTCCAACTGTGTTGCTCAACTTCTCTATACATTAAATCAGATGAAGAAGTGCTTAAGGCAGCTTAAATAAAAACAATCAGACGAATAACGAGAGACTTTCTTTACAAATACGATCAGAATCGTGGTCCTAACATCGATAGGTTTCCTCACAGCGCTACACTTGTTTACATTTCAAACATTTTTCCTAATTCACAATCATATACATTGTTTTCCGAACAATGGACGTGGAGAGAATCCGTTCACCGTATTGGTAACAATAACACGTAGGTAACAATATTAGTGGAGTTCCAAAGTTGCGCCCGACCCCAAAGTTAGACAGTAGCGACACCTATGTACTTCACAGTTACATTTGCATTGATACACTGAGGGCCTATAATACCACAGGTATTACTTTTACTTAAAAGGAGGTCCCTATGTAGGATTTTTAAATAGTTGTACAAGTTTCTGAAATAAACCTTTTTATTTTATTTTATTATTACCACCTAGTAAACTCCAATCTCCAATTTAAAATACGTGTATTTTTACTTGACATCCTCTTGGCCCGATTGAAGGTGGCTTACATTGTAGTCGTACTTGTGTGTGTTCAATCATTAATTTTGTTTACATAGTTATCATCTAAATATATGTATAAATTATCACTTAATATTATAAACGCGAAAGTTTGTGTATAATATTTAATTAATGTTTCAATTTTTATTTTACGCGATTTTCAGTAAGCCTTAGGATGCACGAATTATACGCAAGTCTTAACTAAAACTTACTAGGTGGTTAACACACTATTCGAATATCTACCATTCTACTAATTAATTAATAAAAAGTTGTAAAATAGGCCATTGACCTCACAATATATTAGCTTGAATTAATGCGGGCGAAGATCGTATAATCTTTATTAAAGCGATTATTTATGAGAAGATTTTCTTCCGGTAACTTCGGCTTTCAGAGTCGAGGTAGGAGGATATCTTTGAACTGTGTAGCCTTACTTACCGGTATACTTACCTGCTCAAAAAGAGATTGACCTGACGTTTTACTCGAAATAGCGGATAATATACCGTCACGTGAACAAAATGATCTAATAATATAAAGCATTTGACAAAAAATTTAACGTACCTAACGTAAATAAAACCAATTTATTAACACGCTATTCATGTGTACTGCTCGGGGAATATATTCTACCAATTTACATGAATTTCGATTCTCAATAAATAAGCTGAAACACTCTCGTAAGCCTAGCGTTCCATTTTTATGTTAATTAAGTCATAAGTTTTGGGGATGCTTCTTGTTTTACAAAATAAATAATACGTAAATATACTAGTACAAATAATAATTGTATTTTATTCATATAATATTTTACAATATACTTAAGCTTATCTACACACTATAACCTACGTTAAGAACAAATATGTACAAAAGAAAAAAATAAAACTAAAAATTATGCATCAAAGTATCCTCATCGCTGTCGACTGGTAGGGTACCCAAAAGGCTGGCGACATTGCCACGTTGAATGGCAATGCTAATTCTTTTTCTTTCATAAATAATATAATTTTTAGTACAAATTATATTCTTTATGATATTGTTTTTAAGCTTATTGTTACGAGTGTAAAAAAGGCTGGTGATCATTCGAAATCTTCTTCTGCGAATGAATCAAGACTAAGTTATTTTTTAGGTCTCTAAATTTTGAATCAAGAGTCTAAAGGCTTTATGTTAGTTCCATAAAAGCATTTGTTATTGCGTATTGTTTAGTAGTACAAGCATTATTGTATGGTTCAATAGACCAATAGGTAGGTCAAGATTTATCCCTTTATAGTAATTCAAAATATTTCTAACGTATAAGAATGGACCTTAAAATCCCAATGTTAATTAGAAACAATCAGATTTCGGTACATCAAATTGTGCTGATAACAAAGAACTTACCAGTAGGCCGCGGGCAGCGGGCACAGCAAAAATAAAAAGAAATCCCGGTGAGGTCGACTACAAAGAGAATAAACAACAAAGAAAGTACTGGTGGAAACGATTGAGGGATTATATTAAGAACATAGACAGCACATAAAAGCCCGATAGAACCCGTCGTATATTTTCTACATGAGATATAAATGCATTTGAGATGTGCGAAAGGGTTCTAATCCAAATCCTCCTATTGTATGGCACGTTCTCTCAAAAAGGTTTAGTTTACTAAACTTCTGACAGTTTTATTTATGAATATACTTTGGCACAACCTGTATTTATAATACTTTTCAAGGCTTTCCCTGTTGCCTGCAAACATGTCAAACATAATTTTGCTATCACAGACACTAACCCCCTTACTTATTAAAATTAAGAGTGTTGAACAATCGATTATATTATTCCTGTCACTGTCTTTTGCGTGTCAAAGAATAGAGATGTCAATAGACTTAGGATGTAGTTATGATAACTCATGTTAGCATCGTTTATAAGTATGGGGTTCGTAAGAGACGTTAAGAGTAAGTAGGGACAACAGATCTCCACTGGCAATGATCCTGACAATCCACCATCGCTTTATTCACTCTTGATGCTATCGAAGAAGTACGTCTATGACCAGCTAGATGAAATTGTTTAAAACAAATTGTTATTATTCCGAAAACAATGAAAAATAAACTAGTCGTGTTCCTGCATCATACATGGCCATTTTTGCCACAGCCATAAACTTTTTTGGTCTTTTAATCAGATCGTCAGTCCATAACTACAAAACCCTTTCTTAGTTATACATATACCGTAATGATATTAATTAACGAGAATTTATCAGACGTCCTCGAAAGAAGTGCACTCCAGCGGAGTTAATAGTTAAGGAAGTATGCGCAATGGCCGACCGACCTCTTGTGCTCTAAATTGATTCCGTGCCCGTTCGAGACCCTTTGTTATCGGCCAATAGGTAATGGAGCAGTGCTTACACAACGCTTACTATGAATATTCTAGACGTAATTTAATTTTCTGAACCAGCTGCTGCTTACAAATTGTGGATGCGGACAAAGGCGATTCTCATTTTGAAGACTCCTTGATTGTTTGCTTTGCAAGAACTTTCTCATTGTATATATTTTAGGATCACCGGACCCTGCATTTCATGTTGTAGAGCTCGACTTGTCCTTTACAAAATTGATTATTTATACACATGTTCATATGGTCTGGTGGATACTATACATTATTATTCGTTATAATTATGTAAACAGCAGTGCACTGAGATAGGTTTATGATGATAACAGAAAACATTTATTAGATGGCGTATAGTATAATGCGGCATATTTTAATAAATTGACAGTATTGTCTTGCAAGTATGTTACTTTAATTATAAAGCATATTTTTCTTCAGTTGTTTTATTTAACTCTATTGTTTGCCATGTCAACCTGTGCGACAGATAAATATTTCATTTCTATTTTCAAAAATGCTTGTTTGCGCATGACATCAGCATCTTTGAAGGAGAGGTAAAGGTACCGCCATTCGTCGCATGTCCCTGACAACACACGTTAATAATTTCCGTTACAAATGATTACACGGCGGTCGTTAACCCATATCACAGTAAAACGCTGTCAGTTTCCGAGTTTTACAGTTCGTTTATCCGATCGGATTTACGGCGCACCGATTAAACAACCTCAAAGGTAAAAATAGAATTCTAACTGTGCTGGTAAAATTCAATCAAAATTTCACGTGAAATGACCGAACACTGTGGATTTCGATTCGGGCACCGCACAAGCGAATCGTTTTTCAAGATCGGAAC
The DNA here is from genome assembly GCA_946251915.1 of Abrostola triplasia. Classification (NCBI taxonomy): domain Eukaryota; kingdom Metazoa; phylum Arthropoda; class Insecta; order Lepidoptera; family Noctuidae; genus Abrostola; species Abrostola triplasia. The sequence goes on along the minus strand of OX276432.1, from coordinate 5,085,698 downwards.
CCATTTAAACCACAATACCGGTAATCGGGTGGTAGCAATTCCAGTCAAAATTACGTTCCAACCGCTCTCGCGACCGGCCACTCCAACTGGAGAGCTTGCTATACTTCAAATTGATTTATGTATTTCTACGAAGTGTACGGAAAGGTCAGCTTTGAGTGATGGCCTTTATTGAAAGGTACGGTATTGGTGCTCGTGACGACAATTTATAGGACTCACGTCCCAATATGTTCAACCAATTAACAAGCTGCAATTAATACTAAGTTACGGAAAATTAAAGTCATATTTTAAGAGCCTGCATCTATGTTGACACTCCTACCTATCCAGGGAGTACCTTGAGCAGCTTAAAGGTAAAAAATCGGGACCCGCAACGCTTATTATGTATAGCAGGAAAACTACAACAGGCTAGTGGGGACATAGATATAAGTATATGAAATCAAAGCAGTACATAGCATAAAGAAATATATGAAACGTCACAAATAAATAAATAAAGTATTATTATTGTAATACGCAATATGATTAGGTACTAATTTATCCGTTCTCAAACACCTTCCAAGGATAATTTCGAGCATTACAATACAGCCGCCGTATTAAATCCCACAGTTAACCCATTTAAATCCATGACATCTCGTACCCGCGGTAAATCGAATAATAAATAAGCTGCAAAAAGATGAAATCTTTTATCTGTATCGGCTGAAAGCTGTCACAGGCGCAACGAGCACGCGATAGGCGGGACGCAGCCGGGAATTACCGCCGAGGTGGAAAAATCAGACTGGTCTCGGCACAGCCTCCTCAAAATAAAATCTCCGCTTCACGCCCCAGTTACCCGGCCGGAAGATTCGCCATTCATTCCGTTCACATGTGTTTACGGTACAAATGTGGATGTATTCGAGCGCAACGATATTCCTGCAATCTTCGCCTTTTAGGCAGATTATTGCTTTTTCTGCGGCCGCATTTTAGGGTTTTGGCATAGTGAAAAGCGATGAATTCTGAGAGCATGCAAATGCATTTGTGAATGCTAAAAGCCTTTGACGCTCACTCAGTTATCCTTACGTGTTGTAAAGGAACAAAAAATATTAAACCCTAACACGGAGACTACCATCAACATTTTTTATTCCAATAGTGTGAATTTTTATTCCATTTCTTCTGTGGCGTGCATTTTACAATCTTGAAATATGTGAAACCTAGACAGATAAGAAACAACACATTACATTTGTAAAGTTACTTTTAAACACTGTACATACAGTGTTTAAAAGTAACTTTCAACTCAAAGTAGGGAAAAATATTAATTTGTCAGCGCAATAATTTCGTAGCGGCACCGACCTAAACCGTAGTATCGCATGGTCGACACGACGGAAATTACTAGCGGCGGTGGATTCCGTCGACGCCACGTCTGCAATGCAATAAGACCCCAGTAAATGTGGACCTCGATATATCCTAAATGTAGACGTATGGAAAATGATATTAAATGTGTGACCAACATTTCCTTCAAGCGGTGAATTACAGCTCCAATATAGACGTGCGGCCTTAGGATATTCATTCTATTGGCAATGTATGGGTACATAATCGTGCAGTGTATTGTAAACATAACTAATATAATCTATAGTCATCCTTTTTAGAGCCAAGCAGGTAAGTAGCCGATTGACCCAGTGGCTTAGCAATTGGAATACTATACGTACTATACCAGAGGTGGTACATTCATTCCCGCTAGGAAGAATACATACTTATGCATCTTGCGCCGGTCCCGGTCCTTATATACTTAAGCCCTTAGTAGTCGGCGTAAGTACGTTTAAATGCAGTTCGAACTTAAGTCGCTTACCTAATTCCTCCGGAATGGAATAGTGAACGGCCTCACTAAACCATTTCGGTAGGTAAATAAACCATCGCTCTCCGACGCCCTGCAGCACTGACACCTGCCTGTCACAAGCCAGCTAAATTAACTGAACAATTCACGCCCACGGAATTGACACGAAAAAAACAATACAGAGAAAGTCACTTAACATAATTAATTCAATTAACTTACCCAAATAAATACTCTACTATATTCACCTAGATCCATCAACACTGGACTATTGAACTAATTAACAAATATTAAACTTAGTCCATTAACATAGTGCGTAGTATCAATGTTTACAATACAATGAATTACAAAACGATGTTGGTACCTTCCGCACTCCTCACGGTAGTACCCAAAGGAGTCAATGACCGTCCTAGTTGCTTTTAATTACATTAAACCATTTGAATTTTAAATTTGTATTTGTAACTTATATATAAAGGGAAATCAGGAATAAGGTATCAGTGTGTGCCTAAGAGAAGTAACAATAGGATCTACAACAGTGTTCAATATACGAAGGAGGTATGTTGTAGTATTAATAATATAATTGGGACGGATACAGTGCACAAGCCTTTTCTTAATACAAAATATATTCAACGTAATAACAAGTACAGAAACATACTTAGAGTTGGAGATGAATTTAATAAAACCAAAAACTTATGGATACGCTTTTTTGAAGATTTTTTTCCTAACCGAGATTCAAAGACGTTGATTCTTAGAAAACACATAAGGTAATATTATATAAATAATTGTTTTTAAAGATTACTCTTCGATTCTCGGTTAGAAACAATTGGAAAATTCACCCTATAGCTATAGTCTATAGCAAACTTAATAATCGGCTTGAATAATTGTTCCACGCCAAACGATAAACATTTTTGCTGCACGGTAATCACCATCACCAACTTGATGCAACTTCTTAAACTTTCAAAAAAGTTTGGACACTGTCTGATTGACAGACAAAGATAAATGTAGCAGCCATAAAACGGTTTAAGGAAAATTAAAACAATGGAGTTTCGAACGTATTACTGGAATTCTAATAATTATTGTTCTATTTCTTATCGATGCCATCATATAAAATATTTTGAAGAGAACTTAAGGGTAAGCTTAAACAAATTGTGATAGTACCTAATTTGTAACTTCATCATTACTAAATCTATTTAAATAAAACTAAGTCGGGTTACTTACACTATTTATAACTCAAGAACGGCTGGACCGTTTTGAATGATCTCTGATTTGTTGGATTCGTCTCCGCACCAAATAGCAGAATAACTATTAAAATACCGAAAAACTTAACGAAAAAAAGACAGGACGACGTCTGCCGGGTCCGCTAGATGTTTTTATTACCAAAAGTTTCTAATTTACATTAATTAAATGCTCTATAAAAACTTTTAAAGGTAAACCGAGGCACTACTTTGCTACGAAATGAAGTTAAAAAAATATAGTTCTGTATTTTTTCATGGGAACGGTTTAACTGCGATCATTACTGTTCTATATTGCATGCCTGTACTTGCCAGCCAAATGTTAAAGAAAACTTTATTCAAAACTTGTAAATGGGGTCGTCAAATGCATCTGCTGTTTTGTACAAGTGCAATTAAGTATTAGAGTTTTTCTCTTGTGCCAAATTCATCTAGTGAGTTTAAACATGTTATATTGTATTGCATAGTCTAACATAAACTTTAATGACCATAAAAATGACTTGACTGCCTCGTCGGTCTAGTGGTTACTAAGCGCGACTGCTGAGCACGAGGTCCTGGGTTCGAATCCCGGGTCGGACAAAGTGTTACTGGGTTTTTCCATTAGGTAATTCTCAGTAGCAGCACGGACTCTGGATTTGTGCCCGTTTGATGGCAATAGGCTCGCCCCCTATTATATTAGGACCTAAAATATAACTATATGTACATTTCTGCTTCGGGGAATACAGGCGTGATTTTATGTTATTGACTTGATTAGTTATGTTTTAACATGAGGTCTTCTTCTTATCTTATGCTTGATGAACAATCTTATGGTTTTTCACACCGTTGAAAAATCTGTCAGGTGTGCCGGTTTCCTCACGATGGCGAGTTCCTTGACCGTTTTATCAACTACGAGGGTCAAACTGAAAGTTCTTAGAAAATCAAAAACTGATTACATTAGCCAGTTATTAGTTTTATTATATCTTTTCAAAATATTGTCCATTCACGTCAATACACCGCTGCATGCGATGGAACCACTGGGAAAAGCACTTTGCCCACTCGTCTTTAGGGTTCTCTTCAATGGCATCGCGATACGCAGCCACCGCTTCTTCAGCATTCATAAACCGCTTTCCTTTAAGTTTTTCTTTAATTTTTGGAAATAAATAAAAATCACAAGGGGCGAGGTCGGGGCTATACGGCGGGTGACCCAGTAATTCAACGTTTGATGTCGCCAAATAGTCGATCGTTCGCTTAGCGGTGTGCGACGAGGCGTTGTCGTGGTGAAGGAGGATTCTACTGCGAGGTCGTTTCTCTCGAACTTTTTCCAAGACAAGTGGCAAACAATTGGTAGTGTACCATTCTGCAGAAACTGTTTTTTGATCCTCTAACACAATTGTTGCGAAATGACCTATCCTTCCAAAGAACGAGGCCACCATTTTTTTTCCCGCACTTCGATCTCTCTTCACTTTAGTTGGCAACCTCTCGAAAGGAAACACCCACTGAGCAGATTGTCTTTTGGTTTCAGGATCATAACAGTAAATCCAGCTTTCGTCACCTGTTAGTATGTCGAACACAGCATTTGAGTCACCTCCGTTAAATCTTTCAATCATTTTACGGCACCAATCCACACGATGGAGTTTTTGAGCCTCAGTCAAATTATGAGGTATCCACCGGGCGCAAAGCTTCCTGACTGCTAAATGTTCGTGGAGGATTTTGTGCACTTGACTCATACCGATCCTTAAGCTTGTCCGAATCTGCTGATAGGTCACTCTTTTGTCAGTCTGTATCATACGCCGCACAACACAGATGTTATCTTCAGTCGTCGCCGTAGAAGGCCGTCCCTCACGTAAATCATCAGTGAGATTAGTGCGACCACGTTTAAACTCATTAAACCAGTTGTAAACTGTCGCACGAGATGGGGCTTCATCGTGAAAGGCCAATCGTAGTCTATCATAACTTTCTTGTTGACTTAAATGACATCGAAAGTCATAAAAAATCATTGCACGAAAATTTTCTCGTGTTAAATTCATGTTGACGTGACACAGACAATTTTCAATTTGCCGCCAAATCGTAAAACAAATGACAAATTAATGAAATATACTCAGTAATATTGGCAAAGAGTTCTATTTTCAAATTTTAGAATTATTTTTTTATTATATTGTTTATAAGTGGCCAGTTCTAAGAACTTTCAGTTTGACCCTCGTAATAACTGTCTTAATAGTACGTATATGAAATCGAAAATACATTTGTGCGAGCTGGAGTTTGAACTTGCGACCTTTGACTTGACAGTCCAACGGTCATACCAATCGGCGACCTGAATCACTGCAATTCATGAGGTGCATCGTTTAGACAAGATTTATTTGCATTTACCTTATTGAAAGTTCGTTGACATCAAAATACATATATTACATTTTAAATCAATGTTTAACTGATGAAGGTGCACTATTGGCCTTACTAATACACTTTAAGCGTATATTATAATGTGCATTAATGTTCTTCAATTCATTGTCTTCGTTTTGTAATTTAAACTGGTAAAGAAATTACGTAAAGAGAGAAATGCCCACCCGCATTCGTGCAACTATTCGCCAGTTATACAAAACTACCTAAAAAAGTAAATGTTAAAAATAAATGTTCAGAAATCTTGTTAAATCAAATTGGTTAGTAAAAATTTTAAATGTTGGCGCGTTTTTTATTTTAAAATAAAATAAAAAAAATAAAAGAACATTTATTGCTACTTAAAAAAAGAGACGCGTACAAACTAAAACATAACAATAAACAATAATGTCGTATCAATAGGAAGTGGACTCAGCGAATGCTGTACCGGGACGAGCATGACCCGGTTCAGCGCTGATTTTCAGCGACTCCTACTCCCTATGTTCTTGTGCGGGAGTAAGATGGCATTTTATTAGCCCTTTTTCTAGACCATTCCAATTAACCAAGAAATAACAGTGAGTTGTTTTCAGACCATGCCTCCTCAAGTGGATCCAGTTCCAAGTGGAGTGGTGTTTGAGTCTGACACCCAGACATCAGACCTGGGACTAGATAAGGATGTGACGGGATTGAAGAATGCCAGTCCAAGGAAACACGAGTATGTGTGGTTCAACATATTCTGGTTCCTGTTCTTGCACACGGCCTCCGTTTACGGATTGTATCTAGTCTTCACTTCAGCTAAATGGCAAACTAATGTGTTCGGTAAGTTTTAGCAATAGCCAAGTATCCATACCATCATCAAACGACGTCCTCCCTCATGGTTTCATACGACAATAGTGAAGAGAAAATAGTTAATAACATAAATAACACTATACATTTTCTCAGAAACCTTAAGTATTTGATGTTTTGTTTTAGCATTCGCCGTCCACTTAATGTGCGCGATAGGAATTGGCGCAGGATCTCATCGGCTTTGGACACACAGATGTTTTAAGGCCCGCACTCCCCTCCGAGTAGTTCTAATGTTATGGCAAACCATGGGATTCCAGGTACGCTCAAACTACTCCGAGACTATTTTATTACAGCATATATACATATAGTATCTAGTCACATAGATATCAAATAGATTTTCCCATTACTTTAGCTATAGGTACAAACTGTCGGTAGGCAAAAACTTAAATGGAATAATTTCATACTTCAATATTTTTTCTGTACTAATGAAATGGTCAAAAAGGTCTGTGATAACTTAAATCAAATGAACGCTCAAAGCTATTTTTTCTCTATTAAAACTATATTGCTTTCGCGACGTTAATACAGGGTGTTTTTATTCAGAGATGAATGAAGACCTTTCAATTCAATCAAAATATTTTTTAGATATTTTCAAGTTTACCGATGACACGCCTACGAAGCTAAATTAATTAAGGTAATACTATCGTCAAACCAGGCTCTCAGCTTAAGAGCGTTTACTTTGATCATTATCATTCCTTGTCAAGTCAATTACTGTTGAGTATGTACCAACAGTATTAGGTACACGAGGGCTGTTTAGATGTAGACACCATAATGTACATGCTAATTAATTAAACAGGTGTAATTACCAATAACTTAAGGATTGTAATTCTTTATTGTGTAACTGGTCGATACTGCGAAGATATCCCACAAACTGGTTGCAGGACAACCTGCATACATACACCTGTAATGTCTGAAGAGATAGGCAGTAATAATATTCTCCTTTAAAGAATCATTTGTCTATGAGTACACCCACATTTCGTCAATTATTATGTCCCATGACGGTAGATAGCAGCAAGATCTAAATTCTCATTTGGAACACATTATCTTAGGAAACAAAAGAAGTACTTTTAGTAGTAAAGATGCAGCAAACAAGCAATAGAAAGAGGTTTATACACACAATAATACAATGTGATCATGATCTGTACCAGGACTGCATATTCGAGTGGGCGCGCGACCACCGCACTCATCACAAGTACGCGGACACGGACGCTGATCCCCACAACGCGGAGCGAGGCCTGTTCTTCTCCCACATGGGCTGGCTTTGCTGCAAGAAGAGTCCCGAAGTCATTGAAGGTGGCAAACGCATTGATATCACCGACTTGTACGCTGATCCAGTAGTTATGTTCCAGAAGAAGTAAGTAGAGCAAACCACATTTTGGACAAATGAGGACGTTTGATTGTATTGCCGCAATCCTTCTCCATATAGTTTTGTGGTTATATATACGTAACTGTTACATAGAAAAATCTCTATGTAGGTAGGAATGTCTGAGAGCGACTTTCGTAAAAAGTAAACCACCTCGACGACTTACGAGTATATCTTACGGAAAAGTATAAAATATGCATAGAGACGAAAGTGACGTATATACATCCCTACTAATATTATAAACGCGAAAGTTTTTAAGTATGGATAGATGTTTGTTACTCTTTCACGTAAAAACTAAGGAATGGATTTTAATGAAATTTCAGATGGAAGTAGCTTTTTATCCCGAAAAAATGTAGCGGGTAACACCGTGGGGCGCAGCTAGTTCATATATAAATAAATTAACGAATATGCTATTAAAATACTAAAAGGCACCACTCAAGTCCTATATACTTATTCTGAGAAAATTCTTTGTTATACCTGAAACCTTAAGTCTCTTCAAAGCGTTGTCGTCGCTTCTGTCTCAAATATATTTATACGTGCGCTTACAAAAGCCACTGCTGTACCGGGTATTAAATGGAAAAGCAAAACATATTTTTCTAAGACCTTTGTATGTCTTTTAACTGCGCGAGTAAAATAAAGAAACACGACGATTCAAACCTCCCACACACCCTCTCGGAAAGTTAAATAACATTTATTCTCCGCTACACTTTTTGTCCAGTGAAAAGTGGAAATTTTATTTTATCACGCAAAGCTTCGTTTAAACCGACGTTAGGCCGAGGGGTATATGAAGTGTAAAACAAAGTTGATGTCAACATACATTTAAACTTGTGTTATGTCGTAGTGTTAGTTCTGCGAAGTTGGAGCTTCCATACATAAAAACGCGACACTCGTTATTTTAACGTCGCGTTATTTGCATTAAAATAAACTTTATTATAATTTATATTGTGTGCAGTTTTGTTTGAGGAGAATTTCTGAAGGTATAATATGATAAATATTGTCGAAATGTTCTAATTGCTCATCGTTGCTTTTTTTTCATATATTGTGTTACCTGTGTCCTATCAAAATATTATACATAATTCACAGCTGTGTCGCGCCCAAAAAATACAATAGTATACTAGATAGTTGCGCTCTCTAACTTTACCGTTGCATCGTGTATCGAAACCTGCAGTTTTGTATAGAAAAACTTTTAACGACGCTGACTTTCGAATGTGTGAGTCTGCCTTAGAAGTGAATAAATAATAGTAGGTATAGGTATCCATAAAAACTAAAATATAAATTCCAGCAATATCGACACTATTGCAATCCTTTAAATTAGTTTATGTTTACTTTGTATTTGCGCACTTGTATAGGAGGTTAAAAAAACATATATATCGTGAGTGCGTTTAAAATTCATACTATTTAATATCACATACACAAACACCCAGACTTGGAACAAACATTTGCGGATCACACAAATGTTTGTCATGTGGGTGGAATCTTCCACTACGCCAATCGTGTCCTATCTACATAATACATTGCTCCACAGGCACTACATGAAAATGATGCCGCTTCTATGTTTCGTGCTGCCCACCGTCATCCCAGTATACTTCTGGGGCGAGACCTGGACGAACGCGTTCTTCATACCGACGATACTGAGGTACACCTGTGGGATTAACGTCGTGTGGAGCGTCAACAGCTTCGCACATACCTTCGGATACCGACCTTATGACAAGTAAGAACTTTAATTTAAATGATAATTTGCAGCTTTGAAGACTAGCCTTACAATTTAACATAAAAAAGTATATTTTGGTGGATGTAAATGGGAAGTTGCCGTTTATGGCGTCCTAAGGGTGAGGCCTTTTTTCAACTGTGGTCATCTTCCCACTGATGATGATGATACCCAAAACAAGGACTTTACCCTGCAGGTATTACGAGTGCGTTGGACAGATTTTAAATAACAAATGCGCAAATCCCATCCCAGGACAAATAACTACTGACCATAGTAATATTTGTAGAACGCTTAGGACAGTCGAAATATTTAGACACTACACTAATCGAATCGTTATATTATGTCACTTGTATAGTCACTCGCAATAGGTAGAGACAGATTTTTAATGTGGAAAAAGATTCGTTAGTCAATCTCTACGTCGTAGCTGAAAATAAAAAGACTTATTTGTGACGAAAAGGAAAAAAAATCTCCAATTCATCCTGGTACTATGTAGAAAACAAAGTATTTTTTTAACGAAAATGTCTTTGACCGCTCGTATTCTTTAGAACAGTCACAGCGCTCACGAGTTTGGAGAAATTCTGCGATCTTTTTGTTAGATTTTCAGTAGGTTAAAGTTTGTATGATTGTAGTGACTAATAAAAAGAGTATGTGACATCACAGTAATCGTTACACTCTTAGCAGAATGGTCGTAGTCGTCATTTCGGGAGTTGTGACGCGTTTTATTGCATGGAACCATTTGTCTCTAACTGCTGCTCTCCTAGTACTTATTTTGTTTGTATGTCACTTGTTTTCTTTTATACGAATAAGTCATGACTCATTTACCCCCTTTTTATACGTGCCTGTTTCCCAAAGGGTTAGGCAGAGACCACGGGTTTCCATTTGCATTTGCGCTCGTCGGTTAACCCCTTTTTAATGCAACTAAAACTTATAAGGTCGGTATAAGTTAACTGAAACTACTTATGCCAGTGCATTTGACCTGTGAACTAATCGATTTAAATATTCATTACTCCATTCATATGTAATAGGATTAACTAAGTTTGTATTAAGTATTCAATGAACGTTAACCTAAGGTATGATGTAACTACTACCTACCGATACTCAACTATAAAATACCTGAAGCCTGATGAGACTCCATTATAATAAGTAAATAAATTACTTCAATATCCGTAATTATACATACAGCGCATCACTATATTAAATTGGAGCGTACCTACATCAGTGACATTATAATTTCTCGATCGAAACTAGGTTAAATATCAATCCGTAGGTGTATAGGTGTGCACTTAAATCAATTATATAGGAACAATAATAGCACGAATAATGCATAGCAATTAGGTAATCTACTTCACTGCTAATTGATTACATTGTTATTATACTAGGTAAAAGCCGATTAACGCTAAATGCGTACCGGCGTACCAATTGTACTCGTGAATTTATATAGATTGTATTTGTCCGATTAATTTGTTTTGCCTCATTCATAGATAGGTTTAAGTTCGTATTTTAAAGGAATTGTTAGCTTCAGAACTGTCTGTTTCCTTTGTATTTCACTTCTGTGTCTGTATTCTTTAATCTGGTATATTTTACGACAGACATAATATTTCGATTATGCAGGCTAATATGTAAGTATTCTTACAACAAAGTTTGAATCAAAAATTCTACAAAACTAATCGTTGTTTGGTAGAATTTGTTAACCAGATACTAGTAGGAGTTTTTGTTTTTTAAGAATAATATATAATAATATTAATAAATTGATTTTCGCAGTGCCAAAATACATTTTGGTTATACTTATTATATAAAAACTGGTAGGCTAAATTTACAAAGGAATGGTAGCACCTGTAACCGAACTAAGTATACAACTTATATCTCGGCGTACAGCGCCAGCCTCGAAATATATTACACATTATCATCATTCACAGCAACTTTTATTACCGTAAAAGAAACACCAAATCTTTCTTCTCCAGTTAAGACGATTAAATCAGTTGGACTTCGAACTATAAGACCCTCGACGAGTCACACTTAAGTAAACGCTACACTTCTCTTAAATAGAGTGGACTGTTAAAAGGGACTCAGGTTTCACTCACCAGATTAAAATTGAAAAATGTTTTTAAAGGTCACTGAACCCGCGAGAGAACATTGGAGTATGGATGATCTGCGTGGAAGGTTTCCACAACTACCACCACACTTTCCCATGGGACTACCGCGCGACAGAGCTTCCTCTCTACAATATGCTCACACCAACTATTGTGTTCATCGAGCTTATGGCTAAAGTAAGTAATAATTAGTTACCTAACTGCTAATGAAGGTTCAGTAACCTGTACGTTACATCTAAATCTATTTAGATAGGTACCTACTTTCTTAATTTAATGTAATAAAATGGTAGTATTTAGTTACTCGCTTCCTAGTGCGAACTTTATGAATATGAAAAACGAGAACCGACTATCATAAGGTTGTTCTTTTCTCCTACGACTTTCAAAACACAACACAAAGGCATAGAATAAGCCCTTGTTTACTTTCAAACTATATTTAAACACAACTAGAGATTTTATTGGCTTAAAATATATTTTTTTTACATTTCCTTATAAAAATAACACCAACAATACTGACCTAATTGTGCGCAAGTAATAGCCACTTATTTCCCCGAGCTATGCTGCCTGCAAAACTTTTACATGAAGCTGCGAACTTGTAGCGAGACTTTACAGGCAAAAGTTTAAATTTTGGCACTGAAATAGATCCTTATAAACACGTACAACTATGTACGGACTGGGAATGCATACTGTTATTATAAGAAGAGAATATCATATTGTTGTAGTTACTTATTAAATTAACATTTACTCAGTTTCAAAGAGACTGTTTGACCTGATTAGGTTGCGGGTTCGATTACCGCACGGGGCAAAACTTTGTGCGAACCACAGATGTTCGTCCCGAGTCTGGGTGTTTGTGTATGTGAATATTTCGTGTTTGTGAAACGCACCTACGATACAGGAGATATTTCTAGTGTGGGGCGACTTTAAAAAAAAAGTAAAATTTCTAATTATCTGCTACAAAATCTTAACACAAATCAGATTAATTTATTGTCACTTTAATTTCGGTTCGTGAGTGCGACTTTTTCTTTCATAATCATGTAAGTAACTGATTCTCTTGTATTCTAACAGATTGGCAATAGGCTCGCCCCCTATTACATTGGGACCTAAAACATAACTGGCGAAATGTGGGTGTACTATATGTGCACCTCTGCCTACCCCTTCGGGGAATACAGGCGTGATGTTATGTTATGTTCTAACAGATTGGTCAAGCATACGACTTGAAGTACGTTTCACCTGATATTATCAAACAACGCGCCCACCGCACCGGCGACGGCACACACCACCTGTGGGGCTGGGACGACCCCGAATTCAACGAGAAACTCAAGGAGAAATATGCAGCGGTCAGCCACAATGAAGTCAGGAAACAAGCATAATTTACATTTGACTGTTCTCATAAGACTGTATTAGATTAATGGTGTAGCTTTCTACTGATAATTTTATGTGCAGCAAAGTTTGTAACAAAAATAATAAAAAAAAATCTATACGAATCAAGTATCTGTTTTATTATTTGGAGACAAATCTTTATTTTTTCGAATCAAAGTGTTCTAGATACTAATTCGATAAACAATCAACAATAGCATTTGTACCCAATCTCAACGCATAAATGAGTAAAACGAAACAAGCTTGAAATCTTTTTCCAATGGTCCGCAGCTGACGCCGTCGTAAGCGATAAGCGAAAATCGATATTGGTCTCTTCCATTAGCGAGGTATAATTAATGCAATGCAGTCGTGTGCTCACTACCGTAGCGTCCGGTAGCGACATTGGTAAATTATAAATCAACCGCATCATTACCGTTGACACGCAAAATAGACGTCCCGAAACTTACGACTTGACATTATATAGTAGGGGACTATTACTATATATATATAGGTACACCTAGATAAGAACTTATGTAGCGGTTATACATGCATAAATAGAAAGATATTTGGTTCTATTAGTATGTATAAATTTATCGTAGTACGCGATCTTTTATAGTTCCCGTCACGTAAAAAGGACGCTGACTGAGCTATTAGCGACTGTGTTTGCACTCGGATATAGTCGCTTCCCATAGCCGGTACTAGGGCCTAGGCTATTGGTTTAAATTATAAGTCTGGACTAGAATTCAAAAACTTAAGTAAACGGCCAGCGTTCTTTTTACGAGACGGGAACTATAAATGATATTGAATAGTAAATGATAAATGATTTTATTTCTGTAAATAGGTTTCAAAAAAAAACTTTTACACGTCATTTTTTTTAAAACTAGATGGCACGTAAGAACTCACTAAAAGTAGATAGTAGAGATCCTATTCTAGTCTATTTGTTTCTGATTATGATGCCTATTTATAGAAGTAATGGAGTTTAAAGTAAGAAATACCAATGTAAGAAAATCGGGATACATGTTTTCATCCCCTACTTGGTAGGTACACAAAATCTATGTTTGCATCTTATCAGTTACGGTCAGTGACGGTCCACTTTATTAGCGATAATTGTATTTTTTAATATCGAATATACTTACCGCGCATAACAGTGCGCAACCTGTAAAAGTACTTATTCGAGCATTACATTATTTATAACTTTAAAATTTGAAATCACAGCAGGTGTGCGCGCGCCGCACTGGTGGCACTTTTAGCAATACGCAGAGTATGTGTTTTGCCGCAGTGAACGTGTTACGTTCATTAATATATTAATTTTAATTAGTCATATTTTGACACAGCCAATTTCTAAACGAAACTTATTAATTAATTCCAAAAGCAATGGCATTATGGCAACACTGCAAGTTGTCAGCTGTGACTGATGTCAAATGTCAAGCTCAAGACAAAAATTGTCACTTATTGTTGATAAAGGTATCGGATTTGTTTGATTTTTTCAAAAAAACATATCTTGTCGACCGAATATAATATTCAAGATTACCACGAAGTCTAAATGTAATCTGCACATTAATAATTAATACAGATTTAATCAAAAGAAGAAACGATTATATCCCACTTGGCATCAAGAGAAGTCCTAAGCATCGACGCGAGAAACATAATTAAATAATTATGTTATCTTCATTAATAAAAGAACACCAAGCAAAACAAGCTTCCAAAAGAGTTGTACAAGGTATAATATCCACATTTAAACAATAACAAATGACGATTACCTTTATGTAATATGAATGAACACTAACTAAAGACAGTAACATAATTCAAATGGCATCCATTTTCAGAACAAAAACGCAAAGAATGTATAGCTGCAGCTAACGACTTAACTCAGGCTCTGGTAGACCATCTTAATGTTGGGTTAGTAATATAATTCCTTAACTTTCATGCTTTGAGTTCAGTACTTCCAAAATAATGTAGTTTACATTTTACTTGAACTGACTTCCAATATCAGGCAATAATAATAATATATATAATTTGCCTAAATAGTATGTAATATCCCTGCATTATTAGCATTCTTCTGATTAATATAAATTTATGTGTAGGCATAATAATTAATCTATGCAACAATTACATTACAAAAAACATTGTAAAAATAAATCTTAATACATTATTCGGTGCAATTAGTGAAAATGCTTTTTCCAATGATACCACAACCTAAAATGTACAACTTTTTGTTTCCAGAGTGGCTCAGGCATATCTCAATCAAAAGAAATTGGATGCTGAAGCAAAACTTTTACATCAGGGAGCTATAAACTTTGCAAAGCAGACCCAACAGTGGCTGGCCCTTGTTGAGAACTTCAGTAGCGCACTGAAAGAAATAGGAGATGTCGAAAACTGGGCAAGAAGTATTGAGAATGACATGAAAGTTATTACAGACACATTGGAAAGGGCTTATGAAATGACACAAGAACAACCAAGCAATATTAGTACTAGTAATCAATAAAGGCTATTAAGTGTATTTCTTAATTTTTTTCTTGGTCTCTGCCTACCCTTCTGGGGAAATAGGGGTGCCTTCTGGCATATAGCTAAGGAGCAATAATATATTCACCAGTGAAATGTATTATGTAATTTCACATTTGCAACTTCACAATATTGGTGTGACTGTGATCACTACAAATGGACACACAATAAGTAAACATGCAACTAATAATACTTTCATCTATTATGGTGCCTTAAAGCTAGTTAGTGGTATGCGAGTAGAGTGGATCTCATATGTTTTGCAAAACTAATGCAAACACTGTCATTTATTTATTTATATCATAGTTATATCCTCGTTGAATATTAGCTTGACTTTCGCCTGAAGTCTTTTTTTACTTTTTAGATTTGTTGGAAATTCATAAGGACTTAATAAACATATCACTTAAGCAAAGGGGGGGCGATTACCGCTGCATTACACTGCACGTAGTGGTGTCTCGCTTTCACATCTTAAACTGTCGCTTTAATGTTTTAAGAGTTCATGGTAAGGGGACAGGAATCTTACTAGCTCGAATAACTAAATGTTTCTTCCTCTCTGCCTCGGTAGCACATGAGGATCGTTCTGCAGCGTCGACGATGTTGAGGCCAGTAGTGGGATGCACAAATGATTACTGCCATTTGGCCAGAAGTCTTTCCTTTAAAGATTTAATTTTGTATTGCTTCCTGTTTTGTCAAAATATTTTTATATAATTATTATTACTTAAATACCAAATAGTTGATATATTATTGATAACTTGCAACATTACTGTCAATGTCATCATGACAAAACGTAAAAATCAATGTCAAAGTAAAAACGTCAGTCAATGCTTGAATTGTGAAGTGTAGGAACGCTTTTCGCTGTTCTTATCATTACGTGTTCGTATGTGATATCATTTAAGGTCGTTCATTACATTACCGCCTCAAACCGATATTTAAATTTAATTCTGTGAAGTCTGGACGTTACTTTTACGTTCTGTTTTCAGTTACTACTATTTTTTGTTAATTATTTTATAACCAGTATACATTTAAGGCAATCATGTCGATAGATACAACCCCTAGAGTTCTCTCAATTCAAAGTCATGTGGTGCATGGATACGTCGGCAATAAAAGTGCTACTTTTCCACTACAGGTATGCTATCTTAATCTTAATAAACATCTAAAACTATTCAAACATAATTATTATCAACCAAAGTATGTAATCTCTTAAAACGAACTTTTTTGAATACGACCCCTGTTAGTCAAATAAAATACTGAAGGAGTTGGTTATTATACTACTTATTGTAATCACTATGATAAGGAGGCCTTGACCTTCTCTGTTTATTATATTGGCTGTTCTTATTTCAATAATTCAAAAGTATAATAGTCCTATTGTGTACATGCTCATTCAAATTGTATTGATAAGCTAGTCAAATAACCTTTTGCTTGCTTAGATAAACATACAACAAGCATACACAATTGATGAAGCTGATCTTTGTTAATTAGGTCTTTAATCTATGTAATAAGATAAATATATAGGTCATAAAATGTGTATTGTTTCAGGTGTTAGGCTTTGAAGTGGACTCTATAAATACAGTACAGTACTCAACACATACAGCATATAAACATATTAAAGGCAATGTGTTAAAAAATGAAGAATTGGATGAATTGCTAGACGGCCTCACATTAAATGAAGTTGACTACTACACACACTTCCTAACAGGCTACTCAAGATCACCAGACTCATTAAAGAAAATTGCAGAGATCATAAAAAAATTGAGACTTAAAAATCCTCAATTAGTTTATGGTAAGTTCCAAGATTACAGCAAACCTACTTTAATATTTACAGGAAAATAGGTAATGAGGAACATAAACAAGCAATTAAAATTACCTATAATATGATTAATGCGTTACTAATATGGCCTTGATGAATCTACACAAAGTTAAAGTTTTATATACATTATAAAAATAAGAAGTTTCTTCATACCTATTGAGCTGCTTAGGCATTAGATTGGGGTCCTATTTATCTCATACAAACAGAAAATGACAGATAACAAACAATCAAAAATAGATTCACCTATACTCTTTTCTATGACTAAATATTTAAACTAAAATGGCCTTTTTATTACTGCACATGCAATAAGTATACATACCTACCTCGCATGGAAATGTATCGCGGTATTGTATGCGCCAGAATGAAGTTATATTGTATTAGATAAAAATAACAATGCCACAGAATAGATAGACCGTAACAATGCATACTTACCTTCAAAACCGTATCGCGACTTGCTCTCGACTTATGTCAATCATACCTACTGTTAGGTTATTTAGATAAGAGACACTAGGGAGTTATTGAGATCCTTCAAACATTTTATATATTGAAAAAGTAACACGCGGCGCAATGATAGATTGAATGCCCATAGATCAAAATATTTGGTGTAGAATGGTACTAGAAACCTAAGAGTTATGACGTAAATCTTTAAGATATTCATATTTTTTCTATTATTCATATATACCTATCTATTATATTATTATATAGGTACCTACCTACATAGAAAATAACGCGACAGAAAAACACAAAACAGTGACCTTAGATATATAACTTGTTTAGGCAGAGACTTGCGGCGACAGCTACACGTACCTATGACAATAAATTACTTAATCTTCTCATCAGTTACATTAAACAAATATTATTACATCTATTTAAATAAATATGTACTTACGTCATTGTATTGTGAAATCTTGCGTCACACGTTTATGTGGACCTACTCTTTGCTAAGAAAATTACTGAATAGAATCAAACATTTGATTGAATTACTGATAAGCGATGTAGGTATTCAATTAGAGTTCATAGTAGTCTGCGCCATGTTAACATCATGAAGTAGGTACCTAACGTTATTATTTTCGTTAATATGTGTTAGATTAATCTAAGCATTTAGATTAAAGACCTTCGTTAATGATATTATTATTGCGACACGCCTGGCACATGTTTTGTGCTTCTGGGTACGAATTGACCCCACAAATTGTATGATTAACCCACAGAAGTAGGTGTTTAATATAAAAAAATTAATACCGGGCATAATTACACAGATACGCTAGTGGTCAGTGTTAAGATTCATAATTAATTTAACACCTACATAATGATGAAATTTTCTGTCCTATTTTGAACATGAGGTCCTTGGTTCGAAACCCGAGTCGGGCCGTGTTACTAGGATTTTCCATTAGGTAGGTAATTGTCGATAGCAGCACGGAGTCTGCATTGGTGATTTTGTGCCCAGTTGATGGCAATAGGCGGCAAGCCATTGGGATTTATAACTGGCGAAATGTGGGTGTAGGTACTATATGTGCACCTCTGCCTACACCTTCGGGGAATATCAAACCGATTTACGTACATCAATCTTTTTTAATAGCGCAAAAACTAATACAAGCAGTTGACAGTTCGTTTCTCCTTGCTCCCATTCTCGAAAGAGTCGTGATATTGTGTTATAACAAGTTTATGACTAGATTAATCGCATCGATCGATAAGATTCACATAAATAAAACACTGAGAAGCGTTTATAAACTGAATGTGTAAGCTACACTCCAAAGGTAGGTGCAGTGAAAATAAATATCTACGTAGGCAATCATTATCTGCGATATCAGATTTCCAGTGAACGTGGGTAGAGTGCAAAACAATGGAGATTATTTTAAGATTTCTGCGGTTTGTATACATCATTCAATAAGAGTTATTAATTAACTGCAAGGACTTGCAAAGGCCGTGACCACGTGGTTAAGGCCCGTTAACTCTTATTGTACGAAAAAGAGAATCTTATTATAGTTTCTTTGCCTAACTTAGGTTTTTGACCTTGTTCACGGTTGATGCATTTATATTTATTTATGCAGTAAATCTACCTAATGTAAATTCGCATTGGTAATTTTGTAGGTAAATAATAGTATTAACAATTTCTAGAATAGCCACCTACCATGAACTCTAAAAGCAGGACAGCTTACGTTGTAGAAGCGAGATACCGCATTACACTACACATAGCAGCATCTCGCTTCTACATCGTAAAATGTCCGGCGTTAAGAGTTCATAGTAAGGGGGCAGTACCTACGTCTAAAAAAGTGCAAGCAAAGATCCAGAATTCATCCCTAAATCTCAAACAATACCTGTAAACAACATAACATCACGTCTGTATTCCCTGAAAGGGTAAGCAGAGGTGAACAGTACACCCACATTTCGCCAGTTATATGTATACTTAGTCCGAATGTATTAGGGGGCGAACCTACTACCATCAACTCGGCCCAAATCACAAAAATTACTGTACTATGTATTAAACATTAGATCTTTTCAGTGTGTGACCCAGTAATGGGAGACAATGGACAAATGTACGTGCCGGAAGAAATCCTACCCGTGTACCGGGATATAGTAGTACCCTTAGCTGATGTACTGACACCGAACCAGTTCGAAGCCGAACGCCTCACAGGGATTAAAATACAAAACCTCAATGATGCGTTAAAGGCCATAGATGCCTTGCACGCGAAAGGTGTCAAAACTGTCGTACTATCGAGCACCGATCTAGGGGATGAGAAGAATATGATCGGGGTTGCAAGTAAAGCAGGTAAGATGGTTGTAGAGAAGTTAATACATACATAACAATCACACCTGTAATTCCCGCAGGAGTAGACGGAGGAGTTCCCTTTTATCAAGTGTTTACACCCATATTTCACTGGTCATCATAAGTAGATATAGGTGGCACGCCTATTGACATTCAGTTATTTTGTAATCAAAATTACCGGTTTATGCTCTATGAGAAGAAATGAAGACAAGAGAAATCCGTACTTCCATACTAATAGTATAAATGTGAAAGTAACTCTGTCTATCTGTGTGTTTGTCTGTCAGACCTCATACGCACTGTCCGGTTACCAGCACTGCGGGCGACCGGACGGGTGCCCGTAAGCACGATTATATACGATTCATTCATTTCTATGCGCACTTTGCGGCTGCGGTTACCCGCAACGCAGTGCGCATGAAAATAATATTAGGTACGTATTACGCGTGTGAGCTCTAAGACCCGAGAAAGGAGACTACGATCGCGGGTGAAGCCGTGGGTAAAAGCTAGTGTTTCATATATTGAACCTGCAAATAGTCAAAATGGTTGATGAGTGTGGAAGACATATTGTTCAACGCGTGTTATTTTCAGGTTCATGCTACCAGATACTGATACCAATCGTAGACGCAACTTTTACTGGTACTGGGGACTTATTCGCTGCACTGTTTCTGGCATGGTACCACAAAGAAAAAAGTAATTTAAAAGTGACACTGGAAAAGACTATATCGACTATACAGAATGTTGTTAAAGACACCTACTCGAAGGCGAGAGGTAAGCTTCACAGTAGATTTTCATATAATTTTATTATTAAATTCGTATATATTTTTACAAATACGTGCTCAAATTACTACTTGTGTATATTAAATGATCAGTCCTTGTTATATTGACCTCTAGACATTTATTTTTAATAATTTCCTTAATACCGGGTATAATAATAATTTACAATCAGTCAATTGCATGTCATTGAATAGAAATGTTATTAAAACAATTAAGAGCTGAATTTGTGATACATGTTAAAATATGAGTGTGGCTTTTACAGCTATTCAACCCACTGGCGAAATACCTTCGAAGCTGAAAGAGCTAAGACTTATTCAAAATAAAGCTAATATCGAGGATCCAAAGATTAAAATCACCGCAGAAGAGATAAAGAGAAATTAATAGTAAATAAACTATAAGTAAGTGATATTTAAGGATGAAATGCCATTGAATTTCTTCACGGATATAATACAAAATAATCCATGTCTTCATAAGCTCGATAAACACAGATCAAGTAAGTTAATAGTAAGAATGATAAGTAAATGTTATCAGGTAGGAAAAAGCCATCACCTTTAAATTGACTTAAGGTCCGAACAAAAATCAAGGCACGCGATTCAGACGGTCGCTGACTGACGATGGAAAACAGATAAAGCCTTGTTTACTTCTACTTTTAGTTTTCTTTAACTGAACTAATGACATTATGTCTGACCTCATTAACCTAAACCTCACGCTAAGCAAATTCGTGATTCAAGAATTCTAATTTCGAAATTTCCTTGAAAATTTAATTTTCTCTCGGGCTTATGGAAAGGCCAGTAACATCGATGTGTAAGTATGTCAAAGACAATAATTGCTTATTAAATTAAAATGTTCAAAAATAGATATTTTTAATAGTTTCGGTAATACATAAAAATATTTACTATTATATAGAATTATATATAGCTATTTAAAATACTTTGTTACCTATTTAAGATGGAATTTATCAAATCATTGCAATAATGTTATTGAATAATTATATTTTGACCAATGTTGAAAGTCTTCCATAGACATTAAGTTTTTAGATTTACATATCTGTGATAGATAACACATAATAATATTATTTGTCTTATTGACGAAGCACATTATATGATTAAATTTATTTATTTGTTTATAGTACGCGCAAAACTTTGAGCCTTCTGAAGTTTAAAGTTTCCGCGGATATCAAAGAAATTATCTTTTCTTCATCGTCCGATAAAACCTGCAAAACGGGTATTGCATAACCACTCGCGGCTAACATCCGAGAGGTCATAAAGTTTTGCGCGCATTATAAAATATGTTCCACATTGTTAGCTGTTCCATAGTGTTACCAGGTAGGTACGACGTCGCCGAACGTCGAAAGGCCATTTGAGTTGCTATTTAAATTGTACTCAAAGTTTCCTTACAAAACTTAGTAGACAGACCATTTTATCGATCGTTACCTAATGAATTCGTAGCTTAATTATATTAACATAAGCTATAAACGTGACCTATTGGCAAAGTTGCCATAAAATACTTATGTTACGGTAATGTAGTTGCTATTGCTAAAAATACTAGTGTCAGATATTGCTTTTAAAATAAAGTGGGTGTTTTTATTATAGCTGTGTTTTACAGACAAATATATTAGAAATGTATTAATAAATGTTACTCATTGAAATGTTACGTTGTTTTGTTTATTTAATTTATAAAATGAGTGCAATGATATATTAAAAGTATGGGCCAAAATAAGGGAAAGAGAAAAAAGCTATTAATAGTTGCTGTTGATCCCCTTTTATTAGAGCTGCTTAGAAGCTGAAGATTTCTGAGAGATAAGCTTTATCATGTATGTTTATGATGGCTCATGAAGTATACAGTCGTTTATAACGCTGATTATGTAGAACTGTTTGCTTAACCTAGCTAGCAAATGTAACAAGCATTGTCAATGCGAGGTACTTCTTAATCATAATAGACTAGCGACCCGCCCCAGCTTTGCACGGGTGCAATGCTGATACGAAACATGTGGTTATTTACGACATCACATTAGGAACCTCTAAAATTATACATATAAACCTTCCTCTTGAATCACTCTATCTATAAAAAACCGCATCAAAATCCGTTGAGTAGTTTTAAAGATATAAGCACAAATATGGACAGACAGACGGCGGGAAGCGACTTTGTTTTAAACTATGTAGTGAGGAGGATTGATAATAAAACAATTTTTTTACCAAAAAATATATTCCGACACAAAAAACTTATGATTTCTTATTCAAGGCCTTGACAATCTTTCTTTACTGGTACCCAGGGCGCCTAATATTAAAATAAACAGAACCATGTGGTACACCCAGAATATTGAATGGTAATACCGGAGTACTACTGAGGAGTCTTTCAGGATGAAGCAAGGGGTAAGGTAGATGAGGCAGAACAGGCGCATGATTGAAAACCCGATGTCCCATGGCATCTTCATCTGTAACAACCACGCAGTTATGGACACGCTTGGATGACTAAGGCCTATAACCGCTTGTCACGTTTTGCTGACACAATAGTAAAACAATTGCTACACGCGTTTAGAAGGCGTCTTGACAGATGAAGAAATAGTTGAGTGCTATAGTTTGAAAAAATCCTTAGTTAAAGAATAATCTTACACATACAAACTCGCATTTCTAATTTCAAGTAACAAAACAAGTTTGTAATTAAAGACGTAGGAGGTCGCTGGGGTAAGCGAGTAAGCGGTGAGTTGAGAGCAACTCTTATATTTTTTTCAATTTAAATAAAATATTTTTACTTCATAAAAATTATAGGTATTAGTAAAGATGGCCATACCCCTACATTAGTGTCGTATAATTCGCCATATTCGCCTTCTAAGTGAAGATGGACCCACAGTGTGCTTGCGATGATCATTTGTTGGATAGTAGGCCCACACCACACTGACCAAGCCAGGAATGATATTGCGCTTCTGTAAGGTAAAGAAAAATGTGTTCTTATATTTCTACCGGTACTAATACGAACCTGCCGTGAGAGAAATGTCACGATAGATTCATTAACCTACCGGGAATTCGGGGTCACAGGCTGTTCTGTGTCAGTGGGTCATCTTATTGGCAGATTTACTCTGCTAGAAAACATAAAAATAAGACTTTTGCCTAAAAACATTTTTTTTTTGTTAATTGCCTCTGCTAAAGTAAGGAGTCAAAAGTCTCTTATACATTGTCTACACCTCATTCATCTTTTTTCAAGTAGAATTCACGATTCACTCGTTTTTGTTCCAATGAATGATTTTAATTTGATTCTTACCACCTCCCGCTCGAATTACTGAGTATACTTCAATTGCAAAAGTAGGTAACCGCTGTAAATTTACTGTAGCTATTGCGCTAAGTACCCTCTGTATTAAAGTTATGTACTAAGAAATATAATCATAAACACACCTCGCTTCCTTACTCGTTCTGGAAATGTTCTTATACGTGTGTGCCCAGAACCAGTACCGGGTAGACATGTCCCAGCCTCGTAGTGTATCTCTCATTCGAGGGCCAATCAACAGCTTCTCATTTTCAAAAGACTTCAGCATGGCGAAATTATATTCTTGTTCTAAAGCCACCTCTTCGGTAATTGTACTAAAATTGTTATATATTTGTTTACTGCATTATTATAATGAATGAATTAGTTAAGTACATACAAGAAATTTTTTCACCGTTTAACAAATGTTTAGGTCTTTGGTGAAAGAGATAAAAGGGTTTTTGGTATCACTGAATACTACGTTTCACAAACATGAAATATCACATACACTCGGGACAAACATCTGGTTAGCACAAAGTTTTGCTCCGTGGGGGAATCGAACCCGCAACCCTTAGCGCAGCAGTCTAATGGCAGAGCCACTACGCTAATCAGGTTTTTAGAATATAATTTTATAATAAGTAATTATTTTTAATTCTACTCTTTGACTGCCTCGTTGGTCTAGTGAGCTAGGCGCGACTGCTGAGCACGAGGTCCTGGGCTCGAATCCCGGGTCGGGCAAGATGTTACTGAGTTTTTCCATTGGGTCATTCTCAGTAGCAGCACGGATTTGTGCCTGGTTGATGGCAATAGGCTCGCCCCCTATTACATTGGGACTTAAAACATAACTGGCGAAATGAGGGTGTACAATTTAATTATGTACACCTCTGCCTACCCCGGGGAATACAGGCGTGATGTTATGTTGTTGTAATTCTATAAGTAATATACTTTCGGTACCTACTAAACATTATAATGATGACTTACGCTAGGTTTAGCAGGCTGAACCTCGCAGACGGTCCAAATCCGGGGATCGGTAGGGTATTGGTCGGGTACACGCCGAAGCCGGCCTCGGTGCAGACGCCGGAGCACAGGAACATCACCACCTGGTACTGCAGGACGTATATCAACATCTGCGGTATGTTGTACAGGTAGCGAAAGTCCGTGCCATAGCTCAAGTAAAAGTCGTTCTCGTCATAAATCTGAAATTAAAATAACTATTAAACAACGTATTGTTGTTTGCATGCCTTCTTATTTTTACATTTGTTAAGGAAGACTTCATCATCATCAGCCGGAAGACGTCAACTGTTGAACAAAGGCCTCCCCCTTAGACCGCCAAAAAGACGACAGCTTGCCAAAGACAAATTTAATTGAAGACTTACTTCAATTAAATTTGACTAAAATACTGTTATTGTGCTCCAGGATGTCGTATGTCAGCTACTGTCCCATGTTGATATCGAACCTGCAATAGTTAGCGCGAAAACCAGCGATAAGTTACTTTTTATAAGCTTTTTTATGTCTGTGTATTGGCTCTTCATGTACCAAGAAACAACCTGCTTCTAATATCAAAACCTGCCTATGCTATAAATACCAAATTGCAAAGATATAGGGTGTTCCCGACTTTCAGCGGATTACTTTTGCTAGGGTTTTGAGAGGTCTCCTGGTTTCCCTAGACGAATGTGTCAAACTACTTGTCGATTTGAAAGTCTATTCAAATCGATCATTACAATGTCTATTAATATTTTATTGTAAGAAATAATTTAATACCTGAACCGGAAATTTCATTTGCAGGAGCGTGTATACTAGCGTGAATATTAAAGCTTTTTTCAGTTTCTGTTCAGTTATTATTCTGCAGTCGCCTAACACTCCAAATGGTGTTCTAAAGTGTTCGTTGAATGTTTTCCACCTGTAGTAAGGGCCTGAGAAAAGATAATGCTGGATGAAAATAGGGAACACGATCATTTACGAGGGTCAAACTGAAAGTTCTTAGAACTGGCCACTTATAAACAATATAATAAAAAAATAATTCTAAAATTTGAAAATAGAACTCTTTGCCAATATTACTGAGTATATATTTCATTAATTTGTCATTTGTTTTACGATTTGGCGGCAAATTGAAAATTGTCTGTGTCACGTCAACATGAATTTAACACGAGAAAATTTTCGTGCAATGATTTTTTATGACTTTCGATGTCATTTAAGTCAACAAGAAAGTTATGATAGACTACGATTGGCCTTTCACGATGAAGCCCCATCTCGTGCGACAGTTTACAACTGGTTTAATGAGTTTAAACGTGGTCGCACTAATCTCACTGATGATTTACGTGAGGGACGGCCTTCTACGGCGACGACTGAAGATAACATCTGTGTTGTGCGGCGTGTGATAGAGACTGACAACAGAGTGACCTATCAGCAGATTCGAACAAGCTTAGGCATCGGTATGAGTCAAGTGCACAAAATCCTCCACGAACATTTAGCAGTCAGGAAGCTTTGCGCCCGGTGGATACCTCATAATTTGACTGAGGCTCAAAAACTCCATCGTGTGGATTGGTGCCGTAAAATGATTGAAAGATTTAACGGAGGTGACTCAAATGCTGTGTTCGACATACTAACAGGTGACGAAAGCTGGATTTACTGTTATGATCCTGAAACCAAAAGACAATCTGCTCAGTGGGTGTTTCCTTTCGAGAGGTTGCCAACTAAAGTGAAGAGAGATCGAAGTGCGGGAAAAAAAATGGTGGCCTCGTTCTTTGGAAGGATAGGTCATTTCGCAACAATTGTGTTAGAGGATCAAAAAACAGTTTCTGCAGAATGGTACACTACCAATTGTTTGCCACTTGTCTTGGAAAAAGTTCGAGAGAAACGACCTCGCAGTAGGATCCTCCTTCACCACGACAACGCCTCGTCGCACACCGCTAAGCGAACGATCGACTATTTGGCGACATCAAACGTTGAATTACTGGGTCACCCGCCGTATAGCCCCGACCTCGCCCCTTGTGATTTTTATTTATTTCCAAAAATTAAAGAAAAACTTAAAGGAAAGCGGTTTATGAATGCTGAAGAAGCGGTGGCTGCGTATCGCGATGCCATTGAAGAGAACCCTAAAGACGAGTGGGCAAAGTGCTTTTCCCAGTGGTTCCATCGCATGCAGCGGTGTATTGACGTGAATGGACAATATTTTGAAAAGATATAATAAAACTAATAACTGGCTCATGTAATCAGTTTTTGATTTTCTAAGAACTTTCAGTTTGACCCTCGTATGTGGTCAAGGCGGCTTACGGTATTGCCGGGTGACTGATATAACTAATAAATAGGTAAGTACTTACTTAGATAAAAAAAGGTAAATATTATACTCTAGAAAATAACAAAGTACCTTTATGTAGCCCTATGAAGTAATAGGCATATGAAATGATGTCAATTGCGCTCGGCTCTGTTAGTATGTTGTTGGCATCTCCGACATTCATTTTATTCATTGAGCCTTTACCAGAGGCAAAATGTGTAAAACTAGACATCCCTTGTCCTTTATGGCTTGAAGCTTTGCTACTTTCAGTTTGACTGTTGTGATGTAAAATCCCGGCATTGGAACTTTCGGGGTTGTTATGTGATGCAGCTTTATTACTGAGATTTAGGGTTTTAGGACTTCCTCGGCCGGGGACCGACTGCTGTTTCGCTTTGTCAGCCATGTTTAACTCAAAAGCCAAGCCAACGAGACGCAATGCCATTGCCTGGTGCATCCACAAGACGTAAATTGTGGAGTCTATGTTAAAGCTCATGTACAGTAAATAAATCCATGTGTAAGCTAGACTTAAATGGTGGATGTAACTGAAAAAAGAAAGATATTAACTTATGTTAAGGTGCACAAATCAATTAAAATGGAGTGGTTGCTTACCGTTTGTCACAGCATTTGATAATAACAATGTTACCCCAGACCATGAGGACAGAGTGGACCATATACTGTCCACATATCAGACAAATTAGTAGAATGCCTAGGCCTGCCCCGTAGCTGCGCTTTATATCTATATCCACAATTTTTTTGTAGTAGCTGCCTAGTGACATGCATGTTAGTAGAGATGAATAGTATACTACGTCAGAGAATAAGACCATTATATTCTTTGCACTACGGTTTTACATTTTCGATGTTTGATGTTGTTGTTATAAAAAATGACAGTGACAATGAGTGCCAATAGGTATTTTTTTATAGAACGGTGTACAGAGTCCAAAGAGCATAGTACCCTTCTTTCTGACCTTCGTGATAGAACTATTTTTCACACAGTACCTAGTATCACGCTTTGAGCAAACAAATATCACGAGATCACAAATGCGCTTAAATGGCATAATTCTGGGTCTGGAGTCAACACTAAGAATAACCGTTTCTGTTAACATTCTCAGAAGCAACCATAGGTGTTATGTTGTGCCCGAACAAATATGGTAATAATCTCGACCCTATAACATGGAAGTAAATACACGGAATCCGAGAATCGGGCCAGCGATTGCAAATGTGTAAAATCATTATACAATTCCATTTTTAATCCTGGTCTTTCCAACTGGTATTTAGTTCTGTCGCAACTTTCAACGTTAAAGGAGGAACTACATTTTAAATTGAAACAACCAAATGATTAAATAAACAATTTACTACACATAATGTAGGTTCACAATAAAATATTTTCTAACAGAGGTATGTAACAGTTTGTCTGATGCAGACATAGCCGGTGCCTATCGACATTACAATTTTAACTGGTGTGTCAGCATAATAAGCAATCTACTAATAGCTCAATAAATGGGGGCGAACAATATCGTGCGCAATAAATAAATCAAAACTTTTAAATGCATATTTACCGACCATTATAATCTAATTTGGCATACCGGAATGTTGATTATCCCCGACTACTTTGGCCTTCAAATTCATGAAGAATTTTGCAAATGCAAATCAGGTTTTAGCCTTCAAATGTGCTAACTAATACTACTTCTCATAGCCAATTTCATGCTTTTATAATTATATACCCAGCAATCAAATATTCTAAAGCGGCATTTCATTAGCAACTAAGCTCATGATATAAATATTGGAAGAAGGAAATATACCAGGAGGAAACGAACTACTGTCATAGATACATCTATTCTATGCAAACGTTTGAAACATATCACAATAGAAAGATTTTATCAAGAAAACAACTAACCTATAATACTGTTTAGCTGTAATAGCTATTACATTATACATATAAATTACTTAGTTTTATTAAAATCAATCAGTGTAGTAAAATTTATTTGACTAGCATCTAATTTCTATAACAAAACGTATTAACCATGTATTATTTTATAAATATGCATCGCCCACATGCATGTTTCATAATGCATATATTGCGTGCAAATAGACACGAACAGGTAAGAAGCAAAGCAATGCTATACCTATGATACAACTTTAATATTCACCGACTATATTAATATGAAGTGTTAACAAACAATGCTTTAAAGTTGTCGGAGTATTAAAATTAAATAATACGAGTTGATCTCAACACCTCACCCTGATAACCATGTTCTAAGTATTGCTCAGCTTCTTAAATTATGTCAATGTCCTTCATCGACTCGTCGTGTATACGGAAAAGTCTAAAAATAATCATGGCATCGAATGTAACACCATCATGATTCAAAATAAACTAAATCTGCATCAGACTTAAAACAATTAATAACTAAAATTTGCATTGCTATACAATAATTATAAAACATACACAACATACAAATGTCATTGTGGCCAGGCCATAATAAATCGTCTATGGAATAAATACTAATTAAAATAGTTTCCACATAAATTCATGGACATTGAACATGCTTTTATATTTTTTTCATCTAAATATTGCCTTTACAACTATTGTTATTAATCACACCTAAATGTTGTTAGAAAAGTATTGCCTCTAAATATTATATGAAAAAGAGATTTTTATTAGATCTACTTACATTGTTTTCTATTTATTATATAAATAATGTTGAAACTTAATAAGAACAGTTGGTTCCGAACACAACAGACATGTGTTATAGTTAAGTACCGTTATAATAAATAAACAAATTGTTCCGCGTTACATTACATTTAAAGGAACTATTTGTAACAGTTAACTTATACATCTTTGCTTAAGAGAGCAACCGGAGACAACACAAACATAGCTCGCAGAACATCTCCACCTGTGTGCAATTACATTATCAGAGTCGTAACCAAAGTGCTAGAATTTCTAATTACGATATAAATCGATTAATTTGAAGCTTCTATAATTATACGCACAACGAACAATCCAATTTCATTAAATTTTGTCAAGACATTCGCTAATATTAATTTTAACCGACTCGACCGAACTCGTTACGTTCTTTATTACTTTAATAATATATTTTTTTGATCTATTGCACAAACACAATATATAGGTAGTCGCTATGCTTATCTACTCGAATTATAAGTTATTAAATTTTTACAATACCTACCACAGAGTTAAATACAACATCCAGAACGTTACGTTAATAATTACAAAATTCAATCGGTGCAAACGATTACAAAAGTTACTATTTATCCACGATCGGAGTCGCGGGAGGTAAACGAAACATATTCGTACGTCGTACTGTTAGTTTGATCGGTCCTATCACTTCAGTCCGTCCGACAATAGAGTTTATTAATAATTGGCAGTCCTAAAGAGTCACTGGAGCCCCGCGCCTCACTTGATGAGCTGCGCCGCGCTCTTGGAGCGGCGGAACATCTTGGCGCCGCGCGGAGCGGGCGGCGCGGGCGGCGCGGGCGGCTCGTGCTAGTTGGTCCCGTTGGGCGCGGGCGCGGGCGGCGCGGGCGCGCGCGCGAGCCCGTCCTTGGCGCCGTCCGTGCCGTAGATCTTGCCCGCCTTGCGCGCCATGGACGCCAGCAGCTCCGCCGAGCACTTGTGCGCCGAGCGCAGCGACAGCGCCCACTCCTTCAGTCCGATCTCATCCTACGAGCGAAAGGTTACATTCAATATTCACGTTACATTTGTTTCTATTACACCGTCGACTCGTTCGGTTCAGACCATATGTACTAAACCTCTATTTACATGCAAGCATTATTGCCAACCTGCTTAGATTTATATAAGGGAAAAAAATAGGGGTTCCTATATCCTTACTGTGTTTGTGAGCACAATTTTCGTGTCATTTCGAGTCCTCAGCACGATGCACTGCTCGCTCTTGATGGACACGAGGTCAGAGGACACTTCCTCGACGGAGTCAAGGAGAATCATCTCAGGCTTGGCGCTGTTCTCGAGGTGCAGCTCCAACCGGTTTGGGTAAAGCTTTGCGTAACGAGTTTGCCACGCGCTCGCGAATGGACCACCCAGCTTCTTGATGTATCCATGAAGTATGCAATCTGATTCTGTAATTTTGACAAACAATAATAAAATGCTTTGTCTTACAGTTGTTTGTTTCAAACAAACCAGATTCCGAAGTATCAGTCAAGATCGACTACTTCCGCTAATGGGAAAATATGAAAAAAGTATAGCCAACAAAAAAAATATTAAAAAGAAAGGCAAAGAACATAAATATCTGAGAATGTGTATGAAACCATTATCCATTACAATACAACCAATTTAAATTATGCCCAAATTTTGCCGTCATATAATAACACGATGTCGACTGCTCGTTCAAACCTTTTTCATCAGCATCAAACTTTTGTTTCTGCTTAGCCTTCTTCTTCTGCTCCATTTTGTCGGCCTCTTGGTTGATGGTCTCGAACACAGTCTCCGCCACCTCGGACTGCCAGCGCTCCGATATCACCAGAGGGAAGTCCTTGTATTGCATCTGGTCAGCTTCCGTGAGCTATAAGAACGAAAAAAAATAATTAAATGGACTAAAGGTACCGCAAATGATCTGTACCGCTGTGATTGCGTGACTGGTGAGCTTATTACGTACATAAATAAGTATACCTAGCGATTCAATTCCTTATACAAGAGAAAAGGATTCAAAAACGTTACTTACATTACACTCCGTATTGCCTCACCCGCAATCCGATACTATTCGAGGCACTAAGGGATTATAGTTATGTAAAAATCGTTCACCCATCCAAAGGCACACCTCAGCAAACGCTGCTTAATCTCGCCTGGAAAAATACTCTAACCCTCTTATTCATAAACGAGGATCATACCAGCATTAACTAAACCCCGTATTAAGTCTATTGACATCTCTATTCTTTGATATGCTAACATTAGTGACATGTACAATTTATTCCTTGGTTTAAAATTGTATTTATTTATAAATAAGAGGGTAAGGGTTGTATACATATATCTAGGTCTACCTTGATGCCTTTAGTGTCTTCTTCGTCAAAGCTGCCGATATCGAAGGCGTCGGCGGCGTTGACCTCGCCGCGCGGCGGGATGAGCGGCGGAGTGTACTTCTGGTGGTACACTTGTTGCCAGTCGATGCCCGCGAAGAACACGTGCTCTTTCACTTCATCCGCGCTGGAAAAGGATAGCAAACATCAATATGCTTTTTTTTATGTAACTTTGGAAAAAAATTCTTTAGAAACATTCATAAATGGTTTTAAAAAAGTTTGTAGCATTGTCAGTTAGATGCTGGGCAGTCTTGATTGTATCGCGAGAAAGACCGACCAAGCACAATATTACCTAGCGAACTGGGTGTTAAAAATTTGAAGCAATACATCAAGTAGTCCCGGCTTTAATTGCAGTTTTTAAGTCTCACTTAGTTCTATAATAAATAACATTAACATAATGTGGACGTACCCCTGTCTTATACTACGTTATATCAACATTAGTTAACATAGTGTGGACATACCCCCGCCCCTTGCAGCCGAGCCGCTTGTTGATGTCTCTCTGCAGCAGCCCCTCGAGCAAGCTCTTCAGGCTCGGACTGAACGACTCCGGGAGTTCCACGTTCTGGAATACATCGTAATTCTATTGCAGACATGATTCCATCTTTTACTTTCAACATAGAAATTATGACGAATTGTTAACTTTAAGATAGCATTTAAAAAAGAATACTAACTAGAATAGAATATTTAAAATTATAAGCAGCATAACAATAACTGCAAGTCACTAAAATTTGCAGGGAAGTAGAATTGAAAACAGTAATGGCGTGCGTGTCTAGGCGAAAGACAGAGCCTTCTAAAATCAGCCTTGTAGCAATATAATTTAACTGAGACAAATATAGAAATAGAACTTAAATATCATTGCAATACACTATAGTGAATATAAATAACAGGCAATAAAAATAGTACAGTAATCCGAAGCGTATAATATATGATTATATGATATATAATATATTATTACGTTCTTCCTTTTTCATGCATCAGGCGACTGAATGTTATCAAGGCATATATAAACAGGAAGGTCTACAGAACAGACGTAGGCGTATCGCAGCCAGTTGAGTGTGTAATTACCAAAGTATAGAAATACATATAAATTTATTTTATGCTGTTATCATGTCACTGAAGCTCAACTCGGCATTATTCATCCAAGCCTGTTCAGCTGTAATGTGATTCTGTAAGTGTAATTTACTAGATTTAACCCGCGACTTCATCTGCGTGCAAAATTGGTAGCGCCTTTTCCAAGATTTATGTAGCCTATGTACACCCACCCTGAAGGTCCAATCTAAATGTAAAGTTGGCGAAATAATAATTAAAATCAGATGGATCCTTTCGCAGTCATACATCCTCGCTCTCCCCCTCACATCATTAATCATACAAACTTAACCTCTTTATATTAATATTATACATACGCCTATATACCAATAACATTTGGACAGATTTATGTAAGTTAACAAGACCATGTCAATTGTCAACATTCTTTGTTGGATTTAGTCTTGTGTGGCATTTCCAAACTTATAAATAATATTAGATGCCAATATCAGATGATTACTACTAATTTGGTATGGCAGGACAATTTAGATTGAACCTGCTGGTAAAAGATTAAGGCGGATTTCAAAACCCAAAAGAGAGTCCACTTAATACGAATATCAAAAATTATAGAATACAGTATCAAAATATCTACACGATGCTAAATAAACTATGTTTTCATTATTGTGGCAATCTAAACCCTGTCATTTGATTGGTCACTGAGAAAATAAAATAAAGAATTTACCATGGTGAGAGTCATCCGGTCGATCTCGTGTTTGTCCTTGGTTTTGTGTTGGCGGAATGGCGAGTGTCCCTTCAGCAGCTTGTACAGCATGCAGCCGAAGCTGAACCAGTCGGCCGAAGAGTCGTAGCCGGTGCCCTTAGAGAGCACCTCCGGAGCCATGTAGCCGTGAGTGCCCCTGAAGCAAAAACCACGACATTAATATTTGACCTCAATAATAAAATGGAGTGTGTAACTAGTTATGATTCCATGGTACAAAAGTCAAATTAACATTATCAGATTATGTTCTATTGTTTGCAGAAACGAAAACGGGGCGTAGATTATATTGTTTAACAATCAGATCAATACCACAAACGTTAGTGTGAATTTAAATTCGTGCCGCGTTACCAACTAAAAAAGGTTTTTTTTTCAGTGTCTTATATTGTTTTTATCGTGTAGCTTAAGTCGACACGATAAAAATCGTGAATGCGGTCATCTGGTGCGATGATGATGCAGTGCCTACATATTACCAAACTTATAGAACATAAAGTAATCTATAAACGCCTGGTTTTCGTCTTTCAACGAACATAATTCTATATTTCTCCCACACACAAGTATTCTGAAAACTCGTTCCTGTCAAACCTAACTAAAGCATTATTGCATGATATCTTATTAATAACAATCTATGACGCGTTTGAACTAGGTAAAAGTCAGAAGGCACGCTTTCAGGAAAAAAATAATTTGTTCACACTATTCACTTGTTTTGAATTACGTCAAAAAGGAAACTACAATCATTGGGAGAATGGAACTCCCCGACTATATGGTTATGTATAAGTTAAGAGGAAAACGGAACTAATTTCTACCGTAATTTAGGAAATCCAAAGACACCTTAAGGAAGAAGTGTGTACCTTATGATGAATCATCACGTGCTAAGACCAAGTCAAACGTCAAGACAAGTCATGTGTTCTACAATTTTTATAAGCTCCAGTAGATTTGGTGACGAATCATTATTATTGTATTGTTGTCTTCCTGCTCCAATATTTATTATTAATTGGGATTAGTTTCAGTTCGGCTCATCAAAGCTTACAGAAGGTATATATTCTATCGAGAAAATCATCGAGTTGGAAAAAAAATATTTATCATAATTTCTCTACCTATAAATAAAATAGGTATCAATTGTTGATACGTAACTAAATAACAGTCACGCAGATAGGTCTGCATGGGATGTGACATGGATTTAAACGTTAAGCCAACCGTCATGAAAACCTTGACCGAATGGCGTTTATAAAATCTTAAGCCAAATGAATGGAGAACTGGCACAACCTTCTTAACATATCGTTCTCACCCAGATATGTTGTCGCCGAGGTTAAACAAATATGACATCATAAAATGGATTCTAGCGTGTAATGTGACCTTAACATTGGGTGAGTTTTTAAAATCAATCTTCAAGTGGTACGGAAAGGTTCTCCTGTATGTCTATACACACACATTAGGCACTCATCATGAGGCCCAAGTAATAGGCCCAGGTGAGCCTATTGCCAATCAACTGACCAAAATCGGAGGCGCCTTTTCCGATTCACTTTCCTAGAAGCTATTGTTTCATTAAATAGTCCCAATTTAACAATATACAACAGCTGTGAAAAGGTCCAATAACAAATCAACGCAACTTGAATGCAATAATCAGTAGATTAAATAAGCGTAAACAATGTTCATAAACGGACCAATTAAAACAATTTACATAGTCCATTACGTCAATTGATTCCAAAACAAGAACATTACGGGCCGTTGTATTTGCTATAAATACGTATTATCCTCAATTACTCTGGTATCGATAATCACTTGCGTTTATGTGTCAGTTAAAATTAAGTTGATGAAGCTGGGAGCTCAATAATAATAAATAATAATATCTTATAAAACCAGGGACTGTTTTATTCCAGTTATTTAAGGGCGATATTTGTTAATTTGGTTACATTGATGTAATTAATGTATCAAGTGTGTTTTTCTCATAGTGCGAGGGTTCATCCCTAAAAAAAGACAGTCAATGTGTGACTATAATCTCTGGGATATATGTAATTGTAGTGCCCGCGCATATCTTCACTTAACCTTATCAAAAGACCGGATGCTTTACTTGTTTTTTATGAAGATAAGTGGGATTCGACTGGTATACTGCCAATAGCTTAGGTACCTACTGCGGTGCGTGGGTTGCCAAGATAGGAGAATAGTTTTACAAAATCAATCTCAATTCCTGACCTAGATGGCCTATGGATATTGGATTTATTTCAGTCTCTCTTTTCAAATACATAATGATAACAAAAAAAAGTATTTTCCCTGCTTTAATAACTTTGTAAAGATTTTCTGCAAGAGGGATCAGTAGTAAGTCAACAAAACAGAAATATAACTCAGAACCTCACGATGACGAACATGCGAAAAATAGACAATTTAGTAACTACGAAACTAGTGAACATAATTTATTGTTCATGTATCATAAACTGTAATGTGTAACCGTAACTGCAATTACACGGTACGAGTATAATGTTAGGATACTTACACACTGGCGTGCGGTTTCTTTTTGGAGAAGTCACAGGCGAGACCGAGGTCCGATATTCTGACGTGGCCATGCTCGTCGAGAAGAATGTTCGCCGGCTTGAGATCTCTGTACACTATGTGACGCTTGTGCATGTGTTCCAAACCTGATACGAAAGAAGTTTTGTGAGCAACATTGCATTTTATGTAGTGTTGCCAGAGTTAAGAAAGATAACGTAGGTGCATTAGGCAAAATAAGGTCCATATTTTATTATTAATCTGCCGACAGTCTTCACGGTCGTCACTAGTTTAATTGTATATTCTATTCTATTGGTTTACTCCCTACCATTAAAATTAATGTACTCTACCACTTTATTTAACCTCAGACTCGTTTTCTATGAAGTGTCCTACTATAGTTATTTTTGATTCGATTATTCCCCCCTTTTTAAATATAAAAAGCCTTTACCGACTTTTTTTAATCTTTATTTTGTTAAGCGGTTTTTACCCGACACCGATAAGTCAACCTTATACGTTATGCAGTATTTATTATTAAGCAAGGATTACGCTATGACAAAATTGCGTCGCAACAGAAATCGGAAGTTTCAAGAACGAATTACCTCAGTACAAATAACATAATACTATGCCACAAATAGGTACATATTAATCTCGTAATCGATTTATCAATTTCCATTTGTTAATCTTTTGCCAATCGCACTTTTCCAATACAGTAAATAATGCGTCTAAAATTATATTATGATGATCCTGCAGAGATTATTTATAGGCGCTTGTATTATGACTCATAATGATATACGACTGCAATAATAACATTAACAAGTATCTTTGGCCGGTCTTACTTGGGCGGCCTTCGCAGATAATGTAATGTTTCCCAATAAATTTACATATGAAGTGATAATAGTTTTCAGTTTGCGAATATAATAGTGATATCATAGGTTTAATAAACTGCTTGCGAATTTCAAGCTACTTTATAGTTATGGATGTTTATGCTACTTTTTAAAAATGAGACAATAAAACTAGGTTATACAAGACAGGAATATAGGGAGACTAAAAGATTTTTAAATTTACCTTGATTGATTGCTTTAAAATAGTATAACTAGCTATATTTATTTCGGTGGATGTCTTCGAACCTAAATAAATCTTGCTTCGTTTTTTTCAAATGCGGCGCCTATCAAGCTTAAGTCAAAGAAGAAGAAAGCGAAAATATTGATCTACTAATATTTACCTAATATAACTTCAGCAGCGTAGAACTTCATCTCGGCCTCGTTAAAGACGCCATGCTGAGACAGATGGTAGTGCAGATCGCCGCCGTTCATCAGGTCCAGTATGAAGCAGAGCTTGTCCGGCGTGTGGAATGCGTACGTCATGCATACTATGAACGGGCAGTCGACCTGGGAAAGGAACCAAACAATCAAATTAAGGACATTATGTAATAGCACATTCAAAAATTACGCTGATGTAATAACTCCATTTCAAAACCTAATAGCACTAATTGTACGACTACGCTAAAAATAAACCTATCTATCAGAACTTGTACAACCAACAGCCGAAAAACACACATCATAACAGGATGTTATTTATTTCCCTAATCCAGACTTCTTCGAAAAACAATCTAAACAAACAGAACAGAAAATTTTCACATCAAATAAATAAGTAGTTTTATTTTTTTACTTGAAGTATCGTATCTACTAATTGCATATCGAATTAACTAAGTATACAAGTGTCAGTCACAACTCAGAAGTACGACAACGTATTGTCCAGAACAAAATTGCAGTTATTTAGTACCTTTATCTATCATATAATTTTCCTGCGGATAGGACCATATTATCGTCAGTGGTATGATGTACGATGCACAGCTAAGATTGACGCAATGATTATTTTTTGCATTACTACACTAATCTGCCGATCTCGATAATATTTAATTGAGTTAACTCGCACTTTGCACTGGTGACTTCACAGGCATATTGTGTGATGTTTATGTTAGATTAGACCAGCATAGTGAGCTGGCCAATGACGCGGATAATATTAGATTAAATCAATTGATTTAAGATTAAGCGGGTGCCGCGATGATACGATACGGTGATATGGTATTGTATGCTGCCATGTATTAGGCTTTAAGTAATTGCAATACACATGTGATACGGTATCTGCATCATTCCGAAAAATCCCTGCCATTACCAACGTAAAAAGGTTTTTTTTGTAGATAGAGATAGATAAAGATATAATATAAAAAAGGTAAATATTTTTTTATAATAACGAGATGCATTTTGAGAGGCTTACAGTATACACATACTGGAAGCTGAAAATATACTTTTGGTAACCTAATCACATTTATTTATACACTTACCCACACAAAACAAAGTGCAATAGGAAATTGGCATATTCGTTTGAAGGCTGGTGACAAATATAACTTGGGTGTTAGTCATACGGAATGTAAAATAGCATTAAAAGCAATAAACCACAGTGGAAATGCCGCGATATTATGGCAGACGGAAATATTTAAGTATACATCTTGCGATGAATGCACTCCTTTGTTTACCGGGCGACTGCGCTGGCTGTGGTTTGGACACTCAGAATCGCATTGATCACAGAGAAAGCGAGGCCACTGAAATATTATATAACTGGCTTACAGCTCCGATTTCATTCGTGTTGCC
This sequence comes from Abrostola triplasia, assembly GCA_946251915.1. Classification (NCBI taxonomy): domain Eukaryota; kingdom Metazoa; phylum Arthropoda; class Insecta; order Lepidoptera; family Noctuidae; genus Abrostola; species Abrostola triplasia. The sequence goes on along the minus strand of OX276432.1, from coordinate 5,046,637 downwards.
GTAGTAATGAAGAGAGCTTTTCATTACCACAGGTTCTTACGCGTGACTCTCTTAAGCTGTGTAGAGTTCTAATGAAGGCCTTGCAGCATTATAATATAAATGAGTTCAGTCATCAATATAATATGAATTATCATATCTTTCTCGCATCTAACTCCAGGAGAGTTCTAATTGCTTTTTCGAGTTTTGGCAAAACCGATCTAAAGCATTCCACTATACTTAAATAAACGATCACTCCAGTATTACCGAAGCATATCTTCATAAAAATATAAGATCCCATAAAAAATCCCCTATAGAAGATAAACTTTCCCTTTAAAGGAATAATATGATTGTTGAAATATCCTGGAGCTGTACAAAGATAGTGAAAGACATTTTTAGTTCGGTTCCAGGACTCGAAAAACGATATCGGGCACGTTTGCTACAAAGTGTTACAGTGAAACGGGGCGAGACAGGGCGTTTACCGACGATAACAGAGCTTCGAACTTACACCCTAGCCGTTTGTACGACACGGACAGACGAGACAGAACGGCGCCGCTCTCATACCAGACGAACACTCATAAATGATAAACTAAACCGTATAAAGTAACATTACCGTGTTGTCTGGTCGATCAGTCCACCCGCACTTTCAGAGGGTGACGTAAGACGCAAGAGATTATATCGGCCAAAATGTAAGAGCAGCGACATGGCGTGCACTAACATCATACTGGATCCCGTTTATAGGTGATAACTGTCACTGTTGAACATAGGTAGGCTAAAGTAGGCTTTCTTATGAACCAACATGTAAGCCTACGATCGTGAAAGTCTTTACTCTCAATTTCTTATACGTTGTGCAGCATAACAAAATTCCGTAAGACATTTTACTGATGGTGCCTATATTATTTTACTCAGTATGTATTCTACATTTAGTATTCAGATTGTAATAATTTTTATCAAAGCGAATGGATGACAAAGCCTTCACAGTGAACCGCTTTTTCCACATGATCGCCATTTCATTCGCTAACACTCATTGGCTTCGCGAAACATGTGACGAAGAGAAATAAATGAATATATTAAAGAAACATGATTTTATCGAATGCCTTCCGTTGGCTATAAATAATGTGTTCAGACGCGCCGAAAAGTTAAACAAAACTGCTATTTAATAACCGTTTATTGAATTCGCAATTCCGAATGAGTAGATACGTGAGATATTATCACTCGATTATGAAGCTTTCACACTTCGGAAGTTTACAATAATTATACAAAAAAGACTGTAATTTCAGGGAACATCTAAAGACGTAAGTGGATACATATGCTGTATTCGGAGAGGGACATGCATGATCGAACATCGATAAAATGTGTCATTCAAATCGGACCGTCCTAAACCGTTTGCTTACGCGTAAACATAAAATAAAAACGTTTTATTACCGCACAGCATAAAGTTTTAAAACAAGGTCACAGTAAAAGAAAATTCATGTCGAAAGTTGACTACATATAAATGTTGTAACAGAACGACTGACAGTTTCTCGTTTTATATAAACTTTGCTTTGGAAACCGGCGGCCTTGTTAAACTTTGGGGAAGCCTTTTAGGTCACGAAGAATAAAATTGTACACACGTTACATAACGTATGTGCTATGTACTACGTACGTATTCGCTAAAACCTGAATGTAAAATGGGAAATACTAATCGTCGGGATAAAACGGCGAAACAAAATGCAGCGGAAGCGGATTGTGCTACGACGACAAATTGAGGGCGATCCAATTCGTTTCAGTCCAATTGGCTGGATATCGTTTATGTCCCCGATACCATATCACATAAGAACGTAGGCACCTATATCACTGCTGTATTGCAACGAATCAAAGCAGTTAACTATCGATAAGCAATCGAATATTATTGTCATTGATATCGTAATGTGAACACATTTCAGAACTAAAATGTATCTTGTCACTATGCTGGTAATTTACAACGCCTACTGATGATGCCTCCGTAGCATATGCAAACAGTATACTTATCTTATTTTATAGCAGGTACACTTACAGTTACTAATTTATTTAATTCTACTTATTATACAATATCAGGGGAGGTTATTGCGATTTACGGGATGCCATAACCACATTAAGCATAGGAATTGGAAAAAATAAACGAATGGCAATCAATCCTAGTGATGTAATAGACTTGCACAAATTGATTTATAATAACTTTTTGTAAACAAGTTCGGTTTTTCGGTTTCGGTTTTAAAATCATCGGACATCTTTTGATAAAACCCCGACCACACTTGTAACATTTTGCCATGAGTTCGCGGAACACGTGCCCACAAATACACTCAATTTCTTTGAGAGTATGATATGGGTCCCATAACAGACACGCTGCAGCTTCGATACGGTTACGTAGGAATGCTCGTTGAAATGTAACAAGTGTGGACGCACTTTTAAATGACTCTATACGTGGTTTTAGAATCAGTACATATTGAATTACGAATAAATTCAATGTAATTGACCTAAACACTAAGACTAAATAAGATAAGTAATTTTACTAAGCTAAAATAGCACAAAGACCTACTACAAAGTCAAAATGCAAACGATCGTAAGCTTAGCTGCCTACACGGGCGGTTACAGTAAGGCGCTTTCCCACGGAGTTTGCGCAAAGCCACTCCGTTTTAACTTATTTCGAACGAGACATTCGAAACTGCTCCACAAGAGTGAAATGCTCATATCGACTCCACAGATAATATATATTTATTACGGACGTTGGTCGTCTACTTTACGACTTTGTCTCGTCGGAAAAAAGTCATTTACAACATACAAAGTTGCCCGACCCGCTTGAACTTGGCTCGTGTGGCGTACACGAGGAAAGTTCAGTTTCTTAGTCAACGCTACAACTCATCGGCTGATAAACCAACGATCTCTTCAAATAAGAATGTGTACTTAGCAATATGTGTAACTGTTTGTTGTCCTTGTTTGTATAGATAGTTCGTGGTGGCGTGAATTACATTACAAACCTAATTTACATAGTCAACTTATGTATTTGTACACGGCGTTCAATGGTATTTAATTTAAATCCAATCAGAAAAATAATGTATTTTAGATAGAGTTTTTAATTTCTTGTAGTTGTTCCCATAATCAAAAGTCCTTATATTACCATACTTGGATTTACATCACTACTACGCCTAATGCCAGCGCAAACAATGGTCGCACAAAATAATTCCAAGCATTGAAATGCGGGCTGCGCAAGAAACTTGTCCTAGAATGTTATGTGAAAAAGCATTTCCTTAGAAATGAAAACGCAACAAAAGACAACTGTTTATGCGCTTATAGAATGCGGAAAGTAACTCGAAGACACAATTCTAAAGCCACAATTCAACGTCGAATACTTGTTAGCCTCATAACAGTTTTTAATATCCGACATAAAAGTTTTAAAGTGTAAAGTGCGACAATTGTAATCATTATCTAGTTTAATGTTAGTAGAACTCGCAGATGTTTTCGATCTATTGAGCTAAACAAGATGCTTGGTTTCACCTGTTCCATGTATTTTTAAACGCATAAGCTGCTGTTTTTGTGGATGATATCATCATCATTAAATGTATATTCGCAGGTTTTCCGTATTGCAAACAAGTGTTTTTTTAATTTCCGTGAGAAAGTAGTCGGAACTATTACATCAGCCTGTTTAGAAGAAGTATTTATCGCATAGAGGTTAAGTTTCGTCGCAGACAATTAAATTCAAGTTTTGATACTGCTGCTGCTTGTAAATTAGACTAGGAGACGTCGGCTATTAAAATGTTGTGATAAAATCTAACACATTAACCCTTAATAACAAGAATCGCATAGTAAAATAGCCTATAATTCAACGCCTATTATGTTAATCTTTATAACAACCTATAAGTAGGTGGTCATGAACTAAGGTCTATCATTTGCCTGACGGCGACGTACGTACATGATGTAGAATTGTATTTATGAAGTTAAATAGGCAATGACGATCTATTCAAACGTGTTGTTTGCGCAGTCACTTGGTTGAGTGATAATAAATCTACGAGACTAAATATGTGTGCACATTCGTCGCGAGTCAGTGATTTCATTAAACTGACAATCTTCTAGTCTCGCAGACACCATCTTCAGAGAAAAAACAACATCTTTATGCATGCTATTGATAAAATAACAAGGATGGTAAGATCAATAGACATTTCTCAATCATTGAAATGTTTCCAATCTATTGATTACTTACACAATACAGTACGCGCGTGGACCGCGTCTGATGCGCAATGAAATCATATTCATCATTTTATTTCGAGAAACACTTTTAATAAATCCTTAACCTTTTTAAATATTGTCTGGCTAAACTTACAGAAAAGCCGGCCATGTTTTGTTTCATTACAAATTACAATGAATAAATTCCTCAAATTTTATGCCTTCGGGTTAGAAAGGCAATAATAAAGAATTCGCGAATTACCCAGTGTGCGCGGGACTGTAACTAATTAAAATCGATACGAGACTTTGGGAGAATTTTAGACGGAAGTATCTTTGCATGTAGCGTGGGCGGTCCGACGGTAACAAGCGGATATTAAATTCAGTTTAGCTCGGGAACCCGTTAAATCACCGCCAACAAAGCTTCGCGGGAATTGACTAACTGCGACTGTTTCTAGAAAGCTAGTTTAACAGACGGTCACTACAGATTTTAACAAAATATTAAAATATATTCTACATAAACCAAGATCCATTCATGATAAATTATTTATTACATCAAACCACACCGTTCATATTTAAGAATAAACGCGCTTTTAACCTCCCTATTTTTGTCCGATCTATTCTTAGAAACAGCTGATTCTATTACAATGGATCTTTGATGGGAATATCTCTACATAAATCTATATGCTTTATTAACAATGGGTAGAACATGCACCTTGTTTCATTTCAATATTGCGCGGAGATCGAAAAACATCACACGTAGTTTGAAGTAATATTCCTATGATAAACATCACATTTCCATTCGATAAACTATTCACAAGGATGTCACGTTAGTTTTACATCCTAGATATTTTAAAGTCTGTATTTACAGAAGTACCTACATTATCTACTCTATACATGAATCATCACTTTTATTATTTCCATCACATCCATTTAGGAACACCTTTGACATATTTACGTGGTTGTTATACGACCGAAATAATTAATTAAAACGTTTAAAATGTTCAGTAACTGTCTAAGCAGACATCACTTTTTCATGTCTCTATAGTATAATTCTCGATCGATTCGATGCGTCTGTTAAGAATGTTCTGTTAAAGTAACATCAGAGGGGTTCGAAACGATCATAATGTACCTATTTTCTATAATAAAAACTCATTAAAGGATAGGTATGTGGTTTATGACATCAATACGTTTAATGATATCGCAAGAGGATATTGATGCCCATCCTCATGACATAATCCTTCTGTACACATTTTTATGATTGCTACACAGACTGGCGACCTACATAGCTACATCCAACTATACTTAGGGTATAAATATGCCAGTGCTTAACAGTCCTCCCACTGCTATGATGCGGTTGTTACGATTTACAGAAACATATTTGTCACACTAAAACAAACTTCAAGAGCTGGGCACATACATAATCCGACACGCAATAACGACGGAATGGCGACAAAGACATAAACAAATACAAATGTAATAAAGTACTTACCCCTGTACTGACTAGTGAGAGCATAATCCTCTCGTTGAGGGCGAGAGTCTCCCCCTGCTTCATTTTTATACGCTTCTTGTCGAGACACTTCATCGCGTACATTTTGCCCGTATCCGCCTTCCGACACCCGTACACCTGTATATAAGATACATGTAAATAAGGTATTTATCTGTGCGCCGTGAGCATAATGTGCCGTTGCCAAATTGTACCAACATGTATTATACATACAGACTTAAAAGGTTGTGCTCAGTTGGGATGTCTGGTCGTTACAGCATCGGTCCGTTATGTCATCGTGCAAAGTAACTCTGTGCATGTTTTTAATGTTCCCTTGTTTTTTTAATGTTTAGCCCTGTAGGTATCCTATGTAAATATAGGGTTTTTACTTACAGTGATATTCACAAGAAGTGAATTATTAGGGCGTGACTGGTAGGTCACGTAGGTAAGAGCTCAATATTTAACATAATGTAGCTACATAAAAGTACGGCGGTAGGATATCGCGTGCAAACTTATTTAACACGATAAGTGTAATTTTCCAACGCGAGTACTAAAATAGCTTTATGTACAAATGGTTTAAACTTTTTGCGCAAGTTATTAAATAAATTGTACAATATTATACTTCCAGCCCTACCAGCGTTTAAACCATACCTTTATCTAGTATCTAACTGATTGTAGTAAGACAAACTGCACATCAAATTCCAGTCAAAGAATTTTATCGAGTAACATTGGTAACGTGGAACACGCTCACGTTCTTCCTCATTTATTTGTTAAATGTCGATAACCAAGAATAAATAAACTTAAATCAAAACACTTAGAAAACAATGCTTTGGAAAATATTCTATTTAGATTCTATAACATGCTATATATCACCTCAAAATAGCACATCCGCACCAAGTTCTACACATTACGGGTCAAGCTAACGGTCATGTTTACAAATTGTAACATAAAGTCTGAGCACACATACATAAAGTAATGGATACAGGAAACATTTAGCATTTCTTTTTGAGAAACATAAACAACAAAACCGGCGTTGAACCGTAAAAATGACCTGGCATTTGTTATATAAATCTTTGTGTTTCCACTCTTATAAATAGGTAGAATGTACCTAAGTATCAAACAACAATAATGATTTTTCATTTCACTGGATAGAATGCAAAATAAAAACAAATAATCTAGTCTCATACTATACTATTGGCTGAACTATCTAAGGATGGATTTCTCAGCCTGGTATTGAGAGTTGTGAATTGTCGTCGTATCGACAATCTTGATTGCCATCAGTCAGTACTGTGTAAAGGTATCAGGGCAATATCAGTCTAAAGGGAATGCATAAATAACCAATTATTAACCGACCACCCGGCTTATAAAACATCATGAATTATGTAAAATATTACAAAACACAATATATTTTAATGATCAAGTTATACCACTTATGGGTAAGTAATAATACAGGCGTTAAAATCCATCACTATTCCAGTGGGGGAACAGGACGGCTTTATTACACCTACGTAGCGGCTTTCCGTTCGTCGAGATGAATATGAATATAGTAAACACGTTCGCGGTGCAAGCCCGGAATGCTAATGTTATTAGGTTTGGATCTTACACTGAGACTGGCGTAACAAACTTTGTACTTTGAGCATTTTCCTTTACGGCTACTAATTTGAATGGTCGGTCTTACCTCTCCAAAGCCCCCTCGTCCAATAATGCGGTGCACGCTAAAGTCGTTCATAGTGAGCTGAATGTTTAATTCTAAGTTTTTCCATTGACAAAACCTTGTGTATTTGTCACTGCAACAAAATAAAATGGTATGAAAATAGTGGGGACATTAATTAAGAACATTCAAGAAACCTGCTATAAATATTTGTTTATTACCTTTCTAGGAAAAGTTTAAATGGCTCTCCTCGTAGGTGTTGAAAGATTTCCTCAATGTAAGGCTAAAATAAGAATGTTGAAGTTATTATATTAGGATATCATAAACAAGATTCTATATTATCGATGATAAAATACAATACCTCGAATAGATTTGGTGGTACTTCGTGCTTCATTAAATATTTTTGTACATGTGCTACGCACTCTTTAGAATAATCCTGAAAATAATACACGTATGATTAACGAGTGAAACAAACAATAAAATATCGAAGTTGACTGAAAATATTTGTCTTCAGAACCATCTTACTTAACTTAGAATCAAAGCTTGATTTTAAGTTGTAATTAAGGTAAGTATTATCTCAAATCGTATTGTCTCTTCGTATGTATTGTATTAAAACCAATAACTTCGCAGCTGTACAATCTAATGCGAGAACTGCACTAACGACCGCATATTCTGCATTGAAACAGCGCAGCCGCCACACTTCGCTGTAAGAGTGCGGTGACATCACCGTTTCATCCCTAGTAAATGAGGATAACGGGTAGCACTTTGTAGCGAGAATTGAGATAAAGTCTGAGAGAGAGATTGGATAATTTCAAGGTAGTGTTGTTAAGTATGGTTAATGAAAATTCATGCCGCATCTGACGTAAAAAAGCTAAAACTGGTGAGAAACAAATCCATGGCTCCTATTCTATTAAGTATCAAATGCACATTAGGTACTTTCCTCTTCGATCTTATGAGTCGCAATTTAGTAAGACATTTTATTGAAACCATATGCGGCTAGGACACAAGGTTTTGTTTAAAGCTTAGAAGTAGGTGAATAACACGTATAGCTATTAAATGAGATCGGTGCTATCAAAGGCACTTCCACTAAATAGTATAAATATTTTATGTCGTAAAAGAGACTTCGTCTATTTATTTAAGTCGTTCATTACAGGAACTCCAACCGTATACATTATAAGTTTGTAGGTCCATTAAAGAAACCTATAAACTCTACAAAGATGCTAGAAGGAAAAACTTTAAAACTCGCGCCGCCCGCGGCGCCGTCACAACTTGATTATAGGTTGGCAAGTTTTCCTTATACACGTACAAATACCTAACGCTACGGAATGATAAAATCCAACGAATCCAGAAGCAGCTCAGTCAATTTCTCAACAAGTCTGATTAGGAATCAATAGAGACGGCACTTGTTTTATTGTCACCCGCGGAGAATGTCTCCCTCGCTTGTACAGAAACAATGTAGCTTTATTTTCATGGGCACGAATGTGTTTGACTGACAAGAGTTTGTCGCACACATGCGTATGCATCAAAAGTTTGTGTCTCGTATGAACATGTATATAGCTAGATTATGGCGATTTAATGTAATTTATTCTACCGTCACATTAAATGCTTATTTCATATAGCGTTTATGTAGTAAATAAAGTACCGGTGTTGATGGGTGAAAAATCGTATGAACCTGTCATGGTTTTTAGTATTGTTAGGGCTAATTTCCTTGAAAACAGTATCAGTTCAGATATGTTTTACAGATGAAATAAATCTATTAAATTATGGATGCTCGAGATAGATGTTTTGTAGCGATCAGAGCTTCACTACATGAGCAAATAGAGGGTTAAATTTCAAATAACGAGTGTCCAACGCTAAGCTATTTATCGGAGGTTCACGCGCCTGTTGGCGGGCAACACGCCAACAGTCCACTAACGAGACTCATTATACAAACAACAGTCGTTCCAGCCGGATACAACGCTTATGACCTCTTGTTTCGCAATCTCTATACTAACTACGCACAATTTTAGAATTGTAACAGTTTTATTAAAAAAATATTTACTGCGGTCTGCACATGGCGAATATTTGTTATTCGTTGAAATGCACACCACAGCTTGCATTCCAACTAGCAAACTGTTATCTTGTCTTTGGACGTCTAGTTTTTATTTTCGTTAGCGAACCCTTGCAGTTTCATCAAAAAGTTTTGCTACAAAAAAGTAAAAACTAACTTATATAGGTACTCGGACAATGTTGCTGCCATATGCGACGTTGTTCGGCAACAAGGCCCAATAACATGGCTGCTGTTGACCCCTCATCTATAGAGTACTATACAAGTTACGTATAGATAAAGTTACATTCGACTTTTTTCAAAAGGAAACCCAGGCCGTTATAAACATTCATATTCAGAATTTTGAAAAGTGTATACAGACAAAGAAGCGTATACGTAATACATGGGACATTATAACTTTTTAATAAAGGCAATCGCCAATCAGCAAATACCTTTATGAAAAATATGCGTGATAAAGACTACGAAACAATGTTGATTAAATTAAAGCTGGATACTACAAAATGAAAATCTATTACAATAATTGAGATAAACAAACTAATTTTCCGCCTATCAATAAAATAATATACTTATACTAGGTGTTTTAGGTGTTGGGCGAAAATGAACGCGTCATTTGACGGGAAACGATCATTGCCATTGTTGAATATACACAACGCAAGTTGCCTAGTTTACCGACCTTTTTGGTAGCCTGATAATAATAATAATAAAGCAGTGTAAATGTCGCTGCCATATTTAAGAAGGGTGAGTTTCAACCCACCGGATGCCCAGTTCCGGTTCTTCACATTCATCTATGAGAGCGGCCCGGTAGCTCTTCGATCAAGATGGCCCATTTACAAGTTGAGTATTGTAACTATTGGGTGCAAGTACGACGTTTACGTCCTAAAACGTATTCATATTTATACAGCCTTATTGCGGTATCTTGGGTTTGCTTCGGGATCGGCATCAGCTGATATATTTACCTTTAGACAAAATTACGTCAAGACTTGGTGGCACCAGTTTTATTCAGCGTCACAATCTAGATTAACTTATAAAGTCGTACCTATCTGAAGTACGTCACGGTACTTAGATAGGCTACCGCAACGCCTTAGTTGTCTGCCGAAGCAAACAATGATACCGTCTAATCTTAAGTATCGGTCAATGGGGTGAATACTGTGGCGTCATTTCATGTTATTAAACAGACATACAACATATTAGTACTTACGTGTGAATGTGCTAGAAGTTCTTTCATAATAAAATTGTCATAAATATCTCGTGCGATCCGCCGTCTCTCTTCAATACATTCTTGTTTTTCGTATAATTTAATCTGACAACAAAAAATTGGTATGTTACTGCTTTTTTATTTAACAACAATTTACTTGCATGTACAGAGTCGTTTAAATTTACCTCTTCGTAAAATTTTAATTGTGGCACTGGTTCATCAGAAGTCTGTTCACAAAATTCCTTAAATAATAAATAACCTGAAACAAGAAAAACATGTTAAAATATGTCAGTGTTTATGTAACCCCTAACCCCTCCCTGGTTGGGGAACACGTTCACTAGGGCAATCTGTTCGAGGTCCTTCCATGAAGATAAAGTTCAAAAGTTCATGTTAGATGTCTATATAATTATTTGCTAAAAACACTGTGATTATGTCTGTTATATACTTATTATAGGTACATATAAAGAAAGGAAAATGAGAGGATAACCTCAGTTATTATCTGTGTAGAGTACCTACACATACATAGTTCTTGTTAGTCTTTGTACATGTTTTAATAACCGTCATGTTCTTGTTTTTAATGCATTTACTAAACACACACATTGTGCATTCTTGTTATATTTTTACCGTAGACTTTTATAAGCTCTACGTTCATGTGTCGTTTCCGTCGCATGGTAACTATAAAGGTTATTTGTCAAGTACTTTTAACACGCATATGTAAAGTAATACGTGTGATGTTAATTCATTGTGTGGCATCTGCTAATTTAGTCATGAGTGGCGTGCGTAACGTGTAATGATCGCTGGCCTGCGCCACTGACGGCATCATTTCATGTTTTGCGTCAAAATTTTATCACTGTGATATATAATATTCCAATGAGCATTATATGATAAAACAATGATTAATAAACAAAAACATTGTGTTACGAACATAAAAAATTTCGTCTATTAAAATGCAGACAAGGTCTGGTAATTAAACTAGAAGTATTGTTTACAATTTGTCTTACAGTGACGGAAATGTATGATCATAGCGAACCTAAGGAGTTGTTTTCCCGAGTTTTATTAAATTCCGAATTTTCGTGTAGACCTTTCTGGTATAGATAACGTCTTTGTTAATTTGCATTGTATATTAATAACAATAATATTAATACAGATATTAAGGAGTTTTTTAGCTGGCTAACACAAAACTATTTTTCCAGCTATCTACCTCTTCCTTCTTAGTGTAACAAAGAGGTGAGGATAGATTATACTAGGGGGTAAAGTTGCAGCTCTAATTTTAATAGTATTTAATGCTATAACCCCATAATAACAATATAAAAATATAAATATAAAATAATGGTAATAATATAGGAGGAAATTTAAAAATTATAATAGGAAATTTATTGTCATACTCCGCGCTATTTCCATACCTTGAGTTAATTTTACCGTTTATGTAAATAACGTTATAAATGAGCATTGAGCAGTATATTAAAATCGTATAAAACACCACCAGCTATTGTCTGTAGGAACGAGCTTCGTGTCCCTACAATGTCCAGTCTAGTGCAGCCGATAAAGTTATTTACTGCAGGGCGGAGTGGGGCCACAGTAAATTGCGTTTGTAACTTGTTCCCGGGAGCCTGACTGCAATATCACCCTCTCAGCCAAGACTATCATTGAAATTACAGCAATTTCGAGAAAAGTGCGCCGTCCAGACAAGTGCCTAGTCCTAATGAAATATAAATTGATGTGACAATTTTCAGCTATGATGATACATATTAAAGATAGTTATCGCCACTAGCCGTGTCAGATTCGACCATGTAATACAAAATTAATTCCATTTCATATCAATAAATAATATATTTTGAGTAACTGACATTTTTAGTCAGTAACTAAATTATGGCTGTACAATATACAATATGGCACAGCAACTGGGCTCAGAAGATATAACGTCATAACATTAATTCCGGTCATGAGCTGGTCGACATCATAAATCACAAACGATCTTCAAGGGCAGGTTTCGTGGACTGCAAAAAAGACGGTGCTCTCCAATAAACGCATCATAGACAAACATCATGGTTATTCTTAGCTACATAAATTAATATAGGTCGATTTAACATCTATACATTTTGCTAGGAATCTATCGTAAGATAGATATTAAAAAACTGAACGTCTCAGACCTAAACAGTAAACAACTCTCGAGCTGAAAAGTAGAAATTCCGGAAAATTCAACTTTATTTTCAACGTAAATGAATTCAAAATAGCAAAATGCCAGCAGGCTATCTACTTTCCAGGCTTCCAGAAATGCCTCTCAATGGTATTGTCTTTTGATCCGCTGTGGGTCACTGATATATCTACATATATAGGCCAGCTACAGAAGATACTTCGTATAATCCCTGTGCTCTATCTCTGTGAACGTAACCCCTAATCACCTACGGCTTTGTAACTTTCCAAAAATCTGTTTGGCCTACATACAAGTTGTTGACACGCGTAAACACAATTCAATAGAGGAACATCGCCCAAATATAGAAGGATTTAGCGAAACAAAGCTTATTTACCTGTATCCGATAAATTCATACTTAATGAACTATTTATATCATGTACTTGTATTATAAATAACTTATACCTGCGACTTAGTCCCCGTGGATTTCGATAACTTCGATACTTTCGTGTTACAAGCTGTTAATACAGACAGACACTCCAATTTTATTTATTTGTATCGATGTATAGAAGATGTGAATGCGTCGTTTGTAATTCTTTTAAACAGAAGCATCGGAACGGATAAACGTGATTTTTAGCATGGAGATAATTTTTAGGCCACAGAATAAATAACACATGCTACTCTTTATTCCAAACAATGCTCGGTTTTGCGTTATACCACGGAAGCGAGGCCGCAGGCACAAGCTAGTTGACTGTAAATGGTTTATTCATATGGGCAGTGTTATATGCATAATATATGAATGTGTAAAAAGGCGGTGCATGTGTATGTGTACTTAAGATGTAGAGAGCTTTGACGGACCCGGCAGACCCGATTTAACAAGCTTACTAAGCAATTTCCTCGTTGGGAAAATAACACGTCGAAGCGTTACAGAGGTGGAAGTTTGGACACACTTAAAATCTTGGTAAAATTTTGGTAAGTAGTTAATAAGCCTTATCTTACCGGAGATGCACAATGATACCATGTTAGCATTATGTGCAGTTAACTCATAGGTAATATTTTATTATGTTTAAACATAGGTTTGAACATTTAATTAAATCATGTACCGATTGCCATAGAATGTATATGGATATACACTCTATGGCCACTTTATTTGTCAGTATACAAACAGCTTTGTGCATTTCCTTATTTAATGTTTAATACCAAAACACATTTGAAAACAGATATTCCATATTTGAGTTCAAATTGTATAACATTTATAATGCATTACTATTAGTAGACACGACCTGTAAGTGTGCCATAAACCTACATGTTTTCTCGAGAGAAATCTTCGATATTGAAGATTAAAGTTTTCTATCGCGCTCCCAGCGAGTAACACAGTCGATACAGATGCAGTACATACTGATTGGCATTTAGCACTTGCGTCAGCACAATGATTTTTTTCTTGTGAATTACCAAATAATAAAACGAAGCTACTAAAGACGATTTAAAAACTTTCATATCAGGCGATGTTTTTCGGAAAACGCATATACATACATAATTTTATATTTAATTATTTGTAGATAAATCGCTCCAAAAATGAGTCTGGAGCGAATGAAGTTATCCTCAGTAACATCGGACGACTTCATTAGAGGCAAAGCAATTGTACGCAGAGCGGCAATAATCCGGCGTGCGTAGTTGTGTGCGGAACCAACGACGCGGCCTACTCGCCTCGCTTACGTTTAATCTTGTTTACGATATCCCCACAAGAAAGTTGTTACGAAAGTGAATTTGAATTAAACTTGCTTGATATAGGTACTTTTATCAATGTTGTACTATTAACGGAGACGATGTGCATCGGATTAATAAAACTAATACCTACTACTAACAAATGATTTGCACGTTGCAATATTATATTTATCTAGAAACGCAGTTGACTATATTACAAACTGTTATTTACAAAGTGCACATTGTTTTGCTTAACACGCAATAACTATGCCGCAATTTATGGAATATAAGGCAATTCAATTTTGATAAGTGTTTTCATTTTTATTTTAAATAATATTTTCACAAAAGTATTTTGTTTGAGAAAAGCATATGTACCTATGTTATTTTTAGCCAGAGCGCAAAACAAACATCAAAGAAGAATAATAGCAAACATGGACGTGTGATCAGACGACATAAGTGCTCGTTCAATCTACGAAGCAATTGTAAAAGCGCAGACGTAAATCGTTCGAAAAGAAACGGCTCAAAGGGCCCTCGTGTTTACACAACACTGTTTCTTTTAGCATCGACCGACCAATAATGTTGTCTCAAGTCTGAGCCACGGAATTGAAACGTGGGAGATTAAACAAGCCAGAACACTTTCTGCAGCAAAATCACAAAATTAGGGTTATCATAATAAAATTCAAGCTTCAGTAAGTACGTTAAAGAGCTCCAATTAAAGTAGCAGTAATTATTATGCTGTGATTTTGATAGCTTTGGCACATGTTGCCTTACTACGTATGTTCAGTGTATCTTAAAATACTATAGTATGTGTTAACATCAATAAAATGGACATTAAAAGACACTGAAGCCATTTAAACACGATTAGATTGAGGCGAATAATAAGGAAGCGTCATTGTTAGTCTGTTAGTCCCGTTTGAGACTGCAATGGACGATTAGTCGAACTAATCTAAATAGTACCCAAAATAGCATAGGGGTAATTACCCGTTTAATGTTCTATGAAGATAGCGGATACGACTGATCTATATGTAATGGATGCGATCATATAATCGAGCTATGCTTTACGTTTATACAGTCACAAAAACCAAGCGTTATTTTTAACGAATGAGGGTAATTCTTACTGCAATTTTATTGTCCGATTTATTTCTTTCGTTGTATTGAAAAACGGTTTTACTGTTTTGTCTGAAAATTATTAACATTTTCGATAAAGTTTTTATTTAGACTAGCGTCTTAAGTACCCATCATTGGAAAGGTTAGGATGTGATGAAAATTGCACATTATTTTAAAAAAAAGCAAGAAGTAAAAATGAAAAACATTGAGAAACCAAGAACGCAAGGGAAAAGCGATTATAGAAAAGGGTAGTCCTCGGCCTCGGTTGAAGATATTCTGACCAAATTAAGGATGTTTTGGAATAAGGTCAGGTCAAGAGTATTCTTAACCAACAAGCATATTGGAGAATAAGAGAGAACGTGGATGTGTGTATTTAAACAGATGTATTGTACAGCCAATCGGTACTAACCAATACTCTATATGCCATGAAATTTAGTCAGCTTAAATATAATTATTTGATACGGAAGCTTGCAGTCAGCAGGTTTACATTTGACGTATAAATAGAAAACTGAAGCGGCTCTGAAATTGCGTATTCTTTGCTGTGAACCAATAGTACCCCATATAACTACCATACATATGTTTAAATGTAAGGATGATGTTTGTAATTGCTTATTTGTAGACATCTGACAGGACAAGTCTACTCATACGTGCATTAGATATTTCCTCAGACTGTCCTCACATAAAAGATAACATGTTTCGGCTTTAAAAGAAACTTCGAGGTAATTTAACCCATGAGAAAGTTTCGTCGCTGTTGTCTGATCTTGGAAAGATTTCGTAGCCAGATACGAAGACCCGGCGCCAACTAACGACTTACTATTAATAACACCTGACGTGCGAGTATATTCGTTAAAAAACCTAGAAAATAAATAATTTATTCAGCAAAAGTACACCAATAGGACTTACCTAAGACTTGATTGAATATTTTGTCAAAATTTACTTCATTTTTCTTTTCCATATATTTGTGCATTACACTTCGAACACTGAAACAAATAAAACAGGATGTTATCATAGGTACTAGGCTATCAAACACATGTGATGTGTTAAATATAGTATTTCAATAAGATTTGTACTAAAACAAATAATATTTTCACATTCATTTATAAAACCATGCAGTTTTAAATAACGGTAAAGCAACTTGTTCCTTCTTTTTTTTAATAAGTTTTTCAGTAAAAAGACTCAAGAGCATTGTTTACATTCTATACAAAAGCTGAAGCTGCTATAGATGTGATATTCTAGAGACTAAAATATCACATCTATAGCAGGTAATCTAAACTCCCGCCATTAAATTAGTAGTAGCTACACCATAAATAAAATACACTTATTATAACAAATTTACTGTCCCGACTTTAATAAAATGTTAGTTTATCGTTTTGTTTACCATGAGACGAGTGACGACCGACCACCATCTTTTTGTGTGGGGACGTGGCTTTGAACTTTTTACGAGCAAGTCTGTTACTCGACGGTAAACTTACAAAGAGTGCTTAGATAGCATATTGCATTATATATGTAACACATAGACGCACCTATACGCGAGTACAGTATAGTCAATACACCTAAAACGTTCCGTGGTATAAATTGCGAAAATTGCGTCCAGTATCTAATTCTAATTTACTTCTCGCGTGGACCTCCGGCTTGTTTCCAACATTTCCTACAATACATAGATTATACATGTTTATTGTACATAATATTTATCACGGTACCGCAATGCCCGTTTTAGTATTCGAACCTCAAGTCTGTGATTAGATCTCTAGATCTAAATCCAATGCAGAATTTATTATATACAATATACAATGCAGAATTTATTATATTTCAGTCCAGTATCTAATTCTAATTTACTTCTCGCGTGGACCTCCGGCTTGTTTCCAACATTTCCTACAATACATAGATTATACATGTTTATTGTACATAATATTTATCACGGTACCGCAATGCCCGTTTTAGTATTCGAACCTCAAGTCTGTGATTAGATCTCTAGATCTAAATCCAGCTCGATCACGGCAAATATCTCACGTTAATCATAGAGTTATCACCAGCCTTTAGAAGAAATGGGATAGTTAGATATTACTGTGCTAGCGTGCATGCAAATATTCTATTAAAAATTATTGTGAGAAATTTTGGTTTTAATAGATCTTTAGATCAAAATGCAATTTAGGTCTCTGTACTCGTCACAACCCCAAAAAGAAAGTACCTATTGACCTTTTTATTCGCTCTAATATGATTGGAAATTAAATTTACTAGGTACATAATATTTAAATAGCAGCAGTTTTTGATTGTATAACAGTGGACTACCTTAATTTATCACACAATTCGCTTACGAAGACATACTGCATCACATAATCCCCGGTGGTCGGTGGATTTGGCAGAGGCTGTACCTACTCACTCAGTTGGCATTGGGGCGTAATAATTGTGTATATTACGTACCTTCCTCCTCCTTATTATATATGTGGCCATTATGTACCTTCAGGCGAAAGTGGGCTAACTAATTATACCTTAAAAGTATGTTGTCAAATGTACAAGTCGGATTATTCTAAACTTTTAGTGTAGTTTTGCTTTAAGTTCTAAGGTACTGGGACTACTGGGTGGTACGAAAATCATGTCCCCGTGGTGTAATATGTCGCTGAGTTGCTAAGAAGGACGCTGTTAACCGTCACTAATTCAAGAGTATAGGATTAAAGCCTGCAAAAACCTACCTGTCTCACAACTATCTTATAAAGACAAAAACAGCAGGATTAATAACATGTACCTGTTTATAGGGCAATTGTCGGATATTTATTATTTGTCCTAAGATTAACAATTTCGTGTCCTAATATGAGAAGTTGGATGCGATTCGATAAACTGAGTATATTTAAAATCAATTGAGAGGTTCGTAGCTGCTCAGATCAGTCGATCTGCGAGGTTAAGCCGTGCTCACCGCGGTCACATGTTGAGACTCGGTGTTTCTGAAGGCACGTTTAGCCGTTGGTCCTGCGCCTGATCACTCTCCGGACTGTTAGAGTGAGGGAATAAGGAGTGCACCTGTGTTTGCGCGCATACTTGTGCACTATACTATTTCCTGTTGTAGTCTCGTATGAGATAGGCCGCCGTGACCAAAATTCGGTCAGGAGAACATTATATTTAAAATGTTTTTAACGTCAAATAGATTTAATTCTTGCCATGATATTTTGAGTTTTAAAAAGTTTGTTATTTAGATACTTTCCATTACTATTATTATTCGCGATTAATTTGGCTAGTTTGTTGAAGTTCTCGATTCCCTATTTAGATCGTCAGTCGAACTTATTATTTGAGATGATGCACGTACGACAAGATTCTACAGATATTTCGTATGAAGTTAGCGTGTTATAATAATTATCGAACCTATTAGCAAACTAAGATTAAATATGTTATTTTGGAACTGTCTATCATTTACCGTAAACGTAAGGTATACCGTATACCTACTATTTTGAAAGGCAGTAAGCGGAAACACTCAATCCGCTAAGTATAGACGAGTTATGAACTGAATGTAAACAGGCCATAACAGCTGTTATTGTTTATTGTAAGCATGCAGTGTGCATTTCTACCGAAATATTGTATTGTTATAAGTTGTTTGAAAACTGGTGAAGTACGTTTTGGATAGAATAGTCGGCAGGCCTACTCTATAAAGTTTTATCGGCATACTATACATAATGTATTCCAAAGCAAACGCAATCATACACATGAACCTATATTGCGTATCAATTTATATCGTTGGTATTTTTAGTAGTAGGTAGGTAGGTATAAGAAATGACTTTTAATAAATTTCAGAGGACGTAGGTAGGTCTAATTCGAAAATTGGAGTAATAGGTGACACTTATAACGTAAAAACGACAATATTTTAAGCTGTCATATTATAATTACAAACATAACTACCTAATAGGTTTTATAAGATACAGTTGTGGTGCAAGAACTCAATTGCTGGATGCTTATTGCTTATATCTCACAGCACCACCATCTCAATAGACGTGCATCTGATGCACTACCCACGGCATTGTAATTTGTCGTAAACAATAAACATACTGACTAGACCTCACTTACGCCTTTACCTTTTTATAGGGAAAAATGTATGTCATTTAAAATATGTTACTTGTATAGTCAATCAATATTTATTGATATAATTGTTGTTGTTGTTGAACCTGATCATAATAAATATTATAGAGTATTGCTATTTCATTTAATATAACCATAAAATATCTATCTGTTCCATATAACTTGAATACATGGTACTCTTCTATTAGCATCAATAAACATCATTTTTTTAATAAGGATGTAGGAAGCCATTACTCTACTTCAAATAGGTTTAGGTAGGTATTATAAACTATGTTATTGGTCCTTTAGAGCGCCAGTCTTCTTTTTCTTTCTTTTTTTTTTTTTTTAAAAAAAAACGTCGCCCCACACTAGGAATTTCTCCTGTGTCGTGGGTGCGTTTCACAAACATGAAATATCACATACACAAACATCCAGACTCGGGACAAACATCTGTGGGTCGCACAAAGTTTTGCCCCGTGCGGGAATCGAACCCGCAACCCTTAGCGCAGCAAGTCTTGTATGGAAGACAAGCGTTTTCGTGCCCTCCACGCAATTATATAAGAAGGCAATATCTAATCGTAAAATTAATTACGATTTTTGTTTATTATATTAGACAAATGTTACGGTTTGATATTGTCTTCTGTTAGAATCGTGGCGTGGAGGACGCGGAAGTGTTGTCTTCTATACAAGACCGAGGCGCTCAAAGGGCTAATATGGACTGGAAACTTAGCTTATATCACTTTATTGGGGCATAATTACATACCAAAACAGTGAAATAATACAACTTGGTGAACCTGAACTGTATGCAAATATTTCTTGGTACATTTTTACATTCTGACAGAAATGTAATGGATCAAATTACTAAATACAATGTGTAATTTTTTTATATTAGAAATATTCTGCAATTAAGAACAGATAATTATCTTTAGTATACAATGCAGAATTTATTATATTTTTAGAAATAGTTTCTACTTCATCAGCTGGAAGATTTTCACTGTTGAAGAAATTCCCCTTGAATAATAAATAAAATAATGATTACCTAAATAAAATGTTGTAAATTGTGTGTACTTTTCCATTACACAGATATGAAAGGTGTATCACTGAAATTTGAAATCATCTGATTAAGATGGCCAGTAACAGGTTTGTGACCTCAATTTACCAATGAGTCATTTTAATGAATCAGTAACCGTAATGTAGTCTGTTTATGTGGGGTAAAGGAACTGTGAGCAACATTTGAATTGTCCCATTAGTTTCTGTTAGGATTTTGTCACACTTTAAATGGATTAAAGTTTAAAACCCTGGTTACTTAAATTGGTTTTCAACAGCAGCCCACAATATACTGATTAACCTCTATTTTTTATCATCACAACAATATGATAAGATAATTTTGCCAGACAACATTTTTGGCATTTATAAACAAATTGCATATTAACCATATTAATTTTCATGAATTGGGAACTGAAATGCCTAGCAGTGGAATGGTATAGGCTGAGTAGACAGATTGATTAATATTGGTTAAACCATTACAAACATAGAAAATGGATACATTTTTTTTATTATCATATCATCCTTAATACTTTTGATATGATATAATATAAGTAGCAAAAAAGTACTGGCTCCATGTGACACTCCTTATCATCAACATGTATCTTTTAAGTCAAGGATAACCAACAAAAAGGCTGTAGAGAGTGAATTTTAACTACCTACTAGACTATACTTATATACATTTTTTTTTATAATTTTAATATTATGTAAAAGGCAACCTATTAAATTAATAAAAATAATACAAAGTAATAGTACCTATGTCATGGAATTTAAAGTGGTATATCAATTGACTTTTGATAAATTGTAGTATTTTTTTATAATGGTAAAAAAAAATATTTTATTTATTGACTTCCTAATTAACTTGATTAAATGTAAACAATATTTTGAATAATTTTCTTTTACATAACTGTTTTATTAAAAATATTCTTATTGGAATTACATCATAGTATTCAAAAAAAAGTAAGTAGATAATACTAGTTTATAAATTAAACGTAAAAATATTGTTTACCTTTATATTATCAAATTTAATTGGAACAAAGTATATATTCACTGCACTAAGTGCAATGACCTCAACAGATGTTAATGACCTAAATTTATTTTAATATTTGTCGAAAAACATTAACATAACCTCAGTATAGACGTTTAACTTAAATCGTATCATAATTATTGTGGATCTCAGTTGGTAAGATGTCCAGGTCTCTTTACTTAATTTCTAATTGATTCATGTGTGTAAACTTGTGTAGAATAAACCTTAGACTGATTAATTAATATTTGTAAGACGTAGTTTCATGCGATTATTCTATTAGATTACACAGGATTATTAATAAATCGTACTAAAATCAATTTTGTAAACAAGCTCACGAGTCTCTCATAAAATCGTGTAAACATAATCCACTGTGAGGCTGGGCCGTGGTTTCACACCATAGTATGTTACCTTGGGTCTGGCAGAACAATTTTTTTACTAGCTCGTGCTGCTGGAGTGCATTTCGACTTCTCCATAGCCATCAAGTAGCTGACGTCTGCCAGCACAGCCTCGAGGTCCGCCATTTTGCGTCTGAATGTATCACCTTCACCAGACAAAAAATAAATAACACTGGTTCGCAACACAAACACTAACTAATTCAAGTCGATTTTCAGCTGATATCATAACTTTTCTCACATCGCGACTGTTCACCGTTTCACAGAATTTGTTGATGAGTGGTGACACATGCTGACCATTCACATTCGCAGAATATTTTTTATGAACACAATACCACGTAATTAAATTGCAAATCAAATATGTATAGAAATGTTATTTTTGTAATTTACTGTAACAGATATTACACAGAAAGAAGCTGTAACAAATAATGAATTACAATCGCGAAAACGTAATCTAATCCAACACCCGTCACTCCGCGACTACACACACAACCGGAACTTTATATTATACTCACACTCACACAAAATACATGTAAACACATGCAAATACTCACGCAACATGCACACATAGACGGGGCCTATCAGCTACGTTTAGAAACACCGATAATTTTAAAAATAGTAAAGAAATATTGTATTTTAAGTATATTTATTCTTTATTAAAAGTACTTAAATGTAAACCTCTAAAAACATTTGTAGAGTATTTTAGGGCCGTCATAAAGATTGTTTGTTTTGTAGTCAATATATTAGACATACGTTATGCCAAACCACTTTGGGCACTCCCCTTAGATGTTTTATGTCTATGCTTATCTTAGACGTGGGTTATTTATTCATCAATAAATTAATAGCAAAATGCATAGTATATACCATTAGATGCGGATAAGGTATGTAATCTTACATTTACAATCCATTATTTACACAGATATAATTCGGAAAACTATGTCGTTTCGAGCAGACAATTACTTTGTTTTTGTCATATTATGCAGCTAAAGTTTTATAAGATTTAATATTAATTATGATGGTAATAAGCTAAAAATGCTAAACTATATAACTTATTCTATTATATAAAACCCGTATAAAACATTGAAAAATCCAGACTTGGCTGCGAGATCTCTGATACCTTAGCTTTCAAATGAAAATATCAAAACGAAGTACGATGTCTATGGTTGGAACTGTCAAAATAAATAATTTCTTTCAGTTTTGAATTTACGTGATTATGAAGCATTTCGGTGCAATGTGAGGTAGCCGGGCAGTGTGTTTATAATTTTGATGAAATTACATACTTAACCCGCGTTGACTACATAACCAAAATGTAAGTAATATATAGTTTTTATAATTAATTTTTATGACGGACAATTGTTCCTGCGTTGACCATACAATAAAATATTTGATAATAACTGCGTATGTCATTATTTTATTTATGCGTAAATTATGCATAATTTTTAGTTGACATAAGATAAGTTGTTAATTCTTAAAAATAAATGCCCTGTAATTAATTTAGATCGAATCTAAAGTGGCTTATTATTTGTTTCTGTTGGCAGCAAGATGATGGAATATTGCCCCCCTAACGTGACCCTCGGAGAGATATGGGTAGACCATGGAATATCTCAGTGTTTTATGGAGACAGCCTCTGCTGGCTTCATTGTTGGATTTCTGTTACCATTTGGACTGATACAAATAGTTATGTATAAGAGGTATGTAAATCTAATATTATGATATAACTAGCTATTTGTATTGATGACATTGCAATTTTTCTACAGGACCATTTGGCATGCTTATTGAATTAAAATATTCTTACTAAATATGAAAAAACATACATCTTTTTATTGGTTAATTATTTTTACTAATATAAACATTTCATTTATATATTTTAATGGTTGGTAATTGAAAACATTTTATAATGACCATGTTTATTATGATCTAACCATACTCAAATCAAACTGTTTATGTATGATAAATATTTTAAACCCCTAATAAGTCTAGCTAAATGTAAACTATGTAGTTACTTTAGATTACTTAAAATATAACAAAAATGCAGTTATTTAACATGGATAAACTGCTATTTACTGATCTCCACTAGTAATGTATGATTGCGTCAATGAATCATTGAAGCTAAAGGATGATAATTTATTGTATTAATCTATTTCAAACATTTGGCTAACC